>OX424437.1:5630134-8438951 GCA_949152465.1 Cantharis flavilabris
ACAACCATATATTTAATCAAAAATCTATAAATTGTTACATCAACTTTATTTAAAGTACCGTCGCCTCTGGCCTGACGTTAGAATTTACTTTACTTTCCACATCAACCGAGTTCCCAACCAATCGAGTTGCACATCAGTTGACTTCCACTGCATGATTATTGTGTTTTTGGCGACTACTTCTCAATATATTATTAGATTAATGCGGATCGGGAGAGATAAATTTCAAAATGGGGGTCCGCGGGGGGGGGGTATAGAATTCGTCTCAACTCAATTTACTAGATTTAGGTATAGGTTAAAATTTAAAAAATAGTTGGTATATGCCTGTATTTTAAATTAATTCTTGTAAAGTAGTAATTATTTAGAATTACTTAAGCGATAGGGGGGGGGGGGGGGGCAGTTGAACCCCAAAAACTTCGACTCCGATATAAACTTATTCATTTTTTGTTTAGTTCTAACTTTTGTTTTCTAATCATTAAAAGAAAATTTCAAAAATGTGAACCGAGGTTTTTACGCTTGACCGCTTTACTGCCGCTCGTCGCCGGCAGTAAAGTAAATAAATTGCGTTTACGAAAAAGTGAATCTTGAAGTTGGACAACTGAATGGCAGGATCAAAATTTTTGAAGTCTTAGAAAAATAGTATACCTAGTACTAGGTACCAGCTAGGAGTCCGATAATTGCAGATATGCCGCAAAAGTGAATTTTCTCCGAATAAAACATAATATATTTTTTTTAATTTACATTATTTTGATCGTAGTACTTTACTGTTGGAGTAATAAGGTTCAATTAAAATTTATTTAAAAAGACAATTTTGTAAGAGGTCCATTAAACCCCCCCCCCCCCACACAAAGGATTTTGTAAGGTTTTCCATTCCTTCCCCTGTAAATCTTTGGGTAATTAATGATTAGTTGGTTTTATAAATTTTCTAATTATAAAATAATTTTGTTTGAAGTTTAATATGAAAATCATGTTAATCGAAATCTCGTTAACCCATTCACGACCGACACCGAGGATGTAATTGGTCTTCTCGAAAGATGTAATTAAAAAAATTGCGAAATAGCTCTATAGTTTATCTGAGATCTTGGAGATTCAAGTAATTATTTTTTTCTTTTATAGTAGAGGGGCTGCAGGGGTTTCAGATCATTTCTGGTCAAAACAGTTTTAAGCCCAAAAAAAACAATAAAGTTTTTTGACTGATTTTAATGTAATTTGAAGTGCAATATTTTTTTGTTTTTCTTCTAATTGATAGACCATACTAACAAGCTTATAATTGGCGATTTTTAAAAAATAATTTAGAAAAACATGCAACAAATTACCGTTACAGCATCATTTAATTGAGAATTAATTTCTGTATTATAAAATTTAATTAAAGTCGACATTGGTTGCTTACAAGAAGAAGTAGAAAAAGCTTAATTAGATGTTGCATAAAGATAACTTTATCTTTGTTATTGATTATGCAAATATTTAGGCGTCGCCATAAATTATCAATTTGAAAAGTGGTAGAGGTTAAATTCTAGATTACAAAATATGCTTGGTCCAATTAAAATGGAAAATTATTATCAAGTGTTTGCAAATAAACAATGGGTTTAGGTGTTGTACGAACATAATAATTTATGTTTTAGCACATTAAGAACTGTTCGTATTGTATGATCAATGTGTTTAAACTTCCACATCAAAGTAATAAACTAACTGCGGGTAGAAATATTTCTAAAATAATAAACCAGTTTTAAATCAAGATTTATGGACTCACAATTATTGAATTAATTATATTGAATCACAAATCATCATGCATATTTAATTATTCAAAAATAACGTCAGCTTCCTAAACCACCAAAAATCGAGGGTGGACCGGCAATTTTATTCATAACTCGAAAACTGTTCGTTTTACGCAATAAAATCACAAGATATAATTTGTAGACAATTTTATGCTCTTCAAAACAGTACTGAGGTATTTAAACTAAAAAATTAATAGTTTCGGAGTTATGGCCAATCAAACATAATTATTGTTGAAAAATCAACAGTTCCGAGAGCTTGCCGGTAACTAATAATTATTTATAATGGAATAACTCTCAAACTGTTACATTTACTTGAAAAATGCATAAAAACGATGCTTTACGATTTTGTTTATGTGCATTTTTAATGAAAATCTAATCGTTTGCGAGTTATTTACATAAAACAAAGCGCGCAACACGAATTCTCCGATCTTATCGTCCCACTTTTTCCTTGATTACTCACAAACCCTAGTTCCTACGGGCAAAACGCATAAGAACTTTTTGTAGAAAATTTTATTGCCATTATTTATTGTTATGTAAATTTTTCCATTTTAATGCACCGTTTCTGAGATAAAGGCGAAAATTCGTAGCGGTGACGGATTTAAAAAATTTGGTAGTATCAGAATTTTGTACGCTAAACTCTGCCAATCGAGGTAATTTTGTCAACAATAGAAAAAATCGAAGTAGAGGGAACAAATCGTCATTAATCAAGGGACTCTGGTAATTTACATTGTGTGAAGTTTTTATTGTTCCTGTTCCATTAATTCCTTTAATTTGTTATTGCGCTAATCGCATATTGATAAAATTTTGTTAATTACCCTAATGAAGTGACGTGACGTGTGAAGGTGCCTTAATCTGGGATCAAACGACCGAATTAGGATTTCATTAATTATTTTTTTTTGTAAATAAATTGGAGCTACTACACAATCAGGTAGGTGTTTATCGATTTCATGCATTGAAGTCAAGTGCAAACGTAATTTCTTTCACGAATGCAAGAAATTATGCATTTCTACAGGAAGGTAAACTGGTTCTGGTCAAACAAGGCCGAGAGATTTTATTTTAAAGTGCCGTTAGCACAACATAACTGATTTAAAAGCACTCTTATTTTATTTAAAACAGTTTTATTATAAATTTATGAATTTGTCAGTTTTCTTGATGGGATCATTAGTAAGGCGATTTTTTGGGCATAGAACAGACTAAGACGTATCGTGTTTCCTGTGGCATTATTAAACCAACAAAAATGTAGCGTTGACGTGTTTTATCTAAGAAAAATTAACATTAAACTCAGTTAAAATAGATGTTTCTTATCTAAATACACGTAAAAGAAGAAAAGTTTACCTTACTGATAATTTTTAAATAATACTCGCAGATAAAAGCTTTCTAGTTTTACTTTTTACTTTTCTTATCTTCCTCCTTTAAGTAGGCTCTGTTATCGTTCCTTTGTTTAATAATTTTTCCTTTTTTTATCATTTAATCGAATTCATATTATATTGTAAAGAACATTCCCCTGAGATACACCAGCACCAACATATTAATTACTCCCATTAAAATCAAACTAATCAAAGTTTCGTAATTTGCTTAATATACTATTCCATACCCCCCAGACCTCCCGGTTTAAACTGTTTGATTAAACCTCCGAAGCTTAGAAATAATCATAACAATATTACCAGTTTAAAAAAACAAAATCTCAAAAATCATGGACTATATAAAAATATCCCTGAAGTCACCAGAACTCAAAAATTACGGAATGCAGGATTCTTTGAAGTTTATAATAGTAGGAACCAGTCTTTATGTTAAATTCGGCTAAAATTAATATAATCCCATTTAAAATAAATTAATAATTTGATGTTAACAGTTGCACAGTTAGAAGGCACCTGTGGCCGGTTCCGCTCACTAAAACACATTATTGCTGCATTTATTTACGTCGAGCACACAAACCGTCAACAGAATGGACAAAAGCGGTACTCACTAAAATTTTTAATTGGCGTCCCCCATTTATCGTACGATATGTTGTAAATTCAAATCTCGTTCATCCATTCAAGCGCGTCCGTCATAGAAGAAAATTCAAAAAGTCTTACTGTTTGATTGAACTGAATTGTAAACATGTAAACATGTAAAATCTAAACATCTCCAATAGTTAGTCCGTTATTAATTTTGTTCTAAGTTTTCAAGTCCTGGGAGGGGGGGGGGTAAATAATGGGCAACTGAACAACTGCGCAGTTTTGACGTAGCAATTAAAAATTTGAAAAAGTTTTAAAGAAAAGTTGAAGTTAAGCTGAGATAAAAAAATTCAACCTGAAAGACACAAAAGTTGGTGTCAAATCCGGGGGGTCTGGGGGGTATGGAATACCCCCCAGTGCATCATTTGTCTTCTTTTTTACTTAATCTTCGAAACCAAGAAGTTATTCAGTTGACTACTGTACTTTTACAAATTGGATTACATTTTTAGAGACCCCGGAGGGGAACCCGGAGTAATGTAATATTTAATATAGGAATAATAAGCTGCAATTACCAGCAGTTGGCGTAAAGCCTAAATCGGGCGGCTAGGAAGCGGGCAGCCGCGGATCAAATATTGCTTGCGTCGAATACACTGCTGTGATCTAAAGCTCAAAATATACCTGCGGGCTATGGAGCAGGCTACGGGAAACCACCCCATTAAATTCCCTAGTAAGTCATCTTGGCTCCAGCAAAGTGATAGCATAAGCACTGCTTTATGTGTGGCACTTGAAAAAGCTGCAATTAATAAATTCATCCGTAAAGGCACAAAAGTTGTTGTCCACTCCGGGGGCTCTGGGGGGTATGGAATACCCTCCTGCTGTGTTTTTAATTTTCACCCCGAAATTAAGATTTATACAAGTTATCAAAATTGAGAACCAGCCTGACAAAAAAATAAAAAAAGAAATTAAATGTTTTATTGTTTTTTGCGCAGCCAAGATTTAGTTATGGGGGGGGGGGCTAAAGGATGCGAGCGACGCAAGCTGCGTAGAAAGCGCGCGCCGCAGGTAAAAAATTTTCCGAAAAAGGGGCGTGGTCATCTTATTTTCGGTAAAATTATTGCGTCTGGGGGGACTATAGTCCCCCTAGCCCTCCCTTGGCTGCGCCACTGGTTTGTCGTACAAATGTATTCCTGAGAGTGTGCAAATTTGATTAAATTTTTAGGGTGCAGAGTTTATTTTTGACCCCGGAATATAACCCGGGGTATTGTTACATTTAATAATGAAATAATAAGCTGTGATAAAAAAATTCATCCGAAGGGTCTGGGAGGTATGGAATACCCTCCTGTTATCGATATATCGATAAATATCAGTGTCGATATATCGATAATTATCGCAGATATTGATAAATTATTGAAGATATCGATACTCTAATAATTATCGAATTATCAAAATAATAAACCCCAACTTTTTTTCTCGAATAAAGAAACCGGTCGAACCCAAAATTGATCAATGGGAAGTCCAGAAAACAAGACATAACATAAACATAAAACATAAATTTGAAATATCGATAACTATCGACATATCGATAACTATCGAAATATCGGTAACTATCGGAATATACAAAAACTATCGAAATATCTATAAATATCAAAAGTCGATATATCGATTAATTGTAATTTCAAAAATTAAATATCGTTTTTCGATTAATCGATAACTATCGATATTTATCGATTAATCGATAAAAGGTCCCACCCCTACTCCACCTGTGCATTCTTTGCTTTTTATTTATTTACTCCACAAAACTAAAATTTTATTCAGTGCCAATACTGGTCCCACTCTTTTTCGACTAGAGAGTTTTCTAGAAAAAATTAAAAAAAGTCTGACAATAATCTAGTTCTGAAATTTCTGAAAATTCTGAAAACTGGATTACATGTGGAGTGGAACCCAAGGAAATGTAATATTCAGTGATGGAATAATAAGCTGTAATTAAAAAATTCATTCGCAAAGGCACAATAGTAAATGTCCAATCCGGGGGGTTTGGGGGTATAGAATACCCTCCAGTGCATTTTTTCTTTTTCTTTTGTTAATTTGGACCCCGAAATTAAGATGTTATTCATTGCTAGTCAGTAGACTAGAAATAATTGAGAACCAGATTGACAATTACGGACACGGGGGGGGGGGGGGAGTCCGCTTGGCGTCTATAATAAAAAAAGAAATCAGAGTGTAGAGTATAAGGCCAATTTTAAGGGGTTTAACCCCGGAGTTCAACCCGGGATAATGTAATATTTAATAATAAAATATTAAGCTGCAATTAAAAAAAGTTTATCCAATCCAGGAGGCCTGGGGGGTATGGAATACCTTCCAGTGCATCTTTAGCTTTTTTATTTATTTACATCCCGAAGCTAAAACGTTATTAAGTTGCCAATGGTGGCCCCACTCTTTTCGGGCCTACAGAATTTTCTAGATCAAATTAAGAAATCTACAAGTTTCTTTGTTTATCCTACAAATCTACTCCTGAAATTTTGTATATGTTACGGTCAATGATGACAATTCGGCCATTATCGTCAATGGCCGGACAGCTTCGTTGTGCATTGACGTCATTGACCGGGCATTGACGTCAATAACCAACTTCATATGTGGTTCTTACATCATTGTCCGGGCAATGATGTTAATGCCCAATAACAGGGTGGGCAATAATGAAACTACTATTCTATAGATTCCATATCGTCAACACAATGCGAAACTAACTAAAGTGAAATAAGGCCGGCTCTGGATTCAGATTATATTATGCCATAGTAAAATATTGATGGAACCACAGAAATCAAAATTACGTTCAAACATGATGCATATCACGGCAAATCACGGATCCACCATAAAATGAATTAATTGAATTAAATTAATTTTTCCTCCGGGCCGGTTTGGCTGACGCAAGCACGACGAATCACGGATTCACCTTAAAATGAGTTTACGTTGGTGCACGACAAATAATTGCCCCGGGTTGAAGTGCATCGCCATTTTGCTGTTCCTTATAGTATTTATTCTATCACATTGCCCAATCCATTTTGGCCATTAACGTCATTGACCGGCCAAAGACGTAAATATTACAATAAAATGAAAATATTTACATCATTGCCTAATGTTAACGGGCTTTGATGTCAATGGCCGGTCAATGACGTTAATGGCCAGCGTAACTGGGCATTGACGTCAATGGCCGGACAATGACGTCAATTTACGTCATGGACAATAACATATATTTTTATTTTTAAGGGATTTGACACCGGAGTGGAATTCGGGGTAATGTAATATTGAATAATGGAATAATAAGCTGCAATTAAAAAAATTCATTCGTAAAGGCACAAAAGTTGGTGTCCAATCCGGGGGGTCTGGGGGGGTATGGAATACCCCCCAGTGCATCTTTTGCTTTTTGTTATTTAGACTTCGAAACAAAAAAAAGCAATCTGTGTTCCTTTGTGTGTCATACAAATCCAAAAAAAAGGGCTTAACCCTGGAGTGAAACGTGGAACCCGGGGAAATGTAATATTTAATAATGGAATAATTTCATTTTCACTTCGCACATGTTTTCTGTGATTGTACTCACATATATAATCAATTCTATTAAAAATTGATATCGCAATCATCTACCTGCGATGTTTACATAGTTATTTTGTCAATTTGGTTTGTACAAATTGCAAGTCAATTCAAACAAGCTACCTGACCGACACAGGTAGGTAGGTCTTTAAATAATCGGACCCTTACACCTAACTGCGTGTATCACACCTCCCAATTTTATAGAAAACTAGCCAGACAGAAAGGAAATTGGATTAGATAACCTAATCGATTGTATAATCCACTAACCTAAACGCGGTTTGGTGTCATCCAACTATTTTTTATTATTCGATAGACCTTGCATTTTCACTACCCCATGATAACCAACAAATTTGGATTATGCAAATTTTGAGAAGATATTTTCAAAGCGTGTGAACGCCATTCACTTTTTAACCATACACACACACAATTTATCGGTTTACTGAAATTATTATTCGCGTCCGCTTCGTTGCTTGATATATCCTTTACTAGCAAAGATATCATCTAGTATGACTCACAGGCAGCAAGTTTAATTGCTAAATTTCCTCAGATTACATTTTGATATACAAGAACAAGCACAATTAATTCAACTTCGTTCTGTTTAGAATCAAAAAGGAAAAAATTGGCTTGGCTCTGCCTCGCCTGTTGGATTTTAAATCCGGAGTTGCAGAAATCAGTGCGAAGGCCGACCCTTAATCTAACCTGTTAATCCTCTTATTTATTTTATCTGCTTTTATTAGTAGTTATTTTGCAAATAAAGTAAAACGTCTGGATTTATGTTAACAGAATCGCACCTGTCGAGTCATCCATTCAAATTTAAATATCAAGAAATTTAATGGACACTTTACAAGGCTGAGAACTTAACCATTTTGAGAACATATCCAGTCAATCGATGTGAACATAAATTTCCAGTGTCAACCATGCAGAATTTATTAACAGATTAAAAAGTATGAGTAAGGTTCGCTTGTTCATATCTCGTTTTGTGTGTTACGAACTTTACATCACATTTTCTCTTGTAAATGAAACCGGGTATCTGTAATTGAATCGATTTTTTGTACCATTGTGGTGTTCATTATTTAAAATTTTTGTGACAACATAAAACTACAAGCAATAAAAAGGTGTGAAACTAGAATTAATGAATAAATTAAAATTAATTTGAAAATAAATGTTTTTTTTTCTGTCGAGAAATTTTGGAGCAACACGTCAAAAGGTCAAGACAAAAGTTCTTCTTGGTCCACGAGGACATCCAAAAGTAGGAATTTTTGCAATAATAATATACCCTCATCAAGACAGTTTTAAATTTTAAATTCCCCAGAGTGGCTTTTTCTAAACGTAGCTTCCAACGATTTTCATAAAAAAGGCATTAGCTTGGATTGTTTGTAAGTGTAAGAGTTTCAATATCAAAATAAAAAACATAATCATTTGGGAATGCTCCCCTGGAGATATTAATTATTCCGAATGATAAAACTTTTTCCTTAACAGTCACGAATGGATATGCAATTTGAACATGAAGACAAACAGGACGCTTGTTTGGACCTGGTGACTAGGGAGCAAAGTCGATAAGTATGAGTAAAAAATTCAGCAGGACTCGAACACACTTAAGGATGTTCAAAAGTTCAAAAAGTTCGACAGTTCGAAAGGTTTTTTACATCTTGACACTTTATTAGTTTTAACTATCGATTTTTTCATTTCGTTCACTGTGAACAATTGATTAAACGTAATTCATGAAAAATTACGTTATTTTGACGTTAATTTAACGTTTATTACTGATGTGCGTGAAGTTAGCCCCCCTTTTGTCGAAATCTAAAATGTTTTTTTTTGTATTGTGTTGTATTCAGTTTGTATTGTTTGTATTGTAAATCTTTTTTTCATTTCGCTAAGCATAAAATTATAAATCGCGAAAAACCATTTTATGCGCTGGCCCCCCTTTTTTGAAAATTTTGAAATTTCTTTTGTATTTTGTTGTATTGAATTTGTACTGTTTGTACTGCAAAAATTTAAAGTTCTAAATTTAACATTAGTCGCGTAAATCGCGAAACAAAATTTAGCTCTGGCCCACTGCCTAAGCGGACTCAAAGTGCCACCATCATTAAGTAGGATTAGCTTTCACCAAATTATTAGCGCTTAGCTAAGAGTCGCCCGGCTGAGTTTACCTATGAAGATTAAGGCAAAAAATTTTTACCAGGCTGAGTTTACCAACGGGATTAGTACCCAATTCTACTAAGCGGCTGAGTTTCCCATCGCTCAAAATTATATTTCCGTGCAGAAACGGCTTGCGGTCAAACCGTTTTTGCTCCGAACCGTCCTTGCACGGAACCGGCTTGCGCCAAAACGTCCGCGTCAAAACGTCCGTCCCGAGAAGTCCCTATACCCAAGAATTTAAAATTAGTGGGACAATACAGCAACATTTCTTTATTTTCAAGTGCCATACACTATGCAGTGCGTAAACCAGCGGTTCCCAATTAGTTTTGGCCGCGAAATTCTTGGGCGAAGTAAAACATTTGGCAAAATTTATTTTTCGCCATTTTGAAATTCTTTTTGGCGGAACCCTTGGATTTTTTCGCGGACTCCTAAGGGATCCGCGGAACCCCATTTGTCAACCTCTGACTTCGAGCCCCCGGCAAAATTCGCATTCTAACGAAACACTCCCATAAGAGAACATGAAGAGCAGTCACTGCGACTTCAGTCGCAGAGCCCCAGCCGCAGCTAAGGAATCACACCTTTAGCTGGTCATCTTAAGGTACCTTAGCTGCGGCTGGAGCTCTGCGACTGCAGTCGCAGTGACTGCTCACTACACTTCCTTATGATACAATCGCATTTTAAGGAAACACTCTCATAAGAAAGCATTGTTGATATAAAAGTATGAAAGATATGAATCTTTAGCTGCGGCCGGGACTCTGCGACTGAAGTCGCAGAGGATGCTCTCCATGCTTTTTTATGAGACTGTTACCTTAGTCTCCTGAAAATATCGCATTCTAAGAAAACATTCCTATAAGAAAGCATGGAAGGCAGTCACTGCGACTTCAGTCGCAGAGCCCCAGCCGCAGCTGAGGAATCACACCTTTAGCTGTGCGAAATTTTCTACACCAACGCTAAGGGCTAGTTAAATGTTATGAAATGCCGCAGTTAAAAAATCACACCTTAAGCTGGTCATCTTAAGGTGCCTTAGCTACTGCTGGAGCTCTGCCACTGCAGTCGCAGGGACTGCTTTTTACGCTTTCTTAGAATGATACAATCACATTCTAAGGAAACACTCTCATACGAAAGCATGATTGATATAAAAGTATGAAAGATATGAATCTTTAGTTGCGGCTGGGGCTCTGCGACTAAAGTCGCAGTGGATGCTCTCCATGCTTTTATATAAGAGAGTTAGCTTTAGAGCAGCGGTTCCCAATTAGTTCTGGCAACGGAACCCTTGGGCAAAGTAAAAAATTTTGCAAAATTTATTTTTCTCCATTTTGAAATTCTTTTTGGCGGAACCCTTGGATTTTTTTGCGGACCCCTAAGGGTTCCGCGGAACCCCATTTGGGAACCTCTGCCTTAGTGTCCACTGCAAAATTCGCATTCTAACGAAATCCTCCCATAAGAAAACCTGAAGAGCAGTCACTGCGACTTCAGTCGCAGAGCCTCAGCCGCAGCTAAGGAATCACACCTTTAGCTGGTCATCTTAAGGTTCCTTAGCAGCGGCTGGAGCTCTGCGACTGCAGTAGCAGTGACTGCTCTCAACACTTCGTTATGATACAATCGCATTCTACGGAAACACTCCCATAAGAAAGCATTGTTGATATAAAAGTATGAAAAATATGAATCTTTAGCTGCGGCCGGGACTCTGCGACTGAAGTCGCAGAGGATACTCTCCATACTTTTTTATGAGACTGTTACCTTGTAGTCCCCTGCAAAAATCGCATTCTAAGAAAACATTCCTATAAGAAAGCATGGAAGGCAGTCACTGCGACTTCAGTCGCAGAGCCCCAGCCGCAGCTGAGGAATCACACCTTTAGCTGTGCGAAATTTTCTACACCAACGCTAAGGGCTAGTTAAATGTTATGTAAAAGCCGCAGTTAAAAAATCACACCTTAAGCTGGTCATCTTAAGGTTCCTTAGCTGCGGCTGGAGCTCTGCGACTGCAGTCGCAGGGACTGCTCTCTACGCTTTCTTAGAATGACACAATCACATTCTAAGGAAATACTCTCATACGAAAGCATGATTGTTATAAAAGTATGAAAGATATGAATCTTTAGCTGCCGCTGGGGCTCTGCGACTAAAGTCGCAGTGGATGCTCTCCATGCTTTTATATAAGACAGTTACCTTAGAGCAGCGGTTCCCAATTAGTTTTGGCCGCGGAACCCTTGGGCGAAGTAAAACATTTTGCAAAATTTATTTTTCTTCATTTTGAAATACTTTTTTGCGGAACCCTTGGATTTTTTCGCGGAACCCCATTTGGGAACCGCTGACGTAACTTCATTGTTGTAATAGTCAACAATTTAATTTTTACGATACAAGTTACATTGCAACACAATACAAATTGCATACAAATACGAAAATAATTTTGAAATTTTGAGTTAGCTAAGCAGCGGGCCAGCGCGAAATTTTGTTGCGCGATTTACGCGACTAATGTTAAATTTAGGACTTTAAATTTTAGCAATACAAACAATACAAATTGAATACAACACAATATAAACAAAAAATTTCAAAATTTGCAAAAAAGAGGGGCCAGCGCATAAAATGGTTTTTCGCAATTTATAACTTTATGCTTCGCGAAATGAAAAAAACGATTTACAATACAAACAATACAAAAATACAATTTTTAGTTTTCGAAAAAAGGGGGGGCTAACTTCACGCACATTTATTACTGCTAAGTATTTCATACCTCCCATACCCTCCGGTTTCGCAGACCTAAATTTAAGGTCGGGTGGTTAAAGAATCAAAACCATACATTTCCACAGTTTTTGTCAAATATCTCGAAAATGACGTTAAATTCAGCAAATCCCGCCCTGTACAAAATTAAAGGCGGTTAAATTTTCTAGAAAAATTGTCTTAAATATGTTTTTGGTAAACATCTCCTATCCTATCCTAAAATGATTTGTTTAGAAGATACAGCAATTTGAAAAAAAAAAAAAGTCCAAAATTTTTCACATTTTTTTACTTACTTTTTTTCATAACTCGAAAGCCGTTGAATTTAGACAATAAGAAGCATAAATCTTTTTTTGTAGATTATTTCACGCTCTGTAAAAAAGCACTTGACCATTTTTACTGAAAAATCAATATTTTCCGAGCTATGGCCATGTGAAAGTGGAAATTTAAAAAAATGCTTTAAGGAGGCCTAACTCTCGAGGGTTTGAATTTAGGAAACAATTTTTGTTAAATAATTTTCTTAGAATGGTGTCCTCTATCACAACTGAAATTATGTAAAGTGTATCCGGGGACACCCTGTATATATAAAAATGAAACTTAAAAAATGTATGTACGCTCATCACTTGAGAACGACTCTACTGATTTGACTGATCTTTTTTTCGTTGTGTTTGTAATTGTCAGGAAAAGGTTTCTATGCAATAATATTTACGAAAATCCTATCCTAAACAGATTTTAGTTCAGATTTTGGTTATAGTTTGTGACGCACCTGAATGGGTTAACGAGATTCTATTTAAAACGTGCATTAGGGAGTTAATATCACATCTCTTCTCCATCACTACCATCATTAATTACAAAATTCCAAAATTAATTAAAAATTACTCCTAAGGGATCCGCGGAACCCCATTTGTCAACCTCTGACTTCGAGCCCCCGGCAAAATTCGCATTCTAACGAAACACTCCCATAAGAGAACATGAAGAGCAGTCACTGCGACTTCAGTCGCAGAGCCCCAGCCGCAGCTAAGGAATCACACCTTTAGCTGGTCATCTTAAGGTACCTTAGCTGCGGCTGGAGCTCTGCGACTGCAGTCGCAGTGACTGCTCACTACACTTCCTTATGATACAATCGCATTTTAAGGAAACACTCTCATAAGAAAGCATTGTTGATATAAAAGTATGAAAGATATGAATCTTTAGCTGCGGCCGGGACTCTGCGACTGAAGTCGCAGAGGATGCTCTCCATGCTTTTTTATGAGACTGTTACCTTAGTCTCCTGAAAATATCGCATTCTAAGAAAACATTCCTATAAGAAAGCATGGAAGGCAGTCACTGCGACTTCAGTCGCAGAGCCCCAGCCGCAGCTGAGGAATCACACCTTTAGCTGTGCGAAATTTTCTACACCAACGCTAAGGGCTAGTTAAATGTTATGAAATGCCGCAGTTAAAAAATCACACCTTAAGCTGGTCATCTTAAGGTGCCTTAGCTACTGCTGGAGCTCTGCCACTGCAGTCGCAGGGACTGCTTTTTACGCTTTCTTAGAATGATACAATCACATTCTAAGGAAACACTCTCATACGAAAGCATGATTGATATAAAAGTATGAAAGATATGAATCTTTAGTTGCGGCTGGGGCTCTGCGACTAAAGTCGCAGTGGATGCTCTCCATGCTTTTATATAAGAGAGTTAGCTTTAGAGCAGCGGTTCCCAATTAGTTCTGGCAACGGAACCCTTGGGCAAAGTAAAAAATTTTGCAAAATTTATTTTTCTCCATTTTGAAATTCTTTTTGGCGGAACCCTTGGATTTTTTTGCGGACCCCTAAGGGTTCCGCGGAACCCCATTTGGGAACCTCTGCCTTAGTGTCCACTGCAAAATTCGCATTCTAACGAAATCCTCCCATAAGAAAACCTGAAGAGCAGTCACTGCGACTTCAGTCGCAGAGCCTCAGCCGCAGCTAAGGAATCACACCTTTAGCTGGTCATCTTAAGGTTCCTTAGCAGCGGCTGGAGCTCTGCAACTGCAGTAGCAGTGACTGCTCTCAACACTTCGTTATGATACAATCGCATTCTACGGAAACACTCCCATAAGAAAGCATTGTTGATATAAAAGTATGAAAAATATGAATCTTTAGCTGCGGCCGGGACTCTGCGACTGAAGTCGCAGAGGATACTCTCCATACTTTTTTATGAGACTGTTACCTTGTAGTCCCCTGCAAAAATCGCATTCTAAGAAAACATTCCTATAAGAAAGCATGGAAGGCAGTCACTGCGACTTCAGTCGCAGAGCCCCAGCCGCAGCTGAGGAATCACACCTTTAGCTGTGCGAAATTTTCTACACCAACGCTAAGGGCTAGTTAAATGTTATGTAAAAGCCGCAGTTAAAAAATCACACCTTAAGCTGGTCATCTTAAGGTTCCTTAGCTGCGGCTGGAGCTCTGCGACTGCAGTCGCAGGGACTGCTCTCTACGCTTTCTTAGAATGACACAATCACATTCTAAGGAAATACTCTCATACGAAAGCATGATTGTTATAAAAGTATGAAAGATATGAATCTTTAGCTGCCGCTGGGGCTCTGCGACTAAAGTCGCAGTGGATGCTCTCCATGCTTTTATATAAGACAGTTACCTTAGAGCAGCGGTTCCCAATTAGTTTTGGCCGCGGAACCCTTGGGCGAAGTAAAACATTTTGCAAAATTTATTTTTCTTCATTTTGAAATACTTTTTTGCGGAACCCTTGGATTTTTTCGCGGAACCCCATTTGGGAACCGCTGACGTAACTTCATTGTTGTAATAGTCAACAATTTAATTTTTACGATACAAGTTACATTGCAACACAATACAAATTGCATACAAATACGAAAATAATTTTGAAATTTTGAGTTAGCTAAGCAGCGGGCCAGCGCGAAATTTTGTTGCGCGATTTACGCGACTAATGTTAAATTTAGGACTTTAAATTTTAGCAATACAAACAATACAAATTGAATACAACACAATATAAACAAAAAATTTCAAAATTTGCAAAAAAGAGGGGCCAGCGCATAAAATGGTTTTTCGCAATTTATAACTTTATGCTTCGCGAAATGAAAAAAACGATTTACAATACAAACAATACAAAAATACAATTTTTAGTTTTCGAAAAAAGGGGGGGCTAACTTCACGCACATTTATTACTGCTAAGTATTTCATACCTCTCATACCCTCCGGTTTCGCAGACCTAAATTTAAGGGTATATTTTGCAGTGAATTCTATTAAATAGAACACTTTCAATCTCAAAGAACAAATGAACATTAGGAAGGAAAGCAGCATAAAATTATATGTGGTTTCTGGGGGAAGTACCCCAACATATTATTTGAAGTTGGCAATAATAATGATAGTACAGTATAATTAGATGTGAACCCCGAAATCCAACAAATAACGGGTTGGATCGTCACAAAATGTTTATATTCAGTTGCTCTATAAGTACTAAAAAGTCTCCCGCTTAAGAGCGACGGGTTTGGGTGGGCCGGGTGGTTAAAGAATCAAAACCATACATTTCCACAGTTTTTGTCAAATATCTCGAAAATGACGTTAAATTCAGCAAATCCCGCCCTGTACAAAATTAAAGGCGGTTAAATTTTCTAGAAAAATTGTCTTAAATATGTTTTTGGTAAACATCTCCTATCCTATCCTAAAATGATTTGTTTAGAAGATACAGCAATTTGAAAAAAAAAAAAGTCCAAAATTTTTCACATTTTTTTACTTACTTTTTTTCATAACTCGAAAGCCGTTGAATTTAGACAATAAGAAGCATAAATCTTTTTTTGTAGATTATTTCACGCTCTGTAAAAAAGCACTTGACCATTTTTACTGAAAAATCAATATTTTCCGAGCTATGGCCATGTGAAAGTGGAAATTTAAAAAAATGCTTTAAGGAGGCCTAACTCTCGAGGGTTTGAATTTAGGAAACAATTTTTGTTAAATAATTTTCTTAGAATGGTGTCCTCTATCACAACTGAAATTATGTAAAGTGTATCCGGGGACACCCTGTATATATAAAAATGAAACTTAAAAAATGTATGTACGCTCATCACTTGAGAACGACTCTACTGATTTGACTGATCTTTTTTTCGTTGTGTTTGTAATTGTCAGGAAAAGGTTTCTATGCAATAATATTTACGAAAATCCTATCCTAAACAGATTTTAGTTCAGATTTTGGTTATAGTTTGTGACGCACCTGAATGGGTTAACGAGATTCTATTTAAAACGTGCATTAGGGAGTTAATATCACATCTCTTCTCCATCACTACCATCATTAATTACAAAATTCCAAAATTAATTAAAAATTACAGTAAAAACAAAACGTTAGTAAGAAAATTATTAAAACTGTTCTCTCCCCATATATCCTAATCTATAGAATTTACCAAGAAAATGTATAGAACCATTTTTCTAGAAAATTTCATGGCCTTCAATTTTGTATAGATTAGTATTTTCGGTATCTTCTATCATTTTCGAGATATTTGATAAAAACTGTAGAAACGTATGGTTGTCGAAAAATAATAATTTATCACCTAACAGAAGGTGGGCCCTCAAAATGTCTTAACCTAAGGCCCAAGTAAGATCAAATCCGGCCCCGCTAATGAAGTATTACTTGTAGTATAATAGAGCGATTATATATAACCTACTACATAACCGATGCATATCTTCGCGCGGATATCTCTTTTATTAAAATTAATATATTTTTGCTGTTACAACGTTTCATATTTTTGGTTAAAAAAACCAAGAGACGCAGACAAGATAAATGAGAATAAATGTCAGGATAAACCGCAAAATTTGAATTTTTAAGCAAAATTGAGGGAAATTTAAACCTTAGGCTCGAGAAAATTAAAGCCTGGAAAAACACTTATTAAATGCTTTACTGCTCACAGAGTTTAGCGGAAACTTCTGCGTTACTTTGAAAGTTAACTGTGAAAATTATAAAGTCAAAAGTGTAAACCGGGGGGTCTGGGGGGTGTGGAACACCCTCCAGTACATATAATAAAATTCCCACTCTTCTAGAATGCCTACAGAAGCCAGAATAATAATTATAGAAAATTTATCAGAAAAAACTGCGAAAATTTTTGTTTTTGAACAAAACTGAGGGAAATTTCAACGTTCGGATAAAGAAAATTAGAATATGAAAACCAAATTTATTTTCATTATTTAAAAAAAAATTTTAAATGCTCGTCGGCACATCAAGTTCTGCAGCAACTTTTTGCGTTACATTAAAAATATCGAAAAACGGGGAATCCCACAGTAGCGAGAAACGAAATTAAATGTTTAAATATTATACCGCTAAAAAAGAGATCCACCGTCTAGCTGCCCGTCCACGGACGAGCTTTACAGCTAGTCTTATATAATATTTTTAGAATTTTTTGAATCTCGTTAATCCATTCGTGCGCGTCAGTGGTAACCGAATGAATAAATAAATAAATAAATAATAACCAAATAAATAAAAATAATTTAGAAATTATTTACATTTTAAAACCTCGTGGTAAACATTATTGTGATCAGGGACGGCTTCAGGGATACAATCCGAGTCATCCTTGGGAGTAGGTTGGCAATTGCCACTTTGCCCTCCTCTAAATACCCCACTGGTCGTCACATGTGATGTAATGAATTTTTTCTGAACTATTAGTGATTTCGAGATATCTGCGATTACACAGATTAAACCGTAGGTAAGTCAAAAGAATCAAGAGATTAACAAGCACTGGGAGGTTCCATACCCCCCAGACCCCCCAGTTTAAAAACTAGGAATCTTTTTTATAAGCTGTGATCAACTTTATTATGCAATTATGACTAATTATGATTTCGAGATTACTCCGAAAGATTTCTCATAAACAAGCACAGATTTATCCACAGTGATTGAAACCTCCGCATAAATATATGCCGCGGATTTAACGCGGGAGCAATTTTTAATTGTATATCCAACATAGCCCATAATTAAGCGTGACCTTCAACCGGCAGAGTTAACCCGCAAATAGCATTATTATTCTAGTTATGTTTTTTAATTCAAGAAAGATCTAATGGGGTTAAACTATAACTATACAGATTAGCCTCCTCAAATAAAAACGCTAGGAGCTGCCACTGGTTCGTAGTAAAAATACTAATTTTCCACAAAGCGCAACTAGTGGATACTGTGGTTTCATAATGACGTTCTTGTTAACAATGTTTGCTTTCAGCCTAAAATGCAATTATTCAGTTTGGACAGGTTCTGGCTTTGCAGCAACATCACTAAATCTTCTAATTTTTGATAGTTGTGATAGGGTGATAGACCAGTTAAATTGTAGCAATACAGAAATAAAGAGAGAAAAAAGGAATCCTGCAAATAATTTTGAAGCAAAAGATTTATTACATCAATTATCAATTAGAGTAAATTTTATATCAAATTTAGTAAAATTTACTTTAAATTTAGTAAAATTTACTTTAAATTTAGTAAAATTTACTTTAAATTTAGTAAAATTTACTTTAAATTTAGTAAAATTTAATTTAAATTTAGTAAAATTTACTTTAAATTTAGTAAAATTTACTTCAAAATTGGTGAAGCTGCACAGAGAAAAAAACAATCCTTGCAATAATTTTGAAGTAAATATTCCATCAGAGTAATTTTTATATCAAATTTAGTAAAGTTTATTACTTAAAATTTAGTAAAATTTTTTGGTGTTTTGAAGTAATTTTTACTATAATTGAAGTTCAAATCAGCTTCACACCAATTTTGAAGTAAATTTTACTAAATTTGAAGTAAATTTTACTAAATTTGAAGCAAATTTTACTAAATTTTATATAACATTTACTATAATTGATGTAATATTTACTTTAAAATTATTGCGAGGATTGCTTTTCTCTCTGTGTGACAGTGACCATCTCAACCATTTATACCCTGTGCAGCGGCGGCTCGTCCTGAAAATCTGAACTATTTTACTATTTAAATAAAAAAAAGAAAAAGTGGATTTTCGGTTGTAAGATCTACCAACTCAAAAAAACTCCTTTAAAAGGAGTATTTAATAGGAGGCTGACGCAGAAACAGCATCATCAGACACAGATTAACCTGCAGCCACTATAATTCGACCGAAAAACTTCCTCAAATTAATAGTCACAAAAGGCCGCTGCTACCGAGTCTACAGGCCTGTACTTCCTTTCAGGTGCTTTGAAGGACTTAAGTTCTTGTGGTTTTGAGGGAGGGGGGGGGCGAGAATGGCGCACTTGCACAACCATGGAATGTATCAGTGCAGGTGTGCTAGGGTCATCTCTACTGAGCACCGGCCTATAAGGAAAACTACTTTTCGCTCTCTATTTTAATCAAAAAATTTATAAAATCTCCCAACGGAGACAGCTTCCCTTAAGGGTAGGCTCTATGGACGTGTAAAAGTTGTTTCTTTAACTTGCAAAGTATATTATCAATTTACAAACAATAAGGGGGGCCCTTAAGTAAAATTTCATTTTCTTTCTAAGGGAAAATTTCTAAATGTGGTTCTATAGCTGCCCCGTCGTAACGTTGTCACTTCCAGATTCTCTCAGCCCTACTGATGGGGGGGGGGCTATTACACCAACATTATTTTAGGAGTCTGCAGAATCTCTCAGTTAGCAGTACTCCGTCCAGAAAAGAATTCTGGTCACTGGCTTTATGTTGTCCAAACCAAAAAGGGCCAAACCGGGTGCAGAAGTTACCTAAGTATAAATATTGAAATATAAATTTTCCGCTTTGGGAAAGTTGAAGGTTGGCCCGTCTGGCGAGTCGGAGTGTAAGCAAAACGGGGTCAAAAAGGTTTCGTTAGCAATTAAAGCTTCGGCAATGAAGTTAAGCAAAGCTTTTGGTTTACACTATTGACATGTTTGATTTGTGATCAAAACTACATTAAAAGCAGTCAACGTATTTACATTCATCCATGAAAAGCATTACGTGTGTAGTTTGCTTTTAGTTTTAATGGCGTTCCGCTAAGAGCCGAGTAGTTTCAGTGTTGTAAACAATCCACGTCAAAATGTAAAAGTCCGGATTACTTTAATTAAAATATTCGTTTAAAAGAGAGCGTAGCAAAAGTTAATTTTGATTTATGAAACGAGGAAAAACTTTTGAAAATTACATAAACAAATGAAACTCACACGTGTTACATTTCAGAGTTGGAAACATGTCTGAACATTAAGAAGTTAAAGATTCATTATGTTGTGTGAGCTCTCTAATGTTGCTTCGCCCTTCCTACCAAATTAAGTCAAGTTATTAAATAAATGGGTCATCGTTAGACATCACAAAATGGGATATGCTTGTACATCCTTAAATAATTTTCCGGATATATAAACTTTTTGTTCAAATTTTCGCTAAGCTCCTGTCATCATGGCACGACACTTCTTCAGTTTTTAGTTTATCTTTTCAAATTGAATTTTACTTGCTCCAACTTTGTTTGAATTATTGAACTTGATTTAACTTTATTTTAAAGCGAACGAACGCTTTTGATACGAAAGTGTAATTATGTTTAGGTACTCTCAATACCCGGGCAAAAAAGTTTTACTCACAAAAGTTTTTAATTAATTTAATAACAATTGTTTCAATTTAATGGAATCGCTAAAATGGCACAAAATTAATTTTCAATTACAATTACGCTACATTGATTACTAAATGCTGCTTTGTTTCATTTTAAATCATTGCACTTCTCGCGCTCCACGTTGGGCGCCATTGCTCTACCTATTTTTTGTAGTAGTAATTTAAATGTTTAAATATCAAACGCTGGCTTTGTATTTAAAATTCTTGCTCGGAGCCGGGATTAAGGGGGGGGGGGCTAACAGGGCTGCAGCCCGGGCCTCCAAATTTTTAGGGCGTCAAAAAAATAGAAGCAACAATATTCATATTTAAATGTTATTGTAGTATATATGTAGGTACCTGTTTTATAAAAAAAAAAACTAAAATAAACTATGTATAATAATTAGTACCTTTCAGTGGCGTACCTAGAAAATGCGTTTGGGGAGGCAGAACAAATATTTTTAGAATCTCGTTAATCCATTCATGCGCGTCAGTGATAAACCGCCTGACAAGTTCCAGAAATCTCGATGAACAAACGAAATTCAAAAAATAAATAAAAATTTTAAGTTTAACTTTGCTCCCCTCTAAATTCGCCACTGGTATCCTTTCAAAAATTTTTCATGATTTGATATCAAACGAAGAAAATAAAAAAGAATTTTTAAGTTATATAAATTTTAAAACCTCGTAGTAAGCATTATTTTTATCAGGAAGGGCTTCAGGAACACAATCTAAGTCATCTTTAGGAGGGGGCAATTGCCCCTTTGCCCCCCTCTAAATACGCCACTGGTACCCTTTCAAAAAAATTTTTATTGTTTTATCTCAGAGCTGTTGACTTTGAAAAATCTACATTTTTTGCCTGCAGCGCATTTTGTTAAAACATGCAAAGCCAAGGGGCCTCACATATTCTTAATCCGGCCCTGTACAGTTACTTTTAAAAGATCTCTGACAATGCTATCTTAACCAATATAAATTGAACATTTTGAAGCCGATTTTTTTCATATAAAAATCGATTTTACAGGAAAAACTTTTTTGGGAGAGGCAAACCTTTGTTTCGTTGCAAATTTCATTGCCTTTTTGTAAATTCTTTATATTAGTTGCACCATTCTGCTTGCTTGCTTGAATTCGGCAAAACTTAGAAAGTCAAATTTGACCCAGTTTGCGCTATCCAATCGCGCTGAAAGTTTGCACATTGTTTCGTACCCGATGACAATACACTTTGCCAAAAAAAATTTTCCGAATTTCCACATTTCCGAGAAAAAAAATGGAAAAATTAAATTTTTATGGTTCTTTGTCAATAATTAAATTTTTAATCTTTTGAAAATCGAGTATCGTATATATAGGAGTTAAAGTAAAAAACTTGCTTTACCGGTTCATTTTTTTGTTTTTGACTGACAGCGACTTATTCAAGACTTCGTAAAATGCATGCAATGCTGTTTGTTGTCTATATCTCGAAAATGGTGTGACAAAATAGAAAAATGTATAAGAATAAAAATGCAGAGAACAAAATTTACAAGAAAAATTTTATAAAAAGTTTAGCTGTAAAGGCGATTTTTATATGTCAAAAAACGGTTTCAAACTTTATATTATGTAATTTACATTGCTAAATTATCTCAAATACTCAAATACGGTAGATCGTAGTAAAGTTAAAATTTTATATTCGGGACTCGTATAGCATCTAGTTGTACACCTCCTATTTTTAATTGCGATTGTCTGTGCCAAAAGGGCATTCATTAATGACGCGCACAAATAGATTAACGAGATTCCTGTACAGTCGTTCTAAAAATGACAAGCAAGTCATATGGTGTCTACATCAAATTTTTTAATAAAATGTATATAAAATAAATATAATTCCTGTTGCACTGGAGGGTATTCCATACCCCCCAGACCCCCCGGTTTGAAAACCCAAAAGTGAGAGGATACGTTTTGTGATTTATTTTTGTAATAAAAATTTTTCAGTCTGTCGGAATTGTATACAATTCATACCCTCAGTTTCATAAACAAAAAAACAAAAAGTTTAGTGCATATTCGCACCGGGGGGTCTGGGGGGTGTGGAACACCCCTCAGAACATAGTAATTGTAAGACCTTTTAGAAAGTTAAATTCCTGAAACGGAGTCTCAACTTTATAAACACGAAAATCCAGTGGCGTAACAAGCAGGTGAGGGACCCGTGTGCGAAGTTGTTAATGGGGACCCCGCTTTTATAAGAGACAAAAATTTAAAAAAAATAATAAATAACTTTTATAACCATAATTTTGGAATTCCGACGATTTCCATGCAATTCAAGTGATTTGCAAAGAATTTCTTCCGAACAAGGGCGGATATAGAGACCCCCCCCCCAATTTAATTTTATTAAAATTTGAAAATTATACCATTTTTTATTTTTTATTTTTCAATTTTCTGAGATTTCCTTGATTTTGGTAAAATTGTCTAGATTTTCTGAAATATTCTAGAATTTTCTGTGATTCCCCTATTTCTATTTCCTTTTTCCTAAGATTTTCTTTAATTTTCTAGATTTTCTAAGATTGTAAAATTAATGAGATTTTCTTGTATTTCCTAAAAACTTTTGAGATTTCTTAAAATTTCTCCGAATTTCTTTCAATTTCCCGCTCGTTTTCTACTAAGTAGAAAATCTAAAGGAAAATCAGGGGAAATTTGAGGAAATCTAGAATATTATAGACTATCTTTTTTTTGCAATTTCCATTTTCTGAGATTTTATTGTATATAAAATTTTCTGGATTTTTCGATATAGGCATATTAAGGTACCTTAGAATTTTCCATTTCCTATAGAATTTGCTAAGACTTTCTAGAGTTTTCTGCATTTCTCTCGATTTCCTATTTACTAAAACTTTTTCCAGTTTTTTCTTGAAATTTCTATGGATTTCTTGAGATTTTCTGTATTTCTTCAAATTTTCTAAAAATCTGTTTCTTGAGATGTCTTGGAATTAGTTTTGTACTAACCGCAGGCGATTTTCTTAAATGTTTCAAGATCATGCGTTCAAATGGAAATTTAAAGTATAAAATACAAAACTAATTTTTCCTAAAAATAGTTTTTGTTCTTTTTTTTAATTAATTTAATTAATAATAAATTATTGACCTAAATTAATGTATTAAATAAATCCGGGGGCCCCTAGGCCCTCCTCCCCGACAAGTCAAAGAAATTAAATTTTCACTTTAAGAAAACAATTTAACTTAATTTTTTTTTTAATTTTAAAATAAATTTGTTTTTAAATTTTTAAAATTTAATTTATTTAATTTAATTTTTTTCATTAATTATTTTATATAAATTTTTAATTTTTTTTAAATTTTAATTTAATTAAATTTTTTAATTAATTTAAAAATCCCGGTAGTTCCGTCCCTGCGAAATACCCCCAGACCCAGTGGCGTATTTAGAAGGGGACAAAGTGGCAATTGCCCCCCTCCGAAGGATTACTCGGATTGTATCCCTGAAGCCCTCCCTGATAAAAATAATGTTTACCATAGGTTTCAAAATTTAAATAACTTTTAATTATTTTTTTTGTTCGTTTATTATTTATTTATTTATTTCGTTACCACGGACGCGCATGAATGGATTGACGAGATTCTTGCATAATATTTATGCCCTAGTGACGTATTTACAGAGGGGAGGCTCAGGGAGCCAGGGCTCTCTCTGTAAGTAATCCATACATTAAATAATATACAATTATTTGTTATTTGAATATTTACCATCATAAAAATAGCAAAATAGCAGAATTAATAGGAAAAATTATTTTTGTATTTCATATTTTAAATTTCCATTAAAATGCGTCACCTTAAAAATTAAAAATTATGGGCGTCGCCAAGGAGGGGCAAAGGGGGGCTACAGCCCCCCTGGCTTTTGGTAAAACATATAAATTTACAATTGCAATATAAAAATATAAAATTTTTTAACATAAATAATTAATTTTAATAGCGTTTAAAAAAGTTTGCCCCCCCCCCTGCAATTCTTGGAAGCTACGCCCTTGCCTAAAGGTATGTGTGTGTACGTTGTATGTATTTTTTATAAACAAAAAATTTTAGTGCTGCATATTTATACAGCATATTATATCTATGTATCGTGAAAACTCCCACCGGGGGGTCTGGGGGGTGTGGAACACCCCACAGAATATCATATATAATTTTGATCCTTTCAAAAATTTTACATTTGATCTAAGCGCGGTTGACCTTGCAAATTCAAAAATTTCCGCCTACCGCGCAAGGGCCTCTAAAAGTAGTTAGCCCCAAGCCTCACATATCCTTAATCCGGCTCTGTTCTTGCTGATGAGTCGCATGCGTAAGATAAGTTGGTCTAATATTTAAAATTGGGATACGCGCACGACACTTTACAAATTTAGGTTTAATCATTAGCATTTGAATTATTTTGAAATTCTGTTGGTAAAGGGTCTGGGGGGTGTGGGGTATTCCCCTGTATGTTTTATTCTGTAATTCCTTTAAAATAGAAAATAATTTGTGCATAGTTATTTGCTATTTAAATCGGATTTGAAGGTTCCGACTTAGTTTTCGCATTATCTGGTCTTTATAAATACCGAAAGGAAAAATAAAACTGTCGTCCTGGAACCTTAGGAGTATAAATTTCAGCCATTATCCTGATTTTAAAGATGAAAAGAATTATAATGGATTTAAATTTAAAAAAGTGCGCTTTAATTTATTCGATTTGCAAAAACATAAATTTTTGAATATTAGAGTCCGCCTTCCTTGATACTTGAAACCCGAGTAAATTATTTGTGTTCAAAAGCGTATTGTAATTACTTGTCCCATATTTAGTAGATACCGAGTGTTTTAAATGTCTTGCGGGAGAAAATGAATCAAGCGAGTGTCGCCTTATTTCACTCGGACTCAGTCTTACGTAGGTTAGTTAAGTCCTGATTTGTTATTCGATGGAGATTTGTGGATTTCGGATACTTCTTGGAAATTTACTAAATTAAACTGGAAAGTCCGCGAAAGTTCCTTGCAAAATTTATGAACCCTTTAAGCTGCTTTTATTAACTACATCCTATTCATTTCGGCTTCGACCTTTTTGTTTTAAACGCTTTTCAGAGGCTCATTGAGGTATGATAAAGTTTGGGGCGACGCACTAAATTAATTTTGATTTTTTCCTAGACATTTTTCCTTCGCATTTCTCCCGTAGTAGGCGGTTTTTATTGTCACGTATATTTTAGGTGGTTGTGATTTTAACAAGACAAAACAGGATCCAAGTTAATAAAATCTTTGTTCTGTCTCCTTTAGACACAAACTTTGTCATTTATGTGTACAACTTGGGCAGTTTATCAAAGGTGGAAACTTTCAAAATGTAACAAAAGTACAAAATACTGTCTCACATGTTACCCACCATTATTTAAGCGCGCTGCGAGTACATTAATTACAAAGTTTTAACAATTACTTTAGTAATAGCAGTTAATTTTACATTATTTTACTTAAAACTTTAAAACAACAAAATTAAGCAATTTCAAGGTGCCGCGACTGCATTAAAATATCCCACCCGCCCAACTTTAAATTACAAAACCAAAATTTGCATGGATTTTCTTCAGCCCCCCAAAGATCCTCAACGCACGTGCGAACTTACACACCAATTTTTATGCGCAAAATTTTCCCACGCCCTTTTATGGTTACAGCCTCTGGCCATTTACATAGATGAAAATGCTAAGTTTGCCGGAAAATGTACATCCGAACATCACAGATTGGTTACATAAATAGCTATTTTATTAATCTCTAAATGCAGTCCCCTTGAATTACTGTGTTTTTCATGCAAATCTGTTATAGTAAAGTTTGTTTGTACCCAGCAGACGATTTAAAATTAATCTACTTACGTTTTGGTCGGAAAACAGAAGATTGGCTTACCTGGAACAAAATAAAAAAATATTTTTAAATAATTATTTTTTAAACATCGGAAACAATTAATTAATTTCTGATTAGAAGTTGATTATTTTTTATTGTATTGATGAAATCCATAAGAGTAATCCATACATCCATTGATTTGTTTATTAATTCTATTAAATTTGTTCGTCGAAACAATGAATATTGTTCATTCGCGCAAAAATAACAAAAAAACCATAGTTTATCTACGTTTTTGACGAGGAATCTTAACTTTGGTAGAGACAGGCTATAGAGTCTACTCTAGCTCAGTAATCGGCAACCATTTTAGCTCAAAGAGCCAAATATCAACAGAACAATAATTGAGATTTCTTTTGAGAGTCAAGTCGACAGCATACAAAGAAGCATTGTTTCAGTTTCTGATTTATGGACCAAAATTTAATTTAAATTCAATTTAATTGTTTTGGAGCTGTGGACTTGGTCATTTGTGGTAGAGCTACACACCATTACAAGCCCCGTAATGTTTGTGACAAGCTGTGAATAATCCTCGATTGTGGCATAATCATAATTATTAACATACTAGGTGCGCCATCTTATAAGGAATCTATAGAACTGATAATTTTTAATTTACCCACGGTTTAAAGGAATCTATAACATTTTTTAGATTGTGACAAGTTATCCATAAATATATAATCTCGAAATCAGTGTAAACGTATTGCCATAATTATTGTAATACCTGAAATGTGTAAAAATGTAACGTCATAAATATTATATTATAAACAAAGGTGTAAGTGCAATGTTGCCAAGTTTCAGTTTAATAATTTTATTATTAATTATCGTTTTATATTTGTGTAGTATAAAACTTTGTAGGCTAATTTTTGTGAATCAGTAATTAGAGGTTGAAAAAAGTGTAGTTACTCTCAATTAACGTAATTTTATTTAAAAAAATAAAATTTAAAGACGAAAATTTAAAGGTTTAAAAAAAACGCAGCTGCGTAGGGTGCGTGTTCTCGGGGGACGAAAAAATTGTTAAGACGAAACGAAAAAATAGTCATGACAAAAATATCCAACTTCTATTTGCTACCCAGTTAATAAATAAAATCTTTTTCTTACATGGCGAAGTATAACAAGTTGCCTACTATTTGTAAAGCTACACATTAGTTTTATTTTTAAACACCAAGCATTGTATAGATATCGGCGTAACTAATTATTATTTATTATAGTTTATTTATTAGGTGAATTATTACAAAACAATATCATGAATTGATAATTTTTGACAATCAAGTTTTTAATTTAAGTATGAAGAATATTGATAGTTCATTTAGTCACTATTTCGAGTTTGAAGAAGTAGTCGCAACCGAAAGACCATGCTACGGAAGAAGCCATGCGACAAGTATTATTTTATTGATAAATTGTGTAGGGAATGCAAAAAGAGGTATAACCAATACGACATTGTTCTTTCAGAAAAACGCTAAAATGTTAGTCAAGGACTATTTTGTTCAGAGTTTTTGCACCTAACTCTACAACAATATCTCTTTATTTATTTTTTTCAGTATTAAATTTTCGTTACCATTTTTATGCTTAACATCTGATGTCAGCTACGTTCAACTTCGACTGACAGGGCTGACAATTTTTCCCCCCTTAAATTTATTAGGTTTTTCTGACCCCTAAAATGAAAAGTTTTCCAACAGGAAGCGAGAACCTACTAATAAAGTTACTTAGTATAATGTAAAATGTTTAATCTATGTTTACTACTACCTTACTTAATTTTTTTTTTAAAACCATAAGTCATAACATAAGTATCAACCAAAGCACTAAAAATCGTTAAACTTTTGCATTGTTAAAAAAATCCTTTTGTTTGGCAATATAGTTTATCTTGGAAAGATTTTATCTTCAAACGTACTACGATTTCTAAATTATTCTCTCCCCGCTCTAACATTTAATAAAAAGCGGGTAAATTTTATACTGCTTGCATGTTATTCATAATAAGAAATACATATCAACGGCCTTGGTGCAACTTTTAATAAAATGGATGTACATGCATATACGTATGTACATACGAAGTACATAATAATATAAAACTTTTTAAAATTTTATATAGTATGTATCGCCGTTTTTCAAGAAAGATGGGTTTTCACTTCAGGTTCAGAACGCTTTTTTTACTTTAAATTTTTAAAGATATACAAAAATACATAGTATACTAACACTAAACCAGTTTTAAAGTAAAAATCTATTTTTTATTAGCGCACTTGCTCTTTGGAACTCCGAGCTAGTTGCGTTGAAGTAAAAACCAGTGCATTTAAAAGAAAAATTTCCCCTGTTCGAAAAAATATATTTTCTTAAAATAAATAGGTAATTATAGTGTGATAAAAGTATTTTAACTTAACCCCTCATAATTATTAGAAATAAATCTTAATGCTAGTATCTTAAATGTTAAAAATTAATAAACACAAAGTTGTAATTTATTTAAAAAAAGAGGGAATTTCTATTAAACAATTAAATTTTATAATTAAAAATTCACTAAACTAGGCGGCAAAATTTAATCTTTTTTTAGGCAATCTTGGAAAGATTTTATCTTTAAACGTACTGCAACTTCAAAATTATTACCTCCCCGCTCACATCTAAAGGCGCGTAAATTTTATACTGTCTGCATATTTTTCATAATAAAAAATATAAACGGCCTTGATGATGCGACAAAAAGACAAATTGCCGCATGGTTATAAATATTTTTTTAGCTCTTAGGCGCCAAATAGACGTGCAACTTGGTTACCAACCAGAGGTGACAACCTGTTATCTTTATTCATAAAGAAATGATAATTTTTTACGCTGCTTTATAATTCGTTGGAAAAAATCCAAAATTTCGGCAGGCTCTTCAGCACACGTGACCGCAAAGTTCAAATTTCTAAATTAATACATTTTTAGAATTTTAATTTTAATGATTTGGATTTTTTGTGAGCGGAGCCAGATGTTGGCAACCGAGATTCTAAAAATTTTATTAATTTAGAACTTTTCGAACTGCTGTATTTTGCGGTCACGTGTGCTAAAGAGCTTGCCGAAATTAAAAAAATTTTTTTCCAACGAATTATAAAGCAGCGTAAAAAATTGTCATTTCTTTATGAATAAAGACAGGTTGTCAACTCAGGTTGGCAACCAAGCTGCACGTCTATTTGGCGTTTTAGGCAAAAACAATAAATACGAAAAAATGTAAATTGCAAGGTAATTTTAGCCAAAAAAAAACGTATAAATTTTGATTACTTGGGTACTTATCAATATTTTGTCACATTAACAGCCAAAGCGCCGCCCCGAATAACGTCCGGGTTGTCCGCCCCCTAAAACGGGCACTGCGTACATAAATAGTACATAATAATTTAAAACTTTTATAAATAAATTTATTATAAACTTTATTTACATACATTTTAAAACATTTGTAGAAATATTAAGTGTCCACTTGTAGAAAGCTGCTAGGATCTACTAAAATAACTTGTACTGTTTTTAAAAAAGTTGTTCATTATAACAATTTATTGAATTTGTTTCAACTTTTTACTTTTACAATTTTTGCCAAGAAGAAAGAAAGGAAACAAAGATTTTTAAGAATTACTTTCAAGCCGTTTACCGAGAAAGTTTTTACTTCAGCTTCAGAACGCAAGTATGCAAAGATACTTGATATAGTTTTTTAACTTAAATTTTAACTTATTTAAAGATGAATATAATCCAGTTTCATAATAAAAATCCATTTATTAGCTTTCACTATAACTCCGAGCTAGTTACGTCTGTACTGTCTGTAAATACCGGACGCAAGGACCTAACTCGAGTTACTTACAATATTAATCCTTTTTTTTACTAAACGATTAAGGTTAAGTAAAATTTAGGTACCTACTAAACATTTTCTGAAGAACCTTCAACTCTTACCAAAGCACTACAATTTGTTTTATTTTTGACCTTGTTAATAAAAAAATAATTATTTACTGATTGCTAAGCATTCCTTCCCCGCTCCACATCTGATAAAAAACGTGTAAACTTTATAGTGCAATTTTAAACGGCCTTGATAATTCTAAATGTTTTTCAAATAGAAGATATAAAGTAGTAGCTAGAGACGAATTAACAAAATTTCTAATTTTGGTTACAATTTAAAATATCTGTGTCCTTTTATATAATTTGAACAGCTAATATCTACGTAACTAAAAATTTTCAGAATTAATATAAAGCCGATTTCAAAGAAAGATGTTATTTTGCATCAAGTCTCTACGCAAGTAGTATATAAAATTATTTTATGTTTTCATATTCAGTTTCAAAGTAAAAATCGATTCTTAGCTCACTCTTGTTCTTTGGTACTCCGAGCTAGTTGCGTTTAAGTAATTAGTAATTACCGTATCCATCTAGATACAGGATGCGAGGACCTACTCAAGTTAGGGGACGTCCATTAATTACGTGAGGCGTTTAGGGGGGGGGGGGTCGAGCCGAATTTCACCAAATCTCACGTGGGGGAGTGGGGGGGCTCGGCAAATATCACGTAATTTTTTTCAAAACGCTAGCTAACACTTTAATACAAGGTCAAATCGAGTTCGGTTTTCCGGCAATAAATCAAACTTCCAACAGTCTATATAATCATATTATAAAACAGGGAAGGGCGGACTGTGAATTTTGCAAACCGCTAGCTAACACTTTAATTCAAGATCAAATCGAGTTCGGTTTTTCGGCAATAGATCAAACTTCCAACAGTCTAAATAATTATATTATAAAACAGGGAGGGGGGGACTGTGATTTTAGCAAAACGCTAGCTAACACTTTAATTCAAGGTCAAATCGAGTTCGGATTTTCGGCAATAAATCAAACTACCAAAGCTCTAAATAATCATATTATATAACAGGGGGGGGGGGACTGTGATTTTTGCAAAACGCTAGCTAACACTTTAATACAAGGTCAAATTAAGTTCGGATTTTCGGCAGTAGATCAAACTTCCAACAGTCTAAATAATTTTTATTTAATTTAATTTTTTCGCGTTGTTAATAAAAATTTAAATATTTAAACATACATGCATATTATGTATGTTATCTTTGTAAGAATGTAAATAATCTTCAAACGACTGCAATTAAGCATACCCTCCCACGCTTTACATCTAAAAAAAGACGCGTAAATTTAATAGTGTCAACAACTTTATAAGAACTATAAACGGCCTTGATAATGCAATTTATAATAAGATTTCTAATAATGTACCTATAATTTAAAACTTATCAAACTTTATAAGTGGAATTGTTTTAAAACTAAATAATGAAATTTTTGCCCATATTGGAAATCTGTTATTTGCTTAAAGATGTAGGTGTGGTAACCGGGTAACCCCCAAAAAGTAGTAAGATTCATCTTCCGGGAGCAAACTAGGACAGCGGTGGCAAACGGCGTGCCTTCAAATGAACTTTTTTCTTGTAAATCACTAAATGTATTCAATTTTATAACATACAAAAAAAATTTTTTTTCAAAAAGTTTTTGATAAAATAATGATGCCCTATGCTTTTTGTAAAAATATAAACAAATACAATACATTATTACGGTGCATAGCGTAAAAATTAAAAAGAAGCAAAAAAAAAACTTTTTTTCAGGTGACTCGAACCTATGACCTTCGTATTGCGAGTCCCACATCTTGACGCTGCGCTAGCTACTAGTTGGAAATTCATAACGTAAAACACTTATGTATACATAAAGTAAGACCTAAAAAAATTTTATTTTCTAAACGCTTGGCCATCTGGAGCTACAATTTATATCACTTGCAATTCTAGTCAAGTCCTCCATACCTATAAATTTGGACGAAATCGGTGATGTCGAGTAGGGGTCCCCTCCTTGTTAATACTAGTAGTAATAATTAAATAATAATTTTAACATTTTAGCAAGTCATGGCATTTCCATTTTATTTAGGGTTTTTTAGTATAATTCGAAGATAAGGGTATACTTTAATATGCAGTTTATATAACATTGTTTTACTTTATTATTTTTATATCTAACCAAAAATTGAAATAACAGAAATCTCAAACCGAGTAATACAAGTTAGTAAGGGGTTAATAGTTTATAATAATTATGACTGCAACCCATCTAACATATCGAGAATATCTGGCAACACTGTAATGATAAGCAGAGGGCGCCACATGAAGGCATTAGTTTAAGTTGCCATAAATATTATAGTGTGTGGTACGGGAAATAAGCTCTATTGTGGCAAATTTCACATAAAATAGAATATTCCTTCGAATTTTTAATCTACGTAGAAACAAGGATGCACATATAATGCCTATATTAAATTCAAACGAATTATTGTCAATTGTGGCGAATTATTCAACTAAGTGTCGAGATATTTTAATTTAAAATTGTGGCATCGAGTGTATAGCGCCACAATTTTTGAACTCGCCACAGTACAGGCCTATGCACACACAAATTGCCACAAATATAGTGCAACATACACTCAAGAGCAGGTTGCCGACCACTGCTTTAGCGCCTTTAGTGTTTGGGGAGAGGGGAGAGCCCAGCTTTCAAATTTTCGTTTTGGCTAACTTCGGTTGGCCTACCTAGTCTAACCCAGCCGTACGGTCTAGCATTTTTGATAAGAATACCTTGACTCAGCTCTATTCGCAATTTACATTAAGCAAACGCTACCATGCGGAAAAATATTCAGTTAACCTAACACGTATAGGTAGTTGGTATAGAAAGTTTTGTTTATAAATAAAATTTTTGCATTGTTTTGGGGTTCTATTTTGTGAATTAACATTTTTTACAGCGGTTTTACAATAAAATAATTCAGAATCCAACTCAAAACAATAGCAATATCAAGTGTACGTAATAGAGTCGCCATGTTGCCCATGCAACTTTTCCTCACCTGCGGAAATAGATTTCAAATTGCCGGACTGAAGTCTACTTAGCTAGACTACAGTGACTTTATGGAAATCCCTAAAGAAGGGATGCATCTCTCTGTGGAGATACATCATATAGTCACTGTAAGCTAGACTACTCTTCTGTAGTACCTTCTTTCTGCGATAAGAAATACTGACAAGTGCGTTATCTAGTTGGCCAAAGTGCAGAAAGGGACAGATACGTGAAATCCTAACTCTGATTGGATGAATATCAATTGACCTTGGATTAACTTCTACCTAACGATTGCCAAGCCCTTAGTGTGTGTGCAGATAATTTCGCCCAGCTAAAGATATGATTCGTTAGCTGCGGCTCGGGCTCTGCGACTGAAGTCGCAGTGAAGCCTCTCCATGCTTTCTTATGGGAGTGTTTCCTTAGTATGCGATCGTCGGAGGCGACTTAAGGGACGTCAGTTAATTATTGGTCGAGCAAAATCTCACCCAATCTCATGTGGGGGAAAATTGCGAGAAAACTAGAATAAATTAAGTTATTTAAGAAGTTAATGCCCATACCTATAGTCGATATTTCGCCCGATTTCGGACTTGAGTCAGACTTAAGTACGAAATTGACCAATCAGAATAAATCATTTCGTACTTAAATCGTGCTTAAGTTTTTCTCTAACCAAGCATCGACGATAAGCATGGGCATAAGTAAAACAATCTTACGTGAGATTAGAGGGGGGCCGAGCAAAATCTCACGACATTTCACCAGGGGAGAGGGGGGAAGGTCAAAAAATCGCCAAAATTGCCTTTATGCAATTAATGGAGGTCCCCTTAAGGTAACACTCTCATAAGATAGCAAGGCAAACATTCACTGCGACTTCAGTCGCAGAGCTCCAGCCGCAGCTAAAGATTCATATTTCATATCTTTCATACTTTCATATCAATCATGCTTTCTTAAGGGAGTGTTTCCTAAGAATGCGTAACCAGCTCAGTGTTGGTGCAGAAAATTTCGACCAGCTAAAGGTGTGATTCCTTAGCTGACACTGGGACTCTCCACCTGCTCTCCATTCTTTTTCATGGGAGTGTTACCTTAAAATGCTATCATGGCAGGTGATTTTAAGATAACAGTCTGATAAGAAAACATGGAGAGCATTCACTGCGACTTGGTTCAACATCAGTTGACCTATGATTAACTTTTACCTAAAGTTTAATTAACCCTTAGTGATGGTGCAGATAATTTCGCCAAGGTAAAGATATGATTCATTAACTGCGGATGGGGTTCTGCGACTGAAGTCGCAGTGAATGCTATATCCGTACTTTCTTATGACAGTATTTCCTTAGAATGTGAACTTCGCAGGTGGCTTAAGGAAACAGTCTCATAAAAAAGCATGGAGAGCATTTACTGCGACTTCAGTCGCAGAGTCCTAGCCGCAGCTAAAGATTCATATCTTTCACATTTTTATATCAACCATGCTTTCTTATGGGAGTGTTTCCTTAGAATGCGATCGTATCATAAGAAAGCGTGGAGAGTAGTCACTGCGACTGCAGTCGCAGAGCTCCAACCGCAGTTAGCTGCGGCATTTACTTAACGTTTAATTAGTTTTTAGTTTTGGGCTAGAAAATTTCACCCAGCTCAAGATGCGATTTTTTAGCTGATGCTGGGGCTCTGCGACTGAAGTCGCAGTGACTGTTCTTTATCCTTTTTTATCGGAGAGTAACCTTAAAATACAATCGTCGCAGGTGACTCTCTAAGGCAACAGTCTCATTAGAAAGCAAGGAAAGCATTTACTGCGACTTCATATCATATCTTCCATGCTTTCATATCAATCTTTCTTATGGAAGTGTTTCTTTAGAATGCGATCGTCTCATAAGAAAGCCTGTAAAGCATTCACTGCGACTGCAGTCGCAAACCTCCAACCGCAGCTAAGAAATCACACCTTAAGATGACTAGCTTAAGGTGTGATTCCTTAGCTGCTGCTTTTACTTAACGTTTAACTAACCTTTGTAACCGGTGTAAAATTTTTTTGCCTATGTAATGGGGTGAGTCTTTAGGTGAGGTTCGAGCTCTGCGACTGAAGTCGCAGTAGCTGTTTCGTCCACGTTTTATTATGATACATTTGCATTCTAAGAAACGCTCCTATAAGAAAACATGATTGATATAAAGGTATGACAAATATAACTCTTTAGCGGCAGCTAGGGCTCTGCGATTGAAGTCGCAGTAAATGCTCTCCATGCTTTTTTATGAGTCCCCAGCAAAGATCGAATTCTAAGGAAATATTCCTGTAAGAAAACATGGAGAGCAGTCACTGCGACTTCAGTCGCAGAACCCCAGTTTCAGCTAAGATATCATATCTTTAGCTGGGAGACATTATCTGTTCTCCATCCGTTTTTATGAGAGTGTTACTTTAAAATTTAATTGTCGCAGGTGACTTTAAAGGTAACAGTCTCATAAGAAAGCATGAAAAGCACTCACTGTGACTGCAGTCGCAGAGCTCCAGCCGCAGCTAAGGAATCACACCTTAAGATGACTAGCTTAAGGTGTGATTCCTCAGCTGCTGCTTTTACTTAAAGTTTAACTAACCCTGTAGTTGGTGTAAATTTTTTTTCCTTTTTTTTCCACGGTGTGATTCTTTAGCTGAGGTTGGAGCTCTGCGGCTGAAGTCGCAGTAGCTGCTCTTCCACGTTTTATTATGATACATTCGCATTCTAAGAAACACTCCTATAAGAAAACATGATTGATATAAAGGTATGAAAGATATAAATCTTTAGCGGCAGCTAGGGCTCTGCGACTGAAGTTTATTGTTGGTGCAGAAAATTTTGCCCAGCTAAAGGTATGAGTCCTTAGTTGCGGTTGGAGCTCTGCGACTGAAGTTGCAGTAAATGCTCTCTATTTTTTCTTCTGAGACTGTTACCTTAAGTCGCCTGTGACGATCGCATTCTAAGGAAACACCTTGATAAGAAAGCATGGAGAGCATTTACCGCGACTTCAGTCGCAGAAACTCAGCCGCAGCTAAGGAATCACACTTTTAGGTTTCATTTCCGTCCTCCATGCGTCCTTAAGGTTGGTTCCATGACTAGCTAAGGTGTGTTTTCTTAGCTGCGGTTGGGGCTCTGCGACTGAAGTCGCAGTGACTGCTCTCCATGCTGATGCTGTAAGAGAGCATGATTGATATAAGAGCAGGAAAGTTATGAATGATTAGCTGCAGTTGGGCTCTGCGACTGAAGTCGCAGTAAATGCTCTCCATGCTTTCTTATGAGTCCCTGCAAAGATCGCATTCTAATGAAATATTCCTATAAGAAAACATGGAGAGCAGTCACTACGACTTCAGTCGCAGAGCCTCAGTCTCAGCTAAGATACCATATCCTTTAGCTGGGAGACATTATCTGCTCTCCATCCGTTTTCATGAGAGTGTTACCTTAAAATTTAATCGTCGCAGGTGACTTTAAAGGTAACAGTTTCATAAGAAAGCATGAAAAGAATTCACTGCGACTTCAGTCGCAGAACCCAAGCCGCAGCTAAGGAATCATATCTTTCATGCTTTTATATCAATCATGCTTTCCTATAGGAGTGTTTCCTTAGACTGCGAGGGTCTCATAAAAAAGCATGGAAAGCAGTCACTGTGACTGCAGTCGCAGAGCTCCAGCCGCAGCGACAGAATCACACTTTAAGACAGTCATCTGTGCTGTTTCTCTGCAACTAGAAATCGAATTGACTACTTAGTGGGCGTTCTTTTAGTAATACCACATTGTCCTACAATTACTGGGTGTCATGTAGGACGGTCAGGTACAACTCGGCGCCGCTGATTCGGCGCAGCCAACTCGGCGCCGCCAACTCGGCGCCAGACCAACTCGGCGCCAAGACAACTCGGCGCCAGCTAACTCGGCGCCAGGACAACTCGGCGCCAGGACAACTCGGCGCCAAGTAAATAATAAAATTTTTTAATAAAATGTTTGTTAAATCGTTATTGTTATAACGATTTCACATTCAGGGTCGTTCGTAGAGACCGGATTTTAAGCATTTTTGCTTATTGTCAATTTTAAAAGCAGCTCTTTGAAATTTGAGATGTGGACGAATTACATAAAAAGATATATTTTTACGTATAGTTTTTCATGCTTATTTTGCTTTTTTTGCGATTTCTTTCTTATTTGCTTATACCTGAACTTATTTTCTACTTTTGTGCTTATTTTAAACTTATTTTCTAATTTTAAATTGAACTGACTTAAATTAATTTTTAAATTAATCAAAAATAAATTTTTGATACATAGTTATCCCTAAATTATCAGTCAGTGGCGTAGCCAGTTAGCCCCCTCCACCCCGAAATTATTAATTTGAAATGATACATTTATACATCTTGTGTAATAAACCCTTTGTCAGGCTTTTTAAAAGTATTTTTTTTAAATAGTTGCCATGGCGACAATTAGCTTTCGGTACCTGTATCAAAAAAAATTTCCAAATCAACTTCAGAACTAGCCCCCCATCTACCCAAGCACTACCCTTCTTCCGAAATCGAAAATTTTGTATTGCTAATGATTTACGTCCTAAACGTATACGTCCTCGACATATTTGAAAAGCAAATCTGGCTTCGCCAGTGGATATAGACGTAAATGGGTTTTTTGAAAATGATGGCGGAGAGTCCTCGTTGTGTCAAGTACTCTTTAATGAGGTCGAGATACATCTAACATGTAGATTTCTTTTTAGCAGAACCTCTTAATTAAAAAAATATTAATTAATTAATAATTAATATAAAAAATATTAATTATAAAAATAATGTATCGTAGTTAAATAAAATATCGTTTTCTAACCTAAGCTTAATCGGCGCCGAGTTGTCCTGGCGCCGAGTTGGCTGGCGCCGAGTTGTCCTGGCGCCGAGTTGGCTTGGCGCCGAGTTAGCCGGCGCCGAGTTAGCAGCGCCGAGTTGGACGGCGCCGAGTTGGCGGCGCCGAGTTGTCCCATCCCGCATGTAGGATAATCTTTTCTCATGTCTCTCTCTTGAAGTGGAAGTCTCCACTCAAGAAGTGGAATATAAGTCACGTAAAGCCGTGCATTGTTGGCAGTGGATGATGCAACTGTGTTGAGTAGATACACTGTTGCCCAAACTTTCCGATACTCCGAAAGTTGGCGGGGATCGAACCCGTCATGATCACGCTAGATTCATACTATCCGATGTACTTGTCTATGCTGGCCTCTTAGCGACCTTAGATTATTATTCTTCATGGCTTCCAGAGTACCGGATCTATGACCCATATTTCTTTCATTTGGCGAATTGATTAGACCCTTGACTGTGGTGGTGGGTAGGGTGGAACCCCATTGGATAACCAAAGTGGTTTTATTGATTTAGGTCAGTTCGTGCCGATCTTTCTACGCGATCCAGAAATCATAAATCAATTTATTTGTAATTAAAAACAATTTTATTAGCTGGTATAATAACAATTTGATTATCTGATCGATAATTTATTATTCATAACAGAAACTGTAAAATCAGAAGTACCGATGCCTATCAGATTTAGATATGCGGAATCTATAACTGTTGAAATTTTGATGATTTAAAACTGAATCCTTTGTGTCATTGCATCATTGCTTCATTTTGGCTCTGGCCGTTTTAGGATGCTGTTCACAAATCTAAACAAATTTCGCGAAGCCAATCTCACCGAGACAAGTTTTAATAAGTCATCTTTACAATTTTATCTTACGCAGTGCGGTTTTACTCCAATCATGTACCAAATCCTAAGACTGTTTCGATGATTTTTGTTAAGTCACGAAATAATTGAACGAAGTACTCTATTTTCACCGGTCCTATCTCTCAGTAGTCTAAATAGATAGCTGCAAGCCAAAAGGTGGTATGACAGCTTTCAAAAAAGCTTACAAAGGAAACAATAAAGACAGTATTCGCGATTTACCTTATCGCTCGTGACACTAACAATTGTCAACAACATGGCGGCTATATTACGTACACTAACTTGACATTGTTTGGAGTTTAATTCTGAATTACTTTATCGCAAAACTGCTGTGAAATAATAATTCACAAAATAGAACACCAAAAAAGTGCAAGCAAACGATGGGTTTATAAATAGGACTTTCTGTACCAACTATACGTATTAGATTAATTTAATATTTTTCTGCATGGCGGCGTTCGAATATTTACATAATTTATTTTATAAGCCGGCCCTGCGCTGAGCAAATTGTTAAAAGAAGCAAGATAGATTGTTGTAGGATAATTGTCATCGAACTAGTAAATTCGTTAACGTAACGTAACGTAACTTAGCGTAGCTTTTACCTGCTAATTGATATCTCACACCAAAATTTGAATGCATTACAGTTAGTCGAAAGATATTTTCAATCTGAAATGTCACATCGACAATTATGCATCGGCGTCGGTGAATCACACGGCTTGTCAGTAAAATGCAAAAGTGTCAATTTTCCTTTTAGGCGTTGTCGACGTTTTAATATACATTTTTGTGCGGGATTATTTTCCGCACCATTGAGTGCGACATAATCCGTTTCGACGTATCCAATATGCACCCCTTCGTCTCGCAAGATGACATCCTCAGACGATAAAATTTGCAAACGTGATTATAATTTGGACACATGAATGGGATGCTTACTTTCTGGAAGTCACTTGTAGGGAATATATAAATTGAAGAGGAAAAGGAAAATCTTATAACTTAAGTTGATCCATAAAGAATAGCGAAAGTGTTGGATGAAGTATATTGAAAGCCTCGTCTGAAAGGTTTGTTGGTCTTTTTATATGCGAATAAGTGTCAATATTTGGTAAGATTTTGTATGGAAAAGTTATCTTTACGGTACATTTGAGGGGGCATTGCATCATCTGTCGTATCCTTAATGCAATGAATCGGAAGGTTTGGAGGCAGTGCCATTAAACGAATGAAAGTGAGATGCGTCATCTCGGAAAACAAATGCCGCCTGTAAGCGTAAAACGTGGCTATCCCTGACGGAATTGTGAAAAAGGCAAATTGGGTTAAATGTACCTTAAAAGGTTTTTTAGGTAGCCGTGAAGACGAATTTACAAGGAAATGCAAAGGGTGACAAATATCTTTTGAGATTTTTGATGATCACAATTGGATGTAACATCGACAAAGAGAAGCTCCTAACTTTTTGTTTAGAATTTTCGAAATGAAAGAGTCAACAAGCGTGAGATAAGATATTCGAGTTTTATTTTGCTAAATTAAAATTCCTTATTTGAAATTTGCAATTTAAAGATGAAAGTTTCAGTTTAACAAACCTTTGAAGCTTTTCCGGTGTCTTGCTTCGTGCCCGACTTGTGAGCTCTCTATTTTTGCCCAAACTAAAGAGATAATTGCGATAAAAAAATTCTAAAATGAAATTTTGTTTTTCTCATTTGAGGTTATTGAACAATAATAACAAAGGAGTTTTCATTCGAATAACAAAGGTGTTTTCCTTTTTATTTTCTTATTCGCGTAAATGATGTAATATAGAACCTCTTTTCAATCGAAGCACTCGTTCGAGTCCCTATACATCCTCAATATGGAACCATTCTGTTTATCTACACGTTGATTATTTATTTGAGAAGACTTTTCTATCATACGAGGGGATCTTATTATCGTTCAATTTTACCTCGAACGAAAACTGCCTCCGGATGTTTTTCTTTTTGTCTAGCATCCACGATTATTCTACGAAATTGAACGCCCATCCTTGTCGGATAACTTTTCTTCCGGAAGCTCTTAAAGAATTAACTTGGCTATCTGATTGCTTGCTTGCGCTTTCCTCTTAACACGGACGGCATTCTTGTCATTTTCCATGTACGGTTATTACAGATGAAATGCCCCAAATTTCCGATAAGTGATTTTTATCTAATTTATGCTCCAATTTCATCGCCGCCATCCTACAGGACCCATCCCATTACATCAAACTACGTTATTAATATTACAACATTGTTTACCTTTTCCCAAATTTAAACTTTTTTAAGTGTTTAGATATGTTAATGGAATGTTATAAAATTTTGAGCTATTTTTGAATTAATTTGTTTACTTTAACCTCGTATTGTTTGTCAAACTTTTATACGTTTTGCTAAACATTTTACTGTTATTTCATTTTAATTACGTTTTACATGTTGAATAGTGCACAGCGTAGGAATTTTATTAATTCGTTTAAAAAACAAATTCGTATCATGCAAACGTAGTTTGTGTAATTTTACGAGCTACAATTAAAATATATAAGTTTTGATGCAAGTGACTTGAAGATTTTTTTTCAATTTTTTTCCTTAAAATCGCCATTGCCCCGAAACTATCGATTTTACAATGTTAATCATATAGTCCTTTTTTGAAGAGGCTAAAATTATCTACAAATTCAATTATGACTCTTTATACGCTAAAATTAACGGTTTTAAAGTTATTGATTAAATTACGGAGGAAACTGTTAAAAACTTGCAATTTTATATTTTTATTTTTTAAAAATTACTTTCACTATGGAAGAGGAAGTAAGGAAGCTTCGCCACTGCTTTTTTTAAAACCAATTATTGTTGTAAAAAGCTGAAATATCCAACGCGCTAAACGTGATCTAGGATCCTTTGTATTCATTAGCCATACCAACGAGTAATGATCAATAATAATTACCGTATCTTCAACTAAATTCTTTTACAATTGGGGTAAATCCACAATGCCAAATAATATACGGTCCTTTATATACAAACTTTTTTTACCAGTAATTCAGAAATCGTCAATTGTAATTCAGATTTGTCAACTGATACTCAGAAAGACAGGAAATGTTAAATTTCTCGTTCTTAAAGTGAATTAATTAAATTATGCTGGCACTATTGTACCTTTTCGTTGTCATTTTGCACTGTAATTTGTCCTTAAATTTTTCATTAATTTGTAATAATTTGTTATATTTGTGACGGGGCGTCTGTAAAAGATATTATAAAATATTTGTTGGCTCTCAGACATCTATTTCTGCCTATGCTCAAAATCAATACAAATCAGCTCCGAGCAACAGGCGTGTTGTATGTCTAATTCAGAGAAAAACTCATTTTAGCTGGGAAAACAGTGGCGTAACTGCGCTGATCATGTGGGGGCTAGAGTATAACCCGAAAAGGTTATCATCAAGTTAAACTAGTTGAAGGAGAAAATTTTTAAAATACTGACAGCTATCAATATTACCAACAGTTGGTGTTCTAATTATAGCTAATCTAATTGTTATCATATCAGCTAATCAAATTTTTTTCAATTTTGAAATAAATCGATTTTGATCTCCAAGAAGGGTCGACGCGAACCGGCGTCCAGATCTATACAACCACTTCGGTTATCTAATGGGGTTCCGCCCCACCCACCCCCACAATCAAGGGTCTAATCAACCCGCCAGATGAAAGAGATATGAGTAACAGACCTGGTACTCTGGAAGCCATCACGAATAATCTAAAGTTGCCAAGAGGCCTGCACAAGAAAGTACCTCGGCTGGTGTGGAACTACTGTGGTCAACCGGGGTTCCATCCTGTACACACAGCACACAGTTGCAGAATCCACTGCAAACAATGTAAAGCAGTACTCCATGTAAAGCAGTAGTTCCTTTGTTTACGCTATGATCAACTAGATGTGGCGCACTTGTTGACATTTGTCGGTAGAATACTAGGAAAAATAAGAAAAGTTTACCTTATATGATGCGCAGTAATTGTCGAACAATTCGATTTTAGGTTACAAAAGAACAGCACAGATAACTGGCTTAAAGTGTGATACCTTAGCTGCGGCTGGGGGTCTGCGACTGCTCTCTTATGAGAAGATCACATTCTAAGGAAACACTCTTATAGGAAAGTATGATTGATGTGAAAGCGTGTAAGATATGATTCCTTAGCTGCGCTGGGGCTCTGCGACTAAAGTCGCAGTTGATGCTCTCCATGCCTTCTTATGAAACTGTTACCTTAGAGTTTCCTGCAAAGATTGCATTCTAAGGAAACACTCTCATAAGGTAGCATGGGGAGCCGTCACTGCGACTTCAGTCGCAGAACCCCAGCAGCAGCTAAAGAATCAGATCTTAAGCTAGTCATCTTACGGTGAATTTCCTGAGTTGCGGCTGAAACTCTGCGACTGTAATCGCAGTGAGTGCTCTACATGCTTTCTTATGAGACGATCTCATTATAAGGAAACACTCTCTCTCATAAGAAAGCATTATTGATTTGAAAGCATGAACGATATCATTCCTTAGCTGCGGCTGGGCTCTGCGACTGAAGTCGCAGTGAACACTCTCTACGCTTTCTTATGATTCGTTAGCATTCTAAGAAAACACTGCCATCAGAAAGTATGATTGATGTGAAAGCGTGAAAGATATGATTCCTTAGCTGCGGCTGGGGCTCTGCGACTGAAGTCGCAGTTGATGCTCTCCATGCTTTCTTATGAAACTGTTACCTTAGAGTCCCCTGTAAAGATCGCATTGTAAGGAAACACTCTCATACGATAGCATGGAGAGCCGTCACTGCGACTTCAGTCGCAGAACCCCAGCAGCAGCTAAAGAATCAGATCTTAAGCTAGTCATCTTACGGTGAATTTCCTGAGTTGCGGCTGAAACTCTGCGACTGTAATCGCAGTGAGTGCTCTACATGCTTTCTTATGAGACGATCTCATTATAAGGAAACACTCTCTCTCATAAGAAAGCATTATTGATTTGAAAGCATGAACGATATCATTCCTTAGCTGCGGCTGGGCTCTGCGACTGAAGTCGCAGTGAACACTCTCTACGCTTTCTTATGATTCGTTAGCATTCTAAGAAAACACTGCCATCAGAAAGTATGATTGATGTGAAAGCGTGAAAGATATGATTCCTTAGCTGCGGCTGGGGCTCTGCGACTGAAGTCGCAGTTGATGCTCTCCATGCTTTCTTATGAAACTGTTACCTTAGAGTCCCCTGTAAAGATCGCATTGTAAGGAAACACTCTCATACGATAGCATGGAGAGCCGTCACTGCGACTTCAGTCGCAGAACCCCAGCAGCAGCTAAAGAATCAGATCTTAAGCTAGTCATCTTACGGTGAATTTCCTGAGTTGCGGCTGAAACTCTGCGACTGTAATCGCAGTGAGTGCTCTACATGCTTTCTTATGAGACGATCTCATTATAAGGAAACACTCTCTCTCATAAGAAAGCATTATTGATTTGAAAGCATGAACGATATCATTCCTTAGCTGCGGCTGGGCTCTGCGACTGAAGTCGCAGTGAACACTCTCTACGCTTTCTTATGATTCGTTAGCATTCTAAGAAAACACTGCCATCAGAAAGTATGATTGATGTGAAAGCGTGAAAGATATGATTCCTTAGCTGCGGCTGGGGCTCTGCGACTGAAGTCGCAGTTGATGCTCTCCATGCTTTCTTATGAAACTGTTACCTTAGAGTCCCCTGTAAAGATCGCATTGTAAGGAAACACTCTCATACGATAGCATGGAGAGCCGTGACTGCGACTTCAGTCGCAGAACCCCAGCAGCAGCTAAGGAATCACATCTTAAACTATGTCATCTTAATGTGAATTTCCTGGGTTGCGGCCGAAGCTCTGCGACTGTAATCGCAGTGACTGTTCTTCATGCTTTTTTATGAGACGATCTCATTATAAGGAAACACTCTCTCTCATAAAAAAGCATTATTGATTTGAAAGCATGAACGATATCATTCCTTAGCTGCGGCTGGGCTCTGCGACTGAAGTCGCAGTGAACACTCTCTACGCTTTCTTATGATTCGTTAGCATTCTAAGAAAACACTGCCATCAGAAAGTATGATTGATGTGAAAGCGTGAAAGATATGATTCCTTAGCTGCGGCTGGGGCTCTGCTACTGAAGTCGCAGTTGATGCTCTCCATGCTTTCTTATGAAACTGTTACCTTAGAGTCCCCTGTAAAGATCCCATTCTAAGGAAACACTCTCATACGATAGCATGGAGAGCCGTGACTGCGACTTCAGTCGCAGAACCCCAGCAGCAGCTAAGGAATCACATCTTAAACTAGTCATCTTAAAGTGAATTTCCTGAGTTGCGGCTGAAGCTCTGCGACTGAAATCGCAGTGAGTGCTCTTCATGCTTTTTTATGAGACGATCTCATTATAAGGAAACACTCTCATAAGAAAGCATTATTGATATGGAAGCCTGAAAGATATCATTCCTTAGCTGCGGCTGGGCACTGCAACTCAAGTCGCAGTGAATGCTCTCCACGCTTTCTTATGATACGTTAGCATTCTAAGAAAACTCTGCCATCAGAAAGTATGATTGATGTGAAAGCGTGAAAGATATGATTCCTTAGCTGCGGCTGGGGCTCTGCGACTGAAGTCGCAGTTGATGCTCTCCATGCTTTCTTATGAAACTGTTACCTTAGAGTCCCCTGTAAAGATCCCATTCTAAGGAAACACTCTCATACGATAGCATGGAGAGCCGTGACTGCGACTTCAGTCGCAGAACCCCAGCAGCAGCTAAGGAATTACATCTTAAGCTATGTCATCTTAAGGTGAATTTCCTGAGTTGCGGCCGAAGCTCTGCGACTGTAATTGCAGTGACTGCTCTTTATGCTTTCTTATGAGACGATCTCATTATAAGGAATCACTCCCATAAGAAAGCATTATTGACATGAAAGCATGAAAGATATCATTCCTTAGCTGCGGCTGGGGCTCTGCGACTGAAGTCTCAGTGAATTCTCTCCACGCTTTCTTCTGATACGTTAGCATTCTAAGAAAACACTGCCATCAGAAAGTATGATTGATGTGAAAGCGTGAAAGATATGATTCCTTAGCTGCGGCTGGGGCTCTGCGACTGAAGTCGCAGTTGATGCTCTTCATGCTTTCTTAAGAGACTGTCACCTTCCCTGTAAAGCTTGCATTCCAAGGAAATTCTTCCATAAGGTAGCTTGGAGAGCAGTCATAGGAATGATATGATGTACAGAGTTATCTGCACCACTTGCAATAATCGCATTTTAAGGAAACACTCTTATAAGAAAGCATGGAGAGTAGTCACTGCGACTTCAGTCGCAGAGCTCCAGCCGCCACTAAGGAAACACATCTTTAACTGAGCGAAATAATCTGCAGCAACACTAAGGGCCAGTTAAACTTTAGGTAAAAATTAATTCAAGGTCAACTGATGTTGATTTAATGTGAGTGGTCAAAGCTTGATTTAACCTTTGGTATTCCATGGGTTAACTCCGATTCCAGGTTGATCTGTAATACAGCTGATGTCAAGGGTATAGATTTGGATTCTGATGTGCAGATGGCGTATACATGTAGTCTGTGCAACCTTTCTGTGGCTAGTTTTTCAGCCAACTAGGAGTCGCACTTTTTAGTGTTTCTTGTCGCAGGAAGGAGGCAGTGCAAAAGATCAAACTGTGAGTAGCCTTTCTGAGTAGCACATTTTGCCGAGTAGTACCGGTCTAGGGGAATATTTATAGTGAGTTCAGCGTTTGTCAAAACGGCTTGAAACGTCCAAAGCGGAGCAAAGGTTACGGATCAACCCTAAAATTTAGATCTAGAATTTTCGAGTTGAAGCCGCTTAGGGAATGTTGTTAATGGGTGGAGCGGCTGGAAGGAGGTATATGACTTCTGAGAGTTAAATTAACAAATTTTAAGGTTTAGATTCCAGAAGTCAGAAGTTCAAAATCTATAGTTTTACTCATGAAATGCTGACAGTTTATTTATAATTATCGCACTCGTAAGTAAATTCGTCATTTATTTAAAATTGGGATACGCATGCGAATTTGCAAATTTTGTTTTTAAAAAAATTGTTTACTTTTACATATTATTCGGATCAGTTGATTGGTTTATATCAAGTTCACCTAGTTAAACAATTGCATTATTAAACTTATCTGTGTACAGGATGGTTTTTAATTAGTATAATACATTTTATTGATTTCTAATGCCGTTGAACTATTGCAATTGTTTCCCATGTCTAATTTGGTTAAACATAAATATAGGTTAGGTTACATTAGGTTAGGTTAGGTACAGTCTTGCCCACTTGAAAATTGACGTTATGCGGGAGTAATTACTCGGTGACGTCAAGCGAAATATCTTGAATATAAGGGGAAAAAAGGGTGAAAAACTGGGTATAATTTAGTGTAGTAATGCAAGTGTCTGCATACAAATAAAATCGGTTGCAAGTACCCTATTAAATATTGAAGTAAACTTGGGAAATATAATACGAAAAATTTTCAATACATAAAGAGACTTTTTTAAAAAACGCGAACAATAAACAATCGAGAAGCGTTTTTATAAAAGTTTACGGGTAGCACGTAACAACTTTGTTTTTGTATTTTCTTGTTTTCCTTAAAAGTTTACGTACTATCATCTCCGACATTAGGGATGCACGACTCGCTTGCGGATTGAGTAGGTATTGATCGAAAAGGCTATGTTATCGCACACTTGGATCTAAACTCGTAGCTTACTGCCAGAAGAATGGATTTACAGTAATAGCGATATACTACCCCCAATCGAGATTTTTCAAGTTGGCAACACTTGCAAATTTTAATTATCGGACATTCGCGTAACTTTTTATCGCGCTTGTAAAAGAAAAACGTAACAATTGCGTTATCGCGGGCAGGTCTTTTCAAATTTTTATTTCGCGAGATAATTTTAACGATTCCTTTGAAGTTCCGACTGCGCCAGAAAACTGTTATTTCGAAATTGAAAATTATTTATGCAAAAAAGTGTCGTTTATTACGTTGGCTCAACTGGTGCGTAAAATTTAAACATAAAGCGACGTCCGGTATATAAAAATCAGATCAAAATTGAAAAGTAGGAAGATACTACTCGATTAGATCAAAAGGAGAGCGCCACCTTCAGATGCAATCTAAATGCGAACGGGCGAACCATTTTATTTGATTATTTCAGCAAATTGCTAAAAGATTTTATTCTCTTCATTGAATCCATTATCTGCCTTAAAAAATTGATTTCGAGCCGACACCGCTTTCAGGTTACGTCGTGTTTTGTTTCGCAATTTACGGAGAGGTAAAACCGCCAACCTACTCGCGTTCCGCCAGATATTAACTTAATATTTTCTGAGACGCACGCGATTTGTCGAGGGTTTGGTAATGGCTTTAAGCTTTTGTATTTAGTAAACATGGCGTGGAGGGAATCGTAAAAGAAATAATTCAATTAGAAAATGTCGTAAAACAAATGCAAGTTTAATTTGCAGTTAAACTCAAAACGTTCCTTAAATACAAAAATCTCAAAATACCTAAAGCGTTCAATCATGCCGGAAGAGGACGACACTTTTGCTGCAAATCTAGTGGAAAACACGTTTATATTACGTCGTTGAAAAATAAAAAAAAGTTGCGAACATAGGACATTTTAAAGACTGTTAAGATTGTTTCTTGTTATCTTTCTTTTGTTCGTTTATTACTACTCACGACAAAGAAACTCTTCTTTTAACTTTTCTATTGAAGTCAGTTTCACACCCTCTGGGATCTTATTTTTAGAAGTTGCAATTTAATAATGTCATTTTATTACATTTTTGTTCTTACAATATTTTTTTATATCGCCCTTTTAACATTTATTTCTCCTAAACCCACTTTCTTTTAAGTTAATTTTCCTACAACAAAATTGTTCAACTTTTCACAACTTACAAGTTTTACAAAAAAAATTTTTCCCAAACTTAAATGCCGCCTGTCCAGGGTTAATTATTTAACCTCCCCCAACCCCTCAACTTACTTCAATTAATTAAATTATTTAAAATTTAAATTTTTTAATGAAATTATAGCAGTTGAACTACTAATATAAACATGCAATCTACGGATTATTCAAAAATGTAGATAAAAAAAGCCAAAAAACCGTAAAAATAAAATGCGTGCACTCCATTGGCTGTAGTAACCCCGCCCTCGAAGATTGTCTATACTTACAAGTTACCAATATCCCAATTTTCTTCACTTGAGAAAAATGTGTCACGTAAAGAATATCATACAGATTTGACAGAAAGAAAAAAATATTAATATTCACGATTTATCTTACCATTTAATGTCAACAACATGGCGGCTCGATTACGTACATTTGATGTTGTTTTAGGTCCCGTCGTTACGCCATGGCCAACTAGGTATCGGTAGAATAGAAGGAATGAGAAAAGATGATCTTCTATTACAACCACTAATTGTAGAACAGTCTACGATCACTATAAAACCGCTTACTAAGTAGTCAAGCTAGGAGGTTATACGGTTAGCCTGTGGATCTTCAATTTAAAGTCACAATTCGATTTTGGGTGGAAGAGAAACAATACAGCTGACTAGCTTAAAGTGTGATTCCTTAGCTACGACTGGAGCTTTGCGACTGTAGTCGCAGTGACTGCTTTCCATGCCTTATGAGCCGTCGCAGTGTAAGAAAGCACTCTTACAGGAAAGCATGATTAATATAAAAGCTAGTTAGTTGCGGCTGGGGCTCTGCGACTGAAGTCGCAGTGAATGGTTTTCATGCTTTCTTATGAGACTGTTATCTTAGAGTCACCAGCCACGATTGCATTTTAAGGTAACACTCCCATAAAAAAAGATAAAGAGCAGTCACTGCGACTTCAATCGCGCAGCCCCACCCTCAAGTAAAAAATCGCATCTTTGGCTGGGCAAAATTTTCTGCACCAACACTAAGAGCTAGTTAAACGTTAAGTAAATGCCGTAGCTAAGGAATCACACCTTAAGCTAGTCATCTTAAGATGAATGCTCTCCATGCATTCTTATGGGAGTGTTTCTTTAGAATGCGATCGTCACAGGCGACTTAAGGTAACAGTCTCATAAGAAAGTATGGCGAGCATTCACTGCGACTTCAATCGCAGAGCTCCAACCGCAACTAAGGAATCATACCTTTAGCTGGGCAAAATTTTCTGCACCAACAATAAAGGCTAGTTAAACGTTAAGTAAAAGTTAATCCAGGGTCAACTGAAGTTGATCCAATCAGAATAGCCAAAGCTAAAGTCAACTTCTAACTCTGATCCGCGGTTGATCTGTAATACAACTAGCCCCAAAGGTGCAGATTTGCAAGATAAACTGTACAGACCCTCCCCCCCGTGGTTAGGATTCCACGTAAAACTATTAGTCCTCTTGTACAGCTAAGTAGCTGTTTCTTGTCGCAAGATGGAGGCACTATAGAAGAGTAGTCTAATTGAGTAGGCTTCGGTGCAGTCAAACTGGGATCTACTTTCAACAGTAACAAATATTTGTTTGTTTAACTTGATAGCCTCAAGCCAAAAGGTCGTACGACAGCTTTTAAAAAGGCTTGCAAAGGAAACAATAAAGACAGTATTCGAGATTTACCTTACCGTTGGTGGCGCTCGTGAAGCTACGAAATATGTCAACAACATGGCGGCTCCATTACGTACACTTGATGTCGCTATGAATTTGATGGTGCGATTGAGCCAAATGTAGCTCTTTGGCTCCTTGAGTGCGGCTCTACCACAAAGGACTATTTACTTTATCGTAAAAAATTTCCAAGTTAAAATTTTAAAATTGCAACAGACTGTTAATATTCGCGATTTACCTTACCGTAGGTGGCTCTTGTGACGCTAAAACCGCGGAGAAATGATAAATTTGGTTTATAAACAAAACTTTTTATACCAATTATACGTGTTAGATTAACTTAATATTTCACCGTGTGGTGGCGGTTGGTTAAATTTTTTTTTTCAGTTAAATTCTGTCGTTGCAATTAAAAAATTTTAATTTTTAACCTAAACTTTACGTAAAGAATTATTATTCAAATTTATTTTCACAAAAACTTCCAAATAAAAGTTTATTTGTATTTGTTTTGTCCGAATTTTGTTGTTTAAATTATAAACTGTAAATGTTTCGGATGTTGTCTGTTTATATTATTGTTATATTTTAAACAAAGTTTACAAAAATCTATATATAGATGTATACAAAATTCATATTTGATACATTTGAGCTTAATTAAATTTTCTATTATGAATTTAACAAAAGTTTGTAATTGGTTAGGATATTATTAAATTTTCTTGTATTAGTATACCTTTTTTTTATTTTAAAAACATTTTTATTAATAAATATACGTAATATTGTGTAGAAAAGCAAAATAACGCAAAGGCTACCAGTTTTCAGTATAAGCACCTAGAATAAAAGTTAACAGAAATTAAAACTCTAAAATTATACAGGTTGCTCCAATATATAGTGGTAAACGAGAGAGGGGTAAATCCAGTATAATATTTTGAAAATGAATGACGAAAGCGAAGAAAATCGAAGTAACAAGAATGTGACGCGCAAATTTGGATTAACGAGATGCTAGTGTTCTAATATTTAGGTTCACGAACGCCACCAATGGTAAGGTAAATCGCGAATACTGTCTTTATTGTTTCCTTTGCAAGCCTTTTTAAAAGCAGTTGTACGACCTTTTGGCTTGCGGCTATCTAGTTAAACAAACAAATATTTGTTACTGCTGAAAATAGATCCCAGTTTGACTGCACCGAAGCCTACTCAATTAGACTACTCTTCTATAGTGCCTCCATCTTATGACAAGAAACAGCTGGTTAGCTGTACAAGAGGACCTATAGTTTTACGTGGAATCCTAACCACGGAGGCGGGGGGTCTGTACAGTGTATCTTGCAAACCTGCACCTTTGGGGCTAGTTGTATTACAGATCAACCGCGGATCGAATTAGAGTTAGAGGTTGACTTTAGCTTTGGCTATTCTGATTGGATCAACTTCAGTTGACCCTGGATTAACTTTTACCTAATGTTTAACAAGCCTTTATTGTTGGTCCAGAAAATTTTGCCCAGCTAAAGGTATGATTCTTTAGTTGCGGTTGGAGCTCTGCGACTGAAATCGCAGGAGCTGCTCTTCCACGTTTTATTATTATACATTCGCATTCTAAGAGACACTACTATAAGAAAACATGATTGATATAAAGGTATGAAAAATATAAATCTTTAGCGGCAGCTACACAGAAAAAAAAGTTCGTCGTTATATTTACGAAATGCGATTGTTAAACGCAAATTCGTTATTTTAACGAAAATTTCGTAACTATTACTAATTTTTCGTAAAGTTGTAAAATTGTAGTTCGTTAATATTACTACACGCTATTCGTAAATTTTACTACACAAATTTAACGAAAATTTCGTGACTATTACTAATATTTCGTAAAATCGTAAAATTGTAGTTTGTTAATGTTACTATTAACAACGAATTTCGTTAAATACACACCACTTTTTTTTTCTTTGTAGGGCTCTGCGACTGAAGTCGCAGTAAATGCTCTCCATGCTTTCTTATGAGTCTCCTGTAAAGATCGTATTCTAAGGAAATATTCCTATAAGAAAACATGGAGAGCAGTCACTGCGACTTCAGTCGCAGGGCCCCAGTCTAAGCTAAAATATCATATCTTTAGTTGGGAGACATTATCTGCTCTCCATCCGTTTTCATGAGAGTGTTACCTTAAATTTTAACGTCGCCGGTGACTTAAAGGTATTTAAAGGTAACAGTTTCATAAGAAAGCATGAAAAGCATTCACTGCGACTTCAGACGCAGAACCTCAGCCGCAGCTAAGAAATCACACTTTGAGGTTTCATTTCCGTTCTCCATGCGTCCTTAAGGTTGTGTCCATGACTAGTTAAGGTGTGATTTCTTAGCTGCGGTTGGGGCTCTGCGACTGAAGTCGCAGTGACTGCTCTCCATGCTGATGCTGTAAGAGAGCATGATTGATATAATAGCAGGAAAGTTATGAATGATTAGCTGCGGTTGGGGCTCTGCGACTGAAGTCGCAGTAAAATGCTCTCTATTCTTTCTTATGAGACTGTTACCTTAAGTCGCCTTAGCATAATTACTCCCATAAGCAAGCATGGAGAGCAGTCACTGCGACTGCAGTTTAACTATCTTTACTGTTGGTGTTTATGTTTTCGCCCAGCTAAAGATATGATTTCTTAGCTGCAGCTGGCGGCTTCGCGACTGAATTCGCAGTAAGTGCCCTCTATACTTTCTTACAGGAGTGTTTCCTAAGAATGCGATCTTTCTAGGCAACTCTAAGGTAACTCTAAGGTAACTCTAAGGTAACAAAAGGATGCATGGAGAGCATTTACTGCGACTTCAGTCGCAGAGCCCCAACTGTAGCTAAACATTCATAACTTTCATGCTTTTATATCAATCATGCTCTTTTACAGCATCGGTATGGAGAGCATTTACTGCGAGTTCAGTCGCAGAACCTCAGCCGCAGCTAAGGAATCACACTTTTAGGTTTCATTTCCGTCCTCCATTCGTCCTTAAGGTTGCGTTCGTGACTAGCTAAGGTGTGATTTCTTAGCTGCGGCTGGGGCTCTGCGACTGAAGTCGCAGTGACTGCTCTCCATGCTGATGCTGTAAGAGAGCATGATTGATATAATAGCAGGAAAGTTATGAATGATTAGCTGCGGTTGGGGCTCTGCGACTGAAGTCGCAGTAAAATGCTCTCTATTCTTTCTTATGAGACTGTTACCTTAAGTCGCCTTTGACGATCGCATTCTAAAGAAACACTCCCATAAGCAAGCATTATGAGCAGTCACTGCGACTGCAGTCGCAGAACCTCAGCCGCAGCTAAGGAATCACACTTTTAGGTTTCATTTCCGTCCTCCATTCGTCCTTAAGGTTGCGTTCGTGACTAGCTAAGGTGTGATTTCTTAGCTGCGGCTGGGGCTCTGCGACTGAAGTCGCAGTGACTGCTCTCCATGCTGATGCTGTAAGAGAGCATGATTGATATAATAGCAGGAAAGTTATGAATGATTAGCTGCGGTTGGGGCTCTGCGACTGAAGTCGCAGTAAAATGCTCTCTATTCTTTCTTATGAGACTGTTACCTTAAGTCGCCTTTGACGATCGCATTCTAAAGAAACACTCCCATAAGCAAGCATTATGAGCAGTCACTGCGACTGCAGTTTAACTAGCTTTACTGTTGGTGTTTATGTTTTTGCCCAGCTAAAGATATGATTTCTTAGCTGCAGCTGGCGGCTTCGCGACTGAATTTCCAGTAAGTGCCCTCTATACTTTCTTACAGGAGTGTTTCCTAAGAATGCTATCTTTCTAGGCAACTCTAAGGTAACTCTAAGGTAACTCTAAGGTAACAAAAGGATGCATGGAGAGCATTTACTGCGACTTCAGTCGCAGAACCTCAGCCGCAGCTAAGGAATCACACTTTTAGGTTTCATTTCCGTCCTCCATTCGTCCTTAAGGTTGCGTTCGTGACTAGCTAAGGTGTGATTTCTTAGCTGCGGCTGGGGCTCTGCGACTGAAGTCGCAGTGACTGCTCTCCATGCTGATGCTGTAAGAGAGCATGATTGATATAATAGCAGGAAAGTTATGAATGATTAGCTGCGGTTGGGGCTCTGCGACTGAAGTCGCAGTAAAATGCTCTCTATTCTTTCTTATGAGACTGTTACCTTAAGTCGCCTTTGACGATCGCATTCTAAAGAAACACTCCCATAAGCAAGCATTATGAGCAGTCACTGCGACTGCAGTCGCAGAACCTCAGCCGCAGCTAAGGAATCACACTTTTAGGTTTCATTTCCGTCCTCCATTCGTCCTTAAGGTTGCGTTCGTGACTAGCTAAGGTGTGATTTCTTAGCTGCGGCTGGGGCTCTGCGACTGAAGTCGCAGTGACTGCTCTCCATGCTGATGCTGTAAGAGAGCATGATTGATATAATAGCAGGAAAGTTATGAATGATTAGCTGCGGTTGGGGCTCTGCGACTGAAGTCGCAGTAAAATGCTCTCTATTCTTTCTTATGAGACTGTTACCTTAAGTCGCCTTTGACGATCGCATTCTAAAGAAACACTCCCATAAGCAAGCATTATGAGCAGTCACTGCGACTGCAGTTTAACTAGCTTTACTGTTGGTGTTTATGTTTTTGCCCAGCTAAAGATATGATTTCTTAGCTGCAGCTGGCGGCTTCGCGACTGAATTTGCAGTAAGTGCCCTCTATACTTTCTTACAGGAGTGTTTCCTAAGAATGCGATCTTTCTAGGCAACTCTAAGGTAACTCTAAGGTAACAAAAGGATGCATGGAGAGCATTTACTGCGACTTCAGTCGCAGAACCTCAGCCGCAGCTAAGGAATCACACTTTTAGGTTTCATTTCCGTCCTCCATGCGTCCTTAAGGTTGCGTTCGTGACTAGCTAAGGTGTGATTTCTTAGCTGCGGCTGGGGCTCTGCGACTGAAGTCGCAGTGACTGCTCTCCATGTTGATGCTGTAAGAGAGCATGATTGATATAAGAGCAGGAAAGTTATGAATGATTAGCTGCAGTTGGGCTCTGCGACTGAAGCCGCAGTAAATGCTCTCCATGCTTTCTTATGGGAGTGTTTCTTTAGAATGCGATCGTCACAGGCGACTTAGGTAACAGTCTCATAAGAAAGCATGGAGCATGGAGGCGCAGAGTCTCAACCGCTGCTAAAGATTCATAACTCTCCTGCTTTTATATCAATCGTGCTTTCTGATAGCATGGAGAGCAGTCACTGCGAATTCAGCCGCACCCCATAGTTTTTGTGTCGACAATTTCGCTCAGCTAATGGTATGATTAGCTGTTGCTGAGCTCTATGACTAAAGCAGCAGTAAATGCTCTCCATACTTTCTTATCAGAGTCGTTCATTAGAGTGTGATTGTCGCAGGCGACATTAAAGTAACAGTCTCATAAGAAAGCATGGAGAGCATTCACTACTTCAGTCGCGGAGTCCGATCCGCACCTAATGATTCAAAACTTTCCTGCTTTTATATCAATCATGCTTTCTTATAGCATGGAGAGCAGTCACTGCGATTTTAGTCGCAGAGCATCAGCCGCAGCTAAGGAATCACACCTTAGGCTAGTCATCTGTGCTGTTTCTCTGCGACCCACAATCGAATCGAATCTTTGAATTGAAGATCCACGATTTTGGCATAAAACTTCCTTATCTTGAGTACTTTAGGAAGCTATTTTATGGTGATTGTATACTGTTCTTCAATTACTGGGTGTCATGTAGGGTAATCTTTTCTCATTCTTCCTATTCTACCTACAAATATTAACAAGTATACGCCACACTTAGTCGATCATGGCGTAAAGGCTGGACCTACTGCACGGGAAGCCGTGCATTATTGGTAGTGGATGGTGAAACTGTGCTGTGTGAATACTCCGTCGCGTCGCTCAAAGTTTCCGTCATTGCGAAACTTATCGGGGATCAAACCCAGATCCACACTAGCCGAAGTACTTGACTGTGCTGGCCTCTTTCATATCTCTTTAATTCGGCGGATTGAGAATGCGATTGTCGCAGGCGACTCTAGGTAACAGTTTCATAAGAAAGCATGGAGAAGAGATCTGCAGGAAAGAAATCATATTATTTATCGTGTTAAGCCAAGGTTAACTCTAGCTTTGGCCACTTTAATAGGATCAATATCAGTTGACTTCGGATTAACTTAGGTATGATTCCTTAGCTGCGGCTGGGACTCTGCGACTGAAGTCGCAGTGATTCTCCCCATGCTTTCTTATGGGAAGGGAGAATGCGATTGTCGCAGTCGGTAAGACAGCATCAAAGAATTCATCACTGCGACTACAGCTAAGGAATCATATCTTTCATGTTTTCATATAAATCATGCTTTCTAATGAAACTGTTACCTTAGAGTCGCCTCTAGGAAATACCCCCAGAAGAAATCTTGGAGAGAAATCACTGCGACTTCAGTCGCAGAGGCCCAGCCGCAACTGTACTGTTTTTTTGCAACGAAGAATCGAATTGAGACTTTGAATTGAAGATACACGGGTTAACCGTAAGATTTCTTTTGAGAGTCAGTCGCCTCCTTCTTGGATTCGCCCCTAGTGAATTTTGGTAGAACCACACTCAAGGGGCCAAAGAGCCAGAGGTTGCCGACCACTGAGGTGGACATATTTATGTCTTTTATGTTTTTGATGTCAAAGTCAAACCTGCTATCCAACAGATATTTAGAAAAAATTCTGCCAGGATCAAGAACCAAAAACCAGCAGCCATTTCGAACAGTTTTATAGAATTCAAGGAAGTCCACGTAGTCCTAACTTTGTTTTAATCCCAGAATGATCGTCCGACTAAAAATCTTGTGCCAAAGACTTCCAAAAGACAAATTAATATCTTAATTCTTTAATAAAAAAAAATTTAAGCAAAGTTACCGCCTCTAAATCTAACTTGAAATTATGTAAGGTAGACGATTGTAAGTTAGGTGTTCGTTAGCTAGCTTGGAGATATAACTCATCAGTTTCGAGAGCATATATTGCGTAAAACATTAGATTGCCAATTTTGATTTAATTCACTGGCTAAGAAATGAACATCAAACAGCCACATTATCATCAATACAACCTAGTACTAAGTTGAAGACTTAAGCACTAGTAATCTAAAACTAAAACAACAAAAGTTAAACTGAAATCATCTACCTAAAAGTTTATATCAAGTTTCCAGCATTCCGTCATTATACACTAGCAGTAGCGGATCCAGGGGAGGGCTATAGAGGTGATTTCCTCTCTCTTAGAGCTCAAAAAACATCAATTTTTACACTGAAAGAATTTAAATTTAATTTTTAATATTATTACCTTTTTTTTTTAAATATTTAAGAAATTTTATTTTGACCCCCCCCTCTCTATGGTAATTACATAGATCCACCACTGTACAGTTTTGTTATATAAGAATTAAAATGTAAAACACAAAGAAGACAAACTCATTTAACTTGTGAACGCAAAATTCTTTCACGTAATTAAGAAGTTTTATCCCACACAAAATAGGGAGACCTACTGTTTAATAAACCTATTGCTAATAAAGTTTATATTAAATCTACGTAATTTTATGTAATGTTTTATTAAAATAATAATAAAATATCGTATTTAGATTTTCGTAAAACAGCTTAGTGAAATAATTGGTAGAAGTAATTGATTGTTTTAGAAAAATTAAATTATAAGAAAAGTTTTTAAATGAAGAATGTAAATTTTCTCCTTAAAATTATTGAGCACTTAAAGATTTTTCTTGTCATAGTAGCCCGTTTCAATACTTGGGAAACTTAAAACTGGTAGAATAAGTTAATTTTACGGAGATTTATCCTAAATTGATTAGATTTTGAACCGGATTTTCCGGAGTTTCTCATTAAACTTTTCAAGATAATTACAATACTTCCCTACTTTGTTATAAGTGTTGGAATTAGTCAAATATAGAAGAAAAAGATAAAATTTAATTTGGAAAAAAAAGGAAACCATGTCAAAAATTTTCTTTGATACTCGTGATGAAAAACATATCTGCTCCTTTAATTAAAGCAGCAGGAATTTTTAATTTTAAACAAAATTTACATAAACATTAAAGTCAAAAAGGGAAAGATTTATAAATGCTAATAATTTATTCTCTACTTAGAAATTTTTATCATTAGACGAACTGCGTATTTAATTTCATAAAATCAGTAGCGAGCTTTAAACGAAAGGAACAAATTGATTTTTTAATACTTAATGCACGCCATCGTACAACAGGTTTCGAGCGCTTTCAAGAATGGAAGCTTCGCCGCACCCTGTACATGAAATGAGTCGACGCAGTTATTTATTACTTCCTAATACTTTTTTATTTCATAACAAAACGTAACATCAACATTTTTGATCGCATTGCGGATATAGCAAGCTTTCGTTATCTGTTTATTTCTCCCTATTTTATTTTATGGGACGACGTTGTCGTGCAAGGGTCTAAGAAAATATTATTAAGTAGTATTAAGGTCTTCAACCATACTACTCACTTTCTCCTTATTAAAAAGAAAGTAATCCGACCTTTCCTTTTTAATTAAACATGTAAATATTGTCCTCGGCCAAATTTGTCGCCAAAGCCAACTAAATTTATTTTACAATTTTTTATTTTCGGGACCTGGAAAACAGACTTACAAAATTTCTTAATTCCTAACTTAACGTTTTAAATTAAATCTCGTTAATTCTATCATGCGCGTCATCAATTATCAGGCAGTTAAAAAATTGGATGCGCAGTTCCAAACTCATAGATATAATAATACAAAAATAAATTATACAAAAATACAAAAAAATATTGTATGAAAAGTATGAGTTAAAGATAACTCATACTTAACCCCCCCCCCCCCCTAAATCTATCAATCTTGAAAACAGCAAATATTGCACTCCAGTGGCATACATTTCCCCATGTATGCGATTTCAGATTCCAGAATATAAAGATAGAAAGTAGTGAAGGTGACAGAGTCTTCACTAGGTAACACAGAAATTTCCTCTAGCCCCCGGGCAAAACCTTGCAAGTCGCTTGGTACTCAAAAGCAGAAATCCTTCGGTCTTTTGTGGTATCAAAGCCAGATCATTTACTTTTGTCAACACACTGTGATCACTTTAACTGCTATATTTTCTGTTTATTCATTAATATAATTCGTTTTAGAGCAGATTGTCAAGGTTGTGCGGCCTAAAGGCCGCACTGATAGATATCTTATTACATATTGTAAAAAAAGCTATTTAAAGCAGAGCTCAGACTCGGAATAAAATTTGTTTTTAATTTTAATTGTAATAATTATGGTAAATCTTATATAATCTTATATTTTCTTATATAAAAATCACTTTTACAGCAAAACTTATGTAACATTTTTTAAAGGAAATTTGATTTCCTTCATTTTTGTTAATATACAATTTTCTATTATGTCTCACCGTTTTTGAGATACAGTGACTTCATAAAACCGAAATAAAAAATATATTTTTTCATTTTATTTTTAAGTCGCTGGATCTAGGAAACGGTGAGACAAAATAGAAAAATGTAAAGAAGCAAAATTGAAGAAAATGAAATTTTCAACAAAAAATGTCTGATAAGTATTGTCATAAAAGCGATTTTTGTTTGAGAAACAAGTCTTCAAAAGATACAATTTATATTGCTAACATAGGTCTTATGGTCATTTTTGTGTGCGGTCCGTCACACCACGCCCGTGTTCTGAAAAGTTAAGACAAATTACTTATTTAATTATTATAATTAATTAAATGCAAGTTTTCCTAAATTACCTCAACCAGTGGCGGCTGATACGGGAAGATTGATGTGGCTCCCCCTTCAAAAACAGAATAGCTATAATTTTACTAAATTTGTCAAATAATGACAAACAATGACAAAACTTATGACAAATAATGACGAACAATGACACACAATGACAAATAATGACAAATAATGAGACATAATTAGAAATAATAACAAAAAATTACAAATAATGACAAAAAATGACAAAAAATCCTCGGATTTGTCTAGAAAGGAGGAAAGTCTAAAAAAACCTGTTATGTGATTGTCTCCGTGCTTCGGATGGCAAATTACCTCAACCAGGGGCGGCTGATATGGGAAGAGTGATTTGACTCCTCCTCCAGAAGCAGAATGGGTATAATAATAATACTAAATTTGTAAAATAATGACAAATAATAACAAACAATGACAAATATTGAGAAATAATGACAAAAAATTACAAATAATGAGAAATAATGAGAAATAATGACAAATAATGACAAATAATGACAAATAATGACAAATAATGACAAATAATGACAAATAATGACAAAAATTGACAAAAAATTACACAAAATGACAAATCCTCGGATTTGTCTCGAAAGGAAGAGTAAAAAAAAAACTTTCATATGACTGTCTCCGTGCTTCGGATGGCCCGTAAAACCGGCGGTATTCCTGGATTTATGATTGCCGTCATCAACTATTAAAAACAGGGTAACAGGCATTCCCGAATAGGAATTTAGCAACTGTGGATCTAAATGCTAAAACCTTTTTTTAAAAGATGGAGGAAGTCTACATCAAGCAGTGTATTGACATACCCAAATAGTGAAATCGTGAATGACAAATAATGACAAATAATGACTAGTAATGACAAGTAATGACAAATAATGGCAAATAATGACAAATAATGTCAAAGAATGACAAACAATGACAAAAATTATGGCAAATAATGACGATCAATGACCCATAATGACAAATAATGACATAAAATGACAAAAATTGACAAATCATTGGATTTGTCTAGAAATGAAGAGGGGCAAAAAAATAAACCTTCAAAAACAGGGTAACAGGCATTCTCCAATCCGGATTTAGCAACTGTGGGTGTAAATGCTAAAACCTTTTTTTAAAGATGGAGGAAGTCTACATCCAGCAGTGTATTGACATAGCCAAATCGTCAAATCGTGAATGACAAATAATTAAATTTCTCAACCAAATCTGTCAAATAATGACAAACAATGACAAAAATTATGACAAATAATGACGAACAATGACTAATAATAAGACAAATAATGACAAGTAATGATAAGTAATAACAAATAATGACAAATAATGACACATAATGACAAATAATGACAAATAATGACAAATAATGTCAAATAATGACAAACAATGACCCATAATTACAAATAATGACATAAAATGACAAAAAATGGCAAATCCTCGGATTTGTCTAGAAAGGAAGAGAGGCAAAAAAATAAACCTTCATATGACTGTCTCCGTGCTTCGGATGGTAAGTAAAGGCCGTGGTCCTCCTGGATATAAGATTGCCGTCATCAACTATTCAAAAAAAAAGGGGTAACAAGCATTCTCCAATCCGGATTTAGCAACTGTGGGTCTAAATGCTAAAACCTTTTTTTAAAGATGGAGGAAGTCTATATTCAGCAGTGTATTGACATAGCCAAATCGTCAAATCGTGAATGACAAATAATTAAATTTGTCAACCAAATTTGTCAAATAATGACAAACAATGACAAATAATTTGACAAACAATGACAAGTAATGATAAATAATAACAAATAATGACAAATATAGACAAATAATGACAAATACTGACAAATAATGACAAATAATGACAAACAATGACAAATAATGATAATTAAAGACAAATAATGACAAATAATGACAAATAGTGACAAATAATGACAAATAATGACAAATAATGGCAAATAATGGCAAATAATGACAAATAATGACAAATAATGACAAAAAATGACAAAAAATGACAAATAATGTCATATTTCATCGCTTGATTGAGCCGATATATGTATGTATCAATGACAGTTTAAACTTCAAATTAAGCTAAACAAAGCTTAAACTACTGTGATTAGTTTTTGATTGCGATTGTAAGCATAATTAAGATAAGTTTTAAGCAATCGAAGATGATTAAACTGAGACTGAAATTCTGAGAGTTATCTTTTTAAATACAATCTAATACATGTCGCATAAGACAATTCTTTAAATTTCATATCCTTATTTTCTAACTAAAAGATCTTTTAGTAATTTGTACAGCCCGGGCTGGCTAATAAAATTTAATAAAACGTCATAGAGCTCTATCTGCTTCTTCTGCTCTCCCGTAACCAATCTCTGATATTTTTGTTTGGATATTATAGGTGAATGACAGATTAGTTTGGACTTCAAACTGCTCAACCTGAGTAATTGAATTAAGTGTAAAGAGTCACGTCTTTTGTTTCTTACGTAACGCACTTTGGATCAGTGACAAGGCAGTGCGGCCTTCAGGCCGCACAACAAAGAAACTCTAGTGTTAATTTATTTTTAATTATATTTACCACATGTATCTTTGTATTTTATGTTTAAATTGTTACTTCTTTGGGAGGTTACGTAAACGGTTTGAGTAACAGCAGTTGTACATGATCCTGCTAGGTTAGTCCTACTTCTTGTGTTTTATTGATTATACCTGGCGCTCAACATAAGCAGCAACAAATGTGAGCTGTTAAGAATACTATGGAATTTTACAAATTTTGCTCAGCCCAGGACCAGGGGTGAAATGATGATTCATAAAATAGTAAACTTTCTATACCAACTGTACGAATTATATATTATATTAACTTAATATTTTCCCGCGTGGTGACGTTATGCTTTAACTTAATTGGTAATAGCTGTTTTATTTACCAAGTGAACCGTCTAGCCCACTTTTCCTTTTTTTATATAATATAACATTTCAAGTTTCGTGGAAATTTAATGTTTTTTAAAGCAATTAATTAGCTGGATGTCTTTTTATGGAAATTCTAATAAAATATGTTTTTGATTTTTTATGACAAAGAAAATCTGGAACGACAGCGTAAAATTATATAAATTTAATATAATTTTTATTAGGCTGTTTCCGAAGTAAAGCAGCAATAAAAGAGACAAAATAAAATTTGTTATTAATAATTTTAGGGTTTTTATCATTTTTGGCGGGAAAATCAATCGAGAGCTGTCGCGCAACAAAACCAATTAATATAAAATGCAAGAAAATTAAAGTTGTTATAAATTTAATTATATCAATTAAATTTGCTCAATTAAACTTAACTTCCTGTTTTCTATTTAAAAAGCGGTTACGCCATTATCGGTTCGAATCGATCAAGTTTCAATTTGTAAAGATGACGAAGAGAAATCCATCGGATTGATTACGATTAATATAATTTTAAATTGAAATGTTTACGTACGGGACGGCGGGGCATTGGCGGAGTCCGGCGCGCGCGCTTTATTGTTTAAAGATTGTCCGTTATCGGACGTTAAGGACGTTAACGACGCGAAATAAAGGTAAAAGCGGATCTATTGTAATGTTAAGCATAAAATAAAAATTTCAAGTATGAGATTATAAAATGTAGCAGTTTTATTGAAAATTCTTGTTCGTCTTTCGATATAATATTAGCAGAACTAAGCACAATTTTGACCGTAAAATATTGAAAGTGCCATACACGTACAAGATGTACGTTTTAACGTCATAAAAAGCATGAAATTGAATTAAAGACACACACGGGCATAAAAAAATCTTTAAAGCTCAATTTTCGTCATCTCTCACCACCGCACCGAGCATCGATTATATTCAAATTTACCTCAATACCAAAAGTCGTTTGCTTTTTGTGGGCTAAAGTCATTATGGTTTATTACTAAGTTGGTTTATTTTCAAATTTAGACTTCGCCATCGACGAACAAAAATGCCAGAAGTTGGCGATATATCTTTCTTTTATAACACCCAAATAACGTAATCGAACTTTAACTTTTCTTACCAATCGAACAAAGAGTTTTTTATTATTCCTTTATAGGATTTAATTGCACACTTCGGATATTTTATCGTTCGCTGTAAAAGCGAGCACCCCGTTTTATTGCGTTCTTCATGCAGGTTTGTCATAATAAAGTTTGTTTGCACCCCGTACGCGCCTTAAAATTAAATTACCCGCGTTTTACGTCCGAAAGCACAAGATTGGCTTACCTGTAACAAAGTAAAGGCTGAAAAATATTTTTGAAACGCCAAACCTCCGGAAAATCCCGCAACTATTCAATATGTGCAGGTACAAGATAAGAAAATTTTTGTGTCGGGACGAAAATTTTGTTGATAACAAAGAAAATTAAAAGAAAAAGTTTTAGCTGGCGAAGCACCTCGGGCTACTTTTACAACAACAGTTTTCTCGAGTTTCGAAGCTTTTAGGACTTATGTACCTAAAATACTTTTTTACAGCTCCTAATGTGTAGAAACAAATTTAATTTTTTTAATTTCGTTTTCGACAAACAGTTTCTGACATTTAATTTACGAAATTGGGCCACAACGCACAACGGCGATATCATGTTTTTTTCGTCCGAAACGGTAATTCAATTTTAATGAAAAACTTAGAGAAGATTCTTTCTAATATTGCCAGAATATACAAAATTTCTGCACGAGTTACTCCTTACCACTACAATAATTAGTTACATAATAATTACTTACGTCGAAATAGACGTACTGCAGGCTCTCTTTCGTAATTAGTAGTTAAGCAGGGCTGATTCTACGACACTTTTGAGTAAAACTTTTCCTAGTCAGTCTGTCAAATTGAAAAACAAAAGAATTAAACACAATTTATGTTTTTTAATTGATTTTATTTTAATTTGCTGCAGCCTAACGTGGTTATTTTGTAACTCATAAAGGAGCTTTACGAAAAGGATTCCTTTTTGAAAAGATAAACTCATTAGGTAATTATAAAAAAGTCTGTCCTTGTTTTACAAAGCAATGCTTTTCGGTTATAGAATTGGTAAAGGATACATTTATGGAAAGAAATTGCTTATTCTGTAAATGCAATGAATTCTTTAATAGCGCCTTTATGTTATGATTTGTCGATGCTTAAAGACCGATCTTTAATGAAAGAAGGAAAGGAATCAAAAAGGATTCCTTTATGAAAAGATAAACTTATTCTGTAACTGTAAAGGATCCTTTAATGACAGGCTGTCCTTCAAAGATATATTTTTATGGACTGGATTTTACCAAGAAATGTTTTTATGTTAAAGGATTGGTAAAGGACACATTTATCATCAAATCAAAAAGAATTCCTTTAACAGAGCCTTTATGTTATGATTTGTCGATGATTAAAGACCGATCTTTAATGAAAGAAGGAAAGGAATCAAAAAGGATTCCTTTATGAAAAGATAAACTTATTCTGTAACTGTAAAGGATCCTTTAATGACAGGCTGTCCTTCAAAGATATATTTTTATGGACTGGATTTTACCAAGAAATGTTTTTATGTTAAAGGATTGGTAAAGGACACATTTATCATCAAATCAAAAAGAATTCCTTTAACAGAGCCTTTATGTTATGATTTGTCGATGATTAAAGACCGATCTTTAATGAAAGAAGGAAAGGAATCAAAAAGGATTCCTTTATGAAAAGATAAACTTATTCTGTAACTGTAAAGGATCCTTTAATGACAGGCTGTCCTTCAAAGATATATTTTTATGGACTGGATTTTACCAAGAAATGTTTTTATGTTAAAGGATTGGTAAAGGACACATTTATCATCAAATCAAAAAGAATTCCTTTAACAGAGCCTTTATGTTATGATTTGTCGATGATTAAAGACCGATCTTTAATGAAAGAAGGAAAGGAATCCAAATGGATTCATTTCTGAAAAGATAAACTTATTCTGTAACTGTAAAGGATCCTTTAATGACAGGCTGTCCTTCAAAGATATATTTTTATGGACTGGATTTTACCAAGAAATGTTTTTATGTTAAAGGATTGGTAAAGGACACATTTATCATCAAATCAAAAAGAATTCCTTTAACAGAGCCTTTATGTTATGATTTGTCGATGATTAAAGACCGATCTTTAATGAAAGAAGGAAAGGAATCCAAAAGGATTCATTTCTGAAAAGATAAACTTATTCTGTAACTGTAAAGGATCCTTTAATGACAGGCTGTCCTTTAAAGATCTATTTGATGGACTGGATTTTACCAAGGAATGTTTTTATGTTAAAGGATTGGTAAAGGACACATTTATCATCAAATCAAAGAGTATTCCTTTCTGAAAAGATGAACTTATTCTGTAACTATAAAGAATCCTTTAATATGACAGACTGTCCTTTAAAGATTGATCTTTATGGACTTGATTTTACAAAGGACTCCTTTATGTTAAAGGATTGTTAGGTTAGGCTGTCCTGTAAAGATTGATTTTTATGGAATGGATTTTAAGAAGGATTTCCTTTATGTTAAAGGATTGGTAAAAGACACATTTATGTAAAGAATTTCCTTATCAATTTTTGCCTAACAATCCTTTAACATAAAGGATTCCTTTGTAAAATCAAGTCCTTAAAGATCGATCTTTAAAGGACAGTCCATAAAGATCGATCTTTAAAGGACAGTCTGTCATATTAAAGGATTCTTTATAGTTTCAGAATAAGTTTCTTTTCTCTTTTCAGAAAGGAATCCTTTTTGTAAAGCTCCTTTATAAGCAGTGACGGTAAAATCTGGAGACTTTTTCACTTCAAATTTGGATTAACAGCTAGGAACAACATTCAAATTCGACAACAGATAGATAAACAAAAAGTCTATTTTTGCAGGGCTACGCCGGTAGCACTCTATTCACAACTTAGTTCAGATTGAACTAAAAATTAAATCCAAACAATTTGACCTCTGCAGAGGTAGATAGTACGGCTAGCAGGACAAAGAGTAATATAATACTGCAATATATAAAACCTTGCTCGATATGTTTTTAATTCGTGAATCTAAAATCATTAAGTTGTGTACCAATTCCGTAGGGCGATCCCAATTAATATAATACCAAAAATGTTTTTGCCATAAAACAAAGTCTTTTTTGTTTTATTGATTATATCTACCGTCCAAAGTTCAAAGTTTCAAGAAATTTTCAAAATTACTAAAGAATCAACATATCTATGCTTTCAGAACTAGTATAAAAGTTAGCTGCCACCAAATGTAAATGACATAAGTGGAACTAGCCCTATAAAGAACGTGATTTGCGCTTTGCTAAGTTGCTTAGTTTGACATGCAGAGTCACTAAATTAATTTAACTTCACTAACGGAGGTTTTTCGACGGGATTTTGCTTTGATATTTTGATATCAAGGGGGGGGGGGTGAGTACCGTAAATGGTGAGATTTTACACCAACTTACAAATTCGTTTATTTTAGTTGAATTGATTTCTAAATTTAAATTTTGAAAACAGAAGATATGATTCAATTGGAACATTTAGAATCAGAATTAAATTTGAAATTAAAATTAAAGGAACCGAAGAATCAATTTTGATATGACGGCAAATGGGTGTGCTTATCTATTCGGAATTTACCATTTTTTAAAAAGTTTTTTAAAATTTATACGAAGATTATTTTTGAAATTATATTTTGTTGTCCCTATAAGCTTGTATACGTAAACTAAGAATTATTACTTTTTATACCAATCTCGTAGGATGATCCCAATTAATATAATAGCAAATGTTATAATCTCTTTGCCATAAGAAAGCTTTTTTTGTTTCATTCATTACATCTGGCCTTCAGAGTTCATCAACAAATCCATACTCCAAAACTGAGATCAAAGTTAGCTGCCATAACATGCAAATGACATAAGTAAAACAAGCCCTGTAGTAAACGTGATTTTGGCTTTGCTAAGTTGCTCAGTTTGGCATGCAATTTTTGTTTTCGAGACAGTAAGTGAAATAAAGAGAGGAGAAGTCTCATAAAATTTATTCGAAACTGTAATGAACGTAAATTTGAAAAAGGAATAGAAGAAGAAAATCATCTTGATGAAAACATGGTCAGCACAGCTATACATTTACCCAAATTGAAATTTTAACTCTTGTTTAATGGTTTTAACCTGTCATGGTTAGTATTGCTGGTTTACTTGCTTGTTGGAAGCTTGTTTACGTGAACGTGGAATCATTACTTTTTATACCAATTCCGTAAGGCGATCCCAATTAATATAATACCAACTGTTATAATTTTTTTATGATAGAAAGAGCTTTTATTGTTTTACTGATTATATCTGGCGTCCAGTTAGCTGCCACTAAATGTAAATGACATAAGTAGAACAAGCCAGTTTGCCACCCTGAGTCGCTAAATTTTCTTAACTTCACTAACAAAGGTTTTTCGACGGGATTTTGCTTTAACATTTTGATAACAGGGGGAGATTTTACATTAACTAGCGGCAAGATCGAGTCGAGGCAAGAATTGATTTCATTTGGAAGATTGGAAGATAATTGGATATTCGAAAATAAAATTAAAAGAAGAAAAGAATCAATTTTGATATTACGACAAATGGGCGTGCTTATCTATTCTGAATTTAGCATTTTTTAAAAAGTTTTTTAAAATTTATACGCAGATTATTTTATAAATTTTATTGTGTTATATAATATAAATTATAAGGTTGTTGCAAGCTTGTTTGCGTAAACGTAGAATCATTACTTTTTATACCAATTCCGTAGGGTGATCCCAATTTTTTTCAAATTTTCCAGATCAGCTCCCTCTTTTAAACTTCTTACTTAGTTCATTGAAGTTCTCTTACTTTAATATCACCATATTATTGCATTGAATTAGGAGTATGGTTTTGAAGACCGAAAGATCTGGGGGTATGGAATACCTACCACCAGTGACGACTTAGAGATCTACTGTGGTGGTGACAGAATTTTGTTTAAAGAAAAAAATCATTGTTCAAGTATGAGCAAGACTATTTATTTTGAGAGATATTTTCTCTTGTTCTGGGAGGGTATTCTATATCCCCAGACCTCCCAGACTGCTTATTTTTACTTTTTATGCAACCTCCCGAGAGGAAATTTTTTAAGGCTGGCTGGAATGATATTTGATCCTGCCGTCTCTAGAAAAATCAGGTGCGGATCAGAGGCCAAACTTGATCCGGCTGACTTATTGGAGCCAAATCCGATTCCAACAGTCATGACTTCCCCGCTAGAGCCCGTGAGATTCTAGTAATTTTTAATTTTTACATTTTAATGGATATTTTGAAAATAATCAGAGTTTAATTAATTAAATTAAATACAAAATTGTCGATGGCGAAATAGTCGACGGCAAAATGGCGACAGTGAATAGTCTTAGATTATAGGATGATAAATTAAAATTCGGTATAAGACATTTTACCCTTTCCAGTTGCGGGATATCGATCCCGTCGATCGCATTTTTAGATACCAACCTAAAAAAGTTGCGAGATTATGATGAAATCAATGTAAGAATATGGTAAGAATCATTGCTCTCGAAGATCGGGAGGTCTGGGGGTTTTGAGTTCTCCTAATCTCCTAAATTCAGTTAGCCTGTCTTTCGTTTATAAATAGATTGTGATTACATCATTAAATAATAATTATGTTTTTAATTATATTGGCGCCCAACGTGGGGCGATATTATTATATTTGTAATAATATGAAGGGAAAAATGTTATAATATGAAGATAAATTATTAAATTTAAGTTTCTTTTGAGGAAGTGTTTGAAAAAATTAAATTGATTCTAAAACGATCTGGAAAGTACGACTGCGAAAATCATATGTTTGCTTACCCCAGTTCGGTGGTGATATTGCGAATCTAATAAAATTTTAAACTAATGTAAATCTCTCAGTCTGCCTTTCAATAGAGAAACTATTGTGAAAGGGAAAATTACTATTTGATCTTCGTAAATTAACTTTATCCAAGTATTATTTGTTTAGCCCGCGCTCGAAACTTCGCTACCTCCTTTTGTTTGGTTTTTTGGTAGTAATAAAATTTAATAATATGTAAGTGTGGCGGAACTTTTTGAAATGTTATTCTTTTTAGCCACGCATTCCATCTAAGTTTGTTTTTAAACTAAGCTTTTCCCTAGCGAACCCTTGTCTAAATTCTACTTTCATCCTTTTCGAATCTGATTAACTAATCGCAAAGGACGCGTACGTTTTCAAGTGTCTTTTGAAGTTGACACATTTTATTTTCAAACGGCTTACAAAGCTAAAATACTATTTGCACATAGTTTTTCCGTATAATTTTATTATTATTTTTTACAGTTTGCTGATTTATGCGCTCTACGGAGCGTTTGCAAAATTAAGCACTCTTTAATGCAACGCTCCTGGCTAAATTACATTTTTTTTCAGCCAATTACAGCGAATTGACTCCTTTTGCTCTAAACTTTCGACCGCATTAATTTACTTTTCGAATAACAATTCCCGAGTTCATTTCAATTATCCTTTGAGATAGTTTCACAGCAAAACTAGTCCGCTCTAAATGGAAAAAGTATTTTCCCTTTCTTAGAACGTAAAAATCGGGGACATGCCATACTCTTATTGTAAGTTTGCATGTTCCAACGACAAAACTAGAAAGTACCTGACACTTCCTGGGCTTGAAAAATTGATCATGAGAGAGCTTATTTCATAAGCCATATATAATTCATCAAGGACTGCTTCGAACCTGTATTGTTCGCAAACTTTTACAACATAATTGCATATACAATTTCCTAATATGTAACGAACACTAATGTATTTAAATATTCAAAACCGAATCCGGAACATAACTCATTTTCCCATTGTTACTAAAATATTTATGTTTTCCTTGAAAATCCAGACGTTTTAAAAATACTCGCATGTTCCATTGTATGATTAAGCTCGTCAGTCGGTTTATGTGAATCAATTTTTCTTGAATTGTTAAACAGCATTGTTGATTGCAATTTGTGTTTTCCAATTCAAATGCAACAGTTGGCACGTGAAACTTTAGATTATAAATTAGATAGAACTTTTTAAATTAAATCCACTCTATTGCTTTATAAGTTTATCGATTTTTACTGAAAAACACAAAAAATTAATTAAAATAAAAGAAAGAAATAAAAATAAATGCGGCACCCAACGTGGGGCAATATTAAGAAATAAGAAACTCGTTGACATTTTTATTAAAAACAATTACGTTTTGAAAGCTAATTTTTATGCTAAAGCTATAGATGATTGTTCAATTAATAGAATTTTAAAAACTTTTTAATAATGAAAAATATTTGTAGCACGCAAAAAACCGATCATGACATACAACCTGTGTTTATAGAATATTTCGTTACGAAATTTTTAATTTAAAAATTTAAATTGAACTTTATGATTGTTTATATTGCTTTTTACATTTTTTTACAATATAATTCGATCGTTTTGATGAGTTATTAACCTATACATTTCAAACTTAAGTAAAAAACCTATTATATTATTTCAAAGCAAATTTTGTGTTTGAAGTGTATTTTGATAATTATGCTCAATTAATTGACAGATTATAAAAAATTCCGAGAGTATGGTTTCACCTTTACTGGTGGTCTCTAGCGTAACCACACTCAGAAAAATGATTTATCGCGAAATAGTAAGTCTACAATCAAATTTTGTTGTTGAAGTAGCTAGTTTTGTGTTAAACCAGCAAAATGTTTTTGTTAAAACAACAAAACTATTTTTTAGAGTGCAAATAGCTAATTCTCTTCCAAAATATATTAAAATACGCCAAATTATAATTAAAAAGTAGTAAAACTCAAGTCAAAGACAAAATTCATTGTTTAACCAATTCAGCTGCTTTTCATCGTCAACAAATTTAAAGCTAACATTTCGCTGTTTTCGCTTCAAATTCAGATGTTTTTAGCGTCAGCAAATTAGTTGAATTTCGAGCTGACGCTTCGCTGTTTCAGCTTAAAATTCAGCTGTTTTTAAACGTCAGCAAATGAGCTGACTTTTAAGCGGCGTTCAGATGGAGTTTCTTGTCTTGCCTTGCTTATCTATCAGTGCCTCCCCTATTTATATAGCAGTACTTCATCGGGGGGGGGGGGGGGGAGAATATCAGCTGAATCTGTAACTGAAAAGCTACTGATTTGCTAATTTGCTGAAAACCAGCTGAAATTACGCAGCGCCAGCTGGTCAAAATGCTGAATCAGCCGATATTCAGCGTCTGACGTTACTGACGCAGCTGACTCAGCTCAATAGCTGAATTTTGTGCTGCCACAGCGTGCTCGCAGTTGATATTCAGCACAAAATGTTACTTGGGTGAGTTAAGAAATTCCGCCGAGTCCGGGGTTTGAACTCAGAATCTCTTCTCATAACTTGAACTAGCGATCACACCAAGGTGTAAATCCGAGGGGTCTGGGGGGCGTGGAACGCCCTCCAGTGCATTCTTTGTTAATTATCTCGATAGTAAATATTTTGAAACGTTGATAACTGAATAATCCGTGAAAAAAGAACAAAAAACAGTGCACTGGAGGGCATTCCATGCCCCCCAGACCCCCCGGATTATTACTACTTTTTTTTAATTGTAAAGGGTTTTTTAAAAATAATGGCCAGTGCAATCTAAGATTATTCCCGAATTTCTTATTTTTTAAGAGTTCCAAGAATTGGAACGTTTTGTGCGTTTATGTAGGTTGCCCCCTTAATATTAAAGCTGGGAATCGGTATTATTTTTGTATTCGAATATTCATTGATCAAATAATTCGATTATTTAAATTATACGTTGCGGTATTATTCGTATTTGAATTTGATTTCCAGGCTTACTTAATATCATAAAATGAAGAAATAAATCCAGGGGGTCTGGGGGGCGTGGAACGCCCTCCAGTGCATCTTTTGTTAATTACCTCGATAATTATTTCACGCGGATATTTCTTTTTACGAACAATTTCGCTAAAGAAAAATCATAATATAAAATGAAGGTGTAAATCCGGGGGGTCTGGGGGGCGTGGAACACCCTCCAGTGCATTCTTTGTTAATTATCTCGATAGTAAATATTTTGAAACGTTGATAACTGAATAACCCGTGAAAAAAGAGCAAAAAACAGTGCACTGGAGGGCATTCCATGCTCCCCAGACCCCCCGGATTATTCCTATGATTTGCGTTTTTCAAAGCTTCTGTTACCATATCATACGCTGGGGTAATAAAACTTTTTAGCATTTAAAGCAAAAAACTGGGCTTTTCAAAAATAAGGGGCAAGGAATGCCCTCCAGTGCAATCTAAGATTTTCTAAGATTATTCCCGAATTTTTTATTTTTTAAGAGTTCTTAGAACTGGAACGTTTTGTACGTTTATGTGGGTTGCCCCTTAATGCCATAAAATGAAGGTGTCAATCCGGGGGGTCTGGGGGGCGTGGAACGCCCTCCAGTGCATCTTTTGTTAATTATCTCGATGGAAATTATCTCGAAACGTTGATAACTGAAAACCCATGAAGAAAGAGCAAATAGTGCACTGGAGGGCATTCCATGCCCCCCAGACCCCCCGGATTATTTCTACGTTTTGCGTTTTTAAAAGTTTAAAAGTAAAGGGTTTTTTAAAAATAATGGCCAGTGCAATCTAAGATTATTCCCGAATTTCTTATTTTTTAAGAGTTCCAATGATTCGAACGTTTTGTTCGTTCATGTAGGTTGCCCCCTTAATATTAAAGCTGGGAATCGGTATTATATTTGTATTCGAATATTCATTGATCAAATAATTCGATTATTTAAATTATACGTTGCGGTATTATTCGTATTTGAATTTGATTTTCAAGCTTACTTAATATCATAAAATGAAGATATAAATCCGGGGGGTCTGGGGGGCGTGGAACGCCCTCCAGTGCATTTTTTGTTAATTACCTCGATAATTATTTCGCGCGGATATTTCTTTTTACGAACAATTTCGCTAAAGAAAAATCATAAAATAACACTAACCTACATAACCAATGCATATCTCCGCGAGGATATCTCCCATTTATATTCCAAGCGATTCCTTCCACGTCATCAACAACAAAAAACAGAGCAATTTTTGTAGGTTGGCTCTTAATAACATAAAACGAATGTGTAAATCCAGGAGGTCTGGGGGGCGTAGAACCAGTACCGTAGCCATAAATTTATTTCGGGGGGCCCAACTCACCCCAAACTATTTAAAAAAATATTTTTAAAAAGCCGGACAAAGGGTTTATTACACAAGATGTATAAATGGATTATTTAAAATTTCAAATTAATAATTTCGGGGGGGTGGGGGGGGTGAATAAGACCCCTAGGCCCCCTGGCTACGCCACTGCAATCAGAACGGCTAAACGGTGAGTTACTCTAGATTCGCTTTGACCCAATTTTTTGTTTGACTAACAGAGGCCTACCGAGGCCAATTCGGTAGGCCTGGTTTTCAATACTACTTTTCTCCCCTCCCCCCTCGCTCGTCAACGGAGCAATTTGTTGCTAATGTTTGCTACATCAACAAATAAATTTTTATTTAACTAGCAGTAGCTTTGATTCGGTAACCCGCCGGCTCAATCCAGACCAGATTTCAAATACTGCTATCTCTCTTGGGGGGGGGGCACCAGTCTGGGAATACTACCTCTTCTAGGTGTTTTATTTTGACGCAAACGTCAGGATAAAACAGTGAAACAGAAATTTGGACAGAAAACACAATCGAATTTAGTAAGTCCTTGACAGCCTATTTTGGAGGCTATAGTAAGATTAAATTCAATTTGATATTTTAATTTAATTATGAAAACAGTCCGACCAAGTTAGTTTTATCTAAGGACTCTGGATTTGAAAACTAAACAAACTTTCCTCGATTTATAAAAGTTGTCACTTTCTATATCATTTAAATATTCCATTTTTCACATTCCAAATTCTCAAACTATCCAACTGTCAGAAAAATGCAAATTTTCTTTAATTTTTCCGAATAACTTTAAAATTTCATTCCAACTAAGTTGAATTTTGTTTACACCTTTTCCACCAGTAATTCAGAAATCGTCAACTGTAATTCAGATATCCAATCGTCCAATTAAATCATGTCTTCTCTAGAAATCTGTCAAACCAAAATAAACCAATCTCATCAAAAATTCCCATTTTGTTTTCAACAAATTAGTTCTGTACATCAAAATATTCACCGTTTTTTGCAAATTATATTCAAAAATTAAAAACTCGTATCCCAAAATTTTCCCGCGCATTCGGTCGGCCAAAATGTTCAAAATGCCGAATAAACTGATATTCAGCACTATATATATTTTTAAAGTCTGCGCTAAATATAAGCTAATTCAACACTGAATATTAGCTAATTCATCGCTGAAAAATAGCTGATTCGTCGCTGAATATTAGCTGATTCATCGCTGAATATTAGTTGGTTCATCGCTGAATATAAGATGATTCATTGCTAAATATTAGCTGATTCAAAGCTGATTATCAGCTCATTCAGCATTCAGAACAGCTGACGCAGCGCAATTTCAGCTGATTTTCAACTTCCAAATTCGCAATTCAGTAGCAATTCAGTTTCTGACGTTACTAAAAATCAGCAGCTGAAGCAGCTCAAAGGCGGAATGTTATGCTGACACAGCGTGCTTGCAGTTGATATTCAGCACAAAATGTTCATTAGGAATATAGTTGCTGGGAGGTCTGGGGGTATGGAAATAAAGGTTTATGTACTGATATGAAGCTATGCTAGTAACATTTTTTGATGAATGTCAACTGCGAGCACGCTGTGACAGCACAAAATTCAGCTATTGAGCTTCGCCAGCTGCTGATATTTTAGTAACGTCAGAAGCTGAATTGCTACTGAATTGCTAATTTGGGGGCTGAAAACCAGCTGAAACTGCGCTGCGTCAGCTGGTCAAAATGCTGAATGAGCTGATAATCAGCTCAGCACCAGCTAATATTCAGCGATTGATCAGCTAATATTCAGCGATGAATCAGATAATATTCAGCGATGAATCAGCTAATATTCGGCGATGAATCAGCTGATATTCGCCGATCAATCAGGCAATATTCAGCGATCAATCATCTGATATTCAGCGACGAATCAGCTAATATTCAGCGATAAATTCTGCATTTTGATCAAATCGATCAAAAATTAATATAAAAGCAGGCCATGGGCAGAATGAACCTACCCTTGTTGAAGTAGCCGATAGAATAATTGAATTTAGTTTTCGGTTTTTTTAGCCAAAATTTCGAAAAAGCGAATTGTTTTAGTGCCACTTCAAATATAATTTTTGTAGGCTGCAATTGATAAATTAAGAAATGTCAACATTGACGTTGACATTTAAATAAAGCACAAACCCTCCAATTTGACCAACTTAAAATAGTATTTTGAACAAAAGTCACTAGAATAAATAGAAAATTTGTTATTTTAACCTATAAAAATTTTATTAAACGTCACAATTTATATAGTGACAGTTGACAGTTGCAAATTGAACTGAAATATTACCAACTTAAATTTAATTAAATTGAAACTTAAACTTAACTTTACTTTTGTTTAGTTTTATAAAAAAAATATGCTAGATTAAATTAAAATTTTGTGTTTTAAATTTTAGTGTTACTAAATTATTATAAAAATAATAAAAATTTGGAAGTGGCTGTAATACCGGAACCGGCACAATAAAATTTTTCGGATATTTCTTAACTTTTGTCTGATTGGGAAAACAGTTTAAGTTTTTCTACCACTTCAAATAATATGATTTTTTAGGCTGCAAGTGAAAAATTAAGAAATGTAAACATTAACGTTGACATTTACATAAGCTATCATCCATTCAATATGACCAACTTAAAGTGTTATTTTGAACCAAAGTCACTAGAATAAATAAAGAATTTGTTGTTTTTAACCTCTAAAAATTTTATTAAATGTCACATTTGCATTATTGACAGTTGACAGCTGAAAATTAAACTTAAATGTTACCAACTTAATTTAATTAAACTTTACTTTTGTTTAGTTTTATAAATAAAGTGCCGGATTTAATTAAAATTTTGTGTTTTAAATTTTAGTGCTATTAAATTATTTTTAAAATTTGGAAGTGGCTCTAATACCGAAACCGGCTGAATAAAATTTTTCGAATATTTCTAAACTTTTATCGGTGTGAATGGGAAAATTTTTTAAGTTTATCTACAACTACAAATATTATGATTTTTGTAGGCTTCAATTGAAAAAATTAATTGATGTAGACATTAACATTGACATTTACATAAGCTACAATCCTTGCAATTTGACCAACTTAAAATGTTGTTTTGAACAAAAGTCACTAGAATAAACATCAAAATTTGTTGTTTTTAACCTCTAAAAATTTTATTAAACGTCGCATTTTGCATTGGTGACAGTTGACAGTTGAAAATTAAACTTTAATATTACCAACTTAAATTTAAGTTTAATTAATGGCTCCAATACCGGAACCGGCTGAATAATGTTTTTGAATATTTCTAAACTTAAAAAAAAATTAAGTTTTTCTACCACTTCAAATATGATCTTTTAGGCTGCAATTAAAAAATTAATATATGTAAACATTAACGTTGACATTTACATTAGCTACAATCCTTCCAATATAGCCAACTTAAAATGATATTTTGAACTAAAGTTACTAGAATAAATAACTAAATTTGTTTTTGTAACCTATAAAATTTTATTAAATGTCACATTTTGCATTGTTGACAGTTGCGAATTAAACTTAAATGTTACCAACATAAATTTAATTAAACTTAAACTTAACTTGACTTTTATTTAGTTTTATAAATAAAATGCTTGATTAAATTAAAATTTTGTTTTTAATAATAATATTCCTACTAAATAATAATAATAATTATAATAAAAATTTGGAAGTGGCTCTAGTATCGAAACCGGCTCAATAAACTTTTTTAGACTTTTGTCGGTCTAAATGGGAAAATTTTTTTTAAGTGTTTCTAACTCTTCAAATATGATTTATGTAGGCTGCAATTGCAAATTAATAGATGGAAACATTACAAAATAATACAATCCTTCCAATATGACCAACTTAAAATTTTATTTTGAACCAAAACCACTAGAATAAATAAAAATGTTTTTATCCTGCATTTAATTAAACTTAAATTCAACTTTACTTTTGTTTTGTTTTATAAAAAAAAGTGTTAGATTAATAATACTCCTACTAAATAATAATAATAATAATAAAAATTTGGAAGTGGCTCGAATATCAAAACCGGCTTAATAAAATTTTCGATATTTCTAAACTTCTGTCGATCTAAATGGGAACTTTTCGATTTCAATTAGATAAATTCATTTCTTTGTGTTTTTTATGGCAATAATTCACCTGATTTTATTACGTGCAAATGCTGCACCTACTAAGTAGAACAATACCGGCCCTGGGGAAAAACATAACTTTTATTGTGAAAGTGTACTTTTTAGTAAGTGTAACCGTTATTACATTTGATATTAATACTGTCATGGTCAAAGGAGTGAAAAATGGAACGACGGTTTGAATTACAATAAAATAATAATAATTCAATGATAAAAGTAAATGTAATGCATTAAATCATAAGTAGAGTTGTTGTTTAAGAAAAATTGTTATGAATAACCACAAAGCAGCTGCAAAATTGTCTCAAGAAGCCAAGAACTAACTGAAACTGAAACATAAAGGGATCCGTTTCAAACTAAATCCCTGTTTGCTTTAAACCGTAACTTTACGTCACAATTGAGTAATAAAAGGGTGTGCACCCTCTATATCAGTCTTTGTCTTATTATAAAGATACACAACTTTGTTATCTTTTTTTAAGGATACATTTAAATTTGGGAAGGACAAGACCATCCAATTTGAAAGTTATTTTCCGAATGTGAATTTTATATCGATCCAAGTTTTGTCATTGAATAAAATTATGAGAGTTGAGCAAGTTATATCTGAAGATATGATAAGGACCTACATCCGCTGCTATAAAAGTTATTTCATAAAATATGAAATGCATGCTGATGATATTGCTTTTTTCTTTGTTTCGTGCTTTGGAAACTCAACCAATATATGTTGTTAACTTGAACAGTTTTAAAAAGTATTTGATTTTTACTCAACTTATTTTTAATCGATTCCAATCTCTCTCCAACCTTTATGCTTTATATTGCTTTTCAAGGAGAACATAATTGGAGATATTTCTTCCTTGCGGTGATAAAGAACCTAGTGTTGGTTGTAATAATGCTATCCTTATTACCCCCATGGGATAATCCACTTGCTTCGTAATAAAACGAAAATTATTGCTGCTCAGATTTGCCAAAAAAAATCAACTCTAATTTTGGATTGATTTTAAATTCGACCCACTTCACCTGCTAATACTCCCATTGACGACTTCGAAATTACAAAGTTTTGATTGCCGCTTGTGTAACACAAGTTTTACACGAAAATGTTATTAAATTAGCCATAATTCCAATCAAACTACTCGAATGAATAAATTGGCTCGCATGTACGAGTAAGCATTATAACATCGACTCGCATTATTAAGAATCGTTTAATTTAATGGCCCAGATCGTTAAAAGTTTTAAGTGAAATCTATGAGTAATAAATGAAAAAATGACTGAATTTACTTCTTCGAGTCGAAGGAAAAATCCAAAACAGTTCGTATAATTTTTAATTAATCAAGTCTTCTGTTACAATTCCGTCCCGAACGCTTTCGAGTGGCTTCAAATCGTAAAAAATCAATTAAATCCCAAAGCCGTTTCACTATTACAATTTTCCGATAAAATTTGCTTTTATTGTGTGGGTACTAAATTTTTCACGATAAACCAATAATTTACAAGGTAATCTGTTATTTGTACGAACAAACCGTGCCTTATCGGATGAGAAATATTATAACCCCAGGAGTTTCTCTTTGTTGCCCCCGATTAATCCATAATTTCAGTTTGATTCCGTATCGAAATAAACAAGAACATTTTTAAATTTAAACTCTAAGCAAACTTAAATCTTTGCTCTATTTACACCCTAGTGTTCGGTAATGGTCAGTGGCGGTTCATGGCTTTTTCGTTTGAATCATAAAGTTTAGTGTAAAAGTGAGGAATTTCATGAATTTAAAAATTTTCTAATAGAATTATGGTTATTAAGAATATACTTTATAAAACATCATTTAAAACCGCCCCAATTCGATAATCACTTATCATAGAATTCCATTCATGCGCGTCCGTGGTAGATAGATAATATTAGATAAGATCCTTTGCCGCTCAGTATTCTGCTTCCGTGGTAGCATTACGTTACATTTTGGATATGCATTGCGGGAAAAGTATCTATTCCCCGGTTGAATATCTACTTTTAACATCAATTAGAAAATTTTAATAGTTTAATAGTCCAAAATTTCAAAGGAGGCTAAGCCTTCCTTGCCTCCTCTGACGATCCGCCGCTGGTATCGACAGATTCTTCTTCAAAATCTATGCAATGCTAATTTTTGCAGTTTAATAGGTGGTCAGAGCCTGATGTTAATTAAAATATTAAAGTCTCAACCCCCCCCCTTGACGCATGCGGCAATTTTTTTATGCTTTTTTGTTCTGTGATCCATTTTTTTAAGTATTTTACTTTTTCAACTGCACCAATCGCTCTACCTTTGTTACAGGACTGGGTATAATCACTGGAACTCTTCCCTTCCTGTAATCTTTGAATTAGATTACTTCACAAAAGCACAAAGAGACTTCAACACCACCTATTGGCATTCTTCCAGTGCTGGAAGACACAACAAAATTATCCTGGCATACAGAAGTAATCAAAAGAAGACGCTTTGTCGGTTGATGTCTGGGCTTAAGGCCACTAAGACGCATTAAGAGGACTAACTCTCCCCGGACTTTCTTATGGGAGTGTTTCCTGAAAATGCGATTATCGCAAGCAATTCTAAGGTCACAGTTTAATAAGAAAGCATTGAGAGTAGTCACTGCGACTTCAGTCGCAGAGTCCGAACTGCAGCTATGGAATCATATTTTTCATGCTATCTTATGGAAGTGTTTCCTTAAAATCGCCTGCAATAATCGTATTCTTACGATACACTCCCATAAGAAAGCATGGAGAACGGTCACTGCGACTTCAGTCGCAGAACCTCAGCCGCAGCTAAAAAATTTGTGCTGTTTCTCTGCGACCCAGACTATAGACTGATAAGATTAACGTCAATTGACCCTGTATTAACTTTTATCTAACGTTTAACTACCCCTAGTGTTGGTGTAGATCATTTCGCCCAGCTAATAATGTGATTCTTTAGCCGTGGCTTGCTCCAGCTCAAGCCTCAAAAAAGGCACCTAAGCCAAGAGTTCACTACAGCTGAAACCCTTGTTTCGAGCAATTAATTCTTGTAGGTTGATATGGCATCTATTGGTATTCAGAGGGAACACGAGAAATAGACACCCAGGAAGTCGACAAGAAAGAGAAGTCTGAGCCTAAGGCGACTAGAACGTATTAAGAGGTCGGAAATGAAACTTAAAAAGTGCGATTCCTTAGCTACTGCTAAGACTCTGCGACTAAAGTTGCAGTGAATGCTTTCCATGCTTAGAAACACATTCTAAGAAAACACTCCCATAAGAAAATTGCCGCTGAGGCCGAATGACCATAGTCGCAGTGACTCATCTCCATACTTTCTTTTGCGACTGTTTCCTTAGAGTCGCATTTTAAGGAAATATTCCCGAAAGAAAGAATGGAGAGCATTCACTGCGACTTTAGTCGCAGAGCCCCAGCCGCAGCTAAGGAATCACACTTTTAGGTCTCATTTCCGTCCTCCATGCGTCCTTAAAGTTGCGTCCATGACTAGTTAAGGTGTGATTTTGTAGCTGCGGCTGGGGCTCTGCGACTGAAGTCGCAGTGACTGATCTCCATGTTGATGCTGTAAAAGAGCATGATTGATATAAAAGCGGGAGAGTTATGAATGTTTAGCTGCGGTTGGGGCTCTGCGACTGAAGTCGTAGTAAATGCTCTCTATCCTTTCTTATGAGACTGTTACTTTAAGTCGCTTGTGACGATGGTATTCTAAAGAAACACTCCCATAAAAAAGCATGGAGAACATTCACTGCGACTTTAGTCGCAGAGCCCCAGCCGCTGCTAAGGAATCACACTTTTAGGTTTCATTTCCGTCGTCTTCCGTCCTCTTAGAGGCGTATGCGACAATTGCATTTTAAGGAAACCCTCCCATAAGAAATAATTGAGAGCAGTCACTGCGGCTGCAAGCGCAGAACCCCACCTGTAGCTAAGGAATCACACTTTCAGACGTGAATACGGAAAATAACTGCAGGTATTCTCCTGAGAGCAAAGCAGGTTCCTATCCAATAGAAAACGAAAATCTTGATGAAATTCTTTCTAGATTGGAACCACTGGGCAGGAGGTTGGCAAAGTGAAGAAAGAAAACTTGTTCACCTGATTACCGAAAAGTCCCGACCACCACAGCTGAACCCCTTCTTTCAAGCAATCCTTGTAGGTTGATGAGTCATCTATTGGTATTCAAACGGAACACGAGAAATAGACACCCAGGAAGTTGACAAGAAAGACAAATCTGCTCCTAAAATTGTGATTCCTTATCTACGGTTGGGGCTCTGCGACTGAAGTCGCAGTGAATGATTTCCATGCTTTCTTATGGGAGTGTTTCCTTAGAGTGCAATTGTCGCATGCGCTTCTAAGAGGACGGAAGAAGACGGAAATGAAACCTAAAAGTGTGATTCTTTAGCTGAGGCTGGGGCTCTGCGACTAAAGTCGCAGTCAATGCTTTTCATACTTTCTTTCGGGAGTATTTCCTTAAAATGCGACTGTAGGAATACAGTCCCATAAGAAAGTCCCGGCAGGGGTCATCTGCATACTTTGGGAATACTCCCAAAAGCAAGAATGGAAGGCATTCACTGCGACTTCAGTCGCAGAACCCCATCCGCAGTTAAGGAATCACATTTTTAGGTTTCATTTCCGTCTTCTTAATACGTCCTCTTCCGTCCTTTTAGAGGCGCACGAGACAATCGCATTTCCAGGAAACACTCCCATAAAAACGAATAAAAAGAGGTCACTGCGACTTCAGTCGCAGAACCTCGGCAGCAGCTAAAAAATCACATCTTCAGATGTGAACACAAAAAATAACTGCAGGCATTCTCCTGAGAACGAATAAAAATTCTTCCTAGATTGAAGGCAGTAGAGCTGGAGGTTGACTTACTAAAGAAAATGAAGACTGGTTCACTTGATTCATACCACCGGCAGCTTCAGCTCAAGCTTCAAAGGAAGCACCTAAACCAAGAGTGGTGAAAGATCCGACCACCACAGCTGAAACCCTTGAGAAAATAAAAACTTGTAAGAAAGTTGAACTTGAAAATATTTGACAATAACTAAATTAGGTGTACGAAAGAAAGAAACAAACGAGAAACAAAGGAAAAAGTATCCGATGAGAGAGCATGGAAGATAACGGAGTTAAAGGTATCGGACCTCGATGCACTGACAGACAAAGAGGCACCTCCAAACATACACCGCAGATCAACTGCAGACGTACGAAGTTCTGTTGTTCAGAAATTCCAAGTTAAACAAAGTTTAGAGTAGATTTAACCCGTGAATGCAGAGACTGGGACATGTAACTAGCATCAGACTAGGCACGAGTCAAGAAGATCCACCATTTCCGGCTTTTGAAAGAAGAGGATAGATTATTCTCTTATTTGGAAAAAGTGCCCAGATGAACAAAATCTCCTGAAAGATCAGATCAACCGCAATCCCAAACCTAGATGATATAGAAAGTATTATTGAAAACTTGCAAGAGTATACGGAAGAAATTCGAATCAAAGTGATTTTTGTGGTTAAAATTATACATTTACTCCCCAGTACGGGCGATTATGTTTTGTTTAAGATTTTTCTCTCGCTTAAAAAAATAGGTTAGGTTGACTTAGGTTAGGTTGAGAGGTTAGGTTAGGTTAGGTATACGTTTTTAATTGAACCGTTGAATGGACCCACCGTTGGTTCTAAACCCATCGGATATGTTCGCTGCAACATCATAAGTTTTGAAAGCGTAAAATTGAGTTGTTTACGTGGCTGCCTATCCCACTAACGTTGAAGTTCAGCACTGCCGGCGAATTAAAACGTCAATAAGAGGTTAAACTTGTAACCTGATTTGCAATCGATCCGCTCCCTGTTCGTTAGTTCGTTAATGGAATTTTCTCGAATTTTGAACAAAAATCTTAAGTGCGTTACGTATTATCGTTAATAAAATAAAATATAATCCAAAATATTAACGAGTAACACTCAATTTTGCTTGGCGAGATTATTAGCCGGCAACGAAATGAGAAAAAGAGAAAATCCTGTTGAACAGTCGAACGAATCCGGAACGCATGTACATTAGCTAAGCCGATTAGAAACAGAGTGGTCGGATTTTTATAACTTTACGCATTTATGTAGTAAAAATTTGTCCAAAAAATCTACTGTAAGGATAAAAAATAAGCTCACGAAATAGGTTAACAAAACAACTCCTTATGTTTACTGCCTTACTTATGTCCGTAGCAAATTAAACCAAACAACTTGGAACTTGTGTGCGGTTATGCAGTAAAACTCCAATTTCGACACAAAAGGGAAATAAAAAAAGAGCGGTAAATTTGATTTCCAATTGCTAATAAAAGTTTAATCTGCTTTATTTAATCTCTCAAGAACGACCACGATGCAGTTACACGATATTAACCGGTGACACCGGATTCGGTGTCGGTTCCTTGAAGAATCTAAGTACTGGAGTAAGGACGACACAATACGGCGGGTGTACGTGAGTTCGTGTACAAAATCGGCTGAATTATGACGTGATAGATTATTTACCGTTCGTGTCGGAAGCATCGGAAATTATAAAGGTGAATTATTAATAGGACAGGTACTAAATAAATCAAGCAAAGCAATGACCGCAAAATAGAAGAATTAATGGATTGGATGGATACGCAGAACCGGCGGGATCGATAAAAATTAGCCGCTGCATAGAATTTTTTACGTATCCTCTTCGAGGACTACAATAGTCCTGGCACGATCGGGCAACTTCAAATCCGACAATTTAAAAAACTTTGCGGTTCTTTCCGTTCGGATCAAAAATAAAATAAGCAGAGTACATATTTTATGCCGCAATAAATTATTTCGAAAAACTGAGCAGGGAATCGAAAATAATCGTTTTGAAATTTTCAAGTCACATTCGAGTGAAAATGTCTAGACACGAGCTACTTTTCTAGGAAGAGACAGTTGCAGTTTATTGAAGTAAGCAGCGGTCAACTGTCACAGTTACTGCTTATCCTCGTGTTCCCTAAGGATATGGCTACTACCGCACAGCACTACTACATACAAAGTCTTTAACAATTTAACAAATTGTGTCTGATGTTATTGACGTTACTGTTTCCGCAATTACATGCAATTGTCGCAAAGTTAACGTAATTTTTTGATGGCTTAATATACGAAATGAAATTGGATTGGTGACTCCGATTCTTTTCCCTACTCGGCAGCTTGATTAATCAAATGGCCGAATTATGGATAAAAATGCATATTTAATGAGCAATTGACGTTTAAATAGTAAAAGAAAAGAAGGCCGAATAGTAAAAAGTTCACTACAATATAATTTATTTTTTACTTGCGTGATTCACCCATTTACGTGTAATAAAAAGCATGTTATTATTAAACATATTAAGCAAATAGTTAAATTAAATATAAACAAGCTAAATAAACATAATAAATTTAAAAACGAAATGTAATAGCTTAAGATAAACTTTTTGAATTTCCATACTTGATTTGTTCTCTCCACCAAATTTACCTGAGGGTGGTAATTAGCATTTATATATAGACGTTTCTTCGAGAATCGGCCGAGTGCCCTAGTTTTTGTAATTAACTAAAACATCAAATATGGATATAATGTGATCTATAATTTCATTTTCAATACAACGACGATGACGAAATATGTTGAGTAGCTTCAAATAAAGTAGCAATTTAACAGAAACCAAAGCTATCAAAATTTCAATTGATTTTGGGGTGCTTTTTGCTCAAACAATAACAACATTGTATTAAATTCCTTAATTGCTTATTTACGTTTAATAAATTGTATTTTATCAAACTCAATTTAATTTTCTTTAAATAATAAACATTACTTTTAATGAAATCCAATATGTCACGTGAAAATAATTACATTCGATTCCATTATTCGACTAAATTAACCTTCTCCTACTTTAAAGGGATCAAGTCACATGTAATTGAGTTTTTCCGTATTGAAAAAACCGTAGATGGCGCTCGTGACGCTACCAAATGTCAAGTGTTGTTCTGAATTCTGATAATTTACAAAGTAGAACACCTAAAGAATGCAAACGTTTGATTTATAAACAAAACTTTCTATATCAACCATACGTATTAGATTAACTTAATATCATTCCGCGTGATGGCGCTCGCTTAATGTAAATGGCAGTATAGCGTCAAATCTACATTGGCTAACTAGGAAACGGGTAACCGCGGTGCAAGTCCTGGTTGAGTAATCTAGAAGCCTAAGGGAGATCTTTAGGGGGGGGGGGGTATTCTTCAATCGCCAGACTTAATTTATACACTAGATTTCCTACTAATTTATACACTAGAAATAATGAAAATGTGAAACATCATGAACAAAAAGTGTTCGGCTTCAAACCGGGGGGCCTGGGGGGTATGGAATACCCCCCAGAGCTTTTCAATCTCTTGATGTATACTCACCTACGGTTTAATCTGTGTAATCGGAATTTTCCCGAAATCATTGGTACCAATGATTACTCAGATTAAACCGTAAGTGAGTATGCATCAAGAGATTAAGAAGAACTGGGGGGTATTCCATACCCCCCAGGCCCCCCGGTTTAAATAGTAAAATCTTGTGGTTCATGTGATGACTACATCATTTCAAAATTTATGTTGTTATTTTTATGCCAAGTGCATTCGTTTAATTAATAGTTCATGGGGAAGGCAACGGGAAACCACCCCATTAATTAAATTCCCTAGTACGTCATCTTGGCTTCAGCCAAGTGATTGCCTACGCACTGCTTATTGTATGACTTCTTAAAAGAAGAAGAATTAATAGTTCGATTGGTTGGGGATTGATTGATATTAAATTTGATTGATGTGCAACTTGATTAGTTGGATAGTCGTTACAGAAAGAGAAAGAGAGAGAGAGAGAGAGAGTTGTTTACCGGTGGTTTGATATATTTTTCCGAGGATAAAAAAATCGACCATTCAGAGTACCCTTTCGCCAAAAAATGACACGCCGCGCCGTAGGAGCAGGAGCAGCAGCAGCAGTGTGCTGGGATTTTATGTTTTATTTTATTCTATTTGAGATTTGCGTTTCTCTTGTGCGTTAGATACATTGTAATCCGATAGCGGCATATATTTATGCGGAGATTTCAGTCGATACATGGTCACTGCGGGTTAAACTGTTTATGATGATGAGAAATCTCTTCTGAGTTCTCAGTAAAACCTTGCGAATCTAGGGTAACAGTGCTATTTTTGCAGTAGCAACACGTTACATTTTGGATATGTATTGTGGAAAGAGTATCTATCGTTTATCTATTTATCTATCTCACGATCGATAATCCACTTTTTGCATTTTTGAAAATTTAAATAGTTTAGAATTTCAGGGGAAGCTAAGCCTCCTTTATCCGCTGATCCAATCATCAGCACACCGAATTTTATCTGAATCGGTTAAATATTTTATTATTTTTTTGTGGTAGCTCTGGTAAAGATTTCTTTGCTAAAACTTCAGTTTATCGCATCGAAAGTACGCAAATTATTGTTTTTGCAAATTTTTATCTCAATTTTGAGTAACTTGAACTCATAACCTGTTAGTATTTAGAAATCCCGTTTTTACCAAGAGCGGGAGTCCTTGAAACTAAATTTCTTTACGAAATGTTTGAAAGATTTCTTTGATTTCGTCCTGGATTCTGCACATTTCCTTAAAAAATGTTCTCGAATTTCCTAGGATATTTTCCGAATTCTATTTGCTTATACACTAGATTTCCCAGCAATTCCACGTTTATTTAAAGCAAATGCCCCTGGCGGGGACCTGTTACAGTTCCCTACAAAAGGCTTGCCAAGGACCTGTCACAGGGCGATTACAGGCAACAATATGAGCCTAATTGACCTGTCACAAGCTTGTGGCAAGGGTGTTACAGTTCCCTCCCAGGTGCAGGGAGCTGTAACGCTTTAACTGCCAGGGACTTGGCAGGCTTTTCCCAAGCCGAAAATGTTACTTATTGGGATAATAAAAAATCAGATTTAAATCAGTCTTGAAAATAGATGAGTTACATTTATTACCAAAATATTTCGAAGCTTTTCTTTATGATAATGACTTAGGGCAGCTTATTATCAACATGAACCCTGAAATAACGGAAGATTAGTAATCGGCGACAATAATTTTGTAAACGAAACGTGACGACAGCACTCCAGCATCAATATTTAAAGAAATCACTTCTTAAAATCCTTAACCGTAACGAAATCCTCATAAATTTTTTATACCGAAAAGTAAAATAGCATGTAAGGGATGAACAAAGCTCGCATTGAGATGATAGCGATGTAAGTGAAGCTTTCAGAAATTGAGACATCTGGAGACGATTGTGAAAAACGGTAGACACGTTGGCAAGTGTTTTATGTAAAATTTTCTACGTGCGCTGAAAATTCTCAATTTTCCAAACAGTCAAAGAAAACTCAATACAAGAAGTTGCCGATCAAAACACCTTTCGTTTTTCATTCACTGCGGTTCTAAACTTTTTTGCATAATTTTCAACTCGCTGCCGCTCCGGTGGAAAAGTGACGGTTTTGTTAAGTTTTCCGATAAGGAAAGCGTCTGGCAGAATCAACAGACGTTCGTCTGCGAGCGAGTTATCCATGGTCGACTAAACTGCACCCTTTATGCCTTCATTCACCCCGTATTGTTTTAAAGTTGCAGAAAAAACTAATTCGAATAAATGCAAGAGTTTCAAAATTCATGCCCGACTTAAAATATATTTCTCTATTCAAGTGAACGTCAATTTTTAGTGAAAACCTACTGTCGAAGGTGAAATATAAAAATAAAGCAAAATGGAAACATGGGCAAAGAAACAAATCATGCTTTGCATATATCGGTTGTAGCTGCATCTGAAATGTGCATACAAGTATAAATACAAAATGGCTGTTAGATACGTTATCGGTTTTCTGTGATGCAGATGTAAACGTTGCATTATTTCTTTTACTGAACTCTTTATTCGAATAGACCGTCTGAAGATTTATTTTGGTCGTCCGAAGGAAAACTTTATCGATAAATTCTTGCGATTGGATTTTTTGTGCACTGCTTGAACATGCATTTATGTCGAACTCAAAGTTTCTAAATGTTTATTCGAGCTTAAAATTGTAGCTTTTCTTACTGCAACATTCAAGGGCGGACTGGCCACTTTTAAACTCAATAAACACACAAAATCTATTTTAAGTTAATTGTAACTTTTAATTCAACTTAAATTAACATAAAAATTAGGCTTATTACAAAGCTTACATTGAGAAAATTTATTAGTTTGCTGGTGCAAATAAAATCTTACAACGCTGATGATGCAGAAACGAGCGAAACCGGTTGTCCCTCAGACCCCCCGATGTTGCAGTAGAGACTACTCAGGTAGTCTGCATCCAAGTCTGTCACAAATCACAAAGAAAATTTTTGTATTCTAAATTTTTTTATAAGATTTTCCAAATTTCCACTTAAATTTTCTTAGATTTCCCTTAATTTCCAGGAATTTCCCAAGATTTTCTTGGATATCCAAAAATTGTTTAGGAATTATTTACATTTTTCAGGATTTTCTTTGGATTTCCTTTCACTTATACACCAGTTTTCCTTAGCAATTTCCTTCCATAGTTTTTATTTTTTATTTAAAATTTTTGTACTCTAGATTCTTTTTTTCAACATTTTTTAAAAGATTTTTGCAAATTTCCACCTAAATTTTCTTAGATTTCCTATAATTTCCTGGAATTTCCCAAGATTTTCTTGGGTATTCAAATATTGTTTAGGAAGTTTTTATATTTTTCGAATTTTCTATTTCCCCAAACTTCCAAAGAAATTTTTGAATTTGCTTTCACTTATACTAGATTTCCTCAGTGATTCCCCTTTATTTATTAAAGCAATTCGGCTCAAATCATAAGGAGAATTTTTGAATGCTTGATTTCTTTTTGTAAAATTTTTTCAAGATTTTTCCAGATTTCCACCTAAATTTTCTTAGATAATTGAATTTCCTAAGATTTCTTGTGATTTTTATAATTTTTAGAATTTTCTATTTCCTAAAGCTTTTTAAGTTTTTTTTGGATTTCCTTTCACTTATACACCAGATTTCCTCAGCTATTTCCCTCCCTGCCCTTAATTTATTAAAGCAATTCGGTTTAAACACAAGGAAAAATTTTGTACTCTTGATTCCTTTCTGTAAGATTTTTCCAGTTTTCCATTTAAATTTTCTTAGATAATTGAATTTTCTGGGATTTCCTAAGCTTTCTTGTGCCTTCTTATGATTTTTAGAATTTTCAAAAGTTTTTGGAATTTTCTATTTCCTAAAATTTTGAAGTTTTTTGGATTTCATTTCACTTATACACCAGATTTCCTCAGGAATTCCCCTTTCTGCCCTTTATTTATTAAAGCAGTTCGGCTCAAATCGCAAGGAAAATTTTTGCAATCTTGATTCCTTTTTGTAAGATTTTTTCAAGTTTTTTCCAGACTTCCACCTAAATTTTCTTAGAAATTTGAATTTCCTGGGATTTCCTAAGATTTCTTGTGATTTTCTATAATTTTTAGAATTTTCTATTCCCTAAAGCTTTTTAAGTTTTTTTTGATTTCCTTTCACTTATACACCAGGTTTCCTCAGCTATTTCCCTCCCTGCCCTTAATTTATTAAAGCAATTCGGTTCAAATCACAAGGAAACTTTTTACTCTTGATTCCTTTCTGTAAGATTTTTTCAGTTTTCCATCTAAATTTTCTTAGATAATTGAATTTCCGGGAATTTCCTAAACTTTCTTGTGCCTTCTTATGATTTTTAGAATTTTCAAAAGTTTTTCGAATTTTCTATTTCCTAAAATTTTGAAGTGTTTTGGAATTTCTTTCACTTATACACCAGATTCCCTCGGCAATTCTCCTCTCAGCCCTTTATATATTAAAGCAGTTCGGCTCAAATCGCAAGGAAAATTTTTGCAATCTTGATTCCTTTTTGTAAGATTTTTTCAAGATTTTTCCAGATTTCCACCTAAATTTTCTTAGATAATTGAATTTCCTGATATTTTCTAAGCTTTCTTGTGCCTTCCTATGATTTTTAGATTTTTCAAAAGTTTTTCGAATTTTCTATTTCTTAAAATTTTGAAGTTTTTTGGATTTTCTTCCGCTTATACACCAGATTTCCTCAGGAATTCCCCTTTCTGCCCTTTATTTATTAAAGCTATTCGGATCAAATCACAAGGAAAATTTTTGCAATTTTGATTCCTTTTTGTAAGATTTTTTCAAGACTTTTTCAGATTTCCACCTACATTTTCTTAAAAAATTGAATTTTCTAGGAGTTCCTAAGATTTCTTATGATTTTTCGAATTTTCTAAAGTTTTTCGAATTTTCTATTTCCTCAAACTTTTTAAACAGTTTTGGATTTGATTTCACTTATACACCAGATTTCCACAGGAATTCCCTTTCTGCCCTTTATTTATTAAAGCAATTCGGTTCAAATCACAAGGAAAATTTTTGCAATCTTGATTCCTTTTCCTAAGATATTTTCAGATTTCCACCTAAATTTTCTTAGAAAATTGAATTTCCTGAAATTTCCTAATATTTTTTGTGATTTCATATAATTTTTTAGAATTTTCTCAAGTTTTTTGAATTTTCGATTTCCTAAAACTTTATTTTTGTTTTTTTTTGCATTTCTTTTCACTTATACACCAGATTTCCTCAACAATTCCCTTTTCTGCCCTTTGTTTATTACAGCAATTTTGCTCAAATCACAAGAAAAATTTTTTTACTGTTGATTCCTTTTCGTAAGATTTTTTCAAGATTTTTCCAGATTTCCACCTAAATTTTCCTAGAAATTTGAATTTCCAGGAATTTCCTAATATTTCTTGTGATTTCATATAATTTTTTAGAATTTTCTAAAGTTTTTTGAATTTTCGATTTCCTAAAACTTTTTTTTTGTTTTTTTTGGATTTCCTTTCACTTATACGCCAGATTTCCCCAGTGATTCTCCACTCCGCTTTTAAAATAAATATTTTTTTGCTAACCTCAAACGTCAAAACAACCAGCTTAAAGTTGTCCCTCAATTGTCAAACTTTAGCAATTATGAAAGTTGAATTCGGTTGAGTCAGAGGTCAATAAGAACTAAAAATATATGCAATTAAGTTGTCCGACGTTTCGAGTTCTTTATTAACTTATTTTCAAGACCAAAAATATACAAATAAAATAAAAAACAAAAAAAATTATTTGAAAAAATTAAACACAAAATTCAAAAAATCAACAAATTAAAAAAAATTCAAAAATTTGAGTAAATTAGAAAAAAAATTTGAAATTGACAAATTTGACAAAAGTTTGAAAATGACAAATCTGGAAAAACACAGATCTCCGAGTAGTTCCACTCGTTAAAAACATTCCTGAAGCCGCTCCAACTCAAAAATTAGGGATGCCGCTCTCTAACTAGCTCCTCCACTAATTAAAAACATCTCTGAACCCAGGAATATTTTAAGTAAGATATTTTTGACGAAGATATTTTCTACTGAATTTACACTTCTTGGTGTTCATGTTTCTGAAAGCTTCAATATATTATAGTAGAGTGCTAAGCCTGCTAGGTGTAGTAGAAAGTTAAATAGGTCTCAGGGCTGACCACATGAGTCTATTGTATGTTTCTACTGTATGATTGCAATTAATCTCTTGCATTTTTTCCGAAACTTCTGAGTGATTTCTATTTTTTCTTTAGTTTTATTACTTCTACTTGGCGCCCAGCAAAAAAAATAAAATAAGGACTTGAAACATCTTTCACTCTCGAATATTGCAGATTTTTCTTATACGCTAGTTGGATATCCCAAAAAAGCGTACGCCGCGCCATCTTCTGGTCAGTTATGGCCAGATTCTCACCTAATTTATGCACAAAATCACCGCCTAGGCGGCGGCACCATAGCTGTCCAACTAGCGTTATTGGTTGGATATCCCAAAAAAAGCGAACGCCGCGCCATCTTCTAGTCAATTATGACCAGATTCTCACCTAAGTTATGCACAAAATCACCGCCTAGGTGGCGGCACCATAGCTGTCCAACTAGCGTATAGAATGGAATATAAGAAATTTTTGTCGTTATTACTAGGTAACTTTCGAGCAGGCAATGAATAGCTGTCCACGAAAGAAGCACGGATTGCAAATATTTCAATACTAAGCGGATGTCTTTGTGTGCTTTATGTAGTTATTGCAAAGCACGATTTAACGGAAAATTGAATATGTTTCAATTGAAATGGGCACTCCGCACGGTATTATCGATGGTGTACGTGGTTTAAATGTGCTTTCTCCTTTAGTGCAACCTGTTGTTATGGTAGCTTTTATATTGAGTATCTACATTTTGCCTCAAATGCTTAAAAAACATTATTCGCGATTTACTTTCAGCGAACGCCACCAAGCGGAAAAATATGAAACTAATCTAATACGTATAGTTGGTATAGAGAGTTTAGAATTTTAGTTTTAGCATTTGACAGGTTATTTTTATTTATAAGTACGTCAGATTTTTCTAATAGCTTTACAGAGCCGGTAAGTTTGATTAACTTTCTAAATCAGCAATTTAAGCTTAATGAGTTTTGGGTAAATCGAAGTAATTACGGAAATCAAACAAACGAGATGGTTTAAAAAGTTCCTTCAAAATTTTCTGATATTTTCTGAAGGACTGACGTAGTAAATACCTCGGCCTTGGGAAAGAAGTGACTGGACAAATGGATCCGCGTCTCGGTGAACTCTGTTTTAAGAGTAACCTCATTAACGAATGCAAAACCACTCGAGGTGAGTTCGACTTGAGAACTATTATATCTACCGAATTATATAAATTTAAAATACAAATACAATTTTTCTGGTTGAAATACATTAGCTTCAGTCGAGAAAGAGATTGTTTCCCAGTTAATTAAATGCAATTAGAGAATATTTAAATTAATTTAGATGCCGTCGGCGGCAGTTTACTGCCTCCTTTTGATATTTTTATTTGTGTTTAAATTAATTAGTAAGATTTAGTAATTAACACATTTGGAGAAGAGAGGTTTCCACTGGTGCGAAAAGCTTTTGTTACATTTTTGTTGCTTGAAGTTATTTTGAATTTTTTTAGCAGTTTTTTTTGTGTGTACATACGAGTGTCTCGCCAATAAAAATTGATAGGGCGGAGTTAAAAACAAAAGGAATAATCGGCAGCAAACTATTAGAGTATTCCGGTGCATCCCTGGTAGTTATACAATACAGAGTTATGCTAAAATTAAATTCGTTTTATTTGAAGTCTTGCTCTAGGTCGTTAATCTTAGAAATGGCGAAAATAATTTATTTCGGTTCATGTTCGGTGTGTTTTCTAAAGTTGCACTAACTCTACAATGCTAATTGATTACAGCACATTTTATCATGGTTAGCGTGTAATTTATGTTGTGGAATAAATCAAATTTGTTGCGATATAAATAAAAATACTTAACCGATTTAGAAATTTTAAAATTTGGAAATTTGCAAACCGAACGTGACGAGGCGATGATCCGGCACCACGAGGATTTCCTGAGACGCCTGAATGGAAAAATTAAAATTGTAAAGGCGCTCCTTCGCGTATCCTATCCTAAAACAACATATTTTGTAAATTATGTTGTTTTTTGGCAGAAATTTAAGTGTAAAAAGGAAAGCGCTGTTGACAGTAGCATAAAACAAACATTTTTCTCATATAGCGAAGCACGGATATGACATAAATTTCATCCCGATCGACAGGTCATAGATTTGATAGAATTACGGCAACAGAGTAGTGCATAAACCTTATAAAATATAAAATCCACGGCTTTAGCAGGCACTGGTCATATATTTTGCTTAGGCATCCACGGTTTGTATTTTATATAAATAACTGTAACCCCGAAATTGTCAGTCTAAATTTATATTTTCCAAACAAAAATGTTTTATCAAATTCTAGATCCTCTTTAATTGAGTAAACAGCGTTTTTTTTTGCCGTTTTTACGTTTCGCAGCAGTAATTCGTTATTGCTTTTTCTTCTTTTTGTGCCTGCCGACGCCACGTTTAAGAATTCCTTGTTATTAGTTCTTTCATTGCTGTTGGTGTACACGTGCATTGGTCAGTTCCATGATTTATCTTTGTTTGATTTCATTTTACTTTTTATCCCGTGCAATTTCAAATAATTTTCATCCGGTTCTAAACAATAGCCTCCAACGCGATTGTTCCTGCTTTGTCTGTTTGTCAGAATTCCTGTAACGGAGAGGTTGAGAATACTGAATTAATCGACGAACAAGTCGGTTAGAAGATTATTTCCCAAAATCCACCAGTTTTAATCCCAACTCATCTCATTTTTTATTAACTGACTCCAATAGAACAGCCCAGCTCTCGATGTCTGTGTTCTAAATAGACAAACTTAGTTGACTCCTGGCTTCCAGAAAACTTGGAATATTAATTATTATCAATTATTGGTCTGGAGGTTAAAATTCGAAATTTAAAAAAATTATTCAAAGCAATATAAAATAAATTTTGATATCGCGACAGATGGGCAAGTTATATCGCTTATATTTGACTTTTACATTTTATGTTAAAGTTTATATTTGATTTGAAGAATGAGGGTAAAGATAAACAAGGACTTTTTAAGAACATTTTAAGTTTCACACCGGCCAAGGTGCACACTAATCAGGTTTCACTGTATCTACGACCAATGGTAAATGAAATATTTAGATTATATATTTCCTACAAAAATCTGTCTTTGGTTTCATGAAACAGGCGCACATTCACAAAAAGAAGTGAGCGCAGAGTTTGTTTTCAACCTTGAAGTCGGTTTAAATGAGCAAAAATTCGGAATTAATTGTAATACTCTGAAATGATGCGCATAAATGGATAAACGAGACAAGGGACAAGAGCTCCAAACCAGATGTGAACTTGTGACTTCCGAGTGCCACATTGGTTTACAATTGTTTTTCAATATTGTGCCAATGTAAGTTATCAATAGAGACCCAATCTTCTTGTTACAATATTGTTACAATATTGATGGCTGATATTACTGTAGCCCCAATATTGGCTGTGGATTTACGCAATTTTGGGTTAATATTGATTGTTGATAGTGTTTGCCAATCTTTACCCAATTATTATTGGTTCAATATTATTTTCCAATACTGCGCCAATGTAAGTAATCAATATAGCTCCAATATTGGCAGTGGGTTGGTACAATATTGGGTCAATATTGACGGCAGATATTGTCTGCCGACCTTCATTAAATATTGGCGCAATATTGATTTCTAATATTCTCTGAATATTGCAAATAAATATTATATTAATATTGGAAATTAATATTGCACCAATATTGCGACAATATTTGTGCTACATACAGTGCAGATACCTTATTTCAACCCCACAATGCCACTAACCCCTAGTCTTGTGATGACGATTTCCCCACTCCCGACGATCCCCAAAAAAAATCTAGGAGCGGCAGCGTAGGTCTCTAATTCTGTTAAGATCGAGATGCAGCAGAGGTATTCTAACTGAGTAATCTTCGAAAATCCGTATATATCCTAGTTACGCAGCTCAAGGGCAGTCTTACCCGCCATCTTCTGCACAGAATGAATAAGTGGTGGGAGGTATAGAAAGACCTTCTACGCCACAGTGGATGCTGTGCGCATCACTCCTGTTACAGACAGACAGATTAATTTCTAAATCCGATGCAAGGAGAACGCTACTGTTGCTTGTTTGGTTCTGGGCCACCAGACAAGTGCATAGTCTTGGAATACCGGAGGAATCTAGTTTATATGTCAAGAAACAATAATGTTTTTAAGCACTACAAAAATTCAACTGAGTCAGGACCAGACCGCTCGACTACCCAAACTGGAAAATTAGGAATTACAAGTATTCGCATTAGATAGGTACACATGGATGTGGACTACCAAGAACTGCTACTAACTCAAAATTGAAAACTTTTCAGTTATAGGTCGTTTTAACTAAGTGCGGTTGAATAGAACCGGAGTGGGATTAAAGTGGACCGTAGGTCTCTAGTTAACTCTCTAATATTCTGTCAAGTTCAAGATGCAGCAAAGGAACTCTCTCTGAGTAATTCTCGGAAATCAGCATATAACCTACAGTTACTGGTTCTACAGCCCCCAGCTGGGCAGCTTAAGGGCAGTCCTAGTCCGCCATTGCACATGAAGATTAAGTCGTGGGAGACGGCACTGGGTAATTTGGTCTCCGGTAATTTCAAAATTTTTGGAAAACATTAGGGGAGTGTGGGGAAGAGGACGTAAATATGAAACACCCAATGTTCTATGGCTGAACCTCACAACATTTTATTTCGCAGATGCACAGCGCGAATACCATGCTTGCTACATACCATCTCATCTCTCTGTACTGGAGGGTATTCCATACCCCCCAGACCCCCCGGTCTCATAAACCGATAGTTTGTACGTATTTACTGCGTGATTAATCTTGTTTAAGATGAACTTCTCTCTTTCAAAATAAATACATTTTTATATTCCAGTAAAAGACCAATTTTAAATAAATTAAAAATTTTGGCGCAATTTTGGCTCTTTCTGAACTTTGGCGCTGGGTCTGGCGGCTCCATTGCACCCTGCTCCTGGTGATTTTACCTGACAGTTAACCTAAGCTCGACTGGTGTAAAAATCATAAATTAACACTAACCTGCATAACCGATCCATATCTTCGCGCGGATATTTCATTTTTACGGAGAATTTCGTTAATGGCACATTCCGCTGTGACGGGTGTTACAAACTGTTAAAATTTATAAGTAGAACAAAAATGTCTACATTGTTTGTTGTTTAATTTTAAACAAAAACAGGGATTATTAATGCATATAGATGCAATAATGGATTTAAGCTCTGTGACGGGTGTTACTTGTGCTCTTGCAGAATATGCTACATTGTTAACTGATCATGAAAGTTCAGCTAAATAACATATTTAGTTAAAGGTATCTTCCTACCTGAAACCTCGGTATTTTGAGGATAATAATTTTTCATCTTGTTTTTTTACAAGAAAAGTTTGTGACGGGTGTTACAAGATTTGTGACGGTTCCTACAAGTGCAATTAAAACAGAGTGCAAATAAATTCTGTTTAATATAAATACAATTTTTTGGTTCAACAAAAATTTATTTAAATCAAACAAAATTTTAACTGAAGAACCTAAAAGTTTTAGTTGCGTGTATTCACGCTACTAAAATTTTTTTAAATTAATCTAAAATTATTTTTTTTCTTGTTGGTATCGATTACCGCAGAATGGTCCTAAATAAAAATCATAAACTAACCCTAACCTACAAAATTGATGCATATCTTCGCGCGGATATCTCTTTTTTACTTAGGGATGAAATTTTCGGTTTCAAAATTATCGAGGACCAAATTACCAGAAGATGATATAACTTGGTGACCAAATTACCAGGGGTGGAATTACTAAGGGATCAAATTACCTGGGGCAAAATTACCAGGGGATAAAATTACCGGGGACGAAGTTACCGGCTAAGGTAGCGGACAATCCGGTGCAAGGAGGACGTTACTGTGACTACTTGTTGACAAGTGCATAGGCTTGATAATTGCAGTGTAGATCCAGAGGGTGATTTTAGAGAATAGACCCTATGACATAGTCTGATCCCTACGCCAAAAACTTTTTTTTTGTGGGGCGGTGTAATTAACGGTTTTTATAGGATTTCTTGGGTGAAACTATCATTTATTTATACTTTTACGTAGTAGAATTGTATCTACTTTAATTTTGATATGACATATTTTGAGTAATCAGTGGCGTGTTTAGAAAATGCTTTTTGGGGGGAGGCAGATTAAAGATTTTTAGAATCTCGTTAATCCATTCATGCGCGTCAATTGTAACATAGAATCCCAGCACGCTTCTGCTGCTCCTGCTACATACAAGACATTTACTTCAAATTTTTATTTTGGGGTCATTTTCTAAAAATATAAAGTCAAAATTGTAAACCGGGGGGTCTGGGGGGTGTGGAACACCCTCCAGTACATATCTCAGAATTTCCACTCTTTTAGAATACTTGGAGAAGATAGGGTATTTATAATTATTTATTTATAATTTATAAGAAAAACCGGGGAATTTGAATTTTTAAGCAAAAATGAAGGAAATTTAACTTTGAAAGTTAACTGTCAAAATTATAGTCAAAAGTGTAAACCGGGTAGTCTGGGGGTGAACACCCTCCAGTACATAAATATAATAAAATTCCCACTCTTCCAAAATACCTACAGAAGACTGAATAATTATACTTTTGTCGGAAAACGCTGGGAAGTTTTTTGTTTTTGAGCAAAAGTGAGAGAAATTAAAACGTTCGGCTAAAGAAAATTTAAATTTGAGAAATTATTTATTTTTAAATAATAAAAAAAATTTTATTTGCCACCCAGCACATCAAGTTTAGCAGCAACTTCTTGCGTTACTTTGAAAATATAGAAAAGTGGGAATGACCCAGTATACGAAATTAAATGTTTAAATATTATACCGCTAAAAAAGAGATCCACCGTCTAGCTGCCCGTCCACGGACGGGCTTTACAGCTAGTCTTATATAATATTTTTAGAATTTTTTGAATCTCGTTAATCCATTTATGCGCGTCAGTGGTAACCGAATGCATAAATAACTAAATAATTAATAACCAAATAAATAAAAATAATTTAGAAATTATTTACATTTTAAAACCTCGTGGTAAACATTATTGTGATCAGGGAGGGCTTCAGGGATACAATCCGAGTCATCCTTGGGAGGAGGTTGGCAATTGCCTCTTTGCCCTCCTCTAAATACGCCACTGGTCATCATTACATGTGATGTAATGAATTTTTTCTGAACTATTAATGATTTCGAGATATCTCCGATTATACAGATTAAACCGTAGGTGAGTCACAAGAATCAAGAAATTAGCAAGCACTGGGAGGTTCCATACCCCCCAGACCCCCCAGTTTAAAAACTAGCAATTTTTTTTATAAGCTGTGATCAACTTTATTAAGCAATTTAGACTAATTATGATTTCGAGATTACTCCGAAAGGATTTCTCATAAACAAGCACAAATTTATCCATAGTGTTTGAAACCTCCGCATAAATATATGCCGCGGATTTAACGCGGGAGCAATTTTTAATTGTATATCCAACATAGCCTATAATTAAGCGTCACCTTCAACCAGCAGCGTAACCCGCAAATAGCATCTATATTCTAGTTATGTTTTTTAATTCAAGAAAGATCTGATGGGGTTAAACTATATGTATACAGATTAGCCTCCTCAAATAAAAACGCTAGGAGCTGGCACTGGTCTGTAGTAAAAATACTAATTTTCCACAAAGCGCAACTAGTGGATACTGTGGTTTCATAATGACGTTCTTGTTAACAATGTTTGCTTTCAGCCTAAAATGCAATTATTGAGTTTGGGCAGGTTCTGGCTTTGCAGCAACATCACTAAATCTTCTAATTTTTGAAAGTTTTGATAGGGTGATAGACCACTTGAATTGTAGCAATACAGAAATACAGAGAGAAAAAAGGAAACCTCCCAATAATTTTGAAGCAAATGATATATTACATCAATTATCAATTAGAGTAAATTTTATATCAAATTTAGTAAAATTTACTTCAAAATTGGTGTGCGGCTGATTTGAACTTCAATTGAAGTAAAAATTACTTCCATTTTTTCTTTGTGATCACAGAGAGAATTTTTTGGTGATTTGAAGTAATTTTTACTATAATTGAAGTTCAAATCAGCTTCACACCAATTTTGAAGTAAATTTTACTAAATTTGAAGTAAATTTTACTAAATTTGATGTAAAATTTACACTAATTGATGTAATATTTAGTTCAAAATTATTGCGATATTGCTTTTTTCTCTGTGTGACAGAGACCATCATGTGCGTGAAATTAGCCCCCCTTTTGTCGAAAACTAAAAATTTTTTTTTGCATTGTGTTGTAGTCAGTTTGTATTGTTTGTATTGTAAATCTTTTTTTCATTTCGCGAAGCATAAAGTTATAAATCGGGAAACAAAATTTTGCTCTGACCCGCTGCTTAGCTGACTCAAAATTTTAAAATTATTTTCGTATTTATATGCAATTTGTATTGTGTTGCAATGTAACTTGTATCGTAAAAATTAAATTGTTAACTATTACAACAATGAAGCTACATCAGCGGTTCCCAAATGGGGTTCCGCGAAAAAATCTAAGGGTTCCGTCAAAAAAAAATTCAAAATGGCGAAAAATAAATTTTGCAAAATTTTTTACTTCGCGCAAGGGTTCCGCGGTGAAAACTAATTGGGAACCGCAGTTCTAAGGTCTTATAAAAAAGCATGGAGAGCATCCACTGCGACTTTAGTCGCAGAGCCCCAGCCGCAGCTAAAGATTCATATCTTTCATACTTTTATATCAATCATGCTTTCGTATGAGAGTGTTTCCTTAGAATGTGATTGTATCATTATAAGAAAGCGTGGAGAGCAGTCCCTGCGACTGCAGTCGCAGAGCTCCAGCCGTAGCTAAGGAACCTTAAGATGACCAGCTTAAGGTGTGATTTCTTAACTGCGGCTTTTACATAACATTTAACTAGCCCTTAGTGTTGGTGCAGAAAATTTCGCCCAGCTAAAGGTGTAATTATTTAGCTGCGGCTGGAGCTCTGCGACTGAAGTCGCAGTGACTGCTCTCCATGCCTCCTTATAGGAATGTTTTATAAGAATTCGATCATTGCAGGGGACTCTAAGGTGACAGTCTGATAAGAGAGCATGAAAAGCATCCTTGACCTCGAAAGCGTCCCGACCGCAGCTAAAGATTAATATCTTTTATACTTTTATATCAACCATGCTTTCTTATGGGAGTGTTTCCTTAGAATGCGATTATTTCATAAGAAAGCGTAGAAAGCAGTCACTGCGACTGCAGTCGCAGAGCTCCAGCCGCAGCTAAAGAACCTTAAGAAACAACCTAAAGGTGTGATTCCTTAGCTGCGGCTGGGGCTCTGCGACTGAAGTCGCAGTGACTGCTCTCCACGCTTTCTTATAGGAATGTTTTCTGAGAATGCGATCTTTGCAGGGAACTCTAAGGTGACAGTCTTATAAAAGAGCATGGAGAGCATCCTCAGAGTCCCGGCCGCAGCTAAAGATTCATATCTTTCACACTTTTATATCAACCGTGCTTTCTTATGGGAGTGTTTCCTTAGAATGCGATTATATCATAAGAAAGCGTAGAGAGCAGTTCGCAGAGCTCCAGCCACAGCTAAGGAACCTTAAGATGACCAGCTAAAGGATGGGGGGAGGGCATTGGCCCCTTTTGCACCCCCTTTACATACGCCACTGGATGTAACAGTTCAAACTGTTTTGGTTTTAACTTAAGGGAAAAAATTATTTCCGAGTTATTTTCATAATTGGAGATATACACACTGAAACTGACATGGAGATGATAGCAATATATGTAAATTATTTAATATTTGATTGATTTCTTTTAAGGAATGAGTGAAAAACAGTAGTATTGGCCATGATCTAGTGAACTTGGTTTTGGGAATCCAATTTTCCCCTCGCAACATTAACGATCGTCTAAATTAGGCGCCAATAAATTAAAAATCACAATAAAACTCGACAGTTATTGCACAATGAAGTCATAAAGCATTTTTATTGCAGAAAGTGATTTAAAATTAGAACCCGTTGAGAAGTTTTATGGCTGAAAAACTAATTATCGAGACCAACAACAATAAACAAATAAGAGGCTTTAAATAACCGCGCGCTAGTTTGGTTCACAGCAAAAAATAGTAAAAGTTATGCTGGTGGCTTTGCTAATGGAGACATCTCTGAAACTGTCGCACGAGTAAATTTTATACCTTAAAGTGCGATATAAAAAAATGTAAAAGCATTTTGAGTTATATTTTGTCATTTTGTAGATTTATGGGCGGCGATAGCAGGGCAATTTCGGTTAAAAATAAATTTGTAACATATGGACACTGGCGGCGAATTCAAATGTAGTGTTAGAGATATTTGCACTTTATTCATACTTTATAATTCTTTTTGGTTGTCCCGTATAAAGTCGTGGAGCTCTTTTACGCAACGCCTGATGTCGTTAAGATAAATTTTAGTGCTTTTTCCTTCGCTTTTTTTTGTTAAACTCTGATATAAACAGCTTGAATATGTATTGGCGCGCCTATATTTTCCCAAAACATTTTTCATCCAGTCGAGTGAAAAACGCCCAAACGGCATTAGTTTTGTAATTTAAAACCAATTACTACGCCACTGTGCGATATTTCACAATAAATTAAGTAATTTTGGAATTTATGTTAGCAGTACCTTTGAATAAACACGAATGCCCACTAATTATGCAACTAACGTAGAGAGATGGTCTTTAACAAAGCAACTTGTGTAACAAATTTTCTCTTTGGTTAAATTTCCCCATATTAACTAGGTAAGTACTCAACTAACCGGGAAGATTTTCTTTCATAGACGAAAGTTTCGCAACTTCTCTATGCCATTATGCATCATTTCCTATTTACTCAAATATTGCTCGAGGGTTGCAATTTAAATATTATACAAACTTAAGGGTATCAATTAGGAGAGTCCGCTAAATTCTTCCAAACACCCAATCAAATCGCACATTAATTCCACGTCCAAACTAATTACCAAATTTAGGACTTAATTAGATTACATTATCTCTTCATTTTCGAAAAAAAAACAGCTACACCATGATGGAATGTCGAACTATTTGCATATAAAGCGCTATAAACCCAAAAGGATCCACACTTAATGACGATTCATTAATTTTAATAAAAAAATTATTTCATTCCGAATTAAAATTAATAGCAGCAATCAAGACTTCTAAAACTATCAACATTATAAATTACCTAAAAAAAATTATTTAATATGGACCATAATACCACACCACGAGGCCTCCTAATTATTTAGATGGGCCGACCAAATAAATCGATGGAAATGTAATTTGGAAAGAACTTCTTTTTTCATTGGTTTTCCTAACCACGAAAGCAAGTTTTTATGAGCAAATTAAGATAATTAAGTAACAAGCAATTAAGAATTAATGTAATAGGTAAAAGCACATAAATTTCCTTTTAGAAATACATAGGACTGATGAGTTAAAAATTTATAATCTAGAAATTTGTCGATTAAAAATTTATTAACAATTTAATTAAAGTAGATGGAGATCGTTACCGGCGCTTATTTTGATCCAATTAGATTAATTTATAATAAAAAATTTAAAAGATCCACTACATATACTTACACATATAATATGAAACAGTTAAAATAAATGTTCAAGAGGTTACTTGCACTAAATTGCAAATTTATTGCACAAGGCAGACCATTTATATCTTCATTTAAATTATGAAAATCACCAGAACTGGACCGGTAAAGTTGCAAATGTGAATTTGTCAGCCTTGCCATTTTTTTTGCAACATTCGACTAAGATGTTTTTCTGGACGTATTTATTGTTTAGTTAGAGTAAATTTAGGTAATCCTGTTCATAATTTGCTTGGGATTGTGATAATTAGAGCTCGGATTTATATGCACCAAAGTACTTGAAAATATGCTCATATTATGCACCGAATTTCCTTAAAATTGGCACTAAAATTAATAAAAATAGATAAAAATTGCATTTATATGCAAACTAAAAAATATATTTTCTTCGAATTTTAATTTTTTTTTGAAATTTTTAATATAAGTATTTTTTCATATATTTTCAAATATAATATACTTGAACAAAATACAGAAAGATACCTATGCACCGCAAATTTAATAATAATTTTTTATTTATTTATTATAAAGTGGCCCAAATAAGCAAAAATATGCATCAAATGTTGAAAATATGCAAAATATGCATTTTGACAACCTAATTCGTCCAGAATTCAAAACGAATCTGTCGGCATATTAGTATTACAGAACATGCAACTGCATAAAATCCGAGCTCTGGTGGTAATGATCATTATAAGCACCTGTTCTCCGCAAATTTAATAATAATTTTTTATTTATTTATTATAAAGTGGCCCAAATATGCAAAAATATGCATCAAATGTTGAAAATATGCAAAATATGCATTTTCACAACCAAATTCGTCCAGAATTCAAAACGAATACGTCGGCATATTAATATTAAAGAACATGCAAATGCATAAAATCCGAGCTCTGGTGATAATGATCATTATAAGCACCTGTTCTCCGCAAAATTAATAATAATTTTTTATTTATTTATTATAAATTGGCCCAAATATGCAAAAATATGCATCAAATGTTGAAAATATGCAAAATATGCATTTTGACAACCTAATTCGTCCAGAATTCAAAACGAATCTGTTGGCATATTAATATTAAAGAACATGCAAATGCATAAAATCCGAGCTCTGGTGATAATGATCATTATAAGCACCTGTTCTCCGCAAATTTAATAATAATTTTTTATTTATTTATTATAAAGTGGCCCAAATATGCAAAAATAGGCATCAAATGTTGAAAATGTGCAAAATATGCATTTTGACAACCTAATTCGTCCAGAATTCAAAACGAATCTGTCGGCATATTAGTATTAAAGAACATGAAAATGCATAACATCCGAGCTCTGGTGATAATGATCATTATAAGCACCTGTTCTCCGCAAATTTAATAATAATTTTTTATTTATTTATTATAAAGTGGCCCAAATATGCAAAAATAAGCATCAAATGTTGAAAATGTGCAAAATATGCATTTTGACAACCTAATTCGTCCAGAATTCAAAACGAATCTGTTGGCATATTAATATTAAAGAACATGCAAATGCATAAAATCCGAGCTCTAGTGATAATGATCATTATAAGCACCTGTTCTCCGCAAATTTAATAATAATTTTTTATTTATTTATTATAAAGTGGCCCAAATATGCAAAAATATTCATCAAATGTTGAAAATATGCAAAATATGCATTTTCACAACCAAATTCGTCCAGAATTCAAAACGAATACGTCGGCATATTAATATTAAAGAACATGCAAATGCATAAAATCCGAGCTCTGGTGATAATGATCATTATAAGCACCTGTTCTCCGCAAAATTAATAATAATTTTTTATTTATTTATTATAAATTGGCCCAAATATGCAAAAATATGCATCAAATGTTGAAAATATGCAAAATATGCATTTTGACAACCTAATTCGTCCAGAATTCAAAACGAATCTGTTGGCATATTAATATTAAAGAACATGCAAATGCATAAAATCCGAGCTCTGGTGATAATGATCATTATAAGCACCTGTTCTCCGCAAATTTAATAATAATTTTTTATTTATTTATTATAAAGTGGCCCAAATATGCAAAAATATGCATCAAATGTTGAAAATATGCAAAATATGCATTTTCACAACCAAATTCGTCCAGAATTCAAAACGAATCCGTCGGCATATTAATATTAAAGAACATGCAAATGCATAAAATCCGAGCTCTGGTGATAATGATCATTATAAGCACCTGTTCTCCGCAAATTTAATAATAAATTTTATTTATTTATTATAAAGTGGCCCAAATATGCAAAAATATGCATCAAATGTTGAAAATATGCAAAATATGCATTTTGACAACCTAATTCGTCCAGAATTCAAAACGAATCTGTTGGCATATTAATATTAAAGAACATGCAAATGCATAAAATCCGAGCTCTGGTGATAATGATCATTATAAGCACCTGTTCTCCGCAAATTTAATAATAATTTTTTATTTATTTATTATAAAGTGGCCCAAATATGCAAAAATATGCATCAAATGTTGAAAATATGCAAAATATGTATTTTGACAACCTAATTCGTCCAGAATTCAAAACGAATCTGTTGGCATATTAATATTAAAGAACATGAAAATGCATAAAATCCGAGCTCTGGTGATAATAATCATTATAAGCACCTGTTCTCCGCAAATTTAATAATAATTGTTTATTTATTTATTATAAAGTGGCCCAAATATGCAAAAATAGGCATCAAATGTTGAAAATGTGCAAAATATGCATTTTGACAACCTAATTCGTCCAGAATTCAAAACGAATCTGTCGGCATATTAGTATTAAAGAACATGAAAATGCATAACATCCGAGCTCTGGTGATAATGATCATTATAAGCACCTGTTCTCCGCAAATTTAATAATAATTTTTTATTTATTTATTATAAAGTGGCCCAAATATGCAAAAATAGGCATAAAATGTTGAAAATGTGCAAAATATGCATTTTGACAACCTAATTCGTCCAGAATTCAAAACGAATCTGTTGGCATATTAATATTAAAGAACATGCAAATGCATAAAATCCGAGCTCTGGTGATAATGATCATTATAAGCACCTGTTCTCCGCAAATTTAATAATAAATTTTATTTATTTATTATAAAGTGGCCCAAATATGCTAAAATATGCATCAAATGTTGAAAATATGCAAAATATGCATTTTGACAACCTAATTCGTCCAGAATTCAAAACGAATCTGTTGGCATATTAATATTAAAGAACATGCAAATGCATAAAATCCGAGCTCTGGTGATAATGATCATTATAAGCACCTGTTCTCCGCAAATTTAATAATAATTTTTTATTTATTTATTATAAAGTGGCCCAAATATGCAAAAATATGCATCAAATGTTGAAAATATGCAAAATATGTATTTTGACAACCTAATTCGTCCAGAATTCAAAACGAATCTGTTGGCATATTAATATTAAAGAACATGAAAATGCATAAAATCCGAGCTCTGGTGATAATAATCATTATAAGCACCTGTTCTCCGCAAATTTAATAATAATTGTTTATTTATTTATTATAAAGTGGCCCAAATATGCAAAAATAGGCATCAAATGTTGAAAATGTGCAAAATATGCATTTTGACAACCTAATTCGTCCAGAATTCAAAACGAATCTGTCGGCATATTAGTATTAAAGAACATGAAAATGCATAACATCCGAGCTCTGGTGATAATGATCATTATAAGCACCTGTTCTCCGCAAATTTAATAATAATTTTTTATTTATTTATTATAAAGTGGCCCAAATATGCAAAAATAGGCATAAAATGTTGAAAATGTGCAAAATATGCATTTTGACAACCTAATTCGTCCAGAATTCAAAACGAATCTGTTGGCATATTAATATTAAAGAACATGCAAATGCATAAAATCCGAGCTCTGGTGATAATGATCATTATAAGCACCTGTTCTCCGCAAATTTAATAATAATTTTTTATTTATTTATTATAAAGTGGCCCAAATATGCAAAAATAGGCATCAAATGTTGAAAATGTGCAAAATATGCATTTTGACAACCTAATTCGTCCAGAATTCAAAACGAATCTGTTGGCATATTAATATTAAAGAACATGCAAATGCATAAAATCCGAGCTCTGGTGATAATGATCATTATAAGCACCTGTTCTCCGCAAATTTAATAATAATTTTTTATTTATTTATTATAAAGTGGCCCAAATATGCTAAAATAGGCATCAAATGTTGAAAATGTGCAAAATATGCATTTTGACAACCTAATTCGTCCAGAATTCAAAACGAATCTGTTGGCATATTAATATTAAAGAACATGCAAATGCATAAAATCCGAGCTCTAGTGATAATGATCATTATAAGCACCTGTTCTCCGCAAATTTAATAATAATTTTTTATTTATTTATTATAAAGTGGCCCAAATATGCAAAAATATTCATCAAATGTTGAAAATATGCAAAATATGCATTTTCACAACCAAATTCGTCCAGAATTCAAAACGAATACGTCGGCATATTAATATTAAAGAACATGCAAATGCATAAAATCCGAGCTCTGGTGATAATGATCATTATAAGCACCTGTTCTCCGCAAAATTAATAATAATTTTTTATTTATTTATTATAAATTGGCCCAAATATGCAAAAATATGCATCAAATGTTGAAAATATGCAAAATATGCATTTTGACAACCTAATTCGTCCAGAATTCAAAACGAATCTGTTGGCATATTAATATTAAAGAACATGCAAATGCATAAAATCCGAGCTCTGGTGATAATGATCATTATAAGCACCTGTTCTCCGCAAATTTAATAATAATTTTTTATTTATTTATTATAAAGTGGCCCAAATATGCAAAAATATGCATCAAATGTTGAAAATATGCAAAATATGCATTTTCACAACCAAATTCGTCCAGAATTCAAAACGAATCCGTCGGCATATTAATATTAAAGAACATGCAAATGCATAAAATCCGAGCTCTGGTGATAATGATCATTATAAGCACCTGTTCTCCGCAAATTTAATAATAAATTTTATTTATTTATTATAAAGTGGCCCAAATATGCAAAAATATGCATCAAATGTTGAAAATATGCAAAATATGCATTTTGACAACCTAATTCGTCCAGAATTCAAAACGAATCTGTTGGCATATTAATATTAAAGAACATGCAAATGCATAAAATCCGAGCTCTGGTGATAATGATCATTATAAGCACCTGTTCTCCGCAAATTTAATAATAATTTTTTATTTATTTATTATAAAGTGGCCCAAATATGCAAAAATATGCATCAAATGTTGAAAATATGCAAAATATGTATTTTGACAACCTAATTCGTCCAGAATTCAAAACGAATCTGTTGGCATATTAATATTAAAGAACATGAAAATGCATAAAATCCGAGCTCTGGTGATAATAATCATTATAAGCACCTGTTCTCCGCAAATTTAATAATAATTGTTTATTTATTTATTATAAAGTGGCCCAAATATGCAAAAATAGGCATCAAATGTTGAAAATGTGCAAAATATGCATTTTGACAACCTAATTCGTCCAGAATTCAAAACGAATCTGTCGGCATATTAGTATTAAAGAACATGAAAATGCATAACATCCGAGCTCTGGTGATAATGATCATTATAAGCACCTGTTCTCCGCAAATTTAATAATAATTTTTTATTTATTTATTATAAAGTGGCCCAAATATGCAAAAATAGGCATAAAATGTTGAAAATGTGCAAAATATGCATTTTGACAACCTAATTCGTCCAGAATTCAAAACGAATCTGTTGGCATATTAATATTAAAGAACATGCAAATGCATAAAATCCGAGCTCTGGTGATAATGATCATTATAAGCACCTGTTCTCCGCAAATTTAATAATAATTTTTTATTTATTTATTATAAAGTGGCCCAAATATGCAAAAATATGCATCAAATGTTGAAAATATGCAAAATATGTATTTTGACATCCTAATTCGTCCAGAATTCAAAACGAATCTGTTGGCATATTAATATTAAAGAACATGAAAATGCATAAAATCCGAGCTCTGGTGATAATGATCATTATAAGCACCTGTTCTCCGCAAATTTAATAATAATTTTTTATTTATTTATTATAAAGTGGCCCAAATATGCAAAAATAGGCATAAAATGTTGAAAATGTGCAAAATATGCATTTTGACAACCTAATTCGTCCAGAATTCAAAACGAATCTGTTGGCATATTAATATTAAAGAACATGCAAATGCATAAAATCCGAGCTCTGGTGATAATGATCATTATAAGCACCTGTTCTCCGCAAATTTAATAATAATTTTTTATTTATTTATTATAAAGTGGCCCAAATATGCAAAAATATGCATCAAATGTTGAAAATATGCAAAATATGTATTTTGACAACCTAATTCGTCCAGAATTCAAAACGAATCTGTTGGCATATTAATATTAAAGAACATGAAAATGCATAAAATCCGAGCTCTGGTGATAATAATCATTATAAGCACCTGTTCTCCGCAAATTTAATAATAATTGTTTATTTATTTATTATAAAGTGGCCCAAATATGCAAAAATAGGCATCAAATGTTGAAAATGTGCAAAATATGCATTTTGACAACCTAATTCGTCCAGAATTCAAAACGAATCTGTCGGCATATTAGTATTAAAGAACATGAAAATGCATAACATCCGAGCTCTGGTGATAATGATCATTATAAGCACCTGTTCTCCGCAAATTTAATAATAATTTTTTATTTATTTATTATAAAGTGGCCCAAATATGCAAAAATAGGCATAAAATGTTGAAAATGTGCAAAATATGCATTTTGACAACCTAATTCGTCCAGAATTCAAAACGAATCTGTTGGCATATTAATATTAAAGAACATGCAAATGCATAAAATCCGAGCTCTGGTGATAATGATCATTATAAGCACCTGTTCTCCGCAAATTTAATAATAAATTTTATTTATTTATTATAAAGTGGCCCAAATATGCAAAAATATGCATCAAATGTTGAAAATATGCAAAATATGCATTTTGACAACCTAATTCGTCCAGAATTCAAAACGAATCTGTTGGCATATTAATATTAAAGAACATGCAAATGCATAAAATCCGAGCTCTGGTGATAATGATCATTATAAGCACCTGTTCTCCGCAAATTTAATAATAATTTTTTATTTATTTATTATAAAGTGGCCCAAATATGCAAAAATATGCATCAAATGTTGAAAATATGCAAAATATGTATTTTGACAACCTAATTCGTCCAGAATTCAAAACGAATCTGTTGGCATATTAATATTAAAGAACATGAAAATGCATAAAATCCGAGCTCTGGTGATAATAATCATTATAAGCACCTGTTCTCCGCAAATTTAATAATAATTGTTTATTTATTTATTATAAAGTGGCCCAAATATGCAAAAATAGGCATCAAATGTTGAAAATGTGCAAAATATGCATTTTGACAACCTAATTCGTCCAGAATTCAAAACGAATCTGTCGGCATATTAGTATTAAAGAACATGAAAATGCATAACATCCGAGCTCTGGTGATAATGATCATTATAAGCACCTGTTCTCCGCAAATTTAATAATAATTTTTTATTTATTTATTATAAAGTGGCCCAAATATGCAAAAATAGGCATAAAATGTTGAAAATGTGCAAAATATGCATTTTGACAACCTAATTCGTCCAGAATTCAAAACGAATCTGTTGGCATATTAATATTAAAGAACATGCAAATGCATAAAATCCGAGCTCTGGTGATAATGATCATTATAAGCACCTGTTCTCCGCAAATTTAATAATAATTTTTTATTTATTTATTATAAAGTGGCCCAAATATGCAAAAATAGGCATCAAATGTTGAAAATGTGCAAAATATGCATTTTGACAACCTAATTCGTCCAGAATTCAAAACGAATCTGTTGGCATATTAATATTAAAGAACATGCAAATGCATAAAATCCGAGCTCTGGTGATAATGATCATTATAAGCACCTGTTCTCCGCAAATTTAATAATAATTTTTTATTTATTTATTATAAAGTGGCCCAAATATGCAAAAATATGCATCAAATGTTGAAAATATGCAAAATATGTATTTTGACAACCTAATTCGTCCAGAATTCAAAACGAATCTGTTGGCATATTAATATTAAAGAACATGAAAATGCATAAAATCCGAGCTCTGGTGATAATAATCATTATAAGCACCTGTTCTCCGCAAATTTAATAATAATTGTTTATTTATTTATTATAAAGTGGCCCAAATATGCAAAAATAGGCATCAAATGTTGAAAATGTGCAAAATATGCATTTTGACAACCTAATTCGTCCAGAATTCAAAACGAATCTGTCGGCATATTAGTATTAAAGAACATGAAAATGCATAACATCCGAGCTCTGGTGATAATGATCATTATAAGCACCTGTTCTCCGCAAATTTAATAATAATTTTTTATTTATTTATTATAAAGTGGCCCAAATATGCAAAAATAGGCATAAAATGTTGAAAATGTGCAAAATATGCATTTTGACAACCTAATTCGTCCAGAATTCAAAACGAATCTGTTGGCATATTAATATTAAAGAACATGCAAATGCATAAAATCCGAGCTCTGGTGATAATGATCATTATAAGCACCTGTTCTCCGCAAATTTAATAATAATTGTTTATTTATTTATTATAAAGTGGCCCAAATATGCAAAAATATGCATCAAATGTTGAAAATATGCAAAATATGTATTTTGACAACCTAATTCGTCCAGAATTCAAAACGAATCTGTTGGCATATTAATATTAAAGAACATGAAAATGCATAAAATCCGAGCTCTGGTGATAATAATCATTATAAGCACCTGTTCTCCGCAAATTTAATAATAATTGTTTATTTATTTATTATAAAGTGGCCCAAATATGCAAAAATAGGCATCAAATGTTGAAAATGTGCAAAATATGCATTTTGACAACCTAATTCGTCCAGAATTCAAAACGAATCTGTCGGCATATTAGTATTAAAGAACATGAAAATGCATATCATCCGAGCTCTGGTGATAATGATCATTATAAGCACCTGTTCTCCGCAAATTTAATAATAATTTTTTATTTATTTATTATAAAGTGGCCCAAATAAGCAAAAATATGCATCAAATGTTGAAAATATGCAAAATATGCATTTTGACAACCTAATTCGTCCAGAATTCAAAACGAATCTGTCGGCATATTAGTATTACAGAACATGCAACTGCATAAAATCCGAGCTCTGGTGGTAATGATCATTATAAGCACCTGTTCTCCGCAAATTTAATAATAATTTTTTATTTATTTATTATAAAGTGGCCCAAATATGCAAAAATATGCATCAAATGTTGAAAATATGCAAAATATGCATTTTCACAACCAAATTCGTCCAGAATTCAAAACGAATACGTCGGCATATTAATATTAAAGAACATGCAAATGCATAAAATCCGAGCTCTGGTGATAATGATCATTATAAGCACCTGTTCTCCGCAAAATTAATAATAATTTTTTATTTATTTATTATAAATTGGCCCAAATATGCAAAAATATGCATCAAATGTTGAAAATATGCAAAATATGCATTTTGACAACCTAATTCGTCCAGAATTCAAAACGAATCTGTTGGCATATTAATATTAAAGAACATGCAAATGCATAAAATCCGAGCTCTGGTGATAATGATCATTATAAGCACCTGTTCTCCGCAAATTTAATAATAATTTTTTATTTATTTATTATAAAGTGGCCCAAATATGCAAAAATAGGCATCAAATGTTGAAAATGTGCAAAATATGCATTTTGACAACCTAATTCGTCCAGAATTCAAAACGAATCTGTCGGCATATTAGTATTAAAGAACATGAAAATGCATAACATCCGAGCTCTGGTGATAATGATCATTATAAGCACCTGTTCTCCGCAAATTTAATAATAATTTTTTATTTATTTATTATAAAGTGGCCCAAATATGCAAAAATAAGCATCAAATGTTGAAAATGTGCAAAATATGCATTTTGACAACCTAATTCGTCCAGAATTCAAAACGAATCTGTTGGCATATTAATATTAAAGAACATGCAAATGCATAAAATCCGAGCTCTAGTGATAATGATCATTATAAGCACCTGTTCTCCGCAAATTTAATAATAATTTTTTATTTATTTATTATAAAGTGGCCCAAATATGCAAAAATATTCATCAAATGTTGAAAATATGCAAAATATGCATTTTCACAACCAAATTCGTCCAGAATTCAAAACGAATACGTCGGCATATTAATATTAAAGAACATGCAAATGCATAAAATCCGAGCTCTGGTGATAATGATCATTATAAGCACCTGTTCTCCGCAAAATTAATAATAATTTTTTATTTATTTATTATAAATTGGCCCAAATATGCAAAAATATGCATCAAATGTTGAAAATATGCAAAATATGCATTTTGACAACCTAATTCGTCCAGAATTCAAAACGAATCTGTTGGCATATTAATATTAAAGAACATGCAAATGCATAAAATCCGAGCTCTGGTGATAATGATCATTATAAGCACCTGTTCTCCGCAAATTTAATAATAATTTTTTATTTATTTATTATAAAGTGGCCCAAATATGCAAAAATATGCATCAAATGTTGAAAATATGCAAAATATGCATTTTCACAACCAAATTCGTCCAGAATTCAAAACGAATCCGTCGGCATATTAATATTAAAGAACATGCAAATGCATAAAATCCGAGCTCTGGTGATAATGATCATTATAAGCACCTGTTCTCCGCAAATTTAATAATAAATTTTATTTATTTATTATAAAGTGGCCCAAATATGCAAAAATATGCATCAAATGTTGAAAATATGCAAAATATGCATTTTGACAACCTAATTCGTCCAGAATTCAAAACGAATCTGTTGGCATATTAATATTAAAGAACATGCAAATGCATAAAATCCGAGCTCTGGTGATAATGATCATTATAAGCACCTGTTCTCCGCAAATTTAATAATAATTTTTTATTTATTTATTATAAAGTGGCCCAAATATGCAAAAATATGCATCAAATGTTGAAAATATGCAAAATATGTATTTTGACAACCTAATTCGTCCAGAATTCAAAACGAATCTGTTGGCATATTAATATTAAAGAACATGAAAATGCATAAAATCCGAGCTCTGGTGATAATAATCATTATAAGCACCTGTTCTCCGCAAATTTAATAATAATTGTTTATTTATTTATTATAAAGTGGCCCAAATATGCAAAAATAGGCATCAAATGTTGAAAATGTGCAAAATATGCATTTTGACAACCTAATTCGTCCAGAATTCAAAACGAATCTGTCGGCATATTAGTATTAAAGAACATGAAAATGCATAACATCCGAGCTCTGGTGATAATGATCATTATAAGCACCTGTTCTCCGCAAATTTAATAATAATTTTTTATTTATTTATTATAAAGTGGCCCAAATATGCAAAAATAGGCATAAAATGTTGAAAATGTGCAAAATATGCATTTTGACAACCTAATTCGTCCAGAATTCAAAACGAATCTGTTGGCATATTAATATTAAAGAACATGCAAATGCATAAAATCCGAGCTCTGGTGATAATGATCATTATAAGCACCTGTTCTCCGCAAATTTAATAATAAATTTTATTTATTTATTATAAAGTGGCCCAAATATGCTAAAATATGCATCAAATGTTGAAAATATGCAAAATATGCATTTTGACAACCTAATTCGTCCAGAATTCAAAACGAATCTGTTGGCATATTAATATTAAAGAACATGCAAATGCATAAAATCCGAGCTCTGGTGATAATGATCATTATAAGCACCTGTTCTCCGCAAATTTAATAATAATTTTTTATTTATTTATTATAAAGTGGCCCAAATATGCAAAAATATGCATCAAATGTTGAAAATATGCAAAATATGTATTTTGACAACCTAATTCGTCCAGAATTCAAAACGAATCTGTTGGCATATTAATATTAAAGAACATGAAAATGCATAAAATCCGAGCTCTGGTGATAATAATCATTATAAGCACCTGTTCTCCGCAAATTTAATAATAATTGTTTATTTATTTATTATAAAGTGGCCCAAATATGCAAAAATAGGCATCAAATGTTGAAAATGTGCAAAATATGCATTTTGACAACCTAATTCGTCCAGAATTCAAAACGAATCTGTCGGCATATTAGTATTAAAGAACATGAAAATGCATAACATCCGAGCTCTGGTGATAATGATCATTATAAGCACCTGTTCTCCGCAAATTTAATAATAATTTTTTATTTATTTATTATAAAGTGGCCCAAATATGCAAAAATAGGCATAAAATGTTGAAAATGTGCAAAATATGCATTTTGACAACCTAATTCGTCCAGAATTCAAAACGAATCTGTTGGCATATTAATATTAAAGAACATGCAAATGCATAAAATCCGAGCTCTGGTGATAATGATCATTATAAGCACCTGTTCTCCGCAAATTTAATAATAATTTTTTATTTATTTATTATAAAGTGGCCCAAATATGCAAAAATAGGCATCAAATGTTGAAAATGTGCAAAATATGCATTTTGACAACCTAATTCGTCCAGAATTCAAAACGAATCTGTTGGCATATTAATATTAAAGAACATGCAAATGCATAAAATCCGAGCTCTGGTGATAATGATCATTATAAGCACCTGTTCTCCGCAAATTTAATAATAATTTTTTATTTATTTATTATAAAGTGGCCCAAATATGCTAAAATAGGCATCAAATGTTGAAAATGTGCAAAATATGCATTTTGACAACCTAATTCGTCCAGAATTCAAAACGAATCTGTTGGCATATTAATATTAAAGAACATGCAAATGCATAAAATCCGAGCTCTAGTGATAATGATCATTATAAGCACCTGTTCTCCGCAAATTTAATAATAATTTTTTATTTATTTATTATAAAGTGGCCCAAATATGCAAAAATATTCATCAAATGTTGAAAATATGCAAAATATGCATTTTCACAACCAAATTCGTCCAGAATTCAAAACGAATACGTCGGCATATTAATATTAAAGAACATGCAAATGCATAAAATCCGAGCTCTGGTGATAATGATCATTATAAGCACCTGTTCTCCGCAAAATTAATAATAATTTTTTATTTATTTATTATAAATTGGCCCAAATATGCAAAAATATGCATCAAATGTTGAAAATATGCAAAATATGCATTTTGACAACCTAATTCGTCCAGAATTCAAAACGAATCTGTTGGCATATTAATATTAAAGAACATGCAAATGCATAAAATCCGAGCTCTGGTGATAATGATCATTATAAGCACCTGTTCTCCGCAAATTTAATAATAATTTTTTATTTATTTATTATAAAGTGGCCCAAATATGCAAAAATATGCATCAAATGTTGAAAATATGCAAAATATGCATTTTCACAACCAAATTCGTCCAGAATTCAAAACGAATCCGTCGGCATATTAATATTAAAGAACATGCAAATGCATAAAATCCGAGCTCTGGTGATAATGATCATTATAAGCACCTGTTCTCCGCAAATTTAATAATAAATTTTATTTATTTATTATAAAGTGGCCCAAATATGCAAAAATATGCATCAAATGTTGAAAATATGCAAAATATGCATTTTGACAACCTAATTCGTCCAGAATTCAAAACGAATCTGTTGGCATATTAATATTAAAGAACATGCAAATGCATAAAATCCGAGCTCTGGTGATAATGATCATTATAAGCACCTGTTCTCCGCAAATTTAATAATAATTTTTTATTTATTTATTATAAAGTGGCCCAAATATGCAAAAATATGCATCAAATGTTGAAAATATGCAAAATATGTATTTTGACAACCTAATTCGTCCAGAATTCAAAACGAATCTGTTGGCATATTAATATTAAAGAACATGAAAATGCATAAAATCCGAGCTCTGGTGATAATAATCATTATAAGCACCTGTTCTCCGCAAATTTAATAATAATTGTTTATTTATTTATTATAAAGTGGCCCAAATATGCAAAAATAGGCATCAAATGTTGAAAATGTGCAAAATATGCATTTTGACAACCTAATTCGTCCAGAATTCAAAACGAATCTGTCGGCATATTAGTATTAAAGAACATGAAAATGCATAACATCCGAGCTCTGGTGATAATGATCATTATAAGCACCTGTTCTCCGCAAATTTAATAATAATTTTTTATTTATTTATTATAAAGTGGCCCAAATATGCAAAAATAGGCATAAAATGTTGAAAATGTGCAAAATATGCATTTTGACAACCTAATTCGTCCAGAATTTAAAACGAATCTGTTGGCATATTAATATTAAAGAACATGCAAATGCATAAAATCCGAGCTCTGGTGATAATGATCATTATAAGCACCTGTTCTCCGCAAATTTAATAATAATTTTTTATTTATTTATTATAAAGTGGCCCAAATATGCAAAAATATGCATCAAATGTTGAAAATATGCAAAATATGTATTTTGACAACCTAATTCGTCCAGAATTCAAAACGAATCTGTTGGCATATTAATATTAAAGAACATGAAAATGCATAAAATCCGAGCTCTGGTGATAATGATCATTATAAGCACCTGTTCTCCGCAAATTTAATAATAATTTTTTATTTATTTATTATAAAGTGGCCCAAATATGCAAAAATAGGCATCAAATGTTGAAAATGTGCAAAATATGCATTTTGACAACCTAATTCGTCCAGAATTCAAAACGAATCTGTTGGCATATTAATATTAAAGAACATGCAAATGCATAAAATCCGAGCTCTGGTGATAATGATCATTATAAGCACCTGTTCTCCGCAAATTTAATAATAATTTTTTATTTATTTATTATAAAGTGGCCCAAATATGCAAAAATATGCATCAAATGTTGAAAATGTGCAAAATATGCATTTTGACAACCTAATTCGTCCAGAATTCAAAACGAATCTGTCGGCATATTAGTATTAAAGAACATGAAAATGCATAACATCCGAGCTCTGGTGATAATGATCATTATAAGCACCTGTTCTCCGCAAATTTAATAATAATTTTTTATTTATTTATTATAAAGTGGCCCAAATATGCAAAAATAGGCATAAAATGTTGAAAATGTGCAAAATATGCATTTTGACAACCTAATTCGTCCAGAATTCAAAACGAATCTGTTGGCATATTAATATTAAAGAACATGCAAATGCATAAAATCCGAGCTCTGGTGATAATGATCATTATAAGCACCTGTTCTCCGCAAATTTAATAATAAATTTTATTTATTTATTATAAAGTGGCCCAAATATGCAAAAATATGCATCAAATGTTGAAAATATGCAAAATATGCATTTTGACAACCTAATTCGTCCAGAATTCAAAACGAATCTGTTGGCATATTAATATTAAAGAACATGCAAATGCATAAAATCCGAGCTCTGGTGATAATGATCATTATAAGCACCTGTTCTCCGCAAATTTAATAATAATTTTTTATTTATTTATTATAAAGTGGCCCAAATATGCAAAAATATGCATCAAATGTTGAAAATATGCAAAATATGTATTTTGACAACCTAATTCGTCCAGAATTCAAAACGAATCTGTTGGCATATTAATATTAAAGAACATGAAAATGCATAAAATCCGAGCTCTGGTGATAATAATCATTATAAGCACCTGTTCTCCGCAAATTTAATAATAATTGTTTATTTATTTATTATAAAGTGGCCCAAATATGCAAAAATAGGCATCAAATGTTGAAAATGGGCAAAATATGCATTTTGACAACCTAATTCGTCCAGAATTCAAAACGAATCTGTCGGCATATTAGTATTAAAGAACATGAAAATGCATAACATCCGAGCTCTGGTGATAATGATCATTATAAGCACCTGTTCTCCGCAAATTTAATAATAATTTTTTATTTATTTATTATAAAGTGGCCCAAATATGCAAAAATAGGCATAAAATGTTGAAAATGTGCAAAATATGCATTTTGACAACCTAATTCGTCCAGAATTCAAAACGAATCTGTTGGCATATTAATATTAAAGAACATGCAAATGCATAAAATCCGAGCTCTGGTGATAATGATCATTATAAGCACCTGTTCTCCGCAAATTTAATAATAAATTTTATTTATTTATTATAAAGTGGCCCAAATATGCAAAAATATGCATCAAATGTTGAAAATATGCAAAATATGCATTTTGACAACCTAATTCGTCCAGAATTCAAAACGAATCTGTTGGCATATTAATATTAAAGAACATGCAAATGCATAAAATCCGAGCTCTGGTGATAATGATCATTATAAGCACCTGTTCTCCGCAAATTTAATAATAATTTTTTATTTATTTATTATAAAGTGGCCCAAATATGCAAAAATATGCATCAAATGTTGAAAATATGCAAAATATGTATTTTGACAACCTAATTCGTCCAGAATTCAAAACGAATCTGTTGGCATATTAATATTAAAGAACATGAAAATGCATAAAATCCGAGCTCTGGTGATAATAATCATTATAAGCACCTGTTCTCCGCAAATTTAATAATAATTGTTTATTTATTTATTATAAAGTGGCCCAAATATGCAAAAATAGGCATCAAATGTTGAAAATGTGCAAAATATGCATTTTGACAACCTAATTCGTCCAGAATTCAAAACGAATCTGTCGGCATATTAGTATTAAAGAACATGAAAATGCATAACATCCGAGCTCTGGTGATAATGATCATTATAAGCACCTGTTCTCCGCAAATTTAATAATAATTTTTTATTTATTTATTATAAAGTGGCCCAAATATGCAAAAATAGGCATAAAATGTTGAAAATGTGCAAAATATGCATTTTGACAACCTAATTCGTCCAGAATTCAAAACGAATCTGTTGGCATATTAATATTAAAGAACATGCAAATGCATAAAATCCGAGCTCTGGTGATAATGATCATTATAAGCACCTGTTCTCCGCAAATTTAATAATAATTTTTTATTTATTTATTATAAAGTGGCCCAAATATGCAAAAATAGGCATCAAATGTTGAAAATGTGCAAAATATGCATTTTGACAACCTAATTCGTCCAGAATTCAAAACGAATCTGTTGGCATATTAATATTAAAGAACATGCAAATGCATAAAATCCGAGCTCTGGTGATAATGATCATTATAAGCACCTGTTCTCCGCAAATTTAATAATAATTTTTTATTTATTTATTATAAAGTGGCCCAAATATGCAAAAATATGCATCAAATGTTGAAAATATGCAAAATATGTATTTTGACAACCTAATTCGTCCAGAATTCAAAACGAATCTGTTGGCATATTAATATTAAAGAACATGAAAATGCATAAAATCCGAGCTCTGGTGATAATAATCATTATAAGCACCTGTTCTCCGCAAATTTAATAATAATTGTTTATTTATTTATTATAAAGTGGCCCAAATATGCAAAAATAGGCATCAAATGTTGAAAATGTGCAAAATATGCATTTTGACAACCTAATTCGTCCAGAATTCAAAACGAATCTGTCGGCATATTAGTATTAAAGAACATGAAAATGCATAACATCCGAGCTCTGGTGATAATGATCATTATAAGCACCTGTTCTCCGCAAATTTAATAATAATTTTTTATTTATTTATTATAAAGTGGCCCAAATATGCAAAAATAGGCATAAAATGTTGAAAATGTGCAAAATATGCATTTTGACAACCTAATTCGTCCAGAATTCAAAACGAATCTGTTGGCATATTAATATTAAAGAACATGCAAATGCATAAAATCCGAGCTCTGGTGATAATGATCATTATAAGCACCTGTTCTCCGCAAATTTAATAATAATTGTTTATTTATTTATTATAAAGTGGCCCAAATATGCAAAAATATGCATCAAATGTTGAAAATATGCAAAATATGTATTTTGACAACCTAATTCGTCCAGAATTCAAAACGAATCTGTTGGCATATTAATATTAAAGAACATGAAAATGCATAAAATCCGAGCTCTGGTGATAATAATCATTATAAGCACCTGTTCTCCGCAAATTTAATAATAATTGTTTATTTATTTATTATAAAGTGGCCCAAATATGCAAAAATAGGCATCAAATGTTGAAAATGTGCAAAATATGCATTTTGACAACCTAATTCGTCCAGAATTCAAAACGAATCTGTCGGCATATTAGTATTAAAGAACATGAAAATGCATAACATCCGAGCTCTGGTGATAATGATCATTATAAGCACCTGTTCTCCGCAAATTTAATAATAATTTTTTATTTATTTATTATAAAGTGGCCCAAATATGCAAAAATAGGCATAAAATGTTGAAAATGTGCAAAATATGCATTTTGACAACCTAATTCGTCCAGAATTCAAAACGAATCTGTTGGCATATTAATATTAAAGAACATGCAAATGCATAAAATCCGAGCTCTGGTGATAATGATCATTATAAGCACCTGTTCTCCGCAAATTTAATAATAATTTTTTATTTATTTATTATAAAGTGGCCCAAATATGCAAAAATAGGCATCAAATGTTGAAAATGTGCAAAATATGCATTTTGACAACCTAATTCGTCCAGAATTCAAAACGAATCTGTTGGCATATTAATATTAAAGAACATGCAAATGCATAAAATCCGAGCTCTGGTGATAATGATCATTATAAGCACCTGTTCTCCGCAAATTTAATAATAATTTTTTATTTATTTATTATAAAGTGGCCCAAATATGCTAAAATAGGCATCAAATGTTGAAAATGTGCAAAATATGCATTTTGACAACCTAATTCGTCCAGAATTCAAAACGAATCTGTTGGCATATTAATATTAAAGAACATGCAAATGCATAAAATCCGAGCTTTAGTGATAATGATCATTATAAGCACCTGTTCTCCGCAAATTTAATAATAATTTTTTATTTATTTATTATAAAGTGGCCCAAATATGCAAAAATATTCATCAAATCTTGAAAATATGCAAAATATGCATTTTCACAACCAAATTCGTCCAGAATTCAAAACGAATACGTCGGCATATTAATATTAAAGAACATGCAAATGCATAAAATCCGAGCTCTGGTGATAATGATCATTATAAGCACCTGTTCTCCGCAAAATTAATAATAATTTTTTATTTATTTATTATAAATTGGCCCAAATATGCAAAAATATGCATCAAATGTTGAAAATATGCAAAATATGCATTTTGACAACCTAATTCGTCCAGAATTCAAAACGAATCTGTTGGCATATTAATATTAAAGAACATGCAAATGCATAAAATCCGAGCTCTGGTGATAATGATCATTATAAGCACCTGTTCTCCGCAAATTTAATAATAATTTTTTATTTATTTATTATAAAGTGGCCCAAATATGCAAAAATATGCATCAAATGTTGAAAATATGCAAAATATGCATTTTCACAACCAAATTCGTCCAGAATTCAAAACGAATCCGTCGGCATATTAATATTAAAGAACATGCAAATGCATAAAATCCGAGCTCTGGTGATAATGATCATTATAAGCACCTGTTCTCCGCAAATTTAATAATAAATTTTATTTATTTATTATAAAGTGGCCCAAATATGCAAAAATATGCATCAAATGTTGAAAATATGCAAAATATGCATTTTGACAACCTAATTCGTCCAGAATTCAAAACGAATCTGTTGGCATATTAATATTAAAGAACATGCAAATGCATAAAATCCGAGCTCTGGTGATAATGATCATTATAAGCACCTGTTCTCCGCAAATTTAATAATAATTTTTTATTTATTTATTATAAAGTGGCCCAAATATGCAAAAATATGCATCAAATGTTGAAAATATGCAAAATATGTATTTTGACAACCTAATTCGTCCAGAATTCAAAACGAATCTGTTGGCATATTAATATTAAAGAACATGAAAATGCATAAAATCCGAGCTCTGGTGATAATAATCATTATAAGCACCTGTTCTCCGCAAATTTAATAATAATTGTTTATTTATTTATTATAAAGTGGCCCAAATATGCAAAAATAGGCATCAAATGTTGAAAATGTGCAAAATATGCATTTTGACAACCTAATTCGTCCAGAATTCAAAACGAATCTGTCGGCATATTAGTATTAAAGAACATGAAAATGCATAACATCCGAGCTCTGGTGATAATGATCATTATAAGCACCTGTTCTCCGCAAATTTAATAATAATTTTTTATTTATTTATTATAAAGTGGCCCAAATATGCAAAAATAGGCATAAAATGTTGAAAATGTGCAAAATATGCATTTTGACAACCTAATTCGTCCAGAATTCAAAACGAATCTGTTGGCATATTAATATTAAAGAACATGCAAATGCATAAAATCCGAGCTCTGGTGATAATGATCATTATAAGCACCTGTTCTCCGCAAATTTAATAATAATTTTTTATTTATTTATTATAAAGTGGCCCAAATATGCAAAAATATGCATCAAATGTTGAAAATATGCAAAATATGTATTTTGACAACCTAATTCGTCCAGAATTCAAAACGAATCTGTTGGCATATTAATATTAAAGAACATGAAAATGCATAAAATCCGAGCTCTGGTGATAATGATCATTATAAGCACCTGTTCTCCGCAAATTTAATAATAATTTTTTATTTATTTATTATAAAGTGGCCCAAATATGCAAAAATAGGCATAAAATGTTGAAAATGTGCAAAATATGCATTTTGACAACCTAATTCGTCCAGAATTCAAAACGAATCTGTTGGCATATTAATATTAAAGAACATGCAAATGCATAAAATCCGAGCTCTGGTGATAATGATCATTATAAGCACCTGTTCTCCGCAAATTTAATAATAATTTTTTATTTATTTATTATAAAGTGGCCCAAATATGCAAAAATATGCATCAAATGTTGAAAATGTGCAAAATATGCATTTTGACAACCTAATTCGTCCAGAATTCAAAACGAATCTGTCGGCATATTAGTATTAAAGAACATGAAAATGCATAACATCCGAGCTCTGGTGATAATGATCATTATAAGCACCTGTTCTCCGCAAATTTAATAATAATTTTTTATTTATTTATTATAAAGTGGCCCAAATATGCAAAAATAGGCATAAAATGTTGAAAATGTGCAAAATATGCATTTTGACAACCTAATTCGTCCAGAATTCAAAACGAATCTGTTGGCATATTAATATTAAAGAACATGCAAATGCATAAAATCCGAGCTCTGGTGATAATGATCATTATAAGCACCTGTTCTCCGCAAATTTAATAATAAATTTTATTTATTTATTATAAAGTGGCCCAAATATGCAAAAATATGCATCAAATGTTGAAAATATGCAAAATATGCATTTTGACAACCTAATTCGTCCAGAATTCAAAACGAATCTGTTGGCATATTAATATTAAAGAACATGCAAATGCATAAAATCCGAGCTCTGGTGATAATGATCATTATAAGCACCTGTTCTCCGCAAATTTAATAATAATTTTTTATTTATTTATTATAAAGTGGCCCAAATATGCAAAAATATGCATCAAATGTTGAAAATATGCAAAATATGTATTTTGACAACCTAATTCGTCCAGAATTCAAAACGAATCTGTTGGCATATTAATATTAAAGAACATGAAAATGCATAAAATCCGAGCTCTGGTGATAATAATCATTATAAGCACCTGTTCTCCGCAAATTTAATAATAATTGTTTATTTATTTATTATAAAGTGGCCCAAATATGCAAAAATAGGCATCAAATGTTGAAAATGTGCGAAATATGCATTTTGACAACCTAATTCGTCCAGAATTCAAAACGAATCTGTCGGCATATTAGTATTAAAGAACATGAAAATGCATAACATCCGAGCTCTGGTGATAATGATCATTATAAGCACCTGTTCTCCGCAAATTTAATAATAATTTTTTATTTATTTATTATAAAGTGGCCCAAATATGCAAAAATAGGCATAAAATGTTGAAAATGTGCAAAATATGCATTTTGACAACCTAATTCGTCCAGAATTCAAAACGAATCTGTTGGCATATTAATATTAAAGAACATGCAAATGCATAAAATCCGAGCTCTGGTGATAATGATCATTATAAGCACCTGTTCTCCGCAAAATTTAATAATAATTTTTTCTTTATTTATTATAAAGTGGCCCAAATATGAAAAAATATGCATCAAATGTTGAAAATATGCAAAATATGCATTTTGACAACCTAATTCGTCCAGAATTCAAAACGAATCTGTTGGCATATTAATATTAAAGAACATGCAAATGCATAAAATCCGAGCTCTGGTAATAATGATCATTTTAAGCACGTGTTCTCCGTAAAAAGGAGATATCCGCGTACAGATATGCATCGGTTACGTAGTTAAGTTAGTGTTAGTTTATGATTTTTCCTTAGCGAAATTGCCCGTGAAAGAGATATCCGCGCGAAGATATGCATCGTTAATGTAGGATAGTGTTAGTGTATGATTTTTCTTTAGCGAAATTGTCCGTAAATAGGAAATATTCGCGCGAAGATATGGATCGGTTATGTAAGCCCCATTGATTGTTTTTCCACTAATACTTCATAAGCTACCGTGACCTAAATCGGTGGAATAGTATGCCGGCCGTTTGTGAAACCAGGTCTGATGAAGTGGAAGAAAATAATAAGCACTTGAACCCAGACTCCCTAATTTTTATTTAATTTTTTAAATCTGTCTTTAAAATATTATAAAACTCCGTTAGCTGGGGGGTATTCCATACCCCCCAGACCCCCCGTTAAACAAGTTTTATTCTATGCAGCATTGAGTCCATCAGAGAAACTATATTGAAAAAAAGGTTATCGTAACTATATACAGAACTTGATATAAATTTCATTCTTTTCTTTGAAAAATTTTATTTTGTAAACAATGTAGATATTTTGAATTTTATGATTTTCCCGCCAACTAGAGGGGGGAAACCAAGCTTTTGCCATTAATACGTCCGCCTGATTTTAATTGCGAATTTTGAGTAAGTAATTTTAATTATTTTCGTAATTTTGGACCAAGTTGGTAAATTTTTAAATAAAATTGAATTGAATTTTGCCTAATTCATTTTTGGATTAGTTATTTAGATGGATTTTATTTATAATACAAGATTAATATTTGGAGTATTGGAATATTTATTGTAATTAGTTGAATATAAAATTTATAATAATTAAAATTAATAATTAAAGATATCATAGTAATAATTAATACCTCTGCATATGGGCGAATTATCTCTTAAAATATTACGTTCTTATTTTATATTGGAAAATTTTTAGTTTTCCAAAGAAACAATTTTTGGAAAATTTAACATTTTGCTGTCACTATTTTGTCAACGGCCACTTCGCCGTCGTCATTTCGCCGTCACAGTTCACAAAAATTCTTCAGATTTTCTAAAATTTCCGGGGTTTCCTAAGATTTCCTTGAATTACGTCAAGATTTTTTTTCGAAAAAGTTAAAAAAAACAAAAAAAAAACAAGTTTGTCTGTAGTATTCCAAAGATTTTCCTGAATTTCCTAAGATTTTCTAACTACCTTTTCTATTTTCTCAGATTTTTTCAGATTTTTTTCCACCTCTATACCAAATTTTCTCTTAGATTTTCTTCTCGGTGCTATATAGCCATTTAAAGATAGAAATTTTCGATTTCAATTTGCCGATGTTGTTTTTGATTTCTGCGTTGGTGTCGATTTTTGGGATTATCCACATATGCGTGGATAAATTCAAAACTTTGAATTTAAACTGTCGTTCTGGAGTGGATTGTGACTCTTGGAAATAAGGAAAGTTTTACCAATTGGATTTCCCTAAATTTTCCAATTTCCAAAAATTTTACTGGATTTTCTCAAAATTCTTTCAATTATCTGAAATTAACGGGATATTTTTAACGAGAAAATTAAAAAAAAAAACAAAAAACAAAGTTTGAAATATTCGTAAGATTTCATGATTTCCTAAAATTTAATTGTGTTTTCTTAAACTTTTCTCAGATTTCGTAAGATTTCCATAGAATTCCTAAGATTTTCTGAAATCTTTCTAGGATTCCTAGGATGCTTTAACTAACTCAGATTTTTTATTTTCTCAGAATTCCTAAGATTTATTTGGATTACCTAAAGATTTTCTTTCCAAGAAGTTTTTAAATAAAATCGAAGTTTGTAGATTCCTAAGATTTTCTTATTTTCTAAGATTTCCTTGGATTTCCTTAAGATTTCATAAAATATTTCTTATTTTCTCAGATTTCCTCAGAATTCTTAAGATTTTCTTAGAATACCGAAGATTTTCTTTCGAAAAGTTTTAAAAAAAATTTAAATTTGTAGTTTTCGTAAGATTTCCTAAAATTTCTTCAAATTTTCTAAAATTAACGGGATTGTTTAAACAAATTTCTAGGATTCCCAGAACGCTTTAACTGACTCAGATTTCTTATTTTCTCAGACTTTCTTAGAATTTCTAAGATTTTCTTGGATTACCGAAAGATTTTCTTTCGAAGAAGTTAAAAAAAAATTTAAGGTCGCTTGTAGAATTCCTAAGATTTTCTAACTACCTCAGATTTCCTCAGAATTCCAAAGATTTTCTTGGATTACGTAAGATTTTCTTTCGAAAAAGTTTTAAAAAAAATTTAAATTTGTAGTTTTCGTAAGATTTTCTGATTTCCTTGAATTTCCAAAAATTTCCCTGGATTTCCTAAAATTTTTTCAAATTTTCTAAAATTTACGGGATTGTTTAAACAAATTTCTAGGATTCCCAGAACGCTTTAACTGACTCAGATTTCTTATTTTCTCAGACTTTCTTAGAATTTCTAAGATTTTCTTGGATTACCGAAAGATTTTCTTTCGAAGAAGTTAAAAAAAAATTTAAGGTCGCTTGTAGAATTCCTAAGATTTTCTAACTACCTCAGATTTCCTCAGAATTCCAAAGATTTTCTTGGATTACGTAAGATTTTCTTTCGAAAAAGTTTTAAAAAAAATTTAAAATTGTAGTTTTCGTAAGATTTTCTGATTTTCTTGAATTTCCAAAAATTTCCCTGGATTTCCTAAAATTTCTTCAAATTTTCGAAAATTAACGGGATTGTTTAAACAAATTTCTAGGATTCCCAGAACGCTTTAACTGACTCAGATTTCTTATTTTCTCAGACTTTCTTAGAATTTCTAACATTTTCTTGGATTACCTAAAGATTTTCTTTCGAAGAAGTTTAAAAAAAAATTAAAGTTCGCTTGTAGAATTCCTAAGATTTTCGAACTACCTCAGATTTCCTCAGAATTCTAAAGATTTTCTTGGATTACCTAAAGATTTGCTTTCAAAGAAGTATAAAAAAATATCCTGTAGTATTCTTAGGATTTTCTGATTTCCTAAGATTTTTTTGGATTTCCTAAAATTTTCTAACTACCTCATATTTTTTATTTCCTCTGATTTCTTCAGAATTCGTAAGATTTTCTTAGATTATATCAAGATTTTCGTTCAAAAAAGAAATCAAAGTTGTTCTGTAGCATTCCTAAGATTTTCTGATTTTCTTGAATTTCCAAAAATTTCCCTGGATTTCCTAAAATTTCTTAAAATTATCAAAAATTAACGGGATTGTTTAATCAAAATTTCTAGGATTCCTAGAATGCTTTAACTGACTCAGATTTCTTATTTTCTCAGACTTTCTTAGAATTTCTAAGATGTTCTTGAATTACCTAAAGATTTTCTTTCGAAGAAGTTTAAAAAAAAATTAAAATTGCTTGTAGAATTCCTAAGATTTTCTAACTACCTCAGATTTCCTTAGAATTCCAAAGATTTTCTTGAATTACCTAAAGATTTGCTTTCAAATTCATTCTTAGGATTTTCTGATTTCCTAAGATTTTTTCGGATTTCCTAAAATTTTCTAACTACCTCATATTTTTAATTTTCTTGGATTTCTTCAGAATTCGTAAGATTTTCTTAGATTATCTAAAGATTTTCTTTCGAAGAAGAAATCAAAGTTGTTCTGTAGCATTCCTAAGATTTTCTGATTTCCTAAGATTTCCTTGGATTTCCAAAAATTTAATAAAATTTTTGTACGATTCCTAGGATGTTTTAATTACCTCTGACTTTTTATTTTCTCGGAATTCCTAAGATTTTCTAACTAACTTTAGGTTTACTATTTTCTCAGCTTTCCTAAGACTGTCTAACATTTTATTGGATTTCCAAAAATTTCCTTGACCCCCCCCCCCGTACCATCGCCATTTAAAAGTAAAAATTAAAAAAAAATTAAAAATTATCCCTGGCAAAATTAATAGTTAATATCTCTTGGAAATACGGAAGGTTTTACCGATTGGATTTTCCTAAATTGCCTTGAATTTCCAAAAATTTCCCTGGATTTCCTAAAAATTCTAAAATTTTCTAAAATTAACGCGATTGTTTTAACAAATTCCTAGGATTCCTACTATGCGTTAATTGACTCAGATTTCTTATTTTCTCAGAATTTCCTTTGATTTTCTTGGATTACCTAAAGATTTTTTTTCGAAGAACTTTAAAAAGAAAATTAAAAAACTTGAAAAAGTTTGTAGTATACGCTAGGTGTACATTTATGGTGTATTTATCACCTAGGCGGTGATTTTGTGCATAAATTTTGTGAGAATCTGGCCATAATTGACCTGAAGATGGCGCGGCGTACGCTTTTTAGGGATATCCAACTAGCGTATTCCTAAGATTTTCTATTTTCCTAAATTAACTTAGATTTCTTAAAATTTTTTAAATATATCTAGGTATTCCTAAATTTTCTAGCTAACCTTAGATTTAATATTTTCTTAGATTTCCTAAGACTGCCTAAGATTTTATTGGATTTCCGAAAATTTTCTTGGATTTCCCCCCCCCCCTAGTCCATCGCGAGTTAAAGGTAATTTAAAAAAATCTAAAAATTAGCTCTGGGCAAAATTAATAGTTAATAACTCTTGGAAGCGCAAAAGGTTTCACCGATTGGATTTCTCTAAATTCTCTTAAATTTCCAAAAATTTCCTGGATTTTCTAAAAATTCTTCAAATTTTCTAAAATTAACGGGATCTTTTTACCGAAAAAATTAAAAAAAAAAAAACTACAAAGTTTGTCTGTAATATTTTCTCAGATTTCCTTAGATTTTATTGGATTTCCAAAAATTTCCTTCCCACCGGCACCGTGGCATCGAAGGTGGAAATTTAAAAAGATTAGAAAACTAGCTCTGGGCAAAATTAATAGTTAATTTTTCTGGGAAGTACGGAAGGTTTTACCGATTACCAAAATTGCATTGAATTTCAAAAAATTTTCCTGGATTTTTTATAAATTGTTCAAATTTTCTATAAAATTAACGGAATCTTCTTAACGGCAAAATTTAAAAGAAAACAAAATACCAAGTTTGATTTTTTGATTTCTTAGAATTTAATTGTGTTTTCCTAAACTTTTCTAAGATTTCCTAAGATTTCCTAAGATTTCCTTGGATTTCCCAAGATTTTCTGGAATTTTTCTAGGATTCCTAAGATGCTTTAACTCAGATTTCTTATTTTCTCAGATTTCGTCAAAATTCCTAAGATTTCCTTGGATTTCCTTAAGATTTCATAAAATTTTTCTAGGATTTCTAGAATGTTCTAACTACCTCAGATTTCTTATTTTCTCAGATTTTCTCAGAATTCTTAAGATTTTCTTGGATTACCTAAGATTTTCCTTTAAAAAAGTTTTTAAAAAAATTTAAGTTTGTTGTTTTCGTAATATTTTCTGATTTTTCCTATGATTTTTTTGAATTTCCGAAAATTTTACAAATATTTTCTAGAAATCCTAGAATGTTCTAACTACATCAGATTTCTTATTTTCTCAGAATTTCTAAGATTTCCTTGGTTTACCTAAAGATTTTATTTCGAATATATTAAAAAAAATCTAAGTTTGCCTGTAGGATTCCTAAGATTTTCTGATTTCCTAAGATTTCCTTGGCTTTCCAAAAATTTAATAACATTTTTCTGGGATTTCTAGGATGTTCTAACTACCTCAGATTTTTTATTTTCTTAGATTTCCTCAGAATTCTTAAAATTTCCTTGGATTACCTAAAGATTTTCTTTCGAAGAAGTTTAAAAAAAATCAAAGTTTGTCTGTAGTACTCCTAAGATTTTCTAACTAACCCTAGATTTAATATTTTCTCAGATATTCTAAGATTTCTTTCGATTTCCAAAAATTTTCTTGGATTTCCTCAGATTTTCTTCCACTTATACACCAAATTTCCTCTGCGGTTTCCCCTTCCGTGTGGTGGCGCTTTAAAAGTAGAAATTAAAAAATTAGAAAATTAGCCCTGCGCAAAGCATACTTAATAATTCTTGAACGTACGGGGGGTTTTCCGAAATGTTTCTTCTTGAAGCTTGCAGTGGTAAAGTGTCACTTTGTTGCCTTAAGCCGAAAAATATAGTTTTATACGCTCTTAGACGATAAAATAACATTCATTTATGCTTTAGGGTAGTTTGAAGTTTAATTTCCAAATTGTTATTATAATATTTATATAAAAATCCACGTCTTTCTAATAAAAATGACAGATAATCAGTGCGGCCTTCAGGCCGCACAACTGGATTAATCTAGTTTATTGATAAAAAACGATGTTTTTTCTTCTTTACCACCTTAAAATCAGGCTAGAAAGGGAAGGGTACAACTAGAAGCACTAGAAAGATTAAACTGAGTCAGGATCAGACCGTTCAACTAGTTTGGTTGATACAGAAACAGAAGGATTTGGCCGTTTGAGTAGCTTAGTAGGTGCTTTAAGCAGTTGTAATATTTTTTTCAGTGTAGATAAAATATTATACTATAATACCTTTGCGAAAAGTTAATTATTTTTATTATAAAACTTCTTCTTATGTTGTACAAACTATAAAGATTAAACAAGAGATTATACAATGGATTTTCCTTAGAATAGACGGTCGAACTATAGTTTTTCTTTTTAATGCTTCAGGTAAAACTCATTTTGTAAATAATTGTATAATTCCAATCTTAGCTAGTTTGGATCTGATATTACATCCAGACATTTACAATTGCATTGTAATATTGTTTCCTTACTATGTTTTTAATTTAATATTGTAATATTCAATTTAGATGTCATGACGGACCATTGCGGCCTTGAGGCCGCACAACTTTGGCAATCTATTCGCGATTTACATTAACATTAAGTTAATCTATAGGTTGTAAAAACTCTGTTTATGTCCTGTATATGAAGTCTTTTGGTAACTTGTGTTACCAAGGTATCATTCACTACATGCTACGCTGCATACTTTTTGTGAATGGAGTATCAGAAGGCTGATATTTAGCATCCAAAAAATACATTTGTTCCGAATAAAACATGTTGATTTTTGTCGCGATCTCGGACCTCAGCGCAGGAGGTGGCCAATTTAGCAAATTTCGATGTACACTGTCTGTTTTCTCATGAAGCACTATTAGGTTCTAATCCTAAGAAATCCTAAATAAAAAATAGGACTTAGTAATTGCAATTGAATAAAAAAATAAAAATTGTATGTTAGCAAAGGAGGATTTAAGGGAAAAAAAGGATAAATAAAATTTTGAAAGAAGTAATTCAAAAAGGAATGAATGGAAAAACAATTTGTGAAAAAAGAGAAACCTTTAATGTTTAGAATTGGAGTATATAATTTCATTTCTGTAGTTACACCGCCAATATAATTTACGCCGGAACACAAATCCTTATTCTCGAGTACTTATGTTAAGCCTACAAGGCTGAATAAACACGCAAGATCTCTTGGATATCAAGGAGTAAGCCTCTATTGTAGGCGTAGATGTCACTGTTTGAATCGTTTTACCCACAGCAATAAATTTTCCCATTATGTACGTGTACACATTCAAGTACCTACCCCAAACTAAAGCACACGAAAATTAAGTTTTCTCTCTATCTAACTTATTTTGCAAGTGTGGCGTTAAATAGAAATGTCGTCTACCAACGACTAACTATGAACTTAGTTTCAAAATGATATTTAGATAGACGGATATATATATAGATATACGCACACACAACATTGATTAATAGCTTCAGGCAAACGTAAGCAATCTCGTATATAATGGTAATGAGAAGTAGTTACTTAACTTACCAATAAGATGCTGATGAATCTGTGCGTTCGAGAGGAGAAGCTTAATCTAACTATGAATCAATGTGTTTAGTAAAACGGGCTTACCTAAAACAAAAGCACTAAATTAACTCACTCCATATTACAAAATCCCAAATAATTATCTCGATTCTCTCCAGATCAAATTAATTCGCTAATATCGCTCACCCTGTACAGTTCGGCTTTCGAACCCGGAACCTGGGTGGTCACGTAAAAAGTTTAATTAAATCAAATTACACGATCGGATCGAAAACAGACGCTCGAACGCCCGTATCGATAACCACGAGTGACGTCGTCCGAAAAGTGGGTGGAATGGATCAGGTTTCGGTAATTCATCTACTCCCAAATTTATGTCCCCGAAGTGTTGCCAAATTTTACAATTCAATATAAATCTAATTCTTGTCTTTTAATGCAAATTTAGATCGGATCGGATTACATTGGAAGCATTCAGGTGTAAAATCCGTGTGAACCTTGCACTGATGTTGATAGATTGATTTAAGATCAGTTTTAAGCTGAGTCCGTTAGTTGCACGTGGTCGTTCCGGCTTGCCAAAAAAGTTTGCTTGGTACAAAATTAACCTTTCAACTATCAATTTAAAAGGCGATAAACACAAAGGTATTAATTAGAATTTGCTATAGCATCGAGAAGCCTGCAATTTACAACTCAAAGGACTTTTAAATTCTAATGTGTCAAAAGCAAGCACCGTCATCAAATTTCTCCACTCAAAAGATCGTAAAAAAGAATTAAAAGTAAAATAACGTCGAGTCCTTTACCGATGCTAAAGTGTTAAGTAAAGTTCACAAACAAAAGGAATTTAAAATCGCAATTAAATTAATAAACAATTTTTTTTAAATAATTTTCCACGCTTTTCAGCTCTAATAAAAATAAAGGAAAATTATTTTTATTGTTCAGACTCAGTAATTTTCACACTTATTTCATTTAACGAGTCGCTTAAATTGCCTTAAAATCCCATTTTATTACCTACGGATTTCCAAAAATTTCGAAACTTAATTTGATATCAGGCCCATCGACACCGCAACATGTAGTTCTAAACGTTAAACATCTAAAATGGGTAATTTATTATGCGGTGTAATAATAAATTATTGTAAACATAACATAATTCAGTGTAATTTAATTAATGAAGGCTTGAAGAGAGAGAGGGGGGGGGGGGAGAAAAATTGATTAAAAGCGTATTGATCAAGTTCGTTGATTATATTTGTTTACAAAAAGAAACTTTTCTCATTTTCACCTTAGCTTAAGTTTGTATTTTTAAGATATACAAATAGTTAGATGCGAAATCCACCTCTGCTCAAATTTAATTTATATAAAATTTCGGGTAAACTGTAAGCTGACCTAAATTTGTTGTAGTATTAATATCAATTTCCAATGTAAACTGCTTAGGTATTTTGGAAATATTTTGGAATTATAGTTGCAAGTTTGCCTTATCCCCAAAATTAATATAAATTTTATTTAAGATAAAAAATTATTTTGAAAATTTAGAAAAGCTGTATCGTGTCCCGGGGGTCTGGGAGGTATGGAACAAAAAATAAACCGTGCACTGGGGGGTATTCCATACCCCCAGACCCCCCGGTTTGTCTACCGTTACAATAACCATTGCTGAAGAGTATTCCATATCACCCAGACGACAGCGGTTTTCTCATTAGTATATAAGAGAATACTTTTATCTGTCTACTACTGACGCGCATGAATAGATTAAAGAGATATACTATAGACAGATCAGTTGTGTCAAGCGCGAATTACATACTATAAATACAAAAGTGCTTACACTTAGGTAATAAATTAATATTTTGAGTTTTTGGAAATTGTCCCGACTTACATGACAAAAAACAGGACAGCAGTATAAAAGAAAAGACCGTCCCGACCAAATCGGGACGTCAGGTAACTTGATAACTTCCATCAAATGTGAAGATCACAATTGCAATTTTTAAATAATCTTTCAATGAGATCGTAATAATTATTATTAACATTAATTCAAAGTCAGAATGTCATATTTTATACTATCACTGAGATGCACAGTGGGTAAGTAGTACTCTCCTCTCCGTCATTCCTGGCGCCCAAGATGCAAATACAAAAAGATGGAAAAAAACCTATTTAATAAAGCCGATCACTGAAAATATTATCAAATCTTCGGTTTGCAAAACTTGACGGTCTCACTTCAGTGATATGCAATATTCCGATTATGGAATGCCCCCCCCCCAGGTCTCCAGTGATTGCATAAAATTCCTTTTAAAGTGTGAAAATCAAAATGACAATTTTAAATAAACACTTAATATAAGCATATAATATAGATATAAGTCTAATGCAGTTGCGAAAGTAATTCAAGTACTAATTACAAAGTACTTTGTTAATGCCAAAAGTACTTCTAGTATCAAATACCATATTTTCCTAAAGGTACTTGAAGCATCAACTACTCAAGTAATTGAAAAAGTGTTTTAATTACCAAGTATTTATCAAAAGTAATTCAAATTTTTCCAAATTGACCAAAAAGTAATTCAAGTACCATCAATTACTCAAAGTACTTTAATTATTTAAAGTACTCTAGAGTACTTCAATTACTTAAAGTACTTCCATTAGTTAAAGTACTTTCATTACTTAAAGTACTTCCATTAGTTAAAGTACTTTGATTACTTAAAGTTCTTTCATTACTTAAAGTACCGTGGAATGGGGTGAATAGAATCGCTGGGGTGAATAGGATCAAGAAGTGAGAATTTGTTTTAAAAAATCGCAAAATTCAAATAACTCAACAAAACCTTTATATTTTACGTTGATGGGTTCCGTATATCGTAGTCTTATAAAGGCTGGTAATATCCCGTCATCTGCATGTAGTAGGATTACGATTAAACATTATAAAAGCATAGCCGATCATATTCGCCCCAATCGCAGGTGAATAGGATTAGTGAATAAAATTTAAATTATATAGCACGCCACTGGGCATAAAAAAAGATTTGATATCGGAAATTAATAGTCCAGGTATAGATTGATGTTTTGGCACGTATAACAAAATTCTATGTCCATTAATTAGGAAGGTGCACAGTTCCAAAGTTCAAAAGTGGTTCTATTCACCCCATTCTAGGGTACTTTCATTATTTAAAGTAGTTCAATTACTTAAAGTAGTCCTTTAATAACTTAAAGTACTTCAATTACTTGAAATACTTCAATTACTTTAAGTACTTCAATTACTTTAAGTACTTCAATTACTTAAATAATTTCCATTAGTCAAAGTACTTCCTTTACCTAAAGAACTTCTATAACTTAAAGTGTTTCAATTACTTTGAAAGGAGTGTAATTACTGTAAAAGTACTTCACTTACTTTAAAATACTGCAATTACTTCAAAAGTACTTCAATTACTTTAAATTCAATTACTAAAAGTTAATATTTTAAAGTATTTCAATTACTTCAAAAGTACTTCTACTTTAAATTACTTGAAATGTTTTTAAGTAGCTACTTCAATTACTTCATGAGTACTTCAATTACTGTAAAGTACTTCAATTGCTCCAATTTTATTATACTTCAAGTACTTTTAAGTACTTGAATTACATTCTATCGAAAGTACTGGAGTTGGCAGGAAATGCCAAATTCAAAAATCCAAAGATCCTGAAACTCCTGATCTACACCTCCCCGTTGTACCAGACGGGCAACATCTAGTTAGATGGCTAACGCAGTCAGGAACCGAGCGAGTACCGGGATAAGTACTCAAATTCATCTAGGCGAAGAATGGTTCTCCTTTGTCCTGAAGGGGAGAACCAGCTCCAAAGGCGGATGAACCCAGAATAAACTATGGTCAAAGGCATAGAATCGGGTAAGCAACGAGAAACCACCCGATTATTTTCCTGAGAGTGCATATTTGATGAATACGGGGCATGTGGATGTGGTTGGCAAGATGGGTAAACCAAATAAAATCCCTAACTGGACAAACAGCCCTTTGAAGAAGGAAGAGGAACTGAGAGAGAGAGAGAGAAAGAGAGAAACATATTAATTTAAAGTCAAAATGTGATATTCTATACAATCACTGGAACATTGAAGATAAAACATCCCCCCCCCTCTCCACACTCCCCGGTGCACAATGCCGCAATCTACAAATGCAATTGTTTTGAAAGAGTGAAGGCTTTCTATTTAATAAACTCAATCACGGACCATATTAACAAACCTTCAATCCGCAAAACCGAGGGGTCTGGGGGTATAGATGCCCCCCCAGTATTAAATGTTTCCCAGTACCCAACTAATTGTATAGAATCCCCTTTAAGATGTTAAGATCAAAATTGTATTTTCAAATAAGCACACAATAAGCACATAAGAAGAAGAGGAAGACAGTAATCCTGTAGTAAATGATCCCAGAATCAAATGATCTCCTGCGACAAATGATCTCCAATAAAAAGATTCTGGTGATAATTTCAACGAAAAATTCCGTAATAATAAAAGGTAAATACGCCGACAAGTAACTATGCCGACGCGACGGTCCATATGCCTGCAGCGGTTGCGACAGCATTGACACATGCGACACATAACAAGTCTCTTGGTAACTTGCGTTGCCAAGGTATCATTCCTGCTTGTGTGCAATCTCGTCGTTATCTAGATTTAGATCAGTAAATACATGCTGTACACAATGCTGTCGCAACCGCTACATGCCGATGGTAAATTCGTCGATAGGTAATTACTCCGACAGGTAATTATGTCGAAGACATGAACTCCGTCAGCATTAACGCCGACGAATAATTATACTGACAATAATAATAATCATTTAATTTAAAATAAATTAAGAAATGGCAGGATTTGGTTAATTGGTGAGATCTGAATTGTTACAATCTTAGTATAAAAGGCAGAATTAATTAAATAGGTAGTTTAATCATAGCGAAATTTAACTTAAAAACCATAATCTCATTTTTCTGGATCTGCAAGTTTTGAGTTGCGGCCGCTTCAGGAATGTTTTTAATGAGTGGAACGGAAGATTCCGTCTTTCTAATTCTGTCATTTTCGAGTTTAAACCGCTTCAGAGATGAACGACTCAAAAATGCCGTCTTTCGATATTGGTAATTTTTGAGTTGGAGCCACTTCAGGGATGTTTTTAATCAAAAAATAAATGCCGAAGTAAATCCGCCTGTTTCAATAATACTTGTATAATATAATAAAAAAATAAAAAAAGTCATTTTTTCAAAAATTATTATTATTCAAATATATAAATCTTAACTTGTGAGAAAATAAACTATAAAACTTTAAATAACAAGTTACATTCAATAATATAACGAAAATTGTATTTTGAAGCTTTCATCGACTGTTATCGTCTGCGTCAGAAATTTATTTATTATTATTAATTATAAATAAATTTTTAACTATTGTAATTAAATAATTAGGTAATTAAATATGTAAGTATTATTAATAATAAATAAATTTCTGACGGAGGTGATAACTGTCGCTGAAAGCTTAAAAATATAATTTTCATTATATTATTGAATTTAACTTGTTATTTCAAGTTTTATTGGTTATTATTATTCTGTGTAGGTTATAGAAGGCTTGATTAGAGTAGGTTATTTCAGAAACATTAATTTAATCTCAGAGGAATTTACATCCCCCCCCCCCCGGTTTGCAAACATATATTTGTTCTGAAAGATTGAAACCTTCCCCATTAAATAAAGTCGTTATCATGGAATATATATTTAAACCTTGGGTTTGCAAACCTGGGAGGTCTGGGAGGTAGGATATACCCCTACTTCCCTATCTAATAGTATGGATTATCGTCAATATGTGAAGATCAAAATTTCAATTTTAAGTAATCATTGAATAGCGCATAATATTATAAACAGTAATTCAATGTCAAAATTATATTACATACCCCCCCCCCTTCCGGCTCGGTTTTTCAGACCGCAACTTTAATATATTTAGTGATAGACTTTATTAAATGGAAGTCTTTGATTTCTTCAAAATAAATTAAGAAGATTGCAGAAAAGAGGTATTAATTACAGTAAAAATACTGGATGGTGTATAATATACCTTCCCTCCCAAACCTCCCAGGGTGTGGGTAATTCCGTCATCTACAGATGCATTTGTTTGGAAAGAAAACATACAGCTTAATATTTAATTAAGGCGATCACAAAACATATTATCAAACTTTTGTGCAGCACGGGGGGGGGGGGTTGTATGAATTACCCTTTAGTATTCAGTTGTTGTATAAAATATAACATTTTGACTAACGCTCCGTATAGAATGCCTCAGAGTCCCACTAATTGTTAGGAATAAGACATGAATATTAAAATTGGATGTATACAAATATATACGTCGTTAGGGGGCGTCCATTAATAACCTGAAGCGTTTAAGGGGGGGGGGGGGCGAGCCAAATCCCTACTAATCTTGCTTGGGGGGGAAATTTTAAATATCTCCAATGCAATCAAACACGGATTAACGTATTTACACTAAAAAATACGCATTGTAAAAAATCTCACGTGAGATTAGGAGGGGGAGGGGGTCGAGCCAAATCTAACAATATCTCACTAAGGGGGGAGGGGGATTTATAAATCTCCTAAATTGCCTCACGTAATTTGCCCCCTTATCAACGCGAAATGTCATATTTCTGAGGTACCGGGGGGGGGGGGGGTATTTTATATCACCCCAGTTTTCCAAAAAATGTACGGCAAAAAATGTAAAATTTCAAAATGTATAAAATCGGTAGCGAAGCATTCACTCGAACCATCGTCAGTCTGCAAGGCCAGTTGATATCGGGACCCCCCCTTCCTTCCAACACACTATTAATTGTTTGAGGAATTTTTTTGATTTTCGTTTACAACGGTGGTTTGGGTGGGGCTAATCTCCTCGCCTCCACGTTAGGTTATATAAAAGTGTTAAGACTCTCTCGTTTCGTCAACGTCGAAATAGACCTAAGGGGGGGGGGAAATTTCAAAAAGTTCTGGAATTCAAAAATTTTAAAGGTAATTTTTACATTTGAGAGTCTGAAAATAAGAAAAAATTCACGTTTCCTCTGGTAGCCAACCTGTTATGGCAAATTCCTCTGATTAGTAACTTTTCAGCTATGTAAAGCTAGCTTTAACTGGTATTATTAAATTAATAATTAACATTTAATGTAGCCTCCCCTTTATATAACTCATTTTCTTTATTCTTTTGTTTCAGGGATTTAATAGTTTAGGAGGCCTTTTTACAACCTACGTAAGTTGAGAGAATTAGCTGAATAAGGTCGCTTGATCTTTTGGAAATTTAATATTAATAATAATAACAAATTCGTTTACCTTTGTTCATACATAGTCAAACCTAACATTTTAGTTGAAATTGCCAACTTTACAATATGAGCAAAACATGAAAACTAAAAAAACTAACAATGTTAATTATTTTTTCATTTCAAGTGCTTTACAGAATTTGATATTGTGTGTTCAAAAGCTACATTAGTAACGAAGTAGTTGAAGTTTGCTTTGCTTGTACTCTTTTTAGCAAATGTTTCAGCTTATTAGCAAAAAGTTAATTAAAAGAATTTGATATCCCTTTAATGTCTGGCAAAAAATCGTGGAAGCCCAAGTTAGTTGGTAGAAAAAACGCCCTGAATTTACTGAAAATTGTTACTAATAAAATTAAAGTTAGTTTTTCAAACGCCTCTCGCTTCTGCTACAGAAGTCAGCTAGTTGACGAACATGCAGGGCTACACACATACAGTAATAATCTAAATATTGGCTATTTGTTAATTCAAGTACAATTCGCTAATAAGCTTGCATGTCTCCCGTGATTTGATTCCCGCCCTAACAGGTATTTCGATGTAATACATAATCCCGGTCGTCATAATTTCACCTCAGGCAATGTGATAGATTCAAAATTTATTGATGTATTTATACACAATGTATTGATGGAGAGCTATTCAGAGTTCATGCTGAATATTGTAGTATAATTTGACGTCTGCAAAGTTATAGAGACAAAAACTATGATATTCGAATAATGCACGGTTATACACGATGAAATTATAATGGACGAGTTACATACATCATAAATACAGTACCTACATTCATTCTTGTAAAAAATCTACTGATAAATTTATAAAACAATTTTTAGAAATTTCAAAAATTGAAAACTATTTAGTAATTTATGAATACACCATTAGTTATACCTCGGGGAACTCCCAAAACAAATATACAATACAATTCTCGTTAGCAGTTTTTTCTATTGAAATTCTTGCATACACATAGAATAAAACAATGTTCAATATGTTCAAGTATGTAAAATGCTTGTTAAAGTGCTTCTATTCGCTGTGTTCGTAGAAAATTTCTATTGAAAAAATTCCCAACGTCTTGAAAATGCTTTTACAAATCCTTCGGGGGATAATAACATAACATAGTCAAATGGAAGGGAGTATTTGTGTTTATCAAGTTTATTAATTAATTTTCGAAAATCCACTACTATTTTTTCCAATTTTTTTTTTCAAAGGAAACGTAATATGGAAATGTGTTAACAAGTTTCGTTTAATGGCTTAGCCTGCTTAGTTACAAGCATTAAGTTAATCGAAGCAGTGAGCATGGAGATAATCAATAAATAAAATTTAAATTGGTTTTTCCATAAATTAGCTTAAAGTTTGCGTTGTTAATTAATTTATCGATGCTTAGCATTCCATTCATAAATTAGAATTTTCCACTTTCAAATGGGTATTCCATTTACTTTTGTATAAACTTTCAATAATACAAATTGACCTAAATTCAGAAAGTCTTGAAAACTTTTACGGTAGATTTAAATTCAATTCAACGTTTAATCCACTATTCGATAGCAAGAATAGCTTTTCAGTTGTCTGCATTAAACTATGTATGTATAAGAGATAGTTGGAGGTAAATTACAACAGTTGCATACTTAACTAAGTTCCGAAAGTTGTAATTTGGTGACGAAACTGTGTTAATCTCAACTTACTTGACTACCGGATATTGGATAATTTAGTCGAGCTTTGCATTACAATACGCTAGTGCATCTGTAATGAATACTTGCCGGAATGTATATCTTTCCCTACCTAACCCAAAATTGATTTTCTTCCCGACAAAATATTTCCGTCTTATGTTTCGGTCAGATTTTTTCGTCCACGAATAAATTTTAAACTAAGCAGCATTCACTCGCCCATACCTTCCATCGGCCATTAATCAAAAATATTTGATGGAAATTTGACGTGCGGGATGAGATAAGCTGAATAAAAGTCATACTTGCTCGAAATTTTCACTTCCATAGTAAAATTTTCTATTTTTCGTATAATTTTTTTAACTGCGTGCTCTATTAGCCATCGAATTTGTTTCGAGTTTTAGCGATGCAAAGTAGGGTTAATGGACCGGATGTTTTCCTGAAAACCCTTTTTTCACGAATGATATTTAAATTTTTTTAAATTGAATCTGAAACTTTTATTATAATGATCTTAGATATCGAATTGTGCCTGTTGGCGTTTGAATTTACAAAGACTCGCAAAACTTACTAACGCAGTTAGACAGCTATGCTTCCAAACCAGAGATTCCCAAAATGTCGGTCTTACTTCGTCTTAAAAATGAAGTTATCTGTATAACTTGATTTCGATCAAAACCTATTGGGTTATTGCCGCTCGAAGTGAGTTCTACCTGTGTACTGAGTAAACTGCTGTGGAGAACCTGTATTTAAGTCATTTTTACTCTAAAATTATTATTCTATAGTTTTCTGATTATACAACAAAATTCAAATTTTTGTAATGTTTACCCCTTATGTGTAGTTGGTTGCCTAATACGTATAGTTGGTATAAAAGTATTGTTTATAAACCAAATCTTTGATTTATTTTGGTAAATTATCATTTCAATTCAGATTCAAATTCAAAACAACATCAAGAGTACGTGATCAAGCCGCCATGTTAGAGACATTTGGTAGCGTCACGAGCGCCAGCAATGATAAGGTAAATCGCCAGTCGCTGTCTTCATTGTTTCCTTTGTAAGCTTTTTTAAAAGCTGTCCCCGTTGACATGGTTACGTAAGATTACATAAAATTCACGTAATTTGACGTCAAATACACGTAAAGTGTATTTGTACACGTAAGTGTATAACCCCCAGGTAATCACTGCTTGCGGTTTATAATAAGTGCCTGGCGTAAGACAGCTTTTTGAGGATTTAGAAAAAAATATAACTGAAAATCGCTGCACCTTTTCTACTCATAAAACTCGTACGTAGAAAATTGATTTGAACGATCCTTGCTGATTATTGGGTTTTAAACTTTGTTTGATTATATTTTGTTTTACTTTGATGTTTTAGTGATCTTTGCGCTGTCATTAAACAGGAAGATACGAAAGCGACATTATATTCGGGTGAAGTGGACCACTGAATCTTGTAATGAAAAGGTGTAAAGGGTAAGTTTCATTTTGATATCCTTGTGAGACATTACGTTCTTGAATGAAAGGATTTACATTATAATTATTGTCTAACTGTCAGGTGGAGCAGTGTTGAAGCGTCCGCTATGATTTTGACGAATTCTGACGTAACCATATCAACTGGGGTCATACCACTTTTCGGCTTGCACCTATCTAGTTAGACATAGGATGTTGATAGGATCAACATCAAATGACTCCGGATTAACTTTCATCTAAAGTTTAATTAACCCTTGGTGTGGGTGCAGATAATTTGGCCCAGCTAAAGATGTGATTCCTTAGCTGTGGCTTAAGTTCTGCGACTGAAGTCGCAGTAAATACTCGACATACTTTTTTATTAAAGTATTTCATTAGAATGTGATAGGCGTAGGCGACTCTAAGGTAACAATCTCGTAATAAATCATGGAAAAAAGTCACTGTGACTGCAGTCGCAGAGCCCCAACTGCAGATAACAATCATATTATCTATCATGTTAACCCAAGGTTAACTCTAGCTTCGGCCACTTTAATTAGATCAATATCAGTTGACCTCAGATTAACTTAATATTATATGCTGCGGCTGGGACTTGGCGACTGCAGTCGCAATGAATCTCTCCATGCTTTCTTTTGGGAGGGGAAAATGCGATTGTCGCATTCGATTTTAAGGCAACAGTTTGATAAGAAGGTATTAAAGATGTCATCACTGCGACTTCAGTCGCAGAGACCCAACTGCAGTTAAGGAATTATATATTTCACACATTCATATTAATCATTAGAGGCGCATTCTTAGAAGAGAGTACGTAATCAAGCCGCCATGTTGGAGACATTTGGTAGCGTCACGAGCGCCAGCAATGATAAGGTAAATCGCAAATCGCTGTCTTCATTGATTCCTTTGTAAGCTTTTTTAAAAGCTGTCCGCGTTGACATGGTTACGTAAGATTACATAAAATTCACGTAATTTGACGTCAAATACACGTCAAGTAACGTGATTTTGACGAATTCTGACGTAACCATGTCAACTGGGGTCATACCACTTTTTGGCTTGCAGCTATCTAGTTAGACGTAGGATGTTAAGAGGATCAACATCAATTGACTCCGGATTAACTTTCATCTAACGTTTAATTAACCCTTAGTGTGGGTGCAGATAATTTCGCCCAGCTAAAGATGTGGTTCCTTAGCTGTGGCTTAAGTTCTGCGACTGAAGTCTCAGTAAATACTCTACATACTTTTTTATTAAAGTAATTCATTAGAATGCGCTCGTCGTTGGCGACTCTAAGGTAACAATCTCATAATAAATCATGGAAAACAGTCACTGCGACTGCAGTCGCAGAGCCCCAACTGCAGATAACAAATCATATTATCTATCATGTTAACCCAAGGTTAACTCTAGCTTCGGTCACTTTAATTGGATCAATATCAGTTGACCTCAGATTAACTTAATATGCTATGCTGCGGCTGGGACTTTGCGACTGAAGTCGCAGTGAGTCTCTCCATGCTTTCTTTTTAAGGCAACAGTTTGATAAGAAAGTATTTAAGATGTTATCACTGCGACTTCAGTCGCAGAGACCCAACTGCAGTTAAGGAATTATATATTTCACACATTCATATTAATCGTGCGTTCTTATGGAAGTGATTTCTTAGAGTCGCATTCTTAGAAAATACTCCCATAAGGAGATATAGAGAGCAGTCACTGCGACTTCAGTCGCAGAGTCCCAGCCGCAGCTAAGAAATCACAGCTTAAGCTATTCATCTGTGCTGTTTCTATGCGACCCAAAATGGAATTGAGACTTTGAATAGAAGATCCACGAGTTAGTCCTATAATCTCCTATCTGGACTACTTAGTAGGCGTTTTTATAGTGATCGTACTGCTCTATAAGTACTGGGTGTCATGTAGGGTAATATTTTTTAATCCTTACTATTCTACCAACAACAATCAAGAGAGACTGTCATTAGCGTAGTAGGTTAGCCTTCCTCATTGCAATAGGCCTACGTCCAGAAGTGGATAAATAACAGGCTGATGAAAATGAAAAAAATTCTACCAACAAATGTCAACAAGTAAAAACGGGACCCACTGCTTTACGCAGTGGCGTAGCCAGAAATTAAGTTTGGGGGGGGGGCACCCACCCAATATTTAAAAACATATTTTTAAAAAACCTGACAAAGAGTTTATTACACAAGACGTATAAATGGATCAATTCAAATTTCAAATAAATAATTTCGGAGGGGGGGGCAGACACCCTCCCTCTGGCGCCAGTACTGTTTGACGCAGACCCGATTAGGCAAAAGTACAACTTTTAATTTTATTAAAATAATAATTATTATTAAAAAAATAAATTTTATTAAATAAATTTAAAAAACAATTCATTGTCATTGTCAATTATTTACTGCACTGGGGCCGAATTGGACTGGTACCGAATTTGTCTGGCGCCAAACTGTTCTTGCACCAAATTGGACTCGCACCGAACTGTTTTTGTGCTAACTGTTCTTGCTTCTAACTGTTCTTGCGTCAAAGTGTACTTGCGACAAACCGGGTTTGCGTGAAAACGGCTGAGCAGAAAATGGTATCCGATCTGCTAAAGAACCGCATGTTGCCAACTCCTGGCCAACACTGTTCACTTTCGCTCTGAATAATATATCCTACTAGGCGGGTCATCCCGAAAGTAAGGTTACAACATTTATTTAGGAACGAAAAATGCGTTAGAAAATGAAATGAAAATGAAAAATTAAAATTCACAGGATACTTCATAAATATATTAAACTATTTTTCTTTGCAATCGCTGTCGAGATCGGGAAATTTCTGTAATCGGGCAGTGGCGGGGACTACAATGCTATATAGGGGGTAAATTGCATTGTTTTGTCCTAACCTTGACTAATAAGGCAGGCTTGCGAGGTGTAAGTTTATATAGTAATTTTATTGTTACTAGGTATCACAATAAGATTATTTTGAACGTACAAATTCCTGTCGCCTCGCTCGAGATAATTTGTATTCCATTTCCTCTGAAGGGAGAAAAGTTATAATTACCCGTTTAGTACTAGTACATGATTTCAGACAACGTTAACATTGTGGGGGAGTTTTTTACAAAATGTAAAAATTTAAAACTGCCGAATGAGGTATTGGATACAGCGCAGACTGGCAGAAGGGTGGCTTAGAGAAATTGCTCTGTTAGACGACACGGTAGGGTAAAATCTCACCTCGCGTAGCTAAAAAACAAAGCGATAATATAATTATTACAATGTTTAGCAATTAGGAAGACATTTTATATTAACCAAGAAGCTGTAGAGGAAACTTTATGTTTAGTTAGCAAAAGCTTACACGACGATCAGACATGAGATTAACAAGAAGTAAAACATCCATTGAAAATTTTGCACGCTTTTTGGGCAAAATAGCTTTTAAAGAGATTTAGTAAAGATATCGTGGTGCGGAGTTTTCTCGTGGTGTTTTCATGTAGCAGCTAACATCGCCGCTTATTTAGACGTGAGGATGCTATACAGCATCATTAGGTAATTAATGCTTTGAAAGGCACACAATAGTCGCTCCGACTCTCAACTCGAAGATATTAATGAATTAATAATTTTAATGGGTTCGCATTTCAAAATATCGTTGTTGGCGTAAAATTTTCCGTCGCTTCCGAAGCACGCAGGTATTTTTTGAGATTGTTCTCTTTGATATGAAAATTGATGGTATTCACGATTGAGTTCTATTCTATATTGCTTTTGTGTCAAGTTTGTGTAGGATCGACAAACTCGTCTTTACATGATTTGTATGAAAAGCGATTGAGGTCGGAGTTTTACATATAGTATTCTGCGGATAAACAAATCAGAGACGAACAAAATAGAAAATAAATGTATCGGGAAAATGGAAGGACGGCCACGCCGAGACGAATGCTCTTTTGATGTCTCTATTGCGTTGTTGAAATTTTTTTGCTCTTCCTCTCAAGACCCAGACTCTCTTACACCCAGAGGATTCAAAACGTGCGGTATCCAATGGCAACTTGGCGTAATCTACATAGTCGCGAGGAAGTCTCTCCAAGAGTCGCCGAAGGTTAGGCTTTCGAATTAGTGGGAAAGAGACGAAACGTGTTTTCATTTTGAGAGTTTTAGTTGAAGGGAAGAGAATTGAAAACACTGTCACGCGGTTGTTTTTTAATTGTTTTTAGGGATTATTTTTTCAAGCCGGCTTGTTAACTTGGAAAGCTCTCTCTTTTAAGTTTATATTATGGATATTTGATAAGCAAATACGTGTGCTCTTGCATTTTAATGATTTTCTTTTTATAAAATAATTAAAATTTTCATCTGTTGTAGTCTCATCACGTTCGGTCCAACGTTTAATTTATTTTCTCGTATTTTTGTTCTATAAACAAATATTTTAATTTTGTTATTACAATATAACCCTCGCTCGCTGTCTTATTCGACGATATTAAGCACTTTAGAGACTTGGGCTTCGCCAAATTCTAAAAAAATTATTTATTATTATAACTTCACTTATTTAGGTCACCAGGTGACGCCACTTGTCGTCATTTTCCCGCCCTTTACGATAACGACATGTATTGATATGTAATAATAATTTAATTTATTGATGTTTCAGTGGTTTTTAAGATTGACTGCCTACTTATCATTATTCGCATAATTTAATTGATCCAGATGGGCTTAATATAGTAAATGGCTCTGTGGGTTTCGGTGTTGAATACATCATGTGAATATAAGATTATTTAGGCACTATATTATAATGTGCATACCCGATAATTATGTTGTGTGCGTAGGTTCGCATTAATTTGACGGGTATAAGGGTTCTGAATAGTTGTACATAAATTATGATGAAATAACCGAAATGTTTGTTTTGTTGTAAACTTAAAAATATAAACTTCACACTCAGTCAAAGTGGATGAACTTGGATATAATAGATATCTATTCGTTCGTAGCTATTTTTTATGTAGCCAATGTGCCTCGGTAGGTTTCAGTTCGAGGTCAGCATGCAGCGGTTTGTAAGCTAGCTACATTTTAATCACTCAGTACAATGGATTTCACTCAAGTTCAAGGTTTTTTTTAAATTTTATTAGCTCTTGCCGATTTATTTCTTCAGTTAGAGTTGGGGAAAGCTGGTCAATCAATTGATTTTGGACAAACTGGTGTTTAAAATTGAAACAACATTTGATGGCCTTTTAGACAAACAATAAGAGTTTACATTAAGTTAATAAACAATTGAATACATCAGAAGAATAAACGAAAAAAAAAAAAAAAAATGCACACACAGATTATAATTCCTATTCAGTTGAATAAGATTTTTCTTCCTAAGATGTTTTAGAATTTTCTAAGTACCTATATCTAAGATATTTCCGGATTTTCTAAGATTTTCCAAATTTACTTAAGGTTTTTTAAGATCTTAGATTTTCTAAGATTATCTAAGATTTTTAAGATTTTCTAAGATTATCTAAAACGTCTTAGAATTTCCAGACATTTTTTGATTGAATTTCTAAGATTTCCTAGAATATCTTAAAATTTTCTAAGATTATATTATATTTTTTCTAAGATTTCTTCGAATTTCTCAGAATTACTTAGGATTTTCTAAGATTATTTACAATTTATGATATCTTTTAATTGGATATCCTAATTTTCCTTAGAATTTTCTAATCTTTCTTAGGACTTCTTAGAATTTCCTAATCTTTTCTAAGATTATCTTATATATTTTCTAAGATTTTCTCGAATTTTCCAGAATTACCTAGGATTTTCTAAGATTATTTAAGATTTATTAGAATTTACTGATATCTTTTAATTGGATATCCTAATTTTCCTTAGAATTTTCTAATCTTTCTTAGGACTTCTTAGAATTTCCTAATCTTTTCTAAGATTATCTAAGGTTTCTTAGAATTTTCTGACATCTTTTTATTGAATTTTTAAGATTTCTTAAAATTTTCTAAGATATTGTAAAATTTCCTAGAACTTCCTAAATTATTATTGCCTATCTAACATTTTTTAATATTTCCAGATATTTTCTGATCGGATTTTCTTTTCAGATTTTAGATTTTCTTTCAGATTTTCTTAGAATTTCTTCGGGATTCTTACATATTTCTAACGATTTTCTTTAAATTTGTTAAGATTTCCTAGAATTTTTTTAGGTTTTCTAAAATTATCTAAGATTCATATTAATCATGCGTTCTTATGGAAGTGATTTCTTAGAGTCGCATTCTTAGAAAATACTCCCAAAAGAAAACATAGAGAGCAGTCACTGCGACTTCAGTCGCAGAGTCCCAGCCGCAGCTAAGAAATCACAGCTTAAGCTATTCATCTGTGCTGTTTCTATGCGACTCAAAATGGAATTGAGACTTTGAATAGAAGATCCACGAGTTAGTCCTATAATCTCCTATCTGGACTACTTAGTAGGCGTTTTTATAGTGATCGTACTGCTCTATAAGTACTGGGTGTCATGTAGGGTAATATTTTTTAATTCTTACTATTCTACCAACAACAATCAACAGAGACGGTTATTAGCGTACTAGGTTAGCCGAACAACTGCTGACTCTAAGGTACTCGGTTCGAATCCGGGGAGAGTCTAAAACTCTCCCATGACCGTCTCCGTGCTTCGGAGAGCACGTAAAGCAGGCGGTCTCATTGAATTGATGATTGCCTCCATCAATTATAAAAAAAACAGGGTTACAGGCATTCCCCATTCCCCTTTATTTGTACAGTTAGAGTTGGGGAAAGCTGGTCAATCAATTGATTTTGGACAGACTGGTGTTTAAAATTGAAACAACATTTGATGGCCTTTTAGACAAACAATAAGAGTTTACATTAAGTTAATAAACAATTGAATACATCAGAAGAATAACCGAAAAAAAAAAAAAAAAATGCGCACACAGATTATAATTCCTATTCAGTTGAATAAGATTTTTCTTCCTAAGATGTTTTAGAATTTTCTAAGTACCTATATCTAAGATATTTCCGGATTTTCTAAGATTTTCCAAATTTACTTAAGGTTTTTTAAGATCTTAGATTTTCTAAGATTATCTAAGATTTTTAAGATTTTCTAAGATTATCTAAAACGTCTTAGAATTTCCAGACATTTTTTGATTGAATTTCTAAGATTTCCTAGAATATCTTAAAATTTTCTAAGATTATATTATATTTTTTCTAAGATTTCTTCGAATTTCTCAGAATTACTTAGGATTTTCTAAGATTATTTACAATTTATGATATCTTTTAATTGGATATCCTAATTTTCCTTAGAATTTTCTAATCTTTCTTAGGACTTCTTAGAATTTCCTAATCTTTTCTAAGATTATCTTATATATTTTCTAAGATTTTCTCGAATTTTCCAGAATTACCTAGGATTTTCTAAGATTATTTAAGATTTATTAGAATTTACTGATATCTTTTAATTGGATATCCTAATTTTCCTTAGAATTTTCTAATCTTTCTTAGGACTTCTTAGAATTTCCTAATCTTTTCTAAGATTATCTAGAATTATCTTAGAATTTTCTGACATCTTTTTATTGAATTTTTTAAGATTTCTTAAAATTTTCTAAGAAATTGTAAGATCTGCTAGAACTTTCTAAATTATTCTAAGATTACCTGTCTAACATTTTTTAAAATTTCCAGATATTTTCTGATCGGATTTTCTTAGATTGTCTAGAATTTCTTCGGGATTCTTACATATTTCTAACGATTTTCTTTAAATTTGTTAAGATTTATCTAAGATTTTTTTATAATTTTCTGATATAGCATTTTCTAAGGTTTTCCAAGTTTTTCTTCGATTTCATTGGCAGCAGTGTGGCATAAAGCACACCTGTATAGACGAGGGAACGTGAATCCGTGGTTCTAGCGCTGGTCCCACAGAATACACTGCTTTGTGATTTAGTTGCAATTTGCTATTTATAGAGTTTATAGGATAAATTCCTGAACTTTTTTCTTTTTCATTCGGCCTTTATTCTATTCGTTATCGGGTTTTTTCTCATTGTGTCCCGCAAATCGCCACTTTAGTGTCGCCACCAACTGCCCCTATGTTGGATGTTCTAGGGGTTTTCTACATATTTCTTAAGATTCCTAAGATTTTTTAGTATTTTCTAACATAATTTCTAAGAACGTTGTAAGATTTCCCAGAATTTCCTGACACCTTTTGATTTACTTTTCTAAGATTTCTTCGAATGCCGTAAGATTTTCTTTGATTTCTTAAAATTTCCGGTCATCTTTTCCTTGAATTGTAAATCTTTTTCTAAAATTTCCTAGAATTTCCTGACACTTTGTGATTGGATTTTTTAAGATTTTCTTAAGAATTCCTCGAATTTCCTAAGAGTTCCTTAAATATCCTTGAATTTTTACAGATTTTCATATATTATTGACTCAAATTGCCCTTCACTTGTAGACCAGATTTCCCAGCCATTTCTCCCCCAGGCTCTTGTCAAGCTATAAAAACCATGGTATGGAACTACTTTTAATACAGGAAACAACTCCTGGAGATTATAACAATCTCCAGAACGGTATCCTGGTATTGGTAGTATACTCAGTCATTCTGTATAGAACTCAAGTCCGGAATAAATCTATGAAAGTGAAATATCCAATAGAAAATTTAGGTCAAAGAATTCAGAATTCAAACTATTTATAGAATTTCCGGGACTTCTAAGAAATTCCTAACATATTTGTAAATTTCCTAAGGTTTTCCAAAATTTTCTAAGCGTTTTTTTAATTCTTTAGATTTTCTAACATTGTCGAAAATTTCTTAGAATCATCTGACATCTGATTAGATTTTCTAAGATTTTCTAAAATATCAAAGGTTTCATAGAATTTACTAACATTTTCTAAAATTATCAAAATTTGCTTCCAATTTCCTGACATTGTTTGATTGGATTTCCTAGAATTTCCTACATTTTCCCTAAATTTCTATTTTTTAAGATTTCTTCGAAAATTCTAAGAATTTTATGAATATCCTGAAAAGTTCAAGTATTTCAAAGAATTACACAAACTTCCAAAAAGTTACAAGAATTTCTTCAGAGAATTTTCAATGAGGTCCAGTGACTTTCATAGAGATTCGGGAATTTCCAACAATTTGTGACAAATTCTACGGAATTCCAGGAATTTTCAAAGAATTCTAAGAATTTTCATTAAATTGAAATGATTTAGCATTAACTGAATATGACTATATTACAGCTTTGTTGCGTTTACAAAACTGTCTTTTTCGAGGAAGTGCTGATACTGGACAACTGGACTGCATATCCAGGTTAGTGGAAAACTGGAAAAGCGCATGGATCGAAAAAATGTTTTTAAATAAATAACCTAAATTCAAACACTGAAAACTATAGAATTTTCTCTATAACTAATATAGCCAAAAAATTTGTTACAGAGGTTAAGGAAAACTGAAGGGTCAGTGCGGCCTTCAGGCCGCACAACATAGTTAATCGAGTATTATTACATTCTAAGAAAACTTAGTTCTGCGATATATGGCATTTCTTCTGTTACCAAAAAATGTTGTTATCCCTTGTGTAGCACTGCTGAGGGTGAAACGATTTATGAAAGATTAAAGTTAAAAGGTTACACTCAGTCATTTCCTGCATCAGCTAAGATGAAATTCAACATGCCGGATAAAATATGTAAAGGCTAATACCCAAGCAAATGAATAAAATAACTTTTTAATTCCCGACTCGACGTTTCCTTAGAAGAAAGAATTAAAAGCTACAAAATGATATAATCTTTCGTTTCTAATTAAAGAAGTCTGAATTAGAAATTAATTTTAATAATGCTTTCTATATTCCAAAATCTCGAGGAAATTTCTGGCAGTCTTTTGCGGAAATCCTACTTAATCTGTTCATCCTTCCCTGAAAGATAATACGTCGCGGGTCTACTTCAGGTGCCATCCAGCATATTCCCGGTGTTTGAATTTATTTCGAAAATGATTTCGGCTTCGATTGCAGCGATACATCATTTAATATTAACGCTCTTTTTAGCATCAATGCAAATGCTGCATTGTTAAAAAACAGAAATGTGTTTTGACGGTTCTATCAGTAAATAAGCAAAACAGTTTAATTGAATTTCACATATTCGCAATACACCTGTTCACACAATTTGAATTACAATATTGATTTTGTTCGTAATTAGTTCTGGCATCCGCAAGACCACATATGGAATTGTATTTATTTTGTAAAACAGTGAAAATAGTGGAAAACTAAAGAAATTAATTAATTTAATTTTAATTTCAAACCCAAAGAACTTTTTTAATTATTTGAGCCGACGGTGAGCACCTGCATTTTACCCGGTACTTTCCCGATTTTTTTTTTGATTCGATTTAAATTTTAGCAAACCGTAAATTTTGTATGTTCGCTAATAAACAACTAAGTTTGTTGGTTTTGAGGGAATCCTTGATAATAAATTTCATATTCTGTTCAGAATCTGTAGGCCTAATCAAATTCAGAATTTCATTGTTGATTATTGCGAGTAAACGAACTATGTATGTGGAAAACAAAACATAACACATGATCAAACGCAGAATATAAAATTGCCGATTACATTTCCACGCTGCGAAAATTATTATTTTCCAAAATTAAAAATTATTAAAAAGTTAAGGCAGCTTCCCCCGGGTCTAAGAAAACGTTTAATAAAAATTCTCGCATTTTAACGTTAAAATTTGTATTTAATTTAATTTACTGTTAAAACAGAAAGTAATTATGGCGGAAAATATGCAAAACAAAAACAAAAGGAAAAAAGTTACATGAATTATTCATTTAGTAAAAAGTTTCCACAACAAAAAATTTGTTGTGTAAAACAATAATTAAAATTAATGAACTATTTTTTGTTTTGCACCTAAAATCAATACTGCTTTTTGCAAAAAAACCAACGGGAAGACTTACTTCGGTTTGTGTTAATCTAAAAAGCAAACAACACAGGAACATAAAATTAAATTACTTTTTATTTAATTTAATTGCAAAAGCATTTTGTACCAATTAGCGTGTGAATCTATCAAATGCTAAATGTACAGCATGATTCATAATTTCGCAAACAGAACCTTTTGACCTAAACGGATAACGAATTTACTTTATAATAAACCAACACAATGTAGCAATCAAAAATTGCTCCAGGATATTGTATCGTTTAATCTTAATTTTTTTAATATTTATTATAAATAATGGAATCCTTATTTCGGTTATTGAGGTTTATTGCATAACTAACTGTATATATTGACATAAAATTTGACTTTTTTTGCTCTAATGATTAAACTTGAATATAATCACTTCGATCTTCAGTATTGTGCATTTCAGTTTACAAATTATTAATAAACAATCATCATGGTTCTTTTATAGCTTCAATATGCCTTCTGTTGCAAGATATAGTTTATTTATCATTTTTGACATCTTTAACATCTGATTAGAATTGCAAATCTGAGAAATTACGCTTTGATTTCCTATCGAGGTCGGTTGCCATCTATTTTTAAAATACAAGCAGCTGTTATCTTCGGAATGGGTTAAGATTAAATGAGCAAACAGTGCAAGGCCTGATTGCCTATAAAAAACCAGAAAATTTCTAAAATTCCTTTATTTTAGATGGTAGGGTCAGAAGAAGAGAAAAAGTCAACAGTCGAAAGTCTGAGAAAAAAATTTAAAGCGAAATTTGAACAAAAATAAGCAGATATAAGCGGTAAGAACAAAGAAGAAACGACAAACACAGAGGTTTTAGTGATATCCTGAAAAAACCTAAGCCTTCCTAGAATTTCCTAAAATTTCCTAAGGTTTTCTAAGACTTTTCAAACATTTCAGACATCTTTTGATTGAATTACCTACGTTTCCTAGCATTTTCTAAGATTATTTAAAATTTCTTAGAATTTTCTATTATCTAAAATTTTTTAGAATTTCTAACATATTTTTATTAGATTTTCTAATATTTAAAAAAATTCTCTAGGGTTTTTTAAGATTTCCTGACATCTTTTGATTGGATTTATTAAGATTTCCAAGAATTTTCTAAGGTTTTATTGAGATTTTTTTTAATTTTCTAGGATTTACTCGATATATATCCTGAAATTCCTAAGCCTTCCTAGAATTTCCTAAAATTTCCTAAGGTTTCCTAAAACTTTTTAAACATTTTGGACATCTTTTGAATAAATTACCTACGTTTCCTAGCATTTTCTTAGATTACTTAAAATTTCTTAGAATTTTCTAAAATTTTTTAAGATTATCTAAAATTTTTTAAGATTATCTAAAATTTTTTAGAATTTCTAACATATTTTTATTAGATTTTCTAAGATTTTTAAAAATTCTCTAAGGTTTTTTAAGATTTCCCGACATCTTTTGATTGGATTTATTAAGATTTCTTAAAATTTCGTAAAATTTTCTAAGATTATCTAAGATTTCTCAAAATTTTCTTATATCTTTTGATTAGATTTCATAGAAATTCCTAAAATTTTCAAAAATTTCTGACATCTTTTAATTGGATTTTCTAAGATGTCCTAGAATTCTCTATAAGGTTTTAAGATTATTTTAGATTTTCTAGGATTTTGTTGAGATTCGTACGTATTACATAAAATTTCTAAGATTTCCTGAAATTTTCTAACATTGTCTAAAATTTTTTAGAATTTCCTGACATCTTTTGAATAAATTACATAAGGTTTTCTAGCATTTTCTAAGATTATCTAAGATTTATTAGGAATTCTTGACGTCTTTTGATAGTCTATCAAGAGGTGTCCTAGAATTTTGTAAATTTCTTTAAGGTTGCTAAGATTTCCTTGAGTTTTCTAAGATTTTCTAAGACTATCTAAGATTTCTTAGAATTTTTTTTCAAAATTTCTTCAAAATTCCTACATATTTCTTGAGATCTCTAAGATTTCTTAAAATTTCTTGTCATTTTTAAATTAGATTACATAAGGTTTCCTAGCATTTTCTAAGATTAATTAAGATTTCTTAGAATTACCTGACATTTTTTTTTATTGAATTTCCTAAGATTTCTCAGAATTTTCTAAGATTATCTAAGGTTTGTAAAAATTTATGACATCTTATTATTGCAGTTTTTAAAATTTCCTAGAATTCTCTAAGGTTCTTTTAAAATTTTTTTGTGATTTTGTTAAGTTTTTTAAGATTTCTTCAATAATTCCTACATATTTCCTGAAATTCCTAAGATTCTCTAGATTTTCTAAAGATTTTCTTAGATTACCTAAGATTTCTTTGAATTTCTAGACATCTTTTGATTGTATTGTCTACGGTTTCCCATCATTTCATAAGATTATCAAATATTTCTTAGAATTTCCTAAGAATTTCTAAGAATATCTAAAATTTCTTAGAATTCTAGCATATTTTTATTGAATTTCCTAAGATTTCCTAGAATTTTCTCAAGTTTTTAAGGTTTCTTTAGATTTTCTATGGTTTCTTCGAGATTACTTCATATTTTCTGAGATTCCAAAGATTTCCTTAGCTTTTATCTGAGATTACCTAAGATTTTTTAGAATTTCCTGACATCTTTTGATTAGATTACCTAAAGTTTCCTAGCATTTTCTAAGATTATCTAAGATATCTCAGAATTTTAGAAATTTTTTGTATTGGATTTTTTAAATTTCCTAGAATTCTCTAAGGTTCTTTTAAGATTTTATTAGATTTTCTAAGATTTTATTGAAATTCCTAGATATTTCCAAAGAATCCTTAGATTACCTCAATTTTTTAAAAGTTTTTTAAGATTTCTTTAAAATTCCTACATATTTCCTGAAATTCCTAAGATTTCCTAAAATTTCTAAAGATTTTCTAAGATTACCTAAGACTTCTTTGAATTGCCAGACATCTTTTGATTGTATTATCTACGGTGTAATAATATATGCTCAGATTTTTTAATGTTTTTTAAGATTTTCTAAGATTATCTATAATTTTTTAAATTTTCTAACATATTTTTATTGGATTTTGTAAGATTTCTTTGAATTCTATGAGATTTCCTTAGAATTTCTAGGGTTTCTTCGAAATTTCTACATATTTCCTAAGATTGCAATGATTTCTTAGAATTTCCTAAGATTTTCTAAAATAACCAATGATTTCCTAGAATTTCCCAAAATTTTCTAAGGTTTTTTAAGATATTTTTAGAATTTCCTTCAGATTTTATTCTGACGTCATTTTATTCTTATTTATGAAGAAATTATTTCTTCAAGTTTTCCTAGCATTTTCTAAGATTATTTAAGATTTCTTGGAATTGCCAGACATCTTTTGATTGAATTATCTACGGTTTAATAACATTTTTTAAGATTTTTTAATGTTTTTTCTTAAATTTTCTTACATATTTTTATTGGATTTTCTAAGATTTCTTAGAATTCTTTAAGATTTTTTTTAATTTCCTTAGAATTTCTAGGGTTTTTTCGAGATTCCTACATATTTCCTTAGATTGCTATAATTCTTAGAATTTTCTAAGATTTTATAAAATTACCTAAGATTTCTTAGAATTTCATATCTTTTGATTGGATTTCCTAAATTTCTTAGAATTTCCGAAAATTTTCTAAGATTTTTTACATTTTCTGACATCTTTTTATTGAATTTCTTAAGATTTACTAGCAATTTTTAAGGTTTTTAAGATTATCTAAGATTTTTTAGAATTTACTGACAATTTTTGATTAAATTATTTCTTCCGGTATTTCTAGCATTTTCTAAGATTATCTAAGATTTCTTAGAATTTGCTGATATCTTTTGGTTGATTTCCTAAAATTTCTTAGAATTTCCTAAAATTTTGAAAGGTTCTTCTAGATTTCAAATAGTCAGCAACCGCGAACCAAAGACGGTTAAGGCCAAAGCCAACGACGCCATTTCTATCATCTTCTAGTGGATCCTAGATGAAAGACTCTAGGTGGTTCCTGAGAAATCCGAGGTAATTTTGGTCTCTATAACCAAGAAAAAATCACTGCTCTACGAGTCATCAGCTCGTAACGGACATTGTCGGACAATTGACAAAGCGGCTCATACCCGACTTCAGTCGGGTCAGTCCTTACCGGCCATCGATGCTTTAATGCATACTTTCTCAGATTCTGGGAAAACCTGGGAAACCGAGTCGAACCTCAATTTTTATTTCCTTTTTTGAATGAAATGGAGAAATGTGCCAGAAAACGCGAAAAATTGAAAATACCGTTTACGGTTCGGTATAACTCTGCGCCTAGCCAACTTGGGGTAACCCAATTAACAGATACCGAGTTGGCTTAGCGCCAAGTTAGGCAGCGCCAAGTCAATCGCGCCGAGTTGTCTTATTTCATATATTATTTTCTTCCAGTAATAAGTTTAAATAGTTTTTAATTTTAATTTTTAATTTTAACACCTAGTTGGTCTATGATGCAGAATAAATATTGAAAATAAATAAATTTAGAAAGAAATATAAAACATGAAAGTTGGGAATCCCCTGAGTGTAATAATATTAAACAACAAATTACATAGAGATTTTACAAAAGACTCGTTCAATTATGAATGGCAGCTTTTAAGGTTGATATAAAATTGATAACCTCTTGTAATATTACATCCGTCCGGTCATCTTCCAGTTAAAATGTCGATTTTGTGTAACAAAGAAAAATTGTCAAAGGAAAAGTAAAAATCCACAAACGGTTGATTTTTGTTTGAAAATTATGAAGTCGACGTCGAAGTGTTGCGATGTCTAATTGGCTGATAAAAATGCAACGCTCGTACGAGATCCGGAAACACCTAATTCAGTGGCGCCCTCGAATTTAGTGGCGCACACGTCGGATAGGCGTAGCCAGTCTAAAATTGCACTTCTACAGATAAAACTAGGCAGTTGAACAAAATTGAAACCTTTGAAAACTACCGGTTTGTACATTAAAAAAAATTGAATCTCTCTAAAAATAAGACAATTTCGCATTTACTATTTCATATTAGCCTCTTCACGAAGAGCCCACCCGAATATCAAATTTGAAGCTAATACAATAAAAAAAAACTTTTTGCAAATAAAACAGGTGTCTTTCACATGGGATTATGTTAAATCGAACATTATTCCTTTATTACGAGCGACAGTTTCTCTACCTCAAATGCATACGAGAAGTCGACTTGTATTTGCAAAGAAAATTGCTTTATGAAATTTACTTTGCTTGAAATTGTGTACTCGAGATATAATGTAATGTCTTATTTAATGTAACATATTTGCATCCCCGTTCGGGCGTATGTTCAAAAATTAATAAATGCGCGCTTATTACGTGATTGCTTTTTTTGCCAGTCATAGACTGAAAATGTAATATGAATATTCATGTCGGATACAAATCAGAATTGATGTTTTATTTTTCATCAACAAAGTGGATTTGAGGTGTAACTCTCATTTACATATACAGGGTGTTTACACTACAACGAGTATTGAATGCGGCGGCGGCCCCCAGTGCGTCAGCCGCCTCCTTGTCTATCTTAGCGGCGCTTTTGAAAAGGGTCTGAAAGTTTATGTTAAAATGCCGAATCAAAAATTGCTAAGCTTAGCGCACCATTTCTTTTCGATTCAATTCAAAACAATAAATCAAAAAACTGATTGTGATCTATCTTTTTAGATAGATACTTCCTCTTTAAACCTAAACAAAGCTTTTGACATTAAAATGAAGATAATCGGACAAAAACAAGTAACAAGTAGGTTACTCTTACGAAATGTGTCTCCTCACTTGATCGTTGGCAATTATGATACCAAGTTTAGTTTAACAGCTCTGTGCAGGAGCGAACTGGAATTTTTTTTCAATTAAATTAACCTAATCATTTTTTCAGCGTATCCGCAGGAAGGAGGAAATCTCGTGAGATTCACCGTCGCCGTCTACGACGGTAGTGTCAGATCCACGAAGATCCGCAGTTGGGTATTACTTTTGTATCTGGAAGTTTTCTTCCGGGCTGTTTGTTCCGTCTGTCACCGTTTATCTGACGTTTTCCAGTCTGGTTACTTTGTCGTACGATGGTTTGTTGATTTTCCTGCATTGGCAGGCGTGAGTTGCGAGTTAGGGTCCAACTATCACGATTGCGAGAGACCATCTATTTATTTATCCTATGATAAGCAAAAGGTTTTAGCCAATCGCTCATAAGAACCAGCGCGGCGTTTCTTTATGTTTATTACGCATTTCGATTGAACTGAAGAAGCTGATTGTTAAATTTTTTTACCAACCTAAAAATATAGCTAGTTGTTCCATCACTTAGGGTTTTTCACACAATAATAAATAAACTAAGATTCCTCAGTGTATGAAGAATTCAGTTTTTAGCCTAGCCTCTAGCTAGCCTCTCAACAAGAAAACATTTTCTTATGTAAATATAACTTGATGTTCAACTCGGTTGCCCAGGTCGTGCGGCCTGAAGGCCGCACTGATTTACCACTCCAGTAACTATTCAATTTTTTAAATTTGATAACTTAAAATTAACTAACCTTAAGATGTTTATAGTTGTTAATTTGGAAGTCCTAGAGGGGGCGGTCAAAGTTAAGAAGCAGTTAGTTGCCAAGACTTGGACTATTTTCAAAAAAATTTGGAAATTAGCAAAAAAATTTAGAAAAAAACTGGAAAGGTGCAAGATTGACCACCTCAATCACGACCGAAGGCCGTGTGACCTTTCTGGTAATCATATAAAACGCAAAGAGTCTGGGTGCTTACTTTTTAAGTAGGTAACTAAGATTTCGCTTACATTTTTTTGTTTTTTAAAAAAGTGGAAGAACTTAGAGTTGCCTGCAACGATCGCATTTTAAGAAAACACTCCCATAAGAAAATATAGACTGCATTCACTGCGACTTCAGTCGCAGAGACCCAGCAGCAGCTAAGGAATCATATCTTTAGCTGGGCAAAATTATCTGCACCAATACTAATGGCTAGTTAAATGATAGGAATAGTGAATAAGTAACGTATCCGCCATCTTGGATTGGGCAAGGTTAATCTCATGGTCAAATTTTCAAAGTCGATGCATACGTCACATAGGCTATGCCAACTGCACAGGGTCAGACGGCTTACTGCTTGTACGCCACGCCTACTTTAGAAGGTCAAGCGTTTTATTGGTTCTGAGCCACGCCCACTATACAAAGTCAAGAGGTCTTATTGGTTGCAAGCCACACCTACATTTCAAGGTTAATCCAGGGTTAACTAATGTTGATGCCATCAGAGTAGCCAAAGCTAGAGTAAACCGTGGGTACTCTTGGAGTTAACTCTGATCCGCGGTTGAGGGTGCAGATTTGCATCCTGGCATGCAGATAGCGTACATTCTGTAGGTCTGCACAGCCTCTCCGAGGTTAGGATTCCACGTAAAACTGTAGACCCCGTTCTGCAGCCAACTAGATGGAGCACCTTCAGAATATCTTGTTGTCTTGCACCATATCCGACTAGATGGCGTACTTGTCGACATTTGATGGCGTAATGGATATTGGAACTAGATATCCACAAGTCAAAAGATCGTATGACAGCTTTTAAAACAGTTTACAAAGGAAACGGTAAAGCCAGAATTCGGAGTTTGCCTTGTCGCTGGTGGCACTCGTGACGCTACCAAATGTTAACATGGCGGCTCTATTACGTACACTTGATGTTGTTTTGAGTTTCTGAATTATTTTATGGTAATTTACAAAATAGAACACCGAAAGAATGCAAATGTTTGGTTTATAAAAAAAAACTTTCTATACCAACTATACGTATTAGATTAACTAAATATTTGTCCACGTGGTGGCGTTTGCTTAATGTAATACGCGAATTAATAAAAGAACTTCAGTTTCTTGAATAGTAGTTAGCAGGGCCGATTTTACCATTAGACGCATTACGCACGTACCTAGGGCCCAATGGCCAGCATCGGCTACTCAGTAACTCTTGGGTACTGAAGAACTAATTCTATTGGTTGATAAATAAAGAGTAAACCTTATACATATTTTATACCCCAGACCCCTCGGTTTGACAATTGCTACAATAAAGCTTAATCAATATTTGAAGTTATAATAATAAACAAACACGTTAAACTTCGAGCCTGTTTTGTTATGATTTACCACAATGAGAATAAACCGGGGGGTCTGGAGGGCCTGGAATACCTCCCAGTGCACGCTTTTATCTTATTCCCAAATCTCTGCGCCCAACACAACAAACTAAACTACTTCATCTACTTAACCTCTCAACAAGGTCTATTTTACCATTTACCCGAGAAATAAAGAGTAAAACGTACACTGGGGGGTATTCAGACCCCCCGGTTTGACAATGGCTACAATAGTTCAATCAATATTTGAAGTTATAATAATAAATAAATGCGTTTAGTTTCTGGCATGTTTTGTTATGGTTTAAAACAATGAAGATAAACCGGGGGGTCTGGGGGGTATGGCCATTCCCCCCAGTGCACGCTTTTATTTGATTCCCAAGTTACTACGAACAACACAATAAACTGGACTATATCATCTAGTTAACCTCTCAACAGGGGCTATTTTACCATTTACCAGAGAAATAAAGAGTAAATCGTACACTGGGGGGTATTCCATACCCCCCAGACCCTCCGGTTTGACAATTGCTATCATAAAGTTCAATGAATATTTGAAGTTATAATAATAAACAAATACGTTCAACCTCGAGCCCGGTTTGTTATGATTTTAAACAATGAGGATAAACCGGGGGGTCTGGGGGGTATGGAATACCCCCCAGTGCACGTTTTTATTTGATTCCCAAATTGCTACGCACAACACAATAAACTGGACTACATCATCAACTTAACCTCTCAACGGGGCTTATTCTACCGTTTACCAAAGAAGTAAAAAGTATTTAGTTTGCTCTTGGCCGATGTAGTAGAATTTATTAATCATTGTTGACAGAAAAACTATTTATTCGTCTGAAAAAAACAATGTTTTTTTGTGTTTTTGCCAACAATAATAAAAAACTCGTAGAATCAGACGAATAAATAGTTTTTCTGTCAACAATAAATAAAAAGTAAATCGACACTAATAAATCCATACCCCCCAGACCCCCCGGTTTGACAATTGCTACAATAAAGTTTAATCAATATTTGAAGTTATAATAATAAAGAAATGCGTTTAGTCTCGGGCACGTTTTGTTATGGTTTAAAACAAAGGAAATAAACCGGGGGGTCTGGGGGGTATGGAATACCCCCCAGTGCACGCTTTTATTTGATTCTAAAATTGCTACGCACAACACAATAAACTGGACTATATCATCTATTTAACTTCTCAACTGGGGCTATTTTACCATTTACCAGAGAAATAAAGGGTAAATCGTACACTGGGGGGTACGGAATACCCCCCAGACCCCCCGGTTTGACAATTGCTACAATAAAGTTTAATCAATATTTGAAGTTATAATAATACAGAAATGCGTTTAGTCTCAGGCACGTTTTATTATGGTTTAAAACAATAAAGATAAACCGCGGGGTCTGGGGGGTATGGAATACCCCCCAGTGCACGGTTTTATTTAATTCCCAAGTTGCGACGCACAACACAATAAACTGGAGTATATCATCTACTTAACCTCTCAACAAGGTCTATTTTACCATTTACCCGAGAAATAAAGAGTAAAACGTACACTGGGGGGTATTCCATACCCCCCAGACCCCCCGGTTTGACAATGGCTACAATAGTTCAATCAATATTTGAAGTTATAATAATAAATAAATGCGTTTAGTTTCTGGCATGTTTTGTTATGGTTTAAAACAATGAAGATAAACCGGGGGGTCTGGGGGGTATGGCCATTCCCCCCAGTGCACGCTTTTATTTGATTCCCAAGTTACTACGAACAACACAATAAACTGGACTATATCATCTAGTTAACCTCTCAACAGGGGCTATTTTACCATTTACCAGAGAAATAAAGAGTAAATCGTACACTGGGGGGTATTCCATACCCCCCAGACCCTCCGGTTTGACAATTGCTATCATAAAGTTCAATGAATATTTGAAGTTATAATAATAAACAAATACGTTCAACCTCGAGCCCGGTTTGTTATGATTTTAAACAATGAGGATAAACCGGGGGGTCTGGGGGGTATGGAATACCCCCCAGTGCACGTTTTTATTTGATTCCCAAATTGCTACGCACAACACAATAAACTGGACTACATCATCAACTTAACCTCTCAACGGGGCTTATTCTACCGTTTACCAAAGAAGTAAAAAGTATTTAGTTTGCTCTTGGCCGATGTAGTAGAATTTATTAATCATTGTTGACAGAAAAACTATTTATTCGTCTGAAAAAAACAATGTTTTTTTGTGTTTTTGCCAACAATAATAAAAAACTCGTAGAATCAGACGAATAAATAGTTTTTCTGTCAACAATAAATAAAAAGTAAATCGACACTAATAAATCCATACCCCCCAGACCCCCCGGTTTGACAATTGCTACAATAAAGTTTAATCAATATTTGAAGTTATAATAATAAAGAAATGCGTTTAGTCTCGGGCACGTTTTGTTATGGTTTAAAACAATGGAAATAAACCGGGGGGTCTGGGGGGTATGGAATACCCCCCAGTGCACGCTTTTATTTGATTCTAAAATTGCTACGCACAACACAATAAACTGGACTATATCATCTATTTAACTTCTCAACTGGGGCTATTTTACCATTTACCAGAGAAATAAAGGGTAAATCGTACACTGGGGGGTACGGAATACCCCCCAGACCCCCCGGTTTGACAATTGCTACAATAAAGTTTAATCAATATTTGAAGTTATAATAATACAGAAATGCGTTTAGTCTCAGGCACGTTTTGTTATGGTTTAAAACAATAAAGATAAACCGCGGGGTCTGGGGGGTATGGAATACCCCCCAGTGCACGGTTTTATTTAATTCCCAAGTTGCGACGCACAACACAATAAACTGGAGTATATCATCTACTTAACCTCTCAACAGGGGCTATTTTACCATTTACCAGAGAAATAAAAAGTAAATCGTACGCTGGGGGGTATTCCATACCCCTAGACTCCCCGGTTTGATAATGGCTACAATAAAGTTTAATCAATATTTGAAGTTATAATAATAAAGAAATGCGTTTAGTCTCGGACAGTTTTGCTATGGTTTAAAACAATTAAGATAAACCGGGGGGTCTGGGAGGTATGGAATACCCCCCAGTGCACAATTTTATTTTATTCCCAAATCTCTACGCCCATATACTGAACCTCTCAACAGGGCCTGTTTTACAATTTACCAGAGAACATAAAATCGTAAAATAAAAGGCAAATTCTGATAAAATAACCCAAAAATTGGACTTTCGATGCTATTAGTTACAGTCGAATATCAGGAGCCCGAAAATTTGCTAGAGCCTAGTGCCCAACCCAGTTAAAAATAGGCCCTGGTAGTTAGTTAAGGCGGATAACAAGACCGAATTTGTATTAGGTTTTTATATTTATTTCGCATTTTGATTGAACCGAAGAATCTGATTGGTAATTTTTTTACCAACCTAAGAATTTACTAAACAAAAAATATTAACATCATCGTAATCATCATCAGTATTCAATCAAACTGTGCAATTGAATTGCATATTTATCAATCTATTTCCACCCAAATTTATTTGAAGCAGATTTTTCTCAACTAAAAATTGATTTTAAAGCAAAACTTTTCAGACATTTTTTGTTGCTAATTTCATTGTCTTCAATTTTGTTTATATAAATTTTTTTATTTTGGCTCGCCGTTTTTGATTGGAAGCGACTTAAACAAGACTCTGAACAATAAAAAAGATAGTCTCATCTATATCTCGGAAACGGTGCGACAAAATAGAAAATTGAATATAAATAAAATTGAAGGTAATGAAATTTTCAACAAAAAATGTCCAAAAAGTTTTGCTGTAAAATTGGGTTTTGTACGACAAAAAACGGCTTCAATAAGCCACTTCAATGATACTAATAAAAATTAGTATTTCAGATAATGTACCGGTTTCGACTTTAAGGTCATCTTCAGGACATAGCCACTAAAATCTCTAAGTCACAACCGCGATCCATTTATCAATTATCTGAAAGCAAAAGTCTACATGAAAGTAGATAAATTGAAGTGCTGATGATGACGTAAAGTCGAAACCGATACATTAGCTGAAACAAAGCTTCGGGCAGGATTTTTCGTTGTTTATTTGTTGAAAACTAGTTTTGCTCTGGGGATCTGTCCGGTGGTGCTCAACAATGATGAATTTCACCTCACGTACGATAATTTTGGTTATAAAAAAAATGAGTAAACTTTTTAAAGCCTAATCTGCGTTATTACTGCATAGCTAATCCCTAATAAAATTTTTTTGTTTCTTATAATTATATTCATTTTTTATTGTCCAGAGTGAAAAAAGCATGAATATTTATTAGGCCATTGTCATAAATTGTAGCGAATAAAAATTTCAACACCACCTTAATTTAATGTTATGGTTTTTAAAATTAAAGCTTAAATTTAAAAAAAATAAGCCCGTTCCACCCTCGGGAGCGTCGCTGCTTACATCTCTAATTATAACAAAAACTAATGGGGGAAATGTAAGGAATACGAAAGCTATTCAATATTTTTAGGGCCGAGGGTACCTAATATGAATCATCGAAAGACATCTGAAATTCAACCCCGTTGTTGTACCAATTATCGCCGGCGGGTGCACTCGAATCAGCGTGCGTTCGCGTAAATTCGGACGACGGCAATAAAAATAATGAAAGTTCTTATAATCTGCTTTTTCGAGTGATACTTGAACAGCGAACTAAAGTCGAGATTATTATTTGTTTTCCACTTTCGATTGCACTCGATTCCAATTTGGCTTGCGTTTCATAAAGAAATCATAAAAGTATGCCAATAAAAATTTTATTTTATAGCAAAATGCGAAAATTTTATTTATCCGAATAAAATAATAAAACGACGGCGCCGCTGCTGTGCCGAAGCGACGACGTTCGATTGTTTCTCAGCTGTCAAACTCCTTAGCGTAAGTGTCAAACTTACCTTAGATACGATGACAAACGCCGGTATCCATACCAACTTAGCACGGAAGATTAAGCGGGAGATTCTGAAACAAAAGAGTTTAAATTAAATAGACGAATAACGTCAGGTGTGAGTGATGTATTTGGGGGGAAAAAAGTTTTAATATAGACAATCTTGAGAAATAAACGTAAAAATACGAATAAAACATTGTTTACAAAAAAATATAAAAAAAACGCGGTAATTTTTCAAATAAATTTCTTGAGGCAATTTGTCAATGTGTCTCGTGCAACGTTTTATATGAGCAGAAATGAGAGAAAGTATAAAAATACGAAACTTAGGGTGGTCGGTTCGACTCTAAAAACTCCATATTTAGACAAAATTGTGAAAATTTCAACAGAGAATATAAATCAGTGCGAGAGATTGCCAACCGTGTATCCAACATTGTAAAGTATCCCGGGGGACGTGAAAACGCATTGCTACCAACTTCGCGGATGCAAATCTGCCGTAAAACCACTAATACCTCTTTTCAAGCCTCCGTTAAGGGATGTGTACAAAGTTGCCTGACAGATTTATGATACTCTTCAATACGCACGGGATATGAAAACTGTGACTACTCTCCTTCTGTTCCTTCACTTCGAGCATCTTCTCTTTACCGAGTTTCAAATTTGTTTTTAACTAGTTAAGAAAAGTAATAAATTTATAAAAGATTTTCCGAGTGCGTTGTATTAAATGTTTATTTACGACCATTTGTAACTTTTTAACTTATCGCTCTCATAACCTCTTTTCATTCTTTCCCTTTATCGACACCTCATGACGAAGTACGGTCCACCTTCTTGGGCGCCTCAATTTTTTATAATTTTTATAATCTGCAAAACTTAAAAATATCTGCGTAGGGCACTGTATAACTATAAATTGCAATTGTTTCGCAAACAGCGCCATCTATTGTCTGTTAATTGGAAATTGTCTACTTGTAGTATAACTTTAAACTACCAACGTATGATATTCCATTTTCGAATTAGACTCTTTTAAGCCGTATAATATTTAAACATTTAATTTCGTTTTCGACTACTGGGGGATTCCCCATTTTTCCCGATTTTCCCGGCGAAATTTCAAAAATTGTAAATTCCCTATCTTCTCCAGGTATTCTAAAAGAGTGGAGAATCCTGAGATTTGTACTGGAGGGTGTTCCACACCCCCCAGACCCCCCGGTTTACAATTGGGTTTACTTTTTGACTTTTTATCGATTAATCGATAAATATCGATAGTTATCGATTAATAGATTAACCATATTTAATTTTAATCGATAAATTTGATTAATCGATAACTTTGATTATTCGATGTGTATATTTGTCGATAATTATCGGAGTATCGAAGTATCGATAATTTTCTAAGTATCAATATATCGATGATTATCGCAGATATTGATACTCTACTTTTTTTCTCGAATAAAGAAAACGTTCGAACTATCAAAACTATCCAAATATCGATATCTATCGACATATCAATATAATCGATAACTATCGGAATATCGAAATATTGATAAATATCAATATATTGATTAATCGAAATTTCAAAATTAAAATATCGTTCTTCGATTAATCGATAACTATTGATATTTATCGATTTATTAATAAAAAGTCCCAACCCCAATTAGGACTAACCGGGAAATTAAAATTTTTAAGTAAAAATGGGGGAAATTTAACCATCAGCTAGAAAAAAAACTGAGTTTAGCAGCAACTTTCTGTGTTACTTTGAAAGTTAATTATAAAAATAATATAAAAATTTCAAGCCAAAATTGTGAACCGGGGGGTTTGGGGGGTGTGGAACACCCTCCAGTACATATTGCAGGATTTCCACTCTTCTTGAATACTTGATATACTTTGAATACTTGAATCGATAACTATCGGAATATCGAAATATCGATTAATATCGAAATATCGATATATCGATTAATCGAAATTTCAAAAATAAAATATCGTTCTTCAATTAATCGATTACTATTGATATTTATAGATTGGTGGAATAAAAACACTTATAAAATTATAAATTTCCTATCCTCTCCAAGTATTATAAAAGAGTGAAAATCCTGCGATATGTACTGGAGGGTGTTCCACAACCCCCCGACCCCCCGGTTTACAGTTTTACCAACCGAAAAATATATTTAACTAACTATTAAACGACTAGGGCGGGGCGATATTCAAAAATTGATATCGCATACCGATAATTCGAAACCTATCGATAACTTCGATTAATCGATAACTTTGTCGATAATTATCGGAATATCCAAGTGTCTATAATTATCGAATTATCAAAATAATGAACCCTAACTTTTTTTTCTCGAATAGAAATATCAAAACTATCAAAATATGGATAATTATCAAAATATCGATATTTATCGACATATCGATATAATCGATAACTATCGGAATATCTAAAACTATCGAAATATCAAAAACAGTCGAAATATCGAATAATACCGAAATATCGATATGTCGATTAATCAAAATTTCAAAAATAAAATATCGTTTTTTGATTAATCGATAAATATCGATAGTTATCGATTATCGAAAAATGGGGGAAATTTAACCTTCAGCTAGAAAAAAAAGGAGTTTAGCAGCAACTTTCTGTGTTACTTTGAAAGTTAATTATAAAAATAATATAAAAATATCAAGCCAAAATTGTGAACCGGGGGGTCTGGGGGGTGTGGAACACCCTCCAGTACATATTGCAGGATTTCCACTCTTTTTGAATACTTGATATACTTTGAATACTTGAATCGATAACTATCGGAATATCGAAATATCGATTAATATCGAATTATCGATATATCGATTAATCGAAATTTCAAAAATAAAATATCGTTCTTCAATTAATCGATTACTATTGATATTTATAGATTGGTGGAATAAAAACACATAGAATTTCCTATCTTCTCCAAGTATTATAAAAGAGTGAAAATCCTGCGACATGTACTGGAGGGTGTTCCACACCCCCCAGACCCCCCGGTTTACAGTTTTACCAACCGAAAAATATATTTAACTAACTATTAAACGACTAGGGCGGGGCGATATTCAAAAATTGATATCGCATACCGATAATTCGAAACCTATCGATAACTTCGATTAATCGATAACTTTGTCGATAATTATCGGAATATCCAAGTGTCTATAATTATCGAATTATCAAAATAATGAACCCTAACTTTTTTTTCTCGAATAGAAATATCAAAACTATCAAAATATGGATAACTATCAAAATATCGATATTTATCGACATATCGATATAATCGATAACTATCGGAATATCTAAAACTATCGAAATATCAAAAACAGTCGAAATATCGAATAATACCGAAATATCGATATGTCGATTAATCAAAATTTCAAAAATAAAATATCGTTTTTTGATTAATCGATAAATATCGATAGTTATCGATTATCGAAAAATGGGGGAAATTTAACCTTCAGCTAGAAAAAAAAGGAGTTTAGCAGCTACTTTCTGTGTTACTTTGAAAGTTAATTATAAAAATAATATAAAAATATCAAGCCAAAATTGTGAACCGGGGGGTCTGGGGGGTGTGGAACACCCTCCAGTACATATTGCAGGATTTCCACTCTTTTTGAATACTTGATATACTTTGAATACTTGAATCGATAACTATCGGAATATCGAAATATCGATTAATATCGAATTATCGATATATCGATTAATCGAAATTTCAAAAATAAAATATCGTTCTTCAATTAATCGATTACTATTGATATTTATAGATTGGTGGAATAAAAACACATAGAATTTCCTATCTTCTCCAAGTATTATAAAAGAGTGAAAATCCTGCGACATGTACTGGAGGGTGTTCCACACCCCCCAGACCCCCCGGTTTACAGTTTTACCAACCGAAAAATATATTTAACTAACTATGATACGACTAGGGCGGTGCGATATTCAAAAATTGATATCGCATACCGATAATTCAAAACCTATCGATAACTTCGATTAATCGATAACTTTGATTAATCGATAACTTCAATTAATCAATATTTGTCGATAATTATCGGAGTATCGAAGTATTGATAATTTTCGAATTATCAAAATAATGAACCCTAATTTTTGTTTCTCGAATAGAAATATCAAAACTATCAAAATATCGATATCTATCGACATATCGATATAATCGATAACTATCGGAATATCGAAAACTATCGAAATATCGAAAACAGTCGAAATATCGAATAATACTGAAATATCGATATAACGATTAATCAAAATTTCAAAAATAAAATATCGTTTTTAGATTAATCGATAAATATCGATAGTTGTCGATTATCGAAAAATGGGGGAAATTTAACCTTCAGCTAGAAAAACAACGGAATTTAGCAGCAACTTTCTGTGTTACTTTGAAAGTTAATTATAAAAATAATATAAAAATGTCAAGCCAAAATTGTGAACCGGGGGGTCTGGGGGGTGTGGAACACCCTCCAGTATATATTGCATGATTTCCACTCTTTTTGAATACTTTGAGAAGAATTTTTCAAATTTCGCCAGGAAAAATCGAGAAATTCAAATTTTTAAACAAAAGTGAGGAAAATCAGAATGTTTCTTTTCCACAAAATGAGATTTTATATATCAGGATGCTGTCCTTTTCTATTTCGGAATGTATCACCGGTTTTACCATAAATTTTCCTTAATAAAAATTTTCACTTACACTGTATTTCTCAGTATTTTACACGACAAGACATTTCCTTCCTTTACACCTCAGTGCAGAGTGTTCATTCCAATTTAACTCTATTTGACATTTTGTTCGGTATAAATAATAATTCCTTTTCATTTTTCTCACTTTATTAGAACAAAATATTTATATTAATCAGAGAGAAACATTGCATTTGTTTATCTAAACATATGTTACGGTCAATAACGTAAATTGGCCGGACAATGACGACAATGCTCGTTAACAGTGGCCAATGATATTAAATATTTTCATCTGATGGCAATATTTACGTTTTTGGCCGGTCAATGACGTTAACGGCTAAAATGTATTGGACAATGGTGATATTATATATAATGCCCTGCAAGTAAACAGTTTTTCGCCTTTTTCTCAGAACTGCTTTATGTGGACATGTCTGATTTTGAATGAACGCTCCTCATATGTAACGGTCAATGACGTAAATTAGGCATTGACGTCAATGGCCGGGCAATCACGTTAATACCCATTTACGCTGGCCATTAACGTTAACGCCCGTTAACGGTGGGTAATAATTTAAATATTTTCATCTGATTGTAAAATTTACGTCTTTGGCCGGTCAATGGCGTTAATGGCCAAAATGGATTGGGCAATGATGATATTATGGAATAACTATTATAAGGAACAGTTAAATGCCGATCTAAATAATTTGAGAGTTAACTGGCAAGTGATATTTACGTACATACTTTGTATTCGTTGTATTACAACAAAAACAATAAAAATTAAAAAATAATGAAATAAATTTTTTTAATCATTTGTATTCTGGCACGGGAATGACCCATGGCACTGAGAATCTTAAATTTGTTTGCTGGCGCGACACGCATATTTATCAACCATTAATCAACCATTGCAATGACAACGCTTGTAACCCTACAACAAGCTGTAACGCTGTAAAACACTGCTTTGAACTTCTGCTTGTGTAAGAGTAATCTCATTTTCTTTGGTTATATCACTAATATTTTCTAACAAAATTAACTTTTCAGGATCCCTTAATAAATAGTATTAATTGCAGATGGAATCTATAGAATAATAGTCTCATCATTTCCCACCCTGTGTTGGGCATTGTCATCATTGCCCGGACAATGATGTAAAAACCACGCATGAAAGTTTAAATGTCAACATCGTCCAAAATACATGGTCATTGACGTCAGTGGCCGGTCAATGACGTCAATGTTCAACTAAGATGGGCATTAGCGTTATTGTCCGGTCATTGACGTTAATGGCCGAATTGTCATCATTGACCGTAACATACCGCCAATACTAGTCGTGATTCATAAAAAGCCGAGGAGAAAACCTCTGGTGAAATTTGATGTACAAGTGAAAGGAAATTTGAGAAAATCTAAGGAAATCTTAGGCAATCTAGGAAATTCAAGGATTTTAAGAGGATCAAGGATTATCAAGGATCTTAAGAAACTACAGTTAATCTTGCTTTTTCAACTTTTTCGAAATGAAATCATGAGACAATTCAAAAGAAAACCCAAGAAAATGTCCTGAAAAGATATCTGGTGTACAAAAATCTCGTTTCTTGTAATAAGCTAAGAAAATATGGTTTTTCTTTATTATCTACATTTACATTAATAAATAATATTCGAGTATTATTTAAATATATCAGGTACTGAGAGCGATCAGGTAAAAAATAAAAGTCGCTGCTAACTCGGTGCCAGGTCGACTCGGCGCCATGAAATTCGGTCAAAAGTAAATAAAACATTGTTTTACGGGAATAAGTGATTGTAAGACAGTTGGCTCTACCACAGTTGGCCTCCGACAACTGGCCTTGGCGGCCTTCGGTACCTGTATCCAAAAATGCCCAAATCAACTTAAGAACTAGCCCCCCATCCACACCCAGGCGCACAAACACTTTATTCCGCAAAAGTATAGCCAAGGCGACCGAAATCAAATCGAACATTTTGTATCCCCCCCACCCACTTAGGCGGGATTGGCACCGATATTTCGCTAGTTATCGATATTTCGATAGTAGAGAGTACTACTTTTGCGGTAACCTCACGTTATATTTTGGATATGTTTTGGGGAAGAAGTATCCATATTTTATCTAGTATCTATCAATTTCACGATTGATAATCGACTTTTAGCTTTTTTTAATTTTTAATAGTTTAAAATTTCAGAGTTTAAGTGGTTTTAGAGACATTGACTATAGCCAATATTGGACCGATATTGGCTGGAGATCGGCCCAATATTGCGCCAAGCTACATCCAATATCGGCCCAATATTGCGCCAAGCTACATCTAATATTGGACTGATATTAGCTGAATATTGTACCAATATTTCTCCAATATTGCCCCAACATTTTGTGCTACATGGGGCGTAACTAATTTACTTCAAAAAATTTCAGGAACCGCTTTACTGCTGAAAATCGGTAGAGATCGGCAGGCAATATTGGTTAGAAATATTGTTGTAAGCTATAGCCAATATTGGACCGATATTGGCTGAATCTTGAAATATTGCCCCAATATTGCCCCAACATTGTGTGCTACAAGGGGTGTAACTAATTTACTTCAAAAAATTTCATGAAAATGGGTAGAGATCGGCAGGGAATATTGCTTAGACATATTGGTCCAATATTGTACTAAGCTATAGCCAATATAGGACCGAAATTGGCTGCAGATCTGCCAAATATTGCACCAAGCTACATCCAATATTGGGCCTACTTTGTGTGCTACATGGACCCTAATTAATTTTCTTTAAAAAATTTTAAGAACAGGTCCAAGGAGTGCGGATTTGAAACGGGTATCATATTATTAAGAGACAAAATTGTATTGCCATCAATTTGAATAATATGTGAGGGTAGTTAGATAAGTGTAGGAAATTCGTTTGTATAAAAATGTAGACGCAAGTCCAGGCCTGGCCCAATCTATTATCCTGTTTAACTTCCTGAATATTTTAAATGAAAAACGTATAATGCCCGCTACGTTCAAATAACAATTTTTAAAAACCACATAGCTGTATAAAATATTAAAGTTATTCGTTCGACATTTTTTTGGGTTTTTTAAAAATGGGGTTGCATGTTGAAATATAATGGAGATGTTAGTTCCTTGAGTCACGTTCCCTCGCTTTGTATGTCATGCAACATGATGTTGTGTTCATTTTCTATTCGCTTTGTGTATTTAAACAATTTTTAGGGGCTTTGCGATAAATTTCGGGGTCAAAATTAAAATTTCGAGCAAATTGCGCGGTGATAAAATTTTTTTATGTTCGTCGTCAATAGTAATTATTGTTGGGAGTTAATATAAAGCAAATAATGTAAGGGAATTTGCAATGTGTTACATAATTAATAGTTCCATAACCAGGGGGATGATAATCTAATATCGGTAAACGTGAACGCCCATAAAGTTACCCCTGGCTGCAAAAACAAACCTAAAACACGTTAATAGCAATCCTTTCCATTATTTTGACAGTAATTTTGTTAGGACTCGGGAGTATCATACATCATATTTGCGCAACCAAGCAGCCAACTGATGTTAAGAACTCCCAATTTCGAATGTCGCAGAGGCCTCGAAAACGTAAATGTAATTTATAGGCTTCTTCGATCGAAAGCACTAAAATTCGGATACTTAGTGAAAAAAAGAGAGCTAAATTTTAAAGCCGATTTGTTAGGGAAGAGGCATATCCGACATCCGACTCTCGTCAAGTTTTCCAAGTAAATTTTAGTAATGAAAAATATTACAACAATTACTAAGAGAGTTTGTTTTATAAATTGCTCGGCAAAGATTACTTTTTCTAATTCGCAATTTCTCCAGTTACGATACGATAATCAAACGCGAGCTGCTTATCTTCGACAAATAATTTCTTGTACATTTAATTAAAATTTAACGCAATTTTCTAATTTAGATTTGCTAAGAAATAATGAGATCAAAAATTTTGTTGGGAACAAATTTATCGGGCTGAATTTCAATTGGGGAATTATTTATGGTTTAATTTCAATTATTTACCACCGAAACTGATTTACTCTGACGTAAAAAAATAAATTTTCCTTATAATTTTACAAATTTGACTTACGAATATTGCTGCAATCCCACTAGTTTTCACGATTTTACTTTCATTTCTGATTTTATACCTAATTATAATTGTTCGATTTATGAGCTTCTTTCTCTCCCATAATTATTTTATAAAATTTGTTTGCAAGAGGGATTTTTCGGTGTTTTTGCACCCAGATTACACTTAATTTGCACCTTGTACCAATAAAATTTATAAATTTATAATATCCAGTTGACAGTTATACGATTAGAAGACAACTGCAGTAGACTCCGCCCACTTGAGCACACATACCGTCAACAGAATGAGCAAACCACCAACTTTGATAAATATTGCAAATCGAACTTTTAAAATCGCTTATTTCCTAAATTAATCCATATTCGAAGTTGATTCTTACTTAATTCCTTCATTTTTCAAATCTTTAATTATTTTTTATATATTTATGAAAATCTGTAGCGGCATAAGGTGCCGAAACCCGGGTATATACGGAAAATTCCATAATGCTAATTTAAACAAAATTTTGTTACGTTTAGCGACGATGCACTAGGTTGAATTAAATTTTTATTATCAATATATTATTGTGGCGGTAGATACCACATCACTAATTTTTACTTTTTAGTTTTAAGTTTTAAGATGTTATTTCAACAACCTGGGGATTTAATTTAATTGACAAAACTACAACGAAGAAAACATTTAATCCACAATATTGTATCAGATGGACAAGGTAGTGCAGCCTAAAGGCCGCACTGCCTCAGAACTGCATACAATTAATTAATGCTGATACTGCGTTAAATATGAGACGATAATTTGACATCCTAATCCTGATATATAAAATCCCAGCACGCTGCTGCTGCTCCTGTTACAGCGTGTCATCTTTTGGAAAAAACACTTCGACTTCTCTCACTTTTGCTTAAAAATTCAAATTTTTCGATTTTTCCTGGCAAAATTTGAAAAATTATAAATTACTTATCTTCTCCAAGTACAGTAGAATCCGCTTAATGTGATCACGGATAAAGTTATCAGTCGGTTATTGCGATCATTTTGACTGGGAACCGGCCGCTTCAATTAGTTTACATACAAAAACAACCGGATAATGTGATCAAAAAGCCGCTTATTATTATCACTTTTAAGGAATTTCCTAACAATAATCTCTTTTTCTAAGTATCTTTTTCTGATTTGTAATTGAAATTTTATATATCTTGACAAAACACATCATTCGTTTTAATTTCTATACAAAAACTAATGAAGTTTCCTGTTTCATGGCGTGTTTCTATTTTTATTTTGCTAAATTTGCACTTTGCTTTATGCATTTTAATTTAAGTTTAGTTTTTTCTTGCTAAAATTACCTAGTTCTTCTAAAATTCGTTTATTTCTAAAATTTGCTTATTGTTATCAGTCGGTTAATGTTATCAAAATGTTCTTGGCCCAAAGTGATCACATTAAGCGGATTCTACTGTATTATAAAAAAGTGAAAATCCTGCGATATGTACTGGAGGGTGTTCCACACCCCCCAGACCCCCCGGTTTACAATTTTACCAACCGAAAAATATATTTAACTAAGTATGATTACGACGATATTCAAAAATGGATATCTCATATCGATAATTCAAAAACTATCGATAACTTCGATTAATCGATATTTGTCGATAATTATCCGAGCATCAAAGTATCGATAATTATCGAAGTATCAATATATCGATGATTATCGCAGATACTATAACAATTATCGAATTATCAAAATAATAAACTCTAACTTTTTTATCGCAAATAAAGAAACCGGTTGACCGCAAAATTCATCAATGAGAAGTCCAGAAAACATAAGACAAACCTAAATTAGAAATATCGAAACTATCAAAATATCGATAACTATCTAAATATCGATATCTCTCGACATCGATACAATCGATAACTATCGGAATATCGAAAAATATCGAAATATCGATTAATATCGAAATATCCATATATCGATTAATCAAAATTTCAAAAATAAAATATCGTTCTTCAATTAATCGATTACTATTGATATTTATAGATTGGTGGAATAAAAACACTTCGACTTCTCTCACTTTTGCTTTAAAATTCAAATTTCTCGATTTTTCCTAGCAAAATTTGAAAAATTATAAATTTCTTATCTTCTCCAAGTATTCTAAAAGAATGGAAATCCTGCGATATGTACTGGAGGGTGTTCCACACCCCCCAGACCCCCCGGTTTACAATTTTACCAACCTAAAAATTTCTTTAACTAACTATGATTACGACGATATTCAAAAATCGATATATCATATCGATAATTCAAAAACTATCGATAACTTTAATTAATCGATAACTTTGATTAATCGATAACTTCTATTAATCGATATTTGTCGATAATTATCCGAGCATCAAAGTATCGATATTTATCGAAGTATCAATATATCGATGATTAACCCTAACTTTTTTATCTCAAATAAAGAAACCGGTTGAACTCAAAAATTCATCAATGAGAAGTCCAGAAAACATAAGACGAACCTAAATTAGAAATATCGAAACTATGAAAATATCGATAACTATCGGAATATAGAAATATCGATTAATATCGAAATATCGATATATCGATTAATCGAAATCTCAAAAATAAAATATCGTTTTTCAATTAATCGATTACTATTGATATTTATAGATTGGTGGAATAACAACACTTAGACTTCTCTCACTTTTGCTTAAAAATTCATCCCGATTTTTCCTGACGAAATTTGAAAAATTATAAATTTCCTATCTTCTCCAAGTATTATAAAAGAGTGAAAATCCTGCGATATGTACTGTTCCACACCCCCCAGACCTCCCGGTTTACAGTTTTACCAACCGAAAAATATATTTAACTAACTATGATACGACTAGGGCGGGGCGATATGCAAAAATCGATATAGCATACCGATAATTCAAAACCTATCGATAACTTCGATTAATCGATAACTTTGATTAATCGATAACTTCGATTAATCGATATTTGTCGATAATTATCGGAGTATCGAAGTAGCGATTAACCCTAATTTTTTTTCTCGAAAAGAAATATCAAAACTATCAAAATATGGATAACTATCAAAATATCGATATCTATCGACATATCGATATATTCGATAACTATCAGAATATCGAAAACTATCGAAATATCGAAAACACTCGAAATATCGAATAATACCGAAATATCGATATATCGATTAATCGAAATTTCAAAAATAAAATATCGTTTTTTGATTAATCGATAAATATCGACAGTTATCGATTAATCGATAAAACTTTCCAACTCTAATTAGGACTAAGAAATATTTTTTATATTTGAAATTTGAAATTTTTAAGCAAAAATGGGGGAAATTTAACCTTCGATTAGAAAAAATTATAAATTGGAAAGCATATTTATTTAATTACCTTACTGCTGACGGAGTTTAGCAGTCACTTTGAAAGTTAATTAAAAAAATAGTATAGAAATATAAAGCCAAAATTTTAAACCAGGGGGGGTCTAGGAGGAGTGGAATAGGGTTGAGCGATATTCAAAAATTGATATCGGATTTCAATAATTGAAAAACTATCGATAACTTAGATTAATCGATTGTCGATCATTATCGAAGTATCGAAGTATCGATAATTATCGAAGTATCAATATATCGATATTTATCGACGATATCGATAATCTAATAATTACCGAATTATCAAAATAATAAACCCTAACTTTTTTTCTCGAATAAAGAAACCGGTTGAACTCAAAATTGACCAATGAGAAGTCCAGAAAACTATCAAAATATCGATAACTATCAACATATTGATATCCATCGACATATCGATATATCAATTAAACGAAATTTCAAAAATTAAATATCGTTCATCGATTAATCGATAACTATCGATATTTATCGATTAATCGATAAAGTCAAAAGGAATCCCAATTGTAAACCGGGGGGTCTGGGGGGTGTGGAACACCCTCCAGTACATCTCGCAGGATTTCCATTCCTTTAGAATACTTTTAGAATGAAAATCCTGCGAGATGTACTGGAAGATGTTCCACACCCCCCCAGACCCCCCGGTTCACAATTGGGATTCCTTTTTGAATTTTTATCGATTAATCGATAAATATCGATAGTTATCGAATAATCGATGAACGATACAGACATATCGATATATCAATTAAACGAAATTTCAAAAATTAAATATCGTTCATCGATTAATCGATAACTATCGATATTTATCGATTAATCGATAAGAAGTCAAAAAGGAATCCCAATTGTAAACCGGGGGGTCTGGGGGGTGTGAAACACCCTCCAGTACATATCGCAGGATTTCTATTCCTTTAGAATACTTGGAGAAGATAAGAAATTTATAATTTGTCAAATTTCACCAGAAAAATCGGAAAAAACGGGGAATCCCCCAGTAGCGGGAAACGAAATTAAATCTTTAAATAATTATACCGCTTAAAGAGATCCACCATCTAGCTATCCGTTCATGGACGGGCTTTCCAGTATAGGAATAAAATCCCAGCACGCTGCTGCTCCTGCTACTCCTGCTACAGCGTGTAATTTTTTGGAAGAGAAAACGCTGATTGGTCGATTTTGAATCCAAAACGCAAAATTTGAATTTTTAAGCAAAAATGAGGGAAATTTAACCTTCGCTTCGGCAAGAAAAAATTAAAAATTGAAAAGCATTTTGTGTTACTTTGAAAGTTAATTATAAAAATAATTTATAAATATAAAGTCAAAATTGTAAACCGGGGGCTCTGGGGGGGTGTGGAACACCCTCCAGTACATATAGCAAGATTTCCACTTTTTTAGAACATTTGGAGATGAAAGAAAATTTAAAATTTTAGTAATTTCGCCAGGAAGAACCGGGAAATTTGAATTTTTCCCCAGCAGTGGGGATTTCCAGGCTCCTTTTCCCTTTTCCAACGCAAGAAAAGGTTAAATTAGGTTAGGTTAGGTTTCATCGCTTTCAGTTATGCAACCCAATTAACATTTGTTTATGGTGGTTGCTTTTTTGTTTTACTTTATTTATTATTAAATTACATGTGTAATCTATCTTGTGTTTATAGTTATAATTTTTACAATTTACAGTAAATAAGTTGGCCACGAATGCTTCAGGCTCTTCTGCATTTGTTTACAATTTTGTTAGAACTAAAAAAAAATTTCAGACAGCAAAACAGGTAAATCAAAGTTGACGGTTGGAAATCTGCGTATTTCATTTAATTCAAAAACAAAATTTTTTTGTCAAGTAGGTACGTGCGACGGCGTTTGGTTATCAAATCATGAATCACGGAGAATTACCGTAAAGTGAGGCTGAATCTACTGTTGGGTTTAGAAGTCCCGGAGGAAGCAAAGAACGATGATGAACTTTGATCTACTCTGCTTGTTACAACATAAAATTTATGTTGAAGCGATTCACCTGCATTTTTAAACCCAAATTGCTTTTCAAATATATTTTTAATTAGTATGACAAATTTTTCTCCTTAAAAAGTAAATTTAAATTATGCAAAATCCGCGTGCGCTTTTTATTCCCTGCGGTTTACGTAAGCGAAAATAATTTTTTTTTCAAATTATGTAATATTATAATAATAAATAATTGGAACTCTTTAAAATAACACAAGCGAAAGTATTTTTTATTGTAACTACATCTTCTGTCCAGTGGGATCCTGTCAAGATTCACGCAGGATAACCGTGAATGTCCTCCGGGATTGGAGAAGTACACAAAAAATAGCTCAAAATGCTTGAGTCAAGCAAACATCAGAGATTTGGAAAAATATGAACTGACGTGAAGGGTCGACCCAAATATCTGTAACTCTTTAAGTTGTTAAAGAATGTAGCAGCTTTTTTATATAACATTCGAACTCACTTTATTTATTTTTTTTATTAGGTGCACCGTTTAATTCCCCATTCTGTGAAATTTTCACGCGCCACGTTTTTCAAAACACAAACAGAAAAATCAAAATGTTTTTTACTTATCTTTTTTATTAAAGGTGAAATTATCTACCAAATATCAGATTAGATGTAAAAATATTCAAAAACTCTTTTTCTTGTTTTTTTTTTGATATTTTACATTTTCAGTTCAATTAGATTTCAGGACTTCCTGGACAAACTATCTCATTGCCGACAAAGTAAAACTACTTACAAACTGTTTCCCGCTAATTTACTTGATATTACTTGATCAGGATCGAAAAATATTGTTATACCAAACAATAATTGTTAATTACATTTGATGACTCATCAGTGATGACTCATACTTCCCAGAAAAATGAACTCTACCGTTTTATAGCTGTATGTTTTGATTTGTAGTTTACCTTCGAATGCAACGGATGGAGAACACCCGGAAGACAAAGAATCTCTCAAGTAGAATGAATCTGTTATCTGACTAGAGTAGTTAATTAAACCGTTTTTGTTTGGTTGGCTCTTCAGGGTATCCCGGTTGTTATTTTTGCATTATTGTTAAGCTGTTCCTTATTCAGGATAGTTACAATTTTGATTTAATATTTGCTTTTGGGATTGTAACTTCAGTACAAAACTTAATATAACCTTTTATGTTAGATTTTCTGTTGCTAAGAAACAGATATGTGGGTGTCTCACAGGATGTATGATAGAAAAGTGAATATTCCTAATATTTTATTTTTAAAGATCTCTCAAACATAATATGCGGTACAGCAGAAACACCAGTAGGATCGGATTTGACCTTTGTTTTTTTTTTTTATAAAATTTTTTTTTCCGTTCCAATTTTGTCTTTGAAAATCAAATTCTTCCTTACAAATTTACAACCGCCTAGGGTCGGCTTAATAAAAAGTCTAGCAATAAAATGGTTACGGCCTAAAGGCCGCATGGACCCGAACTTTTCCAATTGTTTAGATTGGTAACTTAAAGTGAACAAATCAAATTTGGCAATTTTATGCAACTTGATTGCTTAAGCTGTGCGGCCTGAAGGCCGCATTGACTTCACAATTTTTTTTTAAGGTCAGGTTTAAAAACCAGAGAGGAACCAAACCATAAGAACAACTCTTGTGGTCGTGTTTCCTTGTTAATCTTGTAGATTTTAACTTTTAATACCAACCATTTTTTGATATTTTAGTAACCCACGAGCCCATAGCTCACGTAAGTGACGTCAGATGGTGTAAAAAGTTGGGAGGAAAGCAGTAAGAGATCACTTACTGGGTAAAATTAGAAATTTAAATTTTTGAAGGTAAGCAGGACATTAAAGAGATCCAGTGTCAGGATTCAAATGATGAAAAAATTTAAAGAAATTCTTATCTCCTATTTACCCTACCGCATTATCTGTAAGTAGCGCTCGGATTTTATGCTTTTTCATGTTCTTTAATATTGATATGCCACCAGATTTGTTTTAAAATCTGGACAAATTAGATAAAATCGAATCCGAAAAACAACTTGTCAAAATGCATATTTTGAATATTTTTAACATTTGGTGCATATTTGAGCAAATAATGCATATTTGGGCCACTTTTGGTGTTTTTTTGAAGAATTTTAATACAGAAAATAATAAATTATTATTAAATTTGCCAATTTTAGCAATTATTTTATTTAATTTTAAGCAACTTAATTTTATAATTTTTTAAATAAATAAAAAAAACAAATAATTTGGTGCATATTTGAGCAAATAACGCATAGTTGGGCATATTTGTGCATATTTGGGCATATTTGGGCAACTTTTGGTGTTTTTTTGAAGAATTTTAGTAGAGAAAATAAAAAATTATTATTAAATTTGCCAATTCTAGCAATTATTTTATTTAATTTTAAGCAACTTAATATTATAATTTTTTAAATAAATAAAAAAAACAAATAATTTGGTGCATATTTGAGCAAATAATGCATATTTGTGCATATTTGTGCATATTTGTGCATATTTGTGCATATTTGGGCATATTTGGGCATATTTGGGCATATTTGGGCAACTTTTGGTGTTTTTTTGAAGAATTTTAGTAGAGAAAATAAAAAATTATTATTAAATTTGCCAATTTTAGCAATTATTTTATTTAATTTAATTATATTTAATTAATCAATTTAATTTTTATAATTTTTTAAATAATAAATAAAAACAATTAATAATTTCTTAAATAAAACACTAAATTGCTAGTAATTAAATAAAATAATTGTTTAAATTAGCTAAATTTAATAATAATTTATGCACAAATATGCATTATTTACTCAAATATGCACAAAAAGTTGAAAATATGCAAAATTATGCAAATTTTATGTAATTCGTCCAGATTAAAAATTTTTTTAAAAAATTGAAAAATTCGAAAATAAGGTATTTGTCACGTTGCATATCAATGCATATTATATCTATTTTTATCAATTTTAGTGCATCTTTTAAGAAAATTTTGCATATTCAAGTATTTTGATGCATATAAATCCGAGCTCTAGTAATAACTCAGTAGCTTTACAACCCATGTGGGTTTTGTCTAACCACTTCAATTATGAAGATTTTTCAAGGCAAATAACCTCGGTGGTTTGCCATTGCTCGCCGAGGAAGGACGGTTAGAATACAGTTCTGATACCAATCGGGCTTGAACCAGGGTTTTCTGCTTAGCAGTCGTAGTCGACGCACTTAAGCATCAGACCTTAACCGTCAACAAATTTAAATTTTATTTTTTTATTTTCAGAAAGCAGTACACTGTTGCTTTCTCCGTATTCCATACCTCCAGCCCCATCTCTCAAGGGATAATCTGTTTTCAAAAGATGAAAGCTACCTGATATTAAAATTAAAATCATTCGCAGAATATTCATACAGATATCTCTAAATCTTGGGGGGGGAGTTGTGAAATAACCTTCAGTATCTCACTGGTTTTGTTGATAAGCGACTGGAAAATAATTTGTACATGTTTATTTTGGTTAGCGTTGTCAATAATAAAAATACTGCAACTCACCTCACAGAATTTCCCAATCGAGTTTAAGCAGTCGTGGAATCTAAATCCTGTAACCTGTTACTTCGGGAAGTGCCTTTAAGGCTGATAAAGAATAATTCTAATTATGTATTAAAATTTAAAAATGTTACCCTGGTGGTGAAGCGCTAAACTACCGAAGCGAAGTTACCAAGGTTTGATTTCTAGGTAGCAAAATGTAAAAACCAATGTTGCAAAGAATATTCTCCAACCCGGTATAAGTAACCTCGGGGTTTAAACGCCTAAGTTCTTTTCTCAAAAAATTGTTGTCGGGAATATTTATGTTAAACTGTAATTACTGAATACTTGATCTCAGCGCTGAGGAAAAGTATGAAACAAAGAAGGAGGCTGGTATGCAACAATGAGTAATTATTTAAGTGCTGCATGGTGAGGATAGACTTCAAAAACTGATTAATTTCTTTTTGCTTTTAATATACAGATAAGTAGAGACCGGATTTTATGCATTTGCATATTTTGGCTATTTTTTAAGAATATTGAATATTTCGACTGAAATCTACTGATCGTGCATATTTGAGCATATTTTATAAAATTTTTTGCATATTTGGGCATATTTTATAAAGTTTCGTGCATATTTTATAAAATTTCAAAAAAAAGATTTCTCTGATAATTTAAAATTTAAATTTAAATAATAAAAAAATTTAGTAGAAAATAGAATTAACAAAATAACGTATTTTGTTGCATATTTTGAGCATTTATGATGCATATTTGCATGCATATTTCGACCACTTTAAGTTGCATGTAATCCGGTCTCCACAGGTAAGTATATTAGCTCTTTAAAGGTGCAAAAAGATTTAATCAGAATTGAAATTAAAATTTTTTGTAAAGCTGACAGCCCCTTGCCCCTTGGTTGAAAATGGATTCATTCTGTTGACAGTACGTAAAAATTATAAAAATGTTATTCAAACTGTTTTACTCGATACAAATTTATTTAATTCTTGTGGAAGAAAATCTGCCTATTCTAAGAGGAATTTTTGTAAAATTTTTGCAAAGGTAACGTAGAATAAATTGGTGTACCAATTGACACTCATTTCAGCCTGAATCGAACTGTTAACCTTCTACGAGGTTCAATTCCAATTCCAATCACAATTTAATTTTATAAGTAGAGCTCGTATGTATATGCACCAAATTACTTGAAAATATGTGTATATATGCACCGAATTTCCATAAAATATGCACTAAAATTGCTAAAAATAGATAAAATATGCATTTATATGCAAACTAAAAAATGTCTAATCTAATAATTTATCAAATTTAATAATTGTAATAATAAATTCGGACAAATTACATAAAATTTGCAAAATTTTGCAATTTTCAACATTTGGTGCATATTTAAGTAAATAATGCATATTTGTGCATATTTGGGACACTTTTATATATAAAATATAATTACTAAATTTTGCTAATTTAAGCAATTATTTTATTTAAATACAAGCAATTTAATTTTTTTGTTATAAAAATTTTTAAAAAAATAAAAAAGTTATAAAAATTAAGTTGCTTAAAATTAAATAAAATAATTTATTGCTAAAATTGGCAAATTTAATAATAATTTGGTATTTTCTCTATTAAAATTCTTCAAGAAAACACCAAGAGTGGCCCAAATATGCACAAATATGCATTATTTGCTCAAATATGCACCAAATTATTTGTTTTCTTATTTATTAAAAAAATTATAAAACTTAAATTGCTTAAAATTAAATAAAATAATTGCTAAAATTGGCAAATTTAATAATAATTTTCTACTTTCTCTATTAAAATTCTGTAAAATAACACCAAAAGTGGCCCAAATATGCAATATTTGCTCAAATATGCACCAAATGTTGAAAATATGCAAAATATGCATTTCGACAAGCAGTTTTTCGGATACGTTTTTTAGATTTATAAAATTTAATAATAATTGTTATGATAAATCAAGACGAATTACGTAAAATTGTGCATATTTTCAACATTTGGTGCATATACCGGGTGCTGAATGAGTTAGCCGAACGTAGGAAATTAACATGTAAAAACTTATTTATGCAAATTCCTGCTTCCCTAATTATTTTAGAGAAAAAATGAAAGACATAAAAATAATGCAGAAATATAAACTACAAATGATAAGACCATTAGATTTCATCTCACTTTTACTTAAAAGGTCAAAAAATGCTTTTGAAATTGTTAAAATTTTCATTTATCGCACTGGCCATGTAAATAAATTCAATTTAATTTATATTTTCCAAAATAATTACCATGGAAACTTTCATGGCAAGTCCGATAAATGAAACTTTTAACAATTTCAAAAACATTTTTTGGTTTTTTAAGTAAAAGTTAGATGAAATCTAATGGTCTTATCATTCGTAGTTTATGTTTCTGCATTATTTTTGTGTCTTTCATTTTTTCTCTAAAATAATTAGGGAAGCAGGAATTTGCATAAATAAGTTTTTACATGTTAATTTCCTATGTTCGGCTAACTCATTCAGCACCCGGTATGTGCATATTTGTGCATATATGGGACAATTTTGGTGTTTGAAGAATTTTAATAAAAAAAAATAAAGAAGTATTACTAAATTTGCGCTAATTTAAACTATTATTTTATTTAATTACAGGCAATTTAATTTTTTATTAAAAAAAATTATTTATTTTTTATTTAAAAAACTTTATTTTTTTATTTATTTAAAAAATATTTCTATTTTTATTTATTTTAAAAATTATAAAATTTTAATTTCTTAAATTAAATAAAATAACTGCTAAAATTGACAAATTTAATAATAATTTTTTATTTTCTCTATTGAAATTCTTTAAAAAACCACCAAAAGTGATGTGCGTGAAGTTAGCCCCCCTTTTGTCGAAATCTAAAATGTTTTTTTTTGTATTATGTTATATTTAGTTTGTATTGTTTGTATTGTAAATCTCTTTTTTATTTCGCTAAGCATAAAATTATAAATCGCGAAAAACCATTTTAGGCGCTGGCCCCCCTTTTTTGAAACTTGTGAAATTTTTTGTTTGTATTGTGTTGTATTCAATTTGTATTGTTTGTATTGTTAAAATTTAAAGTTCTAAATTTAACATTCGTAAATCGCGAAACAAAATTTCGCGCTGGCCCCTATTTTCGAAAATTTTGAAATTTTTTTGTATTGTATTGTATTCAATTTGTACTGTTTGTATTGTTAAAAATAAAAGTTTTAAGTTTAATATTAACCCCGTAAATCACAAAACCAAATTTAGCTCTGGCCCACTGCCTAAGCTGACTCAAAGTTTCTAAATTATTTTTGTATTTGTATTCAATTTGTTTTGTGTTGCAATGCAATTTGTATCGTAAAAAATAAATCCACCTCTCTGGCGGTGCAATCATTATTTTGTTAAATTAGATATATCAAAGCAAATTGTATTTGTACAGTAATAAAATTATGTAGGTACCTACACTACTTAACTTTATCAAAAACTATATTTCCGTGCAGAAACGGCTTGCGGTCAAACCGTTTTTGCTCCGAACCGTCCTTGTACCGAACCGGCTTGCGCTGAACTTCCGTCTCGAGAAGTCCCTATACCCAAGAATTTCAAATTAGTGGGACAATACAGCAACATTTCTTCTTTTTCAAGTGCCATACACTATGCAGCGAATAGACCAGCGGTGCAAAATTAGTTTTGGCCGCGGAACCCTTGGGCTAAGTAAAAAATTTGGCAAAATTTATTTTTCGCCATTTTGAAATTGTTTTTGGCGGAACCCTTGGATTTTTTCGCGGACTCCTAAGAGTTCCGCGGAACCCCATTTGGGAAACTCCGCCTTAGAGTCCCCTGCAAAATTCGCATTCTAACGAAACACTCCCATAAGAAAACATGAAGAGCAGTCACTGCGACTTCAGTCGCAGAGCCCCAGCCGCAGCTAAGGAATCACACCTTTAGCTGGTCATCTTAAGGTTCCTTAGCTGCGGCTGGAGCTCTGCGACTGCAGTCGCAGTAGCTGCTCTCTACACTTCCTTATGATACAATCGCATTCTAAGGAAACACTCCCATAAGAAAGCTTGGAAAGCAGTCACTGCGACTTCAGTCGCAGAGCCCCAGCCGCAGCTGAGGAATCACACCTTTAGCTGGGCGAAATTTTCTTCACCAACACTACGGGCTAGTTAAATGTTATGTAAAAGCCGCAGTTAAAAAATCATCTTAAGGTTCCTTAGCAACGGCTGGAGCTCTGCGACTCCAGTCGCAGGGACTGCTCTCTACGCTTTCTTAGAATGATACAATCACATTCTAAGGAAACACTCTCATACGAAAGCATGATTGATATAAAAGTATGAAAGATATGAATCTTTAGCTGCGGCTGGGGCTCTGCGACTAAAGTCGCAGTGGATGCTCTCCATGCTTTCATATAATACAGTTACCTTAGAACAGCGATTCCCAATTAGTTTTGGCCGCGGAACCCTTGGGCAAAGTAAAAAATTTTGCAAAATTTATTTTTCGCTATTTTGAAATTCTTTTTGGCGGAACCCTTGGATTTTTTCGCGGACCCCCATTTGAGAACCGCTGACGTAGCTTCATTGTTGTAATAGTCAACAATTTAATTTTTACGATACAAGTTACATTTCAACACATTACAAATTGCATACAAATACGAAAATAATTTTGAAATTTTGAGTCAGCTAAGCAGCAGGTCCGAACAAAATTTTGTTTTGCGATTTACGCGGTTAATACTAAACTTAAGACTTTAATTTTTATCAATGCAAGTAATACAAATTAAATATAACGCAATACAAAAAAGAAATTTCAAAATTTTTGAAAATGGGGGGCCAGCGCGAAATTTTGTTGCGCGATTTACGCGACTAATGTTAAATTTAGGACTTTAAATGTTAGCAATACAAACAATACAATTTGAATACAACACAATACAAACAAAAAATTTCAAAATTTTAAAAAAAGGGGGGCCAGCGCATAAAATGGTTTTTCGCAATTTATAACTTTATGCTTCGCGAAATAAAAAAAAGATTTACAATACAAACAATAGAAACTGAATACAACACAATACAAAAAAACAATTTTTAGTATTCGACAAAAGGGGGGCTAACTTCTCGCACATCCAAAAGTGGCCCAAATATGCACAAATATGCATTATTTGTTCAAATATTCACCAAATTATTTATTTTTTTATTTCTTTAAAAAATTATAAAATTAAATTGCTTAAAATTAAATAAATTAATTGCTAAAATTGGCAAATTTAATAATAATTTTTTAGTTTATTTATTAAAATTCTTCAAAAAAACACCCAAAGTGGCCCAAATATGAACAAATATGCATTATTTGCTCAAATATGCACCAAATGTTGAAAATATGCAAAATATGCATTTTGACAAGCAGTTTTTCGGATTCGTTTTTTCTTTCGTTTTGGAAGAGAATCTACCTATTGTAAAAGGAAGTTTTGTAAAATTTTTGCAAAGGTAAATTACAATTTTATTTTATTTTATTTTATAAGCAATCAGTAACAGTTTTTCGAGTAATTTAATACTTATCCGACATTTTTAGTAATAATTACGAAATTGAAAATCACCAAACACAGACTACTATTGCAGAGATTGTACTTAAAAAAATTCACAAAACCACTAGGATTCAAAGGGTTAAGCAGACTTTGCAAGTTTATTAATTTTTGTTAGGGAAAATCTACTTTTTCCCCACAGGGAGTCTCTGCATAAGTGTGAAGTAAAGTAGAGTATGTTAGTGCATCGATTGACACAAACAGCATGTTTCAAATTATCCAAATAATATCTATACCCCTAGTTTCGCAAGACTAAAGTAGGGTTTATAAACATATTTCATAATACAGGTCTGCCAAATAATAGAAAAATAGTGGATACTGCTGGCGTCGTTCGGACCGCTACAATAAAATATAAAATTTCAAAAAACATCTGAGCAGAAAATTTATGAACCATAAATACAAAATTACTCGGCTATGATATATAGAAGGAAACAATGCTTTTCTTTTTCTCTTTTCTACTTTACGTTCTTTTATAGATTGTTTGTGCTTTTGCAAATAAAATTTAAAACTTAAACTAAAAGGGATTACTTTTTTTAATCATTCTTTTACTAATTTACTCATTTTTAATTTGATTTCTTGCGTTTCAGGAATGTCTCGATAATATTAAATTTTATTAAAAATTTGTATGCATTTTAGCTTTTAATAAAAATTAATTAAAATGTATAAAATGACTAACAAACATTGCGTGCTTCATTTCAAAGTTGTTAATATTTTTGCTACTTTAAAAATGAATTTAAAATGTTAACTTCAAGGAAAGTTCGACTATATTACACTTGAATCAAGCTTGAAACTTGCATACAACTTTCAGATTGCAATCTAAACTAGCAGATAAATTCCTCAAAAAATTCTTTTTTTTCAAATTTTCTTTAGCGGATCGAACGGAAGCTTTCGGTTTGAATCTAAAAATAATTTGTTTTGTTATTTGTTGATTTGTTTGTACATTCAAATTTAAATATCCACCTAGACAGCTTTTTAGTCTGCTTTGTATTCGCTGTGTGGCAAGTGACAATCCCGTGTGGGAAGCGCTTATCAAAGCTTATATTTTATACTATAAATTTTTTAATATTACTTCTGCAAATGAGAATGCTGTCTGCACCTACGCAGTAAAATTGATCGCAACGATTTGTGGTATCTGGTTTTTAGCAGAACGATTAGGTGAAAAATTAAAGCCATAAAGACTTTTCAAGCTTCTAGGTCAGACAAACACAGTAACGGATTTTCATTCATCTCTATTAATTTTATACCTTCAGTTACGTTATCGAGTTTCAGCCTGCGGTGACATAAGTTTGGTCAATTTTTATAGCACTGTAAACTTACTTCAATTCGTTTCCCGGCTCCAAATTGCAGATAAAGTTTGCGTTAAAAATTTTATTTGTTTGGTCAAGTTTTGATGTTAAACTAGGGGAAAAGTTCAAAATTATGTTTCAACTCCAAGCCCGATGAACGGGAAAGAATGCGAAAGGGGAACCTTTGGTAAAAAATTGTACTTTTTCAATTAAGACAAAACTCTAAGTGCAAAAATTCTTACTACTACAATTTAACGACTTTGAAAGAACCAAAATATGTAAAGCAGCAATTACCATATTCATACTAGAAAATAGCATGAGAGAGTTAAACTTTTCTCTGCAATATTCATAAAACACTCAACTCGGAAGTATATATTTTGTATAACAAAACAAAACCACCAAAATTAATAAAATTTACATTTTATTTTGTTTCCTTTTTTTGGTAAACAATTTAAGTCCGAATTATTTATAAAGTTAATCAAACATTTTAACTTGCAGAAGTCCACTCCTAGCTTAAGTAAATAAAGAATGACAAAATCGACAACCTCAAAGTGGAGCAGAAGGTGCAGCAAAAAATAAAAGACACAAAGAATAAATAATTCAAAGAGAAACAACTCAAAGATGCACTCCAACTTTCCAACTTGCACGTTGATTTTTTTTTAAATTAACAAAGGGGGGAAGAATTATTTAATTGGATCTTAATTAGAGCAAAATCTGTATCAGAATTGAGAAATGAATAAATCAAATGGAGATCCGCGAATAAAGGATCTGTGCGGTCAGATTTACAAGGGTCAGCAAATAGACTTACTCATTCAACAATTAATAATTTCTAAAATACTTAACTAGTTTTACTGTTTCTGCGTTTTTTAGAAAATCAATAAATCAACCGTAGAATACGTAGTTCTTGAGTTATCCTCGCCGAAAGCAATAAAAAGGATTAAAAAGCATCATATCGGTATTATTCATTGATTCAAACTTCAATAACTTTTCTGAAAGTTAACCAATTTTGATTTTTACTAACTTTTCGAGAACGTAATTGTTTAAGATAGAAATTCGATTCGAATAATGTTTCTGTCGCACCGATAGTTCTTGAGTTATCAAAACTAACTTAACTTCATATGTTAACTTGCCAGATATGCAACCCTCTATACATAAAAAATTATTTATTAACATTTTGTTGAATTTCAGGGGCTGCAGAACTTGAAAAGTGATACCCAAGGATTGAAATTGTTTTTTTAAAATGCATCTGAAGAATACAATAGAATAACGAGAGGCTGCACAATATAAAATAAGGAAAGAGCAATTTTGAGTGTTTTACGAAGTGTTCAAGTCGATTGTTTCTGCCAAGTGCAAATTTATTATTTCATTACCTAAATTGAAAGCCACTGTTATGTCATATATGATATTGTAGGTAATCAAATTAATGTTAATTAGTTCTGAATTGGTGGTTAATATTCAAGTAATTCAGCTATTATTGGTATTTGATTTCGTATTCAATCTTATTTGTACGAATATCTGAGAATATGTAGTTGATTCGTCGATTGTCCTTAAGTCAACCATAACTGACGGTTATTCGTTGACCTGACTTTGTTCAAAAAATCTCTGAAAACTGTAAGTTTTCACTTTAAAAGCCAATTAAGCGTTACAATAAAAAAAAGCTCTCTGGTAAAATGGTAGCAGCGGTGGGATTAAAATCTTAAAATTAACATTAACACATTTCCTGTTCTGAAATTTGTTAGTTCTGAATTTGTGATTAATATTCAAGAAATTCAGCTATTCAGCGTACTTAGTTGATTCGCCAATTTACATTAAGTTTAACCTTTACTTTTTTAATCAACCAAAATTGAGGGTTTTACTTTGACCATTGACCTGACGTTGTTTATGTAATTATTCAATAAAAAGTTTCCAAAAAATCTCTAAAAACTCTACTTTATTACTTTAAGAGCCAATTAAGTGTTAAAATAAAAGCAAGCTGTTGTGGTAAAATGGTAGCAGCGGTGGGATTAAAATATTAAAATTAACGTTAACACATTTCCCGTTCTGAATTTGTGGTTAATATTCAAGTAATTCAGCTATTATTGGTATTTCATTTCGTATTCAATCTTATTTGTAAGAATATCTGAGAGTACGTAGTTGATTTTTCGATTGTCATTAAGTTTAACCTTTACTTTTTTAATCAACCATAACTGACGGTTTTACGTCGACCTGACGTTGTTTATATAATTATTCAATAAAAAGTTTCCAAAAAGTCTATGAAAACTATACGTTTTCACGTTAAGAGCCAATTGAGTGCTTTGTAGTAAAATGGTAGCAGCGGTGGGATTAAAACCTTAACATTAAAATTTACACATTTTCTGTTTGAAATTAAAAAGTAAAAATGTTTGAAAAATTGATTCTTAAACTAGCTTACAGCTGTTCATTGCATTTTTTTGTCAGTTGACTCCTAGTAAAACTAATGCAACCAGTGCTACTTAGCTGCTTATCTTAGCTAGCTGCCAACGGCTCACTGCAGTTAATTATTATTTAACTAATTATTCTTTTATGTTTTTATAGTTTGAGTCAGGTCAGCTACTATTACAATTTATCAATTAGCTAGTAAATTATAGTTTGCTATTAGCCCTTGTAGCTATTTGATATATTTGCCACCAGAGCTGTTAAGTAGCTACTATGTAGTTAACCGAAGCTGTCAGAAAGTTGATAATTAGAAGTTCTTGTCAAATAGACAAACTATCAGCCAGACGGTTATTTTAGATTCTACCAGCTAGCTGCATTAGAAGGTCTTAGCTATACCTTAGTAGCCTTAGCTACTACATAAATAAACCTGAGCTAAATGTTACCTCCTGCAACTATCTTGTAATTCAAGCAACAGTTACTGAATCAATTAAAGTAATTAATATTTTTTTGAATTACAAGGATTCTTCATGGCTCCGATATTGGTGTAATCAATAAAGATGTAAGGGGCCGGAAAGTTTGACTGTGGTACAGTGACAAGGGCGTCCATAGGATCTTTTTCAGGGGGGGGGGGGGCAAAATCAAAAAGAGAAGAAACACTAAAAATTCACTAAAAAATTTTAATTTGCTTTATTTAGACAAGATCCAATAGGGGCAGCTGCCCCCCTTTTGCCTGCCCCCCCCCCCTCCCAATAGACGCCATGCACAGAGATACATAATTAACAGAATATTGACTGAAGCTATACGCAGCTGATCGTCAAACATTCTCATTCTGAAGAAATAATAGCACTTTTTGTTACCACAACTGGTATTCCATAACCCCCAGACCCCCCATACCATATTCTTAATTATATATTCTCTAAATACAGCAACATCCGGTTAAGTTACAGTGAATGTTAATCTTCCCCCCCGCCATGCATGGAATTGGAAAGGATTGATATTAAAAGTAAAACTCCAACTTGATTTAAAATATACAGAATAGATTGATGCAGAAAGGATTTGTTTTTCAGCACTCTAAATCGTTTTGAAATTGCTAGGCGAACGCGCAAAAGCCATTTTAGCTTGAAAATTTTAATCCGCACTTGCGTTTCACCGTATGAAAACGATTTTGAGTGCTAAAGAACAGGAGTGTAATGACCGGGGGGTCTGGGGGGTATGGAATACCCCCCAGAAACACAAGTAAAGAATATGGATGGAGGGTTAAAAGTGGTGGAGTTGCGGTTTCATTATTATAATACTTATATTCATATACAGCTGACTACAACCACTCAGACGGGGCCTTTTAATCAATTAATCGATAAATATCGATTTTTATAGGTTATCGATTAATCGAAGAACGATATCTTATTTTTGAAAAATCGATTATTCGGTATATCGATATTTCGATATTTATCGATATTTCGACAGTTTTTGATATTCCGATAGTTATCGATCTATCGATAGTTATCGATATTTCAAATTTAGGTTATTTAGGATATATCGAATATATCGAATCGGCACTTGTGTTTGACCATTTGAAAACGATTTTGTGTGCCAAAGAAAAAAAAGAGTGCAGTGATCGGGGGGTCTGGGGGGTATGGAATACCCCCTAGGAACACAGATATAGAATATCTATAGGGGGTTAAAAGTGATGGCATTGCGGTCTGATGATTATCATACTTATATTCATATACAGCAGACTACAACCACTCAGGTTTAGGGGTGGGATTTTTTATCGATTAATCGATAAATATTGATAGTTATCGATTAATCGAAAAACGATAACATTTTATTTTTAAAATACCGATATTTATGTCGATATTTCGATAGTTATCGATACGAGTATTTCGATAGTTATCGATAATTCGATAGTTATCGATAATTCGATAGTTATCGATAATTTGATAGTTATCGATAATTCTAATTTGGGTTATTTTATTATGTTTTATGAACTTCCCATTGGTCAATTTTATGTTCGAGAAAAAAACGTTGAGATTTATTATTTCGATAATAATTAATAAATTATAATAATTATCCGGACACTGAAATCGATATGTATCGATACTTCGATTATTATCGATATATCAATATCTGAATATATACAAATATTGATTCATCGAGGTTATCGATTAATCGTAGTTATCGATAGTTTTTGAGTTATCAATATTTGAAATCTATTTTTGAATATCGCCCAGCCCCACTCAGGTCATCTATGGTTCAAGTAAAGTCATGGATTCCAGTTTCCATGAACTTAATCTTAAAAAATAAATAAATAAATAAAAAATAAATAAGCTAAAATTAAAAATTTTAATCTACACTTGCGCTTCACCGTTTGAAAATAATTTCAAGTGCCAAAGAACAAAAAAGAGTGCAGTGACCGGGGTGTCTGGGGGGTATGGGGTATGGAATACCCCCCAGACCCCCAGTAAGTGCGGTCCGATTATTAAGTATTATCTATGTCTCAAGAAAAATCAAGAATACCATAGTTTCCACAAACTTAACTTTGAAACCAGAGTCTCTTCCCGGTCCCTGACACCATAATTTAAATTCTATGATCCTTAAATACCAGATTCTGACGATCATTGATCTAATAGTAAGGGTGATCTACTACTGATACTAAGAACCTTTATAACAAAATTTCGTTTTGTTTTCTTTGGTTCTGTGACCGTTTTTGTACTTCGGAGGGTATAATTCAATATAAGCTATTTGATTGGGAGGTCTGGGGGATATAATGTACTTCCAAAGACCACAAGATGGATTATGTGAATTCTCATTTTGATCTTATTTTACAAAATAATCATATAGGCCAATGTTCTCCCTCATTGCTTTTAGCGGTCATATCAATGGTTGACTGCTAACCATTGACGTCATAATACCATTAACAGGCTCGTTTGAAGCCACCTGACTGAAAACTGAAATTCTTATAATTTTAATTTGGTTATTAGTTTAATCAAATAATCGTATTAGTATAAATAGCGTATTTATTTCATCATCAAACTAACTTTCATCAAAGAATTACAAATTGGCGAATTTACGAATGTTGCGTCGCAACCTATACAACGCAACGTAGAGAGCTTAAAATTAATTAAATCTTCTTTAAATAGAAAGACGATAGTTTTTCATTTTTAGAGATGCCAATTCATCCGAACAAGTCTTTGATAAATTAACAAAAAAAGAAAATCTTTGAAAACTTCGACTGGAGTATTACAAGCGAGGTATTTTCGCCTTGCTGCAGCATCTCCTCGAACTTTTTACTGTGGTTAGAACAGCGCTCGCATAGTTTACCAAGTTGGAATAAAAACTTGAAGAAAAAAATAGAAAAAATACAATTTTAACAAAAAGTTAACCAACCGCTAAAATATATTTGAATTTAAGCTATAAGCACCTTCAGTAGAATAGTGTCATAAGTCAAAAAGTTTATGAAACAGTCGCCACAGATGGCAAAATTGTACATTGACTAAAAAATTCAGACTTAAAATAAAGTTTGGTAAAAAAATTTTTACCAAGGACAATAAGGACAAAATTTAAAAAAAAAATTTAGTAAGTTTAAGTTTTAATTATTTTAAGCGACTAATCGAAAAGAGACAACAGCGCGGGTTAATGTTAGTTACAAGTGACACCTTTTTGTATCATAAAGGATCCGTCGCCAAGTTGGGTATACTAAGCGAAAAGTTGCCACTTGATATTTTCCATTGCTTTCACTAATTTTTAAAAGGATGTAACGTCGTACATGTCGTCTATTCACTTAAATTAGAAAGTAAAATAAGTTTACCCAAGAAATATCAGTGACATCAAAAGGATTTTAATATTAAAGGAACCGTACGGAATACTAAGAGAGCTTCCACTAATTTTTCTTCAAAATTAGTCAACAGGCAATATGCAAATACGTAATAATTGCGAGCTTTCCATTTCATTATATTTGAGCAATGTCAAGTTGACTTGGTAAGCACAAACGTAACTCGGTACAAACATCGAGTGCAGGATAAGAGGACAAAAAAACTTAATTTTGGTATAAGGTAAAGGAAAACTAAAATAATCTTAGAAGGATGTTTAGCAGGATAATTTCATTATTAACTTTTCTACTTCGAGTAGATGACGAGGATTTTATTACCATCTTAGGAATTAATAAAAAGGAGTTTTGAATGCATAAATAAGGTAAGATATACACTGCAAAATTAATCAAGGAAGCTATTCGGGGATATAAAGCACCGAAGTGGAGAACGACGACACTAAACAACTACAGTAGTGACAATGCAGATTTACTCCGCAGCTGTTGTTTCAAACTTCTGTTTCAAAATAATAAGGAAAGTAATTAATAGACAAATTAAGGAAACTACTGCTATATTTTGTTAACAATAAAACTAAATTGGTAATTGCTGACAGCGACGTGCTAATTTTCTACAACTTTTTGGACTTTTCATCCAACTTATAATCAACTCCTATTTAAAGTTACAAGAATTACAACAACACCACGAAGGGTTAATATAAAAAATTATAATAGAACGTCGCAGAGTAAGTGCGGTCTTTACGACCGACGGTCCGTAAATGGACTTGTTCACTCACCAGTCGTTAATTTCCGCAAAAGTTATCCGATTTAAATTTTTTTGAGTTTTTTGAAAAGTTTATGCGTCAAGATAAAAAACATATAAGAATACTTTTTTTGCTACAATCTATAGTTTTTGAGTTATCGCACGTGAAACCATTAGAAGTTGCAGTGTGGTTATGCAACCGGTCGTGCAATAAGACGATGTAATCCAGGTATTTGACCGCTATCTGTCTTTGTGTGCTATGCACAAAGTGCAACCTCTGCAAACTATTTTTGATCTGTCTGAAAATTGCAGGAAACTCGAAACGTTCCAATAAATTCGTCAATCGATTTTTTGTGAGCATGAGACTCTTTTTAAATAATTTTATCATCCAAATTCGGAACAAATATCCTGTTTTTTGCCAATTTTTACAGAAAATCACTGTGGTCATTTTCGCTTTAGCGGTAACTAGCTACAAAGGCCTCATCTTTCCCCCACATTCGCCGAATGCCAAATTAATCGATAGGCGGGAAAACAAAAGTTAGTTGCAGTGTGGTTATGCAACCGGTAAAGCTATAAGACAATGTAATCCAGGTATTTGACTGCTATCTGTTTTTAAGTGGTATGCAGAAGCTGCATCTTTTGCATACTAGTTTTAATCTGCGTGAAAATTGCAGAAAATTCGAAACTTTCCAATAAATTCGTTTCACCACCAGCAATCGATTTTTGTGAGGATGAGACTCTTTTTAATTAATTTTATCATCCAAATTCACATATTTAACTTAGCAAATATCAAAATATTCACCATTTACGGATTTTGTTTTCTTTTTGTTCACTATTCACGCCTTCACGTGTTTGTACTACTTATTTCGTCAGTGGTTGGCCTTTTACCCTTTGGGGCCATCCATAAATAACGCAACACGTTAGGGGGTAAGGGGGTCATCTCAGATTTATGACAAAAATGTGACAGGAGGTCCGGGGGGATTTTAAATGTTGTGATATCACTTCAGAAAATATATTTTTTGATCCATGGATCGGTTGTAGCAACATAAGAGCGCTTATGGTAACTAAATCTCCATGGTAAATTGATCCCTGGTAATTTCGCCACCGGTAATTTGGTAAATATCTCGATGGTAAATATCTCGAAACGTTGATAACTGAAAAACCCATGAAGAAAGAGCAAATAGTGCACTGGAGGGCATTCCATGCCCCCCAGACCCCCCGGATTATTCCTATGATATGCGTTTTTCAAAGTTTCTGTTACCATATCATACGCTGGGGTAATAAAACTTTCTAGCATTTAAAGCAAAAAACTGGGCTTTTCAAAAATATGGGGCAAGGAATGCCCTCTAGTGCAATCTAAGATTTTCTAAGATTATTCTCGAATTTTTTATTTTTTAAGAGTTCTTAGAACTGGAACGTTTTGTGCGTTGATGTAGGATGCCCCTTAATACCATAAAATGAAGGTGTAAACCGGGGGGTCTGGGGGGCGTGGAACGCCCTTCAGTGCATCTTTTGTTAATTATCTCGAGACGTTGACAACTGAAAAACCCATGAAGAAAGAGCAAATAGTGCACTGGAGGGCATTCCATGCCCCCCAGACCCCCCGGATTATTCCTACGATTTGCGTTTTTCAAAGTTTCTGATACCATATCATACGCTGGGGTAATAAAACTCTTTAGCATTTAAAGTAAAAAACTGGGCTTTTTAGAAATATGGGGCAAGGAATGCCCTCCAGTGCAATCTAAGATTTTCTAAGATTATTCCCGAATTTTTTATTTTTTAAGAGTTCTTAGAACTGACCGTTTTGTGCGTTTATGTAGGTTGCCCTTTATTACCATAAAATGAAGGTGTCAATCCGGGGGGTCTGGGGGGCGTGGAACGCTCTCCAGTGCATCTTTCGTTAATTATCTCGATGGAAATTATCTCGAAACGTTAAATAACCCGAATATATTCTTATAAAGAATAAAAAACACTATAACCTATATAACCGATGCATATCTTCGGGCGGATATCTCTTTTACAAGCGATTTTGCTAATGAAAAATCATAAACTAACGATAACCTCCATAACCGATCCATTATGCATATCTGGGCAACGATACATATTGGTAATGAAATTATCGGGATCAAAATGACCTGGGGCATACAATCACCGGAGATGAAATTTCCGGCTACTAGAAGTATGACGTCACTGCTCCCCCCCCCCATGAAAATGTGACTAAATGTGACATAGGGGGAGAGAGGGGTCTAAAAACCTTAAAAATCGTGTGACGTAATTTATGGAAGACCCCTTTCGTCGCTACGCGATTTCTATTTTTTAATTAAAAGAGGTCTGCCAGTGGCGTTTCTTAATTTAATTATTACATTTTTAATGTGAAAGTTTCCTCAACACAAGTTTCTGCCTTCTACGGTCATTTCACGCTGATTTCGAGTTTTAGTTTTTTATTTATTTAATGCGCAGAGTTTCATGTCCTTGTCTCACCTTGTCTCACCACCAGCAATCCATTTTTTGTGAGCATGAGACTCTCTTTAAATAATTTTATCATCTAAAATCAAATATTATTCAACTTTGCAAATATCAAAATTTTTACCATTTACGAATTTTATTCGGTCACTTCCGCTGTAGCGGCTAGCTGAAAGGCAACAGTCTTGTATTTCCGACACATTCGGACAATGCCAACTTAATCGGTAAGCGGGAAAACAAAATATTCAAAATTTTATAAAATGTACACATAAAATATTCGAAATAAACAAAATATGGATTTTGGAATATTGAAGTGCTACCTTGGTAGAAGATATTATTTTTTGGAGGGGGGGGGGAATAAACTAGTTTAAAAATAATATATGGTTTTATAAAATAATTTTATAATATATGGTTTAGCTAACGTTCGATTTTTTATGATGAGTTTGTAGGTTTGACGAGCGGAGAAAATCTAACAATTGCAGACAATCCAGACTGTTATACACTACATAAAAGAAACAATGAAGCCGCTTCATGAAGCTTCTTACTCTCTAAAAGAGTAGTTACCCCCTTTACTTGATTCAGTACTATATTCAGCTAAGAAAATATCTTACATGAAATAAAAATACAATAAAAATTTAATTGAATTAATGAAATTTCAACAAATAACGGAAAATTCACCGCATTTAGAAATATTTCGTAGTTTTAATGAAAAAAATTCATTGTATTTATTAATTTGTTCATTGTACTAATGAATTTCTTTTATTTCTTTTTTATCGTAATACTCAATATTCAGTGGCAGCTCGTTTTTTTTTAATTTAAGGAAGCTAATCATAAAGTATAGTATAAAACTGTAATCCATCTCACTGGTGGCTTTCCATATGTGGTAGATGTGGTAATTGCACACCTGTTTAAATATGCGATTCTTTTACCATGACTAAAATGGTTTCCAGATTATCCAAAGGACATAGTTGTAATTTTACTAATTCCAACTTTGCGGGTAATAATCAGCCCGAACTGAAAATAAATTTGCAATTTTTCACATCTGATTTTGAGGGGTCAAGCTACCAATTTTTGTACACTTGATTTTCTTTTCGAGATTTTTAAAAGATTACTTTGCATGTCCTCCTGGATGGCTCCATAATTTTCATAATTTTCCAAGACGTCCTTAAATTTCCTAAGATTTTCTCGGATTTCTTAAGGTTATCTTGGATATCCCAAGATTTCCTGAAAATTTAGTCGGATTTTGGCCAAATTCCTTAGGTATTTCTTAGCAGTGATTCTCTTCTTGGTTTGAAGTTTGTCAGCTTTCACAACCGGGGGGTCTGGGGGGTATGGAATACCCCCCAGTGCATCTGAATCTATTGATATTTTATCTGCGGCTTAATCTGTTTAAACGCAGTTATCTCGAAATCATCAGTTGTATCTTTTGATAGAACTCAAAAAAGATATTTTTGTTTTTAAGTAAACTTCGGTTACAATGTAATTATATAATTAGCCTTCTCGATTGAGAAAGCCACGAGCCGCCACTGCTTTAAGGTATGTTCATTATTAGTAGGGAACTAGCAGTTCTTACGGTAGCAGTTAAGAGATTCCTGCTAAGCTGAGTTTGTTTTGATCAGAGACAGTCGAAGCTGGTTCCTTCAACTACTTTATCTCAATTTTTATTATATTCTTATATCTGTTACACCAACTCTCGGCTGTAGCGGTGAAATAACTTAAAAATGTAGATTAGATAATGAATCTTATAAAACAATAAAACAAAAGTGATAATGTAACCATTGCTTGTAGATAAGACAGAACAAGCTGTTTAATTACAAAGTTTTTTTAACTTAATTATTTTAATATTTTTTAAAATTTAAATCACTTTTCTTTTCAAATTTTCAATTTTAAGTTGGTTAGCTAGTATACGAATACTATTTGTGATTTAATTAAGAGAACGCCACCGAGCGGAAAAATATTAAATTAATCTAATATGTATAGTAGTTGGTATAGAAAGTTTTTTGTGAATTATCACTTCACCGCGGTTTTATGATAAAAATATTCAGAATCAATCAAAAAGGCAACTGGAAACAATTCCTTCAGTTGAATTTCTCAGTAAGTCAACTTGGCTTACATAGAAAACTACGAAATTTGACGAACTGGGCTGACTCTCTAGTACAATATGAATGCTTGACTGCAAACATTTTAATCTTAAAATCAATGTTGAATTAGAAATCTGATTGAAAAGTAAAATAAAATGCAACCTCAATTGAAAAATGTCGATGGGGTTGCATATCTTGCAGGTTAATTGCATTTAAAAGCCACACAAATGCAGATACCATATTTTTGAGAAAAATTGACCACTAAAAGATGTGGTGAAGTCTGGTAGGATAATTTGGTGCACGCGTTTCATAATGTCTGGCAGTCAACAGCGGACGTAAACGAATTTAACCTGCCGCATTGAATTTTTTTCAGTTGGATGATATCGAAAACAATCTGAAAGTTTCTTTTAAGAAATTGAAATTCGAAACTCGTCTTTTAATATAAAAAAAATAATAAAAAGCGAAAATGTAAAACGTGTAGTAAGTAGCAGAAAATCACCGAGAGCAGCTTCTTTATTTTGCGCACACGAATATTTTGGTGTCGATTTTTAATTATAAGTTTAGCAAACTCATGCACAAAATAGATTTTAAAGATTAATTATCAAAAAGCAATTAAGTTTTAGTTAGTAGATCGCGTTAGTCATCAACATTTTGTAATAATCGTTTAAAATAATGAACACTAAAGTACCGACAATGCGTTTATAATTGGAGCATTGTTAAATCGCCTTTTTTCATACAACTTAAACGATCATTAATGTCAAAAGTCGATTATCGAATCTTTCTTCTTGCTAACTGTTGATTCTGACGCTTCATCAGTTAATTACGCTAAGTAATCAATTTAATCCTTCCAGCAATTCGCGCTCAAAACGAACCATTTTCAAACAGTCAGGTGTCGGAAACAAATATTACCCAAGGAAAATCTGTTCTGAAAAATAACACTTTTGTGAGCTGAATTTTTAAAGTTTCTAACCAAAATTGTTTTCAGGAATTATCCATTTGGTTATCCAATTTTATCGAACTAGCATTAGCGAAATTCAAACTCCGCAATATGCAGCGATACAGTTGCATTCGGAAAACCAAGCTGCTTTCGCAAAAAATTTACTAAAATTTAAAAATTATAACGAAACAATTAATTTTGGAAAGTCCAACTTCTGCAATTGAATTGGAATTCCTCCTCGTATCCGAATCGAAACGCTATCTGCAGATTTCTTTGATTGTTTGTTCTGACGACGATCTGGACACTTTTTTAGACAATTTTCCCTTCTTTCCCGGACCATTTGAAAGCAATTCGGGTGTATCAATCAAAAATCAATTACAGTTGGTAGTGGACGAGAAATTTGAAAAATTACCAAATCAATTTGTTTTAAATTTAACGTTCGCATGCACAGCGCAGTCACAATGTTTGCAATTGAAATCATCAAAAGTAAATTTGCATTCGAAGATTTGTTTATAAATGAATTTGTGCACTTAAATAAGTTTTAGTGCATCTCATCTAAGTTATTTCAGTTTTAAAGTTTTCTTTTATTAAAATTACTAAAAATAAATTGAAATTTGATTTTTTACTACTCAAATCGAATGTTTCTACTTTAAAATGACGCAAAATTGCGAGCTCTTTTGGAATGCGATTTTTCTTTATTGCAATTTTATTGTTTATTGCCAATAAATTCCGCAGTAATAAACTTTATTCAAATTATTAAAAATTGATAAAACTCATTTTTAATATTACATTTTTTATTGCTGCAATATACAGGGAACTGCACTAAATTTATGTTGCACTGCTAAAAGTTCAACAGTTAACATCATATATCAATCATATAGCCGAAGTTTACTTAAAAACAAAGATCCCGTCAAATTTTCGAGTTGGAGCGGCTACAAGGATGCTTTTACTGATGGTATACTAATGTTTCCATTGTAAATTTATTTGCTTAACAATTATGAATCTTTTGAGAGTTTCATAATCGAAAATCCACTTTTCAATTTTGGTTTAAATTTTAGTAGTTAAATAGTCCTAAATTTCAGGGGAACCTAATCCTCTCTTGCCCCTTCTGACAAACCGCTACTGTCGTAGAATACTTGGGAACAGGCTAAACTAACAAGCTAAATTATCTGTAATATCTACATCTACTCATTATACGGTCATTAACTTAGTAGGTCAGCCGAACAACTGCTGACTCTAAAATTCTCATTTTCAAATCCAGGGAAAGTCTGAAACTTTCATATGACCGTCTCCGTGCTTCGGAGGGCACGTAATCAACTATTAAAAACAAGCATTTAAGCATATTAATAAGCGGAGGAAAAGAAACTAACAAGGATTCCCTTAGTAGCGGCGAGCGAAGAGGGAAGAGCCCAGCGCCGAATCCCGCGACCGCCCGGTCGCAGGGAAATGTGGCGTTAAGGATAACCCGATTATCCTCGAGTGTCGAGGCGCGCCCAAGTCCTTCTTGAACGGGGCAACACCCACAGAGGTTGCCAGGCCCGTATAGGCCGTCGCGCGCTCGGAGAGGGTCCATCCTCAGAGTCGGGTTGCTTGAAAGTGCAGCCCTAAGTGGGTGATAAACTCCATCTAAGGCTAAATATAACCACGAGTCCGATAGCGAACAAGTACCGTGAGGGAAAGTTGAAAAGAACTTTGAAGAGAGAGTTCAAGAGTACGTGAAACCGTTCAGGGGTAAACCCGAAAAATCCGAAAGTTCGAAAAAGGAGATTCAGCTGCTCACCGCACACGTCGGCATTTCGGCGAAGCGGCGTATACAATTCGGCGCGTTTCGGCGCGTCGTTTTGTGTCCGTCTTCGTCGGGTCGGCGGCGGCGCGTGCACTTCTCCTTTAGTAGGACGTCGCGACCCGTTGGGTTAAAAGTCGGTCAAAGGCTCGTCCGGGCAGACCGGCGGGTGCGACGAAAGTCGTCATCCCGTCGGACCGCGACGATGTTTCGGCAGACGCCCGACGGTGCGCCAGAATGCTGTGGGCCGCCAACTTACGTTGGCGCACGACCCGTCGCAAAATTGTCCGCGTCACTTGGAATTTTGGCTCCAGCAGCCGTTTCAGGCGGACGGCGTTTTCGCGTTCGGTGCTCTCGTGCCGACCCAACAAACACGAGCCGGTCCGCGACGCTATTGCTTCGGATAATTTCGGGACCCGTCTTGAAACACGGACCATGGAGTCCATTGCATATAAAACTAAACCTAAAGGCAAAATGAAAGTGAAGGCGCGCTTAGCGCGCGGCGAGGGAAGATGGGCGTTTACGTTTAAGGACGTGCGCCCTGCATTCCCGGGGCGTCCCTTTTTCATTGCGAAAATGGGCGCAGCTAGAGCGTACACGCTGGGACCCGAAAGATGGTGAACTATGCCTGGTCAGGACGAAGTCAGGGGAAACCCTGATGGAGGTCCGTAGCGATTCTGACGTGCAAATCGATCGTCGGAACTGGGTATAGGGGCGAAAGACTAATCGAACCATCTAGTAGCTGGTTCCCTCCGAAGTTTCCCTCAGGATAGCTGGCGCTCAGTGAAGCGAGTTTCATCCGGTAAAGCGAATGATTAGAGGCCTTGGGGGCTCACGAACACTTTTTTTACCCAAAAAAGTCTCTGGTCAGACCTGTTGGCCGTCACTGCTCGGCAACAGGTCTGCCATCGGACCTGTTATATAATATTATGTAAGAACAGGTTCGCTTTCGACTTCTTGTCGCTCGTTGTCGGCCGCCACTGTTCGAGACCTATCGATAACAGGTTCGTCTTCTGACCTGTTATATGCTACATAACAATAGGTCCGTTGCCTACATTTCTACAGAAAATGTTAAAATACTTACATATATCGGCAACCGGTCTGCTTTCGAACCTGTTATGGCCAATAACCTAGTCGACAGAATCTGAAGTTACAGTTACGGTGCATGTAACTTGAGTTACATTTAATTTAACAAGGTAATTTTCTAAGATTACCTTGAATTTCCTTAGATATCCTAGGATTTTCAAAATTTTCTCAAGATTTCTACTTATTAAAATTTTCTACGATTTTTTGAGTTTTTCTAAAATTTCCTAAGATTTCTTTGAATTTTCTACATTTCCTCAGTATTATAAAGATTTTCCAAGATTAACTTGGAAATTGGGAATTCCAATTTCTTCAGATTTTTTAAGATTTCCTTGCATTTTCTACATTTCTTCGAAATTTCTGCTTATAAAGTTTTTCTAAAAGTTTCTTCGATTTTTCAAAATTCCAAATTTCAATTTTTTCAGATTTTCTATGATTTCCTTTCATTGTCTACCTTTGCACGAAATTTCTGCTTATTATTTTTTTCTCTAATTCTCTTATTTCTCTAATTTTTCAAAGATTTCTTCGGATTTCTAAAATTTTCTATATTTTATATCGAAATTCTTACTTATTAATATTTTCTAGGATTTTCTAAGATTTTCTAGAATATTTTACAATTCCTGGAAATTCTAATTTGTTCAGATTTTCCAAGATTTCCTTGAATTTTCTAAAAAAATTTATTTCCTCAAAATTTCTATTTTCTTCTAAAATATCTTTAGAATTTTCTTCCAATTTTCTGTTTTTCCTCGAAATTCTTACAAATCAAGATTTTCTAAGACTATTTCTTAGGAATTCCTTAGGAATTGAGATTTTCTATAAGATTTTCTAGGATTTTCTAAGTTTCTTTACATTTGAGTTCCCATTTCTTCAGATTTTCCAAGGTATAATTGAATTTTCTATATTTCGTAGGTATGCATGTTTCTTCAAGTTTTCGAAGATTTTTTTAGGTTTTCTAAAATTTATATCAATTTCCTTGGATTTTCTAGAAATTTTCACACACAAAATTTTGAATTATTTTTGTTATTTGCCAGAATTTCGCCCAGAATGATAAAGAATTTAAATTTAACTTCATGGATATAACTTCAAAATCAGTAATTAAAATTAATGTTTCCGACGACGAAGTAGTAATGTCCTTGTCATTGTTCTTATCAATGATCATCATTGTTAATTAAAAACGATAGTCTGTTATGTAGTTCTTTTAATTTTATCAATAAAGCTACAATAAAACATAAGTGATAGTGTAACCATAGCTTGTTGATAAGACAAGTCAAGAAGATTTTCGAGTCAAGCCAGTCAAGCAGAAAGTTTTATAAACTTAACTCACTAATTTTATCATTTAAAACTGTTAATTGTTAATTAATGAACTTTTGCTATAATTAATACAATTAATTATAAGTAGAGCTTTCTTGAAATCTGGACAAATTAGGTAAAACCGAATCCGAACAACAGCTAGTCAAAATGCATATTTTGCATATTTTCAACATTAATTTGGTGCATATTTGAGCAAATAATGCATATTTCAGCCACTTTTGGTGATTTTTGAAGAATTTTAATAGAGAAAATAAATTATTATTATTAAATTTGCCAATTTTAGCAATAATTTTTTACAATTTTAAGCAATTTAATTTTTATAATTTTTTAAATAAATAAAAAACAAATAATTTGGTGCATATTTGAGCATATTTCTGCATATTTGGGCCACTTTTGATGTTTTTCTGAAAATTTTTTATAGCGAAATTATTATTTTGCCAATTTTAAAAATTATTTTATTTATTTTACAAATTAAATTTTTATAATTTTATAAATAATAAATAAAAAAATAAATAATTAAAAAAAAAAAACTTAATTGCCTGTAATTAAACAAAATAATAGCTTAAATTATCAAAATTTAATAATAATTTTTAATTTTTTTTATTAAAATTCTTCAAAAAACACCAAAAGTGTCCCAAATATGCACAAACATGCATAAATATGTAATTTAATTTTTATAATTTTTTCAATAAATAATAAAATAATAATAAATAATAAATAAAATAATAAAGAAAAAAATCTGATGTGGACACCACATAACTTCCTTGTAATATTTATAATAATTGGACAGGAATCTCGTTAAGCTATTCATGCGCGTCATTAATTACAACTTTTGGCACGGACAATCACATCCAAAAATAGGAGGTGCACAACTAGATGCTATAAGTGTCTCAAATCCAAAATTTCAACTTTCTACGATCTACCGTATTTGAGTTATGCGACATACAGACGTCCGTACATACGTACAGACGTCACAACGAAAATAGTCAAAATGGATTCAGGGAAGGTCAAAACGGATATTTCCGTCAAAATTTGGAAGTCGAAAAAAATCGGTATCACAATACTTCCTTGTTTTACAAGGAAGTAAAAATGAATAATTAAAAAAAAAATTTAATTGCTTGTAATTAAATAAAATAATAGCTTAAATTATCAGAATTTAATAGTAATTTTTTATTTTTTTTATTAAAATTCTTCAAAACACCAAAAGTGTCCCAAATATGCACAAATATGCATTATTTATTCAAATATGCATAAATATGCAATTTAATTATTATAATTTTTTCAATAAATAAAAAAAGAATAAATAAAATAAAAAATTAAAAAATAAAATAATTAAAAAAAAAAATTTTAACTGCTTGTAATTAAATAAAATAATATTTTTTTTATTTTTTCTATTAAAATTCTTCAAAAAACACCAAAAGTGTCCCAAATATGCACAAATATGCATTATTTATTCAAATATGCACCAAATGTTGAAAATACGCAAAATTTTGCACATTTTATATAATTCGTCGAGATTTATTATTACAATTATTAAATTTTGTTTATAAATAAAATTATTAAATTTTATAAATATAAACTTATTAAAATTTTTATAAAAAATAGAAAAATTTGAAGATTAGATATTTTTTTGCATAGCAATGCATATTTTATTTATTTTTATCAATTTTAGTGAATATTTTAAGAAAATTCGGAGCATATACAGGTTGTCCCCGTGATCGTGGAGAATCTTTTAGGTGGTGATAAAAGACACTTTTCTAAGACAAAACTTCAAATAAAATTTGGTGCATATTTGAGCATATTTCTGCATATTTGTGCCACTTTTGATGTTTTTTTGAAAAATTTTTATAGGGAAAATAAAAAATTATTATTATTTTTCCAATTTTAGCAATTATTTTATTTATTTTACAAATTAAATTTTTATAATTTTATAAATAATAAATAAAAAAATAAATAATAAAAAAAAAAATTTAATTGCTTGTAAATAAATAATAAAATAATAGCTTAAATTATCAAAATTTAATAATAACTTTTTATTTTTTCTATTAAAATTCTTCAAAAACACCAAAAGTGTCCCAAATATGCGCAAATATGCATTATTTATTGAAATATGCATAAATATGCAATTTAATTATAATAATCTTTTCAGTAAATACAAAAATAATAATAAATAATACATAAAATAATAAATAAAAAAATTAATAATTTAAAAAAAAAATTTTAATTGCTTGTAATTAAATAAAATAATAGCTTAGCACAAATATGCACCTAATGTTGAAAATATGCAAAATTTTGCACATTTTATATAATTCATCGAGATTTATTATTACTATTTATTATTATTTTATTATTTATTATTATTATTTATTATTATTAAGTTTATAATATAAACTTATTAAAATTTTTTAAAAAAATAGAAAAATTTGAAGATTAGATATTAGATATATCAATGCATATTTTATTTATTTTTATCAATTTTAGTGCATATTTTAAGCAAATTCGGTGCATATACAGGTTGTCCCCGTGACCGTGGAGAATCTTTGAGGTGGTGATAAAAGACACTTTTCTAAGACAAAACTTCAAATAAAATTTTTGTCCAGCTCGAAACCCTTGGGAGGTACCGTCCTTTAAAGCAATTTTTTTAATTTCTGATTTCAAACGGCCATAGCTCCAATATTATTAATTTTTTAAGTTTAATGGATTAAAACTTTCTTAAAGACCATTCGCTTATCTACAAATTAGCTTATAACCTTTTATCGTCTAGAATCAACAAATTTCGAGTTATAAATTAAATTAAGGATGAAAATGTTGAAGAAATTCAGGTTTTATTTTTATTTACTTTTCTTGCGAACCCCGTATCTCCTAATCGAAACGTTTGTAAATTTTGGTACCTATAAATCCGAGCTCTAATTATGAGCAACTTCTGATTGGTTCATTTTACGTTATAAGCATTAAAATTATTGGGAACTAACGGATTAGTAAAAAGGCAGTGCGGTCTGGAAGCCGCACAACCTGAGAAAGTGAGTTTTTTAATATTTTACATTGCACATATTATTTAAAAAGTTTTTTAAATTTAATTGAGGATTTTGCCAGTATTAAATATTCTGAAATTTTCAGAAGTTCCACTTGCCCCTCTCAGTGCGGCCTTCAGGCCGCACAACCTGGAAAACTGAGATTTTCAATATTTTGAATTGCACATATTATTTAAAAAATTTTAAAAGATTTAATTGATGATTTCGCCGTGCTTGTTTCTATAGCTATAGAGGCAGTCCAGTCGTTTATTGTTCTTGCCAAAATGTATTTCTCATAATATGTTGAACAACATCGGTGACAGTATACATCCCTGCCTGGGGCGAGTGCTCCGCCCTTCAACAAAGCCCGCCTGTTTTGCCGGGATTTACCAGATTAAATAAAGTTTCAATCTGTCATTTATGATGACCAGCTTAATTTTAGCTGCCATCCACTCAGTTGGCCACTGAATTTGCTGTTAAAAACAAAACAAATGCAAAACCGAAACTTAACTTTTTAAATGCATTTCTAACCCAACTAATTGACTCCCAACAGAAACAAAAGGATTATTTCGGAGTATTATGACGTACCGGGGTCACCAATTTGGGAAAATTATGGTAAAAGAGCTTTTGGCATCGAATGAAAGTTATAACTTTCACTTCGACAAAACTCAAACGCAGAAACTTTTCGTTAATTTCGTTAAAATGGATTTAATGTTCTATATAATAGAAACAATTAGGTAAACGAACGCAAATTTACATGCAAATTTTCATCAATTCGTTTTGTAAAGAATCGGAGATAAATTCGACTTTTCAAAATTTTCTTAGTTTAGAAAACGGTTTTCCTTCGAGCTCTCGAAGACGGCGTCGGCGGCGTTGTAATAATACAATGTTTTTGGTAATTTCGGTTGTTATCTTTGAGCAAATGTGAATTTTGAATTAGATGTTCTGAGAACAACATACTCGTGTTCTGGCAGAATTTTGTTCTCGTTTAGGCAAAATAAATAAACAAGAACAAAAATTTAAATTAAAAGATAACATTACGGTACTGCATCCCCTATTTTTTGCGGGTTCGGAGCCTAATTAGTTATTAGCAATTCTCAAAAGAAATTTTTTTTTTAAATTAATAAGTTATTGTGCGGAGGGATTTCTTTGAGTCGGGATTTTATTCAATCGAGGGAAATTTTCTATAGATCGGAATGAAAAGCTTCCAATTAGGCGAAACTTAGGTAACTTTTGACTGGATGCAGATGGACGAATGAAGTTTTTATGTGCAATTTTGGTGTAATAAATGCGAGTTTGTGTTAAACAAACCGTGGGTAAATGTTTATTTTATGCTGTTTATGATACAAACATAGTCACATTTGTTGATGATAGATGTTGGGTTAACCGTGTCAAGAGTCACGAAAGCGATTGGTCAAATGAAATGTCCACAAAGAGAGCAAATAATGGGAGTGTGATTTTTGGAAAGGCTTTAACCTGTTGTTGATTAAATTTTTGATTAAAACAAATTTTGTTAAAATTTGATGATACTTGGGGTAGCGGGTAAGTTATACAATTTAAATTTCTAATAAGATTTAAGTTTGAACTTAATTAAAAGTTATAGGCTTCATCTTGTGAAATTGAAAACTTTGAGGTTACTCGAGAATAACTCAATTTGTTATTGTGTATTGTGTGAGTGGAAACGTGTCAGGATGGCTTAATCTAGCATCATTATCGTATAAAACCTGTGGACAATTTTATATGTGAGGACAATGTAAAGAATTTCAGTAGGAATTAGTAAAATGTCGAGAACTCGTAACCACATACGCATTTCCCTTGTAATGAGGCATCCGAACTTTTATGGTCCAAAATCCTTTGTTCCCTAATTTGTTAAGAGTAGTTGTTGTCGGTAATGGTAAAGCAACAGAAAATTTGAACCATTCCAGACCTTATTTTCACTAAGTATAGAGCTTTACAAGACGCCTTGGCGCAATGCGGTACCCCTCATTCCACGAATAGACTCAATTTATTCGCTACACACGAATTGAGGGCTGTATTTAATTTTTGATCACCGATTTTCGACGAACTTTGTCTATCTTGTCGTTGCTCACCTTTCCATGTATTATCCTGACATATTAACAAAAGAAATACAATTTAAAATGAGTTCATTCGCACTTGGAATATTTATTTTCACCTATTATCGCGCTTTCCTCTCTATACGCACATTTTTTAATATTAATTCAACAAAAAATTTAAATATTTTTTTCCAAAATATATCTCAGCCCACGCGAACCGCTAAACAGCTTTTTAAATTGAAAGAAATATTTTTAATATCAAGAGGAGATATTATTAAGTCGGCTTTCCCTTGCATAAATTAAAGTGGCTTGCGGTTTACAGCACACAAATAACTTGATGAACTAAACCCATGTGGAAGCTTCCTTCTATTTTCTACCCGCCACAAATGAAAAGTAGCCAGAACTCATCCACATAAAAATTATCTCTCCGTCGGTATTCGAACCCATTCGCACCAACTGCAACTGTGCGAATACTTGATTTTTGTACTTGTTTTGTTATCAAAAGTAAAATTTTCGAATTTTCATTCAGAAATAAATTTGTTTTTTCATTTTTTTTACTTTTCTTTAGTTCATGAGACGCCCCTGGTTTATATTGCGTTTTAAGGATTACTGAGTTAGAGTGCAAAATTTTGTACACCAGATATTTTAGAAAATTTTCCCTTAGATTCCCGAAAAATGGTCTTACCAATAAGTTGAAACGCAAAAAAAAGTTTATCTGTAGTATTCCTAGGATTTTCTAATTTTCTAAGATTTCCCAATTTTCCAAACATTTCAAAAAATTTTAATAATTAACTAAGTTATTCTCAATTTTCTAAGATTATTTTGGATTTTCCATATTTTCTCAATATTCCTATTTATTTATTTTTCAAAATTAACTTTGATTTTTTAACATTTTCATCGATTTTCTAAGATTTTCTTGGATTTTCTTAGATTTTCTGTACCTGGGAATTACTATTTTTTTAAATTTTCAAACATTTTTATCGATTTTCTAAGATTTCCTTGGATTTTCTAAGATATTCTAAGATTTTCTAAGATTTTCTGAGATTTTTTGCATTTCCTGGACAACTGCGACTGTGCGATTATTTGATTTTTGAATGTTCATCATCTAATTAATTTGTTGTCAAAAGTAAAATTTACGAATTTTCATTCAGATGTAAATCAATTTTCTTTTCTTTTCGTTAATTCAGGAGACGTCCCTGGTTTCTTCAATTACTTTGAATTAATGTTAACCGCTGTACATCGCTACTTCGTTTTAGGGATTAATGTGTTAGAGTGAAAATTTTGGTACACTAGATTTTTCGCAAATTTTCTTAGATTTTCTAAGATTTTCTTCAATTTCCTGAGATTTTCTATATTTACTCGAAATTCCTGCTTATTAAGATTTTCAAAATTTACCGAGAATTCCTATTTTCTTAATTTTTTAATTTTTTTTTCGATTTTCCAAAATTTTCTAAGATTTCCTAAGATTTTCTTAATTTTCATAAGATTTTTTGAATTTTCTATATTTCTTATTATTAAGATTTTCAAGATTAACTTGGATTTTCATGCATTTTAAATATTTCCTCGACATTCCAGCTTATTAAGGTTTTCTAGGATTTTTTACATTTTTTTTGGGAATTCTTACTTCTTCAAATGTTCCAAGATTTCTTTGGATTTTCTAAAATTCTCTTCGATTTTCCAAAATTCCTTTGCATTTTTGTATTTCATCGAAATTCCTGCTAATCAAGATTTTCTAGAAATTTCTACATTTCTTGGGAATTCCTGTTTCTCCAAATTTTTTAAGATTTCATTGGATTTTCTATAATTTTCTAAGATTTTCTGTTTTTCAACATTTCCTGGGAGTTCCTATTTCTTCAGATTTTCCAAGATTTACTTGAATTTTCCAAAATTTTTATTGATTTTCTAAGATTTCCTTGGATTTTCTTAGATATTGTAAGATTATCTAAGATTTCTAAAATTTTTTTGGATTTTCTAAAGTTTTTATCGATTTTCTGGGATTTCTTTGGATTTTCTAATATTTTTTAATTTTTCTTTAGATTTTCCATATTTCCTCAATATTCCTGTTTATTAAAATTTTCTAAGATTAAATTAGATTTTTTTAAATTTTTGGGAATTCAAATTTCTTCAGATTTTCTTGCATTTTCTACATTTCCGTGAAATTCCTGTTTATTAATATTTCTTTGGATTTTCCAAAATTTTCTTCGATTTTCCAAGTTTCCTTGCATTTTTATATTTCTTCAAAATACCTGTTTATTAAGATTTTCGATAATTTTCTAAGATTTTCTACATTTCCTGGGAGATCTTATTTCTTCAGATTTTCGAAGATATAATATGTTAATTTTCTATATTTCTTCATTATTTCTATTTATTAAGATTTTCTAGGATTTTCTTCGATTTTCTAAGATTACTTTGCATTTTCTATATAATATCGAAATTTCTGCTTGTTAAGATTTGCTATAATTTCTTAGGTTATTTTTCATTTCATGGAAATTCCTATTTCTTCAGATTTTCCAAGATTTACTTGAATTTTCCAAAAAATTTTATTGATTTTCTAAGATTTCCTTGGATTTTCTTAGATATTGTAAGATTATCTAAGATTTTCTGAGATTTTCAGTTTTTCCAAAAAATTTTTAGATTTTCTAATATTTCCTAAGATTTCTTTGGATTTTCTATATTTTCATCAATATTCCTACTTATTAAGATTCTCCAAGATTACCTTGGAGTTTTTAATATTCTTGGAAATTCTAATTTCTTCAGATTTTCTAAGATCTCCTTCCATTTTCTATATTTTCTCAAAATTCCTGTTTATTAAAATTTTCTGGGAATTCCTATTTCTTCAGATTTTCCAAGATTTAGTTGGATTTTCTAAAGTTTTCATCGATTTTCTAGGATTTATTTGGATTTTCCATATTTCCTCAATATTCCTGTTTATTAAAATTTTTCAAGATTAAATAAGATTTTTTTAAATTTTTGGGAATTTAAATTTCTTCAGATTTTCTTGCATTTTCTACATTTCCTTGAAATTCCTGTTTATTCAGATTTATTTGGATTTTCTAAAATTTTCTTCGATTTTCCAAAATTCACTTGCATTTTTATATTTCATCGAAATTGCTGCTAATTAAGATTTTCTAGAAATTTCTACATTTCTTGAGAATTCCTGTTTCTCAAAATTTTTTTAGATTTCATTAGATTTTCTATAATTTTCTAAGATTTTCAGTTTTTCTACATTTTCTGGGAGTTCCTATTTCTTCAGATTTTCCGAGATTTACTTGAATTTTCCAAAATTTTTATTGATTTTCTAAGATTACCTTGGATTTTCTTAGATATTCTAAGATTATCTAAGATTTTCTGAGATTTTCAGATTTTCCAAAATTTTTTTAGATTTTCTAATATTTCCTAAGATTTCTTTGGATTTTCTATATTTTCATCAATATTCCTACTTATTAAGATTCTCCAAGATTAACTTGGAGTTTTTAAAATTCTTGGGAATTCTAATTTCTTCAGATTTTCTAAGATTTCCTTCCATTTTCTATATTTTCTCGAAATTCCTGCTTATTAAAATTTTCTAGGATTTTCTACATTTTCTGTGAATTTCTATTCATTCAGATTTTCTAAAATTTTCTTCGATATTCCAAGATTACCTTGCATTTCTTATATTTCTTGGGAATTCCTATTTCTTCAGATTTTCCAAGATTTAATTGGATTTTCTAAAGTTTTGATCGATTTTTTCGAAATTTCTTCAGATTTTCTTGCATTTTCTACATTTCCTTGAAATTCCTGTTTATTAAGAATTCTTTGGATTGTCTAAAATTTTCTTCGATTTTCCAAGTTTCCTCGCATTTTTATATTTCTTCAAAATACCTGTTTATTAAGATTTTCGATAATTTTCTAAGATTTTCTACATTTCCTGGGAGTTCTTATTTCTTCAGATTTTCTAAGATGTAATTTAGTTTTGTATATTTCATCAATATTTCAACTTATTAAGATTTTTTAAGATTTTCCAAGATTTCTTTGGATTTTCAATTATTTTCTGTATTTTCTCGAAATTCTTACTTATTAATATTTTCTAGGATTTTCTATATTTTCTGAGAATTCCTATTTCTTCAGGTTTTTTAAGATTTCATAGAATATTCTATATTTTCTCAATTTTTCTGCTGATAAATAATTTCTAAGATTTTCTAGAATATTTTACATGTCCTGGAAATTCTTATTTGTTCACTTATTTCACGAGTTCCTAAAATTTTGTAAAAAAAATTTTATATTTCCTTAAAATTTCTATTTTCTTTTAAAATTTTCTGGGATTTTCTATATTTCCATGGATTTTCTGTATTTCCTAGAAATTCTTGCCTATTAAGATTCTCTAGAATTTTCTTAGATTTTCTAGGTTGTTCTGAATTTCCTGGGAATTTTATTGTTCCAGATTTTCCAAGATTTTCTTAGAATTTTCATATTTGCTCGAAATTCCCGCTTAATAAGGTTTTCTACACTTCTTTGCAATTTTTATTTTTTCAAATTTTCCAAGATTTTCTAGGATTTTCAACTGTTTCTGGGAATTGCTATATCTTCAGATTTTCGTTGATCTTCTTGAATTTTCTAACATTTTCTTTGAATTCCTTGACTTTTCTGAAATTTATTTTGATTTATTAACATCTCCTAATCAGATTACCCGTCCTTGTAGCCCAGATCTAAAATCTTCTACATTTCTTGGGTAATCCTATATCTTCAGATTTTCTAAGATCTCCTAGAATTTCCTTAGATTTTCTATGATTTCCTACAATTCCGGAGAATTTATTTTTTTTAAATTTACCAAGATTCTTTTAAATTTTCTAGAATTTTTTATATTTCCTAGAAATTCCTATTTCTTTAGATTTTCTAAGATTTCCAAGAATTTTTCATATTTTCTCAAGATTTCTGCTTATAAGGATTTTCTGGGATTATCTAAGATTATCTAGAATATTCTACTATTCCTGGAAATTCTTATTTCTTCAGATTTTCCAAGATTTCCTTGGGTTTTCTAAAATTTTCTCAAAATTTCTATTTCTTAAAATTTTCTTGGATTTTCTATATTTCCTCGAAATTCCTGTTTATTAAGATTTTCTCGGATTTTCTAAAATTATATAAAATTTTCCAAGACTCTTTTGAGTTTTCTAAAGCTTTTACCGATTTTGTAAGACTTCCTTAGATATCGTTAGATTGACAAATCTGAATTGCAATTCACGATTTCTGAATATCAGTTGAAAAATCTGAATTATAATTGACGATTTCTGAATATCAACTGGCAAATCTGAATTACAGTTGACGATTTCTGAATTGCTGGTGGAAAAAATGTAGAATTTTTTACATTTATTGGGAATTCCTATTTATTTAGATTTTCCAAGATTTTCTTGAATTTACTAAAATTGTCTTTGATTTGATGAAAATTCTTGAAATTCCGATCCTGGTGTACAATACATTTTTCAGATATTTACTGGGTCGGATCAGTTCGCAAACCCGGTTCGGCGCGAGTACAGTTCGGTGCACATCCGGTTGTCACACAAGAAAAATTATTTACACTAAATAATAATAATAATAATAAAAACCTTCTTTTGTATTTTTCAGAAAAAACAAAAGCCAAACTTTGGTTGTTTTTAAACTGGAGGAGTTGGGGGAATCACCAACAGAAATAGCTATAAGATAGAGAGATAATTTAAATTGAATATTCCTATCGGTGACGTAATAATTAGTCAACCTTCGGTAAAATTAATCAGTAATAATTAAAATTTTACCAATTACTTAATTTACAAAGTTAACGACATTTGAAAACTCAAAATTCGTAGTACCAATCCTACTGTTGGTACCTGTAAAAGTAACAATTAGTAAATTTTATTTTATTATGTTTGATAATAAAATAAAAGCGGTAAATTTAAATGAATCAATTATATTAGTGTAAATTGAAATTTATAGATCCTGAGATATCAGAGAGAAACAAACAATCGCATAATTGGGTCTAAATTGAAATTATTAACAGCGAAATGAAACCTAATAATAAAAAGGTAATTAATGAAAGTCGTACACGCAGAATAGTGGAAGTTAATTAAAATAAATGAAAACGAAACAATTTTTGGTTTTGTCGTAATTTTAGAAAAAAAAGTGGCTTTGAATTTATCGGTGTTTTTGTAGCGGTAATTTATTTAAATTGAAGTTTATTTTTAATTTATGTTCACGTAGCAGCGTCGCGACGTTTCAGCGCACCTAATTTCTACCGGAAGGACTTTAGTGAAAACTTGTTTAATTATTTTCTTAGGAAATTGGTGTTTTTATTGGTCGGCGGTGATGAAAAAAACACATTTGAGTTGTCATATTAAATATCGACCCCCCTGAAAAGGATATAACAAAATGTGACGAACTGCTGTGCAGAGTCCGAATCGGGGTCCGGTAAAACTGAAGCTTTTTCCGGGTTTTGTATTATTTACGAGTTGGCTCTGGTAGTCCCGTTATTAAAGAAGTAAATCAAAAACGGGTGCATTCGCCTCAAAAGCTCCATTACCTTTAGTTGGAAAAATAATTATAACTCGACTGGGTTGTTCAAATTATATCCGAAAGTTCGAACAAGTTTCACGCTGCAATGTGCATTTCGATATGAAATTGCGCCATGAAAGGGAAAAGATTCGACGCGACGTATGTTGTGTGCTCTTATAAATTATTTATTACCTCGTGGTAGTTGAGCTGTGCTGTAGAAGAAGTGCACGATTGGATTGATAAATCAGCAACTTGGCCTCTGGGAGATTCGGAGGATTTAGCCGCAGAAACCGCGCATTGCAGCTGAAGCTTTACTGCAAAATATGCATACCTACGTCTCTCTTTTCCACTACCATTCCCGCTTACATTATCATTTTCCAGACTCAAATTGTTTAATTTTATTTTCTCCTTAAAACAGCTAATTAAGTCGTTTCCTAGAGATTCCTTAGGGTTTCCACTGAAATTGAAATTTTTAAATTTTAAAATAACACCAAAATAAATATTTAACACGTTTTTCATTTTAAAATAAATTTTCTTCGCCGGAAAATCGATTTTCCTCGAAATTTGAATTTTCTCCGCCAAATATTAAACAAAGACCCGCCGCCTCACTATGAATATTAATTTCAGGTGTTTTAAACATAAAACAAAAGAAAAAACAAAACAATAACTTAATGGCAATTTTGACACCGTCAATTTCATCCCTAACCTAAAAATTTTCATCAAATTTAATTGATTTTCAGATTTAAATTTTTCAAGTATTAGCTTGTTTTCTTGGCTTCTTATCAAAATTTCACAAAAAACCAAAATTTACACTAAAAACGGAACAAAACACAATAAAAAACAAGAAAATCAAGAATGTCTGGATGTCATAGTTTCGCAATTTTCATAGCAAAAATTTTGTTTCCGACCTACTAAGCAAATTGGAAATGCTATAATATTATACTTAATAGAGACATATACATGTTGCAAAATAATATATACTAGGAAAATTTTAATGCGAGATGAAATGATGAAAAATCAATACAATCTCCTCGTTTAGCGCAGATCCAGAGCTCTACAAATTTGTTTTACTCTTATTATGTTTTTTATTGAAAAATATAAGGTTAAGAATTCTAAATTAGATTTTTCGGGGGGGGGGGGAAGGGTATTGATAATTATTCTCCAAACATCTGCCTGGATCTAATGACTTAGGAATGCGAATCTTATAAAATACATGTTAGGTGCACAAAGGACAAAACTACAATGATTTAATTTTTAATTTATATTTAATTTTGTCGCAATTCGGAGCAACAGCCTAGATCAATTTTTTTCATATTTTGAGATATATTATTGTGATGTACCAAAATTTTCCGTTAAATTTTTAAATTTAATTTTGAAAATTTTGTATATTTTTCGGAAATTCTGATTTTTGTACATTTTACATTTTTTTACCCCCTCCCCCCCCCCCGCTTTCCAACATCACAGGTATTTTTTTTAATTTTTTTAAATCAGGGACAGCGAGGCAGACAGCCACGGTCAATGGCTTCCAGTTCAGCGCCGGAAGGGGGGAGGGGGAATTATCCTCCCAAAATTCGGAGCAACAGCCTAGGTCAATTGTTTTCATATTTTGAGATATATTATTGTGATGTACCAAAATTTTCCGTTAAATTTTTAAATTTAATTTTGAAAATTTTGTATATTTTTAGGAAATTCTGATTTTTGTACATTTTGCATTTTTGTACCCCCCCCCCCACCGCTTTCCAACATCACAGGTAATTTTTAAAAATTTTTTAAGCCACGGTCAATGGCTTCCGGTTCAGCGCCAAAAGGAGGGAGGGGGAATTATCCTTCCAAAATCTACGTTTGGGTTAGATACATGTCGCTGTACCTCCCCCCCCCCAATCAATTTTTTTTATTAAAAGTGGTGTCAAACATTAGAGCTACGTGTGAGCCTCAATGAGCTTCCATTCCCGTCTTTTGAGCTTCAACGTTCGCAGAGCTATTTGCAAAAACTTTGGGGGGGGGGGCTGTGGAGTTGATAGCCCCTCAAGTCGAATTTTTGATTTAAATTAATGTCTAACGTTAGAGCTTCATTTGAACTTCAACGAACTTCCATTCCCGTCGTTTCAGCCTCAACGGTCACGGAGCTATTTGAGAAATCTTTGGGAAGGGGCTGTATACACGTCCCCCCCCCCAAAAGTTTAGTTTAGGGGTAAAATTAATGACAAACGTTAGAGCTTCAATGAGCTTCCATTCCCGTCGTTTGAGACTTAACAGTTAGGGAGTTATATGCGAAATCTTTGGGGGGTGGGGTTGTATAGACATGTTTTTTAATTTTCAAAATGTTTGCATAATTTTAATATTACTTTGGGAGGGGGCTGTAAACACGCCCTCCCCCAAAAGTCGAATTTAGGATTAAAATTGGTGACAAACGTTAAAGCTTCAATGAGCTTCCATTCCCGTCGTTTGAGCCTTAACAGTTGCGGAGTTATTTGCGAAATCTTGGGGGGGGGGGGCTCTGGACAACAAGTCAAATTTTTTATTAAAATTGGTGTCTAACGTAGGAGCTTCGTTAAAGCCTCAATGAGCTTCCACTCCCGTCGCTTGAGCTTCAACGGTCGCAGAGCTATTCGCAAAAACTTTGTGGGGGGGGGGGCTGTAAACGCTTTCCCCCCTTCGAGTCAAATTTTGGGGTAAAATTGATGATAAACGTTAAAGCTTCGTGTGACCTTCAACAAGCTTCCGTCGTTTGAGCCTCAACCGTCGCGGAGTTATTCGCGAAGTTTTTGAGGGGGGGGGGGGGGCCGTAGACATTTTTTCAAATTTTTTGTTTCTTTTTAATTTTTGCTTAATTTTGGTGTCAATCGATACAGCTTTGTTTGAGCTTCAATGAGTTTTCATATTATTATAATTAATTACCATAATAAATCCCAAACTATATTTGACTCAGCCCTATAATGATTTAGAACTGTTATTCTTAGAAAATAAATGTTAGTTTTTTTTAACCCCCTCCCCCCCTTCAAAAAGTTAAAAAGTTTAATTTAGGGGTTAAATTAACGACAAACTTTAGAGCTTCAATGAGCTTCCATTCCCGTCGTTTGAGCTTTAACAGTTGCGGAGTTATTTGCGAAATCTTTGGGGGGGGGGGGAGCTGTGGACAACAAGTCAAATGTTTGATAAAAATTGGTGTCTAACGTAGGAGCTTCGTTAAAGCCTCAATGAGCTTCCATTCCCGTCGATTGAGCTTTAACGGTCGCGGATATATTTGCAAAAACTTTAAGAGGGAAGGGGCTGTGGTCATGATAGCCCCCCCCTCCAAGTCAAATTTTTAAATAAAATTAGTGTCTAACGTTAGAACTTCATTAAACCTCAATGAAATTCCATTCCCGTCGTTTGAGCTCCAACGGTCGCAGAGCTATTCGCAAAAACTTTGGGAGGGGGGGGGGCTGTAAACGCTTCCCTCCTCCCCCAAAAGTCAAATTTAGGGGTAAAATTTGTGACGAACGTTAGATCTTCAATGAGCTTCCATTCCCTTCGTTTGAGCCTTAACAGTTGCGGAGTTATTCGCAATATATAAATCTTGCGGGGGGGGGGGCTTGTAGACATATTTTTCAATGTTCAAAATGTTTGCGTAATTTTAATATTACTATTATAAGCAGGGCTCGGAAGTTATAGCGCTAAAAAAGTAAGCTTTTAGCTCTTTTATTTAATATAAACTGAAGAACACCAAAATTAGCGCTATAAATAGCACTAAAATATGAAAAATATGCAAAATAAAATTGTCAATCAATTTTTGTTTTTATAAATGGATATTTTAAATATTTTTAAATTTGCATGATCTACAGTTATATTTAAAATATTTTAAAAATTCATTTACAAAAAGATAATAAAATTGATTGACAATTTTATTTTACATATTTTTCATCTTTTAGTGTTATTTATAGCGCTAATTTTTGTGTTTTTAAGTTTATATTAAATAAAAGAGCTAAAAAATCACTTTTTTAGCTACTATAAACTGCTACATTCGACTCAGCCCTATAGATAATCTTTAGAAATTCCAATCTTAAAAAAACTTTTATATAAAAACTTTTACTTTACTCTGAAAAAGTATAATTTTTAGATTTTTTTTTCTGTTTTTAAGCCATTTAAGGTTGAAACAATAAAGGGGGGCTCATTGCCGTCAAAGTTGTCCCTCTTCCTGGGGTTTTGTTACGATTTTAATTTTGCGTTTATTTTCTTTCTAAATAAAAAAAAATACCCTTTCGAAATCTACGCTTGGTTTAGGTGCATGTCACTGCCCCCCCCCCCCATTTTCAAATTTTTGATTAAAATCTTTGTCAAACGTTTGAACTTCGTTTTAGCCTCAATAAGCTTCCATTTTAATTGTTTGAGCATCAACCATCGCGTAGCTATTCACGAAATTTTGGGTAAGGAAGAGGCCCCCCCCCTCAAGTCAAATTTTGGGGTAAAATTGATGATAAACGTTAAAGCTTTGTGTGACCTTCAACGAGCTTCCGTCATTTGAGCCTCAACCGTCGCAGAGTTCTTCGCGAAGTCTTTGAAAGGGGGGGGGGCGTAGACATCTTTTTAAATTTTTTGTCTTTTTTTTTAATTTTCGCTTAATTTTAGTGTCAATCGATACAGCTTTGTTTGAGTTTTCATATTACTATAAGTAATTACCTTAATAATTCCCAAACTATATTTGACTCAGCCCTATAATGATTTAGAACTGTTATTCTTAGAAAATACAAGTTAGCTGCACAAAGGACAAAACTATAGTGATTTAATTTTAAAAAATGCACATTTTAATTTTGTGCCAATTTGGTAAATTTTCATATTTACTTTGAAAATTTTGTATATTTTTAAGAAATTTTTTTTCGTTTTTTAAACTAGTTAAAGTTGAAACAATAAAGGGGGAGGGGAACCAGTCTCATTACAGTCAGAGTTGTTTCTCTTACTGCGATTTTTTATGATTTTAATTTCTAAATTAGTAATTTGATCAGGATTTCCGAAAAGGGGGCGAATTTGCCCTCTCCAAATCTACGCTTGGTCTAAGTACATATCTCTTCTGCCCCCCCCCCCCAATCGTCGACTTTTTGATTAAAATTTGTGTCAAACGTTTGAACTTCGTTTGAGCCTCAATGAGCTTCCATTTTCGTCGTTTAAGCATCAACCGCTGCGGAGTTATTCCCGAAATCTTGGGAAGGGGGGGGGTTTGTAGAGATGTTTTTAATTTTTTGTTTTTTCAAAATTATGGTGTCAATCAATAAAGCTTCGTTTGAACTTCAATGAGCTTCCAAATTACTATAAATGAGTGTTTCCCAAATGTCTCGAAATTGCGGATCTCCAAAATTAGACCCTAGTATCTAGGGACCCCCAGGAAGTTTCGTTAAAAAAAAAAAAAATCAAACCATGGCATTATGTGTCTATGTGTTAGCACCGTTGCTAGATCAAACATTAATTCTTAAAATTTCAGAAAAATTTCATGGTTAACGTATTTTTGTCTATTTGCTTATTTTATTATTTTCAGCTTTGCGGAGCTGGGGGGGGGGGGAGATAATTACTCTCCCAAAATCTGCGCTTGATATAATGGCTTAGAACTTTGAATCTTAGAAAATACATGTTAGCTGAACAAAAGACAAAACTACAGTGATTTTAATTTTAAATAAATTTTTTTTTAAATTGTTATATTTAAAAAAAAATTAAATTTTTTTAAAATTTTTATATTTAAGTAGTTACTTCAAAAATTATGTAAGTCAACTTTTAGGAAATTAAAATTTGTTTTGAACTTTTGAAATTAGTTAAGGTTGCAACAACTAAGGGGGGAAACCAGGCTTATTGCCCTCAGAGTAGTAGAAAAAATGGGGTAAATTCTAAAAAAAAAAGAAATAATAGAAAAAATCAGGGAACGAAAAGTAGAAAGAAACAGCAGTTAACTGATATAAAAACGGGATTGTCGGAAATGTAGAAATTAAACCAGAAAAAAATAATTAAAAAGAAAAAAAATCAAAATTTGAAGAATAAAATTAGGGCAAATTCATTCATAAAATTAAAACAAAAGAAAAACTTTGAACTTCAATAACAAAATAAATATTTTATAATAAAAAAAAAACGGAACAAAGATTAGAAAATGGCGTTTGACCTGATAAGTACAATTTGTAAACCCCCGGCTAAATAATTAAATCCAGTACGGTAATGTCGTGTTCCGGCCCAGAACCCAGTTAAATTCTTTTATTTATTAAAAAAAAATGTTGGATTTATTTAAAAAAAAAAATTGATTTAATTGTAAATCTTGAAAATATTTTAAATTTTCTGATTTTCCCGCCAACTAGTTGAGATTGCTACAACTAAGTGGGGAAACCAGGCTTCTTGCTGTCAAGATGACCGCTAGAGCAGTCTCCGAAGCAGTGACGTATTTAGAAAATGCTTTTGGGGGAGGGGCAGAACAAATATTTTCAGAATCTCGTTAATCCATTCGAGCGCGTCAGTGGGAACCGAATGAATAAATAAATAATAAACAAATAAACAAAAATAATTGAAAGTTATTTAAATTTAAAAACCTTATGGTAAACATTATTTTTATCAGGGGGGGCTTCAGAGATACAATCCGAGTCATCCTTGGGAGGGGGGCAATTGCCAATTTGCCCCCCTCTAAATATGCCACTTCTCAGAAGATTCTTATTATATCATAAAATGAATTTATAAACTAGAATATTTTAAATATTTTGAATTCCAAAAATCATAAAAATCCGGGTTCTACTTAAAAGACAAACACGCAAGTTTCAAACGATTTTAATTAAATAATAGCTTTGGGGTGGGATAACCGGTGCGTGTTAAGGTTTATCATGGTCATTTCAAAAAACAACTGAGTAGATTGACTTATATTCTTCTAAAACAGCGGTTTTTGATTTTGTGACATCGATTTTTATATTTTTTTTGAAATTTTATTTTAAAAATTATTAAAATCATACAAAACTGCAAATTCCGGACTACACAGTCCTGAGACTGGTTACCGAAACCGAGTCTGAATGTGATTTTTTCGTATTAGTTGTGGAAGTTACTTTCACACCGCCTACGAATACCAGTAAATCTACCCCTGTGCGCTTTATCTCTAGTACAATAATCTCCCACTGAAAATTAAAGCAGAAAAATATAATCCCTGACGTAAATAAGCTAGGCAACCTCTAGACACGAATGTTAATTGGGTTGCATATCTGCAAATTTATTTCTAATTAGTGGCATCCAATTAGAAATCCAAGAATTGCCAAGAGTAACCACTATTGGGCGGACGAGTTAGGAACTTCGTTAATTGTTTCGTTGACTTTCAAAAAAATATTGAATTTTAGTGGCAGAATTGGCTAGAGCGTAGGATTGAAGGTAATTATTATAAAACAAAAAGTAAACTGTTAGGCGTTTTTGTGCACTTTAAGTGCATTCTAACGGAAAACAAAGAAAATGTGAGGTTTATTATTAATCTCTTGGCACAGAGTATTTCACTTAAAACAGTAAATGTGTTCCGTGAAGTGCAGAAAGTCGTAAAAGATTGTATGGTACTTTAAGCATTGCTAATTGCAACTATGCATTTTACATAACAATGAAACTTTAATTAACTGTCTTAATGAGGAGCCAAAAAACAGAAACTCAATTATTTGGCGATCGATAAATACAAAATTAATGGTACGAACGAGTATTTGCACCGCGATGTTGTCAGTTCCCAGATGTGCAGTCTCCGGCATTAGATATTCAAATAGATCCTATACATCCAGTCCATATTCTAGATTCCAGGTATAGAGAACCACGTTTTGTGTTTTGTAGCTATAGTGTTATGTGCCTGCCTTTATTATGCATGACATTACCACTTCAATGAAATTGCATATTGCTATAGTGCAGTTTAATTCTCACTATGGTAATGTGTGCAAATTTTCCTGATGTGGTCCTATTTCATACACAGTTTAATTAAGATTTTGCGCCGCATATACTAGAGTTTAGCAAAAATTATGCAGATTAACCGGGAAGAGTTAAATCGTGCTATTTTACTAAAATTACTTGACCAAATACAAATTACACCCAAGCAAGAAGGTAATTCCACAATACAATTTTAACTTTGTTTCATCAAACAAAAGAAGTGCATTATTATTATTATTACAACTGCTCTCTGTTAATACGCAGCTAATTACTCGACAGTAATTGAAATGTCGGCTACAATGAAAGTTTTATTATCACAAACAATATCTCATTAAATTGGTTATTGATGAACACAGGCAGCTCTGTTGCGTTTATCAAATTAAGAAAATTAGCTCTATTGAACTAAACCTGCATTCTGTGTATTTTAGAATTTATTCAGTTGTATTTGCAAAAATTAACAGAGAGAAAATTAAAGACAACAGAATGACAGGCAATTGCATTAATTAAACAATAATAATTGTATGTAATTGAAAATTATCACAGGATATTCGGACCAGTAAGATACCAAGCGTTTTTGGAATAATAGTGATACTATTAGTATCAACCAGCCAGCTGGAAAACCCGAAAATAGAGAATAAGAAAATAAAAACTCGGAAAAAAATTACAATTAAATTTAAAAAAACTAAACTCGTAGCAACAACACCCAACGTGGGGCGCTTAAGTTATGCATATTGTATTTCTTTTGTTTCAGCTACTACAAAAATTTTTTCAGCTACTACTATAATAAATAATCGGATTTATGTAAAATTAAAATTATATAAACCCTTGAAACAGTTTTGAAAATATAAAATAGAAAATGAGTGGAAATTCCGACCAAAACAGGATATTAGTTAGAAATAATAAATCAGTGTAATGGCATTGGAAATAATCGGTTCAACATCCAATAAAATGCAAAAAATAGAGCAAGTGCATCGACAAATCTTTTACATTTACTAGGATTAAGTCAACATCGAACCGAGCAGTGTAATCTCCGACTTACTAATCATGTATTTGCATTCAATTTTGTTTTTATAAATTTTTCCAACATTGCACGTATTTTTAATCATCCCGTACTTTGGGAGGTATTACGTTTAAACCATAGACTATTAATTTGTTTTGCAAAAAATACGGAAGTGACTCAATTAATAAATTAAATAAAAAGAAATAAAAGCAATTCAGCAAAATAAAAACCAAATTAATTTTGCAAGATATTTCGCAAATTTGTTTTTATTTAAAAGTCTTTCTAATTTAATTTGCGATGCTTCAAAGCACTGAAAAATTATTTTCTCCTAATTTAATTTAAAAAAAAAATTTTAAATTGATGGTTTAGAAAAATGAACGTCGGATATTTTATTAAAATGCTTAAAATCATAATATACAAAAATTATTCCGACAAATTGCTAAATAATGACAAGTTTGTGTATATTATTTATTTTAATAAAATTGTCTGCTGATGGCTGCAAGTTATGGCAATAAGAAAAAAATACAAAATTGAAAAACAATTTAATTACAAACCTGGTGAATGATCTCACAAACTTTCTAGCTTTGCGATAATCGGAGTGAAATAATTACATTTTTTTTGATGCAACAAAAATTTCCGCTGTTTACCTCTTTACTACATTTATTACAAAAAATTTACGAATTTTCCTTTTAATTGTCTTCTACATTAATTTAGCTTTACAGGTAATCGCTTACGTTGACGATGACGCTTCAATTTTGGAAGATTTGGTTTTGTTCCCACAGTAAGTTTAAGTTTAATTCAAAATTACTGTTTGAGTTACACTGAAACAATTGACAAAAACAAAACATGAATTTGAAAAAAAAATTTAATTTTTTCAGTGTAGAAACACTATGTAAATGTACATAGATATATATTGTAATTTTACATGATAAATTATGTAATTTTAAAAATTCAGTTTATTTATTTACATGTACTTTTAATTTTTTCATGTAAAATACATTCACATGTAGTAACATTTACATAAATTTACATAAATTTAAGAATAGATATTCCATGTAAATTTACACAGGTTTATGTAAGTAATATAAATCAAAAATACACATTCTATGTAAACTATGCTTTCGTAAGTAAGGTGAACAAATCTGAGAGAGAGAGAGAGAGAGATATTATTACATTAAGACTTTAATAATGTAATTTCACTAAATTTTTTAATCTAATATTAACATTATATAATGTAATTTTATTTTAGGTAAATTTACATAAATTTACATAAAGCCTGAAGTCAACTATTTTATTCACAATTTCACTCACGAAAAGGAGATCTGATTGGTTTATGCATTAGGCCGCAGAACCTAGGCGATCATAATTCACAACAAATTACATTATTTTCAATGTAAAACTTAGATTGTGTTTAGTGTAAATTTACAGAAAGCAAATAACTTCGAAGAACATGTAATTGGTGAAATTTAATTGTAGCATAAAAAATCGGGAGGTTCTGAAAAAGTGATCGATCTGTGCGGGCTTTAGTCCGCACAACCTGGGGAATCAAATTCCACACCATTAAGTTCAGTACACCTTATTACGGTAATATTACACTATATAATGTAATATTACATATTACATTGTTTTCAATGTAATAAAAATTACATTTTTATAGAGGAATATCTCTTATTATATAGTATACGCCATCTAGTGGATTGGGTGATCTCTACGTCTCAATTTTTAATACATGGCTGGTGCTCTATATACAGGTTGTTGAATAAGTTAGCCGATCATACCTATATGATTCCTTTGTTGCGGCTGGGACTCTGCGACTGAAGTCGCAGTGAATGCTACTTTTTCCGGTTTGGGAAGAAAGCTAACCCAAAGTGTCGAATCTAACACGGCCGAGCACATTTGCTTATTTGAAGTGGGACGAGTACAGCTTAGGTTCAGGTTTAGGCTGACTCTCTCTAGAATTCCTCTCAATTCATTTCTTTTGCAACAAATTTCTACAAAATTCTACAAATTCTATAAAACTACAAAGTATCTTAGCCAATAAACTACTTGCTAGGCTTATAAAATAAAAATCCCGAAAGGGTAGAAAAACCAGGAAGCGTATGCTTATAAAGTAAAAGTCCCGAAAGGGCTGAAAGAGTAGGAAGCGTAAGCTTAGGAAATAAAAGTCTCAAAGGGCAGAAAGACCAGGAAGCGTAAGCTTAGGTAACAAAAGTCCCACAAAGGGCAGGAAGTTTAGGAACCGTTTGCTTATAAAATAAAGCCCCGAAAGGGCTGAAAGGGCTGAAAGAGTAGGAAGCGCAAGCTTAGGAAATAAAAATCCCAAAGGGTAGAAAGACCGGGAAGCGTAAGCTTAGGAATAAAAGTCCCAAAGGGCAGAAAGACCAGAAAGCGTATGCTTATAAAATAAGAGTCCCGAAAGGGTAGAATGAATAGGAAGCGCAAGTTTAATAAACATCTGACGAGTAAAAGCCAGTCCAACAAGGCCGCTCTCAGGGCAGACCCGAAGAAATGCCAAGATGCGATACTAGGCTCCCTGAGGTAGGGGGGTGAGTTTAGTGAGTGAAACCTCACACTCCCGGATTACATTAATCCGGGGTCTTTTTCAAAATTCTCACCTCCCGGCTCGTACCAAAAAAAAAAGGTTCAGGTTTAGCTTAGGTTCAGGTTTGGTTCAGGTTTAGGTTAGGTTCAGGTTTAGGTTAGGTTCAGGTTTAGGTTAGGTTCAGGTTTAGGTTAGGTTCAGGTTTAGGTTAGGTTCAGGTTTAGGTTAGGTTCAGGTTTAGGTTAGGTTCAGGTTTAGGTTAGGTTCAGGTTTAGGTTAGGTTCAGGTTTAGGTTAGGTTCAGGTTTAGGTTAGGTTCAGGTTTAGGTTAGGTTCAGGTTTAGGTTATGTTCAGGTTTAGGTTAGGTTCAGGTTTAGGTTAGGTTCAGGTTTAGGTTAGGTTCAGGCTTAGGTTAGGTTCAGGTTTAGGTTAGGTTCAGGTTTAGGTTAGGTTCAGGTTAGGTTCAGGTTAGGTTCAGGTTAGGTTCAGGTGAGGTTCTGGTTAGGTTCAGGTTAGGTTCAAGTTAGTTAAGTTGAGGTTAGGTTCTGGTTAAGTTCAGGTTAGGTTCAGGTTAGGTGCAGATTTTAAATTAGCAATTAAGCAGATAAAATTTTAAATTAAAAATACGGGTGAAAAAATCCCCCAAATTTGCGGGCCTCTGATATCCGAGGGTAACTTGTAGTATCGAATGCCAAATTTTTGGGTTATTTTATCGGAATTTGATTTTTATTTTACAATATTATGTTCTCTCTTTTCGGGCCGCTTTGGCCATTGGGGCCTAGGCAAATGCCTAATGCGTCTACTAATTGTCGATCGATGGCAGAAATCATAATAAACCGGGACTGATGTTAAACGTATTTTATTAATATAAATTCAAATATTGATTGAGCTTCAGTGTAGGCATTGGCAAACCGGGGGGGTCTGGGGGGTATGGAATACCCCCCAGTGTACGGTTTACTTCTTTTTCATGGTCCAATAGTATTAGTTCTCCAGTACTGAAGAGTTACTTATGATTTGGGAATAAAATAAAAGTGTGCACTGGGGGGTATTCCATACCCCCCAAACTCCCCGGTTTATCCTCATTGTTTTGTGTTTCTTAATCTGAAATTGATAATTTAATAAGTTGTAGCGATCTCACAATATATTTAAAGCTTTGAAAACCGAAAGAGATAGAACTACTATCTTTAATAATATCTACTAATTACTAAGTAATTTTACTTTTCCATATACGGAAGTTGAATATCCTTGATCGATGGCAGAAACCATAATAAAACGGGCCTGAGGTTAAAAGTATTCATTTATTATTATAACTTCAAATATTGATTGAGCTCTAACGTAGCCATTGGCAAACCGGGGGGTCTGGGGGGTATGGAATACCCCCCAGTGTGCGATTTACTCTTTATTCATGGACCAAGACTTGTTTGCTTAAATAACAAATGTGAATAATTCAAGTTTTAATTATAAAACAATTTTGACGACTTGTAGCTTTGAAGGAAAATGCAAAACTAAAACAATTCGTATCATTTGCAAGAAATTCACGGCGCGCTACTGAGTGAATTAGTGTTCTTTAGGTGGATGGAGATATTTTAATAGATATTGAGAGTTCTGTGGATTTGTGTGAGCAACAATTAGATAAAAAAATCAACAGCATGAAATTTACTGAAAGCAATAACTGAAATTACGCAAGATGTAGACTTGCTCTTATCAGGATCAAATAAGAAAAATAAAAATAAAAAGGAATTTCTCCGAAGCAATGAAATCAGTTGCTCAGAGTCTCAAAAGCAATTTTCAAGCAAACCAAAAACAGAAAAATATTGTCCAAATCGGCAATGCCTAATACATTTCAATCAGGTAATAATAATTTAAGTATTCAATTATTAGGTCAGGTTGGATTACTTTAGGTTAAGTGTGTGTCAGGCTTTCATCATTAGTTGATTTCTCAATATTCTATCGATGTCCCTAGATAATCTAAAAAGTAACAAGATAATGAAATAGAAAATGATGAGAGAGCTGTGTGGCATCGTCAGCAATATAAACTATAACTCCACATAACCGGTATAGTTTGATCGTGATTGTACCAAATTGGATATCAGATCAAAAATATACAAAAACATTTCAAGTGTTTTACGTTTTGCTTTAGAGGAAAAATTGTGTAAAAATAAGAACAAACAAAAACAGCAATTATATTAGAGAAACAACAGGAAAAATACGAGACAAACTCGATTTTGTCGTAGTTATTCTTTTGGTTGTTTGCATTTACCGCCAAAGCAATTATTTACAGTTTCCGTGCCGCATAAATTTTTCGCATTTATTTAAAGTAATCCTCTGCTACCTTATAAAAGCTGACCGCTGAAATTTCAAGGTGGCATTTTGTAAAACCGTTTTTTTTTTGTTTTTTCAAAAATTATATTATCCTCGAGAACGTCGATGCGAAATTTGCTTTTCTCCGCGCTTTAAAATGGAAAACTTTATCCTAAAATAACAAGACGGAAGTTTTCAAATCAAATTAATATTAAATTATCCTAAGGACTTATTTATATATGTATAACGAACTAGTATTTCATTAAAAATTCCATTACACGGGCCAGAAAATTAAAGAAAGTTATGAGTCTTGGCTGCGGAGCTTAAGAAGCTTTTAATTTTTTTAACTTTTGGGTTGAGTGGATTTTTTTTGGGAGAGCTAATCGATGATAAGGTAAAAAAGATGTAAATTTAAATCCCGTTTTGAGTTTTGTGTCGAATGCTCGATGATGAACTTCGAACAAAAGCCCTAAGCAATAATATAACTTCAATTTCGCATTGGCTGATGCGCCGGATAGACAAAATTCCATTAGAGAACTTGCATAACCATTCCCAAGGGATGACCCTCCCAAATTCAGAAGTGTAGCCGCCTCGGTTATTAAATAATGAGCTAGGATGATTCTTCATTATACATTCCACGAATTTCTCCTTTTTGCATTTCGTCGGGCGGGCGGTTAAAGCCTCTTCCGTAAAAATGGGAACTTGCAGAGGAAAACTAGAAATTTGTTATTGCGTAAAGCTATTAAGCTAAGATGATGCCTTGTTACTATTTTATTATTCCCTAGGTTATAATTTATATAGTGAGCCATATTGTTATGCGAACAAGAACTTTCGTGTTAAATTAAATGATAGCAGTAAATGCTACGTCATTCGTTCGGTTCGTTATGTTTTCAGGAGGAACGTTTACTTCCTACCTAGCTTTAAATTAAAATTACTAATTTAAAACAATATCCTCGCCTATGTTCGAAGAACATCAAAACAAAATTAACGACTTACGTCTTCCTGTTTACGTGAGAAGGCTTTGAAAATGAAAATTTTGCATATTACTCGAAAAAAACGCAACCATTTACATAAACATGGAAGACTCTTCATTTAAATATTACGACCTTAATTACCTTTTATTTCTAAAATTCTACTTAAGAATAAGAGAGGAATTGTTGCACTAATCGACCTGTGCATGGGGGCAACGAAAATTATTTAATTTACTTAATACTTTTTAATAATTAATTTTTTATGCTAAATTTGTTCCTACGAGGACGTCGACGATCAAAACTTTAAAAGCTTCCATTACCCTACGTTCCCTAACGTATAAGATTAACGTTTTTGAGATGACATAAGGGAGAACACCGTTTTTCTAGAATAACTTAGAAACTATGTAAAATGTCTGAACACTTTTGTCTCTTAAACTGTTTTTGAGTTAGTTATTTATTTATTTTTAAATTAATATCAAAAAGTTTTTTATTTGGGAAAACCCTCTTCAACGAGGCGGGGTGGTATATCACTTAATAATTTGAAAATTTCCTTCAAGATCAACTAAGTTGTTATTAAAAAAAAATTGATACGGCACTGGAGGGTATTCCATACCCCCCAGACCCCCCGGATTGAACCGTGAAAATAAATTCTAGTTTGTTAATCTGATAACTTCTTGAATTTGAAATATGCGGACGGACACGGGACCAGAACGTAAGGCTTCTTGCTATACTTCATACAGAAGCCTAAAAACAAAAGTGATTGTGTAACCATGGTTTGTTGATAAGACGGGAAAGTATCAAACAATGTATTAGAAACAAAATTAACTAACCTAACTATTAGCAAACCTCTAAAATAATCTCCAACCTAACTTTCAAGTTAACCTATAACTTGGTTTTGAGTTATCTGAAAAAATATATTAATTTATTTTTAAATTAATTTTAAACTGATTTCAATTAGCGAAAACTCTCTTCAATGAGGCGGAGTGGTATATCTCTTACTAATCTAGATATTTACTTCAAAATCATCTAAGTTATTGTTGAAAGAAATTGATTAGGCACTGGAGGGTATTCCATACCCCCCAGACCCCCCGGATTGAACCGTGAAAATAAATTCTAGTTTGTTAAGCTGATAACTTCTTAAATTTGAAATATGTAGACGGACACGGGATCAGAACGTAAGGCTTTTTGCTATACTTCATACAAAAGCCTAAAAACAAAAGTGATTATGTAACCATGGTTTGTTGATAACACGGGAAAGTACCAAACACTGTATTAGAAACAAAATAAACCAACTAATTATCATAGTAATTAAGTAGCTCAACTATTAGTAAACCTCCAAGGTAACCTCTAACCTAACTTTTAAGCTGACCTATAACTTGTTTTTGAGTTATCTCAAAAATTTATTTATTTATTTTTAAATTAATATCAAAAAATTTTATATTTGCGAAAACTCTCTTCAATGAAGGCGGAGTGGTATATCCCTTACCAATCTGATCATTTGATTTTAAAAAGAATTGATAAGATGCTGGAGGGTATTCCATACCCCCCAGACACCCCCGGTTTGAACCGTGAAAATATATAGTGATCTAATCTCTAGCCTAATCTTTAGTATAACCTCTAACAGTTGCGTGAAGAAACAGAAGGTGGCAAAGGGGCAATTTCCTCCCCCCTCCAAGGATGATTCGGATTGTATTCCTGAAGCCCTCCCTGATAAAAAGAATGTTTACCACAAGGTTTAAAAATTTAAATACTTTAAATTATTTTTATTTACTTGTTTATTATTTATTTAATTATTTATTTATTCGGTTACCATTGACGCTCACGAATGGATTAAAGAAATTCTTAAAAAATTTTTTTTTGATCGTCGTTAGAATTAAAGTCGTTAGAATATAGTTGACCTTTCATAATGTAAGTTGAATATGCGGTTGAGATAGAGGTCAATAAAAACAAAACTATTAAGTTGCTTAACGTTTCGGGTTCTTTATTAACCCATTTTCAATGCTAAAAATATACAAATAAAATAAAAACAAGAAAATTATTTGACAAAATTAAACACAAAATTCAAATTAGAAAAAAAAATTAGGAAAATTAGAAAAATATAAAAAAAGAATTTTAACCTATAAGGTAACCTCTAACCTAACTTTTAAGCTAACCCATACCTCTTACTCTAAGAAGAAGGACGTTGAATCGTCGCTCTCCGAAAACAAAATAAAATCCACTCGGAATCTCCTTTTGATAAATTCCTGACGTCATAAGCAGCCCCGTAGCCAAGGGGGGTGGGCACGAGCACATGGTAGCACATGGTAGCTCGTGCCCGCCCCCCCCTAATATTCAGAGGGAAAAACATTTTGAAAAATAAAATAGGTAATATTTTAAATTCTCGGAAGGGGAACCCCCAAATTGTTTGAGTTTTTTACGCAATTACCAGTTCAATAATTGATATTACCCCCCTTCCCCCCAAACTGCCCGATTTCACAATTTGCAGGTTTGAATGCAAATTCTCCAATTGACTTTCTTAAATGGAAACCTGTCTCTTTTCCGGAAAATAATACATCTCCACATTGAGGTAGTATGCCCCGAGGAGGCGAGGAGCCGAGAAACCGAGGAGAGAGCTTTTGCGTCATTAGCCACCCCCCCCCCCCCCACTTTAGCTTATACTAAATAAAATTACAATTTTTTTTGCAATTGGATTTGAAGTAGAATTATACTTTGACGACACGTTTCTAGTTGTCCCCCTACTATCATATAGCTAACTGTAAGCCACAACTACTCTAACCTCTATCAGGCTCTTAACCTAACTTAATCTCCTACTTTTATCATAACCTCTTCAACTGAACTTTTTTTACACCAAAAAAGCCAGTATAAATCTCCGCCACTGTTATTCCGTCCTGTATATTGTATTAGTAGACGCCACGCCCACAAAGAGCTGATAGCTTCGGACAATGTTACCTTGTCTAACTGTCAGTTAAAGTTAGAGAACTTCCAAAACTAGGATAAATCCGACTGGTTTTGAAATGTTACTTGTAAATTTGCAAATTACTTGTTTGCGATGTCTTCAGGTGAATAAATATTTTCTTTTTATGCTGCCTTTCATCTTTATACTTTGGTCCAATTTCCCAAATTTCATACGATTTTCCTCTTGTCGTGAAAAACTAAACAATCCGGATTTTCCCGGATTTCATCAGATTTTTCTTCGGCAGTGAAAACACCAATTGATAAGTTTTAGGAATAGGAACTTCTTTAAGGCCGAAGAAAGGTGGATGCATTGGAGTGGCTGCATCTAGCGCCAAGATTGTGAATAAACAGTAATTTAAAAATGTTTCTGTATTACTGAATTCCTTCTTTGTTTGATTGCTGACTTCTTGAAGGACTTGGATCTTCTAAAGTGCTTTATCACACCTGCCAGTTAGTAATATTTTTTTTTTAATAAAAGATTCTCTTGTAATATAATACATTACATGGTTCAAACCGGGGGGTCTGGGTGGTATGGAATATGGCTAGGTTAGAGGTCAGGTTAGAGGTTTGGTTAAAAGTAAGGTTAGAGGTTAGGTTAGGGTGAGGGGAAAACCGCAAACTAAAGTTTTGTACACCAGATTTCCTTTTATGAAATTTTCTTGGATTTCCTAAAATTTCGCCGAATTTCTTAAACTTTTTTGGATTGCCTAAGATTTCCTTAAATTTCTTAAGATTTCTTTGAATTGCCTAAGATTGCCTCAGATTTTCCCGTAATTTTCTCAGATTTCCTAAGATTGCCTGAGATTTCCTAAGATTGCTTGAGGTTTCCTAAGATTGTTTCCGATTTCCTAAAATTGCTTAAAATTTCCCCAGAGATTTCTTTCTTGGGTTAGAGGTTAGGTTAGAGGTTAGGTTAGAGGTTAGGTTAGAGGTTAGGTTAGAGGTTAGGTTAGAGGTTAGGTTAGAGGTTAGGTTAGAGGTTAGGTTAGAGGTTAGGTTAGAGGTTAGGTTAGAGGTTAGGCTAGAGGTTAGGTTAGAGGTTAGGTTAGAGGTTAGGTTAGAGGTTAGGTTAGAGGTTAGGTTAGAGGTTAGGTTAGAGGTTAGGTTAGAGGTTAGGTTAGAGGTTAGGTTAGAGGTTAGGTTAGAGGTTAGGTTAGAGGTTAGGTTAGAGGTTAGGTTAGAGGTTAGGTTAGAGGTTAGGTTAGAGGTTAGGTTAGAGGTTAGGTTAAAGGTTAGGTTAGAGGTTAGGTTAGAGGTTAGGTTAGAGGTTAGGTTAGAGGTTAGGTTAGAGGTTAGGTTAGAGGTTAGGTTAGAGGTTAGGTTAGAGGTTAGGTTAGAGGTTAGGTTAGAGGTTAGGTTAGAGGTTAGGTTAGAGGTTAGGTTAGAGGTTAGGTTAGAGGTTAGGTTAGAGGTTAGGTTAGAGGTTAGGTTAGAGGTTAGGTTAGAGGTTAGGTTAGAGGTTAGGTTAGAGGTTAGGTTAGAGGTTAGGTTAGAGGTTAGGTTAGAGGTTAGGTTAGAGGTTAGGTTAGAGGTTAGGTTAGAGGTTAGGTTAGAGGTTAGGTTAGAGGTTAGGTTAGAGGTTAGGTTAGAGGTTAGGTTAGAGGTTAGGTTAGAGGTTAGGTTAGAGGTTAGGTTAGAGGTTAGGTTAGAGGTTAGGTTAGAGGTTAGGTTAGAGGTTAGGTTAGAGGTTAGGTTAGAGGTTAGGTTAGAGGTTAGGTTAGAGGTTAGGTTAGAGGTTAGGTTAGAGGTTAGGTTAGAGGTTAGGTTAGAGGTTAGGTTAGAGGTTAGGTTAGAGGTTAGGTTAGAGGTTAGGTTAGAGGTTAGGTTAGAGGTTAGGTTAGAGGTTAGGTTAGAGGTTAGGTTAGAGGTTAGGTTAGAGGTTAGGTTAGAGGTTAGGTTAGAGGTTAGGTTAGAGGTTAGGTTAGAGGTTAGGTTAGAGGTTAGGTTAGAGGTTAGGTTAGAGGTTAGGTTAGAGGTTAGGTTAGAGGTTAGGTTAGAGGTTAGGTTAGAGGTTAGGTTAGAGGTTAGGTTAGAGGTTAGGTTAGAGGTTAGGTTAGAGGTTAGGTTAGAGGTTAGGTTAGAGGTTAGGTTAGAGGTTAGGTTAGAGGTTAGGTTAGAGGTTAGGTTAGAGGTTAGGTTAGAGGTTAGGTTAGAGGTTAGGTTAGAGGTTAGGTTAGAGGTTAGGTTAGAGGTTAGGTTAGAGGTTAGGTTAGAGGTTAGGTTAGAGGTTAGGTTAGAGGTTAGGTTAGAGGTTAGGTTAGAGGTTAGGTTAGAGGTTAGGTTAGAGGTTAGGTTAGAGGTTAGGTTAGAGGTTAGGTTAGAGGTTAGGTTAGAGGTTAGGTTAGAGGTTAGGTTAGAGGTTAGGTCACCCGGCACCTCTAAGGAGTGGGGTTTTAGTCGGTAAAAATCCGACGCTACCACCCAAAACATCTGGGTGGTGTCTTTTGAAGATTTCCCCACTCCCGGCGCTCACAAAAAAAGAGGTTAGGTTAGAGGTTAGGTTAGAGGTCTGTCCAGACACTTCAATTCGTCGGCTTAAAATTTAGCTAATTTTCTGACGCTGAAAATCAGACGAACTTTAAGCTGACAGACCGCAATGGCAGCAAATAAACTGCTGACAATGTTTTTCAGCACACAATGTAATTGCAGGCTAAAGCTTAGGTTAGTGTTAGAAACTTGGTCAATATATTTTCACGGTTCAAACCGGGGGGTCTGGGGGGTATGGAATACCCTCCAGTACCTGATCAATTTTTTATAATAATAAAAATATTGTTTTCATAATAGATAAGATAATTATTGTCTACATTAGACCATAATTTCATAATTTGGTAGAATCATCTGTAGCTTGTAACGTCTAAACTAATCTCTAATTTTATAATCTTATCTCTATTTCGGTCACGGTGACCTCCTAATCCTCCTAAACAAACCATTAAAGTTAACGGATAATTTCTATTGGTTTTAACAAACCAAACACTTAGGAATAATTTCAATTGGTTTGTTAAATTTAACGGCCCGTTAAAAGTTTTATGAAATCAGGAAAAGTTTTTTACCGGTGGTTTGATATATTTTTTAGTTGGTTAAAAAAGTTTGATTTGTTTGATCCGTTAATCCGGTGTGGAATAACAGACACACAAGGCTATTTATAATATAATCGTTTTCAGTTAACTGTAAGTTAAAGTTAAAGGTTAAAAATTGGTATAAAGGTTAATGCCTGGTTTCATAAAACTTTTAACAAGCCGTTAAAGTTAACACATGATTTGTATTGGTTTGTTAGTACTAAAATAATAATTTAACGGTCCGTTAAAAGTTTTATGAAGCCATCAGGCTTGTTTAGAGTACGTATAAACATGGTTGAGTCAGAGTTCAATAAGAACAAATATATTAAGTTGTCCGGCGTTTCGGGTTCCTTATTAACCAAGGTTAAATCAAGGTTAAAAACATAGAAATTAAAGAAGAAACAAGAATTAAACACAAAATTCAAAAAATTAGAAAAAGATTAAAAAAAATTTTAGAAAAAAAAAATTAAAATTCAAAACAAGTTAGAGGGAAATCTAAAGGTTAGAGTGAAGTTTAAGAGGTTCTAAAAGAAGTTTAAGCTTAATTAGGATTAAATATGATTGGCGTTGTGCAAATACAAGAATTAGAATTTTTCAGCATAATTGCTGTAGTTGGTGTAATTGGTGTATAGATGCGGCTGTTAATTGTCGTCAGCGTACATATTGGGGTTGGTTTACATACATGAAATTACTTCAGGCTGTTCCACTTTGCATTGTTACAAATTCCTATTGAATGAAAAGTAAAGTTAAGTTTTTTGAAAACTGCTAGCGTTTTTTCCGAACGGTCACCCATCTAAGAATTAACCGCGCTCGTGGATGCTATGTTTGGTTCGTTTATTAATTATGAGTTCTTCCTTAAGTAATTACTTAGCAATTAGGTTAGAATACAAAAGTTGTTCGCACGACTAGACATGTTTAGGATAAGTTGGTGTAAGTTGTGCTTTCTAGAGCACGCTTTATATGCAGTAAAGTAAACTGCTCTCGCTCTCCGTCGAAGGTCGACTTTAATGTCGGATTTCAGTTTCCAAAACTAAAATGATTGATTTCCATTTCGGTGAAATTTAATATCCCATCCAATTAATGTTTAATGAGCGTCGACACAAGTAAACAAAACTTTTCTCTTACGGCCTTAACTAACCCTTAAATTTGCATCTCTTGTTAATTTCTTAGAAAGTTAGCTGCCTATTCCTTCCCAACCCAAATTACACACCAAATAATAATAATAATAAACACTAAGTTAACGATAAACTAACAACCCAAAACAACATAAGATTTGGCCGGGTAAGTATAAAGATATAAGATTACTGGCGAAGTAATAAGTAACTTCAAGAAGTTTAAGTTAAAGTTTAGGGCAACGAAAGAGGTGTCGAGTTTCAGGCCAAAAATTTAAGTGGACGGACGGACGCGAGATTAACGTAACTTTGGGGTCGGCTTCCCGATAGTCAAAATTTCACTAATTGTTGTTGAAAATACAAACATGGTCGGTTTAACTTGACAATTTTTCAGAATTTAGGTTAGAAAGTGACAAAGGTAAGCTGCAAGAATTGTAGATAGAGATTTTATGAACGGGTTTATAGCAGATTTATTTAATCCGTGTACATAGAAGTGCCAGATACGCGAAACCCTTTATAATAATATCCAAATCGTTACATAGTTTTGACCCTTCTCTTACACCCTGTCATAATGCCTCGCATAAAATGCTTACGGTATGAAGAGATTATGAAATGCCCAATTTCCTCTATTTCGAATTACCTATATGCTCACGAACGAAACGTTCCACGTCAACCGGAACCAAAAAACTCTTACATTATTAAACCAAATTTATTTTATTACGATCCTATTTAACTAATGCAAGTTAAATAATTTTATAATTATCTAATCTACACAATCGGAGCTTGATATTCAGAATTCATGGGGTAATTAAACACCCCTTTCGGTTTTGTTGTACATGTTAACTATGTCTCGTTTTATGACTTTAGGTTTCATTTTTTGCTCTAAATTTTCAGTAACTGAGATAAATGTTCGCCAGATATTGCAAGTGCGTGAGGGTAGACACATCGTAAAAAATTTTCGGGGATGTAAATTACATTTTAATGATTAACTTACCGAAAAACACCAAAACCCGTTTTAAACTTCTCCAGCGCCATCTCCCGCCCGACCTAGTCGAACTACGTAAAAAACGCGCTCCTTAATTAATTTACCGCCCTTAATTCCGGCTATAAAGTAAGAAACGAAAATAAAAGTAACAAACGACGTCGTTAGAAATTAAAAACAAACCAAAATGATGTGGAAAAATTTACAATAACGATCGTAACTTGGTCGGAGTGAATACACAAATTAAAGTCAGCCATAAAAACGTCTAATCTAAATTACCTAAAACCAAAAGTGGTATCAATTTAAAACAACATCCATATAAATCTTCTTTAAAACTCGCTAAATTAAACTTAACTTATCCTGACGTCCATTACAAGAAATCACTCGATTAACATTCGAACCATAACCGCAGCCCACCGTGGCTCGGTGTGTGCGCTCTCCAGTAAACAACAACGAGGTATTTTCATGCATAAAATTTTTTTTTCTGAAAGTTTGTGCTAAAAGAATAAGATTGGTATTTTTAATTTTTTTGTGCCATCAATATTAAGCCCACAATGAATTTTTAAAAAGCCAGTGACGTCACTAGCAGGTTTTGCTAAACGTGACAACTCTGTAAACAAAATGAGCAAGATATATATCCGTATATTGCGGTAAGACAAAGACAAAAAAACTCTAGTGTATAACATACTTTTAAACGTCAGATTATACTTCAGATTTCTTTATTTTACAAAGTATAAAATTATTATTATACAAAGTATAATCTGACGTTTAAAAGTATGTTATACACTAGAACAAATTTTAAAAAGTTTCAAGTTTCTAAGTTTTTTTGTCTTTGTCTTACCACAATATACTTTTGTTTACAGGATTGTTACGTGTTGCAAAACCTCCTAGTGACGTAGCTGGGTTTTTAAAAATTCAATTTTGGTCTTAATATTAATCGAAAACAAAAATTAAATTGTTCAATGCCGGGCCTGTCTAACGTCCAAGTTGAAAACAGAAAAAAATGCTGATTTTCCATCGAAAATTGATTAAGCATCAGAGCGCGCAATGAACTATTATCTCGCAAATTTAAAATGAAAATTTTTTTGGATCGTCGGCATGACTTGCGGACTTGCGGTAGTTGTCTTCAAGAAGAAACTTTTTTAAAACTAACAAACTTGTCGCTGTCAGTTAATTTAATTTACTAGAAAAGGTAATTTAATTTAAAATTTTTTGTTTTTTTCCCAAGTTATTAAATATTATTTTTGATAAAAAGTCGTTTCAATCAAAAATAACTTTGAGAACTTCTTTTGAGTAATAATTTTTAGATTATGTCGTTTTTTTTAAGTGAAAGTTTCAAAACGACGAATTTAATTACGGACGAGCAACAAAATTGTATTTATCAAGAAACATTTTAATTAAAATCAATTTAATTTCTTTAAATAATTTAATCCCATATTCGGGAAGCCTGCCGTCTAACCGCGTTCCGTTCTTCAGTTATTTTTGAAATAAATTGGGTTTTAAGTAAACAAAACAATGTCATTCGATAAAACAGTAATTGAGTTAAAATAAAATTCAGTAGTAAAACTATTGCGGTCCCGGACCAATTCGCCCATAAAAACTGTACTTTTGTTCTGTTTAAAAAAATTTTTGAGTTGGAGCCGCTTGAGAGATGTATTTAATGAATGGCCCCTCGAAAGTTCCGTTTTCTTAAAATAAATTATCCATTGATTTATATAGTAATCTCATTCAGTCTCTGCCACTTTTCCAAGGTGGCTTACTGTAGTATCCTCTCTTCGGCAGTGGTGAAAGAGCAAGGGGTCCGCCATTTTGAATAGTGCAAGGTCGATCCCAAGGTCAAAATATCAAGGTCGATACATGCGGCACATAAGCCACACCCACTTTACAAAGTCAGGTGCCTTATTGGATGTAAGCCACGCCCACTCCACACGGTGGGGTGTCTTATTGGATATCTGATTGGATATACAAGGACAATGGGTCTTATTGGTTGCAAGCCACACCTACGTTTTATCACACATATGGATGTCGTAACCATGTAAAAATCCGTAAAGGTAATTCTACATACACTGCCATTTTGAATGCAGCGCCACCTGCTTCTTCACGTTTCGAGTTTGCCTCTTCACTACTTGTTCTTCGGTCTTAACCGTGACTACAATCAGTGGCGTATTTAAAAAATGTTTTGGGGGGGACAGAGCAATGAATTTTTAGAATCTCGTTAATCGATTCATGGGCGACATAAATTAAAATAATTTAAAATTATTTAAATTTTAAGACTTCGTGGAAAACATTACTTTTATCAGCGAGGGCTTCAAGGATACAATTCGAGTACACTTTGGGGTGGGGGGCAATTGCCCCTTTGTCCTCTTCTGAATACGCCACTGACTACGATAAACAGATCGTCAGCAAACTTAGCAGTTTCAACTCCATCTGGAGGACGTTTCAACCAGCGGCGGTTTACGGATTACTCAGGATTTGATCAGATTTCCCGCCAAATCCATCTTTAAAATAGGCAGTGAAAATACCAACTGTAAGTTTTTGCCAATTGGAACTTCTTTAAGGTCAAAGAAAGGTAGGTTTCATTGGAGTGGCTACACCTAGCGCCAAGATAATTTTAAAAAGATTTTGTATTATAACAAAAACCTCCAAAGAGCCTTATCACACCTGCCAGTGTATAATATGTTTTGAAAAATAAAAGATTCCCTTGTAATACAGCGCACAACACGGTTCAAACCGGGGGGTTTGGGGGGTATGGAATACCCTCCAGTACCTACCTTATCAATTCAATTTAATAATATTTTTCAGCACAAAATGTAATTGTAAGCTAAAGTTTAGGGTAGAGTTAGAATCTCGGTGAATATATTTTCACGGTTCAAACCGGGGGGTCTGGGGGGTATGGAATACCCTCCAGTACCTTAGCAATTCCATTTAATAATATTTTTCAGCACAAAATGTAATTGTTAGTTAAAGTTTAGGTTAGGGTTACAGTTAGGATCTCAGTCAATATATTTTCACGGTTCAAACCGGGTGGTCTGGGGGGTATGGAATACCCTCCAGTACCTCATCAATTCTTTATAAGGGGGCGTCCATTAATTACGTGAGGTGATTTTAACGATTTTTAGACCCCCCCGCCCTCCTTGGTGAGATGTCGTGAGATTTGACTTAACCCCCTCCCCCCCTTGCTAATCTCACGTGAGATTTTTTTAAATGCGTATTTTTAGTGTAAATAACGTTAATCTGTGCTTGAATGTGTTGAATTTATTAAAAAAGCATAATTTGCTTAATTATTTTTATTTAAGAATAGTTAACACAAAAAAATTACGTGATATTTGCCGAGACTCCCCTCACCCCTACGTGAGATTTGGTGAGATTTGGCTTAACCCCCCCCCCCCGCCTAAATGCCTCACGTAATTAATGGACGCCCCCTAATAGAAATATTGTTTTCATGCTAGATAAGATAATTATTGTCTACTTTAGACCAAAATTTCATAATTTTGAAATTAGTTTTGGTCATTAAACCTACTGGATGCAAAGAAGGAGGGGGGGGAACGTTTAATTCTTTGATCGGTTACAGCATATATTAGGATTATCTATTTCATTTCGCCATTTCGACGAAGAAACTTTTTTGTACGAAACTCATTAGTTTTGGTAGGCGAATAAAAAGCAACTATATAGTTCACTGGGGGGTATTCCATACCCCCCAGACCCCCCGGTTTGTCAATAGCTACATTGAGCTAAATCAAAATTTGAAATTTGAAATAATTTCGTTAAACATCTGACGTCGAAAAAAATATATATGAGACTTTCCTACAATAATAAAAAAAAAACATAATGAAGTTATGTAGCTTCTCTTATTAAGATTTTTCCGTTTTTTACTCTAGGTTAGGGCTCGCCGATATTCAAAAATCGATATTCAATATCAATAATTCAAAAACTATTGGTAACTTTGATTAATCGATAACCTTCGATTAATCGATAATTGTCGATTATTATCAGAGTATCGAAAGTATCTAAATAATAAAGACCAACCTTTTTTTCTCTAATGTAGAAACCGATCGAACCCAAAATTGACCAATGGGATGTCCAGAAAACATAAGACAATAATCTAAATTGGAAATATAGAAACTATCGAAATATCGATAAATAATATCAACTATTCAAATATCGATTAATCGATATTAATTTATAACTATTAAAATATTGATTAATCCATATTTCAAAAATTAAATATTGTTTTTCGATCAATCGATAACTATCGATACTTATCGATTAATCGATAAAAAGTTCCAGTCCTACTCAAGGGCTTACAAAATTAAATTTACTTTTGCGTTCAGTAGCGAAATCAGCTTTTCGGAATCCAAAGTTATTCGCGATTTACATTAAGCGAACGCCACCACGCGTAAAAATAATAAATTAATCTAATACGTATAGTTGGTATAGAAAGTTTTGTTGTTTTATTTTATGAATTTTACGATAAAATAATTCAGAATCAAAGGCAAAACAACATCAAGTGTACGTAATAGAGCTGCCATGTCTTTGACATTTGGTAACGTCACGAGCGCCACCTACGGTAAGGTAAATTGCGAATAGCACGTTTAAGATATTATCCGGATGATGGTATTTTGATTTTCCTCTTTCCCCTTAAATGGTGAACTGTTAAATGCTGTTATTGGATTTTTGTTGTGATTAGTAGTACAACTAAGCGGATTCTAGACCACTTTTTACATAAGAAACGCATGCGAATTTTTTTAGGATGGAACTTCAGATTTGCAAATTGGAAGGCATTAATTTTCTAAGAAAATCACTCAAGTGCTATTCGAGAATCCGGACAAGCTTTCCAGTTGGGTTTTTAGGGGGGCAAAGAGGCAATTGCCGCCTCCCACTCACTAATGACTCGGATGGAATCCCTGAAGCTCTCCCCGATAAAAAATAATGTTTACCACGCGGTTTATAAATTTAAATTATTATTTATTTATTCAATCAGTTACCACTGACGCGCATGAACGGATTAACGAGATTCCAAATAATTTCTCTGCCCCCCCCCTCAAAAGTATTTTCTAAATACGTCAGTGAAACTTTCGCAGAATGACAAGGCACTAAAATTAGGCAAACGCCAGTTGATTTAAAAGTTTGAGTGCAATACTTCAGTTAGTTTATGCAACAGAAATCCAAATCCATAAAAATCCATATTTTGATCCGATTTTCGGGAAATTTTGATTACTGTAAAATTAATTTAAAAATATCGATCAAGCGATTCGATTATGGTATCGAATTAAAGATAATGAAACTATAATTTTGGAATAATTCACTAAATTAAGTAATCGGCACGTGATTTGATCGGATTAATTAGTGTAGGGTAATCCGAGTTGTTCTTTAGATAATAGAGATCCGTTTAGATATTAAATTTAAAAAATAAATTAGATCAATTGTTTAGATAGCACGTCCTATACGTTTAGGTAGCATGACAACAGATAAGATAATCCAACACAATGGATGATCTTCGGTCAACTTCAAAGCGTGTTTACATTTTCTTTTCATCCCAACCTGTCGATCATAATCAAATTTTGGACATATTTTTTTACTTTGATGCAGGTCTTGAGTATCTAAATTTTCAAAGCTCGACAGCAACAAGATGAAGTGATCTCATGTTAAAGATTTTCTTTCTACAGGGTGTGGAAATTTAAGTAGCCCCCGAATAAAATTTTATTCCGACTTAAGTTTCTATACAATTTTGATGCTTTGTTCGGGGAAGTTTGGAAGCAAAAACCCAAACAAAAAATTAATTCTTGTATTGAACTTAGTTTTGTTGTAAATTCAAAAGTTTTAATTTATTATTTTCTCTTTTATTTATATATTAAATTCTTTAAAGACGATTATTATTCACAAACGATTTGTAAAAGCTCTTTAAAACTTCCATGCTGCTTTCATTATATTTTTTTAAGTTTTATTCTCTTAACGACGAAATTATAATAACTTCTTTGCTAAGCGCTATTAATTCATTTCGGTATTAACTGGCCTCTCATCGATTAAACAAACAGCGATACGATCGAATTTCACTTAAATTGTTTACTTATTTATGTTTATGTTACACGGTTTAATGTTTCTCAATTTTTCAATTTTCGTTTTTGAGTTTATATTTTTTATATTAAAATTTCAGTGAAACTGGGAGTGGAATTATTTATATGTTACCCAGGCACGTTTAGTGGTCCGTAATTATTCATTACAATCTCGTCTTCCTGTATGTATAATGGTACTCAGGTCTCATCACCAGGCTCCTTGTAATCTCTTCCGTAAACAAGGTCTTGACACATTTTCCGTTAAATCGATTAAATTAATTATCAAAGAAGAATTTGATAATCCGGAAGGTAAAAATGTTCAACGACGCTTCGTCAAGGAAACGCAAAATGTAGGTCATGTAAACCCCCGAAAACAAAAAAAATAATTTTCCCTAAAATTGGATTATTTTGTATTTGGATAAATTAAAGGGACTATGCTTCATTTTGGTTTCTTTAGTAAACCGACATTGCAAGTGAAATTTAACGAAAATGGATAGCGGAAATTGCGACCCCATCTTTTGCCTGAAAAGGTCGACCAGAAAATCGAGTTGAACTTTTATGATGTTTTCGATGTTAAACAACATTGTAAAATTTGTAACTTTCAAATAAAACATTATCGATTAAATCAAAAATTACGTTTACTCCATTTCGATGTTGGTTTTTAATAACCCAATATTACATGCAGGGTTAAATTAAGTTACAGGTTAAACTTTCATTACTCTATTGCGATTTCAATTTATTAGCAAATCGTCAATTGATTTATTGATTTTTTGTAAATTAAATTTGTTTATCGAATTTTTACACAGCAAAATGAATTTTTTAGTACACAAGGTAAAATTGAAATATCTCCCGCGGGGTGATTTTATTAAAATATTTTTAAATATAGGTGGAAATTAAAAAAAAACCTATCCCTTTCACCATTCGAACCTCCGAGTGTTTCAATATGAAACTAAAAATTTTTTTAAATTTTAATAAATTTTATTTTATTTTTTATTTATATTAAAATTTTAAAATCTGACAGAATACTGGTTAGCGGCAAAATAGTAATTAAAATTAATTAAAAAATTAAAAAAAAGCACGATAATATAAAATTTAAATAAGACACGAGAACGCCACCACGCGGAAACATATTAAGTTAATCTCATAAAGAATAAACTAACCGAAGTATTGCATTCGAACTTTTAAAAGCTATTTTCTCAAAAACGGTTGATCACAACAATAATATTAGTGCCTTGTCGCCCTTCGAAAACTTCAGTGATGTACGCTTTTGGGCGAGGGAGAAACAAATATTTTGGAATCTCGTTAATCCATTCTTGCGCGTCCATGTTAACCGAATAAGTAAATTAATAAATAATAAACAAATAAACAAAAAATTTCCCTTATTAGTTAAGCCTATTGAATTATTTTGAAATTACCTGTTTTGCATTTTTTTGAAAACATTATAATCCTAATTAAATTCTAAGAAATGATCATTAATAGGATTACATCAGTATATACTTTATTAGTATTTTAATGCTATTTTAATGAGAAAATTTAAACGTCATTGCTTTTTATTTTATACAAATATATTCAAGCAATCAAATAAAATATTTCTATAGCTCTAATAGTAGTATGCGTTGATTGCAGTAAAATTGTTTTTTACTAAGCGGATTTAAATTTATTTTGGTTTACTTGATATTTTGAGCAATAACAGCAGAACAATTAATAACAAAATATAATGTAGTAAGCTTAGTTGTAATCTACGAGAATCTTGAATCTGTTACAAAAAGAGTGTAGAACTAACATTATAATGAGGCTCCATTCAGCGTTCCTATATATAGCTAATATCAAAATCGGTAAAAGACTTGGGTACTTGGGAAATTTTCTCAGACACTCAGGTTTGCAATTTGCAAACCTGAAGTTCCATCCTAAAAAAATCCTCATGCATTTCATATGGGAAAAGTGGGGTAGAATCCGCTTAGTTATACTACTAATCACAACAAAAAACAAAAGCAACATTTAACAGTTCGTGATTTAAATAGAAAGTATCTCCATCCAGATTAAATCTTAATTGCGCTATTTGCAATTTACCTTACCGTAGGTGGCGCTCGTGACGTTACCAACTGTCAACAACATGACGGCTCTATCACGTACACTTGCTATTGTATTACATTTGATTCTGAATTAATTTATCGTAAAATTCATAAAATAAAACATCAAAAAATACAAAATTTCGGTTTATAAACAAAACTTTCTATACCAACTATACGTATTAGATTAATTTAATATTTTTCCGCGTGATGGCGTTCGCTTAATGTAAATTGCGAATAGCTTCAGGCTCCGAAAAGTTGATTCCGCTACTGAACACAGAGGTAAATTTAATTTTTACGCTCTAAAGTAGAGCTGGAACTTTTTATCGATTAATCGATAAGTATCGATAGTTATCGATATTTCGATAGTTATCGATATTTCGATAGTTATCGATATTTTTAAGGTTTTCGATATTTTGATTGTTATCGATATTTCGATAGTTTCTAATTTAGAAATTTGCAAATTGCAACTAGATCACAGCAGTGTATTCGGCTGTACCAGGGCTAGAACCACGGTTTCACGCTCCCTAGTCTGCACCTGTGTGCTTTACGCCCGCCACACTGCTTTTTTGCTTTGACCGGCTTCTTTATTCGAGAAAAAAAGTTTGGGGTTTATTATTTCGATACTCTGATAATTATCGACAAATATCGATTAATCGAGGGGTTATCGATTATTCAAAGTTATCGATAGTTTTCGAATTATCGATTTTTGAATATCGGCCAGCCCTACCCTAGAGTAGAAAACCGCAAAAATCAAAAAAAAAAATCAAAATTCTTGCTAACTTCATTATGGATTTTTTTTATTATTCCAGGAAAATTTAGCTTAATGTAGCTATTGGCAAACCGGGGGGTCTGGGGGGTATGGAATACCCCCCAGTGCACTATGTAGTTGCTGTTTATTTGCCGTAAAACCCTGATGAGTTTCGTACAAAAAACCGAAATAGATATTTCTAATAATATATGCTCTAACCGACCAAAGAATTAATATGTTTCCCCCCCCCCCTTTCTTCTCTGTCTAGCTGCTTGCTAGTTTATTGACAAATACTAATTTAAAAACAATTTCGAAACTACCAGGCATTTGAGGGGTACGATTCTTCCAAATTTTGAAATTGGTTGAAAAAGTAGGTTTTTATAGTAGTTACACTAAGTCGGTTCTGAGACACTTTTTTTTCATCTTCATAAAATAACACATCAAAAGAATACAAAATTTTGGTTTATACGCTAGTTGGACAGCTATGGTGCCGCCACCTAGGCGGTGATTTTGTGCATAAATTAGGTGAGAATCTGGCTATAATTGACCTGAAGATGGCGCGGCGTACTCTTTTTTGGGATATTCAACCAATAACGCCAGTTGGACAGCTATGGTACCGCCACCTAGGCGGTGATTTTGTGCATAAATTAGGTGAGAATCTGGCCTTAATTGACCAGAAGATGGCGCGGCGTACGCTTTTTTGGGATATCCAACTAGCGTATAAACAAAACTTTCTATACCAACTACATATACGTAGTATTAGGTTAACTTAATATTTTTCCGCGGGGTGGCGATCACTTAATGTAAATCGCGAATAAATTTGGGCCCCGAAAAGCTGATTCCGCTACTGAACACAAAAGGAAATTTATTTTTGTTCGTCCTATAGTAAAAAACCTCAAAAAGCTTAATAAAAGTAGCTAACTTCATTATGGTTATTTTTTGTTATTCCAGGAAAGTTTCTTAGATATTTTTTTCGACGCCAGAAGTTTAACAAATTTATTTCAATTTTCAAATTTTGATTTAGCTTAGGTTAGCTATTGTCAAACCGGGGGGTCTGGGGGTATGGAATACCCCCCAGTGCACTGACGTACCTTGAGCATTTACCGCCTCCTACCCCCCTCCTACCCCCCTCCTTAATAATTTACGGCAACATTTTGTTTTTCGGCCATTTTGAATTTTTTTTTTATCAAATTTATCCGAATTAATCAGATTCAAAGTTATTCAGATTACATCATATTTTTCATATCTTTTATCACCAGATTTCCTCAGTGATTCCTCATTTGGTTAAAGGTTAAGTTAAGAATATTTTCCCAAGCGGTGGTCTGCCACCAGATCTTTAATTTAATTTTTTTTTTAATTACTTAGATCTCTGAATTTACTAAGAAATTGCTTGCGACTTGGTTTATTGTAAGTTACTAAACTCAACAAATCAGGGCGGCCTTCAGGCCGCACAATCAAAACAATCATGTTTATAGCAATTATATAACTGTCCATATCTTTCCATCTTCCTCTCCGTAATGCACTTACGATTAGTTCATTTTTGCCTGATTTTAGAAAACTTTTAACGGGCCGTTAAATTTAACCAACCAATAGATCCCATCCGTTAACTTTAACGGTTTGTTAAAAGCTTTATGAAATCAGGCATTTAAGTTGTTATCTTAAAAGGCATTAAAAGGTTTAAGGAGAGTGGTTAATCAGTGCGGCCTTTAGGCCGCACAACTTAGGCAATCGAACACTATTTAATAAAACAATGTAATTTTAGTTGTTATCTTGTGATTCTTTCCGTAAGCCATCCCTGATTGACAGGTTTGACAAATCCAATCTTTGATTTTTTACCTGAAACCCATAAGAGCTTAGTTTCTCAGTTTGATTTTGTAAACTTTTAATTTTTGACTCAGCGTTTTGATGTAACATTTATTTTGCTTTTAAAAACTAATTAAAAGCTAATTAAAAACTACGCAAAGGAAATCTGAGAAAATCCAAGAAAATTCAAGAAAATCTTAAAGCAATCTAAGTAAATCGTAGGAAATCTGAAAAAATCTAGGAAAACCTCATAAAAGTAAATCTAGTGTACAAAAATTTGGTTTAGGGTTTTCCCCGGGAACTAAATGAATGCTTAAATGCAGGTTTTAACTTTTTAAGCTTTAGATTATTAATTAATTCCGTTTAATAGTTCTGGGGGGTATGGGGGTATAGGGGGTCTAGGGGGTCTGGGGGTATGGAATACTCTCCAGTGCACTAGTTGCTGTTTATTCTCCAACGAAAACTGATGAGTTTCATACAAAAATGTTTCTTCGTCAAAATGGCGAACTAAAATAGATAATCCCAATATATGCAATAACCGACCAAAGTATTAATACGCCCCCCCCCCTTATTTTCCGTCAAGCTGCTTACTGATGGTTAAATGACAAAAACTAATTTCAAAACATATAACTAACTACCAGGCATTTGAAAGTTATGATTGTTTCAAATTTCGAAATTGGTTGAAAAAGTAGGTTTTTGTAGTAGTTACACTAAGTCGGTTCTGAGACACTAATTTTTCATAAATTGCCAAACTTTCAAATTCAATTCAAAGCTTTCATTTAAGGTTAAATATCTGTTTACAGTAACATTTTGTTTTTCCTGCTTTTTAAATTTTTTTTTGAGAAGACCTACTTGAGAACCGCTGGCTTAGAGATTAAATTAATTGCTAGGTTACAGAATAGATTAAAACAAAAGACAAATAGAAATGAAGATTCCCTGGAAATGGAAGATTTCTTTAAGTTCCTCGGATTACCTAAGATTTTTCTTTGGAAGTAGAAGAAAAAACTCACATTTCCGGGGATTTTCTAAGCTTTCTTTTTTCTCTTCAGTCCAAGTAAAATAATTTATTCAATTTCATCCGAATTTTTCTACAAAATCTTTGGATGTGTTCGGATTTTCAAAATATTATTCGGATTACATCATATTTTTCAGATTTTCTATCACCAGATTTACTCGGTGATTCCTCATCTGACTAAAGATCTTTAATTTTTTTTTCTAATTACTTAGATCTCTTAATTTACTAAGAAATTAGTTACTAATTGCTTTATTGTAAGTTACAAAACTAAACAAATATAGAAGTTCTAGCAGAATTACGAATCAGTGCGGTCTTCAGGCCGCACAATCAGAAGAATCATGGTTATAGCAATTATACAGCAGTCTACATCTTTCCATCTTCCTCTCCGTAACGCACTCACGATTGGTTTATTTTAAGCTGTTATCTTAAAAAGTATTGAAAGGTTAAGGGAGAACAGTTAATCAGTGCGGCCTTTAGGCCGCACAACTAAGGAAATCGGACATTGACTGGTTTTTACCTGATTCTATTAAATGCTTAATTTCTGAGTTTGATTTCGTAGACTTTTAATTTTGTGACGCTAAGTTTTACTAAGCGTTTTTATGTAACATTTATTTTCCTTTTTAGCTAATTAAAATCTACTGAAAGGAAATCTGAGAAAAAGGAATACTGCCTTTGATTTTTATACCCATTTTATCGTAGGAATTCCGGGGTTTCCCCGTGGACTAAATGCAGATTTTATTTTATTTATTTATATTTTATTTTAAAATATTTTAAAATTCATCATTTTTGCGCCGATGAAGAAAATTGAAATAAAAAAAAAAAAAAAAAAAGAAAAAGAAAAGAAAAAAGAAAATTCAAGAAAAATTTAGGGATAAATGAGGCTGGAGAGGGGGCTTAAATCAATATAGATTTTGAAAAATTTCAGGTATATTTTTCAAATTTTAACAAAATTAAGTAGATTTAGTAGACTCATCGGGACCGGAGTAGTCCGCCCCTTAATTTGATCAGAAAATCAGATAGTAAAATTCTCAAAAAAATTCTTTTTATCTTTTTTACATAAAACTAACTGTCTCAAAGTTACTGAGATATATAAAATTATTATTTATTAAGTGGAGTTAAAAAAATGAAAATTTTCTAATTGCGTTACAAACTTATCTTAGTGAGCCAATGGATGGCGGAAGAACTTAAGCAAAGTGCATGGTTAGATACCAAAATATGATTCAGAATCAATTATTTAAGTTAAATGTGTGATGATAAATTGAACCGAAAATGTTTTAGTTGCATAAATCAGACAATTTTGCTTTTATTTTACAACATAAGTAATGGATATACTACGTTGACCTTTGATAAGCGCCCATCTCGCACAAGAATGTCGAGCGATGTAATTAACGAAGTTACTTCGTGCCCGGTTAGTTGTAGCCGATTTTTTGTATCAACCGAACCGATTGCAGCCAATTAACCGGCAGTAAATTTCGCGGTTCGCAAGAGGTTTTCGCCGTTGGAAAAGTCTTTGCTTAGCTTCGACTAAGCCCGGTGTGGTCGTAATCCAGACAATTGAATTTGTAAATCCTGTTAATTCGAAGGACAATAACTCGGTGAACTTAGAGTTGGAGTGGTAAAAATTTGAAGAGAATGTGGGCAATAAATATGTTTTGCGGAGAGCTTAGTTGGTAAAAAAATGTTGACGTTGTTGGTGCTGGGATGTTATTAATGCTCCATAAAAAGGATTAAAGAAAACACCGCGCGTAGTTACCTTAAAACGGCGGAAGATTATAATGGATGAAGTAAGACAAATTAAGATACAGTAAAATTTGAGAGTTTATCCTCAGATAGGTAGTTTCTAAGTTGGTACATTTGAATTGTTATACTCACACGAAAACGATTAATTATGATTTTACGAGATTTTGCCATAAACAGAAAGGGTAATTTACTAGTGTGCTTAAAACAGACATTATTTCAGAGTTATGAGCTTGCTAAGCCCGTAATACATTTCAAGAAGTTCTTACATTGCAAGAATTTTTAGGGTTTTCGAATTACTTGCGTTAATTCCTCCTAATAATTTATAAAGCTTATTAAATTCTGTTACATTTCTTGGGAATAGTTATGCCCCCGCATTGTTTTCCAAAAATACTCGCGCCAGTAGATAGGAGCATCCTAATTATTGTCGCATCCTTTGGCGTTGACAAATCTTATAATTAGCTTCCTAGTTCATCAAATCAATAATACATTTTACGTTTTACTATAGCACTACAGTATTCCGCTTAATTATTCTAAGCAACGCACATCGAATTTGGAACGTTTAACTCTCTTAGTTAATAGATCAATTAGATTCATTATTGCTATTGAGTTACGTGGCTCAGCTGTTCACAATTTTGCTTAAGACGTTTCCTAAATTATTGATGATGCTGCATGACGTTTCAATTAAAATAATTTCCATTAACGTAATTACTTTTTAATTTTGTTTTATTAATTATAATTATTTTTCTAATTATTACCTCGCAAATTCTACATTTTACCGCTGCCACCACCTACATTTTTAATATTTCATTAATTAATTTTCATTTTTTTTCCAACCCCCATTATAATTTTTATTCATTTATTACCAATTCGCTTTATTACCAAAACAAAGCTAGCTACCTCACGGTCGCTCCGGAAAGACCGATTAGCTGGGCTTCGCAGTCACCACATTTTTATTCCAAAACGTCCGACTATTTCACCATTCCTTGGCTATTTTATAAGAAAAGTTTAAGATTAACATTGCTTTTTCGTTTAAAAATATAATGAAATACGGAAATTTAAAAACCTAGCCCCACGTTGGGCCTGCCACTTACGTAGGTTTCTATGAAACAAGGGATAGCTTTGTTCTCTAGGTTAGATTAAATTTTTTTTAGCAAATGGAAATACAAGAAGGAGTCGAACAGAAGGGATGCCTTAATTATAAAGGCTACCCCTGAAGACGTCAAAAGCAAAATGGGAGAAGTCAGGATGGCACTCAGGGGAGCGGAAGCCCCCCTCATCAGTGGCATTAGACAAACAAGGAAAGGGGACATAATAGTGGAATTCGAAGAGAGCAATCAAATGCACAAACTTAAAAATGTCCTAAAAGACAAAGTCGAAATCAAAAGAGACCTCATAGGTTTGAAAACGACATACACGATTAGAGACATAGAAGAATTAGCTACTGCAGAGGAAGTAAAAGAGGACCTCCGTAGAGTGGCGCCGGAAGAAAACCTGATACTCAGGGACCTACGACCATACTACCAAGGCACTCAAATCGCGAGAGTCGAGGTCATGGAAAATAAAAAAACACTAAGAATCAGAATAGTCAATTCTTGCCGAGTACGAGAAGAGAGACAAATCAAGAGGTGCAACAGGTGCTGGCAGTCTAGTCACGCGACCGAAAACTTCAAGGCAGACGACAGGTCAGAAATGTGCCTGAAATGTGGAAAACCAGGCCATTTTGCACACAACTGCACGGAGGCAAAGCCCTTTTGCCTCACATGCAAGCAAGAAGGGCACAGGACCACCAGTTACTCGTGCCCCACAACAAGAGGTCGACGTCGTTCATGCAAGCTAACTTAAATCACGCTAGGGCCGCCCAAGACCTACTGCTGCACACCACCGCAGCAAAATATGTGAACGTTGTGCTTATTAGCGAACCATATAGACCAATGGACAGCTGCTGGACCGAGTCCATCGATGGGAAGGCAGCTGTTCTCACACACGATCGAGTGGCGGTCCTGAACTCTGGTAGAGGCCAGTGCTTTGCATGGGTGGAGACGCCTGCGCTGGTAGCATATTCTTGCTACCTATCGCCAAATTCCACCCTGGAAGAATTCATCAACCAAACCTGGAACCTCAAAGACAATATGAGAGCACAGTCCAAGCCCATAGTCGAATGGGGGTCTCCGAAAACGGATGCTAGAGGAGCCAGCCTAGCCGAAGTCCTGGTGGAGCTGGGCTGCACAGTGTGCAATATCGGCAGTTCACCAACCTATAAGAGGTACGAGTGTGAGTCATTCCTGGATGTCACGGCAGTCTCCGTCACAATTGGCTAACTGAGTATTGAACTGGAAGGTGATGGAAGAAGAGACGGCAAGTGATCACAAATATATTTCTTTTGAGATTTTCCGAACCTCTAACATAGATAGACCTCCTCCTTTAAGACGGAAATAGAGAAAGATCAAGAAACCCGACCTACAAACTCACCTACAGAGGCCAAACTCAGACTTGCAGCACGTCGTCAAGAGCATCGGTCTCGAGGAGTTCCTCAGGAAGTTGTGCGATGAAGTGATGCCCAGGAGGGGCCCTAATGTGAGGAGGGGAGCCTACTGGTGGACAGAAGAGATCGCCTTGGCTAGGAGGCGCTACTTAGGCGCCAGGAGGGCATACCTACGTCTGAGGAAGCTGGCTTTCCGACGACGCGGAGAACCACTCTCAACTCAGTGCAAAGAGGCTAAACAAGAGCTGAAAAGACTCAGAGATATACTGACCATGAAAATCAGAGAGAGCAAGAAGCAAAACTGGAGGAAACTCATAAACGAAGTGAACGAAGATGTCTGGGGAAGAGCCTACCGGATAGTCACCAAGCCCATCTATCCCTGGCCTGACTGAAGACAGACATTCCAGACCAAAACAGTGGACGTAAACGTCTCTTATTTTGACGAAGCCGAATTGAAGGCAGCCGCAAAGAAGATGCCGAACAACAAGGCGCCGGGGCCCGATGGAGTTCCATCGGCCATCATCAAAGAGGTGGCAGAGACCCGACCAGAGGTGCTGCTGGACGTGTATAATGGGTACCTGAGAGACGGCAATTACCCGAAAAACTGGAAGAAAGCCAAACTACGGCCGCTGAGGAAGGGAGACAAGCCGCTTGAGCTCCCAAACTCGTACAGACTGGACCATGCTGGTAAACTATTTGAAAGATTGATCCTCCACAGGTTACAATTCGAGGCCTCTCGGATAGACAATATGGCTTCCGAAGGGGTAGATCCACCACCGATGCGATCGACAGCGTGGTCCAGAGAATAAAAGCGACAATGGGCAAGAAGAAGAAGAAGTGTTACGCTGTACTGATGACGCTCGACGTCAAAAACGCTTTTAATTCGGCGAGATGGCAGACGATCATGGAAGAACTAGAGAAGAGGGAGGTGTCGCCATACCTCCTCAACATCCTGTCAAGCTACCTCCACGACAGGACGCTGGTAGTAGACGAGAAACTCTGGCAACAGACGCTTCCGGTGTCCAGTGGAGTCCCACAAGGCTCAGTACTTGGTCCTCTGCTATGGAATGTGATGTATGACGGCGTCCTTAGGCTCTCCACGCCACCCGGGGTGAGCATCATCTGCTTCGCGGACGACATCACGGTCATAGTAGTAGCCGAAACAGAAGAAGAGATGGAGCGATTGGTCAACGCTGAAGCAACGATGCTTCAGCGGCTACCTGGATCGCTTCAAGAGGTCCGATACCCCCAACTGTCTCTTCTGTGGAGAGATCGATGATGCAGAACATACCATCCTTTTCAGCAATAAATGGACAGACCGCAGAGTAGCCGCCCAAACCCAGCTGGGGCAGAACCTGACCCCCGCAAACATCGTGAAGCTGATGCTGGCTAGTGAAGAGCTATGGATAGTTATAGAGAAGATGCTGGTTGACATCATCTCCGCCGAGGTCAAACTACAAGACGAGTCACCAACTTGAAGAGCAAAGTCCCGAAAGGGCGAACAGCCAGAGGCAACATTTTAATTTTCCTCACTTTTGTTTAAAAACAAAAAAGTTTCCAGCTTTTTCTGACGAAATTAGTCTGCTGTAGGTATTCTACAAAAGTGGGAATTTTATTATATGTACTGGAGGGTGTTCCACACCCCCCAGACCCCCCGGTTTACAATTTTGACTTTATATTTTTAGAAAATGAACCCAAAATAAAAATTTTAAGTAAATTTGTGGTACGTGGTATAAATTTATAGATGGTAAATTTAAATACATTTCAAGTAGAAATTCAAAAATTCAAAAAATAAAAAAGACATAATCATCACATAACAGGTCTGGATTAAAAATATTTAAATATATAAAAAAATTCATGGAAATAAGACCTTATTTCACGTTCGTTTCATTTTTTTTATCATTAATTTTTTCATATTTTCAATCATTTTTGATTTTGGTTTTTGACTTTTTGAATTTATATTTATATTTTTATATTATTTGTAAAATTAACTTTCAATGTAACACATAAAGTTTCTGCTAAACTCCGTGAGCAGTAAGGCAATTTAATAATTATGCTTTCGAAATTTAAATTTTTTTTAGCCGAAGGTTTAAGATCAGTTACAACTGACGCGCATGAACGGATTAACGAGATTCTGAAAAACCTTTAATCTGCCCCCCTCCCCCCAAAACAACCTTTTTTAGAAACGCCACTGAAATACGCTGACAGGGATTATGCCAAGGACTTTAACATTGACAAATAATTATTTTGACAATATTAATAATTATTTAAATTTCTAATAAATTAATAAACGTAGGACTTATTGGCGAGACCTGAGTTATTAGCTTAGTATAAAAAGTGGAATTTATTACAGGCATATTTTGAATAAGTGGAGAGACTCAAATATTCCATCTTTCTACTGATATCTGTAATTTTTGAAGTAGAGCCGCTTCAGGGATGTTTTTAATAGCAGGAACGGTTCAAAGATTCACTGTCCTTGCAAAGACACGATCAAATAATTATTCTGAAAAATTTGTTAAAAAGATCAAGTTCATTTGTCTTGGAATATAAAAAAAATTTATTTTACTCCTGAAACAAAATCGGTATTTCTCCTTCCAAAAACCTGTTAAACCTGTCTTTCAGACGTTACCTACTCACGCAAAATCACAACGCATTTATTTTAAATAAAATAAGCTAGAATTAAATCGCAATTCAAAATTCAGAGAGAAATTTACTTTTAAATGCTTATCTTGGTATTAAGAGAACAGGTTTTCCCACCCGGTTGTTGCCATATCAACTAATTGGCTGGAAAATCAGAAAATTCAAAATAATAACAAAATATTAAATTTACAAATTAAACATAAAAAATCTATTGAAGGATTTTGGAGCAAGACAATATTATATTTCTCGATGTGAGGGTGTGCGGCCTGCAGGCAGCACTGCTCCTTACTTTTTTTTAATATTCTTATCAAAATAAAATCAGCAGTGGGTACAATGTAAATAGAAAACCGACTGGGAAACTGTTCTAAGTTAACTTTTAACCCGATTGAACTCACTGGTGAAATCTGATGTGCTCTATTGTAATATCTGAATTGCAATTGATGATTTCGCAATTGACAAATCTGAATTACAATTGACGATTTCGGTATATCAGTTGGCAAATCTGAAGTAAAATTGACGTTTACTGAATGACAGTTGACCTTTTCGTCAGCTTTTTCATGATGAATTGATGATGAAGCTCTGGAAACTTGTCAAAATAATATTTTGATTAATTTTGATTTTTTGAAAAAAAAAAGATTTCCAACTTCACTTCAAATAAGTAAATACCAAAGTCTCGAGACAATTTTTCATTTGCCATTTACCCTTTATATCCCCCGAATACAAAAACTTGGTGAGAAAATAACATGGAAAGAACTTTTTAAATCAATTATTTGTATTTTCTGCAAAAACAAAAGATTAATCACATTTGAGTAAAACCGCATAACTCAGGTACTTTCATAGTAACAGCGGGGGGGGGGGGTCTGTTACATCTGGGCCCAAAGCTTACGCTTCATTAGTTTCAAAATAGACTCGCAAAATTACAGATAAACTACAAAAAGCACATTTCAGTGGCGTAGCCAGAAATTTAGTTCCGGCGGGGGACCCACCCCCCTGAAATATTTAAAAAAATATTTTTAACAAGCCGGATAAAGAGTTTATTACACAAGATGTATAAATGGATCATTTCAAATTTCGAATTAATAATTTAGGTGGGGGGGGGGGCTTAGGCCTCCCAGGCCTCCTCCTAGCTACGCCACTGGTACATTTTCTCCGAATAGAATAATTAAATTTAAATAAAAAAACTAAATCAAAAATATAGCTAATTTGCTGACGCTGAAAAACAGGTGAGGCATCGAAGTGTCATGTCTGCTTAAAATTTAGCTGCTTTGCTGACGCTGAAAATCAGCTGAATTTTAAGCAGAAAGAGCGCAGTAGCAGCAAATAATGTACCGAGAAAGTTTTTCAGCACAAAAATATTACTTAGGTTAGTAAGTCATTTTAAACAAAATCAGGGCACTCCGGGCGGCCGGCCCCCAAAAATCGTAGTTTTTGATTAACTACAAGTTTACAGAATCAAACAAAGAAACTAAGTATTTATTAGGCGTCAGATTTGTCCAAACTGCAATCAGATCAGATTCCGGAAGGAATGACCACCAAAACGGCATTGCTTTTCATAAATAATGCCCGATTGCGTAAGTTGTGCGGCCTAAAGGCCGCACTGACCTGATACTTTCCCTTAACTTTCAATGTTTTTTAAGTTAACAACTCAACATTAACTAATCGTAAATGCGTTACAGAGAGGAAGATAGAAAGATATGGATCGCTATAATGATCTGATTGTGCGGCCCGAAGGCCGCACTGATTCGTAAATCTGTTATAACTTCTATATTTGATTAGTGTTTGAGTAGATTAGAAATCCTGAGAAATCATCTCATAAATCAGCTTTACATTTTCTACTTCTGAAGAAAAATCTTAGGTTAACTAAGAAAAGTCAAAATGGCGGTAAAAACAAATTTATTCAAGCTCTTAGCCTAAAAGTTATGATAACCGCGGAAAACAGAAAACAAAATAAAACAAAAGGTTGTCGGTTGGCCTAGGGGGTTTGTGACCAAAATTAATTGGTCTAACCTAACTCTAATCTAACCTGCAACTGTTTCTACCTTAATTAAATAATATTTATTTATAATTTAAAATTTTTAGCGCTCAAGCGGCAGCCCCTAAATGTATTCAAATGATGGCGCTCAAGATGCTACCAACTGTTAACAACATGGCGGCTTTATTACGTATACTAACTTGATGTTGTTTTGAGTTTGATTTTGTATTATTACACCAAAACAATGCAACAGTTTGATTTAGAAACAAAACTTTCTATACCAACTATATAGTACGTATTAGATTAACTTAAAATTTTTCCGCGTGGTGGCGTTCGCTTAATGAGTTTAAACCGAAACTTTGCGAAGTTGTAATCGGGAGAGTTCCTAATCAAATATTAAAGTATTATGACTAAATATGAAGCAGCCGCTACCGAGAAATTAAGGGTGGAAGCGTAGGAAGTTCAAAAATTAGAAATTTGAAATTTTATTTCTAAAAATACATTCAACATGATAATATAAATGAAATAGTTTAAAGTCAATAAAGTCTTAAGTATGTCTGCCACGCCAATTTTACTAGTGAGCTATCTCTAATTCCACTATGTATTGTCACGGAATACATTAAAAGAAAAGTCGACACTTGAAAGCTCAATTTATTTCTATTACCAACGTTTGTGTTAACAACATCTCCGAACTAATGCCTCTGGCTTTTAATTTTAATATAATTTTATTTTTAAATTTAAAAAAATTAAAACTAAAAAAAAATTCAGTTTAAAAGTAAAATAATGTCAAGGTCAAGAATAAGAATGTTAATTTCATGGTCTTGAAAATTTTCAAAAATATTCAAATTTACATCATTTGACCTTGACATACTCAAGTGCCATTGTAAAACTGTTTAGAACTAATTATGTGATAAAACCATAAAAATCGCTGCTGGGTGCTTGCTTTAATCCATAATTAGATTTATTCATCGCTTTTCGTTCTATTAGGGCTGTCGACGTAACATTTAAGAATTTTTAAAAACGAAAGAGAAGTCAAATTACGGTAATTTTTCAGACGCCTGAAAAGTAAATTTTACGTAAGATGCATGTCCTTAGACTGCAACAAAACTAAGCTGTAAATGTAGCCAAAGAAATGACCTAATCATTCTTTCCGTATTTACAGTCCAACTCGAAGGTTCTGAATAGAAAACGTTAAAAATGGGAAGAAATTCTAGATTTCCCAAATTCTTTCAACGCTAAAATTTCAAAGCTTTTAAGTAATCTAGGTGGCGTTTACTGCAAGGGGTAAGTCTATCTCAATATTTAATATACTGATTTTGTTTTCAGAATTGCACGAGAAAAAAAGTTTTTCTGTTGTTTCTGTATTAATTAGCAAAAAATGTAACTTTTACGGCTGGCTGTGCTTGATATACTTCCAATTATGACAGTTTTAATAAATTTTTTCTCAAAGTGAAAACTTTATAATTCTGTAGCAGCATTACAATGTTTACATTTAATGTGATATTCCACATAATAATGATAATTTACTTTTACATTTACCATTTTGTGATGCAAAATTTACATTTAACCTTTTGATAGCAAGGATATGCTTTTAATAATTCGTAAAACAAATAATGAGCAGTGCAATTCGTATCCGCTGTAATATATTCTACCAGTCAGTTCCCGTGATTGACTTTTAAATTAATCCCAAACATAGCAGCTCTATTGCTATAACATTGCCCTGTAATTCCTTCTCTAACTGAGTTCTTTCTCATTTAACCAAATACAAAGTTGCCTCAATGAGATTTAACAAACTTGAAATAATTATGATTCCTTTTGATAAATATCGTTACATCTAAATATCTGTTTATCTCCCTCATAACTGATTGGAATCTCGTTAGCTCTGTCATGCGCGTCACTAATTAATTTGTTAACGAAACTAGAGTTTTAAGCTTGGAGTCCGATAAAATACAGGAAGAGCCAGCCGAAGAGTGAACTGTGATTGAAATATTGTATACAAAAAATCAAATTATTATGATTTTATTTGAAACTTTTGAAAATTGGCGTTCAGCCCTCGGAGCCAAATGAATAAAAATTTACAGTTTTTTACACTTAAGGAATCCGCCGCTGTACCTTCCCGATCCCCGGTTTCTAAAATTTGAAGTCAATAACCGGATGCTTTCTTGAATTCGGGGGGTCTGGGGGTATTCCATACCCCCAGAATTTCCCAATAATAAATTGTTAAAGTCAAAATAATTGAGCTTTAGGCCAATTTAAATTCAGTTACAGAATACTTAAAGACTCTTTTAATATTTAATTAAATAATTAAATGTGTCGTCGTATAGCCGATTTGCTTCCAAAACTTTTAAAATTCAAATTTTAATATTAATTACCCTTTGAAAGCGAGAAAATGTGTAAAACTTCAAAGAAAATAAAAATTCCACCGTTGAAGAGGAAAATTTACTAGATTCTTTTTACTTTTTGTAAATTAATCCACTACCATTCACGAGATCATCGGTGTAAAATTTTACACCCAAAGTTAGAATAAGCTGATAGCAAAACAAATTTTAAAATTAAATCTCGTTAATCCCATCAAATGAGTTTAATTTGTTAGTTCATAGAACTAATTGACTGTAAACTGTAATGTAGCTGTACATCCAATTTATTACATAAAAAATTATATTTTTTATCTCCGTACCTAAAGACCCCGATTTTTAAAGTTTAATCCGGGGGTCTGGGGGGTATGGAATACCCTCCAGCGCATCTTAACCAAAGGTAGCTATATTTAAAAAATAAAAATAATTCACTAGATTCTTTCTACTTTTTCTAAATTAATACACTACCGATCCCGGCATCATCGGAAAAAGAAAAAAAAAGAAAATCTCGTTAATCTTATCATGCGCTATGATTTTAATATGTTAGTTCACAGAACTAATTGACTGCAATTTGGCGGTATATGCAGATTATTAATTAAAAAATTATATTTTGTACACCGTATCTTGATTTTAAAGTTTATACGGGGGGTCTGGGGGGGTATGGAATACCCTTCAGCGAATCTTAACCAAAGGTAGAAATATTATAAAATATTTTAATTTTTTTGTTTAATAAATTGGATATTCAGCTAAATTTCAGTCAATTACTGAAATATTTCAATACTTTTTTAATAATAAATATTTAATTTAATAATTAAAGCCATCTTAGTACACCTGATTCACTGTAACAATGTTAAAATTGTATAAAAACTTTATCCAATTTTAATATTAATTGCCTGTAAAAACTAGAAAAATCATAAGAGTTCAAAGAAAATAAAGAAATCTTTCGATAAAAATAATAGTTGTGAACCACCAAGGATATTTTACTTGTAATCTTGTTAATCCCATCATGCGCGTTTGCGCTTAATTTGATAGTTTATAGAACTGTTTGACTGTAATGTATTTTTTTCTTCAAATCTTGAAGACCCCTGATTTTCAAAGTTAGATGCTAAAAGTTTTGTTCAAACCGGGGGGTCTGGGGGGTATGGAATACCCTCCAGTACATCTTTACTGGATGTAGCAATATTTTAAAAATATTTTAATATGTTCTACCCTTACCTCAGCAAATCTTATCGAGTTCCCAATTGTTATTTGTAAAATATGCACTGGAGGGTATTCCATACCCCCCAGACCCCCCGGATTGAACATAACTTTCGGTTTCGGAGGTACTCGTCTGTAAAAAATTAAAGAAATCTGTCGTTCAATAACAGAGTTCTGATCCATTAAGAATAATTTATTTGAAATCTCGTTAATCCCGTCATGCGCGTTTTCAATAATTTGGTAGTTTAATTTGACTGTAACGTAGCTGTATATCCAATTAATTAAATAAAAAATTAATTTTTTTTCTTCATATCTTGAAAACCCCTGATTTTTAACGGCAGATACCAAAAGATTCGTTGAAACCGGGCGTCTGGGGGCATGGAATACCCTTCAGCGCATCTTATCTAAAAGTAGCAATTTTTTAAAAATTATTTAATTAAAACTAAAAAACCATTAATATGTCCCACCCTTACTCCAACAAGTACTATTGAGTTCCCAATGGTTATTTGTAAAATATGCACTGGAGGGTATTCCATACCCCCCAGACCCCCCGGATTGAACAAAATCTCCAGTTTCGGAAGTACTGAAGTAAACATACAATTTTGTTGTTTAATAAATTGGGTGTACAGGATCGGAAACGGAAATCGGAAACAAAAATTTGTAAAATAACCATTGATTTTCTAAATTTTAGTGCTATTTCGCAGTGTAAAAGTCTGACTATGCAATCTTAGAGTTTCAGTGTAAAGATTTTCTAATAAATTTTTAAAAAGCAGCTTTAAAATATTTTAAGACTTTTTAAATAATTAATATTCAATTTAATAATTTCTATCTGGGTAGTTAGACCCACAAGGATAATTTATTTAAAATCTCGTTAATCCCATCATGCGCGTTTTTGATAATTTGATAGTTAATAAAACTATTTGACTGTAATGTAGCTTTTATATGCAATTAATTCATATCTTGAAGACCCCTGGTTTTTAAAGTCAGATACCAAAAGTTTTGTTCAAACCGGAGGGTCTGGGGGGTATGGAATACCCTCCAGTGCATCTTAACCAAAGGTAGCATTATTCTAAAAATATTTTAATTAAAACTAAAAAACATTTAATATGTTCCACCCTTATCCCAGCAAGTATTGTTGAGATCCAAATGGTTATTTGCAAAATATGCACTGTAGGGTATTCCATACCCCCCAGACCCCCCGGTTTGCACATAATCTTCGTTTTTGGAGGTACTGAGATAAAAATTCAATTTTTTGTTTAATAAATTGGAAAAACAGCTACATTACAGTTAAAAATATTTCTCTGAACTACAAAATTAATCGGAAACAAAAACTAAAATCAGAAACGCAAATTTATAAAATTTTAGCTTTTGTTAAATTTTAGTGCTATTTCGTACGTACAGTGAAAGCCCGACCTTCCAATTTTAGATTTTTAGTGTAAAGTTTTTCTAATAAATTTTTAAAAAGCAGTTTTAGAATATTTAAAAAAATTTTAATAATTAAAACTATCTGAGTATTCGTATGCCTACCTGATTTGCTGTTGAAACTTGTAAAATTTCAAAAAATACATTTTAATTTTAATATTAATATCAATTACCTTTAAAAGCAAAGAAATCTATACAAATTTAAAGAACATATAGAAATCAGTCGTTAAATAACGGAGTTCTGACCCACCAAGAATAATTAATATGAAATCTCGTTAATCCCATCATGCGCGTTTTCGATAATTTGATAGTTAATAGAACTATTAATTTGACTGTAATGTAGTTGTATATCCAATTAATTAAATAAAAAATGAAATGTTTCTCTTCATATCTGGATTCTGGATTTTAGGTAGGAGGGCAGGGGGTATCCCCACGCGCACTTAGGCCACTAGATCGGGCCCATTGTGCTGCCTCCGATGCAGCGGCCCTCCGTCCTGTCACTCCTCAAGCCATCCTGTCTCCAGGATGAATTCGAGCATCTTAACCAAAGGTCGCAATATTTTATAAATATTTTAACTATAACTAAAAAACAAATTAATATGTCCAACAGTATAACAGTTCAAGGAAGACAAAGAAATTTTTCGGTAAATTACGGAGTTGGGAACCACCAAGAATAATTTATTTAAAATCTCGTTAATCCCATCATGCGCATTTTCGATTTATTTGGTATTCATAGAATTATTTGACTGTAATGTAGCTGTATATCTAAATAATTAAATTAAAAATTGTATTTTTTACCGCCGTACCTTCAAAACCGTCAATTTTTTTCAATCCGGGGGGTCTGGGGGATATGGAATACCCTCCAGCGCATCTTAACTAAAGGTAGCAATATTTAAAAAATTTTAATTCAAACTAAAATCCATTAATATGTCCCACCCTTACCTCACCGAGTATTATTGAGTGGAAACCCGACTCGGAAATCTTCGAGTTTCAGTTTAAAGATTTTCCAAAAAATTTTTAAAAAGCAATTTTAGAATATTTCAAAATCTTTTTAATACTTAAAATAGAATTTAATAATTAAAGCTATCTTCGTATACCTGATTTGCTGCTAAAATTTATAAAATTCTATAAAAATAAAATCAAATTTTAATATTAATTACCTTTGACAGCAAAGAAATATGGATATAGAACTTCAAAGAAAATGTAGAAAATCTTTCGATAACTCCCGGAGTTGTGAACCTCCGAGGGTCTGTTGCTTTGGCTACCCCCCTCCCCGCAGTTAAAATTTTTGGCCAAAAAGCTAGCTCCCGAATCTATAGAGCTAGCACCCAAATATTAAAGCTAGCACCGTTACAGTTTTTTCACAAATCCACATTGAAAGTGGGGGGGGGCTAAAATAACGCTGCCCCCCCCCCAGTTAATATTTTAGCCCCAAAAGCTAGCTCCGTAATCTATATAGCTGGCATCCAAATATTAGAGCTAGCACCGTTACAGTTTTTTCACAAATTCATATTGAAACTGGGGGGGGGCTAAAGTAACGCTAGCCACCCCCAGTTAATATTTTGGCTCCAAAAGCTAGCTCCGTAATCTATATAGCTAGCTCCAGCTAGAAGCCAATTATTAGAGCTAGCACCGTTACAGTTTTTTCACTAGCGTTACTTTAGCCCACCCAGTGTCCATATGGATTTGTGAAAAAACTGTAACGGTGCTAGTTCTAATATTTGGGTGCTAGCTATATAGATTAAGGAGCTAGCTTTTGGAGCCAAAATATTAACTGGGGGGGGGCTAGCGTTACTATAGCCCCCCCCCAGTTTCAATGTGGATTTGTGAAAAAACTATAATGGTGCTAGCTTTAATATTTTAATGTAAAAAAAAAATTTTAACTGGGGGGGGGGGCAAAGCAACGGACCCAACCCCCGAGGATACTTCATTGGAATATTTTTGCTTTTTTTCAATTACAGCACTTTCAACTCCAACATCATCGGTGTAAAATTTCAGTGTCTCCGCAGCAGTCCTCTACTCAAGCCGGATTAAACTTGAAATATACAATCTCGTGAATCCCATCATGCGCGTTTCCGATTAATTTAGTATTTGACTGTAATGTAGCTGTAATGAATATTCAATTTATTATATAAAAAAATTGTAGTTTTCAGTCAGAAACCGAATTTTTTTAATCCGGGGGGTCGGGGGGGTATGGAATACCCTCCAGCGCATCTTAAGCAATACTAAGCGTTTAAGGAATATAAAATACATATTTAAGAAGAAGAATTATGTTGTGTCACCGCCGTCGGTCGCTTAAAGAACTATTTACATAGACGAGCACAAAGAAGCCACTATTAAATTGATAAATTGACACTGAAGAATACAATGTAATAATCTTGTTATAAAAATAATAGCAATTTAATATCGCAATAAATTTACGATAAATTATTTCAAGCTGTCATGTGTAAGTGTAAATTTATGTTCAGTTTTCCCGCCTTTTTACAAAATTTTGTTTTTTGTTAATCCATCTTGCGCGTCGATCTAACATTAAATAATCTTAATGGTGTGAATTTTTAACTCTAAGTTCAAACAACCGAAAGAGAGGAGGTAAATCTTGAATTTTACCGCTTAAACCTAATGGGAAACATAATGTTTGCTACATTTATAACTCCCACACCCTCGGTTTACGGTCTCGGTCTTTTGATTTGAAACATCAGACATGGGACGACAATTTTAGTTTAACCTTCCATTTGTTCTACGATAGAGCACTCTCGTGATTAGATGGGCCTCGGAAGGCAAACGTGGTAATTTTTTTATAGTTTTCAGATATGTCAATATTTCAATTTACACAACAAGCGGAAAATTGTACGAATGTGTACTTACCTAGAGGGAAAAGATGAAATAAAATTTACTGCACTGTCTCCGACATACGTTTTAGAGTGTCAGTAACCTGCTTACCGGATTATTTCAAGATTTTATTTTGATATGGTGGATTTTGTGTTTGCGTTGTAAAATGGTTTATCCGCAAAGTTACACTTGAACGCCGTAGCAGGTTTTCCTTAAAAGCGAAGATGTAAGTGCACCTGCTAACTTGTGTAAGCAAATTTACTCGCTCTATGAAACTCACGAAGCGATCAAGCCTGATGGTTCCGAAATTTTCGCTCTCCGAATAAAATGTATTTTTTAAATAATTCAAGGTCGCGGTCACGCGTTATTGGCGCAGTCGGTAGTTTACATTCCAGTGTTGTCTTTTAAAAATGTAACATTTTAATTAAGAATTTTGCAATTAAAAAAATGTGACTACATAAATTTAATTTCGGCCCAAATTAATCTCACGTGTATGGGTTTTATTAAAAAAATTTTGTTTGTGAATTCAGCGAACGTAAACTTGGAAGATGGAAAAATAACACCAACACGAAAAATTTGTCCGCCGTGTTTGTGTGCTTACAAATGGCCGTAATTAGTAGCATTTTCACCGACATTTAATTTAAAACAGTCAGTGGAAACATGTGCAAATGTGAAAGAGTGCACTTACAAATTTGAAATGTAAATTTGAACGCCTGTAATTAAGGAAATTTAATTAGCGATAATTTGGTCGAATTTTTAAATTAACAGGTTGCCGCATGTGCCGCTGGCAAGGGTTGGTTGTAAGGAAATTCGAAAAAGCTCACCTTCAGCTATTCCTAACATTAATCCACTACATGCTGAGCTTTCAATTTAAGTTTGTAAAATTTGTACACTGCACTGAAAATTCATCAACACCTCGACTTTTGTTAATCGGAAAATTCGGAACAAAAGTTTTTGGTTATTAGAAAATTTGTTGGCGAAATTTCATGAAATGTTAATTTTCGATGTTTACGTGAATCGTGGAAAGCGTAATTTTCCCGGCATGAAAAGTGCCTATTCACAGTTGCGTCTATCGCAAACTGAGCTGGATTTATCCAGGGGAAACCCGGCAAAAGTTGCGCTCGCGCATATCCGACAAAATATTGGCACGCTGTTCATTACCGTGATAATTTTCCAAGTTAAGAATAATTGCTTTTTTCAAATTCGTTACAATTACAGTTTCCTTTACGGAAAAACTTCTAAAGAGTTTAATTATTTTTTTCCTCCTAATAAAACCTCTCCGAGTTTCCGCCGAAACTTAAATCGCTTAATTGAATAAAGAAATTTAACCGCGTAAACTAAGGGGTTGTAAGTCGTCGGGGTTGGTCTAATGTGACATATTGAGGATCGGTTTTCATGTAACGTAATAATGCAAGGGTTAAAATTGGATTACGCACTCTATTATGAATTATCATCATTGACGACCAACTGGAGATGATTACAGAGTTTCCCGCAATGCAGGTTCAGCTGCACTGTTATCGTAGGTTATTACGTGCTAAGTGAAAATGATAACTGCGGAGGGTTGTTTTGCGTTTGAGACTGCAATTTGTCAGGTGGTATTAAAATAAGGTCTTAATTTTATTCCAGATAACCTCATGTCATTAAAAATTTAATGTTGTTTTTAAACAATCAGGAAAAATTACAGCTTTAAGCTTTAAAGCTCCTGGAATTACCTTCACGCAATGTCTCAGAACGACAACACAGGATTGCCTGACGTTCCAAGGACGTTTTTGCTCACTTTAAACTTTCCTTGTCCTAGAATTCCAAAAAAAATTTAATTATCTCCTATGTTAATTAGTTTGTTCCCAGTCAATTTGATTGACAGCCGTCAAAATCTGACAACTTCAGAATGTGCCCTTAAGACAATCGGGGTTGCGCCTCCTTATTACAACATCGACGCCACTGAAATTTATAATTAAAACTAAAATTATTAATTTGTTAAATAAAAATTATAAAATAAAAATTAATTTTGATAAAAATCCGGATGTGTTTGGGGTTAAAATCGTTATTCTATCAATCTATATCGATCCATCAATCCATCAATCCATCTATCCATCAATCCATCGATCCATCAATCCATCAATCCATCAATCCATCGATCCATCAATTCATTAATCCATCAATCCATCAATCTATCGATCCATCGATCCATCAATCCATCAATCCATCAATCTATCAATCTGGTGAAACCACATAAAAGGAATAGACGTAGAAGGCTTCCAGGGCTAATTATTGAGATTAATCTAAATCCTTTTTATATCAATCTATCCGCCACCTATACATACATGCGGCTTCTAAAAATTTTACCATTTTCCGAGTTGGTTTACCGTCTTGCCACTTAAAATTCCTAGACGACGGATTTCTAAGTGGCAGATAAATAGCAATAACAGGGAATAAGACCGCAGTAATCCAGAGCATTTTCAAGAACTGACCTAAAATTGTCCTAGAATGTCCTAGAATTCCAAAAAAAAATTGATTATCTCCTATGTTGATTAGTTTGTTCCCAGTCAATTTGATTGACTGTCGTCAAAATCTGACAACTTCAGAATGTGGCCTTAAGACAATCGGGGTTACGCCCCCTCATTACAACATCGACGCCACTGAAATTTATAATTAAAACTAAAATTATTTCCTAGTTGAATTTGCTAAATAAAAATTAATTTAGATAAAAATCCTGATCTGTTTGGGGTTAAAATCGTTATTCTATCAATCTATATCAATCCATCAATCCATCAATCCATCAATCCATCAATCCATCAATCCATCAATCCATCAATTCATCAATCCATCAATCCATCAATCCATCAATCCATCAATCCATCAATCCATCAATCCATCAATCCACCAATCCATCAATCCATCAATCCATCAATCCATCAATCCATCAATCCATCAATCCATCAATCCATCAATCCATCAATCCATCAATCCATCAATCCATCAATCCATCGATCCATCAATCTATCAATCCATCGATCCATCAGTCCATCAATCCATCAATCCATCAATCTATCAATCTGGTGAAACCACATAAAAGGAATAGACGTAGAAGGCTTCCAGGGCTAATTATTGATATTAATCTAAATCCTTTTTATATCAATCTATCCGCCACCTATACATACATGCGGCTTCTAAGAATTTTATCCTTTTCCGAGTTGGTTTACCGTCTTGCCACTTAAAATTCCTAGACGACGGATTTCTAGGTGGCAGATAGATAGAAATAACAGGGAATAAGACCGCAGTGATCCAGATCATTCTCAAGAACTGACAGTTAGTCCTTCTTCACGTGGATTCACGTAGAACAGTGGTTGCAGCCTTAGATTTGCTTTAAGTTTTAGGAAATATGAAATTTCACCACAAAAACCGCATATTTTGGAATTCGAATTCCAAACAGGAACTCTAGAAAATCCGGATGCAACAGGAAAAACTGTGAGAAATATAAGCAGGCAAATAACCTTTGACTGAAGTTCTACGAATTTTAGAAAATTTAACAAAAACCAGGTATACCGAAACACATATAAATGTTAATAATAAATCTAAAAAAGTTTAGATTCCCACGTAAAGTGGGAATCTCGTTAGTTCTATCATGCGGTAATTAATTTGTTAATGAAATTAGAATTTTGGGCTTGGAGTCCGTTAAAATACAGAAGGAGCCAACCGAAGAGTAAACTGTGAATTAATTTTAAATAACTTTTAAATAAATTTCTGTCCGAGAAAATGCAACGATAATTATTGTAAGTGTGCGTCGCTATCAGATCAGGTGCTAGACGTGCACATCAATGTTACAATGCCTTCCAATTTCAACTTAAAATTTTATTGATTTGCAATTACCTTTTTAAACAAATTTACTAATTAAGTATTCAAATTTTCCAATTTCACTTTTATCATTTATCAACTGCTTCAATTTTATTTTAATTTTTCAAATTCATCTAAATTTGATCAAGGATGTCTCCAAATATGTCCAAAACTTTGGACAACTTCCAAATAAAGAATGCGAACAAAGTTATTTACTCAAATTTAGATTAAACGTAAAACGGGAATTTCGTTAGCTTTGTCATGCGCGTCCCTAATTATTTTGAAATTTGGGGTCTACCAAAATACAAAAGGAGGCAACCGAAGAGTAAATTGTGTCTGAAATTAAGTGCACAAAAAAAAATAATGTGAAATTATTTGGAATTTTTGAAAATTGGCGTTCAGCCCTCAGAGTCAAATCAATTAATTTAATATTTATGATTTTTAAACTTATGGAATTCACCGCCGTACCTTCCAGACCCCAGGTTTCTAAAATTCGAAGTAAGCAACTGGATATTTTGTTAAATTCGGGGGGTCCGGGGGGTATGGAATACCCCCAGTGTACTTAACCAATGATAGCAACGTTAAAAAACCCTTAACCGAATTTTATATTAAAATTGGTGTCAAACGTTTGAGCTTCAATGAGCTTCCATTAACGGTCGCGGAGTTATTCGCAAAAACTTTTGGCGCGGCAGTAGGCCCCACTTGAGCTTCAACCGTCGCGGAGCTTTTCGCAAAATCCTGGGGGGAGGGGGGGGCTGTAGACACGTTGCTTCTTTCTCTCCCAAGTTGAGTTTTTAGTAAAATTGGTGTCAAACGTTAGAGCTTTGTTTGAGCTGCAGTGAGCTTCCATTTCCGCCGTTTGAGCCTCAACCGTCCGCGGTATTTTGCGGGCTGTAGACATGTTTTTCAAGTTTTTGCTTTTTTTTTTCAAATTTTTAGCGTAATTTTGGTGTCAATCGATAGAGCTTCGAAAATGAAAAAGCAAAATATTGAAAAACAAGTCTACAACCCCCCCCCCCCCCCCCAAAAAAGATTTCGCGAATAAGTCCGCGACGGTTGATGCTCTAACGGCGGAAATGGAAGCTCACTGAAACTCAAAAATTTAACTTGAGGGGAGTCAAAGTGTCTACAGCCACCCCCCCCCCCCCTAAAGATTTTGCGAACAGCTCAGCGATGGTTGAAGCTAAAACGACGAAAAAAGAAGCTCATTAAGGCTCAAACGAAGCTCAAACGTTTCACACCAAATTTATTAAAAAATTTGATATGGAGGGGGAGGACTTTCTTCTGAAGGATTTATGGAGATTTTTTAGTTTTCCTAAGATTTTCTTAATTCTTGAATTTTCGAATGATTACCTAAAATTTCATAGAATTTTTCAAGATTTAATTAAATTTTTTTGAATTCCTAAGATTTCTTAGAAATCTTGGCGCTTTGATCTTGTAGAAGGTGAATGTAGTGGTCTACCGGTTTTTGGCAGCACTTAAAAATTTGATTTGGGTTTATAGCGGTAATCCGATAATAGCGGCAATAGTAAAAAGTGCAGTGGGGGGTATTCCATACCCCCCAGACCCCCCGGTTTGACACCTACATTTTATGATTTTACTACTTTGATCTTTTAGTGATGGTCGTCCGGCAACACTTTAAAAAATTTATTTCAAAATTTTCCCCGATATCTCCTATTGTTTGTTTGGCTCCGAAGCCAATAAGGAGTATTCCATACCCCCAGAACTCCCGGACTAATGTAGGTGTAACACCCCCAATAATCTTCGGCAATTGGAAAATGTTGGTAATTCACTGAACAGTAAAACTATTATTTATTCAAAATTAGCATTCTTTTTTAGAAAAATCGAAAAAGATAAAAAAATTATGCAAAAAAAATTGGCAATTTCAGAACTGTTCCCTCCTCAAAAGTGCCTGTTTGGAACATCCCTGGGTCTAGGATATTGTGGTTTTGCCGTTGTTTACCCACTAGCTTTATCAAGCGGCAGAGCTGAAGACTTCTCAGGAGTGGGTTCAATTTTTTATTGTAATCAAATATATACAAGAATTTAATAGATGCTGCATAGCACAACACAATTTTAAATCAATTTGTTCAAAAATATGCAAAGATAATTGTAAGTGTGCGTTGCTATCGGACCAGGTGCTTGGCGTGCACACAAATTTTACAATGCTTTCCAATTTAAACTTTGTTATATAAAATCACATCAAAAAACTCAATTCTATGACGTAAAATTAATACTTTCACGGAACCTTCCTGCAGAAGTGTCCGATCACCTCGACGCATTCCGTGCCAACCCAAAAATTGTAGGTACAAAAAAACGCACAAATTCAAAATTTTAAATTATATTTGAAGTTCTTCGGGAGGCGGATGAAACACTTTGCTATCGTTGCCATTTTACCGTTGCAAATTGCATAGAAAATTGAGGTGCGAGGAGTCTACAATCCTGGCGCAGTTCAGATAAATTTTTTATTATTATATTAATTTTATTATTATAGTAGATCACGAAAATTTTTTAAGGTTAATAATAAAATTGTTATATAAAATAACCTTGAATTTGAAAATAAGTATTTTGTTATTAAATTTGAAACGGATCATTTAGATTTAACATTAAAAATTTTTTTAAACATTTTTTTGAACTAACTATATTATAAATAATGTCGATGAGAATAATAGTTGGAATATTATAAAATGTCTCCTAATCAAATGAGATTATGTCTGCTCTGTGTTTCGATTATGTTTTATGGGACTTTTTCGGTAAGAATTACTTTAAGTTTTAAAAAAGTGATTTCAAAATTTTTCAAAAAAAAATGTAAATTTTTGAGTTGGGGGCCTTTGAATTCCCCAAAAACCACAGTGGTCGTTGACTGTGATTCTTTAGTTTTATTTTTCTATTATTTTGAAAATAGCATCAATTAAGGATAAACATATTAGTGGAATTTATCTTTGAAACTGCGGTCATCCGAGTTCCACCTTGCTTTTAAAATAACTAATTTTTTTTTAATTTTACAGTTCCATCAACATGACTACCACTTCATAGTTGAAAGAGCAAACTTCACCTTCTACAACAAATCCTATGTGGATAATCTAAAACTTCAATCATATTATGTAACCAGATATTCCAAGAAAACTAATTTTAGCGCCGATTTGATAGAAGACTTGGATACAAACATATTGACCGTAAGTGTTATGTTTTAACTGCTGTAACCAGGGGCGGACCCAGAATTTTTTTTTGGGAGGGACACAAGGATCAGTCTATTTTTAATCAGTAACCTTACCGCATACAGTTTTTAATCAAAATAATTTCTACAGTTTCATTTAGAGGCAAGGAAATTTCAAAGTAATGAATATCGATTATTCCCATTCAATTATTCTGAGAATGCATGTGCTGGTTCAAAGAATAAAAAATTTGGTATTGCTATGGAACAGTTCGAAACCAATTTAATTATTTCAAATTGTTGCATAAAAAAGGTAAGATTAGTCAGTCAGGTTACTTACATAATCACACTTGTCCATTTTATTGTTTTAGGGTCATTACTATATCAATGATATACATTACGATGAATCCAAATTTCCCCCCTATGCTCCCAGAGGTAGATATCTACTAATAGGTAGACTTCTGTACAAGCAAAATATTTTGATAGGTACCACAGAAACCTATATTGCAATTAAACCTCAAACTCCCTTGGAGAGAACAACTGGTTTTTATATTCAGTCTTCAAGCATGATTTTAATTGTTTAAATGTAAACTTATTCAAATCTAATAATAAACACAAAATACAATATATAAATAATCCAAGAATTTTTCTATAAATTTAATTAGATTAATTAAACTCGGACTTAGAAAACAAAAGTGGGCCAGAATCCGCTTGGTCCCTCTACTTATTTCATGAAAACAAAATAAAAGCAATATAACCTTGAACTCAACAACTACAACATTATTCTATTATATTTTTTGTAAATTTATAAATTACAAGATGAATACTATTTTCAATTACTTACCAGTGACGACGCTAGGGCTGGGCCAGGGTGAGCACTTGCCCACCCTGTTGATTGGAGTACCCACCCAAATTTTTTAGGTGTTTCTTTCAATATTGAATTTTGAAAAATGAAAATATTTAGAAAATGCTTTTAAGAGGGCAAATTAAAGATTTTTCAGAATCTCGTTAATCCATTCATGCGCGTCAGTTGTAACTAATCCTAATACATAAAATCCTAGTTTCTGCTGCAACGTGTCATGTTTTGGAGAACACAAAAGTACTCTGGTTGGTCGATATTTTTTATCAACCAAAAAATACATTAAACTAAGATTAGGACTAAAAATATTTGTCCAATAATAATCAAAACCGGGAAATTTGAATTTTTAAGCAAAAATGAGGGCAAGAAAAAATTAAAACTTGGAAACCACATTTATTTAATTACCTTACTGTTCACGGAGTTTAGCAACAACTTTCTGTATTACTCTGAAAGTTAATTTTAAAAATAATATAAAAATATAAAGTCAAAATTGTAAACCGGGGGGTCTGGGGGGTGTGGAACACCCTCCAGTACATATCGCAGGATTTTCACACTTTTAGAATACTTGGACAAGATAGGGGATTAATAATTTTATAAATTTTGCTAGGAAAAAAAGTAAATAAATAAACAAATAAATAAAAATAATTTAAAGTTATTTAAATTTCAAAACTTCGTGCTAAACGTTATTTTTATCAGGGAGAGCTTTAGGGGTGTAATAAAAAATTCCTTCACTCCCTCGAGGACCAACAGAATTCCCAATCTCCGACCCGCAATCGAATTGTGCCCGTCAGTGCAGCATATAAATCCACCCAAAGTGAAACTTTGGTTCTTTCCTCTACACTCTGGGAAAACGACCATCCAGCTTTTTTTACTGTAAATGCCCTGTAGCTGTTACACTAGCTGTAGATAGTGCGGAAACCGAGGGTCATAAGTTCCGGCAAAAAGGTAACAATAAAACAAACACCAAAAATTCGTACCTACTCGTCTCGATTATTACCCTTCGGAGAAACATAATTAAGAACAAGCAGCATACGCTAATTGTTGAACCAAAATAAGTAAATAAATTTAATTATAAAATTAAATATTTAACACTACTAATAATATTTACCGTTGGAAAAATTTGCGTACTAAGATAAAGCCATAGATATGGTGTCGCCACCTAGGCGGTGATTTTGTGCATAAATTAGGTGAAAATTTCGCCATAATTGACCAGAAGATACGGCAAATACGACAAAAATACGGCAATTTGAAAACAAATGCGAGATTTCCAAAACAACAGATCAAACGAGTAAAACGATAATCCCTACGAAGTTTCAAAACAAAAAGTGAAAGAACTTACTCAAATTCGACGAGCACACGAAAAACACTCTCACACTTCCAAAAGTTTACATCAAAGTTCCGGAAATTGCGCTCTCGCGTTTACAAAGCGCAAAAACTCCCCCCCCCCAATAAGACTTTAGGCAGGGGCGTACTCAGCAATTAAACAAGTTGAAAAAATTTGTTACAGGGCAGGGGTACAATCCGAGTCATCCTTGGGGGGGGGGCACTTGACCCTTTGCCCTCTTCTAAATACGCCACTGCATAAAACAGTAAGGAAAAAGTTACTAGGTCAACCAATTTAAAGTGCACTGGAGGGCATTCCATGCCCCCCAGACCCCCCGGTTTGAACAACAAAAAGTTGTTGTGCATAGTTTTTGATTCGTTTTATTAAACACGGAACATTTACTCTTTCTGAATATTTACACCGGAGGATCTGGGGGTATGAAATACCCTCCAATGTACCCTCCCACAGTAACTTGATTATGGAATACAACTTAATTCAAATATCCCCTCTCCTGCCGGTGGAAAAATTAAAAAATTGGCGAGCTTATCTTATAAGAATCTTTCGCTTCTTAATTTTTTGGTTTAAGAACAAAATTTAAATTTTTAATTCAGCTTAAGCCTTTGTTGTAAAATTAGCTTTCAAAGTTAATTAAACTTAAGCGGCAGAAAGTTTAAACAAACAAATAAAATCGAAAATCACTTTTTGTGAGTTTACAGCACAGCCAAGTTTAGATTAAACGTAAAATGGGAATCTCGTTAGCCCTGTCATGCGCGTCACTAATTATTTTGAAACTGGGGTCCACCAGAGTAAATTGTGTCGGAAATCATGTGCACAAAAAAAGCAAATAATTCGAAACCTTTTGGAATTTTTAAAAATAGGCGTTCAGCCTTCAGAGCCAAATAAATAAATATTTATGATTTTTAAACTTATGGAGTTCACCGCCGTACCTTCCAGACCCCCGCTTTCTAAAATTTGAAGTCAGGAACTGGATGTTTTGTCAAATCCGGGGGATTTGTGCTCGTAATCTATAATAGCAATATTCCTAAGCATTTCAGTACTTCAGTACTTCTGAAACAGAAGGTTTTGTTCAATCCGGGGGGTCTGGGGGGTATGGAATACCCCTCAGTGTACTTTACCAATGATAGCAATTTAAAAAAAAAATTGTTTTTTTTGGTTCTTAATATTAGTAAATACTAAATTTCACCGCAAAAACCGCGCATTTCGGAATTCGAATAATTTGCAAATTTAATTAATTGAATTATGTAATTATACCAGCGGAATTTTTGTGCACCAGATTTCCATATACGAGATTTTTGAAAGATTTCTACAGCTTTCCTCTTAGATTACCTTAAGATATTCTTTCTAAATAGTTGAAAAAACGAAAAAAGGCTCATCTAAAGGATTTTAAAATTTTTTCTAGTTATCCTAAGATTTTCTTGGATTTATTGAAAATTTATTGAAATTTCCTAAAAATTCTTGAATTATTCTAAGACTACCTAAAATTTCATAGAATTTTTCAAGATTTCATTAGATATTTTTGAATTCCTAAGATTTCTTAGAATTTTCTGTAATTTCTTCGATTTCGTGTTACTTACAATTTATTCAGATTTTCCAAGACTTCCTAAGATCGGATTTCCACTTACATTATTTGTGGCTTCGCTATCATGATCCTACTCAGATCAATCGTGGAAGTTCTCCGACTCCGAACTTCTCCGACAGAAAGGAATTTACAAATTTTGATCTGCTTTTTCAATTTTTCGTTGTTCCTAATGTTTAGTCATCAGGTGGTGCTGACCGGAAGATTTGGATTGATAATAGTAACTCCGTAGTATTGAAAATTTAACAATTTGTTGCCCTGGAGGGTACCCCATACCCCCCAGACCCCCCGGTTTAAAACCCGCATTTGGTTTGATTTATAAATTTCCCCCAACATCCATTGTTTGTTTGGTCCCGAAACCAATAGGAGGTATTCCATACCCTTAGAACTCCCGGACTAATAATCTTCGGCAATTGGAAAATCTTGGTAATTCACTAAACAGTAAAACTACTATCTGTTCCAAATTGCAGCATTCTGTTTAAAAAAAATAAAGAAGCTAAAAAAATGATGCGAAGAGCAAAATAGTTGACAATTTCAGGACTGGTCCCCACTCAAAAATGCCTATTCTGCACATACCTGGATCTAGGACATTTTGGTATTGCCTTTGTTTACCGACTTACTTTATCAAGCGGTAGAGCTGAAGACTTCTCAGAAGTGGGTCTAATTTTTTATTGTAATCAAATGTATACGACAGTTTAATAGATGCTGTGTCGCGTCATAATTTGTTCTTCCGTTAACCACAATCATCGTAATCCATGATATTATTGCAAATAAAAATCTAAATTCAAATGTTTAAATAAACTTTTAAATACATTTCTATTCAAAAATATGCAAAGATAATTTATTATAAGTGTGCGTTGCTATCAGACCAGGTGCTCGACGTGCACATAAATTTTACAATGCCTACTAATTCTAACTTTAAATTTTATTGTTTTTGAATTAACTTTTTAAACGAAACTAATTAGTATTCAAATTTTTCAATTTCACCTTTATTCAATTTTATTTTAATTTTTCAAATTTATGCAATTTGATCAAAAATTATTTCAAATATGTCCAAAACTTCGGGCAACTACTAAATAAAAACTCCAACAAAATTACTCACTCAAATTCAAACTTTGTTGTACAAAATCAAATCAAAAATCTCAATTCTGAGTAGTAAAATTAATACTTTTACGGGTCCTTTCCTCAAAAGCGTCCAATCACCTCATAGGACCAGATTCGAAGGGACGCCTATCGCTCCATTCCGTGCCAACCCAAAATTTGTCGGCTCGAAAAGACGAACAAATTCAAAATTTTTCATTATATTTGCGGTTTCTCGGGAGGGGAATGGAACAACACCGTTGGAAACTGGATGGAAAATTGAGGTGCGTGGGTCTACGACGACATGGAAAGTTTTAGAGGTCAGATTCTCTTTTGTTTTTATCTGCACTCTCTAATGCGCTCTCTAAAAGTTTTGGCTAATTCTGATTTCTGTATTTAGCCGTTCAACCGTCTAACAACTCGCCGGCCAAAATGTCTAAAGATAGAAAAGAGATAAATAAAAATAAAAGTTTTTGGTTTTGATTTGTCAGCAGATTTTACTTTTCTGACGGAATCTCTTCAAACTATCTTTCATCGTTTTCTCTTCGATCATCTCCGACATATGCAACCTATTTGTTCTGTTCTTGGTATCCAATTGTTCTACCCCCTTTTTGGTTTAAGTCAAAATTAACGCTATTCCATTTGGTTTTCTTGTTCAAAAAAGGCTGTTTATCCAATTGTTCTGGAATGTTTTGATTGATTTGTTAAAAAAATTTTTATATTACAAAAATAATTATATTTAAAATGTCAACCAACACAAAACCCTAATATATAAAATTCCAGCACGCTGCTGCTCTGATGAAAACACTCTGATGAAACAAAATTGCGAAAAATTTAACCTTCGGCTAGAAAAAATTAAAACTTGGAAAGCATATTTATTTAATTACTTTCTGTGTAATTTTAAAAGTTAATTATAAAAATATAAAGTCAAAATTGTAAACCGGGGGGTCTGGGGGGTGTGGAACACCCTCCAGTAGATATCGCAGGATTTCCACTCTTTTAAAATAGTTGGAGATAGAAAATTTATAATTTTACAAATTTCGGCAGAAATTTGAAGAAATTTGAATTCTTAAGTAAAAATTAGGAAAATTTAAACCTTTGCCATTGAAAATATTAAAGCTTGGAAAAACATTTATTTAAGTTCCTCCCTGCTAAGAGTTTAGCAGCAACTTCTTGCGTTACTTTGAAAATATAGAAACAAGGGGAATCCCCCAGTAGCGCGAAGCGAAATTAAATGTTTAAATATTATACCGCTAAAAAACAGATCCATCACCGTCTAGCTGTCCGTCCGCAGACGGGCATTCCAGCTAGTTATTTATAATAAAATTTTAAATAAAAAGCGTTCATATAAATTGTTTGCATCAAAATTAATATTAAGGTGAAAATAATGATTTTGATGTAAAATTGACAAAATTCTTTTTAAACGGCATATTTTACTTTCAAAATACTAATTAGAAAAGTTGCCTACAGTTTGGAGTAGGGCAGGTGGATATTATTACTATCAAGGTCAGAGGAAGCCATTTTGCCTGCCTTGGAGAGCTCAATGCTCAGCACCGTCGAAGTCAAGACACAGAACTTTGAGAACAATTCAGCATCCAAAGCTTCAGGAACAGCCACCTCAATTTCTTCGACAGGGTGGAATTTTTTGCAGGTAAACCCACAGCATTTCCAGGGGCCAGTGGAAGAAAGCATCGACTCTTCTATAAATTTACGGGATGGTACGTTTCGGGGTAGCCGGTTCGGCGCGATAACTTTTCGGGGCGAGAATAAAATATTTTAAAAAAAGAAAGAAAATAATTATAATAATAATGTTTGCACCGAACCGTTTTCGCACCGAATTTAATTGGATTAATTAATAAAATTTAAAAAAAAATTAATTTCTTAGTAATCAAAATTTCGTATAATCAAATTCGAACTTAGAAAACAAAAATGAGGCAGATGCCGTTTACCCGCTTTACTTATTTTATAAAAAGGTAAATAAAAGCTATATAAAAATATAACCCTGAATTTGTAAATTCAAAAGTATTTTGTTTTTAAATTTGAAACGGATCATTTAGATTTAACATCATCATCATGATCATCATGATCATCTCGTTTTGGACTTTTGTTAACAGTAAAAAATTTTCTAAACATTTTTTTGCACTACTATATTATAAATAATGTCGAGGAGAATAATAATTGCAATATTATAAAATGTCTCCTAATCGAATGAGATTATGTCTGCTCTGTGTTTCGATTATGTTTTATGGGACTTTTTCGGTAAGAATTACTTTAAGCTTTAAAAAAATGATTTCAAAATATTTCAGAAAAATTTCAAAAAAAAAATGTAAATTTTTGAGTTGGGGGCCTTTAAATTCCCCAAAAACCACAGTGGTCGTTGACTGTGATTCTTTAGTTTTATTTTTATATTATTTTGAAAATAGAATCAATTAAGGATAAACATTTTAGTGGAATTTATCTTTGAAACTGTGGTCATCCGAGTTCCACCTTGCTTTTAAAATAACTAATTTTTTTTTAATTTAACAGTTCCATCAACATGACTACCACTTGATAGTTGAAAGGGTAAACATCACCTTTTGCAACAAATCCCTCGTGAATAATTTAAAACTTCAATCATATTATGTGACCAGATATTCCAAGAGATTTAATGTTAGCTGCGATTTGCTTGAAGACTTGGATGCAAACAAGTTGACCGTAAGTGTTTAAAAAATTTATAATTTTGTTTTAAATTTTTAAAAATTTTTAACTAAAATACATTTTGCAGTTTCATTTAGAAGCAAGAAAATTTCAAAGTAATGAATATCGATTATTTCCGTTCAATAATTCTGAAAATGTTTGTTCTGGTTTTCATAATAAAAGATTTGGTAATAGTATCAATGAGTTTGAAACCAATTTCATTCCAAATTGTTTTATAAAAAAGGTAAAGTTAGTCGGTCAGTAAGGTTACTTACATAACTACAGTTCTTTTTAACGTTTTAGGGGCATTACTACGTCAATGATATACACTATGATGAATCAAAGTTCCCCCCCTATGCACCTAGAGGTAGATATCTACTAATAGGTAGACTTGTGTACAGTGAAAATATTTTGATAGCAACCTCGGAAGTCCATATTGCAATTAAACCTCAAAACCCATTGGAGAGAACAATTGGAGGTTAAATTCAAACAAGATTTTAACAGTTTAAATGTAAACTTAGGCAAATCTAATAATAAATACAATATATTATGAATATCCAAGAATTTTTCTATGAATTTTTTTATAAATTTAATTGGATCAATTCCATTGATTAAACTCGGCGACTAATAGACAAAAGTGGGCCAGAATCCGCCTGGAGCTTTTACTTACTTTATGAGAACAAAATAAAAGCAATATAACAAATTCTTGCAAATATGAATCCAAATTCAAATTTTTAAATAAGCTTTTAAATAAATTTCTATTCAAAAAATTGCGAAGGTAATTGTAAGTATGCGTTGCTATCAGACCAGGTGCTAGATGTGCACATAAAATTTACAATGCTTTCTAATGTTGACTTTTTAAACAAATTTACTAATTAAGTATCCAAGTTTTCCAATTTCATCTTTATCATTTCTGTGGTTTCTGGGTAAAACGACTTAAATCACTTTTTGGCGATTTTGCGTTTATTGAACCATCAGATGCAGAAAGTTGAGCTCAATGTTTGGGTAAAAGTACTAAGTCATCCGGCCAATGAATAACAAAATAGTGAGACGTGAAAAAAATGAGGCATGTGGCTACAAATATGGCCATATCTCAAAACTTAATTTTGGACCTAAGTCGTTTTACCCAGAGACCACAGATTTATTAACTGATTCAATTTTATTTCAATTTTCTAAATTCATCTAATTTGATCAAAAATGACTTCAAAAATGTCCAAAACTTCGGACAACTACCAAATAAAAAGTATCAACAAAATTACTCATAAATTCAAACTTAGTTAAAACACAAAAAGCATAAAGTATAGTGGCTTCAGTCAATTACTACAGTTTGGTGCCAAAAAAAGCTTTGGCTGGGTATATGAACTAGAAAAATAATTTAATTATTTTTAGTAATAATTTATTATCGTTGACCTTTTTTTCTATTAATATAATATAAATTGTTAGGTATTGAAATCTTTTATTCGATTAAATTGACCGACGTTTCGAGTCTTTTTTAAATATGACCCATCTTCAAGGATGTAATTGACAATTTGTTTGACAAAATAAAATCTGAAATAACATCAAAAGATCAAAGATAATAAGATTAAAAGATCTCAATACTCAACAATTTATATCATATTAATTATTTTTATTCGAATTTTAAGATCAATTTGTAATTTCAAACTTTGTTGCACAAAATCAAATCAAAAATCTCAGTTCTTAGACGCAAAATTAATACTTTTGCGGGACTTTCCCGCAAAAGCATCCGATCCACAATGCCTACTAATTCTAACTTTAAATTTTATTTTTTTTGAATTAACTTTTTAAACTAAACTAATTAGTATTCAAATTTTCCAATTTCACCTTTATGCAATTTTATTTTAATTTTTCAAATTTTTGCAATTTGATCAAAAATTACTCCAAATATGTCTAAAACTTCGTACAACTTCCAAATGAAAACCGCCAATAAAATTACTCAATTAAATTCAAACTGTTTTGCATAAAATCAAATCAAAAATCTCAATTCTGAGATGCAAAATTATTACTTTCACGGGACCTTCCCGCAAAAGCGTCCGATCACTTCGACGAACTAGATTGGAAAGGGTGTCTATGCTCCATTCCGCCCCAACCCAAAAATTGTCGGCCCTAAATGACGAATAATTTCAAAATTTTACATTATATTTGAGGTTCCTTCATTTTACCGTTGGAAATTGGATGGAAAATTGAGTACAAATCCAATTCAAATCCAAATCCAAATCCAAAAACTCAGCGAGCTAATAGACAAAAGTGGCCCAGAATCCGCCTGGGGCTTTTACTTACTTCATGAGAACAAAATAAAAGCAATATAACAAATTCTTGCAAATAAGAATCCAAATTTAAATTTTTAACTAAGCTTTTAAATAAATTTCTATTCAAAAAATTGCGAAGGTAATTGTAAGTGTGCGTTGCTATCAGACTAGGTGCTAGATGTGCACATAAAATTTACAATGCCTTCTAATGTTGACTTTTTAAACAAATTTACTAATTAAGTATCCAAGTTTTCCAATTTCACCTTTATCATTTATCAACTGATTCAATTTTCCAAATTCTTCGAATTTGATCAAAAATGACTTCAAATATGTCCAAAACTTCGGGCAACTACTAAATAAAAACTGCCTACAAAATTACTCACTCAAATTCAAACTTTGTTGTACAAAATCAAATCAAAAATCTCAATTCTGAGTCGCAAAATTAATACTTTTACGGGTCCTTTCCGCAAAAGCGTCCGATCACCTCGACGGACCAGATTGGAAGAGACGCTTATCGCTCCTGTCCTATATAAAATTCCAGCACTCCGCTGCTCTGATGAAAACAATCTGATAAAACAAAATTGCCAAAAATTTAACCTTCGGCTAGAAAAAATTAAAACTTGGAGAGCATATTTATTTAATTACTTTCTGTGTAATTTTAAAAGTTAATTAGAAAAATATAAAGTCAAAATTGTAAACTGGGGGGTCTGGAGGGAACACCCTTCAGTACATATCGCAGGATTTCCACTCTTTTAAAATAGTTGGAGATAGAAAATTTAAAATTATACAAATTTCGCTAGAAAAAAAGGAGAAATTCGAATTCTTAAAAAAAAATTAGGAAAATTTAATACTTTGGCATTGAAAATATTAAAGCTTGGAAAAACATTTATTTAAGTTCCTCACTGCTCAGAGTTTAGCAGCAACTTCTTGCGTTACTTTGAAAATATAGAAACACGGGGAATCCCCCAGTAGCGGGAAACGAAATTAAATGTTTAAATATTATACCGCTAAAAAACAGATCCATCACCGTCTAGCTGTCCGTTCGCAGACGGGCTTTCCAGCTAGTTATTTATAATAAAATTTTAAATAAAAATCGTTCATATAAATTGTTTGCATCAAAATTAATTTTAATGTGAAAACAATGATTTTGATGTAAAATTGACAAAATTCTTTTTAGACGGCATATTTTACTTTCAAAATACTAATTAGAAAAGTTGCCTACAGTTTGGAGTAGGGCAGGTGGATATTATTACCATCAAGGCTAGAGGAAGCCATTTTGCCTGCCTTAGAGAGCTCAATGCACAGCACCGTCGAAGTCAAGACACAGAACTTTGAGAACAATTCAGCATCCAAAGCTTCAGGAACATCCACCTCAACTTCTTGGACAGGGTGGAATTTTTTTCAGGTAAACCCACAGCATTTTCAGAGGCCAGTGGAAGAAAGCATCGGCTCTTCTATAAATTCACGGGATGCTGGGATTTTATATAATATTATGATTTTATGTTGGTTGAAGTTTTAAATATAAATAAATATAAATATTAATGTAAATGCTGGTAAATGGTTAATATTTTATTGAACGATAAAGTTACATTTATATTAAATGTCATAAACTTCATAAAAAACAGAAACTACTAGATTAAACTTGACTCTTCAAGTCTTCATTCCAACACCCCCACTAGAGTTGAAGTCCTTTAATCCTAGTTTCTCTCTGCAATCGACAAACTTCTTTCTTGATAGAGGTTTAGTTAAAGCATCTGCCACCATCTCAGTTGTACCAACATGCTTGATTTTTATACAGTTTTCTTGAACCAGATCCCTGATGAAATGATGTCTGATGTCTATATGTTTAGACCGTCCTTGGTACATACTATTATGAGCCAGATCTATTGCACTCCTGTTATCGGAAAACAATGTTATTGGCTCCCCATTTTCACGAAGAAGCTCAGAGTACAATCCTTTTAGCCAAATGATTTCTTGGCAGGCCGCCGACATCGCCATGTATTCAGCCTTCGTAGTTTAGAGTGCTACAGTTGCTTGTCGCTTTGAACTCCAAGTAACACATCCACCTTGAAACATAAAGGCGTATCCAGTCGTAGAACGCCGTTTGTCCAGGTCATTTGCCCAGTCTGCATCAGTGAAACCAGTTATACCACCCTTTTGATTTGTGAACTCTAGTTTGTAGTTTAGAGTTCCTTTTAGGTACCTCATAACTCGTTTGACTGCAGTCCAATGCACTCGTCCAGGATTGTTATTAAACTTTGATAAAGCCCCCACTGCATACGCAATATCTGGTCTGCTTATTTGGGCAGCGTAGAGTAAGCTACCTATGGCTTCTTGATAGGGTATGTCTTTCATTTCAACTTTTTCATCAGCCGTAGTAGGAGAAAATGCATTCGAAAGCTTTTGATTGACGTCAACTGGTACATCCACGCGTTTACAATCTTCCAAGTTAAACCTTTTTAGAATGTCTTGCAAATACCTCTCTTGATCAATCCACAACTTTCCATTCGTCCTATCTCTTGTGATTTTCATTCCCAAAATGAAAGCAGCTTCTCCTAAGTCTTTTATCTTGTACGTCTTATTCAAATGAACTTTCAGCTTTTCCGTGAATTTACCATCATTTGAAAAAATCGAAATGTCATCTACGTATATTGCGATGTATGTTCTTCTTTCCCCTTCTACATTGTAATATATGCACGGATCAATTTTTGATTGTTGAAGTCCAAAATTCACCAAAGTGTTGCTTAACTTCTGATTCCAATTTTCACGTCCCTTGAGACGTTCAATTTGTGGTATATTTGAAGACGACATTTTTAGTGTTCAACAAATTACTTGTAATTACTCAGCGATAGAGGCACAAGGGCCCATAACCTAATGTAAATGCTGGTAAATGGTTAATATTTTATTGAACGATAAAGTTACATTTATATTAAATGTCATAAACTTCATAAAAAACAGAAACTACTTGATTAAACTTGACTCCTCAAGTCTTCATTTCAACAAATATAATGAAAAATTTTGAATTAGTTCGTCTTTGAGACAAATTTTGGGTTGGCACGGAATGGAGCGATAGGAGTCCCTTCCAATCTGGTCCGTCGAAGTGATCGGATGCTTTTGCGGGAAAGTCCCGCAACAAAGTTTGAAATTACAAATTGATCTTAAAATTCGAATAAAAATAATTAATATGATATAAATTGTTGTGTATTGAGATCTTTTAATCTTATTATCTTTGATCTTTTGATGTTATTTTAGATTTTATTTTGTCAAACAAATTGTCAATTACATCCTTGAAGATGGGTCATATTTAAAAAAGACTCGAAACGTCGGTCAATTTAATCGATTAAAAGATTTCAACACTCAACAATTTATATTATATATTAATAGAAAAAAAGGTCAACGATAATAAATTATTACTAAAGATAATTAAATTATTTTTCTAGTTCATATACCCAGCCAAAGCAATTTTTGGCACCAAACTGTAGCAATTGACTAAAGCCACTATACTTTTTGCTTTTTGTGTTTTAACAAAGTTTGAATTTATGAGTAATTTTGTTGATATTTTTTATTTGGTAGTTGTCCGAAGTTTTGGACATTTTTGAAGTCATTTTTGATCAAATTAGATGAATTTAGAAAATTGAAATAAAATTGAATCAGTTGATAAATCTGTGGTCTTTGGGTAAAACGACTTAAGTCCAAAATTAAGTTTTGAGATATGGCCATATTTGTAGCCACATGCCTCATTTTTTTCACGTCTCACTATTTTGTTATTCATTGGCCGGATGACTTATTTGCAAGAATTTGTTATATTGCTTCTATTTTGTTCTCATGAAATAAGTAAAGGGGCCAAGCGGATTCTGGCCCACTTTTGTCTATTAGTCGCCGAGTTTAATCAATGGAATTGATCCAATTAAATTTATAAAAAAATGTATAGAAAAATTCTTGGATATTCATAATATATTGTATTTATTATTAGATTTGACTAAGTTTACATTTAAACTGTTAAAATCTTGTTTGAATTTAACCTCCAATTGTTCTCTCCAATGGGGTTTGAGGTTTAATTGCAATATGGACTTCCGAGGTTGCTATCAAAATATTTTCACTGTACACAAGTCTACCTATTAGTAGATATCTACCTCTAGGTGCATAGGGGGGGAACTTTGATTCATCATAGTGTATATCATTGACGTAGTAATGCCCCTAAAACGTTAAAAAGAACTGTAGTTATGTAAGTAACCTTACTGACCGACTAACTTTACCTTTTTTATAAAACAATTTGGAATGAAATTGGTTTCAAACTCATTGATACTATTACCAAATCTTTTATTATGAAAACCAGAACAAACATTTTCAGAATTATTGAACGGAAATAATCGATATTCATTACTTTGAAATTTTCTTGCTTCTAAATGAAACTGCAAAATGTATTTTAGTTAAAAATTTTTAAAAATTTAAAACAAAATTATAAATTTTTTAAACACTTACGGTCAACTTGTTTGCATCCAAGTCTTCAAGCAAATCGCCGCTAGCATTAAATCTCTTGGAATATCTGGTCACATAATATGATTGAACTTTTATATTATTCACAAGGGATTTGTTGCAATAGGTGATGTTTGCCCTTTCAACTATCAAGTGGTAGTCATGTTGATGGAACTGTTAAATTAAAAATAAATACAGGTATATTAAAAGCAAGGTGGAACTCGAATGACCGCAGTTCCGAGTTTAGATGTAAAATTGTCTCGATAAATTCCAACAAGAAGGAAATTATGTGCTAGCAAAAAAGTCGAAAAATAATACAAAGTCAAGTGACCACTAGGTCTGATTTTGAAAAGCAATTTTAATTTTTTATTAAATATTTTCGGGATATTTTGAAAGCATTTTTTTAAACTTTAAAATTTAAAAATTCTTACCGAAAAAGTCCCATAAAATATTATCGAAATACAGAACAGACATAATCTCATTTTATTAGCAGACATTATAATATTCAAAACATTATTCTCTTCCACATTATTTATATAGTAGTTCCAAAAACAATACAATCATTTTTAATGTTAATTCTAAATGATCCGTTTCAAATTTAAAAACAAAATACTTTTGAAATTACAAATTCAGGGTTATATTTTTATATAGCTTTTATTTAGCTGTTTATAAAATAAGTAAAGCGGGTAAACTGAATCTGCCTCATTTTGTTTTCTAAGTCGGAATTTTATTATACGAAATTTTGATTACTAAAAATTGATTTTATTAATTAATCCAATTAATTTCGGTGCGAAGACGGTTCGGTGCAAAGATTATTATTATAATTATTTTCTTTCTTTTTTTAAAATATTTTATTCTCGCCCCGAAAAGTTATCGCGCCGAACCGGCTACCCCGAAACGTACCATCCCGTAAATTTATAGAAGAGTCGATGCTTTCTTCCACTGGCCCCTGGAAATGCTGTGGGTTTACCTGCAAAAAATTCCACCCTGTCGAAGAAATTGAGGTGGCTGTTCCTGAAGCTTTGGATGCTGAATTGTTCTCAAAGTTCTGTGTCTTGACTTCGACGGTGCTGAGCATTGAGCTCTCCAAGGCAGGCAAAATGGCTTCCTCTGACCTTGATAGTAATAATATCCACCTGCCCTACTCCAAACTGTAGGCAACTTTTCTAATTAGTATTTTGAAAGTAAAATATGCCGTTTAAAATGAATTTTGTCAATTTTACATCAAAATCATTATTTTCACCTTAATATTAATTTTGATGCAAACAATTTATATGAACGCTTTTTATTTAAAATTTTATTATAAATAACTAGCTGGAATGCCCGTCTGCGGACGGACAGCTAGACGGTGATGGATCTGTTTTTTAGCGGTATAATATTTAAACATTTAATTTCGTTTCCCTCTACTGGGGGATTCCCCGTGTTTCTATATTTTCAAAGTAACGCAAGAAGTTGCTGCTAAACTCTGAGCAGTGAGGAACTTAAATAAATGTTTTTCCAAGCTTTAATATTTTCAATGCCAAAGGTTTAAATTTTCCAAATTTTTACTTAAGAATTCAAATTTCTTCAAATTTCTGGCGAAACTCCAACTATTTTAGAAGAGTGGAAATCCTGCGATATGTACTGGAGGGTGTTCCACACCCCCCAGACCCCCCGGTTTACAATTTTGACTTTATATTTTTATAATTAACTTTTAAAATTACACAGAAAGTAATTAAATAAATATGCTTTCCAAGTTTTAATTTTTTCTAGCCGAAGGTTAAATTTTTCGCAATTTTGTTTCATCCGAGTGTTTTCATCAGAGCAGCGGCGTGCTGGAATTTTATATATTAGGGTTTTGTGTTGGTTGACATTTTAAATATAAATATTTTTGTAATATAAAAAAAAACAATCTTTTTTGAACAAAAGAACCAAATGGAATAGCGTTAATTTGGACTTTGACCAAAAAGGGGGTAGAACAATTGGATACCAAGAACAGAACAAATAGTTAGCATATGTCGCAGATGATCGAAGAGAAAACGATGAAAGATAGTTTGAAGAGATTCCGTCAAAAAAATAAAATCTGCTGACAAATCAAAACCAAAAACTTTTATTTTTATTTATTTCTTTTCTATCTTTAGACATTTTGGCCGGCGAGTTCTTAGACGGTTGAACGGCTAAGTACAGAAATCAGAATTAGCTAAAACTATTAGAGAGCGCATTAGAGAGTGCAGATAAAAACAAAAGAAAATCTTACCTCTAAAACTTTCGGTGTCGTCGTAGACCCTCGCACCTCAATTTTCCATCCAGTTTCCAACGGTGTTGTTCCATTCCCCTCCCGAGAAACCGCAAATATAATGAAAAATTTTGAATTTGTTCGTCTTTTCGAGCCTACAAATTTCGGGTTGGCACGGAAAGGAGCGATAAGCTTTCCTTCCAATCTGGTCCGTCGAGGTGATCGGACGCTTTTGCGGAAAGGACCCGTAAAAGTATTAATTTTGCGACTCAGAATTGAGATTTTTGATTTGATGTTGTACAACAAAGTTTGAATTTGAGTGAGTAATTTTGTTGGCAGTTTTTATTTAGTAGTTGCCCGAAGTTTTAGTCATATTTGAAGTCATTTTTGATCAAATTCGATGAATTATTGCTAGATTTACTTATTTTATAAATTACAAATTACAACAAAAAGTTTGTGTTTGATTGATGTGTTTTAAGTAGAAATATCTTCTTTACTTTGGACTCAATGATTGAGCTGTTTTCACTTTCTTTTAGTTTGTTCTGCCTGCATAGATCGGTTACTAACACAATGTCGATCTCCGCTGACACGGACGTATACGGCCTAAAAGAGTTATTAAACAAAAAGATAGAGGGCGCCACTGATGCACTTACTGCCGATGGTAATTTAAGATTTCTATTTTTTAATGGGCTGTCTGCCGTACAGCATTTTATTAGAAAGCTAAGAATAAGTAGATTATCCGTGTTGTGCGGCCTGAAGGCCGCACTGACCCATCACTCTCTAGAAATTTTCCAATTTGTTCGGTCCTATGGTTCGTCAGAAAACGGTCACGACCTGCCGCTTGTATGCGCTGATTGCTAAGCCGAAATCACCTGTTCGATCCCGTCTTCCCTCGGCAGGCAATGGCAAACCATCGAGGTATCTGCCTAGAGAACCCATCTAAATAAAAAGAAGTGGTCACTATGCTCTTACGTAGAGCAATGGAATCTGAGAGAGATGGTTCATCAGCAACAGGAGGCTGATCCCATAAATCGAAAGAAATGACCAACCGAAAGTTCGTAGGATCGAAAATATTGGAAAATTGCAGTCGAGTGATGGGTCAGTGCGGCCTTCAGGCCGCACAACCATGATAATCCAGTTATATCATAATTTACAAATTGCAACTAAAACTTTGTGTTTGATTGATGTATTTTAAGTAGAATATTTCAGTGGCGTATTTAGAGGGGGGCCAAAAAAGGCAATTTTATATTTTATATCTCGACTCCTCTTCCTGGAGACAAATCGAGAACAAAAAGATAGAGGGCGCCACTAACGGTAATATAAAATCTAAAGTTATACACACTAAATTTTCTTTTATAACATAAATTTTCTCGGATATCCCCAGCTTAGATTGTCGCAAGATTTCCATTCTACGTCCTTATTTATACTAGCGTCTTCTACTTGCATTTGTTTGCCCATCAATAGTAGAACATGAGGCGAGGAGGATACGTTCTGTAGGATCGCAATAAAGAGTTACAGGATTTCTTTCTGTTAGAAGAGATTAAGAAAAAGTAGATTTCCCATGTTGTGCGGCTTGCAGGCCGCACTGACTCATCACTCTCCCATAATTTTCCAATTTTTTCCGACAATCGAAAAAATTGGAAAATTGTGGAACAGTTGGGAAAAGTCTAAAACTTTCATATGATCGTCTCCTTGCTTCGGGGGGCACGTAAAATATGCTGTCCCCTTGAGCTGATTATTGATGCCATCAACTATTAAAAACAGGCATTCACCAATCCGTAAAAGGCTAAAAAAAAAGAATGAAAATTACTGATCAGTCACAAAAAGTACATATGCTCCGACTAAACTAATATTGCATTTCTCATTACTTTTACTATTGGCGACGCGACGGGCGGCGATAAAGTAGTACTTTATTAGCTATTTTTACCGCTCCGGACCTGGCGGTAATTTTATTTCTATTCGATTAAAAACTTTTTTAATTTAAAATGGGGAAATTGGGAAATCCCCATTGTCGAATTTTGAAAACCAAATTTAAATAATTAAATTGAAAAATCAAATCTTTTTCTCTACATTTTTTAACCTAATTTAATTGATAACTCAAAAACCGTTGATTTTAGGCAAAAAAGTGTTAGAATCTATTTTCTAGACAATTTTATGTTCTTTAAAAAAGTACTAAAATGTTTATCCCGAAAAATCAATAATTTAGATGGTATGGCCATCCGAAGAGAAAAAAACGAAAATTAGAATGTTAACTTTTTTTATTATGCAGTCTGCTTTATCGTAGTTTTAAAAGTAAGTGCCCACGTAAAAGAAGCAGGTCGAAAAGGAACTAGTGGGACTACTATAAAATATGTGCATAATTTATGTAGGTATATATAAACATTTTTCTGTGCACTGCATTTTGCAGTGTTGTATCAGAAGTTTTTAAATATTTAGAGTTTATGACGTTCCGGTTGGTTTATAGCGGGCTATAAATCAGGTATCAACATTAAATTCGTAAGACGGCAATAAAAGGACAAAAAATGAAGTTAAAAGTTAAACGAGCGTTATTTATAAAAATTTATGAAGGACTTAGAAGCAATTGTAAAAAAACGAAATGTTTACTACTGTTGCATCTTAAAACTCATTATTACTTTCTTTGTTAGACCTTAAAAAGCACGACGACGGTAGGGAACAAAACAAAGAAAGCTCTTCATAAAAATGTGGTAGAAAATTTTCATTTTTGCCCCTAAAAAAATGAGTCTTATTAAGCGCGTACTTGGATGGAGGATAATATAAACTGCCACATGGCAGCAGACGGCACACAGAAAGACTTTTTCGTTTTATGAAAGATTCTTTCATTTGGCCAAATTAAAAAGCTTCATTTCGAAAGGTCTGAGTGAATTTAAAGAAAAGGTTTTTTATTCCGCCGACACACACGGAAACAAAGCGGATACGTTTACAAATTGCTCATAATAAACTTTTACAAAATTAATTTGATTAGGTAGGTAGAATCGTCCAATTGTATAAAATTTACGCAAATATCTACACCGACCTAACTTTGCAATTCAACGGAATAATTTTGTTTATTCAGGATCCTCACATAACTAACAAAATTGATCAAATAACTAAAACGACAACAAAGCTGTTAACTAAAACTTGACCAACTATCCGATTCGTCGTTGGCAAAAAACAAATTTACAAATTCGAAAAGTTAAATAAAAAGTAATCAGATTCATTGTTTGCTTGGTTTGTTTTAAGGTAAACACCAGTGCATTCGTAATTAACTTTAATAATTGCGAACTATGTGTGTGTACATGCCAGAGTTGCAGGAAAATAGCGGTGACCGCTCACTACACCAGACAAATAAACGTTTTTCCGTTTCTAAATTATAATAATAATTTTACACTAATATTAACCATAACTTCTTTAGTTTACATATTATAATTTATATGGAAACGTATAACGCAAAAAATGCGCGTTAGTTCGTTCGTGACTGCGTTACAATTATTATTAACCATAAGTAGTTGAAAATCACGCCAGAATTGTTTTTTTTAAATATATTACAAAATGTTACATAAAACATCCTCAGGTGGGAGAAAATAGGCTATAAGATGGAACTTTATGTGCATGAACCGTTAAGGCACCTAGAACAAACTAAGTTAGGTATCCTAATTTGTCTTATCGGCAGTTACACTACTTCTAATCAAATCAATTTAACCTGCTTTTGAACAATTTTTAAACCTTTTCGGTGCCGTTTTTCCGTTAAAAGCTTCTGTACTGCACCCCCCCCCTGTAAGTTAAATAAAACATTTGAAAATGTTACAAAAATGTCAACTGTAAGAAAACCTCTCGAAAAGTCTACGCTAGCTTTTACTTTACCTTTCTAATCTAAGTCACCGGGGCCGAACGGGGTACCGTAATAATTTAAGTACTACCAAATTACTGAAAGTACTTCAATTACACAAAGTACTTTAATTACCCAAAGTACTTCAATTACCCAAAGTAGTTTTATTATCCAAAGTACTTTAATTACTTAAAGTAGGTACTTCAATTACTTAAAATTTAAAAAATTACCCAAACAAAAGTACTTCAATTACTTAAAGTAGCAACATCAATTACTAAAAGTACTTCAATAACTTTAAAATACTTTAATTACCCAAAGAGAAGTACTTCAATTACCCAAAGAAAAATACTTCAATTACCCAAAGTACTTTAATTACTTAAAATTAAAAAAATTACACAAATAAAGGTACTTCAATTACCCAAGGTACTTCAATTACTTAAAGTACTTCAATTATTACTTAAATTTAAATAAATTACCCAAACAAAAGTACTTCAATTACCCAAAGTACTTCAATTACTTAAAGTAACAACTTCAATTACTTAAAGTACTTCAATTACTTAAAGTACTTCAATTACTTAAAGTACTTCAATTACTTAAAGTACTTCAATTACTAAAGATTTTAAAAATTACACAAATAAAGGTACTTCAATTACCCAAAGTACTTCAATTACTTAAAGTAGCAACATCAATTACTAAAAGTACTTCAATTACTTTAAAATACTTTAATTACCCAAAGAGAAGTACTTCAATTACCCAAAGTAAAATACTTCAATTACCCAAAGTACTTTAATTACTTAAAATTAAAAAAATTACACAAATAAAGGTACTTCAATTACCCAAGGTACTTCAATTACTTAAAGTACTTCAATTATTACTTAAATTTAAGTTAAATAAAAAAATTACTTAAAATTAAAAAAATTACTTAAAATTAAAAAAATTACCCAAACAAAAGTACTTAAATTACCCAAAGTACTTAAATTAACCAAAGTACTTTAATTACTTAAAATTTAAAAAATTACACAAATAAAGGTACTTCAATTACCCAAGGTACTTCAATTACTTAAAGTACTTCAAATATTACTTAAAATTAAATAAATTACCCAAACAAAAGTACTTCAATTACCCAAAGTACTTCAATTACTTAAAGTAACAACTTCAATTACTTAAAGTACATCAATTTCTTAAAGTACTTCAATTACTTAAAATTAAAAAAATTACTTAAAATTAAGAAAATTACTGAAAATTAAAAAAATTACTTAAAATTAAAAAAATTACTTAAAATTTAAAAAATTACCCAAAGAAAGGTACTTTAATTTCCCAAGGTACTTCAATTACTTAGAGAAGGTACTTCAATTACTTAAAGTACTTCAATTATTACTTAAAATTAAATAAATTACCCAAACAAAAGTACTTCAATTACCCAAAGTACTTCAATTACTTAAAATAACAACTTCAATTACTTAAAGTACTTCAATTACTTAAAATTAAAAAAATTACTTAAAATTAAGAAAATTACTGAAAATTAAAAAAATTACTTAAAATTAAAAAAATTACTTAAAATTTAAAAAATTACCCAAAGAAAGGTACTTTAATTACCCAAGGTACTTCAATTACTTAGAGTAGGTACTTCAATTACTTAAAGTACTTCAATTATTACTTAAAATTAAATAAATTACCCAAACAAAAGTACTTCAATTACCCAAAGTACTTCAATTACTTAAAGTAACAACTTCAATTACTTAAAGTACTTCAATTACTTAAAATTAAAAAAATTACTTAAAATTAAAAAAATTACCCAAACAAAAGTACTTAAATTACCCAAAGTACTTAAATTAACCAAAGTACTTTAATTACTTAAAATTTAAAAAATTACACAAATAAAGGTACTTCAATTACCCATGGTACTTCAATTACTTAAAGTACTTCAAATATTACTTAAAATTAAATAAATTACCCAAACAAAAGTACTTCAATTACCCAAAGTACTTCAATTACTTAAAGTAACAACTTCAATTACTTAAAGTACATCAATTACTTAAAGTACTTCAATTACTTAAAATTAAAAAAATTACTGAAAATTAAAAAAATTACTAAAAATTTAAAAAATTACCCAAAGAAAGGTACTTTAATTTCCCAAAGTACTTCAATTACTTCAATAACCATCAATTTTTAACATAGGTGCGGTGGTTGCATACTTTAAAGTACTTCAATTACTATAAATACTTCAGTTATACCTTAAAAGTACGTCAAGTACTCAAATTTTGTTAAATCCAATTACCAAATACTCAAGTATACTTTCTCAAAATACTTCAAGTACCAAGTACTTTTAAGTTAGTTTCAAAAGTACTTCAAGTACTTTTAAGTGCAAGGTCCAAGCAATACTAGAAGAAGACTCTTGAGCTCCATTACGGACTACATTGTGAGATGTATGCAGCTCCGATATGGGCCACGGCACTGAAGAAGAAGCGATACTGCCAGATACTTCAAGCAGTACAGAGAAAGACTGCTGCGAGGATCTCCCGTTCGTACAGAACCATTTCCACCAATCCAGTCCTGATATTTGCGTCCCAACTGCTAATCCATCTAAAGGCAAAAATGAGGCATGCAAAATACATATCGGGGAATTACATGCTATATGTGTAGTGTATTGAAATCCAAGAAAGGTGGCAACAAGGGCAGGTGGACGTATCGTCTAATTCCGGAAAACACGACGAGTTCAAGTACGAAACCACAAACCACACAGGCTTTGAGCGGACATGGATGCTTTTGCAGCTACCTGCATTGCTTCGGGAGGGCAGATACTTCCAACTGCCACTTCAGTGGCAGCACACCATCAGCCGCCCAAACGCAGTTGGGGAAAGATCTCACTCCAATCAACATCGTGGAGCTGATTTTGGAAGGAACACTGGCTGGTGATAGAGAGGATGTTGGTGGAAATTATGTCCACCAAAGCCAAAACCCAAGATGGAAGTGACCACGAAAAGCAAAGACCCAAAAGGGCATAAACACGAAAGGCAGAAATATGTACTGAAGAAATGCAACACTTTCAAGGAGTGGGATTTTTCATCGATTTATCGATAAGTATCGATAGGTATCGATTAATCGATTATTTTTTCATCGATAGTTACTATCTAAATACTATAAAACTATCAAAATATCGATTAAATAATAATCGACTAATCGATAAGTATCGATACTTATCGATATTTCGATCGTCTTGATATTTATAATTTAGGTTATTTTGGGTTCGACCGGTTCCTTCATTCGAGAAAAAAAGGTTGGGGTTTATTATTTCTTTAATTCGATATATATTCGATATATCGATAAATTATCGCTACTTCGATACTTCGATAATAATCGACAAATATCGATTAATCGATAGCTTTTGAATTATCGATATTTGATATCGATTTTTGAATATTGCCCAGCCCTAGACCTAATTTCAAAAAGAGGCTGGAGAGTAATGGAAGAAATACCTATGGGATTCCCGGTACCTTCAAGAAGTGGTGTTCTTCTCTCTCTTCAGCCATGTTCTTTCCGCTGCATGACAATCAGCCTCTATCTCTGAGAGAAAGTTTTTAACATTTTGATCCCACGGTTATTTAATCCGTATTGGGGAATGCCTGTAACCCTGTGTTTAATAGGTGATGGTAGCTATCATCAACTCAGAGGGGCCGCCGGATTTACGTGCCCTCCGAAGCACAAAGAAGGTCATGTGAAAGTTTTTTAACCCTCCCGGATTTAAACCGAGTGCCTTAGAGTCAGCAATTGTTCCGCTAACTTACTAAGCTAATTACCGTCTCAATTTATCCCTGATAATCAATTTCTCCCGATAACTCCTACTCTTGTAAGTATCCGGAGTAAGTATGAGGTGCCACGCAGACGCTTGTCAGACAAGCCTGTAATAATGCAGTTGAAAATTTTGTTTTGAATTTTTGTGTTTTTAAAATCAGTGGAGAAATCTGGTATACAAGTGAACAGAAATCTTAAGAAAGTTGGAGAAGTTTGAGGAAATCCCGGAAAATCCAAATAAATTAAAAGAATTGGAGAAAATTTTAAGAAATCTTAGAAAATCCGAAAAAATATTAGAAATTAGAAATCCAGAAAAATCTTATGAAATTTCAGGACATCTCCGTAAATTCTAAGAAATCATAATAAATTTTAGGAAATCTTAGAAACCAAAGAATAAAAACTGGGAAATTTGAGAAAATCTCAGGTAATCCAATAAAAATTTAAGAAACTCGAGGAAATCTAAGTAAATTCTAGGAAATCTGAGACAATGTTAAGAAATCTTAGAAACAAATGGAAAAAGAACTGGGAAGTTTGAGGAAATCCAAGAAAACTTGAAGAAATTCGAGGAAATCTTAGAAAATCTTGGAAAATCTGTAAAAATATTACAAATTGAAAATCCGAAAAAATCTTAAGAAATATCAGGAATTCTTGGAAATTTTAATACATTTTAGGAAATCTCAGAAAATCTTAGAAACCAAAAAAAAATCTGGCAAATTTGAGGAAATCTCAGATGTGTAATCCGAAAAAGAAAAATTTAAGAAACTCGAGGAAATCTTAGTAAATTCTAGGAAATCTGAGAAAATGTAAAGAAATCTTAAAAAATGTTAGAAACAGAAGGAAAAGCGAATGGTAAGTTTGAGGAAATCCCAAAAAATCCAAGAAAACTTTAAGAAATTCGAGGAAATCTTAGAAAATCTTGGAAAATCTGTAAAAATCTTTGGAATTAGGAATCCGAAAATAGTAAATTCTAGGAAATCTGAGAAAATGTTAAGACATCTTAGAAAATGTTCGAAAGTGAAGGAAAAACAACTGGGAAGTTTTAGGAAATCCCTGGAAGACAAAATCCGAAAAAATATAAAAAATTAGAAATTCGAAAAATCTTAAGAAATTTCAGGATATCTTAGTAAATTCTAGGCATACTTAGAAAATGTTAGAAAATCTTAGAAATCAAGAAAATAACCTGGGGAATTTGAAGAAATTTCAGGAAATCCAAAATAAATTAAAAAACTTGAGGAAATCTTAAGAAAACTGGGGAAGTTTGAATAAATCCCAGAAAATTAAAGGAAACTTTAAGAAATTCGAGGAAATCTTTGGAAACCCTGAAAATTCTGTAAAAATATTAAAAATTAGAAATCCGAAATACTCTTAAAAAATTTCAGGATATCTTAGTAAATTCTGGGCAATCTTAGAAAATGCTAGAAAATCTTAGAAATCAAGAAAATAACCTGGGAAATTTGAGAAAATATCAGGAAATCCAAAATAAATGTAAAGAACTATAGGAAATCTTAGTAAATTTTAGAAAATCTTAGGGAAACTGCGGAAGTTTGAAAAAATTCCAGTCCTAAAATGGCCTTTTTATTGATAAATCGATAAATATCGATAGTTATCGATTAATCGAATAACGATATTTTATTTTCGAAATATCGATTAATCGAGTTATCGATATTTCGATGGTTATAGATATTTATCGTTATTTTGACAGTTTTCGATATTCGATAGATTTGATATTTTCAATTTAGGTTATTTTCTTATGTTTTCTGGACTTCCTATTAGTTAATTTTGGGTTCGACCGGTTTCTTTACTCGAGAAAAAAGGTTGGGGTTAATTTTTTCGAGTATTGCACTCAAGCATGTGTTCCCACGTTGCCGCGCATGAACGGATTAACGAGATTCCACCAGAGTAATTTTCCTCGGGGGCTTGTCCCGGGAGTTTTCCCTCCTGCCCGAGACTGTTACCTACGATAATTATCCGAATATTGAAATCAATACGTATCGATACTTTGATTATCGATAATTATCGATACTTCGAGGTTATCGATTAATCGTAGTTATCGATAATTTTTAAATTATCAATATTCGATATCTAACGCACTGAGACAACAACAAACAAGAGATTGAGAGATTAAATTCGATTAAAACAATCGAAGAATATGATCAATCGAGTTCCACACCAATCGAGTTGGACATCAATCAAATTCCATTGTTGGAAAATTTGGAAATTTGACAGCTGACGTATACAACGTAAAAATACCAACAGAATAATGTTAAATGTTTAACTGTCTCACAACAATTAAAAAAATTAACAACTTAACTTGACGTTTAAGAAAAGTCCCTAGATTAAACTGACATTTGGCAATTGTTTAACCTATAAAAATGAATAAACGTCACTTACTGAAGTTGTCAATTCCCAATTAAATTTAAACAATACCAACGTAAGTTTACTTTTATCGAAAGTTCCTAGATTAAATTACAATTTACAATTTATTATTTTCAGGATAAAAAATTGTATGTTTTATTCGGAATAAAATTATTCTACTTTTTTTTTCTCCTAATAAAGCAATATACTATTACGTATGTAACGTAATACCGTCGAATGAGCCGTTGCGCAAAGTAAAAATTGGATTTTCTCTATTTAGATGATAAATCGTGATTTAAAGTAAATTTTCAACTAAAACATTAATATTTCAAAATTTGTCAGTGTTATTTTAGAAATATTAATTCGGAGGCTCTTGTGTAAGACGCCTGGTGATAAAAGGAATGATTTTGCTTATTGTTTGCATAATAAGACTTTGAGCACCGCCATTCAAACGAACTTTTGATTCTTTGAGTGGAATAAGTTCAAGGGTTTATTTATTTTGTGAGTAACAAATCAAAGGCAGTGTAAATTAATAAATTTCGGGTGGAAAATTATGGACTTGCAGATTTTTAATTTCGGTTCGTGTTCTCTAAGACCTAATGAATTGCAAATTATGCGTCACAATAATCCGTTTAAGTGTTCGATGACCAATCGGCAAATCAGTACTAAATTAAAGCCATCAGGTATTTCGATTGGGTTTCACTTCAAATATGGTTAGGTAGAGCTTAACACTGAAGCTGTAACCAAACAATGGAATTCAAAATGATTGATTTATATTAATTTTAAACATTGAATGGCCGACCACATAGTTACCAGCACGGCAAGAGCTTACAGAAACACAATCGAATAATAAATTTCCATTCATTAAAACATAAAAGTTTATTTTTAATCAAAAGAGAAATTTTATGTATTGGTAGGTTAATGGATCAAAGTGAGAGAAGGTGGTGACCGACCTTAAAAGCGTCCTAGATTAGAAGGGTCGCCGCCACGCCGTCGAGGTGAGACTGAGGGATGTGATTTAGGATGCAGAAGATTATCACCAGTAATCGAAATCCTTTCATCGACATTTTCTCATTTCCACATCTTAAAAAACTCAAATGTTGATAAGACCGCCGTCTTAGTAGCAAAAAAACTCGATTTCCAAATTAAACCCCAACATATCCACTTCGATTTCCTTCATCTTGGCAAAATGTATGGCATTTTTCATCGGAAAAATAATTAAACGCATATTAATTTAACTTTTCCTCTAAGTTACATGCTTTAAAGTTTTCCAAGTTGTGCGCCTCGTAAGTTTTCCTCAAGACTAAAAGTTCCCGTCTTTGTGAAGGTTTTATTAGTGGCCTCCAGGGGCCAGTCTTTTAGTTAGAATTTTGACAACTTTGTATCGATAAAACTTTATTATGTTTGTAAACTTTGATTTTTAATATTTCAAAAAACACTCATTTTCCGTTAAAAACGAAAATGGGTCGAACCTCGGCGGAGGTTGTTAATACTGCACATAACATTAACTGAAATTTTTTCTTATTCCACCCAAATGAGTATCTTTTGTTTCATCGGATGATGCTATTTTTACAAGAAAACCAACCAGAATGTTTATATTAAATGTGGATCTCGTTACAATCCCAAGATAATGTACATTAATTTACATTAACATTGTTTATAGCAGGACATTTCAGCGCCACCACATTACAAAATTAGAGTACGTGAGTGCAGTTTGCCGGGTAATGTTTTTGAAAAATTACTTACGTTATTAAAAACTAAACGTCACTAAGAGCAACTTTTTGCTACTAAATATAAAGCAGGAACAAGATTTGTAGCCTCACTTACATCATAATAAAAACAAAAGTACACGACATCCTCCGATAAAATTTACCAAAATTTTTACAGTGCAACGATTTTCAACTAATTCCAAAATTTAACTTTAAAGTTTGACTGCAGGAGTATATTTGTATAATATAGTGTAAATATTGGTAAAATATTGTATCAATATTGGTACAATATTGTATCAATATTGGAACAATATGGTATGAATATTGGTATAATATCGTATAAATATTGGTTCAATATAGTATGAATATTGGTACAATATTGTTGCAATAATTTTTAGAATCGGAATTTTAAATTTAAAATGTAGGTTAATAATTTTTTTTTTTTTTTAATTTTATCTTCAAGTTTAAAGACATAAAATTTATAAATTGTTCAGCAAATGTTATGTTACCAGATAAGGAAAAACAACTTTCCATTAAGTTATTAATTCCATTATTGCTTACAATTCACCCAAATTAACTTTTTTAATCAATCAAATTTACCAACTTTTTATATCATCCAAAACTATGCATCCGATTATTATTCAAATCACTATCAGTACATTCATAATAAACCGAGAAGGAAACTACTGAGGAAATTTGTTGTACAAGTGAAGGGAAAGGGAAAACCGAGAAAATCTAAGGAAATTTAAGGAAATTTTAGATATTACAGATATTCTTGCTTTTCAGCTTTTTCCAAAGGAAATCATGAAACAATGCAGAAAATCCAAGAAAATGTCACAAAAAGAAATCGGGTGTATTGGGTCCGTGGTTCCCTCCACGTAAATAATAAGTTAAGAAAATATGTTTCCTTGTCTAGTTTTAGCAAATTATTTTACTATATAAATATGCAGGGTTCGCACTCGTCTGGAAAATCTGGAAAAACTACAAAATTTAAAATTTTCCTAATTGTTTCAGGGAAAAGTCAGGGAAATTAAATTATTAGTCAGGGAAAACAATTTAATGAAAAAAAATTATTTTTTTTAAATACCTATTACATTTGTTAAATTTTAAAATTGAATTTTTTTATTTAAAAATAAAAAAAAAGTAAAAATTGAATGAATTTTAATTCAATGCCATTAAAATTAAGATTTTTTTAAAATTTTTATTTTCCGATTTATCGAAACATCAGGGAAATGCAAAGCCCGATTAAAGGGGGGGCTAAGGGGGCTGCAGCCCCGAGCCTCCAAATTTCTAGAGACCTCAAAAAAATAGAAGCAGTTTTTATAATAAATATTATTGTAGTATATTATACAGGTCCGTAGCCAGGGGGGAGGCACCTGGGGGCACGTGCCTCCCCCCCCCCCGAAATGTTCAAAAGCAAAAAAAAATTTTGAAAATAAATTTGAATTTTGAAAATAAAATAGGTTAATAGATATATTTTTAAAGTGGGAACAAAAATTTTTTTTTCTCGGAAAAATTCTCAAAAACTCAAAATTTTTTTTTTATGAGTGCCCCCCCGAAATGAAATCCTGACTACGGGCCTGATATTATAGGTACCTGTTTTATAAAAAAAAACAAAATAAACTACGTTTAATAATTAGTGTCTTTCAGTGGCGTATTGAGAAAATGCGTTTGGGGGAGGCAGACAAAATATTTCCAGAATCTCGTTAATCTATTCATGCGCGTCAGTGAACCTTCACAACCACGATGAACCTTCACAAACGAAATCCGGAAACTAAGAAACGAAAAAAATAAAAAAAAATTTTAAGCTATTTATATTTGAAACCATCGTGGTAAGCATTATTTTTATCTGGGAGGGCTTCAGGAACACAACCTGAGTCATCCTTCGGGGAAAGGGGGCAATTGCCCCTTTGCCCCCTCTAAATACGTCATTGGTATCCTTTCAAAAAATTTTCATTTGATCTAAGCGATAATACAGAAAAAACTTTTTGTTGTTGCAAATTTCTTTACCTTTTTTTAAATATTTTATATTAGCTTCACCATTCTGCTTGAATACGGCAAAACTTAGAAAGTCAAATTTGACCTATTTCGCGCTATCCAATCGAGTTGAAATTTTGCACATGGATTCGTCCCCGATGACAATACACTTTGCAAAAAAAAATTTCCGAATTTAAAATTATTTTTGTCTGACAGCCACTTATGCAAGACTTTGTAAAATGGAAACAATGTTGTCATCTATATCTCGGAAACAGTGCAAAAATATTGAAAAATATATAGAAACAAAAATGTAGAGAATAAAATTTAAAAGAAAAAAATTTTTAAAAAGTCTAAAAACGGTTTCAAATGTATAATTTACATTGGTAAATTGTAGCATAACTCAAATACGGCCGATCGTAGAATGTTAAAATTTTGTATTTGGGACTCTTATAGCATCTAGTTGTGCACCTTCTATTTTTTGTATGCGATTGTTGGTGCCAAAAGAGCATTCATATATGAAGCGCACGAATAGATTTAGGAGATTCTTGTACAATCATTCTAAAAATGAAAAGCAAGTCATGTGGTATCCACATCAGATTTTTTTAATAAAGTTTTTATTAAATTAAATTTTTTAATAAAATAAAGGAATTCCTTTGAAATATTTGGAATTTTTTTGTAAATCTCTGGAATTCTTAAAAATCCTTATAATTCTTTGGAAATCTCTAGAAATCATTGGAAATCTCTGGATATCATTGGAAATCTCTGGAAATCATTGGAAATCTCTGGATATCATTGGAAATCTCTGAAAATCATTGAAATTCTTTGGAAATCATTGGAATTCTTTGGAAACCACTGGAATTCTTTGGAAATCCCTGGAATTCTTTAGATTGAAACTTGTTCGGAAATCATTGAAATTCCTTAGAAATCTCTGGAATTCTTGGTAAATCTCTGGAAATTTTAGATTGAAACTTGTTTAGAAACTATTGGAATTCCATGAAAACCATTGCAATTCCTTGAAAGTTCCTGGAATTTTTTGAAAATCCACAGAATTCTTTAGATTGAAATTTCTTTCAAATCCATGGAATTCTTTAGAAATCCGTGGAATTGCTTAGATTGGAACTTGTTGGTAAACCATTGGAATTTCTTTAAAATTCCTTGGAAATTCTTTGAATTCTTTGGAAATCCTTGAAATTCTTGGAAATTATTGGAAATCTAAGGAATTTCTTGGAAATCCCTGGAATTCTTGGTATAATCACTAGAATTCTCGGGAAATCACTGGAATTTTTTGGAAATCATTGGATTTCTTTAGATTGAAACTTGTTTGGAAATCATTGAAATTCCTTGGAAATATTTGGAATTCTTAGGAAATATCTTTGGTATCCACATCAGATTTTTTAATAAAGTGAATCATTTATATGAAATTCGATTCCGGGTCCAAAAACAAATATAATTGCTGTTGCACTGGAGGGTATTCCATACCCCCCAGACCCCCCGGTTTGAAAGCACAGAAGTGTTAGTAGACGCTTTGTGATTTACTGTTGTAATAAAAATTAAAAAAAAAGGTTTTAGTGCATACTCACATGTTATGTACCGTCAAAATTCGCACCGGGGGGTCTGGGGGGTGTGGAACACCCCTCAGAACATAGTAATTGTAAGACCTTTTAGAAAGTTTAATTACTGGAACGGAGTCACAACTTTATCAACACGAAAATCCCCCCATTTTCATAATGAAAACTTTTTATTCTCTCAGAACAAATACATTTTGTTCATACATATATCTATGTATCGTGAAAACTCTTACCGGGGGGTCTGGGGGGTGTGGAACACCCCACAGAATATTATAGGAAAATTCCTGTTTTTTTATTTCAAGACTGTGATAAGCTAAGTATATCTAATAATTTTCATCCTTTTAAATTCTTGAAAAATCGCAGTTGATCTTGACCAAAGGGCTTCCAAAAATAATTAGCCCCGAGCTTCACATATCCTTAATCCGGCTCTGTGGAAATGTTTTATTCTTTGTCAGGGAAAACCTGGAAAAGTCAGAGAATTTGATTTTGAAAATTCACTAGAAACCCTGATATTTCAATGTCATATTAACATTAAATTATTAAGATTTTAATAGGTAGAATCGCGAAAAACATTTAAGAAACATGGTCGATCATATATATATATATTGAAGTTGGCAACCCCTGCTATGTTGGAACTCAAATATTATCATTTTTTTAGGTTGGTAAATGGAATAGACCAATCAAAGCATTGTTAAAGAGAACATACGTGCTTGAAACTGGGGCGTCAGTCAGATTAACATGAATACGAGATCTGGGGATTTGAGCTTCTGCAAAAAAAACTATGTTGAGGTTAGGTTTAGATTAAATTGGGTTGGCAAACCTTATCTTCCATTTTTTGCATTTAATATATTTAAAAACAAAAGTAAACTGAGTGAAATGTATTTTGTTTCCACGATTCCAAAGCAATATTGATTTTTGTTAAAATTGTAGGTTAAAAACAAAAACCTACTATATACAGTTTGTCTCAAAAATAATTATGAGAGCAAAATAATAGAGCATTGATAATTTACTACTGAAAACAGATTTTTAAAATTACAGAATCACCGTAATTACAGAAAATTGTACCTCTAAATTATAGGTTAGCGGTCTTAAAAGGGCGAATTAAATCTTTCTTAAAGAAAGTGACTTAGATGTCGGTAATACCAGGAATACCAACTTAGTTTTGAATAACAAAAGTACAGAGTGGAGTAGAAAAATTAATACAAAGCAAAAAATTCTGCGAAAACATTTAAATGCTATTTCTAATGAATTCCAACGAAGTTACGCAATTGTTTTAAAATTCAGTAACGGACACGATGAAGTTATCCAACCCTTTTCTGATTCGATAGTGTTTGGTATCCCACAAGACAGATAAATCTAATGAATCAATTTTGTAGAGCAACCGAAGAAAAGCACGGATCTTTGTTGTATTTAACTCATCAACATTCAAACCATTTAATTTTTTGTTGCTCAGTCCAATTGAACTTGTCGATCTCTTTATTTATTCTTGTATTTATAGTTTTTAATTATTTAATTGCCCGAGGTTGGGCATAAATTAAATTGTTGATTGCTAATTAGCAAACATTTAATCGGTCGGCTTGGTGAGAATGCCCAAAAGTGGTGGATCGAGTAAACGGGCTAATTCAGGAATTTTCAAAACATATAATTATTTTTGACCACCAGGGGCGTACCTGGATTTAATTTGTGACTTTTTAACTGTTCCTTTCAACAATAATTAATCAGAGCTTAAGTGGTGCTTAAGGTAGGTAGGCATTGTTTAATTATTATTCAGAAAGCAATCGAATTAATAATTAAAAAATTTACAGGTGTCGTCAAGTGGGGAATAATTGTGAGTTGTGCGATTGCAGGTAGTTGGCACTAAATCATAGCCGATACGATCGTTTATAGTATATCGGTTCCTAAGGCGGTTGTTAAGTGGCCCTGATTAAGATAAGCCGTAAGTTCATTTGTAAACTATTTTGACAAGAAGGGTCGAAAGAAGCCGTCTTGGCGATAAATCATAAAAATCCATCCACCGGGTTGCTTCTGAGGCTGAGACTCTAATCCTTTACAAATTAACAAAATTTAAGTGCAGGTAGATAATTTTACACTGCCGGATTTTTGTTTTCCCGTTTACTATTACATTAATTTTCAATTAGGAAATTAATTATTAAAGCAAAATTTGTAATTATAGAGCATTGTTGTATGAATGTTTAATAATAATTAATGTCAACTAAGGTCATCGTACTGTCTATAATAATAGAGCACTTACGATGCAATACATAAAATTACTGCTTTGTAAATTATTAAACGGCAGAACAAAGCATCTAAATGCCTTTCAGGTTTCAAACAAAATTGAAAACATAGAATTAGTTTCTGCGAGAAACTTTACCTTTGCTGAGTTGGCTAACCGACAGATTACCTCAGTTGGTCACACGCTGTTTTACGGATTAGACATAATTTTTTCTTAATAATATAAACATAGTAGCAGCTAGCAGAGTCTTGAATTACTCTATTAATATAACCGTCACAGTACCCCCTCTCGGAAATTCGTAAAAGTTAAAAAAATTATTATTTTATATTTTTTTGTTTTACCAGGTCAACTTTTAAACCTTAAAGCGTACGCCTATGGATGTTGATGAGACGTCATAAACTGTCAAACTGTATGTCAAAGTGAATGTATATTTTTATTTGGCGGTAAAAGCATTTTTCATGTCTATACTGCCTTTATTTTATGTTTATCGATCGTAAAACCTATACCTGCCAATCACAGTTGCAATCTAAGAACTAAAAGGTAGAAAACCTCAAAAATTGGAAAATCTGTAAGAAACACCGCACAGTTGGTTATGCAACCATGTTAACATGCACTTATGGAGATTGTTTTATTTGTTCACTTTCAAGATTTATATTTTTATTTTTACACTGAATGTAGTTTTGAATTTAATTTTTTTTTTAAACATAATATTCTATACCAACTATACGTATTAGATTAATTCGATTTTTGTCCGCGTGGTGGCGCTTCGCTTAATTAATCGACGTTATACCAATATTAACTTATTGCTTGGCAGTTGATAGTTAATATTTTATCAATATAAGAACTGCCATCAAAAGGTACTCGGTTCAAATTCGGAGAAAATCTTAAACTTCAAACCGACACGTGAAGCCGACTGTCACCTTGGGTTTTCCTAGTTCCCAATACACACAGAGTTACAGGCATTCCCCAATCCGGTTTAAGCAGCCGTATGTTCTTAAAACTGAAACCCTTTTCAAAAGAATCATAGACTGATGATCCAACAGTAAACTGAAGAGCTCAGCATGAAAATTGCATTAATAAAGCAGCAATATAGCAAGAAACTGTTATTTTTCTGACCATTTTCATTTGGTAGACGATGACAAATCACTGAGGTACACAGAGAAAAAATGTAAGTAATTTTTACTTCAAAATTATTGCAAAGATTGTTTCCTTAGATTTCTTAAAATTTCTGGAATTTTTTAAGAAATTTCCATCACTTTTACTGGAGTATTTTGTAAAGAAAAGTTCAAAGGTAAAAATAAAGGCTTAATTGATTAATGTAGATCTTGATTTTCTGGATTTTCCCGGATTTTCTCGTATATTTTGGATGTCCTTAGAGTTCAAATCTATCTATACAGTGCACCGAGCGGTAAATATATCGAAAATTTTGTGTACACTTGTTTGGAATTCTGTTGGAAATCCTTGGAATTATTTTGAAATCTCTGGAATTTTTTGTAAATCCTTGGAATTCTTTAAATTGAAACTTGTTCAGAAATCATTGAAATTCCTTAGAAATCTCTGGAATTCTTGGTAAATCTCTGGAAATTTTAGATTGAAACTTGTTAAGAAACTATTGGAATTCCATGAAAACCATTGCAATTCCTTGAAAATTCCTGGAATTTTTTGAAAATCCGCAAAATTTTTTAGATTGAAACTTGTTTAGAAATCACTGAAATTCCTTTGAAATCCGTGGAATTCGTTAAAAATCCGTGGAATTGCTTAGATTGAAACTTGTTGGTAAACCTTTGAAATTCCTTTAACATTCCTGGGAAATTCCTTGAATTCCTTGAAAATTCTTGAAATTTTTTGAAAATCCTTGGAATTCTTGGAAATCATTGGAAATTTCTGGAAATGATTGATATTCTTGGTATAATCACTGGAATACTCGGGAAATCACTGGAATTCTTTGGATATCATTAAATTTCTTTCGAAACCACTGGAGTTCTTTGGAAATCCCTGGAAATCATTGGAAATCTCTGGATATCTCTGAAAATCATTGAAATTCTTTGGAAATCATTAGAATTCTTTGAAAACCACTGGAATTCTTTGGAAATCCCTGGAATTCTTTAGATTGAAACTTGTTTGGAAATCATTGAAATTCCTTGGAAACCATTGAAATTTCTTGGAATTCTTTAAATAGAAACTTGTTTAAAAATCATTGAAATTCCTTAGAAATCCCTGGAATTCTTGGTAAATCTCTGGAAATTTTAGATTGAAACTTGATTATAAACTATTGGAATTCCATGAAAAACATTGCAATTTCTTGAAAATTCCTGGAATTTTTTGAAAATCAGCAGAAGTTTTTCGATTGGAAGTTGTTTAGAAATCACTGAAATTCCTTTGAAATCACTAAAATTCCTTTGAAATCCCTAGAATTCTTTAGAAATCCGTGGAACTGCTTGGATTAAAACTTGTTGGTAAACCATTGAAATTCCTTTAAAATTCCTGGGAAATTCCTTGAATTCCTTGAAAATTTTTGAAATTTTTTGGAAATCCTTGGAATTCTTGTAAATCATTGGAAATTTCTGTAAATCATTGATATTCTTGGTATAATCACTGAAATACTCGGGAAATCACTGGAATTCTTTTCAAATCATTGAATTTCTTTAGATTGGAACTTGTTTGGAAATCATAGGAATTTCACGGAAATTCTTGGAATTGTTTTGTAAATCTCTGGAATTCTTAAAAATCCTTATAATTCTTTGGAAATCTCTGAAAATCATTGAAATTCTTTGGAAATCATTAGAATTCTTTGTAAACCACTGGAATTCTTTGGCAATCCCTGGAATTCTTTAGATTGAAACTTGTTTGGAAATCATTGAAATTCCTTGGAAACCATTGAAATTTCTTGGAATTCTTTCAATAGAAACTTGTTTAAAAATCATTGACATTCCTTAGAAATCCCTGGAATTCTTGGTAAATCTCTGGAAATTTTAGATTGAAACTTGTTTATAAACTATTGGAATTCCATGAAAACCATTGCAATTCCTTGAAAATTCCTGGAATTTTTTGGAAATCAGCAGAATTCTTTCGATTGAAAGTTGTTTAGAAATCACTGAAATTCCTTTGAAATCACTGAAATTCCTTTAAAATTACTGAAAATCCTTTGAAATCCGTAAAATTCGTTAGAAATCCGTGGAACTGCTTAGATTAAAACTTGTTGGAAAAAACCATTGAAATTCTTTTAAAATTCCTGGGAAATTCCTTGAAAATTTTTGAAATTTTTTGGAAATCCTTGGAATTCTTGGAAGTCATTGGAAATTTCTGAAAATCATTGATATTCTTGGTATAATCACTGGAATACTCGCGAAATCACTGGAATTCTTTTGAAATCATTGAATTTCTTTAGATTGGAACTTGTTTGGAAATCATAGGTATTTTTTGGAAATCCTTGGAATTGTTTTGTAAATCTCTGGATTCTTAAAAATCCTTATAATTCTTTGGAAATCTCTGGAAATCATTGGAAATCTCTGGATATCATTGGAAATCTCTGAAAATCATTGAAATTCTTTGGAAATCATTAGAATTCTTTGGAAACCACTGGAATTCTTTAGAAATCCGTGGAATTGCTTAGATTTGAACTTGTTGGTAAACCATTGGAATTCCTTTAAAATCCATGGAATTCTTTAGAAATCCGTGGAATTGCTTAGATTGGAACTTGTTGGTAAACCATTGGAATTTCTTTAAAATTCCTTGGAAATCCCTGAAATTCTTTGGAAATCATAAGATTTCTTTAGATTGAAACTTGTTTGGAATTCCTTGGAAATCCTTGGAATTCTTTGGAAATCTCTGGAATTCGTTGAAAATACCTCGAATTCTTTAGAAATACCTCGAATTCTTTGGAAATACCTTGAATTCTTTAGTAATACTTCGAATTCTTTGGAAATCCTTAAAAATGTTTTTAAAAAAATCGTAAATCAAAGTAAAATTGAAAAAAAACACATCGGATTTCTACTTTTTGTTTTCTAAGTTTCTCGGAATATTACAGATTTTCTTTAATCTGATTTAAAGTTAAACAAAATGCACTAATGAAATTCTTCCTAATTTCATGGAATTTCTGGAAAATCACTAGTATTATTGTATGCAAATCCTTCGAATTTTTGGAATAAGTATTTTGCTAACTCTTGGTGTTTTTTTTTAAACTTACTTGCATTTGTTCAGAGTTAAAATTCTGAGAAGGAAATTCTAGGCAATCGTAGAAAATGTTAGAAAATCTTAGAAACTAAAGAAAAACACCTGAGAAATTTGAGAAAATGTTGGAAAATATTAAGAAATCTTAGAAAATCTCAGAAAATGTTAGAAACTGAATGAAAAACGTCTGGGAAGTTTGACGAAATCCCAGAATGTCTTAAAAATTGTTGACAGATTAATCTTAGAAATTGAAGGAAAAACACCTGGGAAGTTTGAGAAAATCTAAGAAACTTTTAAAGAATTTGAGGAAATCTCTGCATATCTAAGAAAATTTTAGGAAATATAAGGAAATCTTTGAAACTAAAGAAAAAGAAGCGGGGAAAATTGAGAAAATTGCAGGAAATCCAAATAACTTCAAGAAATTTTAGGAAATCTCTGGATAATATCTAAGTAAATTTTAGAAAATCTTAGAAACCAAAAAAAAAACCTGGGAAATTTGAGAAAATCTCAGAAAATCCAAAAATTTTATAAGAAATTCAAGGAAATCTTAGAAAATGTTAAGAAATAAATCTTAGTAAATGTTAGAAGTTGAAGGAAAAACATCGGAAAGTTTGAGAAAATACCCCAAACTTCTAAGAAATTCTAAGAAAACTCTGGATTTCTAGGTGAATTTTAGGTAATCTCAGAAAATCTCAGAAAAACCTGGGAAATGCGTAAAAATCTCAAAAAATCCAAAAAATGTATAAGAAATTCAAGAAAATCTTAGAATATGTTAAGAAATTAATCTTTAAAAATCTTAGAAATTGAAGGAAAACCATCGGGGAAATTCGAGGAAATCCAAAAAACTTTTAAGAAATTCTAGGAAAAATCTGGATATCTAAGTAAATTTTATAAACTCTTAGGAAATCTTAGAAAATCTTAGAAACTAAATGAAAAACTCCTGGGAAGTTTGAGGAAAACCCAGGAAATCCAAAAAACATTTTAAAAGTTTAGGAAATCTTAGAAAATCTTAGAAACTGGAGGAAAAAATCCAAAAAAGTTGTCAAAAATTCTAAGAAATCTTCGGAACATTCCACATTCTTTTCTGTTGTTTACATTAAAAAAAAAAATCTTAAGGCAATTCGGGTGAAAATAAGAAAGTTTTATAAAAATTAAATAACATGAAAGAAGGAGAAATTAGTTACTCAAAAAGTGAAGGGCCGATTTAGTAGTTTTACGAACATAATAAATTCAAATTTTAAAGCAGAAACAAAAAGTTAGCTGAGAGACGACTAAGGTTGGTTTTATCTTAATAAAATAGCTCCGAAAATTGGAAATATAATTTTCCGGGTTTGAATCGGCGACATTTATGGCCGCTACAGTAGAATAATTTACAAATTCGAAACTTTCCCCAATTTTGGCGAAAATTTAATAATTCATTGTAAGATTAATGACATTCTTGTTTAAATTGTATTCTGTTAAATGAGTGATTGATTGATTATCAATTTTAATTAATTAATCAAAGTTGAAAACACCTGGAGGAATGTGGAACTTTTTAGATCCGAATGTGCTCTTCCCGCAATCGATCAAGGGGACTTACTTTTTATAACTTTTAGGAATATCCTGCGAAGGACAATTGCTGGATTGAAAATGTTAGTTTTTCCGCGCGGTAATCAATTTAACGGCGGAAGAATAAGTGTAGTAAATTTTATGCAATTTTCTCGTTTTGCTCTTAAGCCAATTAAAGTGGGTGTCTAATTTAGTACAGCAACATTTACCTAGGAACTCGTTAATAGGTAGTAGTAAACTTTACGAGTGAGATTGGTTGTTAGGAAGAAAAGTGCCAAGAGTGTAAAGCAATTAAATGGGACCCACACTTTCAGTAGCAGCGGTGCAGTATAAATTGCTCCTGATATTTTGAGATTTATCCCCTCACAATTCACTTAAACTACGGTCATGGTCAATAATATGTAACTTTTTTTATTAGCCAGTTTTATGACATTTTTCTGCTACTGAAACTTTCATATAGAAACATAAATATCAAAAATTTTATGTTTCCCCTATACATATCGTGGTAATAAAGCTTACAAGCCAAAATTTCAATTAAACCAATCGAAAGTGTTGTTGATCGTAATTTTTAAGGTTCAGCGCACACGACACGTAACGATCGCCACTCGAGCCCCAATTAAATATTCAAATTTGGCGCTTTTACGAAATTTTGTTTAACGAACCATCGAAACAAATTACACCCAACCCATCAAGAACTCTTGTTTCGCCCAAGGTGTGACGCAACCGGTCCGCTTCTTTAATATCGCAACTTACATTTCGAAATATGTCAATCAAATATTTAAAAGATTTTTATCGCTCATGTGGAGCCATCAAAAAAATTATTTTAATTTAACGTTTATTACAGGTGTAAAACCGGTGTAAAAGCGGTGTAATAAATAGGAGTAGCATCTTCGAGATTCCCAACGTGCGGGATGCTTCCAAATCGGCAATATTAAACTAGTTGTCCTTTGGTTTATTAAAAGTTTAGCACTGTGTAATGCACAAAAGCATTTGTGTTCCATAATTTGCAAGTTAAATTAAATGCAACGATTTCTCTTCCTGACAATCGAAAATTAATCATAAATTACGTTTAATAAATGCGGCGATAAAAGTAAAAATAAAAAAAACAAATAAATTTTTATCATAATAAGACTTACAACGGATTTCCATTCAATGAATGTAGAATAAAAGTGGTGGTAAAAACAGAACAATTTTTCATCTATTGACATTTTTAGTACATTTCAAAACCTTTCACCAAAAGATTGATGAGTTCACTCGATGCTTGGTAACATTCATTTCAATTACTTAGCTATTCGTAAATGCAAAGAGATCGATTAATGTACAAACCAGAACGCTACATCAAATTTTGCATAAACACCGCAGGTAGATTATAAAAATTATAATTTGCAATTAAACCCATCGCCGAATTTGACAGGGGTGGTGGATGATCTGCCTACGATACCATCTTCTCCTGGTATCTTACTCATATTATTCAAATGTTATCCAAACGAAGATTACTCAGAACTAACATCTATATGCCGCTGCACTTCCCCCGATCAAGGTTTCTTGATTTGCTAATGATAGTCAACCCCTAAAAAATGCAAATACGAAAACATAAGCGATTTTTGTAATTTGGTTTGGAAATTATCAGAGAGACTAACCGGTCGACGATGCCAGTGCGTCACAATCTTACTTCAGTCTTGTCATCAGCCATCTTAAGCCATCAGTCTGATCCTGATTCAGAGCAAGAAGAACTTTCCTCCTTCAAAGCTATTCAAATTGCCTTTGTTAGAATCTGTTGGTAGCCATTAGGTAGTTAGGATTGATTTTTTTTTTTAGTCCGAAACAACTCTTGTAGCTCCCTAACCAGTAGATTTCAAAGAAAAGATCCATCTTCTCCTGCTACATACAGAACCACTTTATACAGATATTTTTCTCCATAGAAACTGATTCAGAACTGAATATCAGCTGATTTAGTAACTGAATAGCTACTGAACTGTTAATTTGGCGGTTAAAAACCAGCTGAAAGTGCGCTGCGTCAGCTATTCAAAATGCTGAATTAGTCAATAGTCAGCGCTGAATCAGTCAATAGTCATCATTTTGAACAGCTGACGCAGCGTAATTTCAGCTGGTTTTCAGCAGCCTAATCAGCAATTTAGCTTCTGACGTCAGTAAAAATCAGCAGCCCAATGGCAGAATTTTATTCTAACTCTTCTTAGACAGCACAAATATTATCGCAACAACCCAGAGTGGGTTTTGGCTAACCACTTCATTTTATGTGGAGTTTTTAAGGCAGATTACCTCGGTGGTTTTGCCATTGCTCGCCGAGGGAGGACGGTTAGAATAAAGTTCTTGCTCTACTCGGGCTCGAACCAGGATTTTCTGTTTAGTAGCCAACGCACTTAAGCATCAGACCGTAACCGTCCTCTACTAAGGGGTAAATATCCAGTAAAATATCTGTACACAAAAGTCAGAATTCCAGAGATTTACAAAAAAATTCTAATGATTTCCAGAGAATTCCAAAGAATTCCAGTGATTTCCAAAAAATTCCAGGGAATTCCAAGACATTTCATGGATTTTCAAGGAATTTCAGAGATTTGCAAGAAATTCCAGAAATTTCCAAGAATTTCAAAGATTTCCAAGATTTCCAAGAATTCAAAAGATTTCTAACGATTTCCCAGGAATTCCAAATAATTCCAAGGAATTTTAACGATTTTCAGGTATTCCATAGAATTTCAAAGAATTCCAGAGATTTCTAAAAACATTCCAGTAATCTTCAAAGAATTGCGGTAATTTCCAAATCAGTTCCAATCTAAATAATTCTAGGGAATTCTAGGAAATTCTAGGGATTTTTAAGAAATTCTAATGCTTTCCAGAGAATTCCAAACAATTCCAGTGATTTCCAAAAAATTCCAGGGAATTGCAAGACTTTTCATGGATTTTCAAGGAATTTCAGAAATTTGCAAGAAATTCCAGAGATTTCCAAGAATTTCAAAGATTTCCGTGATTTCCAAGAATTCATAAGAATTCTAACGATTTCCCAGGGATTCCAAATAATTCCAAGAAATTTTAACGATTTTCGGGCATTCCATAGAATTCCAATGAATTCCAGAGATTTCTAAAAACATTCCAGTAATTTTCAAAGAATTCCGGTAATTTCCAAATTAGTTCCAATCTAAATAACTCTAGGGAATTCTAGGAAATTCTAGGGATTTTTAAGAAATTCTAATGCTTTCCAGAGAATTCCAAACAATTCCAGTGATTTCCAAAAAATTCCAGGGAATTCCAAGACTTCTCATGGATTTTCAAGGAATTTCAGAGATTTGCAAGAAATTCCTGAGATTTCCAAGAATTTCAAAGATTTCCAAGAATTCAAAAGAATTCTAACGATTTCCCAGGGATTCCAAATAATTCCAAGAAATTTTAACGATTTTCGGGTATTCCATAGAATTCCAAAGAATTCCAGAGATTTCTATAAACATTCCAGTAATCTTCAAAGAATTCCTGTAATTTTCAAATCAGTTCCAATCTAAATAATTCTAGGGAATTCTAGAAAATTCTATGGATTTTTAAGAAATTCTAATGCTTTCCAGAGAATTCCAAACAATTCCAGTGATTTCCAAAAAATTCTAGTAAATTCCAAGACTTTTCATGGATTTTCAAGGAATTTCAGAGATTTGCAAGAAATTCCAGAGATTTCCAAGAATTTCAAAGATTTCCAAGAATTCAAAAGAATTCTAACGATTTCCCAGGGATTCCAAATAATTCCAAGAAATTTTAACGATTTTCGGGTATTCCATAGAATTCCAAAGAATTCCAGAGAGAAATACATTCCAGTAATCTTCAAAGAATTCCGGTAATTTCCAAATAAGTTCCAATCTAAATAATTCTAGGGAATTCTAGTAAATTCTATGGATTTTTAAGAAATTCTAATGCTTTCCAGAGAATTCCAAACAATTCCAGTGATTTCCAAAAAATTCTAGTAAATTCCAAGACTTTTCATGGATTTTCAAGGAATTTCAGAGATTTGCAAGAAATTCCAGAGATTTCCAAGAATTTCAAAGATTTCCAAGAATTCAAAAGAATTCTAACGATTTCCCAGGGATTCAAAATAATTCCAAGAAATTTTAACGATTTTCGGGTATTCCATAGAATTCCAAAGAATTCCAGAGAGAAATACATTCCAGTAATCTTCAAAGAATTCCGGTAATTTCCAAATAAGTTCCAATCTAAATAATTCTAGGGAATTCTAGGAAATTCTAGGGATTTTTAAGAAATTCTAAAGATTTCCAAGAATTTAAAATAATTCTAACGATTTCCCAGGAATTCCAAATAATTCCAAGGAATTTTAACGATTTTCAGGTATTCTATAGAATTCCAAAGAATTCCAGAGATTTTTTAAGCTATTCCAGTAATCTTCAAAGAATTCCTGTAATTTCCAAAGAAGTTTCCATCCAAATAATTTCAGGGAATTCTAGGAGAGTCCATGGATTTTCAAGAAACTTCAGCGATGTCCAAGAATGTAAAAGAATTCTAACGATTTCCCATGAATTCAAAGAATTCTAGAGAATTTAACGATTCCCAGGTATTCCATAGAAATCCAAAAAGTTCCAGAGATTTACAAAAACTGTGATTTCCAAAGAATTCTAGGAATTTCCAACGAATTCCATGGAATTCGAAGAATTTTCAAGAAAATTCCAAATAGGTGTACACAAAATTTTCGATTTATTTACCCCTTGCCGTTTACCTTACCGTTGGTGGCGCATGTGACGCTATCAAAATCAACAGCATGGCATGGCGGCTCTATTACGTACACTCGATATTGTTTTGAATTTGATTCTAAATTATTTTATCGTAAAACTGGCGAAATGATAATTTACAAAACAGAACACCAAAAAGAAAATGCAAACATTTGTTTTTATAAACAAAACTTTCTATACCAACTAGAAGTATCCGCGTGATGACGTTGGCTTAATGTAAATTGCGAATTATATACTTTAGTATGGTTAATTTGAAAATGATATGGTGAAAACATTTGCGATATTTTATACTTACAGTATATTTTATTTGTGATAACTTAAAAACATTTTAGTTCTAAAAAGTATGTATGTGTGGAGTTTTTAGGTTTTAAGCACTTTTAAGCACAAAATATGATTTTCTAAAGCACGTGATTACTATTCTAGTAGAGTGCTAACCTTGCTAAATAGTTGCTCGTAGATCGAATTTGGGATTTAGATCACAGCAGTGTAGTCAAAGCAATCAGGTAGTGATCTGCGATTTCCCGCTTCATACCCAGTCGATTTAGACTTTACACTTCGACACAAGCTTTTGTATTTTGATTTGTTTTTTGTACTTGTGATTTCCTGTTTTGCCGTAATAGCTTTTATGCACATCAATATTGCCCCATCAAATTTTAACCAATATTAGTGCAATATTGATAGATTATATTGCTGCAATATTCCTGCAATATTGGTAAACGATTATCAGGCAATACTGATCGGGTGTTGACGTAGTAAGATGGATGAGACAACGAAGAAGAACGTGGGACAAACACGTCAACCGCATGAACAACAATAGGCTTGCTAGAATAATCAGAGATGAAAAAATTGTCAATGGAAAACGACTATCTGGAAGACTACCGAAGAGATGAAACGAAAGCTGACAGTCCATATCACAGGAAGCTGGAAATAACAGGCCTTAAGGGAAGAAGAAATTTTAAGCAATATTTGTAGAATATTGATTGATTATGTTGCCACAATATTAGAAAGCAATGTTCCTGCAATATTGGTTGAAGATTGACAGGTAATATTGATCATCAGTATTGCTGTAACTTTGCACCAAGCTTCAAGCAATATTACCGCAATATTGATTTTCTATATTGCCATGATATTTAAAAACCATATTTCTGTAATATTGGTAATTGCTAATATTCATGCAATATCGATATCTTATATCGCCGTAATGTTGAAAATCAATGTTGCACCAATATTGGCTGAAGTTGCCAGTGGCGGCTCGTGGCGGTTTCATTTGATGAGGCTAATTGATTTAAATAGATTTCTACGATCTCTTTGAATTTCCTAAGATTTTGTAGATTTCCTAGAATTTCTTCTAGTTCCTCGAATATTCTATTTTCTAATTAAGATTTTTTCAAAAGTTCACAAACAAACAAAGTTTGGAAATTATTAAAAATTACTACCGAAATTCTGAGTCGATGTCAATTCAATTTTCGATAAATTCGAGTAAACATATTCACTATTTAATATTAGTCGCAAGTGCTTCAGTTCAAAATGAGCCAAATCAGTCGATTTTACGTCGTTCACAAGAATTGGGAATTTCTCAGTCCACATTGTGGTGAATTTTGAGTAAAGATTTGGACCTAAATCCTTATAAGATCAAATTTAGTCAAAACCTGAAACCTTTCGATTAATTGAATCGCCAAAACTTTTTCGATTGGGCTCTGCCTATAACGCGCCGTATAGCTTGTTACAGCCTTTGTTTAGACTGTCGAAGAATTTTCAAATAATTCGATGGATTTCCAAGGAATTCCAAAGATTTTCGAACAAGCTCCATTCTAAAGAATTCTAGAGATTTCCAAATAATTGCAATGATTTCCAAGAATTCCAGAGATTTCTAATGATTTCCAAGAATTCTGGAGATTTCCAGAGAATTCTAAAGAATTACAGAGAATTCTAAAGAATTACAGAAAATTCTAAAGAATTACAGAGAATTCTAAAGAATTACAAAGATTTCCAAGGAATTCCAATGATTGTCAAACTAGTTCCAATCTAAAGAATTCCAGGGAATACCAAGGATTTCCAAGGGGGTTCCAAACAAGTGTACACAAAATTCTCGAGATAGTTATCCCTTGTCGAAATTAATTATTATAATCTAATCCAGGAGCGTAAAATCCACTCGCCGAGACTGCAGTGATTACATTATTGAATTAATTACATTTGATGTAATAGCATTTAGATTCTAATAGAGTACACGATAAAATCTTATATCCTTTATTTTCTTAAAAACGGCTGCTCATAAAATTAAAAAAAAATTATGCTTACTAGAAAACCTATCTCGAACTGAGGACATCGAAACTTCAAAGTTGCAGGGTCACAAAATCATCACCGGATTGAAAATATAACAGTATAACCAAGGGTGGATCTAAACAAAGTTTAAGAAAAGGGTAAGTGAGGTTTGAAAGGGGGGGGGAGTAAATTAATATATTTGGTAAAAGTTTAGGTACCAATATGTTTTAAGTTTTAACAAAATTTTGTAGATTTTCCTGATTTCTGATGAGTTAAAGGGGGTAGTTACCTCGTTACCCCCCCCCCTTTGTATCCGCCTTTAACAATCACGTAAAGTTTTTTATAGTTTCATATGAATTATTCCTCTATAATTTATTTTTCAAATATTCAGCAATATTATTTATTCTACAATTCTTCCATTTTTGATACCGGAAGTCTGGGGGGTATGACGTACCTCCCAGTGTGCCAATAAAATTGTGTTCAAAAAGAAAATTCCTAATGCCAATTTAAACTTGAGATTAACGAAACAGTTATTAACTTCTCTTTGTAATTAAAGTACAAGTGCTTCCGCGGTTTAAAGGCCGCGTTAAAGTGTACGTCCTCCATCCATTCAAAGTTATTATTCCTTGTGTTTTAATCTCAAATCTTTTATTCTATATTCAAAATTAATTCATTTCAAGATCATCATTATTTAAGTTTTTAAAACTCAAAAAAACCTTTAAATTATTTTAAATAAAAAGAAATCAAGCTTTAAACTCAAACTATTTCCAATCTGAACATCATTAATTACAAACAATTTATTATTTGTCAAGTTATCAAATCATTCACTTTATTTGAAATCAAATTATCAGAACCATTATAGACAAATTATTTATATCAAATTTATACCATCAATTCGATGTTATCAGAAATCAATACTTCTATTGTCCACCACTTCACTAATTAAGTGAAATTGTATTCTAAAAAATAAATTTGAGGAGACTAATCATATACAATATAGTGTAAAAGTGTAATCCATCCCTATGGCGGCGGCTTTCCATATGTGGTAGATGTGGTAATTGCACACAATTGCACAATGGGAAATTCTCATAAATTAAGAAAGAAATTTTTCAGAAAGTTTAAGTTAAAAGAAAGAGATTGGTGTTTTTAATTTTTTTGTGCTATTAATATTAAGCCCAAAATGAATTTTTAAAAACCGAGTGACGTCACTAGGAGGTTTTGCAAAACGTGACAACCCTGTAAACAAAATGAGTTAGATATATTTATGTACTATATCCGTAAAATGTGGTAAGACTAAGACAAAAATAATTAGACTCTTAGAACTTTTTAAAACTTTTTCTAGTGTATACCATACTTTTAAACGTCAGATTATACTTCAATATGGCCGCAGATATAGGTTTTCTAAAATTTTTAAAAGATTGCTTCGGATTACCTCCTTTCTTAATTTCCCAAGATTTCCTTAAATTTCCTAAGATTTTCTTGAATTTCCAAAATTTTCAAATTTCGAAAGTTGTATTTCTTTGGAATTTTGCGAATTTTCTAATGTTTTTCTTAGCAGCAATTATCTTCTCTGATTCAAGGCAAAGGAAACCTGAAGAAATTTCACCAAGAGATAATGAAACTTGGGCAAACAAAATTTTATGTATTATATTGACATTCAAGTGAAAGGTGAACAAAAATTATTAGTTAAAAAACCGGGGGGTTTGGGGGGTATGGAATACCATCCAAACCGCAGTGCCGCTCAATCTTTTGATGAAAACTCATTTACGGTTTAATCTGTGTAATCGGAATCATCCTGAAATTATCACTAATACCTATAGTACATCACAGAATACGAACAAAAATTTTTAGTTTCTGAAACCGGGAGGTATGGGAGGTATGGAATACCCCCCAGCGTGTCTCAATCTTTTGATGAATACTCACCTACGGTTTAATCTAAGCAATCGGAGTCATCCCGAAATTATCAGTAATACAGTATATCACAGATCAAGAACAAAAATTTTTAGTTTCTGAAATCGGGGGGGTATGGGGAGTATGACATACCCCCCAGTGCTTCCCAATCTCTTGATGCATACTCATCTAGGGTTTAATCTGTGTAATCGGAGTCATCCCGAAATTATCAGTAATACAGTATATCACAGATCATGAACAAAAATTGTTAGTTTCTGAAAGCGGGGGGTATGGGGGGTATAGAATACCCCCCAGTGCGTTTCAATCTTTTGATGAATACTCATCTACGGTTTAATCTGTGTAATCGGAGTCATCCCGAAATTATCAGTTATACAGTAAATCACAGATCATGAACAATAATTGCTAGCTTCCGAAACCGGGGGGTCTGGGGGGTATGGAATACCCCCCAGTGCTTCCCAATCTCTTGATGCATACTCATCTACGGTTTAATCTGTGTAATCTGAGCAATCCAGAAATTATCAGTAATACCTACAGTATATCACAGATCCTGAAAAAAAAAATTTAGTTTCTGAAACCGGGGGGTATGGGGGGTATTCCGCACTCTAGAGAGTGCGCCTCAATCCTTTGATAAATAATCATCTACGGTTTAATGTGTATAATCGGAGTCATCCCGAAATTATCAGTAATACAGTAAATCACAGATCACGAAGAAAAAGTGCTAGCTTCCGAAACCGGGGGGTCTGGGGGGCATGGAATACCCTCCAGTGCTTCCCAATTTCTTGATGCATACTCATCTACGGTTTAATCTGTGTAATCGGAGTCATCCAGAAATTATCAGTAAAATACCTACAGAATATCACAGATCCTGAACAAAAATTATTAATTTTCTGAAACCGGGGGGTATGGGGGGTATTCCGCACTCCAGTGAGTGTGGTCAATTCTTTGATAAATACTCATCTACGGTTTAATCTGTGTAATCGGAGTCATTACAAAATTATCAGTAATACAGTAAATCACAGATCAGGAACAAAAAATGCTAGCTTCCGAAACCGGGGGGTCTGGGGGGTATGGAATACCCCCCAGTGCTTTCCAATCTCTTGATGCATACTCATCTACGGTTTAATCTGTGTAATCGGAGTTATCCGGACATTATCAGTAATACCTACAGTATATCACAGATCCCGAACAAAAATTTTTAGTTTCTAAAACCGGGTGGTCTGGGGGGTATGAAATTTTAAATTTCATATTTTTAAATTTTTAAATAAATAGGTATATTATTTATTATTAAGTTATACTATTATAATATACATATACATAACTTTTATTAATAAAATATATAATAAAAGGAAATTGTTACTACTTAATCCTTACGACTGGCTTCCACTACACTTTAGGCGTTGTAACTGATGATACTTTAAATGTTGGATGGTCAATCTTAAATTCCTTGCAAGAATTGAAAATGAATAAGAGGATGTAAAACGAACAGACTCACATTATTGCGATGATACCCGCATTTCTGGATGAGAAACCTTAAGAAACAAAAATTTTTGCCCTACGTGACATGAACAACCAAAATAAATTTGTTCTAAATCCCCGAAACCATTAAAAGAATCAAAGATTATCCGGATTGATTTTATGTCTGATTCTGTGACTGTTCTAGGAAAGAAATTGTCCTGTGTACGAACCGTTAGCTCGGCATTACGTTTTAGATGGATTTGTGAGCAAAAATTGTTGAGGATTAAACTCGTCCTTTTTAAGTCAAACATATTGATAGTAATTATTTTTTAGTTTAATCCTTCCTGTAATGCCACGTAATCTGTTTCAGATATATTTTTCTAGAATTTAGTGTTTTAGATCATTAATGCATTCAAATTTCAGCAGACCGTGCTTAATCGCATATTTAGTAGTTGAGTTTGTTAGTAAGTTGCAACATTTTTGCAACGTGCGGCTGCATACACAATGTAATCAACATCGAAATTTTCCATTTTCGAATCGAAATAAGAAAATATGAACTTAATAAGACTCGTACTCTGCGGGATGCTCATTGAGCACTTCCTCTTTGCATTATCCACTCTCGCAGCAGATGAGACCGTGCAATAAAATTGTTGTTATTATTATTATAATGCCGCCTCGCGAATGAATAATAAATAACCAGGTGTACTATTTGTTCATACTTTTAGTGCGACATTAATCAAACAAGCCCTTATTGCAAGTCACAAAAGACTGATTGCAAGAGACAAGGCAAATTGATATTACAATCCACGTTTGCTCTCGAAAGTCCTAACCCTTGCATCTCCTGCCATAAGGAAGATTATTCCTTGTGATGACCACTTCAGAAGCCCAGTGATCACGCACGGACTCCGGGTTGTTTGTTGCAGATCACTTGATCTACTTTCCGATAGAATTCGTTTATATAAGGGTCTTCGACCAGCAAAAATGTATTCATCTGTAAAAAATATTCCGAAATCAAATACACACTAGCAATTTTAAGAAAATATTTTTATATCGAACCCACATTAATATTTTTCAACCTTAATAAATTTTCCAACTCGTAAGAGAGGGAAGCTTTCGCGAAAGTGTCATTGTTTGAGCTTTTATATGAGCGCGTACACCAAGTTAAGCTTTACGAGATAATAAAAATTTTATGCAAGTGTTATACAATAATTACGATTATTTTAAACGCGCACGTAATTAATTAGGTCAAATAACTTCAATTTTATCGTTACAACTTTTTAAGGCGGCCTCTGTATCAACAATTTTGTTTTTCATAAAAAAATTCTTCTCGATCTGGATTCGAACCATATGCTATACCTGCAATAATTCTTTTATCAGCTTTGAAATATTGAAAACATATTATTATAATTCAATTAAATTCATTACAGGTGACTGAAGAAAACTCAGTACTCTGCACAAATAGTTATAATCCGAACTCAACTATTAAGTTGTGATTATAACAATTTATGCGGACTATGAAGTTTTTTTTTTTGGTGTTCGGATTACTGGATAAGCGGACTAGCGTTTTGTTCGTATTAGGCTGTGTTCGGATTAGCTGGTATCGGATTACCGAGACTGTAATGTATATACAGAAAACGGTAACTGTCCCCTTCCCAAATTTAAATTATTATTATTATTATTGTCAACTCGAAATACTATTTTTCACACTTATCTACGATAATAAAAACAACTGTTTTTTGAACACAATTACTGGTGTACTGCAGGGAATTTCATTTTACAAGGACCTTTTTTTTAACGACGACGACGGTTTTTTTTAGTTTCTCTGAGAGTAATACGATAACCGGCCCCACAATTTCAAATATTTTCTAATGCAATTATTGTAGTTTATGGTGTAAATTGATCCCAGCCCATGTAGTGTTTTTATTTTATACAAAAATTAATTATCAGAATAATTATTTGTCGGCATTAACACTGTCGGTGTTAAAGTCGTCGGCATAATTAACTGTCGTCGTAATTAACTATTGCCGAGTTTACCATCGGCGTATATACCGTTGGCTTAGTTACTTGTCGGCGTATTTACCGTCGGCATGAATGTCGTCGGCATAATTACCGTCGGCGTATTTGTTGTCGGGGAAATTACATGATACCAATAATTCTATAATATGAAAAGATGTAAAAAATTTGAATTGGGAGTTTTAACTTCAATTGCTATATTAGGGCAGATTTCAGACCCCCCCCCCCAGATATTCCGCTTTCAAAAACTGAAAATTTCAGTGTAGAATCTTTGATTTCTTTATTTAATAAAATTATTTCACCATTATACTTATTTATAAAGTAGTAAAGACCGGGTAGAAGAGAGAAAGGGGGGGGGACTGACAATATTCCTGCTTAATAAAATTATTCAAAGAATATGCACACAAAAATACAAAAATTTTCTTTGATTGAGAAAACAATTCAAAGTTTCTATATAACAAAATCCACTTCGAGAACATTTACATAAATATTCCGTTTTCGAATCCTGGCGGTCTGGGAGGTTAAGCGGGTATGGAATATTCTCTAGCATCTTAACAATTATCGTGTGTCGTTCATCCCCTAGTTTAGAAAACTACAAGTCACTCCTATCTGCACTACATTGTAATCCGAGTATTTTAAGAATTAACAAAATCATATCTAAATCAGCCAGCTTCAAATTCTACAGCCCCTTATAACCTTCAACTCAATATTTGACATAAGAATTTTATCAAAATACCCCCCAGACCTCCCGGTTTCAAAAACTAAATGTTTGTGTAGAGGTATGCTATAATGAAAGCAATTATATATAATTATCGAAGCAATAGGGACCGGGAGGGAAGGGTGAACTAAAAGTACAGTCATGGTTGGTTTATGCAAAACGTTGACGCACGCAACGCACGCATCCAAATAAAGTTGAAGTATTGAATTTCTGTAGGAGGGTTTATGCAGTTGGTTTACGCTCGTGATTTTTGGCGGCGCGGCGTGCGCACCATAAACCCTCCTACAGAAATTCTATACTTCAACTTTATTTGGACGCGGACCAAATAACCGATAATTATAGCAATAATAAATACTTTGTTTTGTCTTTTTGGTTGAGTTACTGGGATGTTGAAAAGTATTCTATACCTTCCAGTGCGTACTGACAGACGGATAGTCTATTTGTGTAATAATTACATTTATTCTGAAAGAATGAAAAGTTTTAGTAGCAGAACAGTCATACAATAAGCTCTCTGTCTGTGAAACCGGGGGGTTTGGGGGGTATGGAATACCCTCCAGTACCTCAAAAATTAATTTTGATCAAAAGTAAGAGAATCCACTGCTAGACTGCCATTCTATTTAAATACATTTATTCCAAACGAATAAAAACTTCCACTCGTAGAACAGTCGTACAAACCCTCCGTCTGTGAAACCGGGGGGTCTGGGGGGTTTGGAATACCATCCAGTACCTTAGAAATTAATTGGGTTAAAATTAATTGTGTGTCGCGTTCCTGTCTCCACTACATCGCAAACCGAGTAATTTCAGAATTAAATCAACAAAGTTACAGTCTAAGAAATAATTGAAAAACCAAAGCGGATCTGTAATTTCTAAGATATCTTAGAATTTCCTTAGATTTCCTAAATTGCCTAAGATTTCCTTACATTTTCTCAAATTTCTTTACTTGTACATCAAATTTCCTTGGGTTTTCTTTTGGATTGTCCCATGATTTCCTTTCCAAAAAGTTGAAAACGCAAGCTTATCTGTAATTTCTAAGATATCCTTGAATTTCCTTATATTTCCTTAGATTTCCTAACTTGCCTAAGATTTCCTTAGATTTTCTCAAATTTTTGTTTATTTGTACATCAAATTTCCTTGGCTTTTCTTTTGGATTTTCTCATGATTTCCTTTCAAAAAAGTTGAAAAAGCAAGATTATTTGTAATTTCTAAGATATCCTTGGATTTCCTAAGATTTCCTAAATTGTCTAAGATTTCCTCACATTTTGTCAAATTTCCCATTACTTGTAACTCAAATTTCCTTAGGTTTTCTTTTGTATTGTCTCATGATTTCCTTTCGAAATAATTGAAATAGCAAGTTTATCTGAAATTTCTAAGATATTCTAGAATTTCCTTAGATTTCCTAAGATTTCCTAAATTGCCTAAGATTTCCTTACATTTTCTCAAATTTTCCATTACTTGTAACTCAAATATCCTTGGGTTTTCTTTTGTATTGTCTCATGATTTCCTTTCGAAAAAGTTGAAAAGCAAGATTATCTGTAGTTTCTAAGATATCATAGAATTTCTTTAGATTTCCTAAGATTTCCTAAATTGCCTAAGATTTCCTTACATTTTCTCAAATTTCCCTTTACTTGTACATCAAATTTCTTTCGGGTTTCTTCTGTATTGGCTCATGATTTCCTTTCGAAAAAATTGAAAAACAAACTTATCTGTAATTTCTAAGATATCCTTGAATTTCCTTAAATTTCCTAAATTGCCTAAGGTTCCCTTACATTTTCTCAAATTTCCCTTTACTTGTACTTCAAATTTCTTTGGGATTTCTTTAGGATTGTCTCATGATTTCCGTTCGAAAAGTTGAAAAAGCAAGATTATCTGTAATTTCTAAGATATCTTTAAATTTCCTTAAATTTCCTAAATTGCCCAAGGTATCTTTACATTTTCTCAAGTTTCCCTTTACTTGTACATCCAATTTCCTTGGGTTTTCTTTTGGTTTTCTCATAATTTCCTTTCGAAATGATTAAAAAGCAAGTTTATCAGTCATTTCTAAGATATCCTAGAATTTCCTTAGATTTCCTAAATTGCCTAAGATTTCCTTACATTTTCTCAAATTTTCCTTTACTCTTACATCTAATTTCGTTGGTTTTTTTTTTAGGTTTTCTCATGATTTCCTTTCGAAAAAGTTGAAAAAGCAAGATTATCTGTAATTTCTAAGATATCCCTGAATTTTCTTAGATTTTCTAAGATTTCCTAAATTGCCTAGGATTTCCTTACGTTTCCTCAAATTTCTCTTTACTTGTACATCCAATTTCCTTGGGGTTTCTTTTGGATTTTCTCATAATTTCCTTTCGAAAAAGTTGAAAAACCAAGCTTATCTGTAATTTCTAAGATATCTTCGAATTTCCTTAGATTGCCTAAGATTTCCTTAGATTGTCTCAAATTTCCTTTCACTTGTTCATCAAGTTTTATTTAACACGACTAGTATTGGTGGCCATGATCGACAAAAAATTGCTTCACGATCGACCTGTTGGCCACCCCTGGACTATGATACTACTTTACGTAATTTATTTTTACTCCTAACCGGGGGGGGTATGGGGGGTATGGGGGGTATGGGGGCTATGGAGTACCCTCCCGTACCTCAGTAATTCATTGTGTTTGAAAGTAATTGTGCGTCGCTCTCCTATTATAGCAAAATACAAGCCGCTCGTGTCTCCACTACAGAGCAAACCGAAAAACATTTCTAAATCATCCAAGTTTTAATCCTACAGCCCCTTAGATTGAAGAAAATTTTAACAAACAAAGAAGCTTACAATTTGACAAGAAGATCTTGTCGATAATTATTATAATTGCCGACATTCTCGATAACAATTCTAGCTAATTTATTTTAATTAATACAATTATTTCACTCTTGCAAAACAATTACATTTTTTATTTGTCGAATTAATAATAACTTGTCGAACATTCATAAAAATCTTTTGTTTTTTGACCCAAAAATACTCCAGTTTCAGCAAAAGGCTGTTATGTAAATCTTATCAGTCTAGCAGGATATTACTATTAGGATGTTCAGAAGTATTGCATACCTCCCGGACCTCCCGGTGCGTGCTGCATTTTATTCTGAAAGATTGAAAAGTTATGCTTGTAATTTGCTTCTGCTTACCTTTTATTGCAGTTAAAATCAAAGAAAATTAATAAAAAATTAAAGAATAAATGTCCGGATGCCTGGCGTTCGTTTAAAGAATGGAAAACTACTAAATTACAGAAAAGCAACCACAACTTGCATAACAAGCATTTGAAAGACCCGTGTGCGGTTGGGGGACGGGGGCCCTGTTTGTATAAAAAAAAAACTTATGTAACCATAATTTTAAAATAAACAAATAACAAAACTGCATTAAGAGCCGATTTTACATTAATCGGATAAACTTAGTATAACATTATTCCCGGTATAACTATTACAGGGTTCCCACTTGTTTGGAAAACCTGGAAAATTTGGAAAAGTTATGGAATTTAAGATTTCCATAATTTTGTCAGGGAAAAGTCAGGGAATTTCTGTGATGTAAAATTTTTATTGTTTGCGACAGATATACCAAAAGCAGCGATCCTGAAGAACAGGAGTCTCTGTTTTTAAGTAAAATTCGGCTATAATTTACAAAATCCAATTTATAATAAAATTATTAAGTGTCTTAAAAAAATTGTGCTGTAATTAAATATTTACGTACAGTTACTCGCAAAAGAACTCGGACACTCCTATGTTAGTAATGTAAATAGTACATTTTGAAGCCGTTTCTTATCGTATAAATATCAATTTTACAGCAAAACTTTTTCAACATTTTTTGTTGAAAATTTCATTCCCTTCATTCTTGTCTATATACATTTTTCTATTTTGTCTCACCGTTTCTGAGTGACAGTGACTTAAACAATACTTTGTAAAATATAAAACATATTGTCTTCTGCTCATCTGTATCTCGGAAACGGTGCGACAAAATAGAAAAATGTATAAGTACAAAATTAAAGACAATGAAATTTTCAGTAAAATATGTCTAAGAAGTTCTGGTGTAAAATCGATTTTTATACGACAAAACCGGCTTCGAAATGTGTAATTTACATTGTTTACTTGGAGTGTCTGAGTTATTTTCAGAGTAACCCTAGGTTACACGCGCTAAAAGATCGTCAGCACTGAAGCAAAACAATTTTTTATAATACGTAATGTTTTTTCTCGCAACATTTTAGCCCTGCCATTGTTCCAACACTGATTTTTTATCTCGGAGAGAATGTAGAATTTAAAATATTTCAAAGTTGAAGAAGGCATTAAGAGCCTAACATTTAAATTAATTTAAAATGCAAATTCTGGGATGGCTATGAATAGAAATTATTTCTGTTTTGTTTAACTTTTTTCTTCATTTTGTTATAAATCTGTCGGTGTATATTTAATCTGTTTAAGGCGCTTACATTTTAAAATATACAAAGCGACTGGACTAAAAAAACACAAACTTGAAAGATAACTGTTTCGGCGGAGTATTCAAAGAACTCTAATGGTTCTTTTTGTAATTTTCTGAAGATGAGTTAATTACAATTCGAAACGGGCTGTAAATCCTTAACAAAGCAAGAAAATCGGCGCAATTATTATAATTCCGTGTATCTCAAATTAAAATTTAATGTAGAAACTTGGTGGAATAAAAAAGTAAACAAGCGAGATAATGAAATTTAATTAAAAACATAAGAATTAAATTGCTCGCAGTATTGTTCTGGAATATGTAAATCATATCTTAATGTGATATTTGCCTAGGGAAAAAGGGCGATAATGTCTGAACTTGTAGAATACAATTACGGTGAGAAGTACTTACCACTCCGTACAATTAGCCACTTGATAGACATATTCTGTAAATTTACCTGCAGGCTTTCCGTTTGTAATTTGAAACTTTGTACAAACTACAAGTTTCCACATTGTGTCTACAGTTGACAGGCGATGCCCTGATTTGTTCAAATTCAAGAAGACAGCAAATATATTATTATTTATCAAATAATCCTCGCCTTTCCTTATATGCACTTCTCCAACTTATTTAACCAACTTACGATCGACTGAAAGTTTACTCCGCTTTAAATACAAAGGAGAATCCAGATCGTTCGCTCACTAGTAGATAAACTAAGAGGATTCTGGATTCCGAGTATTGCGGATTGCCTAACTCGACATTTGATTTTTTTGCTTATCTTTCACCTTTTTGAATAACCCAAGTGGTACTCGAGAACAAATAAAATTATGTTAAGAACTTCACAATTTATTTTAATGATTTTATTCAAAAGAAAAAAGAATAATTTTTCAGCAAGGATAGTAAATTGCGATGCGGAAACTTGGAAAGTAAAGTTGGGGTTTTGTAGTGTAGAACAACAGGATTCGTTTATTTATAAAGCTACTCGTTGGGATTTAGATGTTTTTCCTATCCTCTATTAGACTTCACTAACAAATTCTCTAATGACAAGTAGTTGCAATTTGTGCAGGTTGTTTTGCAACAAATTTGTACAATATGGGATATATTCACAATTTACAAAGTTACAAAAAATCGTTACGTGTGCGCCGTGCATGGTTGCTTATTTCGTTTTTTAACTTGAAAATTTATTATTCGTGCTTTATTGTTTGGAAGTTTCAATTATTGCACTTTAATTGCGCTAATTGTAACGAATGCTCACGTTTAACGTCGAAAAAAGTTAAATTGCATTGCGTCCACAACCTAGCATACTAGGCGAATCAATACTCTGGACTTCTTCCATATTTCTTCTGTTTCTAATTATACCAAAATAAATTTAAATTAAGAATTACCTTCTCTACTTGTTTGACAGGGCCGAACTAGCCCGGCAAATTTCAATTTCAATCAACTTGCTTGATGAAAAGTTTACAATGTATTTCGATGAGAAAACTACATTTATATAATTGAGTGTTCGAAATAAATGGCTTCTGTATTTGGTTTTCCGTCATCGCACCTGTGGGTGATTTTCACAAATTTTCAAACCAACTTGTAATTAAAATAAAACAAACGAGAAACTATTAAATTGATAATTTAATTTGGTTCATTTAAATAAGATGTATCGCCACTGTTTTGTCATATTGTCAGATTTTAATTTGACATTTATTGTCAAATTACATGACACTTAAATAACAAATAAACGTAAATTTTCATTTCAATTTGATCTGCATTTCGTTGTTTAGGTTATCATCCTTTAACAATTGTTTTTCGTTCATTGTTGAAATTCCAACATTTCGAAAAATATTCCAGAAATTTTCTAAGAATTTCAGAAATTTCCAACAAATTGCGGTGTTTCTAGTAAAAATTTTGGAAGGTAAATTTTTTTAAGGTTTAAAAAATTATAAAAATTTCCAAGATTTACAAGAAATTCCAAGAATTTCCGTGTGAAATTCTAACGTGTTTCAATAATTTTCAAGAAATTCCATAAATTTTCAATTTCAATGAATTTTAAAAAATTCCAAGGATACCCAAAAATTATTATAGATTTCCAAAATATTCTAGTGTGTTTCTAGAGAAAATTCAAGTGAATTTTGAAGGAATTCCAATTATTCCAAAGAATTACAGATATCCTCAAAAAATTCCAAAAATTTCCAAGAATTTCCACGAAATTCCAAAGTCTTCTAAGAATTGAAATTGAGGAATCCAGAGGTAACTATCACAAAAAAAATTTGTTTTTAGAGCCGGAACTCCAACGATTACAATGGAATCTCCAAAAACTTCCAAAAATGTATAAAAAATTTCATGGACTTATAACCAAATCAATTTTAAAGAATCAATTTCCAATGAATTCCGATGATTTTGAAAGAATTATAATAATTTTCAGATACTTTCAAAGAATAACAAAAATTTTCAGCGATATTCCAGGAATTCCAAGAAATTTTTAAATAAGTACAATTTTAAAGAAGATTAATGATTTTCAAACAATTCAAAGTGATTTCCAATGAATTTCAAATAAATTTTTACCAAATGTATTTAATAGAATTCCACTGATTTTCAAAAATTCCAGATATTTATAAAAAATTCTAGGAATTTAACTGGAGAAAGGATTCTTGGATTGATTGGGTGGCAGATTAAAACTACAATTTGTTAGTTAGTTAGTGAGAATTTTGGTTTGCAATTCTAGGAATTTCCAAACAATTACAATTTAAAATAATTTCAATGTCTAATGAATTTCTTAGATTTTTAAGAATACCTTTCAAATAGAGTGTTTAGCCAAAAATAAATATTTCAAAAATATTTTGTACCCAGGACATGCAATTCCAACAATTTCGAAACAAATTCCTAAAATTTGCTAAGAATTCCAGAAACTTCAAAAAAATTCTAGTGTGTTTTTAGTGAAAATTTTAGTGAATTTTCTAGAAATTCCAATTATTCCAAAGAATTACAAAGATTCTCAACGAATTCCAAGAATTTCAAAGAAGCGATTGGAATTGGGAAATTAAGAGGTAAATATTTCGACAAAAATTTGGTTTGGAGGAGGAATTATATAAATTCCCAATACTTTTAAAGAATTTCAGAACTTTCCAGCGATATCTCCAAAATTCCAGGGAGTTTGTGAACAAGTATAATTTTAAAGAATTTTAATATCGAATGAATTTCTAAGATTTTTAAGGATATCTTAAAAAAAAAGTGTTTAGTTAAGAATAAACATCTGCAAATATTTTGTACATAAAGCTTGGAATTCCAACATCGAAAAAAAATTCCAGAAATTTTCTAAGAATTCCAGAGATTTTCAAAATATTCTAGTGCTTTTCTAGTGAAAATTCTAGTGAATTTTCTAGGAATTCCAATTATTCCAAGAAATTCTAAAGATTTTTAAGAATTAGAATTGAGAAATCAAGAAATCACAATTTCTATGGAGTTTTAACGAATACAATGGAATTTTTAAAGAATTTCAATGATTTCTAATAAATTTGAGAGATTTTCAAAAAATTCCAAGGGTTTTCAAAAGAAAAAAAGAAATTTCAAAAGTATTTCAAATATTTATGAAAATTTCCAAAAAATTCCAGAGATTTCTAATGAAGACTTTCTACGAAGTGCAGTTTGAAAGAATTTCAATTTCCAATGAATTCCGATAATTTTCAGATACTTTCAAAGAATTCCAAAGATTTTCAGCGATATCCCAAGAATTCCCGGGAGTTTTTAAATAAGTACAATTTTAAAGAAGTTTAATGATTTTCAGACAATTCCAAGTGGTTTCCAAGAAATTTCAAAAATTTTAAATAATTTTCAAATGAATTTCTACGAAATGCATTTTGATAGAATTTCAATGATTCAATGAATTACAGTAATTTTAAAAAAATTCAAGTGATATCTGAAGAATTCTATGGTTTCCATGAAATTCAAGAAATGTCCACAAATCTTCAAAGAATTGAAGTGTGTTTCTAGTAAAAATTCTAGTGAATTTTCTAGGAATTCCAGTTATTCCAAGAAACGACCAGGAATTCCAAAGATTTCCATGAATTTCCAAGAAATCCTTAAGAATTCTAAGGATTGAAATTGAGAAATCAAGAGGTAAATATTTCGAAAAATTTTTTTTTGCTAGAGCCGGAATTCCAAACGATTTCTACGATTTTTCAACGATTTACGATTCAACGATTGTGAAATTTTCAAAGAATTCTAGGAATTTATAACTTTCAAGACTTTCAACCAAATGCAATTTTAAAGAATTTCAATGATTTTTAATGAATTTGAAAAATTTTCATGAAATTCTAAAAGTTTTCAAAAAAAACAAAAGAAATTTCTAAAGTATTTTGGGTTTTACAATAACTTCCAAGTAGTCTTAACGATATAATGATTTTTAAAGAAATTCTAGTAAATGCAATTTAATAGAATATTAATTTCCAATGAATTCTAATGATTTTAATAAAAATTATAGGAATTTCCTTTCAAATAATTTAAGAGATTGTCAGCGATATTCCAAGGAATTTCAAAAGTTTTTAATAAATTTCTGTTACGGTCAATGATGACAATTCGGCCATTAACGTCAATGGCCGGAGAATAACGTCAATGCCCAGCTTAGTTGGGCATTAACGACATTTACCGGTCATTGACGAGAATAACCATGCATTTTGGGCGATGTTGACATTTAAAATTTCATATGTGGTTTTTACATCATTGTCCGGGCAAGGATGTTAATGCCCAACAGGATGGGCATTGATGAAATTACTATTCTATAGATTCCATATTTTATCATTCTTAGTGATAACCGTCACACACGCTTCGTATTTCTCCGAGTTCGGGTTTCTCTATGGTGAGGGTCGGTCCTCCCAGTCAAGGTGGTTTGATTTCGGGGACGTGTTTAGCGAGTAAGAGAGCTTTTTTTAAAGCTTTTTGAAAATTAAAATTAATTAATTAAATTAAATTTCTTATACCTCCGGGCCGTTTTGACTGATGCAACGACGACGAATCACGGATCCACCCTATAAATAGTTTACGTTTGTCTAAATTAAATAAAAATCCCTGTACACTTATGAGGCCGTGAAAAAAGCCGAGTTGCTGTCATTTATACGGAAAAACGCGTGCACGACAAATAATTGTCCCGGGTTGAAGTACATCGCCATTTTGCTCTTCCTTGGCCATTTGGCCATTAACGTCATTGACCGGCCAAAGTCGTAAATATTACAATAATGTGAAAATATTTACAAGTGGCGCAGCCAAGGGGGGGGGCTATAGCCCCCCGCCAGACGCAATCATTTTACCGAAAATAAGATGACCACGCCCCTTTTACCAAAAATTTTTTACCTGCGGCGCGCGCTTTCTACGCAACTTGCGTCGCTCGCATCCTTTAGCCCCCCCCCCATAACTAAATCTTGGCTGCGCCACTGATATTTACATCATTGCCCACCGTTAGCGGGCGTTAACGTCAATGGCCGGTCAATGACGTTAATGACCAGTCAATGCCCAATTTACGTCATTGACCGTAACATTTCTATCAAATGTATTTCGATAGCATTTCAATGATTTAATGAATGAAAGTAATTTTTTAAAAATTCAACTAATTTCTGAAAAATTCCAATGACTTCCATGGAACTCGAAAAATATCCAAAGCTTTTCAAGAAATTCCTGATATTTCTAAAACAATTTGGAATTTTCAAACAAGAACAATTTTAAAGCATTTCAATGTCTAATGAATTTCTGATATTTTAAAGGATACTTTTAAAAAAAAGTTTTTAGCCAAGGAGAAATATTTCAAAAATATTTTATAAGTGTAGGACTTGGAATTCCAACAATTCCAAAGATTTCCAACGAATTGCGGTGATTTTGTTAATTTTATTAACTCTAGTATGTTTCTAGTGTAAATTCTAGTAAATTTTCTGGGAATTCCAATTATTCCAAAGAATTACAGAGATTCTCAAAGAATTTCAACGATTTGAAAGAATTTCAAAGAAATCCCAGTGTCTACTAAAAATTGGAATTAAGGAATTAAGAAGTAAATATCTCCAAAAAAAAATTGTTTCCAGGAGTCAAAATTCAACGGACTTTGTATCAAATGCAATTTAAAAAAAAATTAAAAAATTAAAAAAAAAAAATTTTTTTAAAAATGCAAAAAAAAAAAAAATTTCAATGAAAAATCTAATGAATTTAAGAGATTGTGAATAATGAATTTAGGAATTCAGGTGATTTTAAAGGAATTCCAGTGATTTGCAAAGATTTACAAAACTTTTAGAGATCAAAGAATTCCAGTATTTTTTAAACAAATGCAATTTATAATAATTTCAATAATTCTCAGAGAATTTCGTGAATTTTCAAAAAATTTCAAATATTTTCAAATAATCTAAGAATTTTAAAGATCAGTGATTCCAAGGAGTTTTAGAGATTTCTAATAGAATTCCAAACAAGTGAACACAAAATTTAATAGCTATTTACTCATTGTGCGTAATTATTTGACTCTGAAAATAAATCACCTTGAACACTGGTTTAATCGGTCTATGGCGTAGATTCGGCGCAGACATTTCGGGCCAAAATTGTTTCGGCCCGAAAATTTTACTTTATGATAAAAAATACTTTCCAGAAGTAGAAAGATGGTTAGGATAATTATTAAATATTTTCTAATAAATAATATTATTAAGAAAATATTAATGCCAATCAGTTTTGGCGCCGAAAAAGTAAATTGGCCGCGTCGTATCTGCCGCGAAATTAAATTCCATAGAAATTCTGTAAATTCTACAAGAAGCGTTTTAGGATTTTCTAGTTTTTTCCAGATTTCTTCAAATTATCCCGGATTTTTTTACTACTTACACCAACCTGACTTGTCGGGAAAAATTAAACAAGCAGACAGCAGCTAATTAACTAAAATAAATCACATTAGCGTTTCTTAATTTTCTCTTTACTGCTTGTACAGCGGCCTTTTGCTTCTGAAATTATACAATTATTAAACCACGTGGGGAATACCTCCCAGACCCCCCAGAGCGTCATAAAGATTCAGTAACATAAAGATGTAGTTGTCTTGAATTGCGTAAGCTTTCTGATTAATAGAAAAAACAACTTATGACGTCAGGAGCGTATAAAAATATTATTTAGAATTGACAATAATCTATTGACAATTGTCAATAGAATTGACAGTAATCACCTATTTTCAATCAGTTTTTTTTATAATATTTTTTTTACAAATTCTTTCTTATATTAGAGAGAGAGAGAGTTAAAGCAAATTATTTCTTTATAATAAAATTGTGAGTATTGTGTTCGACCGGGGTCACCAATCTATTAAGTATAGAAGTAAATTTAAATTACATTATAGCTGATATATGATATTTTATAGTTTTTTTTGAGTGTGAGAGTCAATCTCGAGGTTTTATGATAGTAAAACTCGTTAAGGAATAAAAAGAAAAATCGATTATCGCACATTTAAGTTAGAGTGCATTAACCAATTGCAAATTTTTTACATGAAAATTAATAAAACCACTTTGTATCTGATTTGTTCGAATCTTCCACACTGATAGGTCATTACTACTAATTTACTTGCCTCGTTAAATTTAAAAATAACGAGGAAGTTGTCTAATGAAAGACGACGTCCTATTGAAAAGAATAAAATAATATCATCATTTTTTGCGTCACAAAAACAGGAAACTATGAATGTAATACAAATTGAGATTCAAATAGAGAAAATTGATCTTTAATTTACTTCATTGAATTCAGCTAACGATTGGTTTGGTTTCTATGTTCAAGGATTCTTCTGTTTGTTATTTTATAATGATATCCTTCAATTAGTTGCTTATTATTTCATAATATGCATATACAAGAGGAGACTGAATATAATAAATAGTAGGTAGTTCATGCTGTTGTCACAGGTCGGCGATAAAAATGTTATATTTATGATGAAAATCTGTAAAATTTTGAAGGCAATGAAAATCTGGCGTCTGATGCGACAAAATAATGTAAGAAAATGTAAAAGATGTAATCAAGCGTTTTCAACATGTTTTTGGCGGAGAAGAGGGCAAAGGAAATGTAAATTGCTCGCGTATTTTTAAAAAGTCCATTACCCAAAACAATATCGTTACAAAAATTGAATTACAACAAGAAAATGCTCATTTGATTGAAATTTTATGCAAATAACTACAAATTTTCCTATCAATATTGACTACTTATTTTTAGTTCGTCTTCTCTTCCCATCCCACTTGCAGATTTGTATCTTTCCGAACGCTTTTTGACTAATTGCTAAAGTTTTTGTGTTGTTTTCGCCACTGTTTTAGAATAAAGTTTTAATCTAAATTGGAATTTTTTAGGTTATGTTCCAAGGGCTTATGCAAATTATTCGCGCTTAAACAAAAGGATGTTGGAGTTTAAACGGTCCTGGCAATTTAAAAATAATTACTTTTAATTGTAATCGAGTTTTAGATTGTGTAAACAGATGTAAGTGAAATTTTAAGCAATATGCTTTTGCATTTACACCAGGGAAGTACCGATATCCACTCATATTAAAAAATTTATTTTTCAATTTTTAATTAAAATTATTTTATATATTTTTGTTTGTCAGCTATATTATAATATGTGAAAATTTTATAAACAGGAAATAGTATTTTTATTCAATTTCTAAACCGCTCTATAAAAGCTCTCTTTGGCTTGAGTAGCTTTCAGAAGAATAAATTTCGAAAATATTTTATTATTATTATTAAAATGACTATTTTGCGAATTCATGCGGTTTTTGATGGATGACAACACCTGATGAGTGATATTGTGTTTAAATAAAAGGCTTTTTCGATCAGCATCATCTTTCATTTGGGTTGGAGATCATCCAGTTTGCCATTTGAGTCATGTGAAGTGGACCATTGAATTTTTGAATGAAAAGGTGCGAGGACAAGTTTCATTTTAATATTGTTAAATAAGTAAAGTAAAAAAATAAAATAAATAATTGTTGTCTTGCTATTAGTTGAAGTAGAGTTGAAGTGTCCGCTAAATCATTGTAAATCATCCGTAAAAATCATTGAAAATTCATTGGATATCTTTTGAAAGCTCGAGACTTCTTTAAAAACCGCTAGAAATAGCTAAAAAAATTTAAGTTACTGGAATTCATTGAAAATCATTAAATTTCTTTAGAATTGCACTTTTTTGAAAATCATTAAAAACCTTTGCAACTAGGAGTTTCTTGTAAACCCTGGAATAGCCTTTTTGGCATTTTTTTGAGTAATATTGAAATCTTAGAAAATCTCTGAAATTCAATTAAAGTCATTGAAATTCTTTAAATGTGTACTTGCCCTTTGAGAGCAGCGACGTGAAATAATGTTCTCCAAAAATAAACCTCTATTCGTTTGTATAATTATTTAGAAATTACTGAAATCAACACCAGTATTTTTTCCTGGAATTCATTTAAAAATTTTGAAATTTGTTGGAAAGTCCTAAAATTCCTTGGAATTTTTAGAAAATGTATTAAATTATCTTGGAAATTATTAGAATTCCACTCCCCGTGTACAAAATACTTTTGAAATATTTACCGTTGCCATACCTAACTATCTCAAAAATATTTAATACATAGAACTTGAAGTTCCAACAATTTTACAAAAAATTACAGAAATTTTCTAAAAATTCCAGAGATTTCCATCGAATTGCGGTGATTAGTAAAAAATTCTAGTGTGGTTCTAATGAAAATTTTAGTAAATTTTCTAGAAATTCCAAAGAATTCCAAATATTCTCAAGGAATTCCAAAGATTCTCAAAAACTTCCAAGAATTTCCAAGAAATCAGAATGATTTTTAATGATTGGAATGCAGGAATTAAGAGGGAAATGCTACGAAAATAATTGTTCAGTAGGAGCCGGAATTCTAACAATTTCTATGGAATACCAATTATTAAAATAGAATTTTCAAAGAATTCTGGGAATTTTTTATAAATTTATAAAATCAATTTTTTGTAAATTTTTTAAATTTCTTAATCACGTTTAGCTAAACATTCACTTATTTTTTCAATTTTTCAATATATTGGTGGAGGGGGGAATTAACTTTGCTTGGAAATTCCTGGAATTTTTAAATTTTATTGAAAATCATCAAAAATCAGAAATTATTGAAATTCTTTAAAATCACATTTGCTCCTGATTCCTAATTTTTTTTAGATATTTCTGGAATTCTTTGAATTCTGGAATTCTGGAATTAATTGAAAATGTTTAAAAATTTGTGGAATTTATTGATAATCTCTGGAAATTCATTGGATATTTCTTGAAATCTCGAAAGTTTTTTAAAAATCTCTGAAATTCACTAAAAAAAATTAAATTACTGGAATTCATTGAAAATCAATTAAAACCTTTAGAATTTGCACATATTTTGGTTATCATTGGAAACCTTTCCAACTGGGAATTTCTTGTAAATCCTGAAATGCTTTGGAAATGTTTATAACTTTTTGAGTAATATTGTAATCCTTGAAAATCTCTGAAATTTAATTTAAAATAAGTTAAAACTTTTGAAATTTGTATTTATTTGAAAATCCTTTGAATTTTTTTAAAATCTTGGAATTCTAAGTGCTATGTTCAAAAATCTATTTGCAATATTTACCCTTTGAGAACAACGACGTAGAATAATGTTCTCGTTTGAAATTTCTTTGAAATCATCGCAATTTTTTCAAAAGTTTGGGATTTTTTGAAAATCTTTGGAATTCATTGCAAAAGCATGAAATGCGTAAATTTTTTTTGTAATTTTTGGAAAATGAATCGAATTTTTCTTGAAATCGTTGGAATTCCAAGCCATGTGTATAAAATATTTTCGAGATATTTACCGTTGCCATAGGTACCTATGTCAAAAATATTTTGTACGTAGGACTTGAAATTCCAACAATTTTGAAAAAAATTCCAGAAATGCTTTAAGAATTCCAGAAATTTCCTACGAATTCTAGTTCTAGAAAAAAGTTCTAGTGTGCTTTTATTGAGAATCCTAGTAAATTTTCTAGGAATTCCAAAAAAATTCCAAAGATTCTCCAAGAATTTCAAGAATTTCCAAGAAATCTGAATGATTTCTAATGATCGCAATTGATGAATTACGAGCTAAATATCTCGAAAAAAAATTTGTTTTGTAGGATCCGGAATTCTAACGATTTCTATTGAATTTCAATGATTAAAATGGATTTTCAAAGAATTCTGGAATTTTTTTATAAATAAAAAATTTTAAATTATTTAATGCCATTTAGCTAAATATTAACTTATTTTTCAAACTGTTCAATATATTGATGGAGGGGGGGGGGAAGCAATCAGGCTTGGAAATTACTGTAATTTTTGAATTTCACTGGAAATCATCAAAAATCTTTGGAACTTCTTGGAAATCACTGGGATTTCCAGGAAATTTCTGAAATTAATTGAAAATTATTAAAATTCTTTAAAATCACATTTGTTTTAAAATTTCTGAACTTTTTTTGGATATTTCTGGAATTCTTTGGAATTTATTAATGTTGTTTGAAAGTTTTATGGAATTTCTTAAAAATCTTTGAAAATTCATTGGACATCTCTTGAAATCTCGATAGGTATTTAAAAAACTTCTGGAAATCACTAAAAAAATTTTTTTATTACCTACTAGAATTCATTGGAAATCATTGAAATTCATTGGAATTGCACTTTTTTTGGAAATTATTTGAAACGTTTACAACTAGGAGTTTCTTGTAAACACCGGAAATGCTTTATAAACTTTAAAAAGTATTTGAGTAATATTGAAATCTTTGAAAATCTCTGAAATTTAATAGAAATCATTGAAATTCTTTGAATTCGTACATTTTGAATTTTCTCTGAATTTCATGGAAATTGTTAGAATTACATTTTAAATTGTTAGAATTTTAAATCCTATATTTAAGTATTTATCGAAATAGTTTCCCCTTCAGAGCAGCGATGTAGAGTAGATGTAGAGTTTTCTCTTTTGTTTTCGTCCTCATTTGGAAATTACTAGAATTCCTTGGAAATCATTGGAATTTTTTCTTGTAATTCATTTTTTTTAAATATTGAAATTTCTTGAACATCTTTGGAATTCATTGCAAATTCCTGAAATACTTAAAAATATTTGGAATTTTTCAGGAAATCGTTGGAATTCCAATCCCTAAGTACAAAATATTTTCGAGATATTTACCGTTGCCATAGGTGCATATCCCAAAAATATTTTATACGTAGGACTTGGAATTCGAACAATTTTGAAGGAAATTCCAGAAATTTTCTATTTCCAAGAAATCCGTATAATTTCTAATAGTTGGAATTGAGGAATTAAGGGGTAAATATCTCGAAAAACATTTGTTTAACGATTTTTATGGAATTCCAATGATTAAAATTGAATTTTCAAAGAATTCTGGAAATTTATAAAAAATTCCAAGGAGTTTCAACTAACTTAAATTTTAAAGCATTTCAATAATTTCTCTGGAAATCGTTGGATTTACCTTTGCCATAAATAAATATCTCAAAAATATTTTGTACTCTTGAAATTCTAACAATTCTGAAAAAAATTCCAGAAATTTTCTAAGAATTTTTTCTAAGACTTCCAACGAATGAAGGTGATTTACAACAAATTCTAGTGTGTTTATAGTAAAAATTCTAGTGAATTTTTTAAGAATTTCAAAGAATTTCAATAAATTCCAAGGATTTATAAGAATTTCAAAAAAATCCGAATGATTTCTAATGATTGGAATTGAGGAATTAATTAAATTTCAAAAAAAAATTGTTTTGTAGGAACCGGAATTCTAACGATTTTTATGGATTTCCAATAATTAAAATGGAATTTTCAAAGAATTCTGGAAGTTTATAAAGAAAATCCAAGGACCTACAAGATCGTTGGATTTACCGTTGCCATAAGTAAACATCTCAAAAATATTTTGTACTTTTGGAATTCCAACAATTTTGAAAAAAATTCCAGAAATTTTCTAAGAATCTTTTCTAAGACTTCCAACAAATTGCCACGATTTACAACAAATTCTAGTATGTTGATGGTGAAAATTTTAGTGAATTTTCTAGGAATTCCAAAGATTCTATATGAATTCCAGGGATTTACAAGAAAATATTTCGAAAAAACTTTGTTTCGCAGGAGCCAGAATTGTAATCATTTTTATGGAATTCCAATGATTAAAATGGAGTTTTCAAAGTATTCTGGGAATTTACAAAATAAATTCAACCAGTTTCAACCAAATTAAATTTGAAAGCATTTCAATAATTTCTTTGGAAATCGTTGGATTTACCGTTGCCATAAGTAAACATCTCACAAATATTTTGTACTTTTGGAATTCCATCAATTTTGAAAAAAATTCCAGAAATTTTCTAAGAATTTTTTCTAAGACTTCCAACAAATTGTCATGATTTACAACAAATTCTAGTATGTTGATAGTGAAAATTTTAGTGAATTTTCTAGGAATTCCAAAGATTCTCTATGAATTCCAGGGATTTACAAGAAAATATTTCGAAAAAACTTTGTTTCGCAGGAGCCTGAATTGTAATCATTTTTATGGAATTCCAATGATTAAAATGGAGTTTTCAAAGTATTCTGGGAATTTACAAAATAAATTCAACCAGTTTCAACCAAATTAAATTTGAAAGCATTTCAATAATTTCTTTGGAAATCGTTGGATTTACCGTTGCCATAAGTAAACATCTCACAAATATTTTGTACTTTTGGAATTCCATCAATTTTGAAAAAAATTCCAGAAATTTTCTAAGAATTTTTTCTAAGACTTCCAACAAATTGTCATGATTTACAACAAATTCTAGTATGTTGATAGTGAAAATTTTAGTGAATTTTCTAGGAATTCCAAAGATTCTCTATGAATTCCAGGGATTTACAAGAAAATATTTCGAAAAAACTTTGTTTCGCAGGAGCCTGAATTGTAATCATTTTTATGGAATTCCAATGATTAAAATGGAGTTTTCAAAGTATTCTGGGAATTTACAAAATAAATTCAACCAGTTTCAACCAAATTAAATTTGAAAGCATTTCAATAATTTCTTTGGAAATCGTTGGATTTACCGTTGCCATAAGTAAACATCTCACAAATATTTTGTACTTTTGGAATTCCATCAATTTTGAAAAAAATTCCAGAAATTTTCTAAGAATTTTTTCTAAGACTTCCAACAAATTGTCATGATTTACAACAAATTCTAGTATGTTGATAGTGAAAATTTTAGTGAATTTTCTAGGAATTCCAAAGATTCTCTATGAATTCCAGGGATTTACAAGAAAATATTTCGAAAAAACTTTGTTTCGCAGGAGACAGAATTGTAATCATTTTTATGGAATTCCAATGATTAAAATGGAGTTTTCAAAGTATTCTGGGAATTTACAAAATAAATTCAACCAGTTTCAACCAAATTAAATTTGAAAGCATTTCAATAATTTCTTTGGAAATCGTTGGATTTACCGTTGCCATAAGTAAACATCTCACAAATATTTTGAACTTTTAGAATTTCAACAATTTTAAAAAAAATTCCAAAATTTTCTAAGAATTTTTTCTAAGGCTTCTAACGAATTTCGGTGATTTACAACTAACACTAGTGTGTTTATTGTGAAAATTCTACTGGATTTTCTAGGAATTCCAAAGAATTCCAAAGATTCTTTATGAATTTTAAGGATTTACAGGAATTTCCAAGAAATTCGAATAAATTCTAATGATTGGAATTGAAGAATTAAGAGGTAAATATTTCAAAAAAAAAATTTTTAGCAGGAGTCGGAATTTTAACAATTTCTATGCAATTCCAGTGATTAAAATGTAATTTTTAAAGAATTCTGGGAATTTATAAAATAATTCTAAGAAGTTTCAACCAAATTTAATTTTAAAGCATTTTAATGATTTCTATGTAAATCGTTGGAATTCCAAGCCCTGTGTACAAAATATTTTGAAGATATTTATGGTAGACTAAGAGCCATTTTTTTAAAGGAAGTCATAACAATGAACGAAAAACGATTGAATGATGATGATAATGATCCCCTTCATTACGTATTTTCCATTGGACCGTTAGAAATCAATAAATGTCAAATTAAAATCTGACAATCTTTAATGACAATGACAATTTTGACAATTTGACAATTTGACAATTTGTCAATTTTGACAATTTTGAAAATTTTGACAATTTTGAAAATTTTGACAATTTTGACAATGACAAAACAGTGGCGATACATCTTACTCAAATAATTATTTGGGTTTGAGAAGACTGTACCGTGTACCTCATCCAGGATATTTAAACAGAGCATCGTTAGGACTTTTTTAAGAAATAAAAATTACTTTTGTGATTGCTGATACTTCACCGTGCTTCTTTCAATCATCTAGTTGGGTCGATGAAATTATTTGATTAAATTCAGAAAGCTCCTGCCATCTATTGAATGAATCGGATGTTAGCACATTCTTAAAGAGTATAATCACGAGCTATTAAAAACGGGTACGTTGCAAATTTTGGAAACTCATTTGAGAGATGTTATTTGGACTGACACAATAATTATAATAATTTATTCGGTCCGGTAGATTACCTGCGTGTACCTGCAACCCGTGTTTGTGTTACCGTTTTAAACATTTCACCAAAATGTTTTTCTTTTTTATTACCTACTTTACTTTGCTCGCTTTAAAGTAGATTAGTCATTTTCATTTTAAATTAAAAAATGTAAGCAACAAACGAAATTTTCTGTTTAAAATGCCTACTTTTACATTTTCAAATATACGCACACCGCCGCCGCGTTAACCTTTTCTAGAATTCCTCTCAAAATAAAATTTCAATTTAGTTAAGTAAAAACCACTTCAATTAATCATCAATGTGAAAACGCACCGTGCGCTTTCAACAATTTTACAATTTAATTCAAAATTTATTTTATTTCCAGATTAATTAAACGAAACTAAAGCTGACCTACACTCAAGAGTGCTGCACTACACTAAAAAAAATTGCAATAAAAAACTTGACTTGTTTCCTTTTCCTCTGACATCTTTGCATTTGTGAATTGAATTTTAAATCTCTAACGTCTTTAAATAACCTTTGTATATTTTAAATTTAAAATGAAAATAGTAAAATCCCTCGACAATTTTCCAAGTAAGAAGTGGAAAGTCGTGAATTATTTTTTGACTTTTTTAACTTTCGAAGCAATAAAATTTTCAGATGGATTTTTGCTATTTTATCAAAAATTTGCAACTTACTTCCACGCTACACCTAATTGGCTGCCTTTATTTATTTATATATAGCAAATTATATGTTTGCCTCTCGTATGCCTAATTAAGGACCATCGAAAATGTAGCTCAAAGACGTGCGTGTTAAATTTCCCAAAGTCGAATAATTTTTTGTTGTGTTAAATTAGTGTCTGAGTTTCTTTGTTCTCTTTTATTGTTGCTTTATATTTATTTGCCTATTTAGTGCTATTAATGAGAACCTATAAATTTTTTTCGTGTCTAATTAACATTCTCGACCGAAATTTACACCGATAAAAAACAATTCCAGTTTGTTAACCACCACAGCAAGCAATCATTCTCACTTCGGTGAAAACTACGTTTTATCAGGGTCGAACTGATATTATAATTTTCAAAAAGCTACATTAAAAGTTGAAAATGATAAAAACGCTGCTGATGGAGCCGCAGGCGATCTAATCTTCGATTACAAAATAAAAATTCTAAGAGTGGAATTTTTAAGAAGAAAAGTTTTACAATAAACTCTGTTTTAATTGCATGTTAGATCCACTTGGATAGTCCAAGCTTGAAACGGTTTATTTTCCGCGACTTTTGATTTCAAAGATTATTGGTGATTCTCTCCTTCTCTCCATTATATATTAAACCGAGTGTATGTTTGAACCTAAGATTTCTTAGGAAATCTCTTCAGTCCAATTTTGAATTGTTTAAAAAATTAAACAACCTCATCAATACACAGAGAGAGTTGCGTGTTACTAATCCACAGATAAAGTACGCAATTGTGTAATTTTTCTGCACAATCAAATATTACACAATATAAAACAATAAAAATTACACAATTGCGTACCTTTTCTGCACAATTGTGTGGATTGGTAAAACATTTTTCTCGGTGTGTAGTATTCCTGCAATTTTTCTAAAATTTTATAAGATTAAGTTAAAAAATTAATCCAATTCGCGAAATAAATCTATGATATATATAAAATAAATCTAAAATAAATGTTCCTCGAGATGTTTTTAAATTTTCCCAGATTGCCTACGATGTTCTTTCACTTCAACACCAGATTTTCCCGACGATTTCCTCTTGCTTGTGATGTCACGAATAGACGCGAGCGTTAGGACGCAGACCCAAAAGGATGCAGACCATACGCTAGTTGGACAGCTATGGTGCCGCCACCTAGACGGTGATTTTGTGCATAAATTAGGTTAGAATCTGGCAATAATTGACCAGAAGATGGCGCGGCGAACGCTTTTTTGGGATATCCAACTAGCGTATAAAGATGCAGACCCAGAAAAACGCAAAAAATAATTTTACATTACATAATTTTGGGAAATTCCACGAAAATAAAATGAATTTTCTTCTTCTTTAATTGAGGGGGGGGTCCAACGTATTCCTATTTTCTGAAAATTTTATATTAATTTGTTTTCCTAATAAGAGAGTTTCAATTAATTTCGTAAGGATGATTATTGTAATTTTTGACTTCTTCCCCCTCCCACGTAAGGATACGTAACATTGTGGGACCCCCCTCCACATCTTACATAAGGATTACTTTTAATTTTAACACCCCCCCTCCTCTCTGCCCTTGTATTTATAAAAAAATATTTTAAGAAACTTATGTAAGGAATACGTTGGACCCCCCCTCAAGAAAGAGTCCGTAAGATTTCCAATACCCCCCCCCCTATGTCTTATCGCTCAAAATTCTCCCACTTGTCGGATCTGAGTCTTTTCATCCACCAAGACCCACCAAGAATCTAGCATACGGGTCCATCAAAATATATTCTGTTTTCTCCAAGCTGACCTCCACAGATCGGAGAGATGTTAGAGATTAGATTGCAAAATTTCTGCTAAAAGCTAAAGTTTAAGTTACATGTGAACACCGCTTTGACCATTAGACTGATTAGGCACGTGTCTAGGTCCCAGTGGCCAGAAGAGTCCGAAAAGAGAGAACATAAAAGCGTAAAATAAAAGTCAACTTCTGATACAATAACCTAAAAATTGGGCCTTCGATGCTATTAGTTACAATCGAATATCAGGGGCCCGAAAATTTGCTAGAGCCTCGAGTCCAACTCAGTTAAAAAATAGGCCCTGCCTCTTAATTTTTTCCTTTCCACTTCCTTCCCCCCTTTTCTACTACTATTGGTTTATAAATAAAGAGTAAACCGTACACTGGGGGGTATTCCATACCCCCCAGACCCCCCGGTTTCCCAATGGCTACACTAAAGTTTAATCGATATTTGAAGTTATAATAATAATAAATAAATTACAAATTATTAAATTTTGAATTTAAGATTAAAAGACACAAAGCAATGAGGATAAACCGGGGGAGGGGGGGCTGGGGGATATGGAATACCCCCCAGTGCACGCTTTTAGTTTATTCCCAAATCACTACACCCAACACAACAAACTAGACTACATCATTTTCTCAATCTCTTAATCTCTCAATCTTTTCCTTTCCATTTCCTTCCCATTTTTTTTCAAAACTGCGACTTCCAAATACGGCGCTCACGATTAAAGATTCCGGCATTAGCTACTAAGTAATTTTGCAGTAGGTACTAAAGAACTAATACTATAGGTTCATAAATAAAGAGTAAATGGTGCACTGGGGGTTATTCCATACCCCCCAGACCTCCCAGTTTGCCTGTGGCTACACTGAAGCTCAATCAATATTTGAAATTATAATAATGAATAAATACATAAATGCGCCCAGTAGTTGATCTAAAGGGTAAATATCTAGTAAAATTCCTGTACACAAGACTCGGAATTCCAAAGAATTCCATGGATTTCCAAAGAATCCATTTCCAAGGAATTTCAATGATTTCTAAACAAATTCCAATCAAAATAATTCAAGGGATTTCAAAGGAATTTCAGAGATTTCCATGGAATTTCCAAGGAATTCCAAAAATTCCAGAGAGTTTCAAAGAATATCAAAGATTTCCAAGAAATTCCAATGATTTTCAAGAATTCCAGAAATTTCCAAGAAATTCCAAAGATTTCCAAAAAATTCCTAAAATTTCCAAGGAATTCCAAATATTTCCAAGAGAATTCCAAAATTTTCGAGATATTTACCCTTTTCTTTCTATCCCTTTTCCCTTTCTTTACAATCTTTACAATTTATTAAATTTTAAGCCCTAAAAATAGGCCCTGTTTCTTAATTTTACTTTCCTACTTCCCACTTTCCTAATTTTTGGACCTCTACAACTTTTTAAATTTTGAATTACAATTTAAGAGACGCAAAACAATGAAGATAAACCGGGGGGTCTGGGGGGTATGGAATACCCCCCAGTGCACTCCTTTATTTTATTCCCAAATTTTCTCGCGGACTTATTGTTGCGTGTAGGGGTATAAAGTACTCCCAGCATTAGCTTCTGCGTAACTCCTCAGCTTTGACCATAGAAGAAACGGTGTACTGGAGGGTATTTCATACCCCCCAGACCCCCCGGTTTGTAAATAGCTTCACTGAAGTTTAACCAATATTTGAAATAGTAATAATAAATAAATATGTATAACTTCAGATTTCTAAAATAAGGTTTGAAGAGCTTGATGCTAAACAAAAATTAAATTTGCGCTTGGCAGCTTTGGCAGTGTGACTTAAAATAATAGGCATAAACCGGGAGGTCTGGGGGGTATTGTACGCTTTTATTTTATTCCCAAATCACTACACCGAACTCAACACACAAGATTACATCATCTTCTCCAACTCTCAATTTTTTTCCTTTCTATTTCCTTCCCTCTTCTTCTCAAAACTGCGACTTTCAAATACGGCGCTCACAAACATGGATCCACGAATACCCCCCAGATCCCCCGGTTTGCCGTTGGCTACACTGAAGCTCAATCAATATTTGAAGTTAAACCGGGGGGTCTGGGGGGTATGGAATACCCCCCAGTGCACGATTTTATTTTATTCTCAAATCGCTAACAACCTAGACTACAGTATCTACTTTACCCCACAATATGGCCTATTTTACCATTAGACGCGTTAGGCACATAACCAGAGGGGCCCGAAAATAAATAACATAAAACAGTAAAATAAAAGTGAAATTCTGTTAAAATAACGCAAAAATTGGGCCTTCGATGCTATTAGTTACAATCGAATATCAGGGGCCCGAAAATGTGCTAGAGCCTAAAGTCCAACCCAATAAGTAATAGGCCCTGTTGACGCAAACGCTATGTTTATAAATTTAATTCAAATTTTCTTCATCAGAGCCTGAAAAATCCGATACTTATCAAACTTTTGGTTTTAATGGTTTCAGGAGAGGCATCTTTAATTGATTTACCGTAAGTTATCAAACTAAAAACACAATAAGATTTTGATGTTTTATTGCGGCCTTCAGGCCGCAAAACCAGAGTTATTTAGTTTAATAATATATTTTTTTGCGTCCACTGCTCTTAAGACTTCCACTTAAGACTTAAACTGTTATATCTTTGACGCTAGTGTTTTCTATTTAAGGGGAATCCCAGAATATATTAAAAGTATAGATATAAAATGTAAAAATTTCTACTGGTACACCAGTAAACCAGTACCAGTATAGCAGTATACCAGTATACCAGTAAACCAGTAAACCAGTAAACCAGTAAACCAGTAAACCAGTAAACCAGTAAACCAGTAAACCAGTAAACCAGTAAGCCAGTAAACCAGTACCAGTATATCAGTACCAGTATACCAGTACCTTTATACCAGTAACTGTATACCAGTACCTGTATAACAGTACCAGTATAGCAGTATGGCAGTACACCAGTATACCAGTAAACCAGTACCAGTATACTAGTATACCATCCTGGTATAGTATACTAGTATACTAGTATACTGGTATACTGGTCAGTTTCAAGATTTTCTAAGATTTTCTTGGATTTCCTAGGTTTTTACATTTCTTCGAATTTTCAATTACACAATATCCTCTAAGATTGCCCTGGGGTTTTACGAATTTCTCTTCACTTGTATACCAGATTTCCGCAGCGATTTCTCCTGCAGTTTCTATTGATATTTGTTTTTAATAATTATTTCTTTGTCGTTTCGTCATTTGAATTATTCATCTTCATATTATTTATAATTTATAGAAATTTGTCTTAAATCGGTTAATGTAGGAAAAATAATATACAAAATTCATAAAATTTTCAAGATTTTCTTAATTTCTTAAGATTTTCCAAGAGTTTTTTTTAGATTTTCATAGATTTGTCTTGATTTCTAAGATTTTTTCAAGATTTTCTAAGATTCTCTTGGATTTCCTAGGATTTTTACATTTCTTCGAATTTTCTATTTCCTAAGATCTTCTAAGATTACTTTGAATTTTCCAAATATCTTAGAATTTTCTAAGTTGTTTAAAGATTTTTTAAGATTTTTTTAGATTTTCTTAGATTTTCTAGAATTTTTGCGTTTCTTCGGATTTTCTATTCTTGAGATCTTCTAAAATAACCTTGGATTTATTTTATGAAATCTCTTATACTTTTCACTTGTAATCACTGTAATCTTTTGGTAATCATGTGTATTCCTCTGTAATCCCCGGTAACTTGTTTATTCTTCTGTAATATATTATGCAATTGGTAGTAATCTCTTATGTAATCCCTCAGAGTACGGAGACAGTCATAAGAAAATTAAATTCTTTCCGGATTCAAAGATGGTACTTTGACGTTAGCAGTTGATCACGCCAGCTACTAGACCAATGACCGTCTAAGCGTAAACGACCCTGAAAAACAAAACTTTGTGAGTTTGTTTATATTTGAATGCATTTGAATAATTATAATATACTCTCGTGTTTAGATCCGCGAGGCTCAAGACGATAGAGCGATCACAGTTAACAATTTCTATTGCGAAAATCCTACTTTCTTGCTCAGATAAGTTTTTCAGTTCCAAGCGATAATTGGGCTACTTTATTATTTTTCACCTGACTGCATTTCCTTTAAGTTCCAGAAGTGTATCGCCCTCGACCCTGGCGTGGTGACCGAAAGACTGACCCAAAAAAGGTTTTGCGTGCTGGAAATCCACTTCAGTCATGTGTTAATACAATCATGTAATACAAATTTATGTATTTCTTGTTAAGAAAAAGCAATTAGACTGTTAATCTACAGTTTTGCTTTTTGTGCCTTATACGAAAAAAAAATTAGTTATACCTTCGCAATAAATTATATTTATCCCTATATCCATTTTGTAATTTTCTTTCGCATGTTTGTTTATGGTTTACGCCTATATCCGTATCACAGGCGATGAAAGATAATCGTTAACTAAATTTTATTTCATTTTTCTCTTTAATTGTTATCGTAATATGGCGAAACGAATTTGAAAGGGAAAATCGGGCGGGAACCGCTAAAATGAGCCGTTTTAGACTAAAACCAACGATTAGAGCATTTAAATTGGAAACTCCGAAAAGAGAAAGTTTCCATAAATTAATCTTGATTTTGAGTTTTTAATAATTAAAAATAAGTCGAAGAAATTAGATGAAATCGCGTGGCCTAAAGCCATAAAGGAGTCGCATGTTGTGGACTGCCGTGCTCTGAGGATCTTATTAAAGCTCCTTTGACACTTTAATAACAGTTATTTTAAAACTTATCGTATCTCGTTGTGAACACAGCGAGCTGGTATCAAATCCCGATTTTCGGGTTAAGCAAACGAACAGTCCCGCAACTTGTTTGAGTTTCGTTGAAAAGTTGCTGTTGTTCACGTCAAACTTTTTCAATTTAACATTTGACTTAGACACTTTATCGAAACTGGCGCTCAAGATGGTCGATTTTGTCCAATTTATACTAAAAAACGAATTAATCACAAAAATTGTTTTCTTTTTAAATTTAAATGATGCCGCGCGGAGGGAGGACCTTCCAAAAGGGAGAAGGAATAAATTACGTGATCGAATTTCGTTTTAGCTGGTTTCAACTTTTACCTACTCGGAAACTTTTGATAAAATGCGTTTAAAAAACACATTTTAATATAAAGGAAAAGTTACCACGTTTGGAAGAGATGTGACGACCTTTGGATTGCAAAAGTTTAAATCTAGTAAAAAATTTTAAATGAAGTATTGCGTTTAGGTAAAAAGCTCGTCCTAAACCTACATCGAAATATGGATAATTCCGCATATTTTTTAATAATTTGAATTGGAGAAAATAACTTCTTTTGTTTGCGAGATTCGTCAAAAATAGGTCTATACAAACTTAGAGCTAATAAAATTCTCTACAAAAAATGTTTTATACATTTTTTTCTACGACCGATACTTTCGGACTTGTAGCTTTTTAAAGTTATGGAATTCTTTTAAATGAAATAAATCAAGAACTTCTTTCATTGATTTAAAAAGTTACAGGTAAAAGGTAACAATAAAAATCTACTTGAGTTAGTTTACAATAAATTAAATACAAGTTCTGATGTTAGATTGTTAAATGCCAGGATAGTGGCAGGACAGTGGCAGGATAGTGGCAGGACAGTGGCAGAACTTCACATTGCTATTGTTCAAAAGTGCCAACAAACCCGAAGGCTAAAAATTTAAATACGACTATAACGTAAAGTTCACTGGATTCTGACTTTTGGATTTTTGGTGGGGAGCAGGGAAAAACCTCCATCCGAACTTAGGCCGCTAAAGGCCCCATCAGGCTCATTGCACTACCTCCGCTGCAGCAGTTCTGGCCCTATTTCTCTTCAAACCATCCCAATTGCAGGATAAACTCAAGTATTTTGGCAGATGAAGTGTCACTGATTCTAATCGGAGCTGTCCAAAGCACTTTGTGAAAGTAAGTACTTTGTTAATGCCAAAAGTACTTCAAGTATCAAATACTACATTTCCTTAAAAGTGCTTTACTGAAGTACTCGTAGTTTAAAAATTTCAAAACTAACCAAAAAGTAATTCAAGTACCACAAAATTACTCCAAGTACTGCAATTATTTAAAGTACTTCAATTACTTTAAACTTACTTTAATTACTTTAAAAGTACTTCGGTTACTCAAACTTTGTTAAATTCAATTTCCAAATACTCAAATACTTTTTCAGAGTACTTCAAGTACCAAGTACTTTTAAATTAGTTTCAAAAGTACTTTTAAAGGAATTAAAGTACTTCAATTACTCAAATTTTGATAAATCCAATTACCAAATACTCAAGTACTTTTTCAAAGTACTTCAAGTACCGAGTACTTTTTTAAGTTATAGTTTCAAAAGTACTTCAATTAAAGTATCTGAATTACTTTTTTCAAGTCCTTTACTTGAAATACTTTCAACGCTGATTCTAACCATGTTAGGCCAGAAATCATCCTACATTATACCTTCCTTTGACATTAACTCTGCTGTTCGTCTACTCTGTTGCTTTCCCGACAATTGGGATAGTCAAGTGCTGTAAGGATTATTTGTTAGGGGATTATTCGTCGCGACAAAAATATGTGCAAGGTTGCCAACTTAGAGGTTGTCCCCCTAAATTTAGGGGATGCATTTTGGGCAATGTTGACATTTAAAATTATATATGTGGTTTTTACATCATTGTCCGGGCAATGACGTGAATGTCCAATACAAAGTGGACAATGATGAAATTACAATTCTGCATATTCTGTATTCTATCACTGTTTCAGTTTTGGCTGGCGCAACTACAGCGAATCACGGATCCACCGTTAAATGATTTAATTAAATTTAATTAATTTTTCCTCCGGCCGCTTTGGCTGACGCATACACAACAAATCATGAATCCACCCTAAAATGATCGTTTGTCTAAATTAAATAAAAATCTCTGTGCACTTATGAGACCTTGAAAAGGGCCGAGTTGCTGTCATTTCAATTAAATCAATTGTCGCTAGTTGAAGTGCATCGCCATTTTGCTCTTTCTTATAGTAGTTATTCTATAATATCGTCATTGCCCAATTTATTTTGGCCATTAACGTCATTGACCGGTCAAAGACGTAAATATTACAATCATATGAAAATATTTACAACATTACCCACCGTTAACGGGCGTTGACGTCAATGGCCGGTCAATAACGTTAATGGCCGGCTTATATGGGCATTGACGTCATTGTCCGTTGAACATTGTATGTTCTGTGTGATTGCTGTTAATTTTTGCTTAATTAAACAGCAAAAATAAGTGAAAAAATTAAGCAAAATCAACTTTCTTGCTACAAAATATTAACTTTTCACCTTTCTAGTTTACCAGAAGAAATGTAAAAGCTAAAATAATTTTTAAAAATATAATAAAATAGTTAGAGGGGGGGGGGGTAAAAAACGAAGGTCATATTCGGATTCCGGAGGTTAATTTACATAAGATCAGGACTAAAAAAATATTTGATTTACAGACCTGTGTTATCATTAGAGAAGGTCCATTAATTACGTGCGAGTTTAGCGGTGGAGGGGGTCGAGTCGAATCTCACGTGGTAAGTCTCGGTAAATATCACTTAACTTTTTCTTTTCGAGTGAAACTATAAAATTACGAGAGAACTGGATTAAATTAACAGTAAAAAAACAATTTCACGAGAGATTGGAAGGGGAGAGAGAGGGTTAAACCAAATCTTACTACATTTCACCAGGGGGAGAGGGGGTCGAAAAATCGCCTCACGTAATTAAGGGCCGGCCCTACTTATTTTACTTTACCAATTAAATCAAAGCTTTTTTTCTTCAAAAATTAAATTAAAAACGCACAATTTTGGAGCAATTTGAATTTTGGCGCTGGGTGCGTCGGTTCTATTGCACCCATGGTTTACCCGGTCCTGAGCAAGAGTAGGTACTGCCTGTTAATCAATTACTAAAAAAAATGTTCTATTATTTGATAGTTTCATCACAAAACATGTTTACAAACATTTAATAATTTAGTTTGGGGGGTCTGAGGGGTATGGAATATCCTACAGAACCAAAGTAACTTGATTCAAAAGAAAAATGCAATTGTTTATTACTTTGCTGTGGATTTAAAAATTGTTATATTAATGTTCATACTCTAAAATGTATCCCATGACATTACTGGACATTGAGTTCTTTTGCATACCCCCCAGACCTCCCTATACATACTGCAATAACATAGTGGTTATACATATTTGTTTTAAAAAAGTGATATACTCGAATAGTCATATTTAATAAAATTTATCACAGAACATGCATAGAAACCTGCAGTGTTTAAAATAGGGGGGGGGGATCTGAGGAAAGGCAGTATGAAATACCCACAATTCAAACAAGTTTATGCACTTGTTTATATTATGTACTTTGGTGTGTATTTAAAAACTGTAATTTTAATTCTTAAACTTGAAAAAAGAATCTCAAAAACTACAAAGGGAAGTGTTGCATACCTCCCAAACCCTCCAGTGCATACCATACTGCAATGACATTAGTAGAAAGGTCTATAAAACCCAAAATATTTACGTGCGTGATTGTTAAATACTCACTAATTTAGTACAAATGAAATATAATTTATTTAATTTAATTTAATTAATTGAAGCTGAAGTCTGATTTAGTTCTGCTAACAACAAAACCTAACAGCGTCCAGCATTTACTTTTGTTTGAACTGAAAAAAAAACTCCCAGTCAAGGTGGAGCCTCCCAGTCGAGGTGGAGCCGCCCAGTCGCGGTGGATTGGCTTCCGGCATGCTTTTAACGAGTTAAGTGCCAGCCAAAACGGCCCGGAGCGTAGCGGAGCGTAGCGGAGCGTAGCGCAGGGTAGCGTAGGACAGTTTTGGCTGGCGCAACCACGGCAAATCACGAATCCACCGTAAACCGAATTAATTATGTAAGTAAATTATGTAAAGTTTGTAAGTTTAGTAAGAAAGCAGAAGTGGTAGCAAAATGTCTTAGTAGCGAAATGTCCTAGAACCCTAATCTAATCACAGTCTCCTGGTCACTCCCAAATCTGCTAAGTAGATCAATTATATGCAGACCACTAAGACCACTGAAGTTCATTTGCACAATTACAGATTCTCTGAAATCTGTTGATTACTGAGTCTGCTAGTTCCGATCTACCGACAGTCGGTGTGTCAGTGGCTTTGGTCGTCTGCATATAATTGATCTGCAAACCACCCCTGCAGTTTATCTGCAAATAAACTAATAGGTGAAATACCTTTAGAGCTTTCCGTTCGGGATACATACACTCATACACACAGACTCGAGGGGGAAATCTCTGGGGAAATTTGGTGTATAAGAGACGGGAAATGTTAGGAAACTCGGGAAAATCTTAAGAAATATTAGGAAATTTCAGGAAATCTTGATCTAGATGGTTTTGAATTACAGATTCTACAGATTCCTACCTGTACATTTCCTATTGCGTTTATGTGACTTAGTTTGAAAATAGTTATTGTTTAAAGCAGTTTTTCTAAAAAAGATTTTATTTTAACCTGTTAATGATTTTACTGATATTTGTTATATGCTAGTTGGACAGCTATGGTGCCGCCACCTAGGCGGTGATTTTGAGCATAAATTAGGTGAGAATCGGGCCATAATTGACTAGAAGATGGCGCCGCGTACGCTTTTTTGGGATATCCAACTAGCGCATAGTCTGTATTGTGAGTATACTACAGAGCAGGGGAAACCGTAAACCAAATTTTTGTACACCAGATTTCCTTTTATGAAATTTCCTTGGATTTCCTCAGATTTTTTTGGATGTCCTAAAATATCCCCGGATTTCTCTATATTGTGAGTATACTACAGAGCGAAGGAAACCGTAAATCAAATTTTTGTACACTAGATTTTCTTTTATGAAATTTCCTTGGATTTCCTAAAATTTCCTTGGATTTTCTTGGATTGCTTAAAATTTTCTTTCATTGCCTAAGCTTTCATTAGATTTCCAAAGATTTTCTTGGATTGCAAAAGATTTTTTTGGATTTCCTAAATTTTCCTTGTATTTCCTAAAATTTCCCCGGATTTCTTAAAATTTCCCTGGAATTTCTAAAATTTCCTTGGATTGCCTAAGATTTTTTAAAATTTTTTAAGATTTCCTTGAATTGCCTAAGATTCCTTGAATTTCCTAAGATTTCCTTGGATTGCAAAAGATTTCCTTGGATTTCCTAAAATTTCCTTTGATTCCTTAGATTTCCTTGAATTTCCTAAAATTTCCCTGGATTTCCGAAGATTTCCTTGAATTGGCTAACATTTCCTTGGATTTAGTAAGATTTCCCCAGATTGCAAAAGATTTCCTTGGATTTTCTAAGATTTACTTGGATAGTAAAAGATTTTATAATAATAATAATAATAATAATAATAAAGAAATTTATTAAGAAACTATACAATATAATATAAATACAAGTTCTTAATTGGAAGGCTTCTAACAAAGTTAGATTTTCAAGCCCCCCGTAATTGACACACAAAAAACAAACGAAAATAACAATTATGGCATAAATACAAGAATTCGTCGTCTGAAATTTACATATGGGCACGCAGGACAGCATCCAGATCTCGGCGGAAGGACCTCACACTTGTGGAATCGTCGTAAAGTCTACGATGCCTCTCCATAAATCTGGGCGCCAGACATGCAAAACACCGTTCGAAACTTGCCGTGGAATGGGAGGGTACATCGAAGTTTCCCAGATCCCGCAAAACACGAGCATGGCAGGCCGAGCGAGGCCTAATCATACTTCTCAGATAACTCGGCTCCCCACTCTTCATAATCCTGAAGAGCATAACTCCAAAGAGCAAAGAGAAACGCCCGTCAATCTTAAGCAATCCAAGATCCCGATACAGAGGAGTAACGTGCTCGTACCTACGCAGGTCGAAAGAAAATCGCAAACAGGAATTTTGCAAGAGCTGGAGCTTGCGCCTATATTCCTGCGAGAGGAAACCGTAGTATACCGTTGCACAATACTCAATGTTAGATAGGATCGTAGTACTAACTAATTTTCTTGAATTTCCAAAAATTTACTTGGATTGCCTAAGATTTCTTTGGATTTCTTTGGATTGTAAATGATTTTCTTGGATTTCCTAAAGTTTTCTTGGATTGTAAAAGATTTTTTTGGATTTCTTAAAATTTTCTTGTATTTCCTAAAACTTCCCTGAATTTCCTAAAATTTACTTGGATTGCCTAAGATTTCCTAAGATTTCCTTGGATTGCTTAAAATTTTCTTTCATTGCCTAAGCTTTCATTAGATTTCCAAAGATTTTCTTGGATTGCAAAAGATTTTTTTGGATTTCCTAAATTTTCCTTGTATTTCCTAAAATCTCCCCGGATTTCCTAAAATTTCCCTGGAATTTCTAAAATTTCTTTGGATTGCTTAAGATTTTTTAAAATTTTTTTAGATTTTCTTGAATTGCCTAAGATTCCTTGAATTTCCTAAGATTTCCTTGGATTGCAAAAGATTTCCTTGGATTTCCTAAGATTTCCTTGGATTGCAAAAGATTTCCTTGGATTTCCTAAAATTTCTTTTGATTCCTTAGATTTCCTTGAATTTCCTAAAATTTCCCTGGATTTCCGAGATTTCCTTGAATTGGCTAACATTTCCTTGGATTTAGTAAGATTTCCCCAGATTGCAAAAGATTTCCTTGGATTTTCTAAGATTTACTTGGATAGTAAAAGATTTTCTTGAATTTCCAAAAATTTACTTGGATTGCCTAAGATTTCTTTGGATTTCTTTGGATTGTAAATGATTTTCTTGGATTTCCTAAAGTTTTCTTGGATTGTAAAAGATTTTTTTGGATTTCTTAAAATTTTCTTGTATTTCCTAAAACTTCCCTGAATTTCCTAAAATTTACTTAGATTAATAATAATAATAATAATAATAAAGAAATTTATTAAGAAACTATACAATATAATATAAATACAAGTTCTTAATTGGAAGGCTTCTAACAAAGTTAGATTTTCAAGCCCCCCGTAATTGACACACAAAAAACAAACGAAAATAACAATTATGGCATAAATACAAGAATTCGTCGTCTGAAATTTACATATGGGCACGCAGGACAGCATCCAGATCTCGGCGGAAGGACCTCACACTTGTGGAATCGTCGTAAAGTCTACGATGCCTCTCCATAAATCTGGGCGCCAGACATGCAAAACACCGTTCGAAACTTGCCGTGGAATGGGAGGGTACATCGAAGTTTCCCAGATCCCGCAAAACACGAGCATGGCAGGCCGAGCGAGGCCTAATCATACTTCTCAGATAACTCGGCTCCCCACTCTTCATAATCCTGAAGAGCATAACTCCAAAGAGCAAAGAGAAACGCCCGTCAATCTTAAGCAATCCAAGATCCCGATACAGAGGAGTAACGTGCTCGTACCTACGCAGGTCGAAAGAAAATCGCAAACAGGAATTTTGCAAGAGCTGGAGCTTGCGCCTATATTCCTGCGAGAGGAAACCGTAGTATACCGTTGCACAATACTCAATGTTAGATAGGATCGTAGTACTAACTAATTTTCTTGAATTTCCAAAAATTTACTTGGATTGCCTAAGATTTCTTTGGATTTCTTTGGATTGTAAATGATTTTCTTGGATTTCCTAAAGTTTTCTTGGATTGTAAAAGATTTTTTTGGATTTCTTAAAATTTTCTTGTATTTCCTAAAACTTCCCTGAATTTCCTAAAATTTACTTGGATTGCCTAAGATTTCCTAAGATTTCCTTGGATTGCTTAAAATTTTCTTTCATTGCCTAAGCTTTCATTAGATTTCCAAAGATTTTCTTGGATTGCAAAAGATTTTTTTGGATTTCCTAAATTTTCCTTGTATTTCCTAAAATCTCCCCGGATTTCCTAAAATTTCCCTGGAATTTCTAAAATTTCTTTGGATTGCTTAAGATTTTTTAAAATTTTTTTAGATTTTCTTGAATTGCCTAAGATTCCTTGAATTTCCTAAGATTTCCTTGGATTGCAAAAGATTTCCTTGGATTTCCTAAGATTTCCTTGGATTGCAAAAGATTTCCTTGGATTTCCTAAAATTTCTTTTGATTCCTTAGATTTCCTTGAATTTCCTAAAATTTCCCTGGATTTCCGAGATTTCCTTGAATTGGCTAACATTTCCTTGGATTTAGTAAGATTTCCCCAGATTGCAAAAGATTTCCTTGGATTTTCTAAGATTTACTTGGATAGTAAAAGATTTTCTTGAATTTCCAAAAATTTACTTGGATTGCCTAAGATTTCTTTGGATTTCTTTGGATTGTAAATGATTTTCTTGGATTTCCTAAAGTTTTCTTGGATTGTAAAAGATTTTTTTGGATTTCTTAAAATTTTCTTGTATTTCCTAAAACTTCCCTGAATTTCCTAAAATTTACTTAGATTAATAATAATAATAATAATAATAAAGAAATTTATTAAGAAACTATACAATATAATATAAATACAAGTTCTTAATTGGAAGGCTTCTAACAAAGTTAGATTTTCAAGCCCCCCGTAATTGACACACAAAAAACAAACGAAAATAACAATTATGGCATAAATACAAGAATTCGTCGTCTGAAATTTACATATGGGCACGCAGGACAGCATCCAGATCTCGGCGGAAGGACCTCACACTTGTGGAATCGTCGTAAAGTCTACGATGCCTCTCCATAAATCTGGGCGCCAGACATGCAAAACACCGTTCGAAACTTGCCGTGGAATGGGAGGGTACATCGAAGTTTCCCAGATCCCGCAAAACACGAGCATGGCAGGCCGAGCGAGGCCTAATCATACTTCTCAGATAACTCGGCTCCCCACTCTTCATAATCCTGAAGAGCATAACTCCAAAGAGCAAAGAGAAACGCCCGTCAATCTTAAGCAATCCAAGTTCCCGATACAGAGGAGTAACGTGCTCGTACCTACGCAGGTCGAAAGAAAATCGCAAACAGGAATTTTGCAAGAGCTGGAGCTTGCGCCTATATTCCTGCGAGAGGAAACCGTAGTATACCGTTGCACAATACTCAATGTTAGATAGGATCGTAGTACTAACGATTGACCACTTCACATGAGAAGGTAAAAGAGTCTTGAACTGGTAAAGCGATCTAAGTTTGTAATAACAAACCTTGAGCTTACGGTCCACATGTTGACAAAAATTAAGCTCACTATCCAAGACAAGCCCCAGACTCCGAGCACAATCCACGACCCTGACGACTTCATTACCAATCGCAACAGACAACGTTGCAACACTTAGAGCCCTACGCACCAGCCCAGGATTACCCAAGAAAAGCAGTTCCGATTTCGCAGGATTCAGAGTCAGACCATTCGATAACGACCAAACCCGTATCGATTCGAGATTGCGATTTAAAACATCTATCGCCGTGTCAATGTTCGAAGGCAGGCATGACACACGAATTCGAGAGTCATCGGCGTAGAGATCAAGAGAGCAATCAGGATCCACTACTCTCCCCAAATCGGTGGTATATAATATAAATAACAGCGGAGCAAGAATGCTTCCCTGCGGAACACCACGAGAAATAGTCAGCGGCCGAGACACCTTTCCCGCCAACTCAACCACCTGGGATCTATCGCGCAAGTAGCCCGCTAACCATCTACACAGTGACTCATCACACCCATAATGGTGTAATTTGGTCAAAAGTCGATCAAGCACAACCGAATCAAATGCCTTAGAGTAGTCAAGGAGCACCAATAAGGTGATTTCAGAACGATCGATAGATGAAGATAGATGAATCTTGAGAAATCCAATGAAACCTCATTAAAGAAAATCTTATCTACAAAAATTTGGTTTGCGGTTTTTTTCTTGGATATGTACTGTGGAAGCAGTATCTATATTATATGATAGATCTCACACTCGAAAATACACATTTTTCTTTGAAAATTCTAACAGTATGGAAAACCAGAAATTGCCTCCTCTGACCAGCTGCCACTGCACTATACTACACAGTAAACATTTGCACATCGAGTGAGATCCACCCCCTTCGTAGTAGCACACTTTGCCGAGTAGGACCGGTCTGGGGGAATATCTTGAGTGAGTACAGCACTTGTCAAAACGACTCTGCGCTCCGGACGCCCCGGGCCATTTTGACAAACGCAACCACAGCAAATCTCTAAAATCTAAATCTGGAATTTTTGAGTTGGAGCCGCTTCAGGAATGTTTTTAAACAGAATCTGTAAAAATAATTAAAACAAGCGATAAATATCATTAGTTTTATTTTCAGTTTCGACTTTGATATTAAAGTTTTATTGAAGTTGGAGTATTTTATAGTCGGAAATCCGTAAAATTAACAGAATAATATATAAGAAAATTACAGTTTTCAAAGAGCGACCGCTACGCTACGCACGGATTAACAGCGTTAATTCGCGATTTCGAGCGTTGGTACGGTCTAAGCTGTATCAATAGGCTTCGAGATATTTTTACTTTTATTTTTTCGAGGCTTCTGTGCGACTTTTCCGTAAGATTAAAAATTTTCTTGTTATGGATCGGACGTTAATCGGTCACGTGTTAAAGACATTCGTTCCGCGTTGAACTGCACCCGAAGAGGGATATAAAATTGCAACCTTTTTATTTATCCAATGTAAGCTTCTTTATAAAGCAAAATTGAAAGCATAAACTGCATTCTTCACGAGCAGGTGCGATACAAGAAAATTACAATCTTTTGTGTAAAGTATGATTAAACCGTATCTGCTCTTAGCATTCTTTTACCACATCTTACATTTTACATATACTTAATTGCAATAAAAACTCAATTAAAAAAAGAATCTTGATTGTAGGAGTAAACCGTGATTTATTTGTTTCGGTTTAGCGTGGAGTTATGTAAATAAATTTAATGATTTAAAGTGGTACGGTGTATGCCTTAGATTATTATGTAATTTATGGTGGTTGGTAGTATATGAAATATGAAAAATTGCCTGAGTAATTACGTCTATATCAAAAACGATGTCTCGGTATATTTTAAAATTTAAAGCAACTCCGCCATTAATTTTAACTTATCTTAAATGTAAATTAATAATTTAAAACAGAAGCGAAATTTTGTAGGGTAAAAATGATTTTTGAAAAGCCCGCCAAAATTAAAAAAATTTTTGCTTTGTCATTTAATTATGGAACAAACTTTTAATTACTTAATATTCAACATAGCACTACTGGTCTTTAAGTGAATTATTTAATTAATTAGCGGTATCACAACAAAGCACTCTTTGAGTACGAGCATGCTATCGCTAAATTGATACCGCTGGTATATTTTTCCTGTAACTAATTTTGTAATGCAGCACGCAAAGGGGACTTAATTAAATAAATATTGTTTTATGTGTCATTCATCGATACGGAAACAATTAATAATATTAAAATATATTATTCACTTAGGTCTTTGGCAAAAAAATTAATTTTTTATATTGAAAATATAATTCACTTTAGTGCATGGCTGTTGATGTTACATAGAATGTGTGATAGTTGTTTGTCACGCCATTATTGACTTTTTTGTGATGAAAAACTACCGTTTGAGTGTTAAATAAGCTGTAATCACTTACCAGCAATTTTCTAAAATTTATACTTCCCATTAAATCGATTTATTACTTTCATGAAAAAAGAAAACCTGAAATTTGTGTTTAAAAAATTTATAAAAACTCACTGCCTCGGTCTCATTACCTATATTTATTTATTTTTCTAAATTTAATTACACCTTTCCACTTGCATATGCCAGCAGTAATTCCATCAATAAAATTCTCACAAATACCTAACTAAGGGCAAATAGGAAAAAATCAATACAGAAACAAGATCGCTATTTTTCCCAAGATTTTCTTGATTTGATAAATTGGTTAGGTTTTGGTTTTGGTTGGGTCAAGAAGCTGAGAAGAAAAGATCAAATCTGAGAATGATGGTGAAAACAGTGTTTGCGACGTCCAGTGGCGTAACAAGCAGGTGACGAACCCGTGTGAGAAGTTGTTAACGGGGGTCCTGATTTTATAAAAAAGAAAATTTGTATACGGGACTCGAAATTCCGACGATTTTCATGCAATTCCAATGAATTCCTTCCTGACAAGAGCAGATATAGCGACGAGTAGCGACCCCCCCCCCCTATTTAATTTTGTTAAATATTTAAAAAAATATATATGTACGGGTTTATTTATTTTTCAATTTTCGGTCCAAAGTATCCTAGAATTTTCTATGATTCCCCACTTCTAAAAAATGTTTGAATATTTTTCTAAGATTTTCAGACCTTTCGGGACCGCATTATATTAAATATTTTTGTTTTTAAATATACTTTTCAGAAAAAAATACAAAAAATGTTAAGATGATAAACTCCATGAAATTTTCGGCTTTTTTAAGAAAAACCCAAATTTTCTCGTACTTCGCCATTTTTTATCTTATTTTTTATTTTCTCAAAAAAAACTTCGATTAATTCTGAGGTTATTCCTGCTATCCCAGAGTGGGCCGATTTTTTGTTCTATTTTTTTTATTCGATTTAAAACAAATTTTCAAATTTTCAAAATTTTTAATTTTCTTTTTTTTTCAAAAACTTTGTTTTTCATAGGGTAGAAAAAAGTGAAAAACATTCAGCTAAATCGAAAAGGGTCGAAAAGATTTTCTGACCTTTCGGGACCGCATTATGTTAAAAATTTTTGTTTTTAAATATACTTTTCAGAAAAAAATACAAAAAAATGTTATGATAAACTTCATGAAATTTTCGGCTTTTTTGAGAAAAACACTAATTTTCTCGTACTTCGCCATTTTTTATTTTATTTTTTATTTTCTAAAAAAAAACTTCAATTAATTCTGAGATTATTCGTGCTATACCAGAGTGGGGCGATTTTTTGTTCAATTTTTTTTATTCGATTTAAAAAAAATTTTCAAATTTTCAAAATTTTTAATTTTCTTTTTTTTTCAAAAACTTTGTTTTTTATAGGGTAGAGGAATGTGAAAAACATTCAGCTAAATCGAAAAGGGTCGGGGTCAAAAGTGGTCGATTTGTATCCTGGAATTTTCTGTGATTCCCCTCTTCTAAAGATTTTTTGAAAATTTTTCTAAGATTTTCGGACTTTTCGGGACCGCATTATATTAAAAATTGTTATTTTTAAATATACTTTTCAGAACAAAATACAAAAAAATGTTAAGATGATGAACTCCATGAAATTTTCGGCTTATTTGAGAAAAACCCTAATTTTCTCGTACTTCGCCATTTTTTATCTTATTTTTTATTTTCTCAAAAAAAACTTCGATTAATTCTGAGGTTATTCCTGCTATCCCAGAGTGGGCCGATTTTTTGTTCTATTTTTTTTATTCGATTTAAAACAAATTTTCAAATTTTCAAAATTTTTAATTTTCTTTTTTTTTCAAAAACTTTGTTTTTCATAGGGTAGAAAAAAGTGAAAAACATTCAGCTAAATCGAAAAGGGTCGAAAAGATTTTCTGACCTTTCGGGACCGCATTATGTTAAAAATTTTTGTTTTTAAATATACTTTTCAGAAAAAAATACAAAAAAATGTTATGATAAACTTCATGAAATTTTCGGCTTTTTTGAGAAAAACACTAATTTTCTCGTACTTCGCCATTTTTTATTTTATTTTTTATTTTCTAAAAAAAAACTTCAATTAATTCTGAGATTATTCGTGCTATACCAGAGTGGGGCGATTTTTTGTTCAATTTTTTTTATTCGATTTTAAAAAAATTTTCAAATTTTCAAAATTTTTAATTTTCTTTTTTTTTCAAAAACTTTGTTTTTTATAGGGTAGAGGAAAGTGAAAAACATTCAGCTAAATCGAAAAGGGTCGGGGTCAAAAGTGGTCGATTTGTATTTTAGAATTTTTTGTGATTCCCCTCTTGTAAGGATTTTTTGAATATTTTTCTAAAATTTTCTGACCTTTCGGGACCGCATTATATTAAAAATTTTTGTTTTTAAATATACTTTTCAGCAAAAAGTACAAAAAAATGTTAAGATGATAAACTCCATGAAATTTTCGGCTTTCTTGAGAAAAACCCTAATTTTCTCGTACTTCGCCATTTTTTATTTTCTCAAAATAAACATCAATTAATTCTGAGATTATTCCTGCTATCCCAGAGTGGGCCGATTTTTTGTTCTATTTTTTTTATTCGATTTAAAAATTTTTTTCAAATTTTCAAAATTTTTAATTTTCTTTTTTTTTTCAAAAACTTTGTTTTTCATAGGGTAGAGAAAAGTGAAAAACATTCAGCTACATTTAAAAGGGTCGGGGTCAAAAGTGGTCGATTTGTATCTTAGAATTTTCTGTGATTCCCCTCTTCTAAAAATTTTTTGAATATTTTTGTAAGATTTTCTGACCTTTCGGGGCCGCATTATAATAAAAAATTTTGTTTTTAAACATACTTTTCAGCAAAAAGTACAAAAAAATGTTAAGATGATGAACTCGATGAAATTTTCGGCTTTTTTGAGAAAAACCCTAATTTTCTCGTACTTCGCCTTTTTATTTTATTTTTCATTTTCTCAAAAAACACTTCAATTAATTCTGAGATTATTCCTGCTATCCCAGAGTGGGCCGATTTTTCGTTCTATTTTTTTTTCGATTTAAAAAAAATTTTTAAATTTTCAAAATTTTTAATTTTCTTTTTTTTTCAAAAATTTTGTTTTTCATAGGGTAGAAAAAAGCTAAATCGAAAAGGGTCGGGGTCAAAATTATTATTTTAGATAATTTCATTAATTTTGAGATTTTTGCACAAAATTGTGTGCGAAATTCTCTATCTCTGGTGCGAATAAAAGGGATTAACGAGATTATCATCCCAAAAAACTGTGAGGGAGAAAAGTAAAATAACAATCAAAATAACATTTAAAATTGAAGCGTAAAATATGAAATCCAAAAATAATTTTTCCTAAAAAAAGTTTTCGTTCCATTTTTTTATTAATTTAATTAATAATTAATTTTTTGACCTAAATTATAATTTATTAAATAAATCAGAATCCTAACAATTACAGGGGTCCCACTTTTTTTGAAAATCTGGAAAAGTCACGGAAAATTTAAAATATCCGTAATTTTGTCAAAGAATTTCTCATTTATAGTGCCAAGTCAAAGAAATAAAATTTTTAGTTGAGGTAAACAATTTAATTTCAAAATGAATTTGTTTTATTTAAATATTCATTTTTTTTAATTAAATTTTTTTAATTCCTTGTAAAAGGGATCTAAGCCTGGGATCGAAAAGTAAAATCAAAAATTTGATTTTGGAAATGAAAACTGAGGGATTTTAACTTTAATTTGTTTTTTGAACAAAAATAATTTCCGGTGCACTGGAGGGTATTCCATACCCCCCGGTTTGAAAACCCAAAAATGTGTGTGTACGTTGTATGATTTACCTTCATATGAAAACTTTTTATTCTCTTAGGATTAATACATCAACATATCGTTTGTATATGTTACGGTCAATGTTGACAATTCGGCCATTAACGTCAGTGGCCGGACAATAACGTCAATGCCCAGCTTAATTGGGCATTAACGTCATTGACGTCAATGACCATGCATTTTGGGCAATGTTGACATTTAAAATTTGATATGTGGTTTTTACGTCTTTGCCCGGGCAATGACGTTAATGTTCAATACAAGGTGGACAATAATGAATTACAACTCTACAGATTCTGTATTCTATCATTCTTTCGGTTTCGCCTAGCGCAAATACAACAAATCACGGATCCACTCCTGGCCGCTTTGGCTGACGGAAACACGACAAATTATGGATCCACCCTAAAATGAACGTTTGTCTAAATTAAATAAAAATCTCTGTACACTTATGAAGCCTAGAAAAGGGCCGAGTTACTGTCATTTACACGGAAAAATGCGCACACGACAAATAATTGTTCCTAGTTTAATTATTCTATAATATCATCATTGTCCAATCCATTTTGGCCATTAACGTCATTGACCGGCCAAAGACGTAAATATTTCAATCATATGAAAATATTTACATCATTGCCCACCGTTAATGGGCGTTGACGTCAATAGCCGGGCAATGACGTTAATGGCCAGCATAAATGGGTATTGACGTCATTGTCCGGCCATTAACGTCAATGCCCAATTTACGTCAGTGACCGTAACATATACAAACAAAAAGTTTTAATGCATATTTATACCGGGGGGTCTGGAGGGTGTGGAACACCCCACAGAATATAGTAAAATTCCTGGTACGGAAGTCACAAGTTTAATAGCATATAGCCCCTGGTGACGTCACACCGACACCAGCAAGTACTAGGTTACTGGCAACGTATAGCAGTTATATGCAAATTTTCCCTAAGAACTTGGAATAGGTCTTCTCTAGTATTCTCTAGAACAGAACTGCTAAGGCCATGATGGTGATTTTGCTACCAGGTCTCGTATTTTATAAAATGTAATTAAACTTGCATACTTACAGTGTTCAACTGTTGGTCACTCGTTGAACCCATCTTACTGCGTAATAAGATAATTTGGCTCCTTACAACACTGCTTGACAGAAGGTACCTAATCGGTAAGTTGTGCCTAAATAGGATTAAATAAAACAATAGCACTTCTCCTGACTGATACTCTCAAACACACAGGATAGTCATAAAACTCAGTTGCAACTCATTGACTTCGTTGCCAGTAGTATAAGATTACCGGGGCTGTGATCTTGAATAAAGAGCCACGCCCCCTTTTAAGACCAATGTCAGTCGCGCCCCCTTTTGATGGTCAACCAGCCCCCTTTCAAGGTCAGGCGTATGCACTCCTCAAGGTTACATTTTAGAGATATTAATTCCTTTATGCTATAAATAAAACCTAATGTCAAATATTAAATTAAATAACCTTGAGAATTGCATGCGGATGACCTTGAAAAAGAGCTGATTACCTTTAAAAGGTGCTTGACTGACCGTGACCTTGAAAATGAGGCGAAACCTACTTTGAAATGGGGCGTTGCTGACCTCAAAGGGGGCGTGATCTACTTTGAAAGGACACATGATTGACCTTCAAAGAGGGGGCGACGGGCACTGACCTTGAAAACAGGTGTGTTTCCATATTTAATATGGCCGGCCCGGTAATCTTATACTACTGTTGCCGTAAATTATTGAATTTCCAACCTCTAGCCGGTAGATTATTCCTAGTAGATTATTCCGGTGGCGTAGCCAAAAATTTAGTTGAGGGGGGAGCCACTACCCCAAACTATTTAAAAAAAAATTTTTAAGTCGGACAAAGATTTTATTAAAAATAGAATAAAATACACTTTCCTCGAGATTAATATAAAAAAAGAGTTTATTAACCGAAATTAATAATTTCGGGGGGAGGGCAGATTTCCTCAAAAATAGTGGTTCTTTTAAGAGATAACCAAAGACACAAAGAGTACGAATCCATCAAAAAAACACCCACTGAATCTACCCGCAAGATCTGGAGTATACGGACTTGACCGTGGGATCCAATAAAAGTACCAGATTCGATTCGCCTAGGTTATGCGGTCTGAAGACCGCATATCTCCCAATTTCTTTTAGGTTGATAACTTATAATGATTTAATCGAAGATATGTACGTATCAATCGAATGTTTCACATCAGAGTACATAGGAATTGTACGTACACGAGAGTTCTGTTGACGGTACGTGTGTCCAATCAGATAGCCATAAACGTAGTTTAAACCTTGGATTTAGTTTAACTATCAACTGAAATACTGGACCTTAGTGATAGCCGTTTAAATTATTTAAGTTTAAGTTAAATAATATAATTTTAATTAAAAAATCCTGTACACTTATGGGCAGTGGCGGTTCGTGGGTTTTTCATTTGAGGAGGCTAATCATAAATTATAGATTTCTCAAAATTTTCTGGATTGCCCTTCACTTGTACATTAGAGCCCAGATTGGTTTCAGCTCAAGTTTTTTTTGATTAATTTGAATGCTGCTACCAGATCTGGATGACAATACCAGATTAAATCGATAGCGAAGGTTGCACTCGATGCATGTTAGTCACTGCAGATTAATCTGTGCCTGACGAAACCTTGCAGTCCTAGGAATGGCTCCTTTCTCTGTATGCATGTTCTAGGCTGAGGATTCTGCTTCTGTAGTAATCTCACTTAATTTCTTTGATAAATAATGTGGAAGCAGGATTTTCTACTTTTTGAAAATTTAAATAGTTTAATTAATAGTCCAGAATTTCAGAGACCATATCTTCTCTGACAAGCCGCCTCTGATTAAGGGGCTCTACCAAGGTAGAGGGGAACGATGCCCCTTTAAGGGGACATTCATTAACTACATGAGGCGATTTTGGCGATTTTTCGACCTGCCCTCTCCTATTAGAGTGATTTTGTGAGATTTGATTCGAACCCCCCCCCCCTGTAATTTCTTAATTTAACCCAGTTTCTTACAGTTTCTTGTTGAGAATAAAAATTACGTGATATTTGCCGAGATCCCTCTACCCCCCGTGAGATTGGGTGAGATGCTGCTCCACCCCCCCTTAAAAATTTTTTTTTTGTAAACAGCATTTTTACTTTGTAAATAAAGGTGGCTGAGTGGGGGGTGGCAGAGCCTCTTATATGTACACTTTTCAATAGCTGCAAAAACCTATTCCGATTTTAAAGTTATGTAAATTTCTGATCACCTACCCTTATTATGGTTGATGATTTTAAAGACTCCGATAGCACAATTAGTTCGATGGGTGCTTACGATCTTTAAAAAATAAAGTAATGCAGTTATGAATACCTTGTCGTGTTAATAAATTTCAGGTAAAAAAATCCGTGTAAAGGAAGTTTATAAGGAACAAATGGAATAAAAATAGTAGGTGTCTAGCAAAACGTTATACATAATAAAGGTTTGTAGATATTTCCTGCAACTGAGGTTCAAATTACGGTATCATAGTGAATTTTTTATGAGTGTTGAAAACTGAACGAAAAATATTAACTGTTCGGGAAACATTTAGAGCTATGATTTGAATTTTAACTGAAAACAAATGTGATTCGGCTTATATGCTTTTAATTTCGGGGGTGGTTATTTAAAATTTCCATTAGCGTAAAGTTTGTAACAAATGTGACAATTTTTGTTAAAATGTTGTCGAGGATTTTAGTATACCTTGCACGATATAAGCCATATCACATTTTACTTATATTTATGAATTTTAAAATTTCAGTAGTTTCTTACTTATTGCTTCCTTGTTTACTTTAAAATTACAGTTACCAAGTCGAGAACTTATTCACGCTTTAAAAGCGAGCAAGTGAAAGATTTTAAATTTCAATTTATTCTGTCGGGAGAGACGTGTTTGAAAAATGGATACCCATCACAATGTTTATGGTCCTAATTGTTGCCTGCACCTAATGATTAATAATCTCAAATACAATTATCAGTTTTTTCTCTTCTCTCTTCAAGATGCGAACAATGTTAATTAATGAAAGTTTATTAATAGCTTCAACAATTTGCTATTACCAAATGGAATTTATTAATGCGTTCTACATTTTCACATAGTTTACTTGCCTATGTCTTCATTCCAATTTCTTCATCAAAAGGAGCATCTTAATTGGGTAGCATCGATACTAAAAGCAACAAAAACCAGATTATACATATACAATGCGGTTGGTAAGTGTGTGGTCACGCTCGCATTTTTCAACACAGGAAGTGACAAATTGTCGCCTTTTTTAAATTCGAAAATTACCTCCCGACTCCGATAACATTGAAGTACAAATTATTGGAAAGCCGGTTATTAATTACCAGCTAAGTGCGTGTTTTTCATTATCCGGCATGGCAATGAATGGTAAACGCGATTATTTGTTCTTGTTTTTCTTTTGAGTTGCAATGAAAATATTTTTGGTTAAATTAACCTTTATTGAATAAAAAATTTTTGAAAGGAACCACTTAGGCTTAAAATCTAAACTTAAAGCAAAGCTCGACTTGCAAAATCAACATGATATGAAATTTTTGTTCTTTCAGCCGTGAAATACAAGTCCTACCCTCCTTCCTATTTGGCCAGCATGTATGCATGTATAGCCAACCCCCAGCTAGCTTAACGGACCGCAGAGTATCTAAAGCTACAAGATACGATCTTTGATTCTTACACTTTTCCTTCAAAACTTTCTCCACGAACAATTTTGTATTATAAACACACAACGATCCTTTTATAACTGCGTGAAGTTAACTGTAAGAGGCGAATATTCGACAAAAATTGTGCTGTTGTGCAACGGACGATATGGGGACGTCTGGGAGAACAATCAATACTGCAGATTGCAAGACGTGAATTGAAAACTAAAAGTACAAGCATTTCCAATTAAAAAATTATTTTTAATGATAGAATAAAATGTAAAGCAACAAACTTTGTAGCAGGATGTTTTTAATCACAGAGGATGTTTTTTTTATGAAGGAAATTGACTTGGCTTTCAAATTTTTTAGTAAATTATTAAAAGACGTTTTCTTTCTAAAATTAGACAAACAGGCAAATACCGCGGCGCTTCTTTGCAATTTCGTTTTCTTTTCGTGGTATTTGCATTTCATTATTTATATTTTGGCACTGCTCAAAGTTACAATTTTCAATTGTGTATATTTATCTTTTAAATTTTCTCAATTACGAGTAAGGAAACCACTCTAAAACTTTTAATTTTTAAAATGTTTTTTGCTAAAATTATCAATATACTTGAGATATACATGTTTCGATCACAAAATTCTGTGCAAATCTTTGCGAAACAAATAATATTAAATTATTTAATATTTGCCGCCACAGGTGAATCCTTTTTACTTCGACGCTTATGTGCTCTTCAAACGAAAATTTTGAGATTATGTTTGGATATTTAAAATGAGTTCAATTCAGAAATTAGTTAATTCCACAAATATCTGGAATTTAATCGGAATTATTGAAATTAAAATGGAATTTCTGGAATTAATAAAATTTATTGGGAATTAATGGAATTTATTGAGAATTACTGGAATTCAAATTGGAATTACTGGAATTAAAATGGAATTATTGGAATTGATTGGGAATTACTGGGATTATTGGAATTAAAAGAATTGACACAGAATTACTGGAATTAAAATGAAATTATTGGAATTATAATGGAATTACTGGAATTAAAATGGAACTATTGGAATTGAAATGGAATTACTATAAAATATTTGGAATTTCGTTCGTATTGTTTCTTATTATCTTATTACAATTATGTGGAATTTAATCGGAATTATCAGAATTAAAATGGAATTACTGGAATTATTGGAATTTATTGGGAATTTCTGGAATTTATTGGAAATTACTAGAATTTTTTGGAAATTAAAGAAATTGACATGGAATTACTGGAATTAAGATGGAATTACTGGAATTAATATGGAATTATTAGAATTGATTGGGAATTACTTGGATTATTGGAATTAATTACTGGTAATTACTGGTAATAAAAGTAATTACTGGAATTACTATGGAATTGTGGGAATTTCACTCATATTTTTTATTATTATTTTATTACAAATATGTGGAATTTACTCGGATTTAGTGGAATTATTGAAATTTATTAGAAATTACTGAAATTAATTGGGAATTACTGGAATTATTGGAATTAAAGGAATTGACACGGAACTCCTGGAATTAAAATGGAATTACTGGAATTAAAATGGAATTACTGGAATTAAAATGGAAGTATTGGAATTGATTGGGAATTACATGGATTATTGGAATTAATGGAATTGACACGGAATTACTGGAATTAAAATGGAACTTTTGCAATTAAAATGGAACTATTGGAATTAAAATGGAATTACTGGAATTACTATGAAATTGTAGGAATTTCGTTTATATTTTTTATTATTATTTTATTACAAATATGTGGAATTTACTCGGATTTACCGGAATTCTTAGAATTTATTGGAAATTATTGAAATTGATTGGAAATTAATGGGGTTAAAATTGGAATTACTGGAATTGAAATGGAATTTTTGGAATTAATTGGGAATTACTGGGATTATTGGAATTCAAACAATTGACACGGAATTACTGCAATTAAAATGAAATTACTGGAATTATAATCTAATTATTGAAATTTATTGACAATTACTGGGATTATTAGAATTAATGAAATTAACACGGAAATACTGGAATAAAAATGGAACTATTGGAATTTAAATGGAATTACTATGAAATTTTTGGAATTTTGTTCATATTTTTTATTATTATGTTATTACAAATATGTGAAATTTAATCGGAATTATTGGAATTTAAATGGAATTACTGGAATTAAAATGGAATTACTGGAATTATTGGAATTAATTGGGAATTACTGGAATTATTAGAATTAAAGAAATTGACACGGAATTACTGGAATTTTTTTATTATTATTTTATTACAAATATGTGGAATTTACTCGGATGTACTGGAATTATTAGAATTTATTAGAAATTACTGAAATTTATTGGGAATTACTGGTGTTAAAATTGGAATTACTGGAATTGAAATGGAATTTTTGGAATTAATTGGGAATTACTGGGATTATTGGAATTAAAACAATTGACACGGAATTACTGGAATTAAAATGAAATTACTGGAATTATAATGGAATTATTGGAATTTATTGACAATTACTGGGATTATTGGAATTAATGAAATTGACACGGAATTACTGGAATTAAAATGGAACTATTGGAATTTAAATGGAATTACTATGGAATTTTTGGAATTTTGTATTATTATTTTATTACAAATATGTGGAATTTAATCAGAATTGTTGGAATTAAAATGGAATTACTGGAATTACAATGGAATTACTGGAATTATTGGAATTTATTATGATTTACTGGAATTTATTTGAAATTACTATAATTGAAATGGAATTATTGGAATTGATTGGGAATTAATGGAATTGACATGGAATTACTGGAATTAAGATGAAATTACTGGAATTAAAATGGAATTACTTGGATTATTGGAATTAAAATGGAATTATTGGAATTTTATTCATATTTTTTATTATTATTTTATTACAAATATATGGAATTTACTCGGATTTAGTGGAATTATTGAAATTTATTAGAAATTACTGAAATTTATTGGGAATTACTGGAGTTAAATTAGGAATTACTGGAATTATTGGAATTAATTGGGAATGACTAGAATTATTGGAATTAAAGGAATTGACACTGAATTACTGGAATTAAAATGGAATTACTGGAATTAAAATGGAATTACTGGAATTAAAATGGAATTATTGGAATTCATTGGAATTAATGGAATTGACACGGAATTACTGGAATTAAAATGGAACTATTGGAATTAAAATGGAACTATTGGAATTAAAATGGAATTACTGGAATTACTAAGAAATTGTAGGAATTTCGTTTATATTTTTTATTATTATTTGATTACAAATATGTAGAATTTACTCGGATTTACTGGAATTATTAGAATTTATTGGAAATTACTGAAATTTATTGGGAATTACTGGGGTTAAAATTGGAATTACTGGAATTGAAATGGAATTTTTGGAATTAATTGGTAATTACTGGGATTATTGGAATTAAAACAATTGACACAGAATTACTGAAATTAAAATGAAATTACTGGAATTATAATGGAATTATTGGAATTTATTGACAATTACTGGGATTATTGGAATTAATGAAATTAACACGGAATTACTGGAATTAAAATGCAACTATCGGAATTTAAATTTAAACTATGGAATTTTTGGAATTTTGTTCATATTTTTTATTATTATTTTATTACAAATATTTGGAATTTATTCGGAATTATTGGAATTTATTGGGAATTAAGATGGAATTACTATGGAATTGTTGGAATTTCTTTCAAATTTTTATGTTTATTTTATTATATTATTATTATTTAAATAAATAAAATTTAAATTATCGTGTGTTTTGTACTTGTTTTATACCTTTTCAGCCCCGCCACTGAGTTTTCCACTTATAACTGCGTACGACAGTTAGAAATTAGGAATGTGCCTATTCAGACATCGAAAGTACCGGAATCAGTTTGGAATTACTGAGATTATTGGGAGTAATTTGGAATTAACAGAATTACTTTGGAATTATCGGAATTATTGTGGAATTATCAGAATTAGTGTGAAATTCCTGGAATTATATTGGATTACTGGAATTAAACTGGTATTGGAATTAATTGCACAAACTTTTTCTCAGCTTGCGGCCAATTTGCAACATGCAATTTATTTTCCCCCAGTATGAGTTCTGAAATGTTTCATAAACCTTCTTTTTTGAGTATATTTACAGTCACATATCTCACACATAAATTAATGTGGAATTATCGGAATTATATTAGATTACTGGAATTTTTTGAATTAAACTGGAATTGGAAATAATTGTACAATTTTATTCTTAGCTGGAAGTTCCTCGTGTTTAAAACATGTGACAATGCCCCGAATAATATTTTCAACCAATAAACTTTCACAAATTCAATAAAAAATTCATTAATACAATGAACTACGCATAAACACAATGAATTTATTTCGTTACTACTATAAAATTTTCATAAGTTGAAATTTGTTTCTAGGAATTTTGTTCGACTGCATTTTTTCGACTAACATTTAAACGACAGCATTTGTTCGACATGGAATTTTATTCGACATTTATGCGAATAAGCATTTGTTCATTTGTAAGTATAATCAGTCGTGTATGTCATGTCGACATGTCGAACAAATACTTCAGACGAGCAAATGGCCAGGTCGAATAAAATTCCATGTCAAACAAATGCTGTCGATTATATGTTTGTCGAAGAAATACTGGTGCACAAAATTCCGGACACGAGTATCTACCACAACGTTGCCATATACTACCTCCCAAGTAGTATTTTTTTATTCTGAAAAGCAGCAAATTGCTATATTGCGCAACTGCGGAATAGCGCTCAGAGTTGAAAGTATTTCAAGTAAATTATTATTTTATTATCGCTGCACAGGTCCACTTTGCACTGAAACTGTAGGCCAGCTTATTGTAGCCCGTTTTTCTATTGTATTCTTAAGAAAAGTCAAGTATTTGGATCCACAGTTTGATATTCACCAGAGTGCTGAGTTAAGAAATTCAGCCAAGTGCGGGATTTGAACCCAGAATTTCCGCTAATAACTTCAACTAGCGATCACATCAAGCCACCACTGTGGTTTTATTTCAAATAAAAGAATTGCAAAACGTAATTCAAGTACTTAGAAGTACTTTAAGTACTTTTTAAACTAACTTAAAAATACTTGGTACTTGAAGTACTTTGAAACAGTACTCGAGTATTTTAATATTTTGAGTATTTTTATTGGATTTAATAAAATTTGAGCAATTGAAGTAATTTTAAAGTAATTGAACTACTTTTGAAGTAACTAAAGTACTTTTGAAGTAACTAAAGTACTTTTGAAGTAACTAAAGTACTTTTACAGTAATTGAAGCACTTTAAAGTATTTAAAGTACTTTAAAGTAATTGAAGTACTTTTGAAGTAATTAAAGTACTTGCACTATATAATAAAAATTTTAATAAAATTAAAGCAATTGAAGTACTTCCAAAGTAATTGAAGTACTTTCACAGTAATTAAAGTACTTTCACAGTAATTGAAGTACTTTCACAGTAATTGAAGTACTTTTGAAATAATTGCAGTATTTAATAAAATTTGAGCAATTGAAGTACTTTTAAAGTAACTAAAATACTTTTACAGTAACTAAAGTACTTTTACAGTAATTGAAGTATTTTAAAGTATTTAAAGTACTTTAAAGTAATTGAAGTACTTTTGAAGTAATTGCACTATTAATAAAATTCTTATAAGATTTTAATAAAATTGAAGCAATTGAAGTACTTTCAAAGTAATTGAAGTACTTTCACAGTAATTGAAGTACCTTTGAAGTAATTGCAGTATTTAATAAAATTTGAGCAATTAAAGTACTTTTAAAGTAACTATAGTACTTTTATAGTAATGAAGTATTTTAAAGTAATTAAAGTACTTTAAAGTAATTGAAGCACTTTTGAAGTAATTGCACTATTATAATAAACTTTTTATAAAATTGAAGCAATTGAAGTACTTTCAAAGTAATTGAAGTACTTTCACAGTAATTGAAGTACTTTTTAATACTTTTTCTACGTAAACTACTTGATTGCTTTAAGTACTTTTAAGGAAATACATAGTATTTGATACTTAAAGTACTTTTGGCATTAACAAGGTAGTACTTGGTAATTGGTACTTGAATTACTTTGACAAAGTGCTTTGGACTTTGTTGCTGTTATATAGCTGAAATGACCCCCCTTTTTTGAGCAAAACACCAGCTATTTTTAATGCTAATAGCGCGCTTGGGCAGTTGTCTGTCAGTCAACAGTTAGCTTGCTAAAAGTCGGCTATTAAAGACTGTAAATGGCTAACTGAAATTGCTAAAATTAAGACAGCTGTCTGGATTGATTGACTTTGTCACCATCTTTTACTGGATGCCTCCGCTAGCCATGGTTCTGGCTGCCTAAGTATAAACTCAGCGAAACGTGTCTGTTTCGGCATAAGGGCAATTTTGACTGAAAAGCTATCGCGTGTTTACCACTCAATTGAGAGTTGCCCCATCTGAGGCACTTTGACTTTTTGGGCGTTAAAGTCAGGATCCTGAGCCCTAATCATGAGCACCGTACTTGAAAGCTGCAGTTGATGAGAGGAGAAAAAAAGCAGGATTGAGAAATTGCGAAATGAAATGGTCGAATTCGAAGAGTGTATCTTATCCGGAGCACAATGGCTTACCCTCGTTAGTTGATTGCTTGATTGCTTTACCGACATCCTTCGGTCTGAAGCAGAAGCAAAATTTATTTTTTGAATAGGAGGGGAGAGGAGAGTGAAAGAGTTGAGGTATAAATTACTCAGCTCTCTGCTTATTGCATTTCCTGAGGTTCCGCATTGTCGTAGAGTTGACCCACTGAACTCGACGATGAACTCCAATTTGGAATTATCTTGCAACCTTTAGGTTGAGACGTATAGAAAGACCGCAGCTTTGTTTTGGAGTTTGTCTACATGGCTTTTGACAGCATTTTTTGGTGCTGAGATGACTTTCTCCGTTTAGTTAACAGCAGTGGGGCTAAGAGCTCCACAGAAGTTCTCTGTTCAAGGTTACCCTAAGCTATTTTGACTATTTCAGTAAAGCCGGATTCGGATTGTTGGATGTCCAATATTCGAACAGTTCAGTACCAAGAACCCCCCACTCGGGCATACGCTTACTGCCCGGACAGGAATTTTAGCTCCATCTTCTAGAAAATCAAAATTTAAAAAATCCAAAATCCAAATTATAAATTCTCTATTTTCTCCAAGTATTCTAAAAGAGTGGAAATCTTGCGATATGCACTGGAGGGTGTTCCACACCCCCTAAAATAATAAAACAAGCTTTGATTTTACTGGTTTCGGATCATTATCATCATCAAAACACAGTGTCAAAATTAAATAATATAAGTGTTTTATTTTCAAAATTAATTACTAATTATCTTAAATATTATGATATGATATGAATCGACGATTTTAAATATACAGAGTAGTGCAAAATAAATGGAATATAGTATAGAATACATCCATCTTCTGAATGTATTGACTAATACAATAAAATGCAATCGAATGCCACTGGTTTAGATTTAAAATTTTCTTTATTGATCCTGTAGTAGTCCTAGAATAAGTAAATAGTACAGCAAACACACGTAAAATAATAAAATCCAATTGTCGAGTTCAAATCCAGAGCAAATAATATATTTTCTAAGATTTACGTGTAAACCTCGACGGTAAAAATTCATGATTTATACGGACCGTAAACTATCATTTTATGCATAATGCGATTTCGAAAAGTCGGAAGTCTCATTTTTAGCATGAAATATGCTCGACGATCTACGTTAATACACTGTCGGCCAATTGAGTGGGGTTTTAGGAACTATAATTTTTTTAATAGAAATTTTATTAATATAAATTTTTTCATTTGTTATTATTTCATTATATACAGTGCTTGGGCTAAAGACCAAGATAGATCTGTGGCCTGTAGGTAAGCAACGGGAAGCCACCCTTGCTAATTAAAATGCCTTAGTACGTCATCTTGGCTTCAGCCAAATAATCGAGTAAAAGAAAGTTAAAAAGGAAAGGGACGTGAAAGTTATGAAGGAAAAAAGGGAAAAAGATGAAGAAGAAAAGGTAACCCTATACCCTAACACTCAGTGGCGTAACAAGCAGGTGAGAGACCCGTGTGCGAAGTTGTTAACGGGGGTTCTGCTTTTATAAAAGACAAAATAAAATTGTATATAGGACTCGAAATTCCGACTTGGTGTACCTATAACATTAAATAGAATTTAAAAAAAATCATATAAATAGCAATAGATGCAATTTAAACGCTATTTTGGTGGTTGCCGCAGCAGCGGTGGTGCTGCGAAATAAAATAAAAATATGGGGGTCATCCAGATCATCGGGTTACAACGGCTCCTGAGACCGCAGGAAAAAGCTTACTCTTACGCTTACGCTTACGCTTACGCTTACGCTTACGCTTACGCTTACGCTTACGCTTACGCTTACGCTTACGCTTACGCTTACGCTTACGCTTACGCTTACGCTTACGCTTACGCTTACGCTTACGCTTACGCTTACGCTTACGCTTACGCTTACGCTTACGCTTACGCTTACGCTTACGCTTACGCTTACGCTTACGCTTACGCTTACGCTTACGCTTACGCTTACGCTTACGCTTACGCTTACGCTTACGCTTACGCTTACGCTTACGCTTACGCTTACGCTTACGCTTACGCTTACGCTTACGCTTACGCTTACGCTTACGCTTACGCTTACGCTTACGCTTACGCTTACGCTTACGCTTACGCTTACGCTTACTCGTAATGTAAGATAGCAGTAAAGAGATGAGTGATAAAAAAAAATAAAAATACGGGGGTCATCCAGAACATCGGGTTACAACGGCTCCTCAGACCGCAGGAAATGTTCTGTTTCGAAGTTGGAACTTTTGACGTGTAGAGAGGTCCCGCGTGTTTGTCGTCCATTTTGTTCAGTCACAGTAAATTCTTGCGATGGAGAGTTCGTCGCGCGCTTCTGCCACCTTCCATGATTAAACGTAGATATGTCCCTACATCCCAAAAATTCAAAAAACGATCACTTCATTGGCGTCATTTCAGCCAAAAAAAATTTCCGACTTCAGTCGGAAAAGTCATGGCATCTGTGTTTTGGGATCTTCAGGGGGTCCGTTTGGGAGATTTTATGCCTTCAAGGACTACCATCAATGCAGAGGCTTACTGCAATACCTTGAAAAGCTCAGTAGAACTGTTGACATTGTTTGGATGGAATATTATCACCCCCCTTTTTTACCCGACTTGCCGCCTTTTGACTATCACCTTTTCCCTAACCTAAAAAAGTTTTTGGTTGGAAAAAGTTGGTCTAAAGTCTAATGTCAAAAAGTGACTAAAACAGCTGGTGACACTGGCATCCAAAATTTGGTTGCCTGACTACCGAAATACAAAGCTAGGATGCTCAGTGGTCTTCTCTAGAGTAGAAAATCACCGATATTATAGTTCCTGTCGTAAAATTTTTCTGTCAGCTTTTTGATAAATTTGCTTAAGTAGGAGTTCTACGTTGGCTTCAGCGTGGATATATCAATTTGGTGTCTGATGACTTGCGCAAGCAAATGTTTTGAACGACCTGGATCCGGCCTATTTGCTTCGTTGAGGCGAATGTCCCCTTTTGAGCTACATACCTGAGGATTGGTCTCATCAGAGATTTGTATAATCGAATCAAGGGACTATATATGGTTCCCGATGACTGGATCTGGAGTAGTTGGATTGCTGATGGAGTCGATTTGTTTATCCCAGAAGGGATTATTGATTATGATTACTCCAAGGCACTTGGTGGACCTTATCCAGGAGATCTTCTTACAGAACATAGTCATATCTTCCGGTTTTCAAACTCGCTTTGTTAACATAACAACTTCAAGTGCGGTACCTGGTTTCCTCATCAATCAAGGCTTCTTTGATGAATCTAGTGACGAAGTAAGGGTGGAGAGAACTGGTCAAAGGGGTAAAATTTCCACTAGTAATTTGTCAAATAATATTACAATTCACGATTTCTGAATATTAACTGACAAATCTGAATTATAATTGACGATTTCTAAATATCAGTTGACAAATCTTAATTACAATTGATGCTTTCAGAATAGCAGTTGATCTTTTTTGAATTACTGGCGGAAAAGTTGTAGTCCTCTTATTGTCCAACCGTCTTAGGCAGACGGACAACAATCAACTAAACAGGATGAGAGGTTAGCAAGCGGCTTTTCACGAATAGGCAACAGGTGATTCGAACAAGAAAGAGCAAAAAAAACAAAATAGACTAAAATATCAATTATTAAAATTCGACGAAGAAAACGTAAAAAATAACCTGCCAATCGAAAATTAACAAAATAATTTCCAGCGAAAACAGAAAGAAATTAACTAGCTTGATAGCTATAGTTATAATTTTTACCGTTGGTAGCGCTCGTGACGTTACCAAATGTCAACAACATGGCGGCACTATTACGTATACTCGATATTGTTTTGCGTTTGATTCTGAATTATCAGAACCGGATTAAGGATATGTGAGGCTCGGGGCTAACTATGTTTGGAGGCCTTAGACGAAAATTTTTGATTTTTTAAGGTCAACCGCGCTTAGATCAAAAGTAAAATTTTTAAAAGGATCAAAATTTTACTATATATTCTGCGGGGTGTTCCCCACAGACCCCCCGGTGCGAAGTTTTACGGTAGATGATGTGTGAATATGCACTTAAACCTTTTGTTTATAAATTTGGAGGTATGAATTGTATACAAATGACGTATAAATGTATTTGTCTGGCAAATAAAAAAGTTTAGGATTTCAAACCGGGGGGTCTGGGGGGTATGGAATACCCTCCAGTGCAACAGCAATTATATTTGTTTCTGAACCCGGAATCGAATTCCTTACTAATGATTCACTTTATTAAAAAATCTGATGTAGACACCATAAGATTTGCTTGTCATTTTTAGAATGATTGTACAGGAATCTCGTTAATTTATTCGTGCGCGTCATGAACTAGATGCTACCCAAATACAAAACTTTCTACGATCTACCGTATTTCAGTTATGCGACAATTTATCAATGTAAATTAAACATTTTGAAACCGTTTTTTGACATAAAAATCGCCTTTACAGCAAAACTTGTTAGACATTTTTTTGTAAATTTTATTCCACATGTTTTTATTTTGTCGCACAGTTTCCGAGATATAGATGTTTGCATTTTACGGAGTCTTGTATAAGTCGCTGTCAGTTAAAAACAAAAAAAAGGCAACAAAATTTGCAACAAAAAAAGTTTTTCCTGTAAAATCGATTTTTTTATGAAAAAAGTGGCTTCAAAATGTTCTGTTTACGTTGGTAACATAGCATTGTCCGAGTTGTTTTAAAAGTAAGTATACAAAGCCGGATTAAGGTTATGTGAGCTCCCATGGCTTTGCAAGTTTTAACAAAATGCGCCGCAGGCAAAAAATTTAGATTTTTCAAAATTAACAGCGCTTGGAATAATGAAAATTTTCTGAAAGGATACCAGTGACGTATTTAGAGGGGGGCAAAAGGGCAATTGCTTCCACAGCCTCTAACATATGCAGAGTGTACAAGGCCCGTCTGGGCAACCTTACACACTCGCTCTCCAACTTAAGCAACCTGGATGGTTAACACGCCCCTAATCATGCAGGTAAATCTCAGAAACTCACAAGCGGCAACAGCGGAAGCCCAACACTTTGCCGCAGAACGGGGACTGCTCCTCCTGATCCTTCAAGAGCCATACTGCTACCAGTCCGACTCCGGAAGGTTTCGACTTCCATCCCACCCCAATCTCCGCACAGCCGCACTCACTGAAGAACGCTTTCTAACCTGCATCGTAATGAACGACGCTGTGGGAAACGATCTTACCTTCACTTTCCACCAGGAAACCTCCAGCAAGTACATAACCGTAACATCCATCAAGTTTAAATATGCCAGGAAACCAACCTTTTTTATAGGAGTATACCTTCCTCCTTCAGAGGGAGATATCCACAACCCCCTGGCAGATTTAAACAAAGCACTCTCAGCCACAGGAGGACGCAAAACATACAAATGCGGGGACTTCAACTGCCGTTCCCGCATGTGGCATGACACCACGGACTCCAATGAAAGGGCACAAACCCTCGAGGAATTCATCCTCCAGAAAAATCTTTTCATCCACAATCTACCCGGACACCCCTTCACTTTTAATGGGACCCTGGGAAGAAAGAGCAACATAGACCTCACCTTAGGAACTATGTCCACAACAGCTGAAACCCAAGACTGGAAGGTAGAGGATCATATAGCCGACTCGGACCACAGGGCCATCACCTTCCGAATCGACTCTAGGGAAGCGGAAATCCGGGTTGTAAAACGTCGCAACCCGGATACAATCCCAATGGAAGAAGTCAGTAAATTCCTTGAGCCCTGGATAGCAGACAACGAGCCTCACTCAGTCACGCTGTCCACGACTAAAGAAATTGAAAACTTAGTAGAAAGTCTGCATCACGCTATCGAAAATCTTATCCAAACAAAAGCACACTATAAGAAAACATACGTTGGTCGCCCCGACTGGTGGACGGACAACGTAGAACGGAATAGGAAAAAATACTTAGGCAAAAAAAACAACTTCTACCGGTGCAGAATGGTCGAGGACAGGCAACCCCTCTACGAGGAAATGATGAGGGCCAAGGAGACCTTCAAACCCTCCCGCAAGGAGGCCAGAGAAAGAAGCTGGCGAAACTTCGTAGAAGAAGATCTCACTAAGGATCCCTGGGGTATCACATACAAACTCGCTGCTGGGAAATTTAGAAATAAAGAGGTTCTGACCTCCTTCAAACGAGACGAAGGTGGAGGCTTCACCTCCACCCCGGAAGAAACACTTAGTCTACTACTAAACTAACTGTTCCCCAGCAACAATCAAGCCACCGACTCATGCGTGGATCACCAGACCATGAGATCGGACTTCGAAAGCCTGGGACCAGTTTGTAACACTGAAGAAATAAGGATGGTGGAGGACTTAGAACTCGACCGCCTAATCTATAATACACAGGCAAAACGAGCACCCGTTTTCGACAACATACAGGGATCTTTTCTCAAAAAGATCTTTGTAGTTATCCGGGAAGTGCTAAGGAACATCTACAACAATTGTCTTCGGGCTGCCTACTTCCCAAAACTGTGGCAAAAAGGAATACTCATCGTACTCCTTAAAAACCCGACCGGATAGGTGGGCAATCCGAAGAACTACAGACCAATCACTCTACTCAGCGTCTTAGGTAAAATTTTAGAAAAAATAATCAAGGTCCGGATCCTTGAATCAAAGATTCCTTATCACTCCCCCAAACATTCCGGGTTCGTAGAAGGGAAGTCCACCATGTTCCAATTCATGGAACAACTGAACATACAAGAGCTCAGACGAGTCAAGCCAAAGGGAGCCTGCAGAGCGACTGTCTTCAAGGCAGCCATCTTCTACGACATCTCTGGGGCTTTCGATAACCTTTGGTGGCCAGCCCTTTTCTCTGTACTCAGGAAAAAGGGACTGCCCCACAAACTCATAGCAATCATCAAAAGTTATTTGAGCAACAGAATCGTTACCTTCAGCTCGGGCCTTATCACTGTGAGCAAACTTTGCTCAAAAGGATGTCCCCAGGGATCGGTCCTAGGGCCACTCCAGAAAATCATTGAAACCTGGCAGGAAAGGTGGGACAATGGGATATACGGAAGAATCACCCATTCTTTCATTCCCAAGGCTGACCAACCACCACCTGCCAATGGAACATTTGAAATGGCACAACTTCTGACAGGGCACGAAGAATTTGGAAGACACCTGAAGCGCCTGGGTAAAGCAGCAAATGGAATGTGCCCTGCATGTGGGTTTTTGGATGAACCGATCCACAGAATCACGGAGTGCAACCTCTACAAGGACGAGCGGGCCGCGGTGGACACCTATCATGAGAGAAACCGACCCCAAAGCTTGGATGAACTGTTCAGGAAAACACCACCGGATCTGTGGTATCCCTTCCTGGCCCACAAAGCCGAATTCGAAAAAATCATTGAAGAACCCCCCCCCCCGAGTCAGACTACCCCCCTGACTCCTTTTCTGACCAATAAAAGCACCCGCAAATCTTCTCCCCCCTTTAGGTACACCCTGTACCCACAAAAACAGGGACCTCCAACCAACAGAAACACAAATCAAAGTAACCAAGGCGCGAAACTTGGTGAAAAGATAAAATAGGAAACAATAGTACAAAAACCGGAAGCAAACCAAATACAAGTAGGAAAACAACCAAACCAAGGACGAACATAACAAAAAGCGACCAAAACACACTGAACCAGCACACAAAGGAGAAACAAAAACCCCTGGAAATTTTAAGAAAATGAAAAAACCAAAATCCCGTGGACCCGAACACTCCTAAGAGCACAAACATCGCACAAGCGACGAAAGGGTGAAAGGCCCTCCCAAACAGAACCGAAACGAAAAGCAGTAACGAAACCCACCCACCAAATCATGAAATTAAACTCAATCCGACCAATTAGTCGGTTGGTAATGTTTCTGTAATTATTTTTTACTATATAAATAAATACTTAATCTGCTTCCCTCAAGGATAACTCAGATTGTGTTCCTGAAGCCCTCCGTGATAAAAAATAGTGCTTATCACGACGTTTTAAAATTTAAATAACTTAAAATTTTTTTATATTTTTCTTAGCGGTGTTTGAAAAGGTTCATCGAGATTTCTGGAATTTGTCAGGCGGTTTACCACCGACGCGCATGAATGGATTAACGAGATTCCAAAAATATTTGGTCTGTCTCATCCAAACGCATTTTCTAGATACGCCACTGAAGGATACTAATTATTTATACATAGTTTATTATAGTTTTAATCCCCTTAATCCGGCTCTGTAACTGAGGGAAGTACAGTAGAACCTCGATTATCCGGGTCGACCGGGACCGGGCTCAGCACGGATAATTAAAAACACGGATAATAATAATTGATGTTTTTTGTTAATATTACAAAATATTCTTAGTATATAGTAGATTACAAACAAGGAACATATTAATTTAAAAGTTCTATTTGAAAAAATCAGATAATTTTGTTTGTTTTTTGACTTTTACTTAAATTAAATAAAGTAGATAAGTAGAAAATTTAGACGAATTGACACTTTAAGTACATTTGTACAAGTCATTTGTACAAAACAATAAATTCAGCGAAATTTCATATTATGTATAACACAAAAAGATGCCTTAAAACCGCCGCACGGATAATCCGCGCACGGTAATCGAGGTATAACGCGCCCACGGTTAAACCGCTTCACGGATAATGCGCGCACGGATAATCGGGGTTCTACTGTACAAATTAAATGCTTTTTTTTATAAAAACCAATTTATATGTTAGAAACGTCAAAGTAAAAAGTAGTGTATATTTCAGTTACTTTTATTAGCTCTACTTCAAAGTATGAAAAAGAAAATTATAAAATTGTAAGGAAATTTCATTTATGACATGACATAATCCCCCTTGAACATTTAAAAAACGAAAGAAGGTATAGTTAGGAAGAAGAGTATGTGTACGTTGTTTTTGAAAATAAGAAACTGGAGCTTTGGGAAAATAGGAAAGCAGGCTAATTCCATCGTCAATATTTCAGCATAAAATCCTTTTTGTACTTTTTACACTTTGTATGCGTTATACATTTATACAAATAATGGATATGAATTATAAAAATTTTCAAATGTCGCAGACATATCGAAAAAATCAAACAAACCTCGCGGGAGTACAGCTTCTACGTTTTATAAATAATACAACAGATTTCCAATATTTCCTGTAATATACCGTGATAAATCATAAGCCGCCGCACGCTTATCAATTATGTAAATGTATTTTAGATTCACTTAGATTTGTTTCGCTTCAGCAGCGTATATGTTCCAATTTTTTGTTAATGCCTAAACCTTTTCGTTTTTATTTAAATCAATCAATCACTTTAACTTAGCGATACTTCACGTTTTTCATTACCTCGCGCGATGGGAAGACAATTTTCAGTTTTCGGTCTTCTTTTCTTCTTCTTCTTCATCTTCCACAAAGCTCCTTTGATAATAATATTATTAATCGGGAGTGCAACCTGCTAATAATGGCAGAATTGGATCGAAAGTCGTTCAACTTAATTACGCAATGGAATGAAAGCGCAAAGCCGACAAAGCAAGAATACAAATTGTAATCCTGACGAGCCAAATCACATATTCTCATCATTAGTAATGGCGTGCAAAACAAAAGCGATACAGACAGCGGTGGATATCGTTTAATCAGGTGCGATATTGATTTTCCATATACACTTTGATTTTTATTTACTTTAACGCTTAATCAGATGCCATCGTTAACAGTTGCGAGGCCATTTCCAAAATTAAATTTTTGTTCCACCTAATGCACAGTAATCGCAACTTCTGATTTTTCAAAAGGCAACTTGCCTTTCGACATTTCGCACGAATGTACAATAATTCCGAGATATTAAGTTAATTTAACTAAAAAGCGTCAGTCGTTTGATGTTTGCAAGAAACGAGTGAGTATTACAAAAATCAGCGACACGGAGAGAGCTTGCTCAAGACGTCTGGATTACACTCCTTAGTCTTTACAACTTCTAATCGATACTTCGGATAGGTATTAATGTAATTAAAGCTGTCATTGTAACAATCCAGTATGAGAATATCAATGAATATCTGCTTCGTGAAGTGTGCTAATGGTTTAAAGGGTGTTAATTGCCACCTCCAATTATTCTACACCGTCAGATGCTGTCCGATGTCGCATCTCTCAGCCGTATCCTGTTCAAATCAGCACTTCTATCAAGCAATACCAGAATCACAACGTTACAATTATCTAACATGTACCAGACCTCAAGTTTTAATATTTATTTTTAATTTGCAGGTAAAATTATTTTATTTTAATTCCCTTAATTTGATTGCCGGAAAATGTACATGCTTACTAGCAATCACAAGGGTTAATACACTTCTTCCTAAAAAGTATATGTGAAACCCCAGGAATTTGATTTAAAAAAAAGTTATGACTCGTAGCTAACGCAGCTAACAAGGAGAAAGTTATCGTAAAGAGAACAAACAGGTAACAGAGGTCTAATAGGTAATTTTGCAGTAAACAAGCTATAATTTAGTATTTTTTAAGACTATCGGCTGGTCTGTGTAGTGGTAAGAATGTCGAACTTTAAAACTAAAGGTTCTGGGTTCGATTTCTAGTACAAGCCAACTTGCAAACTTATTTTGTATTATAAAATTTTAGCAGAACTTCAACTCCTGCTAAAAGGGGACCCCCACTTGTACTTTGACCTTTGCAATCTTAATAAACATCTACACCTTTTGCTGCTGTAATTCAGAAAAGATTAACTGCTATTCAGAAATCGTCAGTTGCAATTCAGATTTGTCAACTGATATTCAGATTTGAAGAAAATCAATCCAGAAAACACGATTTCTGAATATCAGTTGACAACTCTGAATTACAACTGACGATTTCTGAATATTAACTGACAAATCTGAATTACAATTGATGTTTTCGGAAAAGGTGTAGATGCTATTTGAAGTCTGGTGAGGTATAGAATACCCTCAGGTCACCAGCAATTATGTTCAAATGATGGCCCTGCTATTAAACTTGTGACATCCGTACCAGGAATTTTCCACACACCCAGACCCCCCGGTGAGAGTTTTTACGAATCATAGATATATGCTTTTTTTTGTATACGAACTATATGTAGATGTATTTGTTCTAAGAGAATAAAAGTTTTCATATGAAGATAAATTATACAACGTACACACACACGCCTCTGGGTTTTCAAACCGGGGGGTCTGGGGGGTATGAAATATACAGGAAATATACAAGGTATGAACCAGTGCATCAGCAATTATATTTGCCAAAACAATAAATTAAAGATAAAACACCCCACTCAAGTAGCATTTGAATGCTAAGTAACACCCCACAGAATATAGTAAAATTCCTGGTACGGAAGTCACAAGTTTAATAGCATGTCAATCAGTTGAACATAATTGCTGCTGATTTCGGAGGTATTCTATACCTCCCCAGACCTGAAGAGGTCACCCAAGCAACACCAACGTCGGTTTTATACAGGTGTAGCATTGAAGTATAACGAATAGGTACATATCTTTTCATACCTGTAAATTAAGTATCAAAAAGGTACATAAGCGGCACATAATTTTTCTTACCTGAAAATTATGTATCATAAAGGTATTTAAGCGGCACATCACTTTTCGTTCATATTTGCACTGTACTCTTTAAGTATAGTTACAATGCTTATATTTTCATACCGTTATTGTAAAGCCAATTGATGTATCAGATATGTATTGAAATTTTAGTAACTAAATTGTATTTGAACATATGGTACCGTATAGGTGCAGTTTTTTTATATTATTCTCCAGGAATAATATAATAAAGAGTGGCGAATCAGAGCAACCAATGGCTGAGCAACATCGTAAATTTAAATAAATCTATAAATGGTATAATCTGAATAACAAAAGACAAAAATTACCTTAGTCAACGAAATTATAAATAATTAGCGAAATTTATTTTTTTAATTATTATTAAATATTTTTTAATTAGGCACGTAAATTTTATGTACCGAAACGGTACTGTAAATTTCTAGATATTCCGTTCATAAAAAATCAACACATAATATGTACATAAATGATACACCAATTCAGTAACGGCATAATGGGCAAATCAATGCCGTACCGTTACGAAAATACCTGTACGGTACATGTACCTAAATGATACATTGAAAGAGTAACGGCAAAATGGGCAAATCAATGCCGTACCGTTATGAAAATACCTGTACCGTATATGTGCCTAAATGATACATCACAACAGTAACGAAAAAATTGGCAAATCAATGCCGCACCGTTACGAAAATACCTACACCGTATATGTACATAAATGATACCTCAAAACATTAACGGCAAAAAAAGAAAATCAATACCGTATCGTTACGAAAATAACTGTACCGTTTATGTACATAAATGATACCTCAAAACAGTAACGGAAAAATGGGCAAATCAATGCCGCATCGTCATGTTAATATCGGTACCGTATATTTACATTTTTGACGGCTTTGTGCTGCTTGGGCACTGTACAACTGAGGCTCACCGCGCCTCGGTAGTTCCGCTCCTGAGTAGAATGGTTATGATGGTATCAATCCATTTAAAAAAGAAGGTTTTTTGTGTTACTTACTTTTATAAAATATCTTCGCAAGATGGGTTTCCAATATATTTTCTGTAAATTATAAAAAATAACCAGCTTTTTTTGTGCTCTCTGAAGACTTTTTAAGTTTTTGACAATAAGCAAATAATGACAATAATACAAAAATGTTAATTTTTTAATTTTTGTTGATAATAACGAAACTGCTATTTTCAGGATAATTTTAAAGCCGGAAAAGCAAATTTGCTAATATCATTTTTAATTTTCGGCTTCATTCAAAGCACTGCTAGCTGGACTAGCAAAGTAAAGTAGGATTAAAGTTTCTCAAGTCAAATTAATGCGTCTGGCTAATAATCTGCAGTTATGCAGCAATATAATACATGAAACTTGGAAAAAAAATTAATTAAGCCAATTGAAACACAAATATTATGGAGAAATTGGTATCTGTATTGAACAGCGACCGCATTAAGTTGTCTAGTTGGGCCGGTTGCCTCAAATTACAAATTCATTCCATTATTAATGCAGGTTTAAATTAACAATAATTAATTTCTTTCGAAATGGAATCGATTGACGTGAATTAAACGAACGCCGGAAATGGGAAGAGTGATTTGAAAGCGTTCGGTCAATCAAAAAGTATTTCCGACTATTACTCTTATTTTTCAATGGTCAAACGTACGAGATTAAAAATTCCTGCTGGTAACGATGAATAATTGAGTGTTTTTTGCTTTTTGGAATCTTGCAAAATGCAATTATTGCTGCTTGAGTGCGCCCATTTGGAAAAGTTAAATTATTAGTAGTCGGAACAAAAAGTTTTATTTAATTGCCCTGCTAATTCGCGTTGTAGGTATTTATTTGTTCGATGGGGTAACAATAGGAAATTAATTCAATTATTCCTATGGTAAATTTACCCCAGGGCGCAATTACCGGTCAGCTAAACATAATAGTGCAGTGGACAAACCCTTGCCGGTGCCTACATGCGTATATTATTTATATTATCACAATGAGATGAAATGAGAAAGATGGAGGAGGCAGAGAATGGCGGTAAGTTGGGGTCAAAGGTTGCATATGGTGTAAAGTGCGGCGAACCTCCTGCAAAGGTTTCAATCTGCTGGTGTATTGCAAAACCCGCTACTACCCTCTGTATTATCGACTACCCTATTAATGCTGTCAGAAACATTTATATTGGAACATGTAGCTGAAATTTTGTTATTGCTTTCTCTTAGTTATCGACACATTGTGGTGTATTATGTTCCTGTTCACTTTATATGCCTTTAGGAGCATATAAATAACACGCAATAAGTTTTAGGTAAATAACATCTTTTGTCATAATGCAGTCCTACCTACTACTAATAGTTAGTTACATTAATTAAATTCTCAAACAAATTAATATTTATGTTTCTATTCCAAAGTGGTACTAATAATGCTAACATTAATATAAATCAACACACACACATACAACATAATGCCGTAACTAAATAAATATATTACAGTGTGGTCGTAATCATTATAAATATTATAGATTACCTCCCATGCTCCATTACTACGCGACAGTTAATTTTAATGATTGAAAATTACACCTAACTTAAAACCCCGCTGCAATAACCGAACCCTTTGTATTACACCCTCAACATCGATCTATTTTCTACTGCAAATTTTAAAAACAGATATAACACTCCTCTGAACCTGGATCTGAATCGATAAATTTTTATTTTTCTTTCTTTGAGGTCCTACAAAGAGCATACTACCATCTAAACTTAGTTAGGATGCTAGGGAGCTAGGCTAAATAAAGTTATTGGTAATTACTCCTCTCTAGAATAGAACATATTTTTGGAATCTCGTTAATCCATTCGTGCGCGTCAGTGGTAACCGAACGAATAAATAAATAATAAACAAATAAATAAAAATAATTTAAAGTTATTTAAATTTTAAAACCTCGTAGTAAACATTATTTTTATCGTCCGAGTCATTCTTGGGGGCGGCAATTGCCCCTTTGCCCCTTTCTAAATACGCCACTGGATATCCAAACCATTCTCCAAGCAGCATCTTCAGCTTTGAACATGCACTGAAAATGCTACTTCTGCAATACCCTTATGTTCTGCTCCCGTGTCCGTCCAACCATCCGCATCTTTCAAAGTTGAAATTTGAAATTAAAATTTTCCTTATACAGGTGTCCCGGATACACTTTACATAATTTAGGTTGCGATAAAGGACACTTTTTCAAGAAAAATATTAAATTAAATTTTTTTCTAAATTCAAACCTACTTTTTTTTAATTTTTACTTGCACATGGCTATAGTGCCGAAAATATTCAGTTTTCAGCAAAAATGATTTAGTGTTTTTTTAAAGAGCGTGAAAAAAAACAACCTTTTATTGTCTAAAATCAACGGCTTTCGAGTTATGAATCGAAGTAAGTGAAAAAATGTTGAAAAATTCAAGAATTTTTATTTTTGATTTTGTCTTATTAATTATTTTCTGATTTTCTGTGAAATGGATTCGTTTTTAAAAATTTTTTTACTAGACAAAAGTTGTAGTCCATTAAATTTCCTATTCGGAATGGGTGGTCAGATTTTTTGTAAAATGTTTCGTTTTAAAAATACAGAGTTTTGAAAAAGAAACAAAAATAAAAAAGCTTGAATTTTATAACATTTTTGTACTTACTTTAATTCATAACTCGAAAACCGTTGATTTTACACAATAAATGGTTTAAATCTAGTTTGTAGACTACTTCGCGTTCTTTAAAAAAGTACCAAACTATTTTTACCAAAAAATCATTAGTTACGGAGCTATGGTCATGTAAAGGTTTTTGAATCCAATATTTTCGTATAATGTCGGCCTTATTTGTAATTTTTCTGTATTTTATATTTAATCTACATTTTTTAAGTTAAACGAGTTAAACCAAAAAAGTATAGAAGCCTATGAACCTGTTGTCATCCGAGTTCCACCTTCTTTGGATATGTAGTGTGGAAGAAGTATCTATCTTTTAATATATTTATTATTTACATTCTTCATAAAAACTGTTAAAGCTCTATTTTCAAATTCAGCATTTTGCTGATCTGCTTTGTTTACCTATCGCCACCTAGTTAATTACTCCTGAATAGTGCATTAGTTGCACGAAACTTTGTAATTACACTTCGAAACCATGCAATAATTGTGATAAATTTGTTTTTCAATTATCAGTAACAATAAATAAAATTGGCAATTCATGCTTACGATACATTGTCAATTTGCCTAGTTGACACTGACCATGATTTAGGAAGGAAGTTAGATACTTCCGGAGACCTTAATTTGATTCGATACCCTGGTCAAATAAGAATTTTATGAAATAAATTAAACAAAAAAAATCATAATTAGGATCAGTGCGGCATTCAGGCCGCGCAACCTAGGCAATCAGACATCGTCAACTTTAATATAGATTTGTCAACTGATATATTTAGAAATTGTCAACTGCAATTCAGATTTGTAAACTGCTATTCAAAGATCAACAACTGTAAATTCAGCTTTGTTCAGAACACCCCCCAGACCCCCTCCCCCCCGGTTTCAAAAACTGAAATCTTTTTGAGAGTAAGTGTGCATTTGTAGGTTTAGGCTATACGCACTGAGTAGTACCGAGTACCTCAGTATCGAACTGATTGTATAAAATTATTATTGATTGTATAAAAATTACTTTTGTAAGTTTTATTTTAACATTTTTATTATTTGATAATTTTGTTTAGTTTAGTTTTATTAATGTAAACTATATAAAATAAAATAATTGAATAACACATACGCATCAACGGTTTTTAATCAATGAAATAAGTAAAAAAAACATCTTGTTTATCCGGAAAACTCGGTTATCCGAACAAACTCAACTACATAACTACATCTGTCCGGAATAACGATGCTGTACTGTACAAGATAAAAATATATTTAATAAATTGCCAGATATCAATCGCAACCTTAGGCGGATTTATGGGGGGGGAGGATTTATGTATTTATTACATCCCTCCCCCAGACATTTAAAAATAGGCAAGCAGACAATCTCAAATTTGAGAATACTTTTTGCCCGTCTGATCTTTTTGCCCCTTCCAGAAAAAATTCTGGAACTGCCCCTAATCGCGAATATAGATTAAGCAGCGACTTGTAGTTTGTCATATTAAGGGGCCAGGGGGGGGGGCAAAAATTTAAAAATTAGGGCAAATGTTTAAGCAGGATTTTCACTTGCAAAAGTAAAGAATTGAGAATTACACAAATTCGGTCAGGGAAAGTCGAGGAATTCTTTATTTTTAAGAAAAAGTCGTAAAAATTACGACTTAAAAACAGGAAAAATTCTTGAAAAATTCGACTAATAAAAAACTTATAATATTTAAAATTTGCTAAGGTTTGAAAAATTTTTAATTTTGATCTAGGGGAGGGGTCGGCAACCTATTGAAACGGAAGAGCCAAAACTTACAATTTACAAAATTTCCCCGTTTTTAAAGAGCCACTAACATTTTTATTTCAATATTATGGTATTTTATCCTGTTTTTATCCTGTTTAAAGTTTTTTTTTGCCCAATAATACTTTTTATGGGTTTTGAAAATAAAATAATAAAATTATAATTTATATAAATAAAAATGAATCCGAAAATCCGAAAATGGGAAAATCGCGGTTGATATCTCGACCGTATTCATCATATTGTCCACTGATATCTGCCAGTTGATCGAATCGAAGGAAGAGCTCATTCGAAGTGTTTTTCCTAACGTAGTGCAAAACTTCAAAAACCATAATTGGCTGTTGGAACGAAAATCAATTAGAAAAAACATTCGCTATTAAATTGGCAACAAAAATATTCGAACGACTCTCTCATGGAAGTTGTGAAGGATGGAACTGGAGGGATTTTCTTCTTGGACGCTCCCGGTGGAACTGGAAAAACTTTTTTGATTCGCTCGAAAAATGAAATTGCACTTACACTTGCTTCATTTGGAATTGCAGCTACGTTGCTGGAAGGCGGCCGAACAGCTCATTCAGCACTCAAGTTACCATTGAATATGCAAATCGATGAAACTCCAACGTGAAACCTTTCGAAGAACTGTGCGATAGCCAAAGTTTTCCAGTAATGCAAGTTGATCGTTTGGGATGAATGTACAAGAAGGATGCAAGATCTACGAAACAATCAAAATCGGTTTGGTGGTGCTATGATTCTGTTGGCAGGTGATTTTCGTCAAACATTGCCAGTGATTCCATGGTCAACGCCAGCCGATGAATTGAAAATGAAACAAATGATGAAACACTCAAATTAACTATAAACATGTGTGTGGAGTCGCAAAAAGACCAATCCATGGGCGTCAATTTTGGGGAGGGGGGGGGCAAATTTTATTTTTTTATTTGTTTTTCTTCTTTTTTTGGATTTTACCCCTTCCTGAAAAAGATCCAATGGACGCCCATGGACCAATCTGGTGAAGTATTTTCAAACCAATTGCTGGTCGCAAAATACGAAAATTGGGAAGTAAAAGAGGAATTCACTCAAGCCAGTATAAATTCTTTAAATGAAGTATTGCAAGATTTTGGTGGAAACCCCATGCGTACTGATGCAGTAACTATTACAAAAAGAAAACGAGAAGAAGGATTGGCTGCTGCCTATATGAAGAAGAAACAGAAAGAACAGGAATTGGAAATATCATTGCGTAATTTTGAAAATTCTTCATTAGAAGACGAAGGGGAGGAGGAAAAGGAAGAACAGTAATTGGCAAAAATAAAATTAGTAATAATTGTGATTTTTATGAATAGGTACTTAGCAGTTTTGTTAAACTTTTTATTAAACCTTGATTTGTATTATTTAATCATTTATTTATTTAGGAAATCCTTTTTAATGAAATTTGGGCAGGACAACGTCTGCCGGGCCAGCTAGTATGTAATATTTGTGCATGGACCTGGAGAGCTGCATGTTGACATTAAAAGAGCCGCAGAATGCCGACCCCATGATCTAGGGGAAGACTAGGAAAAGTTAGGGATTTTGTTTTTGAAAATTTGACAGAAAACATATACAAGTTTTCAGTTTTTGAAACCGGGGGGTCTGGGGGGTGTGGAACACCCTCCAGTACACCTAAACAAAATTGGTCCCGGAATCTAGCTTTATATAAATTTTTCCAAATGTCTTTTGTAGCCTAGATCTAGTAATGCCCAGTGGAATCCCAGTCTTAAAACTGGAATCGAAATCTGTTTGCTATTTGTGTTTTTTAACACACTTACAGGTATACTGGAGGGTGTTCCACACCCCCCAGACTCCCCGGTTGTAAAAACTAAAAACTTGCATATATGTACAAATGTACATGTTCTGTATGATTGCTTAATTTTAGCTGAAATAAACAGCAAAAATAAGTGAAAACATTAAACAGAAAAACGGAAAATTCGATCAAATCAACTTTCTTGCTACAAATGTTAACTTTTTACCTTTCTAGTTTATCAGAAAAAATGAAAATGCTAAAATAATTGTTACAAAAAATAATAAAATAGGTAGGGAGGAAGCAACCCCCGATAGTGGTGGATGATGGGGGAAAATGGAGGTCATATTCGGATTCAGGAGGTTAATTTACATAAGAATCAGGAGGTATGGTATCAGGACTCGAAAAAAAAAATTGATTTGTAGACCTGTGTTATTAGGGGACGTTCGTTAATTACGTGGGCGTTTAAGGTGGAGGAGATGAAGGAGTCTCGGTAAATATCACGTAATTTAAAAAGAAAATCTTACGATATCTCACCAGGGGGACAGGGGGTCGAAAAATCGCATAACATAATTAATGGCCGTCCTCTACTTATGTAATTTTACCAATTAAATCAAAGAAAATATGAATTAAATCACAATTCGTGACTTCTCGCTTAGCGTTTTCTTCATTTTATTTAAAATTTAATATTTTATAAAAAATTAAATTAAAAACGCACAATTTTAGAGCCTTCTGAATTTTGGCGCTGGGTGCGGATGATTTATGATTGATTTATCCATGATTTATCCGGTCCTGAGTGATGTCATAGTTTAGTCTTATAAAAGAGTACTGATGAATTGCATTAATTTGAAATTGCAACTAGAAATTCGTCCAGATTGTGGAGGTAAAAACTATAAAATGTCCGAAGAGCCGGAGGGTCCGGATTACTGGAGCGTCCAGAATAAAGTGTGTCTGGATAAGCGAGACTGTACTATAATTCTTACTATAATTGAAGTTCAAATCAGCCTCACACCAATTTTGAAGTAAATTTTACTAAATTTGAAGTCAATTTTACTAAATTTGATATAAAATTTACTATAATTGAAGTAAATATTACATCAATTATAGTAAATTTTACATCAAATTTCGTAAAATTTACTTCAAAAGTAAAATTTGCTTCAAAACAGCAAAAGTTTTTCTCTGTGTAACCTCTGTTAACCTGCTAACCGTACACAAAGAAAAAACAATCTTCGCAATAATTTTGAAGTAATAATTACATCAATAATTATAGTAAATTTTATATCAAATTTAGTAAAATTTACTTCAAATTTGGTGTGAGGCTGATTTGAACTTCAATTATAGTAAAAATTACTTCAGCACACCAAAAAATTTTCTCTGTACAAGACCGAAGTTATAGCTTTGGGCGTAAGCCAAGCGTTAAGTACCGTAGAGCCAATGCTGGGCCAACCACTGGACCAATATTGAAAGGCAATGCTAGCCAAGTTTCGAGATTATCACTAGATCAGTACTGGGAACTCATGCAGGTTCAGCTGAGAGCCAACGTTGCACGAACACAGTGGCGTATTTAGAATATGCTTTTGGAGGGGGCAGACCCATTGGCGTATTTAGTATTACGTGTAGGGCCTCAGATGGAAAAGTCAAATAACAACATTTAAAATTCGTGCAAAGCGAGTCACCTGGCATACAGCGCCGCAGGAAATGTTTTTAAAAATTTCTTTTTGAGTGGATATAAAATAAAATAATTGAATATTACATACGTATCAACGGTTTTTAATCAATAAAATAAGTAAAAAAAAAAATCTCGTTAATCCGGAAAACTCGGTTATCCGAACAAACTCAAAACTATATCTGTCCGGAATAACGAGGCTGTACTGTACAAGATAAAAATATGAAAGATATATAATAATTTGCCAGATATCAATCGCAAGCTTAGGCGGATTTATGGGGGGGGGGTTACATTCCCTGCCCCAGACATTTAAAAATAGACAAGGAGACAATCTCAAATTTGAAAATACTTTTTGCCCGTCTGATCTTTTTGCCCCTTCCAGAAAAAATTCTGGAACTGCCCCTAATCGCGAATATAGATTAAGCAGTGACTTGTAGTTTGTCATATTAAGGGGCCAGGGGTGGGGCGAAAAATTAAAAATTAGGGCAAATGTTTAAGCAGGATTTTCACTTGCAAAAGTAAAGGAATTGAGAATTACACAAATTCGGTCAGAAAAAGTCGAGAAATTTTTTATTTTTAAGGAAAATCGTGGAATTCATTAGAAAAAATTCTTGGAAAATTCGACAAATAAAAAATTTAGAATTTTAAATTTTTTTGTATTAATTTTGATCTAGGGCAGGGGTCGGCAACCTATTGAAACGGAAGAGCAAATAATTTACATAATTCCCCAGGTTTTAAAGAGCCACTAACATTTTTATTTCAATATTATGGAATTTTATCCTGTTTAAAGTTTTTTTTTTGCAGAATAATACTTTTTATGAGTTTTGAAAATAAAATAATAAAATTATTAGGTAATATTTGTGCGTGGACCTGGAGAGCTGCATCTCGACATCAAAAAAGCCGCAGGTTGTCGACGCCTGATCTAGGGGAAGACTTGGAAAAGTTAGGGATTTTGTTTTTGAAAGTTTTACAGAAAACATAAACAAGTTTTCAGTTTTTGAAACCGGGGGGTCTGGGAGGTGTGGAACACCCTCCAGTACACCTAAACAAAATTGGTCCCGGAATCTAGCTTTATATAAATTTTTCCAAATGTCTTTTGTAGCCTAGATCTAGTAATGCCCAGTGGAATCACAACTTTAAAACTGGAATCGAAATCTGTTTGCTATTTGTGTTTTTTAACACACTTACAGGTATACTGGAGGGTGTTCCACACCCCCCAGACCTCCCGGTTGTAAAAACTGAAAACTTGCATATCTGTACATGTTCTGTGTGATTGCTTTATTTTTGCTGAAATAAACAGCAAAAATAAGTGAAAAAATTAAGCAGAAAAACGGAAAATTCGATCATCTTTAATGATTTTTTTTACAATTTCGGGGGACAGCTCTACTCCCAAATCAACTTTCTTGCTATAAATATTAACTTTTCACCTTTCTAGTTTATCAGAAAACATGTAAAGGCTAAAATAATTGTTAAAAACAATAATAAAATAGATAGGGGGGGAAGCATCCCCCGATAGCGGTGGATGATGGAGGAAAACGAAGGTCATATTCGATTTCAGGAGGTTAATTTACATAAGAATCAGGAGGAATGGTATCAGGACTCGAAATAAAAAATTTTATTTGCTGACCTGTGTTATCATTCGGGGACGTTCGTAAAAAAAAACAAATTTTACGATATCTCACTAGGGGGAGAGGGGGTCGAAAAATCGCCTCACGTAATTAATGGCCGCCCCCTACTTATTTAACTTTACCAATTAAATCAAAGAAAATATGAATTAAATCACAATTCGTGACTTCTCGTTTAGCGTTTCCTTCTATTTATTCAAAAGGGCATAGCCCAATAAGATGGTGCAAAGTCCCCCATCTAGGATTTTAACTGAAACTAGGGCATTTGATTTGGTATCAAAAAAGACCAAGCCCCCCAAATTTTCAGCCCGCTAGGACAACCCTAGCGTCTGCTACCGCCGAAAAAGCCACTTTTCACCATTTTTACGATAACTCTTGCTAGAAATAACATTTTCATACCCGGTTTTCGGCATTCAAAGGATGATTTAATGAAAAAGACGTTTGAATTTTTTCAGATTTTTTGGGCTCCATAACCCAAAAATGACACCCATTTTAATATTTCGAACGTGATTTTCAGGACTTTATCTCCTCCCGGCACAAAATTAAAAAACGTTAATTTTTGGCATTTTTTATTACCTTTCAGATGGTGTTTGGCGAAAAATTTTTTAAGTGGGACCCAAGGTCAAAAACATGTGAAATATACGATTTTGCACATTTTTGGCCTATTTTCGACTGTTTTATCGATTCTCTTGTGGCGTTTCTGGGAACATTAAGTTATCATGAGGTTCATGAGACATTTGAGCCCAAGTTCCAACCCCCCGAGAACGATTCTATCGGTCTACATTATCGGTCATGAATGATTTTGTTAAGATCTCGGCTGGTCTCAAAATTCTATCTTCATATCGTCCATTGGAGAGATAATAAATGATTGCAGCTGTTTGTTGTAGCTGTTTTCAAACTTGAGTGCTAGCAGACATTATGCGAGATTTACCGCGAGTCGTATGACATTCTTAGGGTGAATCCACATGGGGTTTTAACGTCTGAGAAGTTGAGTTTGGCGGCGGGTTTAAATGAATAGATCGCATTTGTACCTGACTTTTTTCACCCCATATTTCCCAAATGTTTCTTCTAATAGTGTTTAATTGTGGGTTTGGGACAATCGATTCATTTTGGGAGGGAAATGCAGTGACAAAATTCATTTTACATGATCAATAAGTGATGTTGAGAGATGCATTGGTGGGCAAGTTCATTCGAACTTCAAATGAATAATCTATTGTTTACTTGAGCTTTCTAACCTCCAATTTTAACATATTGGAAAAATTATTGTGGTAAAATGGACTTTTTCATGGCTTTTGCCCATCAAAATGAATCAATCGTCTAAAAAGTCAGGTACAAATGCGATCAATTCATTCCAACTCGCCCGCCAAACTCAACTTCTCAGACGGTAAAACGCCATGTGGATTCACCCTTACCGTCTCAGAATTCACCAAAACTTTCGATGTCTATTTGCACAAATTATGGGACTCAGAGAGAGGGAGTTGAGGGGTTTTTATGGTGCTGACTTGATTTTGGAGCTTCATTTTTGGGCAGAATCGTTCCCGAGGGGTTGGAACTTGGGCTCAAATGTCTCATGAACCTCATGATAAGTCAAATAAAACGGTCAAAAATAGGCCAAAAATGTGCAAGGTTTTTGACCTTGGGTCCCACTTAAAAATTTTTTCGCAATACACCATCTGAAAGGTAATAAAAAATGCCAAAAATTAACGTTTTTTAATTTTGTGCCGGGAGGAGATAAAGTCCTGAAAATCACGTTCCAAATATTAAAATAGATGTCATTTTTGGATTATGGAGCCCAAAAAATCTGAAAAAATTCAGACGTCTTCTTCATTCAATCACCCTTTGAATGCCAAAAAACCGGGTGTGAAAATGTTATTTCTAGCGAGAGTTATCGTAAAAATGGTGAAAAGTGGCTTTTTCGGCGGGAGCAGACGCTAGGGTTGCCCTAGCGGGCTGAAAATTTGGGGGGCTTGTTCTTTTTTGATACCAAATCAAATGCCTTAGTTCCAGTCAAAATCCTAGACGGGGGACTTTGCACACTCTTATTGGGCTATGCCCTTTAATATTTTATAGAAAATTAAATTAAAAATGCTCAATTTTCGAACCTTCTGAATTTTGGCTCTTATAAAAGAGTACTGATGAATTGCATTAATTTGAAATTGCAGCTAGAAATTCGTCCGGATTGCAGAGATAAAAAATATAAAATGTCCGAAGAGCCGGAATGTCCGGATAACTGGAGTGTCCTGAATAAAGTGTGTCCGGATAAGCGAGGCTGTACTATACTTCGAATCCATGCAATAATTATTGTGATAAAGTTTTTCAATTTCAGTATCAATAAATAAAATTGACAATTCATGCTTACGATACATTGTCAATTTGCCTAGTTGACACTGACAATGTTGTCAGTTTGTTTACAATCCGAGGTTAAACCAGTTCTTCAATTATTATAAAATGATACTAAAAATTTCGGAAATGTAATTTATTCAACATCAATAGGAATTACGTTAAACCTTTCACGATTTAGGAAGGAAGTTAAAAACTTCAGAAGTCCTTGATTTCATTCGATACCCAGGTCAAATAGGAATTTTATGAAATAAATTTAAAAAAAAATCATAATTGGTTTTGGTTAATTTTAAGTTACCAGCTCAAAAATATTAAGATGGATCAGTGCGGCCTTCAGGCCGCACAACCTAGGCAATCAGACATCGTCAACTTTAATATAGATTTGTCAACTGATACATTTAGAAATTGTCAACTGCAATTCAGATTTGTAAACTATGCTATTCAAAGATCGACAACTGGAAATTCAGCTTTGTTGCTAAAACTGAAAACTTGTGTATATGTTCTGTGATTGATCTTACCTGTTTAATAAGAGACTATCACTTTTTGAGAGTAAGTAAAAAATCTCGTTAATCCGGAAAACTCGGTTATCCGAACAAATTCAAAACTATATCTGTCCGGAATAACGAGGCTGTGCTGTACTTCAAAATACCAAAAACTGTTCTCTGTGTAGCAGGCCCGTAGCCAGGGGGGGGATCACCTGGGGGCACGTGTCCCCCCCCGAAATGTTCAAAAGCAAAAAAAAAATTTGAAAATAAAATAGGTAAATAGATATATTTTTAAAGTGGGAACAAAAATTTTTTTTGTCCCGGAAAAATTCTCAAAAGGGGAAACCCCCAAAAAAAAAATTTTTATGCGTGCCCCCCCCCCCCCCCCCCGAAATAAAATCCTGGCTACGGGCCTGTTGTGTAGCGTTGGCTAAGTATTGGTTTGCAGTAACAATCTCAATGTTGAACCTGCTATTATAGTAGTCTAGTGGCTAGCATTGGCCATTCATTGGAGCGAACCAACGCTCGGTTTGCCAGTACCACTTTCAGCATTGCCAATATTTTCGTGGGTTACAAAACATAATTAATTTAGAATTTAGAATTAAGGAAATTAATGACGTTAACTTTGATATAATATAGCTCTGAAACTGAGAGTGGTTGTCAATTACGCTCCTATGAGCGGCTCCAGGCTTCAAGAAATAAAACAAAACTGAAACGAAAAAGAAAGATAACTAGGAAGGCACAAAAAATAGAAAAAACTACTTTCTCTTCTAATGTCAGAAAAACCAGACTGTTATTTAATCTTAGAGGTTTACCTTTTTGTAAAAGCAATTGTTTTACTTGGCTGCCGGCGACGGGTGGTCCAAGTAGCGTTTTCAATTATTTTAGCATCCATTATATCGACTCGGGATGAACCCTGTTCTCCCAGACCTCCCAGGCTGTTACAGTTTAAACTAATCTTTCGGAAACTTGAATTAGAGGGCTATGTGAAAATTTTTCGGCATGAAATCAAGATAGCCGCCAGTCCGCCCAGTTACTTGGCATTGTGTCTCAATAGATGAAGGACTGGAGGGAAAATCTTATAAAATTTCATTTTCGGCAAAGAAATTTAATTCAACGAAAAAAACATTTTTTATTTTAATGATAAATTGAAAAACGATGATAAGGTAAAAGTTGTAAATTTATTCGCTACATTTGCATCTAAAAAAATAATACAAAATATAAACAACATTTAAATATAAAATGAAAACAAATACGTCAGCGTATCTATCAGATATTTGTGTTGCGACGATGATTGATCGCTATTCAAAAATTTTTCTTTTATTTCGTAATTTCATAGGCGGGTAAATGGAACTCTTCTTGCTTTGTCCGAACCTTTGTTGTCGCTGAAAGGGTCGAACATGTTAAACTTATAATTAATGTATTTAATAGTTGGGTATTAAAATAAAATGAAAAAATCTAAACAATAAGTTTATTTTAAATTTTCTATAGTTTTCATTTATAAACATTTTTTTGTCGGTCCTCCCGACGTTTGTTATTGATAAATTTATAAAATCTATTATTTGGGACTTGCGTCACGCCTTTTCTGACAGGCGTGAAGATTGTTATTATTAAATTGAAATATAAAAGATTCCGAATAATATCCCTGAAACTTTTTCAAGTTTTAATTGTGTAAAACTGTTTACTGATGTATTAATACAAACCAGTGGCGTGCGCATGGATAGCACGCGATAAGGTCCCAAATATCAACTTTCAAAATCAATCTCCAAATTCAATAGATCTTCCATTTTTCAATAATAATTGAAGTTCTCTAATTTGAAAATTTTTTATTTTACTTTGTATATTCAAGTTTGAAATTAAGTTGGAATCGGGATCAATTCCAAAATTCCCTTAGATCCCTTACTTTTCTTCCTTTATGTTAAATGTTTTACTTTTTTTCTCATCATAAAATTTAAAAACTTGCCATTATTGTCTAAATCATAAATCAGCTTTTTTTGTTTCCTATTGTTTTAATAGTTTTATCTGGCGCCCACCGAAATCAGCGCATTGCTTTTACATTTAGCTCTACTTCTGTTCTTATTACCCTCCCTTTCCAAGGGTTCCGATCTATTGCCCTTTCAGGCATTTTCAGTTACCGCCTGAATGAATGGATTAACTAGATGCTTGAAAAATATTTGGTCTGCCTCCCCCCGAAAGCATTTTCTAAATACGTCACTGGTTCACGCTTTGCAGATCAAATATTTTTAGAATCTCCTTAATCCATTCCTGCGCGTCAGTGGTAACCGAATAACTAAATAAATAAATAAAAATAATTTAAAGTTGTTTAAATTTTAAAACCTCGTAGTAAACATTACTTTTTACGGGGAGGGCTTCAGAGATACAATCCGAGTCATCCTTGGGGAGGTGAGGCAATTGCCTCTTTGCCCCCCTCTAAATACGCCACTATGGGCTAATACTCTTTCTCTCTCGCTCTCTCTTAGCTTCCTTCGCTCGGTCGTGACCGTCTGAAATATTTTTCGCCTTTAAAGGTATTTTGCTTGGTGAAATGGAATTTTTAGAGAATATTTGGCTTTTTGGAGTTTCAGAGCTCTGAAAACTGAGCTCCTCTTTTTTTAAAAATTAAATTTATTTACAAAATTCTTCAGAACCGTTATTTAGGTAAAAAACCGGTTTTTGGGCGACGACTTATTAGTCGACCAAAACTAAGCTACCGGTCAAATATGCGACCGACGGTACGAATTGTGCGACTAGAAATTCGGTAAATTAAAATTTAATTACAAAGTATATTTTCAAATTCTTATTATCCTAATCTATAAAATGCCAGCAAGCTACTCCTGTTGCTACAGCAAAGCACTCTGATTGCACTCTGATTGGTCGATTTTTTTACCAACCTAAAAATATATTAAACTAAGATTAGGACCAAAAATATTTGTCCAATATTAATCCAAACCAGGAAATTTGAATTTTTAAGCAAAAAGGAAGAAAATTTAACCTTCGGCTAGAAAAAATTAAAACTTGGAAAGCATATTTATTCAATTACCTTACTGTTCACGGAGTTTAGCAGAAACTTCTGTGCTACTTTGAAAGTTAATTAAACAATTATATATAAAAATATGAAGTAAAAATTGTAAACCGGGGGGTATGGGGGGTGTGGAACACCCTCCAGTACATATCGCACAGGGTTGCCACCTCTCAAAAATGTACCCAAGCAACACCAACGTCGGTTTTATACAGGTGTAGCATTGAAGTATAACGAATAGGTACATATCTTTTCATACCTGTAAATTAAGTATCAAAAAGGTACATAAGCGGCACATAATTTTTCTTACCTGAAAATTATGTATCATAAAGGTATTTAAGCGGCACATCACTTTTCGTTCATATTTGCACTGTACTCTTTAAGTATAGTTACAATGCTTATATTTTCATACCGTTATTGTAAAGCCAATTGATGTATCAGATATGTATTGAAATTTTAGTAACTAAATTGTATTTGAACATATGGTACCGTTTAGGTGCAGTTTTTTTATATTATTCTCCAGGAATAATATAATAAAGAGTGGCGAATCAGAGCAACCAATGGCTGAGCAACATCGTAAATTTAAATAAATCTATAAATGGTATAATCTGAATAAAAAAAGACAAAAATTACCTTAGTCAACGAATTTCTAAATAATTAGAGAAATTAATTTTTTTTATTATTATTAAATATTTTTTAATTAGGCACGTAAATTTTATGTACCGAAACGGTACTGTAAATTTCTAGATATTCCGTTCATAAAAAATTAACACATAATATGTACATAAATGATACACCAATTTAGTAACGGCATAATGGGCAAATCAATGCCGTACCGTTACGAAAATACCTGTACCGTATATGTACCTAAATGATACATCACAACAGTAACGGAAAAATGGGCAAATCAATGCCGCACCGTTACGAAAATACCTACACCGTATATGTACATAAATGATACCTCAAAACATTAACGGCAAAATAAGAAAATCAATACCGTATCGTTACGAAAATAACTGTACCGTTTATGTACATAAATGATACCTCAAAACAGTAACGGAAAAATGGGCAAATCAATGCCGCATCGTTATGTTAATATCGGTACCGTATATTTACATTTTTGACGGCTTTGTGCTGCTTGGGTATATTCCTAAAGCTCAAATAACAAATACGTCAAAGCTTATATTCTTGGTTTGATATTAGCTACGTAATCAGGGGGGGGGGAGCCATTGAAACTTTTTGGTTAATCACCGTATGTCATTGTAATTTACAATTATTAAACATTAATGTTTTAATTAAAAAATTTACCGAATTTCCCGTAGTCCAATTTTCCGTCGCCAATTTGACCGGACGCCTAATTTGCCGTCGGCGTCGCCCAAATGTCGTTTACAGAAGTATTCACACATTGTCGATTTGAAACCAAAGTAATTATTGTATTCAAAAGAAAAACACTCGAACTCAACCGAACCGAAAGAGTAAACGCATTTAAGGACTATTATACAGAGTTGAGAATAATTTTATTGTACATCACTGTAGTGCAGCAGATACTCACACAGTAGCTGACCCTATCATTGTTAAAGCAGATCCAAACCGCAAACAGCTCCCGAGCTCCAACACTAGAAAAAATTAATCAGTGAATGGAAAATTGGTCATTTTTGCGCCAATGAAGTTTTTTTCATCAATACTATGAATTTTTCTTCAATACCTAGAATTTTTTAAGTATCTTTTGTTTTTCAGTGAATTAGGATTCGAAAAGAAATTACATATAATTTTTTCTTTTCAACTTTTTCGAAAGGAAATCATGAGACAATCCAAAAGCAAACACAAGGAAATTTAAAACAATTTGATTTGCAAGTGAAGGAAAATTTGAGAAAATGTAAGGAAATCTTAGGCAATCTGGGAAATCTAAGGAAATCCAAGGATCCAATTATTAGAAATTACAGATAATCTTGCTTTTCCAACTTTTTCGAAAGGAAATCATGATATAATCCAAAAGAAAACCCAAGGAAATTTTAGAAAATTTGATGTATAAGTGAAGGGAAATTTCAGAAAATTCTGGGAAATCTGAGGAAATCCAAGGATATCATAGAAATTACAGATAATCTTGCTTTTTCAACCTTTTCGAGAGGAAATCATGAGACAATCCAAAAGGAAAAATCAAGGAAATTTTGGGAAATCTGGTAAAATCTGGAGAAATCCAAGAAAATGTGCTAATAGGAAATCTGGTGTACAAAAATTGGGTCTGTGGTTTCTTTTTCGTTTCTCGTAATAAGCTATTAAAGTATGTTTTTTCTTTTTTAGCACTGAGATCAGCACTGGACCAGTACAGACAGCCAAGGACCAGTACTGAGAGCCAACTTAAAGAATAGAAGTAATTAGTTTGAAGTTCTGTACTTGAAGTTAATAAATAAATTCTCTTCTTCAAGTAAATAGCTTAAAGCATCAAGCACCATCGGGCTATTGCTGGGTTAATGCTCTCTCTCGATCTCTCTCAGATTCCTTAGTGACCACCTCTTTTTTTTAGAAGGGTTCTCTAGCGTCTAGGCAGATACCTCGGTGGTTTGCCATTGCCAGAGGGAAATTTAACTTGCATCAAAAATTCATAATTTTCGTGTCAATGAACAAAATTCATCATATTGATGAAAAATTTGTAGTTTTGATGAAAAAATCGTTATATCGATGAATTTTGTTCATTAATATGAACAATATCATGAACTTTTCATTAAATTATGAACCATTTTTTTCAGTGTATGCCAGAAAAATATTAAGAACTTTAAAATGCAAAATTAAAGATTTGCAATTGCAATAATTTTACGAGGGGGCAATGCATCTTCGATTGGTTTTTATTTCCAACTTATAAATTTAGTGATGACAGGTCAGAGCAGCCATCAGGCCGCACTATTTTGAAAATTGAATTCTAATACAGGAAGCTTCATCTAAATATCATTTATTTTTGGTACTCACCTGCTCTCAGTAGCATATTTATTACAAAACATACTTTGCACTAGTGGGGGGGGGGGGGTCTGAAAGTATTTTTTTTCTGTGAAGCTTGTGAAGGAGGATAAAGAAGCTTGTGCTTCTCGAAACTTTTCACAAATTCGGTTACTTCTAGAACAAAGGGGGGGGGGGAGCTTAAACATAAATTACCAAAAAAAATTAGAAGTTTATTTTTGAAAACAGAAGGGTGGTGGGGTTATACCGCACTCAGGTAAGAGACAAGATGCTTCGGAAAACGACAACTGTAATTCAGAAATCGTCAATTGATATTCAGAAATCGTCAATTGTAATTCAGAAACCGTGAACCTCATCTCATTGTGATTGATTTTGACAGTTATGAAAGAGTTTATTAAGTTTTACAGTTGTGTATATGCATTTATAGAAAATTATTGGTCCGGAATAATAGGAAGCGTCTTAGAAAATGTTAAACATTTCTCATTACTTTTATTGGACAGGTTTCATAATTTCATTCTTCCACGAGTCCGCCGGTAAATTGTAAAGTTAACAATGTATAAAAGTTCATTGTAATAGATAATGATAAAAGCTAAACAAGTAAAACTTTCTAGTTTGCTTCTAAAGCGCTATAAAAGTTTCCGGTAATCTTGACTTACTCCTTATTAACTTGGATGTTGTTGCTCTCCAGTTAAAAACTTTGCAGTCGGTCAAAACTTCTGTACAATATTGCAGGTTGCGGTACAATTATGTCGATTGTTGCATGAAATAATTCAGGAAATTGTATAAACGAACTACAATTTGAGTTTCTCTCTATGCAATTTTGTTCCTTTCCAAAGATTTTCAAAGGACGAGGCTTGGCTTTTATTTAAAGCCACTCAAGAGCTTTAACGAAAATCTGTAAATAGCTCGAGATGAGGTAACTTTATCTTACTTGGCACGGATTTTGAATTCGCTTGATAAATTTGTTAACAAAATTAATCAACCTATGTAAATGCTTAAATATCAAGTTAATCTGCATTTCATTGTGAAAATGCGCCAATATTTAGAGTCTTAACTCTGAATACCAATTCATATACAAATTTATTCTGTAGTGGATGAAAAGCATCGTCTGACGAGACGTAATCGTTATTTTCTTTTATATCAAATTTCAAAGTAAAGCAAAAGCTTCGTATCGTTTATCAATGTTTTTTCAGAAATTTACGATATAATCGTTCGCACAATTTTAATCTTACACATTTATTCAATTTTTATTTTTTATAAAAAATTTTATAATTTAGTCGTGCGATTGATCGCAAATCGAGTTTCGACTTGAAAATATTTATACTTGTAATTTTTTGGTTTTCAACTAAACCGCAAATCCGCAGATAATCAATTTCGTTTTTTAAAGAGAAAAATTGTAATAGATTTACGAGGAAGAGTACGATAAGCCGCACTCAGATTTTACAATTTTTTTAATGAAATTCTGGTAGTTTTATGGATTATTTGCAAATTTTGCTAAAAAATAAGATCAAAAACTGTAAAATTGTAATGCGAATACGGTATTGGCTGTTTTCATATGGTTAACTCCTCCCATTCTCAAAAATAGACTAGGTGGCTAAACTGTGGGGAAGCCATTCCGGGTTCAATTCCCGGCCAAGACAAAAATTTGTATAAGTATATGGATTCGTCACAGCTGGGACAAAATACACGATATTTCATCCAGAAAGTTCCAGTTTATACGTCACTACGGCAGTTGTTATGTTTAACAATTTATATAAATTCAAAATTTTATCATTTAATTAACATTCATCTATATAAAATATAAAAATAAAAGGGGGTAGAAGGGCAGGAATCTCTGTTTTTAAGAAAAATTCGGGAAAAATTCAATGGCGAGGGGAATGATTGAGTGATTCGCATATCTACTTTATCTTATATATAGGCAGCTGGCGGTAGGGTTTGGGTAGCGCAAGAGGCCAAGTCGGACTGGATGTGCTGTGTAAGATTAAAATAGTGTAAATTGCAATTGTAAATTGTACCTCCAAAATAGAGGCAATGCAAGTTGATACGTTTGTTTTTGTCGACTTTTTGAAATTTAAATAAACGCGGAATGCCCTTATAGATGACGATCGCTCAGCGGAACTCAGGGCGTGTATCTTTATTAAATAAACCGCAAAGTCTCTATGAGAGCCGAAACGAGGGCGTCCTCCAGCAATCCTCACACACCAAACCCACTTACAGAGTTTTCTTACAACTGAAAATAAGATGGTTATACAAAACAAAGACATAAATAATAACCGGTATTTAATTTATAATGAAAGGTGTACACTAAAACGTTGTACCTAAACACATTACAATGTTGTCGGCAAAAAGATAAATTCAGAGAAATCACGGGTCGACCACGGATCAAGAATAATATGCTAAAACTATTTGGACTAAGCGATAAAATAAGTATTATAAGTAATACAACAAACAATCCTCGTACATAAGTTTTAGACAAAATGTACCGGCCTTCGTACTGGCACAGTATCAATGGTATTCGTAACGAAATTGGCGAAACGTCTTTATCAATTTTTAATTCGAAGCACTTCACAAAATTATTTAAGTTAGTACTCACATTTGTTGTTATCGGATGGTGAACTTCGGTGGGTGAAGATGTCTGGAGTGACGGTATCTCTCGGTATACGTGAACGTCGATGCGCTCCGGGGAACTGCTTTCCGATGTCACGGTTGGTGTGGGTGAAGCCAGAGTCGAACTAACTCGAATGACCCGAACGGTATATCTGAACGGTAGCCAGCGGTAATAATCAACAAAGCAACAAATGGCCCGTAGCGGCAACGCTTGAGCGTAGCAAGCGGTAGTAAAACTCAGCAAGATAAGTTCCGATGCTGACCCAAACATGGACCAAAATTAACAAAGTGCACTACAGAAGTTACAGTCCGCAAAAACGGAAAACACAATCCAAAATCTTAACGATAACTACCAGCACATAAACATACGGCCTATGCCCTGAACTCTCACGGATCTATATAAAAGGCGTCTTATTGCCGCGATAGTTCGCAATAGAATGCCATGGTTCGAGCGCTCCCTTCCACTCAACCATCGCGTTCAGGGGGTCTTGCCTGTTCAAACCTGCAGGAAAGGGTACGCTGTCTTGCAGCTGGCCGCCATAAATAAAACTTTCAGACCCACAAAAAATTGGCTATCTCGCCACATTGCACTAAACGTAACAACTCCCCTCTTTGCTCTTAAAAAACAAAAAAAAAGGTCGAGAAGTTGGATTGAAACAAAGAGAAAGAAAAAACTAAATACCGGGGGACACTTAGATACTGAAACTTATACTAAACTACTCTAAGGGGACTACAGCAAAACTAAAATAAGGTACTAAAAATAACTCTAAAGACAAACAAAAGGGGGCTTCTACCCAAAAACTCTAACAATAAGTCGGTCAGTAACTTTCCACTCTAGGGGCCTTCCTCTGGGGGTTCCCATGGGCTACCCTGAACTGACTCCGATCTTATTGGCCTCAACTAAAATGACAGTATATACACAAGCAGAAGTTAACTAAATCCTAAAGGGCTAGCTCAAATAAGGGATAGATATACACCAAAAATTAACAAATGTCATCACTATTGACTGCGGGAGGGATGGGGTACGTGGGTTAACAAGGGACAAAAAAATGGGCGCCACTTGATTTGCAGGGGAGTTCCTACGTCCTAAATCAAGAAATGAAGGCAGGAAAAAGAACTATATATGTACACAAGGTCCTATCTCTAAACTAAAATTAATTAACCTAACCTAAACCTAAACTAAATCTACTAATGACTAATCCTAACTGAAAAAAAAAATAAAAAACTCAAGATCATAGGGATCGATTGGCAAAATAGAGCAAGGAGAAATAGGGCTATATCACAGAAACAAACTAAAAGATAAAAATTCTAAGTCTGGGGGGAAACCTTCAAATCCTTAATGTGCCAGCGGCCCACATTTTTCCCATCCATATCGGTAAGCTCGTAAGTCAGATCGCCATGCTTCCGCACCACCTGACATTTAATGAACTTGGGCGCTAACTTGGCAGAAAATTTTTTAGCAGCATCAGATAAAACAAAATTCCGTTTCCAAACGGTATCTCCCACTTGGAAGGACAGAGGGCGCTTCCGTAAATCATAGTGATTTTTGCTAGTGAGGTAGGACTTCTGCAAGTGCTCGCGCACTTCGGCATAAAGGGCTGGTAGTTGTTGCTGAGTCTCATCCCAGCGAATTCTGTCATCAAAGTGTATCACAGATAAGGGGTCGGGAACAGGACCATAATAAGACCCATCGGTCGGGAGGTATCGTCCAAAAACGAGAAAGGAAGGGGAAAAATTGGTGACCTCATGTTTTGCGGTATTGATGGCCAGAGCAATCTTGAAAATATTTTCATCCCATCTAGTATGATCTGTCTTAATGTAGGACGAAATGGCTGTGACTAAGACGCGATTTACCCTCTCTGTTGGGTTGAACTGGGGGTGATAACGGGCGTTGAACCAAATCTTTTGGACATTGTATTGTTGGGTCAATTCCTTAAATAAATGTGAAGTGAATTGTACCCCATTATCGCACAAAATGATCTGAGGGATTCCATATACTAGGAACACTTGTTGTTCAACAAAACGCACAATTGACGCAGCGGTAGCTTTCGGTAGGGGCTTAACAATGACATATTTAGTGAACCAATCCGTAATGACTAGCAAATGTTGATTTCCCTTCTTAGAACGCGGCAAAGGGCCGAGCAGGTCCATCGAAATCAATTGAAAGGGGTAGGAAACTTGTTTGGGCTTTCCCATAAAACCAGGTCTAGCCTGCTGAGAACTCTTTTGAGAACAACAGATGTCGCAGTTGGACACATAATTCTTAACATCAAAGTTTAACTTGGGCCAATAATAAAGTTCCGTTATTCTAGCGATAGTTTTGGATATACCAAAATGTCCGGACGTGGCATCATCGTGGCATTGCTTCAAAATTTCTTTACGATTAGCAATAGGGACCACTAGTTTGAACTCGGGTAAATTTGAAACGGTAGGGTTGTTAGATGGGATATATTTATATATAGAGTCATTCTTGATCCTAAACTGAGGATACGCCTTGGGGTTTTCCGTTATTTTATTTTGCAAATCGATATACCAAGCATCTTTAATAATATCGGTAGTTTTTAACAAACATACATCGCGTGACAGCACATCAGGGACAATATTTAATTTTCCCGGGCGGTGGCGTACATCAAAGGAGTGTTGGGCCAATTTTAAAGACCAACGGGCTAATCGTCCTGACGATTCATTAAATCGGTTGAGCCATTGCAAAGCGGAACAATCGGTAATTACAACAAAATGGGTTCCCTCGATATACCCTCTGAATTTGTTAATGGCAAACAGAATGGCCAATAATTCGCGTTCGGTCGCATGATATTTTTGTTCAGCGGAAGTGAGAGCACGGCTCGCATATGCAATGGGATGTTCCAACCCATCTTTTTCTTGAAACAATACTACACCTAACCCTACAGCACTCGAATCAGTTTGCAAGAAAAATGGCTTGGTAAAATCTGGCGAAATTAATACAGGGGCAGTCGTAATTAAAATTTTAATTTTTTCAAACGCTTCTTCAGCTTCTGTAGTCCAAGAAATGGTTTGCCCTTTTTTCTTATTTTTTATCAGAGCCGTTATTGGAGAAGAGATAGTCGATAAATCCGGAAGGAAAATTCGATAATAGCTAACTAAACCTATAAGGCGTTTAACTTCGGTAGTGGTTTTTGGTGTCTTAAAGCGCTGTATACAATCTACTTTGGCTGGGTCGGTACTAATGCCTTCCTGATCTACTACAAACCCCAAAAAAATTAACTTTTTCATACAAAAATGACATTTTTCGGAATTTACGCGGAAACCGGCCGCTTTTAAACGTTCATAGACTTCGGTAAGGGTAGCCATATGTTCTTCAAAAGTTGAGGAAATTATCATAATGTCATCCAAAAAAACAAAAACCTTGCCTGAATGAATAAGTGGACCCAGTATGGCCTCCATGACCCGTTGTAGCGTTTGGGGAGAGTTAGACAATCCGAACGGCATAACCAAAAATTCAAATAAACCGCGACCTGGGACGCAAAAAGCAGTCTTTTGTCTAGACGTTTTGCTTAAGGGAATTTGCCAAAATGCCTTGCGTAAATCTATAGATGAAAAGAATTTGGTATCCCGTAGGCGATTCAAAATGGCGTCAACTCTAGGTAACGGATAATTGTCAGCTACAGTGACCTTGTTAATCTCCCTGCCATCAAAGCACAATCTATACTCGCCGTTCTTCTTCTTAATCAACAAAATGGGACTTGAGTATGGTGAATGAGACGGTTGGATGACACCTTCTTTTAGCATGGAGTCTATTTCCTTATGCAGGTGCGCTTGCATCGCCGGGGATAGGGGGTATTGTCTTTTCTTAAAAGGGGGAGTCGTTCCCGTATCTATATCATGCGTAGCAACAGTTACGCAGCCTGACGCCGCAGTACTAAGTGATTCAAACTTGGCAATAACTTCCAAAAGCAATTTATGTTGTTCCGGCGTAAGCGGGACCCTATCCTCCAAACGGTTCTGAGGATGAACATTTGAAGTTTCTGGTTGCAGTGCTGAATCTGCCTTCTTGGGTGTACGTGGAGAAGCAATTTTGGGATGCGGTAATGGAACCTGATTTGGGTTAGGAATTTTAGGGGGGGTAGTAACATTTTCCCTCTCTGGCCTGAGCAAGGAATTAATCACGGGATGCGGCAATTTTGGGGTGGGTAATATAAGGGGGGACTTAACATTTTCCACATCCGGTGGAGGCATACTCCATTTTGCATTTTCATAATCTAATGTCAAATTAAAAGCATGCAAGAAATCGGCACCCATTAAAAACGCGTGGGGTACCGCAGGAACAATCAAAAAGGAGATAAGCTTGGTCACATTATTTAATCTAACTTGAATCGAAATTTGTCCTAAAACTTTCGAACATGCCCCGTTAGCGATATTGATTCCATAGGTAGATGAAACTTCATACTTCAACAAATTTTTTGACTTTAAAAAATTAATGCCCTTTTGGCCGATAAGGCTGTTGGTTGCCCCTGAATCCAACAAGGATAAAAAGGTTCGGTCACTGACCGATACTTCCAGAAAAGGTCGATTGTCCTGAGGCTGCATTAAAAATAAGTGATTCTCGTTACTCGCATCTGACGTCGAAAATTTTCCGAAAGTAATAGGGAGTCCAAACATATGACAAAAATCGGAACCTACAATAAATGACTCCTGCACGTCCGGTGCAATTAAAAAGGGGATGTCATTAGTTTTATTATTAAAAGTTATTCGAAAGACCGCTGTTCCGATAACAGGTGAATCTGATCCGTCAGCAATTTTTATTTGATGGACTCCGGCCATTATAATATGTTGGGCGCGTTGTGATTGTAAAAATTTTAGGCCATAAGCCCCAATGACTGAATTCGTGGCGCCGGTATCTAGGAGGGCGGACAAGTCCTGATTGAATAAATTCAATTTTACAAAGTATCTATTTTCCCGTAATTTAAGTGAAAACACAGGTTCCAACGCGGGACCGATATCATTAAAAAATTCCCGAATATGCGATAACCACATTGCCCAATTATTTTTATCGACTTCAGACTTAATCTGATAATTTTTATTGGTTTCCAAAGTAGGTACGGTAGATTTAAAAAAGTTCTTTATTGTTTTTAGCCACGTCCTCCACGTATTGCTGTTCACGGTAAATTTAGCTTTATTAATTTTTAAATTTTTTTGCTCGATATTTTTTAAAGTATCATTTAGTTCGCTTGAGGCGAGAAGGAGTTGGCGCTTGACCCCCCGCGACCTCTTCCACGAGTGGGTCGGGTAAATCTGCTTGTCTCCGGGGAGTGTGTCGATGGTGGGTTGCTCAAAAGAAAGTCTGCGGCTACGGGTGCAACTACTTCCAACGTGCCGCGGGTTCCGTTTCCCGAAGGCGTACATCGAGGGCATTTAGTTCTGTAAACATCGGGATACCCACAAGAGTAGCAAAAAATCTTACGCTTCAATGAGCAATCAGAATATCTATGATTACTTTGATTGCAGTTCCAACAGATCAAATTTGAATCGTTAGTGGCATTCAAACTAGATTTTACATTAGCAACATTTAAATTTGCGGTATTTATTTTGGCGGTAATCGGATTGGACATATTTACATTATCGGTATCTGAATTATGAACGTAATTTGGTGCAGATAAGGATTGATTTATTGCTGGCTCGAACTCGAGTTCGGCCATCTGTTCCGATAAGGCGTCAAGAGATTTCGTATGAGAGCGATAAGAGGAATTCCTAAGTTTTAATTCGTGAATACGTTTGCATTTACTTTTTAATTCTTCTAAAGAATTGTATTCGGACGCAATTAATATAGATGCAAAATAAGGATGTACTCCTCTCAAAATGACTTGAATTAATTCGGGTTCTAATACTTGACGATCTAATTTTTTTGAAAGGGATTCCACATTCGTAAGGTACGCGAAAATATTTTCACTACCCTGTATACTATTTTGAAATTGGCGTTCCAATTGAACTTGAAAATCTGACGGTAAATATTCCCTTTTTAATAATTTAACAAATTCATCCCAATTATTAGCTTTAGTTTTTGCATTCCGGCAGAAATCAAGGGCCTGTTTACTGAAAAGATCATAATATGCGTCATAAAGATTAGTTTTTGTGGCTGACCGTGCGAGACGCAAATCTTCTATTTCCTCCAAAAAACTAACAATATCTCTTGGATCGTTGTGCCCTTGGAAACGAGTGAAGTTCCATTTGTATACCGGCACAAATTTATTATTGGAGGGAGGGAATATAGGGTCCAATGGTACACTAGCTGCTGCTAAATTTAATCTTTCATTTTCCAACAAAGTATTTTCAAAAATTACTAATTGAGCGGTCAGGGATTGTAAAAGCGCATGTCGATCCGCCTTAGCTTTTACATCGATAATTTCGATACGTTTTCTTACATGCATGATTTGATTTTCCACGGTATTTATTAACTCCTCATCTAAAGTTTTTCTAAGATTAATATTAATTGAGTCTATTGACTCTTTTAATTGTTGGTAATTTGTTTCCCAATCGAAAGGGTTTAATTTTTGGGGTTTCTTTTCCTTAATGGCAATTTCTAATTGAATCCTACGTGACGTTAAGGTTACCTTGGGTGCAATATTTCTACTTAATAATTCGAAATTAAGTTCGTTACTCGATAAGCAATTAAAATCCATGATGAATGGAGACTGTTGTTATTGTGCTATAAGTTATATTGACACCTGCAGCTGTTGCAGATAACTCGGAATTTATTATTGGTATCGCGACGACTTCCGGTGCACGTGTATAAATTTGTCCAATATTCTTACCCACATGTAAGATTATTTTAAATAAGATTTTAACCCCGGTCGTTATTGAAGTTAATGATTGAATTTCGAAACGTTACTTTTGATATTCAAAATTTGGTTTTCGCCCCCACGTTTTTGGGCGCCAGTTGATACGTTTGTTTTTGTCGACTTTTTGAAATTTAAATAAACGCGGAATGCCCTTATAGATGACGATAGCTCAGCGGAACTCAGGGCGTGTATCTTTATTAAATAAACCGCAAAGTCTCTATGAGAGCCGAAACGAGGGCGTCCTCCAGCAATCCTCACACACCAAACCCACTTACAGAGTTTTCTTACAACTGAAAATAAGATGGTTATACAAAACAAAGACATAAATAATAACCGGTATTTAATTTATAATGAAAGGTGTACACTAAAACGTTGTACCTAAACACATTACAATGTTGTCGGCAAAAAGATAAATTCAGAGAAATCACGGGTCGACCACGGATCAAGAATAATATGCTAAAACTATTTGGACTAAGCGATAAAATAAGTATTATAAGTAATACAACAAACAATCCTCGTACATAAGTTTTAGACAAAATGTACCGGCCTTCGTACTGGCACAGTATCAATGGTATTCGTAACGAAATTGGCGAAACGTCTTTATCAATTTTTAATTCGAAGCACTTCACAAAATTATTTAAGTTAGTACTCACATTTGTTGTTATCGGATGGTGAACTTCGGTGGGTGAAGATGTCTGGAGTGACGGTATCTCTCGGTATACGTGAACGTCGATGCGCTCCGGGGAACTGCTTTCCGATGTCACGGTTGGTGTGGGTGAAGCCAGAGTCGAACTAACTCGAATGACCCGAACGGTATATCTGAACGGTAGCCAGCGGTAATAATCAACAAAGCAACAAATGGCCCGTAGCGGCAACGCTTGAGCGTAGCAAGCGGTAGTAAAACTCAGCAAGATAAGTTCCGATGCTGACCCAAACATGGACCAAAATTAACAAAGTGCACTACAGAAGTTACAGTCCGCAAAAACGGAAAACACAATCCAAAATCTTAACGATAACTACCAGCACATAAACATACGGCCTATGCCCTGAACTCTCACGGATCTATATAAAAGGCGTCTTATTGCCGCGATAGTTCGCAATAGAATGCCATGGTTCGAGCGCTCCCTTCCACTCAACCATCGCGTTCAGGGGGTCTTGCCTGTTCAAACCTGCAGGAAAGGGTACGCTGTCTTGCAGCTGGCCGCCATAAATAAAACTTTCAGACCCACAAAAAATTGGCTATCTCGCCACATTGCACTAAACGTAACAAAGTAAACCTCCAAAGGGCGGCAAAAACACAAGACCTACTAGCTTAGACTAGGGCTGGGACAAGCCCAAGGTAACCAAGATAACAAGATAACCCAAGATAACAAATCAAGATAACTATCGATATTAAGATGATTACAGGAATTACTCTGAATTACTCTTGATTACTGGTAATTCAGTAAAACACGAAGGTTACTGGTGACAACCAAGTGAATACAGCTGATTACAAGTGAAATGTATGAGATTAAAAAAGTGGTATAGCTTTCTAAAGATGTTGAGAGATTGAGTAGATGATGTAGTCTATTTGGTAGTGTTGGGCGTAGCAATTTGGGAATAAATAAATCGTGCACTACAGGGTATTCCCTACCACCCAGACCCCCAGGTTTATCGTCGTTGCTCTGTGTCTTTTAAAATTAAATTCAAAATTTAATAAGTAGTAAAGATCCCACAATATATTTAAAGTTTTGGGCAACGAAGAGATAGATCAACTGAAGGGGTAAATATCTCAAAAATTTTGTGTTTACTTGTTGGGAATTCCCTTGGAAATCTTTGGAATTCCTTGACAATTTCTGAAATTTCTGGAAATCATTGGAATTCCTTGGAAATCCCTGATATTCCTTGAAACTCTCTGGAACTTTTAGAATTTTTTGGAAATCCAAGTCATTCTAAAAATTGTTTGAAATTTTTTAGAAATCCATGGAATTCAAGATATTTTTTGGAATTCTTTGGAAATCCTTGGAACTCCTTTGAAATCCCCTGAATTGTTTACATTGGAATTTGTTTGGAATTCGTTGGAATTCCTTGGAAATGGATTCTTTAGAAATCCATGGAATTTTTTGAAAATCTATAGAATTCTTTAGAAATTTCCTAAATTTCTTGGAAATCCCTGGAATTCTTTGAAATTCCAAGTCTTGTATACAAAAATCTTACTAGATATTTACCCTTTGGATCAACTACTGGGCGCATTTATGTATTTATTTATTACTAGACCTCCCGGTTTATCGTCGTTATTTTGTGTATTTTAAACTTAAATTCAAAATTTAATAACTTGTAAAGATCTTTGGAAATCTTTGGAAAATCTTGGAAATCTGGAATTCCATGGAAATTTTTGGAATTCTTTGGAAATTTCAGGAATTTCAGGAAATCATTTTAATTTCTTGGAAATTCTATATTTTTATATTTTTTATATTTTTTGAAACTGGAATTTTTGGAGCTTTTTGGAAATCCATGGAATTCTAAGAATTTTTTGGAATTCGTTGGAAATCTTTTGAATTCCTTGGAAATCTTAGAAAAATCTTGGAAGTCTGGAATTCTATGGAAATCTTTGGAATTCCTTGGAAATCTTTGGAAAATCTTGGAAATCTGGAATTCCATGGAAATATTTGGAATTCCTAATATTTGGAAATTCAGGAATTTCAGGAAATCATTTTAATTTCTTGGAAATTCTATATTTTTATATTTTTTATATTTTTTGAAACTGGAATTTTTGGAGTTTTTTGGAAATCCATGGAATTCTAAGAATTTTTTGGAATTCTTTGGAAACTTGAATTTCTTAGAAATCTTAGGAAAATCTTGGAAGTCTGGAATTCCATGGAAATCTTTGGAATTCCTTGGAAATTTCAGGAATTCCTGGAAATCATTTCAATTTCTTGGAAGTATTTTATATTCTTTGCAACTCTCTGAAATTTTTGGAATTCTTTGGAAGTTTTTTGAATTATTTCGATTGGAATTTGTTTGAAAATCATTGGAATTTCTTAGAAATGGATTCTTTGGAAATCTCTGGAATTCTTTGGAAATCCGGATCTTGTGTACAGAAATGTTACTAGATATTTACTCTTTGGATCAACTACTGGGCGCATTTATGTATTTATTCATTATTACAATTTCAAATATTGATAGAGCTTCAGTGTAGCTACAGGCAAACCAGGGGGTCTGGGGGTATGGAATACCCCCCAGTGCACAGTTTACTCTTTATTTATCAACCAATAGTATTAGTTCTTCAGTACTGAAAAATTACTTAGTAGCTAATGCCAGAATCCTTGATTGTAAGCGCCATATTTGAAAGTCGCAGTTCTTCGAAAAAGGGGGAAGGGAAGTGGAAAGGAAAAGATTGAGAGGTTGAGAAAATTATGTAGTCTAGTTTGTTGTGCTGGATGTAGTTATTTGAGAATAAAATAAAAACGTGCACTGGGGGGTATTCCATACCCCCCAGACCCCCCGGTTTATCGTCGTTCTTTTGTGTATTTTAAACTTAAATTCAAAATTTAATAACTTGGAAATCTTTGAAATTCCTTGAAAATTTCTAAAATTCCTGGAAATCATTGGAATTCCTTGGAAATCCCTGATATTCTTTGAAACTCTCTGGAATTTTTGGAAATTCATGGAGTTCTAGAAATTTTTTGAAATTTCTTGGAAATCCCTGGAATTCCTTTGAAATCTCTTGAATTTATTTAGATTGGAATTTGTTTGAAAATCATTGGAATTCCTTGGAAATGGATTTTTTGGAAATCCAGGGAATTCTTTGGAATTCCGAATTTTATGTACAGAAATTTTACTAGATATTGGATTACCCTTGGATTACCTACTTGGCTCAGTAGTATAACTTCAAATATTGATTGAGTTTTAGTGTAGCCACAGACAAATCGGGGGAATACCCCCCCAGTGCATGGTTTACTCTTTATTTATAAACCAATAGTATTAGTTCTTCAGTACTGCAGAATTACTTAGTAGATAATGTCAAAAAAAGGGGGAAGGAAATGGAAAGGAAAAAGTTGAGAGGTTGAGAAAATGATGTAGTCTAGTTTGTTGTGTTGGGTGTAGTGATTTGGGGGTGTACCGTCAATTCGTCGCAGACAATTCGTCGCGCGACAATTTGTCGCGGACAATTCGTCGCGGCAAATTCGTCGCACGCGACAATTCGTCGCACACGACAATTCGGCGCAAGCGACAATTAGTCGCACGCGACAATTCGGCGCAAGCGACAATTCGTCGCAATGACAATTTGTCGCAGTAGAGAATTCGTCGTATGAAACGATTTGATCGCGATTAAATTCGCCAAATGTAACTGAGAGTTGCCAAAATGTCACTTCAATTTGTTATCTTCTGTTTTCGGTTATACAGGGTACCCGTTTTTCTAACTTCACCACGTGGGGTGAATTTAAAAAAAATATATTAAGTTGGTATAAAATATACCAACTTAATATTTTATCTAGTATATAATAAACTAAAAAAGTTTATTTATTTCAAGTTAAAAAACCGATCAAAAAAGAAAGAAAAATTAACAGTTCACTTCCACAATGGTACTTGAATATATGGAAAGTGAGAAAGGCCGCCAGTTATTATTATTTAAAGGCTATATTCATAGACGAGAAAGAAGCATAGAATCGAGTGGAAAAGTGATTTGGAAATGTGTCGAATACCACAAGTCGCGTTGCTCGGGGCGTGTTCACACCATTGGTGAAGAAGTTGTAAAAGACACTAGCCACAATCATGTTGCTGATGCAGTAGATATTGAAGTTCGGAATGCACTAACAAGAGCGAAGAATATTGCAACAGAAACAGGACGAACTACTCAAAATATCATTGCAACAATTTCAGAAGAAGTATCGGTTGCTGCCTCAGGCCAATTACCACCGCTTTCTGCAATAAAAAGAACCGTTCAACGTGCACGCGTGGAAAAAGAAGCCTTGCCTGCAAATCCTATGTCATTGCAGGAATTAGTCTTTCCACAAGAACTAACCATTACGTCTTCTGGAGAACCGTTTTTATTACATGATAGTGGACCCGGTGAAGACAGAATTTTAGTTTTTTCTACTGAGGCGAACCTAGAATTTATGTTGAATTCCAACGATTGGTTCGCAGATGGAACGTTCACCACTGTACCACAATTGTTTGCTCAATTGTATACAATTCATGGCGTGCAATACAGCAATGTAATTCCAACCATATATGCCTTGCTGCCGAATAAGTCTCAAGATACTTATAGTCGTTTATTTCGAATTATAAAAATGTTGAAGCCTGCGGTTCAACCCTTAACCATTCTATTCGACTTCGAAATGGCTGCAATGAATGCATGTCGCAATGAATTCGAAAATATTGCGATACGAGGATGCTTTTTCCACTTTACTCAAAGCATATGGAGACATATACAGCAAGGGGGACTGCAAGTTCGTTATACTCAAGATGCAGATTTTGCGTTGAATATGAGACTACTTGCAGCTTTGGCGTTTGTGCCGGAGAACGACGTCGTTGAATCGTTTCAAGTATTATTAGACAGCGCATTTTACATACAAAATGAAGACATTTTGACGCCATTAATAAATTATTTTGAAGATACTTGGATAGGTAGATCAGACAGAAGAGGAAGAAGGCGTCCTCCATTATTTTCAATAAATATATGGAATTGTTACGAAGCGGTCGCACAAAATATTCCGCGTACCAACAACGCAGTTGAAGGATGGCACAACAGCTTTTCTTCAATAATCAACGCCGCTCATCCTAGCATATGGAAATTTGTAAAGGGGCTTCAAAAAGAAGAAAGTTTGAATAAGTTGAAAATAGAACAGTTTATAGCTGGAATTGAAGTACACCAAAAAAAAAAGTACAAAGACACTGCCGTACGAATAGCAGTTGTGGTTGAAGATTATCAAAACAGACCAATTTTGGATTATCTTCGAGGAATTGCGCATAATTTTAAATTACAAATATAATTTATATTTGTTATTTTATTGTTTATTATTTTGTTATTTTGTTATTTATTGTTTTGTTATTATTATATTGTTAATTATTTTTTTCGTTGTTGTTTATTGTTTATTAATAAAGTTTTTTACTTTTGAGAACAAAAGAGAAGAGAAGAGTACAATTAATTGCGACGAATTGTCCCATGCGACGAATTGTCTCATGCGACGAATTGTCTCATGCGACGAATTGCCTCATGCGACGAATTGTCTCATGCGACGAATTGTCTCATGCGACGAATTGTCGCACGCGACGAATTGTCCGCGACGAATTGTCCGCGACGAATTGTCGCGCGACGAATTGCCCGCGACGAATTGACGTGCATCCTGATTTGGGAATCAAATAAAAGACTCTCCGGTTTATGCCTTTTTTTTATGTTTCTTAAACTGAAATTCAAAATTTAATAATTTGCAATTTATTTATTATTACAACTTGAAGTATTATAGTATAGCCATCGGCAAACCGGGGGGTCTGGGGGGTATGGAATACCCCCCAGTGTACGGATTACTCTTTATTTGTAAATCAATAGTAGAGGTTTAAGCCATTGAGATCACGACTCTTCTGTCAAGAGGAAACCGAAGAAGAAGAAGAAGAAAAAGGGGGATGGAAGTGGAAAGGAAAAAATTAAGAGGAAGGGCCAATTTTTTAACTGAGTTGGACCTTAGGCTCTAGCAAATTTTCGGGCCCCTGATACTCGATATTTTACGATTTTGCGTTTAATGGTAAAATAGCCCCTGTTCAAATGAGAAAACCATGGATAAGTGTTGTGGAAGAAGTATCTGTCATTTGATAGTTCTCACAATTGAAAATGTACTTTTTTACTTTTTACTTCCTTGTAAAACAAGGAAGTATTGTGATACCGATTTTTTTCAATTTCCAGATTTTGACGGAAGTATCCGTTTTGACCTTCCCTGAATCCATTTTGACTATTTTCGTTGTGACGTATGTATGTACGTACGTACGTATGTACGGGTGTCTGTATGTCGCATAACTCAAATACGGTAGGTCGTAGAAAGTTGAAATTTTGGATTTGAGACACTTATAGCATCTAGTTGTGCACCTCCTATTTTTGGTTGCGATTGTCCGTGCCAAAAGTTGTAATTAATGACGCGCATGAATAGATTAACGAGATTCCTGTCTAATTATTATAAAAATTACAAGGAGGTTATGTGGTGTCCACATCAGATTTTTTGTATTTGATACAAAAAATAATTAATAATTTCGAATATCAGGAGAGAGGCTTTCGGGAGAGGCTAAGCCTCCCTTGCTTCCTCTGACGACTGCTAGTAGCTAGCTGTAATTTAGCTTTCGATGGGTGTTAGTTAAATTAGGGTTTCAACATTTCCATCATTTCATACTTTCTAACAAATTGTAATTTTATTGGACAAGTTTTCAACACAAACAAAAATATTTAAGTTTAAATTTGTCAAGTTGAAAGAAATAAGGAAAAAAATAAATTTTTCTACCCCACTGTTTATAAAAAGCATTCACATGGGACACACGGTTTACATCGACAGTTTTTCTCGCTTTCCAGACATTTTCTTAAACTTTTCGGTTTCAACCCAATACTTTATCAATTGAATTGCTTTTAAGAAATAATCTTAAAGATCGATTTATAAACAATTTCCTTTATTTTATTTCGAGTTTTTTGTGATTTCTTGATTAAAATGGATTAAATTGTACTTTTTCAAATTAAATTCCAATTACTTTTTGGAAAGACGTGTCGTACGGAAAGTCATTTTTATTGCACTTTAAAATACTGTCAACTTTATTATATTTCTAACATCTAATCCTAACTCCGATTGTATAGTGACAATACTAGCAATTTACTACCTCATTAGCTAATTGACTGCTGACTTTGCCTTGTCCGTTACAAATTTTGCTATCTCACTGTTAGTTTCTCGAGCGACGTTTGAAACATGAAAATAATTTCTGAATTACTTACATCTAACTTCATTTAATTACATTTTTGGTATAGGTAACGTTTTTTAAATTAAACTTCCAAATTACATTTTTAAGAAAAATTTAATGCCGGACATCAAAGAGCTCCACTCAAAGAGATTCTCGGCGGGGAATCGTAATTTTTATGCACCTGCAGTGTAAGCCGCCACTTTAGAAAAGGTAAAAAAATTTAATTTCTTTTACATATTTTCTACACATAAAACAGTATTTTTATTGTACGAAATTTTTTCAACTAAAATAAAATTATTTTTTGATTAAGTTGTTGACGATTCGAAAACCTGTTTGAATTTAAATATTAATTATCTCTATGTTCACCGCAAGTTCTGTACCACGTACCACCCAGGGTTATTACTCGATCAATAAAATGGAAAATTTAAAAGGCTTCCGGTATTTTTTAACAACCCATCCATTAGGAACCACAAGAATCCCAACGTGGAGATTCCTCAGCTCTGGCGCTGGGCTAATTAAATAAAATTGGAAATTTTTATTTTTCAGAATTATTTTAGTTGATTTTTCAAAAGCTCATCGAAAGAAAAATTAATTACGTGATTGTTTGGTTTCAAAAGAATAATAATATCCCCTTCGAATTGGGGTGAAATTATTTCCTTTCTACGTTTAGTATTTTTTTAAATAAATAAAAAAATTTGCGAACGCAAACATTTGAATTTTATTTCTCTTAAAACATCATACGCCATCTAGACTATTTTTATTCAAGTTCCAGCGAAAATACTTGAAAAGTAAGTCACCAGTGCAGTGTAAACAAGAACGTGGGAGACAGGATAATGGGGGCAACTACCCCTCCCACCTCCATAAGTATTTATTTATCATGAATATTTAATTACCCCCCTCTTAACTTTGGCTGAATCCGCCTTTCAGAGTAATAAGCCGGCTGGTTTTAAACAAAAGAAACATTTTCAGGCAATTCCATGTAATAATGCCGACCGCAAATATACCGACGAGTAATATGTCGACGTCATTTACGCCGACAGGTGATTACAAGTAATTATGACATTCACAAGTTTCATAAATCACTTACACTGTATAAATTCAATAAATTTTAAAATTCCTCTTCTTTTCCCCCCCCCCCCCCCCGCCCTTTTTAAGCTTAAACTGATTCTGCTCTTGCTGATTGTCGGCATATATTTATTGTCAGTGTAATTTCATGATATCTTATGTGTGAAATGCGAATTTACAGTCATTTAAATGTTTTGTCTTTGAGGGCTTCTCACTTACCGGATTCCGCCCGAACCACACACCGTTTCAGCCAGTTAGTTAGATCAGTGGTAATTATATCTAGAAAATGTGGCTTTGTGTGCGAGATAACATCTCGCAATTAAACAATAAAATTCGAATTTTGTTGTACAGAATTCAAATCTCTTTTAAAGTCTTTTATCTGCTTTATTTATTGTTATTTAAAGTATTTAAAGGGGGGCAAATGGGCAATTGCCCCATCCCAAAGATGACTGTGATTGTATCCTTGAAGCCCTCCCTAATAAATAACTTTTATGTATTCATTTATTCATTCGGTTACCACTGGCGCGCATGAATAGATTAACGAGATTCTGAAATTTTTTTGCTCTTTCCTTCTCCAAAAACATTTTCTAAATACGCCACTGCTTGGTTGTGCAAGGAAAGCCAAATTCGGATTCGAAACTCATTTTGCTTGAGTGAATAGCTTTAAAAGAAACAATCGTCGACATGGGCGTCCATAGGATATTTTTCAGGGAGGGACAAAATCAAAAAAAAAAGAAGAAACTCCTAAAAAAATACTAACAAATTTTAATTTTCTTTATTTAAGCAAGAGCCGGGGCGGGGGCAGCTACCCCCTTTACCTGTCCTAATGGACGCCCATGCCATGGTTATCGATCAAAGAGGGACGATACAGGCAATTGCCCCCCCCCCTTAGAGCTCAAAAATTATTAATTTTTACGAAAAAAAATTTTTTATTTTTTAAAAAGAAAATATAAATTTATTTTTGATATTACTGCTATTTTTTATTTTTCATATTTAATAAACTTTTATTTTGCCCCCCCTCCCCCGATGGTAATTGTCTAAATCCGCTACTAAAAAGAGATTTGGATTTTTGTTTATTGGACTCAAGTAACCTTATTCTGGGAACAACAATTACAATACTTCGAATTTTATTGCTTAGGGCTCGTCCATTAACTACGTGAGGCGATTTGGGCAATTTTTCAACCCCCCCCCCCTATCCTCCTGATGAGATATCGTAAGATTGTTTTAGTTAATTACTTAAATAACTTAATTTAACCCAGTTCACTCGAAATTTTACAGTTTCTTGGGGATAAAAAAAATTACGTCATATTTGACGAACCCCCCCCCTTTTCCCACATGTAAGATTAGGTAAAAATTTTCTCAACCCCCCCCTTTAACGCCTCACGTAATCAATGATTGTCCCCTTAACTAGCGACCTAACTAACCTAATTAGTGAATACTGTGGAACTCGATTGGTTGGAGAGCTCGATTGATTGATGTGCATCTCGATTAGTTGTAAACTCGCTTGAGGTACATACAACTCCGTTAATATGGAAATCAACTGATGTGCAACTCGATTAGTTGGGATCTCGATTGATGTACTACTTGACTGATGTGAAATTTCACTGATATGTAAGTCAATTGGTTGAGAACTCAATTGATGTGTAACTCGATTAGATGGGAACTTAATTGATGTGCATCTCGATTAGTTTGAAATAGAGCTGGGAATTGTTATCGATTAATCGAAATATCGATGTTCAGTAGTTATCGATATTCCAATAGTCAGCGATATTTCGATAATTTCGATATTTCTAATTTAGGTTATTGTCTTATGTTTTTTGGACTTCTCATTGGTCAATTTTGGGTTCGACCGGTTTCTTTGTGGGGATTTTTATCGATTAATCGATAAATATCGATAGTTATCGATTAATCCAAGAATGATATCTTATTTTTGAAATATCGATTAATCGATATACGGATACTTCGATAATTATCGATCATCGATACTCTGATAATTATCGACATTCGATTAATCGATATTATCGATAGTTTTTCCATTATTTAAATTCGATATCAATTTTTGAAAATCGCCCAGCCCTAGTTGGAAACTCGATTGAAATACCTACAACTCGATTGATATTGAATTCGACTAATGTGAAGCTCGATTGGTTGGGAACCCGATTGATGTGCAATTTGATTGATGTACAACTCGATTGATATTAAATTTGACTGATGTGTAAATCGATTAGTTGAGGGAATTCCATTGATGCACAACTCGATTAATATAGAACTCGACTGATATGCAACTTGATTCGTTAGAAACTTGATTGATGTGCAAGTCATTACAGAGAAGTAGAAAGAGAGAGAGAATCATTGGCCTAGTAGTTAATGCTCCAAATTCTAAAGTACTTCATTTAAATCCGGGAAGAAATCAAATTTCTTAGTGCCATTTTTTAGCTTTGGAGAGCTTGTAAGGCCATTGATCCCCCTGGATTGATTGCATTCTTCAATCTGGTTTAAGCAACCGAAAAGTCTAATTGTCTAGAGGTCGTCCTTTAATCACGCAAAATTTTGTACTCCCCCCCCCCCGGGATTTCACGTGGTTGCACAAAAATATACACGTGATTGTCACAACATCTCTCCAAAACTTAATCAATCCCCTCCCCTTTTGGTAGAACCTCACGTGATTAAAGAACAGCCGATGATTATGAACCTCCAATTGGATCATTTGAACTTACCAACCTAAGAAAAGGGGAGATTATGAGTAAATTATAGATCAGTGCGGCCTTCAGGCCGCACAACTTAGTAAATCGAATTGTACACCAATTACATTCCACTTTATTTAAGTTTAGACGGACAGAGGTTTGACAAACAAAGTATGTTTACTATTGCTGGGTACTCGGTTTGGCTCGGCACGAAATATAAATCATTGTTTCTGACTGTGTTTCCTCGGAAAACACCGGCAGTATAGCAGAAAGCCTTATATTCTGTTCTCGTATCCGTCGGGCCACTTCGGGCCCCTTTTAGAAATTTTATAAATAAAAATGAAAAATATAAAATTAAGAAAAACTACGCACAAAACATTTAAAATAAGTAAAATTAATTAAGGGGTTATTCTAGTCTATAGAGGCGTGAATTTCGGGCGGTTTTTGAAGCTCGATACAAACGAAACAAAAAATATTTTTACTATCCATTTTTTTATCATTCGTTTATCGATATTTTAAGATTATATAAAAAATTAACCGAAAAAGAACTTCAAAATTCACAAAGTTATGAGCTGGCAAAGTGGGAGGTCCGAAAAAAAAGAGGGTGTCCTGGCGTGCACGATATCTAAAGTTCTAATGAACCGATTTATTTCAAATTTGGTGTGAATGTTCTTTATAGACGCCGCTATGGCATGAACTTTGGAAAAGTTAAACAAAAATTTTTTCACAAAATGGCGGCCGTTTGAAATTTTTTTTTTTCAAATTTTTTAAAAATAGTTAAATTTAAAATTTTGATCTGAACGTGGTTGATGCGATAGAAGAACGTATAAAGAGTATTCACACCAAATTTAAAATAAATCGGGTCTTTAGAACTTGAGATATCCTGCACGCCAGTTTTTTTTTGACCTCCCACTTTGAAGGTTTATAACTTTGTGAATTTTGAGTTTTTTTTCGGTTAAGTTTTTATATAATCTTTAAATATCAATAAGGGGCCGTCCATTAATTACGTAAGGGTTTGGGGGGGTAAGGGGGGGAGGGTCCAACGTATTTCTTACGTAAGTTTCGTAATTTCCTTTTTTTAAATTAAATTAAAATTTTTAAATTTAAATTAAAAAATTAAATTAAATTCAAATAATTATAATTTATAATTTATAAAGAAAATTATATTTGATTTTTAAATTTTTAAATTATTTATACCATTTTTGTATTTTTTGAATAATAACCAATATTATTGTTATTAATATTTTATAAATATAAACGGAAGAGAGGGGGGGACTCAACTATATTTTTGTTTTATAATCCTTACGTAAGATGTGGGGGGGGGGGTGCCAAAATCTTATGTGCCCTTATGTGGGGGGGGGGTCAAAAATTTCAAAAATCGCCCTTACGTAATTAATGGACAGCCCCTAAACAAATGATAAAAAAATGGATAATAAAAACATTTTTTGTTTTGTTTGTACAGAGCTTCAAAAACCGCCAGAAAATTCATGCCTCTAGACTAGAATACCCCCTTAAAAGAAAAAAATTAATCATTTAATTTTCGGCAATGGCTTACATCACAATATAATCTAAATTTTTCGAATTCAACCAGAAAGTATGCAGTATAGAAGCCCAAAAACTTGGGTATCCGAGTTCCACCTTGTTTATTGCATATAACTTCAGACGATGCTAGCTTAGGTTTACTCTGAAATATTCAATTAGACTTACCCAGAATAATTTCTTCCTGATTCAGGTGTTTCAGAAGCGACTTTTTTAGAAGCATTTTAAAATTAAATTAAAATCAGTAATTATAATTAAAATTTAACTAATTAAAAATTTAAAAAAAATTTAAATTAAAATTTTAAAAAATTAAAAATTTAATTAATGAAAAAAATTAAATTAAATTAAAAATTTAATTAATTAAATATCAATTTCGACTCGATATAATTATGTGATCGCCAGTCAAGCATTGGTGAGGATGTACAGTGGCAAACAAAAATATTCGAACCCTCCTTTGCTAACAATGTAAATTGCACATTTTGAAACCGTTTGTTGACATATAAAAATCGCTTTTACAGCAAAACTTTTTAGACAATTCTTGTTTAACTTTTCATTGTCTTTAATTTTGAATCTACAAATTTTTTAATTTTTTTGTCCCCTTTTTGACAGGCAGCGATTTAAAGAAGACTGTAAAATACAAAAAATATATCATATACCTGTATCACAAAATCGGTGCAAAGAAATAGAGCTATGTACTAAGTATGTACAATTACTATGTACTTAATTGCCTCTTAAATTTATAAAACGTAGGTGTCAATCCGGGGGGTCTGGGGGGCATGGAATGCCCTCCAGTGCACCCTATGTCAAATACCTCATTGGTATATATTTCTCATCTGAATCTACGTCAATTCGAGGTTTTTGGTAAAAAATGTACTGGAGGGCATTCCATGCCCCTCAGACCCCCCGGATTGACACCTACATTTTGAATTTAAAAAGCACTGGGGACATACACAGGCTAACGAAAATAATCGAACCCTCCTATGTTAACAATGTAAATTGCACATTTTGAAACCGTTTTTGGACATATAAAAATCGCTTTTACAGCAAAACTTTTTAGACTTTTTTTGTTAGAAATTTAATTGTCTTCAATTTTGTACCTATTCATTTTTCAATTTTGTCGCCCCCTTTTTGACTGGCAGCGACTTAAACAAGACCGGATCCACACCGGATGATTATCTAATTAGTTTCGTGTGCAGCATATTCAGGGTTCTGTCAGGGATGTAAATTTGTATTCACAAAAATTTCGACATAGTAATTTACTGGTCACTCACTTACAGGAAATTAAATTATCTGTATAAAAACCCAAAAAAACAATCTTCGCTGATGATGTGAAACGAACTATCGCAGAATTTAAAAAAATGATTCGGGTTGTTGTCAGGTGAAGAATTATAATGTCGTTATAATAGGAGAAGAAGAAAATATTTAATGAAAATTTACAGTAAACGAAGCTTCATTACCTTGCTTATTGCTTATTTCAGTTTGTCAAATCAGTGGTGGAGTAATAAATCATACAAAGAATACAAGATAATTCACTACTCCTTTTTAAATTATGTGAAGAATTTAATATTTCTACTCGTATTACAAAGTAGCAATTTGAAATCTAATTAAGATTTTTTTGAATAATTTCTGAACCGCTAGAACTGCGGTTCATCTCAATTTTAGGATATTAACCCATCAGAAGCGATATCGAAATCGAGAGGAATTTTACACTGCCGAATGCTTTAAAAATTTAATAATTATAATTTCTTTCGTTCCTAGCTTTTCTCTTCGAGACAAAAATTGTCAATACCGTGAGGCCCCATTTTATTCAAATGATTCAGTTTTAATATGAAACTTATCAGGTCGACTATTCCGCCTCAGGATAAATCTACCTTGTTCGGTTGCACCTGCCAACCTGCTCTGCAAGATATTAACAGCTTCCCTTCTTCGTTCCCACAATAACTTTTAAATTGTTTTTATATTCATACAATGTGTAGTCGATACACTGTAAAAAATTTATAAATTTATAAATCATAGATTCAATAGAAACGGAAAACTTGGGTATTTCTGCTTTAAATCTGGAAGTTTACTTGTTTTTATTTTAATTTGTTTCGAGTGTAGGTACTTCCTCTAAGATGGTCAATTACCTTTCTGTTATTATGTTTTATTTGTGCCGAGAATATTTATTATTAATAAAGTTTGCTGCAGTATTTATCAAGTGGGTCACTTTAATGTATTATTTGAACGGAATAATAGAATAATGCAGTAATAAAAGATAAGGTTTGAAAATTAAAATTGTTTCCGTAAGATATTTTACAAACAGGAAGGACATTTTTCTTTCCTTTATAACCACATCTTTTGACCGTCCGAGTAGTCGAGAACTTGATAAACGGCTCACAGTGGGATATATTCGGGTTTCAGCTGACCAAAAGACCAAAATTTGATGTACGTAAATAAAAACATCAAAAACATATTTCGTCCTTATTTAATCCCGTAAAGCTGTGTATTCACTGGATTAAAAAAAATAATTTAGAATTATGATTTGGTATCAATTATGTAATATTTCTTTTAAATTATATCATATTTTTTAGTTAACTTTAATTCCACATTAAATATTTAATGGGGCAATATTTAATAGACAAACAGATTAACGTATAAAGCTCCATTAAATTTTATCAGCCTATTAAAAATATTTATGAAAATGTTTGATTTAATTTCCTCATTAAATTTTAATGCTACATTTAATTTAATTATTGAATCTGCTCTTATTGTTATTTATCTCGTCGATAACTTTTCAATCTGGAAAATGAATTTATATAATTTTAAATTATGTAGGTACTTAATATACAACCAAATTAAAATTCTATTTATAAGCAGTAATAAAGTGTAACTACATAAAAAAGAAAAATTTTATTTATTACTGAGACCCCCCCCCCCTGAGACATTTAATATGGAAAATATTATGAATATTGATGAATTAAGCTAGCTTAAACGCAAAGAAATCTAACCCAACGGCATCGTCTCAAGTATATACCATAAACAAGGTGGAACTCGGATGACCAAAGTTCTTAGCACCACCTGGAGTCTCATCAATTGTCTTACTGGTGCAAAACCCCAGGCTAGTGCCGCGTATGTTGCAATGGGCCAGATAGTTTTCAAATGCTCCCTCATTTGCTGTAACTATTTATTCTATATTTTCACCAAAAAGAATCTATAAAAAGTGAAAATACAGAATTTATCGTAACAGCAAGGGCATTCCAATTAGAAAAACTAATTCACTAGAACCTGCTTTCTGAGACCTTTGTGGTGAGGTCAGTAATCACCAGGATCAACTGTCCCGAAGGCTAATTTCCGCGAGGCCAATAGTCCCAAAGTCTAATAGTTTTGAAAGCCAATAGTCCCGAATAGAGCTGGGTGATATTCAAAAATTGATATCGAATTTCGATAATTGAAAAACTATCGATAACTTCGATTAATCAATAACTATCGATATTTATCGATTAATCGATAAAAATTCCCAGCCCTAGTACACATAGTACTACAAACAGAGAAAGTGTCTTTATTAAGTGCAACGTTTTTTTCTCGAATAAAGAAACCAGTCGAACCCAAAATTGACCTATGAGAGATCCAAAAAATATAAGACAATAACATAAATTAGAAATACCGAAATATCGATAACTATCGGAATATCGATGACTATCGAAACATCGATAAATATCAAAATATCGATATTTCCAAAATAAAATATCGTTCTTCGATGAATCGATAACTATTGATATTTATCGATTAATTGATAAAAATTCAACAACTGTCAACTGTCGTAGAGTCAACTGTCTCAAGGCCAACTGTCCGGTCATCCTATAGTCTAGGCTAGAGCTAGGCGATATTTAAAAATCGATATTGAATTTCGATAATTCAAAAACTATCTATAACTTCGATTAATCGATATTTGTCGATCATTATCAGAGTATCGATACTCTGATAATTACCGAATTATCGAAATAATGCGCGTTTTATTAAAAAACTGACAGTTTTTCGAAAACTGAAAAAACGAAATTTGGTTTTTCTATTCGAGAAAAAAATTTTGGGGTTCCCTGTTTTCGCGTGTAGGATGACTTCAAAATTATAGTGTTCATGTTGTTGGAGAGTTGTATTCGTGTTTCATTGGATCAGTTATTGCATAATTATCGATAGTTTTGATAATAATCGATCCAATGGAACAAAGAGACAACTCTCCAACAACATTGACATTATCATTATCATCAAGGAACCGGTCGAACCCAAATTTGAATAATGGGAAACATAATACAACAACCTATATTAGAAATATCGAAACTATCGAAATATCAATAACTATCGAAATATCGATAACTATCGGAATATCGACAACTATCGGAATATCGAGAACTATATCAAAATATCGATATATCGATTAATCGATATTTCAAAAATAAAAAATCGGTTTTCGATTAATCGATAACTATCGATATTTATCGGGGCTAGGATAAATCCGGTTTGCCTTGACATTGAACACCGAGCCGAAATCACAAGTCTCTGAGCATATAAATTGTTTTACATCTGATGCAGCTTGCTGGGCTCGTATCAGATGTGCCTGTAACCCTGGAGTTTTTGTTGATGAGACCAAATCATCAACCCAGGTGGACCGCCGCCTTTACGTGCCCTCCAAAGCACGGAGACGATCATAAGAACTTTTAGACTCCTTCCGGATTTCAACCGGGTACCTTAGTGTCAGCAGTTATTCAGCTAACATACTAGGCTAATGTCCGTCTCAAAATATTAAAATTAATAGGATTGATTGATAACTATCGATATTTATTAATCGATTAATAGATAAAAATAATCGTTATCAGTTTAGTATTCAAATATTCATAGATCAAATAATTCGAATATTCAAATTATTCGATTATTTGAATATTCAAATATTCATATTCCAATTCGAATATTCATTATTCTTATTCGAATATTCATTATTCTTATTCGAATATTCATTATTCTTATTCGAATATTCATTATTCTTATTCGAATATTCATTATTCTTATTCGAATACTCATTATTCTTATTCGAATATTCACTATTCTTATTCGAATATTCATTATTCTTATTCGAATATTCAAATTTTCATATTAATACTACAACAGGAAATCAAATTCAGATAATTCGAATATTTAAATATTCAAAACGAATAATATTGCAACATATAATTTGAATATTCAATAATCTGAATAATTAAGTAATCTGAATATTCGAATAATCTAATTATTATCTAATTATTCGAATCTAATTATTCGAATAATCTGAATATTCGAATAATCTAAATATTCGAATAATCTGAATATTCGAATAATCTGAATATTCGAATAATTTGAATATTCGAATAATTTGAATATTCAATAATCTGAATATTTGATTAATCTGAATATTCGAAGAATCTAATTATTATCTAATTATTCGAATCTAATTATTCGAATAATCTGAATATTCGAATAATTTGAATATTCGAATAATTTGAATTCGAATAATCTGAATATTCGAATAATTTGAATACTCGAATAATCTGAATATTCGAATAATCTGAGTATTTGAATAATCTGAATATTCGAATAATCTGAATATTCGAATAATCTAAATATTTGAATAATTTGAATATTCGAATAATTTGAATATTCAATAATCTGAATATTTGAGTAATCTGAATATTCGAATAATCTAATTATTATCTAATTATTCGAATCTAATTATTCGAATAATTTGAATATTCGAATAATCTGAATATTCGAATAATCTTCTTGCGTTCTTGCTTAAATAGTGAAAATGAGGAAAAGATATGTTTTTTCAGCAGCAATATTACACAATTTTTAGACAACTCTCCTTTAATTATTTGTATTGTATAAATTGAAATAAATTTATTATCATTTTATTACTACTATTAAGGTAATAAGAATAAATTCACTTGGAGTACTTGCATATTCGAATGTTTGAATATTCGAATAAAAATATGAATATTTGAATAAATTCAAATAACCGAATTATTTAAATATTCGAATAATTTGATCAATGAATATACGAATACTAAACTGCTAACGATTCCCAGCCTTACTTAATACTTAAATAAAAAATAACTAAATGAAGGAAACTTAAAGATTACTTTAAGAATTAATCGATATTGGTTTCGATTTCTCATGCAAGAAACACCTATTTGTTTGAAGTAGGGCGGGACTTATATCCATTCTGTTAACAGTTTGTGCAATTTTCACCACTAATTCAATTGATTTACACCTTAACGTAATTTTATTTGAATTTTAGTTGAATTTTGTAAACTTCGTCCGGATTTTACTTAAGAACAGAGACTTCTCTTTGAAGTTTTTCATAAGTAGATTGGTTTTCAAATTATATTTCAAAACAATGACTCCTGACCTCTAGACTCGTATCTTTCCGACACCTGTTGCACAGCTGAATTCAGAAGTTTACCGATTTAACAGTTAATATACAGAATTAATGAGTAGACTAGTTTATCTCAATTTTTGATAATATTTTTTCTATCTGCTGTTTAGCGTGAATGTTTCCACTGAAAATTATTTAGACGTAACAACTAGGACTGGGCGATATTCAAAAATCGATATTGAATATCGATAATTCAGACACTATTGACAATTTCGATAATAATCGAAGATATCGATACTCTATTAATTCATTATCGAATTATCAAAATAATAAATCCCAACTGTTTGTTGTAATATCGATAACTATCGACATATAGATAACCATCGAAATATTAGTATAACTATTGGAATATCGAAAACTATCGAAATTTAAAAATAAAATATTGTTCTTCGATTAATCGATAGCTATCGATATTTATCGATTAATCTATAAAAGGTCCCAGCCCTAGTAACAACTACCGTAGTAACGTACAAACCGAAGAATACCCGGTATTAAATAAAAATAATTTCTCTAAACATGAACGCAGTGCCGTACTTGCGAAGTACGACTTGGAGAGAGAGCTCTAGTGCTGTAAGTTGGACATCTGAATTTGTTACTCTTAGAAAAAAGTTGCGTTATTGGGACGCTGCAATTCTGTTTGGACTTTCTTGTCAGGAGCTTTGACAAACTGGGTTTGGTTTTTTTACCAAAACTTTTGAATATTCTTAAAATTGTATGATAATTTTGTAATTTATGTCCTCAACTAGCATAAATTTTTTATTTTTTTGATGCGGAACGTTTTCGAGTCCCACATATAAATTTCTAGAAACAATCAACCCCAGTGCCGGTTAAGACACAAATAAGACTTAGAAAAAAATGTTAAAAGTGAGGCAGAACGCAGATAGTTTATCTACTTTCCTAGTTACGGTGCTTGATATCCGCGATAGAAAGAGAATGGGTTATTTACCTTGCGTTACGTATAGCGGCCTTTATATTGAAGAGTAACCGGTACAAATTCTACAGTAATTACCTCGTCTTAATTTGAACTCTTTGTACAGATAATTGCTGTAGTTAAAAATATTTGACATATTATTTATTATTGAAAGTTTATAAAAACTTGATTTATTCAGTAACTGAGATCAATCAGTTTACATACAATACATATTTTACGGTACAACTCTAGTTGTGTCATTATTGATATAATAACCTAGCTCATCCGTGACATCATGGATTTTTGCTAATAAGAACTAATTAGCGTCATTAAAGATTTCTAGAATCAAATTTTGATGTTATAATTCAATAAAGAGTTAACCACAGAGCAATAATGGCCTAAGCCACAAAATCGACGCTTCTGAGCTGGGATATTTTCTTTAAAAAATTGAAGGCGCCAGTCCGCCTGTGAAAGTGTAACTGAGCGATAGATCATCGAAACGGTTTCAAATCACGTAGTCAGGTCGAAAGGTCGTCTGTGGCTACCGAGACTGGTTTCATGCATTGACCATCATCGTCCATTCTTGTTAATTAATTGAAGGTTGGAAGTCGGAACTTTTTTTAGTTTTTTGGCAACAAAACTCGAATAAAAATAGGATCCCGATTGGGATCCAACCCGAAATCAGGTTTGATCGTCTTCCCTTTCGCGTGGCGGAATCCAACCCTAGAGAACTTAACAACTTTTTAATGACACGAATCTTTTGAATCCGAACAAAATATTCACACAAGCGTAATAAAATTACATCCTTTCAAGAAGAGAAAACTTTGTTATTGTCGATTTTCACCATATAATAATTTATGATTTTGTAAAGTTGTGACAGGATAATGAATTTACATTAAATAGTATAAGCAATTTTCATAAATAATTATATATTTTTATGGCCTTTAAAGAATTTCTTATTGTGCTTGGCAAATTGTAAATATTTATGACCAACTTTGATTAACATTTCTGCAAGTAAATTATTTTATATTTGATTGCACAAGTTTGTGCGTGATGAAAGGGAATTCATCATTACTGTTGATTACCACTGCTTTCTTTAATCGTGTAATTATTGCAACTAATGTAATTTGTGGACGTTTGTCACAGTAAACCAGTCGCCTGCAGGACTACATTCCATTTTTTTCCATTTAAATTTCCTTCGTCCAAATCAACTCAAGTTCATTTTATTTGGAAAGGTAAAAAGAGAGCGAAGCGTTCCGACGTATAAGTTTTGCGCTTTTATTTTCACGACGGAATGAAGATTTAAAGATGTAATGTTTTAATACTACAAGAACTTTAACATGCAACGCTTGCTTTGTGTGTGTAAGTAAGACTTAAGGCTGCTTGCAGTACAAGTTATTTACATATAACTTTAATGCATTTAAGATTTTACGACTTGTAAAAAGAACAACGAGAAACTTACACATATGTATAAGGAATTTCCCTATTAACACGGGAGAGCTATAATTAAGCTTTTTGCAGTACTAACATCAGGACTCATTATGAAGCTATAAGGATACGAAATACTTATGAAAGTTATGTTTTTTATTATTATAATTTTTTTATTACACCTACCACACACCGAAAGCCGGCAGTGCTAATTTCCCCACTCTAGATAACTTCGGGTAAAAATATAATCCCTAAAAAAAAATTTCCGGATTTCCTCCTGGGTTACCCAAAATTTCCATTCATTTATATGCCAAATAAAACCTTGTATGGACTGAACGAGGACACCGGAGTATGGAACGTGGTTTCACACTTTGTTAGCAAATATAATTTCTGCGTAATTTATGCTTTTGCTTCTACTATTGTCCTGTTTTTCTTTTGTTTTGTACAGGTTCGGGTCGTTAATGTGCAACTCGATTGGTGGGGAACTCGATAAAAAATTCAACCAATCAGAATGAATTTTCCGGTTAACCGATGGAATGAAAGAGTGGTGAGTGAGTTTTGCGCCTAATTCTAATAAAAGTTTCGAGGTGGAAATAAAATTTTAAAACGAAATTTTCAATATAAAATGGAAACGCCTACTTCGAAAGTTTAAAATTTCTGATACTCTCCAATTTTAATTTTAAACCTGACAAATTTACCTTTCCAGTAATTAGGATTTTCAAATTAAATTCCATATCTTCAAATGTTTCAGTGGCATATTTAGAAAGTAAAGAATTCAGAATCTCGTTAATCCATTCGTGCGCGTCAGTGGTAACCAAATTAATGAATAAATAAAAAAATAAAAAATAATAATCAACAATTAAATAAAAATAATTTAAAGTTTAAAATTTAGTGGAAAACATTATTTTTATCAGCGAGGGCTATAAGGATACAATCAGAGTCATCAATTGCCCCCTTGCCCCCCTCTAAATACGTCACCGGTTCAAGAGATTATTAAAATTTCTTTTTACTAGATTTTTAAAATATTTCCCGGGTTTTTAAAATTTCCTTTTACTTGTACACCAGATTTCCCCATCGATTCCCCATCGCAATTTATTAAATAATCAATAGTAGTTTACGCATTCAGAGGGATTACACAGATTTCAGCTCTAAGAGGGGAAAAAGTTGAGGATAATCTGCCGTACTTATTGCGGAGTGCAAACAAGTTGACCACGAAGCCGTCTGAGATTGGTTCATTTTAAGTTACCAACCTAAAACAATCGGGAGGTTACGGGAGAGTGACGGGTCAGTGCGGCCTTCGGGCCGCACCACAAAGGCAATCTAGTAGTTGTGTGTACTGATCATTACCACATAATTTGAAGTAACAGTTACCTTTTTTAGTATATAGTAAGTGGAAAAATTTAATTAAGGCCGCGATGCTCTTGCAATTACAATACTTTTTTATTTTATACCACCCCCCATACCTTCATATTGTATTATCGTGATATTTGCATGTATTTGTTCTGAAAGAATGAAAGAAGTGTTCTGAATGAGTGAAAAATCACAAAACATACATACGAAGCTTCGGATTTTGGAACCGGGGGGTCTGGGGGGTATTCCATACCCCCCAGTACATAAATAAATATTAAATACATAAAATACATTGATTATTCCCTACATCTCTTTTTTGAAGTTGGTTAAAACGTATTTAATATTTTATTTTTACATTAAATTACTAAAATTCTTTTTGTGTAAAAATTGATGTTTTTTGAGCTCTAAGAGGGAGGAAATCACCTCTATAGCCCTCCACTGGATCCGCTACTGCTAGTGTATAATGACGAAATGCTGGAAACTTGATATAAACTTTTAGGTAGATGATTTCAGTTTAACTTTTGTTGTTCTAGTTTTAGATTACTAGTGCTTAAGTCTTCAACTTAGTACTAGGTTGTATTGATGATAATGTGGCTGTTTGATGTTCATTTCTTAGCCAGTGAATTAAATCAAAATTGGCGATCTAATGTTTTACGAAATATATGCTCTCGGAACTGATGAGTTATATCTCCAAGTTAGTTAACAAACACCTAACTTACAATCGTCTACCTTAAATAATTTCAAGATAGATTTAGAGGCGGTAGCTTAGCTTAAATTTTTTTTATTAAAGAATGATGATATTAATTTGTCTTTTGGAAGTCTTTGGCACAAGATGTTTGGTCGGACGATCATCTGGGATTAAAACAAATTTAGGGCTATGTGGACTTCCTTGAATTCTATAAAACTGTTCGAAATGGCTGGTGGTTTTTGGTTCTTGATCCTGTCAGAATTTCTTCTAAATATCTGTTGGATAGCAGGTTTGACTTTGACATCAAAGACATAAAAGACATAAATATGTCCACCTCAGGGGTCGGCAACCTCTGGCTCCTAAGCCGCACGCAGCTCTTTGGCCCCTTGAGTGTGGTTCTACCAAAATTCACTAGGAGCGAATCCAAGAAGGAGGCGACTGACTCTCAAAAGAAATCTTACGGTTAACCCGTGTATCTTCAATTCAAAGTCTCAATTCGATTCTTTGTTGCAAAAAAACAGTACAGTTGCGGCTGGGCTTCTGCGACTGAAGTCGCAGTGATTGTTCTCCAAGATTTCTTCTGGGAGTATTTTCTGAGAATGCGATTGTCGCAGACGACTATAAGGTAACAGTTTCATTAGAAAGCATGATTTATATGAAAACATGAAAGATATGATTCCTTAGCTGCAGTTGCAGTGATGAATTCTTTGATGCTGTCTTACCGACTGCTACAATCGCATTCTCCCTTCCCATAAGAAAGCATGGGGAGAATCGCCGCAGCTAAGGAATCATATCTAAGTTAATCCGAAGTCAACTGATATTGATCCTATTAAAGTGGCCAAAGCTAGAGTTAACCTTGGGTTAACACGATAGATAATATGATTTCTGCAGTTCTCTTCTCCATGCTTTCTTATGAAACTGTTACCTAGAGTCGCGTGCGACAATCGCATTCTCAATCCGCTAAATGAAGGAGATATGAAAGAAGCCAGCACAGTCAAGTACTTCGGCTGGTATGGATCTGGGTTTCATCCCCGATAAGTTTCGCAATGTCGGAAACTTTGAGCGACGCGACGGAGTATTCTTAGAGCTCAGCAAGAGCTAAGGAATCACACCATTAGCTGAGCGAAATTGTCGGCACAAAAACTATGGGCTGCGACTGGAGTCGCAGTGACTACTCTCCATGCTATCAGAAAGCATGATTCATATAAAAGCAGGAAAGTTATGAATCTTTAGCTGTGGTTGACGCTCTGCGACTCCATGCTCCATGCTTTCTTATGAGACTGTTACCTTAAGTCGCCTGTGACGATCGCAAAACACTCCCATAAGAAAGCATGGAGAGCATTTACTGCGGCTTCAGTCGCAGAGCCCAACTGCAGCTAATCATTCATAACTTTCCTGCTCTTATATCAATCATGATCTCTTACAGCATCAGCATGGAGAGCAGTCACTGCGACTTCAGTCGCAGAGCCCCAGCCGCAGCTAAGAAATCACACCTTAGCTAGTCATGGACGCAACCTTAAGGACGCATGGAGGACGGAAATGAAACCTAAAAGTGGGTTTCCTTAGCTGAAGCTGAGGTTCTGCGACTTAAGTCGCAGTAAATGCTTTCCTTGCTGATGCTGTAAGAGAGCATGATTGATATAAAAGCAGGAAAGTTATGAATGTTTAGCTGAGGTTGGGGCTCTGCGACTGAAGTCGCAGTGAATGCTCTCCATGCATCCTTATGAGACTGTTACGTTAGAGTCGTTTGGAAAGATCGCATTCTTAGGAAACACTCCTATAAGAAAGTACGGAGGGCATTTACTGCGAATTTTACGGCGACTGACTCTCAAAAGAAATCTTACGGTTAGCACGTGTATCTTCAATTCAAAGTCTCAATTCGATTCTTCGTTGCAAAAAAACAGTACAGTTGTGGCTGGGCCTCTGCGACTGAAGTCGCAGTGATTGCTCTCCAAGATTTCTTCTGGGAGTATTTCCTGAGAATGCGATTGTCGCAGGTGACTCTAAGGTAACAGTTTCATTAGAAAGCATGATTTATATGAAAACATGAAAGATATGATTCCTTAGCTGCAGTTGCGGCTCTGCGACTGCAGTCGCAGCGATCAATTCTTTGATGCTGTCTTACCGACTGCGACAATCGCATTCTCCCTTCCCATAAGAAAGCATGGGGAGAATCACTGCGACTTCAGTCGCAGAATCCCAGTCGCAGCTAAGGAATCATACCTAAGTTAATCCGAAGTCAACTGATATTGATCCTATTAAAGTGGCCAAAGCTAGAGTTAACCTTGGCTTAACACGATAGATAATATGATTTCTTTCTTGCAGTTCTCTTCTCCATGCTTTCTTATGAGACTGTTACTTTAATGTCGCCTGCGACAATCACACTCTAATGAACGACTCTCATATGAAAGTATGGAGAGCATTTACTGCTACTATAGTCGTAGAGCTCAGCAACAGCTAAGGAATCACACCATTATGGACACAAAAACGAGCCTAAAGTTTAGCAGCAACTTCTGCGTTCAGTTGTCAAAATTATAAAGTTGTAAGTATAAACCGGGGGGTCTGGGGGGTGTGGAACACCCTCCAGTACATATAGTAAAATTCCCATTCTTCTAGAATACCTACAGATGACAGAATAATTATACAAATTTCGTCGGAAAAAGCTGGAAAATTTTTTGTTTTAGCACAAAAATGAGGAAAATTTTCTAAAAAATTAAACTTTTCCAACTTTTTCTGGCGAAATTACTATAATTATTCTGTCTTTTGTAGGTATTCTAAAAGAGTGGGAATTTTGTTAATGAACTGGAGGGTGTTCCACACCCCCCAGACCCCCCGGTTTACACTTTTGACTTTATAGTTTTAACAACTGAACGCAGAAGTTGCTGCTAAACTCTGTGAGCAGTAAGGCACTTAAATAAATGTTTTTTGTGGAACCTTGTTAATCTATTCAGTCAATGTCCCGACTAGCCCCACGTTCAAGTGCAATACTCGCACAACCAGCCTACTTATTAAAAAAATTTATTCAAACGTCAGACATTTGAAAGGTATACGATATTGACTGTTTGAATCGTAGTACCTACCAAATCGTAGTAAATTGCACATACAGTCAGTGGAATGGAGTTAATCGATATTCGATATTTTTTTATCCAACGAATTCTATTTTTTTAGTAGACCTATAAAAATCAGTAAACTTATTAACGTGCTAGTCAAGGATCAATTCTTCTTCTTCTTCTTTTTCTTTTTTTTTTCACTTTTAGGCTAGGATAAGCTCCTGTTTGCCTTGATCTCAGGCTCCCAAGGAACATTTCGACTTGAGAAATGCCTGCCAGGTCCCTAAAATTTTATAGGTCCCTGCACCTGTAAGGAACCTATAACGGCCCTGGCACAAGCTTGTGACAGGGCAATTAGGCCCACATTGATGCCTGTAATCACCCTGTGACAGGTTTCTGGCAAACCTTGCCAAGTCCCTGGCAGGAACTTGTTCAAATCAAACTTCCGGGACAGGGGGTTTCATAGACAAATATTTCCATGTACAAAAGAAGAAATTATTATAATTTAATTTATTGCAAGACAGCTGTGTCAGGAGCTGAAATCACTATTAGTCTGTAAGCATATTAAGTGATTTAAATCTGAGGAATAGCTTGCTGGGATCGTCTCAGATGCGCCCGAAACCGTAAAGATCACAGATCACAGATCACAAAATAATAATGTAATAGGCAAAAAAGATACAAAAAAAAGATAAGATAAAAAAAAAGAAAACACAGGTCTATTTCTGTCTGTGGCGGCTCGTCAGAGGAGGCAAGGGAGGCTTAGCCTCCTCTGAATTTCTGGAATGAATTTTCGATTGTAAGATCTATCATTAGATACTTCTTCCACAATACATATCCAAAACGTTATGTAAGGCTACCGCGGAAGCAGTATCCGATTCCGCCGATTTTAAAAGTGGTTTGAAATATTGCCCGAGATTAATTTGTTTAAAATTAATTAATTAATTCATCCCGCATTGGGATTTCTCTAGTAACAGAACGTTTAAACGCCGAAAAAAATCTTCAGATATTCAAAATAAATTTTTTCATTTTCATTTTTCCCTCTTTGTACGAAGGATTAATAATGAAAACTATGTTTTTATGGGCAAATTTTATTTCTTTTGCTATCTGCTAAGTTATATTCGAAATCTTTGTGTGCGCTGCCCAGCACAGTTAAACGGAAACTATTTCTGTTTTTATTTTAATAATAAAAAAGTCAATTTATTTCGTGTAATCTTTATATCCAGCCTTCATATTAAAGTATAATTACGTCGATAACCATTTCACAAAAGTTAAAACAGACCGCAGGTAGCAATTTAATAAGTTCATCAAAATCTCTGAAATCCATTAAATGATACTCGTCGTTACAAAGTAGATGAGAATTTAATTTCCTAGCTTATTAATTAGCAACAAAAACTCAACATCAATTTTGTTACGCTGAAATATAAATCAAGCGACAAGGACATAATAATAATATTTGATTAAGTTTATTTTTTGAGGGTCCCCGGTAGGAAAGAAAATTACAATAGGAACATAAAATAGAAGAGTTAATCTGGTACGGTAAATGTTAATGTCTATTTCTGCAATGTAAGCATGACTTTCTGATAAAATAACATCGTGTAATGGAACCAAGAATTAGCGGGTTTATTACGTAATTAAAGATTAAGCCATTTAAGCTTAAAGCAATTAGAGCTTCTTATTGTAACGAAAATTACATCCACTTATTAGATTTCTTAATTATTAATAACATAAAATTTAAATTACCTACTGTAACAAAAAATAGGATACTTCTCGTGACTGACATCCAAAATTCAAAAATTATAGTTGGTCTGTAAAAAATAATAAAAGTGGGCTTGATGTCTTGGGGACCGAGATATTATTTCGGATGATCGCTTCACTTGATAATCAGATCACATTCCTAAATCCTAATTAGGAACTGCCAATATCAGGACCACCCACAACAAAAATGGAATCATACAATGCACTACTATTGTCCATTTCAAATGCGTATCAACTTACCAATCTAATAATCTATTTTTATATTAAAACTTCCATTAAATGTAATGTCGAATTTTCAGAGCACAATGGAATACAAAAAATTAGTTTTCCACATTTCTACACCAAAATTGAATTGTTATTTCATACAAAGTACTACTTCTCTTAATAACTTACATAGTTTCATTAAAATATAAAATATTATTTCTAACAATGCAGCATACGATAATAGCTACGCGAATCTTAAGAATTCCTTACCATAGAAAAGATTTTTCAGCTACAAGAAAAATATACTAATATTTTATACCATGGCAGTTATTCAATATGCATCATGAATAAATTATCCTTAATCCGATTATCCGATTATCCGATCATCCGAAAAGTACCACAATTTATGAATCCAAAATTTTCTCTAGCAATAAATTTGTTTCCGTTCTTCCGTGATTAAACAAACATCGCCGAAAAAAACTTAGAACTCGAAATAAATCAAACATTTTGATTAATTTTTTTTTTATTTGATTAATTTTATTTAATAATTATATTATTTATTTATTTAATTAATTTAAAGATCTTTAAAGCTCCGAGGCTCTAACTGAAAAATTACGGATCTAAAAAGTCTAATTTGGCTATATTTAACAAAATCCAATTTAAAATAAATTTATTAAATTCAGCCAATAGTGAAACAACTGCTGCATGTATTTACGTGGAGCACACATACCGTCAACAAAATGCGCAACTCACCGAGTTTTACTTAAAGTAGATTATTTCCTAAATTAACCGATATTTGAAGTTCGCCCACAGCGAATTCACTTAGTTTCTTTCATTTCTTCATTTTTCATCCTTCATTTTCTTCAATATCCGTTAGTAGTTATCCTTTATGCCGTAACGGATTATCCGATTTTCGTGTTCCGGTTGTCTTTAATCTCTTATCGAGATTATAAATCAAGTAGTACATCAATTGAGTTGTACAGCAATCGAGATTCCAACTAATCGAGTTGCATATCAGTCGAGTTCCACTGTATTAACCCTTACTTGCCACACTGGGGTGTAGAATACCCCAAGCCCACTTTTCGTTAATTTTCAGTATGTGTACCTGAGACAAGCGGGTTTATGGCATCATCTGTTAGTTATGCTTTTTTTGTAAAAAGTTGTCACTTTTTCGATATTTCAATTTTTTAATAGCATTTCATTTCATTTTTTTGCCATATCGCACCCTGAGATGAAAAGTGTCGTAAGTTCCAAAAAAAAAATTTTTTGTTTTGGTTGATTCTTATGTATATGTTACGGTCAATGTTGACAATTCGATCATTAACGTCAATGGCCGGACAATAATGTCAATGCCCAGCTTAGTTGGGCATTAACGTCATTGGCCGGCCAATTGGCCGGCATTTTGGGCAATGTTGACATTTAAAATTGCATATGTGATTTTCACATCATTGCCCGGGTAATGACGTTAATGTGCAATCCAAAGTGGACAATGATGAAATTACTACTCTACAGATTCTATATTCTATCACTCTTTCAGTTTTGGCTGGAGGAACGACAGCAAATCACGGATCCACCGTAAAATGAATTAATTAAATTTAACTAATTTTTTCTCCGGGCTGCTTTGGCTGACGTAAACACGACAAATCATGAATCCACCCTACAATGATCGTTTGTCTAAATTAAATAAAAATCTCTGTGCACTTATGAGGCCTTGAAAAGGGCCGATTTGCTGTCATTTACACGGAAAGGTGCGTGCACGACAAATAATTGTCCCGGGTTGAAGTTCATCTCCATTTTGCTGTTCCTTATAGTAATTATTCTATAATATCATCATTGTCCAATCCATGTTGGCCATTAACGTCATTGACCGGCCAAAGACGTAAATATTACAATCATATGAAAATATTTACATCATTGCCCACCATTAACGGGCGTTGACGTCAATAGCCGGTCAATGACGTTAATGGCCAACGTAAATGGGCATTGACGTCATATATATTAACGCTCTTTTCAATGGTATCAAAAACAAAACAATTTTTTTCGGAAGTTACAACACTTTTCATCCCAGGGTGCGATATATAACCCATATCAATACAAGAAATTAACTCTTGAAAAGTAATAAAAAAATTGACAACTTAAAATATTCAATAGATTATTTGAAATAACATGCGTTCTATGGCTGTGGTGCAATGCACCCCAGTATGTCACGTAAAGGTTAACTTATTAGTGAATAACAGTGAAATCCGAGAGGGAAATTTGATGTACAAGAAACGGGAAATCTGGAAAAATCTTAGGAAATCTCAGGCAATCATAAAAAATTCTAGGCAATCTTAGGAAATCCGAAGAAATCTTAGGAAATCTCAAGCAATCTTAAGAAATCCCAGGTAATCTTAGGAAATCTGAAGTAATTCCGGGAAAATCTGAGGCAATCCCGAGAAATACAAGGGAATCTTTTGCAATCCATGGAAATCTTAGAAAATCGAAGGAAATCTTAAGCAATCTTGGAAAATTTTAGGCAATCTTAGGAAATCCGAGGAAATCTTAAGAAATCACAGGCAATCTTAAGAAATCTGTGCCAATCTTAGGAGATCCCAGGTAATCTTTAGAAATCTCAAGCAACCTCAAGAAAATCCAGACAATCTTAGGAAATCTGAGGAAATTCCGGGGATATCTGAGGTTATTCCGTGAAATACAAAGGAATCTTTTGAAATCCAAGAAAATTTTTTGCAATCCAGAGAAATCTTAGGAAATCTTAAAAAATCTGAGGAAATTCCGGGGAAATCTGAGGCAATTCCGAGAAATACAAGGGAATATTTTGCAATCCAAGGAAATCTGAGGAAATTCAGGGAAAATCTGAGGCAATTCCGAGAAATGCAAGGAAATCTTTTGCAATCCAAAAAATTTTTTGCAATCCAAGGAAATCTTAGAAAATCCAAGGAAATCTTAGGCAATTCATGGAAATTTTAGGAAATCCCAGAAAATCTTAGGTAATTCAAGGAAATCTTAAGATATTTTAGGAAATCTAAGAAATCTTAGGCAATCCAAAGAAATTTTAAGCAATCTGTGGAAATCTTAAGAAATCTCAGGAAATCTTAGGAATCTGAGGCAATCTTAGGAAATCCCAAGCAATCTTAGGAAATCTGAGGCAATTCCGAGAAATACAAGGGAATATTTTGCAATCCAAGGAAATCTGAGGAAATTCCGGGAAAATCTGAGGTAATTCCGAGAAAGGCAAGGAAATCTTTTGCAATTAAAGAAAATTTTTTGCAATTCAAGGAAATCTTAGAAAATCTAAGTAAATCTTAGGTAATTCAAGGAAATCTTAAAAAATTTTAAGAAATCTAAGGAAATCTTAGGAAATCTGAGGCAATCTTAGGAAATCCCAAGCAATCTTAGGAAATCTTAGGAAATTCCGGGAAAATCTGAGGTAATTCCGAGAAATGCAAGGAAATCTTTTGCAATCCAAGAAAATTTTTTGCAATCCAAAGAAAATCCAAGGAAATCTGAGGCAATCTTAGGAAATCCCAAGCAATCTTAGGAAATCTCAAGCAATCTTAAGAAAGCTCAGACAATCTTAGGAAATCTAAGGTAATCCCAAGAAATACAAGAAAATCTTTTGCAATCCAACTAAATCTCAGGAGATCTCAGGCAATTTTAGGATATTTTAGGCAATCTTAGGAAATCTGAGGCAATCGTAAGAAATCCCAGGCAATCTTAGGAAATCTGGGGCAATCTTAAGAAATCCCAGGCAATCTTAGGAAATCTGAGGCAATTCCGAAAAATACAAGAGAATATTTTGCAATCCTAGGAAATTTTACGCAATCTTCGGAAATTTGAGGAAGTTTCGGGAAAATCTGAGGCAATTCCGAGAAATCCAAGGAAAAATTTTGCAATCCAAGGAAATCTTAGAAAATCCAAGAAAAACCTTTTTGCAATCCAAGTAAATCTTAAGAGATCTCAGGCAATTTTAGGATATTTTAGGCAATCTTAGGAAATCCCAGGCAATCTTAAGAAATCTGAGAAAATTCCGGCAAAATCTGAGGCAATCCAAGGAAATCTTAGATAATCTAAGGAAATATTAAGCAATTCAATGAAATTTTAGGAAATCCAAGAAAATCTTAGGTAATTCAACGAAATCTTTAAAAAAATTTAGAAAATCAAGAAAAAAAATCAAAGAAAGGAACTCTGGTGTACAAAAATTTGGTTTGCGGTTTTCCCCTCGGTGAAAGCCGTGATTACCTGCTAGTAAAATCTCTGCAAATTTTAAGAAATCCGAAGAAATTTTGGGAAATCTCAGACAATCTTAAGCCTAGGAAATCTTTTGCAATCCAAGGAAATCTTGTGAAATCCAATTAAATCTTAAGCAATTCAAGGAAATTTTAGAAAATCCAAGAAAATCTTAAGCAATCTGAGGAAATCTTAGGAAATCCCAGGCAATCTTCGGATAGCTGAAGCAATCTTTTGCAGTTCAAGTAAATCTTTGGAAATCTGAGAAAATTCCAAAGAAATCTGAGGCAATTCCGGGAAATCCAAGGAAATCTTTTGCAATCCAAGGAAATCTTAGAAAATCCAAGGATATCTTAGAAAATCCAAGGAAATCTTAGGCAATTCAGGGAAATTTCAGAAAATCCAAGATAATCTTAAGCAATCTGAGGAAATCTTAGGAAATCCAAGGCAATCTTCGGATAGCTGAGGCAATCTTTTGCAGTTCAAGTAAATCTTAGGAAATCTGAGGCAATCTCAAGAAATCCCAGGTAATTTTAGGAAATCTGAGAAAATTCCGGAAAAATCGGAAGCAATCCCGAGAAATCCAAGAAAATCTTAGGAAATCTAAGAAAATATTAAGCAATTCAAGGAAATTTTAGAAAATTCAAGAAAATCTTAGGTAATTCAAGGAAATCTTAAGAAATATTAGAAAATCAAGGAAAAAAATCAAGGAAAGGAAATCTGGTGTACAAAAATTTGGTTTTGTGGTTTTCCCCTCGGTGAAAGCCATGATTACCTGCTAGTATATCATAACAGCCCTAATGTATCTGTTTGTTGTCTACCTGTATATCTGTCCGTCACGCACCTCTAAATTAAAAATGTCTTCATTTCATTATGAATTGTTACTTTACTACTAATTCTGCAAAGATAGAAGCACTGCTTGGCGTTTATGTGAGTAACTACTAAAAGCCGAGATTTCCGGTTCGATCCCGGGCGGAGTAAAAATTTTATTCTGACCGTTTTCTCTCGGTAGGCAATGGCAAACCACAAAAATATCTGCGAAGAAAGTCTATCTAAAAACATAAAACAAGTGATTACTACACCCTTGTACTGCCGATATTGCCGTAACGCTATCAAACGTCAACAATATGGCGGCTCTATTACGTACACTTGGTGTTGTTTTGAGTTTGATTCTGAATTATTTCACGAAATAAAATACCAAAAGCATGCAAACGTTTGGCATATAAACAAAACTTTCTATACCAACTACGGTATACGTCTTAGATTAACTTAGTAATTTTCCGTGTGGTGGCGTTTGCTTAATGTAAATCGCGAATTAACTCTCCCACTTACTAGGTACTGAATTGTCTGACATTAATAATATAAAATATTTCATATTGCCAATTTTTTGAATTAACTTTAATTAAGATAATTAATTTATCTTTTTTACGGGGGGGGGGGCGTCCCAAAATCTTACGTGCTCTTATGTGAGGGGGGGGGTCAAAAATTACTAAAATTGTCTTTTCGTAATTAATGGACACCCGTTAGGAAATGCGAAACTTAAATTTATTATTTGTCTACTACTGATACTCATAAATGGATTAACGAGAGATATTTTAATGGAACAATTACTAAGTAATATGTAACCTTTGAAGGCCTTTGAAGTCTTTGAAGGCCAACTACGCCAAGAAAGCGATGACGCAATCTATAAAGTCGGAGCAGGCAGGAACTGCCTATACCTTGAAAAACAGCAGAAAAATGAGGGTATTCTATACCCCCCAGACCCCCCGGTATACACTCATTGTTTTGTGCTTTTAAAACTTAAATTTGAAATCTAAGTAGCTTTAGGGGACTAAACTTGGGGATTCACAAAAGATTGTTTTGCTGCTAAGTGAATAAATAATTTTAATTTTGGCCGCCCGGAAGTAGAAGTTAAGATGTATTTGGTTCATATAGGCTAAGTCATGTTTCAGCTTCAAGCTTCTCAAGTTTCTCAAATTTTTTTTTTTTGAGCCTGAGGTTAAACTTATTTATTTATAATTGCAACTTTAAATATTGATTGAGCTGCAGCTATTGGCAAACCGGGGGGTCTGGAGGTTATGAAATACCTCCCAGTGCACTGCACATAACGGAAGATATCCGTAAAGGACCTATATACTTTTAACTATTTGGCTACTGAATAATTCGCGAACAAAAAGATAGAATGCACTGGAAGGTATTCCATACCCCCCAGACCCCCCGGTATGAACTCAATGTTTTTGCATTTAAAACTTAATTTTAAAATCTAAGTCATTCTAAGGGTTTTATAATACTTTAAAGCTTGGGGCTCCGGAAAAAATTGTTTTGTTGCTAAGCGCACAAATCATTTTAATTTTGCCAACACGGAAGTTGAAGTTAAGTCAAGTTAAGTCATTCAGCTTCGAGCTTCTCAGATTTTATTCATTTTTTGAGCCTGAGGTTAAAAATATTTATTTATAATTACAATTTTGAATATTGATTGAGCTGCAGCTATTGGCAAACCGGGGGGTCTGGGGGGTATGGAATACCCCCCAGTGCACTCTTTCTTTATGTTCGCGAAGTACTCAGAAGCCGAATAGTAAAATATAATATGTAGGACCTTTACGGATATTATCTGTTATCTGTCTATAGGTGACTGGTGCGCTGATATTGTGCACTGGGGGGTATAGCCCCCCATAGGGATAGCCCCCGGTATAAACTCATTGTGTTTGCATTTAAAACTTAATTATAAAATCTAAGTCATTTTAGGGGTTTTATAATAGTTTAATCCTTGAAGGCTCCAAAAAAGATTGTTTCGCTACTAAGCCGACAAATAAATTTAATTTTGCCTGCCCGGAAGTAGAAGTTTAGTAAGTTCGGTTAAGTCAGGTTTCGACTTGTTTCAAGCTTTTTCAAGCAAAAAAAAAAAATTTTAATTGCAAACATTACAAAGAGCATTGTTTAATGAAAACTTAAAAAAAACGGGACACAAAATTAATACTTATGACATTGTTTTAATGTTTGGGGTTTGCCGCACCCCACCTATATGCTGATGGGATTTTTTCCACTTAGGTAACGCTAGGTTTTAATAAGAAAGAAAAAAGCAAAACCCAATAATTAATTTTTTATTCGTTCAAATTTAGTTGGTTATTCGTCCGGGCCCTTGAAGGATTCCGGGCCCCCCTCTCTGGTTGGGCCTGATTATAGTGCAGTAGTCAAGTGTAATGGTAAAAAAGTTTAGAATTAAAGAAGTTAATTATTATCAACAAAATAAAATAGTAAAGAAGTAACAAAGAAGAAAAAAGTTAAAAAGTTAAGAAATTAAGAAGTAAAAAAAGAAGAACTAAGACGACGAAAAAGACAAAGGAAATATAGAAGAAGGAAGATAGAGAAAGACAAGAAGAAAAAATTTTCAATGCAAAATTCTCAATCGAAATTACCTATGCCTGGAAATTACTAAGCTTAGCTGTTCTGTGGAAATGCAATTTTGATTTTTTAAATTTTTTAATATTGTCGAGTTTCCAGCAAGGAAAGTTTTTCGGAGGACCCACTTTGGATGCCGAGTGCTACGAGAAAAATGTTGGTATCGACGAGGGCGCTTTTAACCTATGTTAAACACTTAGAAGCATTCTAATGCTCTATGCTTTTAATTTCCTCCCTCAGGACTCGAGGTGGTTTCGTTCTTAAAAAGTAGCAACAGCAACAGTTTCGAGGCGCTTAATTAATTTGGTTACTTAAAAATGCTTTTACATATTTCGGCAGACAAACGAAGATAGGGAGTAATTTAGTAATTTATAATAAATAACCGAAATTGTAAGTTCATTGATGCTCTCGAGCTTATTCCATATTGAGCAAATAATTTCATTGTAATAATAAAGTTATTGTTGCTAAATATTGGTACTTAGCTTGGGCATTTTAGTTTCATGTGTTTTGTATCTCGACGATTTACCTTTGACGCAGTAAATTAATTAATTTAGAAGTCTCTAGGAAATAATCTCCACAAAGAGCACGAAGCAACAAATTATAGTTTGCATTTCGAGATGAAAGGGAAATTTAACACCGAAATCATACCAGACGATCTAAATTTCTTAATTTTTGCACTTTTTCATATTTTAAATGGTTTTCCATATTAAAACAAAGCAAGTAGGTTAAATATCTCAATATAAATGCCAACTGTGAGCTATAACACAAAAACCGACATCATATAGGAAACAATGCGACAAAGAGAATAACTGACAAAGGAAAATGCTCTAGGCAAATGAATCTGCACTCTACAAAGATGGACTGCTCTAAGTCCAACAAACGTTATTGTGCTGCATTACTTTGTAAAAATCTCCTTCCTCTTTAAAATATCTAAAAAGAAAATTTTCTTCGTTCCAGTTCTAGTTTCCATATATCCCATTCCGACTTTAATTGCGAAAATCGATTTTTTTCCAAGATCAAATTCGTGGTGATAATATGACGATGATATAAGGATCGTCTGGAGGGCTTGGTTGTGAAATTCACTAAATCTCCCACGATAGCATAAGAACATAATCGAATAGCTTAGTGATTATATAGGATGTTTTTGTGGCTGTGGCGGTAAGCGTTGGCGACAATTTTCAGAGTGATTAATGATCTAAGAAGGGAAATAATTAGGATCAAGTAGGCGGTTTACAAAATAAATAGCTCCGTTACGTTTCATATAGCAAGACAATATGGAACAGTAATCAGTGTTGCGATTCAACAGTTGGACCACCTGAAATTATCGAAACCGTAAAAAAATTGTAACAGGTAGTCACGCTTTTTTGTACTCGTCAGGTGGTAAATGTGCTTCAGGTACTTAACTTCCATTATGTTAGGAGTGCAAGCTGCACTCAGGTGCATAGATTATCTTTTATTCTAAATTCTTGATCTGCGGTAGCTAAATTCTGTTTACTCATTCATTCAGCTTTTTAAGCGACCTTGTCTCTCATTCTACATTAAGAAATCAGACTCGCAGCCATTTGTTTAGAGCAAAAAAACTTTTTCAAGTTTTAAGGTCAGGCGTGCAAAGCCAAAGTTAATTTGTCGGTAAGTTAAAGTGTGGGGTAATACATCTTATCATCTTTGGTTTTATTATTTGAATTACTCATTAATCATATTTAATTCATAATGATTTTTTATCTACTGCAACAAATTGGTACTGACGGTAAAGTAAAATAAAAAAATTAACCTTTTTTTTTATTATGGCGTCGGAAGGGGGAAAATCTTCCAAAAGACACCACCAATCCGTATTGGTGGTAGTGTGGGATTTTTACCCACTAAAAACCCCCTCCCGTTGGAGTGTCCGGAACTCACTCGCGCATTTCTTCCGTAACACTACCCGCTAGGTGTTCTGCCCTTTCGGGACTTTTTTCTTCTTACACTTGGTTGTTGATCTTTTCCTCCTGGTTTGTTCTTTGCTTCTTTCTCTGTTCGTCCTCTTTTGCTCCGATGATCTCCTTTGACAGAGCCTCAACAGTTTCCCATGCCTCGCTGGATGTTAACATGTATTGGACCACGGTTTCTGGGGTCCAGGGTTGTCCCATCTTCGTGATCGCTGCGGCTCTGTAGGGTTCTTATTTAGAACACCGTGTGTTCCACGGTGTCCTCCACGTCTGGGCAGTTGGGGCTGCTCGCCTTCTTGAATCGGAACAGGTAAGATTCGAAGCACCAGTGACCCGATAGTACCTGCGTCAACTCGTAGGATGTTTCGCCATGGTCTCGGTTGTACCAGCCTCTAAGGTCTGGGATGAGGCGGTACGACCATCTGCCCTTTTCGCTCTTGCTCCATCTGTCCTGCCATGCTTCTATTGATAGCTTTCTCAGGTGTTCTCTATTCTGATGGGGTTGATGGAAGGCGGCTTTCCTTTCTTGCTCCAGGAGATCTGCCGGTATCAGGGATGCCAGGAGGATTACCCCCTTGTAATTCGCAGGGCCATCTTCCGCTGGACCTTGGTCATTAAACCCGCGTATTTTTGCACCTTTAGTCCATCTGCCCATATGGGCGCCCCATATAGCACACTGGCCACGATTCTCCGCTTCCTCTCCGCTGGGCCACCGACGTTTGGGAGGAGCCTGGAGATGGATGCCGTCGCTCTTTCCGCTTTGGATGTTGCTGCCACTACATGCGGACCAAAGGATAGGTTGTGGTCCACCTGTACCCCCAGCACCTTGATAGTCTTCTTGGGTGATACGACTATATCCGGCAGACGTATCTGAATAGCTCTATGCTTTCGTCTTACGCAAACAAGTACTGCCTCGGTCTTTTCGGGTACCAGGGTCAGTCCCTTGGACGCCATCCATCTCCTTATGCATTCTATGGTCTTGGATGTTTTTTCTTCAATGTCTTCTTTTGTCTTACCCACCACTATCGCATTAACGTCGTCGGCAAACCCTATCAGGGTGACGTCCTGTGGCAACGGTAGCGTGAAGACCTCGTCGTAGATTACGTTCCACAGGAGCGGCGCCAATACAGAGCCCTGTGCTACCCCCGCAGTGACGTCGTACGACATGTTCTGGTATATGATTGATCTGGGGTTCACATAATCTGAGATCAGGTTATAAAGGGCTCCATTTATTTCTCTTTTTTCAAGTTCTTCTTACGACGATGATGTCGAGACGATGATGACGTAATTCCGCGTCCTCCAGGTACCCATTCTGGCTCGGCTTACCGTTTTGGTTAGGACTTCTAGGGCGTGGGTTGTTGACCGCCCCTTCCTGAATCCAAACTGGCTTGGTGACAGTCCGCCATGAATTTCTACTTCGGCAAGTAATCTGGTCAGGATGAATCTTTCGTACACCTTGCTGAGATGATTTAGCAGGCATATGGGCCTGTAGGACGACGGAAGGTTTGGTGGCTTATCCCCTTTCTTTAGAAGGACTAGTCTGGTAGTTTTTTCTCCTTTCTCGCTAAGTTGTTCAGTGTCTCCACTACCCATTTGGGTCTCTCCTCGCAGAGTCTTCTGATTAGCCTTGCCGGAACATCGTCGGGACCTGGGGCTTTTTTGACGTTGGTTCATGTTTCCGGCTATGTCATGCAGTTCTTTTATTGTGAGCTCTGGAATTGTATCTCAGCTCTTTTGTATGGTTCTCTCAAAGGCTGGGTGAGGCGGGAACAGCGTTTCTATGACTCTCTGAGTGTGTTCCTGGGCTAGGTCTAGCTTGGCCCTCGCGCCCAATCTCTTGCACACGATTTTGTAGCCTTGACCCCAAATGTCCCTGTCTAGGTCAAGTAGTTGGTCATCCCATTTCTTCTTTTTGGACCTGCATATTTCTTTTTTAAGGCTTTTTCTTTCCTCTTTGAGTTGGTATTTTAGGGTTTCGGTCTCTTCTGGGTGGTTTCTTGATATGTGGAATTTTTTATTTTGTTGCACGCTATTCTGATTTCGGCTATTTCTGTGGTCCACCAATAGACCGGAGGTTTGTTGATCTTAGCTCTCGGTATGCAGAAGTTGTGCTGTTTTGGAGCAATTAGGATTGATCTGAATGAAGGGGTCTTGTTTCCCCCTCCATTGTGGGCATCTATAACCAAATTGGTGTGGTCCGTTGCATTTCGGACATTTTGTTCTGTTGCGGCATGACGCTGCTTTGTGGCCCTTTTCTCCGCATCGTAGGCACGTGTCGTCGAGGTGTATAGTACTTCTGCAGGTGTCGGCTTTGTGGCCCTCTGACCAGCATCTTTGACAGACGGCCCGAAAAAACCTCTCCTTGGGCTTGCACCCCTTTACTAGTCCTATTGTTAGTGAAACCATTTTTAGTTGCTCTGACGCCTCCCTGTCTGACGAGATTACCGCCTTACATGATCTCCCTCTGTTATGTTTTCTGATCGGGCTTCTTCCACCTCTTCAAAGGTGGTATATTGGGCTAGTCCCTGAATTTCCCATCTTGTTTTTGATTCTCTAATTCTGATTGCTTCTTCAGTAACAATCTTAGCCAGTTGCTCTTTAAGGCTACTGGCTTTGCCTTTTGTCTCGAGCAGGAGTTCTCCCGTCGTTATTGTCTGGATCCTACTAACGTTGAGATCCAGGTTTTGTGACTTGGCTTCTGCTTTTATCTATTCTAAGAGTTCTTTGGTGGTGGCCATGGGTTTAATTATGACCGCCTCCGATCTTTTAGTCCCTTTTGGAGCTTGCGTTAGTGTCTTTGGTTTTGGTTTTCCTATGCGTTTCTTTCTTTGGACCAGCGTGTACTCCCCCTCTCCGTTTTTGTCAGGGGTGGGGACCACAATTGGTTCTTTCCAGTTCAGGACCGAACCTAACCTAACCTAATCTAACGCTGTAAAAACCCATGTGGCGCCACCTTATTGTCACTAATTTAAATTCGGAAAATTTTCTTTTGGCAAAGTGTATTGTCATCGGGGACGAATAGATGTGCAAAATTTTAGCTCGATTGGATAGCACGAACTGGGTCAAATTTGACTTCCTAAGTTTTGCCGTATTCAAGCAAGCATGCAGAAAGGTGAAACTAATATAAAGGATTTAATAAATAAGACTCAATGCCGTCATCATCATTTACTTTACTAAAATTTTGCTGGATAACTACTGAATAAAAATTGAATTTTGGTCCCTAGGTTTCAGTTTCAGCAGCCATAAGGTCTAAATGCTGAAATGTTCGTTTCAGAAATAAAGGCTAATTATCCTACAATGGGCAGAAATTCCACCGCTTGAATGTAAATGTATCGCGATTTACATTAAACTAACGCCACCACGCGGAAAAACATTCAGTTAATCTAATACGAATGGTTGGTATAGAAAGTTTTGCTTATAAACCAAAGGTTTGGATTCTTTTGATGTTCTATTTTGTGAATTATCATTTCACCTGAGTTTTACGGTAAAATAATTAAAAATCAAACTCAAAACAACATCAAGTGTACGTAATGGAGCCGCCATGTTGTTGACATTTGGTAGCGTTACGAGCGTCGGAAATTTTTCAGGATTTCAGTTGAGATTTACTGGTGGAAAAAGTGTAGTCTACGATACGAGTGAAGATAGATAATTTTTATAAATTAATATAATTCTGTTAAATCGTACCGGATTATGGGGAAACCGCGTTATAAGAAACCCATAATTATATGAAAAATATACCGTCTAATACTGGAACCGCATGGAAATATCACAATAAATTGGGGGTTGGTATTCTAACGAAACGTCAGTTAATTCAACATGACCACTTGTTTTGTCAAAGTGTTTGGATGTGTTGGTGTTAACAACATGGCCGCTTGTTATCAGCTGTTAGTTTACCTGTAAAACAATGTATTTTTAACGTTGTTTTTTGTCGAAGTAAGTTAGTCACAATATAAATGGCATTAAAGAACCATAAGTACGGTTTTTCGTTGAAATCTTTTTGTACAAAACCACATTATATCGAAACCTCCTGATAATGGGAGGGAGTATCGTAAAGCTTCAACCGCTTTATATAGGGCACCGCGTAGTAGGAGGGTTTGCTCTATAATATTCCCATACATCTGGATTTTCTTTTCGTTTCAAATAGAAAAGTGGGATTTTCTATGCTATCAGGAATATATATAGTGAATATGATACAGGCTTCATCTTCTTCTTTTTTAACCGTTTAACCCAGGAGTCGAATATCATCGATCGATTGCAGAAACCATAATAAAACGGGTCCGAGATTAAACGTATTTATTTATAATTATAGCTTCAAATTTTGATTGAGCTTCAGTGTAGCCATTGACAAACCGGGGGGTCTGGGGGGTACGGAATACCCCCCAGTGTACGGTTTACTCTTTATTTTAGGACCAATAGTACCTATTAGTTCTTCAGTACCGAACAGTTAATTAGTGGCAAATGCCGGGATCCCTGATTGTGAGCGCCGTATTTGGAAGTCGCAGTTTTGAGAAAAAGAGGGAAGGAAGTGGAAAAGAAAAAATTGAAAGGTTGAGAAGATGATGTAATCTAGTTTGTTGTGTTGGGTATAGTGATTTGGGAATAAAATAAAAGCGTGAACTGGGGGGTATTCCATACCCCCCAGACCCCCCGGTCTATTCTTTTTGTTCTGTGTCTCTTAAACTTAAATTCAAAATTTAATAAGTTGTAGAGGTCCCACAATATCAATATGTTTAAAGATTTGGATATCGAAAGAGATAGATCCACTGCTGATGGGCGTATATGCATGTGAGAAATTTTAGTTTTACATACCCGGGAGTTGAATATCGTTGATCGATGGCAGAAACCATAATAAAACGGGTCCGAGATTACGTATTTATTTATTATTATAGCTTCAAATTTTGATTGAGCTTCATTGTAGCCAATGACAAACCGGGGGGTCTGGGGGGTATGTGGAATACCCCCCAGTGTACGGTTTACTCATTATTTCAGGACCAATAGTATTAGTTCTTCAATACCGAAGAGTTACTTAGTAGCCAATGCTGGGATCTTTGATTGTGAGCGCCTATTTGAAAGTCGCAGTTTTTAGCAGAAGAGGAAAAGAAAAAGTTGAAAAAATCAAAGGAAATTAGAAAATCTGATTTGATTATTATTATATTATTATCCAGAAGGAAATGCAAAAAAATCTTAGAAATAAAAAATTGATGTCCAAGTGTACTCACGAAAAAAATTTGGTTGAAGAAATTATAGTAGTCTAGATCAGGGGTCTCCAAACTACGGCCCGCGGGGCAAATTCGGCCCGTGAGCACCATCAATACAGTCCGCAAAAGCGGGCCTGATGTGCCAGATATTTTATTTACCTACCCAAAATAGTAGTCAAAACACAACAAAAAGTTGTCAAAAAGTAATCTTAATTAAGATGAGCTAGCTAGATCTTGGCCCTCGGGGCTTTGTCGAGCAATCGATGTGGCCCTTAGGCTAAAAAGTTTGGAGACCCCTGGTCTAAAGCATAAGCAATAAAAATTACGGACTATTCAAAGATTTGGGTAAAAAAGCCTGAAATGTCGTACAATTTTTTGATCAGCTGTTTTCATATGGTTACCCCTCTCCCATATATTCAATATATAAAAACATCCCTGAAGCGGCTCCGAGTCAAAAATACTTTTATTTACTACATAAATAAAAAAAAAAATTTGAGTAGCTCAAATAAGTTAAAAAAATTCCGAAGTCGCTCCAACTCAAAATTAGGTATCTAGAAAGATGCAAATCTTTACAAGAACTACACTCGATCTAACCTAAGAGAGAGTTTGCGAGGGACTGATTCGCACGACAAATAAAAGACCTGGGCAAAAACTGGGAATTAAAGTTAAATCTTACAGAAAATATCCAAAAATATAGGTTCTTTGAAATATTGACTTACCGAGATTCAGCCACGATTCGGCAATTACTCTTTCTTTATCTGGCCCATTCAAAATCAAAATTAATTCCTTGATTTAATTAATGGTAAAAAATGTTTACCTTGAATCTAAGAGTTTGAAGTTCGAATGCCAACAAGTCAAAAAAATTATCAGCTTTAATTTAATAATTCTTGGTTTTAAATTCAAAAAAGAATTTCTACGCCACTGGAAGTAAAACAAAAATTGGTTCAAAATAATAAACTTCAATTTTTTTTTAATTTTTCTTCATTTTTTTTCCTCTTCCACTTTAAATATTTTTTTTTCAATTTTAAATTTAATTTTTTATTAAATTAAATAAATAATTCGAACATTAATTTTCTAAATTCTTCGTAAAAAATTTTGAAATTTTTCACATTCCACTCGTCCTGGCCCAGTTCCATTTGCAAATAATTTTTCAGATTCTGAAATAAAAAAAATCATTCGGGATTTGAACAGCGATAAAACAAGTTTAGAACTCACCTTAAGTGCAACAAGCCACATTTTATCCAAAACAAAATTTTGACACCGCATTTCTTTTGTTATGTACTTTTTCAAGCCGTGAAGGTCACTTGAGTTCGACACCAGGTTGAGACGGTTTTCCAACTTTTTCAAAGTTATTTGAGTGCTGTTGCACGTATCGTCGTCGACAGTAAATTTTAGTGTTACTTCGCTGGCGTCGGTGGACGAGAAGGCAGTAAAAACACTAGAATTCAAATTGTGGTAGCAGTTTTTAACTACGGTTTCGAAGAAGTGTTTCGTTTTGCATGCGCACTTAAAAGAGTACTCGGTTTGGGGTAACACAGCAAAATTAGAGAGTGAATTTTGTGTAGCCACATTTTCAGACAAATTAAAGTGGTAGGACAGATCCACATCAACTTCCGATACTCGAATCACACTCCAAACGTTACCGAGGGGCATAAACAGCTTACAGGTCACTCGGCTGGGTTCGGTGGACTCCTCAAATGGAACAATAACAAAAATGCGGTCACGTCCGCCCCTGTTTATGATGACATTTTTACTCACGCAGGTTTTACTGTTTTTTATGCAAAGATTCAACAGCCACTCCTGTGTGAAAATTTTGGCTCCGAACAATTTCGAAATACAAATTTCAACTAAATAAAACTTACAGTTTTCTATTCCTCTCAACGATTCAAACTCACTTTTATGTATTTGTTCATTGTACATGTAAAATAGATCGAAAATCGAACGGAACACTTTAACGAGCACTCGGAAAACATTTTCTCTCGTGAAGTCTTCTTCGAGGGCCACTCGAACTACCATCAGTTTATTTATTTCATTTTCGACTTCCTTCTTTAACCTCTCGTTCACTTTATATTCTTCGTCTATTTTTGTTAAAATTGTTTCGTATTTTGAAAGTTGCGAGGCAGAAATGCGTTCCATCGTTTAGAAACAACAAACAAAGTGAGGTTAGAATTGTTTTCAAACAACTGACACTGACGTTTAGCGGTTATAGACAAATAAATTGTTATGTACAGGGTGATCGAGGCAAGCTGAGAATAAATCAACTTTTGAAAAAGTGAAAAACAAAGGGCTGAAAGCTAGAGATTAAGTCTGTTTGTCAACTTTTTCAAAATGTCAAAAAAAAAAATTTGGAAGAATCTCGTTAATTCACTCAGACAATCTTTTGTACCTTTTATACGTAAGTACTAGTTTTATTTATTGAAGTTACTGAATACTAAAGCATGGAAAATCGATTTCGGAAAACTGCTTATTACGAAACCATATTTACATTAACACATAATATATAATTTATACATCGAAAAACCATCAATCAATAATTTTTTAGTATGTTTATTGTAATATTTTTCTTTCCATTCAAGACTAATGTAATACTTCAGTAAACTTTTAATGTGTTTATATTGATTTATACAGTAAGCTCGTCTAGTTTGGAACAAATGCAATAAAACATTCGGGAATGGATTTCATATTTTTACCTTTTAAAATTTCAATTTTTTCCTTTTCTCTAATTTTAATCGTGCATGATTTTGATCTGTGACTTCTTTGGAAATTTTGTTATTTTTTCTATTTAATGAGTAAATAACTTATTTAAATATTTATTTATTTTCCAAAAAATAAAAAATGTTGGCCAAATAATCTGTCGGTCAAAAACTGGTCGGTCAAATAATCTGTCGGCCAAAAACCGGTCGGCCAAATAATCTGTCGCCCACATGATGTGTCGGCCAAAAACTGTCGGCTAATGGAATTCGGCCAAATAACAGTGATTCAAATTCAAATTGTGTTAACTGTTCTACTCTTAGAAGCAGCAGCGGCTTGTCAGAGAAGGGAATCACTGTCATTTGGCCGAATTCTAATGGCCGACAGTTTTTGGCCGACGGATTATTTTTGGCCGACAGATTATTTTATCGACATTTTTATTTTTTGGAAAATAAATAAATATTGAAATAAGTTATATGGTTTTATTACTTGAGATTAAGCTCATAAAAATAGTTGTTTTTTTTACAAAAAGGCTTAGAGATGCCAAAAAAGGGTGAACCAGAAATACTCGGTAGAATCTCGTTAATCCATTCATGCGCGTCGATGTAGAGCTTCTCATTGGATAATAATTAATCTTTGCTAACATTATTGGGGGGGGGGGGGTATAAATGAAATGATTGTCTTTCGGCCAACAGACTGTCGCCCAAAAGACTGTCGCCCAAATGACGGTCGGCCAAATGACTGGATACCGCCGAATTTAACTTAAAAGCAGATTCCTGCCATTTTAAACTTACGCCTTTCGACATGAAGCGGCTTCAGGAATGTTTTTATTTTCATTATTAAAAAAAAAGAAGGAAAAATAGACCCAATTACCCCAAATTTTGGAGATTCTTATTTTTTAAATTTCTATTCTTCTATTGTTAAATTATAAATTTTGATATTTAAATTATTTTGGATTATGATTCTAATTTTCCAATCAATCTTGATTCTTTCTTCAACCAATCTAATCAATTTTTCAAAATAATCACTTTTTATTTGCAAATGATTAAATTTTATCAAAACTCTCAGACATATAAACTTTTTCCGTCCGCTATGTCGGTCGTACATTGGCAAAAGACTTCATTAAATCCTTTCTGCTTGAATACGGCAAAACTTAGAAAGTCAAATTTGACCCAGTTCGCGATATCCAATCAACCTGAAATTTTGCACATGGATTCGTCTCCGATGACAATATACTTTGCAAAAAAAAATTTTTTTCCGAATTTTCACGTTTTCCGAGAAAAAGAAGGAAACAATTCGATTTTTATGGTTCTATTGAAAAAATTTTTAATCTTTTGTAAAATCGAGTATCCTATACATATAAAGGATTTATAGTGAAAAACTTGTTTTTACCGGTTTATTTTTTTTTATCTCCTAGTTATAATAGTAAAGTCAACCAATTTGCAGCAAATATAAAACTTGACAAATTATTTAAAACAAAATCAAAATCACAAAAATAAAAATTGAAAAAAATTCATGACAATTCAATGAAATTCTATTTTAATTATGCAATATTAATGCTAATTGCGGCCTTCAGGCCGCACAACTAAGGCACTGCCGAACCACAGTAAAGCTTTTCGGTGGGAAATTTTTTCAATTTTGCAACTTTTTTTTTCTTTGCCTCTCTTGCCACTGATCAACTTGATTCATCTACAACTCGATTGGTGTACCACTTGATTGGTGTACTACTTGATTGGTGCGCTACTCGATTGGTATTCAACTTGATTGATAAGAAACTTGACTATATTGATGTCATTAGCTTAGTAAGTTATTCGAACCACTACTGACTCTAAGGTGCTTGGTTCGATTCCGGGCAGAGTCTAAAACTTTCATATATGTCCGTTTTCGTGCTTCGGAGGGCACGTAAAGCCGGTAATCTCCCTAGGTTGATGATTGCCACCATCAACTATTAAAAACTAGGTTACAGGCACTTCCCAATCCGGATTAAGCAACTATGGGGTCTTAATGCTCGGAATTTTTCTATCCGAGAAGGAAGCTAATTATTTTGCAGTAGAAAGAAAAGGCTGAAGAAGAATATGTCGAATATATTGGAATGAAATTTAGTAATATTGGATTCAACTCTTGGAACTCCTGAAGGAAAGAAGGAAATGATAAGTAAACCTGAATTAAGAAGAAGAGAAGGAATTCTCACCCAATGCCAGTAAGTAAGGAAAAATGATTTCGGGTTGACTGCATACATAGTTTAAGTATTCTTGGAAGCTAAGTTTCTCGTCAAAGATCATTTCCAAATATTTTTGCTGTTTGACTATTTGAATTTTCGTTTCGTTGAGGTATATCTTGATATCGGTGTTGCTGGACCTGACTGGTCTATAGCGCACGATTCTGGTCTACACCATTGGTTCAGTCTGACAACGGTATCTTGTAGTTTCTTAGCAAGTTCCTTCTTGCTTTTGCCCTTTGCGTCTGCATAAGCTTGCGTGGTGCCTTGATTGGTATCGTAGTGTGCTTTTTCTTTAAGGTAATCATCTAATAGAATATTCCTATTATTCCTAGGTACCATAGTGAACCCATTAGGTGGCCTAGATGCATCCGTGCTTCGGTTTGCCTTTCAGATCAATCCAAAATCCATAGTGAGTATAGTATTCGATGTATTAGGAATTCGATTAATGTGCAGCTTCATTGGTGTGTAATTTGGTGATATTGCAGTACAAGTGCAAGACAGAAGGTTCAAGGTCACCTTAACCATAGGGCTAAATGAAAACCAGTGACGGCTCGTGGGTTTTTCATTTGGGGAAGCCAATCTAAGAGTTAAATATCTCGAAAAAATAGTGAACCCAGGATTGAAATTTCAAACGATTTCCAGGAATTACAGGAATTTCTAAGGATTTTCAAGAAATTCCAATGCTTTCAAAGAATTTCAATGGCTTCCAAGGAACTCCGGGGTCCGTTACTTTGGCCCCCCCCAGTTAAAATTTTTGGCCAAAAAGCTAGCTCCCGAATCGATATAGCTAGCACCGGCTAGCACCCTAATATTAAAGCTAGCACCATTACAGTTTTTTCACAAATCCACATTGAAACTGGGGGGGGCTAAAGTAACGCTAGCCCCCCCCCAGTTAATATTTTGGCTCCAAAAGCTAGCTCCCTAATCTATATAGCTAGCACCAGCTAGCACCCAAATATTAGAGCTAGCACCATTACAGTTTTTTCACAAATCCACATTGAAACCGGGGGGGGCTAAAGTAACGCTAGCCCCCCCCGTTAATATTTTGGCTCCAAAAGCTAGCTCCTTAATCTACATAGCTAGCACCAGCTAGCACCAAAATATTAGAGCTAGCACCATTACAATTTCTTTACAAATTAGTATTTGATAAAAATGATAAAAATGTTTAAATGTTTCATTCCACTGCGCATGATCCGATATATTTCACACGCTCCGCCCATTCTAAACTTGACTAACAATTTTTTAACAGCTATGGCTTATTGTTAATCTATATTATGTCATTTATTTAAGAACAAAACGATAAAGTTAATAAATACAACCTTAATTATCATAATATATCGCTTTGTATATAGTAGACAAAGTAAAATAAATTTATTTAAAAAAATATCAACAAGACAACTTTATGTGAAAATAAATCACAATTTTCCGATATCTCTTATAAGGTATAGATAAGATAATGACACCTGACTGTTTGACTTGGCGAAACATCTTCTTTATTTTTTAATAGGTCATTATAAATTTCCCATTTTCCGTTGTGTCGTCTCCCATAAGTCAAAAAATGTCCGATACAATTTGGAGTACTTTGAGAAGTTCCTTGAAATGCAACTATACCACGTAGAACATATTTATCGCCATTTATAGAAAAATGTGGAGGTATATCTTCCAAATTTGTTGTGAGTTCTAAAATCATATTACTAGTTGCAATTGGTTCTATCGCAATATATATTCGGTCTAAAATTTTCTTTCGCAAGAACCCATTGTTTCCACATTCATTGCAAGTTTTTCTGATGACATGTTCGGATATATGTGCCTCTAATTTCGTCGGCAGTTCTTGAATAGTATTAAGTTCTACCGATAACCATTTTAGATCACTTTGTTGAATATTTTTGCAATTGTTGCATTCATCCGTTTGCATTCCTATCTTAAAACTTTCTAAAGTTGTATTAGCTATATTGGTTATACTATCTTCACAGTTAATTTCTGTAATGTTTTCTGGCAATGAATGTTTCGGAAAATGTTCGTACAATAGTTCTGCTCGAGTTCTATATGTATGAATGTTCACACCTTTATTCACAACTTGTACTACTAATTTTGCGAACCTATTGCTGTCTTTAATTGATTCTATGTATTCTTTGATAACTAACGAATCACAATATCCAATACAAAATATTTGAATTAGTGCATCTAGTCCGCAAGTGTTTCTTAACGTTATCAATTGCTTGAAGATTTTTAGTGGTTTTTGATGAACTATATTACCATTTCGCAGGAGTCCAATTGTCGTTATATTTATTTTTCTCGTCCAATCGACAACAGCCATTTCTGACTGTGGCTCTAAATATGACTTTCGGGGTCTCTTCTTGGGAGGAACGTTCATTCTCATCCATGATTCTTCAGCGACTCTTTCGGATAATGTTTTATCTTGTGTACCTCTAATATAACATTCTTTACAAAATATATCATCTTCGTATGAGACAGTGCAGTTGTCATTGTTATGCAACAGCAAATTGCATAATTTACATACCACATTGGCACTTCCAATTCCTAACTGACAAGAAGCACACAGATTATCAGGCAACAGAAGATTACGTTTTGGTTGTGAATTATCTGTTTCAGATTGGAAATTGTTAACTACGGATGATTTTTCTACTTGGCTTGTAGTAATTCTATCAACTTGAATATTATCGTTCATATCATACTCTACAGCTAGCTTCATAGCACCTTCGTAGTGCCTGATGTATTCGCTAACAAACTCATCCACACGTAGGGGAAGTTTTTCGTGAGCAAAAATTCTGTTCTTGACTTGATTAAAATTACTTTCAGCCGATGCTGAGCTGGCAATTCTAGGCGAAAATGGAAAATTTTTACACATAATACTGCTCCATAAAGGCAAAAAGTTCGAAATCTTTAAAAAATCGTCGACGAAATGTGGTAGAACCTGTTGATTTCCTCGGTCACCTGTTTCTTCTGGTGTGTTGACTCTATTTTTTGCGAATTCAGATATGTTCTTGCACCAACTTGTAAAATTATTATCGGTTTTAATTTCTTCCTTTTCTTTATCATGTAGCTTTCCCATAACGTCTTCTTCTGCAAAATTTTCCTCATCCATCATCTTGTTGAGCTCAACTGTCCCTGTAGATATACGTCCAATAAGCCACTTTTTATTAATTTCGCAAATTGTCGGGTTGCCATTGTAGTGCCCTTCTGTATCGGAATAAGCAACAATAAACATAGCATCTAATAATAACTGCAAATCTTCTATTCCTTGACATTGTACAACTTGTCCCATACATCGAAGATAAAATGTTCTTGTTAGTTTATGCTGATTTCTAAGACTAGGCCATCTAGTAACGAGCTTTATAAAATGGGCCACGTCAAAACGAAGAAAACATTTAAAAATTTTATCATCATTTCTAAATAGTACCTTGTAACATTGTTCAATGTATTGGTTGAGGTTCTTATACTGAGTAAATGTGTTTGCGCACGAATGCATTAAAGCAAGAGACATATCAGTTACTACTTCTGACGGAGTACATCCTGCGCTTCTAAACCAAACGGATAGCCAATGCGTTATTTCTTCTGTGTTTTGCGAATCACTAAGCATTGATCCAACGGAATATTGTTTTTGATTTGGATACAATATTACAATATCATATAAAAAGATATGCCTTGATTTGCTTCCATCGGTGTAGATAATACGTTTTACAACTGATCCTGTGGCATCGATAGCTATTCTACTATAATTGTTTTCACAATATCGACGATACACAAGAAGCTGAGAATTTGACCACCAAAATACAAAAAAAGGGGAATAGCCAATATTGCGAATAACATTAGAAAATTCTTGAACGTTTTTCATTTCGTAAAGAGAATCAATAGGTTTTTCATTAAGGTAATTCTTTTTCTTTTCTTTACATTTTGCAGCTCTAAGTGTACTGAGTTCAGGCATCATTTTTCCTGTTTCTAATTCGTTATTAATAATCATACTTTGAATTCTACTAGATGAAAACTTCTCATTCACCATTTTATTTACATAGTGAGATCGCAGGTCACCCCGAAGTGGACGTCTGAAATTTAATGTGTGCTTCTTGCTAAAATTTCCTTGAACAGTACAATTCAGTTCCGAAATTTCATTTTGTTGTGGTTCGTTAATCAAAACGCATGTAATTCTTGATTTGCATTCTTTGCAAACTGCCCAAATCTTTAAAAACAGTGGACCAAACGGAAACAATCTGTGCCTGTCAAATGTTAACGTACATGTAAGTGACGAATTTTCTATTAATTTCTTGTGTATTATATTTGTCCAATTTGAATTTGCGAAAACATATGTATTTCTAATTTCACCAGTGTGCTTTGATTTTCTCACAGACTTATCCTTTCTTTTGTATGTAACAAGTTTTTTATCAAAACTTACATATTCAGTCCATGTCAAAGCAATATTAAACCGATAAGTAGTTTCCAGTTCGTCAACACAGTCTTCTTCAATATCAGTGCTAGTATCACTGTTACTGTTAGTATTACTGCATGATATATTACCGATAGAAACTTCTTCGTATATTGCTTGTACATCTTTAACATCATCCGGATAAATTTGTAGAACATTCCATAAATCATAATAATTTTTTGAAACTGCCGTGTAAATTCCAAGTTTTGATATGTTCAGATTATAAAGTATCATAAAATCTTCCGATATTTTCTGCCAAATTGCATTGTGTTTTGAAACAAAACATTTTTTCTCTCTATCGTACAGTGATTCTAATGGAAACTTCAGCAATCCTTCTACAATTGTGTGAATATCAGATTCAGAACGTTTTTTTCCCATTTTAAGTTATATTTGGTATAATTTTTGTTACTTTTCCTTCCCAAATCTCCTATATAGACTAATCCCATTATCTGTTAAGTAGATAATTCCCTAAGCGTATTATCCTTTTTAATCATAACTCGGGGGGGGGGGGGGGGTGATAAGAAGTAAATCTTCAATCTTGCTTGTAGCGCCAGTCCTGGCTATTATCGAGACCGAAATTATCTTATTTATGACGTAGTCTTATAATTATAAATAATAAATAAATGATGTCACCCAAGTACGGACCTGATAAGTGAATATTTGAACCTTTCCATACAGGGCGGTTAAATTAAATAAAATTTATTTTACTTTGTCCACTATTATAGTATATCTACGTATTTACTATTTATTTCATATTATACGATATTAGTGTATTACAATTTGATATAGAGAAACCGTGTCGATGTACAAAGCGATATATTATGATAATTAAGGTTGTATTTATTAACTTTATCGTTTTGTTCTTAAATAAATGACATAATATAGATTAACAATAAGCCATAGCTGTTAAAAAATTGTTAGTCAAGTTTAGAATGGGCGGAGCGTGTGAAATATATCGGATCATGCGCAGTGGAATGAAACATTTAAACATTTTTATCATTTTTATCAAATACTAATTTGTAAAGAAATTGTAATGGTGCTAGCTCTAATATTTTGGTGCTAGCTGGTGCTAGCTATGTAGATTAAGGAGCTAGCTTTTGGAGCCAAAATATTAACGGGGGGGGCTAGCGTTACTTTAGCCCCCCCCCGGTTTCAATGTGGATTTGTGAAAAAACTGTAATGGTGCTAGCTCTAATATTTGGGTGCTAGCTGGTGCTAGCTATATAGATTAGGGAGCTAGCTTTTGGAGCCAAAATATTAACTGGGGGGGGCTAGCGTTACTTTAGCCCCCCCCAGTTTCAATGTGGATTTGTGAAAAAACTGTAATGGTGCTAGCTTTAATATTAGGGTGCTAGCCGGTGCTAGCTATATCGATTCGGGAGCTAGCTTTTTGGCCAAAAATTTTAACTGGGGGGGGCTAAAGTAACGGACCCGGAACTCCGGGGATTTCCAACAGAATTTCAAACAAGTGCACACAAATTTTTCGAATTATTTACCTTTTAACCCCACCACAACTTTTTTTGAATTTAATAAAATTGTTTAGGATAGTATGATGCTATTTGCAGGTATACACGAAATGAGGCAATGCATTCTTCTTATGAGCTAGGTATATAGCAATCCCAGCGTTAAATCGATAGCGGCATATATTTATGCGGAGAGTTTCATGAGAAATCTCTTCGAAGTAATTTCGTAATTATCAATAGTACAAACAGTAAACCTTGCGGCCCATCTGATTGCTTAACCAATAGTTCTCACGATTGATATCCACTTTTTACTATTTTGAAAATTTTAATAGTTCAGAATTTCAGGAGAGACTAAGCCTTCTTTGCCTCCTCTGACGATCAGCCGCTGATGGAAACCTTTTGGGGAGGCAATTATGCCTGTACTCAAATTAGTTTGATGCATAAATCAATTTAAATCAGTTAGTCAGGGCAAACAAATCAAAAGTTCATTATTTTTTGAGCCGATGAACAAAATTCATCATATTGATGAACGAAATTCATAAACATAATGAATTTTGTTCATCGGCGCAAAAATGATTAAAAACCATTTTTTTTTAGTGTATGGTTTCTGCTATCGATTAACGATATTCAACTCACGGGTATGCGTCAAAAATAAAATTACTCAAAAATGCGCGCGAGCAGTGGATTCAACTCTTCCGATGCCCAAACCTTGAACCATATTGCGGGACCTCTAAAATTTATTAAATTTTGTATTTAAGCTTAAGAGACACAAAACGATGAGGGTAAACCGGGGGGTCTGGGGGGTATGGAATACTCCCCAGTGCACGCTTTTATTGTATTCCCAAATCGCTACGCCCAACACAATAAACTAGACTACATCATCTACTCAACCTTTCATCAGTAGTTAGTAGCCTATGAAAGGCAAATATCTTAGGACGGCCCAGGAAAGGTGGGACAAATGCATATATTATTACCGACACAAAAGAGTTCATGACCTCTGGTAGGTTTCAGTTCCCCAAGTGCGGTTAGTCATTTCCCGAACCCCACTGGCGAGTAATTCTATTGGTTGGCAACTCTATTAGTGTTTAGGTTGGTAAAAAATGGAACCAATCCAAAAAAAATAATATACAGGGTTGTGGAAATTATATATATAGATGCCTTCAAAAAAACAAAAATAATATCTATATATTGCCATGATATTTCCCTAAATTTCGAGTTGAACTTCAAATTTTTATTCATAAAATTTTATTTTTAAACTTCGATCAAAATCAATATTCAGTTTAACTTTGGTTTAACCTAACAGTTCTGTTTGCATTATTGGACCTGTCAGAATTCGCGATTTACATTAAGCGAACGCCACCACGCGGAAAAATATTAAGTTACGGTTGGTATGGTTAGTATAGAAAGTTTTGTTTATATAGACACTAAATCAGGATTTTGTGAATTATCATTTCACTGTGGTTTCACGATAAAATAATTCAGAATTAAACTCAAAACAACATTTTTGTTTGAATTTTTTATTTTCAGGACCTGAAAAACAGATTTACAAAATTTATTAATTCATGACTTAAATAAAGTAATTATTTTTAAATAAAATCTCGTTAATTCTATCATGCGCGTCATCAATCATAAGACAGTTAAAAACTTGGATGCGCAGTTCTAAAATTTGTCTTTTTATAAGTCTTTTTTTTTGTTTAAAGTCTAAAACACCCCCGAACTCAAGATAAAGATAATATTAATTAAACCAGCGTTTTGTGGGGCGCACCCCCCTAAGGGCATGAAAATATTAAAAATTAGAAAAATTAGGGAGAAAATTAGAGATATTAGAAAAAAATGATAATAAAAATAAATTAAATAAAAATACAAAAAAATATTGTATGAAAAGTATGAGTCAACCCCCCCCCCCGCTCCTATATCTATCAATCTTGAAAACAGCAAAATTTTGCATTTCAGTGGCATACATTTCCCCATGTATGCGATTTCAGATTCCAGAATGTAAAGATAGAAAGTAGTGAACGTGAGAGAGACCACTGGTAACATACAAATTTCTTTTACATGCAGCCCTCACGAGCAAAACCTTGCAAGTCGCATGGTACTCAAAAGTAGAAATCCTTCGAACTCTTGTGGTATCAAAGCGAGATCATTTATTTGTGTCAACACACTTTGATCATTTCAATTTTCATTGTTTCTGTTTATTCATAAATATAAATATAAATAGTATTAGATTAGATTATTAAGGTAAGGCCGCACTGGAGGATATCGTGAAACATAATGTAATAATGTTGTATTACAGATGAATCTCTAATTAGAGTAATCCTTGTAAAACAAGGAAGTATTGTAATCCCGATTATTTTCGGTTCCCAGATTTTGACGGAAATATCCGTTTTGACCTTCCCTGAATCCATTTTGACTATTTTCGTTCTGACATCTGTACGTACGTCTGTATGTCGCATAACTCAAATACGGTCGGTCGTAGAAAATCGAAATTTTGGATTTGAAGCACTTATAGCATCTAGTTGTGCACCTCCTATTTTTGGTTGCGATTGTCCGTGCCAAAAGCATTAATTCATGACGCGCATAAATAGATTAATGAGATTCTTGTACTATCATTATAAAAATTACAAGGAAGTTATGTGATGTCCACATCAGATTTTTTAAGGTTAACTAGCTCTCAGTGTTGGTGCAGATAATTTTGCCCAGCTAAAGATATCATTCCATAGCTGCAGCTTGAGCTCTGCGACTGAAGTCGCAGTGACTGCTCTCCATACTTTCTCTTAGGACTGTTTCCTACTCTAAGGACTCTAAGGTAACAGTCTCATAAGAAATCATGGAGAGCATCCACTGCGACTTCAGTCGCAGAGCCCCATCCGCAATTAAAGACTCATATCTTTCATGCTTTTATATCAATCATGATTTCCTATGGGAGTGTTTCCTTAGAATGGGCAATCGGCGCAGGTGACTCTAAGGTAACAGTCTCATAAGAAAGCATGAAAAGCATTCACTGCGACTTCAGTCGCAGAGCCCCAGCCGCAGCTAATGGATCATGTTATTCATGCTTTTATGTCAATCATGATTTCCTATATAAGAGTGTTTCCTTAAGGTTGGTTTATGCAAAACGTCGACGCACGCAACTCACGCACCGCACGAGTCCAAATAAAGTTGAAGCATAGAATTTCAGTAGGAGCGTTTATGCAGTGAGTTTGATTTTTGGCGGCGTGTGCATCATAAACGCTCCTACTGAAATTCTATGCTTCAATTTATTTGGACGCGTGCGGTGCGTGCGTTGCGTGCGTCGACGTTTTGCATAAACCAACCTTTAGACTGCGATCTTCTCATAAGAAAGCATAGAAAGCAGTTACTGCGACTGCAGACACAGAGCTTCATCCGCAGCTAAGGAATCACACCTTAAGATGACTGGCTGAAGGTGTGATTCTTCAGCTACGCCGTTTACTTAACTTTTAACTAGCCCTTAGTGTTTGGGGCAGAAAATTTTTCCCAGCTAAAGCTGTGATTCTTTATAGCTGATGCTGGGGCTCTGCGACTGAAGTCGCAGTGACTGCTCTCCATCCCTTTTTATGGGAGTGTTACCTTAAAATGCAATCTGCGCAGGTGACTCTAAGATAACAGTTTCATAAGAAAGCATGGAAAGCATTCACTGGATCATGTCGTTCATGCTTTTATGTCAATCCTGATTTCCTATATAAGAGTGTTTCCTTAGACTGCGATCTTCTCATAAGAAAGTTACATACAGTCACTGCGCCTGCAGACGCAGAGCTTCAGCCGCAGCTAAGGAATCACACCTTAAGATGACCAGCTTAAGGTGTGATTCCTTACCTGCGCCGTTTACTTAACGTTTAACTAGCCCTTAGTGTTTGGGGCAGAAAATTTTTCCCAGCTAAAACTGTGATTGTTTATAGCTGAGGCTGGGGCTCTGCGACTGAAGACGCAGTAATTGCTTTCCATCCCTTTTTATGGGAGTGTTACCTTAAAATGCAATCGGCGCAGGTGACTCTAAGGTAGCAGTCCCATAAGAAAGCATGAAAAGCATTCACTGCGACTTCAGTCTTTCATGCTTTTATGTCAATCATGATTTTCTATATAAGAGTGTTTCCTTAGACTGCGATCTTCTCATAAGAAAGCATAGAAAGCAGTCACTGCGACTGCAGACACAGAGCTTCATCCGCAGCTAAGGAATCACACCTTAAGATGACTGGCTGAAGGTGTGATTCTTCAGCTACGCCGTTTACTTAACTTTTAACTAGCCCTTAGTGTTTGGGGCAGAAAATTTTTCCCAGCTAAAGCTGTGATTCTTTATAGCTGAAGCTGGGGCTCTGCGACTGAAGTCGCAGTGACTGCTCTCCATCCCTTTTTATGGGAGTGTTATCTTAAAATGCAATCGGCGCAGGTGACTCTAAGGTAACAGTCCCATAAGAAAACACGAAAAGCATTCGCTGCGACTTCAGTCGCAGAGCCTCAACCGCAGCTAATGGATTACGTCTTTCATGCTTTTATGTCAATCATGATTTCCTATATAAGAGTGTTTCCTTAGACTGCAATCTTCTCATAAGAAAGCATGGAAAGCAGTCACTGCGATAGCAGTCGCAGAGCTCCAGCCGCAGCTAAAGAATCACACCTTAAGATGACTAGCTTAAGGTGTGATTCCTTAGCTGAGGCTGGATGCTGCTATAGCGTGCTGTCTACCGACCGGTTTGGTGTGGGCTATCTGCATCCCTAACGGTTTATTATTATTGAGGGAGATCCACCCCCTTCCGATTAGCACACTTTGCCGAATAGTTAGTAAATATAGCGTTTGTCAAAATGTCCCCAAACGTCAAGAGCGGAGGGGACTAGAACAAATGTTACGGATCCATCCTAAAATTTAGATCTATAATTTTTGAGTTGAAGCCGCTTCGGGGATGTTTTTAATGATTGGAGCGGTGAAAAGTCACAACTTAAGTTGAAGTTCAGTATTAGAACTTTAAAACATTTTTTTTTAGTTTAGGTTAGTTTAGGTACAGTAATGCCAACTGGGAAGTTGACATTCTAAGAACAGCAGTAATTGCTCGACGACTTGAATATCGCCCAGCCCTAATCAAGTGTAAGTAATAGAGCCGCCATGTTGTTGTTATTTGGTAGCGTCACGAGCGCCACCTACAGTAAGCTAAATCGCGAATTGTATTTTGATTGAATAAAGCTTTGAATTTTGTATTTAAAAATAAACTGAATCAAATGTACAACTGTGAACAAATTCATAAATACAATGAATAAATTCGTAAATATAATGAAGAAATTTATAAATAGAGTAAATTTTCGTTTTTCAAGTAAAAAATCATGTTATCTCTTTAAAAATCTGTTTCGATCGTAAATAGGGTTTTATTTAAATTTCTTGAAATATTGAGAGGATGTATAGGACGACTAAAATAAAACGATACTGCATGTAACTAAAGTGCGGTTTTATTTATAAATTGTATACGTACATAATGAAATAGTAAAGTAAATTTTGTAGTATATCCAATTTTCATTTGAATGGTCGTTCTTGATGCCCAGAGAAGTGTAAATTTTGGGTTATTATTGTCCTTTATGAATCGTAGAAGATGTCGGTCGGTATTTCAATTAACAAGACTTAGTGTAAACGTAAACGTTAGACCATATACATGAAGCATTGTCATAGTAAATTGACAAATTAGGAACATTTATGCTAAACAAACATATAAATGTACCTGGAGCGTGACAGCATTAGTGTATATTGTTATGTGTGCTTGTTTAGTTCTATAATCTAGTGTCTCACCGCAATGCAACGTAATTGTATGAAGGTCCCAAGAGTCTTGCATATTCCAAAACAGATATGCACGTCTTTGTTATTGCAAGTACTTCCTCTCTTAAGCTTAATACTATCAGGTGCAGTAGTCTACTGAAACTTAGTAATCCCAACGTTTGAGCACATTTACATATGACAAAATATTCCTACATTTTCACTATCCAATTTAAATTTTTAAGAACAAAAATAATTTCGAATAAAATTCGTGTTTTGCCTTCTCAAAGTAGTATACTATTTTTTCACTTTATGGGATGTTACACTCTCCCCCTCTTCTGTTGGGACTTTTGCTACAGTTCGAAGTGTGTCAGCCCGCGGGAACTCCATTAACGATGGTAAGACATTTATGTGGGCGGAAACGATTTAATTGTGTAATGCACAAATGGAAATCAAAGCAAATATTACCTACTACTCCATGTGCGGTGCATTATGCTGAATTATTAATAGAATTGCATTTGCATTATTCACTTCGATTTTGATTAACGAGCAATTTTTTTATGACTGAAAGTAGAAGAATAATAGTGTAGTTGCAGGCCATTGAAGTTTATTATATAAATTTTATGTTAATACAGCGAAAAAAAGTTGATTGATACGGCATCGGCGAGGCCGCTTAAAACGTAATAAATTTTTTCTTTGTTCCGTTGTACCGCGGCGGCTCAGCGCCGGCGGTGCGAAATTATTTGTTTAATTAATTAATTTTAGTTTCTTTGATATATTAATATCTCTTTCGCTAAAAAGTTAGAGGCAAATTCAGTTAATATTAATTAAAAAAAAAAAAAAATTGAGTTTGAAGAGGTATAACTCGAAAATCTACAGTTTTAACGCAAAAATTTATCAGGCACATTTTTTTGGTTGGTTAATTCTCTTTCAAAATCACTTTTGAAAACCAAGATATGTCGACTCCTTTCGAAGTTATTTGCATTTCAATTGAATAAAATAAATTTTATATTTTAGCTGAAAGTCATACCGACTATTAGAATCATAGAATCAAGATAAAATATGTACGCAATCAAAATGGAATACAAATTCAAGCGTACAGTTTGCCAATTTAATTAGAAAATTATGGTGATCACTCAACCGTTTAATTGGAAAACAATTGTAACTGCCCATTGAAATAAAATAGGATCCCGGTAATATTGATAAAATATTTTTTGGCATAAAAAGTTACTCCATTAATTAGTTTAATTAATTTCAATTTGCACAATATACAACATTTTTATTCGAAATTGCCAAATTAAACGGAATTTTAAATAAATTGAATTTTTGATGCTTTTTCATCCTACCGGGTAGGCAACTTTATCAGCAATCGATACTGTCTTATGATTTACTAGCTTCACAATTTTTCCATTTTTTTTAATTTCTGTAAAGTTTGAAAGCACTTTCAAGTTGAAAAAGGGCTTAAGTTGTATTATAGTAGTATAACCAGGTGGATTTTGAATCAAAATTCAATTAAAACACAATAATATTAAAAGCTTTGGTATTGAATTTTATTAGAAAATGCCCCCCCCCCTAAATTTTTAGATTGTTAAACCATTAATCAATGCCAAAGGAACCGCAATTTCATGTCTGATTGTGCTGACTGCACTACTGTGATCTAAAGTCCAAATTTGATCTATGAACTATGTATCTATTTAGGTTAGCTTCTTACTAGAATGTTATTCAAGTGCTCACAGAACCATGAGTGTCATAACAGACCGAAGTCCAAAATTAAAAGGAAAAAGAATACCAAGTGCTTACAAACAGTTTCTACTAGTTACTTACACAGAATATGCGGCCTAAAGGCTGCACAGACCTCTCACTATCCGGTAAATCTTCAACTTCTCGTTAAACTTCAAACTGAGTTAAACAAATTAAGTAATAACAGCTGATTACAAATACAACTGACATTATAATATTATTAAAACTAAATTTGTCAGATTGTGCGGCCTAAAGGCAGCGCTAAACCATTACTCCCCTCTCCTCACCCCAAATACCCCCAACTTTATAAAACCAAATCAATTTCCAATTTAAATTAAGTTGTTTTTTTTTTTAATAATTAAAATTAATTAATTCATTTTACTTCTACATCGACGTTATTATACTATTGAAACAGAATTACCTCGATTGTGCGGCCTATAGGCCGCACTGACCACTAAGATCCGTTTACTTTCCAACGTTTTGTTAAAAAATGCACTGCTGCCAGGTAGATTACAAATAGAACACCGGCATTTTAGGGGACTTGCATTACAAGAAGGGTTTAGGGAGGGGGTGGAGCCAAATCTCGATCAATTTCATATGGGGGAAAGCGGGGTATCGGAAAATATCACGTAATTTTTTTTTGCAAGAAACTGTAAAACTGCAACAGAACTGGGTTAAATTAAGTAAAACAAACAATCTCGGGTGAGATCATAGATAAGAAAGAGTAATATGGGTAAAGGAAGAGGGGGGGGGGCAAAAATCGTCAAAATGGCCTAAAATAATTACCGTTATAGGCGTTTAGGTTACCACCAGTAAGGTAACCATAAAAAGTCGATCTACGACGTTTCGGTACGCCAGATTCGGTGCAACCGGTTTGGTGCGAAGACATTTCGGCGTGAGAATAAAATATTTGAAACAAAGAAAGAAGAAGAAAAATAATTTGGAAAAATTTCCGAAAAACTAAAAAGTTCGGACTAAAACGTCCAAAGACTTTTCTGTTTAAATTTTTAAATGTTTAAATTTTTCTAAATGAGTTTTCTTTCATTTTTTCAAATATTGTATTCTCGCGCCGAATAGCCTTTGCGCGAACTGTCTTCGTGCCGAACCGTCTTGGCGCCGAACCAGTCGCGCCGAACCGGTCGCGCCGAACCGGTCGCGACGAACCCGTCGCGTTGAATCGGTCGCGCCGAAACGTCCCATCTCGTTATTAAGTCGCTTGCCTTCCCAAAAGACTCAGAAGTAAGTAAATTTATGAGGTTTTTTTGCTTCTTATTAGCCTTCTTAGCTTATTCTCTGCTCTTTAAAGTTATGAAATAAATGTAAATCATGTAAACAATTGCAGGATGTCATGATTACGTAAGAGATCTTCAATTGGTTCATTTTAAGTTATCCACCCAGAAATATTCTGATCAAGATTAGTGCGGCCTTCAGGCCGCACAACCTTGATTAGCAATTGAGTATACTATTTATGTAAAAAAAACTCAGATTTTTGTTTGAATGACGAGGAACAGATTTAAAAAGCGTGAGATAACACTGAAAAAAGTAATTTATTATATTTATGATGAAATTATTGTATAATTTTTTTGTCAATGAAAAAAATTCACTATATTAATAAAAAAATTCATAAATTCAATGAGTTTTTTCATGAATACTTAAAAATTTGGAATACTTATGAAAAAACTCGGTATAAATGATTCGTTGGAGTGCGGGACTCTGCCCGGAGGTTTGGGAGTATGGTATACTAGAGAAGAATGCGGGACGAGAAAAACCCTGTCCCGTCCCGTCCCGCCCCGTCCAGCGCGCGCGGGACGGGACGGGACGCAACCGAATGTACAGTCCCGCAGTCCCGCGCGGGACTGCATGCTAATATAATCCCGCGCGGGACGAGATGTCAATTTAGTCCCGCGCGGGACGAGATGTCAATTTAATCCCCCGCGGGGCGGCATGTCAATTTAGTCCTGCGCACAATTGAATGTAAGATACTAATTAATGCTGAATTTGTCATAAATTAAATTTATTTATACAAATAATACATTTTACATACTACAATTTAAATAAATCTCTATTTGATCAAACAAATAATAAGTTATCTAACTTTTATCTAACCTGCGGGACGTGCGGGACGTGCGGGACCCGCGGGACGGGACGGGATCTACTGAACGACGCGGCACTGCGGGACGGGACGGGACGGGACGGGACGGGACGGGACGGGACGGGACGGGACGGGACGGGACGGGACGGGACGGGACGGGACGGGACGGGACGGGACGGGACGGGACGGGACAAGAAAAGTAGTCCAGCATTCTTCTCTGTGGTATACCTCCCAGGCAATTCCACTCAATATTTTGAATTTAAAATTGTAAAATTTTAAACTACAGGAAGACTGCTGAGAAAATCTAAGTGAAAGAAAATTTGGGGAAATATGAAAAAATTCAAGAAAATCTTAGGAAATCTGAGTAAATCCAAATCTAATGAAATAGATAATCTAGAAATTTTAATTTTTTTTAAGGCCAGAAGCAGTAACCAGAATTTTCCTAGCCCTTCCCTTTCCATGATTTACATTAAGTGAACGCCACCAGGCGGAAAAATATCAAGTTATTCTAATACGTATATGGTTGATACAGAAAGTTTTATTTATATACTAAATCAGGATTTTGTGAATTATCATTTCACTGCGGTTTTACGATAAAATAATTCAGAATCAAACTTAAAACAACATCAAGTGTACGTAATGTTGTTGTCAGCGCCACCAACGGTAAGCTAACTCGCGAATTGCATTTTGATTGAAAACAGCTATGAATTTTGTATTTAAAAATGATATTTTATTTTAAATTTCTCGAAATAAACTAAAACAAATTTACAACTATGAACAAATTCATAAATACAATGAATAAATTCGTAAATTCAATGAACAATTCATAAATATAGTGAATTTTTAATTAAGAGGAATTTTAAGGCCAGAAGAATTCATCAGTTTTTTAACAACTACCACTCATCCGGTTAGCTGTGATAAAAGTGCAAAAGTGGAATAGCTGAGGAAATCTGATGTACAAGTGAAAGTAAATCTGAAGAAATCTTACTAACCCCTCCCCCCATTACCGATCTAAAATCAACAAAATTTACTATGTTTTGTTAAAATTTAAAAATATATCTAAATTCTCTCATTAACAATATTATATCTATTGACCCCCCCCCCCCCCGTCTCATTACATATTTTTCACTACTGCGGTTATATTTCAGAAATGACGTATCTACAAATTAGTGATATGACCGCTCGTGTCTAAGCAGTGGCGTAACTACACCTGAGAAGGCCCGAGGCTGAAGTGATCTGAGAAGCCCTCCTCCTTACCAGCATTGACTACTAAGTAATTCGCAAATAAAACGAGAGCGGGACCCCCCCCCCCCCCAATTTATCCCAATTGTTTTGTGTTTTTTTTTTAGACTTAAATTCAAAATTTAACAAGTTTAGGGGCCTCACAATCCCCAGACCTTTCGGACGCGAGAGCTATCGAGAAAAAATTAAGAAGGAGCTTACGAGTATACGTATTATATCTATGCACCGGAACTGGTTTGCGGACCACCGGTTGAAGATCACTGGTGTAAAGCATACGCTCGCCGGCAGGCTATCGAGCAGAAAACAGTGGTTCTATTCCTAGTGGCGCCGGATACGCTGCTGAAATCTCATATTTAACATATCTCTGCAGACTATGAACAGAAACGGAATTAACCAAAATTTTTCGGGGAAGGGGGAACGACAACTTTTTTAGCATTTTTAAGCAAAACAATCTGATGAATTTTCAATAGTATAATTGGTTTGTGAAAAATGGATCCCAATGGATCCGTCCCTGATTATGAAACAACAAGATATTATTTATTATTTATTTATTCAGTTACCACTGACGCGTACGAACGGATTAACGAGATTCGGAAGAATATTTTGATTTAAATAATCCCCCCCAAAAGCATTTTCTAAATACGCCACTGCACGCAGATGGATAAAATTTAAAATTTAATTTTGCGAATATGGTGATTTACCTTACCGTTGGTGGCGCTGGTGACGATACCAAATGTCAACAATATGGCGGCTCTATTACGTATACTTGATGTTATTTTGAGATTGATTCTGAATTATTTTATCGTAAAAACACTATGAAATGCTAATTTACAAAATAAAAGACCGAAAGAATGCAAATTTTTGGTTTATAAACAAAACTTTCTATACCAACTATACTTGTTAGATTAACTTAATATTCTTCCGCGTAGTGGCGTTTGCTATGAGTGATAACCTAAGGTGCTGACGTTACCCTGATTTTAAATGTGAGGTTAGGAAATTAATAAGTGCAATTCGTCGTCCACCAGCACCAGTGGTGCTGTATTATTGATTAGAAGGTCATTTTAAGATAGAAGTTGGCCCGGAAAATGGTAAGATTTAAAAGTAATTGTTTAATTTTTTCTCGAAAATTTAAAATAATGTCAGGTCTACTAAACAAATGAACAGAGCAGAGGCAGACAAAAATACCTAGTATTTGTTCAAATCATACTCGGGGATATATTTTCATGTTTTATGGTTGATTTCTCAAAAATTATTTAATTCGATAGTAATCAAGGATCATAAGTGCAGTCGACCGGTAGAGAATATGCTTGCAAACGGAGTCGACTAATAATATGTAACACAAGTGAAAGTGAAGCATCAACGAGAACATTTTATATAATCGGCTGGCTCGGGCATCAATAAGAGATGTCAATGCCTAGATCGAAAAGCCGATTCAATATATTATTATTTCAATGTTTTGTGTTTTATGGTTGTCGCACAGCATAGTATCAGATACGTCAACCTTACGGGAGCCTGAAACTGCTTCGTATAACAAATGGCATTAGAACTGAACCTTGGAAGGAGGCTGAATTGCATTTTTTTTTACTTTGCTTGTTCATTAAATTGATTAATTTTATTTAACTTTTAATCGTAGTAGATGGCGGTGGGTGTCTGTAGTGGGACTGTGATCGTATCTACACAATTACTCGATGAACAGGCTGTCCTTGTCTACTTGTTCTGTAATATTCTAAATTTTTATTTTTAATATTTTTGAAATCATTTTAATTTTAGTAAGCCCCGCCCCTAACATAAATTTCCATTTATTGTGGATATAATATTAGGATTTCTGTTATTTAATTTTGTGGAATGGGAGGGGAAAAGCAAGTGATTAATTTATAAAAATTTAAAAAAAAAAATTTGCTTTTATTTTCGTTCAAAATTTAAAAAATAAGAAAAAAAGTAAAAATTTTTTTTAAATTATAAATAAATTATATTAATTTTATTTATGCATAATTTTATTAAAATTAATTTAAATTTAATTTTTTTTTAATTTTTTAATTATTAATAAATAATAAAATAATTAAATTTAATTTTAATTTGAATAAGCGATACCCTCTTCCCGCATCATTAAAAAATTTCCCATTTATTTCTTTCTTTTATAATAATAAATAAATAAAAATAAATAACATTTCTTTTATTTGTTGATGTGCAAGAGTAGGGTATATGCCCTATAATTAAATTAATATAATATCAATTTATAAAAATTAAAAAAAAAATAATTTGCTTTAATTTTCATTTCAAATTTGAAAAATAAGAAAAAAAAGTTGAAGCAATTTTTTTTAAATTAAATTAATTAAAATAATTTTATTTATTAAAATTATTTTTTTTTTTAATTATTAATAAATAATAAAATAATTAAATTTAATTTTTGGTCAAAATTTCTCAATATTAAAGTACTAAATTCGAAATTTAAGTAAAAACAAAAGAAATTTCAAATATGCTTGCAAAAATTTATCAAAACATACAATCGGAAGGGGGGCTTAAAGGACTTTCCTCCCCGTCGACCCATTTCACTGTTGGAATTTTAGTATTAAATTTTTTAATTCTTAAGAAAAAATTGCAGCTTATTATTTTTTTTTTCAAAAACTTATTGATTTTTAATATGTGGGGGTAGGCTCCAGCCTACATTCGATATACTCTAAACTTCGAAAAACTCTAAATATAGATTTATTACAGGAAACTCCAAACTATTACACAGAAATCTTGAATTTTAGTATTTTTCAGATCATTTTAATTTGAATTAACGATTGCCCCCCTTCCAGCCCCATTAAAAAATTTTCCATTCTAATTTATTAATTTTATTAAAATTCATTTAAATTTAATTTTTTTTGTTTTAATTATTAAAAAAATGAAATAATTAAATTTAAGTTTTTACCAAAATTTAATCAGCTTTAAGGGGGTATTCTAGTCAGAGGCATGATTTTCGGGCGGTTTTTGAATTGAAAAACAAATAATTTGCGTCTATTTTCATTTAAAATTCCAAAAATAAGGAAAAAAATTCTATTAATTATTTTTAAATTAATAAATTTAATTAAAAATTTAAAAAAATGTATTAATTTTATTTTCATATGTATAATTTTTTTTAAATTAATTTCAATTTAAATTAAATTTTTTTTTATTTTTTAATTATTAATAAATAATAAAGTAATTAAATTTAAAAAATAGTAAACAATAAAAATATTAAAGTACTAAATACGAAATTTAAGTAAAAAAAAACAATCCAAAAGTTTAATATTAATTATAAAAATTTTAAAAATAATAAAAATATTAAAATAAAAAATAATAAAAATATTAAAATAAAACAATTCAAAAATTTTTCAAAACTTTTTTTTTTGTATTAACTTAGTAGAACTCTAAATATAGGTTTATTACAGGAAACTCCAAGCCAATCAAATGGCTACACCGAAATTAAGATGGAAGAACATAGTATGGAGTTCAAGTTGGAAGATTTGCATCATTCGATTGACATTAAAGAAGAGACTTCGATTGTTGAATCTCGACTGAATACAGAATGCGAACCGGAAACAAGCGAGATATTTTTTAATTGTGAAATTTGTGAATACAAATGTAAACAAAAAGCATATTTAAAAATTCACTACAGAAGGCATACGGGCGAGAAACCGTTCACTTGTAATATGTGCGCCTTTAAATCTGCACGTAAAGGAGACTTAAAGATCCACTTACGAACTCATACCGGCGAAAAACCATTTATGTGTAATATTTGTGACTATACCTCGGCTCAGAGGGTCAGCTTACAACTTCATTTAAGAACTCATACAGGCGAAAAGCCGTTTATATGTAAATTTTGTGATTACACATCTACGCATAAGGAAAACTTAAAACGGCATTTAAGAACTCATACCGGGGAAAAACCGTATACATGTAAAATTTGTGATTGTAAATTTGCACGTAACGGAGATTTAAAAATTCATTTAAGAACTCATACCGGTGAGAAACCATTTGTGTGTGATATTTGTGAGTATACCTCGGCGCAGCGATCAAACTTGGAACTTCATATAACTAGTCATACCGGGGAAAAACCGTTTACATGTCAAATTTGTAATTATAAATGTGCACGAAAGGGCGGTTTAAAAATTCATTTAAGAACTCATACTGGCGAGAAACCATTTAAATGTAAAATGTGTGATAGGCAATTTACTCAACGGGGACAACTAAATATTCATTTAAGAACACATACTGGTGAAAAACCATTTAGGTGCGAATATTGTGACTATACAGCGGCACAGAAGTCAAACTTGGAACTTCACGTAAGAACTCATACTGGAGAGAAGCCGTTTGCATGTACAGTTTGTGATTATACATCAGTGCAAAAATCACATTTGGAACTTCATTTAAGAACTCATACTGGCCAGAAACCGTTTGCCTGTGGAATTTGTGACTATAGATCGGCGCACAAAGGAAATTTAGGACTTCATTTAAGAAAAAATCATACTATCGAAGAACCGATATTACTTGTGCCCGAATTGGATTAATTGCAATTTTCATTTCTTTACGGGTTTTTAGATTTTTAGTAATGTTAACCAAGTATTTTTTCCGACTGATACTCATACCCAGAAGTGTGACTGCGGTTTACATCACCCATACTAATATGTTTTGTTTTTTATATTGTTTTATGTTAGAAAAATTTAATATTTTTGAGATTGAATTTTATTTGTGATTTAAATTTTTTTTGTGGATCTGAATTTTAATTTTATTTATTTTAAATTTGAATTTTGCAAATAGGTTTGTGTAAATTTTGTAAATATTTGAAATTGTATGTTTTTGGCGCGGAAATGTTGAGTTGGTGGGAGATTGTAGATAACTTTTGCTTTTTGTCGGGTGACCGCTGAACAACGCGGACGTCAATAAGTTGATAGTTAAACTTAGACAGCCTCGGATTGGCCTACCGGGAAATCGGGAAGTTCCCTGTAGGCCTAACGGAGGCTTGCGACTGATTTCTTAGAATTTTTTATTAAAATTGTTAGGTAATTAAAGTTCCAAGATAGAAAAGTGTCCAACATAATATTTATGGTAAAAAACCCGTACGAACAGGTTGCCGTTGCATGGTCTAAGGTTCCTGTAAATTACGTAATTGATAAATAATCTGTTTAAAAAATACTTTTCATTTAAACCTTGTTGACCTTGAAATGTTTTAAATTTTTGCCTACGGCGCATTTTAATATTTCATACGTGATCCCGGTAAATAATTAGCTTCCAATTGGGTTATGGAACTTCGTAGGCGCGACACGTCTCTGTATAGAAGTCTTCCGCTTCGAACGGTACCCGGCGAGAGGGTGTATATTCCAAGCAATTCCTCCCACGTCTTCAACAATAAAAATCCAAGTTACAGCCATATTCTCAGATGCAAAGCAGAGTAATTACTCAGATCTCACAGTACTAACAGTGTGTGTTTTTGTAGGTTGGCTCTTAATAACATAAAATGAAGGGTCTAGGACTTTTCGTCGCGAGCGTTTCGTCGCGGCCGTTTCGCCGCAGCCGTTTCGACGCGCACCCGTTTTGACGCAAGCGTTTCGACGCAAGGATTATTAGACGCAAGACCCATTAACCGCGATCTCTTTCGACGCAAGACCCATTAGCCGCGGCGTTTTTCGTCGCAGAACCTATTAGCCGCGGCTCTTATCGTCGCAGAACCTATTCACCGCGACATTTTTCGACGCAAGACTTATTAGCCGCGAGAACTAATTTTAATCTAAATAGGTGTATTGAATAAGTCCGATAAGTTGGCATAATATTGACGGTGTTAGGACATTTTGCTCCCAGACATTTCACTACTAGGACATTTTGCTCCTAGGACATTTCGCTACCACTTTTACTTTCTTACTAAACTTACATAATTCATTCATTTTACGGCGGATCCGTGCTTTGCCGTAGTTGCGCCAACCAAAACTGACCCTACGCTACCCTGCGTTCCGCTCCGCTCCGCTCCGCTCCGCTCCAGACGCTCCGGACCGTTATGACTGGCGCTTACCTTATTAAAAACATGCCTGAAGCCAATCCACCTTGACTGGGAGGCTCCACTTCGACTGGGAAGCCCCACCTTGACTGGGTAGCCCGCAATATTGTATAAATTATTTATTTACATTTAGTTACAGCGTAGGAATGATCCGGTATCGAAATGTCCTAGTAGCGAAATATCCTAGTAGCTAAATTTCCGGGAGCAAAATGTCCGGGAGCGAAATGTCCGGTCACGCAGAAGCAGCTAATAAAAGAATACAGTGTGAACTGGGTATGCTCCATCCGACAATTTGGAAATTTATAGATGGGTTAAGAAAAGTCCAAAAAAGTCGTGATATTTATTATTAAAGTCTTATTGCTAGAAATTCTCCACTTCATAAATTAAAAAAGTTCAGAGATGCTGATGAGAGAATTCAAAAAATTGTGCAAGATTTTCATAATAGAAATATTACTGATTATTTACGAGGACTTGCACATAACTTTGAAATGCACAATTAAAACCTTAATTTTTTAAAGGTTTTGTTTTTAGTTTGAAGTTTCTTAAGTTTTTATTTTTAAGTTTTTAAATAATAAATTTATTATTAACAAATCTAATATTCATTAATTTTGTCAAGTTGTTTTTAAAGTTCTAAATAATAAATTCCTATTTTTGCAATTTTTGGGGCCAATAGTCCTGCGTTGAAGTGATTTTGCGGCCAACAGTCCTGCGGCGAATTAATTTTGCGGCCATCAGTCCTGCGGCAAATTGTCCATGCGACCAATAAATTTTGCGTCAAAATAGTTTTGCGACGAACCGGCTGCGGCGAAACGGCTGCGGCAAAACGGCCGCGACGAAACGCTCGCGACGAACTGTCCCATTCCCTAAAATGAAGGTGTAAATTTGGGGGGTCTGGGGGGCGTGGAACGCCCTCCAGTGCATCCTTTGTTAATTATCTCGATGGTAAATATTTTGAAACATTGATAACTGAATAAAACCTGTGAATAAACCAGGGTTGCCAACTTAAAAAAATTTGCCCAATAAAAAGGTGAGATGGTTTTTTTTGGGGATTTTTTGATTTGAGCTTTAAGGAGATAAATTTTGGAGAGTTGGCAACCCTGGAAGAAAGTGTACTGGAGGGCATTCCATGCCCCCCAGACCCCCCGGATTATTCCTACGTTTTGCGTTTTTAAAAGTTTCTGTTACCACAGCATACGCTGCTGGGATAATAAAAAATTTTAGCATTTAAAGAAAAAAACTGGGTTTTTTTAAATAAATGGGGTATGGAATGCCCTCCAGTGATTATTTCCGAATTTTTTATTTTCTAAGAGTTCCAAGAACTAAAACGTTTTGCGCGTTTATGTAGGTTGCCTCTTAATGTTTTAAAATGAAGGAGTCAATCCGGGGGGTCTGGGGGGCGTGGAACGCCCTCCAGTGCATCCCTTGTTAATTATCTCGATGGTAAATATCTCGAAGCGTTAATAACTGAATAACCCGAATATATTCTTATTATAACCGATGCATATCTTCGCGCGGATATCTCTTTTACAAGCGATTTTGCTAAAGAAAAATCATAAACTAACACTAACCTACATAACCGATGCATATCTGCCCGAGGATATTTTGATACCCTATTAATTTCACCCCCGGTAATTTGGTCACCAGGTGACTTGATCTTCAGGTAATTTGGTCCCCGGTAATTTTGACATCGATAATTCCATCCCCACAGATGTGCCTTAGCGTTTCATCTGGCTACCGCACTATATTTGGAGAGGCGGTAGCTGTGGTTGCAGCAATACCCCCGATCGATCTGATGGCGACCGAGAGAGCTGAGAACTATGAGACAAAGGCCAGAACTCCGACACAGAAGAAAATAAGCAGATTACCGATGCTCAAAAAGTGCCAATTGACACAAAGGGGGCGTGACGAGGAGGTTGATTCCAACATTAAAACCGTGGATTGACAGGAATCATGGAGAAATCAACCACGAGCTTACCCAAGCCTTGACGGGCCACGGCTGCTTCAACTACCACCTCCACAGGTTTCGCAGGGTAAACTCACCTGAATACTTTTTGTGAGAAGGAGTAGTAGACGAAGCACACCACACCATCTTTAAGTGCTCGAGATGGAATGCAGCAAGAACTATGTACGACATGGAAGATCTTAACCCTGACAACCTGGTAAGCGAAATGCTTTCGAACCTTAAACCGCACGTCAAACCTTATGAAGAATAAAGTCCCGAAAGGGCAGAACCATGGAACAATGGTCGATGCAAGCGGATAGAATACCGTTAGGTGAATCCCGTGAGCATCCGGGAGGGGTTTTTTAGTGGGCTGACCCAGCACGGGCTGGTGGTGTCTTCTTTAAGATTTTCTCCCTTCCGACACCCCTTCCCAATATATACCATATACCTGGGACATAAAATCACCGGAGATGAAATTGCCGGGGACGAAATTCACGCGCAGCGCAATTGTGGAGCGCCGCATGCGCAAACTGTAGCTTCTTCGTGGTCTTTCGCGCCGAATGGTATCCGGGAAGGTAGATGGGAAGAGGGTGAAAACCGTGTGGCTCGAAATTTTCGAATACATTTTTGCTACCTGACGGTTGGCGACCGCAATACGCAAACGCCCAAGGTGCGACTCTTATTCTCCTTGCCGTCTTCCGCGTCGAAAGGTACTCGACAAGACGAGGTTGAAAGAAAATTTACCTCCGAAATTTGTTCAAAAAGAAGGAAATTTGTGTTTCGAGTTTGACACGATTGCAAATTTCCGTTCTCCCGCGCAACCCGACCGTTTTGCGCCGACGGTGCTATATATGGATTCCTTGCAGTATTTCGCGTCGAATGGTATCCGACAGAGGGGTGGATGGCAAATATTTACCCCCGAGTATCTCAAAGAAAAGAGAGAATTTGTTTAACTTTTATACACATTAATTTTTCGAAAAAATTTTGGACCAATTCGTTTCCGTCTTTAAATTTCCAAGAAAATTTCCGAAAAGCAACTAATGCTGCCCCCTTAGAATTTTTTTTCAAAATTTCGTTTCCGTTTTACGACTTTACCGATTTTGATGGAGGAAAAATGTATTAAATCGATTTTTAAGTTAAAAATCGGTGCTTAAATAAGGCCGCCACGACCTTAATCGAGTTAATCCATTCATGCGCGTCGATGTCAGAGCAATACTCACAAGAACTCTCGGCATATTCGAATGTCTGAATATTCGAATAAGAATTTAAATATTCAAATATTTGTATATTGCTCAAATAATTAGAGTATTGCATTTAAATGTGCAGGCTAGTCGGGAGTTTTTGCGAGTATTGTCCTACATTGACGCGCATGAATGGATTAACGAGATTAACTTTTCCCTCCTGCTCACCCGTTTTCGCCATCTCTGAGCTTTTTCGTGCCATACCCGAGTAGACAGCCCCAGACTGTACTCGGGAAAATTCCCGAAAAACAATTGAATATTTGCACAATTCACTGGCTACTTCACTGAAGAGAAAAGTTCACTACCCTGCATTGCTGCAATAAATACCTGTAATAATAAAGAATATTCTTTGTTAGTTATCATTTCAGATGAGAATGCTTTTGTGAAATTGCCTTTAACATTGTAGTCCTTTCGCCTTATTCCTCTTGACCATAACAGTGTTTCTATCGTCTATAACGCGGGCCGGGAGGGGGGGGGGTAGTAACAATTTATAAGTAAGGCCGAAAAGGTAACAAATTTTTTTTAATCTTGCATCGTCTTCGGAGTGCCGGAGTGAACCCATATCTCCTTCGTGGGATGTTGGATTGCTTGACGGTGTGGAATTGCAGAGGTTAAAGTCCCCTGGGATGGCGCGAGGCTGAATCGTACTGGATGTGAATCTTCGAAAGTTCGCTGGTTAGCGGGGGTCACGATGAGTCCGATGCCACAGTGGTTGATGATTCCGTGGTGTTTGTGAGTCCCGGTGTTGAATGGGCGGAGCCTACTTCTACAAACTAGTGGGTGGAGCCTATTTCCACAACGATGAAATTTTCTGTGTTGGACCGGGGGCGAAGATCGAACTGATGTGGGTGAGCCTGAGCCGTCGCTAGTGGGTCAAGTTCACTGTTAGAAATGGCACAAAGCCGATGACCAAACTGGTGCTACGTAGGTCATGGTTGGCCTGATGATTGCCTTGTAGATGCGGATTTTGTTGGCTGGTGACATTTTGCTCCACCGGCCGATGAGCGGTTGGAGTTTCGAGAGGGTTTTCCTCGCTCTTCCGGTAATGATCCTGATGTGGGATGTCCAGGTGAGGCGTCGGTCGAGGGTGACTCCTAGGTACTTCGAAGTGGGGTTCCAAGGGATGGGTCTTCGAACATGAAGACGCTCGAGTTGTGACGTTTCTTCCGTCTTCGAAACATGGTTGCGCTGCTCTTGCTTGAGTTGACCCCAATGCGCCAAGTTTCGAACCATTTTTCGAAGTCGGAGATGGCCTCTTGAAGATGGGTTGTCGCAACGTCTGGGTGTATGGAGGATGAGTAGAGCGCTGTGTCATCAGCATACAGTGAAATTTTCGTCCTGGGGTTTTTTGTGGTGGGAATGTCGCTCATGAAGATGTTGAAGAGCGATGGTGACATTAGCGAGCCTTGGGGTACCCCGGCGTGGAGTGGTCTGCGGGTGGATCGAGAGCCGTTGATTGTGACGCAGAAGAAGCTATTGCGTAGGTAGGATGCTGTAAGTTGGATAAGAGCGGGTTGTATATTGGCCTGAAACATCTTAAAGATTAATCCATCGTGCCAGACTTTATCAAAAGCTTTTGATACGTCCAGCACGACCGAACCGGTGAATTCACCCTTGCTGAAACCTAGGTTGATGTGTTCGACTAAACGGAGGATTTGTTGAACTGTACTGTGGCCCTCGCGGAATCCAAATTGTTCGTCTTGGAGGACATCGTTGTTGAACATCGATTGTTGGAGGCGGGCTAAGAAGACTCTTTCTGCTACTTTCCCTATGGTCGAGAGGAGGCTGATGGGGCGGTAGCTCTTGGGGCTTTTGAGGTCTTGACCTGGTTTGTAGATGAAAACCACGTCTGCAACTTTCTAGTCCTGTGGGAAATACCTAAGACAGAGAGAGGCGTTAATGATACCTGTTAATGCCGAGATGGCTTTGCGGGGTAGTTCTTTAAGAGCACGGTTCGGGATGCCATCCGGTCCTGGGGCTTTCTTATTTTTGACCATGCGAATAATGGTGGAGACTTCTTGGAAAGTTGTCGGTTCGATGGGGGTAGGGTCCTCGATGAGTAGGTGCTGTCTTACAAAGTCCGTTACCATGTCGATGTGGTCTTGGTCGATTCTGTCGGAGTTGGGGGAGCATTGTTCCTCGAGGTTTTCGGCGAAAGTTTCTGCTTTCTCCACGTCACTCTTGGCGAAGGTGCCGTCTCGTTTGGCTATGGCGGGAATACCTCGATCGGGGTATTACCCAGGTCGGGGTACCTGCATAAGAGAAGTGCCTTGGGGCGTCGGGGGCCTCGATTTGAAAGTTGAGTTCCACGGCGATGTTTGCCAGGTTCCTTCCTGAGTTGTTTGTGTGCCAGCAGTTCCAGTCGGGGTGTTTGGCGTTTAGGTCTCCTGCTATAACCTTTGCACCAGGGCCGCTTAGGAGGATGTTCAAGTCGTATCTTAGAATTTCACGTTGTGGCCGGTTGTAGACCGAAGATATATGCAGCCAGCCTTAATTTTTTGTATTGATGCTGATGGTTGTGGCCTCTAGATGTTGTAGGTCGGGGGTAGGGACTTCGTGGTGTTCGATTGAGGTCTTGACGTATATAGCGGTGCCTCCCCCGCGGGCGGGTCTGTCGTTCCTGTAAAGAGTGTAAGAGGGTAAATTAGCCGAGTCTCCGGCGCGGAGGTGGGTTTCGCAGACTAGGGTGACGTCCAAGTCATGCGTGTGGGCGAAATCGAGAAGCAAGTTCTTCTTGGAGCGAATGCTGTTGGCATTCCAAAAAGCCATCTGAAGAGAATCGGGTTGTGTTCGTTGTCTACACATTATTGGTCGAGTTGCTGACGATGGTACCTGCGGCAGATTGCATGTCAGTAATTACCGATTCGCTAATATTTGCGTCCCGGAGTACTGTGACAAAGGAATTAAAATGTGCGAGTATAAGACCCTAGGAGGCACTAGCAGGGGTGCTCTCGTCGGGGGTACCTGGTGCGGTGCGTGCAAGCTAGCCGTGTCCACGAAACTCCGTTGTGGTCCTTGACTCGATCCTATTGGCGGAGGGGCGTGTCTTTGTTGTTGGAACCGGGGAGGAAAGTTGATCGCTCTGGGTTGCTGGGTCCAACGCGGCTTCGGGTACCTTGTGCAGCCCTTGTGATTTGCCGTGTGGTTTTCACCGCAGTTAGCGCAGAGCGCGGGTTCTTCTCTTGGTTTGGTACAGTCCTTGCTTTGGTGGTCGTTTCTGCATTTAACGCATTTAGGAATGGCGTTGCAGCATCTTTGTGCGTGTCCGAATCGTTGACAGCGGTGGCATTGTCCGACTTCGGCCCTTGGATGCGGAGTTTCTACCCTTAAAGCGACACCAAAAATGGTAGCAAGGGTTACTAAGAAAAGGGGCATGGGGCGGTGTTTTCGGCCTCTGTTCATGTGATGGACGGATAGTACCGGGAAGCCTTATTGGATGAGGTCGTCCTTGATTTCTTGGGGTTCGAAGATGATCGGAAGTCCCCTGAGAACAACTTTCAGCGGTTTGTCTTGGGGTAGAAGGTATGTATGACTGGGGATGTTTTCTGCTTCCAGTAGACGGCTGAGGGCCCGGTAATCGAGTTCGGTTGAGGGGGATACTTCCATCCCGTCTGATGCAACCGGCCGAATCTTGGTGTATTGGATTCTTTTGTCTTTCATGAGCCGGAAGGTGTTCTGTAAGAAGAAGAATTGGTATTAGTGGTGTTGGTTTCGTGATGTTGATTTTTGTCGGTGTTTCCTGTTTCCATATCGTCGTCCTGATTCTCATCCTTTTGTGAGGATGGGATGATTTGCGTGTTCTGGATGGTGTCGGTAGGTTGTTGATCATCATTGTCGGATTCCGTGGCAATCACTCGGTGTTTGCGTGTTGGGCCTTCTCTGTCGGATGAAGCTGACTTTGCGCGTCTCTTTTCTGCTTGGCGGGCTTTTTTGGCTTGTCGTTTGGAGATGACTTCTTCGAAAGGTGGTTCGAGGATCGGGGCGAAGCCTGGGGGGGGATAGAGCTGTCCATGAGGTTGGGGATAAAAGTGGAGGTTGAAGGCTTCTGGGATGGTGACTGTAGGGGTGGCAGCTGCCGGTGTTGGTGAAGTGGCTAGTTGCTGTTCTTTGGCTGCCAGTTTGGCTTTGAGGTCGGATACTTCCTCCATGAGTTGATCGATTCTCTCTAGTAGAGAGACGACGGTGCCGTCGGAGTGAGCCATGTTAAATAAGAGACTCTTATGAAACTCGCTGATGAATTAAAAAATTCAAAATTTGCAGAATTGAAAAATTCTGTTTGCTGGCTTTGCTGTGGAGTACTCCTCTCCTTTCCTGTCCCTCAACAAATTTTCAACAGTTTGGATTTCAACTATTTACTATTTCATATAATACTTTAGTAGGCGGAAAACCAACTAGCGACATCTATTAAATGAAAAGCGAATTGTCGGAAATCAATAATAGTTACGCAATACTGATCAGAGAGGGCGGCATGGAACAATAGTGGGCGTTCCCCATATGGTGACAATACAATGATTTAAATTTGAGGTTAGCTTAATTTAAACAAGAAAACAAAAAAATTTATTGGTTTTCTTAGAAACCAAATGTACGATTATTGATTATAATGTAGTTTTAAACTAGAAGTTCACCCAAGAAATGGTAAGAATTAAATGATGTATTTATTTGATTTACTTTGGAATGATTGGTGGGGTAAAATGTCCAATAAATGAATATGACCTACTTTTCTAAAACAATACATTCGAGCTCAAAAATGCTGGAAAACACTGGAGCGGTGAAAAGCCGCTTTGTCCACCATAGTTTCTCCTACCTATTTCCTATTTATGCAAATCCTACTTGGACATATTCACTGTTTTTATGGTGGATTATTCTTGAAAGTGATTTAATAGTATATTATGTATCAAGGATCCTAAGGGGCGATTATTGATTTTCTCCTGGATTTTCTCCAAGCTGTCTGTAAGTACTTTAGCTCTATCAGGAAGCTGGGTTCGTTGAGGGGAATAATAATAAATAATAATGAATAATAATAAATAATAATGAATAATAATGAATAATAATAAATAATAATGAATAATAATAAATAATAATGTTATCTCCGTCGGTTGCTACTACTTATACTTATGCAACTTTTGTTACAGGAAACTCCAAGCTGTTTTCAACTTAAGACTGAAGGATGTACGGAAATTAAATTGGAAGAATTGCATCATTCCATTGACATTAAGGAAGAGACTTCAAGTCTAAAATCCGAATCGGAAACAAGCGAGACATCGTTCACATGTGAAATTTGCGGTTATAAATCTGCAAGCAATGCAAGTTTAAAAATTCATTTAAGATCTCATACTGGCGAGAAACCATTTGTTTGTAAAATTTGTGACTATAAATCCGCTTGTAAAGGAGGTTTAAAAACTCATTTAAGAACTCATACTGGTGAAAAGCCATTTGGGTGCGAGTATTGTGACTATACCACGGCACGTAAAAAGTGCTTACAGCTTCACTTAAGAACTCATACCGGTGAGAAGCCATATTTGTGTGATATTTGTGACTATAAATCTGCAACTAAGCCAAGTTTGCTAATTCATTTAAGTACTCATACAGGCGAGAAACCATTTAATTGCAAATTTTGTAATTATAAATCTGCCAGTAAACAAAATTTGCAGATTCACTCAAGATTGCATACTGGCGAGAAGCCGTTTAGGTGTGAACTTTGTGACTATACGTCGGCGCAAAAGGTACACTTGGATATTCATTTAAAAACTCATACCGGGGACAAACCGTTCAAGTGTAAAATTTGTGACTACAGGACTGCACGTAAAGGAAGCTTAAAAGTTCATTTAAGAACTCACAGTGGCGAGAAACCCTTCAGATGTGACATTTGTGACTATGCTTCGGCGCATAAAATAAGCTTGGAAGTTCATTTAAGAAGCCATACGGGCGAGAAACCGTATGCATGTAAAATTTGTGACTATAAGTCTGCAGATAAATCATATTTGAAAATGCATTTAAGAACTCATACTCGCGAGACTCCGTTTACGTGTAAAATTTGTGGCTGTAAATTTACACAAAACAGACAACTTAAAAACCATTTAAAAACCCATAGCGGGGAAAAATAAACATTTGAAGTAATTATTTACTTATGTAAATATGTATGAATTCACCCACTTTTTTATTTAGTAAAAATAAAGCTGCCATACTTGCCTGATATTGTTTTATTACTGAAACTAAACTGAAAAAAATTCGTACGTACGGTGGTGATAAAATTATTGCGCGGTTACGCGACGCTCACTTTATCGGTGTTGTCAACTTTGTAAGACGATAACTATGCGGGAATGACAAATAGCCCTATAACTCATAGACCTGTTAATTTTACTTGTTTTTTTATTAATAATTTGAATCCTCTTTCATTATCCGGTTAGGTTTTGATAACATTATTATAGTTGTCTATGTCGTCAGTATTGTCTAGATTTCCCGTTATCGATTTATTTTTAATTTTTATGGTAAATCATAAATAGAACACCAAAAGCATGCAACGTTTAGTTAATAAACAAAACTTTCTATACGTACGTATTAGATTAACTTAATATTTTTCCGCGTGGTGGCGTTCGCTTCAGTGGGGTATTTAGAGGGGGACAAAGGGGCAATGCGCCTCCATGATAAAAATAATGCTTACCACGATGTTTTAACATTTAAATAACTTTAAATTATTTTTATTTGTTCGTTTATTATTTATTAATTTATTTATTATTTGGTTTATCACTGACGCGCATGAATTGATTAACGAGATTCCAAAGATTATTTAGTCTTCCCCCTCCCCCAAAAGCGTTTTTTTATGCGCCACTGATCTAGCTGGTCTATCAGCCTACAAAAAACTTTCTAAAATTAGGAGATTTAGTGATGTTGCTGCAAAAACCTGACCCGGCTCAAACTCCGCAATCGCATTATATAGCCTGGGGCAAACATTTTTAACAAAAACGTGGGAAATCAGTGTTCTTACTACAGACCAGTGGCGGCTCCTAGCTTCTTCATTTGAAAAATATAATCAGAATAGTTTAACCCCACCAGATCAAAAAACGTGTTGCCAATTTGAAACAATGTAAATGGCACTGTCAAAGTGTTGAAGGTTATAAACAACAACGAAAACCTAACCTAACTGCATAAAATTTGCAAAAAAACTCGATTAGTTTAATGGATTTATTTATGTACAAAATTGTAGTTCGTTGATGAAGTTCTACCTATTTCTATTATCTTATTTAATTTCATTGTTTTGTTCTCTTCTCTTTTGCTATCTTCTTATATCTTTGACTCTTCACTAATTTCTGTTACTTCTTCTTTTTCCAATTGTTCTCCTCGTTTTTCTTCTCATTAATGATGTCTTCATCTTATATCTTCGACTGGCGAGGCCTATTCACTAATTGCCGTTACTTCCTGTTTCTCTTTTTATATTTCTTTCGTCGTTTCTCTTCTCATCAATTCAGTGTTCATCTTATATCTTTGACTGGATCTTCACTAATTGCTGTTACTTTTTCTTTCTCTTTGTGTTTTCATTTCTCCTCTTTGCTTTTCTTCTCATTAATCATGTTTGCGTTTTCGGGTTTTTCCAACCGTTTTATTGCGTTTTATTTCGGCCCGTAGTGTGAGTGTGCCGTTTGTGTATCTGTTTAGTTCACAAATTTCCGTGGTCATTGGGAGATCCGGTGATTAGCCCGAGACATTCGTTTTGTGTCCTTTGAAGGCAGTTTGAGTTGGAATTGGCGGTTTTGCTCCATACCGGCGACGCCTCAAGGAGAATTGGACGGCTCATGGAATTATATAGCTGGAGTTTGGTCTTAACCGGGAGTTTGTTTTGGTGATCAAGCAGGAGGTCGAGTAAGTGGTATGCCGAATTTACTTTTTTGGCCGTGAAAGTGAGTTTCTCTACTAAAATCTTCCCACTCCTCGTGGGACAAATTCTCAAACGGCTACCCAAGAAACCGATAGGTACTCCAAATCTATTATATCCTGAATCAGTACCTCAAAAACCAGTCCGCTTGGAAACAAGCCATAGTTATCCCAATCCTCGAGCCAGCAAAACCCAAAAACATTCCATCCAGCTACCGTCCAATCAGTCTCTTGCCAACCCTCTCCCAGGTTCTAGAAAAAATTATACTTTCACGGCTTAAACAGCACGAAACCGAACATAACATCATCCTTCCCGAGCAATTTGGATTCCGGTCAAACCACAGTACGACACTCCAGCTCGCGCGCCACGTCAATATCGTCACGGTCAATTTTAACCTCAAAAGAACTACTACAGTCACAACACTAGACATCGAAAAAGCGTTCGATACAATATGGCACGACGGTTTAATCCATAAACTCATTGTGCAAAAACTCCCCTTCCACCTAATCAAAATCATACAAAGCTTTCTCCACAAACGCTCCTACCAAGTACTTGTTAGTCACTCCTTATGAAATCCCCACCCAATTCCCGCAAGGATCCGTCCTTGCTCCCACCCTCTTGTCCTACTATGTAAATGACATCCCAAAACACCACAATACCCAAATAGCACTATTCGAGGATGACACCGCGATCGTATTGAAAGGAACGAAAAGAAACCACACCGTTGGAAAATCAAATTAAATGCCGACAAAACCACACTAACCATGTTCTCTCACAAACGCGACCAAGTCACCAAAAAATTAAAAATTAATAATACTGACATCAAACACACTGCCTCCGTCAAGTACTTACCCTTTGCGACTAGTTAAGATAGGTTGGACAGTTTTTGTAATTGGCGGCGTGATTTTCTCCACAGTTACAACATTTGACGTTTTCGTCCTTCTCCTGTCTTGGGTAATTTTGTGTGGTGTCGTTACCGATGCACTTCACACACCTCGGATTCAGGTTGCAGTTTTCTGAGCGTTGCTCGTAGTCTGGCATCGGTGGCATTGGGTCCTGGTAGTTCTTTTGGAATATTCTTGCCAGTATACGATGTTGGGTTCGATGCTCTTTACGACGTGGAGTTGTTGCGATGTGGTGTCCAATAGAAATTGTATGTAATAGTTTTTCATGTTGAGGATGTGGGTTGGGACGAGGTTGTGTAGAGCTAGTTCGGACTTGATCATCTCTTCGGTCAGATACTCGGAACCTTTCAGTACCACCTTCATGGTTCTGTCTTTGGCGGTAGTGAAAGTGTATCCAGGTATGCCTCCTCCAAATAGATCGGTCTTCAATTTTCGAAAATCTTCTATGTTTCGCTTGTGAATCCAGGTTTCACCACGCCGTGTTTGGAATGTAATGGGATTGCTGGTTAAAGTTTTGCACTGGTTTTGGAACCTCGTTGGATCGAGGATGATTGGTGGAGGTTTTGAGGTTGTTGATTTAGTAGCCAATGATAATTTGGATACTGTTGGTTTGGGCTTGATTGGTCGTGGTCATTGACCGGGCATTGACGTCAATGACCTTGTATTTTGGGCGACGTTGACATTTAAAATTTCATATATGGTTTTAATGCCCAATACAGGGTGGGCAATGATGAAACTACTATTCTACAGATTCCATATCGTCAAGTCTTCACTTTTCATTTTCTTGCTACCATTTTCCAATTTTTTATCAAATGTCTCTTCAATATCAATGTCTTCAGTTTTAATGTCACAGTTAAAATCTTCCATATTTATTTTGACGTAGGAGTAAAATTTTTAATGCTTCAATCAGGAATGTTATTCTTCCTATTGTAGGAATCACTCAGTGCGGAATGATTATTTAATTTGATTAATAATTAGCACATGATACATACATAAACCGCTTTGCAAAAGCTGTCGCATAACCTTAAAATAGCTTAGCGCCATTTTTCTGGTGACTTCTGTTACCAACATACATAACAGTTACAGCGGCAAATTTGAATTTCAACTTAACTCCAGTACTGCCCTCATAACTGAAAACGCCGTATCTACAGTTGTTATTATTATTAAAGCTAACAAATGTTAGCTAGCTATGAGATTCCACCCACAGATCCGAAGATATTCTTTTTTTAAATAAATGCATTTTCTCGGAATTCCAAAGATTCTCAAAGAATTCTAATGATTTCCAATAAGGGGGAGGTAACGGTAAAAACTGACCCCCACCCGCCCATGACCCATCTAAAGCAACATAATTTACCCTCTCCCAGCCAACCTCACTTACCTCCATGAATTTTATCTGGATCTGCTTTTGTGTACAATGGAAGGGAAATTTGAGAAATTCTCAGGAAGTCTTAAGAAATAGAAAATACAAAGAAATCTTAAGAATAATAACAAAATGGGCTTTTTTTATTTTTTCAATTTTTTGAGATTTCCTTGGTTTTAATAAGATTTTCCGATATTTATTAAGATATCTTGGAATTTTCTACATTTTAACATGATTTGCCATTATTTAATAAGCTAGCATCAAGCTTTTCCACGAAGATCCACAAGGAAGGACATCTAAGTGATGGAACTGGGGGAAAATAGGTCATAATAATAATGTCATAATTGTAATTCTAGTTATATTAAAGAGTTAAATTCCATTTAGAATAACGACTTTAATAAATTTATACATAAACAGTACAACTTCGTTATAACGAATTAGTTTTGCCAGATATTAGTTGGGTAATATTTAAAATTAATTCATACAGCCAGTATTTTATAAAAAGTCACCTTACATAACATTTGGAGCCCAACGTGGGACATTCAAACATATTACAATTTTTTTTTTTTTAGTTTAAATAGGTAAAACCTTTTTAAAACCACATTTAAGAGAAAAAATAGTGAAAAAGACTATTTGTTATAAATAAAATATAAAAAAAAGATTAAAATTAATTCATACAGCCAGCATTTTATAGTCAGCTCAACATAACATTTGGCGCCCAACGTGGGACATTCAAACATACTATTACAATTACCAGTTTTTTTTAGTTTTAATAAGTAAAATCTATTGAAATGGACATTTGAGAGAAAAAAGCAAAAAACTATTTCTCAACAGGGTGCTTTTTTAAATGTTTTGCCAAATCTCGCTTAACAGAACATTGGTGTTGGCAAATGTTACAAACAAACGGCTTCTCGCGCATATGGGTTACTAAATGTTGTTTTAAATTATCTCTTCGAGAACATTTAAATTCGCAAATATTACACTTAAATGGTTTTTCGCCCGTATGACTGAATAAATGAGTTTCAAAATTTACTTTGCGAGAACATTTATAATCGCAAATATTACACTTAAACGGTTTCTCACCACTATGACTAAGTAAGTGTTTTCTTAAATTTTCTTTCTGAGAACCTTTATAATCACAAATATGACACTCAAACGGTTTCTCAACTGAATGAGTTCGTAAATGTTTGTTTAAATCCGATTTACATAAAGATTTATGTTCGCAAATATAACACTTAAATGGTTTCTCGCCGGTATGATTTAATAAATGCATTTTTAAGCTTTGGTTATTAGCACATTTATAATCACAAATATTACACTCGAACGGTTTCTCGCCCGTATGAGTTCGTAAATGTCTTTTTAAATTTTGTTTCTGATAACATTTATAATCGCAAACCCGACACTGGAACAATTTCTTGTCGGAATGAATTTTTGCATGCCGTCGAAGTTGCAATTTATTAGGAAATGTTACATTACACATCCGACACTCTAATTGCTTGTTTATTTGTTTTTCACAATCTTGATCCAATCGAAATTCGTTATCGGAAGGATCTTCTTTAATGTCAATCGTATGATGTAAGTCTTCTAAATGGAAATCTATATCTGCCGCCTCTTCAGTTTTCATTTCCTTGCTACCATTTTCCAATTTTACATCAAATGTCTCTTCAATATCAATTTTTTCAATTTTAATATTGTCACAGTTAAAATTTTCCATATTTATTTTGACGCAACAGCTGTCGCATAACCTTAATCTGGTGACTTCTGTTACCAACATACATAACAGTTACAGTGGCAAATTTGAATTTTAATCAAAAAACATAGTGCTTCGGTTGTCTTTTCCACAGATTTCGAATTTTATAATAAGTTATTTGAACTTCAGGTAGTGAATGTTGATCAAATTTAGTTACAACTGCTTCCTTCTTAACAATAGATAGAATTACAAATGTTAGCTAAATTTGAGATTCAGCCCAGCAGTTCCTGAGAGCTGGATTCTTGGCGATATAGGTACAGTCGCTCACAAAATTATTCATCCAGTCTTAGGTTAGCAATGTAAATTTTACGTTTTGAATACGTGTTTTGTCAAATAAAAATCGATTTTAGAGCAAAACTTTTTAGACATTTTTTGTTGAAAATTTTATTTTCTTCAATTTTGTATCTATACATTTTTCTATTTTGTCACCCCGTTTTCGACTGACAGCGACATAAACAAGATTCGAAACAAATTCGAAAAACTATTGTCACCTGGATCTCAAAATCGGTGCAACGAAATAGAAAAATGTATAAGTAGTTTTTATTGAAAATTTCATTCCCTACATTTTTGTTTATATACATTTTTTTGTTTTGTCGCTCCGTTTCTGAGATACAGATGATACTATTTTTTGTATTTATGCCGAGTCTTAAGTTCTTAAGATTTTATTGGATTTGGTATCAATTTCCAAAATTTTCTACATTTCTTAGAGTTTTCTATTTCCTAAGATATCGTTGAATTTCTTAAGATATCCCTAGATTTTGGATTTCCTCAGTTTTCTAAGATTTCAAAAGATTTATTTTATTCGTAAGATTTTCTTGGATTGACGACGAAGTACCTATACGTCCTTAATTCTCTTTGACTTTTTCTGAATTTCCTGAGACTGCCTAAGAAGATCTATGATTTCACAGAATTTTCTGCATGACCTTGGATTTCCTATTTTCTAAAACTTTCTCAAATATCCTAAGAATTTACTGAATTTACTACAATTTCCTAACACTTCCTATGAATTTCTATTTTGCTTCTAATTTCCCAAAATTTTCTTGAATTGACGACCTCTACTCGGATTTTCTAAGTACTTGCTGAAATTTCCTACAATTTTTTACTTAATAGATTTCTTCGAATTTCCCGAGACTTCCTAAAATTTCCTAAGATTTCCAATTATTTCCCAGAATTTACTGAATTTCCTCTGATTCACTATTTCCATTCGAATTTCATAAGTAGTTACCTCCTGAAATTATCTAAAACTTTTTATTTAATAGATTTTCGAGAATATCCTAACATTTCCTAAGATCTGCTTTTCTTCTAATTTCTTAAGATTTCTTAGAAATTCTATAGATTTTCTAGATTTCCTAAAATTTATTAAGAATCTCTTGAATTTCCTAATATTTCCTTACATTTTGTACATTTCCTCGGATTTCCTATTTTATAGAATTTTCTTGAGTATTCTAAGATTTCCATAAATTTTCTAAATTTTTTCAGATTTTCTAAGATTTCTAAAGATATATTTTATTTCCTAGATTTTCTTGAATTTTCGACATTTCTTAGAATTTCCTAGATATTTCCTAAAATTTCCTGAAATTTCCTGAAACTTCCTGAAATTTCCTGAAACTTCCTGAAATTTCCTGAAATTTCCTAGAAATTTTTATTTAATTGATTTTCAAGAATTTCCTGAGACTTCTTAAAATTTCCTATGATTTTACAGAATTTTCTATATTTTCTCGGATTTACTATTTTTTAAGATTACCCATATTCTAAGATCTCCTTGGATTTACTATTAATACTTCGTAATAGTTTTTTTACTTTTTTTCTAATTCACTTCTCATTTTCTAAGATTTCTAAGGATTTCCATAGATTTTCTAGATACCTATCCTAGGATTTTCAACTTCCTGATATCTGTAAATTTCTTCTTTAATACACATAGATTTTCTTAAATTTCCTGAGCATTTCTAAGGTTTCTTGGGATTTTAAGCATTTCTACAAGGTTCTTACTTCCTAAATTTCTTCGTATTTTCTTTGATCTACTAAGATTTTCTTTGAGGACGAGGATAATTTGAGGACGTCCATTAATTACGTGAGGCGATTTTGGCGATTTTTCGAACCCCCCCCCTCCTTTAATAACTTAATTTTATCCAGTTCTCTCGCAATTTTAAAGTTTCTTGCGAATAAAGAAAAATTACGTGATATTTGCCGAGACCCCCCCCCTTTCCCCCAAGTGAGATTGGATTAGATTTTGCTCGACCCCCTCCTTCTTCTAAACACCTCGCGTAATTATATATAGTCGTCCACTTTCGTAAAATTTATATTATATTTGCACAACATTTTTTTGCAACTGTTCGTGTATACAGCAGGATGTTTAAAAGGAACTTATTTGTTATCTGTATCACTGACGCGCAGGAACGGATTATCGAGAAATATTATCGAGAGAGAGAGACAGTAAAAAAACAAACAGTGAAAACTAATTACATATAGTGTGTATCAAGGGAAGCCCACAGATATATTTAGGACGTTTTAGATCACAGCAGTATATTCGGCGCGACCAGGAGTTGAACCGCGGTTACCCACTTCACAGTCGGTCAATGTAGGCTCTACACCATACCATAGATTACTACCAAATGTTTACAGCTGACTACAAATGAAAGGTAAGAGAGATTTCTTAGAAATTCCATAAATTTTCTCGATTTCCTAAGATTTCTTAGGAATCTGTTGAATTTCCTTAGATTGCCTTAGATTTTGTACATTTCCTCGGATTTCCTATTTCCTAAGATTTTCTTGGATAACCTAAGATTTCCTTGGATGTACAAGAATATTCTAATTTTTCCACTTTTCTTTTAATTTTCCAACATTTTTTAAGATTTCCATAGATTTTCAAAATTTTCTCGGATTTTCCAAGTATTTCTTGAAATTTCCTAAAAATTTTTATTTAATTGATTTTCGAGAATTTCCTTAGGCTTTTTAAAATTTTCTATGATTTCACAGAATTCTCTATAATTTCTTTGATTTACTATTTTCTAAGATATTACCTCAGATATCTTAAGATTTTTTATTTTTTTAAGATTTCTATAGATTTTCTAAGTAATTCCTGAAATTTCCTTCAATTTCTTATTTAATTGATTTTCGAGAATTTTCGGAGACTTCTTAAAATTTTCTTATGTTTTCACAGAATTTTCTATATATTCTCGGATGTACTATTTTCTAAGATTACCTCTGATATCCTAGGATTTACTTGGATTTGCTAGTAAGATTTTCTACTTTTCTTCTAATTTACTTCTAATTTTCTAAGATTTCTTAGGATTTCCATAGATTTTCTAGATATGCTGGGATTATCTATTTCCTGAAATATGTCATATCTTTAATTTTTCTTTTAATAGATTTTCTAGGAATTCCTGTTTTTTTAAAATTTATTTGAATTTCCTAAGATATCCTAGGCTTTCCTAAGATTTCCTCAAATTTTCGCGGATTTCCTCAGATTTTTCTTTACTTGTTCATCAGATATTTTCCCAGTAATTTTCTCTTCGCATCCTGCTTAAATCTTAAGCGTCTAGAATAAAATGTTTAATTTTCATTCTGAATTTTAGTATTTTCTAAATGAAAATAATTTCGTAAGATTTATTCTTTTTTACAAAAAATTGACGCGCAGGAATGGTTTGTCGAAAGATATTTTAATAAAAACTTAAGATTTCCTCAGAACTGGAAGCGGGGAATCGTCTGCGCTAGAGAGTAGGTCTTTGAACCCATGCTTATGGTAAAAACATTCTCATAGTCTACTCCAACTCGTAAATCCATTTGTGCGCGTCAGTGGTAACACAGATAACCGATAAGATCCTTTAAAATTAAATTACTAAGGTAAAATTAGAAATTTTAAATGGAAAAATATTCAAAGTGAGGAAGAAATATGGAAATAAATGCAGTTTGGCGGTTAATATAATACAAAGCAGTAAATAAAGCAGGAGGTAAAGCTTTTCTAGATTCCCTCGGATTTCTTAAGATTTCGAAAGATTTATTTTATTTCCTATATAAGATTTTTTGAATTGACGACGAAGTGCTTCCTTAAATTTCCTCGAATTTTTTTTAACAGATTTCTTCGAAATTCCTGAGACTCCCTAAGATTTCTTAGCATTTTCTTGTTCTCTAGAATTTCTTAAGATTTCCCATGATTTCACAGAATTTTTTATTTTTTTATTTTACTTTTTACTTTTTTTTCACTTTTTATTTCATAGCAGACTTCCGAGAATATCCTAACATTTCTTAATATCTGCTTTGCTTCTAATTTTCTAAGATTTCTTAGGAATCTCTTGAATTTGCAAAGATTTCCTTAGATTTTGTACATTTCTTTAGATTTCCTATTTCCTAAGATTTTCTTGGATATCCTAAGATTTCCTTGATTTTACCAGAATGTTCTAGCACTTGCTAGAATTTTCTTCTTTTCTTATAATTTTCTAAGATTTCCAGAGATTTTCTAAATTTCCTCGGATTTCCTAACTGTTTCCTGAGACATCTTAAAATTTCCAATGATTTCACATAATTTTCTATGTTTTTTCAGATTTACTATTTTCTAAGATTACCTCATGCAGATCGTATGGCTTTACGGCATACACCAGATGATGAACCGTATCGTCATTTTAATTTGGACAACTATAGCTATAAAGTGGACTCTACAGGTGCATTGTACGGTGCGATTGGTGTTCTTTACGCCCGTGCACCCAACCATACATCCGGAGTGTTTTGGTATAACACAGCACAGACTTGGATAGATGTAGATAAATCCGAAAAAAATAAAACTGACGTGTTTTTCATGAGCGAAAGTGGAATCATTGAATTATACGTTCTGACAGGTCCGACACTTGCACAATCCGTTAAGCACTGTGCCCAATTAACAGGTACGGCTCCGTTGTCCCAATATTTTGCTTTAGGTTATCACCAGTATCGATACAGCTACATGACGAGCGAAAGAGTCATCGAAGTCGTCGATGGCTTCGACTATAGCAATTTACCTTTGGACGTGATGTAGCTGGATATTGATTATGCAGAAGATATCAAATATTTCACTTGGCATCCGACAAGGTTTCCTAAACCTCTAGAGTTGCAAAACACTCTTAAAAGACGACAACGCACACTTTAAAGTAGACGAAAATTATTATGTATTTGCAAACGACAAAGATGAGTATTTTATACAAACACCAGATAACTCTTCAGATTACATCGCCAGGTCTTTTCCTGGAGATAGTGCTTACATAGATTTCTTAAATCCGAAAGCCAGAAATTATTATACCTCATTGTATAATAATCAAAACTTTAAAGGTGATAATATACATTTTTGGAATGATATGAATGAGCCGGCGATATTTGATGATAAGGCAAATGAAAACACCATAGCACTTGATGCAAAACACCTTAGCGGAACTGTGAATCACAGAGATGTGCACAACATATATGGATTGTTTCAAGTTAAAGGGACTTGGGACGCAATGATGAACAATCCCTCTAAAGGTCGACCATTTATATTGACAAGGTCCCATTTTGCTGGAATCCAAAGATATGCGGCCATTTGGACGGGAGATAATACGGCTACATGGGAGCATTTGAAAATTAGTTATGCAATGTGCCTAACGGCAGCATTAGCAGGCGTAAGCTTTTGTGGAGCAGATGTAGGTGGTTTTGTTCACACGCCATCGCCTGAACTCAATCAGAGATGGTATCAAGCAGGAGCTTGGCTTCCGTTTTATAGAGGTCATTCGGATAAAGAACAAGAAGGCCGAGAACCCTACAACAATTCGGAAGGAGTAAAAAAGATCATTAGGACTGCTTTGCAGCAGCGTTACGCTCATCTTCCAGTTTGGTATACCAGTTTCAGGCATCACGAACTGACAGGCGAACCGGTTATCCGCCCGATTATCCATGAATATCCAAACTAAGATCAAGCTGCAGCGATTGACGATAGTCTTCTTTCAAGTAGAAAAAGGTGCATCAATGCGAAGGGTATAGACATTCCGGTTGATATAAATACGGTCCCAGTGTTTTACAGAGGAGGCAGTATCATAACACGAAAAGATACCCCCAGATTAACAACGGCAGCTATGAAAAACGACAATTACACTCTTTACGTATGCTTGAATCGAGAAAATGTTGCGCATGGATCCCTCTACGAAGACGACCAATCAAGTTTTGAGTACAAAGAAAGCAGAGCGTATATACAAGTTGATATCTCATTTTTGGCGAATAAATTGCAATTGAAGGTAGTTCATGGAGGTTACGTACCGGCAGGTGTTATAGATAAAGTTGTGATTATAAATCCACCTCCAGAAATTATCAAGGTTGATGATCACCCAGCTATTATAGTAAAATACAATAAGGATAACTCAACTTTAACATTAAAAAGATTGTCGTTAGAGTTAAACAAAGAATTCAGTATTCAGTTGTCGTCTTCAAAACTTCCGTATTATTAAAACTCCAGAGCATAACTAACTATTTATAATACAAATGCATTAAATTAAATTATTTTTCGATATAATAGCTTTTATTAGTGGAAAAAGAACTCAAAATAAAAAATTTTAAGTAAATTTGTGGTTTTTAGTATGTATTTATGGTTAAATTCAAAAAATATAAGAATAATACAATACGTAGAAAATCAAAATTCAAAAAATTTAAAAAGGAGACAATTAACACATAACAGGTCTGGATTAAGAAAATTTGAAAAAATGAAAATTTCGTAATACGAAGTACAATATAACGTTATTTCATGGTTATTGCCATTCTTCAGTTGCACGCATCGATTACGATTACATTGTAAAATAAGAAGAAAAAATTTTTCAAACTAAACAAAATTATCGACTAAATTGTACAAAATTGACTTACCATAACCTCCAAAGATTATCAAAACTGAACTTGTTACACGAGGTATGAATAATTTAAAAATGATTTGAACTAAGAAATTCGTTTACCTAGCACTGCTAGTTTGAAATCCGAAGGCACTGCCCTCTTAATATGATTTCTAAAAACTTTGAAAAAATTCAAAATTCAAAAATTTTTACCACGTTTTTTAACCGTGAGGCGTAAAACTAGAAAAAGAACTCAAAATAAAAAATTTTAAGTAAATTTGTGGTTTTTAGTATGTATTTATGGTTAAATTCAAAAAATATAAGAATAATACAATACGTAGAAAATCAAAATTCAAAAAATTTAAAAAGGAGACAATTAACACATAACAGGTCTGGATTAAGAAAATTTGAAAAAATGAAAATTTCGTAATACGAAGTACAATATAACGTTATTTCATGGTTATTGCCATTCTTCAGTTGCACGCATCGATTACGATTACATTGTAAAATAAGAAGAAAAAATTTTTCAAACTAAACAAAATTATCGACTAAATTGTACAAAATTGACTTACCATAACCTCCAAAGATTATCAAAACTGAACTTGTTACACGAGGTATGAATAATTTAAAAATGATTTGAACTAAGAAATTCGTTTACCTAGCACTGCTAGTTTGAAATCCGAAGGCACTGCCCTCTTAATATGATTTCTAAAAACTTTGAAAAAATTCAAAATTCAAAAATTTTTACCACGTTTTTTAACCGTGAGGCGTAAAACTAGAAAAAGAACTCAAAATAAAAAATTTTAAGTAAATTTGTGGTTTTTAGTATGTATTTATGGTTAAATTCAAAAAATATAAGAATAATACAATACGTAGAAAATCAAAATTCAAAAAATTTAAAAAGGAGACAATTAACACATAACAGGTCTGGATTAAGAAAATTTGAAAAAATGAAAATTTCGTAATACGAAGTACAATATAACGTTATTTCATGGTTATTGCCATTCTTCAGTTGCACGCATCGATTACGATTACATTGTAAAATAAGAAGAAAAAATTTTTCAAACTAAACAAAATTATCGACTAAATTGTACAAAATTGACTTACCATAACCTCCAAAGATTATCAAAACTGAACTTGTTACACGAGGTATGAATAATTTAAAAATGATTTGAACTAAGAAATTCGTTTACCTAGCACTGCTAGTTTGAAATCCGAAGGCACTGCCCTCTTAATATGATTTCTAAAAACTTTGAAAAAATTCAAAATTCAAAAATTTTACCACGTTTTTTAACCGTGAGGCGTAAAACTAGAAAAAGAACTCAAAATAAAAAATTTTAAGTAAATTTGTGGTTTTTAGTATGTATTTATGGTTAAATTCAAAAAATATAAGAATAATACAATACGTAGAAAATCAAAATTCAAAAAATTTAAAAAGGAGACAATTAACACATAACAGGTCTGGATTAAGAAAATTTTGAAAAAATGAAAATTTCGTAATACGAAGTACAATATAACGTTATTTCATGGTTATTGCCATTCTTCAGTTGCACGCATCGATTACGATTACATTGTAAAATAAGAAGAAAAAATTTTTCAAACTAAACAAAATTATCGACTAAATTGTACAAAATTGACTTACCATAACCTCCAAAGATTATCAAAACTGAACTTGTTACACGAGGTATGAATAATTTAAAAATGATTTGAACTAAGAAATTCGTTTACCTAGCACTGCTAGTTTGAAATCCGAAGGCACTGCCCTCTTAATATGATTTCTAAAAACTTTGAAAAAATTCAAAATTCAAAAATTTTACCACGTTTTTTAACCGTGAGGCGTAAAACTAGAAAAAGAACTCAAAATAAAAAATTTTAAGTAAATTTGTGGTTTTTAGTATGTATTTATGGTTAAATTCAAAAAATATAAGAATAATACAATACGTAGAAAATCAAAATTCAAAAAATTTAAAAAGGAGACAATTAACACATAACAGGTCTGGATTAAGAAAATTTGAAAAAATGAAAATTTCGTAATACGAAGTACAATATAACGTTATTTCATGGTTATTGCCATTCTTCAGTTGCACGCATCGATTACGATTACATTGTAAAATAAGAAGAAAAAATTTTTCAAACTAAACAAAATTATCGACTAAATTGTACAAAATTGACTTACCATAACCTCCAAAGATTATCAAAACTGAACTTGTTACACGAGGTATGAATAATTTAAAAATGATTTGAACTAAGAAATTCGTTTACCTAGCACTGCTAGTTTGAAATCCGAAGGCACTGCCCTCTTAATATGATTTCTAAAAACTTTGAAAAAATTCAAAATTCAAAAATTTTACCACGTTTTTTAACCGTGAGGCGTAAAACTAGAAAAAGAACTCAAAATAAAAAATTTTAAGTAAATTTGTGGTTTTTAGTATGTATTTATGGTTAAATTCAAAAAATATAAGAATAATACAATACGTAGAAAATCAAAATTCAAAAAATTTAAAAAGGAGACAATTAACACATAACAGGTCTGGATTAAGAAAATTTGAAAAAATGAAAATTTCGTAATACGAAGTACAATATAACGTTATTTCATGGTTATTGCCATTCTTCAGTTGCACGCATCGATTACGATTACATTGTAAAATAAGAAGAAAAAATTTTTCAAACTAAACAAAATTATCGACTAAATTGTACAAAATTGACTTACCATAACCTCCAAAGATTATCAAAACTGAACTTGTTACACGAGGTATGAATAATTTAAAAATGATTTGAACTAAGAAATTCGTTTACCTAGCACTGCTAGTTTGAAATCCGAAGGCACTGCCCTCTTAATATGATTTCTAAAAACTTTGAAAAAATTCAAAATTCAAAAATTTTACCACGTTTTTTAACCGTGAGGCGTAAAACTAGAAAAAGAACTCAAAATAAAAAATTTTAAGTAAATTTGTGGTTTTTAGTATGTATTTATGGTTAAATTCAAAAAATATAAGAATAATACAATACGTAGAAAATCAAAATTCAAAAAATTTAAAAAGGAGACAATTAACACATAACAGGTAATCGATGCGTGCAACTGAAGAATGGCAATAACCATGAAATAACGTTATATTGTACTTCGTATTACGAAATTTTCATTTTTTCAAATTTTCTTAATCCAGACCTGTTATGTGTTAATTGTCTCCTTTTTAAATTTTTTGAATTTTGATTTTCTACGTATTGTATTATTCTTATATTTTTTTGAATTTAACCATAAATACATACTAAAAACCACAAATTTACTTAAAATTTTTTATTTTGAGTTCTTTTTCTAGTTTTACGCCTCACGGTTAAAAAACGTGGTAAATTTTTGAATTTTGAATTTTTTCAAAGTTTTTAGAAATCATATTAAGAGGGCAGTGCCTTCGGATTTCAAACTAGCAGTGCTAGGTAAACGAATTTCTTAGTTCAAATCATTTTTAAATTATTCATACCTCGTGTAACAAGTTCAGTTTTGATAATCTTTGGAGGTTATGGTAAGTCAATTTTGTACAATTTAGTCGATAATTTTGTTTAGTTTGAAAAATTTTTTCTTCTTATTTTACAATGTAATCGTAATCGATGCGTGCAACTGAAGAATGGCAATAACTATGAAATAACGTTATATTGTACTTCGTATTACGAAATTTTCATTTTTTCAAATTTTCTTAATCCAGACCTGTTATGTGTTAATTGTCTCCTTTTTAAATTTTTTGAATTTTGATTTTCTACGTATTGTATTATTCTTATATTTTTTGAATTTTTATTAGTGGTGCGCAGGGATGAAGAAGTCTCGTACGAGACACCGGCACCATCTGTGGTGGTAGTAGGTATCAGACTTTCAGTGACTAATGCCTCACTCCTTACATCCCTTGGCCGTTACCTTCACGACTCGAAGTGTATCTTCCTCTTTGATTCTTCCCAGCTCAGCTGTTTTTTTTATCAGGTTGAAAAACCTCGAAAGTTTTTGACTGATTTTAGTATTTGGCCCAAAACTCCTAAAAGAATGATTCCTACGGAAAAAGTCATTTGGCTCTTTTTTGAAGCTGTGGATATTTCTTATAATTTGAACTCAACCCCAAATTTTTAGATCCCATAGATCGCAAGTTACAGAACCTCAAAAATTAGAATTTTCTTCTCAAAAAAATCAAAATTTCAGTTTTTGACGTCTGTCTAAATATAGGCTGTAATACTCATTCTACGAGAAAATTCATTCAATATAAAGTTTTAGAGCAGTTATTTAGCTTTAATTTAAGCCCTGAACGAAGTCTGTAGGCCCAATAGGTACCCTTTTATCTCGGAAAAACAAAAATTGGGGAAACCGGGGTAAGGACAGAAATTATTGGAGCCTGCCGATTTGCGGAATCAATAGTTGCTATTGTTAAGCAGGAGGAAGGTCTGGTTTTCCTGGACAGAAATCGAAAACACTCTCAATATTCAACAGAAAAACATATTTTATTTGTAAAATCTTACATTATAACATATCAATTTTAAAAAGTGTACGTGTTGAAGACTTCACAATTCCGCAACTTCTTCTCGATCAAAACCGGAATCTCTTGGAGGGTCCATTTTGGTCATCGAGTGCTGATGATCCTTGGGATAAGAAAGCGATAGGTGGCGGTCAGTGGCGTAACTACTTTATAATTTTGCAAATTTCGCCAGGAAAAACCAAGAAATTTGAATTTTTAAGCAAAAGTGATGGAAATTTAAACCTTTGGCTAGAAAATATTGAAGTTTGGAAGTTCAGAGTTTATAGTTTAAAATTTTCTAACTAGAAAATGCTTTGGGGGGGGGGGGAGATTAAATATTTTTTAGAATCTCGTCAATCCATTCATGCGCGTCAGTTCTGGTGCTCCGGCTACAACGTGTTTCTGGTTGATCGATTTTTTTTACCAACCAAAAATATATTAAACTAATGTTAGGGCTAAAAATATTTGTCCAATATTAATCCGAAACCGAGAAATTTGAATTTTTAAGCAAAAATGAGAGATGTTTAACCTTCGGCTAGAAAAAATTACTCACTTCTCACGTAGTTAAAGCAGCAGCTTTCTGTGTTACTTCGAAAGTTAATTATAAAAATATGAAGTCAAAATTGTAAACCGGGGGGTCTGGGGGGTGTGGAACACCCTCCAGTACATATCGCAGGATTTATACTGTTTTAGAATACTTGGAGAAGATAGGGAATTTATAATTTTGCAAATTTCGCCAGGAAAAACCAAGAAATTTGAATTTTTAAGCAAAAGTGATGGAAATTTAAACCTTTGGCTAGAAAATATTGAAGTTTGGAAGTTCAGAGTTTAGCAGCAATTTTTTGCGTTACTTTGAAAATATAAAGAAACGGGGAAATCTCCCAGTAGCGAGAAACGAAATCAAATGTTTAAATATTATACCGTTAAAAAAGAGATCCGATCCCCCGTCTAGCTGCCCGTCCGCGGACGGACTTTCCAGCTAGTTAAAAATAATCAAAAGTCGATTGCAATCATCGATAAGCAATCAATTATTGGAATCCACAGAATCGGATTTAATATTTCGGCAGACGTTCAAAACAGCTCGAAAAAAAACACTGTTTATGTAAACTTCTGAAAAAATAGATTTTCATGAATTTCCTGAAACTTTCTAAGATTTCTTAGGATTTTGATAAATTTATTATAAGATTTCCTTAAGTTTTCTAAAATTTCCTATAATTTCACAGAATTTTCTGCATATTCTCGGATTTCCAATTTCCTAAGATTTCCTCGGATATCCTAAGAAGATATTGTATTGTTAACATTTCCTCGGATTTCATAAGTTGTTACTTCCTGAAATTTTCTCAAACTTTTTATTTAATAGATTTCCGAGAATATCTTAACATTTCCTAAAATTGGCTTTTCTTCTAATTTTCTAAGATTTCTTAGAAATTTCTTAGATTTTGTACATTTCCTCGGATTTGCTATTTTCTTAGATATCCTAAGATTTCCATATATTTTCTAAATTTCTGAGAATTTTTTAATATTTCCAAAGATATATTTTATTGCCTGGATTTTCTTGGATTTTCGACATTTCCTTGAATTTCCTAGATATTTCCTGAAATTTCCTAGAAATTTTAATTTAATTGATTTTCTAGAATTTCCTATATTTTCTTTGATTTACTATTTTCTAAGATTACCTCAGATATCTTAAGATTTCCTTTTTTAAGTTTTCTAAGGATTTCCATAGATTTTCTTGCATTTCCTAAGATTTCCTAGAATTTTCTACATTCCTTCGGATAACCTATTTTTCAAGATTGCCTTGGATTTTCTATGTTTTTTCTTAAATTTCTTAGAATTTCCTAAGATTTCCTCAAATTCCAATTCCTCCAAAAATTCCTCTGATTTTTCTTTATTTGTTCAACAGATTTCTCTAAATTTCTTGCTTAAAATTAATTACGTGAGGCGAATTTTTAGACATTTTGAACTCCTACCCCCCCCCCCCCGCTTATAACTTATATTTACCCAGTTCTGTACATTTTTCAGTTTCTTGCAAATAAAGAAAAATTACGTGATATTTGCCAAGACCCCCCCCTTTCCCTACGTGAGATTGGGTTAGATTTTGCTTGACCCCCTCCCTCTTCTAAACACCTCGCGTAATTAATAGACGTCCCCTTTCGTAAAATTTATATTATATTTCCACAACATTTTTTTGCAGCTGTTGCATACTGCAGGATATTTAAATGGAACTTATCCGTTATCTGTATCACTGACGCGCAGGAACGGATTATCGAGAGAGAGAGAGAGTAAATATTACTACCAAATGTTTACAGCTTATTACAAATGAAAGGAAAGAGATTTCTTAGAAATTCCAAATTTCTCGATTTCCCAAGATTTCTTAGGAATCTCTTGAATTTCCTAAGATTCCCTTAGATTTTGTATATTTCCTCCGATTTCCTATTTCCTAAGATTTTCTTGGATAGACTAAGATTTTCTGGAATTTATTAGAATATCCTAACTTTTTCAATTTTCTTTTAATTTTCTAAGATTTTTTGAGATTTCCATAGATTTTCTAAATTTCCTCGGATTTTCTAAGTATTTTCTGAAAATTCCTAAAAATTTTTATTTAATTGTTTTTGGGAATTTTCTGAGACTTTAAAATTTTCTATGATTTCACAGAATTTTCTATATTTTCTCAGATTTACCATTTTCTAAGATTACCTGAAATATTCTAAGATTTCCTTGGATCTGCTAGTAATACTTTGTAAGATTTTCTACTTTTCTTCTAATTCACTTCTAATTTTCTAAGATATCTTAGGATTTCCATAGATTTTCTAGATATCCTAAGATTTTCTACTTCCTGAAATATCTTAAAATTTTTCCTTTAATACATAGATTTTCTGAAATTTCCTGAGAATTTCTAAGATTTCCTAGGATTTTAGACATTTTTTCTTCAGATTTCCTATTTCTCGAGATTGCTTCGGATTTTCTATGTTTGTCAAAGATATCTTTGAAATTCCTAAGATATCCTAGGCTTTTCTAAGTTTTTCTCAAATTCTCCCCGATCTTCTTAGATTTTTCCCAGTAATTTTCTCTTCGCATCCTGCTTGAATTTCAAGCTTGTAGAATATAAGATTTTATTCTCATTTTTGAATTTTAGTATTTTCAAAATGAAAATAATTTCTTAAAATTTATATATTTTTTCAAAAATTTTCTTACAGCTGTTCCATACTGCAAGATGTTTAAACGGAAATTATCCTTTATCTGGTTTATCACTGACGCGCAGGAATGGATTATCGAGAGATATTGTAATGAAAACATCCCTAGGTAACTTAAAAGCATCCTCGAAGTCGGTCCCAACTCGTAAATCCATTTGTGCGCGTCAGTGGTAGACAGATAGTCGATAAGATCCACTAAAATTAATTTAATAAAGTAAAATTACAAATTTTAAATGGAAATAAATGCAGTTCGGTGGTGACGCTTGAAAACAAGTGGCGGCGAAATGGCCTAGGTCGCCTTTAATTTTGAATGTCCCGGGAACGTTTGCGCCGATCCCACGCGCACCTTCACAAATCTGACGTATTGATTGTCACTTTGCTAATATAACCTTAAAATTTAATATAAACCTGATAGATTTTATGTGCTTGCTGCAAAGATAGCTTAATTATGTTCCATAATTATTATATTAGTGTTCCGGTGACAGCATTAGATACAGTCTTATTGGATCACCTACTGAAATTCAGCTAAGCCTATTTATCTAGTAAGTACTGGATTAGATTTTCAATAACTGCCAGTAGGAAATATTATAAGAGAAAATGAACAATGGCTAACAATAACCCAGTAGCTCAGTTCTTGGCCAAACCAAACGTTCACCCACCTGAACGATTTGACTTTTCGGAACCGCTATCGTGGCCCGCATGGAGGAAGAAGTTTGAAATATACTTTCGAGTATCAGGCTTAAGCGAATCATCAGAACAATTGCAAAGGGATGTGTTTCTGCATATCATTGGAGGAAAAGTTGAAGAAATTATTCAAAAATTCGGAAGACCTCCCACTACACTAACGGGATTGTTGGATATGTTTGAAAAATATTGCAATCCTCCGAAGAGTATTATATTTGAAAGGGTCCAGTTTAACAAACGGTGTCAGAAACCAGGCGAATCAATCGATGAATTCATTGCTGATTTACATTTTTTGGCAGAAAGGTGTGATTACGGAACTTCGAAGGAAGAGTTAATACGAGACCGACTGATTGTGGGAATGACTGATACAGACACAAGTTATCGAATGCAGTTGCGGGAGAAGCTAACCTTAAAAGAAGCAATATCTATTGTTAGACAAAACCAAGAAAGTGGAATCTCACCGTCTTGTGCTGAGAGTTTCGAGCAAAAAATATTTCCAGCTCAAAATTCACCACCGAGAGACATAATCAACGAAGGTTCTTTGGTAAGTAAACTGCATATTTAGAAAAATATGCTAACAAATACTACATTTGTTATTTATAGGAAACTCCGTTTCATTCAAGTAACTACGTGCAAATTAAGACGGAAGCAGATTTGGAGTTTAAATCGGAAGATTTGCATCATTCCATTGACCTCAAAGAAGAGACTTCAGTTTTGGAATCCCAACTGGATAGGGAATACAAACCAAAGGCGAACGAGACCTCTTTGGTGTGCAGTTTTTGTAACTTGAAATGTACAACTAATGCAGTATTAAAAGTTCATTTAAGAATCCATACTGGCGAAAAACCTTTTACGTGTGAACTTTGTGACTATGCATGTGTACGAAGAGAACAACTGAAGAGTCACTCCAAAACCCATACTGGCGAGAAACCCTTCAGGTGTGGACTTTGTGATTATTCATCGGCCCATAAGGTAAATTTAAACCGACATTTACGAAGTCATTCCGGTGAGAAGTTGTTTCCGTGTGAAATATGTGATCATAAGTGTGCTCATAGAGCAAACCTAAAAAGACATTACCTCCGGACCCATTCCGACGAAAAGGGATATACTCGTGAAATACGAAAATTTATATCCCCACGTAAAGGAAGTTTTAATCGAATCAGTTTTGACGTCAAAGCTTTTTCGTGTGAAATTTGTGGATTTAAATTTTCACGAAATGGGCAGCTACAAAGTCATTTAAGAACTCATACTGGTGAGAAACCATTTATCTGTGAAATATGTGAGTTTAAATGTGCAAGAAAAAGTAGTTTAAAAAGACATATTATAACTCATACTGGCGAGAGGCAGTTTACGTGTACGATTTGTGACCACAAATTTTCACAAAATTCGAACCTTAAAAATCATTTGAGAACTCATACTAAGCAAGAACTTGCTTGCCAGGTGATTTCATAGTGTCGAGAGGGAACCCTTGAGAGTTAAGCCTCTTTAAAGCATTTTTTTTCAATTTTCACCTTCACATGGCCATAACTCGGCAAATATTGATTTTTCAGTAAAAATTATTAAGGCCTTTTTTGAAGAGCGTGAAATAATCTACAAACTAGATTTAAACCTTTTATTGTCTAAAATCAAGGGCTTTCGAGTTATGAATTAAAGTAAGTAAAAAAATGTTGAAAAGTTCAATTTTTTCTTTTGCAGTACCCTGTATCTTTTTACAAAAAATCTGGCGCCCGCAATTTCGGATAGGAAATTTAACGGACTAGAACTTTCGTCTAGTAAAATTTTTTGAAAAAGCAATCCATTTCACAGAAAATTGGGAAATAATAAACAAGGCAACAATAATTTATTAATAAAATAATTTTTCAATAAAAACAAAAATTTTGTGAATTGAATTTTTTGTTTCGTAACCTGGACGAACGGCTCCTATATAGACCACTGACTTGAGACATCCAACATCGGAAAAAATCACATGTTTCTAATTTTTTGGTATGCTGTTAGGGTCCCTACCAGTAGTGTAGACCTGTGCTAACTTCGCGGTGATCGAAAAACCTCGACATTTGTCGACTGATTTCAGTTTTTGGCAAGAAACTCCCAAAAGGGTGCTTCCTACGGAAAAAGTTACTTAATCCTTTCTTGAAGCTGTGAACATTCGCTACAATTTGAGTCTACCTTCAAGTTTTTAGGTTCAACAAATCCCAAGATACAGAACCTCAAAAATTGAATTTTGTTCTAAAAAGTTCAAAATTTCAGTTTTTGTCGTCTGTCGGGCTTAATATTGGCTGTAATGCTCATTCTACGAGAAAATTGATTGAATATAATGTAGTATATTGTAAATTTGAATAATATTTGACACACCATGTACATAATGTTGGCAATATTTGTGTAGTGGTAGCATAGGCAACCTTAACAGCTACTAGGTTAATGGGGACTCGTATACAACCATCATGTAACGAACTTTCTGTAAATAAACACGTTTTTGTTAATTGTTTACTTGAGATGTTTTAATTTGATACTTCGACCTGCTCACGATATAGCAGTTACTTAGCTTTAATTTAAGTACTGAACAGAGTCCGTAGGCCTAACAGGTACCGCGTTATCTTAGAAAATCAAAAATTGGGAAATTCATTGAGGACGGGGATGCACACGGCACCAAAGCTGCTGAAACATGGAGTTCCTCCGCAGCGGGATGGAAAACCAGGGGATTACCACCAAATAATCAGCAGAGGATATTCTGACTGATTAATTGCGCAGACAGCCCTGGACGAGAACTTCATATGAAACAGTTGTCAACATTGGAGAGGATGTTGAAGTACTGGTTTTCCTAATGGATTGGGCTCCAACGTGTTCTTCCAGAAAAGTAGCACTGTCCTGGGTTTGAAATGTTCCTCTACGCATTTACCGGCTGTGATACCACCTCTGCCCATTTATGGTAAGGAAAAATAAAAATGATGGCTGTTCCAGAAAAGCGAACACCTCGTCGAAAAGGCTAAGAAATTCCTCCAGCCTGATGCCACTCACAACCAAATCGAGTCACCTGGGAGAATGTGCCTGGTGGTCCTTTAAGGGGGGGGGGGTTGGAAGATGACTTCCCCACCAGAGTTGAAAGTAAAAGTAATTCAAGTACATAAAAGTACTTGAAGTACTTTTGAAACTAACTTAAATATACTTCATACTTGAAGTACTTTGAAAAAGTAATTGAGTATTTGGATTTAATAAAATTTAAATTTAAGTTTTAAATCAATTGAACAGAGCTGTACAAAGCACTTGGTAAAAGTAATTCAATTACCAAATACTTTGTTGATGTTGAAAGTACTTGAAATACCAAATACCAAATTTTCTTAAAAGTAATTAACTTGTCAATTAATTATACTAAATTACTCTACTAAGAAAAAGTAATTCAATTACTCAATGTAAGAAAAAAGTAATTCAATTACTGAAAAAAATTACCGAGAAAGTAATTCAATTACCGAAGCAAGATCTGAAACACAATTACCAAATACTCAAATACTTTATTAAAGTAATTCATATACCAAATACATTAGGTTCATTTCATTACTTTAATTGAATTACTTTTGAGTGATTGAATTACTTTATTCAAAAGCCTTTTAATTGAATTACTTACAGCTCTGCAATTGAAGTACTTTTACAGTAATTGAAGTACTTGAGGTACTTTGAAACTAACTTAAAAATACTTGGTACTTGAAATACTTTGTAAAAGTACTTGAGTATTTGGTAATTGGATTTAATAAAATTTAAGTAATTGAAGTACTTTTGCAGTAATTGAAGTACTATTAAGATAATTGAAGTAATTCAAGTACTTGAGGTACTTTGAAACTAACTTAAAAACACTTGGTACCTACTTGAAGTACTTCGAAAAGGTACTTGAGTATTTGGTATTTGGATTTAATAAAATTAAGTAATTAAAGTACTTTTAAAGTAATTGAAGTACTTTTGAAGTAACTAAAGTACTTATGAAGTAACTAAAGTACTTATGAAGTAACTAAAGTTATTTTACAGTAATTGAAGTACTTTTAAGGTAATTGAAGTAATTCAAGTACTTGAGGTACTTTGAAACTAACTTAAAAACACTTGGTACCTATTTGAAGTACTTCGAAAAGGTACTTGAGTGTTTGGTATTTGGATTTAATAAAATTAAAGTAATTAAAGTACTTTTAAAGTAATTGAAGTACTTTTGAAGTAACTAAAGTACTTTTACAGTAATTGAAGTACTTTTAAGGTAATTGAAGGAATTCAAGTACTTGAGGTACTTTGAAACTAACTTAAAAACACTTGGTACCTATTTGAAGTACTTCGAAAAGGTACTTGAGTATTTAGTATTTGGATTTAATAAAATTTAAGTAATTAAAGTACTTTTAAAATAATTGAAGTACTTTTATAGTAATTGAAGTACTTTTAAGGTAATTGAAATTATTTCAGTACTTGAGGTACTTTTGAAACTAACTTAAAAATACTTGGTACTTGAAGTACCTACTTTGAAAAAGTACTTGAGTATTCGGTAATTAGATTTAATAAAATTTAAGTAATTGAAGTACTTTTAAGGAAATTGGAGTAATTCATGTAATACTTTAGATACTTTCGAAACTAATTTAAAAATACCTGGTACCTACTAGAAGTACTTTGAAAACGTACTTGAGTATTTGGATTTAATAAAATTTAAGTAATTGAAGTACTTTTAAGGTAATTGAAGTAATTCAAGTACTTGAAGTACTTTTGAAACTAACTTAAAAATACTTCGTACTTGAAGTACTCTTTATATTTTCAAAGTAACGCAAAAAATTGCTGCTGAACTTAGAACTTCCAAACTTCAATATTTTCTAGCCAAAGGTTTAAATTTCCCTCACTTTTGCTTAAAAATTCAAATTTCACGGTTTTTCCTGGCGAAATTTTCCAAATTATAAATTCTCTATCTTCTCCAAGTATTCTAAAACAGTAGAATTCCTGAGATATGTACTGGAGGGTGTTCCACACCCCCTAGACCCCCCGGTTTACAATTTTGACTTCATATTTTTATAATTAACTATCAGAGTAACACAGAAAGTTGCTGCTTTAACTACGTGAGCAGTGAGTAATTTTTTCAAGCCAAAGTTTAAACATCTCTCATTTTTGCTTAAAAATTCAAATTTCCCGGTTTCCGATTAATATTGGCCAAATATTTTTAGCCCTAATCTTAGTTTAATATATTTTTGGTTGGTAAAAAAAATCGATCAACCAGAAATGACACGTTGTAGCCGGAGCACCAGAAGCGTACTGGGATTTTAGGTATTAGGATTAGTTACAACTGACGCGCATGAATGGATTGACGAGATTCTGAAAAATATTTAATCTCCCCTCCCAAAGCATTTTCTAACTACCCCACTGACTTCCCACCTATCGCCTCCTTATCACAAAGTTCAGCAGCACTCGATGACCAAAATGGACCTTCCAAGAGATTCCGGTTTTGATCGAGAAGAAGTTGCGGAATTGTGAAGTCTTCAACACGTACACTTTTTAAAATTGATATGTTATAATGTAAGATGTTTTCCTGTTGAATATTGAGGGTGTTTTCGATTTCTGTCCAGGAAAACCAGGCCTTCCTCCTGGTTAACAATAGCAACTATTGATTCCGCAAATCGGCAGACTCCAATAATTTCTGTCCTTACCCCGGTTTCCCCAATTTTTGTTTTTCTGAGATAAAAGGGTACCTATTTGGCCTACAGACTTCGTTCAGGGCTTAAATTAAAGCTAAATAACTGCTCTAAAACTTTATATTGAATAAATTTTCTTGTAGAACAAGTATTACAGCCTATATTTAGCCCGACAGACGACAAAAACTGAAATTTTGACCTTTTTGGGAAAAAATTCCAATTTTTGAGGTTCTGTATCTTGGGATCTAATGGACCTAAAAATTTGGGGTTAAACTCAACTTGTAACAGAAATTCACAGCTTCAAAAAAGGGTTGAATGACTTTTCCGTAGGAAGCATCCTTTCAGGAGCTTCGGGCCAATAACTAAAATCAGTCTAAAACTTTCGAAGTTTTTCGACCTGATAAAGAAAACAGCTCAACTGGGAAGAATCAAAGAGGAAGATACACTTCGAGTCGTGAAAGTAACGGCCAAGGGATGTAAGGAGTGAGGTGTCTCGTTCGTGACTTCCTCATCCCTGCGCACCACTAATTAAAGCTATTATATCAAAAAATAATTTAATTTATTGCATTTGTTTTATAAATAGTTAGTTATGCTCTGGAGTTTTAATAATACGGAAGTTTTGAAGACGACAACTGAATACTGAATTCCTTGTTTAACTCTAACGACAATCTTTTTAATGTTAAAGTTGAGTTATCCTTATTGTATTTTACTATAATAGCTGGGTGATCATCAACCTTGATAATTTCTGGAGGTGGATTTATAATCACAACTTTATCTATAACACCTGCCGGTACGTAACCTCCATGAACTACCTTCAATTGCAATTTATTCGCCAAAAATGAGATATCAACCTGTATATACGCTTTGCTTTCTTTGTACTCAAAACTTGATTGGTCGTCTTCGTAGAGGGATCCATGCGCAACATTTTCTCGATTCAAGCATACGTAAAGAGTGTAATTGTCGTTTTTCATTGCTGCCGTTGTTAATCTGGGGGTATCTTTTCGTGTTATGATACTGCCTCCTCTATAAAACACTGGGACCGTATTTATATCAACCGGAATGTCTATAAATCCTTTTCCAGTAAGCATGGTGTAACTATCGTCTTCTGTAATTTGATACCAAAGTTCATTTATTCCTCCAGGAAAATAAACCCTTCGCATTGATGCACTTTTTTCTAAAACAGGCGCCACTAAAATGTCTCTACCTACAAGAAGACTATCGTCAATCGCTGCAGCTTGATCTTCGTTTGGATATTCATAGATAATCGGGCGGATAACCGGTTCGCCGGTGAGTTCGTGATGTCGGAAAGCGGTATACCAAACTGGAAGATGAGCGTAACGCTGCTGCAAAGCAGTCCTAATGATCTTCTTTACTCCTTCTGTATTGTTGTAGGGTTCTCGGCCTTCTTGTTCTTTATCCGAATGACCTCTATAAAACGGAAGCCAAGCTCCTGCTTGATACCATCTCTGATTGAGTTCAGGCGATGGCGTGTGAACAAAACCACCTACATCTGCTCCACAAAAGCTTACGCCTGCTAATGCTGCCGTTAGGCACATTGCATAACTAATTTTCAAATGCTCCCATGTAGCCGTATTATCTCCCGTCCAAATGGCCGCATATCTTTGGATTCCAGCAAAATGGGACCTTGTCAATATAAATGGTCGACCTTTAGACGGATTATTCATCATTGCGTCCCAAGTCCCTTTAACTTGGAAGAATCCATATATGTTGTGCACATCTCTGTGATTCACAGTTCCGCTAAGGTGTTTTGCATCAAGTGCTATGGTGTTTTCATTTGCCTTATCATCAAATATCGCCGGCTCATTCATATCATTCCAAAAATGTATATTATCACCTTTAAAGTTTTCATTATCATACAATGAGGTATAATAATTTCTGGCTTTCGGATTTAAGAAATCTATGTAAGCACTATCTCCAGGAAAAGACTTGGCGATGTAATCTGAACAGTTATCTGGTGTTCGTATAAAATACTCATCTTTGCCGTTTGCAAATACATAATAATTTTCGTCTGCTTTAAAGTGTGCGTCAATTATTGCGACTAATTTTCGTTGTCGTCTTTTAAGAGTGTTTTGCAACTCTAGAGGTTTAGGAAACCTTGTCGGATGCCAAGTGAAGTATTTGATATCTTCTGCATAATCAATATCCAGCCACATCACGTCCAAAGGTAAATTGCTATAGTCGAAGCCATCGACGACCTCGAGGACTCTTTCGCTCGTCATGTAGCTGTATCGACACTGGTGATAACCTAATGCAAAATATTGAGGCAACGGAGCCGTACCTGTTAATTGGGCATAGTGCTTAACGGATTGTGCAAGTGTCGGACCTGTCAGAACGTATAATTCAATGATTCCACTTTCGCTCATGAAAAACACGTCAGTTTTATTTTTTTCGGATTTATCTACATCTATCCAAGTCTGTGCTGTGTTATACCAAAACACTCCGGATGTATGGTTGGGTGCACGGGCGTAAAGAACACCAATCGCACCGTACAATGCACCTGTAGAGTCCACTTTATAGCTATAGTTGTCCAAATTAAAATGACGATACGGTTCATTATCTGGTGTATGCCGTAAAGCCATACGATCTGCATGTTGTGGAATACCATATGCATGGGTTGCTTCGGGAAAAGATACGTCCAAAGCCACCGCTGTTCTGGTTTTTTCATAAACCAAGCGGTTCTTATCGTTAATAACAGATACTAAACGATTGTTATTATAAAATTGTATTTTAGATGTTGCTCGATGTATTTCAGCCCTGCCTTTACCATTTGTCAATACTATTTTGTCAGCGGTTCTACTATAACCTGACAAGTTCTTCGTGACAATTGTCAGTAATATCTCATCATTGCGATATCGAACTGAATTTTCTTCTTTTATGATTAACCTAAACATATCATTTTCCAAAGCAGCCACTGAAAGTTGTAATAAATTCGTATTTGTATCGTTGCTTTCTAAATCAATCGATACGCCATCTCTTTCTTCGGTTACTCGATCAAAATTTAACTTATATTCTGGGAAATTTTCCGGACTCCTGCGAACATCTTTACAAAATGTCTGATCGCAGGTCCTCCATGCTGTAAGATGAAATGATTATCGCATAATATCGATGATTTGTATTGTAACTTACGAACGCCCTCGCTAGTTGGAGTAGACATGGCACATAATATATTAATTTAACAGACTAATGATTTCTTTATAAAGCACCGCTTTTATAGTAATATGTACATATTTCCTGTTAAGGCTCTTGAAATTTCAGATATCAAAGTCTCTTGAACTTTTTACTGTATAGTAATCGATTGTTCTTTAATTAAATGATTTTCCTCCTAACATTTTTAACCATTAAGTGGCTATATTGTTTCCTAATATAGATAACCTGCCCCAGTTATTTTAATTTTTTTATTTTACTCTTTCAAGGTTTTTGACCTGATAGTTAAATAATTGAATCTAAATTAATTTGTAAATAAATTTTAAATAAATGACCAACTTACGTATCTTAGAGCCAGTCAGGGGGAAAAGGGGCATTTATTTATTCATTCGGTTACCACTGACGCGCACGAATGGATTAACGAGATTCTAAAAACTATTTTAATCTGCCCCCCCCCCAAAAGCATTTAATAAATACCACTGGTTTGATGAATAAAAATATAGTCTTATACTTAACTTGGACTTGAGTTTTATTCTTTGAACAAGTGGACTTCTGGGATCCAAGCCTAAAAACTCGTTAGTGGGGCGCTAGCTCCCAGAAGTCCACTTCATCTCTTCTTCTTAATTTCTTATCGAGATTAAACAGTGACCTAAGTTACTATGAATATCAATGCACTATGAAAGCGGAACTAAAAAAATAATCCCGAAATCTAAATCTAAATTAGTTCGTATGGTTGGTGTGAAAAGTTTTGTTCATAAATTCTTTTGGTGTGTTATTTTGTGAATTATCATTATTATTATATATTATTATTCCTTATTATTTCTTTTGTAAGCTTTTTTGAAAGCTGTCACACCACATTTTGGCGTGCGGCTATCTAGTTAGACTAACTATGGATGCAAGACGAGATCTATAGCTTAATATGAAATCTATTTCACTAAGAAGTAGCACGAGTTTCCTTGGCCATTTTGGCCAACCGACCTGCGGAAATAGATTTCATATTGAAATCTACTCAGCTAGACTACAGTGACATTATGGAGATCCTTATAAGGTCACTGTAAGCTAGACTACTCTTCAGTAGTGCCTTCTTCCTGAGACAAGAAATACTAACAAGTGCGCTACCTACAGTGCGGGATCTTCAGGTTTACGTGGAATCCTAACCATGGAGAGGCTGCACAGACTGCATGTACGCCATCTGCGCACCAGGATCAAATCTGCATCCTTGAGGTCAGTTGTATTACAGATTAACCTCGGATCAGAGGTTAACCCATGGAATATCCAAGATGAACTCTAGCTTTAGCCACTCTGATTGGATCAACATCAATTGACTCTGGATTAACTTTTCGCCTAATTAAACATATGATTCCGATTACTGTCAGTCAAAGTGCACCACAAATTTCCCTTTTTCCTATATACCATTGGAAAAAAAATTTTTTTTGCGGATTATCCATTCGTTTTCGAGAAAACGGCATTTTAAAATCAAAATTTTCCATATGTTTAATATGGGAGTACATAGAAATTGCAAGTAACGGGTTTTCTGTTGACGGTACGTCCCAGACCGTCACACTTCAAGCGTAATTCCATAGAATTTCAATGCCAAAACTTCCATCATTAGATGAAGAAGATCAAAGTGCCTCCGGCACTAAATGCTTCACAACTCACACCGCTACGCTACGCACTCGCGTGTTGTACCTCGCCGCGTGCAGGCTACCCAGTCAAGGTGGGGCCGCCCAGTCGAGGTGGATTGAGTTCAGGGATATTTTTAATAAGTTAAGCGCCTGCCAAAACGGCCCGGAGCGCCCGAAGCAGAGGGTAGCGTAGAGTCAGTTTTGGTTGGCTCAACCATGGCAAATCATGGATCCACCGAAAACGGATAAATTAAATTAAATTAATTTGGCTCCTCCCACTAATTTATATATGCTATTTTATATGTAAAATTTTTCCATCTTTAAATGCCGTTTTTCCGTTTAATAAACATAAAAAATTGTCCTCTTTCCAATGGTATATAGGAAAAAGTGAAATTCATGGTGCACTTTGACTGACAGACCTCATGATTCCATAGATGCAGCTGAGACGCTGCGACTGAAGTCGCAGTTAATGCTATCCATACTTTCTTAGACAAGGATTTCCTTAGAATCCTATCGTCGCAGGCAACTCGAAGGTAACAGTGTCATATAAAAGCATGGAGAGCATTCACTGCGACTTCAGTCGCAGAGCCCCAGCCGCAGCTAAAGAATCATATTTTTCATGCTTTCTTAGAATGCAATCGTTTTATGCATGGAAAACAATCACTGCGACTGCAGTCGCAGAGCCCCAGGCGGAGTTAAAGAATCACACCCTAAGCTAGTCGTCTGTGCTGTTTCTCTGCAACCCAGAATCGAATTGACTACTTAGTAAGCGTTTTTATAGTGATGGTTAGAGCTCGGATTTATATGCACAAAAATCCTTGAAATATGCGCTATATATGCACTGAATTTCCTTAAATTGTTCATTAAAATTCATAAAAAAAGATAAAATATGCAGTGAAATACAATCTAAAAAATTGATTTCTTCGAATTTAGCAATTATTTTTACAAAATTTAATAATAATAACCTTTTCAGAATTCAGATTTTGGGGGGGGGGGGCAAAAAATATGAAACATACATGTTTATATTAGATTTTGGTTTTATTTCAAAATGTAATGTTGCGTTTTATATTTAAAATTAATATTTTTAAATTTTATATGCTTCTACAAATTCCAATTGGGGGGCATTTTGTTGTCTCCGGGGGGCCATAACCCCGCCGGGCGCCCCCTGGATTCAACACTGATTAAACCTTTTTAAGGATTTGACCTATAAAATTTAAAATTTTTTTATAAAATTCATGGTGCACTTTGACTGACAAACCCCATGATTCCATAGATGCGGCTGAGACGCTGCGACTGAAGTCGCAGTTAATGCTATCCATACTTTCTTAGACAAGGATTTCCTTAGAATCCTATCGTCGCAGGCAACTCGAAGGTAACAGTGTCATATAAAAGCATGGAGAGCATTCACTGCGACTTCAGTCGCAGAGCCCCAGCCGCAGCTAAGGAATCATATCTTTCATGCTTTCTTAGAATGCAATCGTTTTTATGAGAAAGCATGGAAAGCAATCACTGCGACTGCAGTCGCAGAGCCCCAGGCGGAGCTAAAGAATCACACCCTAAGCTAGTCGTCTGTGCTGTTTCTCTGCAACCCAGAATCGAATTGACTACTTAGTAAGTGTTTTTAATGTGATAGTTAGAGCTCGGATTTATATGTGTTACGGTCAATGACGTAAATTGGGCATTAACGTTAATGGCCGGACAATGACGTCAATGCCCATTAACGTCATTGACCGGCCATTGACGTCAACGCCCGTTAACAGTGGGCAATGATGTAAATATTTTCATAATGATTGTAATATTTACGTCTTTGGCCGGTCAATGACGTTAATGGCCAAAATGAATTGGACAATGATGACATTATAGAATAAATATTATAAGAAACAGCAAATTGGCGATGCACTTCAACTAAGGACAATTATTTGTCGTTCACGCATTTTTCCATGTAAATGACGGCCCTTTTCAAGGTCTCATAAGTGTACAGAGATTTTTATTTAATTTAGACAAACGATCATTTTAGGGTGGATCCATGATTTGTCGCGTTTGCGTCAGTCAAAACGGCCCGGAGGAAAACATTAATAAAATTTAATTAATTCATTTTACGATGGATCCGTGATTTGCTGTAGTTGCCCAAGCCAAAACTGAAAGAGTGATAGAATATAGAATCTGTAGAATAGTAATTTCATCATTGTCCACCTTGTATTGGACTTTAACGTCATTGCCCGGACAATGATGTAAAAACCACATATACAATTTTAAATGTCAACATTGCCCAAAATGCATGGTCATTGACGTCATTGGCCGGTCCAACTAAGCTGGGCATTGACGTTATTGTCCGGCCATTGACGTTAATGGCCGAATTGTCAACATTGACCGTAACATATGCACAAAAATCGTTGAAAATATGCGCTATATATGCTCTGAATTTCCTTAAAATATGCATTAAAATTCATAAAAAAGATAAAATATGCAGTGAAGTACAATCTAAAAAATTCTTTTCTTCGAATTTAGCAATTATTTTTACAAAATTTAATAATTTTCATAATAAGTAACCTTTAATAATAACCATAATAATAACCTTTTCAGAATTCAGACTTGGGGGGGGGGCACAAAATACAAAACATACATGTTTATATTAGATTTTGGTTTTATTTCAAAATGTAATGTTGCGTTTTATATTTAAAATTAATATTTTAAAATTTTATATGCTTCTACAAATTCCCCTTGGGGGGTATTTTGTTGTCTCCGGGGGGTCATAACTCCGCCAGGCAACCACTGATTAAAACTTGTTAAGAATTTTACCTATAAAATTTTATAAACAGTCGCTGCATTTTGATGGCTTCCAGGAACTATTAAAAGTATTCATATTTATTTTTAGTAATATGGTAAATATTTTTTTACATCTTAAATTTCTTAAATTTAAATTTCAAAAAAAATTAAATTGTTTAAAATTAAACAAAAAACAATTATTGGTTAAATTGGTAAATTTAATACTAATAATTTTTTATTTTCTCTATTAAAATTCTTCAAAAAACACCAAAATGGCCCAAATATGCATAATTTATCCAAATATGCACCAAATTTTGAAAATATGCATTTTAACAAGCTGTTTTTCTGTTTTTACCTAATCCGCTGTTTTTACCTAATCTATCCAGATTTTAAAACAAATCTGTTAGCATATCAATATTAAAAAACATTCAAAAGCATAAAATCCGAGCTCTACCTAATAGTACATTGATCTACAATTACTGGGAGTCACGTAGAGTGATCATTTCTCCTTAAAAAAATGCCACCTTAGATTATTCGTCATGGCATATCTCTTTCATCTGGCGGGTCGATTCGACCCTTAACTCTGGTGGTGGGTGCGGTGGAACCCCAGTGCATATTCAAACTGGTTGTATAGATCTGTATAGGCTCTTGTGTATGAAGATTAATAATAATTATTATCATGTTCGCAATCCAGACTGCCATTTAGTCAGCCTTGATCTAGGACTGGGCCTACAGTTTTACCTGGAATCTGAACCACGGGAAGACCGTGGTGACTTTGCATGTAGGCCAGGTTGCATATATCAGTATATTTTAGTATGTTTTCCCTAAAAACTACTCATTTTATAGCTTCTAGGCCGATGCTGTGTTCTTATTGGTTGTTGGACGTACCAATTATCAAAAAAAAAAAAATTATCACCAATTTAATCTCAGCGCTTTTTTTTTGATATTATTTCACTTGACTTTGTCGATAAATGACGCAAAAAATAGTTATAAATGAAAGTGCACTGAATATTTTACTTACTTACAACATTATGATTTGGTCAACATCAAGTGATTCGACGGTTCTTGAGTATTCCCTTTTAAGCCAAAAACGGCGTTGAACGCAACTTTTTCAGACTTTTGAGGTATTAAATCGTAATTCTTCAGAAAAAAATTATGTTAAACATCGATTATTTTGATATAAATGATAGAGTTAATGAATCACAGATTGGTTAAAAAATTAACAATTGATAAATACGAGGAAAATTATTTGCAATATTTGATTGCAAAAATGTAATCAAGTGTAAAGTGGAATTGAAATAATTCAATCAAAACAATTTTATTTATTCAAATAAAATTTAAAGTGTAGAGATAATAACATTAAAAGCTAATATAAGCGATTTTTGATAAGTCATTTTATAAGTACGTACCTACTTCATTTATTTACTCGTTCAAAATAAATTAAAAAAGCGAAATTGGGATATTTAAAATGTCAAGTGATATACAGTGAGTAACGAAAATATCCGGACACTCCTATGTTACCAACGTAAATTGTACATTTTGAAACAATTTTTTGACATATAAAAAATGGTTTTAGAGAAAGCGAATGAATAAATAATAATAGTATTGATAGAATTGTATTGTTGATTATTTTTTCTCGTAACTTGGTCGATTCACAGTCCTGAGAGCTTGAGTTGGTATAAAGAGGCCTATAAACAAGTATTACACAGCCTAATGTGTAATCCATAGTGGAAATCCAAAAGTAGAGAGAAGAGAAACTCAATTAAATTTTTTCTTAGTTCTTCAAAATTTTTATTTTCAATATCAAAAAATATAAATTAATTAACTAGAATAAAGTCATCATAATTAGTTTTTCCATTGTTCAGTATTATTTCCGTTCTGCAATGCAAACTATTCGAAGAAAACTAAATACAAAGAGATTTTTATCAATAGCATAATTCATTTTTCTATTATTTTATACCATAGTAATTTCCGTTTTCACATGAAAACAAATTAAATATGCAATCATATTTTTAGCTATTCAGCAGGCAGAACTCAACTCATAAAATGATATTTTTTCAGTTGATTTTTAGTTTTTCTGGATATATAAGTTTTATTTGCGCTGGATTTATCCAGGATAAACTGGTGAGTTTTTTCAAAAACTTAAAAAAAAACAAAAATCCCATTCATTAAATTCCCTAGTAGGTCATCTTGGCTTGAGCCAAGTGATCGCCAGAGTGAAGGGTTAATATTGTTTAAAATATTTTAATTTTAGTTTGATGGAATTGAAATGCATTTTGAGAGATTAGACACCAGTTGCGGCGGTAAAAACACCCCATTTCAAACCACCCTTCGAGGCGTGAAAACTACATCAACAAAAATTTTTATCAAAAGTGTTACTTTAACTGTTAAAGAAGATGGATTTAAAAAGCTTTGGGTAATTTACTCGCTAGGTTCAGATTTGTATTTTTGTCTAACAGTTACATTTTCAGCTTAATATAGTAATTAACAGATGTCGCTCTAAGGAAAATCTAGATTCATGCGAACAATTTATAAAGCAGGATCACATCGATTTCTGCAAAGCAATTGATCCAGATAATCCTATCGTGAGTAAAAGTCCTTTCTACGCTCCTTTTGAACCACCATTGAAGTGTCCTATACATAAGGTAAAAAAACAAATAGATTTAGCCTTCCTCCCCAAGCAGTGGTTACGCCACTGTTTAGATTCTAAATTTGGAATTTTAGGGGATTTACCGAGCAAACAATATTACATTTGATATTACACCGCTTTTAATTTATCCTAAATATGATGGTTGGTACTGGAGAGTCACAAATGAAGTGGTTTCCGAACAAAACAAATTACTATTTTGTGTTTTCCTGGATGCCTATTTTACAAACTCTAAATCTAAAAAGAATTAATGAACTGCAATTGATGTAAAAGAGGATTGTAAAATAAATAATAAATAAAAATAAATAAGCAAGAATCAACGGCTAACTTTGTCTCTTTAAGTCACAGTTCTGAGAGCTAGAATTTTATAAATATTCGCGTGGTCGTAAAAATGAGATTCCATTTTCCTTTTCAAATCAATGATATCGATCTCTCACAGTAGAACAGAGAGTAGAACACCTGCCAATGCCAAGATTCTAGGATATTTGTTATTTATCTTCCAACCTCTGCACTCCTAATAGTCAAAAGTGCCTGTGAGCCTTGAGAATGGCGACATCTTGCACTATTTTAAAGTTTAAATCTTCTCCGATGACTGTTTCGCTCGCCCAGCTTGCCGTTTGAGCTAGCAGGCGACTCCGGAAGAAAAAAAACTCTAATAATTAATTTTGTTGTTTGAAACTTTGAAATAAATTAATAAACAATCGCGAATATATTTTGAAAGATTCTGACTGGAAGAAAAAAATTGATTTTATCGCTCAAGGGTGGTAATCAAATTACACTCAATTAATCTGTACTAAATACTGATTGTCCATTATCTTACGTAAATTTGGAATGATTGATACATTTATCTGACCTTGAAATTTATCTTATCATTCGTAGGAAGATAAAGTTAACATACTTAATTTATTTATTGGAAAGTTTCCTGAAACTCGAAAAAATATATACTTTAAAAATTTGTATTTATTGAAATTTACATTTTCTAGTTTAAAATAGTTAGTTGTGCTTCAAGTACCACAATTATGAAAGTTTAGAAGCTGACAATTGTATACTAAACTCTTTGTTTAAGGTCAACGACAAGCTTTCTAATGTTAATGCTGTGTTTTCCTTATTGTATTTCACCGTTGCTTGGTGATCATCAACCCTGGTGATTTCCTGCGGTGGATTCAATATCACAACTTTATCTATAACACCTTCTGGTTCATAGCCATCATGAACTACCTTCAATTGCAATTTATTCGCCAAAAATGAAATATCAACCTGTAGATATGCTTTGTTTTTTCTGTACTCAAAACTGGATTGGTCGTCTTCGTAGAGGGATCCATGCGCAACATTTTCCTGATTCAAGCATACGTAGAGAGTGTAATTATCGCTTTTCATAGCTGCAGTTGTTAATCGGGGGGTATCTTTTCTCGTTATGATACTGCCTCCTCTATAAAACACTGGAACACTATCTATATCAACCGGTAGGTCTACAAATCCCTTTCCAGTAAACGTGGTGTAACTATTCTCTGCGATTTGGAACCAAGTTGTATTTGCACCGCCCGGCAAATAGACACTTCGGCGTGATGCACCTTTCTCCAAAACAGGCGCTACTAAAATGTCTGTCCCAAGAAGAATGGTGTCGTCGATCGCTGCGGCTTGATCTTCGTTTGGATACTCATAGATTATCGGGCGGATAACCGGTTCGCCGGTAAGTTCGTGATGCCTAAAAGCGGTATACCAAACTGGAAGGTGAGCGTAACGCTGCTGCAAGGCAGTCCGAATGACTTTCTTCACCTCTTCTGTGTTATTGTAGGGTTCCCGTCCTTCTTGCTGATTATCGGAATGGCCTCGATAAAACGGGAGCCAGGCGCCTGCTTGATACCATCTCTGATTGAGTTCAGGCGATGGCGTTTCAGCAAAACCACCTATATCGGCTCCACAAAAGCTTACTCCGGCCAATGCTTCGGTCAGACACATGGGAAAACTAATTTTCAAATATTCCCAAGTGGCCACATTATCGCCCGTCCACATGGCGGCATAACGTTGGATTCCAGCAAAATGGGACCTTGTTAGTATAAATGGTCGACCTTTGGAAGGATTACTCATCATTGCGTCCCAAGTGCCTTTAACTTGGAAGAATCCATATATGTTATGCACATCTCTGTGATTCACTGTTCCACTAAGATGTTTTGCGTCGTGCGCCATTGTGTTTTCGTTGGCGTCGTAATCGTTAAATATCGCCGGCTCGTTCATGTCGTTCCAAAAATGAACGTTACCTTTGGTAAAATTCTCGTTATTGTACAATGCAGTGTAATAGCTTCTAGCTTCCAGATTTAAGAAATCTATGTAGGCACTATCGCCAGGCCAACACTCGGCGATGTAATCGGAGGAGTTATCTGGTGTTCGTATGAAATACTTATCTTGACCGTTGGCGTATACATAATAGTTTACATCTGCTTTGAAGTGCGGATCAATTATCGTGACCAGTTTTCTTTGTCTTCTTTCTAGATCGTTTTGTAAGTCGAGGGGTTTGGGAAACCTAGTCGGATGCCAAGTGAAGTATTTGATATCTTCAGTATAATCAATATCCAGCCACATAACGTCCATAGGTAAATTATTACCATCGAAGCCGTCGACTACTTCTAGTACTATTTCGCTGGTCATATAGCTGTAACGACTTTGGTGATAACCCAGAGCAAAATATTGGGGCAACGGAGCTGTACCCGTTAGTTGGGCATATTGCTTAACGGATTGTGCGAGTGTCGGACCTGTAAGAACGTATAATTCAATTGTTCCACCCTCGCTCATGAAAAACAGGTCAGTTTTATTCTTTGCCGAGGTATCTACATCTATCCAGGTCTGTGCTCCGTTATACCAAAACACTCCGGAGGTATGTTTGGGTGCCCGTGCGTAAAGTACACCGATAGCACCATAGAGTGCTTCTGTCGACTCCACTTTGTATCTTCCGTAATCCAAGTTAAAATGACGATACGGTTCGTTGTCTTGTGTATGACGTAAAGCCAAATGATCTGCATGTTCGGGAATACCATAAGCATGGGTTGCTTCCGGAAAGGACACGTCTAAAGCCACCGGTGTTCTGGTTTTTTCATAAACCAAGCGGTTCTTTTCGTTAATAACCGACACCAAGCGATTGTTGCTATAAAATTGTATTTTAGATGTTGCTCGATGGATTTCTGCCCTACCATTACCATTTACCAACACTATTTTGTGAAGGGTTCTATTATAACCTGACAAGTTCTTCGTGACAATTGTCTGTAATATCTCGTCATTGCGATATCGAACTGAATCTTGCTCCTTTATGATTAACCTGAACATATCATTTTCCAAAGCCGTCACCGAAAGTTGCAATACATTCGTATTTGTATCGTTGCTTTCTAAATCAATCGATACTCCATCTCTTTCTTCAGTTACACGATCAAAATTCAACTTATATTCTGGGAAATTTTCCGGACTCTTGCGAACGTCTTTACAAAATGTCTCATCACAGGTCCTCCATGCTGTAACACAGTTCACGATAATTAGTGGTGATAATAATAACACCACAAGATTTGGTTTAGCCATCGCACCAATACGTTAAATTAACTAATGATTTATTTATTACCGCACCGAATTTATATGTATTTGCTCCCGGATACAATGCTCTTGAAATTACAGATATCAAATCCTTTCGAAACACTTATACTCTTATCTAAGGTTCTATAAATAAAAAAATTTTAAATGCAGTTTCAAAATAAGTGCATCATTTATTATTTTTACGTTAACACTATCATTACGCAACTAGTTGTATAAATACCTATTTTACATACCTACGTTAGTAATGTATACTTTATTATTACTATTGTAGCTTTGTAGTTGCCTGGAAAATTAAAAATACTCTTTCAAGTGTTTTAATAAACATGACGTAAGTGATTTAATTGAAAATTAGTTAAAAATTAAAACACAACAAGTACCAGGATAATAATCAGTGCGATAAGACCGTTATGGAGTAAACAAATGATAATTAAGTGCAAAACTGAATGAATCACATTTAAATATTTGTTGCAATTTTATTTATTTAATAAATTGAAATTGATAATTTAAATCTGTAAAAATTATTATTATCAAAAGGCAGCTACAAGCAAGCAGCTGCCACAAAATCTAAATTATACATAAATAAGACGTAAAAATTGTATGTACGTTCATTTTACCATTAGACGCATTAGGCAAATGCCCAAAGACAGAACATAAAATCGTAAAATAAAAATCAAATTCTGATAAAATAACCCAAAAATTGGGTCTTCGATGCTAATTTCTTTTTTCCACTTCTTTTCCTCTTTTTCTCAAAACTGCTACTTCCAAATACTGCGCTCACAATCAAGGATCTCGGCGCTCACTACTAACTAACTATTCGGTACCTTATTCGGTAAATAAAGAGTAAACCGTACACTGGGGGGTATTCCATACCCCCCAGACCCCCCGGTTTACCAATGACAACACTAAAGCTCAATCAATATTTGAAGTTACAATAATAAATAAACACGTTTAACGGTTTAACCTCGGGACCGTTTAGTTATGGTTTCACAAAACAATGAGAATAAACCGGGGGGTCTGGGGGGTATGGAATACCCCCCAGTGCACGCCTTTATTTCATTTCCAAATTTTTTTGCGGACATATTGTTGCGTTTGCGGGTATAGCATAATCCCAGCATAAGCTACTGGGTAGCTTCTCAGCTTTGACCATAGAAGAAACGGCGTACTTGACACAAGCAGTATCAAGCAGCAGAAACAAAAGTGGACGAGTTGAAACAAGCGACAAAACTCAGCCCCACCGGATATAGCTGCAACTGCGGAGGCATACACTACAGATCTTAGTGCGTTGCTGGAAGGCTACTCGCAGCAGCAAAAAACCCTCGAAACAGTCTTGGAAACGATGAAAATACAAAGAGAAACAATCGAGAAATTAACGACTGAAAACAAGCTTCTGACTAAACAAATTAAGACAACCACATTGAAGGCGACTGAAAGCAGAGGGGCTGATACGATTGAGACGAAAATAGAGAGGGTAAAAGACTCTATCCTAGCAACTGGAAGACGAACAACTGCCAGAATGGAAATTCAAAAAATCCCAGAAAAAACATCTAAATTAGACAAACCAGGGACAAGAGACTCACCAAAAGACACAATGGCGCAGGTAGTCCAAAGGGAAGCAAAGAAGGGTCGATGACAACGAGAGGATGAGGCACAACTAGCCATTATGAACAAGGTGATGGACGACGGTAGCGAGTTTCAAACAGTTACATACACAAGAAAACCAAACAAAGCAAAAGCAACGTATAAACCAATGTACAAGCAAACAAGAAAAGACGCCATTATAATAAAAGGAAATTCAGAAAATTACAAGGACAAACTAGGTGCGGTTAGAGCAGCAATGAAGGAAGACCAAGAGGCTCCACTCATCAGCGCCATTAGGAGAACCCTCGCTGGTGATATCCTGGTGGAGTTTCAAGAAAGCCAACAACACCAAAAACTTACAAAAGCGCTTCACAAAAAAATTGAGAAAAGAGACCTCACACTTTGTATCAGAGGGTATTCCATACGCCGCAGACCCCCCGGGTTGCAAATGGCTACACTAAAGCTCAATCAATATTTGAAGTTATAATAATAAATAAATACGTTTAACTTCGGGCCAGTTTTATTATGGTTTCACAAAACAAAGAGTATAAACCGGGGGGTCTGGGGGGTATGGAATACCCCCAGTGCACGCCTTTATTTGATTCCCAAATTATCTCGCGGACTTATTGTTGCGTTCGGAGGTATCGAATACTCCAAAGGGGGTCCATTAATTACGCGAGGTGATTTTTTTTTGCGATTTTTAGACCCTCCCCCCGCCCCCCTAAGTGAGATTTAGATCGACCTTCTCCCCCCCTTCTAATCTCACTACTAAGTAACTCTTCGGTACTGAAGAACTAATACTATTGGTTTATAAATAAAGAATAAGCCGTACACTGGGGGGTATTCCATACCCCCCAGTTTGCCAGTGGCTACACTGAAGCTCAATCAATATTTGAAATTATGGTAATGAATAATTACGTTTAACCTCGGTCCCGTTTTATTATGGTTTCTATCAAACGATATTCAACTCCCGGGTATGCAAAAATAAAATTACTTACTATCTCTTTCGTTGCCCAAAAATTAAAACATATTGTGGGACCTCTACAATTTATTAAATTTTAAATTTAAATTTAAAAGACACAAAACCACGACGATAAACCGGGGGTGAACGCTATTATTTTATTCCAAAATCGCTACGCCCAACACAACTAACTAGACTACATCATCTACTTAACCTCTTAACAGGGCCTATTTTACCATTAGAACTAGAGAAGAACGCGGGACGAGAAAAATCCCGTCCCGTCCCGCGCGCGGGACGGGACCGAATGTACAGTCCCGCGCGGGACGGAATGCTAATTTAATCCCACGCGGGATGGGATGCCAATTTAGTCTCGCGCAGTACTACACACTAACTTCCTGGCGAGTGTCTTCCAATATTGAATTACTGGCATTTTTTTATCAATTTTTAATCGAGCTATATTACAAAATGATCTCAAATCCAAATCCGTACTATCAATTTTAGGAACATCTTCGTTTGCAAAACGTTCTGCAATTTCATTGGCTGTTGGTTGAAAGAAAAGAATCAATCACAAACTCAAAAGTGTTGTGGGCGGGACTTACGGGACGAGCCGGCACTGCGGGACAGGACGGGACAAGACAAGTAGTCCCGCATTCTTCTCTAATTAGAACCATTAGGCACGTGCCTAGGGCAGTGGCGGTGCAAGAATAGCTAGGGGCAGTAAGCAAAACATATACAAGAAGGGGCCCCTAAAATAATAATGTATTAATTTTGAATTGCGTATATTACTTAAAAATTCTTCTTTTTGGGATTTACTAGCCTTTATGGTCCCGGACCCCTAAGCTTTGCTCACATTTGCTATTGATATCACCGTCACTACAATGGGCTTGATTTAGTGGCCTAAGTGCGCCTAGAGATATTTCCCTGCCCTAACTAAAATCCATAATAGTGCACTGGGGGGTATGGAATACCCCAGACCCCCTGGATTACACCAATTGTTTTGTGACTTAAATAATATGTTTAGCGCTTTGGAATCGAAAAAAGCTGGTTTCGCTGCTAAGTCCAAAAGTAATTTTGTTTTTGCTCATGAGGGAGTAAATGTCCAAATATATTATTGAAGTCACAAAATAATTGGTGTAATCCGGGAGGTCTGGAATACCCTCCAGTGCACTCTTCTGAATTCTGGATTTTAGGTAGAAGGGCAAGAGTAGCTAGGGCTCGTAAGCTCATAAAAAAACAATGTATTAATTTTGAATGGCGTATATTATTTAAAAATCTCTTTTTCGGGATTTACTACCCTTTATGGTCCCGGGCCCCTAAGCATTGCTTACATTCGCTTATTGATATCACCGCCACTGGCCTAGGCCCAATGGCCAGAGGGGCCCGAACAAAGAGAACAGAAAGTCCTAAAATAAAAGTCAAACTCTGATAAAATAACCCAAAAATTGGGTCTTCAATGCTATTAGATACACTCGAATATTAGCTAAAGCCTAGGGCCCAACCCAGTTAAAAATAAGCCCTGTTCATCACTTACCGATTTGGTTGATTGTTTTTGTTATATTCGTAATTGTCAGGACAAGGTTTGTATGTAATAATATTTACAAAAATCCTATCTGAAACAGATTTTGTCACTGTTAGTGACGCCTACGAATGGTTTAACGAGATTCCTTTTAAAATAATCTTGGGTAGGTACTGTGTTTGGTGTTAATTTGTAACTTAACCCTATTTTTGGTGCGATCATCCTCTCAGCTCAGTTCCGCTATCCCATAACGGTACACTGACTTCAACTAACCAGTCAGAGAAGTTAATTTACGTTTGGCCCAGGCCAACTCTAACCTTTCTCTCCAATCAGTCAGTTAACATGACTTGCAAAAGCAGAAGAACCAAGAACAAGAAGACATCGTCCAAGAAGAACCGCTCAGAGGCCCTCTTACGAAAGCTCCAAGAACTAGACCTGCTAATGGACCCAACAATTCTTCAAAAAGAAATCGAAGACCTCTGCTCCATCAAGATTACCGAGATGCTCGCAAAAGCGAAGTCAGACTTGATGAACCACTGGGACATTCAGAACTTAAGGAGGACTAACAATCCCCCCCACCCAAGTCCTATCACAACGGATAACAAGATACTTGACAGCAATTGGCTATGAAATCACCACGATATGTAAAATGGTCAGTCGCCAAGACTATATAATACTGATTATAAAAACATAATATTATTGCGGCCATATTGAAGTAAAATCTGACGTTTAAAAGTACGTTATACACTAAAACAAATTTTAAAAAATTTCAAGTTTATAAGTTTTTTGTCTTTGTCTTACCATAATCTACGAATATATATCTTACTCATTTTGTTTACAAGGTTGTCACGGTTTGCAAAACCTCCTAGTGACGTCACTGGGAAACTTCCAGAAAAAAATTTTTTTAAAAGCATGAGAATTCCTCATTATACTAATTGTTTAATAAGCATAAAAGAACAATACATAAATCAATACATAAGTAAGTAAATTACAGTAAATATAGGGTTCAATTATAATAAATTTATTATTTTTTAATCTAATTAATTAAAATATCTAATTTAATTCAACATTAAAAGAAAACATTTAAACATTCAATTCATTTTTGTATGTAAATTATCTAAATACTAAGAATAAATGAAATAAAAATATAAGTCCGTCACGGAAAGTCGCAGCAGCTTCCGGAAAACAGGAGAATAACTTTATCGGAAGATAAGCAATATTGACGAATAAATCGGCTTGCAAGGCTGAATCGAATTCCTGTTGAAACCAATCACGTAATTTGGTTTCAAATAATGAAATCGCGGATCCACTTGTACTAATTCCAAAAATATGTAGTCGAGAATTTTCACGATAAGGTAACGTGATAAATCGTTTCTCGCTGGGCTACAAACAAAGATTTTTTTAGATCGGAAGATGTGAAGCAGTCAGGGTGAGCGGCAGCAGATTCCGGAGAGCAGGAAGATAAATTTACCACAAGAGAAGCAATATTGATGGCTTAGTAAAAGCAACCCCACGTTCTAAGCAATCGTTAAGCAGTCACATTTCTGAAGTATTGACCAGGCAACACTTCCTTCACCCAAAGAATTGCTTTTGAAACCCATCACATAATTTGATTTCAAATAATTAAATCGGTGATCCACTTGTGATAATTTCAAAAAAATATGGTAGAAAATTTTTGCAGTAAAGAGCCTTTGTACAAATATAATACCACACAACGATTGCATAAATTACGATCTGTACTAGACCAATACGTTAAACAATTCAATCTGTCAATTAGAAGAGAAATGAAAAATTTTGTTGATTGGAGAACAATTGTCCGTATCTTCTCCTAAAATTCTTTGCGCAAGCATGTATCGATGATGTTGGCAAATTGTCGATCTTGGTAATTTTTTCTCAAACAGTCGAATTATATCAAAAGGGATACGAGTGATATTCTTCATCTATAAGTACCCAACTCGGTTCGTGTACTATGGCGTCTTCGACTAGTTAAATTAAGCTGTTGAATGTAACTTCTGTGATTAGATATTTTAAGTTAGATTTAAGAGACGTTTGAGTATGTGTGACCACTTTCATGATATGCAATAATGAATTCATTTCTTCCAATAGTGAAACAAAAATCATTTCGACTTTACTTGGTTCGTGTGCTCTACACGAATCAACTCACAAGGATTAGTGGAATAGCCAAAAACATGTTTCAACTCATTAACTGTCGCAGCGATATTGTGATATGTTGTCTCCAATTCTCTTACTTCGTTTGCCACTTGGTGTGCTTTCAAGTTTTTATTAAGCAATGTTGCTATAAATTCTAGAACACGAGGAGGCGTAGTCAAGTGCTCAAATTCAACATAATCTGTCTCATAGAATGATCGACAACTCCATGATGAGTTGCGTCCTACACCAATAAATGCTGACGATTTAAGCTTAAAATTGAAGCTTGAATGATATTTGAGAAATCAAGACTAAACCCTGAGTTTTATTGAATTCATCTTCCCATGCTTGTGGTAACCAAAAACCCACATTCATATCACCATGTATCCTCCAACGTTAAATGTTGTAGAACCTCTCAAATAACTCAAACGCTGATAGGCCAGAGTTACCTAATTAACTACCATAACCATAACTTGAGAGCAAGATTACATTTGTCGAGGAACATTTATTTAAAAAAAAAAAAGAAGCGAATTCAGCAACATACAGCAGCTCTGGAATTATTCCTTTATCTCACAATTATGCTTGGCGTGCACATCCCACGATCGGTGATGGGAAGATTTGACCTTGCCCAATTAATGTTCCGATTGCTAGTTTACAAACTCCCCAACATTAGGCAACCTCTTATCCCTACCGGTTTGGCATACACGTAAAATGTAAACTTTCAGTTACTTGACCAAGTAAATCGCGTGGAAAACATAATGTCACGGAACAATAATGGTTAATTGTATTTGATATTCTTGAATTATATTGATATTAATTCATTTTCCCATGCTTGGGGTGACCAAAGATCCATAATCATACCAAAACTGCATCTTCCAACGTTTAAAAGATGTGAAATGTTCTCCAATAACCCAAATGCTGATGGACCAGAGTTACCATATTGGCCAGGTACTGTTTTCATCCAAAATTTTTGAAAACAGATTTGATTGTTAGCAGTGATTTCCATTTCCTCTTCTTCCGTTTTTGAATGACTTGGGGATTCCTGCAACAAATTTATCATCAATTTTTATACTCCTTTTATAGTAAAACATTTCAAAGGACCCCCCCCCAAATCAATTTTTCTGCCATGTTTGTCACATAAAAGATTATCGTAATAACCTATTGATCGCCAGCAGGAAATCTTAATAAATCCGTGCTTCAGAGGGCACGCAAAGCCGGCGGTCCCCCCCCCCACGTTGATGATTGCAGTTATCAACTATTCAAAACAGGGTTACAGGCATTCCCCAATCTGGATTAAGCAACAGTGGGGTCTCAATGTTAAAAAAAACCTTTCTCTCAGGAAAAAGAGGCCTACGTTCAGCAGTGGATAAGAAACGGCTGATAAAGAAGAAGACAAGCGTTTTGAATTTGTGTAAAATTGGGATTTTGATTAATTTGATTTAATGTTAATTTTTGCAGTTTGGGCTTATCATCTGACCACTCACCAATGCAATGGTGGGGGACCACCCACCAAAACCGACTGGGAGTGTTTCAAAATGTTACTAGAAGAAAAGATCAACATGGAGGTTGATTACTGAAAAGAGGAGGCTGTGAAGAATTTGGCAGATCACTAAACACCCAAATGATAAAAGATTTAAATCAAGCATCAAAAGAATTAAAAGAGAAGATTCAAAACAATAAAAATCAATCTTTCCAGAAATACTTGATAAGTCTTGGACCAACATTTTTACATTACAAAACAAACATTTTCAGCTGGATCCCCAATAAGAAGACAAAAAGGAACCTGCCGAGACCTTCGCGATGCACATGAGTGAGGTATTCTGGCCATTCCTCGTGGAGGACCCGGACATTCAGAAGAAAACTACAAAAGTACTATAACAAGTACTTCCAATAAGTCTTTTAAATTCAACGAGGTGGCTTCCATAATAAAGAAAATCAACGACCAAGTACTGCGGCAGTTACCTGAGAAAAGAATTCGACTGATGACATACCTGTTTAATTTGATGCTTCGACTGGAAGTAGTGCTCATATACAAATTGAGGATATCTTCGAAGGAAGCATCTTCATATCGCCATATTAGTCTTCTACCACTTAACTCGAAATTTTTTGAAAATCTGTTGCTAAAAAGGCTGTATCCGCACTTGAAGAATGTGCACGTGATCTTGGAACACCAGTTTGGCTTCAGAAAACAGCATGCCACTATTGAGCAAATCCACGGAGTTGTGAACACCATCAATCACGACCTAGAAGAGAAGAGATTCTGCATTATAGTCTATCTGGACATTCAAACACACGAGAAGACTAAGGAAAACAAATGTCCGGTTTCATAAAACTTTTAAAAAAAAGTTAACGGATGATTTCTATTGGTTTGTTAGCACTAAAAAATAATTTCCATTAGTTAGTTAAATTTAACGGCCCCGTTAAAAGGTGTATGAAATGAGGCAATAAGCCAATGGAAATCATCTGTTAACTTCCAACGGCTTGTTAAAAGTTTTATGAAACCCATAATAGACTAATAACTAGAGCCCGGATTCTAGGCAATAAGGAACCCGATATTTAGTATGTGGCATATAATTTATAATATGTATATCTTGCGTTTATGCATAAATTGTATGCCACATGCCAGATTCCGGGTTCTACCAATAACTTTATAAATACATTATATCAAAACATGTTAATTGATTAACTCTGCCATTGCCGGTCCCAAGCCCGAATGAAAAAGGAGGAGGAGTAACAACCTAGTTAAAAAACCAGGGTTCAGTTGGCTATGACTGATAGCACCACCTTGTGAGGGCCCCTGCCTAGGGTTACAGGTGAAAAGTAGTCAACGATCCGGAAGACAGAAGATAACCATAAAGTCAAAAGGACCAAACTCCAAAGACTGGAAAGTCAATCAGCCTATTGGAAGAAAGCCAAGACTACAAATTGATCGGCCCCAGGTTGGGGGGTTTGGGCAATGGGTCAGCAACTCATCACTAGTAAAACAGCCATAAAAGCTGAATTTCCAAACTCGAAGCCACGGATGCAGGACAGATTTAACCAGAGACGAATATTGGCGAGAAAATGGACTATGAGAATTGGTACATGGTCTTGTATTAATGTACTCAAGCAATTAATAAAAAAAAGAACATCAAGTAATTTACCTGTTCACCTCACGTTTGTGGATCCACATAAAGCTTACGATACGGTTGCATTAGGACTATGGACGAGAATGACAAAAAATGGTATCAGTAGGATTTATGTATGAAGGATGCACCAGCTCCATAAAAATCGGAAACAGATTATCTCCGGAATTTATAGTTTCTAAGGGATTGCGACAAGGCTGCACTTTGGCGCCAACACTCTTTAAGATATACCGAGAAGCTGCCTTAAAATTATGGAAAAATAAATGTAGCAATGTGGGTATACCATTGAAGGCAAATCACTTTATAACTCAAAATATTCTCGTCCGATGGTAAATTAATGAAACGGGATATCGGGTATGCGGACACCAAATAAAACAACAATGTTATATCGTCGACGTTTCGAAGGTTTATTATGTTTGAGCCATCAAACATCAAATTATTGCGTGTCCATTGCATCTAAACAGACTTTCCATCACGTTATTGAGGTGAGAATTAGTATTATTTTGCTGTTTACCGACGTTCACATGCTTGTCTTTCTTCACAGTCCTGAGGATGAAGGCATAATAAACCTTCGAAACGTCGACAATATAACATTGTTGTTTTATTTGGTGTCCGCATACCCGATATCCAGTTTCATTAAATCACTTTATAAGTTTACCTCATTACTATCCGGTCGATATTGTGAAATTGGACAATCTTCTTTAATATCAATGAAATAATGTAAATTTTTTAATTTTTCTTCCATGTCCTCTATTTCGTCTGCTGAAATATTCTTCAAATTGATTATACTCTTCCGAAAGGATCTGGTCCATATTGGAATGCAAAACTTCATCAATTTGTAGAATAAATTTTGAGATTAGGTTGAAGTTCAGGTTACAAAATCTGCAAAAAGCATACAATAAATCGTGAGATATAAAATCCTAGCACGCTGCTGCTGCGTGTCATTTTTTGGTGAAAAAAAAAACGCTCAGATTTCCCTCACTTTTGCTTGAAAATTCAAATTTCCCGATTTTTCCAGGATAATTTGAAAAATTATAAATTCACTCTTTTCTCCAAATATTCTAAAACAGTGGAAATCCTGAGATATGTACTGGAGGGTGTTCCACACCCCCCCCCTGGTTTATAATTTTACCAACAAAAAAATATATTATTAAACGAACTAAGATTAGAACCAACCGAGAAATTTGAATTTTTAGGTAAAAATGGGGGAAATTGAACCTTCGGCTAGAAAAAATTAAAACTTGCAAAGTACAGTAATCTTAATAATCCAAACACGAGAAAAAAAAACTTAAAGTACTCCGCATAAATTGTTATAATCACAACTTAGTTGAGTTCGGATTATAACTATTTGCGCAGAGTACTGAGTTTTTCTTCTTTTGTTCGGATGACTGGAGATAGGATGTTTACATGTGTTCGGATTAATTCCAATTAGTTCTATTCATGAAGTTTAGAAGCAACCTTCTGTTACTTTGAAAGTTAATTACAAAAATAATATAAAAAAATATCAAGTCAAAATTATAACATCATGGGGAGTGTGGAACACCCTCCAGTACATATTACAGAATTTCCAGTTTAAGAATAGGGGCCGTCCTTTAATCAAGTGAGTTTCTTATACCATTTTTACCCCCCCCCCCTTCCCTTTGGTGATACGTCGTGAGTTTTAGACTACACCCCCCCTCCTCTGCCCAACATCACATGTATTTTATTTTGAAAAATTTCTTCAAGCGAAGATGGCGAGACAGAAGGCCGCGGGCAGGTGGGCGACGAGTGACGTCACTAGGTCCAGTGCCTGAAGCCAACTGTGAGCTAAATATTGTTATTTCACGCGGTCGCAAAAAAATATACACGTGATTGTCACTACATCCCCTCCCTCTCCCATAGTAATGTAATTCTAACCCCCTCGGCTCCTGTTGGAACCTCACGTGATTAAAGTACAACCCCATACTTGGAGAAGTATGGGAAAACCCTCAGTAGCGGGTAATGAAATTAAATGTTTAAATATTATACAGCTAAAAAGAGATCCACCGTCTAGCAGCCCGTCCATGGACGGGCTTTCCAGCTAGTAATATATAAAATACAAATATTATGTAATTAATCAAGATAAACTAACTCGTCAGCAATTTCAAAATTAATTTCGTCGTCGTCAGCTTCATGGTGTAGCCCTTTGGACTGTTCAGATTTCTAATCAGCCCATCTTTTCCCTGGACGTCCAACGTCTTTTTTTCCCCTTGGATCATACTTCATGGCACTTTTTGGCAAACGTTGGTCGTCCATCCTCTGCACATGTTTCTTGTTATAGATCCTGTCTTTCATCATCTCTGCTGCTGTTATTTTAGCTTCTTGTCTGGTAGTTGTCGTCCATTAATTTCGTCTGTGGATAATATGAAATCAATAAAAGTTAAAAGTAACTGGCCGCACTATAACACAAGAGGTTCTCAATGACATTTACAGGTAAAATAAAACAAAAGAGGTTACTTACAATCGTCGCCCTTGGAAGTTAATGTACGTGAAAGCTTCCTATGCGATGGTTTCCAAATTGATGAATATTCTGATAAAAAAACTGCCTTTACAGCAAATCACTCCGCTATTTATATCCAAATACATTTCTCTAGAAAGATCCAGACTGCAATCAAATTATTGTTTCATAATATTATGTTTTCCACGTGAGTTTACTTGGTCAAAAAACTAAAAGTTTCTATTTTTCTTGTATGCCAAACCTGTCGAGGTAACAGGTTGCCTATTGTTAGATTTGTAAACCAGCTGTTGGAATATAAATTGGGCGATGTCAAATCTTCCCATCACCGATCGTGGGATGTGCATGCCAAGCATAATTGTGAGATGATAGAATAATTCCAGGACTGCTGTATGTTGCTGAATTCGCGTCTTTTTTCTTCAATAAATGTTACTAAACAAATGTAATCTTGCTCTCTAGTTATAGTTATGGTAGTGAATTCGGTAATTCGGGTCGATCAGCATTTGAGTTATTTGAAGCGTTTCACAACATTTATCGTTGGAGAATACAGCGGTGACATGAATGTGGATTTTTGGTTACCACAACCATGCGAAGATGAATTCAATAAAAATCAGGTTTTAGTCGTCACTTCCCAAGTATCATTGAAGCTCCAATTATAAGTTTATATCGTGAGCACATATTGGTGTTCGACACAAGTCATCATGGAGTTCATGATCATCCAATGAGACAAATTATGTTGATGTTTGAGTACTTGACTACGCTTCCTCGTGTTCTAAGATTGACAGCAACATTACATAATGAAAATTTAAAAGCACATCAAATGGTAAACGAAGTAGGAGAGTTGACGACTACATATCACAGCACCATTGCAACTGTTGATGAGTTAAAGCATGTTTAAAGCTATTCAACTAATTCTTGTGAGTTGATTCGTATATTTAAGGCTCACGAACTAAGTAAAGTTGAAATGATTGTTGCTGCAACATTGGAAAGAGTGAATTTATTATTGCGTAACATCAAAGTGGTTATGCATATTCGAAGGCCTCCCAAATCTCACTTCAAATATTTAATCATAGAAGTTATGTTCAATCGCATAATTGAACTAGTCAGAGACGGCATAGTACACGTAAGCAAGTTGGTTACTTTTGGAGACAGAATATCAGTCATATCCCATTTGATACAATTCAAACGTTAGAGAAAAAATTTCCAAGGTCCACAATTTGTGAACATCATCAACACATGCTTGCGTAAAACATTTTAGAGAAAGATATGGACAATTGTTCTCCAATCTATAAAATTTTTCACTTATCTGCTAATCGATTAATTGACTTGTTTAACATATTGGTCGAGTGCAGATCGTAATCTAAGCTATCGTTGTGTGGTATTATATTTGTACAAAGGCGCTTTACTGCAAAAATTCTCTACCATATTTTTTTGGAATTAACGCAAGTGGATCCCAGATTTAATTATTTGAAATCAACTTATGTGATGGGTTTCAAAAGCAATCCTTTGGGTGAAGGAAGGGTTGCCTGGTCAATACTTCAGAAATGTGACTGTGCTTAACGATTGCTTAGAACGTATGTTTTGCTTCTACTAAGCCATCAATATTGCTTCTCTTGTGGTAAATTTATCTTCCTGTTCTCCGGAAGCTGCTGCCGCTCAGCCTGACGGCTTCACATCTTCCGATCTAAAAAAATCTTTGTTTATAGCCCAACGAGAAAAGATTTATCTCATTACCGTCTTACCTTGTGAAGAAATTGACATCGGTGAAATATCATACACATTGAATGACAAAGTCTTGCATAGTTGACGTTCATCCAAGTGGTATCGTTTCCTAACTAGTAATGGTAATATACGTAAATGTTGTATATTTTTGTAGTAGAAAATTCCAGATAATCAGGCTAGATTCACTCGCAATAATTCAGTAAGCTAGCTCCTGTAAACAAAGAAACCGGAAGTTAATTTATTTAAGAGACACACGGCTTACGGGTCTTAAACCAATAATACTTTCAGTTGCCATCGGTGGAACTTACATATTTTGTTATTATTTCCAAAGAAAATGATCAAGGTAAGCACACGGAAGATCTATAAAAACTTCTACGTCAAGAGGTAAGTGGGGTTGTAAAGAAAAAGGCAGTTGACGATGTTCCGGAAAAACCTTCCAAGGTTTTCCATGCTGCTTTAAGAAGCCTTCCTGCTGTTAATATTACAGAACCTGACGTGGTGTGTATTAAAAGGAATGAATATAATGGAAACTGACAAATACAGTTTGAATTATCGTTGCAGCATTGTAAGAGGCTTACGGGTCTTAAACCAATGATACTTAAAGTTGCCATAGGTGGAACTTACATATTTTGCCTGGGTACTTTTTTGACCATCGGTGGAATTAGCAAAAAAAAGGCTTAAAATCTGACCATCGGTGGAGGATACCACTGTCCCTAGAAATACGTCCGGGTGGAAGAGGAAAAAAGTATAAAATGTCCGAAGAGCAGAAGTGTCCAGATTAAAGTGTGTCCGGATAACCGAAGCTGTATGTACTTGGATAGGAAAACTCAGAGCAAACTGCACCCGAATGGAACCCAAATATTCCCACATCACATTCTCATGTTGCAATTTAAAAAAAAATTCATGGTTACTTCTGGTTGAGTTTGAAGTACAAAAAATTTACCTTCAGTTTCTGATGGTAAAAGAGTTGAATGAAATCTATTTCAACTTTTTTTTGTATCTAGTAAGATATAAGAATTATTCACCGTTACCTCTTATCGTTAACAAATAAAACAACTTCGGGGCCGTCTTGCCATACTTTAAAACCGTCTAAAAGGTCTGGGGTTTTTATTTTTGGTTTATATAAATGCTAAAGTAAACAATCTGATATGGACACCGCATAACTTCCTTGTGATTTTTTTATAATTGTACAAGAATCTCGTTAATCTATTCATGCGCGTCATTAACTACGACTTTTGGCACGGACAATCGCAACCATTTTTTTTCTTTCCGCAGATTTAATATGCTGCGGAGTAACAAAATAACCGCAAACGCCCAGCCAGACCCGGTTTTTCAGATTCACCAATACCGAAATAGTTTGTTTTTTTATAATTTTAAGCTCTCGGATTATTAAAAGTATGCAGTACAATAATTATTTCTTATTTGGTACTCACGATATAACAAAGTCCTACGGACTGGAGCTGGACCTTTTCGGGCGCTCTCCTGGGTTGTCGGAACTCAGCCTTGGCGAGGTGATGCGCGATATCCTCCAAACGGAGATGAAGAAACTTCTAACCACAGAACAACCGTTGCACATAACTTAGTGGCTTAACATAACCGAGCGATTCCGAATTCACGAGTCCCCAAAAAAACAAGGGTACTCAACTCCCTTGGACCATCTGACCACAATTTTGTAGTTCCGCACAAGGCGTGACGCTAAGCTGAAAGGTCGAGAGGCAACTACCTTTAGCTAGCACGGGTCGCTGAACTGTCATGCGCTCTAAGCAGCGTCTGCGCACCATGTGAAATTATGACACGAGAACCAATCACCGCAAGGCTCAGTTTGGCGAACGTCCAATACCGGACACATTTTCTATTCAGCGCGACTACATCCTGGCAATTAACGGGCAGGGTGTCATGGCGTCTATTAAACAAAAGAATATTTGCCTAAAATATTACTGAATTTATAAGGGCGATTGTCAATATTTTTCCGAAATTAAATTTTACCATTACAAAATACCTCGCCAATAGAAAAACTCACCAGTACAAAATTAACCCTTAATTAACGTTTTCTATTGGTGAATTATTTTTACTTCCTTGTAAAACAAGGAAGTATTGTGATACCGATTTTTTTCGATTTCCAGATTTTGACGGAAATATCCGAAATATCCGTTTTGACCTTCCCTGAATCCATTTTGACTATTTTCGTTGTGACGTCTGTACGTACGTATGTACGGACGTCTGTATGTCGCATAACTCAAATACGGTAGGTCGTAGAAAGTTGAAATTTTGGATTTGAGACACTTATAGCATCTAGTTGTGCACTTCTTATTTTTGGTTGCGATTGTCCGTGCCAAAAGTTGTAATTAATGACGCGCATGAATAGATTAACGAGATTCCTGTCCAATTATTATAAAAATTACAAGTTATGTGGTGTCCACATCAGATTTTTTATAATAGGGTTATACCAGTGTATAACGGCGTCTTTGGGGAAGGCATTTTGACGTGGAACCGATGTCAAGAAATGCAGCATCTCCCCGATTCCAGGTCCGTTCTGATCTTCTTTGCAACACAGTGCACTTGTTTCCACCGTTCCATGACCCTGCAGAAATCTAAATTGATGGTCAGGGATTAGATTTTTTTTCAAATGTCTTCCTAGGGAGGCGCGGACTAGTCTAGGGGGAAACGCGAATATTAGCCAGGGTTGACAAAAAAGTGCACGTGCAGCTAATATAATACGTTTGCAGTGTTTTATAAAATGGAACCCCCTTCCATGGCGTCCCCCGCGCCATAAGATCAAATATTTTTAAGGGAGCAGTGGTAAAATAAAGTTTGGAAACCACTGGTCTATATAGGATGAAGTCTCGGTTGGATCTTTTCCTGGCTTCTGAATCTTATTACCTGTGCCACCTTCCACTGAGCTGGAAAATAACCAAATTGGAGGATTTTTTGGATTTCGTTTATTTTGAATTTTGCATTCGGCAGATTCAAGTAGCCGGTGGACAGGGTATTCTTCTTCAATAGGAATTTCTCTTGGAAGAGGTTGCAAGACTTCAGCAAGATGTTCGGCAAAAGATTTTGGATTTTTCCAAATCATGCCGAGCCCAGTTTCTATCATTGGATCTCCATGATGCTTGCTGTATTGCTGCCGATAGATGCGTCAGTTGTTTGGTAAATGTTTCAAAGGACCAGGCAAAAAGTGGAATCCTTTTTAGATTGATCCGTGTGAAATTTGGTACCCTCATCAGTTAGGGTCTTCAAAATGGTGGTGTAATGTGCCTCAGTGTTAGGTTGAATCCTGACTTGGTCATTGTATTTATTGCAGCAATTATTATGGTTTCAGGCGTTCCAGTTTCTTCTCCACCTTCATTCGCAACTGCCTCTAGAGCTGCACATTTATTGGTAGTGGTGATTGTTTGTTCTGGTTTACATAGCCAGTAGTTCTTCAATGGCCTTTGTTTAGTTTTTCTAACATTATATTAAGTTCGGGGCTGTCTCCTTTCCGTTTTCCGTATCTGACTGTTTCCCGTTCCTTACTAGGATCTATTATTTGATGCCGAGGCAGATATGGCCCTGGACAATTTTGGCCGTAGTAAGCCGTTGGTGGAATCTGGGATAGAATGACTTGTTCCCAACTGGTTTGTCTGTGGTGCATTGGCATGCCAATCCACCATTTGGATTTCACCACCCCCTTTGAGAATGGATGATGCATTATTATTTGCGTTATCACATTCTAACCTTACTTCATGAAAACCAAGAATAAGATGTTATGTGACAATCAACAGCTGATAATCACCGTGTCAGAAACCAAAAAATCTCAATTTACCGACTATAGATATTTGAAAATTTCTAATAACAACAAATTTGAATTAGGATTCAATAAAGCTGCGTATTGTTGTTTTAGATGAAAATTATGCAAATTAGTTGAATTAGTTTGCGACATGTGAATTCATATGTTTCGAATTTATTAAAAATTATTAATTTTTCTAATTTTTGTTAATACTAACTATAAACCATATTAATTATTTTGTAATTAACAGAATAAATATTTTGTTCTTTTACCTGAGTAATTCCTCTTCTTTGGTTTGCGCCCGAGCAAGATATTTCGGTCCAGAAGGAGTGTGTAGCTGGAGATATTTGAATTTAATCCATAATCCAGGCAGACAGAAATGTTTGTATTATAGTCCAAGAATTAACAGGTCTGAAAAGTAACACTACGTAAGTATCTAATGAAATAGATCAACAATTTGGTAATTATTACCCGATTTCAACATCTGCATCTGATCGGAGGCTGGTTTCAAATAAAACAGATGGCTCGGAAGGTGTAACAGCTGTTGGTTTTCCATATGAACACGACAGCTCTTCCATGCTTTGTTGAATGTCTTGAATATTGCAAACCTGCAGAATTGGCTTAGCATGTGGCAGTAGTCTATTGTGGGGATCATTCAAAAACATATTGTTTTCGAAATGTACATCCTCTTCTGGAACAATAAATTGATAAATTGATTATATATTGGAAAACAAAAATGTTTTTTAAACTACTTCACGAGTTACAGTAAATTTAAGTGCTTGCCACTGAATGTAAGCTTTACGAAGGTCACAAACGTAACTGCTTATATATGAATAATAATAATAATAATAAATTTATTTCGCAATACCCAATAACAACAACATAAACAAGATAACATAAAATTACCGTGTGAATTCATATTTCAAATTTAAGATTCTCATTAGACAAACCTGGGTTAGTTTTGTTAGAAATTATTCCAGGTTTCCCGATTGGAAGTCAGTCACTGTGAAAACAGATCAGAGAGAATTTGTAAATAAACCAGCAGTCCCATGTGAATGTATCTTGGTAAGTTTAACTTAGGAACTAGTAAATTATTACTTTATCTTCTTAACCCTGGGCGGTCGCACTGGGACGATTTTGTCCGAAGCAGAATTTCAATTAGGAATTTTAATAATTACTCATAATAAGAGTAATAACTAGAGCTCGGATTTTATGCTTTTGCATGTTCTTTAATATCATGATGAACACATCAGTGATGCCTTAGGCTCAGCCTCCCGCATGCACGGCTTCATCTATCGTAATGCACATGACCTTTGCAACCTCCAGTGCCTAAAACTTCTATTTTTTAGCTTTGTAAGATCAAGGCTAGAATATGCTGCACTTATCTGGTACCCAATACATGCATACCATGTCAAGCGGCTTGAGGCGGTCCAGCGCCGATTCCTAAAATTCCTGGCATTTCTTCAGGACGGTGTGTACCCTGCACAGGGATTCGATCATCGTGCTCTTCTTGAACGGTTCAATCTGATGTCTCTGGAAAGTAGGCGTTTTGTTTCATCCGTTTTGTTTCTATGTAAACTTCTGAGAAACTTAATCGATTGTCCCTCTCTAATGGCTGAGATCGACTTCCTCATACCCAGAGGTTGCTCTAGACAGCGCAGCCTCTTTTACTGTAAGATCTGTCGTACTAACTACCGAGCTTCATCTCCAATCTCCATCTGTTGCCGCAACTACAACAGCATCGCCGATGATACCGACATCAACCATGCGAGCCTCAAAGATATTGCGGAGATCTGTTACAGGCGATATCTCGTCCCTGCATAATATGTATTTCTATATATAGTAATTTGCTCTTTTGCTTTTTTGTTTTATATACATATGTATATAGTATAATTTTTTTCTTTTGTTATACACATTTCATGTAATTAGTTTCGGCTGTTTGTAGTGTGTCTAAGCCTAATAAATAAATAAATAAATAAATAATATTGATATGCCAACAGATTCGTTATGAAATCTCGACAAATTAGGTAAAAACGAATCAGAAAAACTGCTCGTCAAAATGCATATTTTCAACATTTAGTGCATATTTGAATAAATAATGCATATTTGGGCCACTTTTGGTGATTTTTAAAGAATTTCAATAGAGAAAATTAAAAAAATAAATAAAAATTTATTATTTTTTCCATTAAAATTCTTCAAAAAACACCAAAAGTAGCCCAAATATCCATTATTTACTTAAATATGCAAAATATACGTAAATTATACGGAAACACTCCCATAAGAAGGCATTTACTGCGACTTCAGTCGCAGAGCCCCATCAGCCGCAGCTTAGTAAACATATCTTTAGCTGGGCGAAATTATCAGCACAAACACTAAGGGCTAGTTAAACGTTAGGTAAAAGTTAATCCAGAGTCAATCAGTCTATAGGAAACACTCCCATAAGAAAGTAAATATGAAAGCATGAAAGATATGAATCTTTAGCTGCGGCTGGACACCAAAAGTGGCCCAAATATGCATTATTTACTCAAATATACACGAAACATATACACGAATATTACACGACGTTAAAGGAAAAAGCCCAGGACGTCTGTGTTTACTAATCGTCAAAGAAGGGAGTTAGTTAAAATCTGCAGAAAAATCAGGAAAGGCACTGTAAGGGAAATTACATCGGAGTGGAACAAAAACACAAAATTATCACCTTCCAGGAAAACTTGTAGAAACTGGATTCACAAAAGTGGTTTCGGTTTTTATAAGGTATAATCATTTCAATATTAAATTAGGTTTACTAACATACACGTAATACAATATTTTAGGCTAAAGAAAAGCCATTGCTGACCGAACGTCAGAAAAAAACGCTTGGCTTGCTGTGAGGAACGCATGCAATGGACACAGGAGCAGTGGAATTCGGTTATTTTTAGCGAAGAGTCTAAATTTAACATATGTGTAGAAGATAATCGGAAAAGAGTGATAAGAACTAAAAATGAAGCGTTCCATAAGGACTGTTTAAAACGAACTGTTAAGTTTGCTTTGGGAGTAATGATTTGGGGCTGCACGTCCGCTAAAGGTGTAGGAAGTATGCAGTTTGTAAATGGAACTATTAACGCACTCAAGTATCAAGCTATACTGGAAAATAACTTGTTCCCCAGTATTGAAAAATTGTACCCAGTGGAGTCATTTATTTTCCAGCAAGACGGTGCTTCATGTCATACGGCTAAAACCCCCCAAATTTGGTTTAACAACCATGATATGACAGTTATGGATTGGCCTTCCAGCAGTCCTGACTTAAATGTCATTGAAACCTTATGGCATAAAATGAAGCAAAAGCTGAGAAACAATCCACAAAGGACTCATGAAACTTTAAAGGCAAAAGTTCAAGAAGTCATTCAGTAACAGCAGAAAAGTGTCACGCTCTTGTAAATTCTATGCCTAAAAGAATTCGGGCAGTAATTTTGGCAAAAGGTGATGTTACGCCATATTAAAATTGGTTATTGTTGTTTAAGATCACAGCTTGTTATTATGGCCAAACATTTATTTGTCATAAAACAACATTGAAATCATCTAAACCACTTGATTTAATAACTATTGACCGGTTTCGGTGGAAACTTCCACCATGTTCACAATAAAAAAATAAAATAAAAATACAATAACAGTTTACACACAAATTAAAAAAGATAAAGTCGTAAAATTGATACCAGGTATCTACTAGCCTGTTATCGTCGAACGGAAATCTCAGCCCGCATCAAACAGTTTTAACAGCGGTGAATATGTCTCCGGGAGGACCTCATTGATAACGATCTCTCTGCTGTTTTTTAGGTTTCTATTTATTTCGATCATCTCTAGCTTCTTTTTATCTTTTTCCCCCACGTGTAGCACTCTTGTGTCGTCATTACTACTTTTGAATGAGTGTCCTTCTTCCAAGAGATGTCTTGCGAAGTTTGAATTTTCCGGCTTTTTGTTCTTCCATGCTCTCGGGTGTTCTTTTATTCTCGTGGAGATTGCTCTACTTGTTTCACCCACGTAGCTCCCCTCACATTCGTTTGCAGAAAATTTCATATACCCCCGGTCTTTCTTTGGGGTCCGTTTTATCTATTGGTTTATAGCATTTGTTTTTTAGGGATCCGTAATTGCTAAAGCCAACTCGCAAACCCCTCTCTTGTCATCTTCTTGGCTACCTTGTTGGTTACATTTCCCAAGTAGGGTATCACCGTCCATCTTCCCCGCTCCTCCACTCCTTCAAGTTGCGTGATTGCTCTCACCCCCAGCTTTCTTTTTATTTTTCGATTGATATCTGTCACCATCTTTGTATTATAGCCATTTTCTATGGCTATGGTTTTTATGATATCGAGTTCATTTTTGTAGGACTCGCTGCTCATGGGTACCTGGTTGGCTCTATAGATCATACTGTTGTATGCCGCTTTTTTATGCTGGTCGTTGTGTCTCGATTCTTCATGGATTGTTGTGGACGTATGTGTAGGTTTTCTGTAGATCCCGAATGTCAATCTAGTTTCTACTTTTTTAATTGTTAAATCTAGGTAATTTAATTGATTGTTATTTTCCACCTCCATTGTGAATTGTATATTGTTATCGATGGTGTTCATGTAATTCAGGAATCCATCCAACTGTCGTCTCGTACCCGTCCAGATACCATATACGTCATCAACGTACCTTTTCCAGATCTTTACGTGCTTCACCATTTGTGAACCAGAGCTCAAGATCTTTTTCTCTAACCATCCCATGTAAACATTTTATTTCAATTATGAGGAAATACCACTATATCTGTGCTGACACCATTAAAGAGATTAAGATGGCTAATCGCGCCGAGCAGCTAAAAGTTTATAGGAAATTGAAGATTAAGTTTACCAAGGCAAACTGGAACATCTGGTTCAACAAAGAGTGTCAAAAAAGGAACGTAGTACTTCGTAGTACCCAGCTATGCACGAGTCTCCACGCGAATGAATACAGCGGTTGCTGACAGGGTTGTTGAAAGTTGCGGAAAAACATGGTTGAAGTTTGAGGTGAGTTTCTGGTATGGAGCGAGGGATGGGATTGGATATTATTTGTACCTACTATGGAAAGAGTTGACATCAAAAATGGAACCATGTGAGTGGGATTGGATAGATAACAAGATCAGAATGGAAACAACAAAAATTGGCAACAAGAAAAAAGAAACACAAGCAAAAAAGCTAAATAGGTTAGTACGACAACAAAATCGAGATAACCAACCCACCCAGACTGAACAGGGTTTTAAATTCTTCCCTAGAGTGATGAACATGACTGACGTAGTGTTTGATGCTGAGGAAATGGGATTGCTCAATAAGGGGTTAAAGTACTCCCCAAATGTTAAAGTTAAATATGATGAATGGTTGAGAATTGCTATAGGAGTTGACAATGCAGTGCAGCCAGGAACAAAATACACATGTGCGGATATAATAAAAGAACAAATGCACCAAGGTAAGCGAAATTGGAAAGATGAAAAAGCAATAAAATCATTGAATAACAAAATCAAGCAAAGCGATCTGTTACTCAGCAAGGCTGATAAGGGGAATACGGTAGTAATCACCAAAAAAGAGGATTACATAGAAAAAGTTAAAGAGTTTATAAGAAACGGGAAGTTTGAAAAATTGAAAGGAAACCCTACCACAAACCACAACAAGATAATAAAACAGGTACTGGAGAACTCGAGAAGTTTGTTCGAGGAATGGGAAATGAAAAGATTGTTGGAAAAATGTCCAATATGCCCAAAGTTAACTGGCTACATGAAAATCCATAAAGAGAACATCCCAATAAGACCAGTTGTGGCTAGTATAAACAGTCCCACCTACAGACTCTCAAATAGAGTGCTCCAGATTTTGAAGGAGGTCCCGGAGTTCGCGGCAAAGCATTCGATCTTGAACTTCAAAGCATTAATAAAAGAGCTAGGTGAATTTAAAATAAATAGACGGGACATAATGGTCTCGTTTGACGTTAAAAATTTATTTACCAGCATACCAAAAGTAGAATTAATTAAGCACGCCCAGTTACAACCGGCAAAATCAAGTTTGAAGCCGATGCAAAAGTTCGAGATGTTGGAGATCCTGAGGGTTGTGCTGGATGGCAATCACTTTCAGTTTAATGCAGGTTATTATAACCAGGAAGATGGACTGGCAATGGGAAATCCCTTATCCCCATTCCTGGCGAATTTTTACATGGGGTGGTTAGAGAAAAAGATCTTGGGCTCTGGTTCACAAACGGTGAAGCACGTAAAGATCTGAACCAACAGACTGGTAAGATGAGTACCGTTGGGTACTGGGGTATTTCAACCCCAAACTCAAAGGGTGAAAAGTGGCAGCTGACTATTCACTACCGACCACAGGCAGAAGACAGGCTACTAAAAAGGCTGTGACTCGGACAGCAAACGGCGTAATGGTAACCATAAAAACGGCGTTTGTACAGCGGTGTAGAAGGCAACGGAAAACCACTACACTACAATTTACCAAAAAAATCATGATAATGGCTGTAAAACTAAAAAACGGCCCCGAGTACGGGCGTCCCTTCAATCGGACGCCCTAATAACCTAATTTATGACAAAGGAGAAAATAGTCAGAAATAGCAAACGTACTTTGCAGCCACAAGATAAACTTACAACTACGATTTACAATTGTGTATTGCTATATGGGGTGGAATCATGGACCTTAACTGAAGCTTCGTTGAGGAAACTCGAAGCTTTTGAGATGTGGGTGTACAGATGTATGCTCAGAATTAGCTAGATGGACAGAGTGACAAACTTCGAGGTCTTAAGGAAGTGGAAATAATTAAAATCATCAAAACCAGAAAACTGTCTTACCTTGGACACGTCATGAGCCACCCAGACCTACGGAATACTGATTCTTACATAAATTTACAAGACAGAAGAGATTCCAAGTCAAAACACCTAAAACAAAAACACTGAAAGTCAAAATCGCCAAAAACACAAATATCGAAAGTCAAAAACACCGAAAACAGAAATACCAAAAGTGACCTAGTGTTTGAATGACGTGGAAACTCTTTTATTGATGAACAGTACATTTGCGGTCGACAACCAACTCAAGAGAAGAAAAAGTACCGCGACGTTGCAGCCAGGTTAAAGTCCATAGACAGTCCTATGGTGGGCGTAACCTGAAGGATTATTCAACCGGCACAACTTAGAACTTTTTATATTACATCGCAAGCAATAATAATTGTTGCTTTAAGAATTAGTTGATATGTAATGTAGGTTTATCAATGATCCTATAGCGTTGGTTAGCTATATATTCAAAATACAATTGTTGAATGATTAATATTTATTGGATGCTGCCTTTTGTAGTAAGGTGGTGGCGGATGGTTGTAGATTTTAGTTGGTTGGTTGGTTGGTTCAACTAGGTCTTTCTCCTATATAGTGTTTTATCTTATAATCCTATAATCCTTCGGATCAACGGATTATAAGCACTGATGTTAATCCGGATAATGGGTCGCCACACCACCCCCTTTCTAGTGAAAAAGGTGAACGATAAAAAAATGTTACATATTAAAATGGTTTTAGATTTTAGTTGGTTGGTTGGTTGGTTCAACTAGGTCTTTCTCCTATATAGTGTTTTATCTTATAATCCTATAATCCTTCGGATCAACGGATTATAAGCACTGATGTTAATCCGGATAATGGGTCGCCACACCACCCCCTTTCTAGTGAAAAAGGTGAACGATAAAAAAATGTTACATATTAAAATGGTTTTAGATTTTAGTTGGTTGGTTGGTTGGTTCAACTAGGTCTTTCTCCTATATAGTGTTTTATCTTATAATCCTATAATCCTTCGGATCAACGGATTATAAGCAGTGATGTTAATCCGGATAATGGGTCGCCACAATCCCAAGCAAAAAGGAGTTTCCAGTCACTCAAACACTAGGTCAGTGTTTTTCAATGTTTTATGTTTTAGGTAGAAGAAGCCCAGGTAGAAGGAGAATATCGTGGCTTAAGAATTTTAAACAGTGATTTGGAAAGAAAGCGATTCAACTTTTTAGATCAGCAGTTGATAAAATTATAATAGCCAACATGATTGCCAACGTCCGATAACGGATATGGTACTCGATGAAGCAGAAGAAATGATTTGAAAAAAAAAACAAAGACTGATTAATGATTATTTCAGATTTACAGTCAGTATAACGTTGTAACGGAGTTAGTTTTTGGATGTGATAATGTGGGTACTGTTATTTGACAGCTCTGTTATTACTAGTAGAAAACAGTTAGTTTAAGCAAAGATAATAAAACTTAAAGATGTCAAACGCTATACAAATTTATGTGTATCCCAATCGACTCCCAAAAGTAGATGGCGACACTAATTATATTTTTTTAGGTTATATTTTAATTTGGTTTTTTTTAGTTTGTCATGTTTTTTGTTGGTTGTAATCATGGAATCACTGTCATTTGGCCGAAATTTATTTGGCCGAATTCTATTGGCCGACTGTTTTTGGCCGATAAATCACTTGGCCGACATATCAATTGGCCGACAGATAATTTGGCCGAACAGTTTTTGGCCGACAGATTGTTTGGCCGAACAGTTTTTGGCCGACGTTTATTTGGCCGATCAGTTTTTGGCCGACAGTCACTTTGCCGATAAATTTTATTTTTTTGGTAAATAAATAAATATTTTGTAAAATTATGTTGTTTTATTTAAATTATATTAAATTATATTAAAACTGGCAAAGGAGAGCCTTTCTTACTTTATGATAGCGGACCCAGTGAAAATCGGATTCTTATATTTAGTACCGCAGAAAATTTACAATTATTGGCTGATTGCGATCATTGGTTTGCCGATGGGACATTCAAGTCGGCCCCATCACTGTTCTTCCAACTGTACACGATCCATTCTATCAAGTATAAGGTGGTAATTCCGTCTGTGTTTGTCCTTCTTCCGAATAAGAAGGAGGACACTTATATTAGAGTTCTAGAAGCTATGCTAAACTTGAAACCCAAGTTAAAACCTGTAAGTGTTATGACTGATTTTGAAATTGCTCAGAAAAAAGCGTTTCAACGTGTTTTTCCTGGCATCGCTCACCACGGATGCTTTTTTCATTTTAATCAATGTATTTGGCGTGTAATACAGGCTAACAATCCTATTCGAGTTCGGTACGAAAATCTGGCTGATCCATCGTTTCCCTTAAATATTAGAAAGTTGGCGGCTCTAGCCTTTGCTCCTCAAGAGAATGTGGAGCTTATGTTCGAGAATTTGCTGCAAACCGAATTTTTTCTGCAAAATGAAGAAATTTTAAAACCACTTCTCGATTACTTTGAGAACACTTGGATTGGCGCAATTCGAAGTAGGAGCAATCCAGTGCGAAAACCCGTGAATTTCGGGATTTCGGTTTGGAACTGTCTTGGAGACCTTCCTAAAACAAATAATTCCATTGAAGGGTGGAATAATAAATTCAGTAGTCTTCTCGGAGCCAATCACCCTACAATTTGGAAATTTATTGATGGACTCAAACGTGATCAAGGTAATGTTGAATTCAGCCTTGCTCAGTATAATGCAGGCCACGTGCCCAATCCTCCCAAGAAAAAATACGTCAAACTGGCGGACAGGCTCAAACGACTTGTTGTGGATTTTCCCAACAAAACTCAAGACGACTTCCTTCGTGGCATTTCTCATAACCTTCAGTTTAAACCTAATGGATCTTAAAAATAATTCGTTGGTGTGTAACGAATATTTTGTATTGCATGTTTTTTTGTGTATGTAAAATGTAAAATACACATCGAATCACCTCGACGATCGATCGATCGATTGCTTCATTTCTGCGAATGGTCTGTTTCAACAAGTTGGTGGAAGGAAGATGTGGGGCCACTGCTGTATCAAGATTTAGAGTAGCATCTGCCAGAATCTGTTGGGGGTTTTCTTTTGAAGTTTTCGCCACTTCTTTAATATTAGCAAGCACAGTTTTTGCTGCAACTTCACTACTTTCCACCGTGTGACCAATATGAGTGCCACTAAGTCCAACAAGTTCATCGTTTTCAGTGATTGCTCTTGCTTTGCACTTTGAAGTGTTGTATTTGGCACATTTCCAATAAATTTTTGCACCACCTTGTTTATCGCGAGTAAACAGAAATCCATTATGTAAAAGCTGCTTAACTCCACGACTGCTTTCGACATATTCCAAAGGCATATTTGATATAATTTTAATTTACTTTTGATTTCTTCTTTTTCTTCTAATACTTATAATTTCTTCTAATTCTTTCTACTTACTGATTCTTAATTACATAATTGTTTATATAGAAAATAACAAAAGGTAATCGGATAGGATTAACGCGGATAATTTTAATACCGCGTCGTTCAGAAACGGTATTAGTTTTTTTATTAGATTCGTCCTTGGGTGACGTTGCTTTCTATTGGTCTGCTCATAGTCAGGACCATATTCCTCGACTATACGTGCTAACACGGCCATCCTGCAATTGCCACCAAATAACTGTCGGCCAAGTGACTGTCGGCCAAATACTGTTCGGCTAAATGACTGTCGGCCAAAAACTGTTCGGCCAAATAATCTGTCGGCCAAAAACTGTTCGGCCAAATAATCTGTCGGCCAAAAACTGTTCGGCCAAATGATTTATCGGCCAAAAACTGTCGGCCAAAAAAATTCGGCCAAATGACTGGATACCGTAATCATGGACTTCCATAGACTCCCATGGTTACTTCCATAGACTTCCATGGTTACAACCTAGAAAAAACATGACAAACTAAAAAAAAACAAATTAAAATATAACCTAAAAAAATATAATTAGTGTCGCCATCTACTTTTGGGAGTCGATTGGGATACACATAAATTTGTATAGCGTTGGACATCTTTAAGTTTTATTATCTTTGGTTTAAGTGGTTTATTTGAGAAATCAAATAAATTGATGTTTACAAATATTACTTAAGGAAAATAGAAGAACGGCCGAAAATCGGTTGAAAACGATGGTTAGTACAATTTCATTCTGATAAGAAGTCAATAAAGACGTAAATTGCAAGACAGATAACGATTACATTTTCAAAACATTGCAATAAATTTAAAATCCACGGTACAGGTAGGCAACACGCACAACACCAGAAAAGGAACAGATGAGTGGTGAAAACAAAAAACGTTACCGAGAAATTAATAGATCAACGGAAGAGAACCTTACGGAGATGTTTGAGAAAAGCAAAAAGACAATTAGGTCGCCCGAACAAAGGTTGGCGGAACGGGAAAGAGCAAAGTTAATAGAACATCCAACAATCGACATGGATGAAATAAAAGAAATGTTCAAAAATGGGATGAAAGAAATTAGAAAAAATGCTACAGAGTTAAAACAAGAAATCCAAAAGATGAGAAAAGCATTTAATGAAAAGGAAGAAAAGTGGGAAAACGAGAAAGTGGAAATGTCCAAAAGAATAAAAATGCTTGAGGAATCCGCAATCGTAAGATATATATTGATAATGACTTAACGATTGAAGAAAGACAAATTCAAAGAGAACTCTGAGAACTAGCCAAGAAAGAGAGAGAAAGAGGTAATCGAGTAAAAGTAAGTTATCAAAGAATTGTACTAAATGAAGTAGCATTTTATTGGAATATAAGATACAGCAAACATTGATGGAGGAAGAGAGAGGAAGAAATGAAAAAAGTAAACAAACAGAAAATGCTAAAATGAAGAAGAAACCAGTCAGCAATATGGAAAAACAAAGAAAGGATAAGCGATCAAAAAAGCAAAAGATTATGTATATAAAAATGGAAACACAGAACATAAGAAGTATAAATGGGGGGGGGGGGGATTGAACTAATAAAAGAAATAAACAAAAGAGAATTTGGACTTTCTAGGGATAACCAAAACAAAGAAAAAAAGCAAAGGATGAATAAAATTATCTTGGGGGACACTGGATAGGTTGGCCTGGAATCCAAAGCAAAGAAAGCTCGGTACAAAATCGATAGAGACTACAGTACAGGAGGGACAACCCAGATGGCTTGGACATATCAGTAGAATGCAGACAAATCGAATTACTAAAAGAATATTTGAAGGTAGACCAGGAGGAACAAAAATAAGACGAAAACCAAGAAAAATATGGAATGATGAGATAAGGGTGGCAGCAGAGTTACGAGAATTAAAATGGAAAGACATTGAAAAATTAACGCAAGACAGGAGAACGTGGAAAATGCTATGGAAAAGAACACCACACCCAAAGGTAAATGGTTAAACTTGATGTATGTATGTATAACGTTGTAACATGACAATGTACACACATATTATGTACCTAGATAACTAGAAACTAGGTAACTAGAAAAACGTTACTGCTTTTTAGATGAAAATTATGCAAATTATTAGTTGAATTAGTTTGCGACACAAGAATTGATATGTTTCGATTATTTATTAAAAATTGTTAATTTTTCTAATATTTTCACATGTTAATAACTATAAACCATATTAATTATTTTGTTTTTTTACCTGAGTATACTTTTATTTGTAATCCCCCTCCTTTGGTTCGGCTCCCGAGCAAGATATTCCGGTTCAGAAGGAGTGCGTAGCAGGAGATATTTGAACAATTTAATCCATCCCTGACCTCAGCTTCCGGATTTACCCAGTAACTGGAAATTTTAGCCTTCCGTTTGCTTGAGCTTGCACAAATTTTGATAGATTCAGATAAAAATGTATCATACATTTCTTTAAAATCATCCATCGTAAATTTTAGTTTGATTTCTAATTTTCTTTTTTTAGTAACAGGCAGATTTTCTTCCGAACTCGAAATTTGAGTTTTAATTTTTGTTTTCTTGCGGTGTAGGCAGACAGAAATGTTTGTATTATAGTCCAAGAATTAGCAGGTCTGAAAAGTAACATTACGTAAGTATCTAATGAAATAGATCAACCATTTGGTAATTATTACCCGATTTCAACATCTACATCTGATCGGAGGCTGGTTTCAAATAAAACAGATGGCTCGGAAGGTGTAACAGCTGTTGGTTTTCCATATGAACACGACAGCTCTTCCATGCTTTGTTGAATGTCTTGAATATTGCAAACCTGCAGAATTGGCTTAGCATGTGCCAGTAGTCTGTTGTGGAGATCATTCAAAAACATATTGTTTTCGAAATGTACATCCTCTTCTGGAACAATAAATTGATTACATAATTATGAAACGAAAACGTTTTTGTAACTACTTCACGAGTTACAGTAAAATTAAGTGCTTGCAACTAAACGTAAGCTTTACGAAGGTCACAAACGTAACTGCTTAGATATACAGGGTTCCGACTAAATTTTTCAAAGCAAATTCCCTGATTTTTTCAGGTTTTCCAGGACATTTTAGTATCGGAATACCAAACAATGATAATACAGTAATCGGAAAACAATTTGCCCCGAAAAAAATACATAATTTAATAAAAACAAATATTATTATAACATTTATTTCACAGAGTAATATGCTATCATGTTACCAAATCATTTTTTGAAATTTTTTTAGAAAGTTTAAATTTCTGATTTGTTGAAAATAATTTTTTTGGTTTAAATTTAATTTTGTAAATTTTGAATTTGTTGTAAATAAGAGATTTTGACTGTCTTTTTATATTTAGTTTTGGCGTTGTATATAATTTATTGTAATTTTTGTAAATAATTGAAAATTTGTTTTTGAAAAAAAATTATGTCAAATTTAAAAATATTTTCTTGTCAAAATTTTTGTGTTCCCCGACATTGGCCCTAAAATTTTTAAATTCCCTGACTAGGGCTGCCACCTTTCAAAAACGGTAGACCAGAAGATTACCATTTTTTTTGTCAAGCATTTTTTTTTAGAGAGTATTTTTATTGAAATTAAATAAATAGATCCTGGAAAACCCATAAAATCTCCAAACATAGATAAACATGAACTACTCAAACCTGTAGACTCCGGGTCGAGAGGTGGCAGCCCTAGTGGGAACCCTATTATATAGAAGTATTAATAATAATAATAAATTAATTTCGCAACAGGTAATACCCGATAACAGAAAATAACAACAAAAAAACAACATAAAATTATCTACAAATGTGCTGCTGATTTCAGGTATTCGTATGCAGCATTTATGGGTTTATCACAGAGACCCGATATGCTATTTATGTTGGTTCTGTAATTGCTAATATAAAATATTTCATTACTACGATGAGCTGTTCTTGTTGGTAACAGTTGAATCCTGTTCAGGAAGTCGGGGCAAGCAACACTGCCATGAATTGGTTTATGCAAAAACAGTAGATGCCACGTACCTGCTGTTGTAGAGACATTCAAAACTGAACTCGGCTAAAAGAGTATTATGATCAAATCCTTGTTCGGGTTACTTACGATGAGTTTTCAAGCAGTTCTTTAAGAAACAGCGCTGAGTTTCTCGATACCAGCCGTTCTTTTGTTTTTGAACATGTGAATTGCATCTAATATATCGGTATCGGATGTGTTGGTTATCTCTAATTATGATCGGAATCTGCTTCGGAGTTCTCGATTTCATCAGAGTGGCAGTAACGCTTTTGAAGTGATTGGCAAAGGCAATTAACTATCTGTTGAGGTTCATCGTAGACAACGTTATTGTTATTATAAATCGACTCAACATCATTGTTAGCAACATCGGGAGGAATATATATAACAAAAATGTGGAAGAATGTTGATCGAAGAATTAGTTTACATCCCACAATATCAATATAGGTATGTGATTTCATTGGTAATCAAATTCATATTTAGGTGCGTAACATCTACTCTAATAAGACCCCACCACCTCGTGTTACTTGACGAGCCTGAAACATAATCCAATAGCCATGTCTCAGTGATACATACAATATCGTATTCGTAAGAACACAAAAATTTGTAGAAATCCTGTGTTTTGTTCATCGGATGACATTTGGGTGGATAACATCTGTTTCGTGGTTAATAATAGATGGCCGTAACTTAGTGTTGATGGTGCGAACTGATTTGTTGATAAAAAATCGCCTTCGATTCCATTATCGGTCAGATCTGCAAGTGATGACCCTCATAAAAGTTGAATCGATTGTACTTTCCAGCTGGCCAGAAGTTATCGTTATCGACTAGATCTTTGTCTTTTGTATCAAAACCGACCCGGAAACATTTTTTGAGACCATCCGTTGGCATGTTTTTCATATTTACTACGATTGACTGTAAGGTTTTCATTTGTTAAATTAGGTTAAAGGTTATCACTTCTACTCGGTGTTTGTATTTTTAGGTTAATTTTCTGGTTTTTCCATAATTTGATAACATAACCTCAAACACGTCCGTTCACTTCACAGATTTTTAGCATTGATATATTATTACAATTAATGTAGCTAAACATTTACCTCACTAAATCTCCATTTGGAAAAAATAGTACTTCCGCCATTCCTTGTATTGCACAATTTTACAATACATAAATACCCGCGCTTTTTGTTAGACAATGGCACCAGCATCAATGGTTTATACTTCTAACAATGTAGATATTTGATGTTATTTATATTTTACGTCTACTCACTCTTTGGTTAGGACTTGTGATGCACAATGACAAATAAATTGAACAATCACAAACAACACAGAACATTCATAATTATTTCGCATCTTGTTATCTTGTGCGCAGAGTCGCCATATTGGTTTACAGGGTTGTTCCTAGCAAAAATTAAAAGGTACCAACTCATAGAAATAAATTGTAATAGATTTAAAAATAAGCAGATATCGAGAAACAAAAATTTATTATAAATTTGTTTTTAGAAAATTTAATATCAAAGACATTATAAATAAAGATTATACATAAGCTAAGCAACTACTTATACAGTGAGGAACGAAAATATCCTCCTATGTTAACAATGTAAATTCGACATTTTGAAGCCGCTTGTTTTCATATAAAAATCGATTTTATATCAAAACTTTTTAAATATTTTTTGTTGCAAATTTTATTGTCTTTAATTTTATTTATATGAATTTTTTATTTTGTGACGCCGTTTTTGACTGACAGCGACCTAAACAAGACTCTGTAGAACATAAAAACTATTGTCATCTGTATCTCGGAAACGGTGCCATAAAATAGAAAAATGTATAGATACAAAAATGTAGAGAATAAAACTTACAAGAGAAAATGCTTATTAATACTTTAATTAATTTAAACCGTTTCCCAGATATAGGCGACAATAGTTTTTGTGTTTTAAAGAGTCTTGTTTAAGTCGCTGTAAGTCAAAAACGGCGTGACAAAATAAAAAAATTCATATAAACAAAATTAAAGGCAATAAAATTTGCAACAAAAAATGTCTAAAAAGTTTTGCTGTAAAATCGATTTTTATATGAAAACAAGCGGCTTCAAAATGTCCAGTTTACATTGTTAACATAGGAGTGTCCGGATATTTTCGTTACTCACTGTACATACTTGCAAAAGAATTCAAAAAATCTGGCCATTAAGCTCTAGGCACGCGCCTAATTATAAAATAATTTAATTAAAAAAATATATATACGCTAGTTGGACAGCTACGGTGTCGCCACCTAGGCGGTGATTTTGTGCATAAATTAGGTGAGAATCTGGCCATAATTGACCAGAAGATGGCGCGGCGTACGCTTTTTTTTGGATATCCAACCAATAACGCTAGTTGGACAGCTATGGTGCCGCCGCCTAGGCGGTGATTTTGTGCATAAATTAAATGAGAATCTGGCCATAATTGACCAGAAGATGGCGCGGCGTACGCTTTTTTGGGATATCCAACTAGCGTATAGCCATAAATTTTTGTTACTGAAACCGGGGGTTCTAAGAGGTTCTAATTTCAGCTTTCAGTGTCAGTATTGTCCCATGAGTCTCTTCTAATTCATCCTTCAACTGTTTAGTTCGGTCCTGAAAAATTTTACGAATCATGAAAATGACTGAGTCGAGGCTGGATTTTTATCTGCCTCAATATTTTCCCCTTCTCCTGTCATAGATGCCTTACTGCTGCTGTACTACTGTACACAACGCTCTTGCAAGATCTCTTCTAAAAAAATGAAAAGACGCGGTTAATGGTTAACTAGTCTCAGACTCTCAAATCGAGAATTTAAAGAAAAAACACTGCAATATATGGATTGCCTCGCTCGATTGAATTCTCTTGTACATATCCTGTAAATCTAGCCAAACTTTTTGAAGATTTTGCTTGTCACCGGAAGCTTCTTCCAATCTTTGTTTAGCTTCGTCTAATTCCTTAGACAACACCTGGATCATCTTCTCGGCGGAATTCTAAATCCCAAATTTAATGTAAATGAAAAAAATGAAAATAGAATATTTCACGTTTACTTTTTCAGATGTAAGAACCAAATTTTGTTTGGATTGGATTTCCATGCTATGTTCCAATTGCTGGCAATGCAACTTCTCTTCTATGAGCAGCCGAATGGCTTTCAGCAACTTGGTGGCCAAATCCTTGTGGGCTTCTATCAGCTTGATGTGTTCTCCACGTTCAGCTAAGTACCTCTTCTCTATTTCGGCAAAATTTTCCGATAGGCTCTTGATGGAGAGTTTCATTTCGCGTTTTTGACTTCCATATTCTCTGACCAAGTTTTCCATTTTGTGCACATAAGTGGCGCAGTCGTTGTTCGACGCTGCTTTCGGACAGCAACCTAAAAAGGGTCTAGGACAACTCGCCGCGGCCAACTCGCCGCGGCCAACTCGCCGCGGCCAACTCGCCGCGGCCAACTCGACGCCGGCCAACTCGACGCCGGCCAGCTCCCTGCTGGCCAATGTTCTTACCAGATGTCGCTCCTAAATTATTAATCTTCTCAAAATATTAATATTAAAAATAAAATATTAATATAAATATTAATAAATTATTAATCTCCTAAAAATAATAATATCAAGCAAGCAAGCAAGCAGAAAAGTGAAACTACTTGTTACTTTGAAACTTCTTGATCCTGAAATCTTGAACTTTAATCCCACTTCTTGGCGTCGCTCTATATATTATTGATAGATCTAATTATGTCATTTATTTGAATTTGAAAACTGTTAAATTGAAAAAGTAATTTACCAACCGCAAGCAATTATTACTATATAAGCCTTCCAAAACCACCAAATTAATGAAAAAAAAATTAGTAATCATTATGGAAAATCAGCTGTTGAGTCAACGTGGAAAAGAAAAATTTTACAATGAAGGGCATATATATGTGTTTGATAAGTTCAGTAGTGATGGAACTGTGAAGTTTTGGCGGTGCGAAGAGAGAGGCCGATGCAAGGCAAGAATTCATACCATTGAAGAAAATATTGTGAAGAAAATTAACGTCCATTTGCATTCTGGTTCAGCCGCTAAAGTTGAAGCAGATCACATTGTTTCAAAAATTAAACAGCGCTCTGAAGAAACCATAGAACCTACAGTGCAAGTTTTGAATGAATGCACAGGAGGAATGTCACAAGCTGCTCAAGGAGCTCTTCCAACTCTTGGGGCACTTCGGAAAACTGTTAGAAGAAAACGAAATGAAATAAATGCAGCACCAGCAAATCCACATAATTTGGAAAGTCTCGTTATCCCAGAGCGTTATCAGGTTTATGAAACCCGGCCCGGCATAACAGAACGATTTTTATTAGCAGATAGCGGACCTAACGGAGATAGAATTTTAATTTTTGGAAGAACACAAAGTTTGAATATACTTCGAGATTCCAAAACGTGGTACGCTGATGGAACATTTTCCGGCGGCCGGCGGCGAGTTGGCCGGCGGCGAGTTGGCCGGCGGCGAGATGGCCGGCGGCGAGTTGGCCTGGCGGCGAGTTGGCCCGGCGGCGAGTTGGCTCGCGGCGAGTCGGCCGCGGCGAGATGGCTGCGGCGAGACGGCCGCGGCGAGTTGTCCCATTCCCACCTAAAAATGTCGGTAGAATTGGGAAAAAAATTTGTTCCATTAAATACTTCGATTGGGTGTCGATGTCTTCCGCAGTGAATTCAGCTTGCTTAAGTTCAATTTGCAAGCTGGTACAATATTCTTCCGAATCCGGTAGCTCCAAATCTTTTGGGGCAACAATCTGAATTTGACCAAATCAAATATTGGCATACCCAAAGTTAGTTTTCATACCTCTTGGTGTTGTTTTTCGGCTTCTTCCAAATTCATTCTGAGCAGCTCCAGTTCTTCAGTCAGAGTTTTTACTTTTACTCCAGCATCTAGAGCATTTTTGGCTTCGGTTTTGTGGTCTATGGCCAAAAAGGAGATAATTAGAGCTGAAGGTTTTTTTGATCAAATTCTTTACCGGCTTCCAGACTGTTGTAGGCCTCCTGCAAGTCCAAAACTTTTTGGGCCAACTCCTCGTTTTCGGATAAAACTCGATTAGAAACGACCTCCAGTTGCTTATGAAGAGTTTTGTATTTTTCGTTTAACTCCATTTGCTTAGACAATCGAGCTTCCATTTCCATTTTCAATTTTCTTGCATCGTTCAGCTCATAATGCAGCTTCTGCGCATTCGTCTGTAGGTACGTTTGGCTAGATTCCAAACTCTGATTCTTCAGGGTTTTCTAAAACAATCCAGAAAGTTCAGATATAGTCGATATCAGAGTGGTAGGGTAACCTCCTCCAATTGCTTGTTCGAGAGGTCACCTAGATTTTCCAATTAAATTTTTTCTTCTTTGATCAGTTTTAACTCTTCTTCAAAATCTTTCAGATGTTTAGCCAGATCTTCCACCATCTGCTGTTGTTCCGAGTATTTCTTATTGTTGTTTTCCAATTTTTTGCTTTGGAACAGAAATTTGGCTTTCAATTCGGCAACTATTTTTTTATATTTCTCAACTTCGTTGTGGTAATTGTCGCGTTGAACCACGACGCACTTGTAGTCTTGGAGTAACTCCTTCAAAGCCGTAAGCTCGGTTTTTTGCATCTGTTCCACCGCTTGCATCTGAAGAAAAATCTTTGTAGGTAACAGCCCCGGGCGAGAAAGCGAAATCAATATGGCGTGGCGGCTGGTTGCGAATTTTTTTGGAATACGGGTACACGCATGAATGGATTAACGAAATTCCGTCTGAAAATTTGCCTTCGCGCAATTGTTTGGAACACGTTTCTCGGAAAGAATCTCGTTAATCCATTCATGCGCGTCCCTGTATTCGCAAAAATTCGCAACCAGCCATTGAGTGCTGTACTTGAGAAAGCCAAAATTTTACCTGAGTGCTGACCGATTTTTCCAAGCTTTTTTTAAACTCGTCCAGGTTGGCGATTTTTTCCTGTTCCATCAGAAGCGAATTCCACGCACAGCGCCACCTTGTCTTTGGTGTTCTCTATCTGAGCGTAGTTCAACTCCAGGAGTTGTTACTTTTGAAATTCGTTAAAATGTTCAATTATCAGGCTGACCATGTTATAAATTCAATAATAATTACATTGGAAACTTACCTAGCCAGTCTGATAAATAAAATTTTTATCAATTTCAAGAGCATTTTTTGACTTTTAAGTAAAAGCTAGATGAAATCCAATGTTCTTATCATTTGTAGTTTATATATCTGCATTGTTTTGTCAATTTTGCCAATTAATGTTTACCACGAAGTTTTAAAATTTAAATAACTTAAATTTTTTTTTATGTTTCTTAGTTTTTGGATATCGTTTGTGAAGGTTCATCGAGATTTCTGGAACTTGTCAAATGGTTTACCACGGACGCACATGAATGGATTAACGAGATTCTGAAAAATATTCAGTCTGCCCCCTCCAAACGCATTTTGTAAATTATCATTTCATCGCTGTTTTACGACAATATAAGTCGGAATCAAACTCAAAACAACATCAAGTGTACGTAATAGAGCCGCCATGTTTTTTTTAAATTTTGCATTACATTTAAACAGTTACCTACACTTTCTAAGGTTGCCATAACTTGTATTTTGTATTGAGAAAACAAATGGAGTCAAGATCCGGAGAGTAAAGGGTGAATCACCTAAAACGCTAAAACATGAAACGCTTTATCTCGCCATCTATTTGACGTATGGTGAACCCATCTGCCGGTCAAAGTGTAGCAAATTTACTTTAGTTTAAAAGTTATCATACAGCTTTTTATCGTAGGAGTCGTCATTTAGAAGATACGGGATAAAATGTGGCTGGAATTTCCAATTTTGAGAAATTTTGCTGATTTTTGAAGAGCTGTAACTTGGAAACAACTGGAGCTAGGAAACTTTTTTTAGTCTCACATTGTAAAAAATTTCATGCGCTTTAAAAACGTATCTCTTAAATTTTCTGTCACATGCTTACTTTGACCGCTATTTGGCAAAAACTGTAAAAAGTAAGAACATTTCGCTGTTTTTTTAAGATGGCGGTGCCTGTGTCAAAAATTTTTGTCGGGAAAATACTGAAAATCCATCCAGACATCAACCTGTACAACATAAAAACAAAATTAGCTCTAATGGTACTTTTTTTATTTTGCCTCCGTAGGCAACGTAGACACTTCCGAATATTTACTATATATGGCGGCCATTTTACTGTAGGATGGATAATATAAGTGAGTGACTTTGTTGTAACAATAAATGAACTGTGTAGAAGGCTAGATATTGCTTGGATCAGTATGAATAAGCCGATATTTTTGGAAGTGGTAGAAATTGCCGGCAAAGAAGTAAAAACAGAAGACGTGAACATTAAGCAGGAAGACTTGCATCATTCGATTGATATTAAAGAAGAGACTGTAGTTATCGAATCTCGACTGGATCTAGATTGCAAAACAGAATTATGCAAAAAATTTGAATGTCGGCTATGCAACCTAAAATTCACAGATAATTTGCAGCTTCGGAAGCACACAAAATCTCATTCCGGAGGGAAGCAGTTTACGTGTAAAATTTGCGGCTATGAATGTTCTCGAAAGGCTCGATTGGAAGGTCATTTGCGAACTCATACCGGCGAGAAACCATTTGAATGTAACATTTGCGATTTTAAATGTTCCCATAAGCATAGCCTGAAGGATCATTTAATAACTCATAGCGGCGAGAAACCATTTGAGTGTACAATTTGCGATTATAAATCTTGTCGAAGAGGAGATTTGAAGGATCATCTACGAAGTCATACCGGCGAAAAGCCGTTTGGATGTAATATTTGCGAGTTTAGATGTGCACGGAAGGGAAATTTGAAAAAGCACATACGAACTCATACCGGCGAGAAACCATATAAGTGTACAATGTGCGATTACAAATGCGTTCAGAGTGGACAATTAAATGCTCATTTACGAACCCATACCGGGGACAAACCGTTTGAGTGCAATATCTGTGATTTTAAATATACCCATCAAGGAAATTTGAAAATTCACTTAAGGACTCACACCGGTGAAAAACCATTTGAGTGTAAAATATGCAACCTGAAATGCTCTCAGAAGAAAACTTTGAAAAGTCATTTACTCACTCATACAGGCGAGAAATCTTTTCATTGTAAAATTTGTGATTATAAATCTGCTCGGAAGGGAAGTTTGAAAAGGCATTTGCTCATTCATTCGGGCGACAAAACCTTCGAGTGTGACTTTTGCGATTACAAAGCTGCTCGAAAAGGGAATTTGAGTGATCATTTACGAACTCATACCGGTGAAAAGCCCTTTGAATGTAGCATTTGTGATTTTAAATGTAATCGAAGTGGAAATTTGAAAAAACATCTGCAATCTCATAGCGGTGAGACATCATCCGAGTGTAAAACTTGCGGTTACAAGTCCTTTCTAAATGGAAGTCGAAAAGCTTCTTCTACCGGTAGCAACCCGTTTGAGTGTAAAATTTGTAATTGTGAATATTCTGCAATAAAGTTTGAAAAGTAAAAATATTTTAATAATAAATTTAAATAAATATTCAATGTTGATCGATTCGTGCAACGCCATCTATGTATTTCAGATGAACAATACATGCGACATGGAGAGTTGCCTATCCTCACTTGTCTAGGGTTTATCGACCGAGCACCTGGAACACCAGACCCAGTGACACGAAAATCGTAAAAGGCTTCGATTTCATATTGCAAAATTAATTTCGAAGTGGCTGACGGATAACTAAATTGTAATTCATTCCATAAAGTTTGTAATTTTTATAACAATTGTATTTGTTTTGCAGAATTTGTAACCTAACCTCAAAATTTATTCTAAAAGTTGATGAACTTCTGCACCAGTATGGACGATACTGAAAGAAAGAAGGGTTTGGGAGCTTCCAGTTCAATAGCAGACAGAATGGAGAACATAACAGTCAAATTAGAAGATTCATATAATTTCGTTAATATTAAAGAAGATTTTTCAAATTATGAATATCAACCTGATAGTAACGAGGTAAACTATAATTTGTATTTAATGTAAAATGTTCGACAAAATTATGATCAAAAATTTAAATTTTACTTGGAGGATTTTTTTTTGCCTAAAATATTAGGAGACAAAATGTTGACCAGATTGGTCATCCGAGCTCATCTCCTTGCAGATTTTATATTAACCCATCTTCATACCTTAGGCCTTCTGTATTTCTTGAATCATCAATCACTGCACTACAAGGGCTACTCCCGCTGATGCTGTGAGTTTTGGAAAGCATTGAGTAGGTAACAAACCCTTTGTCGAGGTCTAGCGGTTGACCAAATTATCCGCAATGCTGTTGCGGATGTTATATAAAAATAATATATGGACCTGTAGTTTTTAATTTCCGAAACTATTCAAACAGGTTTTTTTAAAAAACTACATTCTAAAATATTTTTGTCCGGGCAAAGTTTTTAAAATTGAAATTTCACAAAATTTTACTTCTCCGTTGGCCATTTTTTGCATTAAAACTCATTTCGACAGCTAGTTGGCGCCAAGTTTAACGTAATTGCGGCGTAGAAATGTTTACCAAATAAAATAAAAAAATAAAAAATAAATTTTATTAAACCCCCCCTCCCCCCAATATTAAAAATACCACGAAATTGCTCCTCAAAAATTTATAAATCAAAATTTAAATTCAAAAATCAAAATTATTTGCAAATTTATCCAAATCAATTATGAGGGTTGTCTATGTGTCTTTCAACATTTCTGTTAGATTCCGTCTTCATGGAACGTGGAGATTTTTTTATAAATTAAAAATTTCATTTTGACCTATAACAATAGAGCAGATAAAAAAAGACTACCTACCTTATCCAATCGATGCATTCGCACAAGACGAATGTACCGCTACGACATATTTACCTAGAACCTAACGACTACAGCATGGAAGCCGTTTAGTAATTTTTCATATACAGACGTTATAGTGTTCAGTAGACTGTACAGTACTGAAATATTGAAATTCTTGTTAAATTTTCGAAACTTGTTTTCTCTTTGTATATGTTACGGTCAATGTTCACAATTCGGCCATTATCGTCAATGGCCGGACAATAACGTCAATGCCCAGCTTAGTTGGGCATTGACCGATCAATGACAACGTATTTTGAGCGATGTTGATATTTAATATTTTATATGTGGTTTTTACATCATTGTCCGGGAAATGACGTTAATGCCCAATACAGGTTGGACAATGATGAAACTACTATTCTATAGATTCCATATTCTATCACATTTGGTGATGGCTTTAAACGTTTCGTATTTCGCCAAGTTCGGGCTTCCCTGGAGAGGTCGGGCCTCCCAGTCGAGGTGGATTGATTTTGGGGATGTTTTAATAGATTAATTGAATTAATTTTTCCTTCGGGTCGTTTTAGCTGATACAACCACGATGAATCACTGATTCACCCTAAAATGAGTTTGCGTTTGTCCAAATTAAATAAAAACCCTTGTACACTTCACTGAAAACAGAGGTACATCAAAAGTTCATAATTTTTGTGCCGATGAACAAAATTCCTCATATTGACGAAAAAATCATTATATTTATGAATTTTGTTCATCAATATGATGAATTTTGTTCATCAGCGCAAAAACGATGAACTTTTCTTCAATATGATGAACCAATTTTTTCAGCGTTGAAAAAGGCCTAGTAGCTGTCATTTTTACGGAAAACCGCGTGCACGACAAATAATTGTTCCAGGTTGCGAAGTGCGTCGCCATTTTACTACTGCTCCATATAGTATTTACATATTCTATAATATCATCATTGTCTAATCCAATTTGGCCATTAACGTCATTGACCGGCAAAAGACGTAAATATTACAATCATATGAAAATATTTCCCACCCACCGTTAACGGGCTTTGACGCAATGGCCGGTCAATGACATTAATGGCCAGCGTAAATGGGCATTGACGTCATTGTCCGGCCATTGACGTCAATGCCCAATTTACGCCATTGACCGTAACATATTATATAATTTTTTTTCTGTAAGACAAACCTTTTTAAGCCAAATTTGCCGCCCTTAAAATCTGCCGCCCTAGGCTTCAGCCGAATCACTCTCATTTGGCCGAAAGATTTTGGCCGACACGTCATTTGGCCGACCAATAATCATTGTTATTTATACCTCTTCCCCTCCACTAAACTAACGTAAGATTAATTATTATTCAATGAGAAACCAAGTTTATTTATTTTCATCCAAATATCGGCCAAATGACTGGATACCGACAACTTCGCTAGCCGTTTTATTCTTGGCCTTCCAACACCTAGCCTCCATTTTATTATGTATTTGAGGACTCTGTCCTCTTGCGCTCTAAGCAATGTGTTCTTTTTCTAGCTCTAGTGTGATTTCACTGTTTGTTCTTCTTCTGTATTGTTCTTCGTTCACTTTTACCAAACCCAAGATCTTCCTCATGATGGTTCTGTTGAAAACTCTTAGTTTGTTTTCTTCATTTTTCTTCAGACTCATCTCTGTTCCAAACGTCGCTCCGGGTCTTATCATCAGAGTTTTTTACTCATCTTCTTTGTTCTTTGTTACTTTGTTCTTCATTATTTCTTCTCTCTCATTATTATTGTTTATGTGCATTTCCAGGTATTTGAAAGTTTTCACCTCTTCAGTCGATCGCGAAGCGATTTATTGTCGATCATAGCTTCCGATACAAGTCGTGATTCATAATCAGCCGAGGAGAAACCGCTGAGGAAATTTGATGTACAAGTGAAAGGAAATCTGAGAAAATCTAAGGAAATTTTAAGAAATCCAAGGAAATCTTAAGCAAACTTAGGAAATCTAGGAAAATCTTAATAGATGACTAGATTTTATTATTTTTATTCATTTCTTTCGATACTTTTCAAGTTTTCAAGCCACGCACTACATTAAAAGAATCACCTTCTCATAGTGATTTCTCACCAATAAAACATAAATCAGCCATAATTTTTAAAATTGGACGTCCGTCAATATCTCCGCCCTCTACCTCAAAAACGGTTGAGCGCATTCAAAAATGTTTGGAATAAAATTTGTCGAAAATTTTATGCTCTACAATTTTTATAATAGATCTTAGCATCATTTGAGCTATAGAAACCGAGATAATCGAGAAAAACCGATTTTTGTGATCTTTCACCTTGAATAACTTACGACGCAGACACGAGATTTTATGAGACTTTCGAGACAACTTTTAGAATGCCAAAATGAAGGTGTATACGAGTTTCCAGATTATTATCTCTTATTCCGAGGTTGACCCTTTTTTGTGCTTAAATGACTGGACTAACTCGACAAAGTGCGCTACTAGGAAGGGGGTGACCTCCCTCGATGTGCACTTGACGCTGTGATATTCGCGACTTTGTAATTAATTTAATGCAGTAATAATTCTAAACGATTATTATAATATTTGAAAATATTTTTCAAATAATATTTATATTATTTAAAAAAAAAAAAAAAATTTTTTTCGAGATATAACAAAGGATGCACTGAAGGGCGTTCCACGCCCCCCAGACTCCCCGGATTGAAAAAACTGTATATTTGAAAATATTTTTCAAATATTTAATTAAATAATAAGGGGTCGTCCATAAATTATGTCACACGATTTTTAAGGTTTTTAGACCCCTCCCTCCCCCTATGTCACATTTCCATTGAAACACTTCTAGTAGCCGGTAATTTGAACCCCGGGTAATTTCGTCCGGTAATTTCATCTTTGGTGATTTTATGCCCCAGATAATTTTGACTCTGATAACTTCATCCCCAATATGTATCGTTGTGCCGATATGCATCGGTTATGTAGGTTATAGTGTTTTTTATTTTTTCTAAGAATATATTCGGGTTATTCAGTTCTTAACGTTTCAAGATATTTACCATCGAGATAATTAACAAAGGATGCACTGGAGGGCGTTCCACGCCCCCCAGACCCCCCGGATTGAAAAAACTGTATTTTGTAAAAATATGGGGCATGGAATGCCCTCTATAGTAATTTAAGATTTTCTAAGATTATTCCCGAATATCTTATTTTCTAAGAGTTCCAAAAACCGGAACGTTTCTTCGGAACACGGAACACCAGATTTACTTGAATTTCTCTATATTTCCCCGGATTTCCTAAACTTTCTTCAGATTTCCTTTCCAAAAAGTTTAAAAAACAAGATTATCTGTAATTTCTAAGATATCCTCGGATTTCCTTAGATTTTCTAAGATTTTTTCAGATTTCCCTTCAATTGTACCTACATCACATTTCCGACTAAGAATTTAGTCTGATGGCCACCCCTGATATATACCATTGGAAAGAAGACAATCTTTTATACATATCAAAAATGTTTTTTTGTTGGATTATCCATTAGTTTTCGAAAAAACGGCGTTTAAAGATCGAAAATTTTAGATATTACAAACTAGCATGTATAAATTAGTGGGAGGAGTCAAAGTAATTTAATTTAATTAATTTATTTTACCGTGGATCCGTCATTTGGCGTGGTTGCGCCAGTAAAACGCAGCCCTTCGCTACACTACGGGCGCTCCAGGCCGTTTTGGCTGGCGCTTAATTAGCTAAAAACATCTCTGAAATTAATCCACCCCGACTGGGAGGCCAGACATCTTATGTCTGCTTGATCAAAATTCAAGTTAAATTAAAGGTCTAATTATTATTTGCTCTAAATCGGCTCGCGCCGAACCGTCTCCGCACCGCCGGAACGACCCACCCGCTTCGGGAATCGAATTTATCAGTCCATATCCGTTGCAATTTAGGACTACGTCCTGTTATTGCCATGGGATGTACCAAATTTACACTTGGCATTCATTGTCCTTTGAGCACTTTGCATATATTCTAGTAAGTTGCTAACCTTGCTAAATGCATAGCCCATAGGTGAAAATTAGGCTTTAGATCACAACAGTGTAGTCGGCGCGACCAAGCATTGAACCGCTGTCTCCCGCTTCGTTGCATGTCGATTTAGCCTTTACCACTCTGCCCGTCTTTTTTTTAACATAAATATTAGAGTTCGTGCCAAATAGAAATAGAACCGTCAATCATCATAGGCCACACCTCTAAAATATCTCCAACCACTTCAAGAACCCAATCGGCGGCGCCCAAATGTCACGTACCGTTCTTTAAGTGGTTGGAGATATTTTAGAGGTGTGGTCTATGATGATTGACGGTTCTATTTCTATTTGGCACGCACTCTAGTTACTGATGCTACATTTGTTACAGGATACCCCAAGCGATTCAAATAGTTACTTTTCAATTAAGAAGGAGAAAGAAGATGAAACGGAAATCAATGTAGTAGATTTGCAGCATTGCATCGACATTAAAGAAGAATCTCAAGTGAAGCAAGACCCTTTACTCATTCCTACCGGCATACCACCACCTTTTGAGTGCAACAGATGCGACTACAAATCTTCACAAAAAGAATCTATGGAAATCCATTCAAAGACTCATTCTGGCAAAAAACCATATAAGTGTAACCTTTGCGATTATAAGTGTCCTTTCAAAGGATCTCTGAAAATTCATTCAGTAATTCATACAGGCGAAAAACCATTTGAGTGTAACATTTGCGAGTATAAATGTTCTCACAAAGAATCTCTGAAAGTTCATTTGCGAACTCATACCGGCGAGAAACCGTTTAAATGTAATATGTGCGATTATAAATGTTCTCGCATAGGATCTATGAAAATTCATTTGTTTACTCATACGGGCAAGATGCCGTATAAGTGCGATATTTGCGATTATACTTGTTCGGTAAAAACACGATTAACCCGACATTTACTAACTCATACTGGCGAGAAACCGTTTGAGTGTAGCATTTGCCATTATAAATGCTCTCGGAGGGAAAATTTGAAAGTTCATTTACTAACCCACACGGGCGAGAAACCATTTAAATGCAATGTTTGCGATTATAGAGGATCTCACAAGGGATATCTGAAAATCCATTTACTAACTCACACCAACGAAAAACCATTTAAGTGTAACATCTGCGATTATAAGTGTTCATACGAAAAACGGTTAAAGGACCATTTTCTAACTCACACGGATAAAAAACCGTTTGAGTGTAACATTTGCGATTATACCAGTTCTCGAAAAAGAAATTTAAAGAAGCATATACTAACTCATTCGAAAGTACTCCGGTTTCAGTGTGATATTTGCCAATTCAAATGTAATCTTAAGCGGACGTTGGGAAAACACTTACGATCCCACACACCTTGAGCCCCTTTTCGGCGCGACCGGTTCGGTGCAAAAGATTTCGGTGCAAACCGGTTTTTGAGTTTATTTTTTAAGAATTATTATTAGAAATTAAGTTATAAATTTATAATTTATTGTAAACTGGCAGTGTATTTTATCAGAACTAACAGAAATTAATTTAGACACAAAACTTGATTACATTTTAATTTACGACACTTATTGCCCGGCAATAGATCTTCTCAACTGATGAAGTGGTGGAAGTAATTTACTAGCATATTTTACATTTGCACACCAGTCTTCTGGGAATAATTCATCTAAAACTTAATAATTTAATTATTTTCAGCAAATCCCTTCATGAAACACCAATACCATCACCAAATTCATCGTATTCAACTTCGATGGAGTCGAATAAGCCTCGCCCGAATCCAAAAAGCACATGTAAATATGCCTCTGTTGAAAAATAAATATTTCTATCTTCGTTTAATGATTCCTATTAAGAAAAAATATTAAAGTCAAAGTTAAAATTAAGATAATAAAATATATACTATCGATATCACAGGGTACTCGCTTGGGGAAAGCTTCGTATAGTTTACTTTGAGCCAAAGCGGTCCACTGGTATCAGTGAAATGAGAGAAAACGCAATCAGCATAATTTTCAATGTTTTGCATTAGCTAAATCCATATTTCCATAAAAATTTCTGGCAACTACTCCACCGTCATTTTCGCATCCTACAGACCCGATATTCGCATGTGTAAATTTGTAATTATCCTGGTACATGGCTAACAGGAAACTGCCAAAGTACTGCTTGTAATTATATTCTTTTGATCCCGAAATGGCCAGAGCTTTTCCGACATGCTTGCCATTCAATCCTAAAACATTATATAGATGCAGTTTCTCACTAAAGAACTAGGATACTCATTCGTTAGCAATGTAAATTGTACTTTTTGAATTGTTTTGACTATAAAAATCGATTTTATAGCAAAACTTTTCAGACATTTTTTATTGCAAATTTCATTCCCTATATTTATGTTTATCTACACTTTTTTATTTTATCGCACCGTTTCCGAGTTAAAAAATGAACTATGAAATACGAAGCGTATTATCATCTGTATCTCGGAAACGGTGCGACTAAATAGAAAAATCTATAGAAACAAAAATGTAGAAAATAAAATTTACAAGAAAAAGTTTCGCTCGATTTTTCAATTTCGTTGCACCGTTTCTGAGATCCAGGTGAAAATATGTCTTATATTGTACAGACTCTTCTTTACGCGGCTGTCACTCAGAAACGATGCAACAAAATAGAAAAATCTATAAAAGCAAAAATGTAGAGAATGAAATTTACAAAAAAAAGTTCCTGTTTAGTTTTCAATTTCGTTGCACCGTTTCTGAGATACAGGTGAAAATATATCTCATATTTCACAGACTTTTCTTTACGCCGCTGGTACTCAGAAACGGTCTAACAAAATAGAAAAATTTATATAACCAAAAATGTAGAGAATGAAATTTGCAACGAAAAATATTGGAACAGTTTTGCTGTAAAATCAATTTTTATATGACAAAAAGGCCTGAAACGGTACAATGTACATTGCTAACATGGTAGTGTTTAGTGGAGGGGGGACCGTTGGGGAAATAAAATCTGTGGTATGGGACTAATGGTTACCTATGCATTGTGGAAAATTCCAGCCCTGTTCAAATTTTACAATCTCCTGATAGTTCTTCTTCGGTGGATTTATGAAATCTCCTTTGTGAAATCCATTCCAAATAGCTTCATAAGTTTCGACAATTTTACCCACACGAAATTGGAATGCTAGCGTTTGAGGTGATGAATCGGTTTCCATAAATCTAACATTGTAAATAAATTTTAACAATTTACAACCAGTTGTACTTGTGAAAATTCAAGTCTATTACCGTAGAGTAATCAGCTTCTTCAGGTTTCAAAGGAATTCTCTTGTTTTATTTTATTGATTTTTAGGGAGGGCCTAGGGGAAATTTATCGGAAGTGTTTAAAGTTACGGCAAACGTAACCTTTAGGAAGTGGTTACAAGCCCTACCTACCAGTGACGCGAATGAATAGATTAACGAAAGATATTTTAATAATAAAATTCCTAAGTAACAGGTAACCTAAAAGCCTCACAAGACTTGAAGTGAGAAGTCTTGAAAATTTTGTATTTAGAATGACAGGGAATCTCCAAAACCACATATTATGATTGGAATCTCGTTAATCCATTCATGTGCGTCGACATATTTTACACTAATTTGGCTATTTTTTCAGAAATAGCCATTTTATAAATGGGAATGAAGGTATATGAAATGCTCTTCAGTATTGACTTTTGTGTAATTTGCGAATAAAAAGAAAGGGTACACTTAAGGGTATATTCCATACCTCCCAAACCTCCCGGTTTACATTCAGGTTTTGTGTTAAACACTTAAATTCAAAATTATGTGTCATAATATGTTTTTGGCTCCAAAAAGCAAGAAGAAGACCGCGGAAATCGCAATAAAAGTAGTTAACTTTATTATGGTTATTTTTTTATTATTCCAGGAAAGTTTCTTATATATTTTTGTCGACACCAAAAATTTAATCTATTTATTTCAAATTTTGGTTAAATTCATGTAGCTATTGGCAAACCGGGGGGTATGGAATACCCCCCAGTGCACTAGTTGCTGTTTATTCGCCTACCAAAACTGATGAGACCCTACTGTGGTTCCCGAGATAATATTTTTGTAGTAAATCTCATTGCGTTAAACCTAATATCTATTCAAATAAGCGTAATTTCTATTATTTAATTATGTAAATAGGAATATCGACAATAAATTGTTCAATCAGCTATAAAAAGCCGGCACAGTCCGATGCATTTCTGAAAAACTTTAGATCCGTAATTTTTGAGTTTGGGCGGCTTTAGGGATGTCTTTAATATTTTGTGTGGGCCAGGAGTTCATGTATTTCTAGAACGGTTATTTTCACGTATAGCAAATAGAAACGGAGCTAGTATACTTCTTTGATGTAGTTCTATACTTCAATGTTTCTCTATGCGATAAGATGCCACTGTATATTACTCTTTGTCTTAGGCATAATTTGCACTCGAAAATGGTAAATCTGCTTAAACAGTTATTCTTTGAGCCGCTCCTGCCATTAAAAACATCCCTGAAGTGGCTCCACCTCGAAAATTACAAATCGAAAGAGACGGGATCTTCGAGTCGCTGCATTCATTAAAAACATCCCTGGTGAGATAGCCAGAACTAAAAAATTAAAAATTATGTATCTTAAAAGGATTTTAAAATCTTCGAGTAGTTTCACTGATCGACATAAAAAAATGTCTGGAAAATATAAAACCTATTATCATCTGTATCTCAGCAACGGTGCGATAAAATAGAAAAATGTATATAAACTAAAATGTAGAGAATGAAATTTACAAGAAAAAAATGCTGATTCATTTTTTTATTTGGTTGCACCGTTTTTGAGATACAGCTGACAATATGTTTTATATTTTGCAGCCTCTTTTTTACGTTGCTGTTGCTCCGAAATGGTGTGACAAAATTGAAAAATGTATAGAAACACAAAGGTAGAGAATGAAATTTTCAAACAAAAATGTTGGAACACTTTTGCTGTAAAATCGATTTTTATATGACAAAAAGGCTTGAAATTTACATTGCTAACATGGGAGTGTTCGAGGGGGGGGGGGGGAACCGCTGGAGAATTTTGGCGTATAGTGAAAGGAAATTTTAGGAAATCGGGAAATCTTCGGAGTACTACAAACAGACAATCATTGTTTTTTTTTTTTTTTAAAGAAAATTTGGAGGTAATCCAAGGAAATGTGGAAAATTCCTGCGCTGCTCAAATCGCAGTTTTTTCACAGTTTTACTTTACTGCCGGTGACGGGCGGCACTGAAGTACGCACTCTGATGGTGATTTTTAACTTTTTGTTTAATAGGATGTTTAGATTGAAAGTGGATTCCGCATTCAATTTGAATTTACTCGAATTTAATAGAGAAAAACACTGCAAAATATATTTCGGGAAAAAAGTTCCTTTTATTTACTCGGATAATTTTTGTTCTTAAGAATTATTTTCGGATGTTCTTTAAAATTAATAGGTTTCTGAAAAAAGGCTACTAGACTGAAATTGTAGGCCATTAAATTTGGTATTCAGAATGGAGCATCTTGTTTTTTTTTAAAAAAATTTGTTTAAGAGATACAGGGGTTGCAAGAAAAAGTTTTTAAAAAAGTTTAATTATTTTCCTTTTATATTTGATCTAATTTAATTCTTATCTCGAAAGCCGTTGATTCTAGACACTAAAGGCTTATAATCTACTTTGTAGACAATTTTACGCTCTTTAATAAAGTTCTGAACCGTTTACCTAAAAAAATCGATAGTTTCGATGCTACGGCCATTTGACTGGCAGCAGATAAAAATATTGCTTTTCATAAGGTTAACAAAAACGTTAGTTACAACAAACAAGCATCTGGAACGATAAACACTTTTATCCACTCTAACCTTCAATTGTTTTTTATGAGTAGGTAACAGGTTGAAAATGTGTTAACCACACCCCACTTATGAAACATCCGTTGCTTTCTGAAAAAACTTCAGTGCCGCCACTGGATTTTGTTGTCCATCTCGGTCTAGGACTAAATCCCGCTGGACCAAAATTCCACCGAGCTTCTGATGAGGCGATTACATAACCTACACGTAACTAATGCGTATCTTCGCACGGTTATCTATTTTTTTCAGCCAATTTCGATAAAGAAAAATCATAAACTAACACTAACCTGACCATAATAAATTTTAAGTCAGCGATAGAAATTATGGTCCGGAGGGATTTCGGCTCGACGGGATTTTGTCCGATTTTGGTATCCATCTTGTTTTATTATTATCGGTGAGTTTCCGTTGTTTATTTTGTAAGCGAATTCATATTATATCATATTAACATTACAAATTAATTCCAAAATCGCTAACGTGGTAGTTTATCCAAATTAATTTACTAATTTTTGTATTCTTTATATTAATTGTAAGAGTTTTTCAGAACTTGTAACCTGATCTTCTACCTAACCCCAAAGTTATTCTTGAAGTTGATGAATTTCTGCATTCAAGTATGGACAGGAGACATTGGGGAGATCTTATTAAATGTGAAAAAAGTACCAGTGATTGGCCAGATTCCAGTAGTGAATATAAGGATGTCAAATTTACAAGAGATGAAATGGAAAAGATGGATGCGGAATTGGAAACTTTGCACCATTCCATTAATATCAAAGAAGAGAGTTCCACTTTAGAATATCAATCGGATGGTAATGAGGTAAACTATAATTTGTACTTAGTGTAAAATGTTCACACAGGTAGATTGTAGAAATATTATATTCTTGAACGAAAGATACTCGGACTATGGTAAATCGTTTGAAAGTTAAATCACGACAGCTTACGTATCAGCCGGAACGTCTAACTTGCACTAATATCGTGGGTTTCGATAACTACTTGAGTACTTCTCGTGATTTAATTTTTCTTATCGGTGTAGTTTTCAGGCTCGCTTGATTAGATCTAGAATTTATCTTATCTGCCATATGGTTTTGTCGAGGTGGTAGCTCAATGGGGGTGGTTTGCAACTACGTTGTACAATTTCGGTACTGTAAAAGTAAATAATTTTTTAGCAAAGTTTGAAAATGGCTTACAGCGAAACGTTTTTAACCCTTCTTCGGGCGCGAGTGGCCTTTCAGTAACAGCAATTACATTTCAGTTTGCCTTCTTTTTTACTTATCCAGTTTCTTTTTAATTTTTGGTGATAATCTTAATGCATCTGCTCAGTTTGTAGAATCATCCTTAGAAAACGTAATTTTGATTTTAATCATAAGATAGTTTAGTATAGATTCTATAGACCAGGGATTGTCGGAGATGAGCCTTTTAGGGTGAGGGTTAAGAAAATGTTTTGTCCACTCCATCTGGATGGACAATTTTGTAGTAAATAAACCAATTATTTATTGTATAATTAACTTTATTGGCAAAACTTGATTGTGTGTTTGACGTTGACTTGACACAGTCAAGTGCGAGCCTTGCTTTTGGTGGAAAGGCAGTTGCAAACTGCAGAACATGCAAATTTACAAGCCAAAGTTATGGTATTTTGATGTGTTTTATTTTTTGAGCGATCAAGATTTGCCAAGAACACCCATCTCAAATATGCCTGATGAGGGAGGTAAGTAAATACAAAATTATTTCCGCATAAATCGCGTTAACACTTAGAATGTTTAAAGTTTTATGCAAACCTGTATTTTGATTCTTCATCTATTCCTATTTGCTGCTGTTATTTTCAACCCAATTGGGTCCACTTAAATTGATTGTGGGTCCATCTCCTTCTCCTTCACTTGAAAAGAAACTGTCCTTGCCAATTCCAATGAATTTCTACTCCACTCCTTCCAAATTAATTTTCCAAAAATGTGAACCGGTACTCCTGGTTCTCGTCCTAAATTGAATTTATTTTTATTTGTTCGAAAGATTTATTTTAAATTCACTCAGTGTATGCTTTTGTTTTCTAAAATCACACACATGCAAAAACTTTCTTCTCGAGAGCTATGGTCAAACTCAAACACGTCCTTCTCCTTTGGAATTTAATCGCAGACTCAACACGACCTACCTCGTTGGGATTCAATTGCAAACTAAATTATTTATACTTGTTATCTTTATCAATCTGTTGCGCAGACAATTCATTTTTTTCTTGGTTCAGTTTTTCAAATCTATGCTGGAGATTTACTCATCGATGAAGAGTCACAATCAACTAGATTATCAAATTTTACTGATAGCAGAACTCCGTCTCAGTTTAGAAAACATGGACAAAAATCAGATCCTTGGGATGAACTTTTAATCACCATAAATGACAGACTAAACCAACCAACAGTCAATATTCCAGAAAAGGATAGATTTTCAGTTTATGGAGGGAATATCGCAATGAAATTAAGGGCTCTTCCAGCAGATCAAAGGATTATGGCCGAGAAATTATTGAACGACGTTTTGTTTGAAGCAGAGTGCAACAACTTAAACAGACAGTGGAGATTGGAGCCACCATCAATTAAATTCTAGTCATGTAGTAGGTACCCAAGATGTCCCTATAAGAGCATTCAACGCTAACGTAGCATTTACTTCCGCAAGCAATTACACGGAATTACAGCCGCCTCAGTATGTTAGCAATTATCCAACTTTGTAAAAAGGTAAAAATGTACTTATTATTTTAATTTACTTTCTATTAATTAAATGCAAATTGCAAACTTTTTAATTTTTTATAATTTACTTTATCACCTTTAGATCAGAACATGTGTGGTTCCATCCCGAAAACATAAGCCTCAGAATTGATGCTTTATGAATTACATTTGACGTTTTCTGATTTTTATTAGACGTCTTTTGAATACAATTTGACGGTTTTTAAATATCATTTGACAAATCTGAATTACAATTGACGTTTTCTGGATAGCAGTTGATCTTTTCTGAATGACAGCTGCAAAAGGTGTAAATAGGTTTTACTATTGAGGTTTTGCATGGCTGTATTCATGGGTTGTACCTACCAGCTGACAAAGGGGCGGTTATAAAATTGAATAAGAAATATATTCAAACTTGGGATGTACCCAAACGAAAAATTTTTCGGGGGTGGAGCAATCCTCAATTTTCCTGTTTTATATTTTCATTGGGTGAGAACTTTGTACAAATAAATAATGAGGTCGTTTTGCTTTTGGAGGGGAGCTTTCCCCCCCCCCCCCCCAATATTTCAATGACTAAGCCAGTGTTCGACTTCGAAACTTTGTTAGAAAAACAAAATCTAAAAAAAATTATTAATTTTAATTTAATTTTAAAATTAAGATTTTTTTTACTTTTTTATCTTCCGATTTATCGGATTGTCAGAAAATTTTTATTCTTTGTCGAGGAAAACCTGGAAAAATCAGCGAATTTGATTCGGAAAATTCAGTGGGAATCTTATAATGGTAAATATTATAATTATTTTTCTCAAGACTTTTTGATGAATTTAACAAAAGTCAGATAAAAAGTATTAAAACTGAGTAGGTACCTATTAGTACATCGAATTTCGTACTCTGTTCTTAATTTCCAGCAGTGACGGCTGGTGCGAGGGGGGATATGGGGTGCCACCCTTCTAAAGCAGAATAAGGAATTCTTTGTTTCGCTAATTTCGGGTTTAAACTCACACTAAGATACTGACGTAGCGAGCTTTTCTTCAAACACAATAGTTACTGTTGTACTGGGGGAGGGGGTACTGGTATAACCAGATCTTCAGGTAACATACAGAAGATGATAGATATATCGGCTCAAAGAGGGAAAAATTACTATTTAATGCAATAAATCACATAACATAGACATAAAACTTTCGGTCCTCCAAACCGGGGGGTATGGAATACCCCCCAGTATCTTAGAAATGTTGTTTAATATTCTTATGATGCTAGATAAGTTAAATATTAAAAAGTAAACTTTGTTTTGTTAATCTCGAGCTTAAACTGACACTGAAATATTGCCCCGAAAAGATTTTTAATTGAACACAGGTTTCCCACTCGTGGGAAAAATCAGGGAAATTATTTACCTTTTTATATTCCGATTTATCGAAATGTCAGGGAAGATTTTGATTCTTCGTCAGGGAGAACCTGGAAAAATCATGGAATTTGCTTTACAAATTCAGTGGGAACCCTGGTAATGGAACATGAACATGAAAAAAAATTTTTTCTTTTGGATAATTGTGCAGCATGAAAAGGAGCAACTTTTTTCTAATTGAACCCACCTCTTATCTCTTATAATAATTGAGATCCCCATGGTGGAGCTCGAAAAACTGGGACCCCATTTTATTTTTTTCCGATTGTCTTGATTTCGTTCATCCTCCTTACGATCGTCTGCATTTTGGTTTTCCTATTTTGTTTTCGATTGGTTACACCCGAATAAGTTGGATTTTTATTTATTGCATTTTTAATTTACCAAAATAGTTTTTCATTAAACATTTTGAATGTTGACGAAAACATCACCTATTGATGCATCATTTGTTACAGGCGATCCCAGGTGACTTCCAAGTCAAAAAGGAAAAAGAAACCAAAGTGGAAATTGGTTTAGAAGATTTGCAGAGTTCCATTGACAATAAGGAAAATATATCAATTAACGGAGCTCAAGAGGATCAAGATTTTAAAATCCCTTTACAAATTCATACTGGGATAAAACCTATCGAGTATAAAAAAAAACATTTGGTAATTGAAATGGGCGAGAAACCGTATGGCTGTAACTTATGCAATTATAAATGTTCTCAGAAACAAAGATTACGCAATCATGCCCTAATTCATACTGGTGAGAAACCGTATAATTGTCACATTTGTGATTATAAATGTGCATTAAAAACTAGTTTGACTCGTCATGTACTAATTCACACTATTGAGAAACCCTACGAGTGTAACATTTGCCATTTTAAGTGTAATCTTAAATATTATTTGAAAATACATTTACAGATTCATAATGACGAGAAACCGTATGAGTGCCACTTCTGCAGTTATAAATGTTCTGTTAAGGGATATTTGAAAAAACATTTACTAATCCATACAGGCGACACACCGTATGACTGTAATATTTGCGATTACAGAACTTTTGTTAAGGGAAATTTGAAAACTCATTTACTGACCCATACAGGCAAGAAAGCGTATGAATGTTATATTTGCGGTCGTACATATGCTTGGAAAAAATCTCTAAAATACCATATCCAAATTCATAGAGAGGACAAAGTGTATGTGTGTAAAATTTGCTATTATAAATCTTCACTGAAAAGTGATTTTAGAAGCCATTTACTTAAGCACACTGAAAAATGGTTTACGTGTCAAGTTTGCCAATACAAATGTATGCGAAAGTCAGGTTTAGATGTTCATGCAAGAGTGCATACGGGGGAAAAACCGTATGAGTGCAGCGTTTGCAATTATAAAAGTGCACTACGCAGTAATTTAAATCGTCATTTACAAATTCATAGAAGCCAGATACCGTCTGAGCTTTGAACGAAAAGGAAGTTTGAGAATTCACATACTAACCGAGGCGAAAAATTGTTTGGGTAGGTATGCATTCCAGGATTAATAATCCTAAATTAATTATTTTTATATATCAAACTAAATATAACTATTCGATTGTTACAACAAAAGCGTTCTTTGAAGTCCTACCGACTGTGCTATTTACTTTTTTTGTAATTCTACCTATTGCACCATATATTATTTTGTTATGCTAGACTAGTATTAAGAGTGGCTGTCTTAACTGGACTGCTGAGTCTAGTTACAATCATGCTCAGTATAGCTATTATAAAATTTACATCGATCATCTTGATTAGTAATATTTGTGCCAAACACTGCTTTTGTCTTTTTTTAAATTTTTGTTTATTAAAATTTATATTAATTAATTACTTTTAATAAAAAATATTCTTGTTCTGTCTGCTTTGTCATTTTTGGACTCCTACCCCGCTCGTCCGTCGTCCGAAGTTTAGGTGATCATCTCCCACCGAATTTTTACGGATTAAATTGAAAATAAATATATAATATTTGACTTAATTTAATTCTTATCTTGATAGCCGTTGATTTTAGACAGTAAAGGCTTTTAAGCTAATTTGTAGACAATTTTACGCTCTTTAATAAAGTCCTGAACCGTTTACCTCAAACAATCGATAGTGTCGGCTATTTGACTGGCAGCAGATAAAAATATTGCTTTTCTAAAGGCTAACAAAAATTTAATTAAAACGAACAAGCATCTGGAACGATGAACACTTTCATCCACTCTAACCTTCAATTGTTTTTTATGATCAGGTAACAGGTTGAAAATGTGTTAACCACACCCCACTTTTGAAACATCCGTTGCTCTGAAAAATCTTTAGTGCCGCCACTGGATTTTGTAGTCCATCTCGGTCTAGGACTAAATCCCGCTGGACTATTTTTCGTTATTTATTGGTTATTTTCACGTATAGCAAATAGAAACGGAGATAGTATACTTGTTTGATGTAATCCTATACTTCAATGTTCTCTATCCACGTAAGATGCCACTGTATATTACTCTTTGTCTTAGGCATAATTTGCACTCGAAAATGGTGAATCTGCTTAAACAGTTATTCTTTGAGCCGCTCCTGCCATTAAAAACATCCCTGAAGTGGCTCCAACTCAAAAATTACAAATCGAAAGAGACGGGATCTTCGAGTCGCTGCATTCATTAAAAACATCCCTGGTGTGATAGCCAGAACTCAAAAATTAAAAATTATGTATCTTAAAAGGATTTTAAAAGCTTCGAGTAGTTCCACTCATCGACATAAAAAAATGTCTGGAAAATATAAAACCTATTATCATCTGTATCTCAGCAACGGTGCGATAAAATAGAAAAATGTATATAAACTAAAATGTAGAGAATGAAATTTACAAGAAAAAAATGCTGATTCATTTTTTTATTTGGTTGCACCGTTTTTGAGATACAGCTGACAATATGTTTTATATTTTGCAGCCTCTTTTTTACGTTGCTGTTGCTCCGAAATGGTGTGACAAAATTGAAAAATGTATAGAAACACAAAGGTAGAGAATGAAATTTTCAAACAAAAATGTTGGAACACTTTTGCTGTAAAATCGATTTTTATATGACAAAAAGGCTTGAAATTTACATTGCTAACATGGGAGTGTTCGAGGGGGGGGGGGGAACCGCTGGAGAATTTTGGCGTATAGTGAAAGGAAATTTTAGGAAATCGGGAAATCTTCGGAGTACTACAAACAGACAATCATTGTTTTTTTTTTTTTTTAAAGAAAATTTGGAGGTAATCCAAGGAAATGTGGAAAATTCCTGCGCTGCTCAAATCGCAGTTTTTTCACAGTTTTACTTTACTGCCGGTGACGGGCGGCACTGAAGTACGCACTCTGATGGTGATTTTTAACTTTTTGTTTAATAGGATGTTTAGATTGAAAGTGGATTCCGCATTCAATTTGAATTTACTCGAATTTAATAGAGAAAAACGCTGCAAAATATATTTCGGGAAAAAAGTTCCTTTTATTTACTCGGATAATTTTTGTTCTTAAGAATTATTTTCGGATGTTCTTTAAAATTAATAGGTTTCTGAAAAAAGGCTACTAGACTGAAATTGTAGGCCATTAAATTTGGTATTCAGAATGGAGCATCTTGTTTTTTTTTAAAAAAATTTGTTTAAGAGATACAGGGGTTGCAAGAAAAAGTTTTTAAAAAAGTTTAATTATTTTCCTTTTATATTTGATCTAATTTAATTCTTATCTCGAAAGCCGTTGATTCTAGACACTAAAGGCTTATAATCTACTTTGTAGACAATTTTACGCTCTTTAATAAAGTTCTGAACCGTTTACCTAAAAAAATCGATAGTTTCGATGCTACGGCCATTTGACTGGCAGCAGATAAAAATATTGCTTTTCATAAGGTTAACAAAAACGTTAGTTACAACAAACAAGCATCTGGAACGATAAACACTTTTATCCACTCTAACCTTCAATTGTTTTTTATGAGTAGGTAACAGGTTGAAAATGTGTTAACCACACCCCACTTATGAAACATCCGTTGCTTTCTGAAAAAACTTCAGTGCCGCCACTGGATTTTGTTGTCCATCTCGGTCTAGGACTAAATCCCGCTGGACCAAAATTCCACCGAGCTTCTGATGAGGCGATTACATAACCTACACGTAACTAATGCGTATCTTCGCACGGTTATCTATTTTTTTCAGCCAATTTCGATAAAGAAAAATCATAAACTAACACTAACCTGACCATAATAAATTTTAAGTCAGCGATAGAAATTATGGTCCGGAGGGATTTCGGCTCGACGGGATTTTGTCCGATTTTGGTATCCATCTTGTTTTATTATTATCGGTGAGTTTCCGTTGTTTATTTTGTAAGCGAATTCATATTATATCATATTAACATTACAAATTAATTCCAAAATCGCTAACGTGGTAGTTTATCCAAATTAATTTACTAATTTTTGTATTCTTTATATTAATTGTAAGAGTTTTTCAGAACTTGTAACCTGATCTTCTACCTAACCCCAAAGTTATTCTTGAAGTTGATGAATTTCTGCATTCAAGTATGGACAGAAGACATTGGGGAGATCTTATTAAATGTGAAAAAAGTACCAGTGATTGGCCAGATTCCAGTAGTGAATATAAGGATGTCAAATTTACAAGAGATGAAATGGAAAAGATGGATGCGGAATTGGAAACTTTGCACCATTCCATTAATATCAAAGAAGAGAGTTCCACTTTAGAATATCAATCGGATGGTAATGAGGTAAACTATAATTTGTACTTAGTGTAAAATGTTCACACAGGTAGATTGTAGAAATATTATATTCTTGAACGAAAGATACTCGGACTATGGTAAACCGTTTGAAAGTTAAATCACGACAGCTTACGTATCAGCCGGAACGTCTAACTTGCACTAATATCGTGGGTTTCGATAACTACTTGAGTACTTCTCGTGATTTAATTTTTCTTATCGGTGTAGTTTTCAGGCTCGCTTGATTAGATCTAGAATTTATCTTATCTGCCATATGGTTTTGTCGAGGTGGTAGCTCAATGGGGGTGGTTTGCAACTACGTTGTACAATTTCGGTACTGTAAAAGTAAATAATTTTTTAGCAAAGTTTGAAAATGGCTTACAGCGAAACGTTTTTAACCCTTCTTCGGGCGCGAGTGGCCTTTCAGTAACAGCAATTACATTTCAGTTTGCCTTCTTTTTTACTTATCCAGTTTCTTTTTAATTTTTGGTGATAATCTTAATGCATCTGCTCAGTTTGTAGAATCATCCTTAGAAAACGTAATTTTGATTTTAATCATAAGATAGTTTAGTATAGATTCTATAGACCAGGGATTGTCGGAGATGAGCCTTTTAGGGTGAGGGTTAAGAAAATGTTTTGTCCACTCCATCTGGATGGACAATTTTGTAGTAAATAAACCAATTATTTATTGTATAATTAACTTTATTGGCAAAACTTGATTGTGTGTTTGACGTTGACTTGACACAGTCAAGTGCGAGCCTTGCTTTTGGTGGAAAGGCAGTTGCAAACTGCAGAACATGCAAATTTACAAGCCAAAGTTATGGTATTTTGATGTGTTTTATTTTTTGAGCGATCAAGATTTGCCAAGAACACCCATCTCAAATATGCCTGATGAGGGAGGTAAGTAAATACAAAATTATTTCCGCATAAATCGCGTTAACACTTAGAATGTTTAAAGTTTTATGCAAACCTGTATTTTGATTCTTCATCTATTCCTATTTGCTGCTGTTATTTTCAACCCAATTGGGTCCACTTAAATTGATTGTGGGTCCATCTCCTTCTCCTTCACTTGAAAAGAAACTGTCCTTGCCAATTCCAATGAATTTCTACTCCACTCCTTCCAAATTAATTTTCCAAAAATGTGAACCGGTACTCCTGGTTCTCGTCCTAAATTGAATTTATTTTTATTTGTTCGAAAGATTTATTTTAAATTCACTCAGTGTATGCTTTTGTTTTCTAAAATCACACACATGCAAAAACTTTCTTCTCGAGAGCTATGGTCAAACTCAAACACGTCCTTCTCCTTTGGAATTTAATCGCAGACTCAACACGACCTACCTCGTTGGGATTCAATTGCAAACTAAATTATTTATACTTGTTATCTTTATCAATCTGTTGCGCAGACAATTCATTTTTTTCTTGGTTCAGTTTTTCAAATCTATGCTGGAGATTTACTCATCGATGAAGAGTCACAATCAACTAGATTATCAAATTTTACTGATAGCAGAACTCCGTCTCAGTTTAGAAAACATGGACAAAAATCAGATCCTTGGGATGAACTTTTAATCACCATAAATGACAGACTAAACCAACCAACAGTCAATATTCCAGAAAAGGATAGATTTTCAGTTTATGGAGGGAATATCGCAATGAAATTAAGGGCTCTTCCAGCAGATCAAAGGATTATGGCCGAGAAATTATTGAACGACGTTTTGTTTGAAGCAGAGTGCAACAACTTAAACAGACAGTGGAGATTGGAGCCACCATCAATTAAATTCTAGTCATGTAGTAGGTACCCAAGATGTCCCTATAAGAGCATTCAACGCTAACGTAGCATTTACTTCCGCAAGCAATTACACGGAATTACAGCCGCCTCAGTATGTTAGCAATTATCCAACTTTGTAAAAAGGTAAAAATGTACTTATTATTTTAATTTACTTTCTATTAATTAAATGCAAATTGCAAACTTTTTAATTTTTTATAATTTACTTTATCACCTTTAGATCAGAACATGTGTGGTTCCATCCCGAAAACATAAGCCTCAGAATTGATGCTTTATGAATTACATTTGACGTTTTCTGATTTTTATTAGACGTCTTTTGAATACAATTTGACGGTTTTTAAATATCATTTGACAAATCTGAATTACAATTGACGTTTTCTGGATAGCAGTTGATCTTTTCTGAATGACAGCTGCAAAAGGTGTAAATAGGTTTTACTATTGAGGTTTTGCATGGCTGTATTCATGGGTTGTACCTACCAGCTGACAAAGGGGCGGTTATAAAATTGAATAAGAAATATATTCAAACTTGGGATGTACCCAAACGAAAAATTTTTCGGGGGTGGAGCAATCCTCAATTTTCCTGTTTTATATTTTCATTGGGTGAGAACTTTGTACAAATAAATAATGAGGTCGTTTTGCTTTTGGAGGGGAGCTTTCCCCCCCCCCCCCCCCCCAATATTTCAATGACTAAGCCAGTGTTCGACTTCGAAACTTTGTTAGAAAAACAAAATCTAAAAAAAATTATTAATTTTAATTTAATTTTAAAATTAAGATTTTTTTTACTTTTTTATCTTCCGATTTATCGGATTGTCAGAAAATTTTTATTCTTTGTCGAGGAAAACCTGGAAAAATCAGCGAATTTGATTCGGAAAATTCAGTGGGAATCTTATAATGGTAAATATTATAATTATTTTTCTCAAGACTTTTTGATGAATTTAACAAAAGTCAGATAAAAAGTATTAAAACTGAGTAGGTACCTATTAGTACATCGAATTTCGTACTCTGTTCTTAATTTCCAGCAGTGACGGCTGGTGCGAGGGGGGATATGGGGTGCCACCCTTCTAAAGCAGAATAAGGAATTCTTTGTTTCGCTAATTTCGGGTTTAAACTCACACTAAGATACTGACGTAGCGAGCTTTTCTTCAAACACAATAGTTACTGTTGTACTGGGGGAGGGGGTACTGGTATAACCAGATCTTCAGGTAACATACAGAAGATGATAGATATATCGGCTCAAAGAGGGAAAAATTACTATTTAATGCAATAAATCACATAACATAGACATAAAACTTTCGGTCCTCCAAACCGGGGGGTATGGAATACCCCCCAGTATCTTAGAAATGTTGTTTAATATTCTTATGATGCTAGATAAGTTAAATATTAAAAAGTAAACTTTGTTTTGTTAATCTCGAGCTTAAACTGACACTGAAATATTGCCCCGAAAAGATTTTTAATTGAACACAGGTTTCCCACTCGTGGGAAAAATCAGGGAAATTATTTACCTTTTTATATTCCGATTTATCGAAATGTCAGGGAAGATTTTGATTCTTCGTCAGGGAGAACCTGGAAAAATCATGGAATTTGCTTTACAAATTCAGTGGGAACCCTGGTAATGGAACATGAACATGAAAAAAAATTTTTTCTTTTGGATAATTGTGCAGCATGAAAAGGAGCAACTTTTTTCTAATTGAACCCACCTCTTATCTCTTATAATAATTGAGATCCCCATGGTGGAGCTCGAAAAACTGGGACCCCATTTTATTTTTTTCCGATTGTCTTGATTTCGTTCATCCTCCTTACGATCGTCTGCATTTTGGTTTTCCTATTTTGTTTTCGATTGGTTACACCCGAATAAGTTGGATTTTTATTTATTGCATTTTTAATTTACCAAAATAGTTTTTCATTAAACATTTTGAATGTTGACGAAAACATCACCTATTGATGCATCATTTGTTACAGGCGATCCCAGGTGACTTCCAAGTCAAAAAGGAAAAAGAAACCAAAGTGGAAATTGGTTTAGAAGATTTGCAGAGTTCCATTGACAATAAGGAAAATATATCAATTAACGGAGCTCAAAAGGATCAAGATTTTAAAATCCCTTTACAAATTCATACTGGGATAAAACCTATCGAGTATAAAAAAAAACATTTGGTAATTGAAATGGGCGAGAAACCGTATGGCTGTAACTTATGCAATTATAAATGTTCTCAGAAACAAAGATTACGCAATCATGCCCTAATTCATACTGGTGAGAAACCGTATAATTGTCACATTTGTGATTATAAATGTGCATTAAAAACTAGTTTGACTCGTCATGTACTAATTCACACTATTGAGAAACCCTACGAGTGTAACATTTGCCATTTTAAGTGTAATCTTAAATATTATTTGAAAATACATTTACAGATTCATAATGACGAGAAACCGTATGAGTGCCACTTCTGCAGTTATAAATGTTCTGTTAAGGGATATTTGAAAAAACATTTACTAATCCATACAGGCGACACACCGTATGACTGTAATATTTGCGATTACAGAACTTTTGTTAAGGGAAATTTGAAAACTCATTTACTGACCCATACAGGCAAGAAAGCGTATGAATGTTATATTTGCGGTCGTACATATGCTTGGAAAAAATCTCTAAAATACCATATCCAAATTCATAGAGAGGACAAAGTGTATGTGTGTAAAATTTGCTATTATAAATCTTCACTGAAAAGTGATTTTAGAAGCCATTTACTTAAGCACACTGAAAAATGGTTTACGTGTCAAGTTTGCCAATACAAATGTATGCGAAAGTCAGGTTTAGATGTTCATGCAAGAGTGCATACGGGGGAAAAACCGTATGAGTGCAGCGTTTGCAATTATAAAAGTGCACTACGCAGTAATTTAAATCGTCATTTACAAATTCATAGAAGCCAGATACCGTCTGAGCTTTGAACGAAAAGGAAGTTTGAGAATTCACATACTAACCGAGGCGAAAAATTGTTTGGGTAGGTATGCATTCCAGGATTAATAATCCTAAATTAATTATTTTTATATATCAAACTAAATATAACTATTCGATTGTTACAACAAAAGCGTTCTTTGAAGTCCTACCGACTGTGCTATTTACTTTTTTTGTAATTCTACCTATTGCACCATATATTATTTTGTTATGCTAGACTAGTATTAAGAGTGGCTGTCTTAACTGGACTGCTGAGTCTAGTTACAATCATGCTCAGTATAGCTATTATAAAATTTACATCGATCATCTTGATTAGTAATATTTGTGCCAAACACTGCTTTTGTCTTTTTTTAAATTTTTGTTTATTAAAATTTATATTAATTAATTACTTTTAATAAAAAATATTCTTGTTCTGTCTGCTTTGTCATTTTTGGACTCCTACCCCGCTCGTCCGTCGTCCGAAGTTTAGGTGATCATCTCCCACCGAATTTTTACGGATTAAATTGAAAATAAATATATAATATTTGACTTAATTTAATTCTTATCTTGATAGCCGTTGATTTTAGACAGTAAAGGCTTTTAAGCTAATTTGTAGACAATTTTACGCTCTTTAATAAAGTCCTGAACCGTTTACCTCAAACAATCGATAGTGTCGGCTATTTGACTGGCAGCAGATAAAAATATTGCTTTTCTAAAGGCTAACAAAAATTTAATTAAAACGAACAAGCATCTGGAACGATGAACACTTTCATCCACTCTAACCTTCAATTGTTTTTTATGATCAGGTAACAGGTTGAAAATGTGTTAACCACACCCCACTTTTGAAACATCCGTTGCTCTGAAAAATCTTTAGTGCCGCCACTGGATTTTGTAGTCCATCTCGGTCTAGGACTAAATCCCGCTGGACTATTTTTCGTTATTTATTGGTTATTTTCACGTATAGCAAATAGAAACGGAGATAGTATACTTGTTTGATGTAATCCTATACTTCAATGTTCTCTATCCACGTAAGATGCCACTGTATATTACTCTTTGTCTTAGGCATAATTTGCACTCGAAAATGGTGAATCTGCTTAAACAGTTATTCTTTGAGCCGCTCCTGCCATTAAAAACATCCCTGAAGTGGCTCCAACTCAAAAATTACAAATCGAAAGAGACGGGATCTTCGAGTCGCTGCATTCATTAAAAACATCCCTGGTGTGATAGCCAGAACTCAAAAATTAAAAATTATGTATCTTAAAAGGATTTTAAAAGCTTCGAGTAGTTCCACTCATCGACATAAAAAAATGTCTGGAAAATATAAAACCTATTATCATCTGTATCTCAGCAACGGTGCGATAAAATAGAAAAATGTATATAAACTAAAATGTAGAGAATGAAATTTACAAGAAAAAAATGCTGATTCATTTTTTTATTTGGTTGCACCGTTTTTGAGATACAGCTGACAATATGTTTTATATTTTGCAGCCTCTTTTTTACGTTGCTGTTGCTCCGAAATGGTGTGACAAAATTGAAAAATGTATAGAAACACAAAGGTAGAGAATGAAATTTTCAAACAAAAATGTTGGAACACTTTTGCTGTAAAATCGATTTTTATATGACAAAAAGGCTTGAAATTTACATTGCTAACATGGGAGTGTTCGAGGGGGGGGGGGGAACCGCTGGAGAATTTTGGCGTATAGTGAAAGGAAATTTTAGGAAATCGGGAAATCTTCGGAGTACTACAAACAGACAATCATTGTTTTTTTTTTTTTTAAAGAAAATTTGGAGGTAATCCAAGGAAATGTGGAAAATTCCTGCGCTGCTCAAATCGCAGTTTTTTCACAGTTTTACTTTACTGCCGGTGACGGGCGGCACTGAAGTACGCACTCTGATGGTGATTTTTAACTTTTTGTTTAATAGGATGTTTAGATTGAAAGTGGATTCCGCATTCAATTTGAATTTACTCGAATTTAATAGAGAAAAACACTGCAAAATATATTTCGGGAAAAAAGTTCCTTTTATTTACTCGGATAATTTTTGTTCTTAAGAATTATTTTCGGATGTTCTTTAAAATTAATAGGTTTCTGAAAAAAGGCTACTAGACTGAAATTGTAGGCCATTAAATTTGGTATTCAGAATGGAGCATCTTGTTTTTTTTTAAAAAAATTTGTTTAAGAGATACAGGGGTTGCAAGAAAAAGTTTTTAAAAAAGTTTAATTATTTTCCTTTTATATTTGATCTAATTTAATTCTTATCTCGAAAGCCGTTGATTCTAGACACTAAAGGCTTATAATCTACTTTGTAGACAATTTTACGCTCTTTAATAAAGTTCTGAACCGTTTACCTAAAAAAATCGATAGTTTCGATGCTACGGCCATTTGACTGGCAGCAGATAAAAATATTGCTTTTCATAAGGTTAACAAAAACGTTAGTTACAACAAACAAGCATCTGGAACGATAAACACTTTTATCCACTCTAACCTTCAATTGTTTTTTATGAGTAGGTAACAGGTTGAAAATGTGTTAACCACACCCCACTTATGAAACATCCGTTGCTTTCTGAAAAAACTTCAGTGCCGCCACTGGATTTTGTTGTCCATCTCGGTCTAGGACTAAATCCCGCTGGACCAAAATTCCACCGAGCTTCTGATGAGGCGATTACATAACCTACACGTAACTAATGCGTATCTTCGCACGGTTATCTATTTTTTTCAGCCAATTTCGATAAAGAAAAATCATAAACTAACACTAACCTGACCATAATAAATTTTAAGTCAGCGATAGAAATTATGGTCCGGAGGGATTTCGGCTCGACGGGATTTTGTCCGATTTTGGTATCCATCTTGTTTTATTATTATCGGTGAGTTTCCGTTGTTTATTTTGTAAGCGAATTCATATTATATCATATTAACATTACAAATTAATTCCAAAATCGCTAACGTGGTAGTTTATCCAAATTAATTTACTAATTTTTGTATTCTTTATATTAATTGTAAGAGTTTTTCAGAACTTGTAACCTGATCTTCTACCTAACCCCAAAGTTATTCTTGAAGTTGATGAATTTCTGCATTCAAGTATGGACAGAAGACATTGGGGAGATCTTATTAAATGTGAAAAAAGTACCAGTGATTGGCCAGATTCCAGTAGTGAATATAAGGATGTCAAATTTACAAGAGATGAAATGGAAAAGATGGATGCGGAATTGGAAACTTTGCACCATTCCATTAATATCAAAGAAGAGAGTTCCACTTTAGAATATCAATCGGATGGTAATGAGGTAAACTATAATTTGTACTTAGTGTAAAATGTTCACACAGGTAGATTGTAGAAATATTATATTCTTGAACGAAAGATACTCGGACTATGGTAAACCGTTTGAAAGTTAAATCACGACAGCTTACGTATCAGCCGGAACGTCTAACTTGCACTAATATCGTGGGTTTCGATAACTACTTGAGTACTTCTCGTGATTTAATTTTTCTTATCGGTGTAGTTTTCAGGCTCGCTTGATTAGATCTAGAATTTATCTTATCTGCCATATGGTTTTGTCGAGGTGGTAGCTCAATGGGGGTGGTTTGCAACTACGTTGTACAATTTCGGTACTGTAAAAGTAAATAATTTTTTAGCAAAGTTTGAAAATGGCTTACAGCGAAACGTTTTTAACCCTTCTTCGGGCGCGAGTGGCCTTTCAGTAACAGCAATTACATTTCAGTTTGCCTTCTTTTTTACTTATCCAGTTTCTTTTTAATTTTTGGTGATAATCTTAATGCATCTGCTCAGTTTGTAGAATCATCCTTAGAAAACGTAATTTTGATTTTAATCATAAGATAGTTTAGTATAGATTCTATAGACCAGGGATTGTCGGAGATGAGCCTTTTAGGGTGAGGGTTAAGAAAATGTTTTGTCCACTCCATCTGGATGGACAATTTTGTAGTAAATAAACCAATTATTTATTGTATAATTAACTTTATTGGCAAAACTTGATTGTGTGTTTGACGTTGACTTGACACAGTCAAGTGCGAGCCTTGCTTTTGGTGGAAAGGCAGTTGCAAACTGCAGAACATGCAAATTTACAAGCCAAAGTTATGGTATTTTGATGTGTTTTATTTTTTGAGCGATCAAGATTTGCCAAGAACACCCATCTCAAATATGCCTGATGAGGGAGGTAAGTAAATACAAAATTATTTCCGCATAAATCGCGTTAACACTTAGAATGTTTAAAGTTTTATGCAAACCTGTATTTTGATTCTTCATCTATTCCTATTTGCTGCTGTTATTTTCAACCCAATTGGGTCCACTTAAATTGATTGTGGGTCCATCTCCTTCTCCTTCACTTGAAAAGAAACTGTCCTTGCCAATTCCAATGAATTTCTACTCCACTCCTTCCAAATTAATTTTCCAAAAATGTGAACCGGTACTCCTGGTTCTCGTCCTAAATTGAATTTATTTTTATTTGTTCGAAAGATTTATTTTAAATTCACTCAGTGTATGCTTTTGTTTTCTAAAATCACACACATGCAAAAACTTTCTTCTCGAGAGCTATGGTCAAACTCAAACACGTCCTTCTCCTTTGGAATTTAATCGCAGACTCAACACGACCTACCTCGTTGGGATTCAATTGCAAACTAAATTATTTATACTTGTTATCTTTATCAATCTGTTGCGCAGACAATTCATTTTTTTCTTGGTTCAGTTTTTCAAATCTATGCTGGAGATTTACTCATCGATGAAGAGTCACAATCAACTAGATTATCAAATTTTACTGATAGCAGAACTCCGTCTCAGTTTAGAAAACATGGACAAAAATCAGATCCTTGGGATGAACTTTTAATCACCATAAATGACAGACTAAACCAACCAACAGTCAATATTCCAGAAAAGGATAGATTTTCAGTTTATGGAGGGAATATCGCAATGAAATTAAGGGCTCTTCCAGCAGATCAAAGGATTATGGCCGAGAAATTATTGAACGACGTTTTGTTTGAAGCAGAGTGCAACAACTTAAACAGACAGTGGAGATTGGAGCCACCATCAATTAAATTCTAGTCATGTAGTAGGTACCCAAGATGTCCCTATAAGAGCATTCAACGCTAACGTAGCATTTACTTCCGCAAGCAATTACACGGAATTACAGCCGCCTCAGTATGTTAGCAATTATCCAACTTTGTAAAAAGGTAAAAATGTACTTATTATTTTAATTTACTTTCTATTAATTAAATGCAAATTGCAAACTTTTTAATTTTTTATAATTTACTTTATCACCTTTAGATCAGAACATGTGTGGTTCCATCCCGAAAACATAAGCCTCAGAATTGATGCTTTATGAATTACATTTGACGTTTTCTGATTTTTATTAGACGTCTTTTGAATACAATTTGACGGTTTTTAAATATCATTTGACAAATCTGAATTACAATTGACGTTTTCTGGATAGCAGTTGATCTTTTCTGAATGACAGCTGCAAAAGGTGTAAATAGGTTTTACTATTGAGGTTTTGCATGGCTGTATTCATGGGTTGTACCTACCAGCTGACAAAGGGGCGGTTATAAAATTGAATAAGAAATATATTCAAACTTGGGATGTACCCAAACGAAAAATTTTTCGGGGGTGGAGCAATCCTCAATTTTCCTGTTTTATATTTTCATTGGGTGAGAACTTTGTACAAATAAATAATGAGGTCGTTTTGCTTTTGGAGGGGAGCTTTCCCCCCCCCCCCCAATATTTCAATGACTAAGCCAGTGTTCGACTTCGAAACTTTGTTAGAAAAACAAAATCTAAAAAAAATTATTAATTTTAATTTAATTTTAAAATTAAGATTTTTTTTACTTTTTTATCTTCCGATTTATCGGATTGTCAGAAAATTTTTATTCTTTGTCGAGGAAAACCTGGAAAAATCAGCGAATTTGATTCGGAAAATTCAGTGGGAATCTTATAATGGTAAATATTATAATTATTTTTCTCAAGACTTTTTGATGAATTTAACAAAAGTCAGATAAAAAGTATTAAAACTGAGTAGGTACCTATTAGTACATCGAATTTCGTACTCTGTTCTTAATTTCCAGCAGTGACGGCTGGTGCGAGGGGGGATATGGGGTGCCACCCTTCTAAAGCAGAATAAGGAATTCTTTGTTTCGCTAATTTCGGGTTTAAACTCACACTAAGATACTGACGTAGCGAGCTTTTCTTCAAACACAATAGTTACTGTTGTACTGGGGGAGGGGGTACTGGTATAACCAGATCTTCAGGTAACATACAGAAGATGATAGATATATCGGCTCAAAGAGGGAAAAATTACTATTTAATGCAATAAATCACATAACATAGACATAAAACTTTCGGTCCTCCAAACCGGGGGGTATGGAATACCCCCCAGTATCTTAGAAATGTTGTTTAATATTCTTATGATGCTAGATAAGTTAAATATTAAAAAGTAAACTTTGTTTTGTTAATCTCGAGCTTAAACTGACACTGAAATATTGCCCCGAAAAGATTTTTAATTGAACACAGGTTTCCCACTCGTGGGAAAAATCAGGGAAATTATTTACCTTTTTATATTCCGATTTATCGAAATGTCAGGGAAGATTTTGATTCTTCGTCAGGGAGAACCTGGAAAAATCATGGAATTTGCTTTACAAATTCAGTGGGAACCCTGGTAATGGAACATGAACATGAAAAAAAATTTTTTCTTTTGGATAATTGTGCAGCATGAAAAGGAGCAACTTTTTTCTAATTGAACCCACCTCTTATCTCTTATAATAATTGAGATCCCCATGGTGGAGCTCGAAAAACTGGGACCCCATTTTATTTTTTTCCGATTGTCTTGATTTCGTTCATCCTCCTTACGATCGTCTGCATTTTGGTTTTCCTATTTTGTTTTCGATTGGTTACACCCGAATAAGTTGGATTTTTATTTATTGCATTTTTAATTTACCAAAATAGTTTTTCATTAAACATTTTGAATGTTGACGAAAACATCACCTATTGATGCATCATTTGTTACAGGCGATCCCAGGTGACTTCCAAGTCAAAAAGGAAAAAGAAACCAAAGTGGAAATTGGTTTAGAAGATTTGCAGAGTTCCATTGACAATAAGGAAAATATATCAATTAACGGAGCTCAAAAGGATCAAGATTTTAAAATCCCTTTACAAATTCATACTGGGATAAAACCTATCGAGTATAAAAAAAAACATTTGGTAATTGAAATGGGCGAGAAACCGTATGGCTGTAACTTATGCAATTATAAATGTTCTCAGAAACAAAGATTACGCAATCATGCCCTAATTCATACTGGTGAGAAACCGTATAATTGTCACATTTGTGATTATAAATGTGCATTAAAAACTAGTTTGACTCGTCATGTACTAATTCACACTATTGAGAAACCCTACGAGTGTAACATTTGCCATTTTAAGTGTAATCTTAAATATTATTTGAAAATACATTTACAGATTCATAATGACGAGAAACCGTATGAGTGCCACTTCTGCAGTTATAAATGTTCTGTTAAGGGATATTTGAAAAAACATTTACTAATCCATACAGGCGACACACCGTATGACTGTAATATTTGCGATTACAGAACTTTTGTTAAGGGAAATTTGAAAACTCATTTACTGACCCATACAGGCAAGAAAGCGTATGAATGTTATATTTGCGGTCGTACATATGCTTGGAAAAAATCTCTAAAATACCATATCCAAATTCATAGAGAGGACAAAGTGTATGTGTGTAAAATTTGCTATTATAAATCTTCACTGAAAAGTGATTTTAGAAGCCATTTACTTAAGCACACTGAAAAATGGTTTACGTGTCAAGTTTGCCAATACAAATGTATGCGAAAGTCAGGTTTAGATGTTCATGCAAGAGTGCATACGGGGGAAAAACCGTATGAGTGCAGCGTTTGCAATTATAAAAGTGCACTACGCAGTAATTTAAATCGTCATTTACAAATTCATAGAAGCCAGATACCGTCTGAGCTTTGAACGAAAAGGAAGTTTGAGAATTCACATACTAACCGAGGCGAAAAATTGTTTGGGTAGGTATGCATTCCAGGATTAATAATCCTAAATTAATTATTTTTATATATCAAACTAAATATAACTATTCGATTGTTACAACAAAAGCGTTCTTTGAAGTCCTACCGACTGTGCTATTTACTTTTTTTGTAATTCTACCTATTGCACCATATATTATTTTGTTATGCTAGACTAGTATTAAGAGTGGCTGTCTTAACTGGACTGCTGAGTCTAGTTACAATCATGCTCAGTATAGCTATTATAAAATTTACATCGATCATCTTGATTAGTAATATTTGTGCCAAACACTGCTTTTGTCTTTTTTTAAATTTTTGTTTATTAAAATTTATATTAATTAATTACTTTTAATAAAAAATATTCTTGTTCTGTCTGCTTTGTCATTTTTGGACTCCTACCCCGCTCGTCCGTCGTCCGAAGTTTAGGTGATCATCTCCCACCGAATTTTTACGGATTAAATTGAAAATAAATATATAATATTTGACTTAATTTAATTCTTATCTTGATAGCCGTTGATTTTAGACAGTAAAGGCTTTTAAGCTAATTTGTAGACAATTTTACGCTCTTTAATAAAGTCCTGAACCGTTTACCTCAAACAATCGATAGTGTCGGCTATTTGACTGGCAGCAGATAAAAATATTGCTTTTCTAAAGGCTAACAAAAATTTAATTAAAACGAACAAGCATCTGGAACGATGAACACTTTCATCCACTCTAACCTTCAATTGTTTTTTATGATCAGGTAACAGGTTGAAAATGTGTTAACCACACCCCACTTTTGAAACATCCGTTGCTCTGAAAAATCTTTAGTGCCGCCACTGGATTTTGTAGTCCATCTCGGTCTAGGACTAAATCCCGCTGGACTATTTTTCGTTATTTATTGGTTATTTTCACGTATAGCAAATAGAAACGGAGATAGTATACTTGTTTGATGTAATCCTATACTTCAATGTTCTCTATCCACGTAAGATGCCACTGTATATTACTCTTTGTCTTAGGCATAATTTGCACTCGAAAATGGTGAATCTGCTTAAACAGTTATTCTTTGAGCCGCTCCTGCCATTAAAAACATCCCTGAAGTGGCTCCAACTCAAAAATTACAAATCGAAAGAGACGGGATCTTCGAGTCGCTGCATTCATTAAAAACATCCCTGGTGTGATAGCCAGAACTCAAAAATTAAAAATTATGTATCTTAAAAGGATTTTAAAAGCTTCGAGTAGTTCCACTCATCGACATAAAAAAATGTCTGGAAAATATAAAACCTATTATCATCTGTATCTCAGCAACGGTGCGATAAAATAGAAAAATGTATATAAACTAAAATGTAGAGAATGAAATTTACAAGAAAAAAATGCTGATTCATTTTTTTATTTGGTTGCACCGTTTTTGAGATACAGCTGACAATATGTTTTATATTTTGCAGCCTCTTTTTTACGTTGCTGTTGCTCCGAAATGGTGTGACAAAATTGAAAAATGTATAGAAACACAAAGGTAGAGAATGAAATTTTCAAACAAAAATGTTGGAACACTTTTGCTGTAAAATCGATTTTTATATGACAAAAAGGCTTGAAATTTACATTGCTAACATGGGAGTGTTCGAGGGGGGGGGGGAACCGCTGGAGAATTTTGGCGTATAGTGAAAGGAAATTTTAGGAAATCGGGAAATCTTCGGAGTACTACAAACAGACAATCATTGTTTTTTTTTTTTTTTAAAGAAAATTTGGAGGTAATCCAAGGAAATGTGGAAAATTCCTGCGCTGCTCAAATCGCAGTTTTTTCACAGTTTTACTTTACTGCCGGTGACGGGCGGCACTGAAGTACGCACTCTGATGGTGATTTTTAACTTTTTGTTTAATAGGATGTTTAGATTGAAAGTGGATTCCGCATTCAATTTGAATTTACTCGAATTTAATAGAGAAAAACGCTGCAAAATATATTTCGGGAAAAAAGTTCCTTTTATTTACTCGGATAATTTTTGTTCTTAAGAATTATTTTCGGATGTTCTTTAAAATTAATAGGTTTCTGAAAAAAGGCTACTAGACTGAAATTGTAGGCCATTAAATTTGGTATTCAGAATGGAGCATCTTGTTTTTTTTTAAAAAAATTTGTTTAAGAGATACAGGGGTTGCAAGAAAAAGTTTTTAAAAAAGTTTAATTATTTTCCTTTTATATTTGATCTAATTTAATTCTTATCTCGAAAGCCGTTGATTCTAGACACTAAAGGCTTATAATCTACTTTGTAGACAATTTTACGCTCTTTAATAAAGTTCTGAACCGTTTACCTAAAAAAATCGATAGTTTCGATGCTACGGCCATTTGACTGGCAGCAGATAAAAATATTGCTTTTCATAAGGTTAACAAAAACGTTAGTTACAACAAACAAGCATCTGGAACGATAAACACTTTTATCCACTCTAACCTTCAATTGTTTTTTATGAGTAGGTAACAGGTTGAAAATGTGTTAACCACACCCCACTTATGAAACATCCGTTGCTTTCTGAAAAAACTTCAGTGCCGCCACTGGATTTTGTTGTCCATCTCGGTCTAGGACTAAATCCCGCTGGACCAAAATTCCACCGAGCTTCTGATGAGGCGATTACATAACCTACACGTAACTAATGCGTATCTTCGCACGGTTATCTATTTTTTTCAGCCAATTTCGATAAAGAAAAATCATAAACTAACACTAACCTGACCATAATAAATTTTAAGTCAGCGATAGAAATTATGGTCCGGAGGGATTTCGGCTCGACGGGATTTTGTCCGATTTTGGTATCCATCTTGTTTTATTATTATCGGTGAGTTTCCGTTGTTTATTTTGTAAGCGAATTCATATTATATCATATTAACATTACAAATTAATTCCAAAATCGCTAACGTGGTAGTTTATCCAAATTAATTTACTAATTTTTGTATTCTTTATATTAATTGTAAGAGTTTTTCAGAACTTGTAACCTGATCTTCTACCTAACCCCAAAGTTATTCTTGAAGTTGATGAATTTCTGCATTCAAGTATGGACAGGAGACATTGGGGAGATCTTATTAAATGTGAAAAAAGTACCAGTGATTGGCCAGATTCCAGTAGTGAATATAAGGATGTCAAATTTACAAGAGATGAAATGGAAAAGATGGATGCGGAATTGGAAACTTTGCACCATTCCATTAATATCAAAGAAGAGAGTTCCACTTTAGAATATCAATCGGATGGTAATGAGGTAAACTATAATTTGTACTTAGTGTAAAATGTTCACACAGGTAGATTGTAGAAATATTATATTCTTGAACGAAAGATACTCGGACTATGGTAAATCGTTTGAAAGTTAAATCACGACAGCTTACGTATCAGCCGGAACGTCTAACTTGCACTAATATCGTGGGTTTCGATAACTACTTGAGTACTTCTCGTGATTTAATTTTTCTTATCGGTGTAGTTTTCAGGCTCGCTTGATTAGATCTAGAATTTATCTTATCTGCCATATGGTTTTGTCGAGGTGGTAGCTCAATGGGGGTGGTTTGCAACTACGTTGTACAATTTCGGTACTGTAAAAGTAAATAATTTTTTAGCAAAGTTTGAAAATGGCTTACAGCGAAACGTTTTTAACCCTTCTTCGGGCGCGACTGGCCTTTCAGTAACAGCAATTACATTTCAGTTTGCCTTCTTTTTTACTTATCCAGTATCTTTTTAATTTTTGGTGATAATCTTAATGCATCTGCTCAGTTTGTAGAATCATCCTTAGAAAACGTAATTTTGATTTTAATCATAAGATAGTTTAGTATAGATTCTATAGACCAGGGATTGTCGGAGATGAGCCTTTTAGGGTGAGGGTTAAGAAAATGTTTTGTCCACTCCATCTGGATGGACAATTTTGTAGTAAATAAACCAATTATTTATTGTATAATTAACTTTATTGGCAAAACTTGATTGTGTGTTTGACGTTGACTTGACACAGTCAAGTGCGAGCCTTGCTTTTGGTGGAAAGGCAGTTGCAAACTGCAGAACATGCAAATTTACAAGCCAAAGTTATGGTATTTTGATGTGTTTTATTTTTTGAGCGATCAAGATTTGCCAAGAACACCCATCTCAAATATGCCTGATGAGGGAGGTAAGTAAATACAAAATTATTTCCGCATAAATCGCGTTAACACTTAGAATGTTTAAAGTTTTATGCAAACCTGTATTTTGATTCTTCATCTATTCCTATTTGCTGCTGTTATTTTCAACCCAATTGGGTCCACTTAAATTGATTGTGGGTCCATCTCCTTCTCCTTCACTTGAAAAGAAACTGTCCTTGCCAATTCCAATGAATTTCTACTCCACTCCTTTCAAATTAATTTTCCAAAAATGTGAACCGGTACTCCTGGTTCTCGTCCAAAATTGAATTTATTTTTATTTGTTTGAAAGATTTATTTTAAATTAACTTAGTGTATGCTTTTGTTTTCTAAAATCACACACATGCAAAAACTTTCTTCTCGAGAGCTATGGTCAAACTCAAACACGTCCTTCTCCTTTGGAATTCAATCGCAGACTCAACACGACCTACCTCGTTGGGATTCAATTGCAAACTAAATTATTTATACTTGTTATCTTTATCAATCTGTTGCGCAGACAATTCATTTTTTTCTTGGTTCAGTTTTTCAAATCAATGCTTGTTATCTGATAACGCGATTTTTTTAATCATAAATTCGTGCGCGCGCGAGCGCACTGTTGACAATATTTGTTTCATACACACTTCGAGTTTTTCAATTTTTGCTTGTTTACTTAAATTATAAAATTGATTTGTTATTTTTACAAATTATCTGAATGTCAGGTTTCCTTGAACTAAAGTTTTCTCTTTTACAAATTAAACTTTTGATTAATGAAACTTTTTCAACAGACTTCCTCGGACTTCCCCAGACTTCCCCGAACTTCCCAGACTTCCTCAAACTTTCCCGGACTTTCTCAAAGTTCCCCCGACTTCTTCGGACTTCCCTGGACTTCATACAAGCTGTACACCAGGCTTCCCTGAAGATTTACTCATCGATGAAGAGGCACAATCAACTGGATTATCAAATTTTACTGATAGCAGAACTCCGTCTCAGTTTAGAAAACATGGACAAAAATCAGATCCTTGGGATGAACTTTTAATCACCATAAATGACAGACTAAACCAACTAACAGTCAATATTCCAGAAAAGGATAGATTTTCAGTTTATGGAAGGAATATCGCAATGAAATTAAGGGCTCTTCCAGCAGATCAAAGGATTATGGCCGAGAAATTAATGAACGACGTTTTGTTTGAAGCAGAGTGCAACAACTTAAACAGACAATGGAGATTGGAGCCACCATCAATTAAATTCTAATCATGTAGTAGGTAGCCAAGATGTCCCTAAGAGCATTCAACGCTAACGTTGCATTTACTTCCGCTTCCGCAAGCAATTACACGGAATTACAGCCACCTCAGTATGTTAGCAATTATCCAACTTTGTAAAAAGGTAAAAATGTACTTATTATTTTAATTTACTTTCTATTAATTAAATGCAAATTGCAAACTTTTTAATTTTTTATAATTTACTTTATCACCTTTAGATCAGAACATGTGTGGTTCCATCCCGAAAACATAAGCCTCAGAATTGATGCTTTATGAATTACATTTGACGTTTTCTGATTTTTATTAGACGTCTTTTGAATACAATTTGACGGTTTTTAAATATCATTTGACAAATCTGAATTACAATTGACGTTTTCTGGATAGCAGTTGATCTTTTCTGAATGACAGCTGCAAAAGGTGTAAATAGGTTTTACTATTGAGGTTTTGCATGGCTGTATTCATGGGTTGTACCTACCAGCTGACAAAGGGGCGGTTATAAAATTGAATAAGAAATATATTCAAACTTGGGATGTACCCAAACGAAAAATTTTTCGGGGGTGGAGCAATCCTCAATTTTCCTGTTTTATATTTTCATTGGGTGAGAACTTTGTACAAATAAATAATGAGGTCGTTTTGCTTTTGGAGGGGAGCTTTCCCCCCCCCCCCAATATTTCAATGACTAAGCCAGTGTTCGACTTCGAAACTTTGTTAGAAAAACAAAATCTAAAAAAAATTATTAATTTTAATTTAATTTTAAAATTAAGATTTTTTTACTTTTTTATCTTCCGATTTATCGGATTGTCAGAAAATTTTTATTCTTTGTCGAGGAAAACCTGGAAAAATCAGCGAATTTGATTCGGAAAATTCAGTGGGAATCTTATAATGGTAAATATTATAATTATTTTTCTCAAGACTTTTTGATGAATTTAACAAAAGTCAGATAAAAAGTATTAAAACTGAGTAGGTACCTATTAGTACATCGAATTTCGTACTCTGTTCTTAATTTCCAGCAGTGACGGCTGGTGCGAGGGGGGATATGGGGTGCCTCCCTTCTAAAACAGAATATGGAATTCTTTGTTTCGCTAATTTCGGGTTTAAACTGACACTAAGATACTGACGTAGCGAGCTTTTCTTCAAACACAATAGGTACAGTTGTACTGGGGGAGGGGGTACTGGTATAACCAGATCTTCAGGTAACATACAGAAGATGATAGATATATCGGCTCAAAGAGGGAAAAATTAATATTTAATGCAATAAATCACATAACATAGACATAAAACTTTCCGTCTTCCAAACCGGGGGGTATGGAATACCCCCCAGTATCTCAGAAATGTTGTTTAATATTCTTATGATGTTAGATAACTTAAATATTAAAAAGTAAACTTTGTTTTGTTAATCTCGAGCTTAAACTGACACTGAAATATTGCCCCGAAAAGATTTTTAATTGAACACAGGTTTCCCACTCGTGGGAAAAATCAGGGAATTTTTTTTACCGTTTTATATTCCGATTTATCGAAATGTCAGGGAAGATTTTGATTCTTCGTCAGGGAGAACCTGGAAAAATCATGGAATTTGCTTTACAAATTCAGTGGGAACCCTGGTAATGGAACATGAACATGAAAAAAAATTTTTTCTTTTGGATAATTGTGCAGCATGAAAAGGAGCAACTTTTTTCTAATTGAACCCACCTCTTATCTCTTATAATAATTGAGATCCCCATGGTGGAGCTCGAAAAACTGGGACCCCATTTTATTTTTTTCCGATTGTCTTGATTTCGTTCATCCTCCTTTCGATCGTCTGCATTTTGGTTTTCCTATTTTGTTTTCGATTGGTTACCCGAATAAGTTGGATTTTTATTTATTGCATTTTTAATTTACCAAAATAGTTTTTCATTAAACATTTTGAATGATGACGTAAACATCACCTATTGATGCATCATTTGTTACAGGCGATCCCAGATGACTTCCAAGTCAAAAAGGAAAAAGAAACCGAAGTGGAAATTGGTTTGGAAGATTTGCATAGTTCCATTGACAATAAGGAAAATATATCAATTAACGGAGCTCAAGAGGATCAAGATTTTAAAATCCCTTTACAAATTCATACTGGGATAAAACCCATCGAGTATAAAAAAAATCATTTGGTAATTCAAATGGGCGAGAAACCGTATGGCTGTAACATATGCAATTATAAATGTTTTCAGAAACACAGATTACGCAATCATGCCCTAATTCATACGGGTGAGAAACCGTATAATTGTCACATTTGTGATTATAAATGTGCATTAAAAACTAATTTGACTCGTCATGTACTAATTCACACTATCGAGAAACCCTACGAGTGTAACATTTGCCATTTTAAGTGTAATCTTAAATATTATTTGAAAAATCATTTACAGATTCATAATGACGAGAAACCGTATGAGTGCACGTTCTGCAGTTATAAATGTTCTGTTAAAGGATATTTGAAAAAACATTTACTAATCCATACAAGCGACACACCGTATGACTGTAATATTTGCGATTACAGAACTTTTGTTAAGGGAAATTTTAAAACTCATTTACTAACTCATACAGGCAAGAAATCGTATGAATGTTATATTTGCGGTCGTACATATGCTTGGAAAAAATCTCTAAAATACCATATCCAAATTCATAGAGAGGACAAAGTGTATGTGTGTAAAATTTGCTATTATAAATCTTCACTGAAAAGTGATTTTAGAAGCCATTTACTTAAGCACACTGAAAAATGGTTTACGTGTCAAGTTTGCCAATACAAATGTATGCGAAAGTCAGGTTTAGATGTTCATGCAAGGGTGCATACGGGGGAAAAACCATATGAGTGCAGCGTTTGCAATTATAAAAGTGCACTACGCAGTAATTTAAATCGTCATTTACAAATTCATAGAAGCCAGATACCGTCTGAGCGTTGAACGAAAAGGAAGTTTGAGAATTCACATACTAACCGAGGCCAAAAATTGTATGCATTCCAGGATTCATAATCCTAAATTAATTATTTTTATATATCAAACTAAATATACCTATGCGATTGTTATAACAAAAGCGTTCTTTGAAGTCCTACCGACTGCGCCATTTACTTTTTTTTTGTAATTCTACCTATGCGCCAAATATTATTTTGTTATGTTAGACTAGTATTAAGAGTGGCCGTCTTAACTGGACTGCTGGGTCTAGTTACAATCATGCGCAGTATAGCTATTATAGCATATACAACGATCATCTTGATCGAATATTTGTGCCAAACACTGTTTTTGTCTTTTTTTAAATTTTTGGTTATTAAAATTTATATTAATTAAATAATTACTTTTAATAAAATATATTCTTGTTCTGTCTGCTTTGTCATTTTTGGACTCCTACCCCGCTCGTCCGTCGTCCGAAGTTAAGGTGATCATCTCCCAGCGAATTTTTACGGATTAAATTGAAAATAAATATATAATATTTGACTTAATTTAATTCTTATCTTGAAAGCCGTTGATTTTAGACACTAAAGGCTTATAAGCTAATTGGTAGACAATTTTACGCTCTTTAATAAAGTTCTGAACCGTTTACCTCAAACAATCGATAGTTTCGATGCTACGGCCATTTGACTGGCAGCAGATAAAAATATTGCTTTTTTAAAAGCTAACAAAAATTTAGTTAAAACAAACAAGCATCTGGAACGATGAACACTTTCATCCACTCTAACCTTCAATTGTTTTTTATGAGCAGGTAACAGGTTGAAAATGTGTTAACCACGCCCCACTTTTGAAACATCCGTTGCTCTCTGAAAAACCTGGAAAAACCTTTAGTGCCGCCACTGGATTTTATTGTCCTTCTCGGTCTAGGACTAAATCCCGCTGGACCAAAATTCCACCGAGCTTCTGAAATATTAATAAGAGTACAATGATGCGTATCTTCGCAAGGTTATCTATTTTTTTCAGCCAATTTCGATAAAGAAAAATCATAAACTAACACTAACCTGACCATAATAAATTTTAAGCCAGCGATAGAAATTATGGGGATTTTGGCTTGGCGGGATTTTGTCCGATTTCGGTGTCCATCTTGTATTATTATTATTGGTGTGTTTCCTTTGTTTATTTTGTAAGCGAATTTATATTATCATATTAACATTACAAATTAATTCCGAAATCGCTAACGTGGTAGTTTATCTAAATTAATTTAATAATTTTTGTATTCTTTATATTAATTGTAAGAGTTTTTCAGAACTTGTAACCTTATCTTCAACCTAACCTCAAATTTATTCTTCAAGTTGATGAATTTCTGCATTCAAGTATGGACGGGAGACATTGGGGAGATTTTATTAAATGTGAAAAAAGTACCAGTGATTGGCCAGATTCCAGTAGTGAATATAAGGATGTCAAAATTACAAGAGATGAAATGGAAAAGATGGAAGCCAAATTGTAACTTTGCACCATTCTATTGATATCAAAGAAGAGAGTTCCACTTTAGAATATCAATCGGATAGTAACGAGGTAAACTATAATTTGTACTTAGTGTAAAATGTTCATACGGGTAGAAGGTAGAAATATTGACTTGGGTATGGTAAACCGTTTGAATCACGACAGCTTACGTATCAGCCGGAACGTCTTACTCGCGCTAAAATCCTGGGTTTCGATAAGTACTTGATTATCTCTCGTGATTTAATTTTTCTTATTGGTGTACCTTTTTAGATTTAGAGTTTCTCTAAACGTTAAGTCCAGCTTCTTTTTTCTTGCGTCTTCCTGTCGCATTGCTACTGGCGGTGTGACCACCATCGTTGGGGCCTTTGCACTTTTCCCGGTTTGTCGACTTTCTAGTAAATAAACCAATTATTTATTGTATAATAAATTTTATTGTACGTTTGACGTCAAGTGGTGCGAGGCTTGCTTTCGGTGGAGGGGCAGTTGCAAACTGCAGAACGATGCAACCCGAACATCAGCATTGCTATTAGGTGCATGCGTGCAAAAGTATTTATTGTACAATTAGTAGTATATTAGACTAAAAAAAAACAAAAAAACTTGAGCAAGTCTGGCGATGGGAATCTAGCGAGTAGCAGGATCGTCACAGATTTGTAATAACAACTACCAAAGTCCAAATACCAATATATGAGTCATCACGAATGAGTAATCAAATACAATTAAACATTCTTGTTTCGTAACAGCAGTAACCATATTTTTCGAAAACTACTTTTTTGTTTGCAGTTTTAAATCAGTTTCGGTCAGGTGTCCCAATTGAAGGGTCCAATGCAAGAAGTTGCTGAGTACTTTTTCATGTTATGAGATAATCCATTTTAAAGTATTCAAAACCAAATTATCGTATTGACCTGATGTTTTTAGTGATTCTCTATGGCGAAAGGGCAGTTTTACCTACCTTAAATTTTTAATATGGCTTGTGGTAAACTCCGAATTTCCACAATAAATCGTTCAAGCAGGTTGACCAGTTTAAAACTATCCATCTCTGTGTTCACCCCACTATTTTGCAAAAAAATTCTTAGCGCCGCCCATGCCATGGACTTAAAAGATTTTAACATTTTAATACATGGCGCCGCCACTGGATTTTGATGAAAGAGTCCACTTGACGTTTTCTTCATTTCATTAGCGATAAATTAAACAGAAAATAGTTTGGAAGGTCCTGACGTGTTAGTTTATTAAGGTTAATTCCATAATTTGTATTCTTTACGTTAATTGCATGTACTTTACAGAATTTGTAAACTGAACTTCAACCTAACCTCAAAATTGATTCAATAATTTGATGACGTTTTGCTACCAGTACGAGCGAGAGACTGTTGGGAAAGTATAATAAATGTGAAGCAGCTGTCAGTGGTTTGCAAACTTCTAGTAGTGGATATAAGGACGAGAAAATTTCAGTCGACGAAATGGAGAACATGGAAGTAAAATTGGAAAATTTGCACCATTCCATTGATATTAAAGAAGATAATTCAATTGTAGAATATCCACAGGATAGTAACCAGGTAAACTATAATTTTTTTAATGTAAAATGTTGATACATTTGAAGGTCGAGAAAATTATGTTCAAAAATTCATACTATTTAAAGCTGTCTAACTATCGGGTTGTAAATATTAACTAAAAAGGTGCTAAGAAATGTGTCGCAGACTGTGGTGAACGGTTTTAATGATAAATAATCATGTAATTTTAAATATATTACAATCACGACAGCTCACAACATGCAACAAAGACTATCGTAACTTTTTGTTATCTTTTCGAGGAATAATCGTTTCAAGATTTTAATATTTTTAAATGCAGGATTTATATCTGATTTGTATGATAAATTAGACATTTTCACAACAATGCTGAATTTAACAGACTTCGGTGGTAATCAGTGGCAGCTCGTGACTTTTTCATTTGAGGAGGCTATTTATAAAGTCAGTATAGTGTAAGAGTGTAAACCCAGCTCGAACTTTCTTTCAATTGAAAATAAAATTAATTCAAATGATGCTATTTACAGGATACGAAAGTACTAAGTTCACAAAGGAGGCTGACGCTCAAACATAATTATTGGCTGATCCACGAAGGATATTGCCTCCCCCTCTCCTCCAATAGATCGCAAAACACATACATTCTTATACTAAAATTTTTAATTAATAGAAAAACAAAAAATTAATTTTTATTTTGCCCCCCCCCCCCCTATAGTCTTATAGTTAATTGTCTGAATCCACTAATAGCTTATCATAAAGCAAATTTTTGTATACTAGATTTTTTTTTTGAGATTTTTGAAATATTTCCCTAGAATTCCTCTTGGATTGTTTTAAGATTTCTTTTTGATAAACTTGAAAAACCAAAAAGAAATACTCTGCTTAAGATTTCCTTGGGATTCTCTCAGATTTTTTGTTTTCTAACATTTTGTCAGGTTTCTTAAAATATCTTGGGATTTCTTTTAGTTGCAGTTTTAGTTAGCAGATTTTCTCTTACTTGTACGTCAGATTTCCCTAGAGATTCCCTTCGCGTATAATAGGAAGAGCGTATCACTACAATACCGCGTTCAGAAGCGGATCCAGAGGGGGCAATTGCCTCCCTGACTTACGACCGAAGCGCCTTATTTTGACCAATTTCAAAACTTTGAAGTTATTTAGCGAATTTGTTGGAAGATAATTATAAAATCACACAAAAATTGTCCCCCCCCCCCCCGGAACGCCGCGTTAAATTGATAGCGGTGTAATATTTATGTGGGGTTTCAGTTCATGCATACAGGGGCGTGTCGAACCAACACCTTTGAGAGGGGAACAGTCTTGAAATTTCCTACTATTTTGTTCTCTGCATCATACAATGAGCTGTTTTTTTTAGCTATTTAGCTTTTTTTTAAAGTGAAGTTCCCCACCCCTCACCCCCATTTTCTCTGAGAAACATCTTTTCAGAGTAATCTCGAAACAATAGGAAGGTAATACAGTAAAATTTTACTGTTCATGTGATGATTTAACCACCTGCATGTATTTTCTAGGCTGAGGGTGCTTTCCGGGATGCTGTTTACCCTCACGTTATCTCACATAGACTTTACTTTTTGGATTTGTATTTCGAAAGGAATATCTATCTATTCTATAGACCCCCCCCCCCTTTGTGACATAATTGTTACGTTAAACAATACCCCCTCTTTCGCCTCTGTTTGAATGGCTTCTTAGATCAGGGGTCTCCAAACTACGACCCGCGGGCCAAATCCTGCCCGCGAGTACCACCAATCCGGCTCGTGATAAGGGGCCTAACGTGCCCGCCCTTTAATTTATTTTGATAAATCAAATCATACAAAAAAAATAATCAGATATTTTGGAAAAAAAAGTCTGGAAAAAAAAATTAATTCAATTTTTTTTAATTTTAAAATTAAGTTTTATTATCTTTGTATCTTCCGATTTGAGGACGGTTACGGTCTGATGCTTAAGTGCGTTGGCTACTAAACAGAGAATCCTGGTTTGAGCCCGAGTAGAGCAAGAACTTGATTCTAACCGTCCTCCTCGGCGAGCAATGGCAAACCAACGAGGTAATCTGCCTTGACACTCCTTCATAATATGAAAAATATAACGCTACTGTATATATCTTCCGATTTATTGAAATATCAGATAATTTTTATTCTTTGTCGGGGAAAACCTGGAAATGTCGGGAAATTACTTCAACCGATTTTCCAAAATATGTGTGCAGTCTGGGTCAGGAAGAGACGTCAGCGGTCTTCCAATCAAGAAGTGTCCAGGTATTAGCGGCTGGAGTTCATTTGGATCGGAAGAGAGAGGAGCAAGAGGACGAGAATTTAGGATTGCTTCAACCTGAGCAAGTAATGTGCAAAGTTCCTCATAGGTTACCTATAACTCGTTTCAGGTGAAATTTGCAGGACTTTACCCCTGCCTCCCATAGACCACCAAAATGGGGACTATGCGCGGGAATGAAGTGCCAATTTATTCTTTCGCATGAAAGTAACTCCGGAATAGAAGATTCATGTTGTTGTAAAAATTGACCTAGTTCCCGTAACTCGTGATTAGCGCCAACAAAGTTGGTTCCGTTATCGGAATAAACATGTAAAGGTTTGCCACGTCGGGCGACAAATCTTCTAAAGGAGAGAATGAAGTCCTCTTTTGATAAGCTCGTGACTAATTCTAGGTGTACAGCCTTGGTAGTAAAACAAACATAGAAACATAAATATGCCTTTGAAGTTTTTGCTCCGCGGCCTCTGCGATCCTTTATTGAAATTGGACCGGCTTAGTCGATGCCTGTATTTTCAAACGGAAAGGCAACACGCGTTCGTTCAGAAGGCAAATTGCCCATGATCGGTTTGGTAACCGTAGGTGAAAATCTAAAGCATTTTACACATTTGTGTACAACACGTTTGACCACATTTCTTCCCGAAGTGATCCAGAATCTGTTTCTTAAAGAGGAAAGCAGCAGCTGAGGGCCAGCGTGTAACAATTGTAAATGTTCTCGTTCGGCTATAAGTTTAGCTAAATGATGTTTGCCAGAAATTAGCAATGGATGCTTTTTATCAAAATCAAACTTTGAATTGCCAAGTTTTCCGCCTACAAGTATTAGATTTTCGGAATCTAAAAACGGATTGAGGCCAATTAGCGATGAAGTCGTCTTTAAAGGTTGACCTTTTCTGAACTTCATCTTTGAACGAATCTAATTGAGAGATTTTTATTAAAATTTTGAAGGCAGTTAGAAGCTCACTGGGAGTTCAGTGTCCAGTGCTTTTGTTGACCTTTGAGGTCGTGCAATTTCGTTTGAAACGTAAACGCACCACAAGCTAGAGTCCTTTAGCAACTGAGGCGTTGTGCCTCTAGACAGAAGGTCTGCAGGATTTGATTTGGTAGGTACATGACGCCATACCGCATCTTGAGTTAGATCTTGAATATTTGCAACTCGATTGCAAACAAACGGTTTTAACAAATTGGGAGTGGTTGGTGGTTTACGTTCCAACGAGAGAAATCTTCTTTGGGCTACAAGATGTGAATTTCCCAAAGTTGAAGGTGATTTCTTGAAAGGAATTGAAGCTATGAAACGACCATTTTCGTTTCTGCGTGTAGTTTCTTTGAAATGTAACTCGCATAGGTTTTCTTCGGGTGACAAAACCTTTTCGGAGGGATAGTTATCGATTTCCCAAAACCGAGTGAGTTGTTCATGAACGTCGTTAGAAAGATTAAAATGACATTGTACATTATGCGTAACCAAATTAGTATTAGTTGGACCTGACACGATCCAACCTAGTCTAGTCTTTTGAAGTATGGGAAGCTCGGGACCTAGCCTTATCTGCCCAATACATAAAAGGTCGAAAAAGATAGGAGAACCTATCAGGATGTCGATTTTTCCTGGTTTGTAAAAAGAAGAATCAGATAACCGTATGTTGTTTGGTATCTTGAAGCTATCTCGCTTCACGCTGAAACTGGGGACACCAGGCACGAAAGTTTAATTTTGTAATCAGAATGATTTGCGTTTAAGACAAAGTCACATCTCGAGCGGATGTGTTGCAAACTTGAATTGCTTAAACCCGAAACTGAAATATTTGCCCCTTGAGTAGGCAAGTTGAAACTTTTGCAAATGTCATTCCGTATAAAATTAGATTGTGATTTGCTTAAGTTGTATTACTAACAAATAAAAGACCTTGTTACACATAGAAAAATATTTATTTATTAGCTAGGTTTGAGCAGCCCTCGAACGACTGAGTTTGCTGAGTTTTCATAGCATACTAACTTTGTGAAAGCGCGGAGGCAAGAAAGATGTGAGCGCAAGTACAGATTAACGCTCAAAAAACATCAAAGCACAAATAAATGGAACAATTCCAAACAGCTTGTAAAATACAATTTTGATTTTATTATAATTCGAAAACTGTCCGTTTCTAAACGTATTTATGCAACACTTTTTTGTTTGTAAAGATCAGTACTACATACTTTTGATAAAATTAAAATTTTAGAATACTCAGACAACTTATAGGAATAATCTAAAAAGTAATTTAAAAAAATGAAGTTAATACACCTTGGCTCTAGGGTACAGATATTTTTTAAACCCACCGTGGCATTTGAAACTTTTTAAACAGCAACAAAATATTGGTGTATACATTTAAACAACTGATGATACATTTGTTCCAGAAAACACAAAGTCATTGGAATAGTTCCTTTCAAGTTAAGAAGGAAGAAGAAGTAGAAATCCATTTAGAAGATCATCATTTCGTCGATGTTAAAGAAGAAACTTCAACGAACGAATCTCAAATTGATCAATATTGTAACGGCCCTTTACAAATTTACACTGACAAGGAAAGCAAATCTTACGAGTGTAACATTTGTGGTTATAAATGTTCACAAAAGGGAAATGTAAAAAAACATTTTCTAATTCATACCGGCGAGAAACCATTTCAGTGTAACATTTGCGATTTTAAATGTTCGCAAAAAGTATATGTTAAAGTACATTTTCGGACTCATACGGGCGAGAAACCCTACGTATGTAGCATTTGCGATTATAAGTGCTCTGTTAAGAATAGTTTGAAGATTCACTTATTAACTCATACTGGCGAAAAACCGTTTCAATGTAGCATTTGCGATTATAAATGTGCTCAAAGAGTACATTTAAAAAAGCACTTACTAACTCATACGGGTGAGAAACCTTACGAGTGTACCATTTGCCACTATAGATGTTCCCTTAAGGGTAGTTTGAAAATTCATTTACTTACTCATTCAGGCGAGAAACCATTCGAGTGTAGCATTTGTGATTATAAATGTGCTCTTAAGAGTAACTTGAAGGTTCATTTGATCACTCATACAGACGAGAAAGCGTTTGAATGTAGCATTTGCGATTATAAATGTTCTGTTAAGAATAGTTTGAAGATTCATTTATTAACTCACACGGGGGAAAAACCGTATGAGTGTACTATTTGCGGTTATAAGTGTTCCGTTAAGAATAGTTTGAAGATTCATTTATTAACTCATACGGGGGAAAAACCGTTTCAATGTAGCATTTGCGATTTTAAATGTTCTGTTAAAAATAATTTGAAGATTCATTTACTTACTCATACGGGCGAAAAACCGTTCGAGTGTAATATTTGCGATTATAAATGTTCACAAAAGGTTCATTTAAAAAAACACTTACTAACTCATACTGGCGAGAAACTGTTTGAGTGTAATATATGCCCATTCAAATGTTCTGCTAAGGGAACCTTGACAAAGCATTTACGCACCCACACTGCTGAGAGTTAATTAAAAAAAAAAAAATGAATTCCGCTATATTTGCCAAGATCGGGAACTAAAATTAAACCGGGGAATTGCAACAATAATGCCAACTAAATGTGGAAATGTGTCCACTATGTAGGTTTGTTCCTTAGCAAATACTAAAAGTATTTTATTTGTTGTAATAATTAGAAAGTTTTTTTATATTTTTCTGAATAATTAAAGCTTGAATAGCCCCTGTAGTATTGCGACGTAAAGTCATATTATTCCCATTTTCCTGCAGCATCATTTGACCGAAACTTCTTAACTTCAAGCATGATGACCATCAAACTGTGCAATTGTTTTTCATAATTGTAAACCTGTACGCAGCGGATGAGTCCAAACTAAACGAAATGAGCATACAGTCCTGTTAGTAATGTAAACTGTACCTTTTCAAGACTTTTTCAGATAAAAATCGCTTTTACTTATTAGACATTTTTTATTGAAAATTTCATTCTCTTTGTTTTTGTTTATACACATTTTCTTATTTCGTTGCACCGTTTCCGAGATAAAATGACTTATGCCTGATTTCTTCACCTTGAGATATCTATCAGATAAGTATAACCAATGAAACAACCGTAAAAGTTATATTTATTCGATAGATATCTCAAAGTGAAGAAATCGAGCATTGAAAGTCTCGAAAAATATTTTCTAGTTTCCTTTATGTTCATATGATGTTAGTTATTCTGTCTCTTCTAAGCACTCTCGAGCTTCTTCGTAGATAGTCCATTTCAACTGCCAGCACCTTTCTTATGGAATCCTTCTGGTATTCAGTCATTTGACTGAATTTTTTGGCCGACTGGTTTTTAGCCGATAGACATTTGATCGACAGCCGTTTGACCGACAGTTACTTATCTGATGTGCTTAGGGACCTGTCCTCATAACCTTCAGTTATAGAAATATTCGTTGATTTGTATTGAATATTTCGTATTGCATGTTATTTAAATAAAACTATAATTTATTTAAATATTTATTTATTTTCCCAAAAATAAATAATATCGGCCAAAAACTGGTCGATCAAATGATTTATCGGCCAAAAACTGTTGACCAAATGACAGTGAATCCCTCCTTCCGCACCAACTCTTTTTCTAGCATTTTTTGCTCTTTGTCATTTTATCTTGTTCTTAAATAGTATTCTATTTCTTTGAATTAGTACCTGGGTTTTCTAAACACTAGACGAGCCGAGTAGCGTACCAACTATGCCGAGGGGTTGTTCACTCAGATTTTTTATGTACACAGATTATTATTATGTAATCAATTATTAAGATTATTAATAAATTATCGTGATTACTTAAGATTATTATTGATTATTAATGATTACTAAGACTTTTGTAATTATCTATAATCTATAGGATTACCTGATTATTAGTGATTATATTCATAATTATACTTGATTACTTGTAATTACTTGGTATTATTTGTAATTATATAATAAATTTAAGAGTAAAAAATTTTAATAACCGATGGCGCTATACTAAGTTTTTTTAAAAATAAAGATATTTTTTTGTATTTCCAATAATTATTTTCCAATTTCCAGTTTTTTAATTTAATAAAACATCAACAGATGGCGTTACATTACCTATTGTTTAAAAATCCACCAACAGATGTCGCTACTATATTGGAAATATTAGAAATACTTTATGAAATTGACGATGCTGATTATCATTTGACAAATCTGAATTTCAATCAACGATTTCTGAATATAACTTGACAAATCTGAATTACAGTTGACGGTTTCTGAATATCAGTTGACAAATCTGAATTACAATTTACAATTTCTGAATATCAGTTGATAAATCTGGATTATAATTGACGATTTCTGAATTATTGGTGGAAAAGGTGTAGAAGGGGAACTATGTGGACGTTTTTGAAAGGGGTCTTACCCTGATAGGCCTTGATGGCTGTCTTGGAGTGAACCTCTGTGTCAAACTTCTGGATCGTTGCCCTGGGCCAATTTTTCCGGGCACCGCCCTGGATAATTTTGTCAGGTGAACGCTTTTTGGGATATCCAACTAGCGTATATTGGTTAGACAGCTATGGTGCCGCCGCCTAGGCGGTGATTTTGTGCATAAATTAGGTTAAAATCTGGCCATAATTGACCAGAAGGTGGCGCGGCGTACGCTTATTTGGGATATCCAACTACACTGATAAAACAGAAGTTTTGAACCAAAACCTTTTATGCATTGTATATAGGCAAAGCATAAAAGGTTTTGAACTAAATTTTGAACTAAACCCCCCGAACTAAATTTCTGGCTACGCCACTGTTTACGGATACATAATATGTAAAATATTTTACATATTCTTCTCTTCTCTTGGTTACGATTCGTCTGCTTATCTGTATCCGTCTATCCTGGTCTCGTGTGATTGGTCCTGATCTTCTGTAATCAGAGGTTAGTCGCGATTTTCCATTGGGACGGAGGCTGCAGGATTGCTTTGGGCCTCTTATACCCAGATCCGGATTAAGGATATGCGAGGACCGGGGCTAACTCTTTTTGGAGGCCCCTTGGTCTTGCACGTTTTAATAAAATAAGCCGCAGGCGAAAATTTTTGAAAGTCAACCACGCTTAGATCAAATCTAAAATTTAGTGTAAATGTAAACTTTAGTGATTTAAATTTTGTTGCTTTAATTTTTTTGAGGCCCGGTGCTGCAGCCCCTTAACCCAGATTATCATTGAGCTGTCTGATTATCGGGTTTTCTGAGAACCACGAAGCTGCATATAGTCTATCCGCCGCACTACGGATAAACTTTTCGATGGACTCCAGTTTGAAGTCCTCCACGACCTGGAGTCTCTTTATCTGATTAAAAGGCGTAAAACTCCAAGCTCGTGCAGCGTTAGGTGATGATAGGCCTGACGATGGTTTTGACCAGGATCAGGCCATTTTCTATGCTTAACATACTTCTTCTGTTTATTAGAGAGCCCAGAACGAAATCGACCACTCCCCATTTTTAAAACAACTTCTATGTTCACCCTTTCTTTTGTTTCTAAAAAATCTTAGCGCCGTCACTGGATTTCTTTTAAGAAGAGTCCATCTTGAGCTTTCACTTCGCTATCGACACTTCATCGAATTTATATTGAAATAGGGGAATTCATTCCGAAGTGGCAGACGTATTGGTTTATTGTTATTATTTCCATATAATCGTATTTTTTACATTAATTGTAATTAGACACTTTGCAGAATTTGCAACCCTAACCTAGAAATTTATTGTAAAAATAGAAGTTTTGGTTCCAGTATGGACGGGAAACTTTTGGGAGAGTTGAATAAATTTGAAGAAAGTATCAATGGTTTGCAGGCTTCTAATAGTGGATATAAGGATGACAAAATTCCAAAATATGAAATGGAAGTCGAATCGAAAGATCTGGATCATTCCGTTGATAGGAAAAATGATAATCCGATTGCAGAATATCAACAGTATAGTACCGAGGTAAACTGTAATTTTGATTTAGTGTTGAATACATACAGTAGAAGCTCAAAGAAAATTCATACCATGTAACGGTGCATGTAATGCAGTTTAAATCTCGGGTTGTAAATATGTTACGGTCAATGATGACAATTAGGCCATTAACGTCAATGGCCGGACAATAACGTTAATGCCCAGCTTTGTTGGGCATTGACATCAATGACCATGCATTTTGAGCGATGTTGACATTTGAAGTTTCAAAATTGATTTTTACATCATTGTCCGAGCAATGACGTTAATGCCCAATGCAGGGTGGGCATTGATGAAATTACTATTCTACATATTCCATAAAATTCTATTACTCTTAGTGATAGCTGTCACACACGTTTTGCACTTCACCGAGTTCGGGCTTCTCTGGAGAGGTCGGGCCTTCCAGTCCAGGTAGATTGATTTCAGGGATGTTTTTAGGAAGAAGCACCAGGAAAGCGGGCCCGGAGCGCAGCGAAGAGCTGCGTAGCGTCAGTTTTGGCTAGCACAACCACGTAAAATCACGGATCCATCCTAAAATGAGTTTGCGTTTGTCTAAATTATCTTAAAAAAAGGGGCAGAGTTGCTGTTATTTTCACGGAACATTACATGACAAATAATTGTCTCGGGTTGAAGTGCATCGCCATTTTGCTATTCCTTATAGTATTTATTCTATTGTGTCGACCCATTATCCGGATTAAAATCACTCTTTATAATCCGTTAATCCGGGGGATTATTAATAGCATTAACTGACTATGTTAATATTAAATTTATTCAAAACGTAAGCTATATTTTCCTTCGTCAATATTCTTAGTAAGTAAACCACCTCGGCAGGTAAATCTCAGGTGTTTACAACTAAATAATATACAGGATGTTGCAAATAAACATGGATATATATCAGGTAATAATTATTTTTGTCGGTGTAAATGTCAAGCTTCGTTTAAGTTACTCGGAGAATGTAACTGTGCACGATCAGTATTGGAAATGTTCAAAATGTGTAAAAAGGAAAAAACACAAATTTACAAAAAAATGTGGATATAAGAACAAATATGGACTCGAACCAATCTTTCGGTCAATCTTTGGTTTTCCAGACTTTTTGACAAATAGCATAGATTACTATTACTGGGGCACGTGCCCCAGCTTACAACAAAATATAACCCCCTTGGCTACGGGCCTGTCTGGAATAGAAATTCTCCAGTAATAATTTACTGGCGATGCCCAGATAGAAATAAAAACTAGCTCTCTTTTTATTATCGGAGGCAAAAGAGCGCTGGTTTGGAAAATAAAAGAAATTGCTTCCTCTCTCGTTCAGTGAAATATAATATCGGCTATAACGATTAAACAAGAACTCGTAGCCACTTGCCTTAATATTATCGCTAATGGAGATTTTTTTTACCTTTTTATCTTCTGATTTATCGAAATGTCAGGGAAAATGTTTATTCTTTGTCAGGGAAAACCTGGAAAAGTCAGGGAATTTGATTTAGAAAATTCAGGAGGAACCCTGATATATTACTGCCTAATGCTTCTCATTACAAATGCTTTTCCAGAGAAATCTCTGGAATTCCTGGAAAATAACCGGAATTCCTTGAAAATCTGGGGAATTCTTTGAAAATAACCAGAATTCTTTGGAAATCTGAGGAATTCTTTGAAACTAAGTAGAATTCCTAGGAAAGCACTAGAATATTCCGGAATTCGTTGGAAATTATTGAAATTATTTAGATTGTCTGAAACTCCAAGGAAGTTAGAGCTTTTTTGATTTTTAAATGAAAGTCAGGGAAATTAAAACTTTAGGTCAGAGAAAATTATTATAAAGTTGAAAAAGAAATCCAATATTTAATTATTAAAATTTACAATTTTTGAAATTGATCGAGGTTTGAAAAGTCAGGAAAAATCTTCAATTTTTGCCAGGGAAAAGCCAGGGAATATATTTGAAAATTTTATTTTAAATGTAGCTTTAGTTTTAATTACCATATTTAAACTTTAGTTTTCAAATGCCGCCATTTTTCTAATCAATTACTTGAAGGTTTCGCTCTGTATCGTACTCGGGAAAATATAAAAATACCTCTTAGTGCGGGCTTGGATCTTCCAAGGCACTTGTTGACGCTATACCATCTCAGCTAGAAAAAATTGGATTTCTGTTGTATAAACTATCTGAAGTATTGCGTTCCGACTTCCAAATGCTGTGTTCTCAGAAACGGTTGCTCAAACCACATTTAACAAAAAACAAATGTTTGCTTAATTTTAGAGCTCTTTCGACCCATCAAAGCTTGTCCGGATCCTCAAGAAATCCTCCTCGTTAGATTCGTTCGAATTATATTTAAACCGGCAATAGCCGGAGACTTTATCATGGACTTCCAGTATGATTGTGGTTCTAGAGCCAATCTAATTCAGTTCATGGTGACTTATGGCATGGGGCCTCTTAGTACAGAGTCTACTCGTGATATGGGTAATTCCCCTATTGTAATTGATGTTAATTATAGTATACAGCACAGTGAGTTGGTTTCGGGATCTCAATCTGTTGTACTCGTTCAAATACATTGGGCACTCGGAGCCCGCCCCATCGTTGAGATTGTTTTCGAGATACACTTGTACGGGCTAGGTATAACGATTTTAAGTTGCTATACCTAGAACTTCGTTGAGAATTCACTTGTAAATCTTTTAATTTGTGTGGTCTCTGTGAAATGGTTGTAGGAACTCTTGTTTATCTCCTGCATAACAAGTCCCTTGGTAACTTGTGTTGCCAAGGTATCATTCCTGCGTGTGTGCACTCTCGTCGTTATCTAGATTTAGAACCGTAAATATATGCTGTGCACCAATGCTGTCGCAACCGCTACACACTTTACAGACTCATATTTATACTTCCTTATTACTTTGCAAATTTACATCTCTTACTGATAATACATTTGTTACAGCTAACCCCGAGTCATTCCAATAGCTACTTTAAAATTAAGAAGGAAGAAGAAGAAATGGAAATCAATTTGGAGGATCTGCATCATTCGATCGACATTAAAGAAGAACCTTCGATGACCGAAGCTCAAGTGGATCAAGATTGTAAAAAACCTTTTCAGTGTAACATTTGCGATTACAAATGTTCTCACAAAGGATCTCTCAAAATCCATCTAGTAACGCATACGGGGGAGAAACCGTACGAGTGTAATATTTGTAATTATAAATGCTCTCGCAAAGGAAGTTTGAATCGTCATCTATTAGTTCATTCGGGGGAAAAACCGTATGAGTGCAACATTTGCGATTACAAATGCTCTCACCAAGGAAGTTTAAATCATCATCTATTGACTCATACGGGCGAGAAATCATATGAGTGTAACATTTGTGATTATAAATGTTATCACAAAGGCAGCTTAAATCATCATTTACTAACTCATACTGGCGAGAAACCATATGAGTGTGATATTTGTGATTTCAAATGTTCTCAGAAAGGAAATTTGAAAATTCATATTCTAACTCATACAGGTGAGAAATTATTTGAGTGTAACTTCTGCCATTATGAGTGCTCGCATAAGGGAAACTTAAAACGACATTTACTGACTCATTCGGGCCAGAAACCGTACGAGTGTAATATTTGTGATTATAGATGTTCACAAAAGGGGAATTTAAAACATCATTTGCAAACTCACAAGGACGAAAAACCCTTTGAGTGTAACATCTGCAGTTATAAATGCTTTCGAAAACGAAAATTAAAAATTCATTTACTGTCTCATACAGGCGAAAAATCCTTCGATTGTAATATTTGCGATTATAAATGTTCACATAGAGGATATTTACGACAACATTTCCTACTAGCTCATAAGGACGAGAAACCGTTTGTGTGCAACATTTGCCAATATAAATGTTCTCGCAAATTAAGTCTGAATCGCCATTTACTGACTCATACAGGCGAGAAACCCTATGAATGTAATATTTGTAATTATAAATGTTCTCGAAAGGGAAATTTAAATCGCCATTTGCGAACTCATACGGGGGAAAAACCGTACCAGTGCAATTTCTGCGATTACAAATGTTCTCTCGAAAGCTCTCTGAAAACTCATTTGCTTACTCATACAGGGGTGAAACCATACGAGTGTAATATTTGCGATTATAAAGGCTCTCTGAAAAGATCTCTGAAAATCCATTTGCTAACTCATACTGGCGACAAACCATTTAAGTGTAATCTTTGCGACTACAGATGTCATCACAAAGGAAGTTTAAAGCATCATTTACTCACCCACACTGGCGAAAAACCGTATGGGTGTAACATTTGCGATTATAAATGTTTTCGGAAGGGAAATTTGAAAATTCACTTGCTGACTCATACAGGCGAGAAATCGTTTGAGTGCAGCATTTGCGATTATAAATGTTCACTAAAAGGAAATTTAAAAAATCATTTACTAACTCATACAGGAGAGCGACCGTTTGAGTGTAATATTTGTGACTATAAATGTTCTCGTAAAGGCAGTTTAAATCGTCATTTCCTAACTCATACTGGCGAAAAATTATTTACTTGTGAAATTTGCGAATACAAAAGTGCGCGGGAGGACGATTTAAAGGTACATTCCAGGATGCACACGGGGGAAAAACCGTTCTCCTGTGAAATTTGCGAATTTAAATGTTCCCGTAAAGATAATTTAAAAATGCATCTAAGAATTCATAGCACCGAGAAGCCTTTTGCATGTGAAATTTGTGAATATAAAAGTGCTCGACAAGCAGATTTGAAGATTCACTTAAGAACTCATTCAGGGGATCAGCTATTTACCTGTGAAATCTGCGATTATAAATGTACTCGGAATGGAAATTTAAAAATTCATTTAAGAACTCATACTGGTGGAAAACCGTTTATGTGTGAGATTTGTGGCTGCAAATACACTCAGAAAAGAAGGTTACTGAAGCACTTCAGAACTCATACTGGGGTGAAATAATTTCCATGTTGCAAATTGGCCGCAAGCTGAGAAAAAGTTTATATATAATTCCAGTTTAATTCCAAAAATTACAGTAATCCAATATAATTCCAGGAATTCCAATAATTTCACACTAATTCCGATAATTCCAATAATTTCACACTGATTCCGATAATTCCAATAATTTCACACTGATTCCGATAATTCCAATAATATCACACTGATTCCGATAATTTCCCACTAATTCGGATAATTCCACATTAATTCCAATAATTTCACACTAATTCCGATAATTCCAATAATTTCACACTAATTCCAAAGTAATTATAAATTAATTTCGATAATCCAATAATTTCACACTAATTCCGATAATTCCAATTTAATTCCGATAATTCCAATTTCACACTGATTCCGATAATTCTAAATTAATTCCGATAATTCCAATAATTTCACACTAATTCAAAAGTAATTCCAAATTAATTTCGATAATCCAATAATTTCACACTAATTCCGATAATTCCAATAATTTCACACTGATTCCGATAATTAAAAATTAATTCCAATAATTTCCCACTAATTCCGATAATTCCACATTAATTCCAATAATTTTACACTAATTCCAAAGTAATTATAAATTAATTGGGATAATCCAATAATTTCACACTAATTCCGATAATTCCAATTTAATTCCGATAATTCCAATTTAATTTCGATAATTCCAATAATTTCTCACTAATTCAAAAGTAATTCCAAATTAATTTCGATAATCCAATAATTTCACACTAATTCCGATAATTCCAATAATTTCACACTGATTCCGATAATTAAAAATTAATTCCAATAATTTCCCACTAATTCCGATAATTCCAATAATTTCACACTAATTCCGATAATTCCAATAATTTCACACTAATTCCAAAGTAATTATAAATTAATTTCGATAATCCAACAATTTCACACTAATTCCGATAATTTCAAATTAATTCCAATTTCACACTGATTTCGATAATTCTAAATTAATTCCGATAATTCCAAAAATTTCACACTAATTCCAAAGTAATTCCAATAATTTCACACTAATTCCGATAATTTCAATTTAATTCCGATAATTCCAATAATTTCACATTAATTCCAAAGTAATTATAAATTCATTTCGATAATCCAATAATTTCACATTAATTCCGATAATTCCAATTTAATTCCAATAATTCCAAATTAATTCCAATTTCACACTGATTCTAAATTAATTCCGTTAATTCCAATAATTTCACACTTTTTCCGATACTTCCAATAATTTCACACTAATTCAAAAGTAATTCCAAATTAATTTCGATAATCCAATAAGTTCACACTAATTCCGATAATTCCAATAATTTCACACTGATTCCGATAATTAAAAATTAATTACGATAATTCCAATAATTTCCCACTAATTCCGATAATTGCACATTAATTCCAATAATTTCACACTAATTCCGATAATACCACATTAATTCTAATAATCCAATAATTTCTCACTAATTCCGGTAATTCAAAATTAATTACACTAATTTCAGTAATTCCCAAACTGATTCCGGTAATTTCGATGTATGAATAGGCACATTCCTTATTTCTAACTGGCGTACGCAGTTATAAATGGAAAACTCTGTTTTATTTATTTAAACAATAATATTACAATAAAATATTAATATAAAACATGAACGCTTATTTTCTCCCATTTCTATGAGGCACTGGCACTGATCGTACTAATGTAATAATTATTATTAATCAAAAATTATCTGTCAATTGTATTAGGACTGAACATCTAATGCAATATCTGATACACAAAAAAGAAGCACCCCACACGCTTTTTATCACCATCGAAACCAGAAAGTGTAAGGAAACAAGTAAAACTAATTCCTTGATTACACGTAACGAGTACAGTGGAGACAGTGTTCTCGGCCAAGTGCTCGGTTGATTTAAACATATTACCAAGCATCCGGCCTAGTAGAATGGCGAGACAGTCGCTCGGAGCCTTTTCTACTTACTAGACCGAGTGCCCCCCCCCCTTCCCATCGGCCCTGCTCGGCATGTTTAACATTCGGTACGCACTCGCCACTTGTCAGCATGCACGCGCACCGCATCCACTTGACGTACTTCATTACCTATACTCTATTCATTTAGCACATGCAGCGGACAATAACAAATACATATGCAGTTTGCACATGATTTACGGGGAGGAGCTTGACAGAGAGAGACTAATCTAGGTTGCCTTGTATTTTTATTACAAATTCAAACGCCAGGGGAAAAATAATATGCACCTACTTACAATGAAAAACTGTAAATACGGACGGTATTATGTGGTTTTCAATCAAAATTGAATATAAAGCAAGAATGTGCATATCACGCAGTGATCATTTTTTACATCAGCTGCATGTGCTAAATGAATCGAGTATAGTGTTGGTGTTATCATTGTTATAAAAACGTCTAATAATAAATAGGAAAAGTGAACTGACTCGCCACAAAAGTCGAATATGTACGTATAAACACTCACTCACCCACACTACTCTCTCGGCCTAGTGACATTTTGCTGTCTCGCTACTGTACTCGTTACGTGTAATCAAGGCATTAATCTGCACAAAGCGGAAAATTACAAATTCCATTATTAACTCATGCTGATGCGGAGCCTGTGTTGTGCAAACTTACTGTATGACTACGCCTTTTCCACCAGTAATTCAGAAATCGTCAACTGTAATTCAGTTTGGTCAACTGATATTCAGAAATCGTCAACTGATATTCAGAAATCGTCAATTGTAATTCAGAAACCATCAGTTGATATTCAGGGTGCTACAGATTAAGGCAGAACTCTTTCCGACACAGTCAGTAGTTTGGAGTAAGGAGGAGATCTGGAAACAGGCAAACCTTGTACGAACGATTGACAGCAACTAGACTCGCTGACGAAATCGAGAAACGAGGTGGACTGAGCGAGAAACACTATGGCTTCAGTAAAGGACGATCTACCGAGAGAGAAGGAATATGGAAATTGGACGTTCTTCTCACATTCGACGTGAGAAACACCTTTAACTCTGCAGGGTGGAGGTTCATAGTGCAGAAGTTACAACATCGGAAAGTCTCCATGGACTTGATAGACATAGTAAAAAATTACCTCTCGAAAAGCACTCGGCTGATACAAAAAAAACTATACGAAGATGCCATACGCCAGCGGCGTTCCACAGGACTCAGCCTTAGGACCCCCCCCCCGTGGAGCATAATTACATAATCGCAATTTTTTTTAAATACATCCTGAATTTTTTTTTTGGATTAATAGCTTATGGACTTTGCAACCTCTGTAGCTACCATCGCAGTTACAGCTCTTGTTGTCTGGGCTCCTTTCGTTCCTTGGACAATATTTAGTTAAGTGCCTTCCTGCACACCTAACACAGTTTGGAGTTTTAAATAATTATTATAATTTAAAAATTTTAATTGATCCCGGCCACCATGTAGATTGAAATTTTGCATTACACGGTAGAATTAGTAGACTATAACCAGAAGACAAGTATTGAATGTGACGGAAAAGGATTTATTGAAGATGTAGGTTCTAAATATTTTTACTCGACACGGAAGGTTGAAATTTTTTTTTAAAGATTTATTTAATGTCAAGTTTTAAAAATATAACAAATATAATATTTATGCTCTTGCAACAAAATGAAATTTTTTATTACCACTGATCCGGATCCGTTACTGATTTTCCGTTTGATGTTTTTGCAGGAAATTAGAATACAGATTGTGTAAGTGGACCGTTTCTTGTGCCGAATAATGCTGATTGCTTTCTGCAAATTGTATAAATGTGTTGAACGCTTTATCGGCAGCACCCCAAGAGACAATATGATTTACGGCTTCTTCATCGGAAGTATTTTCATGTTCCGAATTTAACAAAGAATCAATTAAGTCATTATCGGTTATTGTGCAAGCAATGGCAGACTCCTCATCACATTTCAACCATTCGTCCACTTCTTCTGCTGTAATTTTGTATTCGGAATCTAAAGAAACTTTTCCAAGTGAGGCCACCATTTCTGTAATTTCTTCACAACAGTCATCCTGATCCATGATAATATTTGTGTCCAGGCTGGGTGTATTTTTGTTTAAATTTACCGATGTCCACAATTTCTTCCAGGCACAATGCAGAGTTTCTTTTTTAACCAGACTCCACGCACATGCAATGTTAAATATTGCATCCTTGATGTTAAACGAGTTTTGAAACGATCGAACTCTTCCTTCGTAATTTACAAGCCTTCGAAGGAAATCTCGCCGATAGAAGCATTTCATGTTTTGCACAACTCCTTGGTCCATGGGCTGGACGAAGGCTGTAGCATTTACCGGAAGGAATTTCACAAAAATATTTCCCGAACATAATTCTAGTTCGCTAGGGTGGGCACTGATGTTATCCAGCAACAATAAACACTTACTGTTTTCCGACAAGCCAACGCTTATAAAATGTTCTTTCACCGACGGAACAAAAATATCAAAAAACCAATTTTTAAAGATATCTTTCTTCATCCACGCGTTAGATTGCGTTACATACTCTACGGGTAAATGTCGAACATTTTTAAAAGCTCCCGAATGCTCATGTCGTCCGATCACCAACAATTTTATACGATGAGTCCCACTAGCATTCGCACAACACAACACCGTCAGCCTGTCCTTGTTGGATTTGAATCCCGCATTGACTTCGTCTTCCTCTCCAGCAAAAATTTTATCCGGCAGATAGCGCCATAACAGGCCCGTTTCATCTGCATTGTAAATCTGCTCGGGAGATAAAGAATTTTCTTCGACCAATTTGGCAAAAGTGTCGATGTATTTCTTAGCGACTTTCCTGTTCGACAACTTTTGTTCACTAGAGAGCTCCAATTTCCGAATGCCATGTCGACATTTAAACCTGGCTAACCAACCGTCCGAAAAGGAACATTTCTCCGACAGTTCCATTTTTTCGTAAAACTCCTTAGCCTTCTCTTTAAGTATTGGTCCGGTAATGATGGAACCGTTGGATCGGTTAACTACAAACCATTCGTATAAAATCTTATCTAGTTGTTCTAATTTTGGCTTACGTAAAATTTTTCGTTGTTTACTTGCTCTTGTGGATTCACATGTAGAGTGAAATTTAAGAAGTTTATCTTTCCGTTTGCGAATTTCGTACACCGTCGACGACGATATACCATAATCCTGCATTAGTTTTTTACGATTTTCACCATTTTCCATTCTATTGCACATATCAATTTTATCTTCGATTGTTAATATCATTCTTTTGTTTCGCTTTTTTCTTGTTTTACCTTCAGCCATGTTGAGTGTTAACTACGACAATGCACACACTGAAGCAAATTATAATAAAGTAACTTAAAAATAAAGAAATTATAACTTGGCATCCTTGACATAGAAAATAATTAAATGTCAAAAAATTGTGAAATAAACAATCCCATTTCGCACGCGACGTTGTCACGTTTACTTTCAATATCTCCCAAGGCAGTATTGTCAGATTGGGACTCAAAATTTTGTTGGTTTTTTTGACTCAAAAAATGAAAGTTGGAAATCGAAAGCTTTTTTCAGTGTTTCTTACGTAGTTTGAGCAGAAAATTCAAATGCCGTAGGAAGATAACTCGTAAGTATGGAATTTTTTATTTTATATGGCTTTAATCGTAGCAAATTCGGGGTGAATTTGTAATTTTGATGATTTGAATGCGTACAAATGTAACACCCGTCACCACGGAATGGCCCACTGATGAACAAAATTCATCACATTCATGAAGAAATTCATAAATGCTTTGATTTTGTTCATAAATACTATGAATTTCTCATCAATATGATGAATTTTGTTCATCGGTGAGCCATTCCGCGGTGACGGGTGTTACATTTGTACGCATTGAAACCATTAAAATTACTAAATTAGAACAAAATGTCGACATTTTGTATAATTTATTAAAATCATTATAAATTTTTATTTAATTTTAAATAAAAACACATTAGAAATTAATAATGCATATAGATGCAATATTGGATTTAAACTCTGTGACGGGTGTTACGGGTACTTTTGCAGAATATGCTACTTTGTTAACTAATCATCAAAGTTCAGCTAAATTACAAATTTTTGTCCCAAAATGTCACAAAATCGATATTTTGCGGAGGCATTATTTTTCATCTAATTTTTTTACAAGAAAAGTTTGTGACGGGTGTTACAAGATTTGTGACGGGTGTTACAAGATTTGTGACAAATGCAAATGAAACAGAGTGCAAATAAATTCTGTTCAATACAAATAAAATTCCTTGGTATAACAAAAATTTATTTAAATCAAAGGACATCTTAACTGAAGAAACCAAAAATTTTAGTTGCTTGTATCCGCGAAACTAACATTTTTGGTTAACTACAATAAAATATATAAAACCTTATTTTAATTTCAACAAATCTCTGTTTGAACTAAAATACTTTACCTAAATTTAACAAAATTTATTTGCTTGAAAAAAAATAATTCAAACTAAATGTTTTTTTTTTATTCAAAGAAACGCTTTTTCATGCGTATCATGAAAATTGAGAACATAAAGCTTGTTATTTTTCTATTTTTAGTGTATTTATTTGCAAATTATTTTTTTTCATTTTGGTATCGATCGATAAGGTTACCTCTGATTTCTTAAAATGTCTTAACATTTTTTTTAATTTACCAAGATTTGGAGCTTAAAGATTGGAGGTAAAGATTAAAGATCGGAGGCTAAAGATTGGAGGTTAGAGATTAGAGATTTAAAATTTGAAGTTAAAGATTAGAGATTGGAGATATTTAACCTCCAATCCCTAACTTCCAATCTCTAATCTCTAACTTCCAATCTCTAACCTCCAAGGTCTGACCTCCAACCTCCAATCAGTGGCGTAGCGTGGATTTCTGGTACCCGGGGCAAACCCTAAATTTGCCGCCTCGTTATTTTCGCAGTTAAACAAAAAAGTATTTCTTATATGAATTTATTAGATACTAGCTGGAAAGCCCGTCCGTGGAAGGACAGCTAGACGGTAGATCTCTTTTAAGCGATATTTATTTATTTATTTATTAGGCTTAGACACACTACAAACAGCCGAAACTAATTACATGAAATGTGTATAACAAAAGAAAAAAATTATACTATATACATATGTATATAAAACAAAAAAGCAAAAGAGCAAATTACTATATATAGAAATACATATTATGCAGGGACGAGATATCGTCTGTAACAGATCTCCGCAATATCTTTGAGGCTCGCATGGTTGATGTCGGTATCATCGGCGATGCTGTTGTAGTTGCGGCAACAGATGGAGATTGGAGATGAAGCTCGGTAGTTAGTACGACAGATCTTACAGTAAAAGAGGCTGCGCTGTCTAGAGCAACCTCTGGGTATGAGGAAGTCGATCTCAGCCATTAGAGAGGGACAATCGATTAAGTTTCTCAGAAGTTTACATAGAAACAAAACGGATGAAACAAAACGCCTGCTTTCCAGAGACATCAGATTGAACCGTTCAAGAAGAGCACGATGATCGAATCCCTGTGCAGGGTACACACCGTCCTGAAGAAATGCCAGGAATTTTAGGAATCGGCGCTGGACCGCCTCAAGCCGCTTGACATGGTATGCATGTATTGGGTACCAGATAAGTGCAGCATATTCTAGCCTTGATCTTACAAAGCTAAAAAATAGAAGTTTTAGGCACTGGAGGTTGCAAAGGTCATGTGCATTACGATAGATGAAGCCGTGCATGCGGGAGGCTGAGCCTAAGGCATCACTGATGTGTTCGGCGAATGTTAGACGTGAATCGAAGGTGACGCCGAGGTCGCAGAAAGAGTCACATCTCTTCAGAGAGGTGCCCTCACAAGAGTAAGGAAAATCAATTGTAGTCCTGCGGTTGGTAAAAGAGACTACCTTACACTTCGGGATTTGAAGATACAGACGATTACGTCTGCACCAAGAACCTATGGCATCCAGATCAGCTTGCAGTCGATAGCAGTCTTCCAGTGAGGAAATACGTAGGTAAATTTTAAAGTCGTCAGCATATAGCAATTTGCGAGATGTTACGTACCTAGGTAGATCGTTAATGAATAATATAAAAAGTAGAGTACCAAGATTTGACCCCTGGGGAACACCGGAACTAATAGTGAAGAGTGAGGACTTGTGACCACGATATTCAACAAATTGCATGCGGTCGAATAAATAGGAGCGGAAGAAATTGATTAGCTGAGTAGAGAAACCGAACGATGAGAGCTTGCTAACCAATATATGTAAGTCAAGTTGGTCGAATGCCTTCTGGAAGTCTGTGTAGATTGTATCAACCTGCCCCTGGCAGTCTAGGGTTTCAGAAACGAACTGTTTGAAAGTCGCTAGGTTGGTGACGGTTGATCGACCTCTCATAAAACCATGTTGGAAAGGAGACAAGGAACTCCTGACGTGAGCATAAATGTGGTCATACAAGATCCGTTCGAATGCCTTGGACAGGTTAGACAAAATCGAGATAGGACGGTAATTGCTGATTTCCGAGGGACTACCCTTCTTCAGTACTGGACAAAGACGTGCGACCTTCCAGGATTGTGGAAAAGTGGTAGAGGTTAAAATCAGGTTAAAAATGTGCAGTAAGGGATCTGCAAATGTCGATGCACAGTCCTTTAGTATGAAGGCAGGAATCCCGTCTATACCGCTGGTAAGTTTATTACTTGAACGTTTCAGAGCAGCAACAACATCCTCAATCGTGATAGTCGGGATGTGTATTAATAGGGATGGATTGATTTCGTCGCAAAATGAAGAAAAGGTAGCATCTGAATCAATATAAACTGATCGGAAGTAGTTTGCAAATGCGTTGACTATTGAGTCAGGATCAGAGTACTCGATACCATTTAACTGAAGTGAACCCGGTATTCTAGAGCCGCCTCTTCTATCTTTTATAAATGTCCAGAAATGAGAGGGATCAGAAGAGATTGCATTCGCAGAACGAGAGAGGTAATCCCGATAACACTCGGCAGTCTGCAACTTCACTTCAGCTCTGAGTCGCCTAAAAGATTCGTATTTTACAATCGAACCGGTCTTTAAGTAAAGTCTGTGATACTTCGACTTCAACCGGATATTAGCAATCAGTTCCTTGGTGAACCATGGAGGGTATCGTCTGTGTGACCCGTGGGTGCTCAGAGGGACACTCGCCCGAAAAACCCTGTTCATGATTAAGTGAAAAGCTTCGCAGGCCAGATCAACATCGGCGCAGGCAGAGATAGAGGACCAGTCTGCTTCATTAAATAAACGGTACATGAGAACAAAGTCAGCTTTCTTGAAGTCAAAGCATCCTGCCATATTAGGAACAAAACAGGGAGTGCAGGGATTCGACATTTGAACGGACACATCAAGCGATGGATGATACCCATCTTCCAGGAGCAATGCATCAAGACTGTGCGACACGAAGATGTTCATGTTGGATATGACTAAATCCAGGGTGCGGCCGATGGAATTACAGATGCCACTATGTTGAGACACGTCTAGGAACTGCATAAAGTTATGGATAGTAATACTTCTAAAATCGTCGATATCGGTGTTGAAAAGTGGTGCATTAAAATCACCTACAATAAGCAATTCGTCCACGGGAGAGAAGGAGGCCGTGGCAAAAAGTTCAAAAAACATGTCGTACTCTTCTGATGAAAGGCTTGGCGGCAAGTAAACTACAAAAATACGAACTTTATGCTGTTTATCCAAGTTCACCGTTACACCCACAACATCTACGGTCGGTATGCTCTGGCGTACGGCAGCAAGGTCGATTGGAATGGGATTAAGGGAAGAACGTATCGCAATCAGTACGCCACCCCCTTTTCCAACACCGGTGGTCTCAAAATCTCGGTCGCAGCGGTAAACGGCATACTTCCAAGTAGGAAATATTTCAGCGTCGGTGATGTCCGAAGAGAGCCAAGTCTCACTAAGACATATTATGTTTAGGTCCTGTGAGCACACGCTGTTCAAGAGCCGAAGAGTTTTCGTGCGTAGTCCCCGCACATTTTGATAATATATGCCGCTAAATATAGGAAGCACCCGTTGAGTGGGGGGAATACGGCCAGGGCTAATCGGACGACAAGAAGGAGAATTGTGTGTGACTGAACAGCCAACGTAAGGACTCCCACTCAGAGAAGCGAAGGAAGAGAGGCATGCAGGTGACATTAGGCAGCAGTCAGGCTGTCTCCCACTTTGGAAAAATTTCCGTTCTCGGTAAGATTGGAATTACGCGTGGATCTGAATCGCTTAACTGCTACGCGAGAAGGCCAGAATTCGGGTTTAAGTAATACATCGACAACCGAGGAGGGAACAGTGACAGCGTATCCCTTGTAGCTACCAGACCTAACCTTAAGCTCGGTACATTCAAGTTTGAGGTCTGGGGGTAATTTGGAGGACAAATTTGAAGATATGAACCCTGTGACCTGTTCGGGGGTGGTACTGAGGTTCAGCTTCGAGACATGGATCTTAATAAGAGGGTCATAAGAAGTAAGCGAGTTGTCGGCAGGTCTTGATCCGAAGATCGCACCTCGCGACCTACGGGAGTTACGATTATTAGAAGTCCGCTCTTTTGCATGGAAAGGAAGATTTGGAGGAACAGCGCCCAGGGCAGGTCCCGTCTTAAGAGGAGACTCGGCCTGTGAAGATTGTGAGACAGGCATAACTGGTGGCGTACGCTGTGATAAATTGTCCTTGATCTTGACAGATTCATTAAGCTGGACCAACTGAGTGGAGACATGAGAGGGGCCGCTATGGGACTGTTGGATAGTGGGCGTTCGTACATCAAAATGATCAGAAGGACCAGACGGGAGGTGATCAACGGTATGAGGTGTCAAAGCGCGGATAGACTCAAGTTCGATCTCCTTCGCCTTCAAGCACATCTCAAGAAGTACGACCTTATCATTCAGTAGCGAATTGGATGCACGTAGCTCACCGATGAGCTCCCTGTATAAGTCGAGTTGGTCAGTGTATATCTTCGGAAGGTCGAACTCGACATGACCGCCGAGGGGCAAATCGCAACACTTTCTATATTTTGCTGCGCAACTAGGATGGTACGGCACACCACATTTACTACAGGAAACACCCGAATTCGCGGCCACAGCAGACCTACACCTACAAACTCTGCCAGTCGGCATGGCAAATGTAAATCAATTACGTGAGAACGAACGAGAGGTGAGGACAAACACAATGGACACACGCTTCACACTCCAGAGCCCTTTAGAGTGACTAACAAAATACAGGTACAGGTGTGGGCTACGGGAAGGTAAAACAGTAGAGAAACAGTAGGATATAGGGTGTCAAACTACTATGAACAATGCAGTAAACAAAACTCACCCCAAGTTGTGGGTAATTTGCAGGTTAGGAAATTTTAGCGCACAAAAGCAACGATTCCCGGCCACAAAAAAACCAGGAGTGAAGATATCGGGAAGTCGAGCACACACCCAATCGATTCCAGCACACCGCCGAGCCGAGAAACCAGAGAAAATCACGATTAAAAACCAGAAAATCGGAAGCTATACTACATAGGAAGTGGCTCACGTCACGTCACGATATAATTATTAACATTTAATTTCGTTTCCCGACGCTGGGGGATTCCCCGTTTTTCCCGATTTTCCTAGAAAAATTATAAATTCTATATCTTCCCCAAATGTTCTAAAAGACTGGAAACCCTGCGATATGTACTGGAGGGTGTTCCACACCTCCCAGACCCCCCGGTTTACAATTTTGACTTTATATTTTTATATTATTTTTATAATTAACTTTCTAAGTAACAGAAAGTTGCTGCTAAACTCCATGAGTGGTATGGTAATTAAATAAATATGCTTTCCAAGTTTTAATTTTTTTCTAGCCGGATGTAAATTTCCCTCATTTCTACTAAAAAATTCAAATTTCTCGGTTAGTAATATATCTTAGTTAGTTTAATATATTTTTCGGTTGGTGAAATTGTAAACCGGGGGGTATGGATCACCCTCTAGTGCATATCGCAGAATTTCCACTCTTTTAGAATACTTGAAGAAAAGAGGGAATTTGTAATTTTTCAAATTTCGGCAGGAAAAATCGGGAAATTTGAAATTTTAAGCAAAAGTGAGGGAAATCAAAAGTATTTTTTTCCACCAAAAAATGACACGCTGTAGCAAGAGCAGCAGCAGCGTGCTGGGACTTTGTATCTCAGGATTAAAATAAAAAATTTATTATTTTATTCCTCGGCCATTCTCTGCCGCCCTCCACAGAAGTGCCCCTGACCCCCCCCCCCCACGCTACGCTACTGCCTCCAATCTTTAATCTCCAACATCCAATCTCTAACATCTAGTCTCCAACCTCCAATCTCTAATCTTCCAAACTCCAACCTTGCATCTCTGACCTCCAATCTCCAATCTCTAACCTCCAATCCCTAACCTCCAATCTCTAACCCCCAATCTTTAACTTCCAATCTCCAACTTCCAATTTCTAACCTCCAATATCCAACCTCCAATCTCTAACCTCCAATCTCTAACCTCCAATCTCTAACCTCCAATCTCTAAACTGTTTTCTCCAACCTACAATCTTCAACCTACAATCTCTAACCTACAATCTCTAACCTACAATCTCTAACCTCCAATCTCTAACTTCTAATCTCTAACTTCTAATCTTTAACTTCAAATCTTTAATCTCTAACTCAAACCTCCAATCTTTAGACTCCAATCCTTAATTTTTACTTCCAATCTCTAAACTCCAAATCTTGTCAAATTAAAAAAAATGTTAAAAAATTTTAAGAAATCAGAGGTAATCTTAGACAACACGCACACTGAAATGGTGATCAAGTGACGTGGCAGTGGCGTGGTGACCAAGTGGCAGGTGGAATCGGTAAAGCCCATGATAGGTAAAGCCAATGTAAACAAATGAAGATGCGCCCATTAAAATGGAGTGGCGATAGCGGTGGCGTAGTGTCAGTCTGGGGCCACTAGTCTCGAACTAGTGGAACTAGTTTGCACTACTCGGGGGATTTCATTTTTTTAAAATCAATGAAAGTGATAATCGTCGGGTTGAGAGTCGGCATGAACATGAAAATGGCAAAATAAGAGTATGCCGCTACCTTAATCTCCTGCGTCTGATGAGGATAAAAAAATGACTTGGTAATTTTTGAGGGAAATTACTTAACCCGCGATGGAATCGAGCTTAGTCTGATGAATGCTTGAAAATCATAATTTAAGTGATTCTACCTAAAATGCCCCTTATTGAAAGTCTTTACGGACCGCCCTGATCTAGTCAAGACGGCGGCGTCTGGCATTTGTTTCTGAGGAAATTGTATGTTGGTTTGTGTATGTAAATTATGATTAAAACCAGGGTATTTATCAGTAATTTGTATTTTTATCATTTAAGCAAAAGTAAGATTTTAATTAATTTTTGAATTATATTTGTACTATACTAATCCTAACCTAACATCTGTAGGATCGAAGATATCTCCCTCCGAACTTGCAACAATTTTCCCAATGTACTTATATCAACATGAACTAGATGACATTGTCTGAAGAATTTCAACAATTTAGCACAAAAATGAAAACGGAAGGAAGGGAACGAGAAGAATTACATCATTCCGTTGACATTAAAGATATTACTCCAGTTAACGAGGTGGTATTTTCCCAAAAATACGAATATGATAACAAAAAAATTAAAATTGAAGATATAGAAGAGATCGACAGTTTACATCATTCCATTGACCTTAAAGAAGAGACCTCACCAGGAGAGAGCGCAGAAATTAAGCCACCGTTAGAGTGCAACCTATGCGGTTATAAAACTTTTCGAAAATCTATTTTTCAAATTCACTTACGAAGACATACCGGAGAAAAACCGTTTGAGTGTAATATTTGCGATTATAAATGTAATCGTAAAGAACATTTGACTCGACATTTAAGAATTCACACCGGGGAAAAACCGTTTGAATGTAACGTTTGTGATTATAGATGTTTTGAAAAGAACCGCCTGATTCGACATGTAAGAACACATACCGGCGAGAAACCATATGAGTGCAATATTTGCAATATTAGATATTCTAGTAAAGCATACTTGGCAAGTCACTATCGGACTCATACCGGGGAAAAACCGTTTGGGTGTGATATTTGCGGTTATAAAGGCGTTCATAAACACCATTTGGTGGAACATATGAAGACTCATACCTGGGAGAATTTGGAAGATCATATCCAAACTCATACCTCAAACTCAAGTCGAACATCTCAAAAAGTGGTCGAAGAGTCATGCCATGTCAGGGAAAAACCGTTTCAATGTAAGATTTGCGATTATAAAACTTTTCGGAAAGGAAACTTGAAGGAACATTTGAAAAGTCATAGTGGTGTGAAGTCGTTCGAGTGCAACATTTGCGATTATAAATCTTCTCGAGAACAATATTTGAAACGACATTTACGAATCCATGCCGAGAGAAAACCAGGGGGGAAATCTTTGGAGTGTAACATGTGCGATTATAAATGTTTGCTAAAGCAGAGTTTGATTGGTCATTTACGAACTCATACCGGCGAAATGTTCGAGTGTGATATATGCGACTATAAAGGTCTCCGAACTGATGATTTGAAGCGACATTCACTAATTCATACCTGGTCGAAACCGTTCGGGTGTAATATTTGCGAATACAGATGTTCTCGTAAAGGATATTTGACAAACCATTTACGCACCCACACTGGGGGCAAACCTTTTGCGTGCAAAATTTGCGATTTTAAATGCTCCCGGAGTGGATGGTTAAAAAGTCATTTATTAGTTCATTCCAGTCTGAAACCGTTCGAGTGTAACATTTGTGATTATAAATCTTGCCGAAAACTGGATTTGCTAGCACATTCACGAACTCATACGGGCGAAAAGCTGTTTGAATGTTATATTTGCGGATATAAATGTAATCATAAAAACCGTTTAACAAACCACATACTAACCCACACTGGAGATAAGCCGTTTAAGTGCAATGTTTGCAATTTTAAATGTTCTCGAAAAGATTCGTTGAATCGGCATTTAACAATTCATACCGTGAAGAAAACTAAAGACAAGTTCGAGAAGAAGAAAAAGAAGAATATCTCTTCCAAGTCGCTGACAAATCTTCGCAATGGGCAAATACCAAGTATATGACTCACTGACTCACAGTCTTTTTCTTTCTTTCTTCTTTAGACTTGCGTTGACCTCTAGCTCTCTTCTATCGAAGAGCAGCCGAAGTCACTATTACTGTAAGCATATTATTTGTTTTACATCTGAGGTAGCTTGCTGGGCTCATCTCAGATGTGTGCGTAACCCTGTTTTCTTTGTTGATGAGGGCAAATCATCAACCCAGGGGGACTTTCGGTCTTTACTTGCCCTCCGAAGCATGGAGACGATCACAGAACTTTTAGACTCTTGCCGGATTCAAACTGGGAACCCTAGTGTCAGCAGTTATTCAGCTAACATACCAGGCTAAGGACCGTCTAATGACTCACAGTCAAATGTGTTAATTTTAAGTTAAAAAATTTAAACATTTTTAAATTAAGTTACAAATGTGTTAGTTCTAATTCGATTAAAAAAAAATATAGAGACCCCCCCCCCTTTATTTAATTTTATTAAAATTTGAACATTATACTTTAATTCTCATCAAAAATATATAGATGAGTTTTTTATTTTTCAATTTTCTGCCATTTTCTTGATTGTCTAGAATTCCTAAAATATCCTAGACTTTTCTGTGATTCCCCACTTGACAAGATTTCCTAAGATCCTGAAATTCTTTAAATTTTCGATATTTTTCTAAAATTTTCTATTTCCTAAGATTTTCTACATTTCCTAAGATTGTAAAATTATTGAAATTTTCTTGGATTTCCTAAAAAAAATTTAGGATTTCTTAAAATTTTTGCCGATTTCTTCAAATTTCCCGCTCGTTTTTACCAAATAAATAAAAAAATAATGGAGAAATTGTCATGCAAAACTAAAGGGAAATCAGGGTAAATTTGAGGAAATCTAGATTATTATACACCATCTTTTTTTGCTTTTTCTATTTTCTGAGATTTCAAAATTTTCTGGATTTTTCGAGATATCTTAGAATACCTTAGAATTTTCCATTTCCCAGAGTTCTCTGCATTTCTCTCGATTTCTTATTTACTAAAATTTTCTCGAGTTTCTTGAGATTTTCTCGAAATTTCTAGGGATTTCTTGAGATTTTCTAAGAATTGGTTTGTTGAGATGTCTTGGAATTTTCCAGAATTTCTTCAAATTTCCCTTCACTAATACACACAATTTTTCTGACGATTTCCCATTAGTTATGTACTAACTGGAAAATCGTAATATACAAAAGTGAAAAGAAATCCAAGCAAATTTTAGGGTATCTTAGGAAATTTTATAAAATCTTAGTGAAACTTAAGAATGCTATTTTCTTCCTAAGAAATTCTTAGAAAATCTTAGACTTCCTCAGACTTCCCCGGACTACCTCAGACTTCCCCAGACTTCCTCAGACTTCCCCGGACTTCCTCAGACTTCCCCGGACTTCCCGGGACTTCCTACAAGCTGTACACCTGACTTCCCGGGAGATTTACCCCTCGGATGAAAAGGTCAAAAACAAGTTCCAGATCAGCTTTGTCTTCAGTTCGGTCGATCAAACTGAATTAATGCATTTGGTTTAGAAATTCTGAGAAGTTCTTACTTAATAATACCGATCGCAGAATGTCTACTTAAACCATCTGTTTTTCAATCCGGGGGGTCTGGGGGGTATGGAATAACCCCCAGTACACTAGCAATAATTATTGTATTTAAAATGAAAACTCTTCACTTAAATTACTAACTAAGACAGAAAAACTGGCTCTAAGAGTTTTCTTTTTGAACACAATAATTGCTAATCTACCGGGGGGGTACTCCGTACCCCCCAGACGCTAAGTGGTTTGGGTAACCTAGCAAGAGAAAGAGAGCCACTGAACTTAAGATGACGTCCAGAATATAAAAGAAGTCAAAATAACTTCTAGATCAGTTTTGTCTTCATCTTGGAAATTATCTCAATCGGACTGAATTACTACCGAAATCCATAAATAAATTTGGCTCAGAAAGGCTTAAGAGTTCTTACTTATTAATACCTATGTCTGCTTAAACCTCCTGTTTTTCAATCCGAAGCCCCCTGCACGTAATGGCTAAATACGCCTCTGGGGCTGCCCTCCCCCTAAAAGCATTTTCTTAATACGCCACTGTCTTCATTCGTCTGTGGGACGTCTGAAATGACGTGTTTATGACGTACTTGCATGGGCGCCCGCAGGATTATTTTCAGGGAGGTGCATCTACACACTATACTATTAACTAATAAAATATAATTTATAATAGTTACAAGACCCTACACAGAAAAAAAAAATTTTTTAGAACTAAAATCTAAAATAAAATAAGTTAGCACAAATAAAATACACTGTAAGTATAAAATATCGCAAAACGTTTTTATGACATCATGAATGACCTATGACATCATCAGGCTCAAAACTCTTTTTTGGTTTTTAGTTCAACACCTGATGCTGCCATAGGATGGTGAAACTTTTGCGACTATTTTTTTGAGTTTTAGAAGAACTTCAAATAAACAAAAACATAGCAGCTCTACACGACTGCAGCAACTCCAGCAAATTTTCGGGCCCCTGGTATTCGAGTGTAACAGCATCGAAGGCCCAATTTTTGGGTTATTTTATCAGAATTTGATTTTTATTTTACGATTTTATGTTCTCTTTTTTCGGGCCCCTCTGGCTATTGGACCCTAAGCTATTTTAATGGTAAAATATGCCCTGTTAAGAGCTTGACTACATGATGTAGTCTTGATTTGAGAATAAAATAAAAGCGTGCACTGGGAGGTACTCCATACCCCCCAGACCCCCCGGTTTATCCTCCTTGTTTTGTGCCTCTTAAATTTAAATTCAAATTTTATTAAGTTGTAGAAGTTCTACAATATGGTTCAAGTTTTGGGTATCAAAGGAGTTAGATCCACTGCTGGGAGCATATGTAAGTAATTTAATTTTTGAATACCAGGGATTTGAGTCGTTGATCGATGGCAGAAACTATAATAAAACGGGTACGAGGTTAAACGTATTTATTTATTATCATAATTGATTATATTGGTTGAACTTTAGTGTAGCTATCGGCAAACCGGGGGGTCTGGGGGGTATGGAATACCCCCCAGTGTAAGGTTTACTTTTTATTCATGAACCTACAGTATTAGTTCTTCAGTACTGAAGAGTTTCTTAGTAGCCAATGCTGGGATCCTTGATTATGAGCGCCGTATTTGGAAGTCGCAGTTTTGAGAAGAAGAGGGATGGATGTGGAAAGGAAAAAATTCGAATTTCGGTGTATTTTCTTTTATGGCAGGAATTTTTGATGCCGGCGCCCATGCGTTTTTGATTGTCTTGTAAGACTTTCAGGGTACGTCTTTGGTGACGTCGTATAGTCGTCCTAAAATGACGTCTTTGGGCTGTGACATTAACCTGTAACTTTTCCGTAAGTTGTTTAATTGCTTAATACGCCCCTGCCTGGTGTTTGACTGGGGGGGGATTTGGAGTGTGCGTTTTGAAAACGCAATAGACTATTTCCGGGGAGAATTTAATGTGAACTTCGAGGTGTATGACGTGTTTTTCGTGCTCGTCAATTTAAGTAAGTTCTTTTACTTTTTATTTTGAAATTTTGTGCGGAGACATCTAATTTTGAGATGTTCGATCTGTTGTTGTGCTGACTGGAGATCCATAATTGCTTCCGAATTGCCAAATATTATATTTTAAATAATTTGCTATGGCGAACAATTGGTTCGACAATTAGCGTATTGCTGCCCTTTCTCAGTTATGTTTCTCCTAAGGATAATAATTGAGACGAGTAGCTGCGACTTTTTGGCGTTTGGTTGCAAATGCCGTTTGGTAACACACTTCTTGCAGAGATTATTATTTTCGTTATTGATATCTTGATTCGGAATCTTCGACCCTTGCTGTCCGCAATAATTACAGCTAGTTCAACATCTTGGGTATCTACAGTAAAAAAAGCTGGAAGGTCGTTTTCCCAGCGTGTAGAGAGAAATTCTGGAGCCCCCATTTGGGGGGGAGGAATTGTTTGCTTTCCGACCTGGCTTATGGTTGGTGCTGACAGTTATCAGCTATCACCTTGGGTGGATTTTTATGCTGAACTGACGGGCACGTTTCGTATGAGGGGTCGGAGATTGGGAATTCGGTAGGTCCCCGAGGGGTGAAGGAATTTTTTATTATTACACAGTACGTCATTTATTTGGTCATATGACGTCACTACTGACCAATTATCGACGACAATATGACGTAACCATGTCAACTGGGTTAAAGGGACTCCGAGCGAAGCAGCCAAGGAGCGAAACTTTCAAATACGCAAACAGAATAATTGCAAAACGAAATAATATGCAACCGACCATTTTGTCGGTTTCATAGCAACATTTCGCATCCATCATCAGTGAATTTTTAAAAAGCGCGCCAAAATATAAGGCCACAACATGGCGTCGGCTTCGTTTCGCACAGCTGCAGAGACGATGAGTAATATTTGTATAACAAAAGCCGTCAGCTGTAGAATTATACAAAAGTAGGTTGTTCATCGACAGACGCCATTGAATAGCAGTAAAAAATACTGTAGGTAAGTAAATCACTTGTAAAACAAAACTATTTTCTCTTGAACAGAAAATTAACCTCAAAATTTCTCATAATATGAAAATTGCAGGTTCTATCGTTGCTTGTATAATCAATCGATCGACGATTGTTATTATGTTGTTAAAATTCAAGTAATATAATATTCAGAGCTTCGGTCGAAGAAAGGTTTCAACTTCGGACGTTATCACTCGTAGGAGAATTACAGGTATCGAAATACTGATTCTACCGTGGCTTGTGTAATTAATCGATTAATTACGATCGAAGCATAGAAAAATATATGGTAAGATATTCTAACGAATTATATTAACTTTAATTCGTCGATGTATATATAGCTATAAAATTATTTCAGTCGATATGGACAACGTGGGATGTTCGGAAGAATTTCAAAATTCAAAGAAAAAAATTAAAACGGAAGCTGTAGAACTAGCAGATTTATATTATTCCATTGACATTAAAGATGATGCTTTGATTAATCGGAAGACATTTTCGGGAGAATTCGAATTCGGAAACAAAAAAATTAAAATTGAAGATACCGCGGAAGAGCTGTCTGATTTACATCATTCCATAGACATCAAGGAGGAGAGTTTACCTGAAGAACCCACAACAGTCCAAACCGACACACAATTGTTTTGGTGCCACATCTGCGATTATAACTGTTCTATAAAACATTCGCTGAAACTGCATTTACGAACCCATACGGGTGAGAGACCTTTCAAGTGTAGCATTTGCAACTATAAATGTTCTCGCAAAGGCAGCCTAAGTCGTCATTTACTGAGTCATACGGGTGCGAAACCGTATAAATGTAACATATGCGATTACAGAGCTTCTCACCAATCCAGTCTGAATTATCATCTGAAAACTCATACAGGCGAGAAACCGTTTAAGTGCAGCATTTGCGACTACAAATGTTCAGTAAAACAATCTCTTCAAATCCATTCAGTAATTCATACGAATGAGAAACCATATGAGTGTAATATTTGCAACAATAAATTTTCTGCAAGAGGATCTCTCAGAAGCCATTTACTAACCCATACAGGCGAGAAACCATTAAAATGTAATTTTTGCAAATTTAAATGTTCTCGCAAATCAAGTTTGAAACGTCATATACTAATTCATACAGGTGAGAAACCGTATAAATGTACTATTTGCGATTTCAAATGTTCACAGCCAGGAGGGCTAAATTATCATCTTGCAAATCATACAGGCGAGAAACCATTTGAATGTAACATTTGCGATTATAAATGTTCAGTGAAAGGATCTCTCAAAATTCATTTACTAACTCATACGGATGTGAAACCGTATATGTGCAACATGTGCGATTATAAAACTTTTATAAAGGGATCTCTTAGAAACCATTTATTAACTCATACTGGTGAGAAACCGTACAAGTGTAACCAATGTGATTATAGTTCCGCCCGCAAAAGAAGCTTAAATGGTCATTTACTTTCTCATACGGGTGAGAAACCGTATAAATGTAATATATGCGATTTCAAATGTTCTCATCAAGGAAGTTTAACTTATCATCTTTTGTCTCATACAGGCGAGAAGCCGTACGAATGTAACATTTGCGATTATAAATGTTCAGTAAAAGGATCACTCAAAACTCATATATTAACGCATACGGGCGAAAAACCATTTAAGTGTAGCTTTTGCAAATATAAATGTTCAACAAAAGGTTCTCTAAAAAGCCATCTACTGACTCACACAGGAAAGAAATCGTTCAAGTGTAGCAACTGCGATTTTAAATGCTCAGGAAAAGCATATCTCAAAATGCATTTACAAATTCATACTGACGAAACACCGATTGAGTAAAACGAAAACTGCATTGTAGTAATATAAATTGCTGAAGACTTTTATTGATATTTTTCTATTTCGTTGCACTGTTTCCGAGTTACAGTAATTTAAAAAAGTCTCCATTAAATACATAAAGTATTGTCGATATATATCTATATCTCAGAAACGGTGCAACAAAATAAAAAAATGAATAAGAACTTTTTCTTGCAAATTTCATTCCCTACATTTTTGTTCATATACATTTTTCTATTTTGTTGCACTGTTTCCGAGATATTTACAGATGACAATATATTTTTGTATTTTACCGAGTCTTTTAAATCACCGTAACTCGGAAACGGTGCGACGAAATAAAAAAATGTATATGAACAAAAATGAAGTTAATGAAATTTGCAACAAAAGATGTTTAATAAGTATTGCTGTAAAAGCGATTTTTGTGTCGAAAAAAATCTAATGTAAGACTACGGAGACTAATTCGGCGTAAACTTCCCACTAGCTTGAATTGGCTACCAAATCCACATTGATGTTTTTTTAATATTATGTGTAATTTTTTGTAAACAGTTTACAATTTTGTTTCAATTTTGTAGAATTTGAATTTACACGTCTTCCCGCTAACAATTTAAGTTGGCATTGTGAGATCTTGGGGAAGACTAGGTGTTTGCAGTTAAATTTGATTGTATTTCCGTTTATAATTATGATTTAGCTTAAAATTTTGATTTTTGAGAATAAATGTGATTTTATTTACGTAAGCGAATTTATTTCATTTATTTGGGTTTGAAGTTGTCCCATATTGGATGAAATTAAAAATGTAAAAAAAAAAAATTAAAAAAAAAAATTAAAAATTAATAGGAAGTTAAAAAGTAAATTTTGATATCTTGAACATTATATTTGGAATAATTAAAAGCACTAAAATTTAAAGGTAGGTAACATAAAGTTTGAGTCTCATTCTCACAAAATATCGATGGATCAAGGGGTAAATATCTGAAAATTATTTTGTACACAGGTCTCGGAATTCCAATGATTTCCATGGAATTCCAAAGATTCTCGAATAAATAATAATTTAGATTTTCTTTGAGATTTTTTAGATATTTCTATTTCTTGGGTTTCTTGGGATTTCTTAACATTTTTCCGGTTTTTCATAGATTTTCTTTTACTTGTACTCCAGATTTCTCCTTCGATTTTAACTAAGTGGAAAACCAGAAAAATGTTAAGAAATCCCAGGAAATCCAAGAAATAGAAATATCGAGAAAATCTCTGAAAATTCAGGGAAATGTAGAAATTCTAGTATGTTATCTTAGAAAATCCAAAGAAATCTCAGAAAAATCTCTAGGATATTCTAGATTTCTTAATATATCCTAGAATTTTCTACATATTCTGGGATTTTCCATTTCACAAGATGTCCTAAGAACTTGAAACTTGTTAAAATTTTCCGAGATTTCTTTGGAATTTCTATGATTGTCTTGTAATTTCTATTTCTTGGATTTCCTGGAATTTCTTAACATTTTCCGCTTTTCCCTAGATTTCCTATTACTCGTACTCCAGATTTGGCCTTCGATTATAACTAAGTAGAAAAAATGTTAAGAAATCCCAGGAAACCCAAAAATGGAAATATCAAGAAATTCTTTGAAAATTCAAGGAAATGCAGAAAATCCTAGGATATCTTAGAAACTCGAGAAAATTCAAGGAAATCTCAGAAAAATCTAGAAAGTTTCAGGATCTTAGGACATCTTGTGAAATAGAAAATCCCAGAAAATGTAGAACATTCTCGGATATTTTAAGAAATCTAAAATATCCCAGAATTTTAAGAAATTTTGAATATCCTAGAATTTTAAGAAGTCTAGAATTTTCTACATGTTCTAGAATTTTTAAAGTTTTCTGAGATTTCTTTGGATTTTCTCGAGTTTCTAGAATATTCTACATTTCCTTGAATTTTCAAAAATTTTCTTGATATTTCTATTTCTTGGATTTCTTAACATTTTCCGCTTTTCTCTAGATTTCCTATTTGGAAATCCAGATGTGGCCTTCGATTTTACCTAAGTGGAAAACCAGAAAAATGTAAAGAAATCCAAGAAATAGAAATATAAAATTTTTTTTGAAAATTCAAGAAAATGTAGAAAATTCTGAGATATCTTAGAAGCTCTAGAAAATCCAAAGGAAATCTCAGAAAAATCAAGAAAGTTTCAGAATCTTAAGACATCTTTTGAAATGGAAAATCTCAGAAAATGTAGAAAATTTTAGAATATTTTAAGAAATCTAAAATATCTTAGAATTTTAAGAAATCTAGAATTTTCTGGGATTTTCCATTTCACAAGATGTCTTAAGATCCTGAAACTTTCTAGATTTTTCTTTGAATTTTCTAGAATTTCTAAAATATCCTACGATTTTCTACTTCTTGAATTTTCGAAGATTTCTTGATATTTCTATTTTGGATTTCTTAACATTTTTTCGATTATCCGTAGATTTCCTTTTACTTATACTCCAGATTTTCTCTTCGATTTTAACTAAGTGGAGAACCAACTGGAAATCGTCATATACAAAACTAATGGAAAATTTGAAAAAAAATTTATTTCCTTTGATATTTCTTTTTCTCAAGAATTTCTTAAAATTTCCTAGAATTTTTGCATTTATTTGGATTTCCTATACTAAAATGTTCTTGAATTTCCTGAGATTATTGAAATTCTTAAAATTTCCATGAATTTTTTGAAATTTTCTAAAATTCTAAAACTGAGATTTTTTGGAATTTCCTCGAATATCTTCAGATTTGTCTTCACTAGTACACCAGAGGTTTTTTGGTGATTTCTCCAAAGTTTGTTGTTGGAAAACCGAGGGGATATCGTGAAATACAAAAGTGAAGGAAAATCTTAAAGGAATAAAGCGAAAGGACTACAGTGTAAAAGGTAATTTGACGAAAATCATACTCATCTGAAGTAATAACTAACAAAGGATTTTCTTTATTATTGCAGGTAGGGTCCACTTCGTGGGTTTAGCAGCAATTCAGGTTAGTAAAATTTTCTCTCCAGTGATGTAGCCAGTGAATTGAGTGAAATAGTGCAAAAATGCATTTTCTTTTAACTGCACGTAAGGTAGTAGAGTAAAAAAAGTGATTTTTTACGTTCTGAAACAATAAATTTTTGTTCAGTGTATTTGGGTTTCTTCAGCATAATTTTAATTCTTTCTACAAAAAAAATGTGAAATTGACAAGGTAATTAAACAAAGTTTCGCTTGGTATAATATTTTACTAGGTTTAATATTTTCCAAGACAGGGGGTGGTAAAATCGCGGATTTGTGTGTAAATGTTTTACACTTCCAAGTAGTTTGGTACCGAATCGTCCTTGCACCGAATTGCCCTACACCGAATTGTTTTTCGCCGTACTAGCTACGCCGGGTCGGCTGTACCAAACCGGCTGCGTCGGACCGACTGCGCCAAAAAGTCCCATTCCCGCCCCGCTGCGCCCTGCCGCTACTGCACCACCGGAAAAATGAATAGGTACAAAATTGAAGATAATGAAATTTGCAATAATTATATTGCAGTGTTCAGAATGCAAGCAATCGAGCAATTGAAAGTTAAAGGACTTCAGGTGTTGTTATGTAATTGGGAAAAGTGCGTGTACAGGCGAATGAAATAAATGATAACGAATCGCATTATCATTAACAAGCATTGACTTGAAAAATTGAATGTAATAAAAAAATGAAATTGAAAGAATAATAAAAAAAAAAAAAATCGGTTGACGACAGAACCTCGAAGAGGAAGGTCGTTCGTTACGTGTGATCCTCAGAAAACCTGAGGAAAACCACAAAGTGAAAATAAAAACAAAATATTTTGTAACGAAAATAACAAATCCAATTTTTGCACGAGAACGAGGTGTGATTTTGGACAAAACATTTAGAAGTGAAAGGAAGTTAATCTGGGATTAGCTGGTAGTGGTTCCATTTAACGCGAAGAGGATAGCAGGAGATTCGCATCTAATTTGATGTGGACCCTTTGGGTCGAATATAGATAAAGATAAAGACAGGTTTGCATAATCACAATTATAGTGTTAAACGTGTTCCTTGCTGCGGATAAACTGATACTTAAATATAAAGCGCAATTGGGGAAATGAAGGAATCAAATAATTAAAAAATTGTAATTCAATTGTTTATTTGTTTTTAAAATAAAACGTAACATTCACAAAAATTTATTCTTTGAAAAATAAAAATAAATAAAATTCCATTAATTTGATCCACAAAGAGTGGAAGCTGAGGTTCGATAAGCTGTGCATTCATTGCACAAGCAAAATAAGTATGGGATTTTAAAGATCTTCAGTCTTTAACAGTGCAATATGTTTAAGAAGTTTTAATGTAAAATTGATTTTTATGACTTCAAAACGTACAATTTACATTGTTAACATAGTAGATTCTGTAACTGTAAATAAATTAAACCTAGAAATCTGATTTTAGGTTTTTTTTTGATAAAATAAAATTTTCATTAACTGATCTTTCTTAGAAACCTCTTTCTTTAAGGCGCGTTCTTACGATTCAAGTTTAATTGACCGATTACAGTTGATCTTCAAAAGTTGAATGAAATCTGAAGTGAGAACCCTTGTAGATGACCTAAAAAGTTGTTCAACTATTATTAAAACAATTGTTATTTCATTCAACTCTTGTTGATCAGCAATAATCGGTCAATTAAACTTGTATTGTGAGAAAGCGTCTTTATAGTTGATTCACAAAAGTTGAATAAAAAATGAACTGGGAACCTTTGTTGATGAACTAAAAAATTGTTCAACTGAATTAAAACAAAGGTTATTTTATTCAACTTTTGTTGATCAGCAATAATCGGTCAATTAAACTTGAATCGTGAGATCGCGCCTTTATAGTTGATTCACAAAAGTTGAATGAAAATTGAAGTGTGAAGTTTTGTTGATGAACTAAAAAGTTGTTCAACTATTATTAAAACAATGGTTATTTCATTCAACTTTTGTTGATCAGTTATAATCGGCCAATTAAACTTGAATCGTGAGATCGCGCCTTTATAGTTGATTCACAAAAGTTGATTGAAATATGAAAGTGTAAACCTTTGTTGGTGAACTAAAATATTGCTCTACTGCATTAAAGCAAAGGTTATTTTATTCAACTTTTGTTGATCAGTTGATTTACAAAAGTTGAATGAAATATGAAGTGTGAACCTTTGTTGATGAACTAAAAAGTTGTTCAACTATATTAAAACAATGGTTATTTTATTCAACTTTTGTTGATCAGTTGATTTATAAAAGTTGAATGAAATATGAAGTGTGAACCTTTGTTGATGAACTAAAAAGTTGTTCAACTATATTAAAACAATCGTTATTTAATTCAACTCTTGTTGATCAGCAATAATCGGTCAATTAAACTTGAATCGTGAGATCGCGCCTTTATAGTTGATTCACAAAAGTTGAATGAAAAATTTATTGTGAACGTTTGTTGATGAACTAAAAAGTTGTTCAACTATATTAAAACAATGGTTATTTCATTCAACTTTTGTTGATCAGTTGATTTACAAAAGTTGAATGAAATATGAAGTGTGAACCTTTGTTGATGAACTAAAAAGTTGTTCAACTATATTAAAACAATGGTTATTTCATTCAACTCTTGTTGATCAGCAATAATCGGTCAATTAAACTTGAATCGTGAGATCGCGTCTTTATAGTTGATTCACAAAAGTTGAATGAAAAATGAAAGTGTGAACCTTTGTTGATGAACTAAAAAGTTGTTCAACTATATTAAAACAATGGTTATTTCATTCAACTCTTGTTGATCAGCAATAATTGGTCAATTAAACTTGAATCGTGAAATCGCGCCTTTATAGTTGATTCACAAAAGTTGATTGAAATATGAAAGTGTAAACCTTTGTTGGTGAACTAAAATATTGCTCTACTGCATTAAAGCAAAGGTTATTTTATTCAACTTTTGTTGATCAGTTGATTTACAAAAGTTGAATGAAAAATGAAGTGTGAACCTTTGTTGATGAACTAAAAAGTTGTTCAACTATATTAAAACAATGGTTATTTTATTCAACTTTTGTTGATCAGTTGATTTATAAAAGTTGAATGAAATATGAAATGTAAACCTTTGTTGATGAACTAAAAAGTTGTTCAACTATATTAAAACAATGGTTATTTAATTCAACTCTTGTTGATCAGCAATAATCGGTCAATTAAACTTGAATCGTGAGATCGCGCCTTTATAGTTGATTCACAAAAGTTGAATGAAAAATTTATTGTGAACGTTTGTTGATGAACTAAAAAGTTGTTCAACTATATTAAAACAATGGTTATTTCATTCAACTTTTGTTGATCAGTTGATTTACAAAAGTTGAATGAAATATGAAGTGTGAACCTTTGTTGATGAACTAAAAAGTTGTTCAACTATATTAAAACAATGGTTATTTCATTCAACTCTTGTTGATCAGCAATAATCGGTCAATTAAACTTGAATCGTGAGATCGCGCCTTTATAGTTGATTCACAAAAGTTGAATGAAAAATGAAAGTGTGAACCTTTGTTGATGAACTAAAAAGTTGTTCAACTATATTAAAACAATGGTTATTTCATTCAACTCTTGTTGATCAGCAATAATTGGTCAATTAAACTTGAATCGTGAAATCGCGCCTTTATAGTTGATTCACAAAAGTTGATTGAAATATGAAAGTGTAAACCTTTGTTGGTGAACTAAAATATTGCTCTACTGCATTAAAGCAAAGGTTATTTTATTCAACTTTTGTTGATCAGTTGATTTACAAAAGTTGAATGAAAAATGAAGTGTGAACCTTTGTTGATGAACTAAAAAGTTGTTCAACTATATTAAAACAATGGTTATTTTATTCAACTTTTGTTGATCAGTTGATTTATAAAAGTTGAATGAAATATGAAGTGTGAACCTTTGTTGATGAACTAAAAAGTTGTTCAACTATATTAAAACAATGGTTATTTAATTCAACTCTTGTTGATCAGCAATAATCGGTCAATTAAACTTGAATCGTGAGATCGCGCCTTTATAGTTGATTCACAAAAGTTGAATGAAAAATGAAAGTGTGAACCTTTGTTGATGAACTAAAAAGTTGTTCAACTATATTAAAACAATGGTTATTTCATTCAACTCTTGTTGATCAGCAATAATTTGTCAATTAAACTTGAATCGTGAGATCGCGCCTTTATAGTTGATACACAAAAGTTGATTGAAATATGAAAGTGTAAACCTTTATTGGTGAACTAAAATATTGCTCTACTGCATTAAAGCAAAGGTTATTTTATTCAACTTTTGTTGATCAGTTGATTTACAAAAGTTGAATGAAATATGAAGTGTGAACCTTTGTTGGTGAACTAAAAAGTTGTTCAACTATATTAAAACAATGGTTATTTCATTCAACTTTTGTTGATCAGCAATAATCGGCCAATTAAACTTGAATCGTGAGATCGCGCGTTTATAGTTGATTCACAAAAGTTGAATGAAAAATGAAAGTGTGAACCTTTGTTGATGAACTAAATAGTTGTTCAACTGAATTAAAACAAAGGTTATTTTATTCAACTTTTGTTGATCAGTTGATTTACAAAAGTTGAATGAAATATGAAGTGTGAACTTTTGTTGATGAACTATAAAGTTGTTCAACTAAATAAAACAAAAATTATTTCATTCAACTTTCGTTGATCAGCTATAATCGGTCAGTTAAACTTGAATCGTGAGATCGCGCCTTTATAGTTGATTCACAAAAGTTGAATGAAATATGAAAGTGTACTTTTGTTGGTGAACTAAAATATTGTTTAACTGAATTAAAGCAAAGGTTTTTTATTCAACTTTTGTTGATAAGTTGATTTACAAAAGTTGAATGAAATATGAAGTGTGAACCTTTGTCGATGAACTAAAAAGTTGTTCTACTATATTAAAACAATGGGTATTTCATTCAACTCTTGTTGATCAGCAATAATCGGTCAATTAAACTTGAATCGTGAGATTGCGCCTTTATAGTTGATTCACAAAAGTTGAATGAAATATGAAGTGTGAACCTTTGTTGATGAACTAAAAAGTTGTTCAAATATATTAAAACAATTGTTATTTCATTCAACTCTTGTTGATCAGCAATAATCGGTCAATTAAACTTGAATCCTGATATCGCGCTTTTATAGTAGATTCACAAAAGTTGAATGAAAAATGAAAGTGTAAACCTTTGTTGATGAACTAAAAAGTTGTTCAACTGAATTAAAGCAAAGGTTATTTTATTCAACTTTTGTTGATCAGTTGATTTACAAAAGTTGAATGAAATATAAAGTGTGAACTTTTGTTGATAAAAAAGTTGTTCAACTAAATAAAACAAAAATTATTTCATTCAACTTTTGTTGATCAGCTATAATCGGTTAATTAAACTTCTATCGTGAAAACGCGCCTTTATAGTTGATTCACAAAAGTTGAATAAAAATTGAAGTGTGAACCTTTGTTCATGAACTAAAAAGTTGTTCAACTGAATTAAAGCAAAGGTTATTTTATTCAACTTTTGTTGATCAGTTGATTTACAAAAGTTGAATGAAATATGAAGTGTGAACCTTTGTTGATGAACTAAAAAGTTGTTCAACTATATTAAAACAATGGTTATTTCATTCAGCTCTTGTTGATCAGCAATAATCGGTCAATTAAACTTGAATCGCGAGATCGCGCCTTTATAGTTGATTATCAAAAGTTGAATGAAATATGAAGTGTGAACCTTTGTTGATGAACTATAAAGTTGTTCAACTAAATAAAACAAAAATTATTTCATTTAACTTTCGTTGATCAGCTATAATCGGTTAATTAACCTTGTATCGTGAGAACGCACCTTTATAGTTGATTCACAAAAGTTGAATGAAATATGAAGTGGGAACTTTTGTTGATGAACTAAAAAGTTGTTCTACTATATTAAAACAATGGTTATTTCATTCAACTTTTGTTGATCAGCTATAATCGGTCAATTAAACTTGTATCGTGAGAACGTGCCTTTATAGTTGATTCACAAAAGTTGAATGAAAAATGAAATGGGAACCTTTGTTGATGAACTAAAAAGTTGTTCAACTATATTAAAACAATGGTTATTTCATTCAACTCTTGTTGATCAGCAATAATCGGTCAATTAAACTTGAATCGTGAGATCACGCCTTTATAGTTGATTCACAAAAGTTGAATGAAAAATGAAGTGTGAACCTTTGTTGATGAACTAAAAAGTTGTTCAACTATATTAATACAATGGTTATTTCATTCAACTTTTGTTGATCAGCTATAATCGGTTAATTAAACTTGACTCGTGTGAACGCGCCTTAAGTCACACGTTCACCAAAGAAGGTTGATGAGCTTGACGAGTGATAGCACATTAATTACTAATTTAAATACAAACCATGAAACCACTATAATACTATTAGTTGAAAAGAAACTGATTTCTAAATCAATAATTTTGTAAAAAAAATCCATTGTCATTATGGTACAATGGTACATTAGTTAGGTTATGAATCAACCGACGCTATTACATGGTAGAAAAATTACTGTGGTAAGTAAATCAACTTATTTCGTTTGAAACGTAGATAACTCACAAATTTTTTCATACGAAAATTGCAGATATTGAAATATTTATTCTGCCGAGGTGTGGGTAATCATTCGATCGATGACCTCCGTTTTGAATGTTGAATTTTATATTATTAAAATTTAAGAAAAATATATGGTACGATGTTCTGATGTAATCCCAGTCAAAGGTATTATGCAAGTTCGAAGGTACCTGAGTTTCAACTTTCAACTTTATTACCAGTACCAAGGCTACCGATAAATCGTATAAAAACCCGAGTGCATATTATAACTGTAAAAATACTTGGATCGATATGAACAAGGAAATTAAAACGGAAGATATAAAACTTGAAGAATTACATCATTCGATTGACATTAAAGAAGATATTTCAATTAAGCGGGAGACATTTTCGGAAGAACTACAATACGGTGACGAGGAAACTAAAATTGGAGATACGAACAATAAACCGTATGAATGTAATCTTTGCAATTATAAATGTTCACTAAAAGGAAATTTAAAACGACATTTACTAACTCACACGAGCTATAAACCGTATGAATGTAATATTTGCGATTATAAATCTTCGCTGAAAGGAAATTTTAAACGACATTTACTAACTCATACGAGCAATAAACCGTATGAATGTAACATTTGCGATTATAAAGCTGCACAAAAAAGAAGTTTAACACAACATTTACAAGCTCACACTGGCTTGAAACCTTATAAATGTAATATCTGCGATTATAAATCTTCACAAAAAGGACATTTAAACGAACATTTACGAATTCATGCAAGTGAAAAACCGTATAAATGTAACATTTGTGATTGTAAATGTTTACTAAAGCAAAATTTAAAACGACATTTACTAACTCATACAAACAATAAACCTTATGAATGTAACATTTGCAATTATAAATGTTTACTAAAGGGAAATTTAAAACAACATTTACAAACTCACACGAACAATAAACCGTATGAATGCAACAAGTGTGATTATAAATGTTCACTAAAAGGAAATTTAAAGCGACATTTACTAATAACTCACACGAACAATAAACCGTATGATTGTAACGATTGCGATTATAAATCTTCACTAAAAGGAAATTTAAAACGACATTTACGAACTCATACGGGTGACTGTAACAAACCACCCCCAAATAAATTAACAATCGAATGTAAGTTAATTTAAATTGGGTGACTCAAACAATTAATTAATATTGTTAAAATTAATCATAATGGATTAAATACCATTAATATTCATAAAATATAATTAATAAAGTTCTTTGTTTTGAAAAATAGCTGTTTAAATAATATCGACTTGCACCATTTTTTTATCTGTAAAATCTAGTACCAATAATTAGTATTACTAATGCCCGATTTTCTTCACTATCACTATCCGATATCTATCGGATAAGTGTAACTATAAGAATAACCAATCAAACAACCGTAATTCACATTTTTATGGTTGTTTACGGAAACTTTATGTATAATTTAATTTTGTACATGGACACTTTATCGCTAGAAGCCGCGGTTTTTGAGTTATTTAAGAAAAACGAGAAAGTGACGTTTGACCCCTTTCCCCAAAAAATAATATATAGTAGGTATAAATAATAATCTATCTTCTTCTTCTATCTATCTATCTATCTTCTTCTTCTATCTTCTATCTTCTTCTTCTATCTATCTATCTTCTTCTTCTATATAAATAAAAATGAATGTGAAAATCCTTTTGTCACAACATCATGTGAGAACGGCTGGACCGATTTTGTTAATTAAAAAAAAAATGTTTGTTATAGCCCAAGGAATGTTTTTACGGAAAGAAAAATTAGAAAAGTTACTCGGAAAATTACAAAATTCGGGAAAATCTATTTGATAGAAATTTTTTACTTTCAACAGATGGCGTTCTTAAATATTCATTTTTAAATATTCTGTGCATGGTAGATGGCGACACTTAAATATGTCACCAATTATATTAGGTGCAACTGTCCAGATAAATCCATTCACAAAACCAAAAAGACGTACGGAGCCCGGTGTGTGCACCCAACGAGTACAGACTTGTTACCATACTACTACCGCGAAAACGCAAAAAATCAGTGTCTTTTGAAACTCCACCATCTCCGGTGATTTTTTCCATTCACAATGAAACCAATGAAAGTACCACAGTACGAAAAATTGGCCCAGGTGCTAGATGCAAGCACCAAAACCGCCCCTCACATCGTCACCTCCGATATCGAGGAAAAATGGGAACACCTAAAAATCGACGTTTTAGATCATGATTCCAGCTCATCCATCCTTATTAAAAGGATTAAAAATCACAATGAGATGGCTAAAGTCAACGCCAAGAAACCGCAAAAATTCTCCACGGTCCGGACCTCCTACGGCTCCATCCAAAAAGATCAACAAAAACATGAATCCCTGGAGAAAAAACTGCGAGCCAGAATCCAATCGCTGAAAATCCAGCTGGCCACCGAAGCCTGCGATGAACTACGCATAACAACGCACAAAAATTCGAATAGACCCAACCAAAAGCCTACAGCCCAACCGGTGACACCCTCGTCACCAACAGCCACTTCCTCCCAAATGGAAATTCCACCAACACCTCCTTCAAACCCGGAACAGGTGAATCCAAAAGGGAAGAAGAGGTCACGTCCCGTAGAAGCCACCCCCACCTCCCCATTCTCCACCAGCGAGGAATCAAAGTCCAAATTAAGGGCCGAGGAGGAAGTGTTCGACAACGACGACTCAACCCCGGACGAAGCTGGGGAAATGGAAGTCTCGGTATCCATCGACCAGCCAAGCCCATCGGCTCCAGTAGAAACGACGTTAATTGGAAAAGAGAACGTGAGCGAGGAACCTTCCACCCCAGATGAAAACCCTTCGGAACTGTGCGCCGACACACGGAGGAGGTCCAGCTCGTCCAAGTGGAGGAAATCCTTCCTCAACCGCCCCTGGAAGAAGAGGTCACCCTACCGGACCCTACAATCATCTTCAACAAAGGCAACTGGGTCCACACGAATAATATCATCGTAAACAACAACATCAACTTCGCAAAAATAATCTCGACCCCTCGGGGCATCGAGGTTACCCTGAAGACTGCCTACGATCAAAGACGACTTCAGAAACTTCTCGAGGAACAACAACCACCTCCAAACACTCATGCACCACCCCCGAGACAACAATCCCTGAAGGCCATCATCAGGGGTTTACCTGGCAACTTCAAGCCAACCGTTATCTCGGACGACCTCAAACTCCACCAACTACCAGTCAGAAGAGTGTCACAAATGAGGCACGAAAGAGACCGCCGCCCCATGCCCCTCTACCAAGTCATATTAGACAAAACGGAGCAAGGGAGGGCAATCTTCAACCTCCAGTCCATCCTCAACATCGAACCACCATTCATCAGGAAGTCGGACGTCGGACAAAAGAAAAGTCGCAGAGAAACGTATACGAAAAAGAAAAAAAGAAGAAGAATTGGCTGCTGCCTATATGTAGAAGAAACAGAAAGAAGAACAGGAATTGGCAATATCGCTGCGTAATTTTAAAAATTCCTTATTAGAAGACCAAGGGGAAGAGGAAAAGAAAGAACAGAAAGAAGAAGAGGTATTGGCAATATCGCTGTGAGCAAGGCTATGTGCGGATTGGATCTAGAAAATCCATGTGGGCAAACATTGAAATTTGGGCAAGACAACGTCTGCCGGGCCAGCTAGTTTAATAATATAATAAATAATAATAAAAAAAGTCCGAGTTATTTTAAAGTTGGTACCTTTACAGAACTTCCCATTGAAAATTTCCAGCATTACATTTTCAAAAAGCGCGCCATGACTTATCGCAACATGGCGTCGTTTCCACTTTTGTGAAGTCTAGTTTTCTCAACGGATTTATGAATATTAATTCTCTGACAAGCGTGGTGGCACATTATTTTTTTTAGCTTAACATGGAGTGAAAGGTTAGCTGGTTCTATCGTGGCTGGTGTAATTAATCGATTAATGTTGAATTTTATATCAGTCTAGATCTGTTGTACAGAAAATTAACCTCAAAATTTTTCATGAAAATTGCAGGTTTGGAAATATTCATTCTATCGTTGCTTGTGTAATCAATCGATCGACGATTGTTATTATATTGTTAAAATTCAAGTAATATAATATACAGAGCTGCAGTCGAAGGACGATTTCAACTTCGGACATTATCACTCGTAGAAGAATTGCAGGTATTGGAATACTGATTCTACCGTGGCTTGTGTACTTAACCGATTAATTACGATCGAAGCATAGAAAAATATATGGTAAGATATTCTAACGAATTATATTAACTTTAATCGTAATTAAATATAAAATTTAGGGTCGAAGGTGAAGATACCTCGATTTAAATATTGTTAAATCGTAAAAATATCTTGATCGATATGGACAAGGTGGGATGTTCAGAAGAATTGCAAAATTTGAAGAAAGAATTTAAAACGGAGGATATAGAGATAGCAGAATTACATCATTCAATTGACATTAAGGAAGAGATTTTACCCGAAGAACCGACAACAATTCAAACTGGCACAAAATTGTTTCAGTGCTACATCTGCAATTATAAATGTTCTGGAAAACAAATACTCGTAGTCCATTTACGAATTCACACGGGGGAAAAACCGTACGAATGTAACGTATGCGATTATAAATCTTCACGAAAAGGAAATTTAAAACTACATTTACTAACTCATACGGGGGAGAAACCGTACGAATGTTACATTTGTGATTTTAAAACTTCACGGAAAGGATATTTAAAACTACATTTACGAACTCATACGGGCGAGAAACCGTACGAATGTAACATATGCGGTTATAAATGTTTAGGAAGCGGATATTTAAAACTTCATTTACGATCTCATACGGGTGAGAAACCATATGACTGTAACATCTGCCATTATAAATGTTCACAAAAAAGTGATTTAACAGTTCATTTACGTATCCATACGGGTGAAAAACCGTATGAATGTAAAATATGTCATTTTAAATTTGCTCGTAAAGGATCCCTTAATAAACATTTTCGAAGTCATACGAACGAAAAACCGTTCCAGTGTGGCATTTGCGATTTTAAATGTTCGCGAAAAGAAAATTTAAAGAATCATATACAAACTCATACAGGCAATAAACCGTTTGAATGTAACATTTGCTATTATAGATTTTCACGAAAAGAAAATTTAAAACTACATTTACTAGGTCATACGGGCAAGAAACCGTACCAATGCAACATTTGCCATTATCAATGTTCATACAAAAATGACTTAACAGTTCATTTACGTAATCATACGGGCGAAAAACCGTATGAATGTAACATTTGTGATTATAAATGTTCAGCTAAAGGACATTTAAATCGACATGTTCTAACCCATACGGGCGAAAAACCGTACCAGTGTGGATTTTGCGATTATAAATGTTCACTAAAAGGGCAGTTAAATAATCATTTTAAAACTCATACGGGCGAGAAACCGTATGAGTGTAGCGTTTGCAGTTATAAATGTTCACGAAAACAACATTTAAAATCTCATATACGAACTCATTCGAACAAGAAACCGTAAGATGTTGAAATTTAGTACTAGCATCAGTGAAAACAGTAGAAGAGCTAAAAAAGGATAGTCAACGATTCCATTGAAAAGATTATTACATGGGTAAATACAATGGGTAAATATCCAATACAATTTTTGTACACAACACTCGGAATTCTAGAGATTTCCAAAGAATTCCAGGGATTTCCAAGATTTCCGGGGATTTCCAAAAATTCCAATGACTTCCAAAGAAGTTCCAAACTAAAGAATTCCAGCGATTTCCAAAGAATTTTCAAAGAATTCCAAGGAATTCCAAAAAATTCCAAACAAGTGTACACAAAAGTTTTGAGATATTTGCCTCCTGGGTAAATCACATAGGATTATAACTTATTATAAATAATTAAACTAAATAATTAAATTTAAATTAAAAATAAACGATTATAAATAATTGAATAAAAAGGACTCTGTAAAATGCAAAATTGAAGACAATAAAATTTTTAATAAAAAATATCTAAAGAGTTTTTCTGTAAAAGCGATTTTTGTATGAAACGAAAACGAAATTTGTCAAAAACGGTTTTTACACAAAAAACAAAAAATGTGTAATTTGCATTGTTAACATGTATAGATTCAGATCTATTGCCATTTACCGAAATCGAGGCTTCCCAGAGTGAAACTGAAGTCTTACAAGCAGAATCTTTAGATACGAAATTTACAGAAAAATTAAACAATCAAATTGTTGAAGTTGGTCTTGAGGCAAGTGTTGATGCAGGAGTTCAAACAGGAAAGTATAAACACGGTTTAGGACATTTGAACACGGCCGGTTGGACGCGGCCGTTTGAACGCAGAGCCGTTTGAACGCAGAGCCGTTTGAACGCAGGGACGTTTGAACGCGAGGACGTTTGAACTCTGAGACATTTGAACGCGAGGACGTTTGAACGCTAGAACTTAGATGCAATTGCACTCCCCCCTGTATTATAAATATATACAAAACTTAACCATCATTTCATAATTTTGAGAAATGAGTTTGGGAAGTTTTAGAAGTCTTACGGGCCCTTACGTGGAGCGGGAGGATCAAAAATTAGAAAAATTGTGCTTACATAATTTATAGGTGCTCCCTTACCAAAGTAGTTCAAATTTTCGCCCCCCCCCTTCCGATAACAAATTTTAAGTATTAATTTTAATGTTAGGGCTTAGGGGCTTACTTTTCCGCCGATAGACGTCCTCCAATGTTTACACCTCAGCTTTCGTCTGTATATCAGCGGATCATGAATGTTGTACAGAAGAAACAGTCACGCCGAAGCATCACATAGACGACTACAAACAGAATTATTGGGGATGCATAATCCAATAATTTGAAAATTTATTAACACACTAAAAAAATACAACATGGCAGAGATGTATTTTTGAACAACGAATTGCCGGCCACGAACCTCTACAAAAAAACAGTACGTTGATGCAGACTATAGAATAAAAAAACTTGTAAAAGCTCATACACAATTAATCTGTAACCGTAATGAGGACGGAAACAATAAAAAGATAAAATACATGTGTTCAAGTGGCTACATTCACAATTAGCAGGAACGGGAACAGAAATTATTTAACTTTTACTGCTATTATGCTGCTATGGTTATGCGCATGCGTAAACTGCCAAAGGGCGTGTTTTAAAAATTTTAGCCAGTGAAATATCCTTACGTAGCTATCGTTACTGTTCCCGTTCTCGTTACTGTTACGGACTAATTGTGTATGAGCCTTTATGGATTACAATAATCGCAATATTGTTGATTTTTTGAGAAGCGTTTCTCATAATTATGAAAATGGTTAAGTTCTGTATAATAAATATATAATGACAAACTTTTTGTTTGCTCCAAATCAAAAAAAGGTTATATTTATTTTTAATTTATTATTATATTTAAATATAATGAGGGGAGGTGCAATTGCATCTAAGTTCTCGCGTTCAAACGTCCTCGCGTTCAAACGTCTCTGCGTTCAAACGTCTCCGCGTTCAAACGTACCTGCGTTCAAGCGTCCCTGCGTTCAAACGTCCCTGCGTTCAAACGTCCTCGCGTTCAAACGTCCCTGCGTTCAAACGGCCGCGTTCAAATGTCCGGCTCCGGTATAAACACTTTTTTTCATATTAGACTTTAAAAAGTAATTTAATCCAGTTGAAATACTTCACCGGATTGAAAATATTGCAATTTGAATTCCTGTATACATTTTTAAATAAAAGTGCGATGGATTATCTAAAATATGCACCAGCTTCTAATGATTTCAATACGCTAGTAGGATATCCCAAAAAGGCGTACGCCGCGCCATCTTCTGGTCAATTATGGCCAGATTTTCACCTAATTTATGCACAAGATCGCCGCCTAAGTGGCGGCACCATAGCTGTCCAACTAGCGTATAGTCAACATCAACCTCTTTCATCAAAACGGAAAAAAACATAATTGGTCCAATAGAGATCGACTCTGCATGAAGTTGGTTCGATTGAGACGAGTTTTTTTTTACCTTAGACAAAATCGAAGAAACTTTGTTTAATTTCATATTTGTTCTGTAAAAAAAATTAAAATTATGCTGAATGAATCCAAGTATACTGAACCAAAAGCTGCCTTAAACTTCCTATGGTCCACGGGAACTTGAGCCGGATTCCACCGATTTTATGGTAACTCTCTGATAAGTGATAACTAATAATTTTTAAGTATTTACCAGTAGTTTGAAAACAGTTGCCAGTAGTTTGAAAACAGTTACCATTAATTAGGAGAGAGAGAGAGAGATTAATTAGGTTGCCACTGAATTTCGACGGACATCGATGTCAAACGAGTAATTGTCGCGTTTTAATCTAATTCTGATGCGCACGAACACAATAACCGGGTGTTTGCTAAATAAAGTGTGAAATTTGAATTGTTAAGAATTGAAAAATTAATATTGACCATTTTTGTTCGGTGCCCATAAATTGAACAATTTAAGGAAAATATTTTTGCTGTGTTGCTTTTTCATTCAATTTTCAATATTCTTAAAAAATGCTAAACATATCACGAGTTGGAAGTTTGTTTTCATGTATGTATATTCTAAAGTGGTGTAAAAATGCAGGTTGCCACCCTTTTTTGGCGTGCAGGTTGCTAGCTCGCTTATTCTGTACTGTAGACTGCAGCGACTATAGAGACAGTGACGACATGAGCCCCTAAATCACGTGATTTACGTGAGACGTGACATTTAGTAATAGGTTAGTGAAAAAAACAAATATACCTCGAATTGTATAAACAATATGTTACAGTCAATGATGACAATTCGGCCATTAACGACAATGGCCGGACAATAACGTAATTGCCCAGCTTAGTTGGGCATTAAGGTCTTTGAAATCAATGACCATGCATTTTGAGCGATGTTGACATTTAAAATTTCATACTTGGTTTTTACTTCATTGTCCGGACAAAAACGTTAATGTCCAATACAAGGTGGGCAATGATGAAACTACTATCTATTCTATTACTGTTAGGCAGTGTTCGATTTGGAAGCATACGGCACTTTGGTACCAACGTATGTTCTTTTATGAGTAATGATTGGTTTAGAGAGTTAGTATTGGTGGTAAAAGCGCCGTAAGTTTCCAAATCAAACACGCCTTTAGTGATAGCCATCACACACGTTTTGTATTTCGCCGAGTTTGGGCTTTCTTGGAGAGGTTAGGTTTCACAGTAGAGGAGGAGTTGTAATACCCAGCCATCAAATGTAACACCTTGCTTTTGATTTTCAACCCGATGATTACGTTGATTTTGAATAACGGCTGTTGATACTACTTCTGTGGATTTTCCCTTTAATTTTCCTTTGTCGGTAGCGGCCACCAGGTAATTTTTGAATAACAAGAAATTAACAAAACTTGTGGTAACGTGGAAAATTCGGAGGTTTGTGGGAATTAAACCAATGATTCAGAATTTCTTATCTTTGCACAAAATAAAATAAAACACCCAAGACTTTGATTACCTGTTTATTAAAAAAAATAAAGTAAAATAAGATATGAATATGTTGATTACACTAAGAAAATTTAATCCATGTGATTAATAAACGATTTATTTTTATGTTGATTATAAAATTAATTTTATCCGTAGATATTTTTAAGCTCGACTCGTAAACTTGGTTTATTCCGAAGATACAAAAGAAAAACACTGTAAATTAAAACAATTGGAAAAATTAAGTTTATTTTACCTTTTATGTTGATGCTGGTGCACACACAATATTTTATTTTGCGATGTGATGCGATGAATTTAATAAAATTAATTAGGTTGAATAAATGACGAATTAAAAAAAAAATGAAATTGAACTTTTGAAAGTAAGAAAACTTTTTAAAATGAAAAATTTCAAGAAAAATTACAAACAAAAAAAGGATAAAACGACGTTTCTTTTGGGTTAATTCAATAAGAAACACAACGGCTCGAGAAAAACAACTGGTTGATAATTGTTCTAATCTCGCCTTTTATGTAAATTGAAAATGGTCAAAATGTAGGTTTGCGGGGTGCAAGTTTTTCCTCCCCGAGACAAACTTTTAATTTCAACTGACTTCGACGTATGGGTCCTATAACTTAACCCTCTTTAAAAACATCAAAGACAGCTATTTATTTTAAGCTGGATTTTGTATCTTTGATTTCGTTAGAACAATTTGCAATTATTTCGATTATTATTAATTTTAATGTTCTAATTTTTACATGAATAGTTTTTATTAATTAACTTTAACCTGTCTATAAATTTTAAAATTTGTCTGTAATTTAGAACTACCAATTATTGTTCGTGTGGTTGATTTTTGAATATTTTCCTTTTAAAAATACAAAAGTTTAAATGTCAACAATTACCATTTTGTATTTCCGTTAGGTCAATTGTTTATTTAATAATTGGAACCCTCTTGGTTCTTTTGAACAAATGGTATCTTTCTAAACTAATTTTGTTTAAATTAAATTTGTTTAAAATATAATGTTTTCAACGAAATTGTTTATGAGTCGAGCTAAATTGAACTATTTTAAATTATTACACTTACAATTAAAAAGGGTGGTTTGTTACATTTCCCCCTTCTTTAAAAAAGAACGTGTGTATCTAATGCACGCGTTCCTTTTTAAAAATACACAATTACACAAAAAAAAATAGATTATATATATAATATCTAAAAAAAAAAAGTATCAAAATGATTAATTTATAGCAATGTTGGCTAATAAAAAAAATTATTACTAAAAAAAATTATTAATACTAAAAAAGAAATTATTACTACTAAAAAAAAAATTATTATATAAGTATAAAAAAATTATTACTAAAAAAAATTATTATAAAAAAAATTATTACTAAAAAAAAAATTATTATTAAAAAAAAAGAAATTAATTAAAATATGAGATTGTTATAATTGTTGTTTTTGTCTACCAATATCGAATTAAAATATAAGAACAATTTTTAATTAAACAGGGTTTCCATTTCGCGACTTTTCACTTTTCACTTTTTTAACACTTGGTTCATTGATGGTTGCACGGGTTTCCACGCCTGCTGATTCGATTTGTAATTTAAATTCGGAAGTCGTATTGTTAAGAAGGTGCATTGGGGTTTCTACTTCTATATTGTGGTCCATTTGTTCTCTACTACTGCTGTTATTCCAAAAAGGGAAAATACTCCGTATTAATTCCATTTTCTTTGTTTTTGAGATCTTTCCAAATGCTTTGATAATTGCATGTAACATTATTCCACTTATTATAATTATAATGCAGTATATTATCCAACTCAAATGTCTTTCTATTATAGGTTTTACTGGTTCGTTCAAGGTATTTTTGATTTCTTCTAAGTGATGTTTTACTCCTTCCAGGGAATCTAGGTTGATGTGTTTCATATTAGCTGGTTTGATCTCTTCAATGTTGTTTTGCGTTAAATTGTTGTATTGATTATTCATTATAGTTGGTAATTGAATTCTCTTATTTATTTCGGTGATCATGTATTCTTTTTCTCCTAGTAGGTTCATTTCACCAATACGGACAGAACAATGTTCGTTTATTGTAATCATAATAGACTCAGTAATTTCCGTATGTGTGTTTGGGTTGTCTGTACATGATTCGATAATAGTAACCGGCGTTACAAGTAGTATCAACCAGTTTCCGTGAGATAATTTTTGAATTTTATTTTGATGTAATTTAATTAAGGCTTTTGTTTCGTTGCAGATTTCGTATGCATTTGTTTGTAGTATTTGTTGTACCTCACAAGGTGAATTCGCATCTAAACTGGAAATACTTGTAGCTCTGCACAATTTTAAAGATGGGGTTGCCATAACACACTCTGAAGGGTAGAAATATTGAGAATTCTCTTCTGATATCGCTATTTGTGGTGATACTGGTATAATCATATTGAAAAGGAAAGGTATGTTTGTTTTAGTGGGTAGGGCATATGTGTGATATAATGAGAAATAATTGGAAGTGACAAGTGGAATTTCGATGGCGAAAATGATTTTGTCGCGTGATTGATAAACTGAAGTACGGATAATTTCATAGAAATAAGGTAAGTTTTCGTGTGATGGTTTCAATGGCAGTTTTAATTTTGTAAGTTGACTCGGAATAATTTGAAGTTGTTCGAGAAAAATGTCTGGTTTGATTAAGGAAGGGTGTGGTAAATTGATATTTGCAAAATTAATACCTTCGGCCAGTTCGTTTAGTTCTTGTAAGAGAATTGTAAATGATTCGTGTAATTGTACCATAACGTCTATTGTTTCGATTTGACTGTTTGTATGTTCTTGATCCAAAATGGCTTTGTTTATGGCCCCCAGTATTTTATTTTGAGTTTCCTTGAGTGTATCTTCATTGATTTGTAGTTGAGTCATGGACCGGTTGAATGCATCGATCGTTTTCGTTACTACGGAGACTTGCTGTTTAAGTAAGTCTTTGATCACTTTTTGGTCTGTTTTGATTTGATTTATGTTTTCTTCAAAACGTTCACCATCCTTTGCGTCTAAGTTTCCCGAAATAAATTTGATTGTAGATCCTAGGAAATTTAGCAGATACCTTTTTTGTTTCTGATTGCTTGATACTGTTGTTTCAGTTAATTCATAAAGAATCGTGGTGCATTTGTCGTTCAACATTTTTAAGGTTGCGATTTGCGATAACAATGGGGGTATAAAGAAATGTCCTTTTGATTTGTCATTCATTTTTGACCGAATTGTTTGGTTAAGGCGTCGTATTACATCTTCGTTGTGTTGGTTGAATTTTTTTAGATCTGTTACATCTACGTATTTAAGGATTTTCCAATAGGAAGTCACTAATCTCGCATCCGCTTCTTTCTCGACAAACAGTCCAGATTGGAAGTCGACATTTTGTTGTTTGAACCCCATCGTGGATTGTAAGAATATGATGACCGTCCAGTAGTAGTAATTCATTGTAATCACCGATGTTTTCTTTAGATGTTTCCTATAAGGAAGAAAACCCTTTTTAAAAAAGAGAAATATGGCTATAACTACAAATTTTCGATATTGGTGGACAACTTAATTACATTAACCCTAAAAAAAAAAAAATTATAATAAAAATTTAAAGACAATGGATTAAGAAAAATTTGAAAAAAGAGAAAATTTTAGTTATTGTTCACACTTATTTACACTTAATAGTTTTGCACACCGCACTTTAGGGTAATAGTTAAAATAATGTTGTTTGTTTATCACTCATTTAAATTGTTTTTGGGGATTTATTCCTTTTTTTTGATATTTATTTAATTCACGAACCCGTCTATCGTCTTCATAGTCTTTCACACGTTCGCGTTCACGGATTGCGGCGCGTTCTTTCACTTGTTGTGCCTCATAAGCAGGCGTTCCGGAATGTGTTCTTGCAATATGCGATAACATTTTAGATCGTTTTGGCTTTGCGTGGCAGTACTTGCACTGCACCAATTCCTGTTCTGCATCAGCGTCTCTGGTGTAGTGGCCAGGCGGTGTGCTGACGGTGACGGTATATCTTGTAGGTGGCGGTGTAGTGACAGTGGCGGTGTGGTCTGCTGGTGGTGGTACAGTGACAATGGCGGTGTAGTCTGCTAGTGGTGGAACAGCGACAGTGGCGGTGTGCTCTGCTGGTGGTGGAACAGCGTCGAACTCGGGATAATGGATATTATATTTCATTAGGTCGTGGAGCAGCGTATGGTGTGGCTTAAAGCATACTTTGCATCTTTTAGTGGAAAGGCATTTAAACCTTTCCTTATGGTTTAAACAGTTTTTGCACAAGTTATGTAGCTGCGCCATTTGGAGTCTATCGAAGGGTGGTAGAGTTCGGAATTGGTCGCACTTATAGTTCTCGTGGCTACCTCTGCAGAAACTACATATCAATACAAATAGGTAGGAGTAAGGAAATCCATTCTTGGCTTGGTCCATATTGATTGATTTTTTTTTTATTGCTGTGATTCAAAAAAAAGAAATTTATTTAAATTCATATGCCAATTATTACGATTGCTCTACGATTTTTCTACAATCTCTCTACAATTTTTCTATGATTTTTCTACGATTATCCTATGATTTCTTTACGATTTTTCTACTCTTTTTTTGTAAGGAATTTACTAAGAAAAAGGAAAAGGATAAAAAATTTTTTTTTTTTTTTTGCTAATAATAGTGGAAATCGGGACGTATATTTGGGTGGAATGATCTTTCTGATCGTCGGGGTGCAGGACTTGTTCTTGGAACTTGAGGTTGTTCATCTCTAGTAGGAGAATCTGGAAGCGTTATATCTTCCAATGGAGGCTGTTCATCATTTCTTTCTGGAAGTAATTCGTGTTCTTCAGTTTGAACGGGTTCTGGTTGTCTAGCTCTTCGGCTGGTTCTATTTGTAGTGGGTAGATAAAAATAGGGTAATGGATGTGTTAGTGATTCGGGTTCAGATTCTGGAGTTTGTTCGGAATGATCGGAGCATGTTTTCCGTTCGACATCTTCGTTATTTCCGTCTTTTGCTTCTTTTTCTTCTTCTATTCCACATCGGTATGGCTTTAATCGATTTAAATGTACAACCTGATCTTTCCTAGATCCAACTTTTCAATCCATGGTCTCATGAGTTTCTTTGATAGACCTACTTTACTGGCTTCTTCGTGTAGGTATACTAGGTCTCCTATTAAGAATTCGCGGGATTTTGATTTTCGATTAAAATATTTTGCTCGTCTCTTGCTGCTTTCTGCCATTATTTTATTAACGTCCGCGTAAGCTTTATTTAATCTGCGCATCATTTCCGAAGGATAATTTGTGCTAACGTCGTATTTTACTTTATTTGCTTTGATTATTTCGTCGTAGGGTAATACCATGTCTCGTCCATGTAATAAAAAGAATGGTGAGTGGCCGGTTGAACTGTGAATGTGAGATCTATATGCCATTAGTACGTAAGGTATCCATTCGTCCCAATCGCGTTGTGCTGGTGAAACGTAACAGCTAAGGATGTCTTTAAAAACGCGATGTGATCGTTCAATTACTCCATTTGACTGGGGATGATACGCGGTTGTTTGAATTTTCTCTATTTGAAGTAATGTACAAGTTTCTTTAAAAAGCTTCGAAACAAAATTTGCACCTTGATCTGTGATCAGCTGTTTAGGCGTACCGTGTCTAGTAATAATTTGAGTGGCAAAAGCTTTCGCGATGGTGTCCGCTTTTTGATCTGGTAAGGGTATTGCTTCTGCGTATTTGGTAAAGTGATCTTGAAATGTTAATAGATATTTATTGCCATTATCTGAAGTGACAAAAGGACCTACAATGTCCATCGCGGTTCTTTCAAAAGGTTCGTATAATTTCGGAAATTCTTGTAAGGGGGCAGGTTTGAAATGTGGTGAAGTTTTACGTTGGTTACAGATATTGCATGTTAAAACGTAGTCGTTGATGTCTTTTCTCATGTTGGGCCAATATAATTTTCTTTGAATAAATTTAAATGTTTTGATTTGGCCTGGATGACCTACGAATGGAGCGTTGTGGAAATCGTGAATTGCTTTATTTATAAAAGTTATGGGAATGACTAATAATTCTTGACCGGTCAAATTATCTTGTTTGTAGAGTATACCATCTTGATCTAAATAATACGGAAAATCTTCTTCTTCACTTGGGTTGATTTCATTAATTATGGCTTTACAAAATTCATCATTTCCTTGAGCTTTCTTAATATAATCTCTATCCCAGGTGGGTATCATTGGGCTTTTTTCTTCAATTACGTACATTTGACAATTTTTTTGTTTATTTTCCGAAATTTTTATTTGGACTGACGTGTTTTTGAATACGAATCTGATCATGTGTATTACGATGTTTAAATCTAGATCATCGATTTCGTTGTTTAAGTCGGGTAAAGCAAGTTTGAAAATTTGGTCTTGCATGCATAAATTAAATAAATTACTGAGTGCATCGAACATGATTTCATATGACGCTTTTCCGTAATATCCGCTTTTAATTATTAAATAATAAACGTTTCTTTCCGGTAATTGAAGGGTCGCTACTTCACCTATGTCTTTATTTTGTAAACGTAATTCAGATGTGTTATCGTGTATTTGATTAAATTTGTTTGCTATTCCTGAAACAGTATTTAAGTCTTTTGATGCTAAGAAAACTAATGAATAATCTTCGGGAATTGTGATTAAGTTAAATTTTTCTATTGATATTGAATTATTATTGGGTATGCTATTATTTTTATAAGATGAGAAGAATTCTTGCAAATTTGGTTTTTCAAACATGTAGATTCTGCTGAGGGCGTCTACATTACCGTGTTTTACACCTGGTCTATAAGTAACTTCAAAATCATATTCCGATAACAATAATGACCATCTAGCAAGTCTAGATGTCGCTTGGGTTAAATTCATAATCCATTTTAATGCTCTATGATCTGTAATGACAGTAAATTTTTGACCGTATAGAAAACATCTGAATTGTTTTACTCCATAAACTACTGCAAGGCATTCTAATTCGGTTACGGTGTAATTTTTCTCGGCTTTTTGTAACTTTCGACTTGCAAAGGCAATAGGTCTTTCGAAACCTTCTCTTTTTTGACTTAGTATCGCGCCGATTCCAGTTCCGCTTGCGTCAGTTGATAATATGAACGGTTCTTTAAAATTTGGAAAGATTAGCACATCCTCAGAAGTTACTGCTGTTTTTAATTTATTTATTGCTTCTAAAACTTCGGGGGTAATTAAGAATTTATTTTCTTTTCTGATTAAATTTGTTAAAGGCAAAGCTAGTTCGGAAAAATTCTTTATAAAGCGCCTATACCAACCTACTAATCCGAGGAATGATCGAACTTCTGATACATTTCGCGGTATTGGGAATGTTTCCAAACTTTTTAATTTTTCAGGGTCGGGTTTTACACCATCTTTTGTAATAATGTGACCTAAATATTTAACCTGTTTCGCAAGAAAGTGGCATTTACTCGGTTTAAGTTTTACATTTGATTTTAGCAATTTTTCAAAAACGAGGGCTAATCTTCGTAAGTGTTCGTTTACGTCATTTGGACTGTATACTATAATATCATCTAAGTATACTAAACACATAATTCCAATTAATCCGGCAAGGGTTACATTCATGAATCGTTGGAATGTCGCTGGGCTGTTCATCAAGCCAAAGGGTAGTTTGTTGTACTCATAATGACCAAATGCTGTGGAAAAACCTGTCTTTTCCTTGTCCGATTCTTCTACTTCGATCTGATGGAATGCCTGTGATATGTCGAGTACGGTGAATAACGCTGAATCGTGGAAATGTTGCTCAATCGTCTCATGTAAATCAGGAAGTGGAAAATAGTCTTTCTTTGTTACGCGATTCAAGGACCTGTAGTCTATACAAATTCTAACCTTTGATTCACCATTTGGGAGTGGTTTTGTCACAATAACAACTGGGGCTGACCATGGGCTAGAAGAATCTCGGATAATTTTTGCATCTAAAAGTTTCTTGATTTCCTTTTCCAATACTTCTCTTTGGTGGTATGGTACTCGATATGGTCTTTTGGCTATGGGGGGTACATTTTCTGTAATTATTCTGTGCTTTACGTTGTGCACACTAGTCAAAATTTCATCATCATTAATAAAAATATGAGAGTAATTTGAAATAAGTTCGTGGAGAGAATGCGCGGTTCGGTTATCTAAATGATCGAGATTAATTTGAGAGAGGATTTCTTCGCAATTATTTGTTGATTTATTTATCATGTTAATTGTTTTACTAAGTTCGCTGTTTTCTAGTTGTTCTAAAATTTTAATTTTATCCGTTACTTTACCGATTTGAGTATTAGCTTTCAATGTTATGTCATATTCGTTTGGGTTAATGACCCTTGTGATTACTGTGGCGTTTGGGTTGTTACTTACGATTGCGCTAGCTAAAATCAAATTATGATGATTACTGTCGTCTTGTTCGATTAGCAAATTTTGATTACTGCATCTTCTTTTGAAGGTATTTCTTCTGGTGAATTTAATTTGAAAGCATTGTTCACTTTCCGTACGTCGAGGTATTACGATGTCCTTTTCTACGATTAATGTACCTATAAAATTTTTACCTCTTGCTGTGCTATATTTGTTATCCTCTTCTATTCTGCAATTTCCATCCTTTTCTTTGTTGGTTTCTTCATCTGCTAATTGGGTTGTTTCCAAATTGATTACTGGGAATTTTACTAAATTTTCTTGATTATTTTTCGTACCTTTGTTTCGTACCTTCTTGTCACTCTTGATCACTGGAAATTCTTTGATTCGTACTGCTTTGCTATTCTTAATTTCCGGGGAACCTTCTAAATTTTCTTCAATTAATGTACCTTTGTTTCGTACTGCTTTGTTACATTTGTCTGCTACATTTCCACTGCTAGGATTTAAATTTTCTTTAATTATTGTACTTCCATATTGTACACTTTCTTCATCCACGTTAAATAATTTACCTCTGTTGGGCATTAAATTTTCCTTAATTATTACACTTTCGTTACGTGCTGCTTCATTACATTTGATTTGTATTGCCTTATTATATTTGTCTGCTACATGACCTCTGCTAGGTACTAAATTTTCTTCATTTTCTGCACTTTTGACTTGTGCTACTTTCTTAAATTCGCTACTTGCGTTACCTCTACTGGGTATAAAATTTTCTTCATGTTTTGTGCTTTTGATTTGCAATGCTTTGTTACATTCGACTGCTACGTTACCTCTGCTGGGTATAAAATTTTTTTTCTTATCTTCAATACAACTTTTAATTTTCATTGGCTCTATTTGCTTAGGTTTTATTACCGTCATAGCCTTATTAATAAAATTACTCTGTTTATATTTATTATTATCTATCATTTGTTCCCATGTTTGTTCTAATATTTTCCCAGAATCATATCTAAAATAATCCGCTATAAAAGGTTCTACTACCTTCGATCGCTTGCCGTGTACATCGGTACTCGAATAATAATTTTTTTTGATTGCACCTTGTGCTAATTCACGATTAAGAAGATCTTGGCCATTGACTTCTTTATCGGTTTCATCATGGATGGATTTGGTTGGGTTATCAATTTCAGCTAAAAGGGTGTTTGACTCATGATTTTAAAATACCTGGACTGGAGTTGGTGACCTAACTTTCATCTTTCTACCTAAGGATGAGTTTTTCCTGGTATCGTGACTATTGAGACCATTTACTTGACTTTTGATTGGTTTAATTCGCCAGCGAATTTCCTCTCTATGTCTTGGTATGGTTTCAATTGACTCGACACAGTCGTGCTCATCTTCAGACAATATCCCGTAACGATTAACTGTTATTATAGGTTCAATGTGATGATTAAATTTTTGCACGCGTTTGTTACAGGTAATTTTTTTATTTTTTTGTTTTGTAAAATTTTCATAATCCGTTTTCAATAATGCCGTTTCGTAATTTTCATTGTTTTGTTGTCCCCTATCTTGATCTATACAACTTTTAAGATCTTCGCCTAACTGATTAGTTATTAAAAATGTTTCATTTAAAAATTTTAATTCGTTAGACTGATAATTAATATTCGCGTTAAATTGTGATAAAATATCTCGGCCTATTATGCCATCTGCATCTAAACTAATATCGCAAACTACAAAATCAAATTGAAATAAATTCGGACGTTTCGGGGTTCCGCCTGTGACGTTTAACAAACCTAAAATTGATTGTTTATGACCTGAAATGCCTGATAAAATTATTTCTTCGTCCGGTTGTCTTAATTTATTTAAATTTAATACGTTTGATTTAATGAGGCTGAGACATGAGCCAGTATCTAATAATAATCTGCAATAAGTTTTATTTAATAATAATTCTACTATACAGGGTGCTTCTTTAATATTTGAATTTATTGTGGGAACTGAATAAGAAAATTTGAAGTTGTTGTTTGAATTGACGCGAATATTTTTATTTATCTTAATTATTGAGTTGCTACTGCTTTTGTAACTATATCGCGGGACGGACGTATAGTTACCTCGGGGTTTAAAGCTTGATTTTGGTTATTTGGTGCATTATTTGTTATTGTATTGTTCATATTATTACGTGCGGGGTAACGATCATAATTTGGACGTTGGTAATTATTGTAATTGTAATTATTGCTATTAAAATTTCTGGCATTAAATCCACGGTTATCGCGATCAAAATATGCATGATTATATGCGTAATTTCTTGAATTAATTTCGCGATTATTAGTGTACATATTATTTGAGTAATTGTTAAATCTTCGATATGGTTGATTAAGATTTGTTGGATAATTTGTTCTTCTTTGATTAATATTCGCATTATTTTGGGGACGATTATTGAAGTTATTATAATTTGAACGAGAATTGTTTGGTGGTCGCGTATTATTATTGTTGTTATTATGCGTTTGAGTCGTTTCCGAGTAAGTTGAGCGTCGTGGTTGTGTTTCGAAGTTAGTTACGTTAACAGGATTTAATCGCGTTTTAATCAGGGAATCATTAATTTCTTGCATTTTGGCGATTTCTTCTGCGGCTTCAATTGTCAAATTAGTGGACCGCATTAATGTGACACCTATTTCTTTTAAAATTTCCTTTTTGAGCCCTATTTTGAATTGAGTAATTATAGTTTGAGCGCATTTAAATTTTATACCTGGTTTTTCTTCATCTGTTGCTGATTCAAGATCTTCTGCTAATACTTTTGATCCTAACCCTTTTAAACGCATAACAAATTGTGAAACTGATTCATTATGTTTTTGATAACAATTATGTAGTTTATTAGCGGCTTCTCCTGGAATTTTTAGTTTGCTAAATTGTTTTATGATACGCGCTTTAAATTGTTCATAATCTAACTCGTCAAGTTCAGGATCTGATTTAAAAAATTTTAACGCGGCGCCGTGTAGTCTGTATTTTACGATTTTTAAAGCTGTGGGGTTGTCCCAATTATCTAGTGATATACGTGATGCAATGTTTTCAAAATAATATGTCGGATTTGAGGTTCCGTTGTATTTTTCAACTGTACTGGCGATGGCACCTAAAGTCGGGTACGTATAAGGTAGTGTTGGACCTAAATTAACCGTGTGTACCGATCCTGCATCACTTTCGTGTCCATCATTTTCAGGTGATTGAGGACGTGACATTCTTGTGTTTAAATTTTAAATATAGAAGAAAATAGTTTACGTGGTAATTGGTGAATGTTTTTAGTACACAATAAAAAAAATATTAGTAACAATTAATTACATGTAGATGCAACTATAATAAAAGGAGAATTCGAATAACATGCGCTAAATAAAATTAAATTAATGAAAGTACACAATTATAACGTTGCGAGTCGGCTTATTAGTAATGGATTTAACGATTAAATTTTAAATCAAATTTTTATTTATTTTTAAATAATTTAAAATTTTGAATTTACTCTAAAAAAATGAATAAAATAATTTATTTTTGAACAAAAGAAAAATTTGAAATTAATTAATTAAAATTTTGAATTTTATTTTAAATGAACTTTCAAAACACCAAAAAAAAATATTACGAAATTTATTTTAAATTGATTTACTAAAATAAAAGAATATTAAGATGAATTTAATCCTGTAGACAAAATTATAATATTGAACTTTACCTTAAAATTGTTAGACTGGGATAAGCAATTAAAATGATTTAGTTTTTAAAATAACGCTAAATTTTATGACAATTCAATATAAAATTGATCAATTAATGAGCAAAGTAGATTTTATTTTATTTGTGCTTGAAGATTTTCGAATTTTGGTTTAATTGAATTGCGTGAAAGCATTTCTTGTTTTACAGAATCCCACCGCGATGCCATCAATTGTAATACCCAGCCATCAAATGTAACACCTTGCTTTTGATTTTCAACCCGATGATTACGTTGATTTTGAATAACGGCTGTTGATACTACTTCTGTGGATTTTCCCTTTAATTTTCCTTTGTCGGTAGCGGCCACCAGGTAATTTTTGAATAACAAGAAATTAACAAAACTTGTGGTAACGTGGAAAATTCGGAGGTTTGTGGGAATTAAACCAATGATTCAGAATTTCTTATCTTTGCACAAAATAAAATAAAACACCCAAGACTTTGATTACCTGTTTATTAAAAAAAATAAAGTAAAATAAGATATGAATATGTTGATTACACTAAGAAAATTTAATCCATGTGATTAATAAACGATTTATTTTTATGTTGATTATAAAATTAATTTTATCCGTAGATATTTTTAAGCTCGACTCGTAAACTTGGTTTATTCCGAAGATACAAAAGAAAAACACTGTAAATTAAAACAATTGGAAAAATTAAGTTTATTTTACCTTTTATGTTGATGCTGGTGCACACACAATATTTTATTTTGCGATGTGATGCGATGAATTTAATAAAATTAATTAGGTTGAATAAATGACGAATTAAAAAAAAAATGAAATTGAACTTTTGAAAGTAAGAAAACTTTTTAAAATGAAAAATTTCAAGAAAAATTACAAACAAAAAAAGGATAAAACGACGTTTCTTTTGGGTTAATTCAATAAGAAACACAACGGCTCGAGAAAAACAACTGGTTGATAATTGTTCTAATCTCGCCTTTTATGTAAATTGAAAATGGTCAAAATGTAGGTTTGCGGGGTGCAAGTTTTTCCTCCCCGAGACAAACTTTTAATTTCAACTGACTTCGACGTATGGGTCCTATAACTTAACCCTCTTTAAAAACATCAAAGACAGCTATTTATTTTAAGCTGGATTTTGTATCTTTGATTTCGTTAGAACAATTTGCAATTATTTCGATTATTATTAATTTTAATGTTCTAATTTTTACATGAATAGTTTTTATTAATTAACTTTAACCTGTCTATAAATTTTAAAATTTGTCTGTAATTTAGAACTACCAATTATTGTTCGTGTGGTTGATTTTTGAATATTTTCCTTTTAAAAATACAAAAGTTTAAATGTCAACAATTACCATTTTGTATTTCCGTTAGGTCAATTGTTTATTTAATAATTGGAACCCTCTTGGTTCTTTTGAACAAATGGTATCTTTCTAAACTAATTTTGTTTAAATTAAATTTGTTTAAAATATAATGTTTTCAACGAAATTGTTTATGAGTCGAGCTAAATTGAACTATTTTAAATTATTACACTTACAATTAAAAAGGGTGGTTTGTTACAGAGTTAAAGTCGCTTTGTGAGGTGGGGTAGAATCTTGTTGGAAGCTGGAAGATCAGGGCCGTAGTTAGACATTGATCATGGGGGGGTTGAACCCCAAAACCACTCCCATATATACGGCCCTGTGAAAGATCCAATCATTATTTGGACAATGCTCACAAGTGCAAAGACGATCTACTTCGTCGAGAATATCACGGCTATAAATTCCTTGGTTCACTTTCACCTCTTTATTAACGAATCCCACAGCAGTAAACCCAGAAGATTGCTAACGGTATTTTATATAAACATTTTGCTCCGAATATCTTTACTTATGGGGTTTGGCCACCTTGAAGAACGAAAAAATAGGCTTTTTTCGAGATTTTTTTTTCAGAAAAACTACAAAATAAATTGAGATTTGAGTAGAGACCTGCTTTAAAAATCCTCGCTGGTAGTGTACTTGATTTTTCTGTTAGGCATTGTCCAAAACACAAAAACAAATTTTTTTCTTATTTAGAAGGGTACTAGTTATCTTGTGACGTAGGGAATAATTTTCAATCCAATCAATAAAATCCTACGTCACAAGTTAGATAATATTATAAAAATTAACTGTTATAAATTTCAACCAAACTGGTTGAGTTGATCGGGAGATATCGTGTACGCTATTTAAAAAAAGCAGTTTCGAGAAAATCGCGAAAGGAAAAAGTACGACGTCGATAGACGCCTTAAAATCGAATATTTACTTTTAATTACATTTAATCTGCGATTCCTAGAAAAAGTATAAACGATTTAATTAGCTAGAAGAAAATATAAATAATGTTTTCAAAATTTCAAGGTGGCGTAACCCCTTAACCCTTATTTATAGATCAGATTACCAAAAGAGTTTAATAAATCAATTTGTCTAGTTAGATCGTGGCACAATATAAAAAAGATCATTTTCTGTTAGTGTGAAGAGAGTGTGTAATTATTTATTTTTTAGAGATAAAAAAAATGGTACAAGTCGATAATATAAATAGTTATTTTTCAAAAAAAAAAATATATATAGTCACTTCTGCCGCAACACAGTACAGCCTCGTTATTCCGGACAGATATAGTTTTGAGTTTGTTCGGATAACCGAGTTTTCCGGATTATCAAGATTTTTTTTTTACTTATTTTATTGATTAAAAACAGTTGATACGTATGTATTATTCGATTATTTTATTTTATATAGTTTACATTAATAAAACTAAACAAAACAAAATTAACAAATAATAAAAAATTCAAAATAAAACTTAAAAAGCTGAATTTACAGTTGTCGATCTTTGAATAGCAGTTTACAAATCTGAATTACAGTTGACAATTTCTAAATATATCAGTTGACAAATTTATATTAAAGTTGACGATGTTTGATTGCCTAGGTTGTGCGGCCTGAAGGCCGCACTGATCCATCACTCCACCGTATCACTTAATATTTTTAGGCTGGTAACTTAAAATTAACGAATTCTAAACAGGCCAGTAGAAAAACGCCGATACTTATTATTATGATTTTTTTTTGTTTAATTTATTTCATAAAATTCCTATTTGACCTGGGTATCGAATCAAATTAAGGTCTTCGGAAGTATCTAACTTCCTTCCTAAATCATGAAAGGTTTAACGTAATTCCTATTAATGTTGAATAAATTAAGTTTCCGATACAAAATTTTTAGTATCATTTTATAATAATTGAAGAACTGGCTTAACCTCGGATTGTCAACAAATTGACAATATTGTCAGTGTCAACTAGGCAAATTGACAATGTATCGGAAGCATGAATTGCCAATTTTATTTATTGTTACTGATAATTGAAAAACAAATTTATCACAATTATTGCATGGTTTCGAAGTACAAGGTAAGAATATGAAAGATATTAAATAAACTGCCAGATATCAATCGCGAGCTTAGGCGGATTTATGGGGGGGGGAAGCACCCTTCCCTCAGACGTTTAAAAGTAGACAAGGGAACAATCCGAAATCTGAAAACACTTTTTGCCCGTCTGATCTTTTTGCTCCTTCCAGAAAAAATTCTGGAACCGTCCCTGATCGCAATATGGATTAAGCAGCGACTTGTAGTTTGTCATATTAAAGGGCCAGGGGGGGGGTGACCGAAAAATTAAAAATTAGGGCAAATGTTTAAGCAGAATTTTCACTTGAAAAGTAAAGGAATTCAGAATTACACAAATTTGGTCAGGAAAAGTCGAGGAATTTTTTATTTTTAAGGAAAAGTCGTGGAATTAATTAGGAAAAATTCTTGGAAAATTCGACAAATAAAAAATTTACAATTTTTAAAATTTTAAAAATTTTGATCTAGGGCAGCGGTCGGCAACCTATTGAAACGGAAGAGCCAAAACTTACAATTTACAAAATTTCCCAGTTTTTAATGAGCCACTAACATTTTTATTTCAATATTATGGTATTTTATCCTGTTTTTATCCTGTGTTTTTACCCTGTTTAAAGTTTTTTTTTGCAGAATAATACTTTTTATCAGTTTTGAAAATAAATTAATAAAATTATTAGGTAATATTTGTGCGTGGACCTGGAGAGCTGCATCTCGACATCAAAAGAGCCGCAGGTTGCCGATGCCTGATCTAGGGGAAGTCTTGGAAAAGTTAGGGATTTTGTTTTTGAAAGTTTGACAGAAAACATACACAAGTTTTCAGTTTTTGAAACCGGGGGGTCTGGGGGGTGTGGAACACCCTCCAGTACACCTAAACAAAATTGGTCCAGAATCTAGCTTTATATAGATTTTTCCAAATGTTTTTTGTAACCTAGATTCAGTAATGCCCAGTGGAATCACAACTTTAAAACTGGAATCGAAATCTGTTTGCTATTTGTGGTTTTTAACACACTTACAGGTATACTGGAGGGTGTTCCACACCCCCCAGACCCCCCGGTTGTAAAAACTGAAAACTTGCATATATGTACATGTTCTGTGTGATTGCTTATTTATTAAATAATTTTTAAATTACCGATCACTGTCAGTGTTGGATTGTGTCATATTTTTACAAGCCACACACCTCTGTTGAACAAACAAAAACTTTTACTTTCTTGTCGATAAAAACTCTCTTCGGATATTGATAGAGGACTGTTGAAGTTCTGGGACAATGCATTTTTTTATTACAGGGCAATCATCATCCTCCCGGAAGAAGGGCTCATTAATTACGGAGTGACATTCCTTTGCCAGAGATTTGTTCATCCCCAACGATTCAAACTTGCCGAAGGATTCTCGCAACTTGCCATACGTTTTTAATTTCAGGCATCTATCTTCCATTTCTTCCGTACCTATAAAAATTAAGTAATTAAATTGATTGGATTTCATTTATATATTTATAAATGTGCATACATACCATTCATTTCATTGTCGATTCTCAATTCATCATAATACGATAATTATACGATTGTGCACGATACGAATTTTCACGATACCAATTGTTTTGTATATGTAGTGTATGTTAGAGAGAGTGAGTACTTATTAAATATTATAAAAATAACATAAACATATGATAAATTCCAATAAAACTCGATCAAGGCTAAAATTTCCAGTTTTTTGACAATTTCACAAAAAGTGCTAGGTTTTCGATTTTGATAAAATCATTTTTATGGCCTCTGAACAGTCCTCTATCAATATCCGAAGACAGTTTTCATCGACAAGAAAGTAAAAGTTTTTGTTTGTTCAACAGAGGTGTGCGCCATCTAACAAATTTTCACAAAAAATAAATATTTTATAAAATTTTCCTGCTTTTACATTTAGTTCAAACTTTTATTTTAAAAGCTCTATTAGCACACAAAATTTGAAGACAATCGGTTATACACTTCCGGGGATACGATGACATTGGAGGAAAAACTTTATTAATTTTTTGAGTCGACACAATTTGAATTACTTACATTCGATTGTTAATTTATTTGGGGATGGTTTGTTGCAACTTCTCACCGGTATGAGTTCGTAAATGTTTGTTCAAAAGTCTTTTTACTGTAGATTTGTAATCACAGATGTTACATTCATAAGATTTCTTGTTTCTATGAGTTCGTAAATGCAGTTTCAAATATACCTTTCGTGAACATTTGTATTCGCATATATTACAACCATACGGTTTCTCACCCGTATGATTCCGTAAATGCAAGTTTAACTGTATTTTACGTGAAAATTTGAAATCACAAAAGGTGCATTTATACGGTTTCACGCCTGTATGTATCAGTAAATGCCGTTTTAAACAACTTTGTCGTAAACATTTATAAACGCAGATGTTACATTCATACGGTTTCTGACCCGTATGAGCTAGTAAATGTTTTTTTAAATATTCCTTTTGAGAATATTTATTACCACAAATGTTACATTCATACAGTTTTTTGTTCGTATGAGATAGTAAATGTCTTTTTAAATTTCCTTTCAGAGAAGATTTATAATCGCAATCTTTACATTCGTACGGTTTATTGTTCGTATGAGTTAGTAAATGCAGTTTTAAATTTCCTTTTAGTGAACATTTATAATCGCAAATGTTACATTCATAAGGTTTAATGTTTACTAACGTATGAGTTAGTAAATGTCGTTTTAAATTTTCATTTTGTGAACATTTATAATCGCAAATGTTACATTTATATGGTTTATCATTGGCATGAATTCGCAAATGTTCGTTTAAATGTCCGTTTTGTGAAAATTTGAAATTGCATATATTACATTTATAAGGTTTCAAGCCTGTATGAGTTCGTATATGTCGTTTTAAATTTCCTTTTAGTGAAGATTTATAATCGCAATCGTTACATTCATACGGCTTATTGTTCGTGTGAGTTAGTAAATGTCGTTTTAAATTTTCTTTCAGTGAACATTTTTGATCGCAAAGGTTACATTCATACAGTTTATCGTTTGTATGTTTTTTTACATTTTCCTTTCGTGAACATTTTATCTCTTCCTGCGTATCTCCAATTTCAGCTTCCTCGTCACCGTATTGTAGTTCTTCCGAAAATGTCTCTTGCTTAATCGAAATATCATCTTTAATGTAAATGGCATGATGTAATTCTTCCAGTTCTATTTCTTCCGATTTAATTTCTTGCTTTAGTTTTTGTATTTCTAAACATCCTACCTTGTCCATATTGATCCAAGTATTTTTACAGTTATAGTATGCACTCGGGTTTTTATACGATTTATCGGTAGCCTTCGGTTTAGTAATAAAGTTGAACGTTGAAACTGAGGTACCTTCGAACTTGCATAATACCTTTGACTGGGATCACATTAGAACATCGTACCATATATTTTTCTTAAATTTTAATAATATAAACTTCATCATTCAAAACGGAGGTCATCGATCGAATGACTACCCACACCTCGGCAGAATAAATATTTCAATATCTACAATTTTCGTATGAAAAAATTAGTGATTTATCTTCGTTTCAAACGAAATAAGTGATTTACTTACCACAGTATTATTTCTACCATGTAATAGGGTAGGTCATCTATGGGGTAGGTTGATTCATAACCTCACTAATGTACAATGGATTTTTTTACAAATTCATTGGTTTGGAAATCAGTTTCTTTTACACAAATAATATTACAGCGGTTTGTATTTAAATTTAGTAATCAATGTCAGCCTGGTCAACAGGAAAAATCTGACAGAACAAAACAATTTCTGACTGATCGCCGCTAGAATGCAGCATCTTCTTGACGAGATGTGCTACCTCACCAAGGCTGCGTTCGGTTTGGCAATTATTTCGCTTTGAAGCCCCAACAAACGCTTTTTCGCTGTTCGCTTTGACACTTCCTTAGGCTATCAAATGTTTTGGCTACGCCCATTTAGAAATAAAAGCTTCACATGCTGTTTCGAGATTTTTCATTTTGGCCGCGTTCGCAAAGCCGTAGCTAGGGAGTATTGTGGGGCAATGTCCTACCTTAAAAAAGTACGTGATTTACGTAAAAAAACCCTGGCGGGCCCAGTGGGCCGGGATGGGCAGTTAGTTGCGAAATACACATTTGGGTTTTACTTAAACAAATTGTGAAAAATTGTCTGGAGTTGATGATTTATTTAGGTGGTATGGCGCACTCCCCCCCCCCTCGCCGGCGTAGAGTTACGGGATATACAGTCATTATTTCGTTCAATTCAAAAGAAAATTTTTTTTATACTGGTATAACACAATCAGAAGTAGAGAATCAGTTACAAATTTTTATTTTCAAATCATCTCTTTTATTTATATTTATAAATTAACGTCAATGGCCGGACAATAAAGCCGATGCCCAGCTTAGGTGGGCATTGACGTCAATGACCAGCCATTGACGTCAATGACCATGCATTTTAGGCGATGCTAACATTCAAAATTTCACGTGTGGTTTTTATATCATTGTCCGTGCCAGAGGCGTATTTAGAAAATGCGTTTGAAGCGGGTAGACGAAGTATTTTCAGAATCTCGTTAATCCATTCATGCGCGTCAATGGTAGAACGCCTGACAAGTTTCAGAAATCTTGATGAATTTTCACAAACGAAATCCGAAAACTAAAAAACAAAGTAAAAAAAAATTTTGTTATTTAAATTATTATAGAACCTCGTGATAAACATTATTTTTATCCGGGAGGGCTTCAGGAACACAATCTGAGTCATCTTTGGGAGGGACAGTTGCTCCTTTGCCCCCCTCTAAATGCGCAAAGGGTCCGGAAGGATGTCTGTTGTAATTTTTAATTTGAATTGAGATTTTTGAATATAATATGTAATCAGAAAATAATAAAAGCATCGTTTGAACATATTGCTGTTGAACGTTAATTGAATTGATAAAAAGTGAAGAAAAGAAAATATGACAATATATATATAGCTGTTACTGTCAATAACGTAAATGTGGCATTGACGTCAAAGGCCGGGCAATGACGTCAACTCCCATTTACGCTGAGCATTAACGTCATTGACCGGCCATTGACGTCAACGCCCGTTAACGGTGGGCAATGATGGAAATATTTTCATATGATTGTCTTTGCCCGGTCAATGACGTTAATGGCCAAAATGGATTGGACAATGATGATATTATAGAATAATTACTATAAGAAACAGCAAAATGGCGATGCACTTCAACTAGGGACAATTATTTGTCGGGCACGCATTTTTCCGTGTAAGGAGCGATCATTTTATGGTGGATCCATGATTTGTTGTGTTTGCGTCAACCACAGCGGCCCGGAGGAAATAATTAATTAAATTTAATTACTTAATTCGTTGTACGGTGGATCCGCGATTTGCTGTAATAGCACCAGCCACAACAATTTTAAATGTCAACATTGCCCAAGATGTCTAGTCATTGACGTCATTGTCCGGTCAATGACGTTAGTGCCCAACTTATCTGGGCATTGACATTATTGTCCGGCCATTGACGTTAATGGCCGAATTGTCAACATTGACCGTAACATATATATAAAAGAGATTATATCGGACAAATATTTTTAGTCCTAATCTTAGTTTAACATATTTTTTGGTTGGTAAAAAAAATCGACCAACCAGAATGTTTTCTTTACCAAGAAATGTCACGTTGAGCAGGAGCAGCAGAAGCGTGCTGGGATTTTATGTATTAAGATTAGTTACAACTGACGCGCGCATGAATGGATTAACGAGATTCTGAAAAATCTTTAATCTGCACCCCTCCCAAAAGCATTTTCTAAATACGCCACTGGAAGTGCTTTTCAATGATGTAGCCACTAAGCCACGTACTCAGAGCCCTATTATCGCAAAAACCCATGAAGCCCGGGCTTGTGGCGCAAAATTTAATTTCGGGAATTGTAATTACCTAATCATTGATTGTCTTAATTATTATTATTCAAAATAATATGTTTCTTATATCTTTATACATTTTTCTAATTTAAAAAGGATCACCTGGAAAAACGATAGAAGGGGGAATTCCTGATTCACAATAAAATTCCCACTCAGAAGAAATATTTTATTCAGTTATCTTCTATGATAATGATTACGATAACTTTTATGATAACGGAAATCCCACGCGAGAAAATTTTGAACAACCAACAGTAGAAAATGTTATTCCTGAATTACATGACAATTTCGATGAGCAAGCAAACCCAAATTTTCAATTGGACGAAAATCAAACCCAAATAACATAGTTACGAATTTTTAGTACAATCATTTAAAATTAACTAAATTTAGGAAACCTAATTTAATTTCTGAAAGTGTTATTGAATGAAATTTATTAGAAATCAAAATTTCAAAAAGAAACAAAGTATGAAATTTCAATCAACAATCAACTTAAAGTCAACAAACTCACGGAACCTTAATCTAAATCAAATTATTAATAGAAATATATAGACAAAAATGTGGGTTAGGATCTCTAATAAAAATCATAACGGGAAATTTAGACTATTAGGATGCAATTAATGTAATCCGTCATAACAAAATTTATTTATTATTATTTAATTTATAAATAATAAACTGTACACTCGAATAGCTATTCGCCGGTGTGAGTACGTAAATGTCTTTGTAAGTTACTTTTATTTGAATATTTACAATCGCAAAATGAGCACTGGAACGGCTTCACGCCGGTATGAGTTAGTATATGTATTCGCAAATCTCCCTTCCGTGTAGACTTATAATCGCAAACTGTGCACTCGTAAGGTTTTTCCCCGGTATGACTTTGTAAATGTATTCGCAAACTTCCTTTATGTGCACATTTATAATCGCAAACTGTGCACTCGAACGGTTTTTCGCCGGTATGAGTTCGTAAATGTATTCGCAAATCACTTTTACGTGTACATTTATAATTGCAAACTGTACACTCAAATGGTTTTTCGCCGGTATGAGTGCGTAAATGTCTTTGTAAGTTACTTTTACTTGTATATTTAAAATCGCAAAATGAGCACTGGAACGGTTTCACGCCGGTATGAGTTCGTATATGTATTCGCAAATCTCCCCTCCGTGTAGATTTATAATCGCAAACTGAACATTCGAAAGGTTTTGCGCCAAGATGATTTTGTAAATGCATTCGTAAACTTCCTTGTTGTCTACATTTATAATCACAAATGGTGCACTCGAACGGTTTCTCACCGGTATGAGTTCGTAGATGCGTTTGCAAACCGGCTTTATATGCACTTTTATAATCGCAAACTGTGCACTTGAACGGTTTCTCACCTGTATGAGTTCGTACATGATATCGCAAATTACCTTTTATTGAACATTTAAAATTACAAATGTTGCACTCAAACACCTTATTTGGATCCAATTGGGAGTCCCTCTCTGAAATCTCGTCTTTAATGTCAATGGAGTGATGCAAGGATTCCAATGTGATATCCACATCCTGCCGATCTTCAAATTTAATAAATTCTCTTTCTGCTTTAATTGAAAGAGTCGTTGTGGTGTCAATGGAATGATGGACGTCCTCCAGCTTGATATCCATGTCGTAATTTGGTTCAATCATTTTGCAAAAATGTTCTAATCCTGAAATTAAATTACCACATTGATGTATAAAATGGCGACTATAATCGATCTACAATACTAAAAATGTAGGTGGCGCGTCAAATGTAGGGTTACCAGATTTCTTCTGAGCAAAGAGAGGACACGTCGCTGAATGGTTTTTTTTTTGTTTAGCTTTTTCCCACCAAAAATAAGGAAAATAATTTAAAAAAATTAATAAGGTTCAATTTTGCATGAATTCGGAAAAAAAATTCGAGCAAAAAAGTATTTTTTGCGAGCTTTTTTTTTAAATGGCCGCGGGTTTAGCCAAATAGAGGACATCTTCCTTCAAAGATCGAAATATATACCGGACAAAAAATCGGCCGCCAAAAAGAGAACTTGTCCGGGAAAAACCGGACGTCTGGCAGGCCTAGTCAAATGTAAAACCACATTTACAAAAGAAACGTCACTTATCACTTATATATCTTGGTTACGTGTGTTGTCTAATCTAGAATGCACGTGTGTCTCGCGGGCAGATCTGATTTAGGCTGCGAGACTGTAGCGACATCTATACTGCGGTGATGTAAACCGATCTTGGCCGTTGACGTTAGAAATGAGGTTAGAGTTTCGTGTTTATATTACCGTTGTAACTTCAATCTGCAAATGCTATAGACTTGTCGTTATCGCTGGAACTGTGATCTTTTTTTTCCATCCCTAACTTTTCATTTTACAGCCCGATTTGTGTCTGAAAAGAATCAATTTTATTTTAGAAGTCGGCCATTTTGTTATTTTTTGATAAAATTTAATAATTCTAGTTCCAGCGATAACGACAAGTCTATAGATTAACCCTTTTTTTAAATTTTTTATTTTCGATGTCCTCAAGAGCCCAAATCACCCGGGCCAGTTGCGTACCTTTTTTTTGAGACGCTTACTTTGACCAATAATAAACTATAAAATAATAATAAATAAAATAATAAAAAATAAATAAACATTGACCATTAATATTTTTAATGGTTTTAAATTTTTTCAAAAGATTGGGGAGGGTCACAGTAGCACTAGGGGCCCTTTTAGTCGGGGGTTAAAATTGTTCACATATGAACATATAATTCTTTTTTTTTTTTTTTTTAATTAAAATTAAAATTGAAATGGAAAAATCGAAATTGTAGAGTTTTTAAAAAATAGAACAGATTTTGTTAGTGAATTGGGTTTAACATGTATTCTTAATGTAATAATATAAGTCCGTTACATTTGGTTATTCCGTTGGGTTATAATTTGTTGATCGGTTGTGCTTCGGTAAGATTAACATGTCGACAATTATGTTTTATTATTTATTTACAAACAAGATAATTCTTTGTATATTTTACATAAATATATTATATGAACCACTTAAAACATCAATAATACTTTTACAAGAGCTTTGCATCCACAGTTTAAGTTAGTTAACATATGATAGCTGTCAATAAGAACTGACAACATCGAGCAGACATGTTTAAATCTTATTGGTTAGCTATGGCGGGCAGATTAAATATTTTTTTTTGAAATTAAAAATTTTTTTTTTTTTAAATTGTACTCTGAGTTTTAAGACCAATCAATTACATCAACATGCGGCATTTTTATTACAGTTTCATGATTATATATTATTTCAAAAAATTATTTCTAAGGAAACTCCCCCATTATATCTCAACAACAACTAAAATAAGTGATCTATTATGTAATGTAAAACCGAAATCCAAAATAATGGAATCTACTAGAATATACAGAATGAAATGCAAAGAATGTGAATATAGCTACATCGGTGCAACTGGTCGACAACTAAAAATAAGAATTAAAGAACACAAAGCTATTCGTTCAACTTCACAAGTTGCAAAACACCTGAGGTTGAAAAATCAAAAACATAAAAATTCTACATAAAGAAAACAAATATCTAAAGAACAAAGAAAATTTACTTAACAAGAACGTTTTCCTGTAATTGTTGTTTTTTATCAACTTCAACTTAATTACAAAAAAAATTTATTTCAAACTTGTAAAAATAATTTATTGAAACTAATTATTACAATTTAATTTTAAAGGTAACTGTTAACTTATAAGATATGCTATATTAATATCGTCGGCTTAGTTAGAATCCCTCGTAAGTCCAAATTGGACAATTTTACCAAGGATATTACAAAAAATGTGTTTTTAAATTTTTATAAAAGTTTTTTGGCGACAAAATGTCATTTTTGACACATTATGGACTTACGAGGGTTTCTAACTAAGCCGACGATATGTAACAAACTTGAAAATGTGTAAGCTTTTACTCGAAACATGTCGTCAAAATAAACATCGAAAAAAGAATTTCATTAATTTATCAAAGAAGTTCTTAAAAATATAAAAAATAATCAAATTCGTAAAACAAACCTCCCCGTTGACATGATTACGTAAGATCACGTAAAAATCACGTAGTTGGACGTCAAAAACACGTCAAGTAAAGTGATTTTGACGTAACCATGTCAACTGGGCTATGCCCAGTCAATAGGTGATTTTTGCTAACAAAAAGTGGTGCAAAAGTGAATTTTATATATGATATTTAGTACCGGGTCCAAGTTTTCGACTTCGACTTTTTCATCAGGGTCCGGTACGAAATAACGTATATAAACTTCACGTTTGCACCACCTTTTTGTAAGCAAAAGGCCTTTTTTAATCCTCATTGACTGGACTACTATTTAATAATAAACTTTATACTACTAGAAAGATTTTTCGCCGGTGTGTGTACGTAAATGTATTCGCAATGTCCTTTTTTGAGAACATTTATAATCGCAAACTTGGCACTCGAACGGTTTTTCGCCGGTATGAATTCGTGAATGTTTCTGCAAACTACCCTTTATGGAAGTTTTATAACCGCAAATTAAACATTCGAACGGTTTTTCGCCGGTATGATTTCGTAAATGATTCTGCAAACTAAATTTATGAGAAGTTTTATAATCGCAAATTGAACATTCGAAAGGCTTCTCTCCAGAGTGAATACGTGAATGGCTTCTCAAGTGACTTTTACGTGAAAATTTATAATCGCAGATTGCACACACGAACGGTTTTACGCCGGTATGAGTTCGTAAATGCATTCGCAATCCACCTTTATCCGAAAATTTATTACCGCAAACTGCGCACTCGTACGGTTTTTCGCCGGTATGAGTTCGTAAATGTATTCGCAAAAAAACTTGTTCGGAACATTTATATTCGCAAAATGTGCACTCGAATGGTTTTTCGCCGGTATGGATTCGTAAATGCCTCTTCAAGTTGAATTTTACTAAGCATCTAAAATCACAAATTGAACATTCGAAAGGCTTTTCGCCGGTGTGAGTACGTAAATGTCTTGTTAAGTGACTATTCCTTGAAGTTTTAAAAGCGCAAACAGTGCACTCGTACGGTTTTTCGCCGGTATGAGTTCGTAAATGCATTTGCAAATTATATTTTTTTAAACATTTCAAATTACAAATGTTGCACTCAAACGCCTTACCACTCGTAGTAGGTTTTACTTGAGCTCCAAGTTGATTTTGATCCAATTGGGAGTCACTTCCGGAAGTCTCGTCTTTAATGTGAATGGAATGATGCAAGGATTCCAGTTCGATATCCACATCCTCCGGCTCTTCAATTTTCATATTTTTGCTACCATTTTTTACTTTTGAGTTAATTGTAGAAGTCGCTGTGGTGTCAACGGAAGCATGGCCGTCTTCCATCTTGATGTCCATGTTTTAATTTGGTTCAATCTTTTTGCAAAAATTCTCTAATCCTGAAATAAAATTATCACATTGTTATTTACTGTAGTATTTGAACCGCGGTTGCCCGAAAAAAAAAGTTAAATTTTTTGTCATAATAAACTTTTACCTATTTCATTGCGTTTCAAAGTTATGACGGATTATGTTTTATCGCTTTAAGTAAACCCCCCCCCCCTTCCCCTATGCGATTTCATTTTTCATCAATAGGCTTCGTGCCACAACAGATCAAAATTATATTTAAAATTTGGAGTGATTTCGTTACTTCGTATGATTACTATCGTGTTCACCAACATACATACGCACACACACACTCGCCCGTACAGACATTGTTCAAAAATAATAGAAATGATTTAAGGGAACCTCAAAACACAAAAATTTGATTAAAAAAAATGGGGAGTCAATTTTCACAATACTTACACAACAATACTTTACTTACGGAAAGTCAGTTCGGAAAGTCAAAATCGGTGAACCAAGGTTAAGAAAAACCGAAAAACCTACACAAATATGGAAATAAACACTCTAGGAACGGCAGAAATTCAAGTAGAGCTATTCGGAAAGAAGAAAATGCTGACAGTGTCTGTGGTCGAAGATGATGTTCTCGATTAGTCGTTGACTTTCAAATTACCACTTCCACCAAGATCAAAAATATGCCAAACCAAAGCTGTCCAAAGTACTTTGTGAAAGTAATTCAAGTACCAATTACTTTGTTAATGCCAAAAGTACTTCAAGTAACAAATACAATAAACCTAACCAAAGATTCCTTTGATACAACTTACGGTAACACCAGCATCTCGAAAATATCATGTAATCTCAACACATAAAATTTATTTTGCATAGAAACGGTTACCTTTTGGAATCTCTTTTGCACCAGCATTATTTCAACGCAGGATGGATTAGTACTAAAACGTTAACAGGCAGGGTTGCCAACACTCAAAAATTTATTCCCCTAAAACATTTTTTTAACTTTTTCGCGGTTTTTTCAAGGGAATAAACAAAAATAAATAAAAATAAAACCCCCTAAAAATACACCTAACAATATAAACCCTCTAAAAGAAAAGGGGTCGGGTTATTTCGGCGCAGCCGTTTCGGCGCAGCCGTTTCGGTGCAGCCGTTTTGACGCAAAACCAATTCGGTGCAAGTACAGATAGCGAATGTACAATTTGGTGTGAGTCCCGTTCGGCGCAAGAACTATTTGGTGCAAGTACAGTTCGGTGCAAGTTCTATTTGACACAGACTCGATTCGGTGCGAGATGAATTCGGCGCAAACCCGTTTTGGCGTGAGTCCAGTTCGGTGCGGGTACAACACTTGCTGTTGATTTGTCGATTCCGTTCATGTCACCGATTACTTGCAAGAACGAACCAGTAGCAAGCAAGCGTAAAGTTGGAAATACCATTTCTTCAGGCGACAGAAACTGATTTCTGGTTGTGAGAGAAACTATCGAATCAAAAATTTCGTCGATTAGATGGTGTACCACTTCTTTAGTAAACCTAAATCTTTGTCTGAATTCTTCATCAAGCTTAACTGAGGTTGGTACAACACGATTTTTGCGTTGAACCGAAGTTCAACTTGAAGTGAACGGCCCCAATTGGCGCAGCCGCTTCGCCGCAGCCGTTTCGGCGAAGGTCTAGTTCGGCGCAGCCGTTTTGGCGCGAGTCCGGTTTGGCGCAGGCCCGATTCGGTGCGAGTTCCGTTCGGCGCAAGTACAGTTCGGCGCGAGTACAGATCGGCGCGAGTACAGTTCGCCGCGAGTGCAGTTCGGCGCGAGTACAGTACAGCGCGAGTCTTTTTTATTCTATCTTTTTTAATTCGTTTTTCTATTTTACTGTTAACACCTGCCTTTTAATTATAGTAATTTTTTTATTATATATGTTAGTATTAGTAGTAGGAGATACGGTCCTGACTATGAACAAACCAATGGAGAAAGACGTCACCCAAGTAAGTTGGCAATACACGAATTCAGGCTTAATTAGGAATGACACATCCCACTATAAGCAGTGGTGTATTTACCCTAGGGCCAAGCGGGCCATGGCCCGGGGCGGAAGGCTTCGAGGGGCGGCGACACAAGCCGTCTCTCCCGCTCAGCTTGGAGCGCATTTTATAAACGCTACCTCCCTGAGAGAACAAATAAAAATTAATTTTTGTTTCTTTAAAAATTTATGGGGCGGCAAACCTTTTGAGCCCAGGGCGCCAACTTTTAAAATACGTCACTGACTATTGGGAATTTACATTAACTAAACGCCACCATACGTTTAAAATATTAACTACGTTCGGCGGTAGCCCAGTATACTCTTGCATAAGTTTCTTATGGTAGATACGTGTGTTTCTTAGTTAATTTTATGATATTACATAAAATCGTGTATTAAAACACATAAATAAACATGAACATGTGTATTTTTCCAATGCAAAACAAATAATGTTATACCGCCAAGCGAAGCCATTTTGCCGAAACGGTGGCGCCCTCATCGGTAGGGTAAAATCCCAATAAGGCAATTCAGTAATGGGTTAAAAAAAATTCAAACACGGCAAGATGTAGCTTATAAGCGTCTTGTTGCTGGAAATCCTTGACCATTAAAACTAAAAAAATACAGAGACGCAGACATAAGAATCGCAACACTGATGTAGGATTTTGATAACCGCGATATCATCGATTATTTACGCGAATTAGCGCATAATTTTGCTATGCGCGAATAATTTTTTATTAATTAGTTTTTCAGGATTATTGTTTTGTTTATTTATTTCTTTAATAAAATTTATTTTTTTAAATAATTTTTTTAAATCAAATTAGAACAAGATTAAAAATATAGTAACTATACCCGCGCCGATCTGGACTCACGCCGAAACGAGTTTGCGGCGAACTGAACTCGCCCCGAATCAGGTCTGCACCAAATAGTAATTGCGCCGAACTGTACTAGTGCCGAACTGTACTAGTGCCGAACTGTACTTGCACCGATCGAGACTCAAGCCAAATAAGTACTTGCGCCGAACGGGACTCGCGTCAAGTTGTACTTGCACCGAACTGTACTTGCGCCGAACTGTACTTGCGCCGAACTGCACTTGCGCCGAACCGGTTTTGCGTCGAAACGGCTGCGTCGAAACGGTTGCGCCGAATAGTACCCGACCCGTCGCTCATAAGCTACATCTTGCCGTGTTGGAATTTTCCTTAACCCATTAATGAATTCCAAATTCAGCCTGAATTCGTCTATTGTCAGCTACGACATGGTCGTTAGTTCGGTTGAAATTGTTTAGGAAGCGTGCTGAACTGGACTCGCACCGAACTGTTCTCGAGTCGAGCTGTATTTGCACCGAACTGAACCGTCGCCGAAACAGCTGCGGCGAAACGGCTACGCCGCGCCGATTGAGGCCTTTCCCTAAAAAAAACCCATCGCACTTTTTTGTCCCCTCTAAATTTAGGGGGAAAACCCCTAAGTTGTCAACCCTGTATACAGGAGGCAGGAATAAAAACATTCACAAGAATCACAATGCGCATGGTTACAACCTGGAGTACATTTTTTGACGAGCGTCGACGGTAGCGACATCTATACTGCGGTGACGTAAAACAATCTTAGTAGGTGACGTTTAGAAATGAGGTTAGTTAGGTTAGCCAAGATCAGATCTGCTGCGAGACGTTCTAGTCGCCATTTTAGCTTGAAGAACTCATGACGGTATGACAAAATCGCAATTTATATATCAAAGTGGTAATTTTATTTCAGGATTAGAAAATTTTTGTAAAATGATAGAACCAAATTACCACATGGATATCAAGCTGGAAGATGTTCATCGTCCCATTGACACCCCAGGGGCTAGTTCAATTAATTCAGAAGTAGAATATGGTAACCGACATATTAAATTTGAAGATCGGAAGGATGTGGATATCGAACTGGAATTTTTGCATCATTCCGTTGACATTAAAGACGAGATTTCAGGGAGCGACTCCCAATTTAATGAAAATTGCCAATTCCAACATGGAGTTCATACAAAATCTTATACACGTGATAAGGTGTTTGAGTGCAACATTTGTAATTTTAAATGTTTGGTGAAAGCTAATTTGGGAAGTCATTTACGAATTCATACCGGTGAGAAACCGTTCGTGTGCTCAGTTTGCGATCATAAATTTACACAATACGGACATTTGCGAAACCATTTACGAACTCATACCGGTGAGAAACCGTTCGAATGCATAGTTTGCGGTTATAAATGTGCACGAAAAGGATATTTGCAAAAACATTTACAAAATCACACCGGCGAAAAGCCGTTCCATTGCACAGTTTGCGATTATAAATGTGCGAAAAAAGGAAATTTGCGAAGACATTTACGAAGTCATACCGGCGAAAAACCGTTCGAATGCACAGATTGCGATAATAAATATAAAAGTAAAACAAGCTTACAAAGACATTTACTTACTCACACCTTCGAGTAACTATTCGAATGTACAGTTTATTATCTTTATAAATTTGTCAAAATGCGATTACCTTTGTTACCTTTTTGTTTTGTTTATAAATGCACTAACATACATTACTGTTATTTATTTATTTAACCCTGGAACTGCACATTGGGGTCTCAGAAACAACCATCATATAAATTAATGCCACATGTGCTATAATGATTTTTTTTTTTAATCCATTCTTGTAAACTAAGTTCAAAGTTATCTGAGTATGTGTGAATATTCGTAGGTGCCTTTTAGTCACTAACCGAATTACAATAATTGAAAATAAATTTATATGGGTATCTCCTCAAACCCCAGTGAGTTAGTTTAGAGTTATGTACTTTAAGTTAAAATCAAAATTTTCATCTTCAAGTAAATAACATCAAAAATAGAAGTTATTGGTTTAAAGTTATGTAATTTAAGTTAAAATGAAAATTCTCATCTTCAAGTAAATAACTTAAAGAATAGAAGTTATTAGTTTAAAGTTATGTACTTTAAGTTAAAATCAAAATTGTCATCTTCAAGTAAATAACTTAAAGAATAGAAGTTATTAGTTTAAAGTTATGTACTTTAAGTTAAAATCAAAATTCTCATCTTCAAGTAAATAACTTAAAGAATAGAAGTTATTAGTTTAAAGTTATGTACTTTAAGTTAAAATCAAAATTCTCATCTTCAAGTAAATAACTTAAAGAATAGAAGTTATTAGTTTAAAGTTATGTACTTTAAGTTAAAATCAAAATTCTCATCTTCAAGTAAATAACTTAAAGAATAGAAGTTATTATTTTAAAGTTATGTACTTTAAGTTAAAATCAAAATTGTCATCTTCAAGTAAATAACTTAAAGAATAGAAGTTATTAGTTTAAAGTTATGTACTTTAAGTTAAAATCAAAATTCTCATCTTCAAGTAAATAACTTAAAGAATAAAAGTTATTAGTTTAAAGTTATGTACTTTAAGTTAAAATCAAAATTGTCATCTTCAAGTAAATAACTTAAAGAATAGAAGTTATTAGTTTAAAGTTATGTACTTTAAGTTAAAATCAAAATTCTCATCTTCAAGTAAATAACTTAAAGAATAGAAGTTATAAGTTTAAAGTTATATAAATTAAGTTAAAATCAAAATTCTCATTTTCAAGTAAATAACTTAAAGAATAGAAGTTATAAGTTTAAAGTTATATAAATTAAGTTAAAATCAAAATTCTCATTTTCAAGTAAATATCTTAAAGAATAGAAGTTATAAGTTTAAAGTTATATAAATTAAGTTAAAATCAAAATTCTCATTTTCAAGTAAATAACTTAAAGAATAGAAGTTATTAGTTTAAAGTTATGTACTTTAAGTTAAAATCAAAATTCTCATCTTCAAGTAAATAACTTAAAGAATAGAAGTTATAAGTTTAAAGTTATATAAATTAAGTTAAAATCAAAATTCTCATTTTCAAGTAAATAACTTAAAGAATAGAAGTTATAAGTTTAAAGTTATGTACTTTAAGTTAAAATCAAAATTCTCATCTTCAAGTAAATAACTTAAAGAATAAAAGTTATTAGTTTAAAGTTATGTACTTTAAGTTAAAATCAAAATTCTCATCTTCAAGTAAATAACTTGAAGAATAGAAGTTATTAGTTTAAAGTTATGTACTTTAAGTTAAAATCAAAATTCTCATCTTCAAGTAAATAACTTAAAGAATAAAAGTTATTAGTTTAAAGTTATGTAATTTAAGTTAAAATCAAAATTCTCATCTTCAAGTAAATAACTTAAAGAATAAAAGTTATTAAATTCAAAAAAATATAAGAATAATACAATACGTAGAAAATCAAAATTCAAAAAATTTAAAAAGGAGACAATTAACACATAACAGGTCTGGATTAAGAAAATTTGAAAAAAATGAAAATTTCGTAATACGAAATTTTTCTTCAAATTCAAATTTTCTTAATCCAGACCTGTTATGTGTTAATTGTCTCCTTTTTAAATTTTTTGAATTTTGATTTTCTACGTATTGTATTATTCTTATATTTTTTTGAATTTAACCATAAATACATACTAAAAACCACAAATTTACTTAAAATTTTTTATTTTGAGTTCTTTTTTTTTTTAAAAGTTATTAGTTTAAAGTTATGTAATTTAAGTTAAAATCAAAATTCTCATCTTCAAATAAATAATTTCAATAATTGAAGTTATTGGTTTAAAGTTATGTAATTTAAGTTAAAATAAAAATTCTCATCTTCAAGTAAATAACTTAAAGAATAGAAGTTATAAGTTTAAAGTTATATAAATTAAGTTAAAATCAAAATTCTCATTTTCAAGTAAATAACTTAAAGAATAGAAGTTATAAGTTTAAAGTTATATAAATTAAGTTAAAATCAAAATTCTCATTTTCAAGTAAATAACTTAAAGAATAGAAGTTATTATTTTAAAGTTATGTACTTTAAGTTAAAATCAAAATTCTCATCTTCAAGTAAATAACTTAAAGAATAGAAGTTATTAGTTTAAAGTTACGTACTTTAAGTTAAAATTAAATTCTCATCTTAAAGTAAATAACTTAAAAAAAGAAGTTATTAGTTTAAAGTTATGCATTTTAAGTTAAAATCAAAATTCTCATCTTTAAGTAAATAACTTAAAGAATAGAAGTTATTAGTTTAAAGTTATGTACTTTAAGTTAAAATCAAAATTCTCATCTTCAAGTAAATAACTTAAAGAATAGAAGTTATTAGTTTAAAGTTATGTACTTTAAGTTAAAATCAAAATTCTCATCTTCAAGTAAATAACTTAAAGAATAAAAGTTATTAGTTTAAAGTTATGTACTTTAAGTTAAAATCAAAATTCTCATCTTCAAGTAAATAACTTAAAGAATAAAAGTTATTAGTTTAAAGTTATGTAATTTAAGTTAAAATCAAAATTCTTATCTTCAAATAAATAATTTCAATAATAGAAGTTATTGGTTTAAAGTTATGTAATTTAAGTTAAAATCAAAATTCTCATCTTCAAGTAAATAACTTAAAGAATAAAAGTTATTAGTTTAAAGTTATGTAATTTAAGTTAAAATCAAAATTCTCATCTTCATTTAAATAACTTAAAGAATAGAAGATATTAGTTTAAAGTTATGTACTTTAAGTTAACATCAAAATTCTCATCTTCAAGTAATTAACTTAAAGAATAGAAGTTATTGGTTTAAAGTTATGCATTTTAAGTTAAAATCAAAATTCTCATCTTCAAGTAAATAACGTAAAGAATAGAAGTTATAAGTTTAAAGTTATGTACTTTAAGTTAAAATCAAAATTCTCATCTTCAAGTAAATAACTTAAAGAATAGAAGTTATTATTTTAAAGTTATGTACTTTAAGTTAAAATCAAAATTCTCATCTTCAAGTAAATAACTTAAAGAATAAAAGTTATTAGTTTAAAGTTATGTACTTTAAGTTAAAATAAAAATTCTCATCTTCAAGTAAATAACTTAAAGAATAGAAGTTATTAGTTTAAAGTTATGTACTTTAAGTTAAAATCAAAATTCTCATCTTCAAGTAAATAACTTAAAGAATAGAAGTTATAAGTTTAAAGTTATATAAATTAAGTTAAAATCAAAATTCTCATTTTCAAGTAAATAACTTAAAGAATAGAAGTTATAAGTTTAAAGTTATATAAATTAAGTTAAAATCAAAATTCTCATTTTCAAGTAAATAACTTAAAGAATAGAAGTTATTAGTTTAAAGTTATGTACTTTAAGTTAAAATCAAAATTCTCATCTTCAAGTAAATAACTTAAAGAATAAAAGTTATTAGTTTAAAGTTATGTAATTTAAGTTAAAATCAAAATTCTCATCTTCATTTAAATAACTTAAAGAATAGAAGATATTAGTTTAAAGTTATCTACTTTAAGTTAACATCAAAATTCTCATCTTCAAGTAATTAACTTAAAGAATAGAAGTTATTGGTTTAAAGTTATGCATTTTAAGTTAAAATCAAAATTCTCATCTTCAAGTAAATAACGTAAAGAATAGAAGTTATAAGTTTAAAGTTATGTACTTTAAGTTAAAATCAAAATTCTCATCTTCAAGTAAATAACTTAAAGAATAGAAGTTATTATTTTAAAGTTATGTACTTTAAGTTAAAATCAAAATTCTCATCTTCAAGTAAATAACTTAAAGAATAAAAGTTATTAGTTTAAAGTTATGTACTTTAAGTTAAAATCAAAATTCTCATCTTCAAGTAAATAACTTCAAAAATAGAAGTTATTGGTTTAAAGTTATGTAATTTAAGTTAAAATCAAAATTCTCATCTTCAAGTAAATAACTTAAAGAATAGAAGTTATTAGTTTAAACTTATGTACTTTAAGTAAAAATCAAAATTCTCATCTTCAAGTAAATAACTTCAAAAATAGAAGTTATTGGTTTAAAGTTATGTAATTTAAGTTAAAATCAAAATTCTCACTTTGAAGTAAATAACTTAAAGAATAGAAGTTATTAGTCGGGGGGTACATCTCCTGACAAAAATATGTACACCACATCTCCTTTTCATTAAAACCTCCCAATATTTCCTCACATCACCCCACATTTTCTCCATATCCCCACATCTCCCTTACATCTCCTCGTATCATCCCCATATCTCCTCGCATTTCCCACATCTCCCACACCTTCTCACATCTCTCGTCATTTTCTCTGTTTTCCCACCATCTCATCACATTTTTTTAATTTCCAGGCATTTCAAATATTTAAATTAACATATACTCATAACATAACCCCTCTATAAGGAGGGAGGAAAAATCTACATCTTCATCTCACCCACATCTCCCCTACATGTTACCTACACTTCCCTCACATCTCCTCTATATCTCCCACATTTCCTTCACATACCCCACATATCCTCACATCTCTTCACATCTCCCCCCATCTCTTCACATCTCCCGCACATATGCTTACATCTCCCACACATTTCTTTCTTTCCTCGGTGATTTACCCCCCGTTATTAGTTTGAAGTTATGTACTTTAAGTTAGTTTAAACAACTGGTAAATATCTAAAAATAATTTTGTACACAGGACTCTGAATTCCATTGATTTCCATGGAATTCCAAAGATTATCAAATAATTCCAATGATTCTCAACAAGGGGAGGTAACGGGGTAACTGACCGACTCCTTATAAATAATTTTATAAATAAAATTATATTTAAATTATCAAAAAAATATTGATTTACCCTCCCCAGCCTCATTTTTTTGGATATTTTTAAATTGTTTAAGACGGTCACGGCCTTGCGCTTGTGTGCGCCGATTGCTAAGCCGAGATTACCGGTTCGATCCCGGGAGGAGTAAAAACTTTATTCTGACCGTCTTCCCTAGGGAGGCAATGGCAAACCACCGAGGTATCCGCCTAGAGAACCCTTCTAAAAAAAGAAAGAGAAAGAAGTGGTCACTATGCTCTTACGTAGAGCAAAGGAATCTGAGAGAGAGAGATGCTAGGATTATCTACATTTCCTTCAATTTTCAAAGATTTTCTTGGATTTCCTGAGATTTCTTCACATTTTTTTTCCAGTTTTCTGTAAATTTCCTATCACTTATACTCCAGATTTCCCTCTCTATTTTAAATAAGTGAAAAACCAACTGGAAATGGTCATATGCAAAACTAATAGAAAATTTAAAAAAAAATTTATTTCCTTTGATATTCGTCTTTCTCAAGAATTTCTTAAAATTTTCTAACATTTTTTACATTTCTTTGGATTTTGTATTTACTAAAATGTCCTAGAATTTCCTGAAATTATCTTGAAATTCTTAACATTTCCATGAATTTTTTGAAATTTTCTAAGATTCTGAAACATGGATTTTTTTGAAATTTCCTCGAATATCTTCAGATTTCCCTTTCCTAGTACACCAAAGGTTTTTGATGATTTCTCCGAAGTTTGTTGCTGGAAAAGTTAGGGGAAATCTTGAAATACAAAAGTGAAAGAAAATCTTATGATATTAGGAAATCTTAAGAATGATCGAGATAAGTTTTATTTTTTAGTTTTTTCAATTTTCTGATATTTCCTTGACTTTCCTAAGATTTTCTCGATTTCTTAAAATAATAGAACTTTCTAGAATTTCCCATATTCTAAGTTTGCCCATCAAGAATGTTTGGAATTAAAACTGACTCTACGCGTCCTTCGCTTCGCTACGGGGGCTCCGGACCGTTTTGGCTGGCGCTTGCTCGCTAAGGACATCGCTGAAGTAGTTGTCCACCTTGCCACAGAAGCCCCAACTCGCCGCAGAGGCCCCAACGTGCTAGGAAAATTAAAAATTTTTTTGGTGTTTTGAAGTAATTTTTACCCTGTGGGGTCTGGGCAGTCATCTGTTTAAGGAAAGATTTCCAGTCTTCAGTTTTGACTAGAAATTGCCTGTCCTTTAGGTATAAAGCTAGCAGATATACCAGTGAAGCTAGTAGATCCGCCTGAAACATTTTGTAAAGCAGGCCCTCGTACCACACCTTATCGAAAGCCTTGACTACATCGAGAAAGAAGGCAAAGGTGGCCTGCTTTTTGTTCCAGTGCTCGGTGATATGTTCCGTGAGGCAGAGTATGGACTATCGAGTGTCCCGATCGGAATCCAAATTGTTCGTCGGGAACAATCTGGGTATCCTTCAGTCAAGAAAGGATGATCCTAGGTCGGTATGAGGAAGGATTGTTGAGATTTTGATTGGGCTTCCTGATCATGATGACGTCGGCCACTTTCCATTGGCTAGGAAAGTGCCTATGGATGAGGATGGCGTTTACAATGCTGGCAAGCGCCAGAATTTCCGATTTTGGGAATTCCCTTATTGCCCGATTGGTTATGCCACCAGGACCAGGAGCTTTCTTCCTATTAAGTTTCTTCACGATTGTGAGAATTTCTTGGTAAGAGTGGGGGGATCGGGGTCAGGGTTTCAGGGGGTGGAAGGTTGGAGAGTCTGTCTTTCTGCATCAATCCGGGCAGTGTGGCTGGGTCGGTGTTAATGATGTGGGCGCTGAACTGGCCTACAAGGTTTACAAGTATAATTAATATATTGTGGTGAAAACAACAACAACAACAAAAAAATCAATCAAATTACTTGTAAATTTTGGGGGGAAACCCCTAAGCTGGTAGTAACCCTGGGTTTAGTTCATTTGAGAACATTGCTAAGTGTGGTTATGTTAAGGATCTTACGATTTTAGGGAATCTAGATTCCAATATTAAATAATTATATTTTGAAGATAATAGTAGGTATTTAAAATTCTGGATCCATCCCTGACAGAGAACGAAGAGAGGTGTGCCACACAAAAAAAAATTGATGCTGCAGTGTCAATCAACAGAACTTGATGTCGACACAAAATTTGAAAACAGCAAAACTGGATGTAGCCATTGACCCATTTCGGCCCAAGCGCCTAGGACGTTGCAATTTTGTATAAAATTTTCAGGAATGCCTTATTTTAGCAAAAAAATTATATTTTCATTTTCATCACAAATTTTTTTAATTTTTAATTTTAAAAATTTTCATTTTTCAATTTCACCCCTAATTAAACAATAATAAATTTTTTTTTAAACAATTCACCCCAAGCATTTTACAATATGAGAATATTAATAGATACAAGCATAGGCGGATTTAGGGGATCCCCCGTGCTCCCAACTCCCCAGATACTTAAAAAATATATGTGTTGGTGGCGTAATGTATGATAGTGTACTTATTAACTACAACTACAAACAATTTAAACAAAAGATGACAAATTTATAAATATTAAACTGAACATTCGAATAGTTAATCGCCGGTGTGGGTTCTTAAATGTTTTTGTAAGTTTCTATTACTTGAATATTTACTATCGCAAAATGTGCACTCGTACGGTTTTTCGCCGGTATGAGTTCGTAAATGTATCCGCACATGATCTTTTCGTATGCTTTTATAATCGCAAATTGTACACTCGAATGTTTTTTTGCCGGAATGAGTTCGTAAATGTATTCGCAATTGATCTTTTCGTATGCTTTTATAATCGCAAACTGTACACTCGAATGGTTTTTCGCCGGTATGGGTTCGTAAATGTATTCGCAAATCCCTTTTTTGGTTATATTTATTATCGCAAATTGCGCATACGAACGGTTTCTCGCCGGTATGAGTTCGTAAATGCAATTGCAAACTTTGTTTTTGTGCACATTTATAATCGCAAACTGTGCACTTGTACGGTTTTTCGCCAGTATGAGTTCGTAAATGTATTCGCAAATTATCTTTTCGTGGACATTTATAATCGCAAACAGTGCACTCAAACGGTTTTTCGCCAGTATGAGTTCGTAAATGTATTCGCAAATTATCTTTTCGTGTACATTTATAATCGCAAACTGTGCACACGAACGGTTTTTCGCCGGTATGACTTTGTAAAATGTTGCACTCAAACACTTTACGACCCATGTGAGTTTTTGCATGAAATCCAAGTTGCAACTGAAAATTGTCATCCTGTGGAGAATCTCTTCCTGGTGAAGTCTCGTCTTTAATGTCAATGGAATGATGCAATGATTCTAGTTCGGTATCCACATCCTTCCGATCTTCAAATTCTATATATCTTCTACCATATTCTACTTCTGAATTAATTGAACTAGTCGCTGGAGTGTCAATGGAATGATGGACGTCTTCCAGCTTGATTTCCATGTGGTAATTTGTGGTAAGGTATAGTTCTTCAGTTAAGCTAAAATGGCGACTAGTTACAAACGTTACAAAGTTGCAAACTTGGCTCTGCATATGGGGACATCTGTGCAACGATACCGGTAACACACATCAACCCAACCCAGGCAGCACAGGCAGATTTAGTATAAATATGTTATTTTAAATAATTAATTTTTTAATTTATAATTTGCTTTGAGTAGAAATTCTTCTGTTCTATGCAAATAATAAGCAATTATAAAACTTGCGGCTGCTTAACCCTCGAAGTTCCTGTCCATAAAGTAGTTCAGCAGATGAAAAACCTAAATCTTCTTTTAAAGCGGTTCTTATACCAATGTGGCGCATTTAAATTCAAATTTAAATACAACAAGTTGGCGGTCACGAGTCAGTGGTACCAACAGAAATATGACCAAGAGGCGAGGAATAGGGCACTTCCACTCCTCCACTCCAACATGGCTGCCGAACAGCAGCTTGGTGGTAAGGTTGGTGGTATTCGCCATAAGATTTGTTAAGGATTCAAGTGTTTTCGTTATAAAAATGTATTTTTTATAGAATTCTAACCAGTTCGTTTAGCATTTTTAGCTTTTATGACACGGTGCTGATTGTTTTATAATAAATTGGGTTACTAAAATCCACTATACTTACAAATAATTGAATAAATTGTGTGTTATTAAATTTTTCAAAATTTAATTGCTGTTCGGCAGCCATGTTGGAGTGGGGGAGTGGAAGTGCCCTATTGGAGCGGGATTCCAGTGACGACACTGCGACGACAACCACGTGGTTAATTGATTGATTTATGTAATTATTTATTTATTTGTATATAATTTAAACGAATTTATATTGGAAATAAACTAATCTCCAAACTGGTGACCCCGACGTGATATACAAAAGATAAATAATGATTAGTCAAAACGGCGATACCGCAGCAACACCCACAAACCCGCAAGAGTAGCCATCAAAATTCCTCCATTTTGGGAAGAGGATCCGGAAACATGGTTTGCTCAAATCGAAATGCTGATTGCGCTTAACGGCATCACGCAGGACACCACGAAGTTCTACTATGTCGCGAGCAACCTCGAACACCGACACGCCAAAGAAGTCCGGGATATAATTTGCAACCCGCCCGCCACAGAGAAGTATTCAAAACTAAAAACAGAACTAATCGCCAGATTGTCAGCATCCGAAGACCACAAAATAAAACAGTAACTGGAACGCGAAGAAATAGGAGACAGAACACCATCTCAGTTTCTCCGTCACATACAAGACCTCGCAGGTAACGTACCAGACGCAATATTAAAAACTCTATGGTTAGGTCGCTTACCCGGAAACACGCAAGCAATATTGGCCTCAATGGACAGCAAAAGCCTAGAAGAAATGGGTCGAGTAGCTGACAAGATCCATGAAACAAACTCACCAACTGTACACATACAAGCAGCCGAAGTTCCTGAATTCTTAGCCGACAGGAGAACACATCAAAGTCAGTTCGATATGTTAAGGATGGAAGTCAACCAGCTGAGGACCGAAATAAGAAATAGGAGAGATAGTCCTAGTCGGAACAGAAGAAGATCCACAAGCGAGTCGAGAAGCCAAGCGAACCCATATTGGTGCTATTTTCACAAGAAATTTGGCAGCAAAGCTCGGAAATGTCGAGATCCGTGCTCATTCAACAGGTCGGAAAACCATTTCGGGGGTCATAGACGCGGCAACTGATCTCCAAACCACAGCACACCGCCTAATTATTAACGACAAAGCAACGACAACAAATTTTCTGATCGACACCGGAGCAGACATCAGCATATTCCCGAAATCAGCTTGCAAGGACAAACGCATCACGTTACAAGATTACAAGTTATACGCTGCTAACAACAATATTATTATCACTTACGGTTTTACCATGCTTAATCTTGATCTCGGTTTAAGACGTCAACTAATATGGCGCTTCGTTGTGGCAGACGTAAACAAGGCAATCATCGGTGCCGACTTCCTTCATCATTTCCGTTTACTGGTTGATATTCGCAATGGACGGTTGATCGACGATACCACAGGCCTAAAAGCAACTAGTCAACTAAGAAAAGAAGCTCATCTAACCATCCGAACTGTCGAGGAATACCCAGCCATTACAAACCCCAACATGGCGAAAGCAAGAATCGTACACCAAACCGTGGACAGGATAGAAACACTGCCCGGACAGCCAATTACATGCCGCCCAAGGAGACTTGCTCCAGACCGCCTTCGCATAGCAAAGAAAGAATTTGATTATATGCTTCAGAACGGCATCATCCGACCTTCAAAAAGCAATTGGTGTTCTCCATCACACCTCGCTGAGAAGAAAAACAAGGAATTCCGACCCTGTGGTGACTACCGGGCCCTAAATGCAAAAACCATCCACGACTGTTACTCGATACCTCACATTCAAGACTTCGCGCAATTGCTCGACGGAAAAACAGTATTTTCAACCATCGATCTCATGAAAGCATTCAATCAAATTCCAGTCCATCCTGATGATATTCACAAAACGGCAATTATAACTCCTTTTGGCTTATTTGAGTTCATACGAATGCCATTTAGTTTACGAAATTCTGCGCAAACCTTCCAACGTTTCATACATGAAATCACACGAGATCTGGATTTCTGCTATGTGTATGTCGATGACATGTTAATCGCTTCCACATCACATGAAGAGCACCTGAAGCACCTCCACCAATTGTTTCAACGCCTACAAGATTACGGGATGGTTATTAACATATCAAAATGTATTTTTGGTGTAAATGAAATTACCTTTCTCGACAACACGATCGACAAAGATGGGACCAAGCCCTTGCAAGAAAGAGTAGATGCCATTTTATCCAGCGAAAAGCCAGCAACCATTAAGCAGCTACGTCGATTTTTGGAAATGTGTAATTTCTACCGGCGCTTCATACCACGTTCGGCAGCAATTCAAGACTCATTAAACAAATTGTTAACTGGGAAAAAGTCGAGCAATGCAAAAATCAACTGGTCCGATGAAACCGACACCGCTTTTGTAAACCTAAAAAACGCACTTGCAAAAGTCGCTCTTTAGCACACCCTTCATCAACAGCACCTTTATCTTTGATGGTAGACGCGTCCAACGATGCGATGGGTGGAGTCCTGCAACAGAAAATCAACGGTGAATGGCAACCACTAGGATTCTTTGCCAAGAAATTCAGCAGTACACAAACTAAATACAGCGCTTACGATCGAGAACTACTTGCCGCATACTCCCTTGAAGGACGATAATTTACATTGTTCACGGACCATAAACCTTTAGTTTTTGCATTCAATCAAAAACCTGAAAAGTGTACACCACGACAATTCAGACATCTGGATTATATCGGGCAGTTTACAACCAACATTGTACATGTGAAAGGTACAGAGAATATCCCAGCAGACACTTTATCTCGATTAGACAACGTAAACAGTATCAATGCACAAACACTCAACTTGGAAGACTTATCCAAATCGCAAGATGAAGACCCTGAAATCAGATTATTTTTAGATCAACGAAGGACATCACTGAAGCTCAAGAAGATGTACTTCCCTGAGCATCGTGTATCCATTTATTGCGACACCTCAACAAATAAACTTCGCCTTATGTAACCGAACTATTCCGAAATCAGGTATTGGAAAATCTACATGGATTAGCGCACACCGGCGCTCGTGCAACTACTAAACTAGTCTGTTCAAAATTCGTCTGGCCTACAATTAGAAAGAACATTAGAGATTCGTGCAGAAATTGCATTGCCTGTCAACGCTCGAAGGTACACAGACACACGATTGCTCCAACCAGTAAGTTCAAACCACCTACACAACGATTCGAACACATTCATTTAGACATAGTCGGACCCTTACCATACTCTAAAGGATATACGTATTGTCTAACAATCATCGACAAATTCACAAGATGGATCGAAGTAATACCAATTGCTGACATAGGTGCAGAAACCGTGGCCGAGGCATTATTATTGAATTGGATCGCAAGGTATGGTGTTCCCCTCAGAGTAACAACCGATCAAGGCCGACAGTTTACGTCAAATTTGTTTGCAAGCCTTACAAAATTACTTGGCACTAACCACATACGCACAACTCCATACCACCGGATGGCAAACGGGATGATTGAAAGAATCCACAGGCAACTAAAATGTGCAATCAAATGTCACGTCATCGACAACAACGAATCGTGGGTAGAAGCCCTACCAATTGTATTACTTGGCATGCGAACTGCTTTTAAAGAAGACCTCAATTCATCGTCAGCTGAACTCGTGTTTGGCGAAACACTCAGAGTACCCGGAGAGATTTTTCAAGGCAGTCACGACTTGACAGAACCAGCTACGATGGTCACGAAATTAAGGCAATACTTTACCCCAACCTTTATTATTGAATTGTTGTAAAACAGCTCCAACGGCAAAATTTGAAGGGTCTACTACTGAACTGTATTTTCCGTTTTCTAAAGGATGAACTAAAATTGTTGCAGTCGATAATTTTATCGACTTTTTTTTAAATTTAATTGAATTTTTCTTGCTATTATTTCATTCGTCATTGATTCCTGAGACGGTCCTGTCTGCCGATGTCTTGCTACGATTTTGTTTATTTAGAATTTCAATCTACTTTGTAGATTTTTATGATCAATATCTCAACTATAATTCACTGTAGTTTCTAAAGATCAACTAAAAAGGTTTTTAAAAATTTTTGAATTTCTTGAAATTCAAATATTTTTTTCACCGTTATATGTCGATAATTTTGTTCACAATTATTGGGCCAGATAAATTTTGGTGCAGGTTTCTTTTTACATTTTTTTAAAAACATATATAGAGGATCCAGCAATTCTGTTAATTTGTTGCAAAAGTCGGATTGATGTAGGAGAAGGAAAATTTTTAATTACGTTGACTTTGTTCTCTGAAGAAGTAATTCCTTTAGAGGAAATTGCGTGACTTAAGAAATTTAGTGAAGAGGCACCAAAGATACATTTGGAAGGTTTAATGTTTATCCCTTATTGTTGAAGGCGTTCAAACAAGAAACGAAGGTGTCTTTCGTGTTCTTCTACAGAGTGTGATGCAATTAGAATATCGTCAATATAAACAAATAAAAGATCTAATCCACATAAAATCGAATCCATATATCTCTGAAAGGTTTGTACCGCGTTTCTTAAACCAAAGGGCATTCTGTTGAATTCAAAAAGGCCAAAAAGGGTTGTAATCGCGGTTTTAAATTTATCTTCGGCAGCTACAGGAATTTGGTGATTAGCGCGTACTATAAATCTATTTTTGAAAAATCGTGCAACCATGTAATTGTTGAGAAAAATTTTGTATGTGTGGAATGGGGTAACGGTCAGGGACTGAAACATTGTTTAACTGACGATAGTCGCCACAGGCTCTCCAGTCTGAACTATCTTTCTTGGGCACTAAATGTAAAGCTGAGAAACTTGAGAAGAGCTAGGTTGAAGCATGTGTTGGAATTCAGTTTTAGCAATCTTATGTTTTTCAGGATTTTAGCGACGTCGTTTGACAGCTGGTAGTTGACCTTTAGTTACAATTCTGTGTACTACGTCGTGTTTAACTGGAAAATTAAAATCTGGTGCCGCAAGAAGTGTAGGAAACTCTTTCAATAAATTTCCGAATTTATTGTTAATTTCGAAAAATTTTGGCGTTGGACAATTTGATTTTTTTGATAAACAGTTAATTGATATTGAGGTAACACTGTCAATTCATCGTTTATTTTTTAAATCGATCAAGAGACCAAATTTTGACAAAAAATCTGCTCCGATAATTGGTTTGCGTACAGCTGCAATTACGAATGGAAATATAAATTCTTTTCGTAATCCGAAATCTACTTTTAGCAGTTTAGAACCGCACGTTTGTATAGATGTTCCGTTGGCAGCTGATAAAACTACATCATTTTTAACTTTATATTTCAATAAACCAATTGCTTGGTATTACCGACAAATCAGCACCTAAATCAATTAAAAACTCTTTTGAAGAGATTTGATCTTTTAAAAATAAGCGAAATGAAATAAAATCTCTACCTGTAGTCGCCTGTTTTGGTAGAGGATTTAGTTGAAAATTTGTTCGTTTGAAAAATGTTTGCAACCTTCTTGGAATTTAACTGCTTTGCTCCCAAATTTTAGATGGTACCAACATAGACCATTTGGGATTTTCTCCTGCTTGGGATTCTTTTGTAACGAATACAAAATTACCACTCCACTCGCTATATCAAACCGCTCATTAGCTTGGAGTGGAGCGAGTTCAGAATCACGGTCCTGGGGATTTTCTATATCTTGACTTCTTAGATACAGCTTCTCAGTCAATTCTCTGATGAAATCGATAGGTTTTGAAACCTTTGCTTCTAAGCGGCTGAAGGAAAGTGCCTGATGCCTTTCTTAGACAAATGCTCTGGACGACCTGGATCCGGTCTATCTGCCTGTTCGAGGCAAAAGCCCACGCCGGGGCAGCATACGTGAGGATCAGACCGATGAGGGCTTTGTACAAACAGATCTTATCAACTGGCGTAATAGGATTTCTTTACCCGATGATTGGAGAGTTAACAGTAAGTGTTAGTGCCAGTGGCGTATTTACGGAGGGGGCCCAGGGGACCCGGGCCCCCTCTGTAACTAATCAGTATATTAAATAACATACAATTATTAGTTATTTGAATATCTAAAAGTTCTTAATGATTTTTAAATCCTGATTTCTTCTGTTATGAAAATATCAAAATAGCAAAAAAAACAATTTTTTTGGACCAATAATCCGATTGCTTGGTTCACGGTTGCCGAATCTCGATTCTCATTAAAAAATATTAAAAGTGATCAGACAAAGTATGAACTTTGTAACAATTTTTTGTCAATTGTTGCGCGATCCCTTGATGACGATTTTTAGTACGCCTATGCTTAGTAAGACATGCGCGAGGGATCGTAGAGGGCGCGTACTTGAGCTGAGGTGAGGATTGTAAAAGCGCACGACGAGGAAGTAAGACGTGTTTTAGTTTCGTTGGCTGAAGATTATTCAGATAGAGCCGAATATTTGTAAAGAGTAAGCCTGAGAAGAAATCGTTCAGTGTAGTTTAGATTTACGAAACCGTAAAACCTCTTAATTTAGTTAACATCGAAAACCTTAATTGTGGGATTTGTACCGTGGCGCCGTAAACTCAAACTGCCTCCAATCTGCAAGCAACATTGAATGTTCGATTTTGAATACGGTGTGTGGCCGTATGTTGCATCTTTCTGATTTTTACTTACCATCGACGACTACTGGAAGGAGTCAGTTTCTGTGCTACGATCAAGTGTTTGGTAGTGAAATTCTTGTTTGTGCGACGCAACGAATTCTGCAAGCAGCTTCGCAATCGAACCGAGTTTTTTCATCAGCAGTGGCCAGGGAAGTCATCGAGTCAAGAGCTTGTGTGGGTTGCGGTTGCAGTACATTACTGGTAAACAAGCTTCTGTCGAATTACCACTTTGTAAACGAACCAGGCCTTGGTAAGTGTTTTTTTTGATTACCCAGTTTTTTACTGCAATTGCGGAAACGTGTAGCTTTGCATCGGCTGGCGACGTGGATGTTTCCCTATTTGTGGCGAACGATTTATTTTGTTATCGAATTGGAAATTGTTGTATCATATTTAATCCTCATTATACGGTTAATTGTTGAAGGAGTTTTATTGTATTCGAAGGAAGCAAATTCTTATTTTTTAGAACCGACGATCTCGCCTCCGCATTTAAGAGTTGGTTTTCCATCTGGGATTCACCACAATTATTTAATACTGGGGGAGATCTATCCCAGGTGTGGTGAGCAAGATGTTTTTTTTTATAAAAATACCGAAATTGCTACAACTTCTGTTTTCTTCTCTTCCTGAAGACGCAATCACACGTGTTCCAGATGAAATTTCTCATCCACCGCTTACCGAAAAGTATGCATCATTAAAAAAGAAACTAATTGCCAGAAATTCTGAAAGTGAAGAAAGAAGATTGGAAAAATTTTTATCAGGAAACGAGTTAGGCGACCGAAAACCAAGCGATTTTTATCGCTACTTAACAAATACAGCAGGTGAATTAGCTAGCATTAATAACGATCTCATTAAACGTTTATGGGTCCGTAGTTTACCCAACGCGGTAAAACTAGCCGTCGTATCTGCTGGTGAAAAACCTATATTAGAACTTCAAGATCTTGCCGACAAGATTTGGGAGGCAACTCAATGTGGTGCTATTTCAGCAGTATCTTCACGTTGTGAAGATTGTACAAAATTACAAAAAGAAATCAGCGAAATCAAAACCACATTGGATAGATTAAGCAGAGAAAAATTTAGATCTCCTTCCCGGAGTGGTTCTCACTACTCAGAAACACCAAGAGTAGAGCCGATTTTTGTTAGTGGTTTTAGAAGTTGAATCTGGTGGGGAGCTAGTTTAACCACTGGCAACACTGCTATGCAGTTCTCATGTCTTACTTATCGGCGCAGGTCTTGAATTGAAAAAGAAAATACAAAATTCAATTCTTGGAAGCTTTATTGTTCATTCTGCTGCCAACTTAAATTATTGGAGCCCAAAATGCAAAATGAAATTGAAATACATACACAAAATTAAAATTCAATCTCAAAACAAATTCAAATATAAATCGTACAAATAAAAAATAAAAGTTTACTTAAATCAACAAAATTTTAAAAAACACTACAATATATTGGGCTAGGATTTTGGTCCCATCCAAATATATGTTACGGCAAAGAGTATATACATACTCTTTGGTTACGGTCAATGTTGACAATTCGGCCATTAACATCAATGGCCGGACAATAACGTCAATGCCCAGCTTAGTTGGGCATTAACGTCATTGACCGGCCAATGACGTCAATTACCATGCATTTTGGGCAATGTTGACATTTAAAATTGTATATGTGGTTTTTACGTCTTTGCCCGGGCAATGACGTTAATGTTCAATACAAGGTGGACAATGATGAAATTACAATTCTACAGATTCTGTATTCTATCATTCTTTCGGTTTCGCCTGGCGCAAATACAACAAATCACGGATCCACCGTAAAATGAATTAATTAAATTTAATTAATTTTTCCTCCTGGCCGCTTTGGCTGACGGAAACACGACAAATTATGGATTCACCCTAAAATGAACGTTTGTCTAAATTAAATAAAAATCTCTGTACACTTATGAAGCCTAGAAAAAAGCCGAGTTACTGTCATTTACACGGAAAAATGCGTACACGACAAATAATTGTCCCTAGTTGAAGTGCATTGCCATATTACCGTTCCTTATAGTAATTATTCTATAATATCATCATTGTCCAATCCATTTTGGCCATTAACGTCATTGACCGGCCAAAGACGTAAATATTTCAATCATATGAAAATATTTACATCATTGCCCACCGTTAATGGGCGTTGACGTCAATGGCCGGTCAATGACATTAATGGCCAGCATAAATGGGTATTGACGTCATTGTCCGGCCATTAACGGCAATGCCCAATTTACGTCATTGACCGTAACATATATATAAATGGACCTATTAAATACAACTACAAACAATTTAAACAAAAGGTAATCGCATAGTGACAAATTCATAAATAATAAACGGTACACTCGAATAGTTAATCGTCGGTGTGGGTTCTTAAATGTCTTTGTAAACTTCTATTACTTGAATATTTATAATCGCAAACTGGACAGATGAACCGTTTTTCGCCGGTATGAGTTCGTAAATGTATCCGTAAATTACTCTTTTGTGCGAATTTACATTTGCAAACTGTACACTCAAACGGTTTCTCGCCAGTATGAGTTCGTAAATGTAGTCGTAATTGATCTTTTCGTATACCTTTATAATCGCAAATTTTGCACTCGAACGGTTTTTCGCCGGTATGAGTTCGTAAATGTACTCGTAAATCACTTTTTTGTGTATATTTATAATCGCAAATTTGGCATACAAACGGTTTCTCGCCAGTATGAGTTCGTAAATGTATTGGCAAATATTCTTTTCTCGAACATTTAAAATCGCAAAGTGCGCACTTGAACGGTTTCTCGCCGGTATGCTTTTTTAAATGTATTCGCAATTGTTCTTTTCGTATACATTTATAATCGCAAACTGTGCACCCGAACGGTTTTTCGCCGGTATGAGTTCGTAAGTGTTTTCGCAAATCACTTTTTTGAGTACATTTATAATCACAAACTGAGCACTCGAACGGTTTCTCGCCAGTATGAAGTCGTAAATGTATTTGTAAACTTCCTTTTACTGTACATTTATAGTCGCAAACTGTGCACTCAAACGGTTTTTCGACGATATGAGTTCGTGAATGTATTCGCAATTCACCTTTTCGCGTACATTTAAAATCGCAAACTGCGCACTCATACGGTTTTTCGCAGGTATGAGTTCGTAAATGTCGTTGCAAAGAATATTTTGTTGAATATTTAATATAACAAATGTTGCACTCAAACGCCTTACCACCCGTATGAGATTTTGCATGAACTCCAAGTTGCAATTGAAAATTGTGACCCAGTGGAGAGTCTCTTCCTGAAGTCTCGTCTTTAATGTCAATGGAATGATGCAAGGATTCCAGTTCGGTATCCACATCCTTCCAATCTTCTAATTTAATATGTCTGATATCATATTCTACTCCTGAATTAATTGAACTAGTCGCTGTGGTGTCAATGGAACGATGGACGTCTTCCAGTTTGATATCCATGTGATAATTTGGTTCAATCATTTTTCCAAAATGTTCTAATCCTGAAATAAAATTACCACATTGATATATAAATTGTGATTTTGACATACCGTCGGGCCACTTACTTGTGTATGGTGTAGTTCTACAGTTAAGCTGAAATGGCGACTAGTTACAAACGTTACAACTTTCAGTGACATCTGTGGAACGATACCGGTAACCCACCATTACACAAAACGAGGACGTAAGCAGGAATGATGTCTCCAATTAGAATCATAGATAAATAATATTCATATTAGTATTTCTTTAGGTTTGTATTTTTAAATTTCATTTAAAACTGCCAATCAAAATTATTAAGTATTCACTCAAACACACTATTTATTAACATAAATTTACACAATACAATAATTACACCTTTATACACTCGACCTCACTGTCCAACTGACTGCCTTCCACTTGCACCGTTCTTTTGGTATATGCCCTCTTCTATTGTCCTTAGGTTAGTAGTGTGTATCAACTTAAGGTAACCAATACACCGTATTTTAACGGTTAGCATAACTCCCCCGCAGTACCGGCTTTTGGATACACTACAAAAAGTAAGTGTAAAAAGTGTAGAAAAGTGTAAGAAAGTGTAGTTACACTTTCTAGCACGAAGACGTGCGGGTCGGACGGAGCCAACTCGACTTCGATATTATCGAGAATTGAAAAAAAATTTATAAAAAATTTTTTTTTCACCATCTTTCGACCTCACGACCGTCGCGTGAGGTCTTAAATAATATTGCTTCGCGCCGTCGACGTTTTTCAATATTATATATTTACCATACGGACATAACGTCGCGCCGTCGACGTTTTATTTATGTTGTATTATATATATGCACGCATATATATATCGAGTCTTTTATTAAAGAATTATAAAAATCGGGCCGTCGCCGTCGACGACCTAAATCGACGACGACGACGAACTATAAACATAAATATAAACAGCGAGGTCTCGTCTTTCGAAAAGACGAATCCAAAAGCAATAAGGGCTGAGTCTGAACACATCGCAGCGTGGTAACTGCTCTACCGAGTACAACACCCTGCCAGGTACGTAAGTCGTCTACAGACGATTCAAAGTTCCGACATCGAATCGGATAAACCCACGATCGATCGCTAGAGACCGGACGGATTTAGTGCAAGAGATCCCGCCACCGTCGTCCCGTTCAGTAATGAGGGCTAGTGCGACGGCCGCCACGAGCGACGACCGCCTAATAACGTAACGTTTTTTCGAGCCTTTCGACTCGCGGAACTCGTAAAGATAGCCTTAGATGCGTTCAGGCAAAATCCCATGGATGGTAGCGTCGCACCATCGCTCGCTCGGACGAGTGCGTGAACCAAATGTCGGAACCTGCGGTTCCTCTCGTACTGAGCAGGATTACTATTGCAACGACTGGTCATCAGTAGGGTAAAGCTAACCTGTCTCACAACGGTCTAATCCCAGCTCACGTTCCCTATTAGCGGGTGAACAATCCGACGCTTGGCGAATTCTGCTTCGCAATGATAGGAAGAGCCGACATCGAAGGATCAAAAAGCGACGTCGCTATGAACGCTTGGCCGCCACAAGCCAGTTATCCCGGTGGTAACTTTTCTGACACCTGCTGCTAAAAACTCTTTAAGCCAAAAGGATCGATAGGCCGTGTTTTCGCAGTCCCTATGCATACTAAACATCGGGATCAAGCCAGCATTTGCCCTTGTGCTCTACGTGAGGTTTCTGTCCTCGCTGAGCTGGCCTTAGGACACCTGCGTTCTTCTTTGACAGATGTACCGCCCCAGTCAAACTCCCCGCCTGGCACTTTCCTCGAATCGGATCGTGTGGGAGCATGTAACGGCGTCCGGCGTCCGGCGTCCGGCGACGTTCGCAAGACACGACGCGCTCGACCGCCGCTCCCCAAAGGACGGACGGATCGGACGCGCGCACCAGGTCGCTGCCTCGCGCCACCTTCGCAAACCTCATGTTACAGTAAGTGGTGCTCACGATACGTGGTGGTGTAGCCACTATACTAGTGGTATAGTCATGTTGTGTCGTAAATTAAATATGCGGAAGATTTAAAATTAATTTTAGGGGCTGTTCACAAATTACGTAATCAAATTTTTGACGTTTTTTACCCCCCCCCCCGCCTTGTAAAAGATCGTAACAAATTTCAAGAGCGGCCCGGACGAAAAATTAATTTACTTTAATTCATTCATTTTATGGTGGATCCGTGATTTTCCGTGGTTACTCCAGCCGAAACTGACCCTGCATCATGATATGCCTCATCTTTGACGGTAATTTTGATTTCTGTGCTTTCATTTATATTTTACAATATAATATATTGTAATGATATTTTTTAACAAAAAAATCAAAAACAATCTCTAACGGCTTCCAAGCCGGAGAGCCAGACTCCTCAGGGTTGGGTTCGTTCGGACAAATCTTCCAATAAACTTTCCAAATTTAAAATAATCCAAATTTTTAATTTCTTTACTTTGTTATAAACCAAATTAATAAAGCAAAGCTTTTAAATAATTTTTAGATAATAAATTTCTATTCAAAATGCAAGTGCGTTATCAAGCCAGGTGTCGCACTATCTGTACAAAATTTTCCAATACAAATCCATCCAATTTAATTATTTAAAACCAATTATAGATGTTCTCATAAAAACTCAAATTTGCAATTCCATCAACAACCAATCAACGAATCTCAATCTTTCACATCCAAATCTCCAAACAACTCCAATGTCGTCCAAATATTGGAAGATATCCAAATTCAAATAAAACAAAAATGCTACTCACGTTCAATCGCAATTTATTATCAAAAAATTTTCCAAACAATTATCAAACTTGAGTCACAAATTCAAAAAATACTCAGGACTCGCAAAAATACGTCCGCTCCGTCCCACGGACACGGCTGGAGTTTTTTTATCTCCTCTCTCGGTGCCAACATAAAAATGCCAACACCAAAAGCGCACAAAAATTCAAAATTCACAAATAATCATTTACAAAATTAAAAATTAAAAAGTATAAAAAAAAATAAACAAAATCTTCTCAATTTAATTTTAAATCAAAATTTTACGTTTGAAACACCACATCTTTACTCCTCCGATTTTTTTGGTCACCGTCGAAAGAAAGGCGATAAAAAAAATCTTCTCATGTTGTGTTTCAAACCTTTTCTTCATTTTTTCCATCTAATGTACTCTCATATCATAATCTTTAGTGAAACCGGATGCTTCCTTCCAAAAAGCATTACTGAAATAAAAAATTTAAACTTCCATTTCCTCCTCCAGATCTTTGCTCGAATAAGTACTGCCTGTCCATCCTTGAATCCAGAAATCTTCATCCTTGTCTCCTCCAATCTTTCCATCTCCAATTGATCTTCATTTTCGATACCACTTTCATTTCTTTTTCCGTTATTCCAAATTTTGCTTTTATAATCCATCTCCAAAATTCCAATTTTATAATCCAAAATTTTATATTCAATGTCCAAAATTTCATTTTCAGGTTCAAATATTTCAGGTAAGTTTTCATTTTTAAATTTAAAATTATTATCCAAGTTTTTATTTTTTAAATCTAACATCTTATTTTCCGTGTCACCTATTTCGTGTAAGTTTTTATTTTTTTCAATCAATCTTTTTCTTTCAAATCTGTCTAAATCTTCATCCAAATTAATTAATTTGTTATTACTATTTAAATTTTCAAAATTTCCATTTTCCCAATTTATCAGATTTTCATTTTGCAAATTAATTACATCATCATTTTTCAAACAAACCAATTCATCATTTTCAATTTTTACATCTTTTTGTCCGGATAACTTTACATTTTTCATAATCAAATTTTCATTTTTTAAGGCTAAATTTTTCTCCTCCAAATTACTTAATTTTTTATTATTTAAATTTTTAAAACTTTCACTTTCGTCTTCATAATCCAAATCTTTGTTTTCCGAAATACTATCAAAATTTTCTTCTTCAAAATTTAAGTTTTCCAAAATAACCAAATTATTTAAATTTTCCATTTCATCCAGCCTTGAACAATCCTTTTCTACTTTTAGCTTTAAATTTCCCAAATTCTTCTCAATCCTATTAATTTCATTTTCTATTTTTGTTTCTAAAGCTACCCTAGTGTTTATTAATTCGTTTTTTAATTGATCGTTACTATCTTTTATTGTTTGATTTATATTACTATTGATACTAATATTTTGCAAATTGAAAAGTCTCATTATAGCCTCTATAGTCACTTCCTCTGTTTTTATTACTTTATTGTCTGCCATGTTTGCACGTAAAAAAATAACTATCTTCCGCAAGTTGTTCAAATAATTCTTATCTACCGTCACACTTGGACGACCACTAGATAAGTTAAAATTATAGAAAGTCAAAGCCACGTTCAGGCGACAAATCCAGACGTAATTCGAGCTCCACGTCCTGGGCGCCAAATTAGATGTAATGATATTTTTTATCAAAAACTATCTCTACGGCTTCCAAGCCGGAGAGCCAGACTCCTCAGGGTTGGGTTCGTTTTTATTACTCAAATCCACTTTTAAATTTACCAAAAATATCCAAAATGCTCCACAATAATATAATTTCCAATTTAAATAATCCAATTTAACTTCCAAAAAAATTTTACCTTTCAAAATGGAAACGGTGATTATACATGCCTCTTATCGGACCAGCTGCTTCGCCATCCACATAAATTTTACTAATTTTTCCAGTTCAAATGTTATATTCAAAAACCATTAAACAATTTCACCAATTTTAATATCCAAAATTCCAATCATTAATATTTTTCATCAAGATCCAATTTTAATTCAACGATCCAAATCCAAATAACTCCCAATATTGTCAAAATTAAGACAATTTTTCAACCAAATAAAACGAATTCAATTACTCACGTTAAATCTCAACTTTATTCTTAAGTTACATCAAAAATTGTCCATAAATCCCAAACCAGGGACGCAAAATCAAAATAATCTTGGACTCGTAAAAATACGTCCGGGTCCTTCCACGGACACGGCTGGAAGCCCTTATCTCGTCTCTCGGTGCCAACATAAAAATGCCAACACCAAAAGCGCACAAAAATTCAAAATTTACAATAATCATTTACAAAATTAAAAAGTGTAAAAATAAATAAACAAAATCTTAACAATTATATAAAAAATCAAATTTGATGTTTGAAACACCACAATATATATAAAATAAAATATATAATAAATAATTTTTAATAAATATATTATAAAAACAATATAAAATATATAAAATATATAATCTGAATCTGGAGCCGGTTTATTTCACTTTCGTTAGTTTTGTATTGTGTTGACGATATGGAATCTGTAGAATAGTAGTTTCATCATTGCCCACGCTGTATTGGGCATTAACGTAATTGCCCGGACAATGTTGTAAAAACCACATACAAAATTTTAAATGTCAACATCGCCCAAAATACATGGTCATTGACGTCAATGCCCAACAAAGCTGGGCATTGACGTTATTGTCCGGCCATTGACGTTAATGGCCGAATGACAATATATAATTGTCATTATATATTTTTTTTAAACAATTTTTTGTATATACAGTTGTTAGTGCAGCATTTGGAAGCATATTCTGTAATTGTGATTATCAAATAAATAAAAAAAAAAATGAGATGTTCTACAATTTATAATTTGAACTTCTATTTTGATTAAACTAACCTTTTTATCAGACCCATCTTTTCATTCAAAATTCCAAAGATGGGTTGCCCTTTACCTTAAGGGTTGAACAGTCAATGTTTATGAATAACAGTAAAAGCAGCCCCCTTGAAATTAAAATCAACCTGTCTAAGCGTTTTTCACTTTTTATAATTGATAATGGGGGAGTTCTGTAAAGTGTGCCAACTTCGAAAATGCTCGGACTTTTTTAAGAAGCTTTTTTTAGAAAAATTTTATGCCAACATAATCTAATTTTAAATCTGAAGATGTTAAACATTACATGAAAGTAAAATAATTTTCTTTTTAAGAGAAAATTGAAATTAAAATAAGTAACCAGATTTCCCTACATAAAATGTATGGTGGCAACCTGGAAAAGTTGAAATAATGTAAATATAACCTAACTTTAATTATGTTAATCCTATTTATTATCCAGGATTATCCGATAATTATGTCTTTATTTACTTTATCGGCTCCCCAAGGAACAAAGGTTGGTTATACTGGAGGTCTTTTTACATCACTGCATCTAATGCAAAAATTGTAGCACATCAACTCCACTCCGATAGTGCAAAAAAGAACTTGCTAAAAAATTTATGGAGAGCAACGCCAAATGTAGAAACACAAGCAATGAGGTATGGTAAAAATAACGAATCCAAGGCCAGGCGAGAATATAGTAAAACTCTTCAAGATGGTTTCTGGATTGCAACTGCCGGTTTGATGGTGAATAAATATTTGGAGCAAGCTTTGATGCAATAATAATGAAAGGTAATAAAATAGAACATATTATTGAAATTAAATGCCCCCAAGTGTTAGAACGATGTCCTAATATAACCAACTTTGATTCGTTTCTTAGCAAGAGTCAACTAAGTAATTTTTTTTTAGAAAAGAAAAATAATGAAATTTCTATCAAAAAGAACCATCCATACTTATATCAAATAATTATGTCTTTAATTATTTTGGATATGGAATTGTGCGTTCTTGTTGTTTGGACCCCTAGACAAATCCTTACCATGCCGATTTTTCAGCGTGATTATGAAGATATTGTTGAAGAAATCAAAATTGCTATTCCTCGTTTCTATTGTAACATTTACGTACCAGAAATGTTTGCAATGAGAACAGTACGAAATTTAAATCCCATTAAATTAGAAATTTTGTAATCGGCAATCTTTTTTACATAATTCTATAACTTACTTTTTAAATTTTAAATAATACAATAAAAATAAGCTACAAGTTTTAAATATAATTTCTTTAATTGTTTGCTTGTTGATATAATGGTATTTTATAATATTTATTATAATAATTTTAAATGTATATTTAACAGTTTACTAAACAGTCTTCAAAGTTGACTAAAAAACAAACTACTGTATACATGTTCGATAATATTGGCAATAATAAGATTGGGCATTGTTTTTTTAAAATCCTATAACATTTAATGCGACTTATAGCTCTTTCAACGTGAACTCGTGATCTTGCAATTTTTTTTGTAAGTAATTATTCTTCTGCAGTCAACCTTGATCTTCCCATAAGGAGATGAGGTGTATAAAGCTTGATATGTAATTCGTTAGCTAAATCGTGTATTAGAAATCCTCGATCGGCCATTACTGTATCATTTTCTTTTAAGAAAGTTTTCAAATCACAGTCTTCAAATAATTGTCGATCAGATATAGCACCCACGAATCCTTTACTTACATAAGTTATTGCTCCACTCGGGCAGATACCTATCAAAAACTTCACTGTGTTGGCATGTTTGTAATTCGAGAAGGTATTGCCTTGTTGTCTAAAATTTGAAGGCATTTCCATAATTATTTCGGTAGCATCTAATAATATCGTGATATTATTACCTTCAAAATTTTGAAACGATGGGGGCACTTTTTTTAAGTTTCGAGCACCTTGGAATACTTCAGTACGTATCCTGATCATTTGATAGTACATAAACTGAATCCACGTATAAACTATGGCTGATATAGTGGATTTACTTGCACCACAAAAATACGACAATTCGTCCAAGGTAAAACCTCGTCACAATCGAATCAACGTCATGCACAGTCGATCTTTATTGGACCAATTTTGTTTTTTCTTTTTTAAGAAAAGAGGTTGATGTTGAATATTATAATCATCATATTTTAGTGCATATTTTAGAGAATCCATAACACTTTCATCTAAAAATGTATACAGGGATTCAAATTGCAATATTTTCAATCCGGTGAAGTAATTAAACCGAATTGAATTACTTTTTAAATTTTGATATGACAAAGTGTTTATACTTTCCTCAGTTTGAACTCCTGTATCAATGTAATTCTTATTTACAACACTGTCGTCACAAACAACTTCAAAGTTTTCATTATTTAATTCTATAACGCTTGTATCGAAAGATTCTTCTTGTAAGACTTCGGTATCACTCTGGGAAGCTTCGAGTTCGGCAAATGGCAATGGATCTGAATCACTGGTAAACTTTCCTGTAAAATGTTTGACATATGTAAGTCCATCGACTAATATTCTCTATATTTAACTTATTATTACCACATAGTCTCAACCATTTTTCACATTTCTTACGTTGTCTCTTGGGTTTTGGAAATGGGTGAAATGCAAGTCTTTTTTGGATATTCGAGTTGCTTTTACAATCTTTATAATAACATTGTTTACCCATTTTGATGATTTTAAACTACTACAATAACCTCTTATATATTAATTTGTTCTAAATAAACTCTTATATAGTAAATAAAGACATAATTATCAAATAAACCTGGATGATAAATAAGATTAACATAATTAAAGTTAGGTTATATTTACATTATTTTAACTTTTCCAGGTTGCCACCATACATTTTGTATAGGGATATCTGGTAACTTATTTTAATTTCAATTTTCTCTTAAAAAGGAAATTATTTTACTTTCGTGTAATGTTTAACATCTTCAGATTTAAAATTAGATTATGTTGGCATAAAACTTTTTTAAAAAAAGCTTCTCAAAAAAGTCCGAGCATTTTCGAAGTTGGCACACTTTACAGAACTCCCCCATTAAATCTTTGATGAACGATTGATAAAAATTCAAAAAAAATTATTCCACTGAATTCAGGGAAGCAAGACCTTTCAAATGAGGGGGTCACTTGCCATATCATCCCTATTAACATTTTAGGAGTTGTCATCACAGCGCGAAGGGATGAAACAATACGGGAGTGACATTGATCGCAAAAGTTGTCCCCCTCGATGATAAAATTGACCTGTTTTTGCATTTATTGAAAAAACATTCTGCTGGCCACAATCCCGTCTGTCTCGTTTTCAAACGGCCACTCTGTATATGTATATCATATAACATAATTCATATAATTTTGAATTTTAAGTTTTCAAAATTATTGTTGAGTTAAGTCTCGATGAATAATAAAACATTTATTAATTAAAGAGAAGTGGCGTTTATTTAACGAACGTCTTTATTTATTACAAGTCAAAGCTTAACTGAACTTATCTAACATAATAGCATTCGCAGATTACCTAGAATAGGATAAAGTCATTGGCACGAAGATAAGGTATGATGTAATATAAAATAGTGAGAAACACATCATAAATGCAGTTAATATAACATCTCCCAATGCAAGAATGAACTTCCACGTTCACTATAATAGTTCTTTTTGATGAGGATTCATTATGATTGTCTCATTTGACGAATCCTTTACATTATTTTTACAAAATATTTTATTTAGATTACAATATTTAAAAGATATATAAACAAATAGTAAGAGTAAGATAATTCCTACTAAAGAATACAAAACAATATGATGATTAGAAATGATTGTTATTGAATTTAGATTCGGTACAACAAATTGTTTAACAGTTTTATGATTATGAATCTTGCTTATCTCTAAAACTAAACTTAAGTTAGTTTGTACAACAAATTCGCCAACTGATTCAAATAAAGGAAAAACTTTAATTTCTGTAAGAGATTGGTTCAAAGTAATATTATTGATTATTATCGAACAGTTTATTACATTATATAGGATTGTTGGTTTTATTATTACAATTTTATCTAACGTACAATTATTTTCAATTATTAGTTTTGTTTTTGGAATAATGACTATTTCCAAACTGGTGGGTATAATGATATCGTTAATTAATTCAGAATAAGCAAAAGTACATTCTTCAAAACTATGTTGATTCATAATTTTTTCTATACATTTTGTTAATGGTTTTAAATCTTGTTGATTACAAAAGTAAATATTTTCTAATTCTATGCATTGATTTTGAGAGATCCATTGATTTGTTTTTGATACTATTAAAAACGGGGGTACATTAAGTAAAGTTTTATTTGACATAGGAATTGCTAGTAAATTATAATAAGAATATTCGTCTGAAAATTTAGGAACTGATATTATAAAAATTATTAGATTGTTTTCAATATGGACGTTGCAAGTAACCAATTGAAGTAATTCATACGAATTCAAAGAGAATTCTATACCTGTGTTTTTTATTAAATTTTGTTGTGTAGCTAAATTTAGAATAGCTGGATGTAAAATATGCATTCTTGCAAAATTCACAGCTGTAATTATTTGATTAATGAAGTTTTCTATTTCCATGAACTCATATTGTAAATTGATTATTTTTAACCATATCAATATTTTAGAAAACCCAAAAAATGCACTAAACACTTTTCAGAACTAAAATGTTTAAAAGTTAGCACATGTAAAATACACTGTAAGTATTCGCAAACGTTTTCACCATACTATGGCATCATCAGGCGATGAATTAGGAATTAGGATGAATTAAAAATACTAATTCATCGCCTGATGATGCCATAGTATGGTGAAAACGTTTGCGAATACTTACAGTGTATTTTACATGTGCTAACTTTTAAACATTTTAGTTCTGAAAAGTGTTTAGTGCATTTTTTGGGTTTTCTAAAATATTGATATGGTTAATATCGAGTTACACTACCTAAACCACGTATCAATTGATTATTGATTATTATTGATTATTTTTAACATTATTGAATCATTTTCGAAATTTTCAATATTTTTTAATTGTTGAATTACTATTTCTTGATTTTTGATTAAACTGTTAATTTTTAAATCGTAACTTTGTGTTATATTATCCAATAAGATTTTGTCTTTGGTAAAAGAATTTTGAATTTTTCTTTCATTTGATTGTATCAATTTAACGTAATTTATTATCTCTTTCTTATCTTTATCGTCAAGTGTACCGAAAAGAAAGTTTGAAGCTTCTCCAATAAAATTAAATAATCCGCGTCTATGTTTGGTTGATATTAGTGCAAGTAGATTTTGAGATACTTGGTTTAAATGTTTTAGTTTTCTATGAATTATAGGAGAATTCATATTACTAACCTTGATAGCTAAATTTCTACTTATATTTTGTAGAATTTCTAGTTGAATAGTTATTCTAGAAGCATTGATATAATAAAAATAGTGGACGCTTTCTAAATTAACGTAAGCTTTTCCGAAATATACGGGAAGTATGGGATTGTTAACGTTTTTAATCTGGAGCTGTAGATGGACCGGCTTGAGATTCAGTTGGGTCAGGGTCAAAAGGAAAGCCAGGGTTGGAATCGTTTTCATCTTCTGTAACAAAAGATTTTCTTATTTTTAACTGATCTTCATGAAATCTATTGTGATCTGAATAAACTAATTTATTTTTTTGTTTAGTAACGTCTAAAGGTTTAAATTGGGGTTGAGTTTTTTTACTAGGTCTTTTTACGTAAGTGATTTTGGAATCAAGAGATATTGGTATGCATTCTTCTTCCGATCTAGGTTGATTAAGAACAATATCTTGAATTATTTGCATTTGATTTAAATGTTCATCTATTTTATTTTCTTCATTAATTTCTTTTAGTTCGGGTATTCTAGAAATGATGTCACTTTCAAATCCGTGCGTAATTACAAATGGTTTTTGATTTAATTTGGAGTGTATTGAATTATTATAGTAAATTATACTTTTCAAAACTATTTCTTTCATTTTTATTTTAGAGTTCTTTGCCTTTAATACGCGTATGTTTTCGAGAAGTGTAGAGTGGAATCTTTCAATTAATGCTCTTCCTTGTGGTCGATTAGGTATATTAAAATGCCAATTAATGTTTAAATCATTGCTGAAGTCCTTAATTAATCCGTTGTTAAACTCTTTGCCATTATCGCTAGTTATAGATTTTGGGATATTATGCTGAGTAAAATATTCTAGTAGACTTAATTTAATATCTACTGGATTTTTACTTTCTATTATCATGGCTTGACCATAGCGTGAAAATGAATCGATCAGTGTTAGATATATGATGCTGTCAAGAGTGATAGTGTCAATATAAACATGATCGAATGGGTGTTGTCCTATAGGATTTTGGAGTACTGGTGTTCTTTCGATTGGTCGTCTTTCATTTTTTGATTCTAAACATACCCTGCATTCATTGATAAATTTGTTAACATGATTTTGTAGATTAGGCCAAAAGTATTTTTTTTGAATTTCTTTAACATTTTCTATAATTCCTTTATGATTTGAATTTTCGTGAAATTTTTTTATTATATCTTTTTGTTGAAGAGGGTTGGTGACGTTTATTAATTTAATATTACAAATTATAAATTCTAAAGGTTTTGTCAGGTTTTTTTGTACGAATTCAATGAATGGTTTTTTTATAGTATCTTCTATGAAATAGAGGGCATATTTTATTTTAGGTTTTATAAATTCCGCAGTTAACTGCATAAATTGATCGTTTAAATTTTCAAGTTCATTAATTTTCCAGGTTATTATCTGTTTATTAAATACCTTTTGAGTTCGGGATTCTAAATTCAAAGCATGCATATCTATGTGGATTTGATGAGAAAATTGATTGATTGGTTTTTCGGAAATAGGCAATTCTAAAGTTGTCTCTGAATTTGAATGGATAGTTGTTTTTCCGGGTTGTTTGAAAGTTTGTAAGGATTCCGGAATGGACATATTGGAACTGCCAGCAATGGCTGAAATAGAACTTGCATTGTCGGTAGTTTCCTTTACGTGACATTCAAGCTGTGGGATTCTACTTAATGCATCTGCTACTAGATTACTTTTCCCTTTGATATATTCTATTTCATAATCGTATTCTTCTAATTTGAGACGCCATCTAACTAATTTTGATTGTGGTTCCTTTAAATTGAATAGCCACGTCAATGGTTTGTGATCACTTCTAAGCAGAAATTTAACACCGTATAAATAAGGTCTAAACATTTTACACGCCCAAACTATTCCTAAAAGTTCCTTTTCAATCGTGGAATAATTAATTTCGCTTTTATTTAATATGCGAGACATATAACTTATTGGTAAATCATATCCTTGATCATTTTTTTGACTTAAAATGGCTCCCAAGGCAAATTTTGATGCGTCTGTTGTTACTATAAATTGCTTTTTAAAATCTGGGTATTGCAAAATGGGTTTATTAGTAAGAATTTCTTTAATTTTTTCTACTGAGTCAACGAATTCTTTAGTGTGCTCTATTTTTTCATTTCTTTTTAAACAAGTTGTGAGAGGTTTTGTTATTTTGGCGAAATTTTGAATAAACTTTCTGTAAAATCCGGCTAATCCAAGGAATGACTTAATATCTTTAGTTGTTTTCGGAAGAGGATAATTTTGAACCGCGGTAATCTTGTCGGGATTGGGTTCAATGCCTTTTGTAGTTACTTTATGACCAAGAAACAAAACTTCTTTGTGTAAGAACTCGCATTTATCTAATTGAATTTTTAGGCCTTTTTCCTCAAGGGTTTTAAGTATTTTGTCTAAGTTAATCATATGTTCTTCTAAACTAGTTGAAAACACTATGACATCGTCCATATAAACTAAACAGATTTTGTTTATAAATTCTCGTAAAACATGATTCATCATGCGCTGAAAGGTAGAGGGTGCGTTCTTAAGCCCAAATGGCATTCGAAGGAATTCAAAATGTCCGTCTTCTGTGCTAAAGGCAGTTTTTTGTATTGAATCTGGGTGAACCTGAATTTGGTGAAAACCGCTTGCTAAGTCTAAAGTAGAGAAATAATTACATTTACCTAATTTGTCTAACAAATCGGTAATATTAGGGATGGGAAATTTCGATTGGACAGTTTTTTCGTTTAACTTCCTATAGTCTATAACTAAGCGCCATTTTTGTATTTTTGAAGCATCTAATTTTTTTGGTACTATCCATATAGGGGAGGACCAGGCAGAAAAGGATTCTCTAATAATATCCTTATCTAACATTTCGTTAATTTGTCTGCGTACTTCCTGTTTGTGTACAAAAGGAAATCGATAATTTTTTGCGTGTACTGGAATTTCGTCTGTAGTTTTAATTTCGTGTTTAATTTCGTTGGTAAAATGTAAAGGACCTGAAGGGTTAAACAGAGCTCTTTTATTTTTATCAAGAATTTTCAAAAGCTGAGATTTTTCGTCGTAGTTTAAATGATCTAGTCTAATTTTACCAAAATCTAAATCATATGATTGTTCTGTATGAAAATTAATTTCACCTGATAACAAGTAATCATCTAATGGTTCGATCTTTTTTTTCGCGAGATCTTCCATATTTATATTGACTTGAAATGCTTCCAAAGAGGGATTAGTTAGTTGAACTTTTATTAATTTATTTTCTACCGTAGTTAGAATTTCGTCTATATTGCATGTTTCGGATAATTTTCCGTTTTTTATTAGATAATGTCCGTCTGGAAGTTTAGTAGGCATACTAAATAGTTTTGTTGCTTTAGGATCAAGTGTTGTTTGAAATATGGTAGGTTTATTTTCCGATGGTGTATAATTTAAAATTGGTATTTGATAAAAATCATTAGATAATATTTTATTTGTTAAATCTATTTTGAATTTAAATTTTTCTATTAGAGGTACTCCAATAATTCCGTCAAAAAATGGATGGAAATCGTGTAATAGGCAGGCCATGCTTTCATTTAGATTGAAGTCTTGTAATAAGGGAATTATTACTTGTTCTTTTAACTTCGTGGAATTATTAAACGATACAACATTTGTGTTGTAATTGGATATCTTTTCTGAAAAATATTTTCTAGCTAATGAAGGTTTAATGATATTGATTGTACTACCTGTATCAAGCAAAAACTTTGCGTTTAGAGAAGGAATAAAAATATATGGTAATTGAGGGAGAATTTTAAAATTTAAGTTATACGATTCTGATGGCAAACTTGGTGAAAATTTATGTTGTCTTGAGATTGTTCGTTATCTTCAGTTACTTTTTGCAATTGTTCTTCAAAATCAGAATTATTTTGAACGTATTGTAATTGTTCCAGATATTGTTGATTTGGGTTGTAATAATTATTATTAAAATTTTCTTCGTAGCTGAATTGATAATTATTATCGTCGAAGTTAGAGTTTTGATTGTTTTCTGTGGGTTCAAAAATTGGAAAATTTTGACTACAATTTGCATTTTCTTCGCAATTGAAAGTTGTTTGCACAGACATGGGTTCAGGTTTAAAAAACGGTTTGATAGGTTGTCTTATCTGATTACTCGGATTTCTCTGGAAATTATTCTGAGGTCGATACACTTGCTGAGAAGTGTTTTTAAACGGAAATTGGTTTCGACTTACAAAATGTTGATAGGGGTTTCTGAATGTAAACTGGTTTGTTTTAGAAAATTGTTGATTTTTAAAATTAAATTGATTATTATTTGGTCTGATTTGTGTTGGTTTTGAATTTGGATTATGTAACGAGTTGCTATTATAAAAATTATTATAAGTACCATTTTGTTGGACAGCTTTACTCCTGTTGATAAAGTTTACCTCGTCGTTCGCTAATGTGATTGCTTGATCTAAGTTTTGCGGACTTTTGAGCCTTACTTGTGATTGGATATTTAAGGGTATACAGATAAGAAATCGATCTAGCGCGTTTGACGTATAATATAGTTCTATTTGAAGGTCTTTATTATTTGCATTTGACAAATTGATTTTTGAAATTAATTTTGCAAGTTGACTTCTAATTCGATTACCAAAGATTATCAAAGTTTCATTTTTTTCTAACCTTATGTTGTTAAAATCAATCAATAATTGTTCAATTGATCTACTATCTTCAAAATGTTGCAAAATAGCATTTTTTATTTGTTCCCAAGTGGTTAAATCATTTCTTGGACACAAAATTTCAGCAGCTTTACCTCGAAATTTGCAAAAAATATTCGCTCTAATCGTAGATGCAACTTCGTTAAATTCGGCATATTTAGTGATAATATTTTCGACTGTTGTAATAAAATTAATAATTTGAGTTTCTTCTCCGGAAAATATTGGAATGGTATCCAAATCAATTTTGAATAATTGATAATTCATTGTCATTTTATTGGTGTTATTAGTAAAAAAATTCTTCTACTTCACGTATTTTTTATAAAATTTCGAGTTTTTGGAATGTCGTAAGGTTTTGGCATGAATTACAGCAATTAATTATTTTAACGTTCAAATTTTCTTTGTTTTATTTCCCGATTTTTGCATAAAATTTTGATTAGGTTGCATATACAATTTTTTTTGAAATTTTATTAGTATATGGATTTTCTATCTTAATATATTTGAAACCGAAAAGTTGTAAACTTTAAATAGTTTATAAAAATTAAATTAAGATTTTACGGGGTTTTGTTCGATTAAAATTATAATTAAAGTTCCTTAAATTATTTTGGTTTAGGTAAAAATTTCCTTTTTTTTTCGATTTTTCTTAATTCTACTGTCTTAAAATTAAACAAAGGGAAACAATCAATGGATCGACTCACCACGTTATTCGAAGTATGAATTTGATGATCGATGCACTGTATTGATTCCTGATGGAAGCTCGATGGTGTTGCTACCGCGAAGACGTCTTGGCTGTTGGAACAGGAACTTGTGGACCTCGATGGACAATCACGAATTATCTGTTTCAAGCCTTATTCTTTCTTCTTTATTGATTTTATTATTGCACTGCCGATTTTTGGGTGTAACAATTTAATCAATATTTGTGCAGATATTTGGTTTCTACTTTTCAAAGAACTGAAGTTCACCGAAAGTGTCGATTTTTTGAATTTCGTAAAAGTATCCTTTACGACTGCGCCATTCATATAATTTTGAATTTTAAGTTTTCAAAATTATTGTTGAGTTAAGTCTCGATGAATAATAAAACATTTATTAATTAAAGAGAAGTGGCGTTTATTTAACGAACGTCTTTATTTATTACAAGTCAAAGCTTAACTGAACTTATCTAACATAATAGCATTCGCAGATTACCTAGAATAGGATAAAGTCATTGGCACGAAGATAAGGTATGATGTAATATAAAATAGTGAGAAACACATCATAAATGCAGTTAATATAACACATACATCATGACAAATAAAAAAATAAACTACAATGTTGAAACAACCAAAATGTAACGAACGGACGAAGAGCCACATATTTACAGTAAAAGGGGAAAATCATGCCGCCATTTACAAAAACTGTCCAACCTAACTCAATTATTCACGAAACTGAACATAACATCATCCTTCCTAAACAATTTGGATTCCGGTTAAATCATAGTACGACACTCCAACACATAAAATAAATGGTATAAATTTAAACCAACTGTTGTTTGCCAAACAAAGAAACGAACTCATTTAAATAATTCAACAATTTGAGAAACCACACACCAAAATTAAAATTGGTCAAATGGAGGGGGGGGGATAAAACCATGGATTCAAGCACACAATGCGCTAACTAATATGATTGCCTCATTTCTTAATGAGCACTGGCTATACGGATTAAATCTGGACTAGATTGCGTGCAACAGATCAGTAAAAAAAACTGCTGTGCACGATATCTCAAGTTCTAATGAACCGATTTATTTGAAATTTGATGTGAACATTCTTTATACATTCTTCTATCGCATGAACTACGCTCAAGTCAAAATTTTGAATTTTACTATTTGTAAAAAATTTGGATTTGTTAAAAACATGCAAAAATTTTTATTTTTCTTCAACAGGCCGCCATATTGTGAAAAAAATTTTGTTTTACTTTTCCATAGTTCATGCTATAGCGGCATCTATAAAAAAACGTTCCCACCAAATTTCAAATAAATCGGTTCATTAGAACTTGAGATATCGTGCACGCCAGGACACCCTTTTTTTTAGACCTCCCACTTTGCCAGCTCATAACTTGGTAAGTTTAGGCTTTTTTTCGTTGGTTAATTTTTTTATTAATCTTAAAATATGAATAAACAAATGATAAAAAAATGGATAGTAAAAATATGGTTTGCTTCGTTTGTACAGAGCTTCAAAAACCGCCCGAAAATCGTGCCTCGAGACTAGAATACCCCCTTAAGCCCATTACAATAAATAAATAAATGGATACAAGTTTACCTAAATTTAATATTTATTGGTGGCGTAAAGTATAATTAACTACAACTACATACAATTTAAACAAAAGGTATAACAAAGGTGACAAATTTATAAATAATAAATTGTACAGGGTGGTTCAAATTCGAATGTTCTTATGGGGATTTCGGTAACAATAAGAGATATGGAAAAATGAATGACGCATCCTCGATCTCTTTTTTTGATAAAAGTTCAATGGTGAAAACCGTAATTCGATATCTTTTTTCGTTTTATTGCCAAAAGTTCGCTTTTTTGACATTTCGTTAAATGTCGATATCTCGGTAGTTTGTAAAGTTATAGAAAAAATTTTTGCACCTTCGTCAGACAGTATTTTAAGGAGAATAAATTGGACTAAAATTTTTTTAAATATTTTCATTTTTTTTCTAGTTGTAATATATTCCCCATATGCACATTCGAATTTGAACCACCCTACAGTCGAATAGTTAGTCGCCGGTGTGAGTACGTAAATGTCTTTGTAAGTCTCCTTTACTAGAATATTTATAATCGCAAACTGTGCACACAAACGGTTTTTCGCCGGTATGATTTTGTAAATGTTTTTGCAAATTTCCTTTTTGTGCACATTTATAATCACAAAACGCGCACTCGAACGGTTTTTCGCCGGTATGAGTTCGTAAATGTTTTCGCAAATCACCTTTTTGTGTACATTTATAATCGCAAACTGTGCACACAAACGATTTTTCGCCGGTATGATTTTCTAAATGTATTCGCAAACTTTCTTTCCGTGCACATTTATAATCGCAAACGGTGCACTCGAACCGTTTTTCGCCGGTATGAGTTCGTAAATGTATTCGCAAATCACTTTTTTGTGTAGATTTATAATTGCAAATTTTGCAAACGAACGGTTTTTCGCGGGTATGCTTTTGCAAATGTTTTCGCAAATTTCCCTTTTGTGAACATTTATATTCGCAAAACGTGCACAGGAATGGTTTCTCGCCGGTATGAATTAGTGAATGTATTTGTAATTGTGCTTTCTGTTTAAATTTAAAATCACAAACTGTGCACACGAACGGTTTTTCTCCGGTATGATTTTGTAAATGCATTCGCAAACTTCCTTTTTGTGCAGATTTATAATCACAAACTGTGCATTCGAACGGTTTTTCGCCGGTATGAGTTCTTAAATGTCTTCGCAAATCACCTTTTTGCTTACATTTCCAATCGCAAAGTGTGCACTCGAACGGTTTTTCGCCGGTATGCTTTTTTAAATGGTCTCTCAAACCTCTTTTATGTGCACATTTATAATTGCAAACTGTGCACATAAACGGTTTTTCGCCGGTATGATTTAGTAAGTGTATTTGCAATTGAGATTTTCGTGCAGTTTTAAAATCGCAAACTGCGCATACGAACGGTTTTTCGCCGGTATGAATTCGTAAATGTATTTGAAAATTTGCTTTATATGCACATTTATAATCGCAAACTGTGCATTCGAACGGTTTCTCACCGGTATGAGTTCGTAAATGGTTTCGCAAATTTCCGTATTGTGTAAATTTATAATCGCAAACTGAGCACACGAACGGTTTCTCACCGGTATGAGTTCTTAAATGACTTCGCAAATTACCTTTTACTGAACATTTAAATTGACAAATGTTGCACTCAAACACCTTACCACCCGCATGAACTCCAAGTTTCAATTGTAATTGGCAATTTTCATCCAATTGGGAGTTGCTCCCTGAAAACTCGTCTTTAATGTCAATGGAATGATGCAAGGATTCCAGTTCGATATCCATATCTTTCCGATCTTCAAGTTTAATATCTTCGTTACCATATTCTACTTCTGAATTAATTGAAGGAGTTGCTGGGGGGTCAATGGAACTATAGACGTCTTCCACCTTGATAGCTATGTCGCATTTTGGTTCAATCATTTTGCAAAAATTTTCTAATCCTGAAATAAAATTACTAAATTAATATGTATAAATTGCAATTTTGTCAGGCTACCTACGTGTATTAATGCTACCACCATACAACTGCATCCACAGAACTGATTTACTATATTATTGCAGCAGCCGACATACGTAGTTTTATATAAGGAGGTCACGGTGTATTCACTCGGATAGCAGCAAAAATATCACGAACACAGTGGACTGCCACACGGATAGAGGGCGCTGAGCTGAAAAATTTTGCCAGTAAAAGCTTTATGATTTAGTTTAAAAAGCGGCCACTAAAATATTTAAAATACGTTAGAAAACGTTCGTCGTTGTCTTTTTTATGGACTCAAAGCGTGCATAACCTATAAACGTTTTCTGTGCTTTAAGTTGATTTCAGCATATAAATATAATAAAAAGCGTTGATAAATAACGATAAATCGTAAGCCGATAATAATAATTGATTATTACAGTAGTGTGGTGAAGGGATTTTGCTTTAATATTTAATTTTTTTTCTTAATATTTGAATAACTTTTAATTTTTCTTTTTTTTTATAATGGGTAGACATCTTTGTTGTGTTCCCACATGTTTTAGCAAAGGGCAAGTTTTACATCGGTTTCCAAATCCTGCAGTAGATTTTGATAGATTTAAATTATGGGTGTCGCTAACTGGCAATGCGGATGTGCAATCGGTGGAACCAGCTTATATATATCAATGGAGAAGAATTTGCCATCTCCATTTTGATGAACGTTTCGTCAAGAGCAATAACTTATTACAACCTAATGCTCTTCCAACTCTATTGTTATCGTGTAAACATCATAAACATTATTTGATATCGATTTTAGGTTTTATTATAAAATTATGTTTTATTTTAGTTCAGCTACATGTAGAAGATCAAGAAGTGCAAGAAAACAAGGACGTTCATGGGGCTGTAGATGATTCCAATTCACCAACACGGAAGAGTGCAAATACACAAGAACATTATACAACTTCACTATCAGAAGGTATGTACATACATATACATAATATATAATATCTATAAAAGACAAAAATGTGAATGGTAATTTATAGAAAATTTACTTTAAATTTTTTTTTAGCTACAACTAGTGGTTTTAGCCAAACTAAGGTTGCAGAGGCTATGATAGATTATGGTGCACCATCACGAGCACATGGTTTGTAAATGCTAACATTAAATTTATGAAATTAACTTCAATTTTTTTTTAGCAACAAGTGTGTCTGATGAAAACAGAGATGCAGAAGCTATTAACGTAGTTGGCTCACCACCACGATCAAAAGGTTCGCATATGCAAGACAACTTCAAATGTAATTTATAGAAAATTTATCTTTTTTTAGTATCTTTTCTTCAAAGAATAAATGTCACTAAATCTGGTCAGCTAACTCCTAGGGCCAAATTTAAGTACAAAGAAGCAGTCCAGTTAAAAAGACAATTGAGAAGTAGCTAATTTAGAAATTCACCTATTAAACAAAGGTTAAAATTTGCCGAAAAATGTAGTAAACAAGAACTTTTTTCGAAGGCTACTTCAACCATGAGCCATATTGTATCAAGATTTTTTAAGTCCCAATTGGAAAATGCGGAAAGAAAAGCTCGTGGCAGACGATTTACTTTAGAAGATAAAGTTTTAGCTCTAGCACTGTTTAAGCAAAGCGGCAGTGCTTATACATTTTTATCAAAACTGTTTTTGCTACCATCCCGAAAAACGTTGACAACTTTTCTGAATAGGATACCAATCGAACCAGGTATTAACGAATGCGTATTTAAAGTTTTGGAAAGTGAAGCCAAGTTAATTACCAAGAAAACTGGGAAGTATTGTATAGGGGAGCGGGTGGTAATGACGACCAGCGGGTAATGGCGACCATATCATTTTTGAAATTACGCGCTGGAATATTCAATTAGTACTACTACCACCCTTTACCAGAGAGACCACCAACAGTATTTAATAAGTGATTGACATGAAATTTGTAACCTCACCCGAGAAAAATGTCTATTTATGTATCTGTAGGTGTGCTTGTAATTTTTGTGCTCATTAACTTAAGCCCTACAACAAACATAAACACGAGTTCACCCTTGTGCAGATGTGTAAAAGGTAGGGTAGACAATATTATTTCAGTAGCGTAAAACAAAAATCCTTAAATTTTCAAAATTAAAATTCTAACTTAAAACAAGAGCTTACATGTCAAATCGGGCAATTGCGACCAATTTTGTCGTGATTACCCTTATAGCAATACCATGGTTTTTATATAGGTACTAAAAACAATGGCAATACGTTTAGCAGTTATTTCATTTAATAGATGTGTTCAGTTCACGTAACTAAGGCTTTATGGACGCAGCAGGACATAGAAAAGGCAATTGCTGCTGTAGAATTCGGTACAAAAATTCATGCTGTAGCTAGAAATACCTAGTTTGAGAAGAATATGGTAAAACTGAAACATAGTAACCCGACATTTAAGATTTTGATTTTTTTTTATATTTTATATTTTAATAATAATTATGTTTGTTTTGGTTTTTTAAATGAATAAAAATTATTTTTCAAATAGATTTATTTTATGGTTGTTATTGCCCACACCATGGTCGTCAATACCCTCACATGCGGTTAATCACAACCAAAGTGACAATTTGATTTAAAAATTTTTTTGAAAAAAAGTTAAATCTTTTCGCGTAGTTGATAAATAAATATAGAAAAACAAAGAAACAAAGAATGAAATGCACACTACTCGAACATAAAGCAATAATTACTTTATAAGTTTCAGCCAATTTACCATAGGTGGTCGTCATTAGCACCTTCTACCCTACTAATGTTTGATGAAATGTCGATATGCTCAAATTTTTCCTATGACAAAAAAAGAGATGTTTTGCAAGGTTTTGAAGATTTTGGCTATAAAAGAACCGAAAAAATAGCAAATCATGTACAGGTACTTAACAATTACTTCTAACTATTATTGAAATTGAATTTTCTTGTTATTTTTAGGTTTTTATGCTGCGCAACATAGAAGCAAAATGGAAACAACCCATCTATTATATTAACTTCGTAAGTGGTGCTACGAATCACTCAGATATTGAACGAATATTGAAATTATTAATTAAGAAGCTAGCTGATATTGGTTTGATCGTCTGTGAAACAGTTTGTGATCAGGGGACTAATAATTCATCCGCAATTCGAAATTTAATTGAGGACACGAAAGGAAATTATCTCAGAGAGAACCGGGAGATGAGAGGCACATTTTTTGAAGTAGCAGGTTATCCAGTAATACCTCTCTTTGATCCTCCTCATTTATTGAAATGCATTCGTATCAACCTTCTTGTTAAAGACTTGAAATGTACTATAGATGAAGTTGAACTAACTGCTAAATGGGATCACATTTATAATGCATATTTGATAGATGGTTTGTTTGGCGAACTTAGGCTGATGCCTAAAATTAATGATGATCACGTGCATCCAAGTGTTATGTTGAAAAGGCATCAGTTATTCCAAAATAAAGTTCGCACCAGAAAATTGGCGAAATGCCTTTCCGGACTAGCTCATGCGTTCTTCTCTCAGGGCGAATCGATGTTCGACGATACCTTTGCGAAATTATATCAACATCCATCCGTGGGTAACGAAATAACAACTTATAACTTCTGTAAAAGAACAATGAAAAGACAAGAACTGCAGTTAATTTAAATATAATGAGTTATTCAGGTTACAATTGTACATATTACAGTTAATACAAAAACAGCATTAAAACGAATAAATTGAATGATCATTCGTCGATAATTGATTCTGGCCAGTGTACTTAATTATAATTATATACAGAAATTTTAGACAAATTTATAATTATTAGTTCACTGTAAAATTATCGTCGCACTCGTGACCGTAAAAAGTATATTGGTAAAATTACTTACAGTAGAGAATAATTTCACCGTCTTGATTGCTGCTGGATAAACGTAGTGATAGCAGGAACCAACGAATAATTGAGTTACCAGCATGAGTTGAAGTCGACTGCTTGTGCAGACTTGGAACCATAGACGCCATTAGGGCAACTTCCGGTAGCGTGGTTCATCTTAGGAATTTCCAGTAAATTTCCACTTTTGCAGTTTCCAGAACTTCAGGTAGTTGTACTGAAGATAAGCCAATGATAGATAATTCGAGGATGGTCCTCAAAGAAATTTCTTCAATTTGAGTTCATTAGGCCCGCACAAAAAAATACACAAGCAAACTGTTTGGAGGCTGAAGAGCCAAGAGGCAGATCTACATAAAATTATTCTCTTTCCAAAAGTTTTCTTATCAACGCTTCGCGTCACCAAGTTGCATCAAGTGGCAAGTTATAAGGTATTATCGCACCAAGATTAAATTAAAAGGTACGATTGAACCTAAAGGGAGCAAATCGTAACACAAGTCATGTAAAAAAAATGAAGGTTTCTTGTTGCACTAAAGCTTTTAGCAACTCGGTTGCTGTTGGCATTAATGTTATAGCCAAAACAGGTGTGAATTAACAATTTTTATTTGTTGTATACATTTTTAACAATTTTTTTTATTTAGGAATGACTGCCGAAACTGATAAGGGTATTATCAAATTGCCACCAGAAGCAACACAAACTGCACAAGTGATTAGCTTCTTGGACAAATTATTTGACAGTGTTAATGGTCATGCTGGTTTTGATGTCGTAGGAAAGGCATTACGAACCTGCGTTACAGACAAATCTCCACATATTGAATTTTGGAGAAAAGCGATTATAATTTTAAAGACTATGAAATTTATAACGAGGGATGGCAAAACATCGACACCACCGTCTGTAAATAATTGGATTACAACACTGGAGGTTATTAAAATATAATTAAAATAAAAATGTTATTTAATACCATCTGTATCATTTTTAGGGTTTCATTGATCTTTACACAAAAATGAAAGGTTTTGGTTTCACCAAAATGTGTCCAAGAACATTTAACCAAGATCCATTAGAAAATTTCTTTGGAAAAATTAGACAGAGGTGTTACGATTTGCTCCCTTTAGGTTCAATCGTGCCTTTTAATTTAATCTTGGTGCGATAATACCTTATAACTTGCCACTTGATGCAACATGGTGACGCGAAGCGTTGATAAGAAAACTTGTGGAAAGGGAATAATTTTATGTAGATCTGCCTCTTTGGTCTTCAGCCTCCAAGAAGTTTGCTTGTGTTTTTCATGTGAGGGCCGATGAGCTCTAATTGAATAAATTTCTTAGAAATTTATCTTTGTATTGCATATCGTTGGTTCCACTTCGATACCTAAATACCTGAAGTTATGGAAACCGCAATAAGTGGAATTTGTAACTAGTAATTCCTAAACATGAACAACGCCACTGGAAGCGGCCATAATGGCGACGATGGCGCCAAGTCTTGGTAATCAGCCGACTTCAACCCTCTATGGGTAACTTGAAGATCACCGTAGTAGCCTAGATCGTGCCTTCGTTTGTTCCTGCCATCACTACTTTGATCCAGCAGCAATCACGACGGTGAAATTATTATTTACTGTAAGTAATTTTACCAATATACTTTTTTCGGGCTACGAGTGCGACGATAATTTTACAGTGAACTAATAATTATAAATTTGTCTAAAATTTCTGTATATAATTATAATTAAGTACACTGGCCAGAATTAATTATCGACGAATGATCATTCAAACTATTCCTTTTAATGCTGTTTTTGTATTAACTGTAATATGTACAATTGTAACCTGAATAACTCATTATATTTAAATTAACTGCATTTCTTGTCTTTTCATTGTTCTTTTACAGAAATTATAAGTTGTTATTTCGTTACCCACGGATGGATGTTGATATAATTTCGCAAAGGTATCGTCGAACATCGATTCGCCCTGAGAGAAGAACGCATGAGCTAGTCCGGAAAGGCATTTCGCCAATTTTCTGGTGCGAACTTTATTTTGGAATATCTGATGCCTTTTCATCATAACAGAGGGGTGTACGATTTACCAATCCAACTGTAGCTGCTTCTACTCCGTTTTATACTAGCTTGTTGGTAAATAACTTCACCAAAGCTCATTCGAGAGGCAGTAATTGCGAAAATGATGAAGGAGATATTTTAATATCACTACAAAGTTTTGTTACTCAGGTAATTATTTTTATTTCAAATATAGTTAATCAGCTATTTTAATTTGATGATGATTTTAGGACGTACAAGATCAAGTTCGACAACTTGATGTTAACAGTGACATCCAAGTTCCTAAAACATTTAAAAAACTGAAACAATTGGAAGCAACTGTATTGCATTACGTCAGTGATTTTGTTTCAAAGAAAGTTTTACCTAAAGTTCGGCAGTGTGAAATTTGCAAAAGAAACATTTTAGCTGAGGGAAATGGTGGTGAACAGAAAGAGGATAACCTGGATAAAGCAATTAGAGTCTTTATTGAGAATAAGGAATACGACAGTAAACGAAGGTTAAAATATTGCACTACGAAGTTTAACGATTATTTAACCATAACTTATAATATTTTTAACTTTGTATTTCCTAAAGTTTGTCATTTGGGCAATGTAATGCAAAGAATTGCTCAAATTATCAAAGAAAATGTCCAATTTCCTTTTACTGATGAATGTGAGCACAGTAAAGTAATGGAAGATTTGATAATAAATTCCTTGACAAGAATTTTATTATTTCATAACATTAGGACATTGAATAATATTATGTTAGGAAAAGACAAGAGAAACCATGATAAAGCTTCGTCTATATTTAAAGCTGCGGCTTTAGTATACAAAAAGTCTAGAAAGACTAAAAAACCTTAATTATTTATTAATGGTAATGGTATTAATGGGATAGTGAAGCGCAACCTATAGCCTCTCCTATATATTCAAATGTCAACCTTATCTGCTCGTGGTGTACCCCTTTAAAACAAACGAGGCTCTGACGACCGAGTATCGGCGGAATAACCGTAAATGAAATATAGAGGAAATGCTATGTCGAAACTTAATTTCAATAATAAGTTAATATTTTAAATAAATGTAATAGATTGTAAAGAGAAGGTACCTATGCAATAAAATTTTATTAAGATTATTGTGTTTTTGAAGTTAATTTTAAGTATTACTACTACTTACTTTATACTTTATAATTATTAATGTTCCATGAATTGTAATAGTAATGTATTTACTTTTGCTTTGTAAATACATTACTAAAACAATTCATAAAACATTAATGTTTGTAAAGTAGAAATTTAAATTAAATTATTTTACTTGCAAAATTTGCCATGACTGCCATGCGGTGAGATGGCGCTGCAAGAGTGTTTTTACTTTTAACCTTGGACTTGCTGTTCTATTTAAATAATATGTTTTGTGATCAGAATGAAGCTAGGTAACCACCAATGAGAGCAAATCGCGCTAGAGATCGCTTGTAGCTCTTGGGAGTTAAAAAAAATTAAGATTGTGAACTACCGTCATCGATAGTACAAATCGACTCTGCTAGATGGCGCTCATGCTGAATTATTGCCATTTTTAAAATTTGCTAGTGTCAGTAAGGCGTTAGTGTTTTTCTCATCATAAATAATCTTCATGAAGTTTTTATAGAAATCCTATTTTTACGACTTTTCTTGACTTAGTTACAAGTTGTTATTCTACAAAATACCAAAAATTTTGAAGGTAAAAAAGTGATACCTGATGTCCTAACCTACAAATAACTTATTTTTAGCGATTGGCAGTTTGGGCATACACAATGATGCTGGGTGGTTTGAATTAAACAATAGACTAATTTCAAGTAGATAAGCCGAACAGCAAGTATTTATATTTCAGTAGCTATGCTGTAATAATACGAACGGGAGGTCGTACTGAAGTCTGACAAGCTCAGTCGGGACCGTTACAAATTATGGAAAATATTAAAGTTTCAAGTGGTCAACCTGAAATTAAAATAGAAGAATTTGAAGAGGTTAAATTTAATGTAGAAGATTTGCATCATTCCATTGACATCAAAGAGGAGAACGATACTGACCTAACACCTGTAAGCGAAGGCAACAGTGTAAATTTCTTTGAATGTTCAAATTGTGGTTATACGGACACACAAAAACATGCATTTAAACTGCACTTAGCAACTCACACCGAAAGGAAATTATTTCTTTGTAAACTGTGCGACTATAAAAGTTCAAAATCTTCGAATTTTGAATTGCATTTAAGAACTCACACGGGCCAGAAACCGTTTGTATGTGAATTATGTGACTATAAGAGCTCGGACAAGAGCAATTTGAAGAAGCATCTGAAAACTCATTCTAACGAGAAACCTTTTGTTTGTAAAATTTGTGACTTTAAATTTGCACGGAAGTCTCATTTAGAAACACATTCGAGAACCCATACCGGCGAGAAACCATTTTCGTGTGAATTTTGTGATTATAAATGCGCAATTAAATCTACCTTAAAAAATCATTTGAAAACCCACACCGGCGAGAAGCCGTTTCCTTGTGAACTTTGTGACTATAAATGTGCATACAAGGAAGGTTTGAAAGTTCATAATATAAATGCTCACACTGGTGAGAAACCATTTTCGTGTGACATTTGTGACCGAAAATTTGCAGGAAAGGCAAATTTAAAAGTTCATTTAAAGACTCACACTGGCGAGAAACCGTTCGGTTGCGAAATTTGTGATTATAAATCTGCACACAAATCGCATTTAAAAAATCATGTTAAAACTCACACCGCCGAGAAACTAATAGTCCCGTAGAATTTTCAAACAAATACTAGTCACAGATAGCATATTTTTATCTCGAATGCATGAACCGTGAGAGATGAAGAATAAGTCACTCTAGAATTTTGGTATGCTAGTGTCTGAAATTTTCATGTAATCTTGGAGAAAATAAAGAAAAGGAAAGAGGATATTAACAAAATTTTGTTTTTTTTACCTTTTTTCTACTAAGATTGTGGTATAAAAAGGTGAAATCAAATTTTCCTCATTGACCCAGTAATTTTTAGTATTTACGCTCAAATTAAAAATAAAGAAAAAACCCATCATTATACAGCAAGCGAGTTTGACTAGACCGCATATAGAGAGGGCTCGATAAGCTAATAATAGAACTGGACAAATCTCCAAGGAGTATAAATATCTCCAAAATTCTGTGTAGACTTGTTTGGAAATCCTTGTAATTCTGTGGAAACCACTAGAATTCTTTGTACATCTCTGGAATTCCTTGGAAATCTCTGGAATTCCTCCAAATCTCTGGAATTCCTCGAAATCTCAGGAATTCTTTGGAAATCTCCGGAATTCTTTTGAAATCTCTGAAATATCTTGGAAATCCCTGGAATTCTTTATATTAGAACTTGTTTGAAATCCATTGGAATTATTTGGAAATCCTTGGAAATTTTGGAATTCTTTGGAAATCTCTGGAATTCCTAGTCTTCTGTACTGAAATTTTACTGAATATTTACCTCTTGCAAATCTCTGAAATGAACTGGAAGATGTAGTTAACGTCGTTTCTGTAAGAAGAGGATGTACAACAGGCTGTATGGCGAGCCACGCAGGATGCATACATACCCGAAATAAAGGATTACAGGATCTCCAAAAATAAAACTAAATATCTGAAAAGCGAAGGCTTAGAAAGCGATGGCAAGAAACCGGATATCATGAAGATAAATTTAATCTCAACAGAGCTACCAGAGAAATGAGAAATGATGACAGAAATGAAAACCCAAGACTTTGAAAACTACCTGGACAATCTAACAGCAACTCAGGCCACAGACTTCTCCCTATTCTCCCTAAAAGATACAATTTCTGTACACAAAACTCGGAATTCCAGAGATTTCTAAAGAGTTCCAGGGATTTCCAAAGAATTCCAAGGAATTCCAATGATTTCCAAACAAGTTCCAATCTAAAGAATTCAAGGAATTTCCAAGAAATTTCAGAGATTTCTAAACAAGTTCCAATCTAAAGAATTCCATGGATTTTCAAAGAATTCCAGAGATTTGCAAGGAATTCAAAGATTTCCAAACAAGTTCCAATCTAAAGAATTCTTGGATTTTCCAAGGGAATTTCCAGAAGTGTCCAAGGAATTCCAAAGATTTTCAAAGAATCAAAAAATTCCATAAATTTCTAAGGGAATTCCAAACACCAAAATTAATACACTGAACTAAGTACATACCATCGATGCTGCGGCGAGGAACTTCTGAAGGAGTTCGACAATGACGTCTGGGGTAAGGCTTATAAGATAGCTACGAATAGATTCGACCTTCGCACAGAAACGGGAATTGAAGAGCACCAGCTAGATTCCTTAATAGAAGGCCTATTTCCGAGATGTGACGAAGTAATTGGCTACGAGCCCCCACCAATAACCAACATCTTTCTGTTCACAGAGGAGGAATTGACAGTGGCTCTGAACAATATTGCACCTGACAAACACTTGGCCCAGATGGCATCCCGGGTGTTATTGGTCAAGCAGGTGGGCGAAGCACAGCCAGAGCTGCTAATAAAAGCGGAGGAATCCTCCACCACTGGAAGGAAGTCAACCTGGTGTTAATTCGGAAGGGAGGCAAATCCACAAAGGAGTCCAGCTCATACAGGCCACCGTGCCCCATGAATCACGTCATCAAAGTATTGGAGAGGATGCTGCTTGAAAGGATCCACACGGAGCTAGACGACGGCGAGGGGCTGTCGGAGAGACAGTATGGCTTCAGGAAAGGCAAATCCATATAACCAACATAGCGAGGAAAGCCAAGGAGGGATCCAGATCGGGACCTTTTATCAATTAATCGATAAATATCGATAGTTATCGATTAATCGAAGAACAATATTTTATTTTTGAAATTTCGATTAATCGATATATCAATATTTCGATAGTTTTCGATAAAAGAGATAATAGAGGGCACTGAAGTCAGCATCGGCAATCTCAAAGCTCCTCCCCTATGTAGGGGGACCGTCGGAACCAAAGAGGAGAGTGCTAGCTTCGGTGGCTATATCTGGGCCGACGACCTTGGATTGTATTATTTTTGGTCTGTCCAGTGGCGTATTTACAGGGGGGCTCATAATTGTAACCAATATTAATCTATGCTATCTATTCTCTCATCATAATTCAATTACGTTTATATCATTACACTGTTCTTAAAATTTTTTTTTTTTTAATTTTTAAAATGATGTTTCCCTGTGTGAATGTGGTTTTGCATTTGACCTGCCACCTACATTTTTAGTATCGGGGTTTGAATGTCCCATTTTTCGGATTTTTGCTTATATCTCGGAAACTATACGTCCTAGCGACATGACCATTCCATACAGAATGAAAGCTAATTAAATTTTCTACAAGTTTCATTCAGCCAAGTTTTTTGATATCTTGTATAGTTTTGGAAGTATTAAGGTAGTAGCCTGGTGACTTGCACGTTTTTCTACGTTTTTATTGAGAATTTTTTTCTATGGGAAAATAAAATTCCATGGTTTTGGTTTTTTAGTATGTTATTATTGACATCTAAAAAAAAAAAAAAAATTTTTTTTGACTTAATTTTACAATGTTATATTATCATTATTATTGGTCAAAGTAAAACGAAGATACGTAAGTGACTCGGGTGATTTCGGCTCTTGAGAACATCGGAAATAAAAAAATCAAAAAAAGAATGAATCTATAGACTTGTCGTTATCGCTGGAACTGGGATCTCTTTTTGCCATCCTTAACTTTCCATTTTACAGCCCGATTTGTGCCTGAAAATAATCAATTTTATTTTGTAAGTCGGCAATTTTGTTATTTTTTGATAAAATTTAATAATCTTAATTCCAGCGATAACGACAAGTCTATAGATTCATTCTTTTTTTGATTTTTTTATTTCCGAGTCTATAGGTACCATTTAGTCAATTTCTTTGTTCTGTTGGATTGGGAAGGACCTACATCATCGTCTTGATTTTCATCTTATTTTTCTCCAAATCTTCTCCATCGGACCCCTGCAGGGAAACGGTCAAAGCATCCTCCTGTTCTTCTTCATCTTCAGAGTCAACTCAAGGGGCCCCATTCAGACAGTTTTCCCGGCAATTTTGGCATGCTGAGGAACATTTGACGCTTGCTTTTTTGCAGCCACACTTTGCGCTGGCACAGTCTTTCGTGCATCGGCAGAAAATCATTTTCAGGATATTCTCCGGTGCAGCTGCTAACTCACTGTGCACTGGGACCAGACAGTTGTTCTTAATCTTCCACCCATACATCTGAGGAGGCAGGGTATTTCCAAGCCATAGCTGTACACGGTGGAATGTTTGGAAGGAATGTTGTTTTACTTCTCCCTCGGTGGGAGGAAGACAAGAGATATCAGGCGTGATGGTGAGTTGCAAGATGCAAGTTTCACCTACCTTTTGTACTTGGGCGATGATGGAGGAAGAGTCGAAAAAGACAGTTGCTTTCTGAATTTCTGGCGACTTCAGATACAACTTCGCAAATGCCACCTTTCTTTTTCAAAATGCGGAAGATGTTGTGTCGCATCCAGTAAACGTCCTTGAAACCTTGTTGCTGAAGCTCTTGGGACGAGAAGAAGGAATCCCTTATCTTCCCACGTCCAGGCTTGATGAAAATAATGTCCATATGCGCATCAGCTTTAACCATCAAGATGACTATGAGGTCCACATCTTCACCCACAATGCCGACAGCTGTTGTTTTCGACATTTCCACAGCCGTATCCACGATCAAAACGTTTGCATCACTCTCTGCTTGAAGGGTCCTGATCCCATTGTCCTCAAGCTTTACCTTAAGTATGTTGATGACTTTTGTTAAACTTGTTCGACAGAAAATCTTCTTGTTTGGCGTTTATCTCGGTGTTTTCGGTGAAATGGGTGTCAGTAGACTTGCTGAGTCGATAGCGCCTTTGCTGCTCTGCTACTTTCGGACTTGAGGTTGATGAGGAATAGCTGTCAAAAACTGATTATTGACATCTATAGGATACAAAAAAATTTTTTCACTTAATTTTACAATGTATTATTATTATTGGTCAAAGAAGGCGTCTCAGAAAAAAGGTACGTAACTAGCCCGGGTGATTTCGACTCTTGAGGTCATCGGAAATATAAAACTCAAAAAGATTATTAATCTATACTTATGGTTATCGCTGGAACTAAAATTATTAAATTTTATCAAAAAATAACAAAATTGCCGACCTACAAAATAAAATTGATTATTTTCAGGCACAAATCGAGCTGTAAAATGGAAAGTTAGGAATGGAAAAAAAAGATCCTAGTTCCAGCGATAATGACAAGTCTATCAAATTTTTGTGATTTGTAGCACTAAATATTGAAAGCACCAACAAAACCAGAAAGTATGAGGCATTTTTTCAAAATAACTTGTCTGCCACATTTTTCATGTACCTAAGTATTTAAAATATAAAATATATTTACTGTCTGTTTGGTCTTTTGTTGAATTGAAGTTGAAGCGGCATCAAAAAAAATTAAACGCACCCGCCAAAGCAAAACTTCCCATCTGGTAGCGATTACAGTAATGAACAAATACTGTCACCCTTATATTGTCACTTCTTTTTTTAATTTAAACTTTTTTGCGATAACAATAAAGGGTTATCGATACGTAATGGAAGAGTGGGTTGAGTCCTTAGTAACGATTTCTGATGAAAGGTGGTAGGTTTTCTAAAAATGTGACGGAACCCTAGTTTTGGTGCCGAGTTTTTTTGGCGCAGAGTTGTCTGGTGCCGAGTTGTCCGGTGCCGAGTTCTAAAGTAAAAATTAAAGCAAATGTTTAAGCAGGATTTTCACTTGCAAAAGGAAAGAATTGAGAATTACACCAATTTGGTCAGGGAAAGTCGAGGAATTTTTTTTTTTAGCGAAAATTCGTGGAAATTAAGACTAGAAGGCAAGAAAATTTCTTGGAAAATTTTTAAAATTTGCTAAGGTTTGAAAAATGTTTAATTTTGATCTAGGGTTCTAGGGGAAGACTTGGAAAAGTTAGGAATTTTATTTTTAAAAGTTTGAAAGAAAACATAATATACAAGTTTTCAGTTTTTAAAACCGGGGGGTCTGGGGGGTGTGGAACACCCTCCAGTACACCTAAACAAAATTGGTCACAGAATCTAGCTTTATATAGATTTTTCCAAATGTCTTTTGTAACCTAGATCCAGTAATGCTCAGCGGAATCACAACTTTAAAACTGGAATCAAAATCTGTTTGCTATTTGTGTTTTTTAACACGCTTACAGGTATACTCAGTGGCGGAACTACCGGGGTGCGGTGGGTGCGACGCACGCGGGCCCCCGGCTAAAAGGGCCCCAGTTGTACTGTTTCATTTTTTTAATTAATTAATTTAAGTTTCAATATTCACAATGAAATATAAGTAATATTTTGGCAGTCTTCTCTTTTTGAGGTAAACAAAGAGCATCATTCATCATCAATAATTCAATGTCCCCACTAAATTTTCAAAATCTAATCCTGACATTTCCAGGTTTTCCCTGACAATGAATAAAAATTTTCCATGACGTTTTGATAAATCAGAAAATAAAAAGACAAAAAAAATCTTAAATTTTAAATTAAATTGTTTACCTCGACTGAAAATTTAATTTCAGGGACTTGGCACTAAATATGACAAATTCCCTGACAAAAGTAGGAAATAAATAGCATGGGGGAATAAATATATTATGTATTTTGATAAGAATGTAGTTATATTTTTAAAATTTTAACAAAACGTAGTAAATTTTTTGTATTCTTAGATCAGGTGGGGGGGGATGATATCCCGTTATAATATCTGCCTTTGCCTGGCAATCTTAGAATAGGGGAAATTTCAAAAAGAAACAAAGCCAAGGAAATCTCAGAAACTTGAAAAAGAAAATAATAGAATTAATCTATGAATTTTCCTAAGATATCCAAAAATTTGCTTGGATTTCTTTTCATTTTCGCATATCACGATTTTCCCTTCGGTTTTCCAGTTAGTACTAAACTAAGGGGAAATCGACGGAAAAGTTGTTTGTACTAGTGAAGGAAATTCTTAGAAAATTTGTATAAATATTGAAAATCTCAAGAAATCCATAGAAATTTCAAGAAAATCTCAGGAAACTCTAGAAAATTTTAGTAAATAGAAATTAAAGAGAAATGAAGAAAACTCTAGAAAATCTTAGGATATTCTAGGAAATGGAAAATTCTAATGTATCTCAAGACATCTAGAAAAATCCAGAAAATTTTAAAGCCAATGAAATCTCAGAAAATGGAAAATCAAAAAGGAATAATCTATAATATTCTAGATTTCCTTTTAGTTTTGCATATGACAATTTCACCATCATTTTTCTACTTAGTAAAAAAACGAGCGGGAAATTTAAAGAAATCCGGAAAAATTTTAAGAAATCCAAAAAATCTCATTAATTTTACAATCTTAGGAAATGTAAAAAATTAGAGGAAATAGAAAATTCTAGAAAATCTTAGAAAAATATCCAAAAAAATTTCGGAAAAATCTTAAGATTTTTGGAAAACCTTTCGAAGAGGGGAATCACAAAAAATTGCAGGGTATTTTAGGAAATCTAGATAATGTCAGAAAAATCAAGAAAATCTCAGAAAATTTAAAAATAAAAAAACTCGTCTATCTCATCTATACTTTTAATAAAAATTAAGGTATAATTTTCAAATTTTAATAAAATTAAATAGGGGGGGGGGGGTAGTTACTCGCCTTTATATTCTCTTTTGTTTTGAAGGAATTCCAAATCACTGGAATTGCATGGAAATCTTTGGAATTTCGAGTCTCGTTTCCAAAATAGTTTTTTTTTGTCTTTTATAAAAGCAGGGCCCCGTTAACAACTTCGCACACGGGTCCCTCACCTGCTTCCTACGCCACTGGGTATACTGGAGGGTGTGCCACACCCCCCAGAACCCCCGATTGTAAAAACTGAAAACTTGCATATAATGTATATGTAAGGTATATGTTCTCTGTGATTGCTTTATTTTTTGCTGAAATAAATAGCAAGAATAAGTGAAAAAATTAAGCAGAAAAAGGGAAAATTCTTTAATGATTTTTTTACAATTTCAGGGGACAAATCTTCTCTCAAATCAACTTTATAGCTACAAATATTAACTTTTCACCTTTCTAGTTTAGTAGGAATGGTATCAGGGCTCGAAAAAAAATTTGATTTGCAGACCTGTGTTATCATTAGGTGACGTTCGTTAATTACGTGGGCTTTTAAAGGTGGAGATCAAGGATTAAAAAAAACAAATCTTACGATATCTCACCAGGGGGAGAGGGGGTCGAAAAATCGCCTCACGTAATTAATGGCCGCCCCCTACTTATTTAACTTTACCAATAAAATCAAAGAAAATAGGAATTAAATCACAATTCGTGACTTCTAGCTTAGAGTTTTGAGTGACTTGCTATGGCCCTTCAGATATTCTTTTTATTCAAAATTTATAGAAAATTAAATTAAAACGCTCAAATTTTAGGTAAAAAATATAAAATGTCCGAAGAGCCGGAGTGTCCGGATTACTGGAGTGTCCAGAATAAAGTGTGTCCGGATAAGCGAGGATGTACTGTATATGTACAAAAGTTTTTTTCTTAAACTAATAAATTGAAACAAACAAACAAACTACAACTACAAACAATTTAAACAAAAAGTAACAAAGGTAATCGCATCCCGACAAATTTATAGATATTAAACTGTACACTTGAATAGTTATTCGACGGGGTGGGTTCTTAAAAATGTCTTTGTAAGCTTCTTTTATTTGAATATTTATCCGATTTTTCACCTGTATGAGTTTGTAAATGTATTCGCAAACCTTGTTTTCGTGCACATTTATAATCGCAAACTGTGCACTAGAACGGTTTTTCGCCGGTATGAGTTCGTAAATGTATTCGCAAATCACGTTTTTGTGTAGATTTATAATTGCAAATTGCGCACACAAACAGTTTCTCGCCGGTATGTAATCGTAAATGTATTCGCAAGTTTCGTTTTACTGCACATTTATAATCGCAAACTGTGCACCTGAACGGTTTTTCGCCTGTGTGAGTTTTCAAATGATTTTGCAAATTAACCTTGTGTGCAGTTTTAAAATCGCAAACTGTGCACTCATACGGTTTCTCGCCGGTATGGGTTCGTAAATGAGATTGCAAATGACTTTTTCGTCGATATTTACGATCACAAATTGTGCATTCAAACGGTTTTTCGCCGGTATGAGTTAGTAAATGTCTTTGTAAATCCCCTTTACCGGAAAATTTATAATCGCAAACTACGCACACGAACGGTTTCTCGCCGGTATGAGTTCGTAAATGTACTTGCAAACAAGCTTTCTGTGTAGCTTTATAATCACACACTGAACACTTGAACGGTTTCTCGCCGGTATGAGTTTTTAAATGAATTTGCAAACTACTGTTTTGTGCAGCTATATAATCGCAAAATGTACACTCATACAATTTCTCACCAGTATGAGTACGTAAATGTATTTGCAAGGAACTTCTATGCTTACATTTATAATCGCAAACTGTGCATATGAACAGTTTTTCGGCGGTATGAGTTCGTAAATGTATTCGCAAATAATCTTTTCGGCCACCTTTATAATCGCAAACTGTACACTGGAATGGTTTTTCGCCGGTATGAGTTTGTAAATGTATTCGCAAACCTTGTTTTCGTGCGCATTTATAATCGCAAACTGTGCACTCGAACGGTTTTTCGCCGGTATGAGTTCGTAAATGTTTTCGCAAATCACCTTTATATGTCGATTTATAATCGCAAAATGTGCACTTGAACGGTTTTTCGCCGGTATGAGTTCGTAAATGATTTCGCAAATTAGCTTTCACCAAACATTTAAAATTACAAATGTTGCACTCGAACACCTTATCACGTGTATAAGATTTTGTATGAACTCCATGTTGCAATTGGAATTGGCAATTTTCATTAAATTGGGAGTCGCTCCCTGAAATCTCGTCTTTAATGTCAATGGAATGATGCAAGGATTCCAGTTTGATATCCACATCCTTCCGATCCTCAAATTTAATATGTATGCTACAATAGTCTCCTTCTGAATTAAGTGACGGAGTTGCTGAGGTGTCAATAGAACGATGTGCGTCTTCCAGCTTGATATCCATGACGAAATTTGGCTCAATCATTTTACCAAAATATTTTAATCCTGAAATAAAATTACTAAATTGATATATAAATTGCAATTTTGTCAAACCGTCAGGCTACCTACGTGTTGCTACCAACATACAACCATGCATCCACAGAACTGATTTACTATATTATTATTGCAGCAGCCGACATAATTATATAAGGAGTGGTTCTTCAGCTAAACATAAATGTTAAAATGGTCACCAGCAACATGGCGGCGACGATTTTGTTATAAAACCGTCACCGACTCTGCATAGGGTGACATCTGTGCGGCGATAGCGGTAACCTACCATTAAACAAAAATTTAAATAGGAGCTAACCCAAGTTGGCACCAACGCAGATCAGATGTCACCACGTATTGCAGCGCTAAAGTGTGTGGAGGTATAAACTAAAATTAATTTGTGAATTTTGGCGCACATTTCAAATATTATGAATCGGGGGGTAAATCACCGGGGAGATTTGGTGTACACGGGGCAAGAAATGTGTGGGAGATGTGAGGATATGTGAGGGAGATGTGAGGAGATGTGGAGGGATATGTGGGAAATGTGAGGGAGATGTGAGAGATATAGAGGAGATGTGAGGGACAGTGGCGTAACTACTTTGGTTGGCGCCGAGGTGCATGAAAATTTGTGGCGCCTACGCGAAGACCAAAGGGGGAGCCGGGAGGCACAGGGCCGCAGGCGAAAATTATCACGGATAATAATAATAATGTTGATAATAATAAGTCTTTTTTTCATCAATAGTCGACACAAACCAGATTTCCTAAAAACAGACGAATTGATGCCTTCTAAAGGCATGATATGCCTTTAGACTTTATTGGAATAATAATAGACTTTACTACTTATGCTTGAGTCTGCGGACGGTTGTCGATCGCACGTGTTCCACTCGTAGGTACCTATTTCATACTTTTTGATTTTTTTTTGAATTCCTGAAAAAAGCACCGGCGCCGACACCATGGCGGCTATTCGGTGCCTCGTTTCTGGTCGGAGCCGGTTACTGGTCGGCGCCGGGGTGCCATGCACCTACTGCACCCCCCATAGTTACGCCACTGGTGAGGGAGGTGTAGGTGAGATGTAGGAGATATTGGAACCATATCAAAGCAAACCAAAAAAAATTGGCCATGTAAACATTGCATAACTTTCCTCATTAAATTTGGGTATAAAAATTATCTTTCAACCTCCTCTTTTCGGGAACCATTCAACTAGAAAGACCGCGAGGAAGCTAAAGCTCGCATCAAAAAGTCGAAAAGTTGAAAAATTTGAAAACCTGTTAAATTAAAAGTGCAGATTTACTTCTTTGCACACATAATTGGAGAGTAAATTTTCGTTCGCCATCTTCTTGCAATGTACCGTTCAACGTGGAAGACCTCAATGAAGCGACAGGTCGCATCTGCTGGGCTCAAAAATCGCTCTACGCGGGACACGGAGCGTAAAACCCTAAAACATGTCAAAATTTCATACAGACTGTATTTCATACAGACTGTATTTCATACAGACAGACATACAGACAGACATACAGACAGACAGACATACAGACAGACATACAGACAGACATACAGACAGACATACAGACAGACATACAGACAGACATACAGACAGACATACAGACAGACAGACATACAGACAGACATACAGACAGACATACAGACAGACATACAGACAGACATACAGACAGACATACAGACAGACATACAGACAGACATACAGACAGACATACAGACAGACATACAGACAGACATACAGACAGACATACAGACAGACAGACATACAGACAGACATACAGACAGACAGACATACAGACAGACATACAGACAGACATACAGACAGACATACAGACAGACATACAGACAGACATACAGACAGACATACAGACAGACATACAGACAGACATACAGACAGACATACAGACAGACATACAGACAGACATACAGACAGACATACAGACAGACATACAGACAGACATACAGACAGACATACAGACAGACATACAGACAGACATACAGACAGACATACAGACAGACATACAGACAGACATACAGACAGACATACAGACAGACAGACATACAGACAGACATACAGACAGACATACAGACAGACATACAGACAGACATACAGACAGACATACAGACAGACATACAGACAGACATACAGACAGACATACAGACAGACATACAGACAGACATACAGACAGACATACAGACAGACATACAGACAGACATACAGACAGACATACAGACAGACATACAGACAGACATACAGACAGACATACAGACAGACATACAGACAGACATACAGACAGACATACAGACAGACATACAGACAGACATACAGACAGACATACAGACAGACATACAGACAGACATACAGACAAACATACAGACAGACATACAGACAGACATACAGACAGACATACAGACAGACATACAGACAGACATACAGACAGACATACAGACAGAAGAAGAACACAAGAAAACTAACAATGAAACTGAGAATCTTTATGTGGTTGAAAACTTCGTAACCCTTAATTGCTATTGAAATTTTGAATTGAACGCTCATTCCATGATAAAGCTAGGTTGACTGTACAGAGATAACGCCCATCGTTTACAAGTGTGTATGTTTACACCATGGCTTTTCAGTTCTCAACCTTGTGAACAAATTTTTCGGGAAACTCGATCCTTAACATCCACTTTCTGTACGGTTGTTAATTTTCCTTAAAATCCCTAAAACTTGATGAACTTCAACATATAAATATCGTTGTATCTGATTTGTTGGACAAGATTATTTTTCCTAGAGAAGTAAAAAATGCGAAAATGGGTAAAAAAAACTTTGGAAAAGAAGTAGTTGATTTCAATAGTATGGCCGATATTGAAGAATATGACATATTGAAGGATGAAAACGAAGTCGATCCCCATATTCATAGTAATAGCAATGAAGCTGATATTGTGATGAAAGATCGTATAAATGACTTGCTATATTTGGATGATGAGACAACCAACCAGTGGCGTATTTTGAGAATCTCGTTAATCCATTCATGCACGTCAAAGGTAACCGAATGAATGAATAAGTGAATAAATGAATGAATGCATGAATAAATGAATGAATGAATGAATAAATAAGTAAACAATAAATAAATAAATTAATAAAAATAATTTAAAGTTTTTTAAATTTTAAATCCTCGTGGTAAACATTATCTTTATCAGGGAAGGCTTCAGGGATACAATCCGAATCATCCTGGGAGAAGGGGGCAATTGCCCCTTTGCCCTCCTCTAAATACGCCACTGCAACCAACAGTGGTCCACCCCCAGATATTGCTGATATTATTGAATTATTAAACAAAATTTTTGTACTAAACAAAAATCGGAACGTCCTTTTCTCATAATTAAAGTCGATAATCTTCACTGTGCTGGCTATTTAACGAACAATCCATCAAATTAAGTGCTGATCGACTCATAAGAACAAGTAATTGAAAGATAAGGAAGATTTGAAGAGGTGTGGGAGATGTGAAGAGTTGTGAGGAAATATGGAAGGTGTGAGGAGAAATGGGGGGAGATACGAGGAGAAATGGGGGATATGCGAAGAGATGTAAGGGAAATGTGGGGAGATGTGAGGATATATTGGGAGGTTTTAAGGAAAAGGAGATGTGGTGTACATATTTTTGTCAGGGATTTACCCCTCGTTACTTACTTTGTTTAATGTAGTGAATGCAAAGCTTAACGAACCTCTGCTTCCAGATATTTGTGGAACGAATGAATATTATTGTGCAATCTTTTATTTTCAAAGAATCTTCAGAAATTTGTGAATGAATGTTTGGTTTTATTTTTAAATTAAATAAACAATTGAATTACAATTTTCAAATTGAATAACATTAAATGCCCAATAGCGCTACGTTTTTCTCGATCCGTTTTATTTGCCGCAAGAACCGCGTTAACACTTAGAATGGTAATTATGCAAACCTGTCTTTATATCTTCTTCTTTATTTCGACCCGATGATCCACTTTAAATTGGTTGTGAATCTTCTCTTTCTTCCTCACGTTAAATAGAACTGGTTTCAAATATATTCTCTTCCACTCGTTCCAAAATGTTCTGTCCAAAAATTACACCTCGTACGGTTTACAAATTGAATTTGTTATTTTTTTAATTCACTTTGTGGTTGACCTCGGTTTCTGGAGGACCGCCACTCACACGACCGACTTCGTTCAGGTTCTATCGTCAACTACCTTATTTTTAGTGTAGTGAAATACTACAGTTTTCCCAAAAATGAAGATTTGGCCAAACAATGGGTTCAAGCATGCCGCCGAGAAGATAAATTTAACGTTCAGAACGCACGTATTTGTTCAAACCATGTTACTAATAATTCGTTTGTAATGACGTTAAAGCAAAAATCTCGTTTTTGGGATTTACTAGCCTTTATAGTCCTGGGCTTCTAAACATTGCTTACATTCGCTTATTGATATTACCGCCACCGCAATGGGCCCAATTTAGTGGCCTAAGTGGGCGTAGGGATATCTCCCAGCCCTCCTACCTAAAATCCAAAATCCGTAAGAGTGCACTGGGGGGTATTCCATACCACCCACAAAAAATGACAATCGGGACCACTGTGAGACGTATTGGAGCTTCGTGAGCAATAAGAGGTCAAAGGTGGCGGATTTTTCTATCTTGCTTCCTATAGCTCCGACGTGAAAAACACCTATTACATGACTTGAAGATCTCAATTTTTTATACCTAAAAAATAATATTTCAAGTAAATACGCCTAACCGTTCTCGAGATATGAAGCTGAGTATGTGTAAAAATGCAAAAATAGCAAAATTCGAATATGCATCGTGTATGGCCGCATTTTTCTCCCTTCCTACTGCTTAAACGGCAATGACGCCTATATAATTATGTTTTTGTAAATAAACGCCCTTTCGAAAAAGCTCAGTTTGGTTTTCGTACACCTATCTGTTCTCGAGATATGTGACACGAAAGATAAGTTTTGATTATAAAATACTACATCTGTTTGAACGCTATTATCTCGCTCTCTATGGCTCACACAAAAATGAAACAAGTTATTACTGTTAGATCATGAAATTATCTAACTAAAAGGTTCCATACACTTTTTACATACGCCTATCCGTTTTCGAGTTATGATACTCCGAAGTTTACGGAAACATTCAATTCCATATCGCCTTTGAGGTTGAATGAGCGGCGCGTGTTTTTTACATGGGTTCCCCAGAAGTCTTGATCCATGCGAAGTCATAGGGTTGATTAATCATCTTTATTGGAATTTCAATCATTTTCCGACGGTTGTTCATATCATCATTGTTCTCAATGTCAGAGAACGTTGCGGCAGCATTAAGACACGATTGTCCATGACAATAGCCACAAGCAGTGGAACATTTGATTTACAAAAAATGAGGTTATGTCTAAAGTCGAGCAGATCTAAGAGATAGAACTAAACTATTAGGAATAAAACTGCAATCTTAAATTTTTTTGTATTTTTTTCTTAAAGTACATTTAAAAATAAAAATTTTCAATATAATGCGGTCCCGAAAGTCAATTTTTGAAAAAGTTACAGTTATTTGAAAATAAAAAAGAGATTTTTTTGAAAAATTCGTAACTTTTTTTGGGTTGGGTAAAAAAATTTGAAAACATTCTGAGCAGAACCGTTTTTCATAAGGTAGAAAAAGTTGAAAAACTTTCAGCTAAATCGAAAAGGGTCGGGATCAAAAGTGGTCCATTTGGTATGGAATACCCCATATACTTGGGTTTTCGCCGGTATGAGTACCTAAATGTATTCGCAATTGTTCTTTTACGGAAGATTTATAATCGCAAACTGTACACTCAAACGGTTTTTCGCCAGGATGAGTTCGTAAATGTAATTGCAAGTGATCTTTTCGAATACTTTTATAATCGCAAACTGTGCAAGCGAAAGGTTTTTCGCCGGTATGAGTTCGTAAATGTCTTTGCAAATGACTTCTTTGTGTAGCTTTATAATCGCAAAATTTGCACGCGAACGGTTTTTCGCCGGTATGAGTACGTAAATGTATTCGCAATTGTCCTTTTACGGAAAATTTATAATCGCAAACTGTGCACGCGAACGGTTTTTCGCCGGTATGAGTACGTAAATGTATTCGCAATTGTCCTTTTACGGAACATTTATAATCGCAAACTGTACACTCAAACGGTTTTTCGCCGGTATGAGTTCGCATATGTTTTCGCAAACTATTATTTTGCGAACATTTAAAATCGCAAACTGTACACTCAAACGGTTTTTCGCCAGTATGAGTTCGTAAATGTAATTGCAAATCAATTTTTTGTGAACATTTATAATCGCAAACTGAGCACACGAACGGTTTTTCGCCGGTGTGATTTTGTAAATGAATTCGCAAGTGATCTTTTCGAATACTTTTATAATCGCAAACTGTGCACGCGAACGGTTTTTCGCCGGTATGAGTACGTAAATGTATTCGCAAATGTTCTTTTAAGGAAGATTTATAATCGCAAACTGTACACTCAAACGGTTTTTCGCCGGTATGAGTTCGCATATGTATTCGCAAACAATTATTTTGCGAACATTTATAACCACAAACTATACACTCAAAAGGTTTTTCGCCAGTATGAGTTCGTAAATGTCTTCGCAAATTATTTCTTCGTGTAGCTTTATAATCGCAAACTGAGCACGCGAACGGTTTTTCGCCGGTATGAGTACGTAAATGTATTCGCAATTGTTCTTTTACGGAAGATTTATAATCGCAAACTGTACACTCAAACGGTTTTTGGCTGGTATGAGTTCGTATATGTTTTCGCAAATTACCTTTTACTGAACATTTAAAATGACAAATGTTGCACTCAAACACCTTACCACCCGTATGAGTTTTTGCATGAATTCCATGTTGTAATTGGAACGGAAAATTTTGATCCAATTGGGAGTCGCTCCCTGAAATTTCGTCTTTGATGTCAAAGGAATGATGTAAGGATTCCAGTTCGATATCCATATCCTTCCGATCTTCAAATTTAATATGTTTGCTACAGTAGTCTACTTCTGAATTAATTGAAGGAGTCGCTGGGGTGTCAATAGAACTATGTACGTCTTCCAGCTTGATATCCATGACGTAATTTGGATCAACCATTTTACCAAAATGTTCTAATCCTGAAATAAAATTACTAAATTAATATATAAATTGCAATTTTGTCAAACCAACAGGCTACCTAAGTGTATTAATGCTAGCACCATACAACTGCAGCAACAGAACTGATTAATGGGTGAAACAACCGTTACAACCTTGGCTCTGCATGTGGTGACATCTGTACTGTGTTAGTGGTAACCAACCATAAAACATTTTTAATTGTAGAAAATGAACTCAAAATAAAAATTTTTAAGTAAATTTGTGGTTTTTAGTATGTATTTATGGTTAAATTCAAAAAATATAAGAATAATACAATACGTAGAAAATCAAAATTCAAAAAATTTAAAAAAGAGACAATTAACACATAACAGGTCTGAGTTACGAAAATTTGAAAAAATGAAAAATTCGTAATACGACAGTACAATATAACGTTATTTCATGGTTATTGCCATTCTTCAGTTGCACGCAATCGCTTACATTGTGAAAAGAAAATTTGTTTAGTTTGAAATTTTTTTCTTATTTCTTATTTAAAAGAAAATTTGTTTAGTTTGAAATTTTTTTCTTATTTCACAATGTAAGCGATTGCGTGCAACTGAAGAATGGCAATAACCATGAAATAACGTTATATTGTACTATCGTATTACGAATTTTTCATTTTTTCAAATTTTCTTAATCCAGACCTGTTATGTGTTAATTGTCTCTTTTTTAAATTTTTTGAATTGTGATTTTCTACGTATTGTATTATTCTTATATTTTTTGAATTTTTAATTGTTTTTCACCAGATGTCAGCACTGCAAGTGCTATTGTGATCATTACTAGAGACCGTGTGTTTATGCGCTAAAAAACCTGAAAATAAGTTTTATTTTATCCTATACTGTACCTAGATTGGGTTAACACAAGACCAATATTTTTATACTTTACTTTTTTTTTTCTCTAATTCCTGCTTCCCATTACAACGGATAAAAATGAAAATGGTAGCAATTTAAAGAGATTTTATTGCGCTTCTAAAGATACCTAACACTTGATACTTTGTTTTTTAATTACTGGTGAAAACTCACTAATAAAACGCAAAAAGAAATTTTAAAAATAATTTCAGTTGCCTTGATTGAATTTTATTGCAATTGTTTGTATCTATATTTTATATATAGCTAGGGCCCAATGGCCAGGGGGGCCCAAAAACAGAGAACAAAAAAATCGCAAAATAAATATCAAATTCTGATGAAATAACCCAAAAATTGGACATTCGATTCTATTAGTTACACTCGAATATCTGGGGACCGATAATTTGCTAGAGCATATCCCAAGTAGCATTTTTTTAGCTATATTTGGCAGCACCACCGCCTGCGGCAGTCAGCAAAATAGCGTTTAAATTGCATCCTTGCAAAAGTAGTGAGCCATTTTACCATTTTAGCAATATTGCTGCAATAAGTATGCATTTTAAACGCAATTTTGCTGGCTGCCGCAGCTATGGTGCTACCAAATATAGCTAATTAGCTGCTATTTAGCATCCAAATGCTACTTGAGTAAAATCTAGCTAAATCCACCCTATTTTTTTAGCTAAATACATGCTATTTTGCTGGCTAAAAACACGCAAAAATTCGCACTTTTGACTAACTAGCTAAAATCTAGCTAAAAAACGATTTTTAGCTGGCTAGCTAAAATCTATCTAACTCTACGCATCAATAATCAATAAATCAATAAATAAAGTAGTGATGAAAAAATCACGCTATTTAGCTAGCTAAAAACACGATATTTAGCTAGATAGCTAAAATCTAGCTAAATCCACGCTATTTTGCAAGCTAAGAACATGCAAGAAATCGTACTTTTTACTAGCTAGCTAAAATCTAGCTAAATACAAAGTTTTTAGTTACATAGCTAAAATCTAGTTAAATCTACCCTATTTTTCTAGCTGAATACACTCTATTTTGCTAGCTAAAAACACGCAAAAAATCGCACTTTCTACTAGCTAACTAAAATCTAGCTAAATAGACGCTATTTGATTAGCTTAATTCAATTATCAAAATAAAAATCGAAAAAATAAAATATATATTGAAATGGTTTTATCTTCCTCTTATCTTAAAATCCTAATACTTACTATTGATGACTATAAATTTTGTAATGCTTGACTGCTGTGGAACGCTAATGGTTGAGTACCTCTGCCGGCGCTAGTGGTTACTGTATAAAATGGCCCCTTATTGTGTCGTATTTCGCGTAGTTAAGAAAAACAACAAGATTCAAAAAAGGCAACATTTACAATTTTTGCACATTTAATGAGAATCAAAATTTGTGTTCGTGTAGAGTGTCTGGTTGAGTGTATTCGATAATCCCCAAATACAGGTAAACAAATACTTAAAATTACAACTAAATACTAACGCAATGTTCTTTTAGGTTATATGAATCTTCGAGGGAACCAAGTTACAAAATATAAAAATGTTTCTACCTTATCTGTGCGAACTTCATATGCCAATTCCTACGTTCTCAAAATCGTTTCATACGGTAGAAATTACTTGCACTTCACTTTTAAAAACCAAAACAGCAAAAACCTGGTAACTTATCGTGTAATTATAATCAGCTTGATTTTATCTTTTATTTAATTTATTTCATTAATGTGATGTTCAAAAATTTTCATTCGTAACCTCAATTTTGACTTTCCGAAAAGTTCTCGTAACCTATAAACTCGAATTGTAATGCAACGAACGATGCGTGCGGTAACGCGTTCAAATTTACACTAACTAGCATCTTTTTCCGGCCGTCCTTTTATAAATTTTCTCTTTTTTACCTACTTGATTCTTAAAAATCGCTAAAATTTTCACATCCATGGCAATTTTGATTTTAAATTGAGATTTTTTGTCTTTCAGATCTTGACCATTTTTGGTGGAAAGTTCCTTCATGACCTCAGGAGTAACCACAATAAATTTCACGGGATGAAATGCCCATCGAAGTATTCCAGGTGCATTTAAAAATGAAAACACACGTGCTTTTCCGGAATTCTACATTTCCTTGTATCGGCCCAAATCCGTTCCGAATGGATTTTTCTTGTCTCTGAACATCTTCCCGAGGTTGTTTCCATCATTTTTATTCCACTCAGTCCACATAAAAATTGTTATTCACGAAAATTGCGAACTTTGAATTTTGACAGTTCACGGTTTTAATAAATGTTCACTTTTACACTTGGTTCCTCATCACAACTACCTAAATTCGCACTTAAACACTCCTTAAATACTAAACATAACTTATTCTAATAAAATTTTCAAACATCGCCGGTTTGATTCTCGATTTTCAAAATCGGCTATATTTTTGAGGTTTCTTGTTGCTTTCTTTAACTTTAGGTCAGTAACCTTCCAAAACGTGGCTACCTGTTCCTTTATAGCTTAGTTCAAATTTTTTATAGACAAAACCCCAATTACACCTGACCAAAACATGATTCGAGTAACCACCGGAAACTGCTCAACGATACAACCCTTTCCCTCGATATAAACAATGCAGAGGTGACCCATACAACAATTAGCTAAAGAGCACATTAGCTAAGACAGCACATGCTGTCCTAGGTAAGTTTGACCAACGTCAATGTTATATTTAGAAAAATGTGCAAGTAATTATTAAAATTTTAGGTATCCGAAGTACCACAAGCTGTATCGAATGATGTAATATTGCCAATTTCAAGTTTCCCCAATTCCTCACGACCGCTAAATAGTGTTGTAGGCCAGTAACACTGCAATATATATAATTATATATGCAATTTTTTTACAGCTCATGCCGTTTCTCGCATCCTAAACGCCATTCTTTTCACTTCCTTGTAAAACAAGGAAGTATTGTGATACCGATTTTTTTCGATTTCCAGATTTTGACGGAAATATCCGTTTTGACTTTCCCTGAATCCATTTTGACTATTTTCGTTCTGACGTCTGTACGTACGTACGTATGTACGGACGTCTGTATGTCGCATAACTCAAATACGGTAGGTCGTAAAAAGTTGAAATTTTGGATTTGAGACACTTATAGCATCTAGTTGTCCACTTCCTATTTTTGGTTGCGATTGTCCGTGCCAAAAGTTGTAATTAATGACGCGCATGAATAGATTAACGAGATTCCTGTCCAATTATTATAAAAATTACAAGGAAGTTATATGGTGTCCACATCAGATTTTTTATTTTGCCAATCGTTCTCGTTAGGATTTCTCCTACTCATGGCTTCTTGCACTTCTTGAATCCAATTTCGCACAGCTCGCCCTCTTTTTCTTCTCTGTGGTGGAGTCCATTCCCAAATCTTTGAAGGCCACCTGTGAGGTTGCATACGCCTTAAATGACCATACCATCTTAACCTATTCTTTTTTATATCGTCTATTATTGTTTCATGTGCATTAATTCTGTTTATAATCTCCTCATTTCTTATGTGCTCTAATTTTGATACTCGACAGCTTCTTCGTAATGCATCCATTTCAATTGCTTTTAGTTTTTCTTTGTATTTCATTGTGATTTCCCACGTTTCTGACCCATAAGTCAATATGGTTTTTATTATTGACTCGCATATTCTTTTTTTTGTATGTTTGTGGATTTGTTCTGACCACCAAATTGTATTTAGCTGTCTCACAGCTTGCCGACTTTTTACCATTCTATTTTCAATATCTTTTTTACTGTTCGCTTCTTCTGATATTATAGATCCCAAATATTTATATTCCGTGCAGTTTTCGATCGTTTCACCCTCTATATCCAAATAAAATTGTGATTTATTTAAAATAAAATAAAATTGTGATTTATTTAAAATAAAATAAAATTATTAAAAACGAAAACAATAAATATATTATCGAATCACTCGTTTTTATCGCTATCGTCTCGTTTCCTTTTTCTTTCTGTTTTATAAAATACGCAAACCCCCCCTTTGCGCGGGAACCTGACCTGGGCCTACAGTCACTGTATATAGTGTACGTCAAAATGTAAAATTAGAGGGGTGGCAACCTGCAAGCCAAAAAAGCACGAGCGTCTCGCGGCAGATCTGATCTTGGCTGCGAGACGGTAGCGACATCTATACTGCGGTGACGTAAACCGATCTTAGCCGTTGACGTTTAGAAATGAGGTTAGAGGTTCGTGTTTACATTACCGTTGTAACGGTTGCAACTTTAATTTTAAAAAGTGACAATTGTAAAATCAGAAGAAAAATACTTTTTATAGTAAAAATAAATTTATTCAAATATAAAACAAATTACAAATTATCACAAATTTAAATAAAAACAAATTACGAAGTGTATATTTGGTCAAACTTATAGTGTTAATGTTTTCATTAACATCGGTTTTATTTTAAAGGCCATCCATTATATTCTTTTCTTCAACAATTGTTGGTTTATTAAATTTTGTTACTTCTTTAATTTTCTTCTTTTTAAAAGAAACCAGACGCGCCTGTTTTTCTATATTTTCATTTGCGTTATTCAATTAAATGATATTTGATTTATTCATTGTATTCATAATTTTATCAAAATTATTATTAAATTATTTATCAAAAGTGATTAAAAAATCACTATATTATACTAACCCCTGTCTTCATAAAAAAATTTGAGATTTACAACACTCTAACCTCATTTCTAAACGTCACCGGCTAAGATCGGTTTACTTCGTCACCGCAGTATAGATGTCGCTACCATCTCGCAGCCAAGATCAGATCTGCCGCGAGACGCTCGTAAAAAAGCTGGCCACCTGCAGTTCTAAACCACTTTATTTAGCAAACACCCTGTTATTGTGTCCGTGTGCACCACAATTACATTAAAAGCAACTATTCGTTTGACATCGATGTCCGTCAAAATTTAAGGGATGACACTGCAATTTTCAATTGCTATTTAGCGTCTTATTAGCGCATCAGTGCAGCTTGCTGCCATCAAGCTATTTTGAAGAGCTAATAAATAGTTAATTTGCAGCTATATATTTCTAAATTGATCACCGTTGGCAAATTAGCTTTAAATTTGCTTGCTATCAGCAAGCAAAAAAACAGTTATTGAAATTGGCAAATCTTTTTTAGCATTAAAATGCTACTTGGGTAATGCCCAACCCAGTTAAAAATAGGGCCCGTATAGCTTGACCGGTGGATCTTTCTTTTAACGCCGGTCTCAATTAAAAGATTAATACTGTGGAACTCCATTGATGTGTACCTTGATTAGTTGCGATCTCGATTGATGTGCAGCATGTGGTATTGGTAGTTATAACATTTATATGGTTAATGGATTTATTTATGTACACAACTGTAGTTCGTTGAAGAAGTTCTCCCTATTTCTATTATTTTATTTAAATTCTTTGTTTTCTTCGTTTTTCTTCTCATTAATCATATCTTCATCTTATATCTTTGATTGGCGATGATTCTTCACTAATTGCCGTTCTTCTTTTTTTTATATTTCCTTTGTCGTGTCTCTTCTCATCAATTCAGTGTTCATCTTATATCTTTGACTGGAGATGTATCTTCACTAATTGCTGTTACTACCTTTTTATTGCCCTATTATGAAGCCAGTCGTGCATATCACTGATTTATCACCTGTATCTCAGAAACGGTGTGACCAAATAGAAAAATGTATATAAATTAAAATGTAGAGAATAAAATTTGCAACAAAAACTACTTAAACATTTTTCAATTTTGTTGCACCGAATTTGAGATATAGGTAACAACGCTTTTTTGAATTTCACAAAGTCTCGTTTAAGTTGCACTCAGTCAAAAACGGGGTGAGAAAATAGAAAAATGTATTAGGTACAAAATTAAAGACAAAAAAATTTTTAACAAAAAATATATAAAAAGTTTTGCTGTACAAGCGATTTTTATTTATCAATAAAATTAAACAAAGGGTAACGAAGGTAAAAATAAATAATAAATAATAAACTGTAAACTCAACCATTTATTCGCCGGAGTGATTACGTAAATGTCTTTGTAAGTATAGTTTTATTGAACATTTATAATCGCAAAATGTGCACTCAAACGATTTTTCACCGGTATGAGTTAGCAAATGCATTTGCAAGTTTCCTCGATGTGCACATTTATAATCGCAAACTGTGCACATGAATGGTTTCTCGCCGGTATGAGTTCGTAAATGTGTTTGCAAATGAACCTTTTGAGCAGCTTTATATTCGCAAAAAGTGCACTCGAATGGTCTTAAGCTGGTATGAGTACGTAAATGCAATTGAAAACCCCTTTTGTATGCACATTTATAATCGCAAACTGCGCACTGGAACGGTTTTTCGCCAGTATGAGTTCGTAAATGGTTTCGCATTTGTCCTTTTTCGAAACATTTATAATCGCAAACTGTACACTCAAACGATTTTTCGCCGGTATGAGTTCGCATATGTTTTCGCAAACTATTATTTTGCGAACAATTATAATCGCAAACTGTACACTCAAACGGTTTTTCGCCAGTATGAGTTCGTAAATGGTTTCGCAATTGTCCTTTTACGGAACATTTATAATCGCAAACTGTACACTCAAATGGTTTTTCGCCAGTATGAGTTCGTAAATGGTTTCGCAATTGTCCTTGTACGGAACATTTATAATCGCAAACTGTACACTCAAACGGTTTTTCGCCAGTATGAGTTCGTAAGTGTAATTGCAAATCACTTTTTTGTGAACATTTATAATCGCAAACTGAGCATACGAACGGTTTTTCGCCGGTGTGATTTTGTAAATGCATTCGCAAGTGATCTTTTCGAATACTTTTATAATCGCAAATTGTGCAAGCGAAAGGTTTTTCGCCGGTATGAGTTCGTAAATGTATTCGCAAATGATTTCTTCGTGTAGCTTTATAATCGCAAACTGTGCACGCGAACGGTTTTTCGCCGGTATGAGTACGTAAATGTTCTTGCAATCGTCCTTTTTTGGAACATTTATAATCGCAAACTGTACACTCAAACGGTTTTTGGCTGGTATGAGTTCGTATATGTTTTCGCAAATTACCTTTTACTGAACATTTAAAATGACAAATGTTGCACTCAAACACCTTACCACCCGTATGAGATTTTGCATGAATTCCATGTTGTAATTGGAACGGGAAATTTTGATCCAATTGGAAGTCGCTCCCTGAAATTTCGTCTTTAATGTCAAAGGAATGATGTAAGGATTCCAGTTCGATATCCATATTCTTCCGATCTTCAAATTTAATATGTTTGCTACAGTAGTCTACTTCTGAATTAATTGAAGGAGTCGCTGGGGTGTCAATAGAACTATGTGCGTCTTCCAGCTTGATATCCATGACGTAATTTGGATCAATCATTTTACCAAAATGTTCTAATCCTGAAATAAAATTAATAAATTGATATATTAATCGAAATTTTGTCAAACCAACAGGCTACCTAAGTGTATTAATGCTACCACCATACAACTACATCCACAGAACTGATTTACTATATTATTAAAGCAGCCGACATAATTATATAAGCTAAGGAGTGGTTCTTCAGCTAAATCAACATGTTAAAATGGCCACTAGCAACATGGCGGCGTGGAAGTTGTTGTAATACCGCTACAATGGTTACAGGCTCTGCATATGGTGACATCTGTGAGGCGATAACGGTAACCTACCATTAAACAAAAATTGCCGATAAGATGTCACCACAGGTATTGCTATAGCGGTAGAAGCGGTTACCAATTCTCATACTGATTTTCCAAATTAATAAGTACATTGACCCAAACTTGTTACATGATCTGGTCCTTATAATTATTGCGCGCCTTTCAAATAATGCAGTTCGTTGATTTCGGACCCTATTAAATTTTGCCAGTTATCTAAGTTATCACGGCACGGTTGACTCAACAAAGTTCTAACTACAGCCCGCTCGACCAAATTACCATAAAGCCACATATCACAAATTTGTTCAGGTTTTTGTTTCGACCTAGCAGACCGCAATCGAAACCGAATTGATCATTCTAATCGCGTTACAATTTAATGATGGTTCGTAAAATAAATTCCATCGAGTTTGATTGAATTCTGACCCGTAATCAACGAATTTACCGACGTCCGAACTTAAAACAATTTCAGAAGGACACGTAGGCTTCGTTACCATTTCGTGTCATGGTTTTGGTCGGAACTACTCTTTCTTACCGTGTCTGTTACTTATATTGCTCTTTCTATTACCCCCTTCAACACTGGGTCGCCTACTGTCTGTAAATCCAGACGCTGAATCGTAAATAATCCCACGGTTACGACGGAGTTGGTAAAGCATGATAATATTTATCGTATTCTGGAATGTTGAATTCCACACGATCTCGACGGGAAACTGGTAAGCATAACAAATTGTGTTGATGTATTAGCTAAAGGCGCAGATCTCACAATCGTAACGGAACTTATTAAGCCTGGATTATAATTAAATTTATTTTTCAACGTGTTAAAAAACATAGGCGTAACAAAGTGTGATCATTAGTAGAGACCGTGTGTTTATGCGCTGAAAAACCTGAAAATAAGTTTTATTTTATCCTATACTGTTGGCTAGATTGGGTTATCCCAAGACCAATATTTTTATACTTTATTGTTTTTAACATACAAAAATAAATAAATATTCGAGATCAAAAAATCCCTAAAATAACCCTTAATAATATAACATCCCTAAAAAAATCCCACCCCACTTTTTTTCTCATAAATAAACTCTTAAGTTGGCAACCCTGATAATAATCACTAGCAACTTGGCAACTTGGTTACAAGGGTTGATGTAACCGAATCCTTTCTTTATTCGTGTAGTCAGTCTTCATTAAGAAGTAAGACAATTATATTAGTTAGGGTAATGGGTGCTTGAATAAATCGTAAAAATGAAAAAACCTGAAAGTAAATCGGATGTTCTAAGATTCTTATAGGCTTCCCCAAATACTTCGTAAGATTTATTCAAAATCTGTCAAAGCTAACGGCGGAATTGCGCTCATTTAACCAGGAATGATTTGCGTGATCTTGAATTTGAAGACTTAAAATAAATCAAAAATCGGAACCGGTAAAGGCCACATCTGATCCTATAATTCCAAATAAATTCCGATAAATCCAAATTAATTCCAAAGTAATTCCAGTAATTCTAAACTAATAAATTTGATCAACTGCGCAATGTGATTTTCGTTGCGTGTAATATTAAAACAAAGCAATTTGTTTTTATGTTTATTGTTAAAGAATATGAATTGAAATGGTCATTACCTGTTTGGTCCACTGGAGTTGGGGGCGAGTCTAAACATCAGAGTCGCAACCACATGTGAATTTTTTTAAATTTAGGGTAGTTGATAGTAGTATTAAGTCTACAGTCATTAAGTAAAGACGTATTCTAATATTCATCAAGCTAGTGCATCTACGTAATGTTAGTAGAGCCTAGAGCATAGTTTAATTTACACATTTATATTTTCTTTTAATTAATAAACGTTTGTATTATATGTTCGTCTTCTTTTCTTCACAACACCTGTCTAAATTACAATTCGCTGCAATCAACTTCAACAGGTTATGGGCCCAGTAACGCGAGTAATTAAGACAGGAACGTGCGAGAACCGGGTTCAGTGCAAGTGCTTCGAAAAAGAGGTGGACAATAAAACAATAAAGGTGAAACGTAAAGTAGTTTCATAATAAAAGATTATCTGAGTGTAAAACAGTATAAGTGTGAAACGTAAAGTAGTTTCAATATAAAGGGTTTTGCAAGTGTAAAACAATAAGGGTGAAACGTAAAGTAGTTTTTGGGATTTTGTCAGTAACACAGTGAAAATGGCAGACAGAATTGATATCAGTGTCATCTCGAAATTCAATGGGAAGAACTTCAAACAATGGAAGTTCCAGATAATGTGTGCATTAAGGGCCAAAGGGGTACTGGAAATAGCGACCGGTGTAACCCCGAGACCCTCAAATATTAGCCCTAATGAAACTTGGGATAAAAAGGATGCTGTAGCAATGTTTACAATAACTTCAGCAATCGACTTATCCTTGATAACTCTGGTGGAAAACTGCGTAACAGCAAAGGAAGTTTTAGAAAAACTGGATCTAGTTTACGATCAAAAATCGGAAACCAACAAAATGATCAATCAGGAACGTTACCACAGTTACAAAATGGATAAAAATGACTCGATGGCCATCCACATAGCTAAAATCGAAAACTTAGCTAAAGAAGTGAGGAATTCGGGCGACGAGATAAGTGATGCGTCAATAATGACAAAAATCTTGCTAGGGTTACCTGAAAAATTTAGAAATTTTAGACAAGCATGGCTCTCGGTTGACGAAAGCAAGCAAACTCTAAAAAATTTAACAGCAAGACTGTTAGATGAAGAAGCCAGTCTAACGACGATGGAGCAAAGTGATAATGCATTCACAGCTCACACAAAGGAAAAACGGAGTGCAAAGACGACAATTACGTGTTTCAATTGTCAAAAAAGAGGACATTTCGCAAGAAATTGCAGGGCACCAAGGAAAGTTCGAACGACCGAAAGTGCAAAACAAGAAGGAAACTTGTCAGCATTTGTGACGGACGAAGAAAATCGAACTGCTGAAGCCCTAACAACAACAGAAAGTGAAGAATGGGTGATGGACAGCGGGGCGTCCGCACACATGACGTACAAGAAGGAAAACTTTTCTACGTATGAAGAACTCATCGAGAATAACACCGTAAAGTTAGGCAACGACAAAATTCTTAAGGTACACGGAAAAGGAACGATAAAAATACAGAAGAAAATAAATGAAAAGTGGTGCGATGGTATAATTAAAAACGTGCTTTATGTACCAGAACTGCGACGAAATTTATTTTCTGAAGGAGTCTTAACTAAAAATGGTTACAAAATTGTAAAAAAAAACAAGTTCGCTTTTGTTTATTTAAATGGAGAACTTACAGCTGCAGCAGAAAGAAAAACCAATAATTTATACCTATTACAATGGAGGAGTTTCCTACTTTTTTTTTATTTTTTTATTTGAAAGTAGAGATCAAACGGAGCCATCAGTTTTTTTTTCAGATTTTTTTGAGTGCGTTAAGTATCAGAAAAAAATTAATGAAATTTGAAATTGTTAGGGTTATGACGTCATAACCCTTGTTTGGGTGGGAATGGATAAACCTATAGGATTTTAGACAACTGTACTATGTTGCCGTACTTTCTTCTATTAAAATGTTAAAATGTAGATGCCTACCTGATGACAAGTAATGGCCGCCGTGTATTTCGTGGTTACATTTTTATTTTATATGAGTGATTATGGATTACTTAGATTCACAATTTTTATTTAATGAAAACAAATACTTTAGTTTTACAAAGATCTCGACAACTTAAAAGAGCTTTGCATCCACAGTTTAAGATATTTTAAATGCCACACTTAAACGGCTTTTCGCCTTCTGGCGATATTCATCAAATCAACCCCGTTTGTAGAGTTTTTCAAAAATACAACAGATTTTGTTAGTGAATTGGTTTAACATTCATTCTTAACGTAATATTTGAAGTTTGTTACATTTGGTTATTCTGTTGGGTTATAATTTGTTGATCGGTTGTGCTTCGGTAACATTCACATGTCGACAATATTTCATTATTTAATTACAATAAGATAATTCTTTGTATATTTTACATAAAGATATTATATGAACCATTTAAAACATCAATAATACTTTCACAAGAGCTTTGCATCCACAGTTTAAGAGATTTTAAATGCCACACGTAAACGGCTTTTCGCCTTCTGGCGAAATTCATCAAATTAACCCCGTTTGTAGTTTTTCAAAAATACAACAGATTTTGTTAGTGAATTGGTTTAACATTCATTCTTAACGTAATATTTGAAGTTTGTTACATTTGGTTATTCTGTTGGGTTATAATTTGTTGATAGGTTGTGCTTCGGTAACATTCACATGTCGACAATATTTCATTATTTAATTACAATAAGATAATTCTTTGTATATTTTACATAAAGATATTATATGAACCATTTAAAACATCAATAATACTTTTACAAGAGCTTTGCATCCACACTTTAAGAGATTTGCCACACTTATATGGCTTTTCGCCAGAAGCTACCATCCAGCTTATAGAGTTCTTAAAAAGAGTGCACCAATTTTGTCAGTTAAAACATTGATCAGCATTGATGTGACAAAATAATCAATAGCATTAAATGAGAAAATAAAGAATTTTAATTAACATATGATAGCTGTCAATAATAACCCAATTAAGAACTGACAACATCGGACGGCCATGTTTAAATCTTATTGGTTAGCTATGGCGGGCAGATTAAATATTTTTTTGAAATTCAAAATTTTTTTTAAAATTGTACGCTGAGTTTTAAGACCAACCAATTACATCAACATGCGGCATTTTTATTACAGTTTCATGTTTATATATTATTTCAAAAAAATATTTTTAAGGAAACTCCCCCATTTAGAACGGTGATAAATTACGAAGCAAATTATGCTGCAACTGACGCGGAGAAGTTAAATTTGTGGCACAAAAGGCTCGGCCACATAAACCTCAAAAGATTGAAAAGTATCGTTAACAAGGGCGAAATAACGGATATAAATTTAACGAAAATTAATGATTTAAAGTGTGAAAGTTGCATCTACGCAAAACAACATAAATTAAAGTTCGGTCGGGTAAACCACAAAGTGAACCCGGGCGAAAACATATTCAGTGACGTGTGCGGGCCATTTACCGAAACTAGCATCGGGGACTCAAATTACTTCCTTTTATTCAAAGACGAAGCGACGGGTTACCGCGTAGTATCATTCCTAAAACACAAAAGTGAGGCTTTAGAATCATTTAAATCATTTGTTAAATTGTGCAAAAATAAATTCGGGCATCAAGTGCAATCATTACATGTCGATAATGGAACTGAATTTATTAATAGAAATTTTAAAGACTTTTTACGCGATCAGGGTATCGATATAGAGAGAACAGCGCCGTACACACCTGAGCAAAACGGACGCGCGGAACGTGAGATGAGAACAATAGTGGAAAGTGCAAGATCAATGCTGTACGAAAAAGACTTAAAAGCGGAATTTTGGGGTGAAGCTGTTAATACTGCGGTTTACATATTAAACAGAACACCAAATGCAAACACACCTGAAACGACTCCGTATGAATTGTGGACAGGTAAGAAAACAAATCTGTCGCACATAAGAACATTTGGGAGTGTAGCGTACGCACACGTACCAAAACAAAAACGGACGAAGTTGGAACCAAAAAGTATAAAAACATTATTAGTAGGATATGATGGCAATTCTACCAATTATCGGTTATTCGACATCGAAACTAGGAAAATTATAATTTCCCGAGATGTGATTTTCAATGAAGAGTTGGTAGGACCAATCGACAGAAAGAACACAACGAAAATCGATCTCAAAGAGTATGAAGAAGAAAACCACGAAATCCACGAAGACATATCTCAGGAACCAGAAGTACCAGCAATCGAAGAAGTTGAAGCACACGAAGAAGAATCTATGGTAGAGCAACCAAGATATGAACTACGCTCAAGAGAATGTATTTCGGCACCTCAAAGGTATGACGATTTTGAAATAAACTTTGTTGTCGAAGAACCCCAAACCTACAAAAAGGCAATGTCATGCAAAGACTCGGAAAAGTGGCAAGACGCGGTGGAAGACGAGCTGAGGGCATTAAAACAAAATTCGACATGGGAATTAATCGAAAGGAATCAAAAACAAAATGTTATAGGATGTAGGTGGGTTTTTAAAATTAAGAACAACCCAGACGGAGGAAAACGGTACAGGGCACGCCTATGTGCAAAAGGGTTCGCACAAAAGGAAGGTATCGATTTCAAGGAAACTTTTTCGCCTACTACGAGATATGATTCTATAAGAACTCTCTTATCAATTGCAGCAAAAAATGACTTAGAAATAACACAATTCGATATAAAAACAGCCTTTTTATATGGTGAATTGGACGAAGAAGTTTTTATGGAGCCACCCGAAGGTATAAATAATATCAACACAAATTTAGTATGCAAATTGCGACGATCATTGTACGGGTTGCGACAATCACCTAAATGTTGGAATAGAAAATTCGATAATTTTCTGAAGCAATTCGGCCTTGTTCAAGCCAAAGCCGATAAATGCGTTTATACGGGTGAAATTAACAAGACGAAAATTTTTTTAATACTATTCGTCGACGATGGGTTAATTATGAGCAAAGACATGACAATCGTAAATTTAGTGGTAAATAAACTTAAAAGTGAATTCGAAATGACTACAAGTGAATTGAAAAATTTTGTCGGTCTCGAAGTCATACGAAATCGTGAAAAGAAAACAATTTTCATTCACCAGACGAATTACGTGAATCAATTAATTAGCCGATTTAAACAAGACGACGCGAAATTGGCAAACCTGCCGGCAGATCCCAATGTAAAGTTAACCCGCAACTTAACAATCAAAAGCAGTGTAAAATTTCCATACCGGGAATCAGTCGGGTCTTTAATGTTCGCCGCTGTTGTGTCAAGACCGGACATCGCATTTGCAGTGGGTGTTGCAAGTAGATTTTTGGAAAATCCAAACGAAACCCATTGCAACGCAGTTAAACAAATAATACGTTACTTGAAAAACACCAACGATTTCGGCATCGAGTACGATGGTAAAATAGATGACGCGAACGTCGTAATCGGTTTCTCAGACTCAGATTTCGCAGGTGATGTAGATACGCGAAAATCAACCTCAGGTTATATTTTCAAAATTAACCAAGGTGCAGTGACATGGTCAAGTCAACGTCAACAAATCGTAACGCTGTCCAGCACCGAAAGTGAATATGTAAGTGCGAGTCAGACAACGAGGGAAATTGTTTGGTTACGCCAATTGTTATATGACATTGGCGAAGTGCAAGAATTGCCAACACCTCTAAAAGTTGATAATCAAAGTGCTATCAAACTGATTAAGAATAGTGAATTTCATAAACGAACAAAACACATTGATGTAAGGTATCACTATATACGCGAAAAATTAGAAAATAAGGAAATAAGTGTTGATTATGTAGAAACAAAACAACAGTACGCCGATATTTTTACAAAGGCCTTAAGTAAAAACCAATTTTGCACTTTAAGGTCAAAGTTAGGGATGAAAAGCATTAAAACCGTTAATTTGCGTTAATCTCTTATGTTTAATCTTTGTTTCGAGTTTTGTTCTTAGTTTACTTATAAATTTTTGTTTAGATTTTGAATTATAATATTATAGGCAGTAATGAACATAAACAATTGGTGGAAGTGTTAAAGAATATTAATTGAAATGGTCATTACCTGTTTGGTCCACTGGAGTTGGGGGCGAGTCTACACATCAGAGTCGCAACCACATGTGAATTTTTTTAAATTTAGGGTAGTTGATAGTAGTATTAAGTCTACAGTCATTAAGTAAAGACGTATTCTAATATTCATCAAGCTAGTGCATCTACGTAATGTTAGTAGAGCCTAGAGCATAGTTTAATTTACACATTTATATTTTCTTTTAATTAATAAACGTTTGTATTATATGTTCGTCTTCTTTTCTTCATAACACCTGTCTAAATTACAATTCGCTGCAATCAACTTCAACAAATGTCAAATTATAATAGGAAAAAATGAAAACTGCAAGTCTATAAAAAAATACATTTTTCACAATTCCGGGAGTAAAGTGCTCACTTTACTCCCGCCTTTGCGGGACTAAAGTAATACTTTTTTTCCCGCGCCATTATTGCGCGCTATTGATCTGAAACTTTGCATATGGCTTCTTACGACAAATCGCTGGGGAATTACTGTAACGGGGGTAAATTTTTTGTTCAGTTTTTCGATATCTAGCGCCGTTTTCGAATTATTGCAATTTCAAAATTAGTTATTAACCCATGTAATTCAGCATTTTCAGCGAAATAGTGAAAAATAGTATATACACCTGGGGACTAAGGTTCTTTTCATCCCGTGTGCGATTTTTGCACTCGGCTAACACCTCGTGCAAAAACCTTCGCACGCGGGATGAAAAGTAGCACCTTAGTCCCATGATGTATAATATACTATTTTAATGCAAATGTTTTTGCATTTTTTCCTTTCAACCTTAGCGTAGCCGTTTCGGGTTGCTTTGATTACAAATATTATTATTACTGATGTATTACTAATTTTGAACGATTTGACAAACATAAGCTGCCCACATATTACACCATGAACCACCCCCTGGATGGAACGTAGTTTTTTTTCAATTAGTATTTTGTGCTCTATTGTGAACAAAACTATTTAAAAATTATTGGGTATAAAATAAACAAGATGTAATAATAATAATAATGGTTTATTAGCTAATGCTATATTACATGTTCATATAACAAATTAAATTAACACTCAAATTCAACTAAAACAAATCATTCCCAAAAATGCACTACAAGTTATTTACAGTTTCTTTAATATATACAGCCAATTCCTTCTTAAAAATCATATAATTATTACATTCCCTTAAAACAACAGGCAAAGCATTGTACAACAGTAAACCCATGCTAAAGAAGAAACTATATGTTCTTAGATGATGATGTAACATTTACATAGAAATTGTCTCTCTGTCTCGTATTATACGAGTGCACCTCATTCACACATCTTAACTTTTTTAATAAGTATTTTGGAGCCATACCATTTTTAATTCTATATACAAAATCCAAAACTCTATAACTTATTTGCTGTGACACACTCATTAAATTTAACACATTCAACATATCTCTAATTGGCGTCATTCTATTACATTGAATCATAATTCTCATGGCCTTATTTTGTATTTTCTGAAACTGTTGTGTTTCAGTTTTACTCATAATTAAAAACAAAGTTGAACAAAACTCAAGATGTGGACTTATCAGAGATTTATACAATAGCACCTTTGTGGATGCACACATACTGTCCGAAATACGTCTCAGAAAAAATACCTTGCGCGACATCTTTTTCATTATATAATCAAAATGTTTTTTAAAATTCAAGTTCTCATCTATAATTACTCCTAAATACTTAATTTCGATTACTCTATCCAAAACAATTTTATGAATAATAATCTGCAACCCCTCAGTTTTTATACCCTTCAAAATATTCTGTTTTGCCAAAATAATGTACTTAGATTTTTTACAATTCACACTTAATTTGTTATTACATAACCATTCAAATACACATTGTAATTCAATATTTAGTATTTCGTACATTAGTTTGATATCCGTACCACATATGTAAATCATAGTGTCATCAGCAAACATTTTCACTTTACACTTTCTAAGGCATGTCACAATATCATTTATATACAAAATAAAAAGTAAAGGACCCAGAATTGTTCCCTGTGGCACCCCATATTCAGTAAAAAGTTCTTCTGAAAAACTGTTTTTAAACTTCACTTTCTGTTTTCGTTTACTTAAATAACATTTAAACCACTTTAATACTGTGCCACTTACACCAATTTTTTTAAGTTTTTCTATAAGTAATCTTCTATCTATCGTTTCGAACGCACGTTTAAAATCTAAAAACACTGCCAAAACAACTTCATTTTTTTCTACACTTTTGGTCCATTCCTCACAACAATCCTTTATTACGGATTCACATGAGTGAAACCTCCGAAACCCAGACTGCTCTTGAACCAATATATCGTTTGTTTCACAAAAATATTTTAATTGATCATGCACTTTATATTCTAAAATTTTCTCATGTATGGGAACTATATTTATTGGTCGATATTCTTCACATATATTCACATATATTTAAAAAAAAAAAAAACTGGCCTACTACTTCAAAAGAATCCTTAATTACTTTGGTATTAATTAACGTATCTGGATCGGTCGTGTTTTTTAATTTATATATATTTTCTCTTAATTTTTTCATAGTTACTGACTCAAATTTTTCCCAGTGTTTGACATGTTTGACATTTTCTAAGACTCCATCATGATTGTCACTCGATGGTATTTCTGCAATCAACTCTGCAATGCTCTCTAAAAAATATTTATTAAATTTATCTGATATGTTTTTTTCATTTCTTTCGTCAATTCCTTGAAATTTTATTACCTCTTGTGTTCCTTTATTTGTACCTGACAGTAATCCCTTTATTTCCTTCCAAAAGCGGTTACTATTGTTGTTTTCGGAGACCAAATCATAATAATACTTCCTCTTATTCACACGTATTTTTTCTGTTACCAAATTTCGATGTTGTTTATATATTTCCCAATCTTCTAATTTTTCAGTAAATTGAAATTTTTTATACAAATTATCTCTTTTCTTAATAAGTTCCACGACATCGTTCTTCATCCATTTGTTTTCTTTATATTTGCTTCTAATTTTTATAGTTTTAATTGGGCAGACTTCGTTCATAGTATTAATTATATTGTTAATGAGTTGACTCGCTTTATCTATATCTGATACTTCCACATCCCATTCTCTTTCAAGTAGCCTCTCTTGAAACATTTCTGTTCTGTAGTTTTTTAAATTTCTATTCCTGATACTGATGTATTCATTTTTCAGAAATTCTCTCCGTACACTGATTGTTATTATGTAATGATCGCTTATTCTGGGAATCTGAAGAATTTTTACTTCATTTTCTTTATTATTTGTTATTACATAATCTATAGTTGTTGCACTTCTATTTGTTACTCGTGTATATCCATTCACCTGCTGATAATAACCATATCTCGTAATAACATTCTTCAATTTTTGAGTATAAAAATCATCTTTTGCGAAATCCAGATTCATATCTCCAGTGATAATAATATGACCGTTAAATTCTAGCGATTCAAGATACGTTTCCATGTATTGCACAAATATACCATCACTACTCTGTGGTGGATGGTAAATACCAGCTATTAGCTTATTTTCTCCATTTATCTTTATTTGAACTGATAAAATCCATAAATATTCGTTATTTGTGTAATTCAGTATCACTCTATATTTTATGTTATTACTCACGTATAAAAGAACTCCACCAGTTCTGGAATTTTCTGTCAAACATTTCTCCATTTTATAACCAATGATTTCAAGCTCTCCTTCGTATATGAATTCCGTTACGTGGGTTTCTACTAGACATAACACAATAGGCTTCTTTTTTTTAACCAATAGTAATATTTGATCCCTGTTGTTCAAAAATCCTTGACAATTAAAATAAATGATCTCGTTTTCATTTTCTGTCGATGGCTATATATTATAATTTATTCGGCTACTCTTTTTTTCTATCTCTTTTCTGTAACAGGGACAGTTTAGATCCGTTGCGCAATGATTCACGTCTACTTTAATATTTAACCTTTCCACCGCTTTAATGCAATTTGCACATTTTAAGATCGTAGAGTTACATTTTTCTCTATCGCTGTGTTCTTCAGCACATTTAAAACATATTTTTCTGTTTGTACACTCCTTTGCTATATGGTTAAATCCCGCACAACTGTAACATCTTTTAATATTTACGTGATAATGTACGTTACATATTCTCCATCCCATCTTCAGTTTTTCGCGTTTCATAATTTCGTTGTATGAAATAGGATCAGTTTCCAGTACGATACTACCTATATTCTTCCTAGATTTTTTTATATATTTGGTTACAACCTTGACAGTGTCAAATACAATGCCATTTTGTTCACTTATTGCCGATACAATCTCTTCCTCTTGCAGGTTAATGAAGTCCTCTTCCACTCCTACAACAATGATTCTTGGATTCTTCTCAGCTACTTCTTCCACTCTGTATTTTTCACTTAATACCTCCTGCACTTTACTCTTAATTAATCCCTTTGAATTTGAGTCAGCACAACTAATCATCACACCACCACTTCCTATGTTCTTGATACTATTAACACCCACTGCTAATTTACTCGGATCTATTTGTGTTTTTATGTCCTTCCTTGTAACATCATTACGCTGTTCTACGTTTATTGGTTTAATCATTATCATCTCCTTATTTTTAATTAGCACTTGTGAATAAGATTTCTTCTCAACAGTCTCACCCTCCTCATTCTTGCCGCCTACAGTTCTTTTATCCAGTCTCTCTATAATTTCACTATTAGTAGTTATAATCTTACCTTGCTCATGTAATCTCTCTAAGCATTGTTCTACCAGATTTTTCAATTCATTTATTTGACCACGCATATCAAGTTTATTACAAGTCTTGCACGTAAAATTTATATTTTCATTCTCATTTACTACTTTCAGCTCCTGATCGGTAAACTTTGTACATTTTATATGCAATCTCCCATTACAAATCACACATTTAACATTCTTATCGTTTCTTCTAATCTCAATATCACAATCCATACACAAGCTCGCCATATTTGTCGATATCAATGAACTGCACTGATAAGTGCACTTAAATAATTACTTAACCAATTTATTAAATTAATTAAATTAATAGCAACCATCCGCAACCATTAGTAGTATACGTTCACACGTACACGTAGAAAGTGTAAGATAGATATTTGTTTTATATATTTTTGTTTATAATAATTTAAACATTCTATCTCAAATGGTGGCACTAGGTACTCCTACAAATTATTGATTTAAAATATAAAATTTTGTGCTAGAAGGTAGGAACATCATAAAATAGTACCAAATATAACGAAGGTGCCTCTTAGACTGTACATAATTATTATCTATAAAAGTTCAGTTTTAACTGAATCGTATTATTATCTGTCAAGGGCGTTATTAGCAAAAACGCATATAACCGGGCTAAGTGGCACCACGGAATTTTGCACATACTGCATACTGGAAACCCCCGCACATACCACGGAATTTTGCTTATAGCGTAGTGATAAGCATTGCGTAATAGTTTTGGAATAGGAAACATTTCAAAATTGTAAAATTAATTATTTTTCTATTTTGTTGCACCGAATGTGAGATAACAGGTAACAATGTTTTTTCGTATTTCAGAAAGTCTCGTTTAAGTTGCTCTCAGTCAAAAACGGGGTGAGAAAATAGAAAAATGTATTAGGTACAAAATTAAAGACAAAAAAATTTTTAACAAAAAATATATAAAAAGTTTTGCTGTACAAGCGATTTTTATTTATCAATAAAATTAAACAAAAGGTAACGAAGGTAAAAATAAATAGAAAATAATCAACTGTAATCTCAACCATTTATTTGCCGGAGTGATTACGTAAATGTCTTTGTAAGTATTGTTTTATTGAACATTTATAATCGCAAAATGTGCACTCAAACGATTTTTCACCGGTATGAGTTAGTAAATGCATTTGCAAGTTTCCTGGATGTGCAGATTTATAAGCGCAAACTGTGCACATGAATGGTTTCTCGCCGGTATGAGTTCGTAAATGTGATTGCAAATGAACCTTTTGAGCAGCTTTATATTCGCAAAAAGTGCACTCGAATGGTCTTACGCCGGTATGAGTACGTAAATGCAATTGAAAACCTCTTTTGTATGTACATTTATAATCGCAAACTGTGCACTCGAACGGTTTCTCTTCAGTATGAGTTCGTGAATGTATTTGCAATTCTTCCTTCCGTATACCTTTATAATCGCACTGTGTACACTGATACGGTTTCTCTCCGGTATGAATTCGTAAATGTATTCGCAAATTACTTTTCCGTTTATACTTATAATCACAAACTGTGCATTTGTACGGTTTTTCCCCGGTATGAGTTAGTAAATGGTTTCGCAATGTAGCTGGTGCTGAACATTTATAATCGCAAAATGAGCACTCAAATGGTTTCTCACCAGTATGAGTTCGTAAATGTATTCGCAAACGTCCTTGATGTGCACATTTATAATCGCAAAATGTGCACTTGAATGGTTTCTCGCCGGTATGAATTCGTAAGTGACTTTGCAAATTAGCTTTTGTTGAACATTTTAAATTGCAAATGTTGCAATCAAAAGTCTTACCAACAGTACGAGTTTTTGCATGATCTAATTGGAAGTCGTTCCCTGAAATCTCGTCTTTAATGTCAAAGGAATGATGTAAGGATTCCAGTTCAATATCCTCATCCTTCGCCTCTTCAATTTTAATATGTTTGCTACCATATTCTACTTCTGATTTAATTGAAGGAGTGGCTGTGGTGTCAATCGAGAGATGGTCGTCTTCCAGCTTGATATCCATATCGTAATTCGGTTTAATCGTTTTGCAAAAATTTTCTAATCCTGAAATAAAATTAATACATTAATATATAAATTGCAATTTTGTCATACCGTCAGATTACCTACTTGTGTTAATAAAGTGTGTTTCATAAGTTAATCTAAAATGGCTACTAGCGTTGAATGATAAGTATTATAGAAGGTTCATCATATAGGCAAATGTGTCGCAGCACATTTATGCGAGAGAGCATTAATGAAGTGAGACAGAAATACCTGTCAAGTAACACCACTAACGGTGGAATATTTAAGTTTTGCAGTTTATTTCAATTCTTGAATTGCATGTTCGTTATGAAAGAAAGCGATGTTGTCATTATCAGCTTGCACTTTGTCTAAGCGTCTACGTTTGTGTCTGTTGTTTATATTTATAATATCAAATAACGACAGATTGTCCTACAGAGCAAATAATGCACGAACACGATCCTTTTTATAACTTGACTACTTCTATAAATTATTTAAACGATTATGGGAGAAAAAATACAAATTTCAAAATATTGAAATTATGTCAAAATGTTTTTCAAAATTATATTCCAACTTACAGTGAGTGTAGAAAGTATTCGTCACCTCCTATATTACCAATGTAAATTGAACATTTTGAAACCGTTTTTTGACATATAAAAATCGCTTTTACAGCAAAACCTTTTAGACATTTTTTGTTAAAACTTTCATTGTCTTCAATTTTATATCTATACATTTTTCTATTTTGTCGCCCCGTTTTTGACTGGCAACGACTTAAACAAGACTCTGAAAAATACAAAAAATATTATCATCTGTATCTCAGAAACGGTGTGACAAAATAGAAAAATGTATATAAACAAAAATGTAGGGAATAAAATGTTCCATAAAAACTACTTATACATTTTTCCATTTTGTTGCACCGATTTTGAGATACAGGAGACGATATTTTTTGTAATTTTCAGAGTCTTGTTTAAGTCGCTGCCAGTCAAAAACGGGGCGACAAAATAGAAAAATGTATAGATACAAAATTAAAGATAATGAAATTTTTAATAAAAGATGTCTAAAAAGTTTTGCTGTAAAAGTGATTTTTATATGTCAAAAAACGGTTTCAAAATGAGCAATTTACATTGGTAATATAGGAGGTGACGAATACTTTCTAATACAGTCAAACCTGTTAAACAGTGCCGTATCAAGGCACTGGCATCGGGGAGTTCGCGAAGGGCGCGAAGCGAAAATAAATAAAAATATATTGCTATGCCCCCAACGGTATAAATTGCCAAAAACCACCCACTACCGAAAAACGCCTCGCTGGAGCGCACACATCTTTGAACATGAGACTCTCGTGAAATCTTAATGAATAAAACAATAATATGTTGTTAAATTTTTGATTTAATTACTCAAATTAGTTATAAAATTCTCCAAAAATACCAATCCAATCCTCAATATTTACTTGAATTGAAGCAAAATAGTACAGATGTTTTTATATCTTTGTCTTACATAAGATCGATTAATATCTGACCAGAAGCCGTATAGCTAAATTTTCAATTTATTTAAATCGTAATTATTTCAACGTAGCTAACTGAAAATTTAACGTAATGACTCAATTTATGAATAATAATGAAATTTATAATCTCACGATGAAGTTTTTAAATTGTTTAGGAAAATGTTTAAGTTTTATTTCACAATAATGCGCTCACCCTGTACTTAAGTTGGAAGCGGTCTCTCTCGGTGATCACTTTGTTGTTGTTCCTCACATTTAAAACGGCTACTGATGGTTTGAAAGTTTTATTTGTGTTGATTTTTATTTTTGTGCACTTATTCGATGATTCTACTTGTAAATTCTTCCTTGTTTACTTAATTCACTCTTCATTTACGGTACATAACATTAGCTTTGTTTTGTTGATTGCGACATTTGTAAATTTAAACTAATTTTTCATGATTGCAGGTTAAATTTTCATATTTTATGGAGACACAATTTAATCAACTTACACGTTTGGTGGTCTCTGTCGCAATGTCCTTTTTTTATTCTGCGCATTTTGTTCTTACCATTTTCAAAATTACCAATTTACAAACATAAAACAACGGCGCGAAATTCGATCGGTGAGTATTAATTTTCGTTGTTACACTTTCTCTTTTTAATTTTTAAACACTTTTATTTTAAGTTTTAGGCCCTAAATGCATTATCATTTACAGTCCTGATCATTATTAATCATCATCCTCTCATTCGAAGATTTGTGATCTAATAACATCTTTATTCTTATACAAAACTATGAAATGATCTCAAATAATTCATCGGTTAAGTATTTATTTTAGAAATTTATAACTAAAGCTTTCCTCTTTTAGGATTATACTACAAGTCATCATATTATTTTATTTTATTTTAGAACTTAATTTCTTCTCATCGGGTGATGAAATTTAAACAACTAAAATTACCGTAAAGGCTTATAATTAGCTTAATTTAGTAAAAAAAACATGACAATATATATTGCAGGTCAATTAAAAAAGAAAATTATCAATTGATTTGTTCATTTTTTATATTTATTACAATAAGTTTTTAAAATAAATTTGAATTACATTTATATTTATGTATCTACCTAATTTAAAATTTGTATTTTACGATGAGGCTTCGACTCTTTTCAGGAGAAAGCCATTGTAGTATTCTAAATAATTTGATAGAAACCAGATGATTAAGAATAATAGTAAAATGATCGTAGCATTTGTTTATTAATTCTGAATTTGGAAAAACAGTTTTTACGTCTTCTTCAAGATGAGCTGTAATTTTCTTAGTGAGCCCATATTCTATTTTAAAATTTGTCGAAATAAAAATTAAACCTGGTTATTAAAAAAGATATAATCTGAGTGAATGTTTCAGAAGGTTGCTTTAAAAATTTAATTTCTTTATCACAGCCATAATCTCGACATAAAATAAGTAATTCTTGTTTTTCACACGTATTCTCACTTTCATAACTAATATCGCTGCTAATATCTTTAATTAGCATTTTTCTGCAGTTGTCACAATCATATTTTTTCAAAAACCAATGAGCCAAATAACCAGAAACGTATGCTTTTGCACACGTGTCTAAAGTTATTTTTTTTTTTTCCTCTTTATTTTTATTTTCAGCATAACATAATACATCATTATCTTCATTATTTTCCAAATTCTCTGATAAAATATTTATTTTAATTTCAGCACTTGAAATTTCAGGTGCTGAAATTTCAGAAATCCCATCGTAATCATCAACCAGCAATAGTGGTTCACCATCATCTGCTTCACAATTCGAACCTTCTACTGATGACTGTAATCTTATATACATGTGTGCTGGAATGCAATTCTAAAATCTTTAGTAGTTGGTTGAGGATTGTAGCCACCTCTTTGACGAACTACAGAAAAAAATTTTTCTATAGGGTCCTGGCTAATGTTCCCTGTAAGTAAATAACGCATGTTGCTTACTTTAAGATCTTCCCAAAGAAGAAGAATTGATCCAACTGTCCACTGAAAACCTTCTATGACCTTAACATAATTTGTTTGTTTTCCATTGTGTAAAACTTTTATGCCTCGCAAACGATCTAACGTTGATTTCATGAAGTCTTCAACAGCGGTGTTTGAAGTAGACAATCCACGACGCAAAACATTTTTATCGTAAGTAACACGTGCATTAAGACAATCAAATATATCATTGAACAGTCGAATAAATTCTGATGTATCGAGAGCAGTTTCACTCTTCAATTCACTAATCAACAATGCAGTTTTTATGGTATCAGCTACCTTTCTACTAAATATTTGAGCCGCGTATAAAACCCTCATCTTTTCGAAAGCTGTCGGATTAAGATGTTTTCTTTTCAATTTCGGTAAACAACGTACTTCGGTATTTTGTAAATCAATATCTGCGACTGTTGTTACATCATTCCAAGACACTTTTTTATTATCTACAAGAAAGGTAGTATGCGGATTCATAAAATTGTTACGAAGTGTCTTTAATAAGTGTGGAGGATCTTAAACAGTGTAAACAATTTGGCCATGTTTTAAACTAATTTTTGGGTTTTTCATTGTGCAGCCTAATAAAGATAAAGCTTTCTGATTATTTTTACCTTGGTCGCAAACCAAGACTTTGGGGAAAAGTCCAATTCCTACCAATTTTTCTAAAACTTCTAAAATGATATTTTTTAAAATAATCAATTGATACGTGGTTTAGGTAGTGTAACTCGATATTAACCATATCAATATTTTAGAAAACCCAAAAAATGCACTAAACACTTTTCAGAACTAAAATGTTTAAAAGTTAGCACATGTAAAATACACTGTAAGTATTCGCAAACGTTTTCACCATACTATGGCATCATCAGGCGATGAATTAGTGTATAATGAATAGATCAATTAATTCATCGCCTGATGATGCCATAGTATGGTGAAAACGTTTGCGAATACTTACAGTGTATTTTACATGTGCTAACTTTTAAACATTTTAGTTCTGAAAAGTGTTTAGTGCATTTTTTGGGTTTTCTAAAATATTGATATGGTTGATATTTTTTAGTAAGTCTCCTTTAGTTGCGTTACTGGAAATGTAGTAACAAATTGGCATTTTCCATTTTTTAAACAGACCCCTAAGATAAATACAATCGCATAGTTGCCGAGTATGTCTATTCTTCTAAATAAATCAAAATCTTCGTAACCTTCAATGTAGTCCCAACGTTTGTTAAAGTTTAAATATTTTTTCAAAACAATTTCATCAAACATAACAACAATTTGTTTTTCCAATTCATCCATTGTCTTGACTTTTAACTTCAAACAATCAAAAAGTTTTGTATTTAATCCCGTTTTTATATTGGAAGCCCATAGCCATCTCTTAATTACACTAATCGAGGGTAAAACAAGCTTAAGTTCTCCTACCAAAAATTTGTAGCATCCTGGAGATTTATAATATAATGACATTGCTAGTTCTTTTTCCAATCTTGTCCAAGGTTGTTTTGTTTTATGAAATAATTGTATATTAACTAGGGTTTTACACCCTTCAGATCTTTTGTCCAAAACATTGGGAGTATTAGATTTTGAGCGTTTTTGCTGCTTCAATCTTAAGATTATTCTGTTTTTGGAATTCAGTTTTCTCTTAAGGCTTGCAATCTGACTTAAATACTTATCTTTACACAAACAGCCCGTATTGTCTAATCCTATAATGACACGATTTTCATCGTTTTCACTGTAGCACATATTAAGCGATGATGATGGTACATTAGATGACCTATCAATGTATTTAATAAAACTTGATTCGTCGTTTTCTTGAATTTCTGAAAATTTTCTTTTTCTTCCATACATCTTATCATCAGGATTTTTTGTTAATGTGAACTCTAAAAATATTTGAAATAATATACAGTCAACCTTCTATATCTCGAACTTCCTTAAGTCGAATATTACTATAAGTCGAATTTTGTGTTTGCAGCTACATCGAATTTTACGTTAAAAATTGTTTCCTTATCTCGAATTTTCTATAACTCAAATTTTTTTTGTCATATAATGGAGGTTCGACTTAGGTAAAGTTACTCATTTACAATCGTGAAATCAGGACATACACCCATACCCAAAATTATGCAAGCAATGAAAATTGTGCATTTTGAAGACACGTTTTCCCATATAAAAGCAAAAACTACAGCAAAACTTAATAAACATTTTTTTCACGATTCCGGGAGTAAAGTGCTCATTTTACTCCCGCTTTAGTGGGACTAAAGTAATACTTTTTTTCGCGCCATTATTGCGCCCTATTAATCTGAAATTTTGCATATGGCTTCTTACGACAAATCGTTGGGGGGTTGTTTTAACGGGGGTAAATGTTTTGCTCAGTTTTTCGATATCTAGCGCCGTTTTCGAGTTATTGCAATTTCAAAATCTCAAATTTAGTTATTAACCAATGTAATTTAGCATTTTCAGCGAAATTGTGAAAAATAGTATATACACCTTGGGACTAAGGTTCTTTTCATCCCGTGTGCGATGTATAATATACTATTGTTGAAAATTTCATTCTATTCATTTTTGTTTATATACATTTTTCTATTTTGTCGCACCGTCTCTGAGATACAGTGATTTAAAAAAACCTCTGTAAAAATTTTAATAAAATTAACTTTACTCTTATGGGTATTTTATTAAAATTTTTACAGAGATTCTTTTAAGTCACTGTATCTCGAAAAAGGGTGATTCAAAATAGAAAAATGTATATAAACAAAAATGAAGAGAATCAAATTTTTAACAAAATATGTCTATTAAGTTTTGCTGTAAAAGTGACTTTTTATATCACAAAAAAGGTCTTCAAAACGTACAATTTACATTGCTAACATGGGAGTGTACGAATACTTTTTGTGTTCATTGTAGGTGCAAAAGTGCTTATATTTAGTAAATTAATTAGTTACATGAATAAATATTTTTACTTTTTAGGAATTCTGAAAATCGGCACATTTTTGCATCCCAACTTGCATGAAAAACAATCGGGACAGCAGTACAAAAGAAAGGACTGTCCCGACAAAGTCGAGGGGACGTCTGTAACCTAAACTTAGAGAAGTTCGCTGTACCTTATAGTTGAACAATTGAAAAAATATTTACCATTATTAATTACGTTACACTCCCCATATTTTATTGGCACTGCATTTCTGTTTAAGCGTTTTTTGGAAGCATTTACATTCATAAAATGTTCTGTTAAAAAGTGTTTTTCACAAATAAGTTTATTAACGGGGTCAACATCTTCCAGAATAAGGGATATATTTCCAGTTGCTTCTATCCATTTGTTCAAACGAATAGTGTCTTTAATTGGAAAACTAAAAAACATAATGTTGGGCGAGTTTCTGCGATTATTTTTACAGCCTGTATAAGCACAGTGATGAGCTTTTATAGACATGATTTTTTAATATAAACAAACCACAAATTTAAAATTAAGAAAATGAATAAAATAAGAATTAATTAATAACGATTTGCAGAAAATTTTATTACAAACGTTTAACACGATTTAAAAACAAATTGAATACGCTTGTGAAATTAATACCTAGCACCTAGCACCACTAGCACAAGCTGGCAACATCGTCAGTTTTAACAGATAAAAAAATTATTTTGCATTCATGCATTAAAGTATTCTACTAATGCAGCTAGTTCATTTTAATTTTATGTAGCAAAATACAGATGGCGTATATAGATTTTAATATTTTTATATGCGACAAATATTAGCATACGATGATCCTTCTATAATACCTTTGATTATATATATTATGATAGGCAAAGCTTATGCAAGTTTTGGTAACCAATTGTATAATTAAGAAAATTGGAAGAGATGGCGCTGCCATCGTCATGTTCACGATATAATTTTTAATGATAAGAATTTTTGGTTTAACTGCATTTTTCGACACCAGGTGCTAATGTAATTTATACATTTTCAAGATTAGGCGAAGCAAATTTAAAATCGTATCGTAATGCAAGTCTTTTATTAGATAATAATATATGTACAGGGTCATCACCAACAAGTCACTCAAATTGACTATCACAGATTTCTTTGAAACTTTGGTTAAATATGTAACAATTTTTTGTTAATTGTTGGGCGATCCCTAGACGACGATTTTTAGTACGCCTATGCTAGGTAAGACATGCGCGAGGGATCGTAGAGGGCGCGTACTTGAGCTTAGGTTAGGGATTCTAAAAGCGCACTACGAGGAGTAAAGACGTGTTTTAGTTTCGTGGGCTGAAGATTCTTCAGATAGGGCCGAATATTTGTAAAGAGTAAGCCTGAGAAGAAATCGTTTAGCGAAGTTTGATTTACGAAACCGTAAAACCTCGAAATTAGTTAATAACGGAAACCTTAATTGTGGGATTGTACCGTGGCGCTGAAGACTCAAACTGTCTCCAATCTGCAAGCAACATTGAATATTCGATTTGGAAAACGGTGTGTGGCCGTATGTTGCATCTTTCTGATTTTTTATTTACCATCTACGACTACTGGAAGGAGTCAGTTTTGTTATACGATCGAGGTTTAGTAGTGAAATTCTTGTTTGTGCGACGCAATAAATTCTGCAAGCAGCTTCGCAATCGAGCCGAGTTTTTCATCAGCAGTAGCCAGGGAAGTCATCGAGTCAAGAGCTTGTGTGGGTTTGTGGTTGCAGTACACTACTGGTATACAAGCTTCTGTCGAATTACCACTTTGTAAACGAACCAGGCCTTGGTAAGTGTTTTTTTGATTTACCTAGTTTTTTACTGCAATTGCGAAAACGTGTAGTTTTACATCGGCTGGCGACGTGGATGTTTCCCTATTTGTGGCGAACGATTTATTTTACAATTAAATTGGAAATTGTTGTATCAAATTTAATCTTCATTATACGGTTGATTGTTGAAGGAGTTGTATTGTATGCAAAGGAAGCAAATTCTTATTTTCAGAACCGACGATCCTGCCTCCGCATTAAAGAGTTGGTATTCCATCTTGGGTTCACCATAATTATTAAATACTGGGGGAGATCTATCCCAGGTGTGGTGAGCAAGGTATTTTTTTAAAAATACCGAAATTGCTACAAATATACTCTTTATCATCTTGAATTCAAATATGATTTTAAAAAAATTCTAACTTTTATAGTTTTTGAGTTATTTAATTATTATAAAAATCACCAAAACGACACTTTCTTGGCTCACGCTCAATCTTACAAAACGTTATAACTTCAGTTCTATAAGTGCTACAAAGTTGTATGATAACTCATTTTAAAGAGAATTTAAAGAATTTAAATTTGATATTAATCTTGACCATTTTCGAATAAAAATGAATTATTTTGAAAACTTCAAAAAATGTTTTTGAAAAAATTTTTGAGTTGGTGTTTTTTTAAATTTTAAAAATAATATATATTAATAATGGTACTTTGGTAAATCCTTCATAAAATTTTCAGAGTGGGACCATGATAGGATCAGCAGTTATGATTAAAAATTCAACTTATGCTTTAGCTCAAGTATTTTAATTACAGTACTAAGAATATGCATACAGGGTGTTCCCGAATAAACTTTACACAATTTCGGTGATGTTAGAGGACACTTTTATAAAGAAAAATATTTAATACAATTTTTTTTTTTTTAATTCAAACCCTCGAGAGGGCTTCTTTAAAGCATTTCTTTTAATTTTCACTTTCAAATGGCCACAGCTCCAAAAATATTGATTTTTCAGTAAAACTGGTTTAGTGGTTTTATGAAGAGCGTGAAACTATCTATAAAGAAGATTCATACCTATTATTGTCCAAAATCAACGGAATAGGGTATCAGATTTTTTGTAAAGTGTTTCGTTTAAAGGATACAGGGTTTTGAAAAAAAAACAAAATAAAAAAAATCTCAAATTTTTCAACATTTTTGTACTTACTTTAATTCATAACTTGAAAACCATTGATTTTAGATAATAAAAGGTATGAATCTTTTGTGTAGATTATTTCACGCTCTTTATAGAAGTACTAAACCTCTTTTACTAAAAAACCAATATTTTCGGAGCTATAGCAATGTGAAAGTAAATATTAAAAAAAATGCTTTAAGAAGGCCCATCTTTCGAGGGTTTGAATTTAGAAAAAAAATTTTATTAAATATTTTTTGAAAAAAAGTGTCTGCTACACAACGTCAACTTTGTAAAATCTATCCGGGGACACCCTGTATGTATATTCTTAATGGTACTGTAGTTAAAGTATTTGAGCTAAAACATTGAGTTCAATTTTTTATCATAACTGCTGATTCCATCATGGTACCACTCTGAAATTTTTATAAAGTATTCACCAAGTCACTATTATAAACATATATTATTTTTATAATTTTCAAAAAACACTAACTTAAAAATTTTTTCAAAAACATTTTTTGAGCATTTCAAATTTTTATTAGAATGTGGGCAAGATTAGTATCAAATTAAAGCGCTTTAAATTATCTTTAAAATGAGCTAACATACAACTCTGTAGGACTTATGGAACTGAAGTTATAACACTTTGTATGATTAAGCGTGAGCCAAAAGTGTTATTTTTGCGATTGGTATATATCTTTAAAATATTTTTCAAACTTATTCAAACAGAAGTTTACCACACGTTCAAATGTTTGACTTGGTGCACATAATCCGCTTTCTTCAATACTACATTTTATATTTTCATAAGTTTTATAAAAAATCAATAGTTCTTTAAGATTATTTATCCAACACCTCTGTCTTATGAAGGCATAATAATGCCGATTTTACATATCTTATGGGGTCTATAAAACACTAGTGGACTTATGAATTTATAATTACACACTAATGACTTATATGTAAATTATGAGTACACCTACTACTTAATAGTTTTCATAATTTCAATTTGATATTTTAAAACGTCAAATGTCAAAACTTTTAATTACATTTTAAACTATTATTACGAGATATTGGATAAAACTTTGTATTACACACGTGTCTTAACAGCAAATAAGTTACTCAAAAAAAAATTAGCCACTCGAGCAAGCTCTCGTGGCTAAACATTTCTTTCGTAACTTATTTGCCATATAAGCCACTTGTATAATAAATAACTATTAAGGTAGATTCAAAGAAATAACTTAAAAATTGTTCTACCATCGTCTGGATCAGTGAATCTAATTTATACTGAACAACGTCACTGTGAAAAAATATAATATAATGTTTAACCGTGTCAATGCATTTGTAGGTTACTTTTCCAGTCGTAAGTAATCGTTTTCTGGAAAAACTAAGATATTCAAATTTTGCCGCAATGTAGCAGCGCGACACCTAGCCGTTGCCGGAAAAAGTACAAACAGAAGTATCGCCGCCTGGTGTCCGCCGGCAAACGGGGTGTTACCAAATTTTGTACAGAGTTTGCCCAAATACGTTTGCCTATCTGAATATATATAATCAAAGATAATACTTATCATTCAACGATTATATTTATGACGGTTTTTGGTTCAGTGCGTTGGTGCCAACCCGAATGGGCTCCTATTAAATTTTTGTGCAATAGTTTGTTACCGCAACGGTTGCACAGATGTCACCATATGCAGAGCCAAGGTACAGTAACCAGTTGTAACCGTTGTAACTCATCGCCATTCATTCCTAGTTCCTCTTTTAGCTTAACTGAAGAACCACACCTAATTAACACAAGCAGGTAGTCTGGCGGATTGACAAAATTGCAGTTTATATATCAATGTGGTAATTTTATTTCTGGATTAGAAAATTTCTGCAAAATGATTGAACCGAATTACGACATGGATATCAAGCTGAAAGACGTCCATCATTCGACTGACATCGCAGCGACTCCTTCCATTAATTTAAAAGTAGAACATGATGTTAAACATATTAAAATTGAAGATTTCGAAGGTGCGGATATCGAACTGGAATCCTTGCATCACTCTATTGCCATTAAAGACGAGATTTCAGGGACAGGGACCAACTCACAATTGGATCAAAATTGCCAATTCCGATTGCAACTTGGAGTTGAGAATTATTATAGTGTTTGTGACAATCAAAACATGGCATGGGATATTACGGTGAGTAAACTTATCCTTCAAATTAATTACAAATTAACATTTCCCTTTTTTTTTAAGGTTTCAAAGAAAACATGGTGCACCTTTAATTGTTATCTCGAGATAAATACCTTTATAAATTTAAATCAATCAGAAAGCTGCGTAAATCCAACATCGGGTTGACGTTTCTCGAAGATGTACATGAACAAATCCAATCCGCTCCAAATATTTCCGGATGACTTTGAAAACCAATCGAATTCCAAACAACATTCACATAACAAACCACTTAATCAAAATTAATTTAAAAATTCAACATTATTTAACGTAAGTTCAAAATTGTTAATCGCACTCTTTACTTTACTAACTAAAAAATATGTTCCGATAAGAAAATTCTAACCTAATTCGACGTCGATTCAGTGCCGGTCGAAATTATACTGTCCTTCCTCTTTTTCGGCGCTTCTATTTATGCATTTTTCTAAAATGGCAATCTTGATCTTTCAAAAAGCATTAAAAAACCACATTTCATGAATTTCATGGCACGCTTGATCTCATAAAGGAAATTTTCATCTCTCCGATTTACTTCAAACTTTCAGGAAAGCTTCCTTATTTTTCCTTTGAATTTACTACAAATTCTCAAAGAGTTCGGAGATATTTAACATATGTGCCTCCTATGAGCAAGTGGAGTTTCATATGTCACAATTTCGACCAAATTTTAATTTCTACTTTCTTGTCTAAATTTCCTTCAAAACGATTTGATTCTTAAATGTACTTCTTCATGAGGTCCTCCTCATCATTTCCATGTCCACTTTTACTGCCAGAAATTGTTTTTCACAAACTTAAGTCCATTTGAAATTTTCCCATATTTGACACTTTACGGAACATCAACCTATGCAGCTTTCTCCTGCATTTATGTAGCAATTGGTTTGAATTCTTTTGTCCACACACTTCTTACAAGCTATTACATAATTATATCAAAAAAGATTTTTCCAATTTACATAATTGGTTCTCAATTTCAAACTTGATAAATAATCTCCTTTATCTATATTACACCTTCACCTAGATCCTACAAGTGAGCTTTTAATTTTAGGCTACATGCCTGTTTACTAATGTGTATCAATAATTTCTAGTCAAATTTCAAAAATTTGCAATCAAAAAGTGATGGCGAGTAATGAAATCCGAGATCCCCCGATTCTCAATCAACGGAGCGCAACAATCCAAGCCAGATCAACAAACCCATTCAAATATGACTTTACTGAAGGTAAGCTTGACCAATTGTCAACCTAATAATAATTTATTACAAGCAAACTAATTCTATTTTAAGTTTTAGGTGAAACAAGGTATTCCGAGCTGACAAATAGTTTTCCTCAAATCGGAATGACATCTGAATCTATTGCTCATAAATCATGGCTCAACTATCAACATACACCAATGTGCAAACAACTTAATGTGGAGTGAAAGTCTCCCCTGAGTGTCGTGTGTTAATAACACTGCAATATATAGTGCATATACTGTTAGCAGTTTTTCTTTTTTAGAAATTCCTCGACATGAACCTACCCCTGATATTCCGCATATCAGGCGAATCGCACGCTTGTGAGTAACAAAAATAGTCTCGACTGTTGAACAACTACCCCATAGGGTGATTCCGTATTGTAGTAGAGAATAAAAGTTCATCTTCATTGTTTGTGCCGAACAAATCTTGGATAGCACATGCATACCGAAACATACGGAGCACAACTTTGAGCTTAAACGCTGGATATGGGTTTTCCATGAAAGTGAATCATCTATGTACACTCCCAGAAATTTTGTAACAGACGTTGACAGCATGCCTTCGATTTTTACTGATGTAGTCTTTTTGTATGTTGCACGGAAAGTTAATATTTCCGACTTGCCTTCATTGAGCATCAGACGGTTGCATCTCAGCCACTTATCAACACGCTCCAAACTTCGGCAGACCGCTTGTTGTAGTTCAGCAATACTCCTGCTGTATACTAATACGTTAGTATCATCTGCATACATCAAAAGATTTTACACTAGAAAAGTTTGATTGCCACTGTGCAAGCCACGTGGAATAACAGGTTATGGGCCCAGCAAATAAATACTGCAGATAAATATACAATTGATCGAACAAGAGTGAATTACATGAAGACGAAATAAACTAAATTTAACGACGATGGACGACAAAGTGGAATAATTGAACAACGTGAATTATAGGCAATGGTCGATGCGAAGGCGTGGCATACTTGGATTAAAAGATTCTTTAGATGCCATCGGCTGCAATACCAGCACGTTAACCCCAGAGCAAAAGAAAACCGACGAAAAATATAAGTCTCTCATCTATCGTTTCGTAGACGACGACATGTAATGTTAATCGACATTTTTTTAATTCAGGCTCATTCAATATTTTATTCAAACCAAATTTCGTTCAATTGTCACATTCACTAGGCTTGGAAAATTTAATTTTGTCACTTTTAATTTGGTAAAAGAACATTCTTATGCCCTCTATCGGTTAATAGTATAATTAAGCCCATTTTTGAGTAATTACAGATTCATTTTTAAACGCAGTTACCTGCAAAAACCCCCTTCCCCCTTTGGACGATTACCTGCGCATCGACCGCAGCGAGCAGTTCTGTCTTAACATCACTCACAGAAGGTTGTGTGTTGGGAAATGGTTTCCTTTTTGTTGTAAAACTTGGAAAATTTTAGTGTTGCCGTTTAAGTTTTGGGGTTCTTTATGGTCTAGGCAGATCAAGAACCATTCTGCACCTGTTGCAAATTTAATTCACAAATTCCAAGAGATTATCCAACATTGCGTAATCTCAGGTCGATTGCGTTTCACTTGAAAATTTGAAGGAAAACCATTTGAACATAAGATCCCAGAAAAATCAATATCAACCTTTGTCGACTACTTGTAATAACATCCAGAAACCTTGTTGGTTACCACCATTTGCACCCCAGTGAGGCGATGATTGCAGATTTCATCATTCAACCACGTTGTTCAGCGTCCATCTTGTTTAGTTTTCAACGTTAATCCGCTCTTACTCTACACAACTGTAAGTGACTACGATTCTTTTAATTAACATTCCTCGAAATTTAATTTTACCAACAATTAACGGTCCACCTTGTATTTAATATCTCAAAAATTTACGTTGTGACGTCATCCAGTGACCTTGCTGGTTTGAACCATTCCCAGCAATTGTGATTACCGGTTTTTGCATTTTTTTTAACCGACCTATGTAACTTTCAAAATTTTAAGAAATCAACTTTTAACTTTCATGTTATTTAGTTTAGTTCCACCGATACATTGCTCCGTTAAGTCTATTGGAATTTTAATTCTCATTCAATTGACAATAATTTTGATTTCACTACCGAAATAAATTGAAGTGCTCCATGCCAAACGTCTCGATTTTGACGACTCTTGAAGATTTACTTAGACCCAGGATTTCCTTCTTTTTCAGCGACCCACGACCTCGCCGACTCGAGCCAGCGGCAATCCTGTGTGGCTGAGCGGATAGCCATTCCCCGCTATCAATTTTGAGACTTAGGGCAATTTGAGCCCGTCACAGACAACCTAGATAGTATCGAAGAGTGCAAAACAGCCAACGAAGTATGGAATAGCTTAAAGGAGATTCATACAGACTTCGATAGCTACCACGCGGTACTGATGTGGAAGGAGTTCATAAATTTGGAAAAAAGTACTAACGAGAAGATACTAGAATATGTAAACCGTTGAAACAACCTTTACGAGAAAGTCCAAAGCGCTGGTTTTAATTTTGAAAATAAAGTGTTGATGGGACTAATGTTAATTGGGCTGCCAAAAGAATACGAATATTTGACAAGAAGCATTAAGATCGACGACGATGCTTTAACCACAGCCAGTCTAAAAATGAGGTCAGCAGAAGAAGAAAGACGCCTAGAGGAAAGTGAAGTGGGAAAAGACGAAACCGAATGGTCGAGAAAGTTGAAGATGAAAACAAAACAAAATGCGACAAAACAGAAGAGTTACCCGAAGAAAACCGAAAGTTGAAGAAAGGAAGTTTTGGAGTTAATACACACTGTCGTGATGGGACCGATAACCCCCACGTCAAAGGGTGGAAACAGATCGTCCTTCACGTTACACCGAAGTAATCATGATTAGGACGAAAGCTGAAGCCTTTGACGAATTAAGAAGAACAGTGGAAAAAAGGTTTGACAAGAAAATGAAAACCATAAGAAGTGACAACGGGGGCAAATACACAAGCAACGAGTTCAACGATTACCTATCAGAGTTGGGGATAACAAGAGAACTCACGACACCAAGATCACCACAACAAAACTGTGTGGCAGAACGTTTAAATCAAACGATTATGAACATCGTGCGATGCGTAACGGACGAATCCAATATGTATAGTGACATCTGGGCTGAAGCCACCCTAACGGCATGTTACCTGAAAAACAGAATACCGACGAGTTCAAACGGCGGAAAAACACCATATGAATTTTGGAAACACAGGAAACCAAAATTGATCACTTTCGAATTTTTGGATGTCGAGCGTGGCGCATTAACGAAAGTAGGAAACACAAATGGAAACCGAAAGGTAAAAGGTACATATTTATAGGGTGTGATGCAAGAGCGAAGGCAAACAAACTATGGGATGAAGAAAGGAATTCAGTGGTTATGGGCAGAACCGTGATCTTCGATGAAAACGTCGAACACGAATCCGCTTATAACCAGGAGACAGGAAATAAACTGGAGGAGGCTATCCGTCGAAGATGAATGGAACCACCAAGGGCACCCGAGGCAAACGAAGACCAACCCTCAGAACGAGAAGTAGAAAGCAAACAAACCTCCAAAACCGAAGACGAATCAGACACAAAAGAAATGAGGCGAACACGAAGCGGGAGAGAAGTGAAGAAACCAAGTTGAACGAAAGACTACAACATGAAGCTAAATCTTGAAGGTGGGGAGAAATTAACGAAAACCGTCTCGAAGTCAACGGCACAACATCAAATGAAGATGGGAATCAAAGGAGCATCTAGGGGGGACGCAGTGAGAAATTTCCCAGATAAGGAAAGGAATCAAGAATAGATTCAGGGGGGATGTTATGGGAAATTGTAGTTAAAGACCTAGATCCAAATTTAAATATTTTTAGCGGGTTTGAAGATTCGACAAAGGTGCACTAGATGTCGCAGCCGAGGTTGTCGATGGAAGAGGCAGCGGTCGATAAAAAAAGTGCAGAGTCTGGTAGGAAAGAAAAATTCTCAGTATTTTACGCAAGAAAAGTTTGTTGCCACTGTGCAAACCACGTGGAATAACACTTGTTTTTCTTTTTTTTTTGCGTTAATTTTTTCTTCTGTTTTTCAGTAAAATGATATTTTATTTAATAATTTGATATAATTTCATCAAAATTGTGATTAAAAAGTGATTATAAATTCACTGCGCGACCATCGCCATTCGTTGCTAGTCGCCATTTTGGATTTACTAAGAATCACACTTTCATTAGCGATCGTTTTAGTTGTGCTAATTTTATTTCAGGATTAAATATTTTTTGTAAATGATTGAACCAAATTACGACATGGATGTCAAGCTGGAAGACGTCCATCGGCCCATTCCCACCCCAGCGGCTCCTTCGGAAGTAGACTATATTAAATTTGAAAATCGGGAGGATGTGGATATGGAACTGGAATCCTTGCATCATTCCATTGACATTAAAGACGAGATTTCAGGGAGCGACTCCCAATTAAATCAAAATTTTCGAAATCATTTACGAACTCACACCGGTGAGAAACCGTTTCTGTGCTCTGTTTGCGATTATAAATGTACACGAAAAAGTGATTTGCGAATACATTTACGAACTCATACCGGCGAAAAACCGTTCGTGTGCTCTGTTTGCAATTATAAATGTGCACGAAAAAGTGTTTTGCGATTACATTTACGAACTCATACCGGCGAAAAACCGTTTAAGTGCACAGTGTGCGATTACAAATCTATACAAAAAGGACATTTACGAAACCATTTACGAACTCATACCGGCGAAAAACAGTTCGTGTGCTCAGTTTGCGATTATAGAAGTTCACAAAAAAGTACTTTGCAATTACATTTACGAACTCATACCGGCGAAAAACCATTCTTGTGCTCTGTTTGCGATTATAAATGTGCACGAAACAGTGTTTTGCGATTACATTTACGAACTCATACCGGCGAAAAACCGTTTGAATGTACACATTGCAATTATAAATGTGCACGAAAAGGTGATTTGCGGTTACATTTACGAACTCATACCGGCGAAAAACCGTTCAAGTGTTTAGTTTGCGATTATAAATGTACACGAAAAGGTAATTTGCGAAGACATTCACGAACTCACACCGGCGAATAACTATTCGAGTGTACCTTTTATTATTTATAAATTTGTCACCATGCGATTACCTTTGCTACCTTTTGTTTAAATTATTTTAAGTTGTAGTTTATGTAATTTGTTTATGTATTAAGAATTACAATATATAGACCAGTCAAATTAGGTGTTTCAGGGTGAACTAATTTAGAATTCGATGCCACCCGCAAAAAAGTGTTTGGTCTGGGGTCTACATACTGGCAAAAGTTTGCTCCTCGATAGCGATGTGTGGGAGATGAACAATTCGCGATTATTTAAACAAAAAACGGGACCTTCCGCGGTTTTACCTGAATATCTCCTAAACCATGCTAGATACGGAACCAAACCATACATACCTTTTTTGTAGAACATGAAATTTCCTATGAAAATGGTTCTAATGATTATGTTTAAAAAGTTAGCCGTTTAAAATGCACGCGCCGCCGAAGTCAAATTTTCGGACTTCAAAAACGCGTGATTTTCGCGTTTCGCGGGTTTCGATAAAAAAATATTTTCGATTGTGTGATAGGGCATGTTAGGGTAACTATGAACAGACCTGTTCATATTTAGGGCATTTTAGGGCAACTATGAATAGACCTGTTCATATTTAGGGCATGTTAGGGTAACTATGAACAGACCTGTTCATATTTAGGGCATTTTAGGGTAACTATGAACAGACCTGTTCATATTTAGGGCATTTTAGGGCAACTATGAATAGACCTGTTCATATTTAGGGCATGTTAGGGTAACTATGAACAGACCTGTTCATATTTAGGGCATTTTAGGGCAACTATGAATAGACCTGTTCATATTTAGGGCATGTTAGGGTAACTATGAACAGACCTGTTCATATTTAGGGCATGTTAGGGTAACTATGAACAGACCTGTACATATTTAGGGCATGTTAGGGTAACTATGAACAGACCTGTACATATTTAGGGCATTTTAGGGCAACTATGAATAGACCTGTTCATATTTAGGGCATGTTAGGGTAACTATGAACAGACCTGTACATATTTAGGGCATGTTAGGGTAACTATGAACAGACCTGTTCATATTTAGGGCATTTTAGGACAACTATGAATAGACCTGTTCATATTTAGGGCATGTTAGGGTAACTATGAACAGACCTGTTCATATTTAGGGCATGTTAGGGTAACTATGAACAGACCTGTTCATATAAGTTAGGGCGTAACTGTTGGATTGTATGCCTGAAGTCAATCCCCCTCGACTGGGATGCCGCACCTGTGGTGCCGCTGTTACTAAGACTATATCAGAGTACACGTACCGTCAACAAAACACCTCGTGACTTGGAAGTTGTATGTACTCCCATGTTAAGCATATGTAAAATTTAACCTTAACTGTTAATTCTTAAGATATTAAGTATGTACTTAAAATAGTGAAATGATTGTTCTTTATTTACATGTTTTTTTTTATTTACACAGAGAACAGACCTGTTAAATTGTGTGCTAGGGTCGGTTAGGGTATAATAGTGCGAGTTTATATAGAGGGTCATGTTATAAAATATACCATTCTCTGATAAGATCCTCTGTATTTATCATGGGTATTGTAATAGGTGACAATCAAAAGTATCACTTTCTAAGTTCTTACACAACCAAATACTGTATTCAAGATACTGATAATTCTACAATAGAACAGATATATGGAAGAAGAAGAAGAAGAAGAAAAAGGCCTTCTGTATTTGAATATAAACATAAAAATGCGTACCCCTACATTAACCCTAATGTGAAAGAGGTATATAAAAGAATAATCAAATCACCTATGATTAAAAATAAACAAGAAAATACATTCACCTACAGCATACCTAATGTAAAAAGGATATATAAAAGAATATTGAAATCGCCTATATTTGAAAATAATCAAGAAAATTTAGAAACACATACCTACATTATACCTGATGTAGAAAAAGAATATATAAATAAGCAAGAAAGTGAGACTTGCATCTCTCATGATGAAGATAGTAAAGACACCGGTAGTGATAGCAAAGACACCGCTAGTGATAGCAAAGACATCGGTAGTGATAACGGTAAAGGTGGTGTTGAAGAGGCTGAAAAGCATCATCTGATAAGGGGGTCTGTTAAAAGACGTTGTTTCGTGTGTTACCAGAAGGAGGCTGCTCTTTATGGTAAATCGGAGGCTAATAGAAAAACCGCCAAGTATATATGGATTTGCGAAGCTTGTAATAAAACGTTTTGTAAAAACTGTTTTAAAGAAGCGCACAATGTGTCTTAATACTGAAGTTCGCCCTGAATGATTGATGTTTTGTAAATTTGGTCAAGCACCTTAAAGATCGAACAGCTCCCACAACATGTCTCAATATCATAGCTCCAAATTTTGCATACTTTTATTTGATAAAATGTAATATTCTTATATGTAATATAAAACCCTGTCGGTCGCCCAGCATCTCTATGTTGGAATACAATTTTAACCTGGCTTGTGTTGCATGTCGTGTAGGCGGCCAGGCAAACGTTTACTGTTGATAATAATATGTAACTCGTAGGTTTCTTCGCTATGTTCACAATTAACTACAAATGTATTATCGTTAATGGGTAAAATAATGTTCACTATGTAAGTAGGATCTGTCATTATATTAATAAATTCTGATGGACTGTTTATGATTTTTTGTTTTAGGTTGATTTTGCCTTTATCTCAGTTTACCCTCAAAATGAGTTTAGCATTGATTTCGTCAGTGCTCGTAATCCTGAATTTTCTATAATTTCTTCAAATTCTAACTGAATGCCTTCTTGCTTCAAAAAAATGTTCAACATATAGCTCTTTGTTTTCAGGTTAGCCTGTTGTTTTATTTTTTATAAACTTTTTCATTATTGAAGTAAAGAAATCACCAGTTCGGTTATTCTTATCGTATTTTCCACATTTTAACACCAAATTTCATGTACTTCTAACATTGTGTAACCGTTTTCTATAACTTTTAACACCTCGTCGATAACCCGAGTACCTCCTAGAACCCTATCACCAACACTCTCTTTGCACGCGTTATTATTTTGTATCTCTGCGCACACTCTACGTAATGAAAATATAAGTTTATTGCTAATTTTGCTGGGTAACATAGGGTGATACAGGTCTTGAGGAGATAATATTTTACATTTTATTATACTGTCAATATCCTTAGATAATTCTGGCCATTCTTCTCCCACATATACGCGGTGGTGGCCTATAGGAAATTTACTGTATTTACACACCCAAGGATAAAGTGCGCAAATGTCTGTATATTTAATTTTTTTTGCCTTCTTTTATCTTGTAATGAGCCTTTGTGTTTCCTGTTCTATCTCCATAAGACGCATCTCGAGGATTCAGAGGTAATAGCTTGATAAGAGGATAGTTTTCTGTATACCTCACTATATCTTGATTTAATTGACCTTTAAATTCGCATTCTCACATTTCAATCACATCATATTCCAGTAACGTTAATCTTTAGGTATTTGTAATTGTTGATTCGTACCTTAGATTTAGGGTATCAGATGGATTATCGAGTAGCGGGGTGTCTCTATCATACTTGTGATATAAAGGATTACTGTGAAAATAGCATCCGTGAAACTCAAACACCTGATTTGTACTTTCACAGTAGCCATCAACCTTAAAACCACCCAATCTGACTTCTGTTTGTTTGGTTGAATGAGCTATTTACACTATTCTTGTATGTTCTTCCCACAACAGCCACTGCGTATCACTTACCTACTGATTATCAATATTTCTATAACCACCTTGAAGAATTATGCCTATTGAATTTGATTTCAGAAAATTATGTCTAAACCTCTTGTTACAAGCAGAGGCTATGGTACAGACCTCTAAAGCCATTAAAGAACTTTGCATATTAAATTCTTCGTTTTTATGTACTTCATACCATTTTAGAAAAGTGAATGAAATTTGTTACCCACGTGATCATCGTATATTCGTATACATTTTTTAAATTTAACCCATCTTGTTTAAACAAGATTATAAAATTAGTATTGTCTCTGATCAATTGTTTAGGTATTTTATAATAAGTTTATCAGAGATGTAATGAATCTATTGCATTATGCTGTCCCATATGATAAAACTGAACCGTTTTTAAATTTTCCAATGTTTAAATAAGAACCGATATTCGTTATTGACATGTCATAACAAAACGAGCAAGCTGAAGAGCCTATGTTAAGTAATAAATTAGAAATCAGCTCTGTATATAATTTATTGTAATCCGTTTACAGGTGTTATTAATCCAATGTAAGATTAATTTTTTTTTTTTTAAATAAATAAAACATATTTATTAAATTAGTACTTTTGTATTTCTTTGAGTATACTTGTATACAAGTGGAAATCTCATTATAATGTAAGTATTAGTTACAATCGATGTCATAGGTTTTTTTAATTATATTGAGTTTCTTTAAATAATAATAATATATACAGATTCCTAAAATAAACATTGTAGTTGTTCCAAAGACACTTTGACAGATCGTGCGGTATTTTACAATTAATTTGAACTTTTTTCCATTTCGTTTCGATACTTTTTGTTGAATTATCGATTAATTTCAACTTGTAATTAAAACTGTCATGTGTTTCAAAATCGATCGTAAATGTACCAATATTGACGTTTTTCGTCACATCCATTAATTTCCATGAACAATTATTATTAGCCTCGCTTAAATCATTTTCGTACTCCAAACAGGCATATTCATACAAAACATTTTTGGGGAAAGCTATATATAGAATGTACCATTTAAAATGGTTGATAATATCAATATAGAATTCATATTATCTAATATGAATTTAATAATTTATAATCAAACTTATAATATTTTAGCTTCACTACCCAAATGAACCTCTTTCATATACTTCTTGGATGATAATAACATTTTTCAAGTCTTTCATTTATTTTTTATTTTAACTTATTAAAGATACAATTAGTTGCATTGATGATAATGTAAACACCTTGCTAACGTTTTTTTTATTTTAAATATATTGTGTTTAGAAACTAAATATTGATAAATAAATAGATACATATTTAAAATATTCAAAATACTTGAATTAACGTTATATTTATTAATTAGACTATAGTGATTCTCAAAATGGGGTGCCGTGAATTTTTATAATTACTTTAAGATACCGCTCGACAAATATAATTTGAGAACCTCTGATTTCCATTTATTCCATTTATTTTTCTTTTTTATTGAAGAATATTATAATGATGTAACTGTAGGTTTGTGTAAATTAAAATCTTAAATAAATAAACATTTTCTTAAAATTTTTATTGAATCTTTGATGAGGTAATTACATTAATTTTTTTGAACATATTATACTATTGTATAATTTTATGGTATCGTTTATCGAACAAAATAACATTTCAAATTTATGATTATTATTACATAGAGGGACTTCTGGATAAATGGTGCATTCCAAGTCGTCCTCATCTTCAAGTTGTTGAAAAATTTTTCTCCCCAAAATGGGTTCAAGACAGTTAAATTTTTGATGTCCTTTGCAAAATACTACGTCGGCTTTTTCGGTTTCCTGAATTACAATTTCACTAAAGTGTTTTAAATCCGTTGAACCGGAATTGAAAGGTATGCCGTGATGATTGTTTTCTAACCAATGCACTTGAAATTTGAATTTATCATTCAGTTCACTAAACAGACATGGTGATTTAAAAAGATAATGTTTTATAGTTTCACCGTCATAAATTGCTAGTTCTTTTGGTATAAATTGAGGTATATTAAATCCTAGAATATCTATTGAATAAACCGTATGTCTCACTTCAACCATTTTAAATGAATAATTTTTGAACCGCTTCCATAATTATATTTGGTCGAAGAACCAAGATTTCAATCAGGATGCACAACTTTTCATGACTGCAATTCACGTCAGTCGGTTGTGCTATATAACGAACGTTATCCAAGATATCGCCACCCAATTCTACGCAGGAATATAAAGTTTCATGGAAATAATTTTTAAAATTTAAATTTTTTAAATTTCCTATTCGAACTTGAATGATTTCATCAATTTGAAATATTCCTTTTACACTTTCTTCCCCCAAGTAAATATAACGATCATCCTTTGAAATTTTAATTAACAAATCTTCATTAATCTTTGCCGGTTCCACAATTAGTCCTGTTATATACTGGGATATGAATTCGAACTGAGGATCACTACGACTAAAGTAATTTTCAATATGGCACTTGTTGCTAATGATAGCATTCCATTCAAATTCGGTTAGAAATATTTCTATTCCTTTTGAACTCGATAATATTAATCCTGCATTAAATTCGTATGGATCCAAACCTAATCCAACATTCTTGCTTTTAGATTTATTTAAATAATATGCTGTTTGGTATAACAATTCTTTGGGTTTTGCACTATGCTGCTGATCCAATTCATCAACTTTCATATTTTTACAATTCACTGATTTGTTTTCACTATCAACTGCTTTACGCTTGTTATTTAAAGACGTTTTGATTTCTTGACTTGACGCGCTCGAATATTATATTGCCCCAAAAAAACTATATATTTATAATAATTTTAAATTGGAGTGGGGGTGGTTAAATTTTTTATTCTTTAAAATTTATAGTATTTACTTTGCGGGCCCTAACAAATTTTATACTACTAGGTAATTGTTTGTTTGTTTAATCGATATTAAATCTACTTAAATAAATTTGTTTTCTAAAATTATAATATTTACCTTGCGGGCCCCTAAAATTTACTACGTAATTGTTTATTTAATGAATAAACTGCTTGTTTGTTTATTTAATGATGTGATTAGTTACTCATCGATATTAAATCTAATTAAATAACTTTTTTCGAAAAATTATCTGGGTTTTGAAGGAACCCGCGCGTGCATGCCTTATTTGTCATATAAAATACACCCCGTGGCCAAAAGGGCCTAAGCCATGCCCCCTGCCAAAAGGGCCTAAACCACACCCCGCTGTCAAAAGGGCCTAAGCCATGCCCCCTGCCAAAAGGGCCTAAACCACACCCCGCTGCCAAAAGGGCCTAAGCCATGCTCCCTGCCAAAACGGCCTAAACCACACCCTGCTGCCAAAAGGGCCTAAACCACACCCCGTTGCCAAAAGGACCTAAGTCACGCCCCCTGCCAAAAGGGCCTAAACCACACCCATTGCCAAAAAGGCCTAAGCGTCTCCCTGTGAACAATAGGAACCTATCTTCAGCAAACCGGAAGTAATTGTCTTCGAAATACTTAAACAATTGATTGGAAACAATGCCTATTGTTATAGAATAGGATGTCAAACCAAACTCCCATTGTTCTATACGTTGTGACGTCATTAAAACCAACATTAAATGTTGGCGATATACTTAAAACAATGCTGTGACGTCAGAGACCGGAAGTAAGTGCAGTTAAAATCTTCCCATGTTAATTCCCATAAGAAAGTGGCGTGGTACTCTCATAGCCCCACTACTGGGTTGTTTTGCCGGAGCTGTTTTGACGGGGCTGTTGTGTCGGGGCTGTTTTGGCTGGAGCTATTTTGACGGGGTACCGTTTTGCGGATATTATCTGAAAAATGTATCTATTACCAAATAACTAAAAAAAAATTGCAATTTATTTGTTATTAACAAAAAATTTTTTCTTTTGTTCTTCGAGGCTGCGCTTGGTTTTGATCACATTTCATCATAATAATTTCCATTTTTTGATTTACTTTTATTCTTCACGTATTTACACATTGGTAAGTAATTTTTCATAAACTAACGCGCATGTCATTCAGTTGATCTTTAACTTTTTTAACAAACGTTTGACTTTTAAATAAGCGACATACTCTAACTTTGCACTGTAATAAAAAAATCAGCGTTCACCGGACGAAAAAAGTGGAAGGGTCCTATTTTGTAGGAAATTTCATCAGCAATAAAATCCATATGATTTTATTGATCACAAATAAGTGCTAAGTACCTTAAATCGCAAAAGACTTCAAAAAGACCAAAATTTCAATTTTTCATATTCACACAGCTGTAAAATAAATAAAAAAGGTCAAAAAAAATTTTTGTGCCATGAAAAGTACCTTGCAAGATTTTCCGAGAACACCTAAATTTTTGCGATGTTTTAATACAATTAGTTACCATCGAAAAAAAGATTTTATCGAAACCCGCGAAGCGCGAAAATCACGCGTGTTTGAGGTCCGAATATTTGACTTCGGCGGCGCGTGCGTTCTAAACGGCTAACTTTTTAAACATAATCATTAGAACTATTTTCATAGGAAATTTCATGCTCTAAAAAAAAGATATGTATGGTTTGGTTCCGTATCTAGCATGGTTTAGGAGATATTCAGGAAAAATCGCCGAAGGTCCCGTTTTTTGTTTAAATAATCGCGAATTGTTCATCCCCCACACAACACTATCGAGGAGCAAACATTTGCTAGTATGTAGACCCTAGACCAAACACTTTTTTGTGGGTGTCATCGAATTCTAAATTAGTTCCGCGCCAAGCCCAAGATCGATCTAATTTGACTGGTCTAATATAGCATGCTGGTTTAGTCAGGATGTTTAGTTCTCTATATTTGTCCCGAACATGCTCACAGTAGCTCATATTTTCCAATATTGTTATAACTCGAAGCGGTAGTTTGAGAATTCTTTCCATATGACTGGAATATATTTGAAAAATCACCAGATTTCTAAATACATATTTATATATACAGTGAGTCGCAAAAGAAGTGGGGCACTCCTATGTTAACAATGTTAATTTTACCTTTTCAAGACCATTTTTGACACATAAAAATCAATTTTACAGCAAAACTTTTTAGACATTTTTTGTAGAAAATTTCATTGCCTACAAATTTGCTTATATACATTTTTCTATTTTATCGCCTCGTTTCTGACTGACAACGACTTAAACAAGACTCTGTAAAACACAAAAAATATTTTCATGTCTATCTCGGAAAGGGTGCGACAAAATAAAAAAATCTGATGTGGACACCACATAACTTCCTTGTAATTTTTATAATAATTGGACAGGAAGCTCGTTAATCTATTCATGCGCGTCATTAATTACAACTTTTGGCACGGACAATCGCAAGCAAAAATAGGAGGTGCACAACTAGATGCTATAAGTGTCTCAAATCCAAAATTTCAACTTTCTACGACCTACTGTATTTGAGTTATGCGACATACAGACGTCCGTACATACGTACGTACGTACGTACAGACGTCACAACGAAAATAGTCAAAATAGATTCAGGGAAGGTCAAAACGGATATTTCCGTCAAAATTTTGAAAACAGAAATCTTATTGATTATTTTCGTGGACTATTAAATGACTATCTTTAATACATTTAACAAACCACTTAACCTAACAATGTTCATCAAGCATCAATAGAGGCATAACATCGTATTTTTAAATAAAATAAATATATCTTATCGGTTAGGAAACAAATCTTATTTTCCGGTATCAAAAGTTTACGAAAACTGGCTTGATTTAAAATATACAAGGATAGTTCCGTTGAAACGTATGCAACTGTTATGAATAATGGCGTCAGTGATTCACAGTGGGAAGGAGAGAGTGTAGCACTAATCGATTGCGCTTAAAAGTCTGCGGAATATGAAATAGTTTGTTGCGGACGATTACCCCACTTTCCCCTACTAATATGTTGTTTTATGCCTATTCTACCCTCGTGTGGTACAATACAATTTTGTAGTTTTTAGTAAAACGCCAAAACGTGTTACGTATCATCGTCCCACACTACCAAATGGTTTGGTGCCGAATCGGGGGTGCACCGGTTTCATTCCCGGTTTTCGAGTTGATGAATAGGCCACGGAATTTTTACGATTCAAGAACAACAAAATAGCAACAAATTTTGGTATTATTGAAATATTTTTCCAATACTCCGTTCATTAATTATTACCAGTCATGGTTTTGCTGGCGGGATCTCAAGCTGGCAGCGCCACTGATTCCAGCGAAATGGGTGGAGCAACAAATCGGGAATGCAGCAACAAAAGAGCACTAAATCCCTGACATAGTCCGAATTTTTTTTCCGAAGTGGTCTCTCCAGCTTGAGGTACGTTATTATACCATTGGGTACGCAGATGATATAGGCATACTGCTTAAAGGAAAATTCGAGAATGTCCTGTGCGATTTGATGCAGGATGCTCTCCGAATCTTAGAGAAATGGTGCACGGAGCAGTCTCTCTTGATCAATCCGACCAAGACGGAGCTTGTTCTGTTCACTAGAAAAAGGAAGCTAAGGAACATGACAATCCCAAGCCTAAAAGGAACCCCTCTTAAAATGGCATCCGAGGTCAAGTATCTAGGAATTATACTGAAGAGGAAGCTAAATTGGGGCAAAAATATCGCCTCTAAAATAACCAAGGCTGGCATGGCTTTCTGGCAGTGTCGAAGAACAATGGGAAGATCGTGGGGTTTTTCCCCGAAGATTGCTGTCTGGCTCTACGCTGCCATAATAAGACCAATGCTATGCTATGGTGCACTAGTCTGATGGCTGGTAACAACAGCGTCCTCTCTATATCGGCTGCAGAGATCAGTCTGCTTGGCTGTAACGGGAGTGATGCGAACGACACCGACTGTAGCCATGGAAACTCTCCTCTGCCTTCCTCCACTGGATCTCTATGTGGAAGAGCAGGCGGTGAGAGCTGCTCTTAGGATGCGAGCATGGGGTCTTTGGACGCACAGACAGGGAGCTAGTGGGTATGCACGGATCCTTGAGGAACGCTCAAAAAAGGTGCCTTTTTTGGGTCTAGATGCCGACAGAATCTCTCCCAAATATAATAATAATAATAATAATATAGTCTTTATTTCATATGAGAGAGACAACTACAAATAAAAAAAAATATTAAGATTATGCACGAGGTACATGGTTTACGCCCAGTTGTGTCACGCCACATGAAAAGAGCGAAGTTCAGATTGGCTCCCAAAGAGAGCCGCCTGCTATGTGTTTGACAAGAGGTTTAACATCTTGCCAGACGCAACAGGAACCGACGGATCGGACATTTGTCCGTACACGGATAGTTCCACAAGTAATACTGGCTCAGGGGCGGGGATTTTCTCCCCTGAACTACAGCTGGATATAAGTTTAACGCTAGATAGATATGCCTCCGTCTTCCAAACGGAGCTTATGGGTATACTACACTGTGCGGAAATAGTCCAGGAAAAGAATATCCAGTGCAAAACAATTTAAATATTCACAGACAGCAGAGCTGCTCTCATGGCACTTTTAAATTAAATACTAGTATTTAACGTTAAAACAGCGGTAATTGGCAGTAATTAGCGGTATAGCGGTAAATGGTGTAGTTGTTAAACCGTTAAAACAGTGGTAATTAGCGGTATACCTATCGGGCATTGAATTTTCTTTTATAATTTATTGTTGATTAACTGGGGTTTTCAGAAATCATCGGTTTTTACTCAAGAAGAAATTACAAAATTTCTCGTGAGGCTCCTGATGTATGTTACACTGTAGCTAAGGTCAAATTTGCATACATATTCGTATCTAAAAACTGCTTTCTTTAATTTTCTTTTTCATTACTACGAAGGAAAAACTTAAAACCCTCTTTAATAGTATATTGTTTGGCTAGGGACGAAACAAAACTATTTCAGACCAGGGTGAGGATTGCTTGCCCGAGAAGAGAATGCGGCAGCTGATACCGTACAAGGTATTAATCAAGAACAACAAACTAATGAACACCAATTACCTTCGAAACCGCCACCAATAACAATTTACCAATCTGAGAACATAGGTCCAGCTCATGATTTACTAGCGGAAGTTGCACCAAAAGAATACACAATTAAAACAATAGGATCAGATGAAATTAAAGTACAGGTTAAAAACTCAGAAGCATTTACAAAAGTTCTTGAAGCCCTGAAGGAAAAAGGATCTCTGTTCCATACTTACAAGCCCAAAGAGGAAAGAAGCTATAGAGTGGTGATGAGAGGTATGCACCCAACAGTCTCAGAGTCGGACATCAAAAATGTTCTACTGGAGGAGGGACACGAAACTACTAACATCTGGAATATCAGACACAGAGAAACCAAACAACCTCTACCACTACACTACGTTGATCTTAAAAGAAAAGACAATAATAAGCAAATATATAAATATACTCTAGAGGATAGACAAAGTCCAATAACCATCTCTGCGATATACTGCCCGCCCAAACATAACAACAAAAAAGAACATTTTGAAGACTTCTACAACACACTGGGAAACAAATTTATTGCGGGAGGCGACTACAACGCAAAACATACTCTATGGGGATCCAGATTAACTAATCCAAAAGGAAGAGAACTAGTGAAAACGATGAAAGAAAATAATCTAAATCATATCTCAACGGGACAACCTACTTACTGGCCATCGGACAACAAGAAAATACCCGACCTTATCGACTTCTGTATCACAAAAGGCATTGACACCAAACGAACCAAAGCGGAATCGTGCTTGGATTTGTCATCCGATCACTCCTCAGTGATAGTCACAATCTTTAGTGAATTAGTACAGAAAGAAAAGCAACCCTCACTATACAACAAACAAACAAACTGGGAATTATTTAGACATAACTTGGACGAACTAATCACACTAAATAAGTCGCTGAAAACAGAGCATGAAATCGAAACAGCAGTCGATGAGTTGACTAAAAATATTCAAAAAGTAGCTTGGTCTGCCACTCCTAACATTAACACGACTCACCAAAAAGAAAGAGTTCCACTTACAATCCAACAAAAAATTGCTGAAAAAAGAAGATTTAAAAAACAATGGCAGCAAATAAGAACAACAGATAACAAAGCCCAGCTTAACAAATCCAGTAAGGAGCTGCGAAAGATGATAATGGAACACAAAAACCAAGGTATCAAAGAATACTTAGAGAGCTTAACACCTACAGAGGCCACAGATAACTCTCTCTGGAAGGCAACGAGAAAACTTAAAAGACCTCAACTGCAGCATCAACCAATTAAAGATAATAAAAGTAACAAATGGTCTAAAACCAATAAAGAGAAAGCTGAACTATTTGCCCAACATTTAGAAGAAGTTTTCCAACCATTTCCCTTGTCGTCAACACCAGAAGAAGAAAAAGAAATATCTGATTACCTCGAAACTCCCTTCCAACTAGACCTACCCATCAAAAATTGTAAAACTAAAGAAATTAAAGGTATAATACGAAAAGAAATTAACATCAAAAAAGCTCCTGGATTTGACCTAATTACAGGAAAGGTTCTACAAGAGGTTTCTGAGAAGTGCCTAAAATTGATCACCTTCATTTTTAATGCAATACTAAGATTACACTACTTTCCAAACTTGTGGAAAGTGGCTCAAATAATGATGATTCTTAAACCTGGCAAGAAACCAAAAGATGTCAAATCATATCGGCCTATAAGTCTGCTACCAATGCTCTCCAAAGTATTTGAAAAAATATACTTAAAAAGATTAAAACCTTTACTGGAACAACAAAATATTATACAAAATCACCAATTTGGTTTCAGAAACAAACATGGCACTATAGAGCAAGTGCATAGATTAGTAAATATAATTAACAAAGATTTTGAGAAAAAAAGATTCTGTTCAACTGCATTCCTGGATGTGAGCCAGGCCTTTGATAAGGTCTGGCATGAGGGCCTATATTACAAAATTAAAAAAAGTTTGCCATATCATCACCTTCAAATATTAAAATCTTACTTGAATAATAGGCACTTCCTGGTAAAGCAGCAGAACGAGTACACAGATCTATATCCCATCACATCAGGAGTACCTCAGGGTAGTGTATTGGGGCCAGTACTTTATCTAATCTACACATGCGATCTACCAACTACCCGTGTAACAACTGTAGCCACATTCGCAGATGATACAGCAATATTGGCATCACACTCGGATCCAAACAAGGCATCCAGAAATCTCCAATCCAATCTGGACAAAATACAAAGATGGTTGCGAAAATGGCGGATTATGGCAAATGAAACCAAATCAGTTCATATTACCTTCACCTTAAACAAGCCAACATGCCCACCAGTTAAGTTAAACAACCAACAACTTCCTCAGGCTGAGAATGTCAAATATCTTGGCATTCACTTGGATAGGCGTCTGACGTGGAAAAAGCACATACTCACTAAACGGAAGCAGCTCGGCATCAAGTTAAGCCAAATGTACTGGCTGATTGGCAGAAAATCACAGCTTACTCTAGAAAACAAATTAACACTCTACAAAGCAATTCTGAAGCCAATATGGACTTACGGCATACAACTATGGGGTTCATCAGCCAATTCGAACATCGAGATTCTGCAGAGATTTCAGAACAAGGTCATAAGAGTGATGGTCGATGCACCTAGATACATAACAAATGAAGTGATTCAGCGCGATATACCATTATCTTCCGTTAGGGAAACAATTAAAACATTCAGTGCTAAATATAGTGAAAGACTGCTACATCATCCTAACGTATACGCAAACAAACTACTGGTGAGCACAAGTGAAGTTCGCAGATTAAAAAGATACCAACCTACGGACCTAACAAACAGATATAAGTGAAGTGCAAGTGAAACATAAAAACTGAAAGTATTTAAATAGATATTGTTCATTGGAATAATTTTCTTTCATGTTATTGTTACATTGTCAGTTGACACGCCTAATGCCTATCAGGCAAATTGCTGTATTCTTGGAGTTCATAAAAAAAAAAATTTAATTTGTATAATTTTGTAGATTATGCCATCATAATTAATAATTGATATTCAAAATTAAAAAAAAAAAAAAACAGAACGATAAAGACATTATCTAAAGTAAGCACCATAAGCGCCACGCAGATCGCCACCCAAATATCAGGTTTGTTCGTTGGACATCGTACAAGTTGCTCGGAACGGCTTCTAATGTCATGATTAATGTATGCGCAGATTAACGGCAGGTTCCTGGTTTCAGATTATCCTCTTTCCTCTTTCGAGAATTTTTCCGGGAAAAAAAATTTTTGTTCCCACTTTAAAAATATATCTATTTACCTATTTTATTTTCAAATTTTTTTTTTGCTTTTGAAAATTTCGGGGGAGGGGGGTGGCACGTGCCCTCAGGTGCCCCCCCCCTGGCTACGGGCCTGATCGGTGCCGACAATTCCATGTAGTAACAAATGAAAGTGTTCACAGTGTAAGCAGGTAAATAATCGTCGAGAGTGGTTGTCGACGCTGGTATTTATCGGAATGAAGTGTGTACAGTGCAAGCAGTTTTCTAATCAGTGAGATGTATGTGACCACGTTCACAACCAAGGTCGTATTGAAGCAAGCAACCGGTGCTGGCAGATTCAGAACAATGATTTGTTCATTTTTGGTGCCGGTTACCAGCTACAATCGTTAAATAATAATTAGGAATTAGATACATATAATATTTGATTTGGGTATTCTAGTCTAGACGCATGAATTTTCTGGTGGTTTTTGAAGCTCTGTACAACGAAAAACAATATTTTTACTATCCATTTTTTTACCATTTGTTGATTGATATTTTAAGATTACATAACAAATTAACCGAAAAAAAACTCAAAATTTACAAAGCTACGAGCTAGCAAAGTGGGAGGTCTAAAAAAACTGGCGTGCACGATATCTCTAGTTCTAATGAACCGATTTATTTGAAATTTGGTATGAATGTTGTTTATAGATGCCGCTATAGCATGAACCACGATCAGATCAAAATTTTTAATTTTATTATTTTTAAAAAATTCGGAATTGTTAATTAAAGCAAGCTAAAAACAAAATTTTTTTTTAAACGGCCACTATTTTTCAAAAATTTTTTTTTACTTTTCCAAGGTTCATGTTATAGCGGCATCTATAAAGAACATTCACACTAAATTTAAAATAAATCGGTTCCTTAGAACTTGAGATATCGTGCACGCTAAGACACTCTGTTTTTTTGGACCTCCCAGTTTTTCTCCAGTTGGAGTTTGCGTTTGCGGACTTTGAAGTGAACCTCCGTAAGTGTGAGATGTGTTTTTGGTGTACTCGTCGAATTTGAGTAAGTTCTTTTACTTTTTGTTTTGAAACTTCGTGGGGAGACACCTAATTTTGACGATGTTCGATCTGTGTTTTGAGCTGACTGAAAATCTGGTATTGCTTCCGAATTGGTGAATATTTTGTTTTTAAATAATTTACAAAAGTATTGTTTAATTTATAGGGACCGCTAGCTCGCAAATTTTCGACGTTCAATAATTTTCTAACTTTAAATATTTTTAACAACGCAACGTTTAATATTTAATTATTTTGGTTCGACAATTTGCTGCTCGTTCTTAGTTGTGTTTCTCCTAATGATAATAATTGAGACGAGTAGCTGCGACTTTTTGGCGTTTGGTAGCAACTCCCGCTAGGCAGCATACTTCTTGCAGAGATTATTTTTTTGTTTTATCGATATCTTTCCGGAACCTATGACTCTCGCTCTCCGCACCATATCAGCTAGATCAACATCTTGGGGCATCTACAGTAAAAAAAAGCTGGAAGGTCGCCTGGCTTATGGTTAGTGCTGTCAGTTATCGGCTATCACCTTGGGTTGATTTTTGTGCTGAACTTACGGGCACAATTCGTATGAGGGGTCGGAGATTGGGAATTCGGTGGGACCCCGAGGAGGCGAAGGAATTTTTTATTACAAATTATTACAATTCTCAGTAGGCAGAAGAAGCTACGCCATAATAATCTTAAGGTAGTGAGTGAGGTTCAATCCTCAACACTCACTAGTACTGCTCTTATGAACTGCCATTTCGACCCCTTCGAAAACACCTTTTATAATTTGAAGATCTCTCTCTTACTCATTGGTCCATAGGGTTGCGGTACTCTAACTATAAGTGCACTGGCAGTACCTAAAGTGCCATCTCTGTTTCATAATGAAAATTTACTAATATATTACAACTTACAAGTAACTTTAAATATTCTTTAAATCGTTAATCCGAACAACTTACTGCGTGGTTTAAATTCACAGTATACATTTGAATTTACCGGGTTATTAAATATTCATAGTACGCCGCTGTTTAATAGTGTAAAGCACCATCTGTGGGAGGGTAAGATGAGATTTAAGAAAAGAGGGGGTTGTTAGAAATAACCGGCTTGAAAACGTCCCTGCTGCTCGTGACTTCAAAAGTGAACAGACGTATATGCGAAGTGTGAACAAAATTTCTGTAATTTCATATTTAAACTAATATAAATTCATTCTAAATTTAAAGACTGCAAATCAGGTATTTTTATTAAATTGAAATTCTCAAGTAAGTGTATTGATTATTATAATTATATTAACTATAGGTGATTAACCAGGAGGTGACTTGTGACGCTCAAATTAAAAATGGTGGCTTGATTTAATGCATTTGAATTTTCATTTATTTAAGTAATAGTAAATAGGGATGGTTATGGTTTGGTAAAATGGCGGGTGGTTTGGTTTTACAAAATGGCGGTAGGAGACGCTTACATACAATGATGTAACTCATTTGATAATGCAACTGTTTCGAATCAACAGTTTGTATGTGAATTAGAAATAACAATAACATGAGGTTTGCACAGGAGAGTAATGACGTAACCTAGTCCTCTTCAATTTGTGTAGCTGCTTTTATTAGGAAAGTGATGAAGTTTGTTCCTCTGGTCAAGACGACCTTTGTTTGGTTTGGTTTCAGTTTAACTAATGGATGCTAGCAAGAAGAAAGAAAAAAAAATGGAATTGTTAAGTCTCGTAGGAAACACTCAAATTCCTACTGGAATACTGGAACGTAAGACTTATTTATTATTATTATATTTGAATCAATTTTACTTCACCGTCAGCATCACTTTCAAAAAATCACTGGACGGAATTCAATTTTTAAAATGCGCGCCATAACATATGAGGGCGTTGTCGGCGACACCTGCGATGTTGTCAAATGTCAAATTTTTCTAGTGTTGAAAGAGTGGTAGAATCTAGAATGGGGCAATGGGTCGAATATTAATTAGTAATTTAACATTATAACCCTGGTAGTAATATTTGTGAAAAAGAAGCTGATTGTCAAACCGATCATTTCGTATAAATACCATTGCACATTTAATCCTACGGAAGTAGGTTATTAACCGATGGTAGTACCAAATATAGAGGGTAAGTAAAACAATTATTTTTGCTTGAGCATAAATGACTAATTTTCGCAGGAAAATCGATCCATGATATCTGCATTTTATATTATTAAAATTTAAGAAATATATACAAAGCTTGAAAAAATATACAGTAAGACAACCTAATAAAATATATAAATTTTAATCGATCAGAGATAATATGTAGGGTCACCAATCCTGGGTACATAATTTAACCGCAAAGATACTTGGATCGATATGGACAAGATGGAATGTTCAGAAGAATTACACAAAATAAAAAAAGAAATTAAAACGGAAGATATAGAACTGGAAGAATTACATCATTCGGTTGATATTAAAGATGATAACCAGAAGTCATTTTCAGAGGAATTTGAATATGGTACCAAAGAAATTAAAATTGAAGATACGAAGGAAGAGATACACTATTTACATCATTCCGTTGACATTAAGGAAGAGCACACAACAATTCAAACCGGCAAAAAATTGTTTCGGTGTACCCTGTGCAATTATACATGTTCTGTAAAACAATCTCTTAAAAGTCATCTACAAACTCATACGGGGGAAAAACCGTACGAGTGTAAGTTTTGCGATCACAAATGTTCTCGTAAAGAAAGTTTGAAAATCCATATACGAACTCATACGGGGGAAAAACCGTATAAGTGTAATTTTTGTGATTATAAATGTACCGTAAAAGGTTCTCTCAAAAGCCATTTACTAACTCATTCAAACGAGAAACCGTTTAAATGTAGCATTTGCGTTTATGAATGTTTACGTAGAGAACAATTGAACGTTCATGTACGAACTCACGCGAGTGAGAAACCGTACAAGTGCGATCTTTGCGATTATAAATGTTTACGTAGAGAACAATTAAACCTTCATTTACGAACTCATACGGGTGAGAAACCGTATGGGTGCAGCATTTGCGATTATAAATGTTCGCAAAAACAACATTTGAAACGGCATTTACTAACTCATACGGGCGAGAAACCGTATGAATGTAATATTTGCAATTATAAATGTTCACAAAAAGAATATTTAAAATCTCATATACGTAATCATACGGGCGATAAACCCTTTGAATGTAACTTTTGCGATTATAAATGTTCAGTAAAAGCATTTCTCAAAAACCATATACTTAATCATACGGAAGAGAAACCGTATGAATGTAACATTTGCGATTATAAAAGTTCGCATAAAGTATATTTGAAACAACATTTGTTGTCTCATTCGGTCGAGAAACCGTATGAATGTTACATTTGTTTTTATAAATGTTCGCATAAACAACGCCTGAAACATCATATACGGACTCATACGGGCGAGAAACCGTATGAATGTAACATTTGCGACTACAAATGTTCAGTAAAAGCATCTCTCAACAATCATTTACTAACTCATACGGGCGATAAACCGTACGAATGTAACAATTGCGGTTATAAATGTTCGCAAAAACAACGTTTAAGACTTCATTTACTGACTCATACGGACAACAAACCGTATGAATGTAACATTTGCGATTATAAATGTTCAGTAAAAGCATATCTCAAAAACCATTTACGAACCCATACTGGCGACAAACCGTATGAATGTAACATTTGCTATTATAAATGTTCATTAAAAGGACGTTTAAATCGTCATTTGCTAACTCATTCAGTAAAAACTCGGTAAAATTCTCTCATACCGAATATTGTCCCCACTTTGACGCTTATGAATGGATGAACGAATTCCACCTCGAGTAATTTTCTTTCCGACTCGCATGAATGGATTAACGAGATTCCGCAATAACTCGGAAACGGCGCTAGATAATATCGAAAAACAGCAACAAATTTATCCCCGTCACAAAAACCATCCAGCGATTTGTCGTAAGAAGGCAGTGCCGCAGCCAGGATTTTGTTAGGGGGGGGGGGGTCTAAGGGAAGCGAAAAAAAAAAGGCGAAAATTTTTCGGAAAATGGGGCGTGGTCATCTTATTTTCGAGTATAATTATTGTGTTACCACTGTTAAGCAAGGAACAGGTAAGTTGTTTGCAATTTTCGAATAATTTTGCTGAATAACGTACTATTTTTTACGATAAAAATGATTAAAAAAATGTAAAAAAAAATTAATTAAAAAAAAAAGTGTCTGGGGCTTCTGGGGGGGGGGGGGCTATAGCCATCTAAGCCCCCCTTGGCTGTGCCACTGTAAGAAGGCATATGCAAAATATCAGATCAATAGCGCGTAATAATGGCGCAAAAAAAAGGCGGAAGAAAGAGAAAAAAAAATTTACTCTGGTGGAATCTCGTTAATCCATTCATGCGAGTCACATCGAGGACAAAATCCGAGATTATGCCTGTTTAACCATGTTAAACATGAAAATTTTTTATATATTAATGTAAAAATTTAAATGTACGAGTATTATATTAATTACCACCCTGTATAATATGATAAGTAGAGCGCGGAATTATATGCATAGGCAGGGCTGGGCGGTATTTGAAATACATGTTGTATTTTGTATTTCAACACATATTTTCAATGTATTTGTATTTTGTATTTCAAATACATATTTTCATGTATTTTTGATAAGTGTAACTACTTATTGCCTAATGCAAACCATTAAGTAGGTAAACTTATCAGCATTTTTTATAATTAAAATAAATGAAATGTTGAACGCATAATTGACCCCACGCGTGCAACAACTCAGCTAAAATTGTAAATAAAAAGCCACCAATCCACCAAATAAATATAGTCTAAAACCGAACGAATTTTATTCTACAACAGGGCGACTTTCTGAGAAACCAAGCTTAATAATTCGTTGGTGAGGCTGCCAACGCTCCGAAGGCAGCCCAATCTTCAAAATCTCTTCCGAGATTTTGCAATACTCTTAAAAGCTACTTTTTTTTACGAAAAGGATCCGAGATGGCGAAAAAGTGTGAGTCGGAAGGAAAAAAAATAATTACTTGGTGGAATCTCGTTAATCCATTCGTGCGCGTCGATGTCAGGGCAATACTCGCAAAACTCCCGGCTAGCCCCCACGTTTGAGTGCAATTAATAATATGTATAATATCTTGTATTTATGCATAAATTGTATGACCCAAACCAGATATCGGGTTCCCTATTGCATATCATCCTGTCTGTAATAATAATGTAGTCATTATATTCTATTTTTTTTCATTATTCACAAGTCTTTAAATAATAGTTGCTGTATTTTTATTTTTGTAACAAAACTGTTTCTAGAAGTTCCCATGATACTAGTGTCTAATTTTGCACAAAACTCAGCATCAAAATATTGGTTTATGCAGAACTTCTTGTTCGAATGCGTTTGACGCGTTCTAGTGAGAAATTGTAGTACAATTTTAAATAAATAGATGACTCGATTTCATAAGTTCAAGTGTACTCTAATATAGTCTTAGTGTTAGCCTTTACACGCCTGTCGTATCTCGCCGAGTGCGGGCTTTCCAGTCAGGGATGTTTTTAGCTAGTTAAGCGCCAGCCAAGACGGCCCGGAGCGCAGCGGAGAGCTGCGTAGGGTCAGTTTTGGCTGGCGCAACTACGGCAAATCACAGATCCACAGTAAATTTAAATAATTTGGCTCCTCCCACTAATATATGCATGCAATTTTATATGTAAAAATTTCGATTATTAAATGTTGTTTCTTCGAAAACGAATGGATAATTCGCAAATTTTTTTAATACATTCACCTAAAAAATTGTAATCTTTCCAATGGTATATAGGAAAAATTGAAATCCATGGTACAGATTGACTGACAGATCTTTTCAGAACTTTTTAAGTTAACACATTTAAGTTAAGTTACACAAGTAAAGTTAATCCTCTCTCTTAATTTTCTTTCTAATTCATCGTCTGACGATGCCATAGTATGGTGAAAACGTTTGCGAATTTATACTTACAGTGTATTTTACATGTGTTAACTTAAAAACATTTTAGTTCTGAAAAGTGTTTATTGCATTTTTTTTGGGTTTTCTAAAATATTGATATGAATAATATCGAGTTACACTACTTAAACCACGTATCAATCGATTATAGGTATGACATTCTGGTACAAGGAGTAATAAACTGAAACCAACTCACTCAATAATGCAGCAATTTGAGATACCACACACCAAGATTAATATAGGTCAAATCAAATCATTGATTCAAGTACACAATGCCCTAACTAATATGATTGTCTCATTTCCTAATGAAGACTGGCTATACGGATAAAATCTGGATTGGATTGCATCAACAGATCAGTACAAACCTCCTATTATTATTACCTCCAAATCACATAGAAACAACTGCTTTGAAAGAGTTACATTACTAAATAAGTAACATCATTGTATGCAAGCGTTACCTACTCCATTTTGATACAACCAAAAAAAAAACTTTTATTTAAAAAAAAAGTTATAGAACAAACGCTGTAGGTAATTTGATACTGGTAATATTTGTCATATTGAACATTTACCTATTTCATTGCGTTTCGAAGTTATGATGGATTATGTTTTACCGCTTCAAGTAAACCCCTCGTTCCCCCCTTGCGATTTTATTCATCTTCAATATTCAATAACACGCACATATATACAGACATTTTTCAAAAATAATAGAAATGGTGTAAGGGAACCTCAACACATAAAAATTTTTTAAAAAATGGGGGGTCAGTTTTTTTTCAATTTCAGATTACAATACTTTCCTTACTAAGGAGTTCGGGAAGTAAAAATCAAAATTGATGTTTGAAACACTACAATTATATGTTAAAAATGAAATTTTTATATAAATAAAGAAATTTAAAAAAATATGCATCTCTCTTGTTTGAATATTTAAAAAAGTATGGTTATGTTGCATTTTTGAGGTTATTATCCCACTATAAAAATTGTAGTGGGAGAAGTACCGGTGGTGACCGTGAACAACTATAACCTGTTGCTTGCTTCACTTCTTGTGTAGTCAGATGTTTCTCGCCTTGGTAGCGTGAAAGTAAAAAGGAAGAAGCTGATTGTCAAATCAATATTCTTAGCACAGGAGCAGATTATAGTACTAAAAACATACTGTGGTAAGTAAAATAACTATTTTTTGCTTAAACAAAAGATAAATCACTAATTTCTCATAGGAACATTTCAGGTATTGAATTGTTTCAACCTTGGTTTTGTGTAATTAATCGATCTTATTTGGAACGATATGGACCATTTAAAGGAAGAAATTAAAACGGAAGATATTGAACTAGCAGAATTACATCATTCAATTGACATTAAAGAAGATATTTCTTCTGGAGAACACACAATAATACCAACCTGCAAGAAATTATTTTGGTGCAACAATTGCAACTATAAAAGTTCTGTAAAACAACGTTTAAGACTTCATTTACTGACTCATTCGGACAACAAACCGTATGAATGTACCATTTGCGATTATAAATGTTCAGTAAAAAGATATCTCAAAAACCATTTACGAACCCATACGGGCGAGAAACCGTATCAATGTAGTTTTTGCGACTATAAATGTTCACAAAAAGGACAATTAAATCGGCACTCTCGAAGTCACACGAGCGAAAAACCATACAAGTGTTTTATTTGCGATTATGAAACTTTTCTGGAAAGAACTTTAAAAATTCACTTATCAACTCATACGGGTGAAAAACGGTACGAATGTAACATTTGCGATTATAAATGTTCAGTGAAAGGACAATTAAATCGACACTTACGAACTCATACTGGTGAGAAACCGTATAAGTGTAAATTTTGTAATTCTACATTTTTACGAAAATCACATTTAAGCCTTCATTTACGAACTCATACGGGCGAAAAACCGTATGAATGTAATATTTGCGATTATAGATGTTCATTAAAATATACTCTCAAAATCCACTTACAAACTCATTCGGGCGAGAAGCCGTACGTGTGCCAAATTTGCGCCTATAAATTTTCACGAAAAATACTTTTAAAACATCATTTACTAAATCATACGGGTGAAAAACCGTATCAATGTTACAATTGCGATTATAAATGTTCAATGAAACGACAATTAAAGCGTCATATACTAGCAAATCATACGGGAAAGAAATCGTATGAATGTAAACTTTGAGGTAAACATCGCTTCTAAACATCGCTTAGTGTGTTTTGGCGTACCTAGGAGGGGGTGGTATTTTGCTCCTTTTTGTATTTTTTTTTGTATTTTTTTTTTCTTATTAAATTTTAATTTTTAATTTTTTTGTATAAAATAATTTTTTCATATATTTATGTGTAGTAATATTTATATGAAGGGAGGAGGTAGGGGCGCTAAATTTTAAGTGATACTAGCGTACCTATGGGGTGCGGTAGGAGCGGGCGGCACATTTTTAATGGCGGCATTTTGCTTCTTTTGCTACAAAAATATTTTTACAAAAAAAAATATTAATAAAAAAATAAATTCTTTTTATAAAAAAAATTTTAAAAATGAGGGGGGGAGGCGCAAATTTTAAGATCGCCCCGGGCGGTAAATGCTCTAGATACGCCAGTGGTTAAGTTAAATTTGAATTAACATAAATATTGTTCTGACATATAATTTATGCTATATTTTGAATATTTTCTATAATATGAATAAATAATTTCAAAAAATGTTAAAATATTGTTTTTTTCGTTTTTATGAAACCCTTTCATTAAAAAATTAAACTTCACTTAACGGTTTTTGAATTACAATTGACGATTTCTGAATTATAATATAACTGAATATCAGTTTACAAATCTGAACTACAATTAACGATTTCTGAATATCAGTCGTCTAACGGGCAAAATCGCCCTTAAGATAGGATGCGTCGAAAAAAAAGGGAATAGGGGTCTCGGTTATCTGGAAGGCCGCCAGCTCAAAGTCGGCGAGGTCGTGGATCGCTACAAAATCAAGGACATCCAGCAACCGAGTTCCACAAAAGACTAAATCGAGAAAGTCGAAATCGAGAGGGCGCCACTGGAGCGGATGAGAATCGAAGACTTACCTTACTTGGAGGCTTTGCTCGAGATTCGAACTCCAACCTAACGGTAGTTTCGTAATAAGAAAACAAAAAAATGGGCGTAACACATGAATTTAATTATAGTGTTAATTGTAGTTCTTCAAGGTGAAGTGATGACGTGCTGACGCAGTTGTCTACAATTAGTGCTGACTGGAAAGGCGGGATAGTCAACGGAAAGTTCCTTCAGCTAACAACGGAATTACTAAACCAAATTATCCAGTTGGGAAGTCGGACTCAAATCGGGATTTGTGGTATTTTCAAAATCAACCTTCACTCATAATCGGTCACCACGGACCATCGGCAACAAACGGCCAAATAAAACTTGAACTTACTATTTTTGAAAGGGGGGGCTCTAATCTGCACAAGGCGGGAGCAATGTTGAATGCCAACAAGCATTTCAACCACGAAACACGAAACTTAAACGTAAAATTTCCTCAGAAATTGTCAAGTAGCGAAGGCACCACTAAATTTTCCATAACGAATGGGTGTTGTGAATACAACCCATCCGGAGTTACAGATGTTGGGAGACTGACGTAACGCGGGAACGTGTAACTAACCAAGTCAGATCTACTGACCTCTACTGAAAATGGCGATGACTAAAAAAATGAACTAAACGTAAAACTATTGAAACTATTAATTACCAGAGGGGGTTTAAACGCGCAAATTGAATTTAAATTAAATAAAACGGAATTAACTAAACTAAAAATTTCAAACGAAGGTTACAGTCGACAAATCTGAATTACAATTCACGTTTTCTGAATATCAGTTGTCAAATCGGAGTTATATTTGACGATTTCTGAATATCAACAACTGGCAAATCTGAATTACAGTTGACGATTTCTGAATTACTGGTAGAATAGATGTAGCAATGCCGCAAGATCTTGAGTGTTCACAATGGATCTTATTTTGCAAGTTACTCAGTGACTTTATAAGGTCTCTTTTGAGTTTTGCCAGCTGATCAGTAGGGATCGGATTTTAACGCATTTGCGTTTGTTATTTTGCATACAGGCAGGTGAAAATTTTTAAAAGGGAAATTTGTTTTACGCCTTTCTGGGTCGTTTTATATTTTGCCTATAAATGCATATTTTGGGTTTCAGTGCATATTTGGCTGTTTATTGCCTATAAATGCTTATTTGCTAATGTTGGCATATATTTTGCATATTTAGCAAATTAAATGATAAATTTTTGGGGTTTTGCAACGGTTTGAAACGATTTAAGTGTTTTTTTAGCGCATATTTAAGTGCTTACTTCGAAGATTTTAGAGCATATTTTCAAAGTTTTGCGTGCCTATAAATCCGGATCCTACTGATCAGTGAGCTCGTCCGCACAATGTTCTCATAATGATTAAAACTTACAATCATATTCATTGAATTCGATTACACGACACTAGTAAAGCTTTTTCTGGCCTTTGAAAGCTGAACCACAATAAAGAACGACATAATTCCAAACCGTTATTTTAGACAGCTTAATTTTTGGTGGCGTTTGCAAGAATGCGTGTGTTAATTCCGTTGGGTTTCACAAAATGTTTTACCGTACCTTCTGTCGTTGACCATCTTCCCCACCCACATAATTCCTAGTGGTAGTTCATCCTTTGGTTGCGTTCAGTGTATCATAGAATGTCGAGCGCTGTAAAGCCATATTTCCAAAGTAATAAGTGAGTATTTGATGGTAATTTCACATGATTTAAAATAGTTCATTAAGCGCTAAATACAAATTACGTTTATAACATTACAGCCTGAAAGACCTTTTTCGCTCCCCATTGTACTGGACTGCTTTAAACTAAGTATAGAATGGAGAGACTTTGGATGTTGTTCTCTCGATGGGCTCCACCAACTGGGAAGCGGGCAACCGCGATTCAAATCCTGGTCTCATCAAATACACTGATGTGATCTAAAGTCCAAAATATATTTGTGGGCTATGGGGAAGGCAATGGGAAACCACCCCATTAAATAAATTCCCAAATACGTCCCCTTGAACTTAGCCAAGTTTCGACCATGACTCCTCAGCAAAGAAGAGACTACCGTTAAATAGAAATGTATGACTTCTCTATGACTTCAACAATATTAAATTCAAAAACTAAACCACATATGAAAATAGTAACATTAAGCCGGTAAGTGGAATTGCCAGGCCTTGTGCAGAAATTCGTAAATACGTCGGTTCCTCGAACCCAAACCCCTTCGAATGGCCAAAATTTGCAACATGCGAAGTACAAAACGATGGATACCAAAAAATAGCGGCGGGCCGTCAGTGGAGGCTTCGCCTATGAATTATTAATTAAATTAATGAAATTTGCAAAAAAGTGAGAACGTAAAGATAGATACTCCTTCAACACTTATTCAAGAAGTAATACATGGCTACCGCAAAAGTAGAATCCTCGGCCTAGCACCTACATGGAAATGATGGAGTCATCACATGGACCGCAAGGATTTACTGTACTACGTAGGTAGCGATGATTTCGAGATAACTCCGATTACCCAAATTAAACCGTAGAAGAGTATGCATCAAGAGATTAATATGCACTGGGGGGGTATTCCGTACCCCCCTCCCCAGACCCCCCGGTTTAAGCAGCCGTACAGTTTATCTATGGATTAACATTTTATTTAGTTTCAATTGTATCAGATTGGTAAACCCTGTAATAGATGATTGTGACAATCATTGATTCAGGAAAACCGAAGGTTCTACGTGACCCCCGAAGCACGGAGACGGTCATAAGGATGTTTAAATGATGGGCAAGCGACATGATACTTAAAACTTTTAGGAGTAAAAGAAGTAAATAATCTCTTTCAATTTATTTACTCCTCTTATTCCTTTTTATTTATTTCAATGCATAGCTATAAAAAAAAACAGGCTGGGACTGGCGGAAGCGCTCGAAAGTAAACTTAAATGCAAATCAAAAATTGGAACCGTAAAGCTGCATAAAACGAAAAATATCATACTTGAGGAAAATCGCACCATTCTAATTTTCTCATCAATCGGCATAGGAAACCGAAAAATTTTTTGGTTAAATTCAAACTTTCATTTTCATAAAATCATTGATTCAAGTACACAATGCCCTAACTAATGTGATTGTTTCATTTCCTAATGAAGACTGGCTATACTGATAAAATCTGGATTTGATTGCATCAACAGATCAGTACAAACCTCATAATTATTATTATTACCTGTAAATCACATACAAACTACTGGTTCGAAAAAAACTAAAGGATTGTGGTCGGTCTCAATTTTGAATCTCCTTCCGTAGAGGTACGGTCTGAAATGTTTTGTCCCATCCATTATCGCTAAAAATTCTTTCTCGATCGTGCTGTAGTTCTTTTCTGCAGAGTTGAACGTTCCGGAATAATATCCTACAGGTTTGTTATTTTGGCTAAGCACGGCTCCGATTGCTACATTTGATGCATCTGTGGTTAATTTAAAAAGTTTATTAAAGTCGGGATATGTCAGCATGGGTGTGTTGATCAACAATTCTTTGCATAAGTTGAATGATTCCTTGTAATCAGTGTTATTTATGTCTATTTTCGTATCTTTTCAAAGGCATTTCGTCATAGGTGACGCTATTTTGGCAAAGTTCGAAATGAACCGCCTGTAATAACCTACGACTCCTAGAAATGATTTGATTTCTTTTGTTGTTTTAGGTATTGGATATTTTTGTATGGCCGTGATTTTAGAGGGGTTTGGTTTTATTCCCTCAGGAGTGATGACATGTCCTAAGAATGCGACTTCTTTGCATAGGAATTCTGACTTATCCAATTGTATTTTGAGATTCACTTCTCTTAATCGAATATTTTATTGATATGAATTAAATGATCATGCAGTGATTTGGAGAATATTACCACGAGGTCCATATAAATGAAACAAAATTTGTATAAGTAATCCTTGAGGACAAGGTCCATCATTTGCTGGAATGAAGCTGGAGCATTCTTCAAGCCGAAAGGCATTCTTAAATATTCATAGTGACCGTTGTTCACAGTAAATGCTGTTTTTTCGATTGATTTGGGATCCATTTCAATTTGGTGGAAACCTTGAGCTAGATCTAATGTGGTGAAATAAACGCATTTCCCGAGATTATCTAGAATTTCTTCAATTCTAGGTAGGGGGTACTTATCTTCGATAGTGTTTTCATTTAATTTTCTATAGTCAATCACCATTCTATATTTCTTTTGGTTGCTAGCATCCATCTTCTTCGGTACTATCCAAACCGGTGAGCTATATAGAGACATAGAAGGCCTAATGATCTTGTTGTCTAGTAGTTTTTGTATTTGGTTTTGTATTTCGATCTGCATCGATCTTGGATGCCTGAAAGATTTGGTAAAAATTGGATGTTCATCCATTACTCGAATTTCATGTTTGACTTGGTTCGTAAAGCTCAGGTCGGTATTTTCGTAATAAAATACATCGCGGTATTTTAGACGCAGTTGTATAATTTCTTTCTTTTCTTCGTCGTTGAGGTGATTGGTTCGAATGAGTTCGTGAACTTTTGGAAATGATTTAATGGTGAGCATTTTAGGTTGCTGAATATCTAAATATTAGATATTTATATATATTTATATACGATATTTGGACTACTTTTTGTATATTTTGACTCGCGTTCATTTTGTACGGGTTAAATCTACTATTATTTTTATTATTACCTTTAAAATTTACGCTAGTATTTGATAACGATGAGGTATCAGTAGTTTCCTCGAATAATTCAATTTCTACGTCGCTTTCGGACATAGAAACACAATAATAACAAATATTAAAAAGGATTCAAAAACTTACAGCAATAGGAGATGATGAATGGTCATTCTCGATCTCAAGTTTGATTTTTCGTCTTAGATGACTTCTTGATAATGTGGTAAGTTCGTGGATAGCTTCTGAAGTGTTGAGACACGCCAAGTTCGGTTTTCTCTAGGTCTGTACCAAGTGGAAATGTTCAGCTGTACTGGATTTTCCTGGTTTTCTTGCCAAATAAGATGTACCGTGTAACAATTTTTTGTCAATTGTTGCGCGATCCCTTGACGACGATTTTTAGTACGCCTATGTTTAGTAAGGCATGCGCAAGGGATCGTAGAGGGCGCGTACTTGAGCTGCGTTTCGGGATTCTAAAGCGCACTGCGAGTGAGATAAGACGTGTTTAGTTTCGTAGGGCTGAAGATTATTCAGATAGGGCCGAATATTTATAAAGAGTAAGCCTGAGGAAGAAATCGTTCAGCGAGGTTTGGATTACGAAACCGTAAAGCATTAGTAACTTAGTTAACATCGGAAACCTTAATTGTGGGATTTGTACCGTGGCGCTGATAACTCAAACTGCCAATATTTGCAAGCAACATTGAATGTTCGATTTGGAAACGGTTGGTGGCCGTATGTTGCATCTTTCTGATTTTTACTTACCATCGACGACTACTGGAAGGAGTCAGTTTCTGTGCTAAGTTCAAGTGTTTAGTAGTGAAATTCTTGTTTGTGCGACGCAACGAATTCTGCAAGCAGCTTCTAAATCGAGCCGAGTTTTTTTCAACTGCAGTAGCCAGGGAAGTCATCGAGTCAAGAGCTTGTGTGGGTTTGCGGTTGCAGTACATTACTGGTAAACAAGCTTCTGTCGAATTACCACTTTGTAAACGAACCAGGCCTTGGTAAGTGTTTTTTTGATTTACCGAGGTCTTTACTGCAATTGCGGAAACGTGTAGTTTTGCATCGGCTGGCGACGTGGATGTTTCCCTATTTGTGGCGAACGATTCAAATTGTAATTAAATTGGAAATTGTTGTATTCAGTTTAATCATCATTATAGAGTTAATTGTTGAAAGAGTTTTATTTTGTTCGAAGGAAGCAAATTCTTATTTTTCAGAACCGACGATCTTGCCTCCGCATTTAAGAGTTGGTTTTCCATCTGGGTTTCACCACATTTATATAATACTGGGGAATACCTATCCCAGGTGTGGTGAGCAAGGTATTTTTTTCACAAAAAATACCGAAATTGCTACAACCGATACTCGTGAGACTATCCTGTTCGCAGAGCCAGTTAAATTCGGAATGAATTTATTTAAATTTAAAAAAAGATTTATTTAAATTGCGAGTACAATAGTTACAAGCTTAAAGCCTAAAGAACTACTAACTAACTTATCTGGGTTGACATCTCTTTTTATAACTTTTGAACAAGATTAAAATGTTTACAAATTAGAGCTTCTACAGAAAGATGAAATGTTTATTTAGTTTTTTTAGTGCAGATGCAATCAATGGTCTTCCTGTGTGAAGTGTTCTTACGGTCATGTAACTATAAATTCAAAAAAGTATGGTTAGGTTGAATTTTTGAGGTTATGTAAAAATTGTAGTGGGAGAAGTACACCGTGAAGTATCAGTCGTAGCCGTAAACAATAAGCGATTGCTTGCTTCACTACTTGTTGTGCAATCAGATTTTTCTTATCTTGATAGCGTGACAGTTGACAGGAAGAACTCGATTGTCAAATCAATATTTCAGGTAAAAATCCATTGCAGATTTAATCGTGCTCGTAATCATAGGTTATTACTAAATTATAGTTGTAAAAGAAATCTCATAAAAACATTGCAGGGATTGGACCAACGATATGGACCAGGTGGGATGTTTAGAAGAATTACAAAATTTAAAGGAAGAAATTAAAACGGAAGATATTGAACTAGAAGAATTACATCATTCCATTGACATTAAAGAAGATATTTCTTCAGGAGAACCCACAATAATTCCATCCGGCAAGAAATCATTTTGGTGCAACAACTGCAACTTTAAAAGTTCTGTAAAACAATTGCTGAGAGTTCATTTACGAACTCATACTGGCGAGAAACCGTATGAATGTAATATTTGCGATTATAGAAGTTCATTAAAATTTACTCTGAAAAAACACTTACAAACTCATTCGGGCGAGAAACCGTACGTGTGCCAAATTTGCGCGTATAAATTTTCGCAAAAACATCATTTAAAACGTCATTTACTCACTCATACGGGTAAGAAACCGTATGAATGTAAGTTTTGTGAATATAAATGTTCAGTAAACGCATATCTAAAAAGCCATTTACGAACTCATACGGGCGACAAACCGTATCAATGTAACATTTGTGACTATAAATGTTCACAAAAAGGACAATTAAACCTTCATTTACGAACGCATACGGACGAGAAACCGTATGAATGTAATATTTGCGATTATAGATGTTCATTAAAATTTTCTCTCAAAAACCACTTACAAACTCATTCGGGCGAGAAGCCGTACGTGTGCCAAATTTGCGCCTATAAATTCTCGCAAAAACAACATTTAAATCGTCATTTACTGACTCATACGGGTAAGAAACCGTATGAATGTACGATTTGCGAATATAAATGTTCAGTAAAGGCATATCTCCAAAACCATTTACGAACTCATACGGGCGACAAACCGTATCAATGTAACTTTTGCGATTATAAATGTTCACAAAAAGGACAATTAAATCGGCATTCTCGAAGTCATACAGGCGAGAAACCATACAAGTGTTTCATTTGCGATTATGAAACTTCTCTGAAAGAATCTTTAAAAATTCACTTAACAACTCATACGGGTGAAAAACGGTATGAATGTAACATATGCGATTATAAATGTTCAGCGAAAGGACAATTAAATCGACATTTACGAACTCATGCTGGTGCAAACCGTACAAGTGTAAATTTTGTGATTCTCAATTTTCACGAAAATCACATCTAAACCTTCATTTACGAACGCATACGGGCGGGAAAACGTATGAATGTAATATTTACGGTAATATATTTTCACGAAGAGAATATTCTAAACGAAAAGGAGTCAAACTCGGAATGACAGACAATAAACTGGAAACTCGGTATACATTTTCATTTTGACGTTCTAAAAGTTGTCTCAAAAGTCGCATCAAATCTTGTGTCTGCGTGGTAAGTTATTCAAGGTCAAATGTCGCAAAAATCGGTTTTTCTCGTTTATCTCGGTTTCTATAGCTCAAATTATGTTAAGATCTCTTATAAAAATTTTAGAGCATAAAATTTTCGACAAATTTTGTTCCAAACATTTTTTAATGCACTCAACCGTTTTTGAGATATTGACGGTCGTACAATTTTAAAAATTATGGCTAATTTGTGTTTTATTTGTGAAAAGTCACTATCAGAAGAATTGTAATTGTTAGTTGTAATTAATTGAATTATGTAATCATGCATTGTTAACTGATTGAATTATTGTAATAATAAAAATTTTAATTTTTTTTAGTTTTAATTTTAAAAGTTTGATTTCATTCATCCTGTATATTCGTTCCGTCACATAGAAAAACGTAAAATTTCTTAAAATACTACCACGTTCGGTCATTGTAAATTTCTTCAAAAACTCATAAACTTGTTGGTCATTGCGAATTTCTAGAAAAATTACCCCTCATGACAACCCGGATATGCTGATGTCAACATCACGAAATTCCAACAGTGACGAGTGAACTGTTGGTCAAGGTCTACCGACTTTTATATGGCCTCTGACATCGGATCACGACCTCAGTCTTGAAAGAGTCCCGACGTCGATTTTCATTAAATTAACAACTAAGACTCCGTTCCGGTATTTTTTTTTAAATAACGCTTAGTACGGATAGGAACGTAAAACTTACAGTTTAAGTATGTCAATTGATTTTGGTGAATTTACGCTGGAAATATAGGCTTGTACGCGTTGGGACTCTCTCTCGCGCTAAGCCTTGCCGGCAATTCATCTGTTGCGCGGTTGTGCGTTGCCCGTTGCGCCTAAAAGTGCCGTAACATGCTCTCGTAGCATCGCGGGATGTACTACGCTGACGGGGGGAGGGTAAATGAATGGGCTCAACTCAAAGTTAACAAAATATAACAAAAGAACCTTCGTATAAGCCGGACCCACCTGTATGAAGAGCAACGCAGAGAGAACTACAACTTACATAAATGTTATTGGGAAAAATTAATGAAAACAACATAAACATCAGAACAAACATAATAAAATAATTAATATAATATAAAAACAAGTAAACAGTAATCAGTATACAAATATGAAGTGGTTCCCAACATGTTGTAGGTGGTGATTGCTGATACGAATGTTCCAGGTAACCATCAAAACGGCAAGCTAACCGCAGTAAATATTTGCGATGGTCAGATTCCAATGATGTACTACCCATATACCACCACACCAGCAGTAAGGCGTAAAGCCTACCGCGGTTCAAATCCTGGGCGCGGCGATTACACTGCTGTAATCTAAAGCCCAAAATATATCTGTCGGCAATGGGAAACCAACCCATTAATTACATTCCCAAGTACGTCATCTTGGCCTCAGCCAAGTTTTGAACACGACTCCTCTGCAAAGAGGAAAAACCAAGAAAAAGAAGAGGCTACCGTTACATAGAAATGTATGACTTCAACAATATTAAATTCGAAAATTAAACTGCATAAGAAAGTAGTAACGATAAGCCTCGGTAGCCTCGAACCCAAACTCCTCCGAATGGCCAAAATTCGCAACATGCGAAGTACGAAACGATGGATAACCAAAAACAAAGGCGACTCGTCAGAGAAGGCTTAGTCTTTCCAGAAATTCTTAACCATGAATTGAACTAATAAAATTTTCAAACAGGTGAAAACGTCAATTTTCCATTGTGGGAACTATCAAAAGAACGATACTCCTTCCACAACACTTATCCAAAAAGTAACGCCAGGCTACCAACTACAGCCTAGCACCAGCGACGGCGCCAGAATTTTTGAAATGGGTGGGCACAAATTGGGCCCAATATATTTGGGGTGGGCAGAAGCACACGAAATTTATAAATAAACTCAAAAAATACATTATTGAAATAAGTACCTAAAAAATTTGGGTGGGCAAGTGCTCACCCTGGTTCACCCCTGGCGCCGTCACTGCCTAGCACCTACATGGAAATGATGTAGTCATCACATGGACCGCAAGGATTTACTGTACTACTGATGATTTCGAGATAACTCCGATTAAACCATTGATGAGCATAAATCAAGAGATTAAGCTGAACTGGGGGGTATTCCATACCCCCCAGACCCCCCGGTCTCAAAAACTATCAATTTTTGTTCATGATTTGTGATCAAAATTATTAAGTAGTATGAACCTTATTTGTGTTGGGAAATTAGGAGATCTTAGGAATACAACATCCTTTTTGCTTTTTCAACTTTTTCGAAAGAAAATCTTGAAGCCGTCTAGGACAAACTCTCAAGAAATCGAGAGAGAGTTTTTTAAAAACCAGATTTCTGAACAGCAACGTAGCGCAAAACCTGGGTTCGTTAATTCATAATTCTACGAAAATACAAACTCACACGTAGTGTAGCTCCAGACATCCCCCTTCATCACAAATGCACGGCTGCAGGAAGACTCCATCATGGAGTCCATCGAAGAATTTATCCGTTACTCGGCGGAAAAATGATACAACCTGAAGTCCTCCAAAAACTCACTAATCCAAGGAATTGGAAACTACTATCTTGCAGATTATCTGAGGTATAAAAGGTCCAGGTGGATCTTGCAGCCATAAAATCCCTAACCGTCTCCCAAAACTCAAGAAGCAGAAAACGGCCATCCTCTAACGGTACGTGACAATTGGGCGCCGACGATAGGGCGCCATACGTTTGGATGCCAGATGCCAACATTTGGGTTCCGCCGTTTGGTCGCCGGACGTTTGGGCGCCGGACGCTTGGGCTCCGCCGTTTGGGCGCCTGGACATTTGGACACTGGGCGTCCCAATGTATTACATTTATTATAAATCTTAATCAATATATATGATACGGTCAATGACGTAAATTGGGCATTGATGTCAATGGCCGGACAATGACGTCAGTGCCCATTTATGTTGGCCATTAACGTCATTGACCGGCCATTGACGTCAACGCCCGGTAATGGTGGGCAATGATGTAAATATTTTCATATGATTGTAATATTTACGTCTTTGGCCGGTCAATGACGTTAATGGCCAACATGGATTGGACAATGATGATATTATAGAATAATTACTATAAGGAACAGCAAAATGGAGATGTACTTCAACCCGGGACAATTATTTGTCGTGCACGCATTTTTCCGTGTAAACGACAGCAACTCGGCCCTTTTCAAGGCCTCATAAGTGTACAGAGATTTTTATTTAATTTAGACAAACGATCATTGTAGGGTGGATTCATGATTTGTCGTGTTTACGTCAGCCAAAGCAGCCCGGAGGAAAAATTAATTAAATTTAATTAATTCGTTTTACGGTGGATCCGTGATTTGCTGTAGTTGCGCCAGCCAAAACTGAAAGAGTGATAGAATATAGAATCTGTAGAGTAGTAATTTCATCATAGTCCACTTTGTATTGAACATTAACGTCATTGCCCGGGCAATGATGTAAAAATCACATATGCAATTTTAAATGTCAACATTGCCCAAAATGCATGGTCATTGACATCATTGGCCGGCCAATAACATTAATGCCCAACTAAGCTGGGCTTTGACGTTATTGTCCGGCCATTGACGTTAATGACCGAATGGTTAACATTGACCGTAACATATATAAAAGAGACATGAAATTGAAATCAGAACGAGGCCGGGTCGTCAGCTAGTTCATTGTATTATAAATTTTAACCCCTGTATTCATTAAATTGAATTGAAAATTTTTTCATGACTTCATGGTTTCACTTCTATTAGGGTGCGTCCATAAATTACGTGTGCCGTTTAGGGGGGGGGAGGGGGTCGAACAAAATCTCACCCAATCTCACGTGGGGGAGAGAGAGGGTTTCGGCAAATATCATGTAATTTTTTTGTCTTAATTAGTCCTAAATAAAAATAATTAAGCAAATTATGTTTTTTTTAATAAATCCAACGCAATCAAGCACAGATTAACGTATTTATACTAAAACTACGCATGTAAAAATCTCACGTGAGATTAGGAGGAGGGAGGGGGTCGAGCCCTCACGACATCTAACCGAGGGGGGCGGGGGGTCTAAAAATCGCCAAAATCACCTCGCGTAATTAATGGACGCCCCCTTACTGGCGTTATGACCAATATTTGTCTTGTAGTATGCATTTAGTGTAGTGCGCGAGGGAGTAGTCCTTTGGTACGTCAAAAAGATTCTGTTGCACTTCAGTTGTAACTTTGATGGTACCTTTGTGGGTGGACATAAACTTCTCGAAATTGGATTCCTGGTACTGACCTATGGATCTGTTGGCTATCGTTCTAACATCAGCTTCATCTGCGGAGTCACTGTTGTTGTCACCGGCGTAAGGGGCTAATCGGTTGACATGCACCACTTTTAGTTTTCCCCTTGGTAGCCTTCGGATTCGATATACGACATCGTTGATCCTGTTCACGATTTCATATGGGCCTTCCCACTGCCTTTGCAATTTAGGCGACAAAGCCACACCAGGTCCCCTGGTTGAAAACCGCCTTCTCTTGCCTTGATGTCATACTGACTTTTCATCCGATCGCTGGCCAGTTTGATATTGTTCCGGACGTTTTCGTGGATGTTATGCATCTTCTTCCTCAGCTTGCCAACGTAGTCATCCCCGGCAACTTCTTCTCCAGGTTTGCTTCCAAACTGAAGGTCGCATGGCAAGCGTACTTCACGTCCAAACATTATACAAGCTGGCGTTTGTCCGGTGGTTTCGTGAACGGATGACCGGTAACTCATCAGGAACAGATGTAAATATTGGTCCCAGTCTCGCTGATGTTCTGAGACTACCTTAGCAAGGTACCTTCCCATTTTTCGGTTCATCCGTTCCACCATGCCATCTGATTGAGGATGAAGAGGTGTTGTTCTGGTCTTGTTAATGCCCAACATTCGGCATACGTTCTGGAACAAAGCCGACTCAAAATTTCAACCTTGATCGGAGTGTAGCTCCAGAGGAACTCCAAATCGGCAAAAGAGCTCTTTCACCAGTACGTCCGCGACAGTAACAGCCTTTTGGTTAGGTATTGCATAGGCTTCGGTCCATTTAGTGAAATAATCCATTGCTACCAGAATGTACTTGTTACCATCGTCGGTTTCAGGAAATGGTCCCGCGATGTCGATTGCTACCCTCTCAAATGGAGAGATTATACGGCCTCATGGGTGCCTTGCGCCTTCCCAATGGTCCGTTTTTCGAAGCACATAACGTGCACTTACGGCACCACTCCTTGATGTCTTCTTTACAGTTTACCCAATAGAACCTTTCCCTAACATTCCCTAGGATTTTCTTTATGCCGAAATGTCCTCCGGAAGTTCCATCATGCAAATGCTGCAACACCTCTAACACTCGGCTTCTTGGCACTACCAACTGAAGTTTACTCTCAGTGCCATCGTCGTTCTCTAGGGATCGTTTTAAAAGACCGTCTTCTAGTTTCAAGGAGTCCCACTGGGCCCAATAGGCTTTGACGACACTATTTAAGGGGCTCACTTCTTCCCAAGTTGGCCGTTGTCCTTCGACTTTCCAGTCCAAAATAAATTTCAAGTCAGGATCGTTTTTTTGCTTTCGAAGTAACTGTTCAGGTTGCCAGTTGTCGTCGGTAACAGTTGTTCTTTGGAGAAGGTTGACCTTTTCTTCCAGCCGCGAACAATGGTTACAGTTTGTTGGACATAGCCTTCGAGACAAGGCGTCTGCGTTGCGATGACTTGTTCCTGCACGATGTTCCGCGTCGAAGTCATATTCCTGCAATCGCTCAATCCATCTTGCCACTTGTCCTTCTGGATTTCGAAACTGTAGAAGCCATTTTAGGGCGGCATGGTCCGTTCTCAATTAAAATTTCCGTCAGTACAAATACTTGTAAAAGTGTTCCGCGGACTTGACAACGGCTAACAGCTCTCTTCTGGTCACGCAGTAATTTCTTTCAGGCTTTGACAAAACCTTGCTGAAATACCCTATAACTTTTTCTTGTCCATTTTGAATTTGTGAAAGGACGCCTCCTGTGGCCATGTTGCTTGCATCGGTATCCAACACAAATTTGCCGTCTACTTGGGGATAGCTCAAAACGGGCGCAGTGACTAAGGTTTGTTTCAGCTGTTTGAAAGCTTTGCTCTGGTTCTTCCGCGGCACATCGTACTCGATGATTCCCTCGTTGAGATGCCGGCTTTGCCGTCTCAACTTCCAACGCATGAGCTAATGCATCATCTAACTTGTTGTGCCGAGCTAAACGTAGTGCCTGCTGCGTTTCGTTGTCCCTGATCCCATCTATAAAGGTTTGCACTGCCAATTGCTCCAAGACGCTATCCGGCGCTGTAGGGTAAGCTAGCCTAACCAATCGTGCAACGTCGGCTTCAAACTCTTGAAGGCTCTCAGTAGATTTCTGACAACGATTCTTCACCTGCGCGTAGTAAACTTGCTGAAGATGGCCGTTTCCATATCGTTTCTCTAACCGCGAGATCAATTGCCCATATTCTTTTTGTTGGCAATCTGGAATGGTCTGTAGGATGTTGAGTGCTTCTCCCCGTAAGGTGACGACCAACGAAATAGCTTTCTCTCATTCGTTGGAAATCTCGTTCGCGGACGGGCAGCTAGACGGTGGATCTCTGTTTTAGCAGTATAATATTTAAACATTTAATTTTGTTTCCCACTACTGGGTGATTCCCCGTTTTTCTATATTTTCAAAGTAACGCAAAATGGTGCTCCTAAACTTGATGGGCCTTCGGGAAATTAAATTTATTTTTATAATAATATAAAAGTTTGTCAAATTCTAACTTTGTTTAGCCGAACGTTTAAATTTCCTTCACTTTTGCACAAAAACAAAAAAATTTTTCGGTTTCCTGGAGAAATTTGTAAAATTGTAAATTCCCTATCTTCTCCAAGTATTCTAAACGAGTGGAAATCTTGCGATATGTACTGGAGGGTGTTCCACACCCCCCAGACCCCCCGGTTTACAATTTACAAAAGTCCTGCTCCGATCAGCTAAAGCCCCAAAATGTCCCACAGGAGCAGATTTTGCTCTTGGATCGAATCAAACCGAACGATAAGGGAGGAAAAATGAATCACCTTCGATGCCGCTGTCTAAAGCCAAGAAGACAACCAGGAAAGAAGCCGAAAATCTCGAGTGGGTCGACCAAAAGGAACAAGTGCTATGAATATTTTACTTACTTGCAACAAGAAGATTTGGAAAAATTTGAATGAGAAAATTATAAATTTGCGAATGCGTACAGCCAGGAAGCAATCTTATCTCTAGCATATAATTTCACCGACTGAGCTAAGCAAAATATATGTGTAGTAATTAATTTTCATTGAAATATTCCATTTTTAAATTTATTGGTGAGAGAAAATTCAAACTTTAACATTTGCAGTTTACAATGTTTTATAATATAATAAATATGTAAAAAACAAACAGATTTCCATACAATTTGATTATCTGAAACCGCATTGTTAATTTTTACGCTCACAACTTTAGTCGGTGTGAGTTTTGGAATGCAAATTCAAACATGATTTGTATGCGGTCTTAAAGTCACAGATTTCACAAAAAAACAGTTTCTCACTGTTGTGAGTTTTCAAGTGAACGGTTAAATTCGATTTCGTTGCACATTGAAAGTCACACATTTCACAAGAAAACGGTCTGGCACCGGAGTGAGTTTTCACATGATTTTCTAAATTTGATTTTTGTGAACATTTATAGTCACAAACTTGACAACAAAACGGTTTTTCCCCGGTGTGAATTTTTAAATGCATTGCTAAACTTGACTTATATGCAGTTTTAAATTGGCAAAGTTTACAGGAAAACGGTTTTTCCCTGTTGTGGGTTTTCAAATGAACGGTTAAATGCGACTTGATTACACATTTATACTCACAAATTTCGCAAGAAAACGGTTTATCGCCGGAGTGCGTTTTTAGATGAATTTCTAAGTATGATTTTCGTGCGCACTTATAGTCACATATCCGACAATAAAATGGTTTCTCGCCGGTGTGAGTTCTTAGGTGGAATTTTAAGCTTCCTCCAGTCACGTCTAGACTACCAAGCGAACCACACCTACTTAACCTCAAACTCACAAATCGAACTCCAGGATATAACCTCAGAAATAAACGTGTAAGTAAATTGGAGTAAATTAAGTAAATTAAGAGTAAATTTAATTAAATTAAAGTAAATTAAGTAAAACGTCGTTGGAGATTTCTCCTGCGGCAATAACTAAACAAAATCCCCTTTTTAAGGGGAACTCACGATCTTACTTAAAGAGAAATTTAAGTAAAGGCCCTCGTGGTCATATTAGAAAATCTTGCTTAATACTTAACGAAACCATCGCCGAGATGGCCCACTCATTGGAACACGAACACTCCTTGAAGGACGCCGGGCTTTTAATGGACTTCGCGGAATTACCGTTTGAAACGCAGACCTCCAAGAGGAACAGGGAAGTTACCAGCCCTCCAACCAGGAGGATTCGAAAACCAGAGAATTTCATTCTGCCTATGAGAAACCGTTTTGAATGCCTTCGAAGGGAGGCCGTGAAGACGACCGCTAACCACCCATCGACATCCGAAGTACCACCTGCACCGCAACCCAAGAAGATAAGGCCCACCCCTATCATCTTGAAGCGTGGACTCATTGGAACAAAGGACTACATGGACACCGTCACCGATATAAAAGCTATTATAAACAGCAGCAATTTTTCTATAAAAAATCTGGGTAACCAGACCAAAATTATGGTGGAGTCAATAGAAGACTACAACAAAGTAATCCAACACTTCGATTCGGATAAGATCGAATACTATTCCTTCGGCACCCAGGATACTAAACGAACATCTTTCGTGTTAAAGGGTACCAACGAACTGGATCCCGAAGAGATCTTGGCGGACCTCAAAAGCAAAGGCCTAAAACCTGAAGCTTGCAGACTGCTTGCCAACAAGGCGAAAAACGACGTACCGATTCTGTACCCAAAGTACAGAATATCTTTTGTTAACGGTACAACACTCCAAGATGTACGAAGAGTTCGACATCTTGTACACAGCACTTGCTACTGGGAGAAATACAGGGCACCTAGGAATATTATGCAGTGCGGAAACTGCTTGGAATTCGGCCATGGTAGCAGATACTGCCACGCGAAGGCAATCTGCGGTCACTGCACCAAAAACCACAACACGTGGGAATGTACGGAACAACAAAACGAGCCAAAATGTGGTAATTGTAATGGCAACCATCGAGGCACTTCGATCGAGTGCCCAATATACACGGTCGCAGTAGAGAAGGCCAACGCCAAGAAGGTACAACAAAGCCGAAAGCATTGGCAACAAAACGTAACAAGGAGAGCCTACATTCACGATCCCAGAGAGTACCCCGAACTCCCTAGAAAGCCATTAATGGAATTGCACGTGGAACCCCCGCGCCCCACACCACCCGCACAACAGACCAGTCACCCATGGCCCAAACCGGGACCCAGAAGACAACAGCTACCAAAAGACGTACCAAGAAACACCCCAGCCGCAAACACAGCTTTCGAGGAGTTCATGAAAGAAATGGACGATATTAACAAAATGTTTGATTTCAGAAAGCTTACCGAAATGCTAAGGAAGCTAAAACATCAATTAGCCAATGCAACAAATGCAATGGATATGCTGTCGGCCTGCAACGAGGCAAATGAGGCCTTTGCTGCCATTAGAAAAATTCATGGGTAAGTCAACCATCGACAAACTAAAAATTGCTAACTGGAACGCTACCAGTGTGGTCAACAAAAAGGAAGAACTGGAGGACTTCCTTTTATCAAACAACATAGACGTCGCACTTATCAGTGAAACCTGGCTAAAGCCAGATCTCAAATTTAAACTCAAGAAGTTTCACGTCTACAGATCGGACAGAATAGCACACGGTGGAGGTGTTGCCATCGTTATCAAAAAAGGCATTCCTCACGAACCAGCGAAACCCGAAATTTCCCGAAATTTAGAGATCATCGTATACAAGATCAAGACCAGCCCGCCACTCTATATCGGTGCAGCCTACAATCCACCTCAGGCACACGAACACCTAGCGGAAGAACTCGACCTGTTCCTGAGACAATATCCCAACATCGTAATTGGAGGAGACTTCAATGCAAAACACTCGTCTTGGAATTGCAGTACAAACAATAGTTCTGGCAATATCCTGCGAGACTTATCATCAGAGAAGAACTTCGTCATAGTATACCCACCCGAACACACTTATCATCAAGGGCCTCGATATCAACCATCCACACTCGACATCTTCCTCCTCCAAGGTGTCGGGAGCCACACCACACCAACGGTCCTGGAAGACCTCTCTTCAAATCACTATCCGGTGGTGATGACCCTCTTTCTCAACTGCGACTTGAACGAAAGAGACATTCGTACGACCAACTGGCAAACATACAAGCAACTCTGCAACGAGCGATTAGCAATCGACACCAACATCGTCACCAATGCAGATATCGACGAAGCCATTAAAAAGTTCACCGTGGTATTGCAATCTGCTTTTAAAGATGCAACCACAAAGAAGAAAGTGAAAGAAACTTACAAAGTGGATCCCGAAATCAAAAGGTTGAAAACTGTTCGAAACTGGGAAAAGAAGCAGTGGCTCCGCACGGGAGATCCAACACACCGAATCGCCAAAAATCACATCACCGAAGAGATCCAGCAGCTGCTTCGAGAAGAAAGAAAAGAAAACTGGAGAAAGATGACAGAAAGTCTAACGCTCCGGGACAACTCACTTTGGCAGGTCTACAAACGTTTAAAGAACAAACACGACGAGATCCCGATAATCAAGACTAGCAACAATGTCAACTTATATACCGACAAAGAAAAGGCAGATGCGTTCGCAAATGTTTTTCTGGATGCCCACAGTAAAACTATCAACGAAGTCTCTCCCATGGACGACGAAGTGAACGCAACCTACGAGAACCTACACCTGAATCTGGATAAGCTCGACGAAAGTCCCCTCGAGACGAATCCTACTAAAATTGCCAATATCATTCGAAAGCTGAAAAACAGAAAAGCTCCCGGTCTGGACGGCATCTCGAATAGACAACTAAAATACCTTCCGAAAAAAGGAGTTTGCCTCCTGTACTACATATTTCGCGCATGCCTCTCGAACTGCTACTTCCCTACCCAGTGGAAACTGGCCAAGGTGATTGCGCTTCCAAAACCCAACAAGGCAAGAAACGTCGCCACAAATTACAGGCCCATTAGTCTGCTCGCAACTCTCAGTAAAGTTCTAGAGAAAATCATACTGGAAGAGCTCAAGAATCATCTAACCGAACACGGAATTATCATCGATGAACAATTCGGTTTCAGAGCTGGACATTGCACAACGCATCAAGTAGCGCGCATCAAGGAGAAGATCGTGCAAAAAAGACACATAAATAAAGACACGGGCATGGTGTTATTGGACTTGGAAAAAGCTTTCGACGTCGTTAATCGCAAAGCACTTATTTATAAGTTAGTCAAGTTAGTTAAAGCTCCTATCAACTTAATCAAAATCATCGTCAGCTATCTAGAGGATAGACAATTCTTCGTTATCGTCAACCAAGCCGTCTCCGATATGGTAAACGTTCCAGCCGGCGTTCCGCAAGGCTCATTATTGGGTCCGATTCTATTTTCCATCTTCATCAACGATATTCCTCGACACCACAAAACCAGTATCGGAGTTTATGCAGACGACACAGCCATTTTCGCCCATTCCAAGACAACCAGGAAATATGTAACGTACCTAGAAGAACATGTCAAATTAATTCTCGAATTTTTCAAGACGTGGAAACTTAAAGTCAATATACCCAAGACAGAAGTAATTCGGTTCACCTTCAAACGTAAACCTCCCGACGTCGCAGGAGTAAAAGTCGGCGAGGACACTATCCCGTGGCAGAACACTGTCAAATACCTGGGCACCACACTGGACTCGAAGCTGCTATTCAGCCAAGAAATACAGGCTCGATTGGACAAAAGCAACTTCGTTATCCAATTACTATACCCTTTCATCGGTCCAAATGCTAGAACACCGAAGAGAGAAAAAGTCACTTTGTACAAAGCTTGTGCCAGGTCGATACTTACCTACATTGCCCCCATTTGGGCCACCGCATGCAAGACGAAGATGAAGTCCGTCCAAGCTATGCAAAACAAATTCCTGAGGATCATCGGGCAGTATCCCAGGTATACCACCATCGATTTCATGCACGCAGACTTGGAAATCGAAACCATCGACACGTTCATCAAAGAGAAGACCAGGAAGATCATCAACCAAATGACAACTCACCAGAATCCACTTATAGCCGAAGTGATTTCAAACGACGACGACGAGATTTTCGGAACCGTGAAGAGATCAATGAAACAAATTTTAAATTAATTGTTAGTATTACCATTGTAATGTTATTCTTTCCTTTTGTTTGTAATCCCCACGTATTGTTTGTTTTTGTCATTTTTAACGAAAGTTCTTTTCCACCCCCTTTTTACAATGTCACTCACTTACCGAACACGGCAGTTTTCTGTAACTCGCCTATGTTTAATGAAGGTTAAAGTCAGCGTCACACTGAAATTACAACATTCTTCAAATATTGTAAGGCAGGTGTTACGGTGATAATTTTTCTTTTATTTTTATTTAACTTGGCCTAATTGCAAGGTAGGTGGTCGGTTGAATGTTGCAGCAGGAGCGATTGCTCCGACCGATATGGTAGTGCATCTCTTCGGGGTTGTTCTGCCAATTCGTGAACGGTTTGCAGTCGCGCTTACGCGCGACATTTAACTGGAGACAACTTTCTAATTTGGCCAACCAAAGCAGGTTTTTGAAACTTTTATCCAGCACTCTACTCAATTTCTATTTCACTAAATTTTCACATACCTAATTTAAATATAGAAGAGAGGGCTACCCAGCCCTATTATCTATAACCATATGTAATTCGGGAAATGTAAGGTATCCTCGTGCCTCGTACTTAATTAATAAATGTTATTTGATTTGATTTGATAAGCTTCCTCTGTGTGCAGTCTTAAAATCGCAAATTTTACACGTAAACGGTTTGTTACCAGAGTGAGCTTTTAAATGAGACTCCAAATTCGATTTTTGTGTACATTTATAGTCACAAATATTACAACAAAACGGTTTTTCTCCCGTGTGAGTTATCGAATGAAACTTCAAACATGATTTGTATGCAGTCTTAAAGTCGCAAATTTTACAACAAAATGGTTTGTCACCGGAGTGAGTTTTCAAATGAACGGTTAAACTTGTCTTATGTGCAGTCTTATAACCGCATATTTTACAAAAAAACGGTTTTTCGCAGGTGTGAACTTTCAAGTGAGACGCCAAATTCGATTTGGTTCCACATTTGTACTCGCAAATTTCGCAAGAAAACGGTTTGTGGCCGGAGTGAGTTTTTAGATGAGAATCCAAATTTGATTTTCGCGCAAATTGGCACTCACATATTTGACAGCAAAACGGTTTTTCCCCGGTGTGAGTATTTAAATGAAAACCTAAACTTGCTTTGTAAGCAGTCTTAAAATCGCAAAATTTACACAAAAACTGTTTGGCGCCGGAGTGAGTTCTTAAATGAATTTCTAAATTTGACTTTCGTGCAAATTGACACTCACATATTTTACAACCAAACGGTTTGTCACCGGTGTGAGTTATTAAATGAATTTTTAAACTTGACTTTTGTGCAAATTTACAGTCGCAAATTTCACAACAGAATGGTTTGTCGTCGGTGTGCCGCTTCAAAAAATGCATTTTTAGAGATTGCTTTAGTGCACATTTATAATCGCAAACTTCACACGAAAACGGTTTTTCCCCGGTGTGAGTTTTCAGATGCTTTTTCAAATATTCACTTTGTGCGCATTTATAATGGCAAATTTTACAGGAGAACGGTTTTTCCCCTGTGTGAGTTCTTAAATGAAGTTTTAAAGTTGACTTCAGTCACGTCTAGACTACCAAGCGAACCACACGTACTTAACCTCAAACTCACAAATCGAACTCCAGGACATAACCTCAGAAATAAACGTGTAAGTAAATTGTTACTAATTTATTAACTTTGTTTATTTTTTAGATACGTCGTTGGAGATTTCTCCTGCGGCAATAACTAAACAAAATCCCCTTTTTAAGGGGAACGCACGATCATACTTAAAGAGGAATTTAAGTAAAGGCCCTCGTGGTCATATTAGAAAATCTTCTTCAATACTTAACAAAACCATCGCCGAGATGGCCAACTCAGTGGAATACGAACACTCCTTGAAGGATGCAGGACTGTTAATGGACTTCGCGGATTTACCGTTTCAAACACAGACTTCCAAGAGGAACAGGGAAGTTACCAGCTCTCCTACCAGGAGGATTCGAAAACCGGAGAATTTCATTCTGCCTATTAGAAACCGCTTTGAATGTTTTCAAAGGGAGGTCGTGAAGCCGACCGATAAAGAATCACCTGCACCACTACCTAAAAAGATAAGGCCCACGCCTATCATCTTGAAGCGTGGACTAATCGGAACGAAAGATTACATGGACACTGTGACCGACATAAAAGAAACCATACACAGCAATAATTTTTCTTTAAAAAATCTGGGTAACCAGACCAAAGTCATGGTGGAGTCGATGGAGGACTACAACCGGATAATACAACACTTCGATACGAAAAAGATCGAATACTATTCGTTCGGCACAGCGGACACTAAACGAACCTCTTTCGTATTAAAGGGTACCAACGAGCTGGATCCCGAAGAGATCCTGGCGGACCTAAAAAGCAAAGGTCTACAACCGGAAGCTTGTAGACTGCTTGCCAACAAGGCGAAAAACAACGCACCGATTCTGTACCCAAAGTACAGAATATCTTTTGCAAACGGTACGACTCTCCAAGATGTAAGGAGAGTTCGACATCTAGTACACAGCACCTGCTACTGGGAGAAATACAGGGCTCCCAGGAATATCATGCAGTGCGGAAACTGCTTGGAATTTGGCCATGGTAGCAGATACTGCCACGCGAAGGCAGTCTGCGGTCACTGCACCAAAAATCACAATACGTGGAACTGTACGGAACAGGCAAACGAACCAAAGTGTGGTAATTGTGATGGCAACCACCGAGGCACATCGACTGAGTGCCCATTATACACAGTTGCAGTAGAAAAAGCCAACGCTAAGAAGGTGCAACAAAGCCGAAAGCATTGGCAACAAAACTCAACAAGGAGGGTATACACTCATGATCCCAGAGAGTACCCCGAACTACCCAGAAAACCACTAATGGAATTACATGTGGAACCGCCACGCACGACTCCTTCTACACAACAAACCAATCACCCTTGGCCCAAACCAGGTCCCAGGCGACAACAGCCACCAAATCACACACCAAGAAACACACCAGCCGCAAACTCAGCTTTCGAAGAGTTTATGAAAGAGATGGACGACATTAACAAAATGTTCGATTTCAAAAAGCTTACCGAAATGTTAAGGAAGCTAAAACATCAATTAGCCAATGCGACAAATGCAATGGATATGTTGTCGGCCTGCAACGAGGCAAATGAGGCCTTTGCTGCCATTAGAAAAATTCATGGGTAAGTCAACCATCGACAAAATAAAAATTGCTAACTGGAACGCTACCAGTGTGGTCAACAAAAAGGAAGAACTGGAGGACTTCCTTTTATCAAACAACATAGACGTCGCACTTATCAGTGAAACCTGGCTAAAGCCAGATCTCAAATTTAAACTCAAGAAGTTTCACGTCTACAGATCGGACAGAATAGCACACGGTGGAGGTGTTGCCATCGTTATCAAAAAAGGCATTCCTCACGAACCAGCGAAACCCGAAATTTCCCGAAATTTAGAGATCATCGTATACAAGATCAAGACCAGCCCGCCACTCTATATCGGTGCAGCCTACAATCCACCTCAGGCACACGAACACCTAGCGGAAGAACTCGACCTGTTCCTGAGACAATATCCCAACATCGTAATTGGAGGAGACTTCAATGCAAAACACTCGTCTTGGAATTGCAGTACAAACAATAGTTCTGGCAATATCCTGCGAGACTTATCATTAGAGAAGAACTTCGTCATAGTATACCCACCCGAACACACTTATCATCAAGGGCCTCGATATCAACCATCCACACTCGACATCTTCCTCCTCCAAGGTGTCGGGAGCCACACCACACCAACGGTCCTGGAAGACCTCTCTTCAAATCACTATCCGGTGGTGATGACCCTCTTTCTCAACTGCGACTTGAATGAAAGAGACATTCGTACGACCAACTGGCAAACATACAAGCAACTCTGCAACGAGCGATTAGCAATCGACACCAACATCGTCACCAATGCAGATATCGACGAAGCCATTAAAAAGTTCACCGTGGTATTGCAATCTGCTTTTAAAGATGCAACCACAAAGAAGAAAGTGAAAGAAACTTACAAAGTGGATCCCGAAATCAAAAGGTTGAAAACTGTTCGAAACTGGGAAAAGAAGCAGTGGCTCCGCACGGGAGATCCAACACACCGAATCGCCAAGAATCACATCACCGAAGAGATCCAGCAGCTGCTTCGAGAAGAAAGAAATGAAAACTGGAGAAAGATGACAGAAAGTCTAACGCTCCGGGACAACTCACTTTGGCAGGTCTACAAACGTTTAAAGAACAAACACGACGAGATCCCGATAATCAAGACCAGCAACAATGTCAACTTATATACCGACAAAGAAAAAGCCGATGCTTTCGCAAATGTTTTTCTGGATGCCCACAATAAAACTATCAACGAAGTCTCTCCCATGGACGACGAAGTGAACGCAACCTACGAGAACCTACACCTGAATCTGGATAAGCTCGACGAAAGTCCCCTCGAGACGAATCCTACTAAAATTCCCAAAATCATTCGAAAGCTGAAAAACAGAAAAGCTCCCGGTCTGGACGGCATCTCGAATAGACAACTAAAATACCTTCCGAGGAAAGGAGTTTGCCTCCTGTACTACATATTTCGCGCATGCCTCTCGAACTGCTACTTCCCTACCCAGTGGAAACTGGCCAAGGTGATTGCGCTTCCAAAACCCAACAAGGCAAGAAACGTCGCCACAAATTACAGGCCCATTAGTCTGCTCGCAACTCTCAGTAAAGTTCTAGAGAAAATCATACTGGAAGAGCTCAAGAATCATCTAACCGAACACGGAATTATCATCGAAGAACAATTCGGTTTCAGAGCTGGACATTGCACAACGCATCAAGTAGCGCGCATCAAGGAGAAGATCGTGCAAAAAAGACACATAAATAAAGACACGGGCATGGTGTTATTGGACTTGGAAAAAGCTTTCGACGTCGTTAATCGCAAAGCACTTATTTATAAGTTAGTCAAGTTAGTTAAAGCTCCTATCAACTTAATCAAAATCATCGTCAGCTATCTAGAGGATAGACAATTCTTCGTTATCGTCAACCAAGCCGTCTCCGATATGGTAAACGTTCCAGCCGGCGTTCCGCAAGGCTCATTATTGGGTCCGATTCTATTTTCCATCTTCATCAACGATATTCCTCGACACCACAAAACCAGTATCGGAGTTTATGCAGACGACACAGCCATTTTCGCCCATTCCAAGACAACCAGGAAATATGTAACGTACCTAGAAGAACATGTCAAATTAATTCTCGAATTTTTCAAGACGTGGAAACTTAAGGTGGTTACATGCACTTGCGTTTTGCGGAATGCGGAATGCGATTTTTGTTCTGATTGGTTAAATTTGAACGCAGTGTAAACGGCTATTAAGTATTTTAAGATTTTGCGATAATCGCAAAACTTGAGATGGTTTTGATTGGTTAAATTTGAACGCAGTGTAAACGACACTTTACTAATGTAAGAATTTGCGATTTTCGCAAAACTTGAAATGGTTTCAAGATTTTACGGATTCCGTTGGTCATTTCTTGAAATACGCATGCGTTCAGATGCAATTTTTCAAATTTTTCAAAATACCTACTTGTCGATTTCAAATTGATTTTAAAAACATTACAAAATCTAAAAGCATTACCAATATAATAAAAAACTATTTTTGTATACATATATAAATATGAATTTACAGCTATTTATTATGTTATTACAATACAATTATTACAATAAATAAAGTGCTGTTTTTATCGTTTTAATAATAAAGTAATAGAATATCATGAGTGAAGAACAACAAGAGGTATGTATTTATAATGTATATTTTAATTTAATTTGAATAAAATGTGTATTAATTTATTAAATATTTAAGCAATCTGGAAAACCACAGTCGGAGGACAGTGTGGTCGAGGTCCTAATTGGATTAATCCAAAACAAACGACCGTTGTGGGATCATAGATTACCTATTGTAGAAAGAGGAAAATCAGAAAAAGACAAACTATGGACCGAAATCTGGAAGGAAATGGGATGTAATAATTTATAAATAATTAATTATGAGCTTGAATTAAATTGTAGAACTCTTTCATTTTAGGTACATTGCCAATGGACACTTTACAAAAAAAGTGGAAAAATTTGAGAGATCAATTTATGAAAACTAGGGCACAAGTGGAGTCATATGTGCCTAGTGGTCATGATGCTGAAATTTCCAGCAAAAAGAAAATATGGAAACATTACGAAAGCTTAAAATTTTTGCACGATACAGTTCAGCCTAGGCAGTAAGTATTTTATAATAAGTATAAAAAAAATAAACTACTATGGAAATATAATCTCTTTAAAAATTGTAGAACATCCAGTAATTTACAAATAAATTTATCGATGCCAAACAGTCCATCAACTTCGAATGTATCGGATGAGTCGTGTGGAAACTTTCTAGACATTACTTCGCCAATACCAACTCCGGGGAAGAAAAGGAAAAGAAAACAAGGTATATGAGTGAATATTATGTTCACAAAGTGATAACGTTACATTGTGGAAAACTTTATACTGTATTTTTCCATTTTCAGAAACCTTTGAGGAGACGTTGATACAAGTATTGGAGAAACCAATAGTGGTGCCACCACCAACGCCAGCACCTCAACTTTCACCAACTATGTTGATGGTGTCATCTTTATTGGATAAGTTGCCAATGAAGGTAAGAATGCAGGCTGAACGTGATATTATCAACAAATTATACGATCTTGTAGAGGAGCATTTAGAATAAGTTTTTAAAAATTAAGTTACAATAAGTATGTTTTATGAAGAATTATTTATTTATATTAATAAAATAAGAAATACAGCAAAAATTATTATTAAACAATATCTTAATTCAATTTTCAGCAAATAACTTAGCAGCCGACTCGGATATCGTCCATGAATATCATTTGACGGTATACATATTATAAATTATATGCCACATAACACATCGCTCAATAAGTCCGTAGGATAGCTAATAAAACAACAGCCTTCAATCGTTCCAATAATGCCATGTAATATTCGCTGTTGATTGTTTTACCTTTCTCAAGATAGTCTATGAACAATATACCATGACTATTCCTATTATTTATTCCATTGCGGTTCTATTGGGTTTTCGTACATAAAATATTCGGTTAGAGCTTCCCGGACATTTGCAGCATTTCGACTGTAGGAGTTGCCACCGACCTGTCCAATTCTTTCAAGATTACTCCTAGATTCTCTTCGCCACTCTCCTTCTATGATATTGCCAGCACCATCTTCTCTATCTATAAAATTATTTGGACAATATCTTCTTTCGTCATCTTTATTTTTGTCTCTTATTCTCAAGAAGTTGTGGAGACATATTGTTGCTTTCACTATTGCTTCCACAGTGTCTAGCTTTGCCAATATGGGCTTTCTAAAAATCCTCCACTTCGCAGCAAGAATGGCAAACCCATTTTCAATAGTTCGTCTGGCACGACTTAATCTTAAAAAAATGACAATAGCAAATTAATATTGAATACGTACTTTTTGCAAATTTGTTATTAGATTTTTAGAATGTTAATTTATTACCTGTAATTAAAAACACGCTTTTCCTGACTTAAAAATCTTCCTGGATATGGTCGCATGATAGTGAAGCTTAACGGAAAAGCTTCGTCTGCCACTATAAAATATGGTAGTGGTTCTCCACCTTCAACAATTTCCCTTGCCTCTGGAAGATTTAATGAATTTTGGAATAGCTTTTGGCCTAATGCACTCTGTCGGAAAATTCCACCATCACTTTGCCTTCCTTTAGCACCGATATCAACTATTGTAAAACAATAATCTGCATCGCATAATGCCATTAACACTATGCTAAAAGTGCCCTTATAATTGTAAAAATCCGAACCACTGTTTGGAGGTGCCTATGAAAATAAGACTATTATTAAACGACTTGAACAGAACTAGAAAATGTACACCTACCTGAATAACTACATGTTTGCCGTCAATTGCTCCAATGCAGTTAGGCATATTCCATTTATCGTTAAAACCCTTTGCTATATTTTCCCAATCTTCTCTCGTGGGTTGTAATAGCAAAGGGCTTTCTTCCTTCACAACTTGCCAGATGCAATTGCAAACAGTATTTACAGTTTCCGATACAGTACTAACACCAATCCGAAATGCATACGAGATTGATACCATGCTATCACCCGATGCAAGATATCTAGAATAAAAAATCAAGAGTTAGTATTATCTCGTATCATTACTACGATTATTTCACAATTTTACCTTAAGGTGGTTACATGCACTTGCGTTTTGCGATTTGCGGAATGCGTTTTCCGCAAAAATTTAACAGTTCATTACATGCACTTGCGATTTGCGGAATGCGAAAGTTTAGTAACTTTTTCATAAATTAATAGGGTGTTTTGTAGAAATTGGTCGAGTTAGATTGGCACTAGCGATTTGCGGAATGCGAAAGTAGTAACTTTTCGTGAATTGATAGGGTGTTTTGTAGAAATTGGTCGAGTCAGATTGGCAATTCTAAAATAACCTGAAATACAGTAGTTTCACTCGTGGTCCCACAATGGTATTTTGTTTTGGATTAATCCAATTAGGACTTCCACCACACTGTCCCCGACTGTGATTTCTAGTTGATTAAATATTAAATGAATGTAGTACCTAATATACACACTTTATTCAACGACTTTGCTAAACTAATTGATTGCAAATTAAAATATACATAACAAAATAATGCACCTCTTGTACTTCACTCATGATATCAAAATCAAAGCTATTGATTCTATTATTTATTATTAAAACATTAAAAACAGCACTTAATTTATTGTAATTGTATTGTAACAATATAATAAATAGCTGTAAAAAATTCGTATTTATATATAGGTATAAAAAAATAGTTCATTATTATATTGATGTTTTTAAAATCAATTTGAAAACCACATGTATTTTGAAAAACTTGAAAAATTCCACCTGAACGCATGCGTATTTCAAGAAATGACCAACGGAATCCGTAAAATCTTGAAACCATTTCAAGTTTTGCGAAAATCGCAAATTCTTACATTAGTAAAGTGTCGTTTACACTGCGTTCAAATTTAACCAATCAAAACCATCTCAAGTTTTGCGATTATCGCAAAATCTTAAAATACTTAATTGCCGTTTACACTGCGTTCAAATTTAACCAATCAGAACAAAAATCGCATTCCGCAAATCGCAAAACGCAAGTGCATGTAACCACCTTTAACGTTACTGCTAACATCTCAGATGGTGAAATTGGCTCGGTGCTATGATGTTGTTTCATTAAATGTGGCCCTATTTTGTATAATAACACATCAAAGTCTTCTGGCAACATTCTCAAGTAATTAAAATATTTGCTGACATCGTTTAATCTCATCTCGTTGATTAAATTATGATAAGCACCTTGTTGTCTTCTGTTTTTAAAAATATCCCGAACAGCACAAGATCTATTTTTCTTGCGTTGATTCATCTTATGTAGTATATAAGCAGCTACAACCTTCCTCCTGCGTTCTACTTCCACATACACTGAATAATTATTTTCCATTGCAACACAATTTTTCGTTTTCAGAAAACGCCGTCTTCACAACGATAAACACTAGTATAAACTATAAACACCTAATTATAACCTAACTATTTTTAGGTTATTCTAGAATTGCCAATCTGACTCGACCAATTTCTACAAAACACCCTATTAATTTATGAAAAAGTTACTAAACTTTCGCATTCCGCAAATCGCAAGTGCATGTAATGACCTGTTAAATTTTTGCGGAAAACGCATTCCGCATTCCGCAAAACGCAAGTGCATGTAACCACCTTTAAAGTCAATATACCCAAGACAGAAGTAATTCGGTTCACCTACAAACGTAAACCTCCCGACGTCGCAGGAGTAAAAGTCGGCGAGGACACTATCCCGTGGCAGAACACTGTCAAATACCTGGGCACCACACTGGACTCGAAGCTGCTATTCAGCCAAGAAATACAGGCTCGATTGGACAAAAGCAACTTCGTTATCCAATTACTATACCCCTTCATCGGTCCAAATGCTAGAACACCGAAGAGAGAAAAAGTCACTTTGTACAAAGCTTGTGCCAGGTCGATACTTACCTACAATGCCCCCATTTGGGCCACCGCATGCAAGACGAAGATGAAGTCCGTCCAAGCTATGCAAAACAAATTCCTGAGGATCATCGGGCAGTATCCCAGGTATACCACCATCGATTTCATGCACGCAGACTTGGAAATCGAAACCATCGACACGTTCATCAAAGAGAAGACCAGGAAGATCATCAACCAAATGACAACTCACCAGAATCCACTTATAGCCGAAGTGATTTCAAACGACGACGACGAGATTTTCGGAACCGTGAAGAGATCAATGAAACAAATTTTAAATTAATTGTTAGTATTACCATTGTAATGTTATTCTTTCCTTTGTTTGTAATCCCCACGTATTGTTTGTTTTTGTCATTTTTAACGTAAGTTCTTTTCCACCCCCTTTTTACAATGTCACTCACTTACCGACTACGGCAGTTTTCTGTAACTCGCCTATGTTTAATGAAGGTTAAAGCCAGCGTCACACTGAAATTACAACATGCTTCAAATGTTGTAAGGCAGGTGTTACGGTGATAAATTTTTCTTTTATTTTTATTTACTTGGCCTAATTAGAAGGTAGGTGGCCGGTTGAATGTTGCAGCAGGAGCAATTGCTCCGACCGATATGGTAGTGCATCTCTTCGGGGTTGTTCTGCCAATTCGCGAACGGTTTGCAGTCGCGCTTACGCGCGACATTTAACTGGAGACAACTTTCTAATTTGGCCAACCAAAGCAGGTTTTTGAAACTTTTATCCTGCACTCTACTCAATTTCTATTTCACTAAATTTTCACATACCTAATTTAAATATAGAAGAGAGGGCTACCCAGCCCTATTATCTATAACCATATGTAATTCGGGAAATGTAAGGTATCCTCGTGCCTCGTACTTAATTAATAAATGTTATTTGATTGATTTAAAGTTGACTTTTGCGTGCATTTGTAATCGCAAATTTTACAGGAAAATGGCTTCTCGCCGGTGTGAGTTTTCATATGAAGTTGCAAACTCGCTTTGTGAGCGTATTTATGATCGCAGATTTCACAACCAAACAATTTCTCGCCGGTGTGAGTTCTTAAATGGTTTTTTAATCTATTTAATCTTCCACATTTGTAGTCACACATTTGACAAAAAAACAGTTTCTCTCCGAGGTCCGCCATTCGTTCCGCATCGCTTTCTTCCTTGATATCAATGGAATGATGTAGATCTTCCACTTTGAATTTCTCGTCTTCCAAGTTTTCTTTCTTAATTTCATCATTTGAACTTGGAGTTTTCAAAACTTCCATAATTTGTAACTCTTCCGAGGGTATCTCCTGAGCCATATCTACAGCAAATTACATTATGAGTGGCCAGAATGCACCATGAAACTACAATAATTAATTAATTCATTTAATAATGGCCTACTTCAAAAAAATTATTTTTCAGAAGAAACCCTTGTATGACAAAAGTGTTCGCTTGTTCGTTCGTGACTGCGTTACAATTATTATTATAATTTTATGAGTATTTCTCTGCTTAAAATATGCTATAATTTCTTCAAACATAAAAGATGATGGAAATAATGTTGCATAAACTAACTGAAGAATTCTAAATGAATAATTAAAAACAAACAGGTTTCGATCCTAGAATAATTACACTTGAGCGGTTTCTCAAGCCTTCAAGCCTTCGAGAAAATAATGGCAGGACGTAAAAATGGAATCGGCTGGTAATTAATATGCAACATCTTACAGTTATACTATATTACAAATCAGTCCGTCAATGCAGAATCTCCGAAATAACAAAAAATTATTTGTGATCTGAGAAAAACATAATTTCAAATCATTTTTTTTTGTTGAATTGAAAATTTTGTTGTAAGTTCAAAAATAAAAGACATTTTAATATCATCGTAGACAATATTTAGTTTTATCGTTTATTATACCCGTTGGTCCTTTCGCAGAATACTTTTAATGAGCCCATGACATGCTTAGTTACCAAACTGCATACTTACATAGATTACATAAAAAAATCAGCAATATGTTTCATATTTTTACTAATCGATTCGATTAGTCGACTAATCGATCCCATGTAAAATTCAAAATCGGGAAGTGGACATATGCACTCTCTGCATTGACCGATTAAATTTTCGAGTAGTTTCATGTAAACTATAAGGACTACAAATACAATAGGGTAAATTATTAGTAATTTAAGCAGGCAGATAGCTAAAAATAACAGGGTACCAGTAAAATAATGATTTAAAAATTGAGACATCCTATTATTAATTATCGTAGATTTACACAATTACAAAATTTAATTAAATGTTTTTACCTGACTTTTAATGTTTGAATTATACGTAATTGTTGTACAAAACTATAAAAATTAGCAAAACACAAAATACATTATTTTTGAGGTTAAAAATTGGATATACACTGCCATCTAGTGTCGTGGAACTAAAATTAATACGGATGAAATAAATGGGAGGAAAACCAGTGGCTCTCAAAAATAAGCGTACAGTCTTATGCTAGGAATGTAAAATGTACTTTTTGCAGATATTTCTCATACAAAAGTCGCATTTTACAGCAAAATTTATTAGACATTTTTTACTGAAACCTTGATTCTCTTTATTTTTGTTTATGTACATTTTTCTATTTCGTCGGACCGTTCTCGAGATACAGTGACCAAATCCAAATTTTTACAGACTTTATTTTAAGTCACTGTATCTCAAAAATGGTGCAACGAAATAGAAAAATGTATATAACCAAACACGAAGAGAACGAAATGAAATATGTACAATTTACATTGCTATCATAGAACATAGGACAACATATATATTTTATATAAACAAAATATTTATATTATCTAAATATTTTTACATGTTTACATACCTAGTTTACATTATGTAAACACCTCAAGTACGCAAAACAGGGCATATGCTTGTTTCCGAGAGCAAGAAACCAGGAGGTAGTTATTATAATGCAATACGCAACTAAAATCGGCTATAAAATTAATTACAAGAGATGATTTTAGCGATTTTTCGACCTTCCCGGAGAGATGTCGTATGTTTTGGTTTGATCCCCCCCCTCTAACCTCACGAGAGAGTTTGTTTTTCATAATTTCAAGTAGTTCTCTGGCAATTTTACAGTTTATTGGGGATTAAAAAATTACGTGTATTTTCCGAGACCCTCTATCCCCCCTCGTGAGGTTGGGTAAAATTCTGCTTGATCCCCCCCTAATCCCCCCCCTAATCTCCTCACGTAATTAAAAAATATTATTATTTTATTTTCCAAAAAATAAAAAATTTCGGCAAAATGACTATCGGCCAAAAACTGGTCGGCCAAATGATGTGTATCTTTAACAAATCCAATATGGCGACGCTGAGTATTGGCGCTCGTACCTGTTTTGTTTGTTATTCATTTGTTTAATTTGTGAAAATTGTATTACATTCAGGTAATTAATAACAGTTTTGTAAAAATATTGTCAGTTTAAACGACTATGTGTTAGTGTTTTCTCGATTGTGCACATAATAAATTATGTAACCAGGGTATGGAAGAAATTTTCTTAACCTCAAAATGCTTTAATTGATTGTTTTCAATTCTGTACTTTTCTATGCTTATTGCGAGAATTACTAATTGTATTGAAGTAATTTGGAATGCTAGTATAAATTCATGTATTAGAACCATGTCATCGGCCCGTTTGTGTTATCGATTTGTTCCGATTTATCATTGGGGTAACGGTAGGTAATCCCGGGTATACAGCTCGTTCATTTTGTTATCATTTGGTAATACACACGACAATTATTGTCTAAATATTGATTATAACTAAATTTGGATTTTACAGATACAGTCACGAGTGATTCAGTAGTCGGTGGAACAAGAATTAAACCTGGAACCACCAAGCTGCAAAATTTTCTCGATGTGAGTTGTATGAACATTTTTACCTGTAATTTTAACTGGAATAACCATGATCCTGTGTTAATACGCATATGGAAGTAATTATTACAATAAATAATCTAACTGTCGACAGTGACAACTCGGGTGCAGTCGGATTTGAATTGATTAAGATTTGGGTGTACGAGAAACCAATCGGAACTTAATACAGCAAAGTGCAACCACAGTCGACTTAATAATTGCAATAATCTTTATCAATAAAATTCATAATTGTCTGATATTTGCATCAAGTTTGATCTTCCGTTGAAGAGTTATGAAGCGACCGACGAACTGACAAACGTACACGTTTGTTTAAGTCGGGGGCTCAAATGAGTTTGCACTTGTATTTCACAACCTAAAGTACTCTTTCTCATTTTTGGGATGTTAACTGGTTTATTTATAAATTGTAGTGAGAATAGTATCAGTCGTAACCGCAATTCACTAACGGGCGTCTAACAAAACCGCTATTTTTTTATCGATGTGAATGATATTGTGGTATTCTTATTTTAGGATTATACAAAAGCATGGATGTCAAATCAGAAGTCGAAAATGGTATCAAAATTGAACAGATGGAAGATTTCGATAGCGAACTGCAATCCTTGCACCATTCCGCCGATATTAAAGAAGAATCTTTAACGGACGATTCTCAATTGGATCAAGATTGCAAACTCCAATTCCAACTTGGAATTCATACTGGTAGAAAGGCGTTGGAGTGTAACCTTTGTGGTTTAAAATGTTCTTGTAAGCAGAAAAGGTCGTTGGACCGTGCAGTTTGCGATTATAATTCTTTTGATAAAACAAGTTTGAAAAAACATTTACGAACACATACCGGGGAAAAACCGTTCCAGTGCTCTGTTTGCAATTATACATCTTCTCGAAAACATGATTTGAGGAATCATATGCGAACTCACACCTTCGAAAAGCCTTTCGCGTGTACTACTTGCGATTATAAATGTTCTGAAAGGACTAATTTGAGAAAACACTTACTTACACATACCGGGGAAAAACCTTTCGCGTGTACAGTTTGCAATTATAAATGTTCCCACAAGTGGAATTTGAATAAACATTTACGAACTCACACCGGCGAAAAACCGTTCGAATGTAGTACTTGCGGTTATAAATGTTCCCAAAAGTGGAATTTGAGTAATCATTTACGAACTCACACCGGCGAAAAGCCGTTCGAATGTACTACTTGTGATTATAAATGTTCTGAAAGAGCTAATTTAAGAAAACATTTACGAACACATACCGGGGAAAAACACCTCCATGAAGTTGGCTTCCCATCTACAACATTTTGATATAAAAAATATCGAATCGTTAGGTCATCGTCAACGTCTAACAGACAAATTTGAATAAATTATTTGAAAAAAAAGTATTGTTTATTAAAAACAAAGAAAAAAGCTAGCTTTATCTACATTAATATAAATGATAATCCTGATAAAAATTTTTAAATATTTTGTTTGTATGTATTTATGGCTTCGATTTTTTGATTTCTGGAACTTTTCACTCGTTTTACCACTGACGCGCATGAATGGATTAACGAGATTCAAAAAAATGTGTGTGTGTGTGTGTGTGTGTGTATGTTGCACTATATTTGTGGCAATTTGTGTGTGCATAGGCCTGTACTGTGGCGAGTTCAAAAATTGTGGCGCTATACACTCGATGCCACAATTTTAAATTAAAATATCTCGACACTTAGTTGAATAATTCGCCACAATTGACAATAATTCATTTATATTTAATATAGGCATTATATGTGCATCCTTGTTTCTACGTAGATTAAAAATTCGAAGGAATATTCTATTTTATGTGAAATTTGCCACAATAGAGCTTATTTCCCGTACCACACACTATAATATTTATGGCAACTTAAACTAATGCCTTCATGTGGCGCCCTCTGCTTATCATTACAGTGTTGCCAGATATTCTCGATATGTTAGATGGGTTGCAGTCATAATTATTATAAACTATTAACCCCTTACTAACTTGTATTACTCGGTTTGAGATTTCTGTTATTTCAATTTTTGGTTAGATATAAAAATAATAAAGTAAAACAATGTTATATAAACTGCATATTAAAGTATACCCTTATCTTCGAATGATACTAAAAAACCCTAAATAAAATGGAAATGCCATGACTTGCTAAAATGTTAAAATTATTATTTAATTATTACTACTAGTATTAACAAGGAGGGGACCCCTACTCGACATCACCGATTTCGTCCAAATTTATAGGTATGGAGGACTCGACTAAAATTGCAAGTGATATAAATTGTAGCTCCAGATGGCCAAGCGTTTAGAAAATAAAATTTTTTTAGGTCTTACTTTATATATACATAAGTGTTTTACGTTATGAATTTCCAACTAGTAGCTAGCGCAGCGCCAAGATGTGGGACTCGCAATACGAAGGTCATAGGTTCGAGTCACCTGAAAGAAAGTTTTTTTTTTGCTTCTTTTTAATTTTTACGCTATGCACCGTAATAATGTATTGTATTTGTTTATATTTTTACAAAAAGCATAGGGCATCATTATTTTATCAAAAACTTTTTGAAAAAAAAATTTTTTTGTATGTTATAAAATTGAATACATTTAGTGATTTACAAGAAAAAAGTTCATTTGAAGGCACGCCGTTTGCCACCGCTGTCCTAGTTTGCTCCCGGAAGATGAATCTTACCATGATACAAAGAATTAAAGATATGATATTGCGCAGATGACCTTGTTAATGCGTGACGTTGTTGGAGAGTAAACATGAAGTGACATTTGTGAAATATTAGGTTAGGTGTAATTTAGGTGATGTTAGACGGTTTATTCGTTTTACTATTATTTTAGCCAACCCTGAAGTGTATTTTGGAAACCCTGTATTTTAATTTAAAAGTTTAAATTTAAAAATATTACGTGTAAACTTTTTTTGTTGATATATAAAGGTTGAATAGGTACATTATATAAGTTTCTGTATCCATCCAAAATGAACGAACAAAATTTAAAAACTAATTACGAGTGTAACTTAAACAACCAAGCAAATTTGTAAGTATATTTATTATTTTATTTAATAATAATATTTTTTTCTATAATACATATTTTAATTATTATTGCATAAATTTTTATAATCAAGTATCTGTAAGTTGTGGTCATATTATTCTTTTAAAAATGCGTTGTGCAGTGGCAAGTTGTAATACCGACAATCAAGCAAAGAATTATAATAAAGATGTCAAGCTATTTCGATTATTGATAAGTCTCTTGAAGAAAATTTAGGCACGTTTGTTTTAGCAAAGGCTATAGAAAATGTAGACGTTATCAACGAACCACCTGAGGAAAATGTAGGCAGATTTGGTTTGGCAAAGGCTATAGAAAACTTAGACATTATCAATGAACCACCAGATGAAAATGTAGGCAAATTTGTTTTGGCAAAGAGCATCGGGTGAGCATTGTTGCAATCATTTTTTTGCATAGTTTTTTCTTTAATTTAATGATTTTTTTTTATTTTATAGTCAATACAGAATATAATCGTACTGAAGATCAATTGCTAATAATTTCTCAGTTAAAAGAGGAAATTCGTATACTAAAAGAAGAGAAAAAAGCTTTTGAAAATTTATTTACAGTACAACAAATTAAAAAATTGAGAGAACCAAACAAGCGTCCGAGATGGACTGTAGAAGATATTTCCAAGGCAATTGTAATTCATTCTGCTGGTCCACGAGCCTATCGCTTACTGCTTAAAAGGGGCTACCCTTTTCCAGCAGTTTCTACACTTAGGGCTTGGTGCAAGGAAGTTCAAATCAGACCAGGTATCTTAACACAAGTTTTTGATACCATTAAACGAGCAAATTTAACTGAAATGCAAAAATTGTGTTCTTTCATTCGATGAAATGAAAATTCAAAAAATTTATTTGTACGATAAAGTGACCGACGAAATATGTTGCCCTACAATTATGTTCAGGTTGTCATGTTGAGAGGTTTAGTTGGTAATTGGAAACAACCGATTTACTTCAATTATGACTGCTCCATAACAAAAGATTTATTGTTCAATATAAAAGCCTTCGTGGAGAATTCTGGTTTTCCTGTTGTGGCAATGGTCAGCGATATGGATGGAGGAAATCGGCGTTTACATACAGAATTATCTATAAATGTAGAGCAAACGTGGTTTCTTAATCCAACAAATGATAATAAGATCTATGTTTTTGCTGATGTGCCACATTTGATGAAGTTAATAAGAAACCACTTTGTCGATCATGGCTTTATTTTAAATGGGGCAGAAATAAATAAATCAACAATTGAAAAATTAATAAATTTAACTAGTTCGTCGGATTTAAATATAGCCCACAAAATATCTTTAGAATTTCTTAATGTAGTGGGCCCCCAGAGACAAAAGGTCAAGTTGGCAACAAAGTTGTTTTCGCACACCATTTCAAAAGCAATTACGAGATGTGGAACTTTAGGAAAGTTTGAGGATGACAACTGGCTACATTGTGCTGAATTTTTTTAATTAGTAAGTATAGTTTATTTTATAGGTAATATTGTTTTAAGTAGGTAATTTTTTATTGCAGGTGAACGATTGGTTTGATTGCTTTAACGTTCGAGTTCCAAAAGCAGACAGTCGAGAACGAATGCATGCCTTTGGTCTGTCAATTGAAAATCAAACAAATATTGTGAATAATATGACCAATGCTATCACAACTCTTAAGAGTAAAAGGAAGAAAAAAATTGTTACCTTTTCAGTCGGCAATAATAATTAGTAATAATTCTTTAAAATTACTATATAATGATCTTAAGGAACGATTTAAGCTCGACTATATTTTAACGTATCTTTTGAACCAAGACGTCCTCGAAAACTTTTTTGCAGTAATTAGATCTAAGGGAGGCCTCCATGACCACCCTGATGCCTTAGAGTTTAAGTATCGTTTAAGGTCTTACATTTTGGGTAGATATGAAGGGTCTCTGTCAGATGGTGGAAATGTAGATGAAGATTCTACCCCCGATTTAATACATAGCCAAGAAATTCAAGGTAAACTTTTAAGCGAGCAGCGCTTTACGTCCCTTAGAGCGGAAGCAGCCGAGGAAGCTGATGAAAGCGACGTTTTAAAAGAAGATTCTCTGACCTACGATGGCTTAGAAAATTTGGCTGGCTTCATTTGTCCCAAATTAAAAAAGATGGAACCCACTGTTTCCACCACATCGTCATCCGATCAGTCTAGTTATACTTGGGTCGATCATTTATCTGAAGGTGGCTTATCGAAGCCACTAGAAGAATTAATGATAAATATGGAGGAATTGGAACATATTTTCCAAACTGTTAATTCTGAAAAAAATTTCATTTGTAAAAATTATATTGGTAATTTATTGAACCTAGCTAAAGAAGTTCCATGTAGCACGAATATAAAAACTCTATTTTTCAGATCCCGAATATTTTTCAGGATCCAGCAATTAAATCGAGCGTTGCATGAAAATACGCTAACAAGAAAAAGAAAAATGGTAAAAATTTCCACATAAATTGTATTATATTTTGTTAAATAATAAATAATAATTAATTCCAAACGTTGATTGAATTTTTCTAACTGGAGTAGAATAATAAGGAATAAGTAAGCCATCATAATAATTTTAAATCGCATTATTTTTTACTAGACATTTGACATATTGTATTTCAAACTAAAATAAACGAGTAACGGTATTATGAACCTACGACTTGAGGGAGAGTTTAGCTACATTTTTACTTTACCCCGGACAGGAATTTTAAACTAGAATAAGCTACTTTTCATATTAGTGTTATAGTATGTAATTATTTTGACTCATGTATTTTTATTCTTTAAAAATGTAATTTTGATAATTAATTCACATACGAAATACACATAAAATAGAATAATTTATTAAAAACCTAATGACAAATAAAGCAGTGTCTTTGAGTTGAGGAATATTTTAGAAAATTTAATTGAAATACAAAAAATTATTTAAGTACCCCAATTTCGTAGTTACGCCATTGGGATGGCTCTCCAATGACGCAATGCGCACAACGGAACCAAATTGGAACTCATTAGTATCATATCTTTAATTCTTTGTATCATGAATCTTACTACTTTTTGGGGGTTACCCGGTTACCACACCTACATCTTTAAGCAAATAACAGATTTCCAATATGGGCAAAAATTTCATTATTTAGTTTTAAAACAATTCCACTTATAAAGTTTGATAAGTTTTAAATTATAGGTACATTATTAGAAATCTTATTATAAATTGCATTATCAAGGCCGTTTATAGTTCTTATAAAGTTGTTGACACTATTAAATTTACGCGTCATTTTTTAGATGTAAAGCGTGGGAGGGTATGCTTAATTGCAGTCGCTTGAAGATTATTTACATTCTTACAAAGATAACATACATAATATGTATGTATGTTTAAATATTTAAATTTTTATTAACAACGCGAAAAAATTAAACGATTTTTAATACTTTAATACGGATTTCTAGTTCTTATTCTGGACTTGTAGTAAAAATCACCTATCTTTGAAAACGGTTTTATATTATTTTAGAAAAATTTTAGTTAGATATTTAACTGCAGAGCCGTATTATCGCATAAGCCCATAAAGCCCGGGCTTGTGGTGCAAAATTTCAGGAGACAGCTTCCTTTTCTTTATAAATTATTCTATTAAAAAAAATAGTCAACTGTAAAGTCGAGGATAAGGGCGCAACTTGCGTAATACGCCTCTAATTAAGAGCCAAACTACACTACGTTGTTTCCGTCGCGTATTTATCGTCGCGTATCGTCCGCCCTATTGAAAACCACACGTTTAAATGGAGCAAACTACAGGAGCGTAATTTTCAACGCATTACGCTGTAGTTTGGTTCTTAATATTTCCTCAAATGTTTAAACATTTAAACAAAATTAACAATTTTGGAAATTCGTTTTCAGTTATATGCTACCTACATGAAAATCTTTTGGGATAGTTTTTATTTCGCCCATAAATTTTGAATAGTTTTACATTATAATACATTTTATTAAAAATTGCATTATCAAGGCCGTTTATATTTCTTATATTATGAGTAAGGTGACCATTTGTACTGATTTTACTAGGACAGTACTGGTTTTGGAACCTTTTTTTTTGGTTTTGGTTAACTGTCGTCACTAACCAGGACACAAAAATTTACTGATGTGACTATTGTGCTATTGATGTATTGACCTTGCATTAAATTGTTACCTAGCGTTTTGCAAAAATCACAGTCCCCCCCCCCCTGTTTTATAATATGATTATTTAGACTGTTTGAAGTTTGATCTATTGCCGGAAAACCGAACTCGATTTGACCTTGAATTAAAGTATTATCTAGCGTTTTGCAAAAATCACAGTCCCCCCCCTGTTTTATAATATGATTATTTAGACTGTTGGAAGTTTGATCTACTGCCGAAAATCCGAACTTGATTTGACCTTGTATTAAAGTGTTAGCTAGCGTTTTGCAAAAATCACAGCCCCCCCCCTGTTATATAATATGATTATTTAGAGCTTTGGTAGTTTGATTTATTGCCGAAAATCCGAACTCGATTTGACCTTGAATTAAAGTGTTAGCTAGCGTTTTGCTAAAATCACAGTCCCCCCCTCCCTGTTTTATAATATAATTATTTAGACTGTTGGAAGTTTGATCTATTGCCGGAAAACCGAACTCGATTTGATCTTGAATTAAAGTGTTAGCTAGCGGTTTGCAAAATTCACAGTCCGCCCTTCCCTGTTTTATAATATGATTATATAGACTGTTGGAAGTTTGATTTATTGCCGGAAAACCGAACTCGATTTGACCTTGTATTAAAGTGTTAGCTAGCGTTTTGAAAAAAATTACGTGATATTTGCCGAGCCCCCCCACTCCCCCACGTGAGATTTGGTGAAATTTGGCTCGACCCCCCCCCCCCTAAACGCCTCACGTAATTAATGGACGTCCCCTAACTTGAGTAGGTCCTCGCATCCTGTATCTAGATGGATACGGTAATTACTAATTACTTAAACGCAACTAGCTCGGAGTACCAAAGAACAAGAGTGAGCTAACAATCGATTTTTACTTTGAAACTGAATATGAAAACATAAAATAATTTTATATACTACTTGCGTTAGAGACTTGATGCAAAATAACATCTTTCTTTGAAATCGGCTTTATATTAATTCTGAAAATTTTTAGTTACGTAGATATTAGCTGTTCAAATTATATAAGAGGACACAGATATTTTAAAATGTAACCAAAATTAGAAATTTTGTTAATTCGTCTCTAGCTACTACTTTATATCTTCTATTTGAAAAACATTTAGAATTATCAAGGCCGTTTAAAATTGCACTATAAAGTTTACACGTTTTTTATCAGATGTGGAGCGGGGAAGGAATGCTTAGCAATCAGTAAATAATTATTTTTTTATTAACAAGGCGAAAAATTAAACAAATTGTAGTGCTTTGGTAAGGGTTGAAGGTTCTTCAGAAAATGTTTAGTAGGTACCTAAATTTTACTTAACCTTAATCGTTTAGTAAAAAAAAGGATTAATATTGTAAGTAACTCGATTTAGGTCCTTGCGTCCGGTATTTACAGACAGTACAGACATTAACGTAACTAGCTCGGAGTTATAGTGAAAGCTAATAAATGGATTTTTATTATGAAACTGGATTATATTCATTTTTAAATAAGTTAAAATTTAAGTTAAAAAACTATATCAAGTATCTTTGCATACTTGCGTTCTGAAGCTGAAGTAAAAACTTTCTCGGTAAACGGCTTGAAAGTAATTCTTAAAAATCTTTGTTTCCTTTCTTTCTTCTTCGCAAAAATTGTAAAAGTAAAAAGTTGAAACAAATTCAATAAATTGTTATAATGAACAACTTTTATAAAAGCAGTACAAGTTATTTTAGTAGATCCTAGTAGCTTTCTACAAGTGGACACTTAATATTTCTACAAATGTTTTAAAATGTATATGTAAATAAAGTTTATAATAAATTTATTTATAAAAGTTTTAAATTATTATGTACTATTTATGTACGCAGTGCCCGTTTTAGGGGGCGGACAACCCGGACGTTATTCGGGGCGGCGCTTTGGCTGTTAATGTGACAAAATATTGATAAGTACCCAAGTAATCAAAATTTATACGTTTTTTTTTTGCTAAAATTACCTTGCAATTTACATTTTTTCGTATTTATTGTTTTTGCCTAAAACGCCAAATAGACGTGCAGCTTGGTTGCCAACCTGAGTTGACAACCTGTCTTTATTCATAAAGAAATGACAATTTTTTACGCTGCTTTATAATTCGTTGGAAAAAATTTTTTTGAATTTCGGCAAGCTCTTTAGCACACGTGACCGCAAAATACAGCAGTTCGAAAAGTTCTAAATTAATAAAATTTTTAGAATCTCGGTTGCCAACATCTGGCTCCGCTCACAAAAAATCGAAATCATTAAAATTAAAATTCTAAAAATGTATTAATTTGGAAATTTTGAACTTTGCGGTCACGTGTGCTGAAGAGCCTGCCGAAATTTTGGATTTTTTCCAACGAATTATAAAGCAGCGTAAAAAATTATCATTTCTTTATGAATAAAGATTGGAATAAAGACAGGTTGTCACCTCTGGTTGGTAACCAAGTTGCACGTCTATTTGGCGCCTAAGAGCTAAAAAAATATTTATAACCATGCGGCAATTTGTCTTTTTGTCGCATCATCAAGGCCGTTTATATTTTTTATTATGAAAAATATGCAGACAGTATAAAATTTACGCGCCTTTAGATGTGAGCGGGGAGGTAATAATTTTGAAGTTGCAGTACGTTTAAAGATAAAATCTTTCCAAGGTTGCCTAAAAAAAGATTAAATTTTGCCGCCTAGTTTAGTGAATTTTTAATTATAAAATTTAATTGTTTAATAGAAATTCCCTCTTTTTTTAAATAAATTACAACTTTGTGTTTATTAATTTTTAACATTTAAGATACTAGCATTAAGATTTATTTCTAATAATTATGAGGGGTTAAGTTAAAATACTTTTATCACACTATAATTACCTATTTATTTTAAGAAAATATATTTTTTCGAACAGGGGAAATTCTTCTTTTAAATGCACTGGTTTTTACTTCAACGCAACTAGCTCGGAGTTCCAAAGAGCAAGTGCGCTAATAAAAAATAGATTTTTACTTTAAAACTGGTTTAGTGTTAGTATACTATGTATTTTTGTATATCTTTAAAAATTTAAAGTAAAAAAAGCGTTCTGAACCTGAAGTGAAAACCCATCTTTCTTGAAAAACGGCGATACATACTATATAAAATTTTAAAAAGTTTTATATTATTATGTACTTCGTATGTACATACGTATATGTATGTACATCCATTTTATTAAAAGTTGCACCAAGGCCGTTGATATGTATTTCTTATTATGATTATGAATAACATGCAAGCAGTATAAAATTTACCCGCTTTTTATTAAATGTTAGAGCGGGGAGAGAATAATTTAGAAATCGTAGTACGTTTGAAGATAAAATCTTTCCAAGATAAACTATATTGCCAAACAAAAGGATTTTTTTAACAATGCAAAAGTTTAACGATTTTTAGTGCTTTGGTTGATACTTATGTTATGACTTATGGTTTAAAAAAAAAAATTAAGTAAGGTAGTAGTAAACATAGATTAAACATTTTACATTATACTAAGTAACTTTATTAGTAGGTTCTCGCTTCCTGTTGGAAAACTTTTCATTTTAGGGGTCAGAAAAATCTAATAAATTTAAGAGGGGAAAAATTGTCAGCCCTGTCAGTCGAAGTTGAACGTAGCTGACATCAGATGTTAAGCATAAAAATGGTAACGAAAATTTAATACTGAAAAAAATAAATAAAGAGATATTGTTGTAGAGTTAGGTGCAAAAACTCTGAACAAAATAGTCCTTGACTAACATTTTAGCGTTTTTCTGAAAGAACAATGTCGTATTGGTTATACCTCTTTTTGCATTCCCTACACAATTTATCAATAAAATAATACTTGTCGCATGGCTTCTTCAGTAGCATGGTCTTTCGGTTGCGACTACTTCTTCAAACTCGAAATAGTGACTAAATGAACTATCAATATTCTTCATACTTAAATTAAAAACTTGATTGTCAAAAATTATCAATTCATGATATTGTTTTGTAATAATTCACCTAATAAATAAACTATAATAAATAATAATTAGTTACGCCGATATCTATACAATGCTTGGTGGTTAAAAATAAAACTAATGTGTAGCTTTACAAATAGTAGGCAACTTGTTATACTTCGCCATGTAAGAAAAAGATTTTATTTATTAACTGGATAGCAAATAGAAGTTGGATATTTTTGTCATGACTATTTTTTCGTTTCGTCTTAACAATTTTTTCGCCCCCCGAGAACACGCACCCTACGCAGCTGCGTTTTTTTTAAACCTTTAAATTTTCGTCTTTAAATTTTATTTTTTTAAATAAAATTACGTTAATTGAGAGTAACTACACTTTTTTCAACCTCTAATTACTGATTCACAAAAATTAGCCTACAAAGTTTTATACTACACAAATATAAAACGATAATTAATAATAAAATTATTAAACTGAAACTTGGCAACATTGCACTTACACCTTTGTTTATAATATAATATTTATGACGTTACATTTTTACACATTTCAGGTATTACAATAATTATGGCAATACGTTTACACTGATTTCGAGATTATATATTTATGGATAACTTGTCACAATCTAAAAAATGTTATAGATTCCTTTAAACCGTGGGTAAATTAAAAATTATCAGTTCTATAGATTCCTTATAAGATGGCGCACCTAGTATGTTAATAATTATGATTATGCCACAATCGAGGATTATTCACAGCTTGTCACAAACATTACGGGGCTTGTAATGGTGTGTGTGTGTGTGTGTGTGTGTGTGTGTGATGGTGTGTGTATGTTGCACTATATTTGTGGCAATTTGTGTGTGCATAGGCCTGTACTGTGGCGAGTTCAAAAATTGTGGCGCTATACACTCGATGCCACAATTTTAAATTAAAATATCTCGACACTTAGTTGAATAATTCGCCACAATTGACAATAATTCGTTTGAATTTAATATAGGCATTATATGTGCATCCTTGTTTCTACGTAGATTAAAAATTCGAAGGAATATTCTATTTTATGTGAAATTTGCCACAATAGAGCTTATTTCCCGTACCACACACTATAATATTTATGGCAACTTAAACTAATGCCTTCATGTGGCGCCCTCTGCTTATCATTACAGTGTTGCCAGATATTCTCGATATGTTAGATGGGTTGCAGTCATAATTATTATAAACTATTAACCCCTTACTAACTTGTATTACTCGGTTTGAGATTTCTGTTATTTCAATTTTTGGTTAGATATAAAAATAATAAAGTAAAACAATGTTATATAAACTGCATATTAAAGTATACCCTTATCTTCGAATTATACTAAAAAACCCTAAATAAAATGGAAATGCCATGACTTGCTAAAATGTTAAAATTATTATTTAATTATTACTACTAGTATTAACAAGGAGGGGACCCCTACTCGACATCACCGATTTCGTCCAAATTTATAGGTATGGAGGACTTGACTAGAATTGCAAGTGATATAAATTGTAGCTCCAGATGGCCAAGCGTTTAGAAAATAAAATTTTTTTAGGTCTTACTTTATGTATACATAAGTGTTTTACGTTATGAATTTCCAACTAGTAGCTAGCGCAGCGTCAAGATGTGGGACTCGCAATACGAAGGTCATAGGTTCGAGTCACCTGAAAAAAAGTTTTTTTTTTGCTTCTTTTTAATTTTTACGCTATGCACCGTAATAATGTATTGTATTTGTTTATATTTTTACAAAAAGCATAGGGCATCATTATTTTATCAAAAACTTTTTGAAAAAAAATTTTTTTTGTATGTTATAAAATTGAATACATTTAGTGATTTACAAGAAAAAAGTTCATTTGAAGGCACGCCGTTTGCCACCGCTGTCCTAGTTTGCTCCCGGAAGATGAATCTTACTACTTTTTGGGGGTTACCCGGTTACCACACCTACATCTTTAAGCAAATAACAGATTTCCAATATGGGCAAAAATTTCATTATTTAGTTTTAAAACAATTCCACTTATAAAGTTTGATAAGTTTTAAATTATAGGTACATTATTAGAAATCTTATTATAAATTGCATTATCAAGGCCGTTTATAGTTCTTATAAAGTTGTTGACACTATTAAATTTACGCGTCTTTTTTTAGATGTAAAGCGTGGGAGGGTATGCTTAATTGCAGTCGTTTGAAGATTATTTACATTCTTACAAAGATAACATACATAATATGCATGTATGTTTAAATATTTAAATTTTTATTAACAACGCGAAAAAATTAAATTAAATAAAAATTATTTAGACTGTTGGAAGTTTGATCTACTGCCGAAAATCCGAACTTAATTTGACCTTGTATTAAAGTGTTAGCTAGCGTTTTGCAAAAATCACAGTCCCCCCCCCCCTGTTATATAATATGATTATTTAGAGCTTTGGTAGTTTGATTTATTGCCGAAAATCCGAACTCGATTTGACCTTGAATTAAAGTGTTAGCTAGCGTTTTGCTAAAATCACAGTCCCCCCCTCCCTGTTTTATAATATAATTATTTAGACTGTTGGAAGTTTGATCTATTGCCGAAAAACCGAACTCGATTTGATCTTGAATTAAAGTGTTAGCTAGCGGTTTGCAAAATTCACAGTCCGCCCTTCCCTGTTTTATAATATGATTATATAGACTGTTGGAAGTTTGATTTATTGCCGGAAAACCGAACTCGATTTGACCTTGTATTAAAGTGTTAGCTAGCGTTTTGAAAAAAATTACGTGATATTTGCCGAGCCCCCCCACTCCCCCACGTGAGATTTGGTGAAATTCGGCTCGACCCCCCCCCCCTAAACGCCTCACGTAATTAATGGACGTCCCCTAACTTGAGTAGGTCCTCGCATCCTGTATCTAGATGGATACGGTAATTACTAATTACTTAAACGCAACTAGCTCGGAGTACCAAAGAACAAGAGTGAGCTAAGAATCGATTTTTACTTTGAAACTGAATATGAAAACATAAAATAATTTTATATACTACTTGCGTAGAGACTTGATGCAAAATAACATCTTTCTTTGAAATCGGCTTTATATTAATTCTGAAAATTTTTAGTTACGTAGATATTAGCTGTTCAAATTATATAAAAGGACACAGATATTTTAAATTGTAACCAAAATTAGAAATTTTGTTAATTCGTCTCTAGCTACTACTTTATATCTTCTATTTGAAAAACATTTAGAATTATCAAGGCCGTTTAAAATTGCACTATAAAGTTTACACGTTTTTTATCAGATGTGGAGCGGGGAAGGAATGCTTAGCAATCAGTAAATAATTATTTTTTTATTAACAAGGTCAAAAATAAAACAAATTGTAGTGCTTTGGTAAGAGTTGAAGGTTCTTCAGAAAATGTTTAGTAGGTACCTAAATTTTACTTAACCTTAATCGTTTAGTAAAAAAAAGGATTAATATTGTAAGTAACTCGAGTTAGGTCCTTGCGTCCGGTATTTACAGACAGTACAGACGTAACTAGCTCGGAGTTATAGTGAAAGCTAATAAATGGATTTTTATTATGAAACTGGATTATATTCATCTTTAAATAAGTTAAAATTTAAGTTAAAAAACTATATCAAGTATCTTTGCATACTTGCGTTCTGAAGCTGAAGTAAAAACTTTCTCGGTAAACGGCTTGAAAGTAATTCTTAAAAATCTTTGTTTCCTTTCTTTCTTCTTGGCAAAAATTGTAAAAGTAAAAAGTTGAAACAAATTCAATAAATTGTTATAATGAACAACTTTTTTAAAAACAGTACAAGTTATTTTAGTAGATCCTAGCAGCTTTCTACAAGTGGACACTTAATATTTCTACAAATGTTTTAAAATGTATGTAAATAAAGTTTATAATAAATTTATTTATAAAAGTTTTAAATTATTATGTACTATTTATGTACGCAGTGCCCGTTTTAGGGGGCGGACAACCCGGACGTTATTCGGGGCGGCGCTTTGGCTGTTAATGTGACAAAATATTGATAAGTACCCAAGTAATCAAAATTTATACGTTTTTTTTTGGCTAAAATTACCTTGCAATTTACATTTTTTCGTATTTATTGTTTTTGCCTAAAACGCCAAATAGACGTGCAGCTTGGTTGCCAACCTGAGTTGACAACCTGTCTTTATTCATAAAGAAATGACAATTTTTTACGCTGCTTTATAATTCGTTGGAAAAAAATTTTTTTAATTTCGGCAAGCTCTTTAGCACACGTGACCGCAAAATACAGCAGTTCGAAAAGTTCTAAATTAATAAAATTTTTAGAATCTCGGTTGCCAACATCTGGCTCCGCTCACAAAAAATCCAAATCATTAAAATTAAAATTCTAAAAATGTATTAATTTAGAAATTTGAACTTTGCGGTCACGTGTGCTGAAGAGCCTGCCGAAATTTTGGATTTTTTCCAACGAATTATAAAGCAGCGTAAAAAATTATCATTTCTTTATGAATAAAGATAACAGGTTGTCACCTCTGGTTGGTAACCAAGTTGCACGTCTATTTGGCGCCTAAGAGCTAAAAAAATATTTATAACCATGCGGCAATTTGTCTTTTTGTCGCATCATCAAGGCCGTTTATATTTTTTATTATGAAAAATATGCAGACAGTATAAAATTTACGCGCCTTTAGATGTGAGCGGGGAGGTAATAATTTTGAAGTTGCAGTACGTTTAAAGATAAAATCTTTCCAAGATTGCCTAAAAAAAGATTAAATTTTGCCGCCTAGTTTAGTGAATTTTTAATTATAAAATTTAATTGTTTAATAGAAATTCCCTCTTTTTTTAAATAAATTACAACTTTGTGTTTATTAATTTTTAACATTTAAGATACTAGCATTAAGATTTATTTCTAATAATTATGAGGGGTTAAGTTAAAATACTTTTATCACACTATAATTACCTATTTATTTTAAGAAAATATATTTTTTCGAACAGGGGAAATTTTTCTTTTAAATGCACTGGTTTTTACTTCAACGCAACTAGCTCGGAGTTCCAAAGAGCAAGTGCGCTAATAAAAAATAGATTTTTACTTTAAAACTGGTTTAGTGTTAGTATACTATGTATTTTTGTATATCTTTAAAAATTTAAAGTAAAAAAAGCGTTCTGAACCTGAAGTGAAAACCCATCTTTCTTGAAAAACGGCGATACATACTATATAAAATTTTAAAAAGTTTTATATTATTATGTACTTCGTATGTACATACGTATATGCATGTACATCCATTTTATTAAAAGTTGCACCAAGGCCGTTGATATGTATTTCTTATTATGAATAACATGCAAGCAGTATAAAATTTACCCGCTTTTTATTAAATGTTAGAGCGGGGAGAGAATAATTTAGAAATCGTAGTACGTTTGAAGATAAAATCTTTCCAAGATAAACTATATTGCCAAACAAAAGGATTTTTTTAACAATGCAAAAGTTTAACGATTTTTAGTGCTTTGGTTGATACTTATGTTATGACTTATGGTTTTAAAAAAAAAATTAAGTAAGGTAGTAGTAAACATAGATTAAACATTTTACATTATACTAAGTAACTTTATTAGTAGGTTCTCGCTTCCTGTTGGAAAACTTTTCATTTTAGGGGTCAGAAAAACCTAATAAATTTAAGGGGGGAAAAATTGTCAGCCCTGTCAGTCGAAGTTGAACGTAGCTGACATCAGATGTTAAGCATAAAAATGGTAACGAAAATTTAATACTGAAAAAAATAAATAAAGAGATATTGTTGTAGAGTTAGGTGCAAAAACTCTGAACAAAATAGTCCTTGACTAACATTTTAGCGTTTTTCTGAAAGAACAATGTCGTATTGGTTATACCTCTTTTTGCATTCCCTACACAATTTATCAATAAAATAATACTTGTCGCATGGCTTCTTCCGTAGCATGGTCTTTCGGTTGCGACTACTTCTTCAAACTCGAAATAGTGACTAAATGAACTATCAATATTCTTCATACTTAAATTAAAAACTTGATTGTCAAAAATTATCAATTCATGATATTGTTTTGTAATAATTCACCTAATAAATAAACTATAATAAATAATAATTAGTTACGCCGATATCTATACAATGCTTGGTGGTTAAAAATAAAACTAATGTGTAGCTTTACAAATAGTAGGCAACTTGTTATACTTCGCCATGTAAGAAAAAGATTTTATTTATTAACTGGGTAGCAAATAGAAGTTGGATATTTTTGTCATGACTATTTTTTCGTTTCGTCTTAACAATTTTTTCGTCCCCCGAGAACACGCACCCTACGCAGCTGCGTTTTTTTTAAACCTTTAAATTTTCGTCTTTAAATTTTATTTTTTTAAATAAAATTACGTTAATTGAGAGTAACTACACTTTTTTCAACCTCTAATTACTGATTCACAAAAATTAGCCTACAAAGTTTTATACTACACAAATATAAAACGATAATTAATAATAAAATTATTAAACTGAAACTTGGCAACATTGCACTTACACCTTTGTTTATAATATAATATTTATGACGTTACATTTTTACACATTTCAGGTATTACAATAATTATGGCAATACGTTTACACTGATTTCGAGATTATATATTTATGGATAACTTGTCACAATCTAAAAAATGTTATAGATTCCTTTAAACCGTGGGTAAATTAAAAATTATCAGTTCTATAGATTCCTTATAAGATGGCGCACCTAGTATGTTAATAATTATGATTATGCCACAATCGAGGATTATTCACAGCTTGTCACAAACATTACGGGGCTTGTAATGGTGTGTGTGTGTGTGTGTGTGTGTGTGTGATGGTGTGTGTGTGTGTGTGTGTGTGTGTCTGTCGCCCTCTCCTAAAGCATTATCTAAATACGCCACTATATGATGGCATTTAAGGTTTTAACCGTCGGCGCAATGAAAGGTTCGGGACCAGAAGGTGGATTACCCGAGTCGAGCCTCGCCAACCTCTCAGCTCTCTCGTTGGCCTCATTACCTTTGTGCCCTTTTACCCAACTAAGAGTTAGAGCATTGTGCGTTGATATCACAATCAGTGCCCGCATACAGTGCAGCACCAGCGCCCGAGATGATCTTTGATGACCATATACCATAAGAGTAGCTATGCTGTCTGTGAATATTTGAATTGTTTTGCCCGGGATATGTTTGGAAGTCGGAGGCATATCTACCTAGCTGAAGTTCAAATGAGAAAATCTCCGCCCCTGATCCAGTATTGCTTTTGGAACCATCCATGTCCAGACATATGTATGTCCGATCCGTCAGTTCCTGTTGCGTCTGGCAAGATGTTAAACTTTCTGTCAAACACATATCTGGGTGAAATCCTGTCGGCATCTAGGCTCTAAAGAGATACCCCTTTTGAGCATTCCTGAAGGTAATGAATCCAAAAACCCCATGCCTGCATCCTAAGAGCAGCTCTCGTCGGCTGCTCCTCCACATAGAAATCCAACAGGAAGGCAGAGGAGAGTCTTCAAGACTACAGTCGGTGCCGTTCTCATCACTCCCGTTACAGCCAGACAGACCGACCTCTGCGCGGATATAGAAAGAACGCTGTTGTGCCCCATAGCATAGCATTGGTCTTATTACGACAGTGTAAAGTTAGAGAGATAATTACGTTATCCGATTATTCGTTGATCCATTAAGCAGTTAATCTGATGACCTATGAGGATTATCCGATTATAGCTTTAGATCACTATAAAGGGCGAAAAGATATGTATTTTGAATCAAATCTTATTGAGAGTAAATCAAATTTACTATAACGCGACAGACATGGCACAAACAAATATCGAATCAGAAATTTGCAGTATATGCTTATATGATCTTCATGGTGGTCAAGAAGTTGGCTCTCTTGAGCGTAGTTGTAGCCATAAATTTTGCGCCAAATGTATAGAAAGCTGGGCGAAATCCAAACAATCGGAGCTAGTTCACCCTACTTGCCCCTACGATAGGCAACCGTTTGATTGCATTTCTGTTAAGAAATCATTGAACGGAGACTTTCTAAGAACCATTTATGTCGGAGTGACTAAATTAGAAACAGCTTTCAAACTCAACGAGATTAATAGTTTGAGTACCGAGGCAGCAACTCATGGAAACGACCCACTTGGTTATTACGAAACTCGGGTGAAAATTTGCATGAAATTTAGAAGACTGATGGAAAGGCACCTTAAGAACTCCAATAATATCTCAGTCTTTTTAGATGAAAGTGGAAACGTTTTAACTGAAAAACAGATCATCAGAACCTTGAGAACTTTAACGGTCACACGCATAAACGCTTATAAGGCTGTGCGTGACTCAGCAGTGTCAACGCAATAAATAATTTATTACAGAAATTATTATTACTATTATTAAACATTAAATATAGACTGAATTCAAATTTTAAGTTTGCTGCTCTGTAGGAGGTCGGTTTCACATGAAAAACGCAAAAATTCTCCAAATTTTCGCATTTCTTTCAATTGTTTATTTTTATCTCGAAAACTATCCGTTTTTCGAAGATGACCATTTATACAAAATTTAAGTAAACAAAAATTCCTACAAAATTTTATTTTTTTTATTTACTTTTTTATTATTTTAAAATTTATTAATTAATTTTAACATCTAATTTTAATTATTACTATTATTATTAAAATACAACGATAATACATAAAATAAATAGTAATAAATTGAAACCAACCAACTCATTGTCTCATTTCCTAATGAAGCGGGGCTACACGAATAAAAGCAGGATTCGGTTACATCTACTCCCCAGTTCAAATCTATTATTATTATTAAATAAGTGACATCATTGTAAGCGTTACCTTCTCCATTTTGTAAAAGCTAAACACCCGCCCTTTTAGCACGTTAGCAAAACTAAACGTAACCTCAAACTATTAACTTGGAACGCAAACGGGTTGCGCAACAAGATCAATGAACTCCAAGCTTTAACGCAACAAATCAATCCCGACATCATTCTAATTCAGAAACTAGGTTAAACAAACAAATCCCTTCACGCATCCCTCTCTACACCGCCAAGAACCCGCAACGGTTGATTAAACGCAACCGCGACACAAACAAACACGACAATCGCGGAAACACAAGCCGTCACCATACCGACCTCACTATCGTAAACTTCTACATTTCGCCGGGCGACTCAATTGACCCAGCCGAACTAGATCAACTACTGCACCTCGGAAACAAAGTTGCAATTGCGGGTGAACCAATCCACGAATTCTAACGGCACCCGATTTCACGACTACATCAACGCCAAACCCGTTTTATTAACGCATCCCACAAATGACTTCACGCATTCCATGCCCCCCAGACCCCCCGGTTTGAACAACAAAAAGTTTGTGTGCATAGTTCTTGATTAGTTTTATAAAACAAGAAAATTTTACGCTTTCAGAACATTTACACCGGAGGATCTGAGGGTATGAGATACCCTCCCATAGTAACTTAATTATAGAATACAACTTAATACAAATATAACCCCCCCCCCCCGGTTGTAAAAATAAAAAGTTAGTGAGCATATATTGAGGATCTTTCGTTCCTTAATTTTTTAGTTTAAGAACAAAATATATTTTCAGGTCGCGTCAGGACCCACCGGAAGGTCTGTGAAGTATAAAATGACTTCCTGTAATTGTATGAAGTAATTCAGAATCTTTGTACATTCCAGCGGATCTGTGGATTATAAAATACCTTCCAGTATCCCACTAATTGTAAGAAGCGATTGAGAAATTTTGTGTTTTTTAAACTGAGGGGTCTGATTTATAAAAAGGGTTTTGGAGGTGGCAGATTAAAGAAATTTTCTTGAATTTCGTTAATCCATTCATGCGCGTCAGTTGTAATTAATTTTAATGCATAAAATTATTTAATTGCCTTACTGATCACGAAGTTTAGCAGCAACTTTCTGTATTACTTTGAAAGTTAATTATAAAAATAATATAAAAATATAAAGTAAAAATTGTAAACCGGGGGGTCTGGGGGGTGTGGAACACCCTCCAGAACATCTCACAGGATTTCCACTCTTTTAGAATACTTGGAGAAGATAGGAGATTTATAACTTGACAAATTTTGCCAGCAAAAACCGGAAAATTTAAGCAAAAATTAAGGAAATTTAAACCTTTGGCCAGAGAAGATTAAAGTTTGGAAAATCATTTATTTAAGTACCTTACTGCTCAGAGTTTAATAGCAAGTTTTACGTTACTTTGAAAGTTAACTGTCAAAATTATAGTCAAAAGTGTAAACCGGGTGGTCTGGGAGTGAACACTCTCCAGTACATATAATAAAATTCCCACTCTTCTAGAATACCCACAGTAGACAGAGTAATTATTTAGGTGAAAATAAATTAGGTGAGAATCTGGCCATAATTGACCAGAAGATGGCGCGGCGTACGCTTTTTTGGGATATCCAACTAGCGTACAGGAGGTATATTATTTAACAAGAAATTATTCGAGTTACAATATCTTATTTTATCTGCACCTACGTCCGGGTCCTTCCACGGACACGGCTGGAAGCCCTTATCATCCGTCTTTTGTATGCCAACCTTCAAATATGTTAACACCAAAAGACCCAACAAATTCAAAATTTAATAAAAAACCGTAACTAATTTTTAAATTTCTTTGTTGTTTTCATATTTAGCACCATAATATCTATATGAAAACGAATTTTCATCAAAGAAGTCGACAAAAAGTTGAAATTTGTTGTCCAGTGTTATTGGTCAGCCAAAAGACTGTCGGCCAAATGACTAAGGGCCAAATAATCTGTCGGCCAAATGATTTATCGGTCAATAGAATTCGGCCAAATCATTTTCGGCGAAATGACAGTGATTCCTCTTGTGTAGTGTACAATGCCCTCTTTTCCAAAATACTGAATGAGACGATTTATGAGATTTTATAAATTCAAAATTATCTTTATTTCAATACTAAGTTTGAACTCATGTCGTAACCTGCACTCTCTTTGATTTTAGTTAATTATATATATATAGATTTAAAAAGAGGAAAAGTGAGATCCTTTTGAGAAAAATGTTAGCAAGGCGAGATCACTTGGAGAAAGTCGAGATCCACTTTCGGATCTCGACTTTTTTAACGTGTATATCGAGTTTTTCCGTTAAATGTTGGTAAGGTAGGTCGCTTATTTGAAATTTATGCTGGATCTCGTTTTTCCGATATTTTTCGTATTATATACATTAGTAGTTCTCGAGTAGTAAGGTGGAGCGCTGCTATCGGCAAAGTGTATATATGTATATTTGTAATTGTTTTAAGCCACGCTGAGATCCGATAACTTGGCAACGTAGCAAAGCACGCATTCATAACCGAGTTGACTAATTTTAGCAGATAATGTTTTAATGATTACAATGATGCAGTAAATGTTCCGTAAAGAAAAAAATAACAATATTATAAATATCTTTTGTTATTAGTTAATAAACTTCAATATAAAAAATTAAATCTAAATTTTTACCAAAAAAATTTAAACGTTTCTATTGCAAGTTAGAAAATTGAAAAATAATTCTTGTAGAATATAATATATGAATTATTGAAAATTTCTGTTCAGTTTTTGTTATAGTTATTTTTCTTTTCTGTTTCGGATAAACGTAATATTTTTGGGTTAATCGAAAATTTAAGAATTTAGGTTTGAATATGAAGTTGTTTCATCAGTTTGATAAGTTACTGGGTTAGTTGGCGTAGTTTATTTCTGTGTTTATAACAAGTCAATTAAAATGTTTAGTGGATTAAATTAATATTTAAATGGATTTGTTTTTAAATTTTTATAATAAATGTTAAAACTACACAGTACATACAAGTAGTGCAAAATTTTTTGGACCTCCGAGCAAGTTACGTATGGGAAAATAAACTTTTAATGAACTTAAATGAACTTCTATTTTGCAAAAATAATAAATTATTAGAAATAATTGCTAAGATCAACAAAACTAGGATTCTTAATTTAATTAGTTAAATGGGTAATCCGATTTAAAGTAAAGGGAGCGCTTGTAATTTTTGGACGCTAAGAATTTAATTCAGGGTCGAATCGAGTTCGGGTTTTAGGTAATACGAAACGGCCAATGGGTAGAATAAATTACATTTTATATTATACCATATAAAGTAAACCCTCTCACTGGATGGTTAAATCACAACGTTATTTTTAAAAATTCGTAATCACGTTTTACTTTTTAGCCTCTAGAATCAACAAAAAACGTTGGCGTCTTGATAACCGATATGCTAACCTAGGTGCTAACCTTGCTAAATTAAATGGTTTAGAGATCATTATCTTATTTCTATGGTGGGCGATAGAAATAATACAAGTCAATTTCTGTCATTAAAGTTATGTAATTTTTTTAATAAGGCATTAATAAAAAAACTTTTTTAAAAACTTAACTTAATTATTTACTTACTTCACAATGCCCTGAAGGCCAAGATCTAGCTCATCAGATTAAGATTACTTTTTGACAACTTTTTGATGTGTTTCGACAACTATTTTTAGTCAGTAAATAAAATATCAGATTATTATTTTATATGATGACTTTGTTTGATTTGATTGATTAAAATAAATTAAAGGGCGGGCCGGACACCTAGTACGCCAGCTCCGCTATTGCGGACAGGATTGTTGATGCTCGCGGGCCGGATCTGGCCCGGGGGCCGTAGTTTAGAGACCCCTGGTCTAAATAATCATCAAGCAGGAGGGGGGGGGGTGATTTTTGAAAAACGCTAGCTAACACTTCAATTCAAGGTCAAATCGAATTCGGTTTATCGACAATAAATCAAACTGCAAACGGTCTAAATAACAACAATTTAAAATAGTGATGGGCGCTTGCAACTTTTGCGGGACGCTAGGTAACAATTTAATTCAAGGTCGAATCAAGTTCGGGTTTTCGGAAATAAGTCAAACTGCCAACGGTGTAAATTATCATATTATAAAACAGGGGGGTGACCTATGAATTTTTCAAAAACGCTAGCTAACACTTTAATTCAAGATCAAATCGAGTTCGGGTTTTCGGCAATAGATCAAACAGCCAACGGTGTAAATTATCATATTATAAAATAGGGGGGAGGACCTATGAATTTTTCAAAAACGCTAGCTAACACTTTAATTCAAGGTCAAATCGAGTTCGGGTTTTCGGCAATAGATCAAACTGCCAACGGTGTAAATTATCATATTATAAAACAGGGGGGGGACCTATGAATTTTTTAAAAACGCTAGCTAACACTTTAATTCAAGGTCAAATCGAGTTCGGGTTTTTGACAATAGATCAAACTGCCAACGGTCTAAATAATCCAAATTAAAAATAGGGGTGGAAGGTTGCAATTTTTGTGGGACACTAAATAACAATTTAATTCAAGGTCGAATCAAGTTCGGGTTTTTGGCAATAAATAAAACTGCCAACGGTCTAAATTATCATACCATAAAACGGGGGGGGGGACCTGTGAATTTTGCAAAACGCTAGTTAACACTTTAATTCAAAGTCAAATCGAGTTCGGGTTTTCGGCAATAAATCGAACTGCCAACGGTCTAAATCAAGGGTCTTCAAACTATTTAGCTTAAGGGCCAGCCTGATTACTCCACAATGCCCCAAGAGCCAAGATCTAGCTCATCAGATTACGATTACTTTTTGACAACTATGTGATGTGTTTTGACAACTACTTTTAGTCGGTAAATAAAATATCTGATTATTATTAATCATTATTAATAATTAATAGCCCGCCAGGTCCGCTATTGCGGGCCGGATTGGTGGTGCTCGCGGGTCGTAGTTTGGAGACCCATGATTTACATAATGTCAAGTAAAATATCAAAAATTTTAAAATTATAATATCAAAAGTTATACAGTTTTTTCGCTCTCCTGTAAAGTTGCCTTTTTTTTTACTTGTACTGTTTCTATCGCCCACCATAGATTTTTTACTTCTATTAAAGGACAGTTACGGTCTGATGTTTCGGTGGTTCAGCTTGAGTGGAGCAAAAACTTTATATTAACTGTACTCCCTGGTCATGTGAAGGCGAACCACCACGATAATCTGCATTGAAAACCCTTTATAAAATAAAACGGTCAGCTAAAACCCATCCTGAGTTGTAGCGCAACTTTGGTCTAATGGAATTTGGTTATTTTAAACAATGAATAAGTATTTATTTGTGAGGACCTGGAATAAGTAACTTCTGATTGATTAAATTTAAATAAAAATTAGTAACTTCTGATGGGTCAAATTTAACCCGTAAGTAGCGAGGTGGCTTTCTTGTCGCACAAGAAACGAGATGCTTTACCCCAATTTTGTTTTAAAGAGATAAATTCAATCAGACGATGTGAAACACATGCCCGAGGGGTACATGAAGCCCGATGATACAATGATTACACCTATCGATATCGTTAACTGACGGCATTTTCAAAATCTACTGGGAGCTGTCACACCCCACCTCGCTACTTACGGGTTAAGTAAAATGTAAAATTTGACCAATCAGAAGTTACTAATTCCAGAACTTCATAAGGAAATATTTATTCGTCGTTTAAAATCACGGCCCTAAGTACCTATATTCTTCTTTGCGTACTAACAATTCTAATATAAGTTTACCACGAGTATTCATTATTAATTAAAAAATTCAATAATTAATGTAAGATTAATAATTTTATAAATTAAAATTAATATAATAAATTTAAGTTCTCTTAAAAACACGATTATGCTTATGAAATATAAGTTATACTAATGCACTATAATAATGCAAGCATTAAATTTTTTTTTTGCTATTCTTGCAACTTTTAGTTTATATAAACTTGGCAACACTACATGATCTCATCTTGTCCTATAGATTACAATTTATACATTAAAGGATCTCAACCTGTCCTTTTTCTTTTAAGGATCTCCCTTGTCTCAACTTTTAACATTAAAAATTAAAATGGAATATTCTTTCCCCTCTATGGTGGTAACATTCAGAATTACTGTTTCCAGATTCTTTATGAAAATATATATGGCTAATTTGTAATATTTAAAGGGGATCTCTGGTAGTCCTAGTTTTATAAGGATCTCTACTTGGATTAAAAATATATATATATATATATAATTAATATATAATTATATATATTAAATTAAAAATATATATAATAAGTGTACCATACAGTAATGAGTGTAATCATCTAAAAATGTTATGAAATATTTCTTACCATCCCAAGTAGAAGGTTCGATTGGTCCGCAAATATCGGTATGAATTATTTCTAAAGGCCTAGTTGCACTCTGTCGGTTTTGTTCAAACGGTTTTCTTGTTTGTTTTGCATTGATGCACACTTCACATGTTAAATTTCCAAAATTTTTAATTTCCGCATCTGTTAGATTAAATCCTTCACTAATTGATTTTAATTTTAACATATTATTAGTACTTAAATGTCCAAGTTTTTTATGCCACATTGACGCATTTACATTTTCGGTTATTAGTGCGGTTTCTTTAATTTTTGTCAAATTGACCAAATAAAGTCCATTTTTACTTAGTTTTCCTTCTAGAATTTTATTTTTATTTTTAAACACTTGAACCGTTTCGTTTTTAAATATTACTTCCGCACCACTTTTTGCTATTTTACTTACAGATAACAAATTTTTACTTAATTCGGGCACTAAATCCACTTCTTTTAATATGCACTCTGCTGTTTCAATATTTCCGGTTCCCAATGCTTGCATTTTTTCACCTTTTCGCGCGGTTCCGATTTCAGTAACATTTAATTTTAAATTTTTAATTAATTGTTTTTCATTTGTCATATGCGATGTTGCACCAGAATCCATAAACCATTCAATGTTATTATTTTCTGAATTTTCAGTGCATTCATGGCTTGTTAAAAATGACATCTTGTTATCTCGTTGATTAGATCCGCTTGCATTTAGTTTACTTTTTCGAAAAAAAACAATCAGACTGAAGATGGTTATTCTTTTTGCATATATTACACCGCAATTCTACTTTTCTGCAATCTCGAGCAAAATGTCCCGGTTGTTCACATTTGAAACAGTTTTTATTTTTAAAATTTCCGCGGTTAAACTTATTTTTATTTTTATTATAAAATCTTCCGTTTATTGTAGAATTAAACGCTACCTGTTCACTTGAGTTTTCCGACGTTTGGTGTCTTTTTTCTTCTGCTAATAATCTAGATGTTAAATCTGTTAATGTTTGTTTTTCCTGTGGTGTTGATTCCCATGCGCTAATAAAATATTTATAGGTGTCCGGAAGTGAAGATAAAATTTTTGTTATTAGCATCATATCACTAACTTCTTGTTTTAACACTTTTAATTTATGTGCTAAATTTTAAATTTTTACTGTTTTTACTTGCACTTGATTTCACTTTTACACGCGGTTTTCACTAAAATTTAAAATTTTTTTACTGTTGAACGTTTTAATTTTTTTTACTTGAAAGCTTATTCACCTTAGTTATATTTCACTATAATAATAATGTAGTTTAGATAAAGGTTATTCATAAGGATCAGCTTCCAAGTGCATTCACCAGATGTTATTGAACGAAGAAACATAACGTGTGAACTGCTGAATGGAAGATTTCAGAAATATTAAAACCAGGAATTGTAGCTTATCAAAAAGATTAGTTTTCAGTAGTTCATTAGCAGTCTTTAAGTTAACTTTGTAGGAATAAGAAGTAGTAGATTAGTGCAAAACTTGTAACTTTAAATAAATAAATAATTTTTCATTTTTAAAAAAATAAGTTTAAATTTAATAAATATAATTGGCGCAGTCGTACAGATCGAATTTCCCGAATTCAGAATACAAATCGTCTGTTTTTTGGGAAGTCACAGCTGCAAAAGTGGATAAAAATCGCCACAAAACACGGTCGCGAAGTGAAAAGTGAAAAACTTCACATCATTTCAACATCGCCTCTCAAAATCGAGGAACCTTAATTTAAGAAAATTCGGTGCAACAGTCGAAATCCTGGGAGCCGACCGATCGACGAATACAACGTGGTAGATAGGAATCGCTACCAACAAAGTACAACTCGTTCGAAAACCTTAGCTTAAGAAAATCAACAAATGAATTCGATACAGAAAATAATTATTATATCGTAAGTGCTAGAAATTAATTCATAAATCAAATTTTACTAACATAATCCTAATAAATAGTTATAACTTTTAAATTTAATTAAAATACGCGAAGTTTATAAATTAATATAAATAGAATATTATCTTGAAAGGATAACGTTAAACGTAATATTAGTATTTTAAAACGATTTAATTTCAAAACATTAATTATATTATTATATGATTCACGAACTCGAAAAACAATTAAAAAATCTAAATTTAATTGAAACAAACATGACTCCTCCACCTCAAGATACAACAGCTCGATCAATTAACTATCAATTTATTAAATTATATTTGGATACCATAACACCTTATGATGGAAATCCGTATACGCTTAACATTTTTATAAATTCGTGTACACAATTTTTAATTAACTTTTTCAATACTGAAACTTTAAATGATCCCATAAACCAATTTTTGTTGAGAGCAATTTTAGGTAAACTCACTGGCCGAGCATTAATGTTAATTGGTAACAGATCCGAAATTAACGATTGGGAATCTTTAAAAAACGCATTAAAATTAAATTTCAGCGATCAGCGCGATATTGATTGCTTAGTACAGGATTTAATTTTATTAAGACCATTCAAAACAGAAAGTCCATATGATTTTGGTACCCGTTGTCAAGACGCTAGAAGTCTTATTTTAACGAAAATTGATTGTAGCGAATTAAGCGAACCGGAAAAACGTTTGCAGATCAAAAATTATGATGATTTAGCATTGAAAACTTTTATTAGGGGACTTAACGGTCATATTCAAAATAACGTAAGATTGAGAAAGCCAGACACACTAGAAAAGGCAATGACTTTAGTAACAGAAGAAATGAACTTCTTGTATTATACGCAACAAAATAACAATTTGCAAACCCATAATTCGAATAGTAACTTAGCACAAAATTACAAATCATCCAAACCAAATTTTCAATTTAAACCAAATTTTCCAAATTCAAACCCAAATTATCAACTTAGTCAAAATTTCAACCCAAATTATCAACCAAAAAACAATTTCCAACCTAAATTTGAAAATACTAATAATTATCAGAATTTTAACCCACACTTTCACAACAAATTTAATTACGAAAATACTAACCCTAATTTTCAACCCAGAGATAATTCTCAAAATTTTAATCCGAATTTTCAAACGAGGACATCGACTTTTAAACCTACACCGATGGATGTAGATAGTAATAGGACTACAATCAACAAAACAATGACACAGCCTAACTTCCAAGCATTATACCATTTCAATGTTAACCCACAGAATTTTGAAAATAATTATGAACAAAATTATTATGAATCGAATTATAAACAAAATTCGGAATCACCAGGAAATCTCACGCTAAGAAACTTTGAACAACCAACAGCAGACAATTTTATTCCCGAAACTCATAAAAATTTCAAAGAACAACCAAGCCTAAATTTTCAATTGGAAGAAGACCAAAGCCAAATAACATAGTGAGGCATTTTTCTTACAGTAATTTAAATTTAACTAAAATAGAAAAGCCAAATTTAATTTCTGAAAGTGTTATTGAATTAAATTTATTAGAAACCAAAATTTCAAAATGTAAACAAAGTATGAAACCTCAATTAATAATCAATTTAAAATCAACGAAATCACTAAATCTTAATTTAAACCATATTAATATTAAAACTCAAAATACAGTTAATAAATTTAAAAGGTATCTAAACACAACAAGAAATTTGAAATCAAAATTAAATAAATCCATAAGTCACATAGAAATCTTAATTGCCGAAAATAATACAAAATTAAATTTATTACAGAACAAAATTTCAAAAAACAAACAGAATCGTCATTTCAACACAAGAAAGTTATTAACCTTAAATTCAAACACTTATTTCAAAAATCAAAATTCAAACCAAAATTTCCAATGCAAAATAAAGAATTCGACCATCACCAAAAGAAAGAAATTTATAAACTTTCGCATTTACGAAATTAAATTATCTAAAATCATTAAAATTAATAATCGAAAACGAAAGAAAAGAAGCAATCGCTTCATAGATGAATATTCAATTTTATTGCCACCCCTTAGTCATTTCAAAATTTTAAACCGGACTATAAAATAATGTTTCTAATAATTAAAAACAAATTTCTTCAAAAATTTAATTATAACATTTTAGAAACTAAATTTTAATATTTTACAAAATCAATTCAAATTAATAACTAGAAACATTTTAGTAAACATAAAACAATAAATCAACGCAATGCCCAAGGTAACGAATAAGACACTTTCAAAATCGGACAAGAAATATTCAAAATTAACAGTAGAACGCAGAACAAAAAAGAAAACAAATTCATTGGCCCATACACAATCACCCTTTTATTGCCTAATAATAAAGCGGAAATAATTAGTCACAAAACCCAAAAAGCGAAATTATCCATTTAAAAGAATTAAAGAAATCTAATCTCATTTCAGATGCTTCTGGCTTGTTACCACAGACAAACCAACTTACACAAAACTGACGGACAATCCTGGCGTTTTATCAATCAAATTAGGCACCGCTCAGAACAAAATTTCGCAATGGACCTTTGTGCAAATCTTTGACATTACACAAATCGTAACTGAATTCGACAAATTACAAAATCAATATAAAATTTTAAATTTAACATTCAATAACGTTCATATTAACGAGGAACACCTGAAAGATTTTTATAACTCTTACCAACTAATAGATCAATTGTCGAATCAAATTAATAAACAAATTTTGCAAATCAACCCTTTGACAGACTCAAAAAGACAAAGACGAGGACTTATAGATGGTTTGGGTTCCCTAATAAAAATAGTAACGGGCAATTTGGACTACAAAGATGCTATTCGATATGATCAAAAAATTCAAAATTTATATCAAAATCAAATGGAAATCAGGACCGTTGTAAAAAACCAAATAACTTTAATGCAAAATGCGATTACCAAATTTAATAGTACATCAGCAACACTTGTACAAAATCAAATGATTCTAAATTCAAAAATTACTCAATTCCAAAAGTTTATCAACGAAACACAAACTCAAAATTTAAATTCTCGCCATTTTGAATTAATACAGAAAGTAATTCTAGAACTAATTAATACATTCCAAGTCATTAATAATGTTTTGAATAATTTAGAAATTGCTATTAGTTTTGCGAAAACCAACACCTTCCATAATTATATTATTGAACCAGTTGAACTTTTAAAGGAAATCAAATTTGTTAGTAGTCAAATCAAAAACACGAAACTACCATTTGAACCAATACTAGATAATATTCTGTCTTTTGAAAATATTTTGGAAATTAAGAGTTACACAAAAATGAATCAAATCATATTTTTAATTGATATCCCGATAGTGGAGAAAGAAAGTTATGACTATTTTGAATTCCATCCTATACCTATACCTTCAAATAACCATCATAAAATTATCATTCCTAATTCCAAATTCCTTATCCAAAATGAGCACTTTTATTCGACATTTCAAGAAAAATGCAAAGAAGCGAATCAAAACGAACATTTATGCGAAGAAAACGTATTAGAAATCAAAAACGAATACAAAATTCCATGCGAATTACAACTTCTACGTTTCTCTGAAAAACCTTCGAATTGCAAACAAGAAACAGTAAAAATCAAAAATCTAAAAATTCAAAAAATAGGAACTGGGAAGTGGATAGTCGTAACTCCAAAATCAATAATAGGTCATCAAAAATGCAACGACGAATCGGAAAGTGTTCTACTAAATGGTAGTTATGTGATTGAAGTTCCGAATTGTTGTGAATTATTAATCCAAAATTATAGACTGAAAAGTTTTCAGAACAGCAACAACGTACTGAAACTCGTTCCAATACTGAACTTTGATGCACCAACAATCGGAGAAGAAAGTGCTAATAATCTTGAAGTTAGTGAACCTTTGGAACTGTCGAATTTAGACTTGAGTGAATTAAAATTAATACAAAGCGGACTAAGTGTTTTAAAAAGGAAAGTGCAAAAGGTGAATAAAGACTCAATAGTGCATTTTAATAAAACAAGTTTCTGGACCATCTTGATTTATTTGTTTATTCTTATTATAATTGCTTTTAAAATGTTTAAATTTGTAAGGAAATGTAAAACCCCAAAAGTTAAAAAAGAGGATGATGAAATAATAGAACCTCCAAAATCTTCTAATAGAAAATTCGAAAATGTTAAAATTCCAATTTTCTAACTTACGGGGGAAGAGTTATATTTCACTATAATAATAATGTAGTTTAGATAAAGGTTATTCATAAGGATCAGCTTCCAAGTGCATTCACCAGATGTTATTGAACGAAGAAACATAACGTGTGAACTGCTGAATGGAAGATTTCAGAAATATTAAAACCAGGAATTGTAGCTTATCAAAAAGATTAGTTTTCAGTAGTTCATTAGCAGTCTTTAAGTTAACTTTGTAGGAATAAGAAGTAGTAGATTAGTGCAAAACTTGTAACTTTAAATAAATAAATAATTTTTCATTTTTAAAAAAATAAGTTTAAATTTAATAAATATAATTCCTTCACTTAATTTTTACAAAAGTTTTTTAATTTTACGAGTCTCTTTTTTAACACAACGAAATACACGTTTTAATTTTTACTCTTTTTACTTCCAATTTTACCTGGAGTAGCTGAGATAACTGAGATATACTGGTCCCATAACCTGTTGGGTTTTATTAATGAATTATACTCAGTAATATCAAAGGTATATATTTAATATAATATAAACTAAGTTAAACATTACATTAAATTGCCATAATGTAGTATTTCGTAGTGAAGTTTTAATTTTACTTTATGAGTGTTGAATCACGACTACTCCTAAAATAATAATACATCCACTTACATGGTCTTACAAAAAAGTCATAAAAAACTATTTTTAAACTATGCTACTCGTATAAGCTTGTAACCCATTTTTTTAATAACTTGCTTTTATAAAACATTTTTAATCTTTTATTTATTTTCTTAACACTCCAAGTTAAATCGACAGGTAAAACAAGTAAAAAAAACTATAAAAGTAAGGAAAAGATTGAACAAAATCAGTTGGAAAATGGAAAGAACACAAGGGTCAATGAAAGCCAGATTCAGTGTGAGGAATCGGTACATGCACTTAGTGACATTGCCGTCGATTTATTTTTACAAAAGCACGTGACGGTCGATTGTGATTTGAGTGTTGCGGTGGAAAAGGAAGAACTTTTCAGTCGTTTTACCACTGACGCGCAAAAATGGATTAACGAGATTCAAAATTTTTTGTGTCTGCCGCCCCTCTCCTAAAGCATTATCTAAATACGCCACTATATGATGGCATTTAAGGTTTTAACCGTCGGCGCAATGAAAGGTTCGGGACCAGAAGGTGGATTACCCGAGTCGAGCCTCGCCAACCTCTCAGCTCTCTCGTTGCCCTCATTACCTTTGTGCCCTTTTACCCAACTAAGAGTTAGAGCATTGTGCGTTGATATCACAATCAGTGCCCGCATACAGTGCAGCACCAACGCCCGAGATGATCTTATGATGACCATGTACCATAAGAGTAGCTATGCTGTCTGTGAATATTTGAATTGTTTTGCCGGGGATATGTTTGGAAGTCGGAGGCATATCTACCTAGCTGAAGTTCAAAGGAGAAAATCTCCGCCCCTGATCCAGTATTGTTTTTGGAACCATCCATGTCCAGACATATGTCCGATCCGTCAGTTCCTATTGCGTCTGGCAAGATATTAAACTTTCTGTCAAACACATATCTGGGTGAAATGCTGTCGGCATCTAGGCTCTAAAGAGATACCCATTTTGAGCATTCCTCAAGGATCTGAAGGTAATGAATCCAAAAACCCCATGCCTGCATCCTAAGAGCAGCTCTCGTCGGCTGCTCCTCCACATAGAAATCCAACAGGAAGGCAGAGGAGAGTCTTCAAGACTACAGTCGGTGCCGTTCTCATCACTCCCGTTACAGCCAGACAGACCGACCTCTGCGCGGATATAGAAAGAACGCTGTTGTGCCCCATAGCATAGCATTGGTCTTATTACGACAGTGTAAAGTTAGAGAGATAATTACGTTATCCGATTATTCGTTGATCCATTAAGCAGTTAATCTGATGACCTATGAGGATTATCCGATTATAGCTTTAGATCACTATAAAGGGCGAAAAGATATGTATTTTGAATCAAATCTTATTGAGAGTAAATCAAATTTACTATAACGCGACAGACATGGCACAAACAAATATCGAATCAGAAATTTGCAGTATATGCTTATATGATCTTCATGGTGGTCAAGAAGTTGGCTCTCTTGAGCGTAGTTGTAGCCATAAATTTTGCGCCAAATGTATAGAAAGCTGGGCGAAATCCAAACAATCGGAGCTAGTTCACCCTACTTGCCCCTACGATAGGCAACCGTTTGATTGCATTTCTGTTAAGAAATCATTGAACGGAGACTTTCTAAGAACCATTTATGTCGGAGTGACTAAATTAGAAACAGCTTTCAAACTCAACGAGATTAATAGTTTGAGTACCGAGGCAGCAACTCATGGAAACGACCCACTTGGTTATTACGAAACTCGGGTGAAAATTTGCATGAAATTTAGAAGACTGATGGAAAGGCACCTTAAGAACTCCAATAATATCTCAGTCTTTTTAGATGAAAGTGGAAACGTTTTAACTGAAAAACAGATCATCAGAACCTTGAGAACTTTAACGGTCACACGCATAAACGCTTATAAGGCTGTGCGTGACTCAGCAGTGTCAACGCAATAAATAATTTATTACAGAAATTATTATTACTATTATTAAACATTAAATATAGACTGAATTCAAATTTTAAGTTTGCTGCTCTGTAGGAGGTCGGTTTCACATGAAAAACGCAAAAATTCTCCAAATTTTCGCATTTCTTTCAATTGTTTATTTTTATCTCGAAAACTATCCGTTTTTCGAAGATGACCATTTATACAAAATTTAAGTAAACAAAAATTCCTACAAAATTTTATTTTTTTTATTTACTTTTTTATTATTTTAAAATTTATTAATTAATTTTAACATCTAATTTTAATTATTACTATTATTATTAAAATACAACGATAATACATAAAATAAATAGTAATAAATTGAAACCAACCAACTCATTGTCTCATTTCCTAATGAAGCGGGGCTACACGAATAAAAGCAGGATTCGGTTACATCTACTCCCCAGTTCAAATCTATTATTATTATTAAATAAGTGACATCATTGTAAGCGTTACCTTCTCCATTTTGTAAAAGCTAAACACCCGCCCTTTTAGCACGTTAGCAAAACTAAACGTAACCTCAAACTATTAACTTGGAACGCAAACGGGTTGCGCAACAAGATCAATGAACTCCAAGCTTTAACGCAACAAATCAATCCCGACATCATTCTAATTCAGAAACTAGGTTAAACAAACAAATCCCTTCACGCATCCCTCTCTACACCGCCAAGAACCCGCAACGGTTGATTAAACGCAACCGCGACACAAACAAACACGACAATCGCGGAAACACAAGCCGTCACCATACCGACCTCACTATCGTAAACTTCTACATTTCGCCGGGCGACTCAATTGACCCAGCCGAACTAGATCAACTACTGCACCTCGGAAACAAAGTTGCAATTGCGGGTGAACCAATCCACGAATTCTAACGGCACCCGATTTCACGACTACATCAACGCCAAACCCGTTTTATTAACGCATCCCACAAATGACTTCACGCATTCCATGCCCCCCAGACCCCCCGGTTTGAACAACAAAAAGTTTGTGTGCATAGTTCTTGATTAGTTTTATAAAACAAGAAAATTTTACGCTTTCAGAACATTTACACCGGAGGATCTGAGGGTATGAGATACCCTCCCATAGTAACTTAATTATAGAATACAACTTAATACAAATATAACCCCCCCCCCCCCGGTTGTAAAAATAAAAAGTTAGTGAGCATATATTGAGGATCTTTCGTTCCTTAATTTTTTAGTTTAAGAACAAAATATATTTTCAGGTCGCGTCAGGACCCACCGGAAGGTCTGTGAAGTATAAAATGACTTCCTGTAATTGTATGAAGTAATTCAGAATCTTTGTACATTCCAGCGGATCTGTGGATTATAAAATACCTTCCAGTATCCCACTAATTGTAAGAAGCGATTGAGAAATTTTGTGTTTTTTAAACTGAGGGGTCTGATTTATAAAAAGGGTTTTGGAGGTGGCAGATTAAAGAAATTTTCTTGAATTTCGTTAATCCATTCATGCGCGTCAGTTGTAATTAATTTTAATGCATAAAATTATTTAATTGCCTTACTGATCACGAAGTTTAGCAGCAACTTTCTGTATTACTTTGAAAGTTAATTATAAAAATAATATAAAAATATAAAGTAAAAATTGTAAACCGGGGGGTCTGGGGGGTGTGGAACACCCTCCAGAACATCTCACAGGATTTCCACTCTTTTAGAATACTTGGAGAAGATAGGAGATTTATAACTTGACAAATTTTGCCAGCAAAAACCGGAAAATTTAAGCAAAAATTAAGGAAATTTAAACCTTTGGCCAGAGAAGATTAAAGTTTGGAAAATCATTTATTTAAGTACCTTACTGCTCAGAGTTTAATAGCAAGTTTTACGTTACTTTGAAAGTTAACTGTCAAAATTATAGTCAAAAGTGTAAACCGGGTGGTCTGGGAGTGAACACTCTCCAGTACATATAATAAAATTCCCACTCTTCTAGAATACCCACAGTAGACAGAGTAATTATTTAGGTGAAAATAAATTAGGTGAGAATCTGGCCATAATTGACCAGAAGATGGCGCGGCGTACGCTTTTTTGGGATATCCAACTAGCGTACAGGAGGTATATTATTTAACAAGAAATTATTCGAGTTACAATATCTTATTTTATCTGCACCTACGTCCGGGTCCTTCCACGGACACGGCTGGAAGCCCTTATCATCCGTCTTTTGTATGCCAACCTTCAAATATGTTAACACCAAAAGACCCAACAAATTCAAAATTTAATAAAAAACCGTAACTAATTTTTAAATTTCTTTGTTGTTTTCATATTTAGCACCATAATATCTATATGAAAACGAATTTTCATCAAAGAAGTCGACAAAAAGTTGAAATTTGTTGTCCAGTGTTATTGGTCAGCCAAAAGACTGTCGGCCAAATGACTAAGGGCCAAATAATCTGTCGGCCAAATGATTTATCGGTCAATAGAATTCGGCCAAATCATTTTCGGCGAAATGACAGTGATTCCTCTTGTGTAGTGTACAATGCCCTCTTTTCCAAAATACTGAATGAGACGATTTATGAGATTTTATAAATTCAAAATTATCTTTATTTCAATACTAAGTTTGAACTCATGTCGTAACCTGCACTCTCTTTGATTTTAGTTAATTATATATATATATATATAATTAATATATAATTATATATATTAAATTAAAAATATATATAATAAGTGTACCATACAGTAATGAGTGTAATCATCTAAAAATGTTATGAAATATTTCTTACCATCCCAAGTAGAAGGTTCGATTGGTCCGCAAATATCGGTATGAATTATTTCTAAAGGCCTAGTTGCACTCTGTCGGTTTTGTTCAAACGGTTTTCTTGTTTGTTTTGCATTGATGCACACTTCACATGTTAAATTTCCAAAATTTTTAATTTCCGCATCTGTTAGATTAAATCCTTCACTAATTGATTTTAATTTTAACATATTATTAGTACTTAAATGTCCAAGTTTTTTATGCCACATTGACGCATTTACATTTTCGGTTATTAGTGCGGTTTCTTTAATTTTTGTCAAATTGACCAAATAAAGTCCATTTTTACTTAGTTTTCCTTCTAGAATTTTATTTTTATTTTTAAACACTTGAACCGTTTCGTTTTTAAATATTACTTCCGCACCACTTTTTGCTATTTTACTTACAGATAACAAATTTTTACTTAATTCGGGCACTAAATCCACTTCTTTTAATATGCACTCTGCTGTTTCAATATTTCCGGTTCCCAATGCTTGCATTTTTTCACCTTTTCGCGCGGTTCCGATTTCAGTAACATTTAATTTTAAATTTTTAATTAATTGTTTTTCATTTGTCATATGCGATGTTGCACCAGAATCCATAAACCATTCAATGTTATTATTTTCTGAATTTTCAGTGCATTCATGGCTTGTTAAAAATGACATCTTGTTATCTCGTTGATTAGATCCGCTTGCATTTAGTTTACTTTTTCGAAAAAAAACAATCAGACTGAAGATGGTTATTCTTTTTGCATATATTACACCGCAATTCTACTTTTCTGCAATCTCGAGCAAAATGTCCCGGTTGTTCACATTTGAAACAGTTTTTATTTTTAAAATTTCCGCGGTTAAACTTATTTTTATTTTTATTATAAAATCTTCCGTTTATTGTAGAATTAAACGCTACCTGTTCACTTGAGTTTTCCGACGTTTGGTGTCTTTTTTCTTCTGCTAATAATCTAGATGTTAAATCTGTTAATGTTTGTTTTTCCTGTGGTGTTGATTCCCATGCGCTAATAAAATATTTATAGGTGTCCGGAAGTGAAGATAAAATTTTTGTTATTAGCATCATATCACTAACTTCTTGTTTTAACACTTTTAATTTATGTGCTAAATTTTAAATTTTTACTGTTTTTACTTGCACTTGATTTCACTTTTACACGCGGTTTTCACTAAAATTTAAAATTTTTTTACTGTTGAACGTTTTAATTTTTTTTACTTGAAAGCTTATTCACCTTAGTTATATTTCACTATAATAATAATGTAGTTTAGATAAAGGTTATTCATAAGGATCAGCTTCCAAGTGCATTCACCAGATGTTATTGAACGAAGAAACATAACGTGTGAACTGCTGAATGGAAGATTTCAGAAATATTAAAACCAGGAATTGTAGCTTATCAAAAAGATTAGTTTTCAGTAGTTCATTAGCAGTCTTTAAGTTAACTTTGTAGGAATAAGAAGTAGTAGATTAGTGCAAAACTTGTAACTTTAAATAAATAAATAATTTTTCATTTTTAAAAAAATAAGTTTAAATTTAATAAATATAATTGGCGCAGTCGTACAGATCGAATTTCCCGAATTCAGAATACAAATCGTCTGTTTTTTGGGAAGTCACAGCTGCAAAAGTGGATAAAAATCGCCACAAAACACGGTCGCGAAGTGAAAAGTGAAAAACTTCACATCATTTCAACATCGCCTCTCAAAATCGAGGAACCTTAATTTAAGAAAATTCGGTGCAACAGTCGAAATCCTGGGAGCCGACCGATCGACGAATACAACGTGGTAGATAGGAATCGCTACCAACAAAGTACAACTCGTTCGAAAACCTTAGCTTAAGAAAATCAACAAATGAATTCGATACAGAAAATAATTATTATATCGTAAGTGCTAGAAATTAATTCATAAATCAAATTTTACTAACATAATCCTAATAAATAGTTATAACTTTTAAATTTAATTAAAATACGCGAAGTTTATAAATTAATATAAATAGAATATTATCTTGAAAGGATAACGTTAAACGTAATATTAGTATTTTAAAACGATTTAATTTCAAAACATTAATTATATTATTATATGATTCACGAACTCGAAAAACAATTAAAAAATCTAAATTTAATTGAAACAAACATGACTCCTCCACCTCAAGATACAACAGCTCGATCAATTAACTATCAATTTATTAAATTATATTTGGATACCATAACACCTTATGATGGAAATCCGTATACGCTTAACATTTTTATAAATTCGTGTACACAATTTTTAATTAACTTTTTCAATACTGAAACTTTAAATGATCCCATAAACCAATTTTTGTTGAGAGCAATTTTAGGTAAACTCACTGGCCGAGCATTAATGTTAATTGGTAACAGATCCGAAATTAACGATTGGGAATCTTTAAAAAACGCATTAAAATTAAATTTCAGCGATCAGCGCGATATTGATTGCTTAGTACAGGATTTAATTTTATTAAGACCATTCAAAACAGAAAGTCCATATGATTTTGGTACCCGTTGTCAAGACGCTAGAAGTCTTATTTTAACGAAAATTGATTGTAGCGAATTAAGCGAACCGGAAAAACGTTTGCAGATCAAAAATTATGATGATTTAGCATTGAAAACTTTTATTAGGGGACTTAACGGTCATATTCAAAATAACGTAAGATTGAGAAAGCCAGACACACTAGAAAAGGCAATGACTTTAGTAACAGAAGAAATGAACTTCTTGTATTATACGCAACAAAATAACAATTTGCAAACCCATAATTCGAATAGTAACTTAGCACAAAATTACAAATCATCCAAACCAAATTTTCAATTTAAACCAAATTTTCCAAATTCAAACCCAAATTATCAACTTAGTCAAAATTTCAACCCAAATTATCAACCAAAAAACAATTTCCAACCTAAATTTGAAAATACTAATAATTATCAGAATTTTAACCCACACTTTCACAACAAATTTAATTACGAAAATACTAACCCTAATTTTCAACCCAGAGATAATTCTCAAAATTTTAATCCGAATTTTCAAACGAGGACATCGACTTTTAAACCTACACCGATGGATGTAGATAGTAATAGGACTACAATCAACAAAACAATGACACAGCCTAACTTCCAAGCATTATACCATTTCAATGTTAACCCACAGAATTTTGAAAATAATTATGAACAAAATTATTATGAATCGAATTATAAACAAAATTCGGAATCACCAGGAAATCTCACGCTAAGAAACTTTGAACAACCAACAGCAGACAATTTTATTCCCGAAACTCATAAAAATTTCAAAGAACAACCAAGCCTAAATTTTCAATTGGAAGAAGACCAAAGCCAAATAACATAGTGAGGCATTTTTCTTACAGTAATTTAAATTTAACTAAAATAGAAAAGCCAAATTTAATTTCTGAAAGTGTTATTGAATTAAATTTATTAGAAACCAAAATTTCAAAATGTAAACAAAGTATGAAACCTCAATTAATAATCAATTTAAAATCAACGAAATCACTAAATCTTAATTTAAACCATATTAATATTAAAACTCAAAATACAGTTAATAAATTTAAAAGGTATCTAAACACAACAAGAAATTTGAAATCAAAATTAAATAAATCCATAAGTCACATAGAAATCTTAATTGCCGAAAATAATACAAAATTAAATTTATTACAGAACAAAATTTCAAAAAACAAACAGAATCGTCATTTCAACACAAGAAAGTTATTAACCTTAAATTCAAACACTTATTTCAAAAATCAAAATTCAAACCAAAATTTCCAATGCAAAATAAAGAATTCGACCATCACCAAAAGAAAGAAATTTATAAACTTTCGCATTTACGAAATTAAATTATCTAAAATCATTAAAATTAATAATCGAAAACGAAAGAAAAGAAGCAATCGCTTCATAGATGAATATTCAATTTTATTGCCACCCCTTAGTCATTTCAAAATTTTAAACCGGACTATAAAATAATGTTTCTAATAATTAAAAACAAATTTCTTCAAAAATTTAATTATAACATTTTAGAAACTAAATTTTAATATTTTACAAAATCAATTCAAATTAATAACTAGAAACATTTTAGTAAACATAAAACAATAAATCAACGCAATGCCCAAGGTAACGAATAAGACACTTTCAAAATCGGACAAGAAATATTCAAAATTAACAGTAGAACGCAGAACAAAAAAGAAAACAAATTCATTGGCCCATACACAATCACCCTTTTATTGCCTAATAATAAAGCGGAAATAATTAGTCACAAAACCCAAAAAGCGAAATTATCCATTTAAAAGAATTAAAGAAATCTAATCTCATTTCAGATGCTTCTGGCTTGTTACCACAGACAAACCAACTTACACAAAACTGACGGACAATCCTGGCGTTTTATCAATCAAATTAGGCACCGCTCAGAACAAAATTTCGCAATGGACCTTTGTGCAAATCTTTGACATTACACAAATCGTAACTGAATTCGACAAATTACAAAATCAATATAAAATTTTAAATTTAACATTCAATAACGTTCATATTAACGAGGAACACCTGAAAGATTTTTATAACTCTTACCAACTAATAGATCAATTGTCGAATCAAATTAATAAACAAATTTTGCAAATCAACCCTTTGACAGACTCAAAAAGACAAAGACGAGGACTTATAGATGGTTTGGGTTCCCTAATAAAAATAGTAACGGGCAATTTGGACTACAAAGATGCTATTCGATATGATCAAAAAATTCAAAATTTATATCAAAATCAAATGGAAATCAGGACCGTTGTAAAAAACCAAATAACTTTAATGCAAAATGCGATTACCAAATTTAATAGTACATCAGCAACACTTGTACAAAATCAAATGATTCTAAATTCAAAAATTACTCAATTCCAAAAGTTTATCAACGAAACACAAACTCAAAATTTAAATTCTCGCCATTTTGAATTAATACAGAAAGTAATTCTAGAACTAATTAATACATTCCAAGTCATTAATAATGTTTTGAATAATTTAGAAATTGCTATTAGTTTTGCGAAAACCAACACCTTCCATAATTATATTATTGAACCAGTTGAACTTTTAAAGGAAATCAAATTTGTTAGTAGTCAAATCAAAAACACGAAACTACCATTTGAACCAATACTAGATAATATTCTGTCTTTTGAAAATATTTTGGAAATTAAGAGTTACACAAAAATGAATCAAATCATATTTTTAATTGATATCCCGATAGTGGAGAAAGAAAGTTATGACTATTTTGAATTCCATCCTATACCTATACCTTCAAATAACCATCATAAAATTATCATTCCTAATTCCAAATTCCTTATCCAAAATGAGCACTTTTATTCGACATTTCAAGAAAAATGCAAAGAAGCGAATCAAAACGAACATTTATGCGAAGAAAACGTATTAGAAATCAAAAACGAATACAAAATTCCATGCGAATTACAACTTCTACGTTTCTCTGAAAAACCTTCGAATTGCAAACAAGAAACAGTAAAAATCAAAAATCTAAAAATTCAAAAAATAGGAACTGGGAAGTGGATAGTCGTAACTCCAAAATCAATAATAGGTCATCAAAAATGCAACGACGAATCGGAAAGTGTTCTACTAAATGGTAGTTATGTGATTGAAGTTCCGAATTGTTGTGAATTATTAATCCAAAATTATAGACTGAAAAGTTTTCAGAACAGCAACAACGTACTGAAACTCGTTCCAATACTGAACTTTGATGCACCAACAATCGGAGAAGAAAGTGCTAATAATCTTGAAGTTAGTGAACCTTTGGAACTGTCGAATTTAGACTTGAGTGAATTAAAATTAATACAAAGCGGACTAAGTGTTTTAAAAAGGAAAGTGCAAAAGGTGAATAAAGACTCAATAGTGCATTTTAATAAAACAAGTTTCTGGACCATCTTGATTTATTTGTTTATTCTTATTATAATTGCTTTTAAAATGTTTAAATTTGTAAGGAAATGTAAAACCCCAAAAGTTAAAAAAGAGGATGATGAAATAATAGAACCTCCAAAATCTTCTAATAGAAAATTCGAAAATGTTAAAATTCCAATTTTCTAACTTACGGGGGAAGAGTTATATTTCACTATAATAATAATGTAGTTTAGATAAAGGTTATTCATAAGGATCAGCTTCCAAGTGCATTCACCAGATGTTATTGAACGAAGAAACATAACGTGTGAACTGCTGAATGGAAGATTTCAGAAATATTAAAACCAGGAATTGTAGCTTATCAAAAAGATTAGTTTTCAGTAGTTCATTAGCAGTCTTTAAGTTAACTTTGTAGGAATAAGAAGTAGTAGATTAGTGCAAAACTTGTAACTTTAAATAAATAAATAATTTTTCATTTTTAAAAAAATAAGTTTAAATTTAATAAATATAATTCCTTCACTTAATTTTTACAAAAGTTTTTTAATTTTACGAGTCTCTTTTTTAACACAACGAAATACACGTTTTAATTTTTACTCTTTTTACTTCCAATTTTACCTGGAGTAGCTGAGATAACTGAGATATACTGGTCCCATAACCTGTTGGGTTTTATTAATGAATTATACTCAGTAATATCAAAGGTATATATTTAATATAATATAAACTAAGTTAAACATTACATTAAATTGCCATAATGTAGTATTTCGTAGTGAAGTTTTAATTTTACTTTATGAGTGTTGAATCACGACTACTCCTAAAATAATAATACATCCACTTACATGGTCTTACAAAAAAGTCATAAAAAACTATTTTTAAACTATGCTACTCGTATAAGCTTGTAACCCATTTTTTTAATAACTTGCTTTTATAAAACATTTTTAATCTTTTATTTATTTTCTTAACACTCCAAGTTAAATCGACAGGTAAAACAAGTAAAAAAAACTATAAAAGTAAGGAAAAGATTGAACAAAATCAGTTGGAAAATGGAAAGAACACAAGGGTCAATGAAAGCCAGATTCAGTGTGAGGAATCGGTACATGCACTTAGTGACATTGCCGTCGATTTATTTTTACAAAAGCACGTGACGGTCGATTGTGATTTGAGTGTTGCGGTGGAAAAGGAAGAACTTTTCAGTCGTTTTACCACTGACGCGCAAAAATGGATTAACGAGATTCAAAATTTTTTGTGTCTGCCGCCCCTCTCCTAAAGCATTATCTAAATACGCCACTATATGATGGCATTTAAGGTTTTAACCGTCGGCGCAATGAAAGGTTCGGGACCAGAAGGTGGATTACCCGAGTCGAGCCTCGCCAACCTCTCAGCTCTCTCGTTGCCCTCATTACCTTTGTGCCCTTTTACCCAACTAAGAGTTAGAGCATTGTGCGTTGATATCACAATCAGTGCCCGCATACAGTGCAGCACCAACGCCCGAGATGATCTTATGATGACCATGTACCATAAGAGTAGCTATGCTGTCTGTGAATATTTGAATTGTTTTGCCGGGGATATGTTTGGAAGTCGGAGGCATATCTACCTAGCTGAAGTTCAAAGGAGAAAATCTCCGCCCCTGATCCAGTATTGTTTTTGGAACCATCCATGTCCAGACATATGTCCGATCCGTCAGTTCCTATTGCGTCTGGCAAGATATTAAACTTTCTGTCAAACACATATCTGGGTGAAATGCTGTCGGCATCTAGGCTCTAAAGAGATACCCATTTTGAGCATTCCTCAAGGATCTGAAGGTAATGAATCCAAAAACCCCATGCCTGCATCCTAAGAGCAGCTCTCGTCGGCTGCTCCTCCACATAGAAATCCAACAGGAAGGCAGAGGAGAGTCTTCAAGACTACAGTCGGTGCCGTTCTCATCACTCCCGTTACAGCCAGACAGACCGACCTCTGCGCGGATATAGAAAGAACGCTGTTGTGCCCCATAGCATAGCATTGGTCTTATTACGACAGTGTAAAGTTAGAGAGATAATTACGTTATCCGATTATTCGTTGATCCATTAAGCAGTTAATCTGATGACCTATGAGGATTATCCGATTATAGCTTTAGATCACTATAAAGGGCGAAAAGATATGTATTTTGAATCAAATCTTATTGAGAGTAAATCAAATTTACTATAACGCGACAGACATGGCACAAACAAATATCGAATCAGAAATTTGCAGTATATGCTTATATGATCTTCATGGTGGTCAAGAAGTTGGCTCTCTTGAGCGTAGTTGTAGCCATAAATTTTGCGCCAAATGTATAGAAAGCTGGGCGAAATCCAAACAATCGGAGCTAGTTCACCCTACTTGCCCCTACGATAGGCAACCGTTTGATTGCATTTCTGTTAAGAAATCATTGAACGGAGACTTTCTAAGAACCATTTATGTCGGAGTGACTAAATTAGAAACAGCTTTCAAACTCAACGAGATTAATAGTTTGAGTACCGAGGCAGCAACTCATGGAAACGACCCACTTGGTTATTACGAAACTCGGGTGAAAATTTGCATGAAATTTAGAAGACTGATGGAAAGGCACCTTAAGAACTCCAATAATATCTCAGTCTTTTTAGATGAAAGTGGAAACGTTTTAACTGAAAAACAGATCATCAGAACCTTGAGAACTTTAACGGTCACACGCATAAACGCTTATAAGGCTGTGCGTGACTCAGCAGTGTCAACGCAATAAATAATTTATTACAGAAATTATTATTACTATTATTAAACATTAAATATAGACTGAATTCAAATTTTAAGTTTGCTGCTCTGTAGGAGGTCGGTTTCACATGAAAAACGCAAAAATTCTCCAAATTTTCGCATTTCTTTCAATTGTTTATTTTTATCTCGAAAACTATCCGTTTTTCGAAGATGACCATTTATACAAAATTTAAGTAAACAAAAATTCCTACAAAATTTTATTTTTTTTATTTACTTTTTTATTATTTTAAAATTTATTAATTAATTTTAACATCTAATTTTAATTATTACTATTATTATTAAAATACAACGATAATACATAAAATAAATAGTAATAAATTGAAACCAACCAACTCATTGTCTCATTTCCTAATGAAGCGGGGCTACACGAATAAAAGCAGGATTCGGTTACATCTACTCCCCAGTGCAAATCTAATATTATTATTAAATAAGTGACATCATTGTAAGCGTTACCTACTACATTTTGTAAAAGCTAAACACCCGCCCTTTTACCACGTTAGCAAAACTAAACGTAACCTCAAACTATTAACTTGGAACGCAAACGGGTTGCGCAACAAGATCAATGAACTCCAAGCTTTAACGCAACAAATCAATCCCGACATCATTCTAATTCAGAAACTAGGTTAAACAAACAAATCCCTGCACGCATCCCTCTCTACACCGCCAAGAACCCGCAACGTTGCATTACTCATTTACGTCGCGGACGAATTAAACGCAACCGCGACACAAACAAACACGGCAATCGCGGAAACACAAGCCTCACTATCGTAAACTTCTACATTTCGCCAGGCGACTCAATTGACCCAGCCGAACTAAATCAACTACTGCACCTCGGAAACAAAGTTGCAATTGCGGGTGAACCAATCCACGAATTCTAACGGCACCCGATTTCACGACTACATCAACGACAAACCCGTTTTATTAACGCATCCCGCAATTGACTTCACGCATTCCATGCCCCCCAGACCCCGATTTAAACAACAAAAAGTTTGTGTGCATAGTTCTTGATTAGTTTTATTAAACAAGAAAATTTTACTCTTTCAGAACATTTACACCGGAGGATCTGAGGGTATGAGATATCCTCCAATGGACCCTTCCACAGTAACTTAAAAATAGAATACAACTTAATACAAATATCACCCCCCCCCCCGGTTGTAAAAATAAAAAGTTAGTGAGCATATTGATGATCTTTCGGTCCTTAATTTTTTGGTTTAAGAACAAAATACATTTTCAGGTCGCGTCAGGACCCACCGGAAGGTCTGTGAAGTATAAAATGACTTCCTGTAATTGTATGAAGTAATTCAGAATCTTTGTACATTCCAGCGGATCTGTGGATTATAAAATACCTTCCAGTATCCCACTAATTCCCACTAATAAAGGACGTGACGTGAGCCACTTCCTATGTAGTATAGCTTCCGATTTTCTGGTTTTTAATCGTGATTTTCTCTGGTTTCTCGGCTCGGCGGTGTGCTGGAATCGATTGGGTGTGTCCCACTTCTGACACCATGTTATATTTTGGGTTCTTTAAATAAAACTCTATTAATTACGACTACGACTTTATTCTTACATGCTAGACGCGATGACTACTATCTAACTCCGCCTGCGCATTGTCTTCACAAATATCATTATTACTTATCATAACACGCTCTTTTTTTTTTTTAAATTGAATAATCAATTACAATTCTATATACAAATAATTTATATACACAAACTTAAAAAAAAATAATTACATCGATCTTACAAAATAAACTTTTTATCTCTACACATAAAGAAACAAAATAAAATTTCAAAATATTAATTAATCATCTCGGTCATACATTAATCGTTTAGGAGGTTTTATGACTCTACCACTTTTACTACGATATTGACTAGTTACATCGGCTGTTTGTAGTTCAGGAATATGACTAGGACTTATTTTTGGACTAGGACTAGGATTTCGTTCCTTATCTGGACTTGGAGATTTACTACTGTTCCAATCTTGTGGGTAGTAATGATTATATCTTCTCTGATTATAGTTTGTATTTTTCAAAACCGAGGGAGGCTGCGCTAAAATATGTTTTCTATTTCTTCTATATTCCACCCCTTCTGGACTTTTAATTATATACGACCTTGGACCATGTATTTTGACAATAATTCCTGGAGACCAATGACTATCTGGTTTATACTTAAAGTAAATTTGATCTGATATATTTAATCTTGATAACGGCTTACTTGATTTGTCAAAATAATATTTAGACTTTTGTTGTTTTTCAAATGCTATTCTTAAATGTTTATTTTTATTTTCAATTTTTGGACGTAATAATTTATGATTAATAGGTAAAGTACAACGTAATCTACGTGACATTAACAATTGTGCTGGAGACGACATTTCATCTTTGGGTGTATTTCTTAGATGAAGTAAAGCTAAATAAGGATCTGTTTTTGCATGTTGACATTTACGAAGTAAATTTTTAATAATTTTTACAGCACTCTCAGCCATTCCATTTGACCTAGGATTGTATGGACTACTCATAATATGCTGTATGTCCCAATCATTAACAAAATTTCGAAAATCCTTGGAGGAGAAAGGTGGTCCACCATCTGTAATCAAAACTAAAGGAATACCATGTCGAGCAAAAATTGACTTTAAATGTGTAATGGTATTGTAAGCAGTATTTGATGATAATTTTATTAAGTCTATATACTTTGAGTAGTAATCAACTACCACTAGATATTTCTGTCCTTCATAATCTAAAAAATCTGCACCTACTCTTTGCCAAGGTAATGTTGGTAATTCATGTGACATTAAAGGTTCATCAGTATTTTTTCTCTTATATGTTAGACAAGTATTACAATTTTCTATCATATGTTTAATTTCCATCGACATAAGTGGCCAATATAAAACACCTCGAACTAAATTTTTAGTTCGTTCAATACCCATGTGACTAGTATGTATTTTTTGTAAAATACGCGAACGTAATTTAGTTGGAATAATGACACTTTGATTTCTATAAACTAAATCTTTCATGACGTTGATTTCTTCTTTGATATTCCAAAAATGTTTCGCTGACTCAACTACTAATGACTTGTTTTTAGGCCAACCTTCTGCACAATACATTTTAAGTGCGTTCAAAGTTTCATCCACTAAGGTAGCTTCTTTGATTTCTGACAGAGTTTGAGGAGAAACTGCTAAAGAACTTGTTATTAAATTAACATGAATTGCTACATCTTCATCTAGACAATGTTCTATTTCTGGTAAAGGAGCTCTTGACAACGTATCTGCAACATACATTTGTTTTCCAGGCTTATAAACTACATGAATATCATAAGGCTGTAATTGAAGAAGCATGCGTTGCAATCTACACGGTACAGTAGCCAAAAACTTTTTACAAATTGTTACTAAAGGAGAGTGATCAGTTTCCACTGTAATTGACTGGCCATAAATGAATTGATGAAATCTGATGCATCCAAAAACTACTGCATACAATTCTTTTTCAATCTGTGCATATCCTTGCTGACAAATTGTAAGGGTTTTAGAGGCATATGCAACTGGTCTTCCGTTTTGTAACAAAGCTGCACCAACTGCACTCTTAGAACTATCTACTGTTATAACTATTGGCTTGTTAATATCGAAATGAGATAGTACTGGACTTTGTGTAATAAGATTTTTTAATTTATTTAATGCTTCTTGATGATGGCATTCCCATTGCCATTGTGATTCTTTCTTTATGAGCTCTCTTAAATGAAAAGTTTCTGAAGAAAGATTTGGAATAAAATTGCCCAAATAAGTTATCATTCCCAAAAAACGCTGAAGACTTTTTTTATCGGTAGGAGATGGCATTTGACATATGGCTTTAATTCTTGACTCGTCCACACTCATACCATGTTTTGAAAAAATATGACCCATATATTTGACTTGACTAGCCCCAAAATTACATTTTGAAATATTAAACTTAATGTTAAGTTGATTGGCACGTTCAAGAACAGCTTTTAAGTTATCGTCATGTATTTTTTTATTTTTACCAAATACCAGTAGATCATCTACATAAATGCGTACCCCAGGTAAATCACCAAAACATTCAGTCATTTTTCGATGAAAAATTTCAGATGCCACCTTAACACCAAATGGCATACGATTAAATTTGAAGCGTCCAAATGGCGTATTAAAAGTTAATAATTTTGAGCTTTCCTCTTCAATTGGTATTATCCAAAATCCTGAATTTGCATCTAGAGTAGAAAACACAGCTGCATCATTTAATTCTGTCCTTATTTCTTCTAATGTTGGTATTTTATAATGAGAACGTAATAAAGCATGATTTAAATTACGTGGATCAATGCAAATTCGTAAATCACCTGATTTCTTTTCTGTTATAACCATCGAGCTTACCCATTCGGTCGGTTCTGTTACTTTGGAAATTACTCCGTCTGCTTCCATGCGTTCCAATGCCAACTTGACTCTCTGGTATAATTTAAAAGGTAATTTTCTAGGAGGATCTATGACTGGTTGACAATTAGGTTTAAGGAATAGTTTACATTTAGTTGACGAACAACCAAGACCATTAAAGATATGATGATATTTATCAATTAATTCATTGTAATCCTTGTTATTGCTAATCATTTGTACTCGTTTTACTAAACCTAATTTTTTACAAGTTTCTAATCCTAACACAGTTGGACAATCTAAAACTATTATTTGAAAAAGAATATTAACTGACAAATTGTTAATTTTACATGGCAATATACAAGATCCATAATTAGGTATTTCGTTACCACAAAATGATTGTATTTTAGTTTGACTAGGTTTTATCAACTTTCGATTAATATCTAAAGAAGTAAATTGTTTTAACGACATGCAATTAGCTTGTGCTCCTGTGTCTAATTGACCCTTTATCACTGTGTTGCCTATAATAATATTTACTAACCATTCTTTTTCTAAATTAGCATGTGATGCTGATAACATACATACAAAATTTGTATCTTGACTTGAATAATTATTATCTATCTGTCCTTGACTATTTAAAATTTTTACAAATTTTGTTTTACACATTTTGGCAAAATGATTAAATTTTTTACATTTGATGCATTTCTTACCATAAGCTGGACATTTGTAGCGATGGATTTGTCCACATTTGTAACATTGACGACTGCTACTACTATTTCTGGATGACTGACGAAAATGATGACTGTTCGTTGGAGAAGCTGAACGGGAGGATGAACGGGAAGATGTAAAACTAGATGTTGGTCGTCTGTTGGTTTGATTGCTAAAATTGGTTCTTATAGAATGTATACCTTCGCCTTGATTACTTTTTTCACTGATATTTTGTGCTTGCGATTGTGTTAATTCCAGCCGTTTACATATTTTTATAGCTTTTTCTAACGATAAACTATCTTCCATTAACAATCTTTCTTTAATTTGGTAATTAGCTTTATTTAAACCACATATTAAGACATCTTTAACTAAATCTTCTCTAAGATTTCCAAGCTCACATGACAAACTGAAATTTTTCAATTCTGTTACGAAATCATCAATCGATTCATTTTCACGCTGACGTCGTGATAAAAATGTATATCTCTCAACAGTTATGTTCTTCTTCGGTGTAAAATGGTTATTGAATAATTTCAACAAATCATCAAATTTTATGGTATTTGCATCCCGATTGAACGATTTAAATATAAATTTACCTTGACTACCAATTAATGATAATAAAATTGCGACCTTTCTTCTATCATTTTCCACTTCCAGACCTGTGGCTGTTAAATATAATTGAAATTGTTCCATCCATTCTGTCCATTTATGGTCTTCATTTCCATCTATTTCCAATGGAGAAATGTTTGGTTTTATATCAATGATTCTTGGACCCAGATTTGCTGCACTTGCAATTGACATTTCTGTTTGTTCTAATTCGCTAATACCACTATCTCCAGTCAATTCTGTCATTACTTTTACCTTGAAAAAATCACTTCTGACACCATGTTATATTTTGGGTTCTTTAAATAAAACTCTTTTAATTACGATCACGACTTTATTCTTACATGCTAGACGCCATGACTACTCTCTATTTTCGCCTGCGCATTGTCTTACCAAATATCATTATTATTTATCATAACACTCGACTTCCCGATATCTTCACTCCTGGTTTTTTTGTGGCCGGGAATCGTTGCTTTTGTGCGCTAAAATTTCCTAACCTGCAAATTACCCACAACTTGGGGTGAGTTTTGTTTACTGCATTGTTCATAGTAGTTTGACACCCTATATCCTACTGTTTCTCTACTGTTTTACCTTCCCGTAGCCCACACCTGTACCTGTATTTTGTTAGTCACTCTAAAGGGCTCTGGAGTGTGAAGCGTGTGTCCATTGTGTTTGTCCTCACCTCTCGTTCGTTCTCACGTAATTGATTTACATTTGCCATGCCGACTGGCAGAGTTTGTAGGTGTAGGTCTGCTGTGGCCGCGAATTCGGGTGTTTCCTGTAGTAAATGTGGTGTGCCGTACCATCCTAGTTGCGCAGCAAAATATAGAAAGTGTTGCGATTTGCCCCTCGGCGGTCATGTCGAGTTCGACCTTCCGAAGATATACACTGACCAACTCGACTTATACAGGGAGCTCATCGGTGAGCTACGTGCATCCAATTCGCTACTACCAATTCGTACTTCTTGAGATGTGCTTGAAGGCAAAGGAGATCGAACTTGAGTCTATCCGCGCTTTGACACCTCATACCGTTGATCACCTCCCGTCTGGTCCTTCTGATCATTTTGATGTACGAACGCCCACTATCCAACAGTCCCATAGCGGCCCCTCTCATGTCTCCACTCAGTTGGTCCAGCTTAATGAATCCGTTCAAATGTCGAATCCCTGCACTCCCTGTTTTGTTCCTAATATGGCAGGATGCTTTGACTTCAAGAAAGCTGACTTCGTTCTTATGTACCGTTTATTTACTGAAGCAGACTGGTCCTCTATCTCTGCCTGCGCCGATGTTGATCTGGCCTGCGAAGCTTTTCACTTAATCATGAACAGGGTTTTTCGGGCGAGTGTCCCTCTGAGCACCCACGGGTCACACAGACGATACCCTCCATGGTTCACCAAGGAACTGATTGCTAATATCCGGTTGAAGTCGAAGTATCACAGACTTTACTTAAAGACCGGTTCGATTGTAAAATACGAATCTTTTAGGCGACTCAGAGCTGAAGTGAAGTTGCAGACTGCCGAGTGTTATCGGGATTACCTCTCTCGTTCTGCGAATGCAATCTCTTCTGATCCCTCTCATTTCTGGACATTTATAAAAGATAGAAGAGGCGGCTCTAGAATACCGGGTTCACTTCAGTTAAATGGTATCGAGTACTCTGATCCTGACTCAATAGTCAACGCATTTGCAAACTACTTCCGATCAGTTTATATTGATTCAGATGCTACCTTTTCTTCATTTTGCGACGAAATCAATCCATCCCTATTAATACACATCCCTACTATCACGATTGAGGATGTTGTTGCTGCTCTGAAACGTTCAAGTAATAAACTTATCAGCGGTATAGACGGGATTCCTGCCTTCATACTAAAGGACTGTGCATAATGATGCATAATGTGCATAATAATGCATGACTGTGCATCAGCATCGACATTTGCAGATCCCTTACTGCACATTTTTAACCTGATTTTAACCTCTACCACTTTTCCACAATCCTGGAAGGTCGCACGTCTTTGTCCAGTACTGAAGAAGGGTAGTCCCTCGGAAATCAGCAATTACCGTCCTATCTCGATTTTGTCTAACCTGTCCAAGGCATTCGAACGGATCTTGTATGACCACATTTATGCTCACGTCAGGAGTTCCCTGTCTCCCTTCCAACATGGTTTTATGAGAGGTCGATCAACCGTCACCAACCTGGCGACTTTCAAACAGTTCGTTTCTGAAACCCTAGACTGCCAGGGGCAGGTTGATACAATCTACACAGACTTCCAGAAGGCATTCGACCAACTTGACTTACATATATTGGTTAGCAAGCTCTCATCGTTCGGTTTCTCTAATCAGCTAATCAATTTCTTCCGCTCCTATTTATTCGACCGCATGCAATTTATTGAATATCGTGGTCACAAGTCCTCACTCTTCACTATTAGTTCCGGTGTTCCCCAGGGGTCAAATCTTGGTCCTCTACTTTTTATATTATTCATTAACGATCTACCTAGGTACGTAACATCTCGCAAATTGCTATATGCTGACGACTTTAAAATTTACCTACGTATTTCCTCACTGGAAGACTGCTATCGACTGCAAGCTGATCTGGATGCCATAGGTTCTTGGTGCAGACGTAATCGTCTGTATCTTCAAATCCCGAAGTGTAAGGTAGTCTCTTTTACCAACCGCAGGACTACAATTGATTTTCCTTACTCTTGTGAGGGCACCTCTCTGAAGAGATGTGACTCTTTCTGCGACCTCGGCGTCACCTTCGATTCACGTCTAACATTCGCCGAACACATCAGTGATGCCTTAGGCTCAGCCTCCCGCATGCACGGCTTCATTTATCGTAATGCACATGACCTTTGCAACCTCCAGTGCCTAAAACTTCTATTTTTTAGCTTTGTAAGATCAAGGCTAGAATATGCTGCACTTATCTGGTACCCAATACATGCATACCATGTCAAGCGGCTTGAGGCGGTCCAGCGCCGATTCCTAAAATTCCTGGCATTTCTTCAGGACGGTGTGTACCCTGCACAGGGATTCGATCATCGTGCTCTTCTTGAACGGTTCAATCTGATGTCTCTGGAAAGCAGGCGTTTTGTTTCATCCGTTTTGTTTCTATGTAAACTTCTGAGAAACTTAATCGATTGTCCCTCTCTAATGGCTGAGATCGACTTCCTCATACCCAGAGGTTGCTCTAGACAGCGCAGCCTCTTTTACTGTAAGATCTGTCGTACTAACTACCGAGCTTCATCTCCAATCTCCATCTGTTGCCGCAACTACAACAGCATCGCCGATGATACCGACATCAACCATGCGAGCCTCAAAGATATTTCGGAGATCTGTTACAGGCGATATCTCGCCCCTGCATAATATGTATTTCTATATATAGTAATTTGCTCTTTTGCTTTTTTGTTTTATATACATATGTATATAGTATAATTTTTTTCTTTTTCTTTTGTTATACACATTTCATGTAATTAGTTTCGGCTGTTTGTAGTGTGTCTAAGCCTAATAAATAAATAAATAAATAAATAATTGTAAAAAGCGATTGAGAAATTTTGTGTTTTTTAAACTGAGGGGTCTGATTTATAAAAAGGGTTTTGGAGGTAGCAGATTAAAGAAATTTTCTTGAATCTCGTTAATTCATTCATGCGCGTCAGTTGTAATTCATAAAATTATTTAATTGCCTTACTGATCACGAAGTTTAGCAGCAACTTTCTGTATTACTTTGAAAGTTAATTATAAAAATAATATAAAAATATAAAGCAAAAATTGTAAACCGGGGGGTCTGGGGGGTGTGGAACACCCTCCAGAACATCTCACAGGATTTCCACTCTTTTAGAATACTTGGAGAAGATAGGAGATTTATAACTTGACACATTTTGCCAGCAAAACCGGAAAATTTAAGTAAAAATAGAGGAAATTTAAACCTTTGGCTAGAGAAGATTAAAGCTTGGAAAAACATTTATTTAAGTACCTTAACTGCTCAGAGTTTAATAGCAAGTTTTACGTTACTTTGAAAGTTAACTGTCAAAATTATAGTCAAAAGTGTAAACCGGGTGGTCTGGGAGTGAACACTCTCCAGTACATATAATAAAATTCCCACTCTTCTAGAATACCCACAGTAGACAGAGTAATTATTTAGGTGAAAATAAATTAGGTGAGAATCTGGCCATAATTGACCAGAAGATGGCGCAGCGTACGCTTTTTGGGATATCCAACCAATAACGCTATTAGTTGGACAGATATGGTGCCGCCGCCTAGGTGGTGATTTTGTGCATAAATTAGATGAGAATCGAGCCATAATTGACCAGAAGATGGCGCGGCGCACGCCTTTTTGGGATATCCAACTAGCGTACAGGAGGTATATTATTTAACAAGAAATTATTCGAGTTACAATATATTATTTTATATGCACCTGTTCTCAAAATTCTCAGATTCGATCTGGCTTCTTATTGGATAGTAATTAATCTTACGTAAGTTTAAGGGGGGGGAGGTATAAATGACAATGATTACACTGGTCAACAGAAGAAATACCTGAAATACCTGAAAACTAATTAATTTTGATGTGGTGAACACGAAAATAATTTTTTTAATTTTTTATTAGTTAACATTTCGAAGATATACGGACTAGAAGTCATCCGCACACTAATATAATCGTAATGGAATATTGTCGATATATGAAAGCGTTCTCCCGATCCTTAAGTTTTTTATTTAAATTTATATTTTGCGGTGGTATTTTGTGAAAAATATTTCTCACAAAACATTTTTCACACTTTAATTTTGCACCGGCTAGCTCGTAATAGTCGGTAGCGAAGACTTCTTAGGAGCGGGTTCTGTTTTGACAAATCTTCCAATAAACTTTCCAAATTAAAATAATCCAAATTTTTAAATTCCTTTATTTTATAAACCAAATTAATTAAGCAAAGCTATTAAATAATTTTTAAACAAAATTTCCATTCAAAATGCAAGTGCGCTATCAAGCCAGGTGTCGCACTATCTGTACAAATTTTCAAATGCAAATCTATCCAATTTAATTATTTAAAACCAATAATAAATGTTCTCATAAAAACTCAAATTTACAATTCCATCTGCAACCAATCAACGAATCTCAATCTTTCACATCCAAATCTCTAAACAATTCCAATGTCGTCCAAATATTGCTCGATATCCAAACAAATAAAACAAGAAAATCACTTACTCAAATTTCAACTTTATTCTCAACAATATCTCAAGCTTGAGATGCAAATCAAAAACAATCACAAGACACGGCTGGAAGCCCTTATCATCCGTCTTTTGTATGCCAACCTTCAAATATGTTAACACCAAAAGACCCAACAAATTCAAAATTTAATAAAAAACCGTAACTAATTTTTAAATTTCTTTGTTGTTTTCATATTTAGCACCATAATATCTATATGAAAACGAATTTTCATCAAAGAAGTCGACAAAAAGTTGAAATTTGTTGTCCAGTGTTATTGGTCGGCCAAAAGACTGTCGGTTAAAAGACTGTCGGCCAAATTGCTGTCGGCCAAATTGCTGTCGGTCAAATGACTAACGGCCAAATAATCTGTCGGCCAAATGACGTGTCGGCCAAATGATTTATCGGCCAAATTATTTTCGGCGAAATGACAGTGATTCCTCTTGTGTAGTGTACAATGCCCTCTTTTCCAAAATACTGAATGAGACGATTTATGAGATTTTATAAATTCAAGATTATCTTTATTTCAATACTACGTTTGAAGTCATGTCGTAACCTGCACTCTCTTTGATTTTAGTTAATTAATTAAACTGTTGTTAAGAGATTTTGATTTAAAAGCGTAGAGAGTCGGATTTCTTATTAACTAAACTAATAGCGTATCGCTGCCACCAGATGAAACGGGGAGTTAATTACGATCGCATCATTTCGTAATCACTATTGATAAAAATCGTATGTGGCCATCACATAACTTTCCGAATATTAAAAGTAACTCCCAATTTACCTCGGATAGAAAAAACTAAATAACTAGATCTTATCAGAGCATCAGCAATAATCGTCAAAAACATTCACAAAATCAAAATAATAAGCAAAAGCCAAAATACAAATAAAAAGATATATGTTTAATTCAAAATTAACCATGGAATTTTATTTTATATGTACTTATGATTAAAAAATCGCGTTATCAGATAACACGCATTGATTTGAAAAATTGAACGAAGAAAAAAATGAATTATCTGAGCAACAGATTGATAAAAGACAACAAGTATAAATAATTTAGTTCGCAACTGAATCCCGACGGGGAAGGTCGTGTTTTGAGTTCGTGACTGAATCCCAATAGGGAAGGTCGTGTTTAGAGTCTGCGATTGAATCCCAACAGGGAAAGTCGTGTTTAAAGTTTACGATTAAATCCAAAAGGGGAAGGTCGTGTTGAGTTGACGATAGCTCTCGAAAGAGACTTTGTGCATGTGTGTGCTTAGAAAACCAAGCATACACTAAGTGAATTCAAATTAAATATTTCAAACAAATAAGAATAAATTAAATTTTTGGACGAGAACCAGCGGTTCATCTTTTGGAATAATAATTTGGAAGGAGTAGTGAAATAGATTCATTTGGAATTGGAGAGGACAGTTCCTTTTTAACGTGGGAGAGAAGAAGAAGTACACACAGCCCATTTAAGTGTACAAGCAGATAGGAGTACAGAACTAAACGGATCAGGTTTGCATTAAAAGTGCTCGCGCGATTTATGCGGAAATTTATTCGGATCGGAACAACGATGGGTCCACTGGCAATAATTGTGAATTAAAATTAAAAATTGTAATTCAATTGTTTTGCTTAACAAAAATAAAATATCAAAATTTATTCAATAAGTAGGATTTTTTTTTAATTAAAAGATTTGAAGAGTCACATTCATTCGACAATAAGGCAAGGCTAAGGTTCGATATTTAGTTACCATATCCCAGAAAGTTTAATAAAGTAAGTATGCACGATTTAAGGTTCTTGACCGAGTTGTAGCAATATACATATAAACATAAATAATAATAAAATTCTAAAAACAATTAAAGACTTAAATTTAATTTCGTAAATCTAAAAGTAAGGGTTGCAGGGTACTACAACAATAAACTAAGGAAGAAAAATGCAAATCGCCATCAAAGATTCATTGCAAAAATCGCCTAAGTCAGTGACTTTTACTAGCGTATTTGCAATGAACGGTCGTAGACATCATCATTTTTTATATTTGGCCTAATGTTAAAACATAATTTTAACACATAACGTGTGACTACCCTCAAGGATCAAATTTCGACAAAAAAAAAACAAAATAAGTGTTTCGGCTTATGGTGGAGAGTATGATCGTCAAAAGCGTTCACTAACCCAATCACGACATAGAACCAAACAAATTATATATCAAAATGTTTGTATTGACCTATTGGACCTAAATCCGAAGTTTAGGACATTGGCAATTGTGAGGAACAAAAGTTATAACCTAAAAACTGGAAAAAAATGATTTTTTTTTGAATCGATTGAAGGAACTTTTAATAACGTTCCTACTTGGAAATTGTTATAGTTACCAAGATGATTTTAAGGCTGGGATTTTGCGTTGCGCTCAAGGTTATTCATATTGTTTTCAAAAACGGCTGAATGGATTTGTTTGAAATTTTGGAATTATACTTGTGATACCACTATAAAGAGCATCTCCTATTTTTTATGGCTCAAATTTTTTATTTATAACTTTAATTGTTTAAATATCCCATTCGTAAATTTTTTAGCGAAAATCAAACTAGTAAAAATAATTAATAATAAAAAATTATTAAATAAAAATTTAAAAAATTTTAAAAAAAGTAAAAAATAAAAAATCTGAAAAAGTTATTCATAGTTAACTGAAAAACTTATGGACGTATAAATTTGAAATTTTGACACGTGATTTGTGATATTATAAGAAATAGTACCTCCTATTTTTAAACATCTAATTTTTTTTTATAACGGCGTAATTAAATTTAAAATTGTTGATAATTATCAATTCTTAAAGTTTCGTTTACTTAAATAATATATGCACATAAAAGAATGCATGTGCAAAATTTTGTCAATTTATTTCATCTAAAACATAATTAAACTTTAACTACAAAAAATACAAAAATTTTGACATCCCTTGTATATTTTTATAATGTTTAGTTCAGTCGTTATCACGCAGATGGATCTACAATCGCAGAAGAAGTTTTCTACTTTTTCTGTAGATTTTAGAAGAATTAAGGTAAATCTGGATGACCCAGGTATGACCTAGAAACATCGATTTATGATTACTGGGAAAACTACCTGAGTATTTTAAAAGAGGTAACGAATACCCAAAATTTAGGTACCTTCGTAAGCTTTTAGTTGCATAATCTTTTTTCAGTCCAGCCTGGTTTAATTTCAATATTATTAAAACAAACTTGGCATATAAGACTTTTTGTTACTGGCAAAAATATTACCGTTTATATAAATAAACTAGGGAGGTACTACTTAAAAAAAAGTTCTATTTTAATTTTTATTATTATTATTTAAATTTATTAATTAAGTCAAGAAAAGGCGATGTTATTCACTGTTTTTTTTCTGCTCTTCTAAAATATAATCGGGATCTTTACACCGTAGTCCTCTTTTGAGATTGCCTCTTACAATTTCAGGAAGAATGCATGAATTATAAAATCTAACTAATTTTCTAAGCATGTGATTCTCCCAAAATTCATCATTTTTTATTATTTCTTCCACATATAAATTTTGATTATCCCCTGCATAAACTACAAAAAGACATTTATCCATATTTGTTATGTGCAGCTGACCTTGAATCTGTAATTTAAAATTAATATAAATGAAACTTGAATAACAATAAAGAACTTACTTGATAATAATAATTATGGTTACGTTTCAATTTTAACTCTCCATCTACTTCGTTCAAGCAGAAATTAGGTTTAGTCTTCTTTTTTTGATTTTGAACATGTGTTTAAATTAATTTAAATTAAAATATTTCATTTTACTCGCTTTCTAGTATCATGTTTGCACACATAATTATTGCGCAAAGACCATCTAATTAATTTCTGTATGGCAAAAAAAAATCGGTGCCGTACTTATCCACGGTTTCATAAAACTTAACGCGCTATTAAATTTAACTAACCAATAGAAATTATTTCTTAGTGCTAACAAACCAATAGAAGTCGTCCGTTAACTTTAACGGATTGTTAAAATTTTTATGAAAAAGTTTTTAATCCCCCCCTGTCTCTTATCGCTTTCATTGTGGTTGGTTTTTACGTGAAATGAATTAGTTCTTCTAAAATTTCTTGGTCGTTAAATTTCCTATCTTGCAATAGCTATTTACAGGTAAGCTACCGAAAGATTGAATTGGTGCAAACGACAGTTGCACTAGCGGATTTAAGGAGTGAGGTGGGGGAAACAGGACCCTTCCAAAATAAAAAAGTAAACTGATAAACAGTGAAAATCCCACTTTAGTATTGGAAATACATATAATATCTAACCTGCGTGAAGTTGTACAGTAAAGAATTTCATTACTGTAGGTAATTATTCTTTAATTAATCTTTTAAAACCAAGAAGTGTATATCGATTATTTGGACACTCTGTATATACCAATCTATAGTAGTCTTTTAGAAAATTTCAGAGTAATCAAAATTTCATTTATTATTACTTAAACCTTTTTTGAATAATAATTATGAAACCAAATTTCACAAGTCGAGATTTCAAAAATTACATTCATCTTCATTTAAATACTACCTGCTTCATAAAAAGAATTAACACAGCAGCAGGTAAAATTTTTAACAGCTTCAAATCGGCCCAAATAGAGAGAGAAAATCAATTTCTTTATTTAAACAGCGCCACATATTGTCTAACAACCAAATTATATTTGATGTTAAACGTGTTGCCTACTAATAAATTATAAAATATACTTTTGTCGTAAGCCCTCTCGCGTTCATGAATCAACACTGCCGCCTTGGAGCCGATCCTTAACACTATTATTTAGCTTGAAATGTCTACTTAAAATAATAATATAGAAGCAGTATTAGAACGTCAGTATCATCTGCCTTGATGAGTATTCTTGTATCTTTCCTTTCTGCACTATCAATTAGATGCAATATTAATCTGGTATAGGCTTCTTCGTGATTTGACTTTAAATGCGTGAGTTCTTTGACACCTTCGGATGTACCGCTATCGGGGGATGCCCCGCCCCATCTATTTTTTAACAATAATTATTTTAGTCTTTACATTTTTTCTGGTAAACTAGAAAGGTGAAAAGTTAATATTTGTAGCAAGAAAGTTGATTTGGGAGAAGATTTGTCCCCTGAAGTTGTAAAAAAAATCATTAACGATGATCGAATTTTCCGTTTTTCTGCTTAATTTTTTCACTTATTTTTGCTGTTTATTTCGGCAAAATTAAAGCAATCACACAGAACATGTACATATATGCAAGTTTTCAGTTTTTACAACCGCGGGTCTGGGGGTGTGGAACACCCTCTAGTATACCTGTAAGTGTGTTAAAAAACACAAATAGCAAACAAATTTCGATTCCGGTTTTAAAGTTGAGATTCCACTGGAGTAGTGTATAGTTACCGGAGCGGCCATCTTGAAATGTGCAAGGTCGGTGCAAGGTCAGCCACAACCACTTTTCAAGGTCAGCCACGCCTCCGAGCAATTAACTCCTCCCACTTTTTAAGGTTAGCCACGCCTCCGAGCAATTCACTCCTCCACTTTTCAGTAAAAAATTTGTGTAATTCTCAATTACTTTACTTTTGCAAATGAAAATCCTGCTTAAAGAGTTGTCCTAATTTTTAACTTTTTGCCCCCCCCCCCTGGCCCCTTACAACAAACTACAATTCGCTGCTTAATTCACATTAGCTATCAGATGCGGTTCCAGCATTTTTTTTGGAAGGGGCAAAAGGATCAGACGGGCAAAAAGTGTTTTCAGATTTGGGGTTGTCTCCTTGTCTATTTTTAAACGTCTGCTGTTTATTAAATATCTTTCATATTCCTTTCTTGTACTTCGAAACCATGCAATAATTGTGATAAATTTGTTTTTCAATTAACAGTAACAATAAATAAAATTGACAATTCATGCTTACGATAAATTGTCAATTTGCCTAGTTGACACTGACAATTGTCAATTTATTTACAATCCGAGGTTAAGCCAGTTCTTCAATTATTATAAAAGGATACTAAAAATTTTCTATCGGAAACTTAATTTATTCAACATTAATAGGAATTACGTTAAACCTTTCACGATTTAGGAAGGAAGATATTTCCGAAGACCTTGATTTGATACGATACCCCAGGTCAAATAGGAATTTTATGAAATAAATGAAACCAAAAAAACTCACAATAAAAAGTATCGGCGTTTTTCCACTGGCCTATTTAGAAGTGGTTAATTTTAAGTTACCAGCCTAAAAATATTAAGTGATTATGTGGGAGTGATGGATCAGTGCGGCCTTTAGGCCGCACAACCTAGGCAATCAGACATCGTCAACTTTAATACAGATTTGTCAACTGCAATTCAGATTTGTTAACTGCTATTCAAAGATGGATAACTGTAAATTCAGCTTTGTTCAGAACACCCTCCAGACCCCCCCCCCCCCCCCCGGTTTCACGAACTGAAAACTTGTGTATATGTTCTGTGATTGATCTTATCTACTTAATAAGGGACTATCACTTTTTGAGAGTAAGTATGCATTTGTAGGTTTAGAAAATACGCACTGAGTAGTACCGAGTACCCCAGTATTCAACTGATTGTATAAAATTATTGGCAAAAATTTTCCCTAATCCGGAAAACTCGGTTATCCGAACAAACTCAAAACTATATCTGTCCGGAATAACGAGGCTGGACTGTACCTACCTATCTATTGTATTATGTATTGAATGCGATTGAACGCGGCCGCGGATAGTTACGGAAAAGGGTAAAAATGCACCCGAAATGCGCTATCGGTTTTTAGGTATTTTTGGTTTCCTGTGTTTTGTGGTAACGCAATATTTGTAATTTGCTGCACATTCCTATACTCATGTATCAAGGAAGCCATCGTTTGATGACTCCCTTGGAATGTGTTTAGTTAGTATTTAGTATTACAATATTATAACATAATGTAGGAAGTAGAGTAGAAGTAGAAGTTAAATATGATTTCTTATAATCTTGCAAATAAATTATTACAATGCAAATTAAAATTATAATATGACTGAAATTAATATTATTTTTTCGAATTATTGAGTTGTTTTGAATTTGAGTCAGTTAGTAACACTTTTAATTGAACATTAAATTTAAAATATAAGATTGAAATTAAAAATTTTAAGTTAAGTTTGTTGAATAATGTATAAAGGAATCTTATTACAATTATTATAATATTACAACATTGCAGTTTACAAAGTTCAAAAATATTCTATTTCATAGTACTAGAAATGTACATCATGAGGTTTGTTTACAGAATTGAATTATATATTTGGTGTGTTATGGGGTGTTGTAAGCGAACATATAGCCTCTCACACCCAAATGTCAACCTCACCTTCACGTGGTACACCCTGATATAACTAACGAGGCTCTGACGACCGAGTATTGCCGGGATAACCATAACAACGTACCTGCAGGAAATTGCAGATACATGAAAACTCCTACCAGCAGAGGAGTAGAACAGCTGGGAGCTGGGACAGAAGCTCGGAAAGGGCAACCCCCTTACTGTCCTTACCTGCTATAGGATAGTCTCCTATACAGGGACATACATACGACTTTCAATCACTCAAACATAGCCTCGGATATAGAACGGAATAAGGAACAAACGATTGGGTATACGAGATTACTTAAATATAGGATGCTGGAACGTACGCGGAATATCAAACAAGGTAGACGAATTGTGTAGAAAGTTAGAAGAAAGAAAAGTAGATATAGCATTGATAAGTGAAACCAAGAAAAACCTACAAGGTAGTTGCGACTTAAAAGGATACACAATGATCTATGGAGGAGTCCCACAAGAGAGAAGAGCAGCTGGAGGAGTAGCAATTCTAGTAAATAACAAGTGGAAAAACCGAATTAGCTCTTATAGCTGGATAAATGAACGAATCGTTACACTAAGATGCAAAGTTGATAGAGGCAACATGACCTTGGTAGCAGTATACGCGCCAGAAGAAGGCAAGAAAGAAGAAACAAAAGTGTTTTATGAACAACTCCAAAATGTAGTGAACAACACTGCCAAAAACGACTATCTTATAATTGGAGGAGACCTTAATGCCAGAATCGGTAGGATATCTATGCCAAAAGTTATTGGAAAACACAACGAAGACATACTAAACGAAAATGGGAAGAAACTTAGAGATTTCGCGTGTTATAACAATACAAAGATAATGAATACCTTCTTCAAACATAAGCGAATACCTAAATACACATGGTCTGCCAGAGGACAAGTTTCCACAATTGACTACATCGTGACTAATGACAAAACCTCTGAAATTGTCAGAGTATTTAGGAGTGCCGATGTAGGGACAGATCATTATCTATTATGTGCAAACATAAAAATAGAAGCAAAATGGCTACTGACAACAGAGAACTATTCAAAATCTACCTACTGCAAGCAGATTCGATAAGAGAACTATTCAAAAGAAGATTAGATGAAAAAAATAAATACGTACAGTACAGCGATGATATAGAGCAGGAATGGGAAAATCTCAAAAACATTATTAAAGGTGCTGCTTTTGAAGCCCTTGGACGTCAGAAAATTTCAAAAAAGAAAGGACCTAACATATGGAATGATGATCTTGAAAAAGCCGTCAAACAGAAAAAAGAAGCTTATCTTAGACTATTAGCAAATAACACACAAGAAAACAAAGAAGATTACAAAAGAAGAAACAAGAAAGTTAAACAAATATATAAAGAACTGAAACAAAATAAATGGGAAGGTTTTATTAGCAAAATTGAAAATGACTTACACGGGCGACAAAATATAGCATATAAAATAATGAAGCACTTAAATAAAAAGGAAAAAGATAACGCCTCGATCGCAACTATAAAAAATGAAGAATGGCTAAAATACTACCCGACATTATGGGAAAATAACAATGAAGAGCCTATAACAATAGAAGAGACAAAAGTAGAGGTAGATAGAATAGAGCTCGAAGAATTAAATAAAGCACTTGACGAAATTAAAAACCGCAAAGCAACAGGGAATGATGGATTAAATGCAGAGTTACTTAAATACTGCTCCGAAACAATAAAATTAAGACTCCTGAAACTCGTAAACAATTGCTGGAAACAAATAAGAACACCGCAAGAATGGAAGATTGCTAAGATAATCTCAATATTCAAGAAGGGCAATAGGACAGTGTGCGAAAATTATAGAGGAATAAGCCTACTAAACACAACATATAAACTATACTCAATAATAATTAACAACAGACTAAAAACTATCACAGAAGAAACACTAACAGAAGAACAAACTGGTTTTAGAAGAGGCAGGTCATGCATAGATAACGTATTCACCCTAAAACAAATTATCGAAAAACACCGAGAATCACATATAGTGTATATACCACTAATCAAAGCATTTGACAGAGTAGTTCGAAGTAAAATGTGGAAAATTCTTTAAAAAAGAGGAATACCGCGACGCTTAATAGATGTAATAAAAGAAATGTATATGAATACCCAGATATGCATGGCAGGAGAAGAGAAAGACATAAAAATAATAAACGCGGGGGTAAGACAGGGCTGCAGCATGTCGCCGACATTATTTAATATACACATTGACGACGCTATACGAATCTGGAGAGAACAGATACCACATTACACTACAAACATGAACAACAGAGATTTCACATTTACTTTGCTTTTCGCAGATGATCAAACAATAATTGCAAACTCTGAAGATGCACTGCAATACGCTCTACCTAGTCGGGACATAAATTCTGTTACCTGTAAAGAACCGTTAGATTTTACAGCTTAAGATTACAGAGGGTGGAAAACAATTACATATTTAGAAAGCCCTTTCTTTTGGCAACTTGTACAGACAATAGTTAAAATTTTTGAGTTCAACCAGCAACATGGATTGGGGTGTGAAAGAAAATCGGATAGCAGTTATTGCGTTACATAAATGTGGTGTATCAAATAGTGAAATTTTAAAATTGCTAAAGCCGTTAAAAATTTCAAAAATGTTTGTAAGTCGTGCTATAAAACGGTTTACCGATACAAATGCAATAGCTGACAGAAAAAGAAGTGGACGTCCTCGTACCATAAGAACTCCACGAGTGATTAAAGCAGTGCGTGAAAGAATACGACGAAATCCTCTGCGAAAACAAAAAATTATTGCTATGGAGATGCAAATTTCAAAAAAAAGCGTGTCTCGCGTATTGAGGCAGGACCTAAAACTTGGGGCTTTTCGTAAAGCAACAGGACAAAGGTTAACAACAGCTTTAAAAAAAAATTAGGCACGAGAGATCGAAAACCCTATTAAGGAGGCACGGTAATAATAATTTTAAAAATATTGGTTGTCAAATATCTTCCTTCCGCCTTTTTGTCTTTCGAATTTCGCGGCTATGTAGAAAGCGCTACAGAGCTCGTATCTGGCAATACTATACATCATTTGACAGGTCTTGACATAACCTACAAAACGACGCTATACATGATTAGTTTGGATATTGCGTTCAACAGTTGTAGACGTGTAAACATGGAGTTCACTAACTCCGAAATTCGCACTATTTTAAAGTTTTCCTTCGTTAAAGGCAAATCCGCTAGAGAAACGTTCCGTGAGATTAATGGTGTTTTGGGGGATGGTACTCTATCACTTCGAACCGCGGAGAAATGGTTTCGACGATTCAGAGCCGGTGAAAACGACACCATGGATAAGCCAGCCGACGGAAGACCTGTGACGACGAATACCGATCAAATCATGGAAATCGTCGTGTTAGACCGGCATGTGGCATCTCGTGACATCGCCCAGGAGATGGGAGTTAGTCACCAAACCACTTTAAACCATCTGCAGAAAGGTGGATACAAAAAAAAGCTTGATGTTTGGGTGCCGCATGATTTGACGCAAAAAAACCTTCTGGACCGAATCAACGCCTGCGATATGCTGCTGAAACGGAACGAACTCGACCCATTTTTGAAGCGGATGGTGACTGGCGACGAAAAATGGATCACATACGACAATATCAAGCGGAAACGGTCGTGGTCGAAGGCCGGTGATTCGTCCCAAACAGTGGCCAAGCCGGGATTGACGGCCAGGAAGGCTTTTTTGTGTGTTTGGTGGGATTGGAAGGAAATCATCCACTATGAGCTGCTCCCATATGGCCAGACGCTTAATTCTACCATCTACTGCGAACAACTAGACCGCTCGAAGCAGGCGATCGACCAGAAGCGTCCAGAATTGGCCAACAGGAAGGGTGTAGTGTTCCACCAGGACAACGCCAGACCACACACTTCGTTGATGACTCGTCAGAAAATACGGGAGCTCGGATGGGAGGTTTTATCGCATCCACCATATAGCCCGGACATGGCGCCAAGTGATTACCACCTGTTCCTGTCCATGGCGAACGCCCTTGGTGGTGTACAGTTGAACTCAAAAGAGGCTTGTGAAAAGTGGCTGTCCGAGTTCTTCGCAAATAAGGAGGGGGACTTCTACGAGGGGGGTATTATGAAGTTGCCGTCTAGATGGAAACAGATTATCGAACAAAACGGCGCATATTTGAACTAAATCCGATCACTGTAACATTTTTTATAAAGCATTGAATAAAGAGCAAAAAGGCGGAAGGAAGATATTTGACAACCTAATATTTTGTTTACCGATGAAAAAAATTTTACCGTCGAAGAAAAATTTAATAAGCAAAACGATCGTGTTTATGCTCACAGCTCTAAAGAAGCGGCAGAAAAAATTCCGAGGGTTCAAAGAGGCCATTATCCAGCATCTGTGATGGTTTGATGGGGTGTATCCTACGAAGGGGTTACTCAACTTCACTTTTGTGAAAAAGGCGTTAAAACATCGGCACCAATTTACCAAGAAATGTTAGAAGACGTGGTAAAGCCTCTTAACGACTCTCTCTTTCAAGGAAACCATTGGGTTTTCCAACAGGACTCTGCACCAGCACACAAAGCTAAGACAACCCAAAGGTGGCTAGCAGAAAATTTACCTGCGTTTATTGCAGCAGAACAATGGCCTTCTGGAAGTCCTGATCTGAATCCTTTGGATTATAAATTGTGGTCAGTTCTTGAAAACATGGCTTGTAGTAAGCCTCATAAAAATATTGAGCTTCTGAAGCGGGATTTGGTGAAAGCAGCAGCATCGATACCGTTACAAGTCGTCCGTGCCGCAATTGATGATTGGCCACGGCGTTTAAAGGCTTGTGTAAAAGCAAAAGGAGGACATTTTGAGTAAATATATGAAAAATGTATTCTTTATATATTAAGTAATAAAGCAGTATATATCATAATTGAATTTATTATTTTGAAACATTAAAAATTTAATTAATACTGTGTAACAGAACTTATGTCCCGACTAGGTATTATGTGTTTATTTAATTAACTTTTATATGATTTAAGGAAATTTTTATAGAAAATACAAAATTTAATTTTTAATCTTTAATTGTAATTTGTAATTTTAAATGTAATTTGTAAGAATTGCAGTAACATAGTAAAATTACCGTCAACAATACCATCAACAGTTTAAAGAGAATACCACGTGAAAATCCTACCATGAACAAGTATAATTAAAAAGATTATCACAGTTTATTTATAAAAATAAGTGTATAGTGTAAGCGAATGAAATATTCTCCATAAAATTCTGCTTTTTGTCAAGTGCACAAACTTTTTAATTTCAATCTGACAAGAATGTTATTAAAAATAAACTTTCCAATTTGTATGAAAAAATTTTACATAAATTTCTCACTGCTCATATAATATTAAATTAAAGGCAATTTAAATTGAATTAATACATATTTTTATATATCGTTGGAAAGTAGACATTTCAAGCTAAAATCATCAAAATTGTTACTCAGTTACATCCGAAGGTGTCAAAGAACTCACGCATTTAAAGCCAAATCACGAAGAAGCCGATACCAGATTAATCATGTTAAAATCATTTCGGTAACTATAACAATTTCCAAGTATGGGCGTTATTGAAAGTTCTTTCAATCGATTTAAAAAAAATCATATTTTTTCAGTTTTTAGGTCCAATAGATCAATACGAACATTTTTATATATAATTCACGTGGTTCTACGTCGTGATTGGGTTACTCCTTAACTAAGCGACTTTTATGCAAGTTCCCGCTCCACTATTAGAACCCACTAATTTTTTTTGTTCAGCAGATTTTTTCGATGGTCCACCATGGTAGCAAACTTTGCTGTCCTAGACATCTTTCACGGAACACTTATAAACCACAAATGTTACATTTCTACAATTTTACGCCTGTATGAGTTAGTAAATGTAGTTTTAAACGTCCTTCTTGCGAATATTTAAAATTGCAAATGTTACATTCAAACTGGTTTTCGCCGTTATGGGTGAGTAAATGTTGTTTTAAATAAGATTTTTGAGAACATTTATAATCGCAAATCTTACAATCGTACGGTTTCGCGCCCGTATGAGTTAGTATATGTTTTTTTAAACCTGTTTGCAGTAAACTTTTATAACCGCAAATGTGACATACATACGGTTTCTCGCCCGTATGGGCTTGCAGATGAATTTTGAAAGAATTTTTATGATAACATTTATAATCGCAAATATTACATTCATACGGTTTCTCACCCGTGTGAGTTAGTAAATGAACCTTGAGAGAATTTTTATGGGAACATTTATAACTGCAAATATTACATACATACGGTTTTTCACCCGTATGAGTTCGTAGATGAACTTTCAAAGATTCTTCTCGTGAACATTTATAATCGCAAATGTTGCATTCGTACCGTTTCTCACCAGTATGAGTTAGTAAATGACGTTTTAATTGTTGTTTTTGAGAAAATTTAAAATCGCAAATGTTACACTCGTGCGGTTTTTCCCCCGTATGTGTTAGTAAATGATGGTTTAACTGTGATTTCCGTGAAGATTTATATTCGCAAATGCTACACTTATACGGTTTTTCGCCCGTATGACTTAGTAAATGTCGTTTTAAACTTTGTTTTCGCGTATATTTTACATTGCAAATTTTACATTCATACTGTTTTTCGCCTTTATGGGATAGTAAATGGCTTTTGAGATATGCTGTTAATGTACATTTATAATCGCAAATGTTGCATTCATACGGTTTTTGGCCCGTATGAATGACTAAATGTTGTTTTAAAATACTTTTTCGTGAACTTTTAAAATCGCAAAAATTACAATCGTACGGTTTCTCGCGTGTATGAGTTTGTAAATGTCGTTTTAAATCTGCTGGTCGTATAGTTTTATAATCGCATATTTCACATTCATACGGTTTCTCGCCCGTATGGGCCTGTAAATGAAATCTTAAACTTCTTTTCCACGTCTAGACTACCAAGCGAACCACACGTACTTAACCTCAAACTCACAAATCGAACTCCAGGACATAACCTCAGAAATAAACGTGTAAGTAAATTGTTACTAATTTATTAACTTTGTTTATTTTTTAGATACGTCGTTGGAGATTTCTCCTGCGGCAATAACTAAACAAAATCCCCTTTTTAAGGGGAACGCACGATCATACTTAAAGAGGAATTTAAGTAAAGGCCCTCGTGGTCATATTAGAAAATCTTCTTCAATACTTAACAAAACCATCGCCGAGATGGCCAACTCAGTGGAATACGAACACTCCTTGAAGGATGCAGGACTGTTAATGGACTTCGCGGATTTACCGTTTCAAACACAGACTTCCAAGAGGAACAGGGAAGTTACCAGCTCTCCTACCAGGAGGATTCGAAAACCGGAGAATTTCATTCTGCCTATTAGAAACCGCTTTGAATGTTTTCAAAGGGAGGTCGTGAAGCCGACCGATAAAGAATCACCTGCACCACTACCTAAAAAGATAAGGCCCACGCCTATCATCTTGAAGCGTGGACTAATCGGAACGAAAGATTACATGGACACTGTGACCGACATAAAAGAAACCATACACAGCAATAATTTTTCTTTAAAAAATCTGGGTAACCAGACCAAAGTCATGGTGGAGTCGATGGAGGACTACAACCGGATAATACAACACTTCGATACGAAAAAGATCGAATACTATTCGTTCGGCACAGCGGACACTAAACGAACCTCTTTCGTATTAAAGGGTACCAACGAGCTGGATCCCGAAGAGATCCTGGCGGACCTAAAAAGCAAAGGTCTACAACCGGAAGCTTGTAGACTGCTTGCCAACAAGGCGAAAAACAACGCACCGATTCTGTACCCAAAGTACAGAATATCTTTTGCAAACGGTACGACTCTCCAAGATGTAAGGAGAGTTCGACATCTAGTACACAGCACCTGCTACTGGGAGAAATACAGGGCTCCCAGGAATATCATGCAGTGCGGAAACTGCTTGGAATTTGGCCATGGTAGCAGATACTGCCACGCGAAGGCAGTCTGCGGTCACTGCACCAAAAATCACAATACGTGGAACTGTACGGAACAGGCAAACGAACCAAAGTGTGGTAATTGTGATGGCAACCACCGAGGCACATCGACTGAGTGCCCATTATACACAGTTGCAGTAGAAAAAGCCAACGCTAAGAAGGTGCAACAAAGCCGAAAGCATTGGCAACAAAACTCAACAAGGAGGGTATACACTCATGATCCCAGAGAGTACCCCGAACTACCCAGAAAACCACTAATGGAATTACATGTGGAACCGCCACGCACGACTCCTTCTACACAACAAACCAATCACCCTTGGCCCAAACCAGGTCCCAGGCGACAACAGCCACCAAATCACACACCAAGAAACACACCAGCCGCAAACTCAGCTTTCGAAGAGTTTATGAAAGAGATGGACGACATTAACAAAATGTTCGATTTCAAAAAGCTTACCGAAATGTTAAGGAAGCTAAAACATCAATTAGCCAATGCGACAAATGCAATGGATATGTTGTCGGCCTGCAACGAGGCAAATGAGGCCTTTGCTGCCATTAGAAAAATTCATGGGTAAGTCAACCATCGACAAAATAAAAATTGCTAACTGGAACGCTACCAGTGTGGTCAACAAAAAGGAAGAACTGGAGGACTTCCTTTTATCAAACAACATAGACGTCGCACTTATCAGTGAAACCTGGCTAAAGCCAGATCTCAAATTTAAACTCAAGAAGTTTCACGTCTACAGATCGGACAGAATAGCACACGGTGGAGGTGTTGCCATCGTTATCAAAAAAGGCATTCCTCACGAACCAGCGAAACCCGAAATTTCCCGAAATTTAGAGATCATCGTATACAAGATCAAGACCAGCCCGCCACTCTATATCGGTGCAGCCTACAATCCACCTCAGGCACACGAACACCTAGCGGAAGAACTCGACCTGTTCCTGAGACAATATCCCAACATCGTAATTGGAGGAGACTTCAATGCAAAACACTCGTCTTGGAATTGCAGTACAAACAATAGTTCTGGCAATATCCTGCGAGACTTATCATTAGAGAAGAACTTCGTCATAGTATACCCACCCGAACACACTTATCATCAAGGGCCTCGATATCAACCATCCACACTCGACATCTTCCTCCTCCAAGGTGTCGGGAGCCACACCACACCAACGGTCCTGGAAGACCTCTCTTCAAATCACTATCCGGTGGTGATGACCCTCTTTCTCAACTGCGACTTGAATGAAAGAGACATTCGTACGACCAACTGGCAAACATACAAGCAACTCTGCAACGAGCGATTAGCAATCGACACCAACATCGTCACCAATGCAGATATCGACGAAGCCATTAAAAAGTTCACCGTGGTATTGCAATCTGCTTTTAAAGATGCAACCACAAAGAAGAAAGTGAAAGAAACTTACAAAGTGGATCCCGAAATCAAAAGGTTGAAAACTGTTCGAAACTGGGAAAAGAAGCAGTGGCTCCGCACGGGAGATCCAACACACCGAATCGCCAAGAATCACATCACCGAAGAGATCCAGCAGCTGCTTCGAGAAGAAAGAAATGAAAACTGGAGAAAGATGACAGAAAGTCTAACGCTCCGGGACAACTCACTTTGGCAGGTCTACAAACGTTTAAAGAACAAACACGACGAGATCCCGATAATCAAGACCAGCAACAATGTCAACTTATATACCGACAAAGAAAAGGCCGATGCTTTCGCAAATGTTTTTCTGGATGCCCACAATAAAACTATCAACGAAGTCTCTCCCATGGACGACGAAGTGAACGCAACCTACGAGAACCTACACCTGAATCTGGATAAGCTCGACGAAAGTCCCCTCGAGACGAATCCTACTAAAATTGCCAAAATCATTCGAAAGCTGAAAAACAGAAAAGCTCCCGGTCTGGACGGCATCTCGAATAGACAACTAAAATACCTTCCGAGGAAAGGAGTTTGCCTCCTGTACTACATATTTCGCGCATGCCTCTCGAACTGCTACTTCCCTACCCAGTGGAAACTGGCCAAGGTGATTGCGCTTCCAAAACCCAACAAGGCAAGAAACGTCGCCACAAATTACAGGCCCATTAGTCTGCTCGCAACTCTCAGTAAAGTTCTAGAGAAAATCATACTGGAAGAGCTCAAGAATCATCTAACCGAACACGGAATTATCATCGAAGAACAATTCGGTTTCAGAGCTGGACATTGCACAACGCATCAAGTAGCGCGCATCAAGGAGAAGATCGTGCAAAAAAGACACATAAATAAAGACACGGGCATGGTGTTATTGGACTTGGAAAAAGCTTTCGACGTCGTTAATCGCAAAGCACTTATTTATAAGTTAGTCAAGTTAGTTAAAGCTCCTATCAACTTAATCAAAATCATCGTCAGCTATCTAGAGGATAGACAATTCTTCGTTATCGTCAACCAAGCCGTCTCCGATATGGTAAACGTTCCAGCCGGCGTTCCGCAAGGCTCATTATTGGGTCCGATTCTATTTTCCATCTTCATCAACGATATTCCTCGACACCACAAAACCAGTATCGGAGTTTATGCAGACGACACAGCCATTTTCGCCCATTCCAAGACAACCAGGAAATATGTAACGTACCTAGAAGAACATGTCAAATTAATTCTCGAATTTTTCAAGACGTGGAAACTTAAAGTCAATATACCCAAGACAGAAGTAATTCGGTTCACCTACAAACGTAAACCTCCCGACGTCGCAGGAGTAAAAGTCGGCGAGGACACTATCCCGTGGCAGAACACTGTCAAATACCTGGGCACCACACTGGACTCGAAGCTGCTATTCAGCCAAGAAATACAGGCTCGATTGGACAAAAGCAACTTCGTTATCCAATTACTATACCCCTTCATCGGTCCAAATGCTAGAACACCGAAGAGAGAAAAAGTCACTTTGTACAAAGCTTGTGCCAGGTCGATACTTACCTACAATGCCCCCATTTGGGCCACCGCATGCAAGACGAAGATGAAGTCCGTCCAAGCTATGCAAAACAAATTCCTGAGGATCATCGGGCAGTATCCCAGGTATACCACCATCGATTTCATGCACGCAGACTTGGAAATCGAAACCATCGACACGTTCATCAAAGAGAAGACCAGGAAGATCATCAACCAAATGACAACTCACCAGAATCCACTTATAGCCGAAGTGATTTCAAACGACGACGACGAGATTTTCGGAACCGTGAAGAGATCAATGAAACAAATTTTAAATTAATTGTTAGTATTACCATTGTAATGTTATTCTTTCCTTTGTTTGTAATCCCCACGTATTGTTTGTTTTTGTCATTTTTAACGTAAGTTCTTTTCCACCCCCTTTTTACAATGTCACTCACTTACCGACTACGGCAGTTTTCTGTAACTCGCCTATGTTTAATGAAGGTTAAAGCCAGCGTCACACTGAAATTACAACATGCTTCAAATGTTGTAAGGCAGGTGTTACGGTGATAAATTTTTCTTTTATTTTTATTTACTTGGCCTAATTAGAAGGTAGGTGGCCGGTTGAATGTTGCAGCAGGAGCAATTGCTCCGACCGATATGGTAGTGCATCTCTTCGGGGTTGTTCTGCCAATTCGCGAACGGTTTGCAGTCGCGCTTACGCGCGACATTTAACTGGAGACAACTTTCTAATTTGGCCAACCAAAGCAGGTTTTTGAAACTTTTATCCTGCACTCTACTCAATTTCTATTTCACTAAATTTTCACATACCTAATTTAAATATAGAAGAGAGGGCTACCCAGCCCTATTATCTATAACCATATGTAATTCGGGAAATGTAAGGTATCCTCGTGCCTCGTACTTAATTAATAAATGTTATTTGATTGATTTGATTGATAAACTTCTTTTTTGTGAACATTTATAATCACAAATGTTACATTCGTAAGGTTTCTCGTTCGTATGAGATCGCATATGTTGTATCAACTTTCCTTTTTGTGAACATTTGTAACCGCAATTGTAACACTCATACGACGGTTTCAAACGTGCATGAGTTTGTAAATGACGTTTTAAATCTGCTGGTCGGATAGTTTTATAATCGCATATTTCACATTCATACGGTTTCTCGCCCGTATGGGCCTGTAAATGAAATCTTAAACTTCTTTTTTGTGAACATTTATAATCACAAATGTTACATTCGTAAGGTTTCTCGTTCGTATGAGATCGCATATGTTGTATCAACTTTCCTTTTTGTGAACATTTGTAACCGCAATTGTAACACTCATACGACGGTTTCAAACGTGCATGAGTTTGTAAATGACGTTTTAAGTGTCCGCTTTGTGAAGATTTATATTTGCAAATGCTACACCCGTACGGTTTCTGGCTCGTATAAGTTCGTATATGGACTATTAAATTTTGTTTTACAGAACATTTATGATTGCAGATGTTGCATGTAAACAATTTTTTACCGGTTTGAATTGTTGCTTGTTCTTCAGGAACATCCTCTTCCTTAATGTCAATTGAATGATGTAATTCTTCTAATTCTCTATCTTCCGATTTAATTTCTCTCTTTAGATTTTGTAACTCTTCCGAATATCCCACCTTGTCCATATCGTTCCAAGTATTTTTACAGTTATATTACCAACTCGGGTTTTTTCACGATTTATCGGTGGCCTAGTTACTGGTAATAATGTTGAAAGTTGAAACAGAGGTACCTAGGTGTTATTTTTCATTAGGATTAGAGTTCATATGATTCATTAAAACATCTTACGATATGTTCTTCCAAGCTCTGTATAATATTCATGGGAAGGTCATCGACACAAGCCTCGGTAGACAAAATATTTCAATACCTGCAATTTTTGTATGAGAAATTCCTATGATTCACCTTCTGTTCAAGCAAAAATAATTTAATTACTTACCACAGTATTTTGTGTGCAATGGAGACCACAACTAACCTACTTTCGTACCATCGTGCTCTCACGCTATCAAGGGCAAGAGAAATCTCACCAATAGGAAATGAAATGAGGGTACGATAAAAGGCCGATTTTCGCTTGTTATCAAAAGCAACAGCTGCCGTTTTAGCGACAAAATGGCTGTAAAGAGCAATAAAATAATTACCTAAGCCTTATTTTCGCGAGGGACTGGTTGGTTGTTTGCGACACGGTATGCGTATTTCAGCGCCATCTATCCGCCACAGTGCGCATATAAAGAGGTGGAGGAGACAGCGGCAATTTTAAAATGTTTATTATTTCATTTAGAATTTAAAATTTCCAACTTTATAATCATAAAATTTCATTAAATCTTAAAGTATGGTATTAAATAGCAGCAATAAAGTCAATAACGTAAATTGGGCATTAACGTCAATGACCGGGCAATCACGTCAATGCCCATTTAAGCCCCCCATTAACGTCAATGCCCATTAACGGTGGGCAATGATGTAAATATTTTCATCTGATTGTAATATTTACGTCTTTGGCCGGTCAATGACGTCAATGGCCATAATGGATTGGGCAATGATGATATTATGGAATAACTAGATACTATAAAGAACAGCAAAATGACGATTTAAATTTGACAACTAACTGGATACACTATGTTGTATTCATTGTATTTAATATATTTAATCATTTATTAACAAAAATACTTAATATAAATTAAAAAATAATAAAATAAAATTTTTTAAATTAATTTTTATTCTGGTACGAGATTGAATTGCAAATTTGTTTGCTGGCGCGATAAGCACATTTATTATTTTTTACATTCACCCTTGAAACCCTGGCCTCCTAAAACACTGCTGCTTGTCTAAGAGTAATCTCATTTGTTTTTGTCGTATCACTAATATTTTCTAACAAAATTAACTTTTCAGTATCCCTTAATAACTAGTATTTATTGCTAGGGCACATTTAATATATTACTTTCTGATGGAATCTATAGAATAATAGTTTCATCATTGCCCACCCCGTATTGGGCATTAACGTCATTGCCCGGACAATGATGTAAAAACCACACGTGAAATTTTAAATGTCAACATCGCCCAAAATGCATGGTCATTGATGTCAATGGCCGGTCAATGACGTTAATGCCCAACTAAGCTGGGCATTGACGTTATTGTCCGGCCATTGACGTTAATGACCGAATTGTCATCATTGACCGTAACATATACATATACATTACTATAAGAATTAATGAAATTAATACACACAATACCAATATAAAATATCACAAATACATAATCTTGCAATAATAACTGCAATTTATAGCTTAAAGCTTTGGATAACAAATTTTGGATCGTTTTAAATATATGGGGTAAATTCTAAATTCGGAAAAAACATGAAACAAAATGGACGGTTGCTTATAAAGTAGTTATTGGTTAGGCAATCATCATGCAATCATTTTGTTTTGTTCAACAATCTCCGAGGCACAGAATATGTATCATTGACGATTATAACTTACCGGGATTACCGGGATAACAAATCGTAAGCGAATACAAACAACGCAAAATTCTATCAGAAAGACTGCAAATAATTTACAATCAGTCGACATGTATATATTTGAGTTTTAAAATCAGCTGTGCAGATCATCTTGGAATGGGGAATAATGGAACTGCTTCATTCGTTTGCTGTTACCGTCATAAACATAGCCGTAAAAGACTTGAGACTTAATCTGAGTTTCGTGCTTTCGCGGCAAATATTTTTATTTAAATTTATTTTTAAAATTACTCGGCTACAGGGTCTCAAAAAAATTTATTTTTTAACTAGTTCATTTGTATGCTTGATAATGTGTCTCCTTTGTTTATTGTTGAAGAATTAAGGTTGTTCAGTTTAATCTCTCCTACGCTTCCGACGCACTTCACGATACCAAAAGTTTTGTTAATTTCTTTCCATAAAAATTAACTGGTGGCTCGCTACCAAGGATAATTCATCTACACCGGAGGCCCGCTAATAAATCAACAGGCCGGGATATTACAATCATTTGAATCGTGTTGATTGGAATTTTATAATGGAACTTTCATCCATTGATAATTGTGTGAGTGAATTTAACAAAATCATCCTTGATGTTATTGAATCAGCCATGCCGGTGATACACAGGACGAAAAAATGTGACACTTTTCCTACCTGGGTAAGTAAACGAACCAAGTCCTTAATCTTTAACTAGAAGCGTTTGCAAAAGTTGTATAAGATTTCTCAAGATCGTGATCGTGAATGATCGTGAAATATTGTTATAACTGAAAAAGAAGTGGCCGATAAATTACTATTACTTAATAATTCTTCGAATCCCTGCTCGGATGGTATCCCTGCTATATTTGTCAAAAATTGTCGTGAGAGTCTTGTTAAACCTTTAACTCTCCTCTTTAATAAATCCTTGCAGACGTCCTATTTTCCTGGTGCATGGAAGATTTCAGCTGTCGAACCTATTTTTAAAGGGAAAGATGGTTCTCATGTTGGAAACTATCGGCCAATAAGCGTACTTTCGGTAATTCCAAAAGTTTTTGAATGAATTGTAACAGAAAAGCTATACTTGGCTACTAAGGGCATTATTATTGAAGAACAACATGGTTTCTTCAAACATCTATCAGCTGCAACAAATTTATGTAAGTTTAACGAATTCATTCAGTGGCTTTCGGTCTAGGCAAACTCGAAGTTTACCGTTGGGCTTTTCAATTATTGATCCAGTCAGTTGGGTAATCAACAGGTGAAATGATTCCATCTCTTACCATTGTTTCTAATTCCCCCCTTAGTTTTTCCGTTAACGAGTTTGGTATACGCTTTCTATAATGAAGCACCGGCTTCGAATTTTCCTTTAATTTAATTGAAAATGTTCCTGGGGATTTACCAATTCCCTGAAAAACATCCTTATACCTATCCATGAATGATTCTTTCATTCTGTGATTCTGTGCGCGTACCAACTTTTGAGTTGAGTGGAAGAGCAGGCGGCTCTCTTTGAGAGTCAATCTGAACTTTATTTGTAGTTGTCTCGTCTCATATGAAATAAAGACTATATTATTATTATTATTATTATCTATTATTATATTGAAATGACTTGTGTATCCTACCGTTACTTGAAGGTACTGAGATCTCGTACTTGCAAATTTGAATACTTACTTTAAAACTTTTTCGTCGTAAGTTAAATAGATTAGTTTTTCAAAAAATTTTACTATACAAAAGTTATAGTCCGTTAAATTTCCTATCCGGAATGGGGCGTCAGATTTTTTTTTAAATGCTTGGTTTAAAAGATAGAGCGATTTGAAAAATACCAAGAAAAAAAAAGTTCGAAATTTTCAACATTTTTGTACTTACTTTAATTCATAACTCGAAAACCGTTGCTTTTAGACAATAAAAGATTCAAATGTAGTTTGTAGATTATTTCACGTTCTTTGAAAAAGCACTTAAGCATTTTTACTGAAAAATCAATATTTTCCGAGCTACGGCCATGTGAAGGTGGGAATTAAAAAAATGCTTTAAGGAGGCCTAACTCTCAAGGGTTTAAATTTAGAAAAAAGGTTTTTCTAAAATATTTTTCTTAGAATAATGTCCTCTATCACCACTGAAATTATGTAAAGTCTATCCGGGGACACCCTGTATATTATATAAACAATAAGATTGTACATAGTAACTTCATAGATATATGAAAGATATGACAGTTTTTATCATACGAAAGTTACAATGTAATTGAACTAATTAGTGATTTTCACCACGAACCAATATCGATAACCCAAAATGGTGACATACAAAAATTGCGCAATTTTACGCTTTATTAGGCGAAACTGAAATCAAAATATGTTTCGATTGTAATATGGGCGACCAGTTTTTGACCGACGGTCATTTGGCCGACATTTATTATTTTTTAGAAAATAATATACGACAAAAATGTGTTACAATAATTTTATTATTTGTTTTACAGAAATATTTTAAATAAGTTATACTACAACCATCATTAAATATAAAAAAAAATAAAGTAGTGAATTCTACCAATAGTAGCTCTCATCAGATTTTAGATCGAGTGGTGCCCCATCATTACAATATCCCGATTTAGAGATCGTTTTGATTGCGCCGATTTGCAGTGACCTACGACCTTAGCAACTTTGAGCTAGCCGCAGTGGTATTTGAAAACTGTAGCTTATATTGGGCTAGGTTTTCGGACCAAATAACCCCGTTACAATATATAAATGGATACAAGTAATGGATATGTTACGGCCAATGACGTAAATTGGGCATTAACGTCAATGGCCGGGCAATGACGTCAATGCCCATTTAAGCTGGCCATTAACGTCATTGACCGGCCATTGACTTCAACGCCAGTTAAGGGTGGGCAATGATGTAAATATTTTCATCTAATTGTAATATTTACGTCTTTGGTCGGTCACTGACGTTAATGGCCAAAATGAATTGGGCAATGATGATATTATGGAATAACTACTAAAAAGAACAGCAAAATGGCGATTAAAATTTGACAGCTAACTGGCAAGTGATATTTACGTACATACCTATGTTGCATTCATTGTATTATAATATAATATACTTAATCATTTATTAACAAAAATAATATAAATTAAAAATTAATGTAATAAAATTTTTACATTAATCATTTTTATTCTGGTACGAGAGCGAATTGCAAATTTGTTTGCTGGCGCGACTCGCACATTTATTATTTTTACATTCGCCCTTGCAATGACAACACTTGTAACCCTGGCTTACTAAAATACCTCTTTGAGCTGCTGCTTATGAGTAATGAGATTACTCTTAGGAGTAATCTCATTTTCTTTGGTCGTATGAATAATATTTTTAAACAAAATTAACTTTTAAGTATCCCTTAATCACTAGTATTAATTGCAAGGGCACATTTAATATATTTCTTTCAGATGGAATCTATAGAATAATAGTTTCATCATTGCCCACCCCGTATTAGAGGTACATGTCAGTGCCCCCCCCCCCACTTTCGAATTTTTGGATGAGTTTGGTGTCAAGCGTTAGAGCATCGTTTGAGCCTCAATGAGCTTCCATTATTTTCGTTTAAGCCTCAAAGTTCGCGTAGTTATTCGCAAAAAACTACTGGGGGGATGTAAACATGATAGCCCCCCACTTTCGAATGTTTGAATGAATTTGATGTCAAACGTTAGAGCATCGTTTGGCTGTCTGCCATGGCCATGGCTATCAAGCCAGGTGTCGCACTATCTGTACAAATTTTCCAATGCAAATCTATACAATTTAATTATTTAAAACCAATTATAAATGTTCTCATAAAAACTCAAATTTGCAATTCCATCTGCAACCAATCAACGAATCTCAATCTTTCACATCCAAATCTCTAAACAATTCCAATGTCGTCCAAATATTGCTCGATATCCAAACCAAATAAAACAAGAAAATCACTTACTCAAATTTCAACTTTATTCTCAACAATATCTCAAGCTTGAGATGCAAATCAAAAACAATCTTAGGACTCGCAAAAGTACGTCCGAGTCCTTCCATGGACACGGCTGGAAGCCCTTATCACCCGTCTTTTGTATGCCAACCTTCAAATATCTTAACACCAAAAGACCCAACAAATTCAAAATTTAATAATAAACAGCAACTAATTTTTAAATTTCTTTGTTGTTTTCATATTTAGCACCATAATATCTATATGAAAACAAATTTTCATCAAAGAAGTCGACAAAAACTTGAAATTTGTTGTCCAGTGTTATTGGTCAGCCAAAAGACTGTCGGCCAAATTGCTGTCGGCCAAATGACTAACGGCCAAATAATCTGTCGGCCAAATGATTTATCGGCCAAATCATTTTCGGCAAAATGACAGTGATTCCTCTTGTGTAGTGTACAATGCCCTCTTTTCCAAAATACTGAATGAGACGATTTATGAGATTTTAGAAATTCAAAATTATCTTTATTTTAATACTACGTTTGAAGTCATGTCGTAACCTGCACTCTCTTTGATTTTAGTTAATTAATTAAGCTGTTGTTAAGAGATTTTGATTTAAAAGCGTAGAGAGTCGGTGCGGCGGATTTCTTATTAACTAAATTAATAGCGTATCGCTGCCACCAGATGCAAAAGGGGAGTTAATTACGATCGCATCATTTCGTAATCACTATTGATAATAATCGGATGTGGCCATCACATAACTTTCCGAATATTAAAAGTAACTCCCAATTTACCTCGGATAGAAAAAACTAAATAAGTAAATCTTATCAGAGCATCAGCAATAATCGTCAAAAACATTCACAAAATCGAAATAATAAGCAAAAGCCAAAATACAAACAAAAAGATATATGTTTAATTCAAAATTAACCATGGAATGTTTATATTTCAAAATTGTAATTTTTGTAGTCGAAAGAAAAGTAATCTTAATATTGCAATTTGTAAACCACCTTGAACTAATTCATAAACTGCAAATTCACAAAACATATTAATGTAGGTAATGAAAACAATTACTACACTTAATTGTTAAGAAGTGCAAATTCCTCAAATTACTATAGCTAATACTACAAATTCTTTACTAGGTCAAGAATACTAGTACATTAATATTTAAATTAATATTTAAAAAAATTAAAATTGGTATTAATATCTCTATTGAAATTGGAAGCGTAGGATGAACTTGTCTCTCTCTAACTTACCTTTATTATCCAACAAAGTGATTTATGATCTTTACAGGTAACAACGTTTAAGCTTTAACAAGCTCAAATAAAAGATTGAATAATGTTAATGTGATATAATGTAGATATAATATATGGTAAACAAAATAATAGAATTAAAAATACATATATGATTAAAATCTTACCTTATTTTACAGTAGTTTAACTAATTGGATCGAACTTTTTGACACTGAATTTATTATTTTATCGCGTTTGATTGATTATTAAAATTAAAACTAGCAAAAAAAATAAGTAACTAACGACTGACTTAATTAAAGATTAACAATTAACAACTCGAGAGTGATTAGGAAGTGTCTAACAACTCTTAACTCAACTATCCCGCAACAACTCTATGCTGGCAACTCTATAACAACAACAACTGACTAATTTTTACATGTGCATGCTTTTTGATGTTATTTTTCGTGGGTGTTTTACCTCCCACTTATCACCAAACATGTGTTAGGGAATAAATCTCATGTCTCGATTTCTAATCTTTAGATTGAAGCCAAAAAAATTGTTTAGTCGGATACCATCAAATGTGCCACGGTTGCGAAGAATCGATCAGTTTTGCTCAGAGTTCCAGAAAGAGTCGGAGGAACAGCCCGAAAGTTCATACAGTTGTTTGGAATATTCACCTAGTCATGTCGCAACAAAAAGTAAACAAAATAATACGAGTGCAGGAACACTCAAAGACAATTCACTCCAAGTTAAATCGACAGGTAAAACAAGTAAAAAAAACTATAAAAGTAAGGAAAAGATTGAACAAAATCAGTTGGAAAATGGAAAGAACACAAGGGTCAATGAAAACCGATAGCATCTCGTCGGTTACATCAAACACCAGTAGATATGGACGCTTGCGAAAAACCCGGATGGGCCGTTTCGGTGCAGCCGGTTCGGCGTGAAGGTTCGGGGCTCGCCCCGAACTGTCTTCGCGCCGAAACGTCGTAGACCGCTACCACGCAACAAAAATACTTATTTGAAACAATCTGTACACCTAGCCGCTCCGACAAAAAGTGGTAACAATAAAATTAGGCGTGCAACCCCAAGCAGTTTGATTTCATTGAGGTCTTGAAATCAACATCAAAAAAGTTAACTGGTGGCCGCTACCGACAAAGGAAAATTGAAGAGAAAATCTATAGAAGTAATATCAACAGCCGTTATTCAAAATCAACGTAACCATCGGGTTGAAATCAAAAGCAGGATGGCTGGGTATTACAATTTACCTTTTTACTTTTTGTACTACTTGACGCGATTGTTTACCAATATAGTTCGATCCAATTTTACAATCTTTTTCTTAAAATAATTATTTTCTTATCCTGACGTTAAAAGTAATGCATCTTGTTTTATGACTTTACGAATTTTTACTGAGAATTCTTCAACAAGAAGAGGTTGTAATAAATAACAATCGCGGGTACAATTTGACAAAACGTGAGACTGTTTATATTTTTAACAGAATGCATTAGTTTTCCGTTCGTTTACAAAATCATGTTAATTTAAGTATTTTTATTTTTTATTTTTGACTGAGTTACCACAGTCAGTTATAAAGTAAAGGTATTCCAATATGAATAATTTAAAGTTGCCTTAAAGTGAATAAATACAGTATTAATATAATATGTTGCGATGAAACACGTGGGGCGGATAAAGCCAGCAAACGTGGGAGACTTCCATGGTCCTACAAAATTTAGTTTAAAGGATCCTGGAAGTCGAAAAATAAGAAAGCAAGCAATCGAACCTGAGCTGCTAAGAAAAATTAATAATCAAAGTAAAACTTGAAAAAGGGAAAACTTTAATTCAAGAAAACCTTACAGTCCGATAATGTGTGTATAAAACAAAATATTGCCAACAGTACGCGCGTGCGGACGAACTTATAATTAAAAAATCGCGTTATCAGATAACACGCATTGATTTGAAAAATTGAACGAAGAAAAAAATGAATTATCTGGGCAACAGATTGATAAAAGATAACAAGTATAAATAATTTAGTTCGCAACTGAATCCCGACGGGGAAGGTCGTGTTTGAGTTTGCCACTGAATCCCGACGGGGAAGGTCGTGTTTTGAGTTCGTGACTGAATCCCAATAGGGAAGGTCGTGTTTAAAGGTTACGATTGAATCCAAAAGGGGAAGGTCGTGTTGAGTTGACGATAGCTCTTGAAAGAGCTTTGTGCATGTGTGTGCTTAGAAAACCAAGTATACACTAAGTGAATTCAAAATAAATATTTCGAACAAATAAGAATAAATTAAATTTTTGGAAGAGAGAACCAGCGGTTCGTCTTTTGGAATAATAATTTGGAAGGAGTAGTGAAGTAGAAAATCAGTTGGAATTGGAGAGGACAGTTCCTTTTTAACGTGGGAGATCAGAAGAAGTACCCACAACCCATTGAAGTGTACCAGCGGATAGGAGTACAGAACTAAACGGATCAGGTTTGCATTAAAACTTAACATTAAAAGTGCTCGCGCGATTTATGCGGAAATTTATTCGGATCGGAACAACGATGCGTCCACTGGCAATAATTGTGAATTAAAATTAAAAATTGTAATTCAATTGTTTTGCTTAACAAAAATAAAATATCAAAATTTATTCAATAAGTAGGATTTTTTTTAATTAAAAGATTTGAAGAGTCACATTCATTCGACAATAAGGCAAGGCTGAGGTTCGATATTTAGTTACCATATCCCAGAAAGTTTAATAAAGTAAGTATGCACGATTTAAGGTTCTTGACCGAGTCGTAGCAATATATAAACATAAATAATCATAAAATTTTAAAAACAATTAAAGACTTAAATTTAATTTCGTAAATCTAAAAGTAAGGGCTGCAGGGTACTACAACAATAAACTAAGGAAGAAAAATGCAAATCGCCATCAAAGATTCATTGCAAAAATCGCCTAAAAATAGCGTATTTGCAATGAACGGTCGTAGACATCATCATTTTTGATATTTGGCCTAATGTTACTAACATAATTTTAACACATAACGTGTGACTACCCTCAAGGATCACATTTCGACAAAAAAACAACAAAATAAGTGTTTCGGCTTATAGTGGAGAGGATGATCGTCAAAAGCGTTCACTAACCCAATCACGACGTAGAACCAAACGAATTATATATCGAAATGTTTGTATTGACCTATTGGACCTAAATCCGAAGTTTATGACATTGGCTATTCTGAGGGACAAAAGTTATAACCTAAAAACTGAAAAAAAATGATTTTTTTTGAATCGGTTGAAGGAACTTTTAATAACGTTCCTACTTGGAAATTGTTATAGTTACCGAGATGATTTTAACACTATTATTTAGCTTGAAATGTCTACTTAAAATAACAATATAGAAGCAGTATTAGAACGCCAGTATCATCTGCCTTGATGAGTATTCTTGTATCTTTCCTTTCTGCTCTATCAATTAGATGCAAAATTAATCTGGTATCGGCTTCTTCGTGATTTGACTTTAAATGCGTGAGTTCTTTGACACCTTCGGATGTACCGCTATCGGGGGATGCCCCGCCCCATCTATTTTTTAACAATAATTATTTTAGTCTTTACATTTTTTCTGGTAAACTAGAAAGGTGAAAAGTTAATATTTGTAGCAAGAAAGTTGATTTGGGAGAAGATTTGTCCCCTAAAGTTGTAAAAAAAAATCATTAACGATGATCGAATTTTCCGTTTTTCTGCTTAATTTTTTCACTTATTTTTGCTGTTTATTTCGGCAAAAAATAAAGCAATCACACAGAACATGTACATATATGCAAGTTTTCAGTTTTTACAACCGCGGGTCTGGGGGTGTGGAACACCCTCTAGTATACCTGTAAGTGTGTTAAAAAACACAAATAGCAAACAAATTTCGATTCCACTGGAGTAGTGTATAATTACCGGATCGGCCATCTTGAAATGTGCAAGGTCGGTGCAAGGTCAGCCACAACCACTTTTCAAGGTCAGCCACGCCTCCGAGCAATTAACTCCTCCCACTTTTTAAGGTCAGCCACGCCTCCGAGCAATTCACTCCTTTCACCAAGAAAGGAATATGAAAGATATTTAATAAACAGCAGACGTTTAAAAATAGACAACGAGACAACCCCAAATCTGAAAACACTTTTTGCCCGTCTGATCCTTTTGCCCCTTCCAGAAAAAATTCTGGAACCGACCCTAATAGCGAATATGGATTAAGCAGCGAGTTGTACTTTGTTGTAAGGGGCCAGGGGGGGGGCAAAAAATTAAAAATTAGGACAAATGTTTAAGCAGGATTTTCATTTGCAAAAGTAAAGGAATTCAGAATTACACAAATTTTGTCAGGGAAAGTCGAGGAATTTTTGATTTTTAAGGAAAAGTCGTTTAAATTAAGATTAAAATTTTCGGAAAATTCGACAAATAAAAAATTTACAATTTTTAAAAGCTAAGGTTTGCAAAATGTTCAGGGTCGGCAACCTTTTGAGACGGAAGAGCCAAAAGGTACAATTTACAAAATTTCCCAGTTTTTAAAGAGCCACTAACATTTTTATTTCAATATTATGGGATTTTATCCTATTTTTATCCTGTTTAAAGTATATTTCTGCGGAATTATATTTTCTATGGGCTTTGAAAATAAAATAATATAATTATTAGGTAATATTTGTGCATGTACCTGGAGAACTTGACATCAAAAGAGCCGTATGTGGCTTGCGAGCCGCAGGTTGCTTAAGGCCGCTTAGCGGCCTGCGGCCGCAAATCTGTAGTTGGTAATCTTCTAGTGGTGCACGAGGAGCGATCGTACCGAACCGAGCCGGCGAAACATTAGCCACTTTATTATTATTTTTAAACATTAAAAGTGTCGATAATAAATCAAATAATTTAAAAGATTTAATTTAATTTAAATTAAACGGCCGATTTCTTTGGCTATCTCTGCGAGGCACGTGGCCTGCGGCCTCGTTAAGTTTGGTCCCGGAGGTAGTTTGGTAGAGGTGCCCGGAGAGGGGTGGGGGCGAATGGGGCAAGGGGAGGGGGGAAAGAAGGTGATGAAAGAGGCGTGGAGTGTCGGACGATCCGAGTGTTTCGATTTGTACTTTTTTGCAGGCGTAGGCGTAGTAAAAGATGACTTTTTTGGACCTGTGAGCATGGGCTTGGAGGCCAGCTGAAAATGGTAAAAATTTGTTGAAAATTGCAAAAGTGATATGCAATATAAAATGAGTCCGTTTTAATTTATGTGGCATAAATTAAATGTTCGGTTTTATGTTGATTCGAAATTAATATAGAATAATATTTTAAGCATTAATATGCTTAAATTTTCTATAAAGTGTCTATTGTCAAGATATTTAAAATTTACATTATTAGTAGTACCCGTTCTCGTCCGTGACCAAACAAATGGGGAAAATAAAATTTGAATAAAGTTATTTAATTTTAATTCCAAATTTGTTCTCATCCGATCCGATCAGTTAAACAATATCGGGCACGGTTACTACTTGGATGGGTGTCCGTAAGAGAACCGTTTGACGTTACCAAATATTTAGATTTTTATTGTTTTTATTTTAACCGGCTTTCAGATATAATTTTTATAAAAATATTTGTTAACATTTTTGTCCTATTTATTCTGAGTTTCTAAATTGTTTTTCTTAAATTTTAAAAATTTAAATTTTTTAATTTTCACATCAATAATATTCGGGAAAAGAAAACGAAAAGTTCATTTGGCCTTTTCCGAAAAAACCGTTCCTTCACTGTTAAAACTGGCGGTTTTGGTTTACTCCAAAAAAGGCCAAGATTTGAGAGAAAAATTTTCGTGATTAGACATTTTGTCGTTTGGCAGATGTAAGAATGCGTTTTTAAAAAAATTCGTGAGGAAAAAAAGTAAAGCCATTAGTAAGGTTCGATCGGTAGTCGCAAAACATTTTCAAATATTTCGACAGTTTACGTCCAATCGGCGTAACAAAGTCAATATTTGCAATTTTTTAATTTCCGCAGTTGGGGCTTTATTTGTTAACCGATTTTCAATTTCAAAGCGGGATCGCGTGGGTAATTTGGATTGCCACAATATTGATATTGTGGTAAGGCCGCAAAACCAAATCGAAATTTTGAAAAAGAATTTTAAAGGGGTTTGCCTTGGTTTCTCCTCTGAAAATTTTTTTTTCGAAAATTTGCAAATTTAACGTCATAAACGAATGCACTCGATACTTGGAAGGATTTTGGTTCAAAATTTTTTTATAAATTTATTTTGAATTAGCCGAAAAATTTGTCTTCGAAGAATCAAATTTTAAAAAATATACACACAATTTAGCTTTATTTGGGTCTCGCCCTAACGAAGAAGGAAAAAATTAAAATTTTAGACGTTAAATTGTTATCGACAATTGCGCACATCTATCTGGGCCATTGACAATAACCGCCAAGTTTTTTTCGAGGCGTCCGCCCGCTTTGGTGTTGAACGATTTTTCTTAAATTTTCAAAATTCAATTTTTTTTTATTTTCACGTCGATAATATACGTGAAAATAAATCGGAAAGCAGATTAGACATTTTTCGAAAAAAACGCCCCTTCGCTGTTAAAACTCACACTTTTGGTTTTTGCAAAAATTGCTAGGATTTGAAACGAAATTCTTTCTCATTCGAGATTTCATTGCTTTGTCGGTGTAAGGAAACGTTTTTGAAAAAATTCGTAAGGAACAAAATTTTAGCCATTCGCAAGGACCTCACGATGGTCGCAAAACATTTTCAAATATTTCCACAGTTTACGCGCAAACGGCGTAAAACAGTCAAATTTTGCAATTTTCTTATTTCCGCAGTTGCGGCTTTATTTGTTAACCGATTTTCAATTTCAAAGCGGGATCGCGTGGGTAATTTGGATTGCCACAATATTGATATATTACTATTTTTTCTCATCTATAGCGGTAAGGCCGCAAAATCAAATCGAAATTTTGAAAAAGAATTTTAAAGGTTGGTTTCTCCTCCGAAAATTTTTTTTTTTTAAATTTGCAAATTTAACGTCATAAACAAATGCACTCGATACTTGGAAGGATTTTGGTTCAAAATTTTTTTATAAATTTATTTTGAATTAGCCGAAAAATTTGTCTTCGAAGAATCAAATTTAAAAAAATATACACACATTTTAGCTTTATTGGGGTTCCGCCCTAACGAAGAAGGAAAAAGTTAAAATTTTAGACGTTAAATTGTTATCGACAATTGCTCACATCTATCTCTGTCATTGACAATTACCTCCAAGTTCTTCTCGAGGCGTCCAACAGTTTTGGTTTTTCTTAAATTTTAAAAATTCAATTTTTTTTATTTTCACGTCGATAATATACGTGAAAATAAAACGAAAAGCAAATTAGACATTTTTCGAAAAAACCGCCCCTTCACTGTTAAAACTCACATTTTTGGGTTTTGCAAAAATTGCAAGAATTTGAAACGAAATTCTTTGTCATTCGAGATTTTGTTGCTTAGTCGGTGTAAGGAAACGTTTTTGAAAAAATTCGTGAGGAACAAAATTTTAGCCATCCGTAAGAACCTCACGATGGTCGCAAAACATTTTCGAAAATTTCAACAGTTTGCGCAAAATCGGCGTAAAACAGTCTAAATTTGCAATTTTCTTATTTCCGCCATTGCGGCTTTATTTGTTAACCGATTTTCAATTTCAAAGCGGGATCGAATGGGTAATTTGGATTGCCACAATATTGATATATTACTATTTTTTCCCATCTAAATCTATAAGGCCGCAAAACCAAATCGAAATTTCGAAAAAAGAATTTTAAAGGGGTTTGCCTTGGTTTCTCTTCTGAAAAATATTTTTTCGAAAATTTGCAAATTTAACGACATAAACGAATGGGCTCGATACTTGGAAGGATTTTAGTTTAATATTTTTTTATAAATTTATTTTGAATTAGCCGAAAAATTTTGTTTTGAAGAATAAAATTTTCAAAAATGTACACGAATTTTACTTTTATTTCGGGTCCCACCGTAACGAAGAAGGACTAAGTTAAAATTTTAGACGTTAAATTATTATCATCAACTGCGCGCATCTTTCTCGGCCATTGACAATTACCGCCAAGTTCTTCTCGAGGCGTCCATCCGTTTTGGTGTCAAACGATTTTTCCTAAATTTTAAAAATTCAATTTATTTTATTTTTTCGTCGATAATATACGTGAAAATAAAACTAAAAGTCTATTAGACATAATTCGAAAAAACCATCCCTTTACTGTTAAAACTGACACTTTTGGTTTTTGCCAAAATGGCAAGGATTTGAAACGAAATTCTTCGTCATTCGAGATTTTGTCGCTTAGTTGGTGTAAGGAATCGTGTTTGAAAAAATTCGTAAAGAACAAAATTTTAGCCCTCCGCAAGGACCTCACGATGGTCGCAAAACATTTTCGAAAATTTCAACAGTTTAAGCTCTACGGGCGTAAGAAAGTCAAAATTTGAAGTTTTTTTAATTCGGCCGTAGCGACCTTATTTATCAGCCGATTTTCGATATCAAAAAAAGTAAGTAAGCGCATGGCAATTTCCTATAATATTGATATGGTTGACTTTTTTCGTATATTAAACAGTAAACCCGTAAAATGCGAATTCAATTATTTTAAATAAATCTGAAGAATTTTTTCAGAAAAATTTTCAAATTTTTTTTTTAATTTTTAAATTTATTTTGCTGAGAATCCTAGAAAAAGGACAAAAGCTTAAGATAACTTTATTCGAAAACATATTTCTTTACGTTTAAAAATTACACTTTGGTGAATTTAGTTTCGGAAGGTAGCTGGTAATTCCTAATGTCAAATTATGACCTCCATTGAGCGATCACTTCTATTATTACAAATAATATGCACGGTTTTGCAACCCCAAAATATTTGTTCATATTATGTAGACAATGGTACTGGATGAAAATATAATATTTTTCAGATTAATAATTTATTAATAAGTAAACTGGTAATTGTTTTTTGTATTTCTATTGTAACGCACATCACAAGTGCATTTGAATCGTCCGAGTTCCGACGTGAAATCCTGAACGATAAATAAATTTGTCAAATTCATTAAAGGTGCATTTTCATGAAAAATTAATTTTACATTTGCTCGTAAACTATTGATTTTACGCAAAAATTGAAAGATATCTTTCTTGTTGGGTTCAACTTTTCCTTTCCAACAGTTTTTTTCCATTTTTCCGTCCGACACCGATTAGCTGCGGCGCGGTTAAAAAAAGTTTTAAAACATTCGAAGCAAAATAGATAGTTTAAAGGTCAAAAATTTTGAATTTTTTTTCAACAAATCGAAAGCCACCATCACGACGATTTCAAAACTTTTTAGATAATCAAAATCCGACGCCAAATAACGGCGATGCAACCGCATTTAGCAAAACCCTTTAAACCCTCTTAGAAGGGTTCGGGGGTAACTTTTTCAACTTTTTCGATTCTTCTGGGTGGTTGTGCAACAAAACCTATCCCCTGCCAAAATTTCAGCTCTCCACGACATCCAGAACAGGTCAAACATTTTCACTCGAAATGATGAATCAGTCAGTGAGTGAGTGAGTGAAGCCAAGCAGCTTTATATATATGATGATTGGCAAACATTTTCGCTAATCGGAAAACTCGGTTATCCGAACAAACTCAAAACTATATCTGTCCGGAATAAAGAGGCTGTATTGTACCTATCTATTGTATTATGTATTGAATGCGATTGAACGTGGGCGCGGATAGTTACGGAAAGGGGTAAAAATGCACGCGAAATGCGCTATCGGTTTTTAGGTATTATTGCTTTCCTGTGTTTATTTATAAAAATAAGTGTATAGTGTAAGCGAGTGAAATATTCTCCATAAAATTCCGCTTTTTGTCACGTGTAGGAACTTTTTAATTTCAATCTGACAAGAATGTTATTAAAAATAAACTTTCCAACTTGTATGAAAAAATTTTACACAAATTGTCAAAGAACTCACGCATTTAAAGTCAAATCAAGAAGAAGCCGATACCAGATTAATCATGTTAAAATCATTTCGGTAACTATAACAATTTCCAAGTATGGGCGTTATTAAAAGTTCTTTCAATCGATTTAAAAAAAATCATATTTTTTCAGTTTTTAGGTCCAATAGGTCAATACGAACATTTTGATATATAATTCCCGTGGTTCTACGTCGTGATTGGGTTACTCCTTAACTAAGCGACTTTTATGCAAGTTCCCGCTCCACTATTAGAACCCACTAATTTTTTTTGTTTCAGCAGATTTTTTCGATGGTCCACCACGGTAGCAAAATTTGCTGTCCTAGACATCTTTCACGGAACACTTATAAACCACAAATGTTACATTCCTACGATTTTACGCCTGTATGAGTTAGTAAATGTCGTTTTAAACGTCCTTCCTGCGAATATTTAAAATTGCAAATGTTACATTCAAACTGGTTTTCGCCGTTATGGGTGAGTAAATGTTGTTTTAAATAAGATTTTTGAGAACATTTATAATCGCAAATCTTACAATCGTACGGTTTCGCGCCCGTATGAGTTAGTATATGTTTTTTTAAACCTGTTTGCAGTAAACTTTTATAACCGCAAATGTGACATACATACGGTTTCTCGCCCGTATGGGCTTGCAGATGAATTTTGAAAGAATTTTTATGATAACATTTATAATCGCAAATATTACATTCATACGGTTTCTCACCCGTGTGAGTTAGTAAATGAACCTTGAGAGAATTTTTATGGGAACATTTATAACTGCAAATATTACATACATACGGTTTTTCACCCGTATGAGTTCGTAGATGAACTTTCAAAGATTCTTCTCGTGAACATTTATAATCGCAAATGTTGCATTCGTACCGTTTCTCACCAGTATGAGTTAGTAAATGACGTTTTAATTGTTGTTTTTGAGAAAATTTAAAATCGCAAATGTTACACTCGTGCGGTTTTTCCCCCGTATGTGTTAGTAAATGATGGTTTAACTGTGATTTCCGTGAAGATTTATATTCGCAAATGCTACACTTATACGGTTTTTCGCCCGTATGACTTAGTAAATGTCGTTTTAAACTTTGTTTTCGCGTATATTTTACATTGCAAATTTTACATTCATACTGTTTTTCGCCTTTATGGGATAGTAAATGGCTTTTGAGATATGCTGTTAATGTACATTTATAATCGCAAATGTTGCATTCATACGGTTTTTGGCCCGTATGAATGACTAAATGTTGTTTTAAAATACTTTTTCGTGAACTTTTAAAATCGCAAAAATTACAATCGTACGGTTTCTCGCGTGTATGAGTTTGTAAATGTCGTTTTAAATCTGCTGGTCGTATAGTTTTATAATCGCATATTTCACATTCATACGGTTTCTCGCCCGTATGGGCCTGTAAATGAAATCTTAAACTTCTTTTTTGTGAACATTTATAATCACAAATGTTACATTCGTAAGGTTTCTCGTTCGTATGAGATCGCATATGTTGTATCAACTTTCCTTTTTGTGAACATTTGTAACCGCAATTGTAACACTCATACGACGGTTTCAAACGTGCATGAGTTTGTAAATGACGTTTTAAATCTGCTGGTCGGATAGTTTTATAATCGCATATTTCACATTCATACGGTTTCTCGCCCGTATGGGCCTGTAAATGAAATCTTAAACTTCTTTTTTGTGAACATTTATAATCACAAATGTTACATTCGTAAGGTTTCTCGTTCGTATGAGATCGCATATGTTGTATCAACTTTCCTTTTTGTGAACATTTGTAACCGCAATTGTAACACTCATACGACGGTTTCAAACGTGCATGAGTTTGTAAATGACGTTTTAAGTGTCCGCTTTGTGAAGATTTATATTTGCAAATGCTACACCCGTACGGTTTCTGGCTCGTATAAGTTCGTATATGGACTATTAAATTTTGTTTTACAGAACATTTATGATTGCAGATGTTGCATGTAAACAATTTTTTACCGGTTTGAATTGTTGCTTGTTCTTCAGGAACATCCTCTTCCTTAATGTCAATTGAATGATGTAATTCTTCTAATTCTCTATCTTCCGATTTAATTTCTCTCTTTAGATTTTGTAACTCTTCCGAATATCCCACCTTGTCCATATCGTTCCAAGTATTTTTACAGTTATATTACCAACTCGGGTTTTTTCACGATTTATCGGTGGCCTAGTTACTGGTAATAATGTTGAAAGTTGAAACAGAGGTACCTAGGTGTTATTTTTCATTAGGATTAGAGTTCATATGATTCATTAAAACATCTTACGATATGTTCTTCCAAGCTCTGTATAATATTCATGGGAAGGTCATCGACACAAGCCTCGGTAGACAAAATATTTCAATACCTGCAATTTTTGTATGAGAAATTCCTATGATTCACCTTCTGTTCAAGCAAAAATAATTTAATTACTTACCACAGTATTTTGTGTGCAATGGAGACCACAACTAACCTACTTTCGTACCATCGTGCTCTCACGCTATCAAGGGCAAGAGAAATCTCACCAATAGGAAATGAAATGAGGGTACGATAAAAGGCCGATTTTCGCTTGTTATCAAAAGCAACAGCTGCCGTTTTAGCGACAAAATGGCTGTAAAGAGCAATAAAATAATTACCTAAGCCTTATTTTCGCGAGGGACTGGTTGGTTGTTTGCGACACGGTATGCGTATTTCAGCGCCATCTATCCGCCACAGTGCGCATATAAAGAGGTGGAGGAGACAGCGGCAATTTTAAAATGTTTATTATTTCATTTAGAATTTAAAATTTCCAACTTTATAATCATAAAATTTCATTAAATCTTAAAGTATGGTATTAAATAGCAGCAATAAAGTCAATAACGTAAATTGGGCATTAACGTCAATGACCGGGCAATCACGTCAATGCCCATTTAAGCCCCCCATTAACGTCAATGCCCATTAACGGTGGGCAATGATGTAAATATTTTCATCTGATTGTAATATTTACGTCTTTGGCCGGTCAATGACGTCAATGGCCATAATGGATTGGGCAATGATGATATTATGGAATAACTAGATACTATAAAGAACAGCAAAATGACGATTTAAATTTGACAACTAACTGGATACACTATGTTGTATTCATTGTATTTAATATATTTAATCATTTATTAACAAAAATACTTAATATAAATTAAAAAATAATAAAATAAAATTTTTTAAATTAATTTTTATTCTGGTACGAGATTGAATTGCAAATTTGTTTGCTGGCGCGATAAGCACATTTATTATTTTTTACATTCACCCTTGAAACCCTGGCCTCCTAAAACACTGCTGCTTGTCTAAGAGTAATCTCATTTGTTTTTGTCGTATCACTAATATTTTCTAACAAAATTAACTTTTCAGTATCCCTTAATAACTAGTATTTATTGCTAGGGCACATTTAATATATTACTTTCTGATGGAATCTATAGAATAATAGTTTCATCATTGCCCACCCCGTATTGGGCATTAACGTCATTGCCCGGACAATGATGTAAAAACCACACGTGAAATTTTAAATGTCAACATCGCCCAAAATGCATGGTCATTGATGTCAATGGCCGGTCAATGACGTTAATGCCCAACTAAGCTGGGCATTGACGTTATTGTCCGGCCATTGACGTTAATGACCGAATTGTCATCATTGACCGTAACATATACATATACATTACTATAAGAATTAATGAAATTAATACACACAATACCAATATAAAATATCACAAATACATAATCTTGCAATAATAACTGCAATTTATAGCTTAAAGCTTTGGATAACAAATTTTGGATCGTTTTAAATATATGGGGTAAATTCTAAATTCGGAAAAAACATGAAACAAAATGGACGGTTGCTTATAAAGTAGTTATTGGTTAGGCAATCATCATGCAATCATTTTGTTTTGTTCAACAATCTCCGAGGCACAGAATATGTATCATTGACGATTATAACTTACCGGGATTACCGGGATAACAAATCGTAAGCGAATACAAACAACGCAAAATTCTATCAGAAAGACTGCAAATAATTTACAATCAGTCGACATGTATATATTTGAGTTTTAAAATCAGCTGTGCAGATCATCTTGGAATGGGGAATAATGGAACTGCTTCATTCGTTTGCTGTTACCGTCATAAACATAGCCGTAAAAGACTTGAGACTTAATCTGAGTTTCGTGCTTTCGCGGCAAATATTTTTATTTAAATTTATTTTTAAAATTACTCGGCTACAGGGTCTCAAAAAAATTTATTTTTTAACTAGTTCATTTGTATGCTTGATAATGTGTCTCCTTTGTTTATTGTTGAAGAATTAAGGTTGTTCAGTTTAATCTCTCCTACGCTTCCGACGCACTTCACGATACCAAAAGTTTTGTTAATTTCTTTCCATAAAAATTAACTGGTGGCTCGCTACCAAGGATAATTCATCTACACCGGAGGCCCGCTAATAAATCAACAGGCCGGGATATTACAATCATTTGAATCGTGTTGATTGGAATTTTATAATGGAACTTTCATCCATTGATAATTGTGTGAGTGAATTTAACAAAATCATCCTTGATGTTATTGAATCAGCCATGCCGGTGATACACAGGACGAAAAAATGTGACACTTTTCCTACCTGGGTAAGTAAACGAACCAAGTCCTTAATCTTTAACTAGAAGCGTTTGCAAAAGTTGTATAAGATTTCTCAAGATCGTGATCGTGAATGATCGTGAAATATTGTTATAACTGAAAAAGAAGTGGCCGATAAATTACTATTACTTAATAATTCTTCGAATCCCTGCTCGGATGGTATCCCTGCTATATTTGTCAAAAATTGTCGTGAGAGTCTTGTTAAACCTTTAACTCTCCTCTTTAATAAATCCTTGCAGACGTCCTATTTTCCTGGTGCATGGAAGATTTCAGCTGTCGAACCTATTTTTAAAGGGAAAGATGGTTCTCATGTTGGAAACTATCGGCCAATAAGCGTACTTTCGGTAATTCCAAAAGTTTTTGAATGAATTGTAACAGAAAAGCTATACTTGGCTACTAAGGGCATTATTATTGAAGAACAACATGGTTTCTTCAAACATCTATCAGCTGCAACAAATTTATGTAAGTTTAACGAATTCATTCAGTGGCTTTCGGTCTAGGCAAACTCGAAGTTTACCGTTGGGCTTTTCAATTATTGATCCAGTCAGTTGGGTAATCAACAGGTGAAATGATTCCATCTCTTACCATTGTTTCTAATTCCCCCCTTAGTTTTTCCGTTAACGAGTTTGGTATACGCTTTCTATAATGAAGCACCGGCTTCGAATTTTCCTTTAATTTAATTGAAAATGTTCCTGGGGATTTACCAATTCCCTGAAAAACATCCTTATACCTATCCATGAATGATTCTTTCATTCTGTGATTCTGTGCGCGTACCAACTTTTGAGTTGAGTGGAAGAGCAGGCGGCTCTCTTTGAGAGTCAATCTGAACTTTATTTGTAGTTGTCTCGTCTCATATGAAATAAAGACTATATTATTATTATTATTATTATCTATTATTATATTGAAATGACTTGTGTATCCTACCGTTACTTGAAGGTACTGAGATCTCGTACTTGCAAATTTGAATACTTACTTTAAAACTTTTTCGTCGTAAGTTAAATAGATTAGTTTTTCAAAAAATTTTACTATACAAAAGTTATAGTCCGTTAAATTTCCTATCCGGAATGGGGCGTCAGATTTTTTTTTAAATGCTTGGTTTAAAAGATAGAGCGATTTGAAAAATACCAAGAAAAAAAAAGTTCGAAATTTTCAACATTTTTGTACTTACTTTAATTCATAACTCGAAAACCGTTGCTTTTAGACAATAAAAGATTCAAATGTAGTTTGTAGATTATTTCACGTTCTTTGAAAAAGCACTTAAGCATTTTTACTGAAAAATCAATATTTTCCGAGCTACGGCCATGTGAAGGTGGGAATTAAAAAAATGCTTTAAGGAGGCCTAACTCTCAAGGGTTTAAATTTAGAAAAAAGGTTTTTCTAAAATATTTTTCTTAGAATAATGTCCTCTATCACCACTGAAATTATGTAAAGTCTATCCGGGGACACCCTGTATATTATATAAACAATAAGATTGTACATAGTAACTTCATAGATATATGAAAGATATGACAGTTTTTATCATACGAAAGTTACAATGTAATTGAACTAATTAGTGATTTTCACCACGAACCAATATCGATAACCCAAAATGGTGACATACAAAAATTGCGCAATTTTACGCTTTATTAGGCGAAACTGAAATCAAAATATGTTTCGATTGTAATATGGGCGACCAGTTTTTGACCGACGGTCATTTGGCCGACATTTATTATTTTTTAGAAAATAATATACGACAAAAATGTGTTACAATAATTTTATTATTTGTTTTACAGAAATATTTTAAATAAGTTATACTACAACCATCATTAAATATAAAAAAAAATAAAGTAGTGAATTCTACCAATAGTAGCTCTCATCAGATTTTAGATCGAGTGGTGCCCCATCATTACAATATCCCGATTTAGAGATCGTTTTGATTGCGCCGATTTGCAGTGACCTACGACCTTAGCAACTTTGAGCTAGCCGCAGTGGTATTTGAAAACTGTAGCTTATATTGGGCTAGGTTTTCGGACCAAATAACCCCGTTACAATATATAAATGGATACAAGTAATGGATATGTTACGGCCAATGACGTAAATTGGGCATTAACGTCAATGGCCGGGCAATGACGTCAATGCCCATTTAAGCTGGCCATTAACGTCATTGACCGGCCATTGACTTCAACGCCAGTTAAGGGTGGGCAATGATGTAAATATTTTCATCTAATTGTAATATTTACGTCTTTGGTCGGTCACTGACGTTAATGGCCAAAATGAATTGGGCAATGATGATATTATGGAATAACTACTAAAAAGAACAGCAAAATGGCGATTAAAATTTGACAGCTAACTGGCAAGTGATATTTACGTACATACCTATGTTGCATTCATTGTATTATAATATAATATACTTAATCATTTATTAACAAAAATAATATAAATTAAAAATTAATGTAATAAAATTTTTACATTAATCATTTTTATTCTGGTACGAGAGCGAATTGCAAATTTGTTTGCTGGCGCGACTCGCACATTTATTATTTTTACATTCGCCCTTGCAATGACAACACTTGTAACCCTGGCTTACTAAAATACCTCTTTGAGCTGCTGCTTATGAGTAATGAGATTACTCTTAGGAGTAATCTCATTTTCTTTGGTCGTATGAATAATATTTTTAAACAAAATTAACTTTTAAGTATCCCTTAATCACTAGTATTAATTGCAAGGGCACATTTAATATATTTCTTTCAGATGGAATCTATAGAATAATAGTTTCATCATTGCCCACCCCGTATTAGAGGTACATGTCAGTGCCCCCCCCCCCACTTTCGAATTTTTGGATGAGTTTGGTGTCAAGCGTTAGAGCATCGTTTGAGCCTCAATGAGCTTCCATTATTTTCGTTTAAGCCTCAAAGTTCGCGTAGTTATTCGCAAAAAACTACTGGGGGGATGTAAACATGATAGCCCCCCACTTTCGAATGTTTGAATGAATTTGATGTCAAACGTTAGAGCATCGTTTGGCTGTCTGCCATGGCCATGGCTATCAAGCCAGGTGTCGCACTATCTGTACAAATTTTCCAATGCAAATCTATACAATTTAATTATTTAAAACCAATTATAAATGTTCTCATAAAAACTCAAATTTGCAATTCCATCTGCAACCAATCAACGAATCTCAATCTTTCACATCCAAATCTCTAAACAATTCCAATGTCGTCCAAATATTGCTCGATATCCAAACCAAATAAAACAAGAAAATCACTTACTCAAATTTCAACTTTATTCTCAACAATATCTCAAGCTTGAGATGCAAATCAAAAACAATCTTAGGACTCGCAAAAGTACGTCCGAGTCCTTCCATGGACACGGCTGGAAGCCCTTATCACCCGTCTTTTGTATGCCAACCTTCAAATATCTTAACACCAAAAGACCCAACAAATTCAAAATTTAATAATAAACAGCAACTAATTTTTAAATTTCTTTGTTGTTTTCATATTTAGCACCATAATATCTATATGAAAACAAATTTTCATCAAAGAAGTCGACAAAAACTTGAAATTTGTTGTCCAGTGTTATTGGTCAGCCAAAAGACTGTCGGCCAAATTGCTGTCGGCCAAATGACTAACGGCCAAATAATCTGTCGGCCAAATGATTTATCGGCCAAATCATTTTCGGCAAAATGACAGTGATTCCTCTTGTGTAGTGTACAATGCCCTCTTTTCCAAAATACTGAATGAGACGATTTATGAGATTTTAGAAATTCAAAATTATCTTTATTTTAATACTACGTTTGAAGTCATGTCGTAACCTGCACTCTCTTTGATTTTAGTTAATTAATTAAGCTGTTGTTAAGAGATTTTGATTTAAAAGCGTAGAGAGTCGGTGCGGCGGATTTCTTATTAACTAAATTAATAGCGTATCGCTGCCACCAGATGCAAAAGGGGAGTTAATTACGATCGCATCATTTCGTAATCACTATTGATAATAATCGGATGTGGCCATCACATAACTTTCCGAATATTAAAAGTAACTCCCAATTTACCTCGGATAGAAAAAACTAAATAAGTAAATCTTATCAGAGCATCAGCAATAATCGTCAAAAACATTCACAAAATCGAAATAATAAGCAAAAGCCAAAATACAAACAAAAAGATATATGTTTAATTCAAAATTAACCATGGAATGTTTATATTTCAAAATTGTAATTTTTGTAGTCGAAAGAAAAGTAATCTTAATATTGCAATTTGTAAACCACCTTGAACTAATTCATAAACTGCAAATTCACAAAACATATTAATGTAGGTAATGAAAACAATTACTACACTTAATTGTTAAGAAGTGCAAATTCCTCAAATTACTATAGCTAATACTACAAATTCTTTACTAGGTCAAGAATACTAGTACATTAATATTTAAATTAATATTTAAAAAAATTAAAATTGGTATTAATATCTCTATTGAAATTGGAAGCGTAGGATGAACTTGTCTCTCTCTAACTTACCTTTATTATCCAACAAAGTGATTTATGATCTTTACAGGTAACAACGTTTAAGCTTTAACAAGCTCAAATAAAAGATTGAATAATGTTAATGTGATATAATGTAGATATAATATATGGTAAACAAAATAATAGAATTAAAAATACATATATGATTAAAATCTTACCTTATTTTACAGTAGTTTAACTAATTGGATCGAACTTTTTGACACTGAATTTATTATTTTATCGCGTTTGATTGATTATTAAAATTAAAACTAGCAAAAAAAATAAGTAACTAACGACTGACTTAATTAAAGATTAACAATTAACAACTCGAGAGTGATTAGGAAGTGTCTAACAACTCTTAACTCAACTATCCCGCAACAACTCTATGCTGGCAACTCTATAACAACAACAACTGACTAATTTTTACATGTGCATGCTTTTTGATGTTATTTTTCGTGGGTGTTTTACCTCCCACTTATCACCAAACATGTGTTAGGGAATAAATCTCATGTCTCGATTTCTAATCTTTAGATTGAAGCCAAAAAAATTGTTTAGTCGGATACCATCAAATGTGCCACGGTTGCGAAGAATCGATCAGTTTTGCTCAGAGTTCCAGAAAGAGTCGGAGGAACAGCCCGAAAGTTCATACAGTTGTTTGGAATATTCACCTAGTCATGTCGCAACAAAAAGTAAACAAAATAATACGAGTGCAGGAACACTCAAAGACAATTCACTCCAAGTTAAATCGACAGGTAAAACAAGTAAAAAAAACTATAAAAGTAAGGAAAAGATTGAACAAAATCAGTTGGAAAATGGAAAGAACACAAGGGTCAATGAAAACCGATAGCATCTCGTCGGTTACATCAAACACCAGTAGATATGGACGCTTGCGAAAAACCCGGATGGGCCGTTTCGGTGCAGCCGGTTCGGCGTGAAGGTTCGGGGCTCGCCCCGAACTGTCTTCGCGCCGAAACGTCGTAGACCGCTACCACGCAACAAAAATACTTATTTGAAACAATCTGTACACCTAGCCGCTCCGACAAAAAGTGGTAACAATAAAATTAGGCGTGCAACCCCAAGCAGTTTGATTTCATTGAGGTCTTGAAATCAACATCAAAAAAGTTAACTGGTGGCCGCTACCGACAAAGGAAAATTGAAGAGAAAATCTATAGAAGTAATATCAACAGCCGTTATTCAAAATCAACGTAACCATCGGGTTGAAATCAAAAGCAGGATGGCTGGGTATTACAATTTACCTTTTTACTTTTTGTACTACTTGACGCGATTGTTTACCAATATAGTTCGATCCAATTTTACAATCTTTTTCTTAAAATAATTATTTTCTTATCCTGACGTTAAAAGTAATGCATCTTGTTTTATGACTTTACGAATTTTTACTGAGAATTCTTCAACAAGAAGAGGTTGTAATAAATAACAATCGCGGGTACAATTTGACAAAACGTGAGACTGTTTATATTTTTAACAGAATGCATTAGTTTTCCGTTCGTTTACAAAATCATGTTAATTTAAGTATTTTTATTTTTTATTTTTGACTGAGTTACCACAGTCAGTTATAAAGTAAAGGTATTCCAATATGAATAATTTAAAGTTGCCTTAAAGTGAATAAATACAGTATTAATATAATATGTTGCGATGAAACACGTGGGGCGGATAAAGCCAGCAAACGTGGGAGACTTCCATGGTCCTACAAAATTTAGTTTAAAGGATCCTGGAAGTCGAAAAATAAGAAAGCAAGCAATCGAACCTGAGCTGCTAAGAAAAATTAATAATCAAAGTAAAACTTGAAAAAGGGAAAACTTTAATTCAAGAAAACCTTACAGTCCGATAATGTGTGTATAAAACAAAATATTGCCAACAGTACGCGCGTGCGGACGAACTTATAATTAAAAAATCGCGTTATCAGATAACACGCATTGATTTGAAAAATTGAACGAAGAAAAAAATGAATTATCTGGGCAACAGATTGATAAAAGATAACAAGTATAAATAATTTAGTTCGCAACTGAATCCCGACGGGGAAGGTCGTGTTTGAGTTTGCCACTGAATCCCGACGGGGAAGGTCGTGTTTTGAGTTCGTGACTGAATCCCAATAGGGAAGGTCGTGTTTAAAGGTTACGATTGAATCCAAAAGGGGAAGGTCGTGTTGAGTTGACGATAGCTCTTGAAAGAGCTTTGTGCATGTGTGTGCTTAGAAAACCAAGTATACACTAAGTGAATTCAAAATAAATATTTCGAACAAATAAGAATAAATTAAATTTTTGGAAGAGAGAACCAGCGGTTCGTCTTTTGGAATAATAATTTGGAAGGAGTAGTGAAGTAGAAAATCAGTTGGAATTGGAGAGGACAGTTCCTTTTTAACGTGGGAGATCAGAAGAAGTACCCACAACCCATTGAAGTGTACCAGCGGATAGGAGTACAGAACTAAACGGATCAGGTTTGCATTAAAACTTAACATTAAAAGTGCTCGCGCGATTTATGCGGAAATTTATTCGGATCGGAACAACGATGCGTCCACTGGCAATAATTGTGAATTAAAATTAAAAATTGTAATTCAATTGTTTTGCTTAACAAAAATAAAATATCAAAATTTATTCAATAAGTAGGATTTTTTTTAATTAAAAGATTTGAAGAGTCACATTCATTCGACAATAAGGCAAGGCTGAGGTTCGATATTTAGTTACCATATCCCAGAAAGTTTAATAAAGTAAGTATGCACGATTTAAGGTTCTTGACCGAGTCGTAGCAATATATAAACATAAATAATCATAAAATTTTAAAAACAATTAAAGACTTAAATTTAATTTCGTAAATCTAAAAGTAAGGGCTGCAGGGTACTACAACAATAAACTAAGGAAGAAAAATGCAAATCGCCATCAAAGATTCATTGCAAAAATCGCCTAAAAATAGCGTATTTGCAATGAACGGTCGTAGACATCATCATTTTTGATATTTGGCCTAATGTTACTAACATAATTTTAACACATAACGTGTGACTACCCTCAAGGATCACATTTCGACAAAAAAACAACAAAATAAGTGTTTCGGCTTATAGTGGAGAGGATGATCGTCAAAAGCGTTCACTAACCCAATCACGACGTAGAACCAAACGAATTATATATCGAAATGTTTGTATTGACCTATTGGACCTAAATCCGAAGTTTATGACATTGGCTATTCTGAGGGACAAAAGTTATAACCTAAAAACTGAAAAAAAATGATTTTTTTTGAATCGGTTGAAGGAACTTTTAATAACGTTCCTACTTGGAAATTGTTATAGTTACCGAGATGATTTTAACACTATTATTTAGCTTGAAATGTCTACTTAAAATAACAATATAGAAGCAGTATTAGAACGCCAGTATCATCTGCCTTGATGAGTATTCTTGTATCTTTCCTTTCTGCTCTATCAATTAGATGCAAAATTAATCTGGTATCGGCTTCTTCGTGATTTGACTTTAAATGCGTGAGTTCTTTGACACCTTCGGATGTACCGCTATCGGGGGATGCCCCGCCCCATCTATTTTTTAACAATAATTATTTTAGTCTTTACATTTTTTCTGGTAAACTAGAAAGGTGAAAAGTTAATATTTGTAGCAAGAAAGTTGATTTGGGAGAAGATTTGTCCCCTAAAGTTGTAAAAAAAAATCATTAACGATGATCGAATTTTCCGTTTTTCTGCTTAATTTTTTCACTTATTTTTGCTGTTTATTTCGGCAAAAAATAAAGCAATCACACAGAACATGTACATATATGCAAGTTTTCAGTTTTTACAACCGCGGGTCTGGGGGTGTGGAACACCCTCTAGTATACCTGTAAGTGTGTTAAAAAACACAAATAGCAAACAAATTTCGATTCCACTGGAGTAGTGTATAATTACCGGATCGGCCATCTTGAAATGTGCAAGGTCGGTGCAAGGTCAGCCACAACCACTTTTCAAGGTCAGCCACGCCTCCGAGCAATTAACTCCTCCCACTTTTTAAGGTCAGCCACGCCTCCGAGCAATTCACTCCTTTCACCAAGAAAGGAATATGAAAGATATTTAATAAACAGCAGACGTTTAAAAATAGACAACGAGACAACCCCAAATCTGAAAACACTTTTTGCCCGTCTGATCCTTTTGCCCCTTCCAGAAAAAATTCTGGAACCGACCCTAATAGCGAATATGGATTAAGCAGCGAGTTGTACTTTGTTGTAAGGGGCCAGGGGGGGGGCAAAAAATTAAAAATTAGGACAAATGTTTAAGCAGGATTTTCATTTGCAAAAGTAAAGGAATTCAGAATTACACAAATTTTGTCAGGGAAAGTCGAGGAATTTTTGATTTTTAAGGAAAAGTCGTTTAAATTAAGATTAAAATTTTCGGAAAATTCGACAAATAAAAAATTTACAATTTTTAAAAGCTAAGGTTTGCAAAATGTTCAGGGTCGGCAACCTTTTGAGACGGAAGAGCCAAAAGGTACAATTTACAAAATTTCCCAGTTTTTAAAGAGCCACTAACATTTTTATTTCAATATTATGGGATTTTATCCTATTTTTATCCTGTTTAAAGTATATTTCTGCGGAATTATATTTTCTATGGGCTTTGAAAATAAAATAATATAATTATTAGGTAATATTTGTGCATGTACCTGGAGAACTTGACATCAAAAGAGCCGTATGTGGCTTGCGAGCCGCAGGTTGCTTAAGGCCGCTTAGCGGCCTGCGGCCGCAAATCTGTAGTTGGTAATCTTCTAGTGGTGCACGAGGAGCGATCGTACCGAACCGAGCCGGCGAAACATTAGCCACTTTATTATTATTTTTAAACATTAAAAGTGTCGATAATAAATCAAATAATTTAAAAGATTTAATTTAATTTAAATTAAACGGCCGATTTCTTTGGCTATCTCTGCGAGGCACGTGGCCTGCGGCCTCGTTAAGTTTGGTCCCGGAGGTAGTTTGGTAGAGGTGCCCGGAGAGGGGTGGGGGCGAATGGGGCAAGGGGAGGGGGGAAAGAAGGTGATGAAAGAGGCGTGGAGTGTCGGACGATCCGAGTGTTTCGATTTGTACTTTTTTGCAGGCGTAGGCGTAGTAAAAGATGACTTTTTTGGACCTGTGAGCATGGGCTTGGAGGCCAGCTGAAAATGGTAAAAATTTGTTGAAAATTGCAAAAGTGATATGCAATATAAAATGAGTCCGTTTTAATTTATGTGGCATAAATTAAATGTTCGGTTTTATGTTGATTCGAAATTAATATAGAATAATATTTTAAGCATTAATATGCTTAAATTTTCTATAAAGTGTCTATTGTCAAGATATTTAAAATTTACATTATTAGTAGTACCCGTTCTCGTCCGTGACCAAACAAATGGGGAAAATAAAATTTGAATAAAGTTATTTAATTTTAATTCCAAATTTGTTCTCATCCGATCCGATCAGTTAAACAATATCGGGCACGGTTACTACTTGGATGGGTGTCCGTAAGAGAACCGTTTGACGTTACCAAATATTTAGATTTTTATTGTTTTTATTTTAACCGGCTTTCAGATATAATTTTTATAAAAATATTTGTTAACATTTTTGTCCTATTTATTCTGAGTTTCTAAATTGTTTTTCTTAAATTTTAAAAATTTAAATTTTTTAATTTTCACATCAATAATATTCGGGAAAAGAAAACGAAAAGTTCATTTGGCCTTTTCCGAAAAAACCGTTCCTTCACTGTTAAAACTGGCGGTTTTGGTTTACTCCAAAAAAGGCCAAGATTTGAGAGAAAAATTTTCGTGATTAGACATTTTGTCGTTTGGCAGATGTAAGAATGCGTTTTTAAAAAAATTCGTGAGGAAAAAAAGTAAAGCCATTAGTAAGGTTCGATCGGTAGTCGCAAAACATTTTCAAATATTTCGACAGTTTACGTCCAATCGGCGTAACAAAGTCAATATTTGCAATTTTTTAATTTCCGCAGTTGGGGCTTTATTTGTTAACCGATTTTCAATTTCAAAGCGGGATCGCGTGGGTAATTTGGATTGCCACAATATTGATATTGTGGTAAGGCCGCAAAACCAAATCGAAATTTTGAAAAAGAATTTTAAAGGGGTTTGCCTTGGTTTCTCCTCTGAAAATTTTTTTTTCGAAAATTTGCAAATTTAACGTCATAAACGAATGCACTCGATACTTGGAAGGATTTTGGTTCAAAATTTTTTTATAAATTTATTTTGAATTAGCCGAAAAATTTGTCTTCGAAGAATCAAATTTTAAAAAATATACACACAATTTAGCTTTATTTGGGTCTCGCCCTAACGAAGAAGGAAAAAATTAAAATTTTAGACGTTAAATTGTTATCGACAATTGCGCACATCTATCTGGGCCATTGACAATAACCGCCAAGTTTTTTTCGAGGCGTCCGCCCGCTTTGGTGTTGAACGATTTTTCTTAAATTTTCAAAATTCAATTTTTTTTTATTTTCACGTCGATAATATACGTGAAAATAAATCGGAAAGCAGATTAGACATTTTTCGAAAAAAACGCCCCTTCGCTGTTAAAACTCACACTTTTGGTTTTTGCAAAAATTGCTAGGATTTGAAACGAAATTCTTTCTCATTCGAGATTTCATTGCTTTGTCGGTGTAAGGAAACGTTTTTGAAAAAATTCGTAAGGAACAAAATTTTAGCCATTCGCAAGGACCTCACGATGGTCGCAAAACATTTTCAAATATTTCCACAGTTTACGCGCAAACGGCGTAAAACAGTCAAATTTTGCAATTTTCTTATTTCCGCAGTTGCGGCTTTATTTGTTAACCGATTTTCAATTTCAAAGCGGGATCGCGTGGGTAATTTGGATTGCCACAATATTGATATATTACTATTTTTTCTCATCTATAGCGGTAAGGCCGCAAAATCAAATCGAAATTTTGAAAAAGAATTTTAAAGGTTGGTTTCTCCTCCGAAAATTTTTTTTTTTTAAATTTGCAAATTTAACGTCATAAACAAATGCACTCGATACTTGGAAGGATTTTGGTTCAAAATTTTTTTATAAATTTATTTTGAATTAGCCGAAAAATTTGTCTTCGAAGAATCAAATTTAAAAAAATATACACACATTTTAGCTTTATTGGGGTTCCGCCCTAACGAAGAAGGAAAAAGTTAAAATTTTAGACGTTAAATTGTTATCGACAATTGCTCACATCTATCTCTGTCATTGACAATTACCTCCAAGTTCTTCTCGAGGCGTCCAACAGTTTTGGTTTTTCTTAAATTTTAAAAATTCAATTTTTTTTATTTTCACGTCGATAATATACGTGAAAATAAAACGAAAAGCAAATTAGACATTTTTCGAAAAAACCGCCCCTTCACTGTTAAAACTCACATTTTTGGGTTTTGCAAAAATTGCAAGAATTTGAAACGAAATTCTTTGTCATTCGAGATTTTGTTGCTTAGTCGGTGTAAGGAAACGTTTTTGAAAAAATTCGTGAGGAACAAAATTTTAGCCATCCGTAAGAACCTCACGATGGTCGCAAAACATTTTCGAAAATTTCAACAGTTTGCGCAAAATCGGCGTAAAACAGTCTAAATTTGCAATTTTCTTATTTCCGCCATTGCGGCTTTATTTGTTAACCGATTTTCAATTTCAAAGCGGGATCGAATGGGTAATTTGGATTGCCACAATATTGATATATTACTATTTTTTCCCATCTAAATCTATAAGGCCGCAAAACCAAATCGAAATTTCGAAAAAAGAATTTTAAAGGGGTTTGCCTTGGTTTCTCTTCTGAAAAATATTTTTTCGAAAATTTGCAAATTTAACGACATAAACGAATGGGCTCGATACTTGGAAGGATTTTAGTTTAATATTTTTTTATAAATTTATTTTGAATTAGCCGAAAAATTTTGTTTTGAAGAATAAAATTTTCAAAAATGTACACGAATTTTACTTTTATTTCGGGTCCCACCGTAACGAAGAAGGACTAAGTTAAAATTTTAGACGTTAAATTATTATCATCAACTGCGCGCATCTTTCTCGGCCATTGACAATTACCGCCAAGTTCTTCTCGAGGCGTCCATCCGTTTTGGTGTCAAACGATTTTTCCTAAATTTTAAAAATTCAATTTATTTTATTTTTTCGTCGATAATATACGTGAAAATAAAACTAAAAGTCTATTAGACATAATTCGAAAAAACCATCCCTTTACTGTTAAAACTGACACTTTTGGTTTTTGCCAAAATGGCAAGGATTTGAAACGAAATTCTTCGTCATTCGAGATTTTGTCGCTTAGTTGGTGTAAGGAATCGTGTTTGAAAAAATTCGTAAAGAACAAAATTTTAGCCCTCCGCAAGGACCTCACGATGGTCGCAAAACATTTTCGAAAATTTCAACAGTTTAAGCTCTACGGGCGTAAGAAAGTCAAAATTTGAAGTTTTTTTAATTCGGCCGTAGCGACCTTATTTATCAGCCGATTTTCGATATCAAAAAAAGTAAGTAAGCGCATGGCAATTTCCTATAATATTGATATGGTTGACTTTTTTCGTATATTAAACAGTAAACCCGTAAAATGCGAATTCAATTATTTTAAATAAATCTGAAGAATTTTTTCAGAAAAATTTTCAAATTTTTTTTTTAATTTTTAAATTTATTTTGCTGAGAATCCTAGAAAAAGGACAAAAGCTTAAGATAACTTTATTCGAAAACATATTTCTTTACGTTTAAAAATTACACTTTGGTGAATTTAGTTTCGGAAGGTAGCTGGTAATTCCTAATGTCAAATTATGACCTCCATTGAGCGATCACTTCTATTATTACAAATAATATGCACGGTTTTGCAACCCCAAAATATTTGTTCATATTATGTAGACAATGGTACTGGATGAAAATATAATATTTTTCAGATTAATAATTTATTAATAAGTAAACTGGTAATTGTTTTTTGTATTTCTATTGTAACGCACATCACAAGTGCATTTGAATCGTCCGAGTTCCGACGTGAAATCCTGAACGATAAATAAATTTGTCAAATTCATTAAAGGTGCATTTTCATGAAAAATTAATTTTACATTTGCTCGTAAACTATTGATTTTACGCAAAAATTGAAAGATATCTTTCTTGTTGGGTTCAACTTTTCCTTTCCAACAGTTTTTTTCCATTTTTCCGTCCGACACCGATTAGCTGCGGCGCGGTTAAAAAAAGTTTTAAAACATTCGAAGCAAAATAGATAGTTTAAAGGTCAAAAATTTTGAATTTTTTTTCAACAAATCGAAAGCCACCATCACGACGATTTCAAAACTTTTTAGATAATCAAAATCCGACGCCAAATAACGGCGATGCAACCGCATTTAGCAAAACCCTTTAAACCCTCTTAGAAGGGTTCGGGGGTAACTTTTTCAACTTTTTCGATTCTTCTGGGTGGTTGTGCAACAAAACCTATCCCCTGCCAAAATTTCAGCTCTCCACGACATCCAGAACAGGTCAAACATTTTCACTCGAAATGATGAATCAGTCAGTGAGTGAGTGAGTGAAGCCAAGCAGCTTTATATATATGATGATTGGCAAACATTTTCGCTAATCGGAAAACTCGGTTATCCGAACAAACTCAAAACTATATCTGTCCGGAATAAAGAGGCTGTATTGTACCTATCTATTGTATTATGTATTGAATGCGATTGAACGTGGGCGCGGATAGTTACGGAAAGGGGTAAAAATGCACGCGAAATGCGCTATCGGTTTTTAGGTATTATTGCTTTCCTGTGTTTATTTATAAAAATAAGTGTATAGTGTAAGCGAGTGAAATATTCTCCATAAAATTCCGCTTTTTGTCACGTGTAGGAACTTTTTAATTTCAATCTGACAAGAATGTTATTAAAAATAAACTTTCCAACTTGTATGAAAAAATTTTACACAAATTGTCAAAGAACTCACGCATTTAAAGTCAAATCAAGAAGAAGCCGATACCAGATTAATCATGTTAAAATCATTTCGGTAACTATAACAATTTCCAAGTATGGGCGTTATTAAAAGTTCTTTCAATCGATTTAAAAAAAATCATATTTTTTCAGTTTTTAGGTCCAATAGGTCAATACGAACATTTTGATATATAATTCCCGTGGTTCTACGTCGTGATTGGGTTACTCCTTAACTAAGCGACTTTTATGCAAGTTCCCGCTCCACTATTAGAACCCACTAATTTTTTTTGTTTCAGCAGATTTTTTCGATGGTCCACCACGGTAGCAAAATTTGCTGTCCTAGACATCTTTCACGGAACACTTATAAACCACAAATGTTACATTCCTACGATTTTACGCCTGTATGAGTTAGTAAATGTCGTTTTAAACGTCCTTCCTGCGAATATTTAAAATTGCAAATGTTACATTCAAACTGGTTTTCGCCGTTATGGGTGAGTAAATGTTGTTTTAAATAAGATTTTTGAGAACATTTATAATCGCAAATCTTACAATCGTACGGTTTCGCGCCCGTATGAGTTAGTATATGTTTTTTTAAACCTGTTTGCAGTACACTTTTATAATCGCAAATGTGACATACATACGGTTTCTCGCCCGTGTGGGCTTGCAGATGAATTTTGAAAGAATTTTTATGATAACATTTATAATCGCAAATATTACATTCATACGGTTTCTCACCCGTGTGAGTTAGTAAATGAACTTTGAGAGAATTTTTATGGGAACATTTATAACTGCAAATATTACATACATACGGTTTTTCACCCGTATGAGTTCGTAGATGACCTTTCAAAGATTCTTCTCGTGAACATTTATAATCGCAAATGTTGCATTCGTACCGTTTCTCACCAGTATGAGTTAGTAAATGACGTTTTAATTGTGGTTTTTGAGAAAATTTAAAATCGCAAATGTTACACTCGTACGGTTTTTCCCCCGTATGTGTTAGTAAATGATCGTTTAACTGTGATTTCCGTGAAGATTTATATTCGCAAATGCTACACTTATACGGTTTTTCGCCCGTATGACTTAGTAAATGTCGTTTTAAATTATGTTTTCGCGTATATTTTACATTGCAAATTTTACATTCATACTGTTTTTCGCCTTTATGGGATAGTAAATGGCTTTTGAGAGATGTTGTTAATGTACATTTATAATCGCAAATGTTGCATTCATACGGTTTTTGGCCCGTATGAATGAGTAAATGTTGCTTTAAATTACTTTTTTGTGAACTTTTAAAATCGCAAAAATTACAATCGTACGGTTTCTCGCGTGTATGAGTTAGTAAATGTCGTTTTAAATCTTTTGGTCGTATAGTTTTATAATCGCATATTTCACATTCATACGGTTTCTCGCCCGTATGGGCCTGTAAATGAAATCTTAAACTTCCTTTTTGTGAACATTTATAATCACAAATGTTACATTCGTAAGGTTTCTCGTTCGTATGAGATCGCATATGTTGTATCAACTTTCCTTTTTGTGAACATTTGTAACCGCAATTGTAACACTCATACGACGGTTTCAAACGTGCATGAGTTTGTAAATGACGTTTTAAGTGTCCGCTTTGTGAACATTTATATTTGCAAATGCTACACCCGTACGGTTTCTGGCCCGTATGAGTTCGAATATGGATTATTAAATTTTGTTTTACAGAACATTTATGATCGCAGATGTTGCACGTAAACAATTTTTTACCGGTTTGAATTGTTGCGTGTTCTTCAGGAACATCCTCTTCCTTAATGTCAATTGAATGATGTAATTCTTCTAATTCTCTATCTTCCGATTTAATTTCTCTCTTTAGATTTTGTAACTCTTCCGAATATCCCACCTTGTCCATATCGTTCCAAGTATTTTTACAGTTATATTACCAACTCAGGTTTTTTCACGATTTATCGGTGGCCTCGTTACTGGTAATAATGTTGAAAGTTGAAACAGAGGTACCTAGCTGTTATTTTTCATTAGGATTAGAGTTCATATGATTCATTAAAACATCTTACCATATGTTCTTCCAAGCTCTGTATAATATTCATGGGAAGGTCATCGACACAAGCCTCGGTAGACAAAATATTTCAAAACCTGCTATTTTTGTATGAGAAATTCCTTTGATTCACCTTCTGTTCAAGCAAAAATAATTTAATTACTTACCACAGTATTTTGTGTGCAATGGAGACCACAACCTCTGCCACGACTAACCTACTTTCGTACCATCCTGCTCTCACGCTGTCAAGGGCAAGAGAAATCTCACCCATAGGAAATGTGGTGAAATATTACGGCGCGCTTTTTAAAAATTGAATGTTGATGGTACGGTAAAAAGCCGATTTTCGCTTGTTATCAAAAGCTGCCGTTTTAGCGACAAAATGGCTGTAAAGAGAGTATTTTGCGGTCAAATAATTACCTAAGCCGTATTTTCGCGAGGGACCGGTTGGTTGTTTGCGACACGGTATGCCGGTATCAGAGACTCTATCACTCTCTAACGCATATTTTGCGCATACTTGCTTTCTTTGTCAAAAACTCGTAGGCCTTGGGTAGATGCCGCTGTTGGAGCAATTTAAAAATTTCACAGCGCCTGTCAAGAGTGAGAGTCAATTTTAATTCCAGTTTTGGCGGTATTTGTTGATATGTTTGGTTATGTTCATATATTTTCTGTGGTTATATTCGTTATATTTTTACATAGATGTTAATATAGTATATTAGTAATAATAATATATTATATACTATAATATAATCTATGTATTTTTACATAGATGTATTTTTATTTGTTAAAAATTATTTTATATTTCAAATTTAAATAATTTTAAATTTAGAAAAAGAACTCAAAATAAAAAATTTTAAGTAAATTTGTGGTTTTTAGTATGTATTTATGGTTAAATTCAAAAAAAATATAAGAATAATACAATACGTAGAAAATCAAAATTCAAAAAATTTTAAAAAAGAGACATTTAACAAATAACAGGTCTGAATTAAGAAAATTTGAAAAAATGAAAAATTCGTAATACGACAGTACAATATAACGTTATTTCGTGGTTATTGCCATTCTTCAGTTGCACGCATCGTGCAATTTTTTTTTTTACATTTTTTTTTTTTTTACATTGTGAAATAAGAAAAATTTTCAAACTAAACAAAAATATGGACTAAATAGTACAAAATTGACTTACCATAACCTCCAAAGATTATCAAAACTGAACTTGTTACATGAAGTATGAATAATTTAAAAATGATTTGAACTAAGAAATTCGTTTACCTAGCACTGCTAGTTTTTTTTTCATTTTTTCAAATTTTCTTAATTCAGACCTGTTATTTGTTAAATGTCTCTTTTTTTAAATTTTTTGAATTTTGATTTTCTACGTATTGTATTATTCTTATATTATTTTTTTTAATTTAACCATAAATACATATTAAAAACCACAAATTTACTTAAAATTTTTTATTTTGAGTTCTTTTTCTAGTTTTACGCCTCACGGTTAAAAAACGTGGTAAATTTTGAATTTTGAATATTTTCAAAGTTTTTAGAAATCATATTAAGAGGGCAGTGCCTTCGGATTTCAAACTAGCAGTGCTAGGTAAACGAATTTCTTAGTTCAAATCATTTTTAAATTATTCATACTTCATGTAACAAGTTCAGTTTTGATAATCTTTGGAGGTTATGGTAAGTCAATTTTGTACTATTTAGTCCATATTTTTGTTTAGTTTGAAAATTTTTCTTATTTCACAATGTAATAAGTGACTGCGTGCAACTGAAGAATGGCAATAACCATGAAATAACGTTATATTGTACTGTCGTATTACGAATTTTTCATTTTTTCAAATTTTCTTAATTCAGACCTGTTATTTGTTAAATGTCTCTTTTTTAAAATTTTTTGAATTTTGATTTTCTACGTATTGTATTATTCTTATATTTTTTTTTTATTTTAATTTTAAATTTGACTTTAACATTTTCCAGTTGGTATCACAGGTAAGTAGTATCGTAGTACATATATAATAAATATAGTTTCTTTGGTTTTCACAAAATATCAAGAAATCCATTATTCTGTGTAGCAAAGTAATTTTTAATAATACATTAAGGTTGTTAAGAAGGAAAATGAAAATAATAAGAAGTTCTTGAAATTTTTACAGTACATTATTTGCGTAATAAAAAAAATTCTGGCAAAGTTTGAACTTAATCTTGTTCTTAGTTATCGAGATAAAAAATGTAGTTGTGAGTGTTAAATGAATATATCAATTAATCTTTATAATATTCTATATATAATCTATAATATTCCTTTGGATAACAAATTTGTTTTATTTCGTTTTAATCAAAAGGTTATGGGCACCAGTTGTTAGTTATCGTAAAGGAAATGGCTCAAACAGTTGTATTTAGTGATGCCCACGTGGTGAAATTGATGGGCGATGGAAGTAATTATTCAACGTGGTCGTTTCAAATTGGAATTTTGTTGAAATCGGAAGGTTTATTTGGTCTAGTCAGTGGAACAACGATGAAAGCTGGTACACCTGAAGAAATTGCAAGATTTGAAATGAACGACATTAAAGTTCAAAGAAAATTAGTGACATCGGTAAGCAAAATAACCCTAACGCATTTGGTAGCGTTTACGACAGCAAAGGAAATGTGGGACAGGTTAGCATCCCTATATGGTCAAACATCGATAAATAACATTCATACAATCCAACAAAAATTCTACTCTTACGTATTTGAAAATAAAGGCGTGTCGTTTCACATAGCACAATTGGAAGATCTGTCGCACAAACTAAAAGCAGCTGGAGAAGGTATAAGTGAAAACATGCTAATAAACAAAATCCTTATGACGTTGCCTGAAGAATTAAATTATTTTCACTCGGCTTGGGACAGCACTGTTGCAAATGACAAAAACTTGAACAACCTGACATCCAGGTTAATAGCAGAAGAGCAGAGAATGGCAACTCGTGACAAAGGACAAATCGCTAATGCAGAAGCTTTCACAGCAAATCGAAGCAATGGGTGGAGAAGCAACCAAAGACGGGAATACCAGGGTAACGATAACAACCGCAAACCTGGCATATGTAATTTTTGTAAAAAACCTGGCCATTGGAAAAATGAATGTGCGAAACTTAAAAACAGAAATAATCGTAACAATAATGGTAACAATCGTGGCAATAATGGTAATAATCGTGGTAACAGTTATGAAAATGTAGCGTTTATGGTTAGACAAGAAAAATATGAGAAATCAAAACATTGGTATTTGGACAGTGGAGCAAGCCACCATATGTCCCCAAATGACGACTGGTTTGAAAACTACAGATCATTGGCTCAAGCAGAATATGTTACAATAGGTGATGGCTCAAAAATCACAGTGTTGGGAAAGGGAACCATAAGAATAAAGTCATGGACAATAAAGGAAGGGTGGTACAACTGCGAAAATAAGGATGTACTTCACGTTCCAGAACTTGCAGGCAATCTACTCTCAGTAAGTTCTCTCGTAGATAAAGGATTTACTGTTACAACCAACAACTTCAAATGTGAAATCAAACACAACAATAAGGTATTTGCGCTCGGATATCGTAATGGAAATTTATTCAAACTAAAGTTCCAAACCATTATTCAAAGTTCACAAATTGCAAACTACGCTGTATGTAAGCAACCATTAGAAGTGTGGCATGAAAAATTGGTCTACCGAAACATCAAGCTTTGTAAGGATTATTTGTCAAGTAACAGTATAGAAACTACAAATGAAGGATTTCAGTGTGAAGAAAATGATGATCAAAATTTAAAAATAGAGGATCACATTTTGGAGGGAGAAAGTGAACAAAGTAATGAAGTCTCTGAACAAAATAATGAAGTCGTTGAAGAAAGTAATCAAGTCGTTGAACAAAGTAATCAAGTCGTTGAACAAAGTAATCAAGTCGTTGAACAAAGTAATGAAGTCATTGAACAAAGTAATCAACTCATTAAATATTGTCAATATGTTGTCAATAGAAGTTGTTAATAATGCAGAAGTCGTTAATATTGTAGAAGTCGTTAATACTGTAGAAGTCGCTAATACTGCAAAAATCGTTAATACTGTAAAAGTCGTTAATATTGCAAAAGTCGTTAATATTGCAGAAGTTGTCGCAAAACAACCACAATCAAACAAGCACCATTGGGAAGCAGTAAAGAACTTGTTTCGCTATTTGAAGGGAATGATTGACTTTGGGTTAAAATTCAATCGCTGTTTGGAGGATGAATCAATCAAAGCTTTTATCGAAGCTCAGTACATTGCTGCCTGGGAGGGAGCTAAGCAGCTAATTGTAATGAAAAACCTAACTAAAACAGAAAAACTTTTGGAACATCTAAAAAGGAACTTTGACATTAAACGCGAAACAGGAAACTTGTTTTTAGGAATTGAAATATCAACTATGGAAGATGGCATATTCATTGGGCAACAAAACTATTACGAAATGGATTGGGTTGAAAGCAAAGGAGGGAGTGTTGGACTAGTTTGCTCTCAACACTTGAGCCGCCCCTGTAAATATTTTTGAATATGGCGCCTTAACTGTTTTTTGTGTTACCGTTAACAAACAATATAATGTTGGTACTATTTTTAATATGACTAATACATATAGCCGCTGTAAAATGTTATACATAGATCAAGTGTGTATTGTGTGCAAAAATGTAGTTGTGAGTGTTAAATGAATATATCAATTAATCTGTTTGTTTGTTTGTAGTTATTCCTTTGGATAACTTTGTTTTATTTCGTTTTAATCAAAAATAATTATGGTGGGCGAAATTTTTGAGCCTTTGCCATGCTAAAAAAGTAAAAATTTGATAGCTTTTTAAAGCAGTGATTATTTTTTTTAGATCTCAATTATGGCAAGAAAACATGGGAATGGTGTTTTCCGGAGGGACTTTACGAAACTACCGAATTTGCAATAGGCACTTTACACAGGAGTCTTATTTAAATCGTATAGAGTTGAAGCTTCGTCGAGATGTAGCTCCCACATTACTTCCTGTAACATCCTGTATGATGTCGCTGTAAAGCGCATGACCGTCCTTACTAAGACGCGTGATGACGAGCGTATCACGGAGTGATTAGGCAGTGGCTCATGCACACTCAGGGCACAACGACGTGCGAGTTGTGTAACATATAGGTAATAAAGATTTATGCGCAATAAAGACTTTTATTGACAAGCCCTATATTACATGGTGGCAGCGGTAAAAAACTACTAAAAAAAAAAGTGTCGCGTGTGAAATTTACAAAGTACAAGGCAAAGAAAATGCAGGATACGAGTGTAAAAATTCCAGCGGAGATGAGTTTCGACGGCAACGTAGCCGCAAACTGGGAGAAGTTCAAGAAAAAATTTGATTTTTATCTAGAAGCTGCAGAGAAAACGGACAAACCCGACAAACAGAAAATAGCGATTCTCATGAACATAATGGGAGAAGAGGCTGTTGATGTTTTGGAAACGTTCGAATACAATGAAAGTGAAAGTGCAATTAATTACCAAGACGTGATAAAAAAGTTTGATAATTACTGTAAGCCTCGCAAGAACATTGTATTTGATAGGTTCAGATTCTTCTCAAGATCCCAGGAAAAAGACGAAACAATTGACAAATATGTCACTGAACTGAAAAAGTTAGCAGCACCTTGCAATTTTGGAGACCAAACGGAACATTTGATTCGTGACCGAGTCGTGCTAGGGATAGCAGACAAACATGTACAAGAAAGATTGCTGAGAGATCCGGATTTGAAATTATCTAAAGCTTTGGATCATTGTAGATCAAGTGAAGCGAGTAGAAAGCAAATCATCGAGATCACAGGAGCAACAAGTACAAGTGAAGTTAGTGTTGTGAACGCAAGGAAATCAAAGTCAGGGTTCCAAAGACAAAGTGATAAGAACAAAGAAACGCACAAGTGTAATAAGTGTAGTTTCAAACACAGTGGAAAAAACTGTCCAGCAGAAGGTAAGAAGTGCCGAAAATGCTTGAAGGAGGGTCACTTCGCCAGCGTCTGCAAGAACAAGAAGATCATCAAGGAAGTACTCGAGGAAAGCTCATCAAACGAAACGTCGGACGACGAGCAGCATCGAGAAGACATCTTGGCAGTAACGAAGTCGACGCAGCACCAGGTCAACAGCATCGTATGGAAAGAAGCGTTAAAAGTTTGTGGTAAGAAAGTTTATGTTAAAGTAGATACGGGATCGGAAGCCAACATAATATCGGAAAATATTTATGATTCACTACCTAACGAAAAACCGCGAATCAAGCCCACCAAAACTAGATTAACGTCATATTCAGGGCATGCGATAACGACCAAGGGCAAATGCGCGTTAAAATGCGAACTAAAAGGTACAAAAAGAGACGTAAATTTTTATGTAGCGGGAAAAAATTGCGAGTCAATACTAGGATTAAGTGACGCGGCTAGATTCGGGTTAATACCAAATCGTGTAAACGCGGTAAAAGACAACTCGGAGGTCGACGTCATAAACGAATTCAAAGAGGTATTTGACAAAAAGGCGTCGCGAATGAATTGCAAACCGTATCATATTAAATTAAAAGAAAACGCGATACCGACGATTTCACCAGCGAGACGGGTTCCGTTGTCTTTAAAAAGCAAATTAAAGCAAGAACTTAAGAAGATGGTAGAAAACAAGGTATTGGTACCAGTAGATGAGCCTACTGAATGGGTCCACCCGATCACGATAGTAAGAAAATCAAACGACTCCATTCGTGTGTGTATGGACCCAAGACCTTTGAATAAATTTGTTCAGCGGGAACACTACGCAATGCCAACAATTGATAGCGTGTTATCCGAACTAAATGGGGCAAAATACTTCACGGTATTAGACGCACAAGCGGCGTTCCTCCAAGTACCTATCGACGAGGAAAGTTCAAAATTATGCACAATCGCAACACCATTCGGAAGGTTCAGATATATGACCATGCCATACGGGGTAAGCAGTGCAAGCGAGGTGTACCAAAAGAAAATAAACCAGGTCATGGAAGACCTCGAGGGCGTTATACCCTACGTAGACGATCTCATGATATGGGGAAGAACGAAAACAGAACATGACGAAAGACTGAGGCAGGTATTCATGAGAGCGCGAAAACATAACGTAAAATTCAACAAAGCGAAAATGCAACTAGCGCAAACCGAAGTTAAATTCGTAGGACACAAAATCTCAGAAAAAGGTATCTCGGTCGAAAGTTCAAAAATCGAAGCGATCAAAGTGCTAAAAAGTCCTGAAAACAAAAAGGAACTTCAACGAGTGTTAGGGGTATGCAACTTCCTAAGAAAATTAATTCCGAATTTATCACAACACACGGGTAATTTGCGAACGCTATTAAGCGACAAAAACGAATTTATTTGGGGCGAAAATGAGAAAAATGACTTTCAAAAATTAAAGAAATTAATAACGGAAGCGCCAGTATTGCGATTTTATGACCCAGACAAAACAATGTACATATCTGTTGATGCCAGCAAACTAGGTATGGGAGCCGTCGTACTTCAAGAAAATCAGCCGGTGGGTTACAGCTCGTCAGCTTTAACTCCCACACAGCAAAATTACGCGTCCCTGGAACGAGAATTATTAGCTGTGTTGCACGGATTAACAAGGTTCCATTTATACACTTATGGAAAAGAGGTGATTGTGCAAACCGACTATAAACCATTAATCAGCATGATTAACAAACCGATGGAAGCTTTATCGCCTCGGGTACAAAGAATAATTTTAAAACTGATGAGGTACAATTTTAAATTAGAATACGTGCCGGGCAAAGAATTGTACATAGCTGACACATTATCTCGTGACCCAAATACTGCAAGAACAATGAACACAAATTATCTCGAAGGTAGAAATGTACCGGTAAATTCTATAATTAGCGCGTCAGAAGAACGAATAAAAGAAGTTCAAAATTCAACCGAAAATGATCCAACGATGAAAGAAATCAAGAAATACATAAATCAAGGATGGCCAATGCACAAAAAATCAGTAAGTCCAGAAATCAAAAAATTTTGGGAAAGAAAGGAAGAATTGTACATAGCAGACAAAATTTTATGGCTTGGAAACAAAATAGTGATTCCACAAAAGGAAGTACCAAAACGTTCTAAAAAAAATACACAGTTCACATCAGGGTGTAACGGCATGTCAAAACAACGCCAAAGCACTATTATATTGGCCAGGAATGTCAAACGAAATCGAAAATTACGTACTAAAATGTAAAATTTGCCAAAAGTACTCGAAGTCAAACACAAAACAACCAATAAAAAGTCATGAAACACCAAGCCTACCGTGGAACAAAATAGGTATGGATTTCGCCTACATAAATAGCACCGATTACTTAAGTAGATTATTTTTCTAAATTCATTTTGGTAAAACAAGTAAAGTCAAAAAATGCTAGCACAATAACGGCAATAATTGAAGAAAAATTTATATATTTTGGAATACCACAAGAAATTGTAAGTGATAACGGATTACCGTTCAATTCGCAAAGTTTTGCTGAATTTGTGAAATCCTACGACACAAAACACACGACATCATCACCGATGTACCCCAAGTCTAACGGACTGGCCGAAAGAGCTGTTCAAACCGTAAAAGGGTTGATCATAAAGACAGTAGCAACAAAAGGCAGCATTCCCAGTGCTATTTTAAATTATAACACTACGCCAAAAAATAAGTTGTTACCGTCACCTTCAGAATTATTACAAGGAAGGAAATTACGATCAGATTTATTGATGCTAAAAAGCGCGTTAGTTCCGAAATACGATTGTACCGGACCACACGGGCAAATAAAAGAAAACCAAATGAAACAAAAAAGGTACCACGACATAATTTCGCAAGAATTATCAGAATTGGACGATAACCAAAACATCCTAGTACAAAAAGACAAACGAAATTGGATACCAGCGAAGGTTTTAAATAAAGCAGCGGAACCCGAATCCTATGAAATCGTTACGGAAAATGGAAACGTTTTAAGACGGAACCGAATTCATTTAAAACCGATGAGATTAGATAAAACGGAAAGTGACAAAATAATAAACACTAAAAATAAAAACGCGTCAAAGATAAACGAGTGCGATATAAATACGAGTGTCCGTGATAATATAATAAACAATAGTGACCGCGAACCGGAAGTGAAAAGAGCAGAACACAGTGATAACAAAACGATACCGGAAAATGACAATTTAAATACAAGTGTAGATAAGGAAATAATTGTAATTAGTCCTAAGAAACCTACAGTTATTGTAAATGCCAGGCCAAAAAGAGCGACAGCAAAACCGGCATTTTTAAAAGATTATGTTACAAAATAAAGAAGCATAATTAATTATGTTTGCATCTTTGAAATATGCCTTATTTTAAAGAATTTAATTTAAGTTTTAATAACAACACTTTATTTGTAATTTGTTCAATGTTCAATTGTTTATATCGTTTATAGAAATAAGTTCACTTGTGTTTCAAAAAAAAAAAAAAAAGGGCATGTAACATCCTGTATGATGTCGCTGTAAAGCGCATGACCGTCCTTACTAAGACGCGTGATGACGAGCGTATCACGGAGTGATTAGGCAGTGGCTCATGCACACTCAGGGCACACCATTACAAGCCCCGTAATGTTTGTGACAAGCTGTGAATAATCCTCGATTGTGGCATAATCATAATTATTAACATACTAGGTGCGCCATCTTATAAGGAATCTATAGAACTGATAATTTTTAATTTACCCACGGTTTAAAGGAATCTATAACATTTTTTAGATTGTGACAAGTTATCCATAAATATATAATCTCGAAATCAGTGTAAACGTATTGCCATAATTATTGTAATACCTGAAATGTGTAAAAATGTAACGTCATAAATATTATATTATAAACAAAGGTGTAAGTGCAATGTTGCCAAGTTTCAGTTTAATAATTTTATTATTAATTATCGTTTTATATTTGTGTAGTATAAAACTTTGTAGGCTAATTTTTGTGAATCAGTAATTAGAGGTTGAAAAAAGTGTAGTTACTCTCAATTAACGTAATTTTATTTAAAAAAATAAAATTTAAAGACGAAAATTTAAAGGTTTAAAAAAAACGCAGCTGCGTAGGGTGCGTGTTCTCGGGGGACGAAAAAATTGTTAAGACGAAACGAAAAAATAGTCATGACAAAAATATCCAACTTCTATTTGCTACCCAGTTAATAAATAAAATCTTTTTCTTACATGGCGAAGTATAACAAGTTGCCTACTATTTGTAAAGCTACACATTAGTTTTATTTTTAACCACCAAGCATTGTATAGATATCGGCGTAACTAATTATTATTTATTATAGTTTATTTATTAGGTGAATTATTACAAAACAATATCATGAATTGATAATTTTTGACAATCAAGTTTTTAATTTAAGTATGAAGAATATTGATAGTTCATTTAGTCACTATTTCGAGTTTGAAGAAGTAGTCGCAACCGAAAGACCATGCTACGGAAGAAGCCATGCGACAAGTATTATTTTATTGATAAATTGTGTAGGGAATGCAAAAAGAGGTATAACCAATACGACATTGTTCTTTCAGAAAAACGCTAAAATGTTAGTCAAGGACTATTTTGTTCAGAGTTTTTGCACCTAACTCTACAACAATATCTCTTTATTTATTTTTTTCAGTATTAAATTTTCGTTACCATTTTTATGCTTAACATCTGATGTCAGCTACGTTCAACTTCGACTGACAGGGCTGACAATTTTTCCCCCCTTAAATTTATTAGGTTTTTCTGACCCCTAAAATGAAAAGTTTTCCAACAGGAAGCGAGAACCTACTAATAAAGTTACTTAGTATAATGTAAAATGTTTAATCTATGTTTACTACTACCTTACTTAATTTTTTTTTTAAAACCATAAGTCATAACATAAGTATCAACCAAAGCACTAAAAATCGTTAAACTTTTGCATTGTTAAAAAAATCCTTTTGTTTGGCAATATAGTTTATCTTGGAAAGATTTTATCTTCAAACGTACTACGATTTCTAAATTATTCTCTCCCCGCTCTAACATTTAATAAAAAGCGGGTAAATTTTATACTGCTTGCATGTTATTCATAATCATAATAAGAAATACATATCAACGGCCTTGGTGCAACTTTTAATAAAATGGATGTACATGCATATACGTATGTACATACGAAGTACATAATAATATAAAACTTTTTAAAATTTTATATAGTATGTATCGCCGTTTTTCAAGAAAGATGGGTTTTCACTTCAGGTTCAGAACGCTTTTTTTACTTTAAATTTTTAAAGATATACAAAAATACATAGTATAGTTACTAACACTAAACCAGTTTTAAAGTAAAAATCTATTTTTTATTAGCGCACTTGCTCTTTGGAACTCCGAGCTAGTTGCGTTGAAGTAAAAACCAGTGCATTTAAAAGAAAAATTTCCCCTGTTCGAAAAAATATATTTTCTTAAAATAAATAGGTAATTATAGTGTGATAAAAGTATTTTAACTTAACCCCTCATAATTATTAGAAATAAATCTTAATGCTAGTATCTTAAATGTTAAAAATTAATAAACACAAAGTTGTAATTTATTTAAAAAAAGAGGGAATTTCTATTAAACAATTAAATTTTATAATTAAAAATTCACTAAACTAGGCGGCAAAATTTAATCTTTTTTTAGGCAATCTTGGAAAGATTTTATCTTTAAACGTACTGCAACTTCAAAATTATTACCTCCCCGCTCACATCTAAAGGCGCGTAAATTTTATACTGTCTGCATATTTTTCATAATAAAAAATATAAACGGCCTTGATGATGCGACAAAAAGACAAATTGCCGCATGGTTATAAATATTTTTTTAGCTCTTAGGCGCCAAATAGACGTGCAACTTGGTTACCAACCAGAGGTGACAACCTGTTATCTTTATTCATAAAGAAATGATAATTTTTTACGCTGCTTTATAATTCGTTGGAAAAAATCCAAAATTTCGGCAGGCTCTTCAGCACACGTGACCGCAAAGTTCAAATTTCTAAATTAATACATTTTTAGAATTTTAATTTTAATGATTTGGATTTTTTGTGAGCGGAGCCAGATGTTGGCAACCGAGATTCTAAAAATTTTATTAATTTAGAACTTTTCGAACTGCTGTATTTTGCGGTCACGTGTGCTAAAGAGCTTGCCGAAATTAAAAAAATTTTTTTCCAACGAATTATAAAGCAGCGTAAAAAATTGTCATTTCTTTATGAATAAAGACAGGTTGTCAACTCAGGTTGGCAACCAAGCTGCACGTCTATTTGGCGTTTTAGGCAAAAACAATAAATACGAAAAAATGTAAATTGCAAGGTAATTTTAGCCAAAAAAAAACGTATAAATTTTGATTACTTGGGTACTTATCAATATTTTGTCACATTAACAGCCAAAGCGCCGCCCCGAATAACGTCCGGGTTGTCCGCCCCCTAAAACGGGCACTGCGTACATAAATAGTACATAATAATTTAAAACTTTTATAAATAAATTTATTATAAACTTTATTTACATACATTTTAAAACATTTGTAGAAATATTAAGTGTCCACTTGTAGAAAGCTGCTAGGATCTACTAAAATAACTTGTACTGTTTTTAAAAAAGTTGTTCATTATAACAATTTATTGAATTTGTTTCAACTTTTTACTTTTACAATTTTTGCCAAGAAGAAAGAAAGGAAACAAAGATTTTTAAGAATTACTTTCAAGCCGTTTACCGAGAAAGTTTTTACTTCAGCTTCAGAACGCAAGTATGCAAAGATACTTGATATAGTTTTTTAACTTAAATTTTAACTTATTTAAAGATGAATATAATCCAGTTTCATAATAAAATTCCATTTATTAGCTTTCACTATAACTCCGAGCTAGTTACGTCTGTACTGTCTGTAAATACCGGACGCAAGGACCTAACTCGAGTTACTTACAATATTAATCCTTTTTTTTACTAAACGATTAAGGTTAAGTAAAATTTAGGTACCTACTAAACATTTTCTGAAGAACCTTCAACTCTTACCAAAGCACTACAATTTGTTTTATTTTTGACCTTGTTAATAAAAAAATAATTATTTACTGATTGCTAAGCATTCCTTCCCCGCTCCACATCTGATAAAAAACGTGTAAACTTTATAGTGCAATTTTAAACGGCCTTGATAATTCTAAATGTTTTTCAAATAGAAGATATAAAGTAGTAGCTAGAGACGAATTAACAAAATTTCTAATTTTGGTTACAATTTAAAATATCTGTGTCCTTTTATATAATTTGAACAGCTAATATCTACGTAACTAAAAATTTTCAGAATTAATATAAAGTCGATTTCAAAGAAAGATGTTATTTTGCATCAAGTCTCTACGCAAGTAGTATATAAAATTATTTTATGTTTTCATATTCAGTTTCAAAGTAAAAATCGATTCTTAGCTCGCTCTTGTTCTTTGGTACTCCGAGCTAGTTGCGTTTAAGTAATTAGTAATTACCGTATCCATCTAGATACAGGATGCGAGGACCTACTCAAGTTAGGGGACGTCCATTAATTACGTGAGGCGTTTAGGGGGGGGGGGGGGGGTCGAGCCGAATTTCACCAAATCTCACGTGGGGGAGTGGGGGGGCTCGGCAAATATCACGTAATTTTTTTCAAAACGCTAGCTAACACTTTAATACAAGGTCAAATCGAGTTCGGTTTTCCGGCAATAAATCAAACTTCCAACAGTCTATATAATCATATTATAAAACAGGGAAGGGCGGACTGTGAATTTTGCAAACCGCTAGCTAACACTTTAATTCAAGATCAAATCGAGTTCGGTTTTCCGGCAATAGATCAAACTTCCAACAGTCTAAATAATTATATTATAAAACAGGGAGGGGGGGACTGTGATTTTAGCAAAACGCTAGCTAACACTTTAATTCAAGGTCAAATCGAGTTCGGATTTTCGGCAATAAATCAAACTACCAAAGCTCTAAATAATCATATTATATAACAGGGGGGGGGGGACTGTGATTTTTGCAAAACGCTAGCTAACACTTTAATACAAGGTCAAATTAAGTTCGGATTTTCGGCAGTAGATCAAACTTCCAACAGTCTAAATAATTTTTATTTTATTTAATTTTTTCGCGTTGTTAATAAAAATTTAAATATTTAAACATACATGCATATTATGTATGTTATCTTTGTAAGAATGTAAATAATCTTCAAACGACTGCAATTAAGCATACCCTCCCACGCTTTACATCTAAAAAAAGACGCGTAAATTTAATAGTGTCAACAACTTTATAAGAACTATAAACGGCCTTGATAATGCAATTTATAATAAGATTTCTAATAATGTACCTATAATTTAAAACTTATCAAACTTTATAAGTGGAATTGTTTTAAAACTAAATAATGAAATTTTTGCCCATATTGGAAATCTGTTATTTGCTTAAAGATGTAGGTGTGGTAACCGGGTAACCCCCAAAAAGTAGTAAGATTCATCTTCCGGGAGCAAACTAGGACAGCGGTGGCAAACGGCGTGCCTTCAAATGAACTTTTTTCTTGTAAATCACTAAATGTATTCAATTTTATAACATACAAAAAAAATTTTTTTTCAAAAAGTTTTTGATAAAATAATGATGCCCTATGCTTTTTGTAAAAATATAAACAAATACAATACATTATTACGGTGCATAGCGTAAAAATTAAAAAGAAGCAAAAAAAAAACTTTTTTTCAGGTGACTCGAACCTATGACCTTCGTATTGCGAGTCCCACATCTTGGCGCTGCGCTAGCTACTAGTTGGAAATTCATAACGTAAAACACTTATGTATACATAAAGTAAGACCTAAAAAAATTTTATTTTCTAAACGCTTGGCCATCTGGAGCTACAATTTATATCACTTGCAATTCTAGTCAAGTCCTCCATACCTATAAATTTGGACGAAATCGGTGATGTCGAGTAGGGGTCCCCTCCTTGTTAATACTAGTAGTAATAATTAAATAATAATTTTAACATTTTAGCAAGTCATGGCATTTCCATTTTATTTAGGGTTTTTTAGTATAATTCGAAGATAAGGGTATACTTTAATATGCAGTTTATATAACATTGTTTTACTTTATTATTTTTATATCTAACCAAAAATTGAAATAACAGAAATCTCAAACCGAGTAATACAAGTTAGTAAGGGGTTAATAGTTTATAATAATTATGACTGCAACCCATCTAACATATCGAGAATATCTGGCAACACTGTAATGATAAGCAGAGGGCGCCACATGAAGGCATTAGTTTAAGTTGCCATAAATATTATAGTGTGTGGTACGGGAAATAAGCTCTATTGTGGCAAATTTCACATAAAATAGAATATTCCTTCGAATTTTTAATCTACGTAGAAACAAGGATGCACATATAATGCCTATATTAAATTCAAACGAATTATTGTCAATTGTGGCGAATTATTCAACTAAGTGTCGAGATATTTTAATTTAAAATTGTGGCATCGAGTGTATAGCGCCACAATTTTTGAACTCGCCACAGTACAGGCCTATGCACACACAAATTGCCACAAATATAGTGCAACATACACAACGACGTGCGAGTTGTGTAACATATAGGTAATAAAGATTTATGCGCAATAAAGACTTTTATTGACAAGCCCTATATTACACTTCCATGTTCAACAGACCAATCGAATCAAGCTGAACGACCTAAACTTATATAATTCGATCAACCCAAATTAAGATACGGCTATATAGCTATTAGTTTATTTGTATGGTTAGCAATTATTTATTGTTGGAAAAGGTATTGAAAATTTTTACAATGAATAAGTAAATTAAATAAATAATGTAACAATGTAGTACTTACAATTACTGCCCCTACCGCACTTTCATTTTTAATTATTTCTACTGTTTTCTTCAACTTAAATTGACCGCGTATTCCACTTATATAACGTTATTGTATGTAGCATCGAAGAGATTCATCGTTGGGCTTCTTTGTCGGCATGACTTTCATTAGAGAGGCTTTAACGGACTTCACCATCCTTTCCCAACATCCTCCCGTATGTGGAGCCGAGGGAAGGTTGAACAGCCAGCGAATCTCTCCAAATTCACGTAGGAAATCATCAGGGGACATATTCTTATAACTGCTTTAATTCATTTGCGACGCCTATAAAGTTTGTGCCATTATCGGATCGAATTTCAATCGGCATTCCTCTTCCAGCGATGAAATTCCGTATTTCCATCCAGCAGGAATTCTTCGTAAGAGAATGAACCACTTTTAAATGAATAGCTCGTATAGTCAGACAAGTTCTGAGTGTTGGGTTTTATTAATGAATTATACTCAATAATATCAAAGGTATATATTTAATATAATATAAACTAAGTTAAACATTACATTAAATTGCCATAATGTAGTATTTCGTAGTGAAGTTTTAATTTTACTTTACGAGTGTTGAATCACGACTACTCCTAAAATAATAATATATCCACTTATATGGTCTTACAAAAAAGTCATAAAAAACTATTTTTAAACTATGCTACTCATATAAGCTTATAACTCATTTTTAAATAACTTGCTTTTATAAACATTTTTAATCTTTTATTTATTTTCTTAACACCCCCCTTTAAATGAAAGATTCTTACATTTAATTAATAAACAAAAAAACATCTTAATTTTAATTTTTAAATCTAACAATTATTAATTATACAATTCTAACATGAATTTATCTCTAAATTTTACAAACTTTATACTTTCAAGTGGCTTTGTGAAAATATCTGCGATTTGCTCTGTAGTGTTACAATATTCAATTTTTACAATTCCACTTAAAATTTTTTCATGTATAAAATGAAATCTTACATCTATGTGTTTACTTCTTTTATTCATAGTCCCGTTTTTCGCTAAATCTATTGCACTTTTATTATCAACTTTCAGCACTGCACTTATGCTTTTAGATTTTAACTCTTCGATTAAGTTTTTAATATATATTAAGTCTTTACAACAATCCGCCGCAGCAATATATTCAGATTCACTGGTTGATAACGCCACTATTGGCTGTTTTCGCGAACACCACGAAATTGGCCCACCGTTGTAAAATATAATATACCCGGTTGTGCTTTTTCTTGTTTTTAGATCACCGGCGTAGTCTGCGTCACTATATACTATTAGTTCATCAGTTTTATTGCTGTAAAATTTTATTCCAAAATTTTGACTTCCATTTAAATATTTCATTATGTGTTTAATGTTATTGACATCACTTCTTGTTGGCTGTTCCATAAAGCGACTTACGTAATTAACAGCGAAACTTAAATCTGGTCGAGTTTTATTACTTAAGTATAATAAACTTCCTATAGCTTCTCGGTATGGAAATTTTTGATTTAGTTCAATAATGTCACTTCTTTTTAGGTCGCCACTGGTTAATGGAATTTTAGTTTTATTACTTTCTAGCATTTTAAATTTTTTTAGTACTTGTATTGTCATTTCGGTTTGTTTTAAAATTATGCCCGTATTGTCACGTTTTATTGTTATTCCTAAATATGTCGAAGGATTTTTAGTTATTTTTACTTTAAATTCGTCACGTAATTTTGTTAAGAAATCATTAATTTTAATTTGATCACTTCCTACTATGAGTCCATCGTCTACATAAATAGCAATAATCATTGTTCCATCGGCATTTTTAAATACGCATTTTTCAGATTTTATGGGCAGTAAACCGGAATTTTTTAAGAAATCTGTAAATCTATTGTGCCAATTTAAAGGCGATGTTTTAAGACCGTAGAGCCCTTTAATCAGTTTACACACTTTATTTTTAATATTATAACCTTGTGGTATTTCCATGTAAACTTCGTCGTTTAATGGTCCATATAAGAAAGCTGTTTTTATGTCAAATTTTACTATTTCATAATTAAATTCAAAAAAATATAAGAATAATACAATACGTAGAAAATCAAAATTCAAAAAATTTAAAAAGGAGACAATTAACACATAACAGGTCTGGATTAAGAAAATTTGAAAAAATGAAAATTTCGTAATACGAAGTACAATATAACGTTATTTCATGGTTATTGCCATTCTTCAGTTGCACGCATCGATTACGATTACATTGTAAAATAAGAAGAAAAAAATTTTTCAAACTAAACAAAATTATCGACTAAATTGTACAAAATTGACTTACCATAACCTCCAAAGATTATCAAAACTGAACTTGTTACATGAGGTATGAATAATTTAAAAATGATTTGAACTAAGAAATTCGTTTACCTAGCACTGCTAGTTTGAAATCCGAAGGCACTGCCCTCTTAATATGATTTCTAAAAACTTTGAAAAAATTCAAAATTCAAAAATTTACCACGTTTTTTAACCGTGAGGCGTAAAACTAGAAAAAGAACTCAAAATAAAAAATTTTAAGTAAATTTGTGGTTTTTAGTATGTATTTATGGTTAAATTCAAAAAATATAAGAATAATACAATACGTAGAAAATCAAAATTCAAAAAATTTAAAAAGGAGACAATTAACACATAACAGGTCTGGATTAAGAAAATTTGAAAAAATGAAAATTTCGTAATACGAAGTACAATATAACGTTATTTCATGGTTATTGCCATTCTTCAGTTGCACGCATCGATTACGATTACATTGTAAAATAAGAAGAAAAAAATTTTTCAAACTAAACAAAATTATCGACTAAATTGTACAAAATTGACTTACCATAACCTCCAAAGATTATCAAAACTGAACTTGTTACATGAGGTATGAATAATTTAAAAATGATTTGAACTAAGAAATTCGTTTACCTAGCACTGCTAGTTTGAAATCCGAAGGCACTGCCCTCTTAATATGATTTCTAAAAACTTTGAAAAAATTCAAAATTCAAAAATTTACCACGTTTTTTAACCGTGAGGCGTAAAACTAGAAAAAGAACTCAAAATAAAAAATTTTTTTTTTTTTTTTTAAGTAAATTTGTGGTTTTAAATCAAAATTCTGAATTTGAAAAATTTTGAATTTTTTCAAAGTTTTTAGAAATCATATTAAGAGGGCAGTGCCTTCGGATTTCAAACTAGCAGTGCTAGGTAAACGAATTTCTTAGTTCAAATCATTTTTAAATTATTCATACCTCATGTAACAAGTTCAGTTTTGATAATCTTTGGAGGTTATGGTAAGTCAATTTTGTACAATTTAGTCGATAATTTTGTTTAGTTTGAAAAATTTTTTTCTTCTTATTTTACAATGTAATCGTAATCGATGCGTGCAACTGAAGAATGGCAATAACCATGAAATAACGTTATATTGTACTTCGTATTACGAAATTTTCATTTTTTCAAATTTTCTTAATCCAGACCTGTTATGTGTTAATTGTCTCCTTTTTAAATTTTTTGAATTTTGATTTTCTACGTATTGTATTATTCTTATATTTTTTTGAATTTAACCATAAATACATACTAAAAACCACAAATTTACTTAAAATTTTTTATTTTGAGTTCTTTTTCTAGTTTTACGCCTCACGGTTAAAAAACGTGGTAAATTTTTGAATTTTGAATTTTTTCAAAGTTTTTAGAAATCATATTAAGAGGGCAGTGCCTTCGGATTTCAAACTAGCAGTGCTAGGTAAACGAATTTCTTAGTTCAAATCATTTTTAAATTATTCATACCTCATGTAACAAGTTCAGTTTTGATAATCTTTGGAGGTTATGGTAAGTCAATTTTGTACAATTTAGTCGATAATTTTGTTTAGTTTGAAAAATTTTTTTCTTCTTATTTTACAATGTAATCGTAATCGATGCGTGCAACTGAAGAATGGCAATAACCATGAAATAACGTTATATTGTACTTCGTATTACGAAATTTTCATTTTTTCAAATTTTCTTAATCCAGACCTGTTATGTGTTAATTGTCTCCTTTTTAAATTTTTTGAATTTTGATTTTCTACGTATTGTATTATTCTTATATTTTTTTGAATTTAACCATAAATACATACTAAAAACCACAAATTTACTTAAAATTTTTTATTTTGAGTTCTTTTTCTATTTCATAATTATTTTCAGCCGCAATTGCAAATATTAATCGTATTGCACTACTGCTTATCACTGGACTAAAAGTATCTTCATAATCAATTCCGAATTTTTGTTCATATCCGCGAACTACTAGTCTAGCTTTGTAAGTTCCGTCATCTTTTATTTTAAATACCCATCTATTGCTTAATATCTTTTTACTGTCAGTTTCACTTTTATTTATTAATTCCCACGTATTATTTTCTTCTAGAGAGTTTTTCTCTTCTTCGATTGCTTTAATCCATTCTTCTTTATCTTGTCCTTCTGTCGCTTCTTCATATGTTAACATTGCAAAATCATCATATTTTGCAGGTACCTTTTTAATTCGTTTACCTTTTCCAAGTTCTTCGATTTCACTAGGTAATTCATTTTCACTTGTAATTTCTTCTTCATTACCTTTTGGTTCTTCCTCATTTTCCGATTCAATTTTTACTTCATTTGTTAATTTTAGTTTTACTTCATCGTTTTTAAATATTACATCTCTGGCGATTATAACTTTTTGTTTTTCGTTATCAAATAACCTGTAACCATTTTGTGCGTAACCTATCAGGGTTAATTTTTTTGTCCGTTCATCAAATTTTTTTATGTAGTCTAGTCTTTTTGCATAGGCATCTGTTCCAAATATTTGTAAATATTTTAAGTTCGGTTTTTTATTGTTCCACATTTCAAACGGAGTAATTTTTAAAGTTTCGGTCGGCATTCTATTAGTTAAGTAAGCTGCAACTTTAACAGCTTCGCCCCACATATTTTTATTCATATTTGACTCAAAAATTAAAGCTCTTGCTTTATCTAATAAAGTTCGATTTAATCTTTCTGATTTTCCGTTTAATTGAGGTGTATAAGGTATTGTAAAATCAATGGAAATTCCTTTTTGTCGACACCAGTTTTTTAAATTTTTATTTGCATATTCTTTACCATTGTCGCATCGTATTTTACTTGTTTTTATGTTCCATTTTACTTCTGCCTCGTTTATGTAATCTTTTACTGCATCGACTGCTTCATATTTACCATTTAATAAGTGTACCATACAGTAATGAGTGTAATCATCTAAAAATGTTATGAAATATTTCTTACCATCCCAAGTAGAAGGTTCGATTGGTCCGCAAATATCGGTATGAATTATTTCTAAAGGCCTAGTTGCACTCTGTCGGTTTTGTTCAAACGGTTTTCTTGTTTGTTTTGCATTGATGCACACTTCACATGTTAAATTTCCAAAATTTTTAATTTCCGCATCTGTTAGATTAAATCCTTCACTAATTGATTTTAATTTTAACATATTATTAGTACTTAAATGTCCAAGTTTTTTATGCCACATTGAAGCATCTACATTTTCGGTTATTAGTGCGGTTTCTTTAATTTTTGTCAAATTGACCAAATAAAGTCCATTTTTACTTAGTTTTCCTTCTAGAATTTTATTTTTATTTTTAAACACTTGAACCGTTTCGTTTTTAAATATTACTTCCGCACCACTTTTTGCTATTTTACTTACAGATAACAAATTTTTACTTAATTCGGGCACTAAATCCACTTCTTTTAATATGCACTCTGCTGTTTCAATATTTCCGGTTCCCAATCCTTGCATTTTTTCACCTTTTCGCGCGGTTCCGATTTCAGTAACATTTAATTTTAAATTTTTAATTAATTGTTTTTCATTTGTCATATGCGATGTTGCACCAGAATCCATAAACCATTCAATGTTATTATTTTCTGAATTTTCAGTGCATTCATGGCTTGTTAAAAATGACATCTTGTTATCTCGTTGATTAGATCCGCTTGCATTTAGTTTACTTTTTCGAAAAAAAACAATCAGACTGAAGATGGTTATTCTTTTTGCATATATTACACCGCAATTCTACTTTTCTGCAATCTCGAGCAAAATGTCCCGGTTGTTCACATTTGAAACAGTTTTTATTTTTAAAATTTCCGCGGTTAAACTTATTTTTATTTTTATTATAAAATCTCCCGTTTATTGTAGAATTAAACGCTACCTGTTCACTTGAGTTTTCCGACGTTTGGTGTCTTTTTTCTTCTGCTAATAATCTAGATGTTAAATCTGTTAATGTTTGTTTTTCCTGTGATGTTGATTCCCATGCGCTAATAAAATATTTATAGGTGTCCGGAAGTGAAGATAAAATTTTTGTTATTAGCATCATATCACTAACTTCTTGTTTTAATACTTTTAATTTATGTGCTAAATTTTCTAGATCACAAATGTATGTTGACATATCGGTGCCCTTTTTAAATTGATAATTGTAAAACTCTTGCATTAAATTACATTTTTGTTGTTGATTATCACGTTCGTATAAATTTTTTAATTTCTTAAACATTTCACTTGAATTCTTGCAATTCAACAAATATGTAAGTGGTTGTTTTTCCACAGTTGTTACAATTATTTTTTGTGCCATTGCATCTTTTTTCTCCCAATCTTCTTTAGCAGTTGCATCTTGTGGACATTTGGTTTTTCCACTTGCAATTTCAAAAAGTTGTTTTGCTTTAAAAAACACGGTAACTTGAAATTTCCACATTTGAAAATTTTCCCCGTCTTTCAATTTTTCGATATGATAACTTTCTTCCATTTTAAATTTTTACTGTTTTTACTTGTACTTGATTTCACTTTTACACGCGGTTTTCACTAAAATTTAAAATTTTTTTACTGTTGAACGTTTTAAATTTTTTTACTTGAAAGCTTATTCACCTTCACTTAATTTTTACAAAAGTGTTTTAATTTTACGAGTCTCTTTTTTAACACAACGAAATACACGTTTTAATTTTTACTGTTTTTACTTCCAATTTTACCTGGAGTACCTGAGATAACTGAGATATACTGGGCCCATAACCTGTTGGGTTTTATTAATGAATTATACTCAATAATATCAAAGGTATATATTTAATATAATATAAACTAAGTTAAACATTACATTAAATTGCCATAATGTAGTATTTCGTAGTGAAGTTTTAATTTTACTTTACGAGTGTTGAATCACGACTACTCCTAAAATAATAATATATCCACTTATATGGTCTTACAAAAAAGTCATAAAAAACTATTTTTAAACTATGCTACTCATATAAGCTTATAACTCATTTTTAAATAACTTGCTTTTATAAACATTTTTAATCTTTTATTTATTTTCTTAACACTGAGACCAACCAAAACTTTAAGAGGACCAAGGTAATCGAGTCCCACATATAAAAAGGGGAAAGTAAATGTTTCCATACGTGCCCGTGGATGACTTACCATTTGTGGTAGAGCTGGTTTAGCATCTACGAAAACGTGCATCTCTAGATCGGTGTAACCCTGTGACAGATAGCATCTTGGAATCCTAATTTTGCGAAGTTTTGGCAGTATTTGCGTCCACACATTCCATATCTTATACGTGGATGACTGGTTGGACAGCTTCAAGACCGAAGAAGAAGCAATCGCAGTTTTCACAGATGTCGTTCGGATTCATGCCACCACCGGATTTCAAATACGTAACTTTGTGTCAAACACATTTGTGTTTTTGATATAATGAGCGGTGCTTGGTGAGCACGATGTACCAAACGTCATTACCTGCATTACATACACGTCTATTTCTCGATTTGGATCGCCATCCCGCCATAGAAAACGTTGAGCTTGCTGGTCTTCCTTCCTAATCTTAACTTTGTGATACATTTCTTTGATATCTCCAGAAATTGCAATCGGGCGTTCACGAAATCTAAACAAAATGTCTTGTAGGGAACAAAGTAGATCGGGGCCTTTGAGTAGGACCGAATTCAAAGAAACACCATCGACAGTTGCCGCCGCGTCCCACACCATTCTCACTTTCCCTGATTTGTTAGGGTTAGTTACCGAGAAGAGAGGCAAATACCAAGTTTTCCCAGTAATCTCTGCGACTTCATTGGGGTTCAGTTTACGAGCTTTTTGTTTATTTAATCCTTTACTTGAAGTTTCAGGTCTTCGGCCAACGCTGGTTTCTTTTTCATCTTCTGTTCTAAACATATCAGGCGCCGCTTATTGGCTATTAGAAAACTGTTTGAGAGCTTGATATTGTCATATTGCCATAATAAACCGCTAGCATATCGTCCATCAAATTTCTTTGTCGTTTTTTCCAGAATATCTGTTGCTCGTAGATTGTACTTTGACATTACAGGCAAGCTTGCCTGCTTTACCCCGAAATTCTCAATCGAAAATAATTTCTGAATTCGTTCATGTAGGTCGTCGTCCGACTTGCAACTACAACTGTGGAAATGATGCGTTGTGGTTTTACCGGCTACTTTTATGTTTTCATATGGGCCAAAAATAGTCCAGCCTAGTTTAGTTTTCACCGCCATAGGTTCTCCAACACTTCCTTTTCTAACTTGAAGTGGTTAGCATGGTTCATAATTATTCACTCCGATCAGAATTCGTGGCGTCGCGCTCCTGTATCGCGTATTTGTTGACGTAATCTGTCGCATGCTGAGATGTTTCATTGTAATTGATCCTTTAATGTAATCGTTTTCAACTTAACCAGTTGGTTTCGTGATGCTTCCAGAGAACCCTTCATCGTTGATCTCGGATCGAAGACCTTGAACTTCTTCCTTTCTTGGATTATTTTTCTCTATCTATGTTTTGATAACTTCTTCTTTGACATTTTTCGAAACCACTGCAATACTGTCTTCATCGCTGAGTTGGGCTTCTGCCTCTTCAAGAACGCTCCTTTTTTTCAAATACTCCAACTTCCATTTTAATTCTTCATCAAGTAGAGCCAGTTGCATTTTCTTGCGTTTATTTGACGATGCTCTTGAAGTTTTTGATTTCCTTGGAACGTTCTTGTGGTAATTTGGTTTTGATTGTTCAGATTTAATCAACCTGGCCTGTATCTTGGTGATCTCGTGTATGGCACTTGAAGAAGAAGAAGTTAGATAGATTAGTTTTTCAAAAAATTTTACTATACAAAAGTTATAGTCTGTTAAATTTCCAATCCGGAATGGGGCGTCAGATTTTTTGTAAAATGTTCGGTTTAAAAGATAGAGCGATTTGAAAAATACCAAGAAAAAAAAAGTTCGAAATTTTCAACATTTTTGTACTTACTTTAATTCATAACTCGAAAACCGTTGCATTTAGACAATAAAAGATTAAAATGTAGTTTGTAGATTATTTTACGTTCTTTCAAAAAGCACTTAAGCATTTTTACTGAAAAATCAATATTTTCCGAGCTACGGCCATGTGAAGGTGGGAATTAAAAAAATGCTTTAAGGAGGCCAAACTCTCAAGGGTTTAAATTTAGAAAAAAACATTTTCCTTAAATATTTTTCTTAGAATAATGTCCTCTATCACCACTGAAATTATGTAAAGTCTATCCGGGGACACCCTGTATATTATATAAACAATAAGATTGTACATAGTAACTTCATAGATATATGAAAGATATGACAGTTTTTATCATACGAAAGTTACAATGTAATTGAACTAATTAGTGATTTTCACCACGAACCAATATCGATAACCCAAAATGGTGACATACAAAAATTGCGCAATTTTACGCTTTATTAGGCGAAACTGAAATCAAAATATGTTTCGATTGTAATATGGGCGACCAGTTTTTGACCGACAGTCATTTGGCCGACATTTATTATTTTTTGGAAAATAATATACGACAAAAATGTGTTACAATAATTTTATTATTTGTTTTACAGAAATATTTTAAATAAGTTATATTACAACCATCATTAAATATAAAAAAAAAATAAAGTAGTGAATTTCGATTGTAATATGGGCGACCAGTTTTTGACCGACAGTCATTTGGCCGACTATATAATTTATATTATTTATAAATATGTCACCATTGTATCACCTTTACTTATTTAATTTTGTTTGTAGTTGTATCTGTTACGGGTCAATGATGACAATTCGGTCATTAAGGTCAATGGCCGGACAATAACGTCAATGCCCAGCTTAGTTGGGGATTGACGTCAATGACCATGCATTTTGAGCGACGTTGACATTTAAAATTTCATGTGTGATTTTTACATCATTGTCCGGGCAATGACGTTAATGCCCAATACGGAGGTACATGTCAGTGGCCCCCCCACTTTCGAATTTTTGGATGAGTTTGGTGTCAAGCGTTAGAGCATCGTTTGAGCCGCAATGAGCTTCCATTATTTTCGTTTGAGCCTCAAAGTTCGCGAAGTTATTCGCGAAAAACTACTGGGGGGATGTAAACATGATGGCCCCCCACTTTCGAGTTTTTGATTAAATTTGATGTCAAACGTTAGAGCATCGTTTGAGCTTCAATGAGCTTCCATTATTTTCGTTTGAGCCTCAAAGTTCGCGAAGTTATTTGCAAAAAACTACTGGGGGGGGGGGGGGCTGTAGACATGTTTTGCAATTTTCCTTCCCATTTTGAATTTACGTGTGCAATTAATGTCAATCGATAGAGCTTCGCTTGAGCCTGAATGAGCTTCAATGAACAGGATTTTAAGTTAATTTTATACAAAGTTATGGATAGTTGAAATTTTCGACCAAAATCCGAGCTACACCAGTTAAATCTTAATCTTAAATAACTAGCTTATTTTCAACTTTAGAGTGAAAATAAAAATAACATAATATCTCGTAACAGGGCCCGTTGCTTTGGCACCCCCCAGTTAAAATTTTTGGCCATGAATCTATGGAGCTAGCACCCAAATATTAAAACTAGCACCTTTATAGTTTCTTCACAAATCCACATTGAAAGTGGGGGGGGGAGGCTAAAGTAACGCTACCCCCCCCAGTTAATATTTTGGCTCCAAAAGCTAGCTCCGTAATCTATATAGCTATCACCAGCTAGCACGCAGTTATTACAGCTAGCACCGTTACAGTTTTTTCACAAATTAGTATTTGATAAAAATGTCTAAATGTTTCATTCCACTGCGCATGAGCGATGATAGATTCCACATGCCCCGCCCATTTTAAACTTTACTAATAATTTTTTAACAGCTTTAGGCTTATTGTTAATCAACATTATGTAATTTCAAGGGGTAAATATCCCAAAAATTTTGTTTATACTTGTTTGGAATTCCCTTGGAAATCCTTGGAAGTCTTTCGACTTCCTTGGAAATCACGGGAATTCCTTGGAAATCCCTGGAATTCATTGGAAATCCCTGGAATTTTTTAGATTTCAACTTGTTTTGAAATCCCTGGAATTCTTGGAACTCCCTGGAATTCTTTGGAAATCCCTGGAATTTTTTTGATTTCAACTTGTTTGGAAATCCCTGGAATTCTTGGAACTCCCTGGAATTTTTTGGAAATCCCTGGAATTTTTTAGATTTCAACTTGTTTGGAAATCCCTGGAATTCTTGGAAATCCCTGGAATTCTTTGAAATCCTTGGAATTGTTGGAAATCCCTGGAATTTTTGGAAATCCCTGGAATTCTTTGGAAATCATTGGAATTCTTGGAAATCTCCGGAATTCCGAGTCTTGTGTACAGAAATTTTACTGGATATTTACCCCTTGTGTAATTTTTTAAGAATTCCGATATTGGTTTACATGCTATACGCTAGTTGGACAGCTATGATTCCGCCACCTAGGCGGTGATTTTGTGCATAAATTAGGTGAGAATCTGGCCATAATTGACCAGAAGATGGTGCGGCGTAAGTTTTTTTGGGATATCCAAACAATAACGCTAGTTGGACAGCTATGGTGCCCGCCACCTAGGCGGTGATTTTGTGCATAAATTAAGTGAGAATCTGGCCATAATTGACCAGAAAATGGCGCGGCGTACGCTTTTTTGGGATATCCAAATAGCGTATAGATAAGAAAATGACACTCGACTACTTGATTTGACGAAACTTCTTCTTAATTTTTTCAAGAGTCATTATAAATTTCCCATGTACAGTTGCGTCGTCTTCCATAGATCAAAAAGTGTCCCAAATAATTTCAAAGCTTTGTATCCTTACAATAATGTGAGTTATTTACTCGGCGGGGGGGGGGGGCAGAAGCAAATCTTCAGTCTTGCTTGCAGTGTCAGCCCTGGCTATTATAGAGACCAAATTCTCTTATCTATGGCCAGTGCTAGCGCTATAGGCACTACGCAAACTAGACAACAGCCAAGGGCGCAAACGATAAAAGGACGCAAAATCAGATCGAAGTGCAAAAATTAAAAAGAACTTGAGACAGCTTTTGCCGCAAAAAAGGCCAGAAGTTATAAATATTGCGGATTCTCACCTCCCAGCTCGGTACTGCTATATAAATGGGAGGAGGGGTACGCACTGATAGATTTTTGCCTATAACACTTCGTATGTTTGAAACCCCCCCCCAAAGCTACGAAGCTTTGAAATTATTTGGGACACTTTTTGCCCTATGGAAGACGGCACAATGTAAATGGGAAATTTATAATGACTCTTTAAAAAATTAAGAAGATGTTTCGTCAAATCAAATAGTCGGGTGTCATTTTCTTATCTATAGCATGTAACCCAATATCGGAATTCTTAGATAAATTACATAATGTTGATTAACTATAAGCCTTAAGCTGTTAAGAAATTATTAGAAAAGTTTAGAATGGGCGGGGCATGTGGAATCTATCGTCGCTCATGCGCAGCGGAATGAAACTGTAACGGTGCTAGCTGTAATAATTGGGTGCTAGCTAGTGCTAGCTATATAGATTACGGAGCTAGCTTTTGTAGCCAAAATATTAACTGGGAGGGGGGGGCTAGCGTTACTTTAGCCTCCCCCAACTTTCAATGTGGATTTGTGAAAAAACTATCAAGGTGCTAGTTTTAATATTTGGGTGCTAGCCGGTGCTGAAAATAAGCTAGTTATTTAAGATTAAGATTTGACGGGTGTTGCTCGGATTTTGGTCGAAAATTTCAACTATCCATATAGTCCAGTCAAATTAGATTAAAATGAGGCAAATAGAAAAATTAACCGGTAAAAAGCTATAAATTGGTGGAGACCTTTGTTTTGGCTTACTTTTGAAGATAGTAAAAGTCCTGACCTCTATCTTCAAGGCTCGATCCGCCATCTTGAAAAAAAGGTGCTCCAATCCAGTTTTTTGATCATATCTCGGTAATCCTTGATCCGATCGCGATAAAAGTTATAATAAAAATTAAAGCTTGTTAAATTCTCTATAAAAATTGTATAATTCATTTTATTCATATCTTTAACAGTATCTTTGTAATACATCGGTAAATACAGAAACAATTTTTACTTATACGCTGTGCTCTTGAATCTATGCTTTTACGCGTTTAAAATATCAACAAAAAATTATCGGAAAAATTTTTAAAACTCTTCAAAATGGATGTGATATATATTATTTGATATGTTATAATATATTATGTGATGATATAGGTAAATGTAAGAATGTCCGCTTATCGACAGAACGCACAGATAACGCTCAGTTTGTATCAAAGCGCGTTGCGCGGTATACTGGTATCAAAACTATCGGCAACATTTTAAAATTCTTCATAATGAATGTGATATAGGTAAATGATAAATGTAAGAATGTCCGCTTATTGACAGAATGGACAGATAACGCTCAGTTTGTATCAAAGCGTCGCGCGGTATACTGGTATCAAAAATATAGTAAAATTTAAGCGTGTTGATAAAGTTCATCCTCTGGCTACAGTCAACTCTGCTATCAAAATCCACGACACAATGGTACCAATTGATCCTTTGTTACTCTTTCAAAGAATTATTATTGCAAAGAAAAATGACGAACAGTTAGTCGATTACCTAGAATACGAATTGGCACCATTTCCGCTTTCTCTGTTCAATGATGTGTATAGGTATGCGAAAGACTAAAAAATCTGTGCTGTACGATATTCTCGAAAAGTCTGGTGATCGTGTGAATTTTAATAATTCTAGGCATGTTATTGATGGTGGATATCTTTTGCACCGCGTAATTTGGCATCATAATCAGACATATCAATCAATTTGCAACATGTACATAAATTATGTCAAAAACCACTTCGGAGCAACAGCCATAATTGTATTTGATGGTTATAACAACAGCGTTTCCAGTACTAAAACAGCGGAGCAATGCCTAAGGGCTGCAAAACATACAAGTGCTGATATACTTTTTGATCAAACCATGGTAGCCACTGTCACACAAGAAAAGTTTTTAGGAAATGAAAAAAATAAGGTAAGGCTTATTTCGATGTTGTCGGAAAAATTTGAGACCGAGGGTTTCTCCGTTAAACAGGCTACAGACCATGCTGATACTCTGATCGTCACAACTGCGATAGAGGTATCTTCTTTCGAAGAAACAGTGATTATTGGTGAGGACGTAGACCTTCTCGTTATATTAACTGCACTAGCTCCAGAAGAACGGAGTATTTATTTTATAAAACCAGGAAGAGGAAAAGCCGAACGGAAGATCTATTGTTCTCGTACTTTACAATCGCATGGAGGGATTCCAGATATAATTCTATTTGCACATGCTTTTAGTGGTTGTGACACGACATCGTGTCTCTTTCAAAAGGGTAAGCTTAAATGCTTCAAATTATTAAGACAACGGGAAGATTTATGTGGAATCATTGCAGCATTTAATAAAGACAACGCTTCTCATGATGATATAACTCGGGCTGGAGAACGTTTTTTTATGGCTATATACGGTGCGCCTGTAAGAAAGACATCTTTAAATCGTAATCGGTACAATCTTTTCACAAAGTCGGCTTATAAAAGTAAGTCAAATTTAGTTTCGCTGCCCCTTACAGCTGCAGCAGCTCAGCAACACCCATTCCGCGTTTATTTACAAGTTGAAAAGTGGCGTGGTAATAAGGAATGTCCTGAAATTTAGGGTTGGAAAAAAATTAATAACCGCCTTAAACCAGTATTGACACTCAAGGCACCTGCTCCAGAATCATTACTGAAATTAATATCGTGCAATTGGAAAAAAGGCTGCACCTCATCCTGTGGATGTTCGAAAGCGGGACTAAAATGTGCGACTATATGTGGCTACTGCCATGGTACATCATGTCTAAATTCAAATTCTGCTTTTGACCCGGAAATGGAGGGTTTCGTTGAGAGAGAGCTTGACGAGAATGACTTCCCAGAAACGGTTCAGTAAAACGTCATAGAAAAGGCTACTCCCAGTACCGGTTGTGTCCAACAATATTAAATAGTAAGAGTTTTTTTATTTTTTTTACGTGTAAATTTTATGATTTTTGGTGATTAACATTTTTTTTACAGACTACACCGAGATGGTGGTTTAACGACAGCCTGAGACAAAAACTACATTCATCCATGTAATACTAATAATACTAATACTTGTAATACTAATACTAATAATTGATGCATTTATAATATATTTTTAGATTTAAATTAAAAATTTTTTTTCCACTACTAGTCATATAGGCAACCATTATAACTTAGTCAAGTCGCACGTGAAGTGACGCATTTTAGACAAGTGGTAAATAATTTTTTCATTATTGACCACTGGTAAATAATGAACATATTAATATTTTTCTACAGTTTAGCGACTATTTATAAGGCAAATTTTGTTAAAACGATTTTGTATAACCGAGAGATGCTATTTAATTACACTTAAACTATTCAAAACGGTTTTTTAATTGATTAATTTCATTTTAAACATTTCTAAAAAAAGTCAAATTAATTATGACAGGAGCGCTAGCGCCACCTCTTATTAATTTGAGAAACCAAAAAATTACAAGTTTATTGAGTAATTTCAGTATTTTAAGACGAATAAATGCAAAACAATGCTTTTGAATAACTTCGGTGATTTCTATCCATTATTTAAAACAGTAAAAACTCGGTGAACGACTTTGGAAAAATAAATTTGTCAACAACTGTCAAATCGACAAAACAAAACTGTCATTTGAAATAAATATTTTAAATTTGAAATTTTTTTTATTAATAAGAATTTTTTAAAAATGGCAATAAATCTAGTAGTGGAAAAAATCGTATATAAACCACGGTTGTGAAGACCATTATAGCCTACGCGCCTTATATTCCTCGGCGCTTCGAACCTCGGAATATAATCTTGGCGCTAGCGCCATAATGGCGGTCTTCACAACCTTGGCCTATAATATACTATTTTTTTTTCAATTTTAACATTTTTTTTTCTTTGTCAATTTACTCTGATTTTTTTTTGTTCACAGCCCCTAAGTGTAATTAATAAAAATCATATGACGCTGAATCGGAAATAATCCCACGGTTACGGCGGAGTTGGTAAAGCATAATAATATTTATCAAATGCTGAATGTTGGATTCCACACGCGACGGAAGCTGGTAAGCATAACAAATTGTGTGGATGTATTAGCTGAAGGCGCAGATCTCACGCTATCGGGACGGTGCTTATTAAGCATGGAGTAAAAATAATTTAATTTTCAACACCATAAAAATCATAGGCATAACATGGACTAATAACTTTGTATAAAATTAACTTAAAAACCTGTCCACTGAAGCTCATTCAGGCTCAAGCGAAGCTCTATCGATTGACATTAATTGCATACGTAAATTCAAAATGGGAAGGAAAATTTGAAAACATGTCTACAGCCCCCCTAGTAGTTTTTCGCGAATAAATACGCGACCTTTGCGGCTCAAACGAAAATAATGGAAGCTCATTGAAGCTCAAACGATGCACAAACGTTTGACATCAAATTCATTCAAAAATTCAAAAGTGGGGGGGCCATCATGTCTACAGCCCCCCACTTGTTTTTTGCGAATAACTTCGCGATCTTTGAGGCTCAAACGATGTTCTAACGCTTGACACCAAACTCATTCAAAAATTCGAAAGTGGGAGGGGGGCAATGACATGTACCTCCGTATGGGCATTAACGTCATTGCCCTGACAATGATGTAAAAATCACACATAAAATTTTAAATATCAACATCGCTCAAAATGCATGGTCATTGACGTCAATGCCCAACTAAGCTGGGCATTGACGTTATTGTCCGGCCATTGACGTTAATGACCGAATTGTCATCATTGACCCGTAACAGATACAACTACAAACAAAATTAAATAAGTAAAGGTGATACAATGGTGACATATTTATAAATAATATAAACTTGTACACTGGAACAGTTATTTGCCAGTATGATTTTTTAAATGACTTTGCAAACGCCGTTTGTAGGAAGATTTATAATCGCAAACAGTGCACTTGAAGGGTTTTTCACCGGTATGAATTTGAAAGTGTTTTCGCAAATCTCTGCAATGTGCACTTTTATAATCGCAAAGGGTGCACTCATAAGGTTTCTGGCCAGTATGATTTAGTAAATGTTGTTTTAGACTTCCCTTACGTGAACATCTATAATTACAAATGTTACATTCATACGGTTTCTCACCCGTATGAGTTACCAAATGTTTTTTCAAATCCCCTTTTTGTGAACATTTATAATCGCAAATCTTACAATCGTACGGTTTCACGCCCGTATGAGTTGCTAAATGTCTTTTTAAATCTCCTTTTTGTGACCATTTATAATCGCAAAAGTTGCATTCATACGGTTTCTCACCCGAATGAGTTACTAAGAAATGTCTATTTAAATGCCCTTTTTGTGAACATTTATAATCGCAAATGTTACACTCATACGGTTTCTCACCCGTGTGACTTCTTAAATGGACTATTAAAGTTCGTTTTGCAGAAAATTTAGAACCGCAAATTTTACACTCGTACGGTTTTTCGCCCGTATGAGTTAGTAAGTGACTTTTAAAATGATGTTTATACGAACATCGATAATCGCAATTGTTACATTTATACGGTTTTTCGCCCGTATGTATTACTAAATGAACCTTTAAAATTCCGTTCCGAGAAAAATTTTTATGACAAATGCTACACTCATACGATTTCTCGCCCGTATGAGTTAGTAAATGTCTCTTTAAATGCCCATTTTGTGAACATTTATAATCGCAAATGTTGCATGCATACGGTTTCTCACCCGTATGAGTTCGTAAATGGATTATTAAATTTTGTTTTATAGAACATTTATAATCGCAGTTGTTGCAGGTAAACAATTTTTTACCGGTTTGAATTGTTGTGTGTTCTTCAGGAATATCCTCTTCCTTAATGTCAATTGAATGATGTAATTCTTCTAATTCTCTATCTTCCGATTTAATTTCTCTCTTTAGATTTTGTAACTCTTCGGAATATCCCACCTTGTCCATATCGTTCCAAGTATTTTTACAGTTTATTACTAACTCTGATTTTTTCACGATTTATCGAAGGCCTCGTAACTGGTAATAATGTTGAAAGTTGAAACAGAGGTACCTAGGTGTTATTTTTCATTAGAATTAGAGTTCATATGATTCATTAGAACATCTTACCATATATTTTTCCAAGCTCTGTATAATATTCGTGGAAGGTCGTCGACACAAGCCTCGGTAGACAAAATATATCAATACCTGTAATTTTCCTATGATTCACCTTGTGTTCAAGCAAAAATAATTTAATTACTTACTACAGTATTTTGTGTGCAATTGAGATCACAAATAACCTATTTTCATTGGCTGCTTTCCAATTAAGTAGCACTGTGTGACACAGTGCGTACACACTGTGAACACAACAAAGCACGGTGTGTGGAACGTAATTTAGTTCTTCAAATAGACTACAGATGGTGTTCATACATCAGTTTATAACTAAAATTGAAGAAACATAAATATGAATCTATAATAGTTTTTATTTATACTAAATGAATTTAAGCAGCCAAAAATGTACAGAACTAGTTGCGATGTGGCCATTGTTATGCTTTACACACAACTTTTAGTAGTGTTTTAGTTCTTTTGAGAATCAAATTGGTAACACTGCTGCTTACACACAACCACACACAAATTTTATTTGTGTCTCTTTGTGTCCGCACGGTGTCACTCAGTGTTCTTAATGGAACAGTGGAGACTCGCGCACTGTGTCACACAATGTGGCTGTGCGTCTAATTGGAAAGCACCCATTATTTAGTGGTTAGTGGTGATGATAATTCACCCATAATCGACAATAATAACATCTTATTACCAATCTACTGATTTTAATTCAATTAATTAAATTTTATAATTTTAATAATTAAATTAAAATAAAAGAACGTTGTGGAATTTTACATAATTAAACTAATAATAATTATTATAATAGATGGTGTTAATACGTATGTACCATTAACCAACGAAAGACTTTGTGACACCTTGTAACAAAGTGTAACCTTGGTTACAACTAAATAAAGTTCTTAGTTTGACAACAGGTGTACTGATGACTCAACGTACCGTTCAGCCGAATTCTTTCTGCTGTCATAAAGCATACCCAGCTGCTTTACTGATGGTACTCAACGGTTGGCACCCGCTGAACGTGCCCATTAAGGTATGGTTTGCTACAAGCGGTAGCTGCAGGACAGTTACTGCCGGCGTTGGCGACAGCTGCTATACCTGGTTTGCTAGACGCGTTTTCAGTGTAACTGCAATAGATTGTTTATAAACAGAACACCTTATCAGCCGTGTGGGTTTTAAATTGCAATGAGTTTATCAGTTTGTTTATTTAAGAATGTTATTTATCTCGAGGTGTTGATTACTACATGCTGTTGGCATAAACAAAAAAATGATTATCTAAAAGCATAGGAGTTCCATAGTCATTACGGTTAGAATTCTTGTGAAGTTCACTTATAATTTAATTTAAATTTTTTGATTTGTTTGATTTTTTTGTTTGAGTTTGATTTAAGTTTTTTACTTCAAAATGAATAAGTCCATTCTGAACAACAATAAACTTGTTGAGCTGTTGTTAGAAGAGGAGGAAGATGATGACCGAGTATTTGAATATTTACTTCCGAAAAGAAGGAAATGCACTAGTGATTTGTTTAAAATGCGAGAAAGTGAAGGATGCTACGAAATGTTAATAAAAGGTCATTTGATGGAAAACGACCAAAAATTTCGTGAGTTCTTTCGTGTGAGCCAAGAACAATTTAAGTTTCTGGTAGAATTAGTGAAAGAAGAATTAACTATGCTGCCATCCCATAGAATACGTAGGCCAATATCAGTAGCAGAAAAAGTAGCGGTCACATTGAGGTAATTTGAGAAAAAATAATTTCTGCTCTTCAGTGAAATAAGTTGTTATTAATTTTAGGTATCTTGCCACTGGTGAATCATTTCGGTCATTGCAGTTTTCGTTCAGAATTTCTCACAGTTATATCAGTGAAATCGTGAAGCAAACATTATCTGTGATGAAAATCAAATTAGTTACAAAATTTATGCCTGAACCGAATGAAATTGATTTTAAGGAAAAAGCTAAAGAATTTTATTCAAAATGGAATTTTCCAAATTGCATTCTTGCAATCGACGGCAAACATATACGAATTCGATGTCCAAGCAATACAGGGTCATTAAATCATAACTACAAAGATTATTTTTCAACTGTATTGCTTGCCATGGTTGACGCAAATTACAAATTTATTGCCGTCGATATCGGTTTTTTTGGAAAAGAAGGGGATAGCGGTATATTTTTAAAATCCACTATGGGAAAACAAATATTGGATGGTTCTTTTGGATTTCCAGAAGACTGTTTACTTCCCAGCAGTGAAATAACTATACCACATGTAATTGTCGGCGACGAAGCTTTTCGGCTACATAAGCATATAATGAAACCCTATACGAGAAAAGCTGCAAGAGAAGATCCCACAAAAGCAATATTTAATTATAGATTAAGCCGCGCCCGAAGAGTTACTGAAAATGCGTTTGGCATTCTATCCCAAGTGTTCAGGGTGTTTTACCAGCCAATAAACATTGACCCAGAAACGTGTGACGATTTGGTGTGGGTAGCATGTTCTTTGCACAATATGCTACGTGATAGTTTTTTGGAGAAAAATCATCAAAATTTTCAAATAAATGATGAACCACTTCCAAAAGACAATATGTTTCCTATTTCGGCAAGCGGTGGATTTGCAAACGCCGAAGGCTTTGCGGTGCGAGATGCCTTCCGGAATTATTTCAATAACGAAGGAGCCGTTCCATGGCAATGAAACAATAAATCATAATTTAAATACCATTATTACTATACCGTATACACATTTTTATTCTACCGGGAAGGGGGGGGGGGAAGATGTAAATAGTGTATATTATAATTTTATTTTGATTCTAGTTATTTTGTTTTATTAATAAAAATTTGAATTTTGTTTATTAAGTATTAAAAGTCAGGTTGATATATTTTTATTAAATTTATTATTTCTATTCTGAATACATACAGATCTCGTACTTTTCCTCTAGACGTGCAATCAACGATAACACCTCTAATTTCGCCTCATTAATACCTCTCGGAGGTAATTTTTTTATGGATAAAGCAATACTTCTGCAGAAGAGATCGACATCGTCTTCTTTTGAAAATTTGTCATTTTGGGCGATAATACTATTGATGACTTCCTTCCTTTCTGCAGATCGCTTTTCTAATAATTGAACTACGTCGTTTGAGTTAGTCTTTTTTTTCTTTTTAAATGACTCCCCAGAGCAAGATGCTACGGAAGCACCGTTGACTTCCTCGTCCTCATTCTCCAGCTCGTGAATTTCATTTTCCTCTTCTTGTAAGGAAACCACATTAGAACTTGTTCTAAAATTCATTCCACATTAAACTTAATAATATAACAAAAATCACTATCTACCTACTTTCTTTCGTTCTGGACATCATTTAAAAAAGCGAGATGGGCAGCCATCGGCCATTTTCGTTTTGTTGAAGTAGCAGCAGAGCCAGTTCCCATTTTCTTCTTTCCTCTGTTGAAAGAATCACGGAGACTCTTCCATTTTTTTTTACATTCATCAACTTAAAATAATAAAAAAAAATATTTATAAAATTACAATTCATACAATAACTTATTTAATTATAAGTAAATTTTAAATAATATGCTTCTTTGTATAAATAGATATTTCTTGTACAAAGAATTCGTTCGCTCCTATGTTACCAATATAATTGCACATTTGGAAACCATTATTTTTAGACATTTTTTGTTAAAAATTTCGTTGTCTTTAATTTTATATCTATACATTTTTCTATTTTGTCACACCGTTTCCGAGATATTAGATGACAATATTGTTTTTATTTTACAAAGTCTTGTTGAAGTCGCTGTCAGTCAAAAACGGTGCTACAAAATAAAAAAATTCATATAAATAAAATTGAAAGCAATGAAATTTGCAACAAAAACTCTTTAAAAAGTTTTGCTGTAAAAGCGATTTTTATATTTCAAAATACGGTTTCAAAATGTGCAATTTACATTGCTAACATAGGAGTGGACGAATACTTGGTACACTCACTGTACCTACAAGAGAATAAGTTTTAGTTTTCGAAGAGTAAATCACTATAAAAATTTAGTACACCACTTAATGGAAATCAAAACAACATTGAAAAACTTGTATACCAAAATTTTGTCAGTATTATTTGTACTTACCAGATTTTCCAACTTTTTCCGATATGGATTTCCATATAGCATCCTTGTATATAATGTCTTTATGTTTTGGGTGAACACTGGTATAACATAAATAACTGGAAATTTTCTAATTTCTTCTATTAAAAGCTCTTCTTCGACCGCTAAAAATATTGTTTGGGACATTTTGACACGGCAAAGTATCCAGAACAACTAATTTTAGCAAATTATACATAGATTAAATCATCAAAATTGTTTATACTTAATGCAATTTTTATCTTTGTTGCGCCATTTCTAGGCGCCTTTGTGGGCGACGCTAGGGTGACTTCCGCTTCGGTAGCAAGCTATTCTTTTTACCATTATAATACTGTAACTTTTATTAAAATATTAAGCTTTTAATTCATAAGCATAATCGATGGATACGTGTGGTTTTGGTAGTGAAACTGATTGATGTTAAATTATAATCGGTACTTATTCAAATTACAAACACAGGGTGCACTTTCCGAAGAGGTCGAAATGTTGATTTAACTTTGAATGATCACAATCAATGAATAATCATTTGAGTTCTTAAAAGTTAGCACAATTTTTATGTTTTCATATGGTTAATTTAATTTACATTTTTTTAAATTTTTGCAATAGAAATAAGTAATCGTTTTTTTTTTTCCTACAAAGATTGTTTTTAATAATAAATTATAATATAGGTAAACTCGGTAAACTAATAAAATAGATTGATATAGATGAACCATTGTAATATTCAAAAGTATTGGAATTCCAATTGATAAAAAATACTGTTTTAAAATAATAAACAAATATAGTTATTTTTATAACTAAATATTTATTAGAAATATTATTTTAAATACATCGCATCTATAGCGTTGCAGTCATACATACTGCTCTGATCGCAGTATGATCGCAGCATGAAGTTGACCGTAATGTTATGATTCATAGTTAAACATGGGAAAGAGTTGAACGCCTGCAGTCGTTGTTCCTTGCAAACCACTATGCAGAAATTGCAAATAAGCAGTGGACGAATGCAACTGCACAATGACGATGTGTAGCGACGTCGTACTGCTTCGGCGCGCTGTGCTGTGCTTCAATTGCATCGTCTAGCAAAACACGTAACAGATATTGCATAAGAGCAGTTAGCCAAGGTTATGCGGTGCTGCTAATGCAGTTGCTAGTAAACCGTACCTTTATGTTAACGGCTGCTGCGTTCTAAATACCGAAGTAGAGGGGGAAAAATCAAAATTCCCGCTACAATTTAAAATTCGAAGTTTTAGGTTATGAAAATTTTAATATCGGTTAGATTTAAATTGTTCAATATTTACAGGATGATAATTATGTAACTTACTTTATTTTAAGTAGAAAATCCTTTTATTTTCTGCTATAACAACTTTATCAAATTTTCCCGCAAGCCTAGTTTTCAATCTGGACACAGACTGATATCTGGATTATGGATGGATTCTGGATTTTAGGCAGGAGGGTAGGGAGGTATCCCCACACGCACTTAGGCCACTAAATCGGGCCCATTGTACTGCCTCCGAATGCAGCGGCCCTCCGTCCTGTCAGTCCTCAAGCCACCCTGTCGCCAGGATAAATTCGAGTATCTTGGCAGGCGGAGTGTCGCTGATTCTGGCCATGTTAGGCCAGAAGTCCCCTAGCATGGCACCTCTAATTGACGCTAGCGACGGACAGTGACAGAGCACATGTTCCGCGGTTTCGTCTGCTGTATTACATCCCCGACATCTTGGGTTATCTACAGGTCCCATTGTGTTGAGATGTTTGTTCAGTTTGCAGTGTCCAGTTAAAATCCCTGCAATTGTCCGTAGATTGACTCTGGACAGTTTCAAATAATATTTTGAATGCCTACTAGAGGGTGCTTTGATCGCTGCCCTTGCTTGTCTGCATTCAGTTTCTTTTGTCCATCTGCAAGAATGCAGTTTTAGGATGTGTTGTTTTAGGAGGGTATCGATAGTTTTGACAGCTGGTGCAATCATCGGCTCCGGACCGCAGGGAAGGCTGTTGGAGCCGTTTCTTGCCAGCTCGTCCGCTTTTACGTTACCCTCGTTACCTTGATGCCCTTTCACCCACGAAAGTGAAATGACATTTGAGTTAGATATCTCATTTAGTGTCTGAATGCATTCTAGCAACAGACCAGATGTGACCTTGTGACTCCTCAGTGCCACAAGTGCCGATCTACTATCTGTAGATATCAGAATGTTTTTGTCGCAGATAAATTTATCTTGGACTGTTTTTGCGCAGTGTAGTATCCCCATAAGTTCCGTTTGGAAAACTGATGTGTGCCTGCCCAGCGGTATGCTTATGTTTAGGTCAAGTTCAGCAGAGAAAATGCCTGTTCCTGAGCCAACATTGTTTTTGGAACCGTCCGAGAATAGACATATGTCATAGTCGTAGGTTTCTGTTGGATTCAACAGGATATTGTATTTCCTGTCAAATATATATTTAGGGGAGATTCTGTCAGGTTCAAGGTGCAGCAGAGGTACTCTAATTGAGTAGTCCTCTAAAATCCGCATATGACCCACAGCTCCTCGCCTATGGTTCCATAGCCCCCAGCTACGCAGCCTAAGAGCAGCCTTAACCGCCATCTCCTGCACATGAAGATCAAGTGGTGGGAGGCAGAGAAGGGTCTCCAATGCTGTAGTGGGTGCAGTGCGCATCACTCCCGTTACAGCCAGACAGATTAGTCTCTGAATCTGGTGTAGAGAGGATGCTGCTGTTACCTGTTTGGTTCTGGGCCACCAGACAAGTGCACCATAACAGAGCATAGGTCTGACCACCGCAGTGTAGAGCCAGAGGGTAATCTTAGGGGAAAGGCCCCATGACCGTCCCATCGCCCTTCGGCACTGTCAGAAAGCCATTCTTGCTCTGCTAACTTTGGTTTTCAAATGTTTTCCCCAGTTTAGCTTCTTGTCAAGTATTATTCCCAGATACTTGACTTCGTCTGCCAGTTTTATAGGAGTCCCCATTAAGTTAGGCATTGTCATGCCAGGTAACTTTCTTTTATTGGTAAACAGAACAAGCTCCGTCTTTGTCGGATTGACCGACAGAGAGTGCTCAATGCACCATTCCTCCAGTATTTTGAAAGCTGTCTGCATTAGCATGCAGATCATGTTTTCAAATTTGCCAGTAAGCAGTATGGTCATATCATCTGCGTATCCTATGGTATAAAAACCTTTTTCGTTAAGGCGTCGTATGAGGCTGTCCACTACCATAATCCACAGCAGTGGGGAGAGTACCCCTCCCTGAGGGCAGCCTCTGGTTACAACGCCTTTGATCTTTATGTCGCCGACACATACCTCCACGGCTCGCCACTTCAGTATAAAACTGATCCAGTTGGAAATGGTTGTGGGAACACCGTATTGGCCTAGCGCTGCATTTATACTTTCAAAGGTGGTTTTATCAAAAGCCCCTTCGATGTCAATAAACGCTCCTAGGGTGGACTCTTTTTGACCCAGTGATCTTTAGACGCGCTCCACCACCTTGTGTTGAGCTGTCTCGGTAGATCTCTAAGAGATATACGCATGCTGGTTTACGTGTAATGGTCTGTGTTCCAGAACCGTATCACGTATCTCTCTGTCGCACAGTTTTTCTAACTTTTTCAGGAAAAACGAAGTCAAACTGATTGGTCTATACGATTTTGGCAGGGAGTAGTCGCCCCTGCCTGGTTTGGGTATAAAGATAACTTTAACCTTACGCCATTCCTTCGGTGTGTATCCGTGTGCAATGCACGCTTTGAACACTCGCACCAGATGACTGAGTAGGTGATCCAGACCCCACTGAAGTAGGGCTGGGAGTACACCGTCAGGTCTGGGCGATTTGAAGGGGCTAAAGGATTTAATGGCCCATGCCGTTTTGGTCTTATTCACAACCTTCTTTGCAATTTTCCAGTCAGCCTCTGTCGGTGATTGGCTTTTGGTGTCAGTCCAATCGAAATCAGAGACTCTTTGGCTATCGGGAAAGTGTGTATGTAGCAGTATTTCGGCAGATTGTGAGAGGGTATCTGTGTATGACCCATCCTCTCGACATAAGCTGCCGGGCTGCTGATATGGATCTTTTGCGATGATCTTGTTTAGCCTAGCCGCAGCGGTGGTTGTCTCAACCTCGCTGCAGAAGGCTCTCCACGACTCGCGTTGTTTCTTGCGGATTGCTCTCTTGAACTCTGACCGGTGCGCCTTAAACGCTGTCCAGTCGTCGTCCTTCTTGGAGTTTTGCGCTTTATTATAGAGCTTTCTTGTCTCTCGCCTTAGCTGGTCGAGTTCTTCGCACCACCAGAGCGTTGCTCGAACCCGCAGTCCAGCCGTTCTTAGCGGACATGACAGCTCATATGCGTTTATGAGGGAGATTTGCAGTTCAGTAGCATACATCTCAATTTCCTCAGTAGTTGTTAACTCTTCTTTGTTGGAAAGTCCCTTCAACACTTCAGAATCCATGGATGTTAACAGGTGATCTAGAAAGACCATCCTGTTCGCATTCCTAGGATTCCTATATTGCTTGGGTTCCATTGCTTTAGCCTTTAATTTAAAGGAAATCCATCTGTGATCTGACATTGTCAGTTGGTCGGACACTTGCCATTCACATAAGTAATTAGAAATGCTTAATGACGCCACGGTAATATCAATTACCGAGTTGCGGTGGGGTGACACGTAAAAAGTAGGGACATCCCCGCGATTAAGTATTACTAAATTTGTATCAATAAGATAGTCTAATAGAGACTTACCTCGATTGTTGCAATCTCTACTGCCCCATGCCTGATGATGGGAGTTGGAGTCGCACCCAATGATGAGGTGTTTCTTTTCTTGCTCGCAATAGTTCACCAGATCCAACATCCTTCGAGAAGGTGGTAGTTCCGGCGAATCGATTGGGAGGTAGATGGACGCTAAAACGACATCTTTTAGGCCATGTCCTAAGTCGCAGCTCGTCCGAACTGCTGTCAGGTCGCAGTCGCTGTACTGCGGCAAAAGGTTGGCTTGGATATTGCTAGGTATGTAGATACATGTCCTGCTTTTATTTGTGGAACTACCTGTGAACATAGTCCCGTTTAGTTTTGTAAAACCTCGTATAGAAGATTTTACTAACCAGGGCTCCTGTATTAGAGCTATAGTGTCCTTGCAGTTGTCAAGGTGGCGGCATAGTATTGCCACTGCCTCCCGACAATGCTGCAGGTTTGCTTGGAGAAAGCTCCATCCTACCAAGGAAGCCATTTGGTCTACCTTGGAGAGTTTATTCTTTCTCTACATTCACAGCCTCCGTTGCCGGGTTTTCGCCCGTCTCCATGGGAGTTAAGGAGGCTGTTTCAGTTTCCTTAGATGCAGATTCGTCGTCGAACTTCTGCATCTTAACTTTGAAAGAGGTGAACTTATAGTTTAACCTCTCCCCTCTTGTTTTGATGGCGGCGCTGTCTGCCTGGCCAACGCCAAAGACAAGGAGTTTACCTTTAGGCTCATCCTTGCTCGCGTCGTGGAAGACGCACCATTCCTTCAGTTTACCCCAGGGGTTCTGGGCAGCAAGGCGCCGTGTGATCATCTCAGTGGGTTCCGGTTCCCCAGGAATCCAAAGAGTGACCTTAGTCAGCCTCGGCAAGTTGTCCACCTGGACTACATCCAGTTTAGCACCCTGCCATGGTGGAGGCAGGTTTGCTATGCTTGTTCGCAACCATTCCAACGAGCTCTGGTCACTGCAGACGATCCGAAGGATCTGCCCCGAGTGATAGAACCCGTCGAAGGTGGGTGCTAGCTTTCCCTCATTTCCCGCTGCTGCTATAAAAGCATCTAGTGCAGCGGTGAGGTGATTTTCTACTATGATCACCTGGGACTCATCGAGTTTGCCCAGGGGATTTGAGCGGTCTATCACCGCTACTCGGAGGTGCTTTCCAGCGGCCTCTTTGTAGGTGACATTGCCCACCCGATTTGAACTCCTGTTCTCGGAAGTCGGCTTTGCCCTCTTCCCCTGATTGCTCGAGGGTGAAGGCAAGGAGTCCCGAGATCGGAGTCGCTTTTTAGCAGCTTCAGTTTTCAGCTGCTTAGTTTCACGTGCAGGTGGTTTGGATAACCTGGCCTGCTCGTGTGCAGTTTTGCTTGTCGAGGTGCCCTCGCCTGACTGCATTGCTGCCAGGCGGGCTTTCCTGCGACGTTTTATCTCCGCTCCGCAGATCCTTTTTCTCCCAGTCTTGGGAGGTAGGTCTGTCTCGGAAGGAGGTGCTACTTGCAGTGTGTCCTTATTGGACGCATCTGCAGATTGAGACGGGGTATCCGAAGACGCACCCATCTGCTGGTTAGTAGCTGATACATCAGCTGGTTTTTTTGGTTTTAATTCTGCCATGAAGAGAATTTAGTGTTCGTCCTCCAGAGCTCCCCACCCGCCATGGAGCCCGCAACGTTGGGGACGCCGAAAATCGACGCCAGGGCTACTCGGAGGATATAGCCCTCGGAAAGGTGCGGTGCTTGCACACTACTTCCTTCCCTAAGGACTCGTCCTACTGAACCTCTGATGGAACAGCACAGCCGATTGATCAGGGTGGACTAGTCCTGACCGCCCGTTTGAGTGGAAATCCAGGCCAAAGTGGAGTGTTGCCAGACCCAGGAGAACTACTACCGCCCCCGGGCTGGCTCAGCAACCAGGATCCCTTCATCCCACCGTACGGGTTACCGCGCACGGCAAAAACACGCAGGTACCTGTATTCGTCTGGTTTCTCCACAATGGCCGTCATCCCGTTTCCTTGACAAGCTAAGCCCGAGCACAAAGGTTTTTTAAGCCCCGGCCCGAGCCAGCCTGACAAAACAGACCGAGCACGAGAGAGTTTTATGTCCCTGGCTCGAATCCTAGCAGGTACACGCACACCGCTTCCTCAAAACACGCAAGCCCCCTCACCACGGCAAGGTTCAGGTACATTCGAGAGGGTCAGACTGATATCAAGGACCTTTTAAAATTCACCGACAATATTGCTTATTCCTCTTGAACTCACACAAAGCGCGACTGAACGCAGTGGAGATGGACTTTTGGAGAAGAAGCTTTCTTCATCAGAGAAGAAATGCATATAGACTGGGAAAGTGTGACGTCAAAATGTCGCCGATCTAACAGCTGATGGGTGGAAACGTTGCCGGGTGCATGCGTTATTTTAAACTTTTTCGTGATTTTACTATGTTTTAATTCAAAATTATGCCTTTATTGCATTTGCTCAGGTCGCCCACATAATTCTAGACGAGCAAAGTGCAGTTTTTGAAGCTATATGGTAACTAAACGCAAACAAAGTGAGGTTATCACCATGTTTCCACCCATCAGCTGATTGATCGTGACGACACCACCTTCCTAGTCTATTAAAGACACAATATTAGACAACATATAGAAAGAAAGACTCATGTAGTTTGGACACGTCCAGCGCATGCCTGAAAATCGATGGCCTAAGAAAATTTGGGACTGGATACTAACAAATAGAAGAAAACGTGGGAGACCAGCGAGGTACTGGGGCCAAGATGAACTTGAGACAATAGCTAAGCATACACCAAGGGGTTGTTCACTTCAATAATCATGTGTACAAAATATCAATAATATATTACTAATCTTAAATAATCTCCCTTAATATTTAATAATCTTTAGTAATCTAAATAATCTTTAGTACCTAATCAAAGTAATATTAAGTAATCTGTAGTAATCTAAAGTAATCTGTAGTAATGTAAAGTAATCTGTAGAAATCTGTAGTAATCTGAAGTAATCTGTAGTAATCTGAAGTAAACTGAAGTAATCTAAATGAAATAATTTTAAGTAATCTAAGTAATCTCAAGTAATCTCAAATAATTTTTAACACACAAGCAATCATTAATTAGACGATCTCTTGCCACTTCAAACTACCCCAGTATTTTAGAGCCCTTAGGAATTTCACGTGACGACGGAAAAAGACCCGATGGGATGACGCTCGTACCGTGGCGACAGCGGCGAGCTTAGGTGTGGGATGCAACATGCGTAGATACCATGGCTCCCAGTCATCTGTATATTTCAAGTCAGATGGCAGGCTCTGCAGCGGCAAAAGCTGAAAATCTTAAACGTACAAAATATGGTATGATTCTAGAACACTACGATTTTTCAGCTTTTGATGTCGAGACTTTTGGACCATGGAGTAAAGATGCAAAGGACTTGGTCACTAAAATCGGTCGACTGTTAATTGATGTATCAGGAGACAGCAGAGCAAAATGTTTCTTGGAACACAGTTTATGCATACAACGAGGTAATGCTGCATCGGAGCTCGGTACGATGCCCTCGGTAGCGGTTATGGACGAATTCTTTCTTCTTCGCAATCACAAAAATGATTACTAAGTTGAATAATTTAATTTAATATTATTGTTTGATGTTTGATGATGTTCTTTTATTCCTGTTCTTATTTTATATTTTGTTCAACAATTTTACTTTGCAATATTTTTTTAATAATAGTTAAATGGACATTTAAATTAAATTATATAATTAATTTTTATATAAGAGATTTACGATATAATAGAATAAAGCAAATAATAATACATATAAACCTTAGTTTAAACACCCTAAAACATAGGTATGGACGTCTAATACTAAGTTTCCATTTTCTACTAGCGGTTTAGGAATCGTTGCTATATAGTGGGTAATATCAAGATAAACATCAATATCTACTGGAGATAGATCACCGTCTTCTAACACTCGGTACCAGTTGCCGGCTGTTTCAATTCCTCTCTTATGTTTAAGACAGGGGTTTGTTGGAACAGTTAACGCTGAGTATTGCTTTTGTTTTCCCTTCCCAGTTTTGTACCGATTTTGTAAATGATGAATGACCGGTTTTATAAAAATTTTAAGACAAAGGTTACACGTTAAATCTGGCATCAGTCTGGCGCGGTCTGGCGTCAATCTTACCAAGGTCTCGGACTGAACTGATGCAGATTGATGTGGATTGACGGGAGAATTATGGACTGATGGAATATTTTAATAATTTTGTGTTTAAAAAATGTGTTTAATAATTTAAAATAATAGCGTTATAATTCAATCATTTTGTGGGTAAATTGACACATTAGTTGAGAAAAATATTTAAAAAAAAACTAAAAAAAATTTACTCTTGCGGGAATTGAAACCTGGACCGCGCGGGTGCTAGTCGTATAGTCTATCTCGCTAACATCGCGGTTATCTTTTTTATTTTCGAGAAGTGGGTCGTACCGCTTGGCCTAGAGTTTGTTATTACAAAGTACTTTTCTCCCCCAATTGGGTTTTTAAATCCGTGACCCGCAGGAAAAGTCCCCTCCGCAGGAAGAGTCAGACTGATGCCAGATTGAACGTGTAACCTCTGTCTAAGAATCCGTTAAAGTTAACGGATAATTTCTATAGGATTGTTAGTATAGGCAGATAATTTCTATTGGTTTGTTAAATGTAACAGTTTGTTAAAAACAATTTGAAAAACCACAGGGTGCGTAGAACAAGTATATTTTTTAAAAACCAACTGGCGCCATCTGGTGTTAAAAATTTGTACTCTTAAAATGATTATATAATCACAAATAATACCAAATAATCATGTATAATCATGAATATAATCACGAATAATCACTGATAATCAGGTAATCCTAGATAATTACAAATATAATCTTAGTAATCATTAATAATCAAAATAATCTTAAGTAATCACGATAATATTTTAATAATCTTAATAATTTTTTACATAATAATCTGTGTACAAAAAAATTCTGAGTGAACAACCCCTCGGCATACACTAGCATTCAATTTTCTCACGCTTTCTTTTGACATTCTTTCCTTGCAGAATGATCAAGGAAAATAAATCTTTTCGTCACCCATTAACAGGTAAGATTTTCTGCTATGTTTCCCCTCGATTTTTTCCTTTAATGCAGGGCTCTCCAAACTTTTTAACCTAAGGGCCAGACTGATTGCCCCACAAAACCCCGAGGGCCCATATCTAGCTACAGTGACTAACAAAAATATTCGAACCCCCCACTATGTTAACAATGTAAATTGCACATTTTGAAACCGTTTTTTGACATATAAAAATCGCATGTACAGCAAAGCTTCTTTTTTAACTTTTTTTTTTGTTATAAATTTCATTGTCTTCAATTTTGTACCTATACATTTTTCAATTTTGTTGCCCCGGTTTTGACTGGCAGCGACTTAAACAGGACTCTGCAAAACCTAAAAAATATCGTCATCTATATTTCGGAATCGGTGCAACAAAATAGAAAAATGCTTATGAACATAAATGTACAGAATCACGTTTTCAAGAAAAAAATGCCTATTCAGTTTTTCATTTCGTCGCACCGTTTCCGATTTATAAATGACAATATTTTTTGTGTTTCCGGAGTTTTGTTTAAGTTGCTGTCAAAAACAGGGCTGCAAAATTGAAAAATGTATACACTGAAAAAAATGGATCATCATATTAATGAAAAGTTCATCATTTTTCAGCCGATGAACAGAATTCATCATATTGATGAACAAATTGATGAACAAAATATGATGAATTTTGTTCATCGGCTGAAAAATGATGAATTTTTTATGTACTTTTTTTTTTCAGTGAGATACAAAATTGAAAAGAATGAAATTGTTAACTAAAAATGTCGAAAAAGTTTTGCTGTAAATGCGATTTTTATATGTCAAAAGACGGTTTCAAAATGTACAATTTACATTGTTAACATAGGAGGGTTCGAAAAATTTTTTTAGTCTCTACAGCTATACCTTATTAGATTATTGCTTTTTGACAACTACTTTTGTTGTCTTTTGACAACTATTTTTAGTCGGTAAATAAAATACCTGACTATTATTTTGTATGATTACTTTATTTGATTTGATTTATCAAAATAAATTAAAGGGCGGCCGGCTCTCGCGGGCCGGATTGGTGGTGCTGACGGGCCGTAGTTTGGAGACCCCTGATTTAATGTATCATCTCATCCGTCCTTGATGAAAATAATCTGTTTAAAGCACACCAACGTAAAATGGTTTCACTTCAGATTTTCCTTCTGAAAGTTGATCTTACAGGAATACTCGTTGGTTAGGGGCCAAATTAGTCATTTGTAAGTACATTTTTCTGTTGGGATTCTATCCTCTTAACAGGATAAGTAAATTTATTGCAGTACATAGTAGTGTACAGCAGGCTAGTAGCCTGGATTTCATTTCGGGAGAGGGCACTCGTAAAAAGAAAAACAAATGTGGGGGTTCCCCTTCCGAGAATTTTTCCGGAAAAAAATTTTTTTCCCACTAAAATATATCTATTTACCTATTTGATTTTCGAAAATCAAATTTAGTTACAAACATTTTTTTTTCTTTTTTCGGGTAGGAGGAGGCACGTGCCTCCAGGTGCCCTCCTCTGGTTTACAGGCGTGGTGTACAGCGCGAGAGGTTAACCACGGTCAAAACTTGTGTACACCAGATTTGCTCCTACTTCGGACTTCCCAAACTTCTCCGAACTTGCCCGTACTTCGTCAAATTTCCCCGGACTTCCTCACATTTCCCGGACTTACTCAAACTTCCCAGACTTCCTTCCTTTAAGGTAGATTCATATTTGTCTGATGTGATAATATGACGGGAACGGTTCCTAACATTTAGATGGAGACATCACATCACATAAAACACACTAAATGTTACTACATCTAAATGTTAGGAACCAATACCGTTCTGACTCGTCACATCAGACAAATATGAATCATATTATGGTTTTATTCAAGTAAAAAAATTTTTTTTTGAAAATTTGAAAAAAGACAAGCTCTACCTACTTGAAGATCATACTAGAAAAAACTAATATTCAATTGCTAGCCGCTAAAAAAACAGCTTGAATCATGATATGAACGGCGGAGCATCTTAGAGGAAAGAATTACCGGGAAACAAACCAGTCGTCCAAACCAGTCCAATTATGGCCAGATTCTCACCTAATTTATGCAGAAAATCACCGCCTAGGCGGCGGCACCATAGCTGTCCAACTATCGTATGTACCAAAAATATAATAAACGTCAAAAGTGGTCAGACGCAGCTGAAAAACAAAAGGTATCGTCGTCAGATCTGATAACGCTAACAGTTATTTACAAGCACGATCAATGTCGTACTTCGTGCAAACAAAAGTAAATTAATTACGATGTAAAAAAAAACAATCTTCAATTGACGACGATAAACACAATTTGGCTGTCGAATACGCACAACACTAAACAGGTGTGCCACGATGTTATGATAAAAATAATTAAATTTTGGCTCGCCCCCAAATAGTCCGAATGCCGGTACGGCACTGGATTGTAGGGCAGGAACAACGGGTGCGCTGGACAACTACTGCTGCTGATAAAATTATCTTCAAATTGAACGATATTATGTTAACCAACGGTATTAACGAACGGAACCTTCCCTGCTTCGTGTATATTAAAAAAAAAGTGTTGATTGGATGAAAATATTAGATTTGGACAGTCTTCAAAAAAACCAAGTATGATAATCGTATACAGTAAACAAATCCGCAAATGCGTGATCGGTACACCAGGGTACACCAACCACCAAATAAACTAAATGTAGGTCTCCGAATAAAGTCAGCTGATAGGTAAATCCCAAAACGGTATGGAAATTCTAACAATAATTTTTCCTCCAAATAATAAAAAGACAAAATTTTAAATAAAATGTATCCATGTAAAAACCGAAGGTTACATCTACCAGTTTAGAACGGCGTGACTATCCCTACAGGATTGATATATCTACTAACGCACATTCTTTCCATCGGGATTCGTCAATCCTGCAGGAATGAACGCTAGTGTATGCTTAGCTAATGCAAAGGAGAGGTTTGAGAGAGGGCGACTGGACTGACAGAGAGGCATGGGGTACAGGAAGCGAGAAACAGAACCAGCCGTATACTCGCATATACAGGGTGGCCGTCTGAAAACGAAACAGACGGGGTTGTGGCCAGCAGAATTTTTTTTTTCAAGAAATGCAAAAACAAGTCAATTTTATTATCGAGGGGGACAACTTTTGCGACCAATGTCAATTCCGTATTGTTCCATCCCTTCGCCCTGTGATGGCAACCCCGAAAATGTTAATAGGGAGGATATGGCAAGTGACACCTCATTTGAAAGGTCTTGATTCCCTACTAGCACACTAGCAAAACTATAAAATATTACTGTAACTAACAAGTCGAAACATAAAATGAAAATGAATCAAGTTGAACAACGAAGATATCTAGTCATATCAGTATTTTAGAAAACCCAAAAAAAGCTGAATCTCACTAAATATCACGAGGGGGAGAGGGGGGGTCTCGGCAAATATCACCAAATTTTTTTGTGTTTTTCTTCTTAAATAAAAATAAATTAAGCAAATTATGCTTTTTTAATAAATCCAACGCAATCAAGCACAGATTAACGCATTTACACTAAAAATACGCATTTTAAAAATCTCACGTGAAATTAGAAGGGGAGGGAGGGGGTCGAGCCAAATCTCACGACATCTCACTAAGGGGGCGGGGGGGTCTAAAAATCGCCAAAATCGCCTCACGTAATTAATGGACGCCCCCTAATCATTAGGTAATTAATCGAGGATTAATTGAAGATAGAGGCGCAAAATATTAAAGGCTTGTGGCATCACACTTGGTTAATACGCCTTTGAGTAAAGCCCTTCAGTACACTTCTGAACAATCAGCCTCTTTCTGTTTCGAAAAAGATTGCAGCATTAAACCTCTCTCCCACGGCTGCTTAAACTAGATTGTGGCGGTTAGTTACAGCAAATTATTTTTGTATTTCATATTTTAAAATTCCATTAGAGAACGTGACATTGAAAATTTAAAAAAATTGCCTGCGGCGCTGTATGCCAGGCGACTCGCTTTGCTTGAGTTTTAAATGTTGTGATTTTACTCTTCGATTCCAGCCCCACCCCCTACACGTAATTGTTAAATACCCCACTGAGTCGATTATTTTTACTTCCTTGTAAACAAGGAAGTATTGTAATCCCAATTTATCTTCGGTTTCCAGATTTTGACGTAAATATCGGTTTAGATCTTCCCTGAATCCATTTTGACTATTTTCGTTGTGACGTCTGTACGTACAGTGAGTAACGAAAATATCCGGACAGTCCTATGTTAACAATGTAAATTGGACATTTTGAAGCCGTTGTTTTTTCATATAAAAATCTATTTTACAGGAAAACTTTGTTGCAAATTTCATTGCCTTCGATTTTGTTTATATGAATTTTTTTATTTTGTCGAGCCGGCGCCGGTTTTGACTTAAACAAGACTCTGTAAAACACAAAAACTATTGTCATCTATATCTCGGAAACGGTGCAAAATAATTAAAATATTAATAAGCATTTTTTCTTGTAATTTTTATTCTCTACATTTTTGTTCTTATACATTTTTCTATTTTATAGTACCGTTTCCGAGATATAGATGACAATAGTTTTTGTGTTTTACAGAGTCATGTTTAAGTCGCTGTCAGTCAAAAACGGCACGACCAACTAAAAAAATTCCTATAAACAAAATTGAACTAAAGGAAATTTTCAATAAAAAATGTCTAAAAAGTTTTGCTGTAAAATCGATTTTTATATGAAAAAAAGCGGCTTCAAGATGTTCAATTTACATTGTTAACATAGGAGTGTCCGGATATTTTCGTAACTCACTGTATATATCATATTGTCGATATATAGGGGTAAAAAACTTGTAAAATAAGTTTTTCAATAAATATTAAATAATGGTACCGTTCTACGTGTAGTTTGTTTAAGATAACACTTTTTTTGCCATGTTCGTATTTAGATACTAAGATTCATTCTACTACAATATGCTATTAAGCAGGGTCGTATATAAGGGGGGGGGGTCGACCCCCACCATGGGTTAAGTATTTCTTAATAATTACCTCATTACAATTATTAATTTAAATACGGGCAGATGCCAAACTGTTTTTAATTCCATAACCCCCCCCCCCTTGTCCAATGTCTAACTACGGGCCTGCTATTAAGCTTTATGTTACAAAACAATTTTTTCACAATTCCGGGAGTAAAATGCTCACTTTACTCCCGCCTTAGTGGGACTAAAGTAATACTTTTTTTCCCGCGCCATTATTGCGCGCTATTAATCTGAAACTTTGCATATGGCTTCTTATGACAAATCGCTGGGAGGTTACTGTAACGGGGATAAATTTTTTGTTCAGTTTTTCGAAATTCTTCTTTAGAGTTGTGAGCATAAACACGATCGTTTTGCTTATTTATATTTTTTTAAAATTATTATTACCGTGCCTCCTTAATAGGGTTTTCGATCTCTCGTGCCTAATTTTTTTTAAAGCTATTGTTAACCTTTGTCCTGTTGCTCTACGAAAAGCCCTAAGTTTTAGGTTCTGCCTCAATACACGCTTTTTTTTGAAATTTGCATCTCCATAGCAATAATTTTTTGTTTTCGCAGAGGATTTCGTCGTATTCTTTCACGCACTGCTTTAATCACTCGTGGAGTTCTTATGGTACGAGGACGTCCACTTCTTTTTCTGTCAGCTATTGCATTTGTATCGGTAAACCGTTTTATAGCACGACTTACAAACATTTTTGAAATTTTTAACGGCTTTAGCAATTTTAAAATTTCACTATTTGATACACCACATTTATGTAACGCAATAACTGCTATCCGATTTTCTTTCACACCCCAATCCATGTTGCTGGTTGAACTCAAAAATGTTAACTATAGTCTGTACAAGTTGCCAAAACAAAGGGCTTTCTAAATATGTAATTGTTTTCCACCCTCTGTAATCTTAAGCTGTAAAATCTAACGGTTCTTTACAGGTAACAGAATTTATGTCCCGACTAGGTATACACCTGGGGACTAAGGTTTTTTTCATCCCGTGTGCGATTTTTGCACACTTTTGAAAAGCAGCACCTTAGTCCCATGATGTATAATATACTATTTGTGAGTGACTGTATGTTATCGAAACATCGATGCTTCGATGTTTTGGCATCGATGACAGACGTATAGATATATCGAAACTATCAATGTTTGCTTTACGATGTTATCGCTACATTCGATTTTACAGAGAATTGGTAAAGTAAAATATATTCACGTCAAATACACAGTTGGTATTATACCTTTTTTTTTGTCAGCTAAAGTAAAATTGTAATTAACATCTACCAACATAATATAATAAATCAGTCAGTTCTGAAAAGTGTTTAGTGCATTTTTGGGTTATTTAAAATATTGATATGATTGATATCGCGTTACACTACTTAAACCACGTATCAATGGATTATGATAAATCTGAATTACAATTAACGATTTCTGAATATCAGTTGACAAATCTGAATTATAATTGACGATTGCTGAAAATCAACTGCAAAATTTGAATTACAGTTGACGATTTGGGCGACCAGTTTTTGAGCGACAGTCATTTTCCCGATATTTTTTATTTTTTGGAAAATAAATATACGACAAAAATGTGTTACAATAATTTTATTATTTGTTATAATATAAACTTGTAGGTACAATCAAACAGTTATTTGCCGGTATGCTTTTTTAAATGACTTTGCAAACGCTTGTTGTCGGAAGATTTATAATCGCAAACTGTGCACTAGAAGGGTTTTTCACCGGTATGATTTTGTAAGTGTTTTCGCAAATTTCCGCTCTGTGCACTTTTATAATCGCAAAAGGTGCACTTATAAGGTTTCTCGCCAGTATGATTTAGTAAATGTCGTTTTAAACTTCCTTTATGTAAAAATTTACGATCGCAAATCTTACAATCGTACGGTTTCTCGCCCGTATGGGCTTGTAAATGAATTTTTAAACTTCCTTTATATAAACATTTATAATTACAAATGTTACATTCATACGGTTTCTCACCCGTATGGGTTACTAAATGTCTATTTAAATGCCCTTTTCGTGAACATTTATAATCGCAGAAGTTGCATTCATACGGTTTCTCACCCGTATGAGCTCTTAAATGGATTATTAAAGTTGGTTTTGAAGAAAATTTAGAATCGCAAATATTACACTCGTACGGTTTTTCGCCCGTATGAGTAAGTAAATGACTTTTAAAATGTTGTTTTCGCGCACATCGATATTCGCAATTGTTACATTTATACGGTTTCTCGCCCGTATGTATAAGTAAATGATTGTTTAAATGTTCTTTCCGAGAAAATTTGTATTGGCAAATGCTACACTCATACGGTTTCTCGCCCGTATGAGTTAGTAAATGTCGTTTTAAAGAGCGTTTTTGTGCACATTTAAAAACGCAAATATTGCATTGATACGGTTGCTCACCCGTATGAGTTAGTAAATGACATTTTAAATGTTCTTTTCGCAAATATTTATAGTCGCAAATGTTGCATGGAAACAGTTTTTTACTGGTTTGAATTGTTGTGTCTTCTTCAGGACCATCCTCTTCCTTAATGTCAATCGAATGATGTAATTCTTCTAATTCTCTATCTTCCGATTTAATTTCTCTTTTTAAACTCGATAACTCTTCAGAATATCCCATCTTGTCCATATCGTTTCAAGTATTTTTACAGTTATATTACTAATTCAGGTTCTTGTACCATTTTTTGGTTGCCCCGCTACTGGTAATAATATCGAAAGTTGAAACAGAGGTACCTAGATGTTATTTGGATTAGAGTTCATAATATGATTCATTAGAACATCTTACCAGATATTTTTCCAAGTTCTGTATCTATTTCTTAAATTTTATCAATGAGAAGGTCATGGACACAAGCCTGTAATTTTCCTATGAGAAATATACTGATTCGTCTTGTGTTCAAGCAAAAATAAATTAATTACTTACCACAGTATTTTCTGTGCAATGGAGACCACAAATAACCTACTTTCGTACGACTCAACGGACTTAACCAACAGCCACCATCACGATATGCTTCACGTATTGCAGCGCCATCCCACCGTGTGGGTAAGCATAATATAAAGGGGGGGGGGTGACAGCGGTAATTTTAAAATGCTTCTTATTTCATTTCGAATTTGTAATTATTGCTAACTTTATAATCATAAAATTTTAGTAAATCTTAAAGTAATGTATTAACCCGTAAGTAGCGAGGTGGTTTTCTTGTCGCACAAGAAACGAGGTGGTTTACCCCAATTTTGTTTTAAAGAGATAAATTCAATCAGACGATGTGAAACACACATGCCCGAGGGGTACATGCAGTGCTAGATTTAAGATTTCGCGGCTCTAGGCCAAAATTTTTCAAGCGGCCCCTTTTTTGTATTGCTCTTTGCTACACTCCTGAGCCTTCCCCCCACGTTGGATGGGTTAAATGGCAATTAATATACTGTAGTGGTGTAGTGAGTTATTTCATGGTATAAAGTAAACAACAGATTTCAAAACAATATATAAGGTTGTTACGCCTATGATTTTTATTGTGTTAAAAATTAAATTATTTTTAATTCATGCTTAATAAGTACCGTCCCGATAGCGTGAGATCTGCGCCTTCAGCTAATACATCAACACAATTTGTTATGCTTACCAGGTTCCCGTCGAAATCGTGTGGAATTCAACATTTCAGCACTCGATAAATATTATTATGCTTTACCAACTCCGCCGTAACCGTGAGATTATTTACGATTCAGCGTCTGGATTCACAGACAGTAGGCGACCCCAGTGTTGAAGGGGGTAATAGAAAGAGGAATATAAGTAACACACACGGTATGAAACAGTAGTCCCAGAAAAACCATAGAAATGGTAACAAGCCTTCGCGAATCCAATTTATAATTTGAAATTGTTTAAGCAAGTGCTTGGTTAATTACGGTTTCGGGATTCAATGAACTCAATTTGTGAATTATGTGGTTGTGGGTTGATCAAGCCTCCCATGGAATATCGGCAATTTAAATAGGATTAAAGATTGTAACTTAAGGTCAGACTTATTTGTAATATTTAGCAGGGTTCCAGCCAGGGCCGACTATAAATTGTAAAATTAGAATAAGTTTATTTAGGTCCAGCCATGCCCGTCTCATCTCTTTGGATTAAGAAAGTTTGAATTAAAACGTTAAGTAAGTATTCCGGAAGTAACAAGGTTTAATACTTACAAAATCTATGCAAAACTGAAATTATCAGATTAAATAATGGAAATGTTTATTACGTTACATATTGAAAGATAAATGCTATAATTATTTAACATTTTGACGATGGTCAGGTTTTACTTGGGTAGGTGAGTTCGTTTCAAACACAAACTTTTCGAACTTTTTTGGCTGCAAAGTCTTTCACCAAATCACTAAAATCCAAGTCTTTGAAAAGGTCAGCATTGGCGACTAAACTAGCTAAACTAGACAGTCTTGAATCAGAGGTTGAGTTTCTCAAGTAGTTTTTGACTCTTTTGAGCACGCTAAACGATCTTTCAACAGATGCGTTGGATGTCATAATGCATAGTAAAAAATCTGATGTGGACACCACATAACTTCCTTGTAATTTTTATAATAATTGGACAGGAATCTCGTTAATCTATTCATGCGCGTCATTAATAGCAACTTTTGGCACGGACAATCGCAACCAAAAATAGGAGGTGCACAACTAGATGCTATAAGTGTCTCAAATCCAAAATTTCAACTTTCTACGACCTACCGTATTTGAGTTATGCGACATACAGACGTCCGTACATACGTACGTACAGACTTCACAACGTAAATAGTCAAAATGGATTCAGGGAAGGTCAAAACGGATATTTCCGTCAAAATCTGGAAATCGAAAAAAATCGGTATCACAATACTTCCTTGTTTTACAAGGAAGTAAAAAGGAAAATTTCTCTGGGGCTTAGAAGTCTTGAGATTCTTGTCAATGTTGCCATCAAGATGGGGTTCTTTATTATCAAAAAGGCCTTCAACAAAGCTTTTGAATTGCACACATTCTTCACCAAAGTCATCATCTATGTCGGTTTGATACTTTTTCGTCAACACAGAGGCATTTTTCCTGATTTCTTCATTGGAAATTGACGATAAATAGTTCAAAAATCCGAATTTTTCATTAAGACCAAAGTATACTTCAGACCTTTTTTTCAATTCTCTATGAAGCCTATCAATTACAACATTGAAGGTATTGATCTTTAAATCTTCTTTGCCACTGAAGAGAGTATCATCATCTTGGCCTTCAGCTTCATCTGGACGTTTTTTCCTTTTCGGCTGTTTTTTGGTTCCTTCATCAAGAACATAAATTTCTCATATCACTTAATGGAATTTCTAATGCAGACAGGATATTCAAAACTACTTCCTCCATGTGTGCACCATGGGAATAATATTTACTTTTCTTCAATTCTTCCATGATAACAGACACTATTTTCTTATACATAAATTCGATGAACTCGTTGCAAATTGTTTTGGACAAATAGCTTACTTTCCCGGACCCAGGATTCCCTTTAGTTTCGATGTGATTTTTCAAGAAATCATCATACTCTGCAACAAGCTCTAATGCCCCCAAAAAATTTCCATTTCCTAGAAAACCAAATATTTCGTTCGTTCCATGAAATGATAGCCCACGAGTACCAAGAAACTTGATCTCATCAACCACTCGTCTTAGCACACGATGCCAATAGTCGATTTCTCTAAGGTAGCTCTCATGTAAGGAGGAATCAATTTTGCCCAAAACATTGGCACGTAAGACAAAGGTTTTTATATTCAATCTATGTTCCGCACTTTGTTCGTGTTCTTTTAATCTAATACAATTCTTCCAGTCGTTAAATCCTTTACAAAAAGGGCTATCATTACGAGGGTGGAATAGTTTGCATGGAACACAATACAAACAGCCTGTCGTATTAGAATACTGTCGTTCAGATTTTGAGAAATCACAATCTTTGATAACTAAAAAATGTTTGGGTAAATTCCTTGTTAGAAAGTCTGTAGACTCGGACGTTAAATTACTCCATGTACTTGGATCTTGCAAATTTATATTTATGGTGGCTTGAGTCTCTTTAAAACTTTCGAAACAGCTAGGAGTAGCATCGTTTAAAGTCTCCCTTATTTCTATACTCTTTTCAGGTTCTTCTACAGATGCAAGTGCAGAAGTACTTGGTACTTGAACAAGATTATCACTATCAGAACTATCATTTACAATTTGTTTGCTAGTGCTTTCGCCTTCTACTGCAACTGGCGCAGATTTGAAAAAACTATCGATTTTTTTATTAGTTTTAATCAATTTTACATTTGTTTTTTCTTTAAGTTTTTTTTAAATTTTCTTTTAAAAGCTCCACTAGCTGTGTGGATATTTTTATTATTTTCATTCATGATGAACACTAAAATGTTTTACCTGGGGCTTGGGGGCTAGTCCACTTATCACATATCACACTTCACAGAACAGAATACGCAACTCTTACTCATGAATAACTCTGAACGTCATGAACGACTGTGTTATGGACATGACTTGATGGTGCACAGAAGGGAAGGGGAGGGGGCCGCATCCAGGCGTGCCTTGAGAAAACCACAAAAACCACCACACGTCGCCACGGCAGTTGGCACTTTGCGGCCCTCGTTTGCCTGCGGCCCTAGGCCACGGCCTAGTGGTAAATCTGGCACTGGGTACATGAATCCCGATGATACAATGATTACACCTATCGATATCGTTAACTGACGGCATTTTAAAAATCTACTGGGAGCTCTCACACCCCACCTTGCTACTTACGGGTTAAATAGCACTAAAGTGTATACATATAGGTACATTACTATAAGAATTAATGAAATTTTATGATTATATAGTTACATTGTAATTTTGATTATACATAAGACATTCCGATTTATTATTAAATTGATTAAATTACTAGGTAAATAAACCTAATATATGCGATGAAACACGTAGGGCGCATAAAGCCAGCAGACGTGGGAGACTTCCACGGTCCTAAAATCGAATTTGAGCTGTTAAAATAAAAATAAATAAATCAAAGTAAAATTTGTAAAACTTTAATTCAAGAAAAACTTTACAATCCGAAATATATAAAAATATAACAAACCAAATTTTATTGTTAAACAAACAAGCGAAAATTAGAAACCAAGAATGTGTATAAAACAAAAATATGGCCAACAGTGCGCGCGTGCGGACGAATTTTTGATAAAAAATCGCGTTATCAAATAACATGCATAAATTTGAAAAATTGAAGAAGAAAAAATTGAATTGTCTGGGCAACAGATGTATAAAAGATAACAAGATAAATAATTTAGTTTGCGACGGAAGCCCAACGAGGAAGGTAGTTTTTTTTGAGTTCGTGATTGAACCAAAAAAAAAAAATCGTGTGAAGTTAATCATAGCTCTTGAAAGAGATTGTGTGCATGTGTGTGCTTTGAAACAACCATAGCATACACCAATAAATCAAAATTAAAATATTTCGATCCAAGAAAAATAAATTTAATTTTTGGACGAGAACCAGCGGCCCATAATCTGGAACAACAATTTGGAACTGGAATAGAAAATTATTTTGGAACTGAAAAGGACAGTTCTTCTTTAACGTGGGAGACAGAAGAGGTACCCAAAACCCATTTAAAATCACCACAAGGACAGAAGTTCAGGTTTGCATAAAAATAACTTTTAAAGTGCTCGCGATTTAAGCGGAATCTTATTCGGTTCGGAATATTAAAAATGTTTGATGTTGTTGCTAGGATTAGCATCGGTTATTGAAATTGTACAGTTTTCAACAAAGACAACAATTTAACCCTGCTGTTCTCCTCGGAGACACTTCACACTCCTTTGGGTCATATTGACCCGAGCCACTGATATAAATAATGTTTTGTAATACAAATCTTTAAATATATAAAATAATTAAATATGAATTAATTTTAGAATAATAATAATAATAATTAATAATAACAACAGAAATGAATAATTATATGATAATCTACTTGAAGGAATTAGGGCAATAATAAAGCACATGTTCTTTACAGGTATATTTGCTGCATTTGAACCACATTTAGAAGAGCAGAATTAAACAGCGTGCTCTTTTGTTTTCGTTGCTTCTTCCAGGTAGACATGGAGCAGTATCTTCGATGACCTCTGAAGCAAGAGCGTCGCTTCCAAAAAAAAATTGCAGGGGGGGGGGGCCGAATTATTTTAAACGCTATTAAAATTTATTATATTAAAAAAAACGATTAAATATAAAATAAAAATATATTTTATCAAAAAGAAAAACGGTTACCTTTGTAAAAACACAGCATGAAGTAAAGGCTTGCCTATTTCTTTGGATATTTATATTGCATTATTTGTTAAATATTATATGTTTTGCCAAAAGCCAGGTGGGGGCTGTAGCCCCCCCCCCCCCCAATCAATTGTTCATCCACATTCACATTTTCTCCAGCATGGTACAATTTCGGTAGTATTTCAACCCATTATTCCCAAAAATTTTTCATAGGAACTAATTTATAATGTAGTCTTCTTTCTTGACGATTTTCATTATCAAACCGTAACGCTCATGATGTAGAATAAAATCGTTTTAACGACATTGTTGCATAGAAAAGAGGTCTACTTGTTTCTGCATTCCATAAACTTTTGGCATATTGTAGCAATTTCGGTATTTAAAAAAAAAACACCTTGCTTACCACACCTGGGATAGATCTCCCCCAGTATTAAATAATTGTGGTAAAGCCCAGATGGAAAACCAACTCTTAAATGCGGAGGCGAGATCGTCGGTTCTGAAAAATAAGAATTTGCTTCCTTCGAATACAATAAAACTCCTTCAACAATTAACCTTATAATGAGGATTAAATATGATACAACAATTTCCAATTTAAATACAATATAAATCGTTCGCCACAAATAGGGAAACATCCACGTCGCCAGCCGATGCAAAACTACACGTTTCCGCAATTGCAGTAAAAAAACGCGGTAAATCAAAAAAACACTTACCAAGGCCTGGTTCGTTTACAAAGTGGTAATTCGACAGAAGCTTGTTTACCAGTAGTGTACTGCAACCGCAACCCACACAAGCTCTTGACTCGATGACTTCCCTGGCTACTGCTGATGAAAAAACTCGGCTCGATTGCGAAGCTGCTTGCAGAATTTGTTGCGTCGCACAAACAAGAATTTCACTACCAAACACTTGATCGTAGCACAGAAATTGACTCCTTCCAGTAGTCGTCGATGGTAAGTAAAAATCAGAAAGATGCAACATACGGCCACACACCGTTTTCAAAATCGAACATTCAATGTTGCTGCAAATTGGAGGCAGTTTGAGTTATCAGCGCCACGGTACAAATCCCACAATTAAGGTTCCCGATGTTAACTAAATTACGAGGTTTTACGGTTTCGTAAATCTAAACTACACTGAACGATTTCTTCTCAGGCTTACTCTTTACAAATATTCGGCCCTATCTGAATAATCTTCAGCCAACGAAACTAAAACACGTCTTACTTCCTCGTCGTGCGCTTTTTGAATCCTAACCTCAGCTCAAGTACGCGCCCTCTACGATCCCTCGCGCATGTCTTACTAAGCATAGGCGTACTAAAAATCGGCATCAAGGGATCGCGCAACAATTGACAAAAAATTGTTACAATATTCACCATGTGATCTGGAAACACCTTCAATATTACAGATTTTTAAAATGCTATTTTTCAGAGGATTATCGAAAATTATTTGAAATGTCGATTTTATATCTTAAGACTCGAGATATGCAGTATCTAGTGGGACCTGGTGCAACTTTTATGATTTTTGAGACTGATTGAGCAAATTACAATGTTTGCACTGTAGTATTTCTTCGAGAAGCATTTTCTAAAACATCATCATCTGACTCTGGTTCATAATTACTGTCCTCGCTAATATGATCTTAAATTTCAGAAACATCCTCGTCATTGTCACTCAGATTTTCAACTATGCTCGCCATCTGACCACCAAGTAATTTTTACGCCATTATTATTATTTTCAAAATATTTCGCTTAGATCAATATTACGTCACTCAGTGAAGCAACGAACATAACTTCAGGATGCATATAACATTCAAGATTTATATCTGAACTAGCTTGCATGTTTGCACTTGTTTCGAATTATACTTGCCACTATTTAGACAATAATGTAATTGTCTACTGCTGAACAAGATTCTGGCAAATAATAAACCGATAGACGACACAAGTCTGGCGTTAGAAAAGTTCTTGCAGAGAGCGTGCCAAAGCTATATGCCAAAGTCAACAGATGGGCGACCGCTGACTTACTGGTGGACGGAGGAAATAGCGGTACTCCGTAAGAATTGTACAAAGGCTAGAAGATTATACTACAGAGTGGTGGCTAGAACCCTGAAACCGCGGAAGACCTCCTGGCAATCCTGCGCAAGGCGGGAACAAATGCAATCTGACAAAGGAACAAAGGAAATCGAAAGTAGTAAGCGAAGAAACTGGGAAAGCTTACTAAAAGAGATGAATAGTGACGTATGGAGAAAGGCATATAAAATAGTCACAAAAAGATTTGGTACACGAAATGAGACAGGAATAGAGGAGCACCAACCCCAATACTCTTTATTCTCCTATTTACAGAAGAGGAGCCGAATGCAACAATGGAAAAAATTAAGGTAAATAAAGCACCCCGCCCAGATAACATTCCGGCGGTACTGGTGAAGAGGGTAGGTGAAGTGCAGCCCCAGCTCTACATAAACGCTTTCAACTCGATCTTAAAGAGCGGAGAATATCCTTACCGCTGGAAGGAAGCGAACTGGTCCTGATCAGCAAGGGCAATAAATCTATAGGCCTACCAAATTCCTATAGGCCGCTGTGCCTTCTGAACCACGTCGGGAAACTCTTGGAAAGGATGATTCTCGCAAGAATCCAGACAGGGCTATCGGAGAGGCAATACGGCTTCAAATCCACGACTAATACAATTGAAAAGATTATAAGCATCGCCAGGATAGCAAAAGAAGGAACAAGGCACACAAGGAGGTATCCACTAATAGTAGCCCTAGATGTCAGAAACGCCTTCAACACAGTAAGATGGGTGAATATAACCAACGAGATGACCCGCAGAGGGGTTAGCCCCTACATAAGGAGACTCATCGCTACTAATTTCAAAGATAGATAGATAACTGTTTAAGAGGCAGGACAGACGAGAAGATTCCAAATGACTGAGGATGTCCTACAAGGCTCAGTACTGGGGCCGCCTTGTGGAATATAAGTTATGACGGCGCACTCCAACTTCCTATGCAAGACGGGGTTGAGTTGGAGGGCTTTGCAGATAACTTCAGTATAGTGGTGGTCGCCAAGTCGGAAGAATAATTGATAATGAAGACTAAATCAGCGGTGCGAGTAATTTGCGAGTGGTTGAAGAACAAGGGCCTGTTAATAGTCCCAAAAAAAACAGAGGCGGTGCTAGTATGCGGGAGGAGAAAGCACGTACCAATAAAGATCGAGGTGGAGAGCAGCACTATTAGCCTCACCGAAGCGATAAAAATCCTGGGAATTCAGGTCGACCGCAGTATCAACTTCCGTGAACATATACAGAGCTCAGCGGAGAGGACGCTGAAGACAACGACTGTAATCTCCAGGCTCCTCCATAATGTCAGTAGGCCGTCGAAGCCGAAGAGAAGGGTGCTTGCCTCGGTGGCGGAATCCATCATGTTGTACGGGGCCCCCATCTGGGTGGACAGTCTTCAGAAGAACGCGAGCTACGCCGACAAGTACAGGAAAACTCCGCTATATCCTACAAAGAGCTACGCCAGTGCTCTCTGAATAAATGGCAGACGAGATGGAACGCCAGCGACAAGGGCAGGTGGACGCACTGGTTAATCGGAAACGTGGAGAGAAGGTACAATAGAACCCATGACCATCTGACATATGAACTGACGCAATTACTGGAAGGATGAGTTGTTAGAAGGGGGGTCGAGCCAAATCTAAAGACATCTCACCAGAGTGGAGTTTGAAAAATCGTCAAAATCGCATCACGTACGCCCCCAATGTTAGAAAACTCCGAGCAGCATGCGTATGGTTAAACCACTTTAATTCGATCCGAGTAGTTACAAACGAGATTTAAATCATCATTGGTTTTAAAAAACACATAAGTTGGTATCAACATGTCGATATAATAAACTGTAAATAATCTTTCAAGAAAATCTCTTTATTAATGTTATACGGGTGTACATTTGGAAACAATCTACCTTAACTACACGAAATATCAATAAAAATTTGCTTGACTTGTTTCTGAAACTAAAGTTTCCGTAAACGCTCCATTTCTTGCAACGCTGCAAGATTGCAGAACTTTTTGTCTTGCAGTTTGGAAACGTCTAGATCTTCTAAACAAATTCCTCCGAGCGATCTTATCGGCTTAGAGTTACGTCGAGCTTACAAGACACACGGTCTCTTTCGAGACGTAATGCACGAGATGTTGGTGATTCGTCCAGGGACGTGCCGAACTGAATTTTTTGAAGGGGGATTAGTCGTTAAATTGCCAAAGATTTTTACCAGTTATGACACCGTTGAGCTTTTTTTTCAAGGGAATGCCATAATTTGTGCGATTTGTAACAAGTACTTTTGCCAACTGTTCAATGAAAGTTGCCAACTTCTGCCTTTTCAACCAACAAATTGTCAACTTTTTCCAATGTTGGAGGAGAAGCTCCTCCAACCAACCCCCCGTTAGGCACGTCCCTGGATTCGTGGCGTCGTCTTCTTCGATCTGCACGACTTTGCTGTGCAAGTCGTAATGCACGAGATGTTGGTGATTCGTCGCGTCGTCTTTCTTCATCCGCACGCCTTTGCTGTGCAAGCCGTAATGCACGAGATGTTGGTGATTCCTCGCGTCGTCTTTCTTCATTTGCACGTCGTTGCTGTACAAGCCGTAATGCACGAGATGTTGGTGATTCGCCACGTCGTCTATCTCTATCGTATTGACGTCGTTTTTGGAGCCGAGATGCACGAGACGCTGGTGACTCTTGCAGTTTTTTGAGTTGGCGTTTTTCTTTTTCTTTTTTCAATCGACGTTTACGTTGTGTTGTAGTTTCGGCCTTTTTCCACCTGACTATGATTGGAATTATTGACAAAGAATATTTAATTATTTAATTTAATTTAAAAAATTTATTATTGACAATGAACCATAAAAATTTAATTTTTTCATTTTTTTTTTCGGAAAATTTTCTTTTGGCAAAGTGTATTGTCATCAGGGACGAATCCATGTGCAAAATTTCAGCTCGATTGAATAGCGCGAACTGGGTCAAATTTAACTTTCTAAGTTTTGCCGTATTCATACATTCAATCAAACAGAAAGGTGAAACTAATATAAAGAATTTAATAAGTACAAATGTTATTTGTACCGTTATTATGTAAACCTAATACTGGTAAAGCCATTATGAAAAGTGGCATCAATGGTGGGATTCGTAAACCCGTAAAATAGATACATTATATACAATTGGACTTGATAAGGTTTTTTGGAAGAAGATCACATATTTCAGAGAACCAAAAAAACTATTGCGTCACCAAATAAGCAGAATATAGAAATAATATTGAAACCAAAACCATCGAAAGAGATGGATGGAAATGAAGGTTTTAGTAGCACCAAACAAGAGGTAAAAGAGATTAAAGAACACCTCGAGAATACAGAAAAGAGATGGACGAAGAGAGAAGCAATGAAAATAGAAATACAAGAACTGAAAGAAAAAGTAGTAAAACAAGATGAAAGAATCGCGAAACTCGAGAGTCAAATTGAAAAATATGAAAAGGAACATGTTAAGCAAGGTACTTGGAACAGAGGTAATGTTAGCGAAATTAAAAAGTCAAGACTAAAAGAATAGTGTAATGGTAAATAAGAATAAACTAAGAGGAAGAAAACAAGAAACATTTGACAAAATAAAAAAAACAAGCTAATAGAAACCATGCAAGAATTTAATATTCCGAGTAAAGATTAATAAAGATAACTCTGGATGAAACTACAGCCTACATAAGAACTTCAAACGGAGAAACCTATAACCTCGCAGTAAATAGCAGAGTGAGGCAAGGAGACTATCATCGTAGCTACCGGTAGCTATACGACGGAAGTTTCCGTAAACGCTCCATTTCTTTTTCTCCATGATTATGATTGGAATTATTGACAATGAATTTGACAATGAATTGACATTTTAAAAATGACAAGGTAATTTTTTTTTAATATAACCCTAAAAATTTAATTTTTTCACTTCTTTTCTCGGAAAATGTGAAAATTAGGAACATTTTTTTTGCAAAGTGTATTGTCATCGGGAACGAATTCATGTACAAAATTCCGCTCGATTGGATATCGCGAACTGGGTCAAATTTGACTTTCTAAGTTTTGCCGTACCCGTATTCAATCAAGCAAGCAGAAAGGTGAATCTGATATAAAGGATTTAAAAATAACCAGAGGGCTCGAAGCTAAGGGAACAATAATAAACAAAGAGGTGCAGGTAATTGCTTATGCCAGGCCCGTAGCCAGGGGGGGCCACCTGGGGGGCACGTGCCCCCCCCCCCCCCCGAAATGTTCAAAAGCAAAATAAAATTTGAAAATAAAATAGGTAAATAGATATATTTTTAAAGTGGGAACAAAAATTTTTTTTCCCGGAAAAATTCTCGAAAGGGAAACCCCCAAACAAAATTTTTTTTATGAGTGCCTCCCCCGAAATAAAATCCTGGCTACGGGCCTGGCATATGCAGATGACGTGGTAATCATATCAAGAAATAAAAGAAAATTAATTGCAACCTGCAAAAAAATAGAAGAAACTGCAAGACTAATGGGGTTAATAATTAACAAAAACAAAACCAAGTAATGAAGTATCCGAAGAAAAATACAAGAGAAGGATTACGGATCGACTACTATATAGACGAGGAGGTGAACGAGTTCAATTATCTAGGAATACAAATAATATAACACAAAAGACAGACAGCAAAAAATAAGGAGAAGAACTAGGTATAGAAACTTATCAAGAACAACTAAGGTAAAGGAGGAGGACATCAGAAAAATAAGGATCGAGAACTGGAAAATGAAAATAATAGACAGAAAAGCATGGAGAAAAAGAGCAAATGAAGCAAAATCAGACATTAGATTATAGAATGAAATGTAAAAAAAGTGGGGCCTAAACCACCCCGATAAACGGTGTTGTAACCGTTAAACATTTAAAATCACAAATGTTGCATTCATGCGATTTCTCACCCGTATGAGAGCAGAATATTTATGATCGCAGATGTTGCACGTAAACAATTTTTTACCCGTTTGAATTGTTGTGTGTTCTTCAGGAAAATCCTCTTCCTTAATTACAATTGAATGATGTAATTCTTCTAATTCTCTATCTTCCGATTTAATTTCTCTCTTTAAATTTTGTAATTCTTCTGAATATCCCACCTTGTCCATATCGTTCCAAGTACTTTTACAGTTATATTACTAACTCAAGTTTCTTCATGATTTATTGGTGGCCCCGTTACTGGTAATAATATTGAAAGTTGACACAGAGGTACCTAGATGCTATCGTTCATTAGGATTGGAGTTCATATGATTCATTAGAACATCTTACCATACATTTTTCCAAGCTCGGCATATATTTCTTAAATTTTAACTATATAATATTCAATGCGAAGGTCATCGACACAAACCTCGGTAGAAAAAATATTTCAATACCTGTAATTTTTGTATGAGAAATTTATTGATTCACCTTCTTTTCAAACAAAAATAGTTGAATTACTTACCACAGTATTTTTTACCACCATGTGATAGCCTCTGTTGATTGCGTGCAATTGAGACCACAAATAACCTACTTTTGGATTTTCAACCTGCTTCTTTTACACAAATGTTGTTTATATTATGTTAGTTTACTAGTTATTGTGCTAACAGCTACCATCCTTTCACGTCGTCAAGGCAAGAAAAATCTGAATCTGTCCCACAGGTAGTGTGGTACACGGTATGTTAACTTCCTAACAAATTTTAGTATCGTATTGCAGCGCCATCCCACCGTGTGGGTGGCACTTTAAAGAGGTGGGAAATGGCGGCAATTTTAAAATGTTTATTATTTCATTTAAAATTTGTAATTGCCAACTTTATAATCATAAAATTTTATTAAATCTTAGAGTAATGCATTAAATAGCATAAAATGAAAAACAAGTTTAGAATTCAAATACTGAAAACATAACTACACAAACACCCACAAGGTTAACAAAAATGCATCTTGCCATCAAAGATTCATTGGAAAAACCGCATAAGTCAGTGACTTGTACGATTGTATTTGCAATGAACGGTCGTGGACATAATCATTTTTGATATTTGGCCTTTCGACAAAAAAATCCCTAAGTGTTTCGGCATCAAACCCACTAATTTTTGTTTCACCAGATTTTTCGATGGTCCGTCTTTAGACGCATTAGGCACGTGCCTATGGATCAAAGGCCAGAGGGGCCCCAAAAAAAAAGAAAATAAAATCAAAAAAATAAAAATCAAATTCTGATAAAATAGCCCAAAAATTGGACCTTCGAGGCTATTAGTTATACTCGAATATGAGGGGCTTGAAAATTTGCTAGAACTTAGGCCCAACCCAGTGAAAAATAGGCTGTACTGCGAATTATGGTATAAAGAGTAAACCGAGCACAGACCCCCCGATTTCTGTCTGAGGTCTGAGGCCTTGTTTAGGTTTCTTAGATTAGAATATAAGTAGATGTGTTCTATAGAAAGCAAATTGCGTGAGCCTGTAGTTTTCTAATCTCCAGCAGTTCAGTTCATTCATTATAGTCTTAATAATCAAAACAATATATAGAATTTCCTTAATAAGAATAGATTGATCAATTAGTGTGTTCCTGGGAGGTATTCCATACTTAAACCCAAAAAAAAATTGAGTTGTCCGTGGAAATTGAAGAGATGGTAAGCCAACCAGAAGGCAATCCCCTTTCTGGAGATTTTAAAAACTGAGGACTCATCTGCATCTTATTGAGTTATTCCATTTGCTCTGTTAATCGCAGGACAGATCCAGCTAAATTTCCTTGAAAAAGGTCAGGAATTAAATACTTTACGGTAAAAAAAGTATACATTTTTTTTAACCTAACCTAGCTTAGGTACCTGAACCTAACCTGAACCTAACCTGAACCTAACCTGAACCTAACCTGAACCTAACCTGAACCTAACCTGAACCTAACCTGAACCTAACCTGAACCTAACCTGAACCTAACCTGAACCTAACCTGAACCTAACCTGAACCTAACCTGAACCTAACCTGAACCTAACCTGAACCTAACCTGAACCTAACCTGAACCTAACCTGAACCTAACCTGAACCTAACCTGAACCTAACCTGAACCTAACCTGAACCTAACCTGAACCTAACCTGAACCTAACCTGAACCGATCTAAACATTTCTTGTACCAAGTTTAATGGAGTCAGAGATTTGCCCAGTTTCTGATGCATGGTCTGCCTGATGTCCAGCCATTTCTCACACTCGAAAAGAGTGTAGTGTGGGGTATCTACCAACTCACAGTACCGGCACGTAGGTGATGGTCTTAGCTTCATTCTGTGTAAAAAGTCATTGAAGCATCCATGGCCCGTTAAACACTGGGTAATGTGCATCCATGGCCCGTTAAACACTGGGTAATGTGGAAGTCAACCTCTCCATGCTTCCTCTCGATCCACGTTTTCACGTCTGGGATCAGGGTGTATGTCCATCTTCCTTTTGCATCATTGTTCCATCTCACTTGCCATGATTCGAGTGCCTCCTCTTTGACCTTTTGCTTATTGCCTGGATTTTTTTTTACGTTGTACTCTTGCTATTTCAGTGCTGTAGGCTTCGACTTGCATGGCTTTGTACCACACTGGTGCCCCGTACAAAATCACCGAATGTACCACAGCTCCCACCAGTCTTCTTTTGCTGCATTTCGGTCCTTTTAAATTTTGCATCAGTTTTGACAGCGCCGTAGTTATTGCTCCCGCCTTGGCTGCGGCCTTTTTAAGATGGTCAAAGAAGGTCAGCCCCCTTTTCAAACGTTATGCCTTAGAAGACTAGCGTTTTCTGTGGCAAGATATCTTTGCCTCGGACGGTGAACGGCATGGGTTTTATTTTACGTCTTCCCGTTGAGAGCATAGCCTCTGTCTTTTCCGGGACCATTTGAAGGCCGTGTCCATCCATCCAATTGTCAAGAATAGCAAGTACCTCATTGACCTTTAGCTCAAGGCTCGCTTCTTCATTCGCAGTCACCACTGCCGTTATGTCGTCAGCAAAACCAACCAGCGAGTCTCCCTCCGGCATATGAAGCCTCAGTACGTCGTCGTATGCGATGTTCCATAACGTGGGTCCCAACACTGACCCTTGCGGGACGCCGCTCGTGACTTTTACCGTCTCGTTCAGCAAGTCTTCTTCTATCTGAAGGGTTCTGTTTGACAGATAATCAAGAATAATGTTATACAGGTACCCCTGGATTTTTCTGCGCGCAAAGGAGTCCAGAATGTCCTGCCACCTGACAGAATTGAAAGCATTTTTCACGTCTACTGTTACTATTGCACAGAGTTTTCTTGTGCGCCACGTGCCTTTCCTTGCTTCTTCGGCTTTATTCTTAATTTGCTCGAGCGCATTTTGAGTAGAAAAGCCTTTCCTAAACCCATACTGGTTTCGTGCCAGTCCACTAGTTTTCTCTATCTCGCATTGAAGCCTAGACAGGAAAAGTCGTTCGAACAGCTTGCCCACTTCGTCCAGCAAACATATTGGTCGGTATGAACTCGGTTGGTCTAGTGGCTTTTGACCCTTCCTCAGGGGCGGGCCCTCTTCCACCTTTCCGGGAAGGTGCCCCTTTTCAAACAGGCATTGTACAGACGAAGGAGTTCCCTCGGACAGGTCTCCTCTACGGTTCGTATGATGGTCGATGGAACTCCGTCAGGGCCTGGTGCTTTATTCTTCGCCATTTTCTTAATTGCTTCAGCTAGCTCTTGTTCAGTTAGGGGTTCAAAGTCTGCTTCTTCTACAGCACATAAATCTCTATTCGGAGGGGGATGTTTCGGAAAGAAAGCCTCAACAATGCCCCGCACTCTCTCGGCCGTCAGGCCTGGGATCTTTGGCTTCCCAAGCTTCTTCCTGACGATTTTGTACACAAGACCCCAGGTGTCGTCGTCAACCTCCCTGATTAGGGTCTACCAGTGACGTTTCGTGCTGTCTTTTATGGCATTTGTTAATTCTTTCTTTGCCGCTTTTGCATCTGCTTCTTCTTGCCTAGCTTGGTCGTATCCCCTTCTGGCAATCTTCCTCTGAAGGACTCTTCGAGCGTGCAGGCATTTTTTCCTAATTTCTGCAATTTCTGGTGCCCACCAATATGCCCCCTTCTCCCACGATTCGGGCGTCTCCTGGGCAGACAGTCATTGCAGACCATGGACAGCTTTGTCGCGAGTTCTTCAGCTGTTTCAATGATTTGTCCGGCTATATGATTTTTGATTGAACTGCGGAGCTTCTGACTGTCTAGCTTTTTTGTTACCCATCCCCTTCTTGATGAGTCAGGAGGGGAAGAAGGAGTTCCTGCATCCACAGAAAATTGGATGTATGAATGGTCGCTGAGAGTAACCTCGTCCATCACCATCCACTTCGAAACCCTCTCTCTGTTGGCCGAGGACACAAAGGTTACATCGATAACGGATCCCATGACTCCTCTCCGAAATGTGAAGGAGTCGCCCTCTTTGCAAACATCCAAATCTAACTCGGCTATGAAGTCGCTTACTATTTCACCTCGGTGATCCGTCCGACCAGAACCCCACTCTGTCGACTTGGCATTCATGTCTCCGGCTACGATTGTTGGGAGAGTCTGTGTTCTGATGCTTCTTGCCAATTCGTTGAGACTCTGCTCGAGCTCTCTTATAGAGGAATTTGGAGAGTAATAACAGCTGTAGTATATCATCCCTTTGACCTCCACCCAAACAAATCCCCTCCTTCAGTTCCAATTCTCTACTGCTGTCGTCTTGAGCACAAAAACAGCCGCCATTCCCAAAACGTCCACTAACCAATCTTCTCCCTCGGTCTTGTGGGGTTCACTGATCAGCGCTAAATCTTTCCTCCAATTTTTGATGTTATGTTGGAGGAGGTCGCTTGCCGCTCTGGCTCTATGCAGATTTATTTGGATGATCTTCTGTGGCATTATCGTTTAATTGTTGGGAGGGTCCTACTGCATAATCCGTTTTACCTCTACTTTCCGTTTCGGCCGAGATTCCTAGTTTCTTTGAGCACCATTTGACTCGATGTCCTTTTTCTTTACAGCGGTGACACTTGATTTCCTCGTCTCTTTTTGTGGAGTTTCGATGAGTGGGGCACGCCGTTGTTCGGTGACACAAAACAATGAGAATAAACCGGAGGGTCTGGGGGGTATGGAATACCCCCCAGTGAACGCTTTTATTTTATTCCCAAATCGCTAAGCCCAAAACAACAAACTAGACTACATCATCTACTCAACCTCTCAACAGGACCTTTTAAAAAAACAAAAAATTTCTCGGTTTTTCCTGGGGAAATTTGTAAAATTATAAATTCCCTATCTTCTAAAAGTATTCTGAAAGAGTGGAAATCCACAACCCCCAGACCACCGGTTTACAATTTTGACTTTTTATGTTTCAATTTTTGCTAATCGAAGGTTAAATTTCCCTCATTTTTGCTCAAAAAATTCCAATTTTCCGGTTTGGATTAGCATTGGACAAAATCCTAATCTTAGTTTAATATATTTTTCGCTTCGACCAATCAAAGTTCAATTTTCACCAAAAAATAACACGCTGTAACAAGAGCAAATCTTCGAAACGAACAACAAGCCGATAAAGAACTTCGTGACAGCAGGAATCCTGGAAAACATGCAAATAAAACCGCCTGACGGTCGGAAAACAAACTGCAGAGTCTATCAAAAGCGGAAACAGATTTCAAAGTGCGAAGACGATGCAAGGGCACTAGAAGAAAGGGGACTGGCACTGGAAAAACTTAGAGATTCGAGAAGAGCGGCCTAAAAACTGTAAGAATCCAGATCGAAATAAAACAGAGAAACAGAATAGCAGAATCATCAAGCAAGGATGAATCCAAATCTGAATCTTCCAAGAAACCTAAACAAGACTCCCAAGAATGGAGGAAGACAACTCAGAAGAAATAAACAGCGAAGAAGATTTACAGATAGGTATGAATGGCACAAAAGAAAGAGATTCAGAAACAGAAGAAATTAGGCCAAAAAAGAAGACAGAACCCAAAACCGAAAATCATGCACCTACACCAAACATCGAATCCACTCAATCCACAAGGAAACAAACAGAACCAACACCCATGGAAACTGAAACCAACGAAATGGAGGAAAGAATAACAATCGTAGAGCAATTCCAACTTAACTTGGGAATTTTTCTCTCCAAAAGCAAAGAGGAAAGTGATAGAAAAAACACATCTTGAAGGAAGCTGCAGGGGTCTCGCACATCTTTCACCTCATGGCAAGGGAAACAGCGAACCTAAAAGGCCAAAAGCAAAACATAAAGGTAAGCAATCACAACACAAGCATTGACGTAGCAAAGCAACAAAAGCATTAAATCCATAATTAAGGAAACAGTCAGTCTTGGAAGTTAAGGCGCACCCTTCAGGTCAAACCACAACCACAGGCCTTAACCCCCGAAACAAACACTGAATCCCCAAAAATACCAGCAACAGAAAACCCTCCTAAGGACTACTTGACAGCACTCAAAGCAAAGGGAACAAACCTAGTACAGGGCCCCACGCCCACTAAGAAATATCAAGTTCTAGTATTCCCCATGGAAGGTTCAAATGCCACCTCCTCAGAAGACACCAAAAAAAGGCACGTGCAAATTCCACAGTCCGCACTAAAAATAAAAGCAGATCGTTTTTTTTTCTGATTAGGAACAAAGGAATCCTAATAGAATCAGCAGGGCAATCGTTGCTAAACATATTCGGAAACCCACTCTTAACGGAAAAGAAATTGGAAGCCAGACTTCCCTCAGAGGTCTCAAAAACATCTCAAAAGAAGAAATCACGGAATAGATTCAAGAAAACTAACAGGGGACAGATGGTGGGGGGGGACAGCCCTTTTTTCTGTCCTCAGAAAAAGGGGTTTATCCCACAGACTTCTAGCAATTATCAAGAGCTACAAGTAGCAGGACGGTTACCTTCAGTTCTGGCCTCACCACTGTTAGGAAATTGTGCCCAAAGGGATGCCCCCAGGTGTCGGTCCCTGGGTCCGACCCAGGAACTCCCTTCTCGATGACTTCGAAAATATTCGACCCAACCCAGTTCAGATATAAAACCCATCTCAGCAACGCGATAACAGAAAGGATAACCAATATTTGGCAGGAAAGGTGGGACAATGTAGTGTATGGAAGAATCACTCATTCCTTCATACCCAGGGTTGACCAACCTCCACCTGCCAACAGGACCTTCAAAATGGCACAACTTCTAACAGGGCACGGAGAATTTGGTAGGCATCTCAAACGCCTAGGCAAAGTAGCAGACGGAATGTGCCCTACATGTGGGCTCTTGGATGAACCGATTCACAGGATCCTGGAGTGCGACCTCTGCAAGGACGAGCGGGCCGCGATAGATACCTTTCATGGTATCTATTTCCATGGTTTCATGGTAAGAGGGAATTGCCATCAGCCCAGCAAGAAAACAAAATTCTTCGAGAGTTTATAGAAGAGACGAATGCAAACGTGAAGACCCGCTAAATTAGTGACTAATGTGCTGGTAAAATCTACTAACAACTTGCAACATGACGGTTGTAAAACTAATGTAAAGCAGACTCTACGAGCCAAAAATGTGAATCAAGCCTTAAAAACGGTCCTACAACATAGATGTTAATAGAAGGCTAGATAACTAACTCGAGCGCAGAAGTGAAGCCTGTCATCTATTGTAAATGTATGCCAATTTGCCTTATCTACAAATGGCCGCCAGTTGACATTAGGGCTTTACTTCTGTTATATTGCATGTATTAGGAGTTGCGTATCTGATAATATCTAGCCTTTAGATAACTAACCCGTGTGTAAATGTGAAACCTGTCATACATCTGTCATATTAGTGAAATGTATTACTGATTTGCCTTTACTACAAATGGCCGCCAGGTTTCACTTCTATTACATTGCATGTATTGGGAGTTGCGTATCTAGCCTTCTATATTAACATCTATATCCTACAATCGGTCATAACCTCAAAAATTCCGAAAAGAATGTTACAATTAACAGCAAGGACCCTTCATCGCTCCTGTTGATAATAATGGTTTCAAGATAGTCACGCACAAGAAACCGAGAAAACAGAAGCCAGCATCGGTAGGTAAAAATACTGATGATTACGCCTCAATTTTTTTAGGTACCGCAGCTCCCAAACTATGGCTATTTGTATCCAATTACCATAAGAAAAGCTTCCTAGTTGGAATACCTAAGGTTTATAAAGAAAAAGTTTACGCTGATAACTTCTGGCCTGTAAGTGTTTGATACGCTCGGGTCAATTTTAGTATGGGTGGTAAATTCCTAGCACCCCAGCCCTGAAACTTCTTGTCAGAAAGAACCCAACGTGTGAAATGGCATAACCACGACTCCGAGGAACTCATATGCAGCAAAGGTGTACCACAAGGAAGCTTGCTGGGTCCATTGCTGTATTCAATATATACAGCCGATCTTCCATCTGTCCTTACACAGGACTGTAGTCCCCACATGTATGCCGACGATACATAGATATATGTAGCCGACCATCCTATAAACATCAACGAAGCCATTGGAATAACCCTTAACCGCAATCTGGATTTAAGAATCTTCTTCCTTCCGATGTTAGGTGGAATCTCGCAGTTGTGCTAGTATACTGTGTCACATAGATTACTGCATCACCGTTTACCATGGCTTACTCACCGAACAACTGAAGAACAGGTTACAAGTGATCCAAAATGCATGTTTTTGATTTGCTCATGACATAGACTCACTCACTCAGAAAGCACATTACACCGCACTACAAGACACGGGGAGTGCTAAAGATGATATTTGGCATTTGATTTGATATTTGGTGATATATTGCAGTGTTACGAGCCCTACAACACCATTAGCGGTTGTGAACAACTTGGGAAACCTTAAATCACTAATTAACATCAATCCGATACACTTCAAGGTACTTCGTAAAAACCTTAAAAAAAATCAAATTATTAAATTCAAACCCACGGGTAAAGTAAATACTGACAAATTAGCAAAATTACCTTCTTTGCATTAATGGGTAGTCGATCCAAATTAAGTTCAAATTCAATTCACATAAATGTGTTGTAGTCCGGAGGGATCCGTTTTACTTGTATCACTCGGGATTCTTATAATCTCGTTTGAACGATTTTTTTTTTGGTAGTACAGTAAAAGCCCTCGTATCCGAAAATTCTTAGAATTTATCGCGTCGAAACCGATTTCGGCTTCATGTTGTGGTATTTATTTCAATCAACCATCTATACGAACAGAAATGGGTCACGTTCATTTCGAATAAGAAGTCTTCGACTGTATTTTCATTTGCCTCTTTAAACTAATTGAACAAGGAAATCGGTGCCATCATTGGGATAACAAACGATAGAACTAAATCAACCCAAATATGGAATTCAACGAACGTTTACAAATACGAACCTAAAATGTAATAAGCAATAATTCCAAGTTTTTGGTTTTTTCAATGAAAAAAGACAATATAAGTACGGTTGACTTCAACAACCTAGTGTTCACCTTCAGCGTTGACTACGGCCTCCGGGAATATCAATTGACAAATCTGAATTACAGTTGACGACTACTGCATATCAGTTGACAAATCTGAATTACAGTTGACGACTACTGCATATCGGTTGACAAATCTGAATAACAGTGGATGTTTCCTGAACTTCGGGAGCCAATTATTGTTTCCTTCAAAAAATATGTAGTAGTTTTGATATTTTACTTTAATTGTAACATAAAATTTCATATCCAAATACAAAAGTAAAAAACGGAAATAAAACATTGTGGTAACATAAGTAATACAGCAATTAATTATATATAAATAGCCGAATAAGTTATGACGCATCAGATTTGGCATCTAAATGACTCAACGAATGGCTATTTAAATTTCCTCTACATAAAAATTTCTCCCCACAAATTTTACATATAAAATCGCCGCCCATGGGAGCTTTTTTATGAATTGTAAATGCTTTTTTCTGGGCAAATCTTTGATTACAAATTTTACACCAATAAGGTTTTCTGCCTTTTTCAGGTTTATCGTTTCGTAAATGATTATTGAAATGGGTATTATAATTTCCTTTACATGAGAAATTTTCCCTGCAAATTTTACATGTAAAAAATTTTTGACCCGGAGGAGTTTTCAAATGATTTGTTAGACGTATCTGTGCTGCAAATGTTTCCTGACAAAATTGACAAGAATAAGGTTTCTCGCCGCTATGAGTTCTCAAATGGATTTTTAAACCCGAATAACTCAATAATCTTTTTAGACAAATTAGACACTCGTAAAGTTTTCTGCTCGAATGTGATTTTATGTGACGTCTTAAATTTACATCATTTGCAAATTTTTTTAGACAAATATCACACTCGTGAAGTTTTCTGTATCCATGAGTAGTTACGTGAGTTCTTAAATTAGCCTTACGTGAAAATGTTAACGGGCAATTATAACATGCATAAGGTTTATAGCCCGTGTGAGTTCTTGCATGCATACTTAAGATTGCATTAGACGAAAATAGCTTCCCACAGACTTCACATGCGAAAGGTTTTTCCCCCGTATGAGTTCTTAAATGAACATTCAAACTAAATTTCCGGGCGAATTCCTTCCTGCAAATTTCACATGTAAACGGTTTTTCGCCCGTATGAGTTCTTACATGGCTATTAAAATTTCCTGTATGTGTAAACTGTTTCAGACACCATGGACACTCCAACGACTGCTTGCCGTCTAATACTCCACAATCGTCAGTCAGTTCACCTTCGAGATCTGAAAATTCTTCTTTAATGTCGATCGAGTGATGCAACTCTTCTAATTCTTCTGTTTTAATTTCCAGCTTAGTAGTTAAATTAACTGAAGTATTTTGTAATTCATCGGAAGTTGTCGTTTGATCCATATCTGCTGTAAACATTCACTTGTCGGATTTTCGCATTTAAATTATTCCTTTTTTAATACTAACCAATAGAAATCGCAGAATTGACCAAATATAATTATTATAATTAAATACAAAAGGAAGTAAACCTTATTAAAAACTAATAAAACCTTAACTTGGCCATATTACGCTTATAGGTTATGAAATGTCATTCATTTACAGCTCACCAGATGACTTTGCTTCTCTGGCAGTTTCATTGATGTAGTATACTAACAACTACTCTACGTAAAATAATGACTATTTACGGTTAATGACGTAATAGGGGTCAATGACGTTAATGGCCAAAATAAGATTAAAATTTGCAATCGCGTAGTTGAAATTGGGTATTTTCACATTTTTTAAAAAGTATGCAAGGAGAAACAAGAAGCTAGATAAAAAAACATTTTTGAGACCCTATATCCGAGTAATTTTAAAAATAAATTTAAATAAGAATATTTGTCGCGAAACGTGAATACTCGTATTACGCCCCATCTCGTTACGGCGGTAACAGCAAGCGAATAGAGCAGTTCCATTCCCCAATCCAAGATGGCCGCCAAACAGCTGATATAAAATTTAAATATACATCATGTCAACTTGTCAATGTTAAGTTAAAAAGATCAGTAAATAATTATTTATGAGAAAACGGCATGAGATAAGAAACTCCGAATTTTTGTACATATATAGGGGACTAAAAGGAAGATATTTTGAAAATTTCATCGGGATTGAAGCAGTCGCTTACGTCGCATTATTAATTGGCGCCCAACGTGGGGCTCAAAATTACAAATATCTCCTCCCGCTTACATCGCAATAAATTGGGTGAATATGCCTCGATGGGTAATATGCCTCACTTCGGTATTTCTCGTGCAGTTCTACGAAATGGCGCAAAAGTGAATGAAACTTGAACATGAACACTTGTAGTATTAAAACTAATGTTCCGGCATCAAACACAATTTATAACCTTACATTTTTCTTCAAAATAACCAGACAATATGTACGACAAGATTTCGTAGAATCGTTATAAATCTTGAAGTGCCGTATGGGGTAATATGTCTCATAATGTATTTGAGAAATATTAATAAATAATCGTTGTTCATTTAAACTACATGTTGCCATATTTCCCCTAGGTTGGGGGAATATGGCAATATGGGTACATTGACTAAAACTGTTATTTTACATTATTTCGATAGTAAATGATTTTCGGCAATATCTAAACTATAGTATGCAACCAACGTTAAGTCTGTGCAAGGCATAGAGACAAAGTTAGACGTGTTTAAAAAACAAGTTGCCATATTACCCCTATTTGCTCTAATTATTGTTTTTAATCCACTTCAACTTAACTTAAAAAAAATTTTATTTCAAATTTTCAAATATAAAACCAATTACAGTAAAAGCTCCAGTATTCGAAAATTCTTAGAATTTATCGCGTCAACCGAAAGATGCTTGCCAGATCAACGTGTAGGCAGACTTTGGTTTCATGTTGTGGTATTTATTTCATCCTTAGATTTCAACCAACCGAAACATTCGCTATCTGAACAGCTTTCAGATCCCGTGCACAGAGCCGGATCAAGCTATTTCAGCGCTGAGTGCAGATTAGGTAATTGGCGCCTTTATCAGCGCAGCGGCGGCTTGTCAGGGGAGGCATAGGCAAATTCTGAAGTATTAATTACACTAATAAAATTTTCAAAAAAGTAAAAACGTAAATTTTCGATTGTGAGAACTATGAAAAGATATGTAGATACTCCATCTACAACACTTATCCAAGATGTAACGCGGGACTACCGCAAAAGCAGAATCCTCAGCCTAGCACCTAAATATATGGAAATGATGTAGTCATCACATGGACCGCAAAGATTTACTGTATTACTGAGTATTGCCCTCGACGTGACTCACATGAATGGATTAACGAGATTCCGCTCCGATAACGGCCTCGATGGCAGGCACGAATGGTTGAAAAAGTGGAATAAACGATAAAGATGTTGAAAAATTTTCCGGTAAAGAATCAATCTTTTGGCATACAAACTAGTTTTTCGACGTCCCCTCTGTTTCTCGTGAAAATTTAATTGTTTTTTGTTTGGAACACGCCGAAAGGGCAAATTTCCGGATGGAATCTCGTTAATCCATTCATGCGCGTCCCTGTATTCGCAAAAATACGCAACCAAAAACCACATTCAGGGCTGTAGATTTTTGCCCGGGGCTGTTACCTATGATAATTTAGAGTTGACTCCGATTACACAGATTAAACCGTAGATGAACATGCGTCAAGAGATTAAGAAGCACTGAGGGGGTATACCCTATACAGGGTGACCGTTTTTCGAGCTCCTAAATTCATACCAAATGATTCCCAACCAAATGATCCGAGAACAAATTCTGAAATTTAAAAAAAATTTATTTCAAAATTAATTCAAAAATAATCATTATTCACTGTAAGGATGATTTGTTACAATTACTCCCCGATTTTATAAATGCTTTTTTATAAATTTTTTAATTTTTGTTAATAAATGATTAAATTATACTATTATAATACAACGAATACAACATAATGTACATAAATATCACTTGCCAGTTGGCTGTCAAATTTTAATTGCCATTTTTCTGTTCTTTATAGTAGTTACTCTATAATATCATTGTCCAAATCATTTTGGCCATTAACGTCATTGACCGGCCAAAGACGTAAATATTGCAATCTAATGAAAATATTTACATCATTGCCCACCGTTAACGGGCGTTGACGTCAAAGGCCGGTCAATGACGTTAATGGCCAGCGTAAGTAGGCATTGACGTCATTGCCCGGCCATTGACGTGAATGCCCAATTTACGTAATTGACAGTAACATATACACAAGTTTGCATTTTTTAAACCGGGGGGTCTGGGGGTGTGGAACACCCTCCAGTACACCTAAACAAAATTAGTCTCAGAATCTAGCTTCCTATAGATTTTTCCAAATGTCATTTGTAACCTAGATCCAGCAATGTCCAGTGGAATCGCAACTTTAAAACTGGAATCAAAATCTGTTTGCTATTTGTGTTTTTTAACACACTCACAGGTATACTGGAGGGTGTTCCACACCCCCGACCCCCCGGTTGTAAAACCCAAAAACTTGGATATGTTCAGTGTGATTGCTGTTAGTTTTTGCTGAATTAAACAGCAAAAATAAGTGAAAAAATTAAGCAAATAAACGGAAAATTCGATAATTTTTAATGATTTTTCTTACAATTTCAGGGGAAAAATCTTCTCCCAAATCAACTTTCTTGCTACAAATATTTACTTTTCATCTCCCTAGTTTACCAGAAGAAATGTAAAGGCTAAAATAATTGTTTAAAATAATAATAAAAAAGATAGGAGGGGGCATCCTCCGATAGCGGTGGATGATGGGGGGAAAAAAAGTTCATATTCGGATTCAGGAGGTTAATTTACATAAGAATCAAGGCTGGAAAAAAATTTGATTTGCAGACCTGTGTTATCATTAGGGGACGTCCATTAATTACGTGGACGTTTAGGGGTTGGAGGGGGTCAAGCCGAATCTCACCCAATCTCACTGGGGGAGTCTCGGTAAATATCACGTAGTTAAAAAAAAATCTTACATCTCACCAGAGCTAGAGGGGACCGAAAAATTGCCTCACGTAATTAATGGCCGGCCCCTACTTATTTTACTTTACCAATTAAATCAAAGAAAATATTAAGGCAGTAGTCTGCTTTAGAAGCCGAAAAAAAAACGATTTTTAAGAAATTTTTTTTTAAAGGGAAGGAAACGATTGGGGTAACGAAATTTTCAGACGATAGTGTATTATATTTAGGCTTTAAAAAACAATTTTCATTATTAAAAAATATTGAAATTTTTCAAAGTTGTAAGGATTTTTTTGGAGCGCCTGGAGTCTGCACATGTAAATCGGTGTCGGTGATGGAGGTCGTGCGATTCATCTGAAACAGTCGAACCAAATTTTTTTAAAATTTTTATAAGTTTTTTTTGCTATTGAACTAAAAAAATACCGAAGAAAGTATAAAATTCAAAATTTTTGCGAAGTTTGAAAAAAAAATTTTTTCTTCAAAAAAGTGAATTTTTTTTCAAACTTCGAAAAAATTTGGGACTTTTTAGTTCATATAGAAAAAAAACTTGTAAAAATTAAAGAAAATTTGGTTCGACTGTTTCAGATGAATCGCACGACCTCCATCATCGGCACCGATTTACAAGTGCAGACTCCAGGCGCTCCAGAAAAATCCTTACAACTTTGAAAAATTTCAATATTTTTTAATAATAAAAATTGTTTTTTAAAGCTTAAATATTATTATTATTTAATACTAAGAGAGTTGAGGATATATCCTATAAACTCTAACATAGCAAATTGTAACTAGATCACTGCAGTGCATTCGGCTGCACCAGGGCTAGAACCACGGTTTCACGCTCCCTAGTCTGACCTGTGTGCTTTACGCCACACTGCTTCTATATAATACACTATCTGCTGAAAAAACGCTTTTTTTTCGGCTTCTAAAGCAGACTACTGCCTTAAATCACAATTCGTGACTTCTCGTTTCGAGTTTTGTGAGTTATCGATTTGATATGGAGCCCGCCGTTCAGATATTCTTTTTAATCAAAATTTAATATTTTATAGAGAATTACATTAAAAACGCACAATTTTGGAGCCTTCTGAATTTTGGCGTTGAGTGCCAAAATTGCACCTATGGTTTATCCGACCCTGTCCGTTCATTTCGGATACGAGAGCTTTTACTGTATTACAATTTTATTTTAAAAGGTAACTGTTACCTTACAAGATAGCTTATAAAACATGCATTTTTAACAGGCTTGAAAATGTGTAAGCTTTAACAAGAAACATATCATCAAAATAAACATAAAAAACAAATAAAAAACAAATAAACATAAAAAATATATTGAATTTCGTAAAACAAACCCATTTAATTATATAATAAATTCATTTAATAGTTAATTAAAGCCGAATTTTACTTAAAAATAATCGTGTACGGCATTTTGTACGCCAGCATTTGTTCGATAAGCACTCAATGGACAGAATTTGTGCGACACGGAATTTTGTTCGACACAACATTTATGCGAATAGACATTTGTTCGACATGCATTTGTTCGACTCAACGATAACGTTCCTCTGATTGGTCGACTTTTAATCATATAATCCGGTGAAAAAGGTACAAGTACAGGGTGAACACACAGTTGGTTCTAAAATTTGGGCCGATAGATTTTTCATTAATTTTCATCATTTAAGCGCTATTTAGCCAACAACTGTTCTACACTCCACAAGAATGCACAGCTTTGCAATTTTTAAAATGCAATTATTTGTCATACAAATGCTGTCTTACAAAATTCCATGTCGAACAAATGTCTATTCGCAGAAATGTTGAGTCGAACAAATGCATGTCGATAAAAATTCCATGTCGAACAAATGCTGATTCGCATAAATGTTGTGTCGAATAAATGCATGTCGCACAAATGCTGTTGATTAAGTGCTTGTCAAACAAATGCTGGCGTACAAAATTCCTAGAATCAAAAATAATGATCCCATCTTTCTATATAGATCCGTAAATTTCGAGTTAGGTCGTGCTCAGGGATGTTTTTAATGTTTTAAAGATGTTTTACATTCGCAAGGTTTCCAGCCTGAGTGAGTTTGTAAATGAATTTTTAAAACTCTTTTAAGCGAACATTTATAACCGCAAATGTTACATTCATATGGTTTTTCGCCCGTATGAGTTAGTATATGGTTTTTAAGATTGTATTTTGTTGAACTTTTATAATCGCAAATGTTACATTCATACGGTTTCTCGCCCGTATGAACTAGTAAATGTCGCTTTAAATCTCTTTGTCGTAAAGATTTATAATGGCAAATGCTACATACATACGGTTTCTCGCCCGTATGAATGAGTAAATGTTCTTTTAAATGCCCTTTTCCTGAACTTTTATAGTCGCAAAACTTACAATCGTACGGTTTTACGCAAGCATGAGTTAGTAAATGCTTTTTTAAATTTCCTTTTTGTGAACATTTATAATCGCAAATGTTACACTCAAACGGTTTCTCGCGCGTATGAGTTAGTGCATGCCGTTTTAAACTTACTTTTAGTGAGCATTTAAAATCGCAAATGTTGCAATTGTACGGCTTCACGCCCGTATGAGTTAGTGAATGCCGTTTTAAATCTCTTAGCATAAAACATTTATAATCGCAAGTATTACATTGGTACGATTTCTCTCCCGTATGACCTAGTAAATGTTGCTTTAAATTTCCTCTTAGCGAACATTTATAATCGCAAATGTTGCATTCGTACGGTTTCACACCCGTATGAGCTAGTAAATGACGTTTTAAATGTGAATTTTGTGAACATTTATAATTGCAAATGCTACACCCGTACGGTTTTTCGCCCGTATGAGTTCGTAGATGGATATTCAAAGAATATTTTACGGAACATTTATAATTGCAGATATTGCACCGAAACAATTTTTTGCCGGTTTGAATTGTGGTGGGTTCTTCGGGAAAAATCTCTTCCTTAATGTCAATGGAATGATGTAAATCGTATACCTCTTCCTTCGTATCTTCAATTTTAATTTCTTTTCTTCTGTATTCAAATTCCTCTGCAAGTGTCTCCTGGTTAGCTTCATCTTTAATGTCAATGCAATGATGTAATTCTTCTAATTCTCCATCTTCCGATTTAATTTCTCTCTTCAGATTTTCCAATTCTTCTGAATATCCCACCTGCTCCATATCAATCCAAGTATTTTTACAGATTTATTGGTTGCCTCGATACTGGTTAAAATGGGTTCCTAGATGTTATTGTTGGTTAGGATTAGCGTTCATATCGTAGTGCATTAGAACATCTTACCACATATTTTACCAAGCCCTGTATTTATTTCTTAAATTGAATGCGAAGATCATCAAACAAGCCTCGGTAGAAAAAATATTTCAATATCTGTAATTTTCGTATGAGAAATTTATTGATTTACCTTCTGTTCAAGCAAAAATAGTTGTTGTACTTACCACCATATGATACTACGATAGCCATAACCTACTTTCGTACGACTGGATTTTTGCACGAATTTATTGGTTTGTCAATCTGCTTCTTTATACAAATATTGCCAATGTGGTTTATATGTTATTTCACTAATTATTATTATTGCGCTACCAAGCCGCTATCATCATTTCACGCTGTCAAGGCAAGAGAAATCTGACTTCCAGGAAGAGCGCAGGGTTGCCAACTGTCAAAAATTTATCTCCCTAAAGCTCAAATCAAAAACCCCCAGAATTACTGGGAAACCCCCTTAAAACAAAAATTAAAGTAATAATACTTAATAAATAACATTGTAATACTTTTTAATATTCTTTATATTTACAAATTATTTAATACTTCAAATATAATTTTGTTTTTGTTAAAGAATATGAATTGAAATGCTCATTACCTGTTTGGTCCACTGGAGTTGGGGGCGACTCTACACATCAGAGTCGCAACCACATGTGAATTTCTTTAAATTTAGGGTAGTTTATAGTAGTATTAAGTTTACAGTCATTAAGGGTCCTGTTCCGTTGTCTATTTTAGAGGTCTAAAAGTAATGGTTCTACGTTGTTATTAAATGACATAAACTATTTTTACTTATGCAAATTTACAGGAGAAGTTTTGATCTTTACCGGTATTGAGCCATTTTATCAATTTTGCCGCTACAAAAATAATTATTGAATCCAGAAGTTGCTAAATTTTAACACTTTACAATCCGCAATAAAAGCTTGCCAGAATTTTTTTTTGCAATTTTTTTTTAATAGCGGTGTAATGTAATGTCTTTAGAACACCGTAATATCGTGCAAAATTTGAATAGAAAAAAAAAGTTATAAGAAAAGTAATTATTGGCAATACATAGTTTTTACAAAATTTGAAGTGCATCTTTGGTTGCATATATTGAATAAAATTGAATACCCTCTTCCAGCAGACGAACCATATTTACTACCTATTAATGCAAAATTCATGTTGAATGTACACTGTGACGATTGGAAACCCTAAGTAGTCGATCAAACAAGTTCTTTAAATTTTGTTACCAAAATACTGCGAGTTTTTAGTTTGAAGATTGTATTTTGTGTAGCTACACCCCCATATGGTTCGCATAATTTGAACCGGACATTGAATCTAATGCAGGGCGGCAAAAGTTTTTTGTTCTAATCTAAGAGTAGTATACCTAGATTTGCTATAGTTACAGTTGGTTTGCTTTTCACTTCTTTGGCTTCTGGTATATTTGTGTTTGATAAATCAGTTCTTTTCAGAGCTTTAGTTTGTGATACCAAGTTCAAAAAAGTGTGCATAAAAAAGTGCATTTTTTGGGTTTTCTTAAATATTAATATTTTATTTATCTTTTTTTATTAATATTGTTTATTCATTAATAAACTTATAATTGTATTTAGAAAAATTTAGGCTTTAGAATGGGGCAACCTAACCATTTGAAAAATAGAAACCTTTCGCTTTCCATCCGAAGAAAAAGCATAAAAATAAGTTAAAGTTGTAAGTAGAAATGTAAAATAATTTATTTTAATTCAAATAATAGTATTTGATACGTTATTGTAGTGCACGACAATGTAAATTAAATGGAGTGAAGAAAAATCTTAATAATATCTGGTAAGCTCAATCTGATCTGATGAAGGGAAAACCCCAATCTACATCTCCTCGTGGTAAAGAATAGGCAACGTATACTATTTATACGGCTAACGAAGATGGGGACCGAGCGAACGCCGGGATAAGCGTTCAACTCCAACGTACGATGGAGCAGGGCTACGTTAAGTCCTAGGGATGAGAAATCGTCCCCAAAAGCGGATGAATCAAATAGTATGGTTAACGGCAGAGGATCGAACCATAGATGTTAATATAGAAGGCTAGATACGCAACTCCCAATACATGCAATGTAATAGAAGTGAAGCCTGGCGGCCATTTGTAGTAAAGGCAAATCAGTAATACAAATCACTAATATAACAGATGTATGACAGGTTTAACATTTACACATGAGTTAGTTATCTAAAAGCTAGATATTATCAGATACGCAACTCCTAATACATGCAATATAACAGAAGTAAAGCCCCAATGTCAACTGGCGGCCATTTGTAGATAAGGCAAATTGGCATACATTTACAATAGATGACAGGCTTCACTTCTGCGCTCGAGTTAGTTATCTAGCCTTCTATTAACATCTATGGATCGAACACGAAATGGGAAACCATTCGATTAATTTCCCATGAGCGCATAATATGGTGCAACCAAACTCTTTAAGAGTAAGGATCGAAGAGAGAAATATTTGTATCATTACTGTATATAAGACTGAATATATTTAAATGAAAATGTATACAAAATTTATTTAAAGACCCAACTTCTAACCTTACACATTATAAATAGCAGTATTTAATCTTTTAACGCTAATATACAGTGGCTCACAAAAATAAGTTTACACCCCTATATTAGCAATGTAAATTGTGCCTTTTGAAGTCATGTTTTCTCACACGCAAAAAAAAGATATTGTTATATTAACATTTTTCGTGTAGTAAAATAATTGTCGTCATATGAACAACAATTGCAGTTAAATTAAACGCACCTCTCAGGCTGTTTATACTAAATAAGCTGTAAAATGCACTTACGCATTGTTGTTAGATGCATATATAGTTAATTTTACAATTTTGTTGTACTATGTAGTATGTAACATAATATTGCAGCTCTGATGTTTTGCAATCTTGCAGTTTCTATAATTGAATCATGCTTTGACGAATATGCAGAATGTTTTATTTGTCCTTCATTTATGTTTGAACAACAGTAACCTAAGGTACTAGTATGTGAACTGCGAAGTAGCAAATAGTTTTAAAATGAAGTGCAAAAAAATTATGGTGACTACGTTTAAGACATTTTAACCGAATGGGACATGACTTATTAGTACCTAATAAATTCCTATAAAGGTAAGTACTCAAATTTTTAATGTAATGGTATACTATATTTTTATTTGAATTTATAACAACTGCAAATTAATAAAAACATAATTTTTTCAGCTGGATACAAATTTGCAACACAAATACAAAAAAAATAGCCAGTAAGTAATTTAATTTTTACTGAATAGTCAAAGATAGCAACTAAATTAGTTCGTTTTGCAAAATCGTTTAAAGACACAAACCTATTTAGCAATTGATGAAAACCAAAGATTATTAACGGTAAGTATTGCTTTTAGATATCATATAATCTCTTGTTTTATATAATCAATTTTGTAGGTAATATTGAAGTACTGATATTACCTACTATTACTTCTTGGAACTGCAACGGTAAAATCTAAAATATCTGGATGTCACTGAAGGCCCTCAAAAACTGAAGTTCAAAGTGGTTTTTCGCTTCAACGGAATTAATTTATTACCTTATTATAATTATAAAAATGTTTACATCAATTTAATTTAATAAATGTATTACAACTGCCATTTGTTGTCAAAGCCACATAATAATTCTGTGGTCGGCACTTAAAAGGTCATAAGTATACAATACTTATGATCTTTTAAGTACGCTGACCATAGAATTGTAGTAGTTCTAATTAATTTATAATGCAAATCTAGCAACACCAATGTTATGTAAAAATAGCAGCAAGTTTGTAGTACAATTAACTTTCGAGGTCGTGAACATTACTTAACAATGTTGTTCAAGTAACAAGAGCACCAAGAGTGAATTGTACTGAATTTTGCCAATATTTACTACACAGCAAACGTAAAGTTAACTACAGCTATAGTTGTTAAAACAACATCACCAATAGTACTATGTACTGAAGCACAAGTTATTGCAACAACAAAATATTAAGTACTTCGTATCACAATGTTGTTAAAATTTTACAACAATTGTAGTAAGCTATACTGCAGACATTTTACAACAATTGACGTGTAAATTTTACTTATGTTTGGTGTTGTCACTATATTTACAATTTATTGTAGTAGATTGCACTGCAATTGTAGTTACTTTAACAACTTTTTTTTTCCGTGCATATAAAAATCGCTTCTACAGCAAAACTTATTAAACATTTTTTGTTGAAAATTTCATTTTCTTCATTTTTGTTAATATACATTTTTCTATTTTGTCACACCGTTTCCGAGCTACAGTGACTTAAAACAACCTCGGTAAAAAATTTAATAAAACACCCATAAGAGCAATGTCAATTTTATTAAAATTTTCACAGAGGTTTTTTTAAGTTACTCTATTACGGAAACGGTGTGACAAAATAGAAAAATGTATATAAATAAAAATGAAGGCAATGAAATTTTCAACAAAAAATGTTTAATAAGTTTTGCTGTAGAAGCGATTAGAAGCGATTTTACCGAGGTTGTTTTAAGTCACTGTAGCTCGGAAACGGTGTGACAAAATAGAAAAATGTATATTAACAAAAATGAAGGCAATGAAATTTTCAACAAAAAATGTTTAATAAGTTTTGCTGTAGAAGCGATTTTTATATGAGAAAACATGTTTTCAAAAGGCACAATTTACATTGCTAATATAGGGGTGTAAACTTATTTTTGTGAGCCACTGTAATATATACTCTTCATGTCGAAATAATTTGAAATCATACTATTTGGACGAATAAAGATTTGATAGAAAATAATTTTGCGCGTTAAAGGGTTAAAGAAATTCCGAATCCTTTACTTTTTTTTATTTTCTTTTTTAAGTGCGAATTCCAAAATATGATTTTTCAAAATGAATTTTTATCGCAGTTTTACTATTCATTTTCATTGTTTGTGTTGCTACATTTCTCTGTTTTAATTTGCCGCTAATTATTCTGATATAAATATTACGGAGTTCTACATAATATGTATACCTACTAATGATGTGATATCATTCCGTCATAAAAAAAATACACAACACCGTCCAGTGTTAAATTTCAGCACTTTCTGTGACAATACCGGTCAAGATAATGCTTTTCCTACTAATTGAATTAATCTTAACCCATTATATCCCAAGGGTATTATTTAAACTCGATCATATGACGACAGTGGGACCTAATAGGTTAATTGCAGAAGATTGAAAAATAAGAGCTCTATGGTCAATATGTTTTGAGTCGTTTTTGAATTGACCATGAAGAATCACCTCAAACAACCGGATATTTGTACTTTTGAGTTTCTTGGTCAACATGGGTTTGAGTGACATGTGTCTGACTATGTTTTTACGCCCTAAACCAATAAATGCAGTTATTGCACTAATCGTAACCATTGAAAGTTAATAAATTATCTACGAAAAGATATGCATTTTTGGGCACGTATTTAAAAACTGGGGTCTTTTTTCATACTACGGTGATGTTGCTAAACGTATGTGCAAGTTAAATTTTAGGTCCGCCTATCGGAATAAGAAATTTTACCTCGTACCACACCGCTGCCCCGCAGGAGAAACTTTAAAGATTGTGAACAGGACCCTTAAGTAAAGACGTATTCAAATATTCAAGAAGCTAGTGCATCTACGTAATGTTAGTAGAGCCTAGAGCATAGTTTAATTTACATTTATATTTTCTTTTAATTAATAAACGTTTGTATTATATGTTCGTCTTCTTTTCTTCACAACTCCTGTTCACTGTTCAACAATTCACTGCAATCAACTTCAACAGAAAATAAACGCAAATAATTTTTTTAAATATTTTGTACGTGATGCAGACGATAAAATACACCACATATTTTATTTTATTTAAAAATAAAATTATGTGCAATATAGGGTTAAAAGCTAAAATTGCAAAAAAAAACTCATTAGATTTCTTTAATAAATACATTTTTATAACGAAAACACTTGAATCCTTCCCAAGCAGATGTTCGGCGGCCATTTTGGAGTGGGGGAGTGGAACTGCCCTATAGACTGGGAAAGTGTGACGTCAAAATGTGGCCGATCGAACAGCTGATGGGTTGAAACATCACCGGGTGCATGCGTTATTTTAAACTTTTTCGTGATTTTATAATGTTTTAATTCAAAAGTATGCCTTTATTGCATTTGCCCAGGTCGCCTACATAATTCTAGACGAGAAAAGTGCAGTTTTTGAAGCTATATGGTAACTAAACGCAAACAAAGTGAGGTTATCACCATGTTTCCACTATAGATGTTAATAGAAGGCTAGATAACTAACTCGAGCGCAGAAGTGTAGCCTGTCATCTATTGTAAATGTATGCCAATTTGCCTTATCTACAAATGGCCGCCAGTTGACATTGGGGCTTTACTTCTGTTATATTGCATGTATTAGGAGTTGCGTATCTGATAATATCTAGCCTTTAGATAACTAACCCGTGTGTAAATGTGAAACCTGTCATACATCTGTCATATTAGTGAAATGTATTACTGATTTGCCTTTACTACAAATGGCCTCCAGGCTTCACTTCTATTACATTGCATGTATTGGGAGTTGCGTATCTAGCCTTCTATATTAACATCTATGGTTTCCACCCATCAGCTGATTGATCGTGATGACACCACTTTCCTAGTCTATTCACTAAAACATTAAAACAATAGCAGTGAAAATGAAATAAATAGAAGGATACTAACAGCTAACAAGGCGTACTATGCAAATAAAGCACTTCCGCACCATCTTGGGCCTGAAAGTAGATGAATGTGGCAATCGCAGACCATGGAGAAGACATTGTAAAATTTGCCAAGTCGCAGAGAATCAGATGGTTGGGGCATATTATGCGCAGCAGAGAAGACTCAACACTAAAAAGTATAAAATCATGGAGACCCACTGGAGGCAGATGCAGAGGAAGGCCAAGAATAAGGTGGTGGGACCAACTAATGAATGATTCAAATGTTTTAGGCGAGAGAAACTGGAGAACTAAGGTTCAGGATAGGAGGAGCTGGAGAGAAATTGTGGAAAGTGCCATCTCACACCCAAAGTTGTAGCGGTACAAGAAAGCGATGAATTGATTTTGATGTTTTTGAAGTGTAAATATTGATTTTAGGAGAACTTTATGTTGAGTTATTTGAAATATGTAAAATGGAGCCTAATCCTCCCCGCGAGGCTAATCCTCCCCAGAAAACGGGAAGGCAATATTCTTTTAGAATGTAAAGCTTGATGAATGATGAATGAAAGCAGGCCCGTAGCCAGGGAGGGGCACCTGGGGGCACGTGCCCCCCCCAGAAATGTTCAAAAGCAAACAAAAATTTTGAAAATAAAATAGGTAAATAGATATATTTTTAAAGTGGGAGCAAAAAATTTTTTTTCCCGGAAAAATTCTCGAAAGAGGAACCCCCAAAAATTTTTTTTTATGAGTGCCCCCCCCCCCGAAATAAAATCCTGGCTACGGGCCTGAATGAAAGTCTATAACCAAATACATTAAACTAATAAATACGTACAACTTCGCCCAGGCCCGTAGCCAGGGGTAGGCCAGGAGGGGTAGGCCAGGGTAGCCAGAGGTAGGCTAGGAGAATTTGAGCCTGCCCTAGCCTTTTTTCTGTTATGATTTAAAACAAATATAATTTATATATTTTTTTTAAATAAAGAAAGCATAGTTCGACGTTCGACTTTCTGGATGTGAGTGATGAGCTTTTTTTTAGACATTTTTAGACAATTTTTTAGGGCATGAGACAATTTTCAGCCTACCTTAAGCCTGCCCTAATCTTGCAGCCTGGCTACGGCCCCGACTTCGCCAAATAGGGTACTTCCACTCCCCCACTCCAACATGGCTGCCGAACAGCAGCTTGGTGGTATGGTTGGTGGTATTCGCCATAAGATTTGTTAAGGATTCAAGTGTTTTTGTTATATAAATGTATTTTTTATAGAATTCTAACCAGTTCTTTTAGCATTTTTAGCTTTTATGACACGGTGCTGATTGTTTTATAATAAATTGGGCTACTAAAATCCACTATACTCGCAAATAATTGAATAATTTGTGCTGTGTCCAGCTGTAATAATTTCAAAGTATAATTACTAAACAACAAAGTGGATGAAGCAAGTCATTTTTAGACACAAATTTTTTAAATTTGTACTAAAAACTAAAAACATTAAATTACAAAAACTTTCTCTCAGTAATTAAAACTGCACTTTTAATTATTCTTAGCATTCTTTTTCTAAAGTTGCGATTTTAAAGCTCCTTTGAAAACGTCATTTACAACGGAAAATTGGAATTTTAATGAAAACAAATATACAGTCACTAGATACAAGAGAACGCGTCCGATCAAGACTTTGATGTGATCCTCCATGCGAAACTCACCTCAAACCGACTTCCAAGGTGAAACTACCGAACTATGTACTTCACCGCAACGACAGACAAGAAACATTTATGGGGGACAGCCATTTACATCAAAAAGAACATTGATCATAGTGAAGTCCTAACCACTGGAGTCCAACAAATTGAAGCCACGACCATAAGAATTCATGTTAACAAAGCCTTATCGAAAACTAATTTCCTACAGATCTCCGCCGCTTACAGCCCACCGCAAGCTGTTCTACCTCAAGATGATATCGTCCGACTTCTTCCCGGTGACAACCCTGCTATCGTTGCTGGCGATCTCAACGCTAAGCACCCCAACTGGAACACAAGAAGGAAAAACAACGCAGGCCGAACCCTAGCCAAATTATCAGATCAAAGTGATTTTGCAGTTCACGGTCCTACTGAACCAACACACAAAGGTAACGCTGGTCCCCATCAAGATGACGTACTCGATATAGTTTTAATGAAGGGAGTGAACGCTCCCCACCACTTACAAGTCAGCAGCCCAATGGATTCTGATCATCACCCCGTCCTCTTTCATGTCGGCGATATGGAACAAGTTGAAGAAGAGCCTCAAATAGCGGACAGAATCGCATGGCCCATGTTCCATGACAACTTCTTGCAGAACATGGGGAAGATTCCCATTATTGATTCGATAGAAGAATTGGACAACTACTTGGATGTTTTTGAAAACCAAATATTTTCATCGTTGAAAGCTGCAGACAACCCAACCAAGATTCACACCAAGCAAAGTCTACTCCCCCCCACATCTAGGAACAAATAAGGGAGATGAGGCGCGCTCGCCGTATCGCAAGAAGAACGTGGCACAGTACTGATTGATCTACGTAACGATAGTTGGAGAAGAAAAATCGAAAGCCTCACGTTTGAGGACAATACGATATGGAATATGGTGAAAGCACTCAGGTATAAAGGAAATACATTCCCCACGATTCATGGCGTTAACGGTTTGGCTCACTCGGATGAGGAGAAAGCAGAAGCCTTCGCTGATACGTTAGAAACCCAGTTCAGCCCAAACGAAGTAACCGACCCAGTTCATGTCGCCGAGATCAACCAACGAGTAAAAACGTTTCTATATTCCCCAGATTCATCTTTATCGTCAATCAAGCCCGCCTCCGTTGAAGAAGTTCGCGATGCCATCAAGATGTTGAAGAAGAAGAAAACCCCAGGTTCAGATCGTATCACAAACAATGTTCTGAAGAATCTTCCGAAGAAAGCCGTGACGCAGTGTTCAGGCTGAGGCACTTCCCAGCAAGATGGAAAATCGCCGATATCATTATGCTACATAAGCCAGGTAAAAGCAAGACATTTCCACAGAATTATCGTCCGATTTGCCTTCTCTCCGCAATTGGAAAGTTAATAGAAAGATTGATACTTAACCGCCTAAAAGCTGAAATTGGAGAACTTGGGGTTATCCCTAATGAACAGTTTGGATTCCGTTCCGGTTACTCTACTACGCTTCAGTTAGTGCGAATCGTCGAGCACATCACATTAGATTTTAACAAGAAACAATCAACAGGCGCCGTTTTTCTGGACGTCTCAAAAGCGTTTGACAAGGTTTGGCACGAAGGTCTAATCTACAAGATGATCCAGGTAAAGATTTCGCCTGCGCTGGTGAAGTTGATCGCATTCTACCTGGAGGACAGGAGATTTCAAGTTAAGCACGAAGATGTCCGTTCGACCGTTAGGAAGTTCCGTGCAGGGGTGCCCCAAGGTTCCCTCCTGTCTCCGACTCTGTTCAGCTTATACTCGTCCGATCTCCCATCGACAGCTGGTACGATTACTGCTCTATACGCAGATGACATCTCTAAATTGGCAAGTTCACTAAGCGTCTCCTTCGCCGCTAATCGCATGCAAGAGGCCCAGAACGCCCTGGAAACCTGGTATCGCACTTGGCGTATTGCGATCAACTAGGACAAGAGCGCGGCGATTATGTTTACGAAGTGTTCAACAGTTCCTCCAGATGTGTTTATGTTTGGCGAAAAGATTCCTTGGGTCCGTTCCGCCTCGGACTCGCTTTAGACAGGAAACTCTCTTGGGTCAAACACATAGATAAAGTAAATTCAAAGGCCCGTCAAGCCTTGAATCTCATCAATCCACTCGTCGGGAAACACAGCTCCATCCAACCAGAAATGAAGATTAGATTGTACAAAACCCAAATCAGACCGATCATCTCGTATGCATCCCCAGCTTGGGTTTTCGCTTCAGATCATCAAATGAATAGACTCCAAATAATCCAAAATATATGTTTAAGAAAAGCACACGTTGTCCTCTATCAACCAACAAGGTATCTCCATCAAGAAAGCAAGGTTGAATATCTCAGCGAGTTCATCAAAAAGCTGACTGAGAAACTTTATATAAGAAGCCAAGACGTAGATAACCCCCTGGTTTCCAACTTGGGGACGTACAACGCTCAAGACTTTCCAAGATTCAAGAGACCACTGAGTATTCTGGCTCCACCAGACGCATAAGTATCATAAATGTTATTAGCTTCTTCTAATCTTTCCCTATTTCAGTTCCCCAGCCAAGCATCTCCCCCCAGGTGTCAGGATTCTAAGTATTTTTTGTCTTCCTCATATTGCTAACAGTTTATTTTGCAGGAATCCAGGTGGTCCCGCCTTTAACCCGTCACTGGAGGGTCCTCCTGGCCCACATAGGTGCTTTTGTGTGGGATAAGTACTTGGTTGCTGCCTTATGCCCCGCTCGTCGTGATTGACCAACTCTCAAGTCTCGATTCCCTGCTCGTACCGTTCATCAAGACCACTTCAAGGTATCCCTGCAACCAGTTTTAGGTCTGTAAGTAGATACAAAACGGCTCGACTGACCGTCCCCTCTTCATCTCTGCTCACTGGTCTGTACTCGCTTTTCACCTCACTAACCTGTACTCACTCAATTACACCCAGTCACACTCGGACTGTACTCGACCACAAAACCTCATTTATTTACTTTTCAATTTGCTCTTTTTTTTATGTTCAACCAGATTGCTCTCCCTTCATTTAACACTGTCATTACTCTCAACTCTCCTCCTGCCTCTTACTTCTTCAAAAACTGCACTTTTCTCGTCTAGAATTATGTGGGCGACCTGGGCAAATGCAATAAAGGCATAATTTTGAATTAAAACATTGTAAAATCACAAAAATGTTTTTGCCCATCAGCTGTTAGATCGGCCACATTTTGACGTCACACTTTCCCAGTCTATAACCTTCTAAGAAACCAGCGCCGCCACTGGATTTATTTTGTTTCTACAACACTTCCGCTTCAACATATCATCAAATTCAAATCGTCGTTAAAATTTATAGATAAAGCTGATAGGTTAGTTTAACTTCATTAATTTCATGTATTAGCATTCTTCGTATTAATATAATGCGTTTTGCAGGATTTGTAAACTGACGTTCAATCTAACCTCACAATTTATTTAACAAATTCGTAAATTTCTGCTTCTAGTATGGATTGGAGACTTTAATCGATTTGAAGAAAGTAACAGTGGTTTTCGCGCTTCCTGTAGTCGATACAATAACGACAAAGTTACCTCAGATGAAATGGAAAACATGGATGTTAAATTTTAAGAATTGCACCTTCTATTGATATTAAAGAAGATAATCCGATGTTAGAATATCAACAGGATATTGTTATCTAGGTAAACTATACATTGTATTTAGTGTAAAATGCTCGTACTAAAGAAGATTGAGATTATTATGTTTAAAAATTCACACCACGTAATGCGGTTTAAATGTCGGGTGGTAAATATAATTCTTGACGAAGAGGTAACTAAGTACTCATCGGCCTGTACGATTTGACTTCTTCAGGTGGCTCTCTGGGTTTTAGAATTGAAATCATTTGAATTGAATCCATCCCACTCTTTTACGGAAATACTGGTGGCTTGCAGGTGTTCGTGTTGGTATTTGTTGACAAGGTTGTGCTTTATAGAGTCTTTAACGATTACAGTGGTACCCTCGTGGTCGTGGGCTGTTTCATCGGGATGTTGTATGTCATATATGGCATAATTTGGAATTTTTAGATGACTACGTTTAGTGAAGTGAGTCTCAGATATTAAGATTAAGTCTATTGTTTTCAGGAATAAATGCTTGTATGGCTTGGTCGTGTTGCGCTAGGCGGCTAGGCCATTAGCGTTCCAGTCGGCTATTTTAATTTGTTCTACCACTTTGTATTTGAGTCACAATTAATGTTAGGAGGTTTATCATTGCCCCCATTTGTTCCATTAGGTTCTTCATAATCTGCTTCTCTTGCATGTCGTTAGGCTATGATGGAATTACAATCTCTCGTTGACTACTATTTATGTTGGGGATTTGTGTTTCTTGAATTTGTTGTTGTTCTGGCACTTGTGTTGTGTTTGGAACGATGATCTGATGATAAGTTTCAGGTCCAGGCTGTGTTTCAGGCTGAACTTGTCTAGGTTTTGTATATGTTATGTTTGGGTTTCCTATTGGTTTTTGTCGCTGGGGAGGAAATTTTTTGTGTTGTTAACTATTTGTGCTGTGATTTCCCGCGCATTTGATGCAGCGTGGGCATCGATGGCAGAATATTTACAATTGACCGTATCTTTTGAACTTAGTGCATTGCGGTATTGCTGTTTTTGAACGAAGTGGTTCGATTTCTATTAAACGTAGAACATTGGGAGTTCGACCTTAGTAAGACTTTTTCAAATATTGCATACATTTGTGACTTTATGCCCATGTGTCTTGATTTCATTCCTTATTACTTTGGTATTGGTTATAAATGGGTTTTCTAGGCTTTTGGTAAAGGCCTCAGCCTTTTCCTCATTGCTGAGTGCCATTCCGTTCGTTCTATCAAGTGGGGGATGGTAATTGCCATGCTGAGGGAAGCTGGAATGCCAGATTCTCTAGCTTGTGCTAGAGTTGTCTGTTTTGTGTTCGTCTGCGTGCCAGATTTTTGGTTCTAATCAGAGCTTTGTTGTCGTTGGGGTTTATATAGTTATTTGTTAGGTTATATTTAAATTTTCAACTTTTTCCGGTTGCCACCATACATTTGATATAGAGAAATCTGGTGACTTATTTTAATTAAAATTTTTTATTAAGCGAAAATTATTTTACTTTCGTGTAATGTTTATCAACTTCAGATTTAAAATTAGATTATAGGTTTGTTCGTTGGACCGAAGCGGTTCGGAGCAGTAAAAGCGTTTGTTCGCAATCGATCACTTGCTCGGAAAGCGTTCGTTGGACAAGTGCAACTTGTTCGGAACTGTTTAGAGCAAGTTAAAACTGCTCGGTAGCAATATCAGGAGTAAGTTGATCCAAATTTCTTCTACCTTTTCTGGTAGAAAAATTTAAATTCAAACTGTTCCGAGCAGACAAATGCGTTCGTTGGGCGTTGCTCTGAGCAGCTGCACTAAACTGTTCAAGCTGCTCTAGTGATGTCATTAGAAGCTGTTCCGAGCAACTTGCTTGACATCCAACGAACAAACCTTATGTTGCATGTAATTTTTTAAAAAACTTTTCAAAAAAGTCCGAGCATTTTTAAAGTTGCCCCCCAAACAACTGACCCTGGCGACAATTGGTCTTCGGAACTATTGGCCTACGGGGCTATTGTTTCAGTTTAGTTTAGTATAGTATAGTTTCAGTGAATTGGTTTTTGGAATTGAAATGTATCTGCATAAAAAAATTTTTTATGATACATGAGCATTCCAATTTCAAAAACCAATTTACTAAAACTTGCTTTCCGAGACCTTTGTTGTGAGGTCAGTAATTGCAAAGATTAACTGTCCCGAAGGAAAATTGCCACCTGGCCAATAGTCACGATGGCCTATAATTCCGAAGGCCATTTGGTGCAAGGCAAATAGTCCCGAAGTAAGGTTACCATATTTTAAAATCATGAAATCGGGATACATAGGAGTGGATTTGGTTTAAGGGAGAGGGATAAAAATGAAAAAGTGCCGAAGGCGAAATTTTTTTATTTGTCAAATCAAAAATTCAAAATTTTCACAGGCGTCGAATTTTCAGGTTTTCAAATGGGCAGTTTTTTTCAATACCTATGTTCCCACATTTTGACGTTTCACTCCACTATTCTAATCAAAAAATTTTGTAACTAGACAAGTATAGTGACTCGAATAAGAACTCGGACACTTCTAAGTTACCGATGTAAATTGATCATTTTGAAGCCGCTTTTTTTCATATAAAAATCGATTTTACAGCAAAACTTTTTAGAGATTTTTTGTTGCAAATTTCATGACCTTCAATTTTGTTTATATACATTTTTTATTTTGTCGCACCCATTTTGACTGACAGCGACTTAACCCGTAAGTAGCGAGGTGGGGTGTGAGGGCTCCCAGTAGATTTTGAAATTTCCGTCAGTTAACGATATCGATAGGTGTAATCATGGTATCATCGGACTTCGTGTACCCCTCGGGCAATGTGTTTCACATCGTCTGAGTGTATTTATCTTTTTAAAACAAAATTGGGGCAAACCACCTCGTTTCTTGTACGACTAGAAAATCACCTCGCTACTTACGGGTTAAACAAAACTCTGTAAAATTAAAAAGATATTGTCATCTATATATTAAAATGGAAAAATGTATACGAACAAAATTGCAGACGATGAAATTTGCAACAACAAAATGTCTAAAAAGGTTTGCTGTAAAATTGATTTTTGTATGACAAAAATTGCTCTACATTGGTAACAGAAAATGTAGAAAATTTAAAAAAAATTTAGCGTGTGCGGGGGGTCTGGGAGGTGTGGAACAAAAAACAAACCGTGCACTGGGGGGTATTCCATACCCCCCCAGACCCCCCGGTTTGCCTACTTTTATCTGTCTACTACTGACGCGCATGAATAGATTAAAGAGATATACTGTGATGTAGATGTAGACAGATCAGGTGCGTCTGGTTGCGAGCTACGAACGTGGGCGAGCGCGAGTCACATAAAAGTGGTTGCATTTAATAAATTAATAATCAGTTTTTAGAAATTTTGAAAATCAGGACAGCAGTGTAAAAGAAAGGGCTGTCCCGACTAAATCGAGACGTCTGGTAACCTTACCCGAAAGGCAACTGTCTGGTCACCACAGAACTCATATACACATAGGTAGCCTGACGGTTTGAAAAAATTACAATTTATGTTTCAATGTGGTTATTTTATTTTAGGGGTAGAAAATCTTTGCAACAAACTTGAACACAATTAAGACATGGACATCAAGCTGGAAGACATCCATCATTCAATTGCAATCACAGCGACTCCTTCAATTAATTTAGAAATAGAATATGGTAAACATAATAAAATTAAAGAGGAGAAGGATGTGGATATCGAACTGGAATCCTTGCATCATTCCATCGACATTAAAGACGAGACTTTAGGGAGTGACTCCCAATTGGATCAAAACTGCCTATTCCAATTGCAACACGGAGCTCATGCAAAAACTTGTACGGGCGATAAGGATTGCAAAATTTGCAATTTTAAATATTCAGCAATGCAAGGTCATTTACGTACTCGTACCGGCGAGAAACAGTTTGAGTGCTCAGTTTGCGGTTACAAATGTTCACGAAAATCAATATTGCAAGTACATTTACGAACCCATACCGGCGAGAAACCGTTTGATTGCTCAGTTTGTGATTACAAGTGTTCACGTAAAGAAACAATGAAAACTCATTTTCGAACTCATACCGGCGAGAAACCGTTTGAGTGCACTGTTTGCGATTATAAAAGTAAACAAATGGGTGCTTTGCGAATACATTTACGAACTCATACCGGTGAGAAACCCTTTGAGTGCACAGTTTGCCATTATAAAAGTTCCCGTATGGAAACGATGAAATCGCACTTACGAACTCATACCGGCGAAAAACCGTTTCATTGCGCAATTTGTGATTACAAGTGTTCACGTAAAGAAACATTGCAAGTTCATTTACGAACTCATACCGGCTTGAAACCGTATGAGTGCACAGTTTGCAAATATAAATGTTCAAATAAAGGAAGTTTGCAAAAGCATTTACTAACACATACCGGCGAAAAACCGAACGAGTGCACAGTTTGCCATTATAAATGTATACGAAAAGGTGATTTGCGAATACATTTACGTACTCATACCGGCGAAAAACCGTACGAGTGTACAGTTTGCGATTATAAAAGTACACAAAAAGGTACTTTGCGAATACATATACGAACTCATACTGGTGAAAAACCGTTTGAGTGCGCAGTTTGCAATTACAAATGTTCACGTAAGGAAACATTGAAAACACACTTACGAACTCATACCGGCAAGAAACCATTTGAGTGCACAGTTTGCGATTATAAATGTACCCGAAAAAATACTTTGCGAATACATTCACGAACTCATAGCAGCTAGAGACATAAACCTATTAACGTAATGGGTTGTCATTATTCTTATGTATAGGGTGGTTATTGTTTTGCAAATGACGCTATATAGTTGTATGAAATTTCAATTTGAAATGTTATTTATTTATTGTAATTAGGATCACAACTCATGTAGTATTTAAAATCCATTTTAATTGAAATGCATGCAGGTATCATTATATTGAATCGTCCATGATTATAATTTCTTATTGAAACGTATGAATGTTTAATCTAGAAGAAAAACTATTCCCAGTTTAAATGTATGAACCTCGAAGAACATCTAGAAGAACTGCCCCCTCTCACCGGCAAGACCCAAAAAGGTTTCGGCCGCTTCGAAAAGTATTAAATTTAAAATTTTTTTTTTTTAAACATAAGATTGTAGAAATGTACGAAAGAACCTTCCCACGGCTAAAGCATCGAGAACCCCTACTTTATAGTTTAACGCTTGAACTAAAAAGACATAAATATAATTATCTAGACATTTTTTTTCAATTTTTGAACAGTTTTTTATTATTTATTATTGCCGAAGCAATGAAGTTGAGTATACAGCTGATGGGTGCTTGAGTTATTTCCTCAGTTGTCGGATATGGCCAACCGAGGTGTCGTAGCCTCAGCGAGACTATAACTGGACACACACAGCAAGTGGTGTGGAGTTTCTTCCTCCTCACCGCACTTCCTACATGTGGGGTCTTCTACAACCCCAATTATATTGAGGTGTCTGTTCAGACAGCAGTGTCCTGTAAGTAGACCTACTGTCTTCCTTAGCTGTGTTTTCTTTTACTACTGGAGGGCCCCGCAATGAACATCCGCGATTGCCTCAGTCCCGGAAGGCCTCTCCAGTACTCAAGATGTTGTTTCCTTAGTAGTTCCTTTATAATCGATTTTGCGGTCAGATATGCTATCCCGCAAGTTGGTTCTGGTCCTACTAGATGTCGTTTTGCTGCAACCTTAACAAGGGCATCTGCTTTTACGTTGTCTTTTATTCCTGAGTATCCCGGCACCCACCTCAGTGTTAAGTTGTTCTGTTGTGCAAGTGCTACTAGCACATCGAGGCAGTGACTAACGACCTTTGATTGTATTTCCACTCAAGGGCTTTTATAGCTGCCTGGCTGTCGGTCATGATACCGATTCGCTTATTTTCGTAAGCCCTCCTTGTCATTTCCTCTGCACAGGATGTTATAGCAGTTATTTCTGCCTGAAACACAGTAGCGTGGCAGCCCAGGTTAATGCTGAACGTATTTCCCGTTCTACGTCCACTAATCCCTGCTCCAGTACTAATTTCCGTTTTGGATCCATCTGTGTACTAGATGGCATCATATCGAGCCCCCCAGCTTCTGATTGGTGCCTTCCGCTCCCCTTTTAGGTATGAGAACCTTGAAAGGTTTTTTGAAGTTCCTTACAGTGCTGGTTCTGTCAGATTGCATGCATAGCATGTGTTGCTCTTAATAGAGTTGAAGATCATGGTGTGATAGCCCTCTCTGGGGATCACTCTTCCACGATCGTTAATGGTTAGCCTGGATGCTGCCAGTAGAACCTCCGTTTCCAACACCAGGTGTAGTGGAGGGAGCCCCAAGAGCGCCTCCATGGCTGCGATAGGCGTTGTCGCCATTGTCCCCGTAATCCCTAGACAAGCAAGCCTTTGCAACTTGTTTAGCATAGTAATACTACCCCTTTTCTTAGCTTGATGCCACCAGATAAGGGATGCATATGTTACAGTGGGTATCTCAACTTTGGTGTATAGCCAAAGAACCATTTTCGGTTTTAGTCCCCATGATTTTCCGATCATTCTCCTACAGGCCCACATTGCCCTAGTCGCTTTGATCGTTGTGTTTTTAACGTGTTGTGTGAAGGTCAGCTGGCTATCTAGAGTTAAACCCATATATTTGACCTCCCCTACTAGTAGTAGTATCTACTGTTGTGAAAGCTACCACAGCGGTCGTATCCGGATTTACCGACAATCCTTTTATGCACCATTTCTCGACGGTGTTTAGGGCCTGTTGCATCAATGAAGATACAACTCCCCCAAACTTCCCACCGATAAGGATTGTGATATCGTTCGCAAATCCTTGCGCATGTATGCCCATCTGTTCCATCTCCCACAGAAAGCCGTCAACGACCAGGCACCACAAGAGAGGAGAAGGAACTCCTCCCTGCGGGCACCCTCGCGCAGCCCAAATCTCCGCGGTCGATGTGCCCAGAGAGACATTGATTTTTCTACCTCTCAGAGTAGAGGCAATCCATCCCACAATGAGTGGATTTACCCCACCTCTTCGAAGTGCGTTCTCTATCGAGTTGAAGGACATGTTATCAAACGCCCCCTCTATATCAAGGAATGCGCCCAGGGCAATTTCTGGTCCCACGAGTCCTCTCTATCCTTAGAGTCAATTCGTGAATACTTAATTCAAGGGATTTTCCTGACTGATATGCATACTGTTGTCGATGCAGTGGCGATCTCACCAATACATCGTCCCTGATGTGTCTATCAATCAGCTTCTCAAGGGTTTTGAGAAGAAAAGATGTTAAACTGATTGGGCGGAAGGATTTTGCCTGGGCATATGTGGCACGCCCTGGCTTGGGTATGAATGAACCCTACCATGCGGCACATATTTTAGGGCAATAGTTGCCCTAAAAATGTTGCACAAGGGAGTGGATAACTCCATTATCCCTTGTTAAAGAAGAGCGGGAAAGATCCCGTCAGGACCCGAAGACTTCTATAGTTTGAAAGATTTCAATGCCCATCCAAGCCTTGTTTTGTTTACGAGTATCTTTGAAGCCTTCCATCCCACCCTTCCACCCGACCGAGGTTGGTTGTCTGGGTTCATCTGGACGGCTTCAGAGTTTTGCGTTGGTTTACATCCTGGGAAGTGTGTCTGGAGTAAGAGCTCCAGAGTTTCCTCCCCGTTGGATGTGAACCCTCCTTGTGGTTTTTGTAGGGAACCAACCTTACCATGGCTGTCCCTCATCAGCGCTCTTTGGAGTCTTGCACATTCTGGAGTTTTTTCGACCTCTTTACAGTACTTCCTCCACGAGTTTTCTTTTGCCTTTCTAATGGCATACATGTATTTCTGACGGGATTCTTTGTAAGATTCCCAGTCGCCAGTCCTTTTGGATTGGTTATAGTGTTTTTTATACATAATAGTATATAGTATAATCATTCATTTCTATTTTAATTTCTTTTATTATAATTCAGTTATTGAGTAGGTAACGAAATACTATCATAATTTTCTTATTTTTATAATTTTTGTAACTACTGTAGCCAACATAGCTATAATTAATTCTTATATTAATTTTTTTTATTTTTTTTATAATTTGTAATAAATACCCAGATTTATAAAGTTTAATAATTTTTATAATAAATCTGGACGAATTACATAAAATTTGAAAAATTTTACATATTTTTAACATTTTGTGCATATTTGAGTAAATAATGCATATTTATGCATATTTGGGACACTTTTGGTGTTATTTGAAGAATTTTAACAGAAAAAAATAAGAAATTATTAAATTTTGCTAAATTAAGCAATTATTTTATTTAATAATTAAAATACTTCAAAAAAACATCTAAAGTGGCCCAAATATGCATTATTTGCTCAAATATGCACCACATGTTGAAAATATGATAAATATGCATTTTGACAAGCAGTTTTTTGGATTCGTTTTTTCCTAATTTGTCGAGATTTCAAAAGCATAAAATCCTAGCTCTACCCAGTTGACATGGTTACGTCAGAATTCGTCAAAATCACGTTACTTGACGTGTTTTTGACGTCAAATCACGTGATTTTTACGTGATCTTACGTAACCGTGGTAACGGGGTACAGATGACAATTTTTTATTACTCACATTGTTGGGGTCGCAGAAAATAAGCACAAAAATTTTGGGGTCGCGTTGAAGAAAGGTTGAGAACCGCTGCTGTAGGTGACGCTCCTCTAGTAGCTTGGTGGGGTTGAAATCCGCGGAAGATACTTTAATGGATTTGAAGCAAGTAATAGTTATTTTCGAGCTTCCTGTAGTGGATCCAACAATAAAGACAAAGTTACTTTATTCAATTGATATTAAAGACGATAGTCCGATGTTAGAATATCAATAGGATAGTAGTATCGAGGTAAACAATAAATTTAATAATTTTCCTCATTGCTGATGGCCATTCCGTGTGGTCTATCAAGTGGAGGGTTGGTAGTTCTCTTGTTGCGGAGCGCCTTAACTAATTGCTCATCCGGAGGGAATCTGGAATGCCAGATTTTCTAGCTTGACTGTCTATAGCTAGATTGTTTGTGTTCGGTAATTTGGCGTTGCACTTCTGTTTTCAACGAGTTGTACACCGCCCTACCATTGGGATGACAGGTGTTTTGTGCTCGTCTTTCGTGCCAGATTTTTGGTTCGAATCAGGGCTTTTTAAAAAAAAATTTTAAAAACTGCTGTTTGAAGTTGAAATTTAGCTGAACGGATGATCTCATACGGACGTTTTCAGCACAAGTTCGTTCAAGCAAACGAACAGATCTCAAGAGAAATCTGGTAACTTATTTAAATTTAATTTTTTCTCTTATGATGAAAAATTATTATACTTTTTTTGTAATATTTATCATCTTCAGATTTAAAATTAGATTATGCTTGCATAACAGTTTTTTAAAAAAAGCTTCCAACAACTGACTCTGGCGGTAATTGGTCTTCGGGACTATTGTTTCAATATAGTTTAGTATAGTATAGTTTCAGTGAATTAGTTTTTGGAATTGAAATGCCTCTGCATAAAATTTTTTTAAATTTTTTACTAACCTTTATGACATACCGCAGCGGTCCATAAGATTACACGCGTTGGTAAATTGTACACACTAGTTGAAAGTTGATAAAAAAAATAATGTGTGAGCATTCCAATTTCAAAAACCAATTCACTAAAACTTGCTTTCCGAGACCTTTGTTGTGAGGTCAGTAATCGCATAGATCAACTGTCCCGATGGCCTATTGTTCCGAAAGCCAATTGTCGGGGGGGGGAAACTGTCTGGTCACCACGGAACTCATATAATACACATATTTAACTAAATACAATAATTGTATTACATGTTAGAAAAATTCATTTTTTTTTTTACTATTGAATTGAATACTGTTCGCGTTAATAATATTGTTCCAGGTTTGCCTGATAAGAATCCGAAATGCGAAACACCTAGGGCCTATGTGTAGCAAACTAATTCATGTATTTGCACATTTTATCGATAAAACAACAGTAAGATTTTTCAATTATTAATTTTTCTAATAAATAATACAATCATTGTATTTAGTAAAATATTTTCACTTATTAATAACTATACCAGCCTTACGGTTTGAAAAAATTACAATTTATGTATCAATGTAGTTATATTATTTTAGGGATAGAAAATCTTTGCAACAAAGTTGAACACAATTAAGACATGGACATCAAGCTGGAAGATATCCATCATTCAATTGCAACCACATCGACTGCATCAAATAGTTTAGAAATGGAATATGGTAAATATAATAAAATTAAAGAGGAGAAGGATGTGGTCGAACTGGAATCTTTGCATCATTCCATCGACATTAAAGACGAGCCTTCAGAGAGAAATTCCCAATTAGATCAAAATTGCCAATTCCAATTGCAACATGGAGCTCGTGCAAAAACTCATAAGGGTGGTAAGGCGTTTAATTGCAACATTTGCAACTTTAAATATACAACAGATTGTAATTTGCAAAGACATTTACGTACTCATACCGGTAAGAAACCGTACGAGTGTAAAGTTTGCCAATATAAATGTAGTCGAAAAGGTGATTTGTCTATCAATCAACTAACATTTATTAATTAAGTACGAGGCACGAGGATACCTTACATTTCCCGAATTACATATGGTTATAGATAATAGGGCTGGGTAGCCCTCTCTTCTATAGGTGATTTGGGAATACATTTACGAACACATACCGGCGAGAAACCGTTTGAGTGCTCAGTTTGCGATTATAAATGTGCACATAAAGGAAGTTTGAAAATACATTTACATACTCATACCGGCGAAAGACCAATCGAGTGCAAAGTTTGCGATTATAAATGTAGTCGAAAAGCTGATTTGCGAATATATTTACGTAGTCATACAGGCGAGAAACCGTACGAGTGTACAGTTTGCGAATATAAATGTAGTCGAAAAGGTGATTTGAATCAAATCAATCAAATCAAATAACATTTATTAATTAAGTACGAGGCACGAGGATACCTTACATTTCCCGAATTACATATGGTTATAGATAATAGGGCTGGGTAGCCCTCTCTTCTATATTTAAATTAGGTATGTGAAAATTTAGTGAAATAGAAATTGAGTAGAGTGCAGGATAAAAGTTTCAAAAACCTGCTTTGGTTGGCCAAATTAGAAAGTTGTCTCCAGTTAAATGTCGCGCGTAAGCGCGACTGCAAACCGTTCACGAATTGGCAGAACAACCCCGAAGAGATGCACTACCATATCGGTCGGAGCAATCGCTCCTGCTGCAACATTCAACCGGCCACCTACCTTCTAATTAGGCCAAGTAAATAAAAATAAAAGAAAAATTTATCACCGTAACACCTGCCTTACAACATTTGAAGAATGTTGTAATTTCAGTGTGACGCTGGCTTTAACCTTCATTAAACATAGGCGAGTTACAGAAAACTGCCGTAGTCGGTAAGTGAGTGACATTGTAAAAAGGGGGTGGAAAAGAACTTACGTTAAAAATGACAAAAACAAACAATACGTGGGGATTACAAACAAAGGAAAGAATAACATTACAATGGTAATACTAACAATTAATTTAAAATTTGTTTCATTGATCTCTTCACGGTTCCGAAAATCTCGTCGTCGTCGTTTGAAATCACTTCGGCTATAAGTGGATTCTGGTGAGTTGTCATTTGGTTGATGATCTTCCTGGTCTTCTCTTTGATGAACGTGTCGATGGTTTCGATTTCCAAGTCTGCGTGCATGAAATCGATGGTGGTATACCTGGGATACTGCCCGATGATCCTCAGGAATTTGTTTTGCATAGCTTGGACGGACTTCATCTTCGTCTTGCATGCGGTGGCCCAAATGGGGGCATTGTAGGTAAGTATCGACCTGGCACAAGCTTTGTACAAAGTGACTTTTTCTCTCTTCGGTGTTCTAGCATTTGGACCGATGAAGGGGTATAGTAATTGGATAACGAAGTTGCTTTTGTCCAATCGAGCCTGTATTTCTTGGCTGAATAGCAGCTTCGAGTCCAGTGTGGTGCCCAGGTATTTGACAGTGTTCTGCCACGGGATAGTGTCCTCGCCGACTTTTACTCCTGCGACGTCGGGAGGTTTACGTTTGAAGGTGAACCGAATTACTTCTGTCTTGGGTATATTGACTTTAAGTTTCCACGTCTTGAAAAATTCGAGAATTAATTTGACATGTTCTTCTAGGTACGTTACATATTTCCTGGTTGTCTTGGAATGGGCGAAAATGGCTGTGTCGTCTGCATAAACTCCGATACTGGTTTTGTGGTGTCGAGGAATATCGTTGATGAAGATGGAAAATAGAATCGGACCCAATAATGAGCCTTGCGGAACGCCGGCTGGAACGTTTACCATATCGGAGACGGCTTGGTTGACGATAACGAAGAATTGTCTATCCTCTAGATAGCTGACGATGATTTTGATTAAGTTGATAGGAGCTTTAACTAACTTGACTAACTTATAAATAAGTGCTTTGCGATTAACGACGTCGAAAGCTTTTTCCAAGTCCAATAACACCATGCCCGTGTCTTTATTTATGTGTCTTTGTTGCACGATCTTCTCCTTGATGCGCGCTACTTGATGCGTTGTGCAATGTCCGGCTCTGAAACCGAATTGTTCGTCGATGATAATTCCGTGTTCGGTTAGATGATTCTTGAGCTCTTCCAGTATGATTTTCTCTAGAACTTTACTGAGAGTTGCGAGCAGGCTAATGGGCCTGTAATTTGTGGCGACGTTTCTTGCCTTGTTGGGTTTTGGAAGCGCAATCACCTTGGCCAGTTTCCACTGGGTAGGGAAGTAGCAGTTCGAGAGGCATGCGCGAAATATGTAGTACAGGAGGCAAACTCCTTTTTTCGGAAGGTATTTTAGTTGTCTATTCGAGATGCCGTCCAGACCGGGAGCTTTTCTGTTTTTCAGCTTTCGAATGATATTGGCAATTTTAGTAGGATTCGTCTCGAGGGGACTTTCGTCGAGCTTATCCAGATTCAGGTGTAGGTTCTCGTAGGTTGCGTTCACTTCGTCGTCCATGGGAGAGACTTCGTTGATAGTTTTACTGTGGGCATCCAGAAAAACATTTGCGAACGCATCTGCCTTTTCTTTGTCGGTATATAAGTTGACATTGTTGCTAGTCTTGATTATCGGGATCTCGTCGTGTTTGTTCTTTAAACGTTTGTAGACCTGCCAAAGTGAGTTGTCCCGGAGCGTTAGACTTTCTGTCATCTTTCTCCAGTTTTCATTTCTTTTTTCTCGAAGCAGCTGCTGGATCTCTTCGGTGATGTGATTCTTGGCGATTCGGTGTGTTGGATCTCCCGTGCGGAGCCACTGCTTCTTTTCCCAGTTTCGAACAGTTTTCAACCTTTTGATTTCGGGATCCACTTTGTAAGTTTCTTTCACTTTCTTCTTTGTGGTTGCATCTTTAAAAGCAGATTGCAATACCACGGTGAACTTTTTAATGGCTTCGTCGATATCTGCATTGGTGACGATGTTGGTGTCGATTGCTAATCGCTCGTTGCAGAGTTGCTTGTATGTTTGCCAGTTGGTCGTACGAATGTCTCTTTCATTCAAGTCGCAGTTGAGAAAGAGGGTCATCACCACCGGATAGTGATTTGAAGAGAGGTCTTCCAGGACCGTTGGTGTGGTGTGGCTCCCGACACCTTGGAGGAGGAAGATGTCGAGTGTGGATGGTTGATATCGAGGCCCTTGATGATAAGTGTGTTCGGGTGGGTATACTATGACGAAGTTCTTCTCTGATGATAAGTCTCGCAGGATATTGCCAGAACTATTGTTTGTACTGCAATTCCAAGACGAGTGTTTTGCATTGAAGTCTCCTCCAATTACGATGTTGGGATATTGTCTCAGGAACAGGTCGAGTTCTTCCGCTAGGTGTTCGTGTGCCTGAGGTGGATTGTAGGCTGCACCGATATAGAGTGGCGGGCTGGTCTTGATCTTGTATACGATGATCTCTAAATTTCGGGAAATTTCGGGTTTCGCTGGTTCGTGAGGAATGCCTTTTTTGATAACGATGGCAACACCTCCACCGTGTGCTATTCTGTCCGATCTGTAGACTTGAAACTTCTTGAGTTTAAATTTGAGATCTGGCTTTAGCCAGGTTTCACTGATAAGTGCGACGTCTATGTTGTTTGATAAAAGGAAGTCCTCCAGTTCTTCCTTTTTGTTGACCACACTGGTAGCGTTCCAGTTAGCAATTTTTAGTTTGTCGATGGTTGACTTACCCATGAATTTTTCTAATGGCAGCAAAGGCCTCATTTGCCTCGTTGCAGGCCGACAGCATATCCATTGCATTTGTTGCATTGGCTAATTGATGTTTTAGCTTCCTTAGCATTTCGGTAAGCTTTTTGAAATCAAACATTTTGTTAATATCGTCCATTTCTTTCATGAACTCCTCGAAAGCTGTGTTTGCGGCTGGGGTGTTTCTTGGTACGTCTTTTGGTAGCTGTTGTCTTCTGGGTCCTGGTTTGGGCCATGGGTGACTGGTCTGTTGTGCAGGTGGTGTGGGGCGCGGGGGTTCCACGTGCAATTCCATTAATGGCTTTCTAGGGAGTTCGGGGTACTCTCTGGGATCGTGAATGTAGGCTCTCCTTGTTACGTTTTGTTGCCAATGCTTTCGGCTTTGTTGTACCTTCTTGGCGTTGGCCTTCTCTACTGCGACCGTGTATATTGGGCACTCGATCGAAGTGCCTCGATGGTTGCCATTACAATTACCACATTTTGGCTCGTTTTGTTGTTCCGTACATTCCCACGTGTTGTGGTTTTTGGTGCAGTGACCGCAGATTGTCTTCGCGTGGCAGTATCTGCTACCATGGCCGAATTCCAAGCAGTTTCCGCACTGCATAATATTCCTAGGTGCCCTGTATTTCTCCCAGTAGCAAGTGCTGTGTACAAGATGTCGAACTCTTCGTACATCTTGGAGTGTTGTACCGTTAACAAAAGATATTCTGTACTTTGGGTACAGAATCGGTGCGTCGTTTTTCGCCTTGTTGGCAAGCAGTCTGCAAGCTTCAGGTTTTAGGCCTTTGCTTTTGAGGTCCGCCAAGATCTCTTCGGGATCCAGTTCGTTGGTACCCTTTAACACGAAAGATGTTCGTTTAGTATCCTGGGTGCCGAAGGAATAGTATTCGATCTTATCCGAATCGAAGTGTTGGATTACTTTGTTGTAGTCTTCTATTGACTCCACCATAATTTTGGTCTGGTTACCCAGATTTTTTATAGAAAAATTGCTGCTGTTTATAATAGCTTTTATATCGGTGACGGTGTCCATGTAGTCCTTTGTTCCAATGAGTCCACGCTTCAAGATGATAGGGGTGGGCCTTATCTTCTTGGGTTGTGGTGCAGGTGGTACTTCGGATGTCGATGGGTGGTTAGCGGTCGTCTTCACGGCCTCCCTTCGAAGGCATTCAAAACGGTTTCTCATAGGCAGAATGAAATTCTCTGGTTTTCGAATCCTCCTGGTTGGAGGGCTGGTAACTTCCCTGTTCCTCTTGGAGGTCTGCGTTTCAAACGGTAATTCCGCGAAGTCCATTAAAAGCCCGGCGTCCTTCAAGGAGTGTTCGTGTTCCAATGAGTGGGCCATCTCGGCGATGGTTTCGTTAAGTATTAAGCAAGATTTTCTAATATGACCACGAGGGCCTTTACTTAAATTTCTCTTTAAGTAAGATCGTGAGTTCCCCTTAAAAAGGGGATTTTGTTTAGTTATTGCCGCAGGAGAAATCTCCAACGACGTATCTAAAAATGAACGAAGTTAATAAATTAGTAACAATTTACTTACACGTTTATTTCTGAGGTTATGTCCTGGAGTTCGATTTGTGAGTTTGAGGTTAAGTAGGTGTGGTTCGCTTGGTCTAAATGAAACATGGAAATTAGTTGAATTGCCACCAGAGAGAAAAGCCATCAAGTCTAAATGGGTATTTAAAACTAAGCGCGATAATGATGGAAGCGTTATTGATTATAAAGCAAGATTGGTAGCAAAAGGCTGTTCGCAGAAGTATGGAGTGGATTACAGCGAAACTTTCTCACCAGTAGTCAGGTATGCTTCTATTAGATTTTTAGTTGCATTGGCCGTCCAAAATGGTTTACAAGTCGATCAAATGGACGCTGTCACAGCATTTTTACAAGGTGATTTATCGGAAGAAATTTATCTTGAGCAACCAGAAGGTTTTAGCGATGGAAGTAATCGTGTATGCAAATTAAACCGTGCTATCTATGGGCTCAAACAATCGGGGAGACAGTGGAACCTGAAATTGGAATCTGCATTGAAATCATTTGGTTTAGAGAAGTCGAAAATGGATCCGTGCGTTTATTATACCAAAAAATTGGATCTGTTAGTTGCAATTTATGTGGACGACTTTCTAATTTTCTGGAAAGATGCCACTGTATTAATGGAATTGAAACAAGCATTAAGCTCAAAGTTCAAGATGAAAGATATGGGAATGGCAAAGAATTGTGTTGGAATTCGTATCACGCAACGTGAAGACGGCATTTATTTGGACCAAACGATCTATATAAAAGAAATATTGAAGCGTTTTGGTATGGAAGGATGTAAACCCGTATCTACCCCAAGCGACACCAATCAAAAATTGTCGATCAATATGATATCGGACGAGCCCACCGATCAAGTGCCTTATCAAGAAGCAGTTGGATGTTTACTTTACTTTAAGGTGATTTGGGAATACATTTAAGAACTCATACCGGCGAGAAACCGTTTGAGTGCTCAGTTTGCGATTATAAAAGTGCACAAAAAAGTGCTTTGCAATCAAATCAAATAACATTTATTAATTAAGTACGAGGCACGAGGATACCTTACATTTCCCGAATTACATATGGTTATAGATAATAGGGCTGGGTAGCCCTCTCTTCTATATTTAAATTAGGTATGTGAAAATTTAGTGAAATAGAAATTGAGTAGAGTGCAGGATAAAAGTTTCAAAAACCTGCTTTGGTTGGCCAAATTAGAAAGTTGTCTCCAGTTAAATGTCGCGCGTAAGCGCGACTGCAAACCGTTCGCGAATTGGCAGAACAACCCCGAAGAGATGCACTACCATATCGGTCGGAGCAATTGCTCCTGCTGCAACATTCAACCGGCCACCTACCTTCTAATTAGGCCAAGTAAATAAAAATAAAAGAAAAATTTATCACCGTAACACCTGCCTTACAACATTTGAAGAATGTTGTAATTTCAGTGTGACGCTGGCTTTAACCTTCATTAAACATAGGCGAGTTACAGAAAACTGCCGTAGTCGGTAAGTGAGTGACATTGTAAAAAGGGGGTGGAAAAGAACTTACGTTAAAAATGACAAAAACAAACAATACGTGGGGATTACAAACAAAGGAAAGAATAACATTACAATGGTAATACTAACAATTAATTTAAAATTTGTTTCATTGATCTCTTCACGGTTCCGAAAATCTCGTCGTCGTCGTTTGAAATCACTTCGGCTATAAGTGGATTCTGGTGAGTTGTCATTTGGTTGATGATCTTCCTGGTCTTCTCTTTGATGAACGTGTCGATGGTTTCGATTTCCAAGTCTGCGTGCATGAAATCGATGGTGGTATACCTGGGATACTGCCCGATGATCCTCAGGAATTTGTTTTGCATAGCTTGGACGGACTTCATCTTCGTCTTGCATGCGGTGGCCCAAATGGGGGCATTGTAGGTAAGTATCGACCTGGCACAAGCTTTGTACAAAGTGACTTTTTCTCTCTTCGGTGTTCTAGCATTTGGACCGATGAAGGGGTATAGTAATTGGATAACGAAGTTGCTTTTGTCCAATCGAGCCTGTATTTCTTGGCTGAATAGCAGCTTCGAGTCCAGTGTGGTGCCCGTGTTTACTGAGAGTTGCGAGCAGACTAATGGGCCTGTAATTTGTGGCGACGTTTCTTGCCTTGTTGGGTTTTGGAAGCGCAATCACCTTGGCCAGTTTCCACTGGGTAGGGAAGTAGCAGTTCGAGAGGCATGCGCGAAATATGTAGTACAGGAGGCAAACTCCTTTCCTCGGAAGGTATTTTAGTTGTCTATTCGAGATGCCGTCCAGACCGGGAGCTTTTCTGTTTTTCAGCTTTCGAATGATTTTGGCAATTTTAGTAGGATTCGTCTCGAGGGGACTTTCGTCGAGCTTATCCAGATTCAGGTGTAGGTTCTCGTAGGTTGCGTTCACTTCGTCGTCCATGGGAGAGACTTCGTTGATAGTTTTACTGTGGGCATCCAGAAAAACATTTGCGAACGCATCTGCCTTTTCTTTGTCGGTATATAAGTTGACATTGTTGCTAGTCTTGATTATCGGGATCTCGTCGTGTTTGTTCTTTAAACGTTTGTAGACCTGCCAAAGTGAGTTGTCCCGGAGCGTTAGACTTTCTGTCATCTTTCTCCAGTTTTCATTTCTTTCTTCTCGAAGCAGCTGCTGGATCTCTTCGGTGATGTGATTCTTGGCGATTCGGTGTGTTGGATCTCCCGTGCGGAGCCACTGCTTCTTTTCCCAGTTTCGAACAGTTTTCAACCTTTTGATTTCGGGATCCACTTTGTAAGTTTCTTTCACTTTCTTCTTTGTGGTTGCATCTTTAAAAGCAGATTGCAATACCACGGTGAACTTTTTAATGGCTTCGTCGATATCTGCATTGGTGACGATGTTGGTGTCGATTGCTAATCGCTCGTTGCAGAGTTGCTTGTATGTTTGCCAGTTGGTCGTACGAATGTCTCTTTCATTCAAGTCGCAGTTGAGAAAGAGGGTCATCACCACCGGATAGTGATTTGAAGAGAGGTCTTCCAGGACCGTTGGTGTGGTGTGGCTCCCGACACCTTGGAGGAGGAAGATGTCGAGTGTGGATGGTTGATATCGAGGCCCTTGATGATAAGTGTGTTCGGGTGGGTATACTATGACGAAGTTCTTCTCTAATGATAAGTCTCGCAGGATATTGCCAGAACTATTGTTTGTACTGCAATTCCAAGACGAGTGTTTTGCATTGAAGTCTCCTCCAATTACGATGTTGGGATATTGTCTCAGGAACAGGTCGAGTTCTTCCGCTAGGTGTTCGTGTGCCTGAGGTGGATTGTAGGCTGCACCGATATAGAGTGGCGGGCTGGTCTTGATCTTGTATACGATGATCTCTAAATTTCGGGAAATTTCGGGTTTCGCTGGTTCGTGAGGAATGCCTTTTTTGATAACGATGGCAACACCTCCACCGTGTGCTATTCTGTCCGATCTGTAGACGTGAAACTTCTTGAGTTTAAATTTGAGATCTGGCTTTAGCCAGGTTTCACTGATAAGTGCGACGTCTATGTTGTTTGATAAAAGGAAGTCCTCCAGTTCTTCCTTTTTGTTGACCACACTGGTAGCGTTCCAGTTAGCAATTTTTATTTTGTCGATGGTTGACTTACCCATGAATTTTTCTAATGGCAGCAAAGGCCTCATTTGCCTCGTTGCAGGCCGACAACATATCCATTGCATTTGTCGCATTGGCTAATTGATGTTTTAGCTTCCTTAACATTTCGGTAAGCTTTTTGAAATCGAACATTTTGTTAATGTCGTCCATCTCTTTCATAAACTCTTCGAAAGCTGAGTTTGCGGCTGGTGTGTTTCTTGGTGTGTGATTTGGTGGCTGTTGTCGCCTGGGACCTGGTTTGGGCCAAGGGTGATTGGTTTGTTGTGTAGAAGGAGTCGTGCGTGGCGGTTCCACATGTAATTCCATTAGTGGTTTTCTGGGTAGTTCGGGGTACTCTCTGGGATCATGAGTGTATACCCTCCTTGTTGAGTTTTGTTGCCAATGCTTTCGGCTTTGTTGCACCTTCTTAGCGTTGGCTTTTTCTACTGCAACTGTGTATAATGGGCACTCAGTCGATGTGCCTCGGTGGTTGCCATCACAATTACCACACTTTGGTTCGTTTGCCTGTTCCGTACAGTTCCACGTGTTGTGATTTTTGGTGCAGTGACCGCAGACTGCCTTCGCGTGGCAGTATCTGCTACCATGGCCAAATTCCAAGCAGTTTCCGCACTGCATGATATTCCTGGGAGCCCTGTATTTCTCCCAGTAGCAGGTGCTGTGTACTAGATGTCGAACTCTCCTTACATCTTGGAGAGTCGTACCATTTGCAAAAGATATTCTGTACTTTGGGTACAGAATTGGTGCGTTGTTTTTCGCCTTGTTGGCAAGCAGTCTACAAGCTTCCGGGTGTAGACCTTTGCTTTTTAGGTCCGCCAGGATCTCTTCGGGATCCAGCTCGTTGGTACCCTTTAGTACGAAAGAGGTACGTTTAGTGTCTGCGGTGCCGAACGAATAGTATTCGATCTTTTTCGTATCGAAGTGTTGTATTATCCGGTTGTAGTCCTCCATCGACTCCACCATGACTTTGGTCTGGTTACCCAGATTTTTTAAAGAAAAATTATTGCTGTGTATGGTTTCTTTTATGTCGGTCACAGTGTCCATGTAATCTTTCGTTCCGATTAGTCCACGCTTCAAGATGATAGGCGTGGGCCTTATCTTTTTAGGTAGTGGTGCAGGTGATTCTTTATCGGTCGGCTTCACGACCTCCCTTTGAAAACATTCAAAGCGGTTTCTAATAGGCAGAATGAAATTCTCCGGTTTTCGAATCCTCCTGGTAGGAGAGCTGGTAACTTCCCTGTTCCTCTTGGAAGTCTGTGTTTGAAACGGTAAATCCGCGAAGTCCATTAACAGTCCTGCATCCTTCAAGGAGTGTTCGTATTCCACTGAGTTGGCCATCTCGGCGATGGTTTTGTTAAGTAAAAAAGTGCTTTGAGAACACATTTACGAACTCATACCGGCGAAAAACCATTTGAGTGTACAGTTTGCGATTACAAATGTTCACAAAAAGCAAACTTACAAAGACATTTCCGTACTCACACCGGCGAATAACTGTTCGAGTATAACAAATAACACGTATAGTCCACTGCACTGAAAAAAATTGTTTATCATATTGATGAAAAATTCATCATTTTTACACCGATGTACAAAATTCATCATATTGATGAAGGATTGATAGTATTCATGAACAAAATCAATGTATTTATGGATTTCTTCATCAATATGATGAATTTTGATCATCGGTGTAAAAATGATGAATTTTTCATCAATATGATAAACCATTTTTTTCAGTGTGGAATTAGACGAAAACTTTCTGTCCCAACCCGCAATGTCGAGGAGGGTGGATATATGATGTAATATGTATATATTGTAATATTATTTTCGATGTAATCGTGGATGGAGTAATTTTAACACATTTATTTCGTTGTGGTTTTCCGTTTATTCTGAAACAAAGATTTTGTTTGTTTATTATTTCATTTATTGGTGTTTAAAAAAGATTGACTTTGTAACATAACACACTACATAACACAATTTGTAATTTTAAACAATTTAAGTGAGGTGCAAGTGTGAGCCCAATATTCGTGCGTTACCCTATACAATATTACAATATATGTATATTGTCGTGTTCCAAAATCATTATTATGATTTTTATAAAATTAGATTTTTCTTTGTAACCGAATTTTTTTTTTAATTTGAAAATAATTTTGAAATTACTGGTTTTCCCGCCAACGAGTTGTTGTGGCAGCAATGGGTAATGAAAACCAGGCTTTTGCCAAAAATGGCCGACTGAGGTGGTTGGGAGAGAGTTTGCTTCTATATTATTTTTGAGATTTAGTTAAAAATGTTTAAAATTTTGATAATAAAGTTGATTTTTTGAATGAGTAATTTTTGAATAATTATTTTTGGATTTAATTACCTCCGGTTTTAAAGAGTTTGAATTTGAAGAGAAGTGATAAGTTGGATTTGGATAATTTAATGTTTTGAAATTGGCGATGAATTTGGATGGAAATTTGGAAATTATATGGAATTATTTAAATTGGTAAAATTAAACTATTTGAACTATTTGATATTTTGTCGTGGGTTCAGGTGGGTCATTGTACGGAGCGAATGTAGATTGGGGGCTGCCATGTTTCATTTGGTGAATCAAGGCTTTCTAACTCGTTAATCCCTGTTTTATTGGGAACAAAACTTTTTAACAATCTCCATGGGGTGCGTTTGTACAGATCGGCCAGGTTCAGGGGTGGATCTTCTGCGAAGAAGGTTTCCACCTCCCGTCTCTCTGTACAATTCGCAATCCAATATGCGATGGATTGGTTTATCTAATATTTGGAATTCCGGACATAGTCCGTTCGGTGACTTTCCCAATCTCTTGAGGTGTCTGCCGAACTCGCCATGTCCTTGGATGTTAGTTTATATAAAAAGACATAATTTTCACTTAAAATGTCAATAATATTATACATATTACGTTTTTCTGCGCACTCTAGCGGCGGAACTAGGCGCTTTGGAAAAAAATAAGAAACTTAACCGATGGAAAATTTTCTGCTCTACAACTTTGTTATCTCCGATACTGCGGGTTGTGACAGAAAGTTTTCAAATCTTAAAGCAGCATATAACAACAAAAATAACAGTTTGAAAATGGTAAAATGTGGAAAATGGCTTTTTGATGTTTAAGTAAATATTCAAAATGGCTACCCTCAATTTCACCAATAATGAGGATCAAAAGCGGGAGAAAAGAAAAACACCAGAAGATAAAAGTGAGAGCATTTACTAAGACAACAGAATTACGAATTGCAGGCATCGACACACTGATCACCGAAGATGCCCTGCGGAGGCTCACAGTCGGCTTTAATCGGATGTGACGAGGAAGCAGCCAAGTAAATCTTGGCAAAAGAGACAAAACTCTTAATAGGAATAACCAACGGTTGCACCTGCAAATTGATCAGGTGCTACCGGGCCCGTGCTTAGGATTTCTTCATAGGGTGGGGGATGGGGTACACATTAGGTTTTTGCTTCTGACAAGAATGCAATGCTCCCGTAAACCATTTTGACTATTTTTGGGAAGATCTAATTAGTTTTTACTCCAAATTTTGAATTTCAGTTTTTTTCGGTTGTTGCACGAAGCCTATTGAAGATGAATAATCAGTGAATAAACCAGTGAATGTATATTATGGGACTCGAAGGATGTAATCAATGACTTATGGAAATCTGGTTTATTGGTCATTTTTCTTGGTGTTTGTAGGTTTTGTGCAGGTTGATTATAAATTATAGCATTTTAAGAGGATTTAAAATCAGTTGTCAATAATTATAAAGTGTAATTTGGTCAGTTGATCAAAACTGTAAAAGTTTACTCTATTGTATATAATTTGACTTTTGCTTTGCTTTGTTTGTTCATTTTCGCTTACTAGTGCTTATAATGTAAATATCTATCGCCCTTATCGTATTGCTGCTTTGAGTAGTTAGATAATGAACAACACTCCTAGAGATGCCTGTGTTCTCTGTGGGTTTGAGTGATCTAAATCAATATCTATATTGATTTGCTTCGGTCTGGGAGTCCCACATAAAACAAATCAATGCTCTCAAGTCATTCATACTCAATATTATGACTTGGAAATATCAACATAATGAATTCACAGTAGGTTTACTAATAAGCATAGCCATACTTCTTCGCAAAACCTTTGAGGGCGTTCTCTAATATTCACAGGATACATTTGAACTTACCGGGTTATCAAATATTCATAGCACAACACTATATTTTAAAAGCACCATCTGTGGGAGGGTAACAAAAGTGAGATTTAAGAAAAGAGGGGGATGGTAGGAAGTGTAGCGGCTTGAAAGTGGCCCTTAGCTTGTTAAACTTCGAAGTGTATATCCAAAGTTTGAACAAAATATCTGTAATTTCATATTTAAATTAATACAAATTGATACTGAATTTGAAACTACAGATCAGGTATTTCTATTAATATAAAATTTCAATTTTAAAAATGCCATCGAATTGTAGATAACATCTATAGAAGCTTGGAAGAGAAGAAATACTGCGGGGCGGTTTTTCTTGACATCAAACAGGCTTTCGATAAAGTATGGCATAAAGGTCTATTGTACAAAATTAAGAAGAATCTGCCATATCGTTATTATCATCTATTAAAATCTTACTTAGAAAATCGTTGGTTTCAAGTTCAACAAGATGAGGAGAGTAGTGTAGAATTACCGGAGCGGCCATCTTGAAATGTGCAAGGTCAGCCACAACCACTTTTCAAGGTCAGCCACGCCTCCGAGCAATTAACTCCTCCCACTATTCAAGGTCACACCGCTATTGATCGAAAGCCCCACCCAATATTCAAGGTCACACCGCTATTGGTCGAAAGCCCCACCCACTATTCAAGGTCACACCGCTATTGGTCGAAAGCCCCACCCACTATTCAAGGTCACACCGCTATTGGTCGAAAGCCCCACCCACTATTCAAGGTCACACCGCAATTGGTCGAAAGCCCCACCCACTATTCAAGGTTAAGAGCAACTACACCCAATTACCAAAGCCATACACATTTCAATGTGAAGCTTAAGGTTATTGATCACAATAATAATAATAATAATAAAAATATCAATTTGTTTTATTTCATTTTAAAATTAATATTCCAATTACAATTAAAATATACAGTTTTTATTTACATTTTACTTGAAATTAGTATTCCATTAAGTTCCATAAACTTAACATATATTTAGTGGTTAATAAAAATAATTACCACCGCAATTATCAAATTAAATTTTATTATCTTCTAAATCTAAGATATTCAACACAATAATATATCATTAAAAACCCCCACTCCAAGATTCATAGTCATTATTTTCTTCTAACGGAAGAATTTTTTCTTCTTGTGGTAGTTGTATTATAATTGTTTCACTCCAAATTTTGAAATTATAAACTTCAAATTTTACAAATTCTTTTCGTCCTATTGGACAAGTGTTGCTTATATTTGACCAAATTACAATGCATGCTTTACAAAACGAGTGACCACAATTAAGCACCCCTAGGCTATCACTTAACTCGAATAAGCAAATTACACACACCATGTTTGTTGAAGTAATATATAAAATTTGAAGTAGATATAGTATATATATATTCTTGAAAGGCGGATATCAAGTTTATTAAATTAAAAGTATTTTGAATTTTTTATTCAATTAATATATGCATTAATTATAAGTTCCATATATAGACTGCAATTATTTCAAGTATAACCACATTAATAATAAAAATATCGATATGCATATAGACTGCAATTATTTCAAGTATAATCACAATAAAAATAATTACTAGTTAATACATTGTATTACTACATTGTATATTAAAATATATGCAGTTGTTTATGGAACCAATTTAAAAATGCAGTTTTTTACAAACATTTATTTTAAATTAGTATTGCAATTTAGGTAACCTCGAGTAACCTTAAATTATCTTAATTGCAATTACAATTTTTATAGACATATTGGAAAGAATTGTAATTTTTGTAGGTGAAAATGTTGACACTTATTTATGAAGCACCTTATACATTGCTCGTTTCAATTTGTTCGATTGTCATCGACCGCTCTCGTGACCGGCAGAGCCTTGTGCTCGCAAAGTCAGTTATTACTTGACACTCGAGTAATGAGTTGCTATACGTGCGTCTCGCGGCAGATCTGATCTTGGCTGCGAGACGGTAGCGACATCTATACTGCGGTGATGAAAACCGATCTTAGCCGTTGACGTTTAGAAATGAGGTTAGAGTTTCGTGTTTACATTACCGTTGTAACGGTTGTATCTTTAATTTTAAAAAGTGACAATTGTCAAATCGGAAGAAAAATACTTTTTATAGTAAAAATAAATTTATTCAAATATAAAACAAATTACGAAGTGTATATTTGGTCAAACCTATAGAGTTAATGTTTTCAGTAACATCGGTTTTATTTAAAAGGCCATCCATTATATTCTTTTCTTCAACAATTGTTGGTTTATTAAATTTTGTTACTTCTTTAATTTTCTTCTTTTTAGAAGAAACCAGACGCGCCTGTTTTTCTATATTTTCATTTGCGTTAATTTTTTTGCGTTATTCAATGAAATGATATTTGATTTATTCATTGTATTCATAATTTTATCAAAATTATTATTAAATTATTTATCAAAAGTGATTAAAAAATCACTGTATATTATACCTTTATTATACTAACCCCTGAATTCATAAAAAAATTTGAGATTCTAACCTCATTTCTAAACGTCACCGGCTAAGATTGGTTTACTTCGTCACCGCAGTATAGATGTCGCTACCATCTCGCAGCCAAGATCAGATCTGCCGCGAGACGCTCGTGTTGCTATGCTCCAGAGAACTCCCGCCAAAGAAGAAACTTGTTATTAAAATAAACATAATTTTACAAAACGTTGTTTTAGTTTCAACAAGCAGGTCAGCTCAAAAATAGGCAGTGTTTATTGCGATTCCGTTGCCGGTAGCAAAACTGCACGTGCCGTCAACAAGGTGGATGCGAAGATACCAAATCTTCCATTTAACCAACTCAAATACAGTCCACTCACACGATTCAATTCATGGTCCTTCGAGCGTGGATAAAAATCAGCATTCCGAGGAAGTTATTAATTGCTAATTAATAATGAAGAACTGTTCTTTAAAATTGTTAAATTAGCTTCAAAGAGGAGTAATTTATGATTTTATCGAGCAAAGGTAATAAACAAGTGCTATTGTTTATTACAAGCAAAAGTTGCAGCGTTTCAACTATATTCGCAAAAGGGCACCGTCAAGGCCAGACAAGTAGAACCCTGCAACGAGATAAGAAGCGCGTGTACAGCTTACCAACGAGAAAGAGTAAGACAACAACTATTCCTTATCCCTTTCTTTTTAGCATTTTTTGTACGATAAGCTTCAGAGTTCCATTTCAAATAATTTTAAGGTTGATTATTACCCACACAAAATAACAATTTTTCTTAAATATTCAATTGCATTTAAATTATTTCATAAAAAATGAGTAATTTAACACGAGACAGGGGTACTGTCAAAGCTAAATTAACTAGATTTCAAACATTTGTAAACCAAGTAGAAAATGCATTTGAAAGAAAAGAAGTCATTCAAGAAAAAACGGTGAATGAACTGCAAACAAGATTAAATGTCATTTCTACAATCATGGTAGAATACATTGATATTTATAATCAAATAATATTAACATCTGAAAATGACGAAGCAAATGAAGCACATTTACTTGAGTTCGAAAACACATTTTATAAAGAATTGGCTACAGCGGAGTTTTTAATTAGTAAATTAAAGCCAGTAGTTGCTTCGGAAAGGCCAGTGTCGCCGAATGGAAGTGGCCATTCGGTGAGCTCTTATACAAATTTGCACAGGGTAAATTTGCCAAAAATAAATCTTGTTAGGTTTAGCGGCCAAGCGGATTCTTGGCTCGAATTTAAATCAATATTTCAAAATTTAATTCATGAGAACGCAGATTTGAGTGACATAACTAAGCTTCACTATTTAAAATCATCTCTTCTTGGTGAACCTGCAGATGTAATAAAATCACTCGATTTTTCTGCCGATAGTTACGAGATTGCTTGGACAACCCTATTAAATCGGTATGACCAGCCCAAGTTAATTATCAAAAACAATTTAACTGCTATACTAGGGTTAAAATCAATGAAACAGGAGTCTTCTAAGGATCTTAGAAAGATGACTGATGCGATAGCTAAACACGTTAGTTCATTGCTTACGCTAGCAACTGCCGAGGAACTGTTTGAAACAGTTATTGTTTATTTAGTTTCAAGTAAATTAGACAATGACACCCACAGAGAATGGGAAAAGGCTCTAAACGCGGATGAGGCAATCCTGCCTACGTTAAAAGAATTCAAGGGTTTTTTGATCAATCATTCTAATTTTCTAGAAAACGTTGAGAAACGGAACGCGAGGGTACACCCCGAGAAACCAAAGTTTATGTCCAAGTCATTTGTTGTTAACAATGCAAACTGTGCATATTGCAAAGGTGATCATTTCATAAGCTCATGTCAAGAATTTACAAAATTGACACCACAGGCTCGTGCGAGCAAGGTACAATTACTCAAATTATGCTTTAATTGTCTCTCGAACAGTCATTTCTTGACCAAATGTCATTCAAAGTACACGTGTAGGACCTGCAAGGCGAAGCATCACTCGCTGCTGCACGTTGAGGCAAAGATCGCAGCTCTTGTCCAACCAGAGGTGAAGGACTCATCAGAGGATGAAGTCGTTCAACCTACGCTGAGTATTTCGGCCTTCTGCTCTAACTCACAACAAGTTCTACTACCTACGGCTTCAGCCAAGGTGCGTGACTCCGCAGGTATTTTTCAAACCGTACGCATCCTGCTAGACTCGGGTTCCCAGTCTAATTTTATAAGTTCAAATTGTGCGAAAGGGTTAAAATTGCCTTTACAAAAGGCAAACATTACTGTCTGTGGAATAAATGAATCAAACACTTCAGTCAATTCTAAATGCAATTTAGAAATCCATGCGCACAACTCGTTATTTAAAATTAACATTACATGTCTGGTAATCGAGCGCATTACTGGCAGCGTGCCAAGCTTCAATGTCAAACAAGACAATTTTAATATACCGAAGGATATCGAACTGTCAGATCCTTCATTTAACAAACCTGGCGAAATAAACGTTCTTATAGGTTCACCCGTATTCTTTCAACTTCTCTGCATTGGGCAGAAGCGGTTAGGTCCCAATCTGCCAATGTTACAGAAAACCCATCTTGGTTGGGTCGTGGCCGGTCCAACAACAACTGCGTTATCAACGCAAGTAAGATGTCATCTCACTACTTCAGTTGACATTCAAGATCAACTAACGAAGTTTTGGGAAATGGATAATTATCCATCAGAAAAGGTATTTTCAGTAGAGGAAAATGCCTGCGAGGCACACTTTGTTAAGCACACTGCGAGGAATGATGAGGGAAGATTCGTTGTTTCAATTCCCTTCAAAACATCACCTACGGTATTAGGGGACTCAGAGTTTGTAGCGAAGAAAAGATTTCTTGCATTGGAAAGGCGTCTTCAGGCCAATCCAAAACTACAGACTAGATATCTCTCGTTCATGCAGGAATACCGAGACTTGAACCACATGACATTGGTTAAGCCCAATTCTGAAATTTCGTACTACTTACCACACCATGGTGTACTCAAAGAGGACAGCCTCACAACCAAGCTGCGGGTTGTATTCAACGGGTCATCAGCGACCACGACAGGGCATTCCTTAAATAGTATACAAATGATTGGCCCGACCATGCAACAAGATCTATTTACTATCTTGTTAAAATTCAGACAGCATCTCTATGCACTAGCAGCTGACATAGAAAAGATGTACCGCCAGGTGCAAATTGACCCTGGTCAAAGGCACTTACAACGCATTCTTTGGCGTTTTTCTCCAGAAGAGCCAATAGAGACCTACGATTTGAACACCGTAACCTACGGCACCGCCTCAGCTTCGTATTTAGCGATACGTTCTCTATTTCAATTGGGTATCAATTGTGAGAAAACGTCTCCGATTATTTCTAAAATAATCAAATACGACTTCTATGTTGACGACTTATTATCTGGGGCAGACAGCGTGGATGAAGCTCGTCTCATCTGCTCAGAACTCATAAGTGTGCTCAATTCTGGCTGTTTTAATTTGAGAAAATGGATCTCGAACGATCCAAGAGTATTGGAAAACGTTCCAAAGGCGGACATTCATCCGGGCATCCTCAACTTTGGTGACCAAGAGCATGCCAAGACTTTAGGTCTCATATGGATCTATCAAACTGATCATTTTATGTTCAATATTGCCGAACTGTCAAGCGACAGAATAACAAAGCGAACGATGCTATCCGAGATTTCTCAAATCTTTGATCCCCTTGGGTTGTTATCACCGTGTACCTTTACAGCAAAGGTTTTTATGCAGAGCTTTTGGCTCGAAAAGTTAGATTGGGACGATTCGGTCCCCAAAGAACTTGAAAAAAAATGGATCTCATATCGCAATGATCTGATAACATTAAACGATCTAAAAATACCACGTCATGTCACTTGCGTGGACCCGGTTGAAATTCAAATACACGGATTTTGTGATGCATCGCAAGTCGGTTATGGCGCTTGTGTGTATTTTAGAGTTACCGACTCCAATCATGTAGTGCGCATCAATCTACTTTGTTCAAAATCAAGGGTTGCGCCTTTAAAACCAACTACCATACCGAGACTCGAGCTCAGCGGAGCTGTTCTTTTGAGCAAGCTTGTAAAACAAGTTAAAAAGTCTTTAAAATTTAATGTCGCCAAATATGTTTTCTGGACAGATTCGACAATTGTTTTAGGATGGCTAAAAACCACTCCCAATTTGTTAAAGACGTTCGTTTGCAATCGGGTTGCAGATATACAGGAACACTCTTCCTATGCCGATTGGAGGCATGTCAGCACCAAATTTAACCCTGCTGACCTTTTGTCAAGAGGAGTAACGCCTCAAGTTTTAAAAACCGCGACTTTGTGGTGGAACGGTCCGCCATGGCTACTTGAAGAAGAAGCTTCTTGGCCAAACTCAAGGTTTCCAACCATCGTATTACCTGAGTTTAAAAACGAGACTCAAGCGCTTATTGTTAATGAAGGAATTTCTTTTCCTTTCGAGGATTATTCTAATGCATCTCGGCTTGAGAGAATAATCGCGTATTGCTTACGCTTTCGATCAAACTGCTTTCTTCATAAGAAGGAACGTAAGACAGGGCCGTTAAGTCCTGATGAACTCGCCAAATCAATGAAAACTTTAATAAAGTTGTCTCAATTGGATTCGTTTAAAGAAGAGCATAAACAATTGTCAAAGGGCAATTCTTTAAAGGACTCTTCGCCACTACTTGCTTTCAATCCTTTTCTGGATAATGACAATTTGATACGTGTAGGCGGAAGGTTACGTAATACTGAATATTCATTCAATAAAAAACACCCCTTTCTTCTCTCAGGAAAGCATTTTTTCGCGAAACTTATTGTCAGGCGCGAACACTTAAGATTGTTGCACGCCGGACCCCAACTTCTTTTATGCTCCTTAAGAGATAAATTTTGGATTACCTCCGGTAGAAATTCAACAAAGAAAATTGTGCATGAGTGTGTACGATGCTTTAGAGCATTGCCGTCTGTTACACGACCCATTATGGGTAACTTACCAAGCGAGAGAGCCACACCCTCTCACCCTTTTCATATTACGGGTATTGATTATGCTGGTCCAATACCGTACAAGCTAACTAATGGACGTGGATCTAGACTAGGTAAAGCTTGTTATTACAAAAAGGCATCTGATATTTCAAAATAAAGTTCGCACCAGAAAATTGGCGAAATGCCTTTCCGGACTAGCTCATGCGTTCTTCTCTCAGGGCGGATCGACGTTCGACGATACCTTTGCGAAATTATATCAACATCCATCCGTGGGTAACGAAATAACAAACTTATAACTTCTGTAAAAGAACAATGAAAAGACAAGAAATGCAGTTAATTTAAATATAATGAGTTCTTCTTGTTACAAATGTACATATTACAGTTAATACAAAAACAGCATTAAAAAGAATAGTTTGAATGATCATTCGTCGATAATTGATTCTGGCCAGTGTACCCAATTATAATTATATACAGAAATTTAGAAATTGTAGACAAATTTATAATTATTAGTTCACTGTAAAATTATCGTCGCACTCGTAGCCCGTTAAAAAGTATATTAGCAAAATTACTTACAGAAGATAATAATTTTAACGTCTTGATTGCTGCTGGATACTAGGAGTGATGTCAGGAACACAAATGCACTCAACGACTGCTGCTGCGGTAATCTTGAATTACCAGCATGGGTGGATGTCGGCTGCTTGTGAAGACTTGGCGCCATAGTCACCATTAGGGCGGCTTCCGGCAGCATGGTTCATCTTAGGAATTTCCAGTAAATTTCCACTTTTGCAGTTTCCCGAACTTCAGGTAGTTGTACTGAAGATAAGCCAGTGATAGATAATTCGAGGATGGTCCTCAAAGAAATTTCTTCAATTTGAGCTCATTAGGCCCGCACAAAAAATACACCAGCAAACTGTTCGTAGGCTGAAGACCCAAGAGGCAGATCTACATAAAATTATTTCCCTTTCCACAAGTTTTCTTATCAACGCTTCGCGTCACCAAGTTGCATCAAGTGGCAAGTTATAAGGTATTATCGCACCAAGATTAAATTAAAAAGGTACGATTAAACCTAAAGGGAGCAAATCGTAACAGATCCCTTCTTGTTAAAAAAAACAATAAAAAAATGTCTGGAAGCTAGTCCTAGACGATTAACTTAAGTTATTCTAGATAGAAACATATTTACAAAAAAAATTAAAATTAATGACCTGATAATATTACCAAAAGTTCTTAAGGAATAGAAACTAGAATTAAATAATAATAAGATTCACTTAGGAATCGCATGAATATAATACATCAGAAATTAAACAATTATGTACGGAGTAACACATTGCGGTAATCGATAGGTCAATTATGTACTGTAGCTTCTTCACTACGTATATTGAAATCGTAATCAAGTTATTTAATCTAGAGAGCTAGAATAGTACCAATAGGATTACTGACATTGATTTCCCTTTTTTGACTCGGGGTAAATGTATCAAGTAGATCAACCAATCAACAAGACAAAAAATGAGCAAGTACGGCAGTGATCCCCCTTTTGTAACTCAGGGTAGATATACTCGAGACTTGTCTATGGCTTAACCAAAAAATAAAAAATAAATTAAAAGCTAACAAGGAGGTAGGCTAGCTCGAGAGGATAAACAATCTAACTATAAGTCATCGCTATTGACACAAGGAAGGAGAGTTGGACGCCACTTAGTTTGGAATGGAGTACTAGAATTCCGTAAACCAAGAAATTGAAATTCGGTACTTTGGCTATCATATTTACATGCCGATCTTATGATTAGAAATAAATAAAAAAATAAAAATTAAAACTAATGATTAACTAATCATCACTTCAACCGAAGAAAGTTCGAAAAGATAATCCACGGGTAACGTGTACGAGAGGGATACTCCTTCTATCCGAGATCAAGAAGCAATATTTGTCCCACAAGCCTTAGCTACCTAAGCGAAATAATCCCTTTCTAACAAATCCCAAGATTCCGCGATTATCAGTTATTCAACAATTATAAACTAAGTAAGGAGCAAAATTAAGAACTAAAAATAAAAAACTAGATTACTAAAGATTAACTAATTCTCGCTTTGCCCGAAGACAGCTCGACAAGAAAATCCACCAGTAACGCGTACGAGAGGGATACTCCTTCTATCCGAGATCAAGAAGCAATATTTGTCCCACAAGCCTAAGCGAACCTAAGCGAAATAATCCAATCAATAAATGTAAAGATTCAGCGAGTCTCAGTTATTCAAAAAAATTATCACTGCGTAGTGAAATTAAAGCTAATTATGGACAATATGTACATGTTTGGTTCAGAACAGGTGAAACACCTCAAGTTTTCTAATTTAAAAATTCCCAAACGAAATTATAAATTTTCAAAGAAATTTAAATATCTTAAGCCATAGTAGCTGTTTAATATCTATTTATATGGTCAAACACCAAAAAAACTAGCTCCGTATCGGTAGCTATGAGCATATATTGAGTCGAACTCAACTCTTAAATGCCAATTGCTTCTACAAGCTAATGTCCACCAACTAGACATTATTAAAAGAGATTCATAATTCAACCAAAATGCGAATAAAACTTAATTCAACGACAAAACTAAGAGATGTCGACATTATCAAATGATTCTAATTCAAAGAGAATTCCCAGGCACGACAATTTCTGAATTTCGGCCATGGAAGGAATTAGATCATGATTCAAAAGATATCTTAAGATTAACAAAAATTAGACAGAATAGGTACACCAAAAAAATAAATGAATACAATGTAACGTTGCGTGTGCTTATAAACAATGAGCTGAAGAAATTTCGATATTAGAATAATATATTATATAAAAAAAATTTCATAAATAAAACAAATTATTTTAAGCCAAAAAAACATAAAAACTTAATTTGGAGAAAGTGCAAAATATAAAGACAATAACCCTAACTTAAATGAAAGAACAATAGATTAATCAGATTTGAACCTTCTGTAACTGAACTATTTGATAATTTCCTTAACGTTCCATCGATTGAACAAAAACATCAAAGTACATCCATCAATAGGAAGCAAAAATACTAAAGTAAGCGTATGGTCAATCGTTAAGCAAGGTTATGAGACTAAATCTAAGCGACTTGCTTTCAAAAATAAAAAATTATTAGTCTTCGACTAATTTTAAGAGTATGAAAATACAGCTCATCTACTTGTGTAGACACACAGAGCAACTAACATTAAAAAGATTAAATAAAAAACAAAATATAACCAACTGTTATAATAAAAATAAAAAATTGCCAAAGGGCATAATACAATTTAAAAAGAAAAATTGCCAACGGCATTATCACAATAATAAAAATTTTTGCCAACGGGCATTATATAAAATTAAAAAATCAAAAAAATAAAAAATTGCCAACGGGCATTATAATCAAAATTAAAAAAATTTGCCAACGGGCATTATATAAAATTAAAAAATCAAAAAAATAAAAAATTGCCAACGGGCATTATAATCAAAATTAAAAAAATTTGCCAACGGGCATTATATAAAATTAAAAAATCAAAAAAAGAAAAAAATTGCCAACGGGCATTATAATCAAAATTAAAAAATTTGCCAACGGGCATTATATAAAATTAAAAAAAACAAAAAAAAAGAAAAAATTGCCAACAGGCATTAGACAAAGAAGATATAAGGTAGGTAGGTAGGTAAGTGCCTTCTTAAGCCTCCTCGGCATCAAAAAATTCTTCTTCGGCCTCTTCTATTGCCGGCTCCCGAGGCCTTCGCATATTTACCGCTCCTGCGGCCGCCTCCGCACGCGCTCTTTCCGCGTCTTCTTGCCGTTCTCTGCGGGCCGCTTCCTCAGCCCAGTCGGGGGGAGATCTTCTCACGATTCTTATTCTTCTTATTCCGACTTCAGGCCTGCGTTGTCCACATGTTGGACACTCATTATCCGTGTTGCACGATGGGCATAATCGTTTTGTGGTGTTGGGCGTTCCACACCCGAAACAAAATCTTCGCCGCGCCTCAGGACAGTCGGTATAGGTATGACCCACCCTTCTGCAATTCCAACATAGCGTCATTCTTCTCATTTTATACGGTAAATCCAAAAGCGATCTAAAATAAAAGTCCGTAAGTGTTTGTCCTACACTGTAGAAGCTTGGATAGTCTAAGATAGTGAAGTTAGAGGAAAAAGTTTTGCAACAGAAGTTAGACAAAAAAAGTTTACTGATAGATTATTTAGGTAGTGTCGATTTTAAATCCTTTATGTGCCATCTACCGATATTTTTCTTATTCTCATCGACCAACTCGTAAGTTAAGTCACCAAGTTTACGCAAGACAGTACATTTTATAAAATTCGGAGCCAACTTAGCCGAAAACTTCTTTGAAGCGTCCGATAACACGAAACTACGTTTCCACACGATATCACCCGGTTGGAAAGATAGAGGACGCTTCCTTAGGTCATAATGGTTCTTACTTTTAAGATATGCCTGCTGTAAATGTTTTCTAACCTCTGCGTACAAACTAGGCAATTGCTGTTGAGTTTTATCCCAACGGATACGTTCGTCGACTTGTAACACATCTACTTGGTCAGGAACAGGACCATAATAGGAACCATCGGTAGGGATATATCGACCGAAAACTAGGAAGGAAGGAGAAAAATTTGTAGCTTCATGTTTGGCAGTATTTATTGCTAGAGCAATTTTATAGATATTCTCGTCCCATCGAGTATGGTCAGTTTTTACATAAGAGGAAATGGCAGTAACGAGAACTCGATTAACGCGCTCTGTTGGATTAAACTGTGGATGGTACTTAGCATTAAACCAAATCTTTTGTACCTCGTAGCGATCAAGTAGTTCACGGAAGAGATGTGAAGTAAATTGAACACCGTTATCACATAGAATAATTTGAGGAATACCATAAACTAAAAATACCTGTTGTTCCACAAATCGAACGATAGCTGAGGCCGTAGCCTTTGGTAAAGGTTTAACGATAACATATTTGGTGAACCAATCTGTGATTACTAAGAGATGTTGGTTGCCCTTTTTCGAACGAGGTAGAGGTCCTAACAAATCCATCGATATTAATTGGAAGGGATATGAAATCTGTTTGGGCTTTCCCATGAAGCCAGGTCGAGATTGTTGTGAACTCTTCTGAGAACAACAAATATCACATCGCAAAACATAGTTTTTTACATCAGCCTGAACTTTAGGCCAATAATACAATTCAGTTACTCTAGAAATGGTTTTAGAAATACCAAAGTGACCTGAAGTGGGGTCATCATGACACTGTTTTAACACTTCACTTCGATTGGCTAAGGGAACCACTAATTTATATTCAGGGAGATTTGAAGAACTGGGGGTAGATGAAGGTAGCAATTTATACACAAGGTCGTTCTCAATTTTGAACTGGGGATAACGTTCGGGTTGTTCTTCAATCTTAGAAATTAAATCAGTATACCATTGATCTTTGACGATATTTTGGGCTTTTAAAATACAGACATCGCGGGAAAGTACGTCAGGTACTATATTCAATTTTCCTGGACGATGTCGGACGTCAAAGGAATGCTGCGCTAGCTTCAAAGACCAGCGAGCTAAGCGCCCGGAAGATTCGTTAAAACGATTCAACCATTGTAAGGCAGAACAATCAGTGATGACGGTAAAGTGAGTGCCTTCAATATATCCACGGAATTTATTGATAGCAAAAAGAATAGCTAATAATTCTCTTTCCGTGGCATGGTATTTTTGTTCGGCTGAGGTCAAAGCACGACTTGCATAAGCAATCGGATGTTCAAGACCGTCTTTTTCTTGAAACAAAACTACTCCAAGTCCTACCGCACTTGAATCGGTTTGCAAAAAGAATGGTTTAGAGAAATCTGGAGAAATCAAAATGGGAGCTGTGGAAATTAAAGTTTTAATTTTCTCAAAAGATTCTTCGGCTTGGGGAGTCCACTTAATAGTTTGCCCCTTTTTCTTATTTTTTATAAGAGCCGTTATGGGAGAAGAAATGGTAGAAAGATCTGGAAGAAAGATTCTATAATAACTAACGAGACCTATCAACCTTTTGACTTCGGTTGTCGTTTTGGGCGTTTTAAAACGTTGGATACATTCCACCTTGGATTGATCAGTGCGAATGCCTTCCTGGTCAACCACAAAACCTAGAAAGGTGAGGGATTTCATACAAAAATGACATTTATCTGCGTTAACTCGAAAGCCAGCGGCTTGGAGACGCTTGTAAACTTCTAAGAGAGTAGCCATATGTTCTTCAAAAGTTTCCGAGATGATCATAATGTCATCGAGGAACACAAAAACCTTCCCCGAGTGGATCAAAGAACCTAGTATTTCCTCCATCACTCGCTGCAATGTCTGGGGGGAGTTGGAGAGACCAAAAGGCATTACTAAAAATTCAAATAAGCCACGCCCAGGGACACAAAAAGCTGTTTTCTGACGAGATCTTTCACTCAATTTGATTTGCCAGAAGGCTTTTCGTAGGTCGATCGAAGAGAAAAATTTTGCATTACGTAGACGATTCAAAATGGAGTCTACTCTCGGCAGAGGGTAACTGTCTTTTACTGTAACGGCGTTAAGCGTTCTTCCATCAAAACAAAAACGATATTCCCCGTTCTTCTTACGAATCAATAAGAAAGGGCTAGAGAACGGAGAGTTAGATGGTTGAATTACTCCATCTCGAAGCATGTCATCGACTTCTTTATGCAAGTGGGCTTGCATAGCTGGAGATAAAGGATACTGACGTTTCTTAAAAGGAAGAGCCGATCCTGTATCGATGTCATGAGTAGCTACCGTTACACAACCTGAAGCCGCTGTGCTAAGAGATTCGAATTTCGCAATAATTTCTAACAAGTAAGTTTGTTGTTCGGGAGTAAGAAGGACCTTATCTTGAAGAGGATCTTTAGTTATCGAAGAATTATTTTGGGGATGTACATTGGAAACTAAAGTTTCGGAAGGAGAGGAAGTTTCCGAAGAAATAAATTCAGGAATTTCTGTAAAGTCCTCAACAGGGTTTATTAATTCCGGTTGCTCAGGAATTAGGGGATTAATAGGGATGTCGAGAATGGATTCCATAGTGTCCTGCGTAGTGATGTTATTAATCGTTGGAGGCATGCTCCATTGCAACGTATCAAAATTTAAAGTTAAATTGAAAGCATGTAAAAAATCCGCACCTAATAAAAATGCTTGAGGCACCGAAGGCACTGCTAGAAATGAAATGGATTTAGTAACCTTATTCAAAGTAATTTCAAGAGAGACTTGTCCGACAACTTCAGATAGTGCCCCATTCGCAATGTTTATGCCCATCGTAGGCGATTCGCAAAATCTTAATAAGTTTTTGGACCTTAAATAATTAAGTCCTCTTTGTCCGATGACACTATTAGTGGCTCCGGAGTCTAATAACGATAAAAAATTGAAACCTTCAACGTTCACATTTAGAAAAGGTCTATTATCCGTATGCTTTTTCAAAAATAGTTTATTTGAATTTCTCGTATTTTTATTTAGTTGCGTATTATGAGGAAAAGATAGAAAATTTCCAAAGTTTAATGCGACCCCATAAATATGACAAAAGTCAGCTCCTATAATAAACGGTTCTTGCACGTCTGGTACGATTAAGAAAGTAACTGCCTTCGTAACGTCATTTAAGGTAACATTAAAACTGGCGGTGCCTACAACTTTAGAAAAGGTTCCATTAGCAATTTTGATTTTCGAAATTTCTGTCGAGCAAAAAGGTTGAACACCATGTAATTTCAATAAATCAAGACCCTTCTGCCCAATGACACTATCGGTAGCTCCGGTATCAACCAAAGCAGAAATTTCAACATTTAATAATTTTAATTTAAAGTACAAACGATTATCATTTAATTTAGCTGAGAACACCGGTTCTAATGAAGGCAATTTAGAGTTAAAAAAATTTTTAATTCGAGCTAACCAATTCGACCAATCTGGTTTATCATAAGAAAATTTAAATTTAGGGGTGTTACTTTTAGAAATGCAACCGATATTGTTTAATTGGTGGTTAATGGCGTTACATTTGGGTCTACCATAGGAAGTTGAGTGGATACGTCGTTGACCCTGGCGGTCGCACCACTTGATTCGTTTCCCGACTGCTTAAAACAGCGAGGGCAGTTATTTTTATAAACCTCTGGACACCCGCATCCATAGCAGAAAAGTTTGCGCGGTACTGTACATTCAAAGTAACTGTGGTCCGGTCCACGACAATTCCAACAAATCGAATTAGGGATTTTGTTTGTAGGGTTAACAATAGGTAGAGAATCTACTTCCGGTGCATCTAAATTGATTTCGGAGACATGTTTACCAATATTGTCGACCGTTTTTGCACTTTGAGCTCGGTACGATGTATTTCTCAACTTTAATTCATGAATCTTTTTGCATTTATTTTTTAATTCCGTTAAAGAATTAAATTCTGACGCGACTAAGATAGAAGCAAAATATGGGTGAACCCCTCGCAAAATAATTTGAATTAATTCAATTTCCGTTACCTTACGATCTAATTTTCGACAGAGAGATTCGATAGTGTTTATGTAAGTGAAAATATTTTCACTTGTACCTTGCATGGTATTTTGAATTTGCCATTCTAATTGAACTTGATGATCGGTAGGTAAATATTCAATTTTTAATAGATTGACAAATTCGGTCCAGTTATTAGCCTTAAGTTTCGCATTTCTACAAAATGTTAAACCTTCCCCAATGAATAAATCATAAAGAGAATCGAAAAGTTCGGTATCCGTTAAATTTCTTGCCACAGATAAGTCCTTTACATTCTCAAGAAATGTTAACAGATCAATTGGGTCGCTATGCCCGCTAAATTTATTTATATTCCATTTAAATACCGGAACTGATTTTATGTGGGAATTAGGCAACAGCATCGAGTTAGAAATAAATGAATCATCTTCATTTTTTATTAAAGTATTTTCGAATACATTTAATTGCATTTTGATACTTTCGAGGACGATATGCAAGGTATCGTCTTTTTTGACTTCAATGATTTTCACGCGGTTAGATACATGCTCGATTTGTGTTTCGATTATCTTAATTAACTCGGGAGTTAGAGACTTTTCTAGATTTACCGAAATTGTTTCGAGTGATTCCTTCAATTCGTTATAATTTGTTTCCCAATCATAGGGATCAATCAATTGAATTTGTTTATTCGTAAAAGCAATTTGCAATTGTGCCTTACGAGAGGTTTTGGTAATTTTCGGCACAATTTTTCGACTTAATAGTTCGAAATTTAATTCAGCACTAGACAAATAGCTTGGCTCCATGATTATTAATCGTAGTTATTAGAAATAAAAAATTAAAAGTAAAAAAAGAAATTATTCAAAAAAATAAATTTGGTACCGCCCTGTACTAAATAACTTGTTAAACATAAAGTTTTTAAACACCTTTTATAATTGAATCCGTAAATTCGTACACCTATTGACCACGCAATAAAAGAAATGTGCTTTACCCTGTACATAAAAGAAAGGTGATTATTGTGACCAAATTAAATTTCTCACAACACCTAAAAATATTATAATAAATTTTTAAATTTAACTGCAGAAAGATATTATTAGATTCAAGTTTCTTTAGATGCATTCGTTACCATTTAGATAAGAATTATAAACAAAGTTCTTGGCGACATCCGGTGAATCATTTACCTTGCAACTTGCACTTGATAACCGTTAGCATTTTTTTTATAAATAGATTTTATGATGCTTAACCTTGTGGATAGTTTACAAGTAAAAACTGCATTTCTTAAGATAATTATTAAAAATAAAATTGAATCGAAGTTATAAGTAGTTATTATTCGTTTTTCTCCAATTTCGAGGCCGCACATGTTGAGGCGCCATTGTTATTACAAAAAGGCATCTGATATTTCAAAATAAAGTTCGCACCAGAAAATTGGCGAAATGCCTTTCCGGACTAGCTCATGCGTTCTTCTCTCAGGGCGGATCGACGTTCGACGATACCTTTGCGAAATTATATCAACATCCATCCGTGGGTAACGAAATAACAAACTTATAACTTCTGTAAAAGAACAATGAAAAGACAAGAAATGCAGTTAATTTAAATATAATGAGTTCTTCTTGTTACAAATGTACATATTACAGTTAATACAAAAACAGCATTAAAAAGAATAGTTTGAATGATCATTCGTCGATAATTGATTCTGGCCAGTGTACCCAATTATAATTATATACAGAAATTTAGAAATTGTAGACAAATTTATAATTATTAGTTCACTGTAAAATTATCGTCGCACTCGTAGCCCGTTAAAAAGTATATTAGCAAAATTACTTACAGAAGATAATAATTTTAACGTCTTGATTGCTGCTGGATACTAGGAGTGATGTCAGGAACACAAATGCACTCAACGACTGCTGCTGCGGTAATCTTGAATTACCAGCATGGGTGGATGTCGGCTGCTTGTGAAGACTTGGCGCCATAGTCACCATTAGGGCGGCTTCCGGCAGCATGGTTCATCTTAGGAATTTCCAGTAAATTTCCACTTTTGCAGTTTCCCGAACTTCAGGTAGTTGTACTGAAGATAAGCCAGTGATAGATAATTCGAGGATGGTCCTCAAAGAAATTTCTTCAATTTGAGCTCATTAGGCCCGCACAAAAAATACACCAGCAAACTGTTCGTAGGCTGAAGACCCAAGAGGCAGATCTACATAAAATTATTTCCCTTTCCACAAGTTTTCTTATCAACGCTTCGCGTCACCAAGTTGCATCAAGTGGCAAGTTATAAGGTATTATCGCACCAAGATTAAATTAAAAAGGTACGATTAAACCTAAAGGGAGCAAATCGTAACAAGCTTATTTATGTCTCTTTGTCTGCTTTGCCAGTAAAGCCGTTCATATTGAGTTAGTCACTAGCTTATCTACTGATGCCTTTTTATTCACTTTGAGAAGGTTTATAGCCCGACGAGGCAAGCCATTACATATCCATTCTGATAATGGAACAAACTTCGTTGGAGCCAATTCTAAGTTACGTGAATTGGGTAAACTCTTAAAAGATCACGAGTCATTCATATCTGATGCTTTATCTAATCAAGGCATAAATTGGCATTTTATTCCCGCACACAGCCCCCACTTTGGTGGACTTTGGGAAAGTGGTATTAAGTCATGTAAACACCACATGAAAAGAATTTTGGGAAACTCAGTTTTTAATTTTGAGGAACTCTGCACCTTATTGTGTCAAATAGAAGCTATCCTCAATTCACGACCCATTGCACCACTATCCTCCGATCCCAGTGACTTACAACCTCTCACTCCTGGTCACTTTCTCGTTGGGAGGCCTCTAGCCTCACTGCCAGACCCAGATGTTACTGGCGTACCAGAGAATCTGTTGAAATATTTCCAACGACTACAATTTACCTACCAACATTTTTGGAAGCGTTGGAGCAAGGAATACGTTTCGGAGCTCCAACACCGTACTAAGTGGAAACAGCATCAGTCTGAACTGATCAAGGATTCGCTTGTGTTAGTGAAGGATGACAATTTGCCTCCTTTTAAGTGGCGATTAGGTCGTATTATCGACTTGCATCCTGGTAAGGATCTTGTTAATCGTGTTGCTACCATCCAAACTGAGGGAGGAATTATAAGAAGGTCGTTTGCCAAGATTTGCCCCCTCCCCAGTGTTAGTGCTTGACTATTCAGTGTTTTTTACAGATTTTGACTTTACTTATGGATATACTTTTAGTTTTTAAGCTTTTATATTGTTTGTTTAAATGCTAATGTTTACTGTTCCTGTTCAAAGTTTCTTTTTGCATTTTTTTGTTTGCTGTTCAGTTATTTCTTATTTGTTGAAATGTTCATTTCAAGGCGGGCGGCATGGAAAGAATTGTAATTTTTGTAGGTGAAAATGTTGACACTTATTTATGAAGCACCTTATACATTGCTCGTTTCAATTTGTTCGATTGTCATCGACCGCTCTCGTGACCGGCAGAGCCTTGTGCTCGCAAAGTCAGTTATTACTTGACACTCGAGTAATGAGTTGCTATGCTCCAGAGAACTCCCGCCAAAGAAGAAACTTGTTATTAAAATAAACATAATTTTACAAAACGTTGTTTTAGTTTCAACAAGCAGGTCAGCTCAAAAATAGGCAGTGTTTATTGCGATTCCGTTGCCGGTAGCAAAACTGCACGTGCCGTCAACAAGGTGGATGCGAAGATACCAAATCTTCCATTTAACCAACTCAAATACAGTCCACTCACACGATTCAATTCACATATTCATGTCTGTTTCAAACATTTGCCCGACAACATCAGGAGTTCCGCAAGGAAGTGTGATTGGACCATTGCTGTATTTTCTTTTTACTTTCGACTTACCTGTTACAGATCATAAAGAAACAGCAACATTTGCCGATGACACTAATATTACATCAACGGACGAAAACCCTGCTACAGTATCTCAAAATATACAATCACATCTTTTACTTTTGCAAGAGTGGCTGAATAAATGGAGAATAAAGGTGAATGAAGCAAAATCCTCTTACGTGATATTTACTTTAAGACGCAGTTTATGCCCTCCAGTCTATATTAACGATATTATGATACCATCTGCAACAGAAGCTAACATCTGGACAGTAGATTAACATGGAAGACACGCATTGGTAAGAAACGGAAAGAAATGGACATCAAAGTAAAGAAAATGTACTGGCTAATTGGAAGAAAGTCTACCCTGGCCATAAAACAATCATCAAGCCCATATGGACTTATGGCCTGGAATTATGGGGATGTTCGAGTATGTCAAACATCGATATCATCCAGAGATTCCAATCTAAAACTCTTCGTATGATGGTAGACGCACCATGGTACATAAGCAATAACACCCTACATACAGATCTTCAAATACCATATGTACACGAAGAAATCCAGAAACGAGCAGAAAAATATCATACCAAACTCGAAGACCATCCAAATCCAAGTATAGCTCAACTTCTTGAAGATAACATCTACAGAAGGTTAAAACAAAAATGGCTTCGTGACTTATTACAGATATAAAGAAAAATTATGGCGGGTCAAGCCGATGGGCTTTACGAAAAAAAAGTTAGTAAAATCATAGATTTGGTTAGGGGTGGTTATTGTTTGGTAAAATAGCGGGAGGTTTGGTTTTACAAAATGGACTAGTTAACGCTTACATACAATGATATGACTTATTTAATAATGCAACTATGTCGAACCAAGGGTTTGTATGTGATTTAGAATTAACAATAATATGAGGTTTGTATTGATCTGTAAGACGTAACCGAGTCCGGATTTTATTCGTATAGACAGCTTTCTTTAGGAAATGAGGCAATAATATTAGTTAGAGCATTGTGTGCTTGAATCGAAAGTTTTATTTTATAAAAGAGTCAAAAGAAACTGATTCTCAATTCTCAAAGAGAACAATATAAAATTAGATACAAGCTTTCCTAAATTAATGGGTTAGTGGCGTAATGTATGATTGTGTACTTCTACTAATAATTTAAACAAAAGGTAGCAAATCAAATAGTTATTCGCCGGTGTGAGTACGTAAATGTCTTTGTAAGCTTCCTTTACTTCTATATTGTGCACTCGTACGATTTTTTGCCGGTATGATTTCGTAAATGTCTTCGCAAAGTTTCTTTTCGTGTACATTTATAATCGCAATCTGCACACACGAACGGTTTCTCGCGGGAATGAATTCGTGAATGTATTCGCAAAGTTTCTTTTCGTGTACATTTATAATTGCAAACTGCACACACGAACGGTTTCTCACCGGAATGAATTCGTAAATGTCTTCGCAAACTTCCTTTACATGCACATTTATAATCGCAAAATATGCAATTGAACGGTTTCATGCCGGTATGAGTTCGTAAATGTGTTCGCAAATTTCCTTTTACTGAACATTTATAATCGCAAACTGTACACTCGAACGGTTTCACGCCGGTATGAGTTCGTATATGCATTCGAAAAACATCTTTTCGTGTACATTTATAATCGCAAACTGTGCATTCGAACGGTTTCTCACCGGTATGAGTTTGTAAATGTCTTCGCAAAGCTCCTTTTTGTTTTAATTTACAGTTGCATACTGTGCATACGAACGGTTTCTCGCCGGTATGAGTTCGTAAATGTATTCGCAAACTTCCTTTACGTACACATTTATAATCGCAAAGTATGCACTGGAACGGTTTCTCACCAGTATGAGTTCGTAAATGTATTCGCAAAGTTCCTTTTTCTGTACATTTATAATCGCAAACTGTGCATACGAACGGTTTCTGGCCGGAATGAATTCGTAAATGTTTTCGCAAACTTCCTTTACATGCACATTTATAATCGCAAACTGTGCACGCGAACGGTTTCACACCGGTATGAGTTCGTAAATGTATTCGCAGATCACGTTTTTGTGTACATTTATAATCGCAAACTGTGCATACAAACGGTTTCTCGCCGGAATGAATTCGTAAATGTTTTCGCAAAGTTCCTTTACAAGCACATTTATAATCGCAAACTGTGCACTCGAACGGTTTCTCTCCGGTATGAGTTCGTAAATGTATTCGCAAACTCTCTTTACGTGCACATTTATAATCGCAAAGTGTGCACTCAAACGGTGTCTCGCCGGTATGAGTTCTTAAATGATCTCGCAATCGATATTTTTGTGCACATTTATAATCGCAAACTGTGCACGCGAACGGTTTCTCACCGGTATGAGTTCGTAAATGATTTCGCAAATAACGTTTTACTGAACATTTAAAATTACAAATGTTGCACTCAAACACCTTACCGTCAGTATAAGATTTTGCATGAATTCCATGCTGCAATTGGAATTGGCAATTTTCAACCAATTGGGAGTCGCTCCCTGAAATCTCGTCTTTAATGTCAATGGAATGATGCAAGGATTCCAATTCGATATCCACATCGTCCCGATCTTCAATTTTAATATGTTTGCTACCATATTCTATCTCTGCATTAATGGAAGGAGTGGCTGGGTTGTCAATGGACCGATGGACGTCTTCTAGCTTGATATCCAAGTCGTAATTTGCTTCAATCATTTTCCAATCCTGAAATAAAATTACCACATTGATTTATAAACTGCAATTTTGTCAAACCGTCAGGCTACCTACTGTTCTTCAGTTAAGGTAAAATGGTGACTAGGAAAAATGGCGATGCGTTACAACTGGTTACAAACTTGGCTCTGCATATGGTGACATCTGTGCAACGATAGCGGTAACAAACCTTAAAAAAATTTAAATAGGAGTCTGCATCTCCTGTACTTTGACACAATTTTCGCTTTCTTTTTTGTTTACATTTCGTATCTCGTTTCAAATTTAGCAGTAGCATTGAGCATGTTAATTTGCTTAAAAGTGTATCTCAGTGTAAAAAAGAAAAAAGAAGAACACGTAGTCGATATAAAGTACAACCGATTAATCGACTTCGAAATGTGATAGGATAATACGAGTGCCTGGTGAAATATATTCGTGCTCAATTTTTCAAATATACCAGATTAAGTGTCGATCAATATAAACTTTTATTAAGTTTAGTCGAATCGAGGCTACAAAAATGTATAAATAAAAGTCCTCTAATTTTTTTGCCTTCAATTTTGTTTATATACATTTTTTCATTTTGTCGCATCGTTTCTGACTGACGGCGCCTTAGTAAGCATTCCAACAACAATGAATAAACAAAATAAAGTCATATGCAGATTAATCCCACTGCTGCCACCATTGTTGAAAACTGGCATTTAATTAAAACTGATTTTACAACAAAACTTTTTAGATATTTTTTTTGCAAATTTTATTGCCTTCAATTTTGTTTATATACATTTTTCCATTTTGACTGACAGCGACTTAAACAATACGCGGTAAAATACAAAAAATATTATCATATGTATATCTCGGAAACGGTGCAACAAAATAAAAAAAGGCACATAAACAAAAATGTAGATAATGCAATTTGCAAGAAAAAATACCTATTCATTTTTTTATTTTGATGCACCGTTTCTGAGATACAGATCACATTATCTTTTTTATTTAACAGATTCTTATTTAAGTTGCTGCAGTCAAAAACAGTGCGACAAAATAGAAAAATGTATAGAAAAAAAAAAAAATTAAAAAAAAATACTTATATTTTAGTTTCTTTTTATTAGTAGTTGTTACTCCATATAGTGGAAGCTGAATATCAGCTGATTTAGTAACTGAATTGCTACTGATTTGCTAATTTGGCGGCTGAAAACCAGCTGAAATTACGCAGCGCCAGCTGGTCAAAATGCTGATTCAGCCGATATTCAGCGTCTGACGTTACTAAATATATGCAGCTGACTCAGCTCAATACCTGAATTTTGTGCTGCCACAGCGTGCTCGCAGTTGATATTTAGCACAAAATGTTACTTTGGTGAGTTAAGAAATTCTGCCGAGTCCGGGGTTTGAACTCAGAATCTCTGCTCATAATTTGAACTAGCGATCACACCAAGCCACCGCTGTGGTCTTAAAAGCAGAGTAATACTATATACACAGAGTAAACTAACAGTGTGCGTTTTGTTTTGTAGGTTGGCTCTTAATAGAATAAAATGAAGGTGTAAATCCAGGGGGTCTAGGGGGCGTGGAACGCCCTCCAGTGCATTCTTTGTTAATTATCTCGATAGTAAATATTTTGAAACGTTGATAACTGAATAACCCGTGAAAAAAGAGCAAAAAACAGTGCACTGGAGGGCATTCCATGCCCCCCAGACCCCCCGGATTATTCCTACGTTTTGAGTTTTTAAAAGTTTAAAAGTAAAGGGTTATTTTAAAATAATGGCCAGTGCAATCTAAGATTATTCCCGAATTTCTTATTTTTTAAGAGTTCCAAGAATTGGAACGTTTTGTGCGTTTATGTAGGTTACCCCCTTAATATTAAAGCTGGGAATCGGTATTATTTTTGTATTCCCAACTCACCCCGAACTATTTAAAAAAAATATTTTTAAAAAACCGGACAAAGGGTTTATTACACAAGATGTATAAATTTTGAATTAATAATTACGGGGGGGGGGGGGCTGGCTACGCCACTGCGTGGAACGCTCTCCAGTGCATCCTTTGTTAATAATTATCTCGATGGTAAATCTGTACCTCCGAGGCATAACACTGTATAACAAGGAAGTATTGTGATCCCGATTTTTTTCGATTTCCAGATTTTGACGGAAATATCCGTTTTGACCTTCCCTGAATCCATTTTGACTATTTTCGTTGTGACGTCTGTACGTACGGACGTCTGTATTTCGCATAGCTCAAATACGGTAGGTTGTAGAAAGTTGAAATTTTGGATTTGAGACACTTATAGCTAGTTGTGCACTTCCTATTTTGGTTGCGATTGTCCGTGCCAAAATTCGTAATTCATGACGCACATGAATAGATTAACGAGATTCTTGTACAATTATTATAGAAATTACAAAAAAGTTACAATTTCTAATCTAATTGCATTGTGTTCACTGCCCAAGATATGGAATCCAACCTACAGTGAGTCTTCAAAAGGGGGTAAAATATAGGGTTGATACAAAAAACAATTAATCGTGAAGTAAACAAAGATTTAATTGAAAGCAAAAAATTATGTTGATAACAGAAAAACTATTTTTCGAGTGAAGATAGCATGAAAACAATTATTTCGATTCGTTTGGAATCTCCAAGTCTAATCCAAAGTCCTTGGTCTCGGAAGGACCCTCCAGTACCAAAGCTGATGTTGATTCCTTAGTAGTTCCTTGATAGTCATCGTTAAGTTGTTTCGTTGTGCCAATTTCGATAAGTTCTCTATGTAATTTTCTCAACAGAGGCTGTTATTATAGTTATTTCTACCTGGAACACCAGATGGTATCATATCGAACCCCCAGCTCCTGCTTGGTGCCTTCTTCTTCCCTCTCGGCTATCAGACCTTAAAAGGTTTTTGGAAGTTCCTTACAGTGCTGGTTCCGTCAGATTACATGCATAGCATGTTGTTACTCTTCATAAAGTTAAAGATCATGGTACCATGGCCCATTAGCCTGTATACTGCCAGTAGAGCCTCCATTTCCACCAAGTGCAGTGGAAGCCCCAAAGGCGCCTCCATGGCTGCTGTAAACACGTAATTTTTACGTTTGGTCTGAAGGTCAACCTGCTGTCTAAAGTTAAACCCCAGATACTTGACCTCCCCTACTAGTTGTAGGTTGGCTACCAGTGTTTAAACCCGACAGTCCCTCTGTTGCGCAACGTCTCTCGACGATCCTGAAGTCTTGTTATATCAACAAAGAATACTCTGGAAAAGTTCAGGAAGGACCTGCAGTCTAGTTCCTGTAGTTGCTTCCAGGAATCCTCATCCATTAGAATGGTGAGTTGTTGGCCCTTTGGGTCCGGTTTGATGTCCACAACGCTCCAGGTGCTAGAATTAACCCCTGGGTTTTGGACCGCAAGCCTCCTCAACAAGTTATCCGGTTCCTCGACGGGTCCCGGAACCCATGTTACGGTTCTTACGAACTTTAAGTTGTCTTTGAAGTCAACGACCTCAAGTTTCGCGCCTTGCCAAGGTGATCTCTCTGCTACCACCCGCACCACCCAATGCTTAGTGACTTGGTCGGTGCAGTAGGCAACAAGAAGGCCACTCTTTAGTCTCACCTTCGAGAATCTCGGAGATAGTCCGCCTTCTGTAATATCGCCTATCGCCCTGATCAGCATCCCTTTGATGAGGTGGCTTTGCTCAGAGCTAAGGACGACATCTGGATATCCCTTAGGCCGAATGGCTACTTGAATATCGGAAAGCTCAGGTCCTTCGTCCCTGGCCTTCTTATTTGGTTTCGAGATGCTTACCGGAGTGCTTTCTTCTGATCGGGTTCGCTTTTGCACCCCGATCGAAGTGCCCTCCTCTGCATGTTCCCCTGAAGCCCCTGTTCTTTGTTCATTTTCGAGTGCCAGTCGACGCTGCTTCTTCACACGCCTCTTGGCTGCCCCGGATAGTTTCATCCTTGGTGGATCGCTCCTTTCGGAGTTTTCACCCTCCTCTTCATTATTTGTTTTGTTGGTTTCCATACTGATCCCACGAGTAAAGGGGAAATCGTAATATCCCGTCGCGCAGCGCCCCATGCTCGACAGGCGGCAAAATACAACAAGGTTGGCCAGTGCCTCGAGGTTTGGCGATTAGCGACCGAGCTTCCCCTCGGCCTTGAATCCCTTTGGCATACACCTACCGTGGGAATTGGGAGGTTTTTATGGTGGTTCCTAATCCACTTAGCCCGGGCGATGAAGCCGAGGCCCCCGCGCTCCTTGTCACTACTATCTTCGCAGAAGAATCGTTGCAGCCCACAAGCGGTTTGCGGTGTGATCTTTTGTGTTTGCCGATTAGTCTGGTTTTTCACCCATAGCCGTTATAACCTTAAGGAGACGGCCAAGTCCGGCCCAAAGATATTTTAAGTCTCGGCCGACCCCCGTCCGAGACAGAGGAGTTTTCACCTTTGCTCGTCCTGGAGTGTACGCCTGTAGGATCATCAAAACTCGCTAGCCCCCTCACCACGTCAAGGTTGCAAACACTTGGAGGGGGAATTTAGCCATCAGCCTAAAACAATAAAAAAATGTTTACCGCAAATTTTCTTACTTATTTCAGTTTTTGGTGTTTTAACACTGACGTGCATGAATGAATTAACAAGATTCTGAAAATATTAGGTCTGCCTGCTCCAAACGCATTTTGGATGCATTCCCTAGGTCTCCTCGACAAAGCGCCTTAGCGTCATCCTAGATAAGAACCTCTCCTGGGTCAAACACATCGATATGGTCATCAATCAGGTTCGAACAGCCGCAAACAAGCTAGATCCAATCATCAGGAACCAAAGTCCCTTAGCATTGATTAGCAAGATAAGATTGTACAAGTCACTCATCCGACCGATTCTCAGGTATGCAGCCCCGGCGTGCGGTTTTGCCTCGAATAGGCAAATGAACCGGATCCAGGTCGACCACCTTGTACATTTTTGAGGGTTGCTATCGTCTTCAGGCACACAGTTATTTTAAAAAAATAGTAAAATTGGTTTACACGGACCCCAGCTTAAGGAGCGGATTGCAACCCGGAAATAAATCTGTCCAACCAAATTACATTTCCATTTTGTAAAAATTTGTGAAAATATTTTGCGAACACTCCTGTACTTTTTTAAATTCTATATTGCAAAGGTTTCGGCTTGACCGAAACAGATTATAGTTCTAAGATAAAATAGCAGATACCAACTTAATAAATTTTTGCTGATACATATATAAGTGATAACATTTGTTGTTTTATCATTCATAAATTGTACAAACTCAATAATAATAATTATTGTAATAATATTAATTAATAATTTGAAAAACTAATTAATTTTAAAAATGTAAGTTTTACTAATTTTTAACTTTGATTTATTAAATTTAAAAAATTACTTTTAGGCCTCTGAATAGCATCGACTTGGCGAACTACAACCAAACTTTGGTTCCGTGCAAATATTGCACATCGAAAGTGAAAAGGTCCAGGTTATCAGCCCACGAGTCCAGGAGTCATAGGGATGAGCTCCTGAGAGAAAATGCTCGTCGACAGGACGTTGATTTTCGATATGCGGATACTCCATCCATAATACCGGAACGACCATTCTGCCGTATCATCCCTAATGATGAAACTGAAAATTGGGATGATGTAAGTTATTCACAAAGCTAGCTTCGGATACATCTACAGTAGATCTTCGAAGCTATTTTTCTCCAAAATATCTAATTTAAACTTTTTAGAGTAATCACCCTACGTACAACCCCATACTAGCGACGGCTCATAAAGAAGTCATCCGAAATTATTGTCAAGGTCAAAGCAAGAAAGTAAAACGACAGTGCAGAGAATTTGAAATTGCAAGATTGGCCCACATAAAAGTAAAGTAAAATTCTGACTTCAAATAATTTCATGCTAATTTAGAAATTTTTGTTACTAGGAAAGAAAAAAAGTAAATACTGAAACCTTTCAATCTTCGACCCAAACAGAATCGCATGAAGTTTGGACGTACAAAAAATCAACTCGTGAAGATTTAAGTTGAATCGAAACATCGGTGGGTCTCCGATGGAAACAGCCGAAGTTGTTTGAAAGTTCGGCAAAATTATGCGTGAGCATTAATGCAATTTTTTACATTTATACTTATAAATTTCGCTATCATTTTGACTTCCTTTCAAAGAGCTTACAATTTGGCTTCCATGAGAAAGAACAAAGATAACTGATAAATACAATATGACGTGTTCTTTGTTTAAGTTCTTCATGTATATTCACACTTAATCATAAAGAATAATGCACCTTTAAGCCGATGTATATTTTTCTTAAAAATCACTAACATTTGTAGCTCCTTTCAAAGTGTGATCATTTGACGTCCCCATGTATATTACTTCAACTACTTTCATACAGCGTATATTTTGGCATCCACGAGTATATTTTTATTCAATTCGCTATCTAAATTACGTCCGACAGGGTTGCCGTCAATTTGTATGACACAAATTGTACGGCTTTGTTAATTATGCATGAAATTTAAAATTAGATTACGCGTAAATGATCAATCTAATTTATAACTAAAATTTTCGTTAATTATTTATAGATTACTGTTGTGTAAAAAATTATAAATTTTATAAAAACTCAAGTGCTACAGAAATCATCTCGTTGGTTTGAGAGTATACCAATAACCCTATACTGGAGTAAGTTGTACTATTAGAAATCTCAAAAAATTAGTCTGATCCGCTGCTAAGATAACCAGATAAAGAACTGACCCAACTATTCATTCGTTAATCATTACACTAGGAGTATCTTTTTCACAATTGACTACTATTAACAATTAACAAATTATAATACTAGAAAAGCAAAGTAAATTCTTAGATAAATCAACGTATACTAATGCAAATACCAAAAAAATTAGAAACGATAATACACATTATAATGGTACCGTTCCTTCCAAAACAACGTAAGCCATTGAAAAGTAAATTTTACAGGAAGCACAAAAGAATTTTTTAACAGGAGACCTAGAAATTTTCAAGTACAATTTTTGTGTAAAAATCTCGTTAATTAATATTAAAGGATTAAATGCAATAGGTTTTCTGTTATTTATTGTATTTTTTGGTTTCCTGTAAAATGTACTTTTCATGACTTATCGTTGTTAAAAAAAAAATTTGGTTACTATAACTAACAACTTCGCTTAGAAAATTGCACCGATTATCAAGTTATTATGTTTTAAACTGTTGCTGTGGAAGGCTGTGGTATCTAGAGATTGCTGTTTCAGCAAATTTCTATGGCGCATTTACAGACTAATAACAAGAGTATCGCCTTTAGTAGTCGTCGGATATTTTTTTGAAGTGAGTAAAAAACAAACTGGACACCAAGGAAAATTTCTATAAATCGTTTGTACAGTGACTGCCCCAGCATTTTTTAAATGGGTGGGCACAAATTGGGTTCACTATATTTGGGATGGGCAGGGACATATAAAATTTATAAATAAACTATTTATTGAAATAAGCACCTAAAAAATGAAACGTACATTTTAAAACATTTGGGTGGGCACTTTTAATATTTATGAAGAAAACGATCCGACATATAATTTCAGTTCATCACAAGATTATCCACTGTAGAAGTGTCCTAAAATGTTACTCCTGAATTTAAATGAAATAATTTTTTTTAATACGGTAAAAATATTTAAAGTGACCTTATAAATTTAATAAAATACTGACTTAAAAAAAATAATCATATACGACACCGCAAAACCTTCTAGCAAGAAAAAATTATCTTATTTTAGTGTCCAACTTGTTTTTTTGCCTAGTGAAGAGCTATTAAATTCAATTCTTGTAACTGATCTCGTTTGTATGTAATTCTGATAAAAAAATTTATATGTCCGCCAATTATATGAAATATTTTATCAATTAATTTAAATAATATAAAATTATAATTAATTTAAATTTATTTAAAATGTTTATCTTCCTTTAGTTCACCTACAGACACTTCATATAAAATACAATTTTCCAATTTTTCTTAAAAATTGTAATAACTTTCATTTTTCATACAGTAAGTCGCAAAATAATTTAAAATGTTCATTTCTAGTTGATTGATACGTGGTTTAAGTGGTGTAGCCAGGCGCAGATACAGGATTTCGTTCAGGGGGGAGGGGGCAATTTTTGTGTGATTTTACATATCTTCTAAAAAATCGTGTTATTCGATTTCGAAACTTTTAAATTGGTTTTTAATAAAGCGCTTCGGTCGTAAGAAGGGCTATTAACTCGATATTAACCATATAAATATTTTTGAAAAATCCAAAAATCCACAAAACAATTTTCAGAACTAAATCATTTTTAACCGACTTCAAAAAAAGGAGGAGGTTCTCAATTCGTCTGAAAATTTTTAAGTATGTTCAGCGATAATTCTTTACCACGTTGACCGATTTCAATGATTCTTTTTTTGTTAAAAAATGGGAACCACGAGGGTGGTCCCATATAAATTTGGTCACGATCAAAAAGAAAAAATTACCAAGTTTGATTAAACGCATAGGCTGCAAAATATTCATTTACATGATGTCACTTTATAAATACCATGCATGATGCATCCCATGCTAGATGTAATGTGAGCTGTCTTAAAATAAACAAGTTTACTTCTGTTTACTACTTTATTAATTATTAGACATAACAGTATGATCTTATTTTTTGTCAACAGGAATTATTCAATAAATCTAAAACCGCCTAATATATCATTGAGTAAGGGAATTATAAAGAGAAGAAAGCATATGATATCGAAGAATTGTGAATTCAATCCGCGAACTACAGTGGGCCAAAAAAGTCTCCGAACGATCCCATTTTTTCCTATATTTTTATAGTAAATTGCATCGTACGTAGACTTTTTTCCGGCATATAGAAATATCGCTTTTACTAGAATATGACTTATACATTTTTTGTTGTAAATTTAACTCGCTTCAATTTTTAGTTTACATTTTTAAATTTATTTCGTAGCACTGTTTCCAAGATATAGCGCGTTAAAAAATCTATGTAAAAGTTTTAATAAAGTTCCCATAAGAACAATGTTAATTTTATTTAATGTTAAAAAATTAGTCAAAATGGAATCAGAGAAAATCAAAAGGGATATTTCCGTGAAAATCTGAAAACCGAAAAAAATCGGTATTACTTCCATTTTTACAAGAAAAAAGAAAATTAAATTAAAATTAAAAGCAAGTAATTTTAAAAATAACCCTTAAAACAAAAAAAAATTTTTAATGAAGAGCCTACTTTCGGTTTACGACAATCCCAGAATAAGGTACATACTAAAAGTACCTAGTGTTTCCGTCCTTCATCTCCCGTTTCAATTAGCCATTGTTTCCTCAGAGAAGCATCCTGCTAGGTCTACCCATCACTTAAAATTGTAAAAAAGACGACTTAAGAAAAAAGTTAACTAAGCAAAAAATAAATATTTTTTATTCGGAGTTTAATTCTTACTATTTGTTGTTCCGTTTAATGTAATTAAAAAATTATTGTTTATTATATAATTATTAATTGCTTTATAATTTATTACGAAGTCGGTTCCCAAGTAACTCTGAATTTGCCAGACAAATCGTCAGTTTAGAGGTAAAAGTCACCAAGTGGATTTCTTACTTGACACCGACCTCATAATTATAAAGCAATTAATAATTATATAATAAACATAATTTCTTAATTACATTAAACAGAACAACAAATAGTAAGAATTAAATTCCGAATAAAAAATATTTATTTTTTGCTTTTTAGTTGACTATTTTTTTTAAGTCGTTTTTTTTTTATTTTTAGTTGTCAGTTGTCACTAGACATCACATGAACTAGTTCATCTCCCGATGATGCCATGCGCTTGCAATTTTTGCAGGATGCTAGGCAAAAATTTAATTCAAGGTCGAATCAAGTTCGGATTTTCGGAAATAAATCAAACTGCCAAAGGTCTCCTTAATCATACCATAATTCGGGGGGGGGGGGCGACTGTGAATTTGGCAAAACGCTAGCTAACATTTTAATTCAAGGTCAAATCGAGTTCGGATTTTTGGCAATAGATCAAACTACTAACAGTCTAAATAATCAAATTTTAAAATAGGGGTAGACGCTTGCAATGTTTGCGGTACGCTAGGTAACAATTTAATTGAAGGTCGAATCAAGTTCGGGTTTTCGGCAATAAATTAAACTACCATCGCTCTAATCAATCATATGATAAAACGGTGGAGGGGACCTGTGAATTTTGCAAAACGCTAGCTAACACTTTAATTCAAGGTCAAATCGAGTTTGGATTTTCGGCAATAGATCAAACAGCCACCGGTGTAAATAATCAAAATTTAAAATAAGGGTGGACGATTGCAATTTTTGCGGGTCGCTAGGTAACAATTTAATTCAAGGTCAATACATCAATAGAACAATAGTGACATCAGTAAATTTTTGTGTCCTGGTTAACTTGCTTGACTAACCAGGACAAAGGTTCCAAACCAGTACTATCCTGGTAAAATCAGTACAGACGTTACCTTACTTTTACAGCAATATTATGTCTTACACAATTTTTGTTATAAATTTAACTGGCTTCAATTTTTGGTGTAAGTTTTTAAATTTCGTCGCACCGTTTCCGAAATATTAAAATTTTTAATAAAATTAACATTGATCTTATGGGAATTTTATTAAAAGTTTTACAAAGATTTTTTTAAGGTAGGTTCGGAAACGGTTCGACAAAATTTAAAAATGTAAACTAAAAATTGCAGCCGGGTAAATTTTACAAAAAAAATGCATGACATAATTATTGCTGTAAAAGAGATTTTTCTCGAGTCACTTTATAACTTTCTGGTTCGAACTCCGAGCAAGAAACAGCGAAGTAGTTACTGTTCTCTAGGTCTAGGTCAACTGTCGTAACTTCCAAAATGACAATTTTCAGGTTTTGGTTTATTCTTACATAATAATGTAGTCGAGACCATTAATAGTATCACAATCTGAAAATTGTCATTTTGACCAAGGTGCGATATTATGTTAGGTACTTTAGAATTTTCAGAAAAAAATACAATGTCGGTTGCAAGTGAAAATAGTTTTATTGTGAGGATTTCTGGCTCAAGCTTCAAACTAATTGCGTGGAGATAATTACTGTTCTTCGGGTCTCGATCACAAGGATCTACTCAAATAATTTTAAATATTTTTCTTTTATAACTTATGGCTAACTGGCGTTTTAAAAAGAAATATTAATCCGTCCTACAATAAAAAAAAATGACTTTAGTTTTCGTATAGTTGGTTAAAATATTTTTTAAAACACCGTGTAATACAATTTTGTAACAATAAAAAAAGATTCAGCTACTAAAAATAGTTTGCATTCGTTTATAATTGCTGAATATTGTTCTTTGAAATGTTGTGTTATCATCAATCGAGCTACTATGACTATGACGAACTTCGCTATACGTTTAAGCGGGTAAATTTTGTCAAGCTAATCAGCATAGCCTTCGTGTAAGCAATATAAATGTCCTTGAAAATACAATTTAACAAGAGCTATCAATTAAAACTTTTCAAATTTTGGTTAGAAACAATTATTTTTTCTTTATTAAATTTTAATATTGAATCGCTCATTTCAAAAACAAGTTAAGTTACAGAAGTGAAATTTGACATTCATCAATAAAAAACCTTAAATCTTAAAAATATGTTGATGTTTTTTTGTGTAATACTGATTTTAGTCGTTCCTTTAAAATTTTAGTTTTGTTAACTTTAATATGCCGTTTTTGAAATGACCGATTCAAATGAACATTAACTTTTTTCAAAACAGTAACATAATAGTTACTTTATATTATAAAGCATAAGCGCATTTTTGACAGCAAAGGGTTACTGCAAACATAGGGTCCAGACAGAGACGAGTTAACTAGGAAACAAAAAAAGTTAGCGTCTCGGGCACCAACATTTGAGAGGCAGAAAATTTATTTCAATTTAAAAAAAAATTATTTAGTTTTAAATTTTTCTTCAAGCGCCTCTAAGTACTGCCGTGACAAATTGCAGCGGCGAAAGATCCTTTTCTGCGCTGAAAAAAGTGAAAAACTATTTGCGAATATTCATGTTAAAAAAACAAATAAGATCAAGGGAGCGTAAATTATGGTTCAGCGTGGGCCGCATCAATATACCTTTGATAGGCGTCTGATAGGGGCCATGTTGTCAAGGCCCTCTCCAAACCAGCATTGTAGATAAATGTACGTTTTTTTTTATTATGTTTTGGTTAAATTTTAGAAATGTCGCCCCCCTAGAAAGTATAATTATTATGACCGCATTTGATTAAAAGAATTATTGAAAAGCGATCTTTAAATTAAAAGCTTGAAACTCGAAATGAATTTGTATGAAAAAATAAACGAAGAAGTTGCGCGAAAAGTAGATTTTATAATTATCTCATATTTTGTATAACTCAACAGAAATTCAAGGTGAATGGATGTTAACTTAGTGTGCTTATTAATTATGAATTATGATCATTCTAATTAGTCAAGAGTCTAAGTCGTTGTCCCTTGAATTTTAGTGAACTCATAAAAAATTAAAACTTAAAAAATTGGGTATTAAATTTATAAATTAAAACTTTACAACTTCTCATTATCCAAGTTTTTTTTCTAATAATTAGCTGTAGGTGAATGTGATACAAAATTATTCATTTTGTGTAAAACATTTAAGATTTTAAAGTTTGCCTTCATCATTACAAAAAGAATTGTTAAGAATTGGTACTCGATTACGCATTTGCAATGTTAATAATATAGCATGACTGTGTAGGTGATAATTCTTTTTATAAAACATTATGCTTTCTCTTGGTAATTGCAGTGTTGCCGCACTTCAGGTACTCCATGGGAGTCAAAATGATACCATTCGGAAAGTAAATATACGTTTTGTGTATATTAAAAATTCCACTAGCGCCTCTACCGGAATAATCGTGAACTGCAAATATACGAATTTTTTTGAAATGCTATCATTTTGACGTCCTACCTAACTTCCATATTTAAGCTTCCAGAGACCACCACTATCCAGAGAAACTTTTTCAATGGGGAAGTAAAATGACGTCCGTATACGGACGTCAAATGGACGGTGGACGCCACATTAAATGTAAAGCGATAATGCATGGACGTCAAATTGATAGCAAGATATAAATATTTGTTTTTAGTAAAATAAAATTTTAATAGAAATTAATGTATATTTTGGGGGGATGTGTATAAGCGATGTTAGTATGCCCTCGAGTATTTGCCATCACCCGATAACAAAAACGACAGGAAGTTGCTAATGTTCGATAGCTTCAGTTTACTTTTGCCGATGTATGCGTTTGTATATAATGCAATGCTTCACCCCTCAACTTGAGAGCTGGATGTTAATTTTTATAAAACTTTCTCACAATAATCCTCTTTAATTGAACAGCAATACAGAAAAATCTACTACGCATACAGAGATTGACTCAAATTTAACCACTTCTTAAGCAAATTGTTCCTCCGCAGTGTGAGTTTTCGTGTGACTTTTGAGATCTCCTTTACGGGTACATTTATAATCACAAATTTCGCATGTAAACGGTTTGTCATCAGTATGAACACTCAAAAAATGAAGTTTTAAGCTGCACTTGCGTGCACATTCATAGTTACAAATTTTACACCGAAACGATTTTCCATCAATACCAGTTCTTAAATGATACTTTAAATCAGCTTTACGTGCATATCTGGACTGACACAAGTCACACGTAAATGGTCGGTCGCCTGTATGGGTTCTTAAATGATAATCCAAATCTATTTGTCGAGCACACTTGTAGTCACAAATATGACACGTATGAGGTTTTTGGCCTGTATGAGTGTACACATGAATTTTTAAGTTACTTCTGCTTGCAGATTTATAGTCACAAAATTCGCATGTATAGGGTTTCACGCCGGAATGAGTTCTTACATGAATTTTTAAACTGCTCCTCTGTGCACTTCTAAATTCACAAAATTCGCATTTATTCGGTTTGTCGCCTGTATGAGTTCTTAAATGATATTTTAAGTCTGTCCGTCGTGCACACTTGTAATCGCAAATTTCACATTGGAACGGTTTTTCCCCCGTATGAACGAATAAATGTACATGTACACACTGGACTCGAAGCTGCTATTCAGCCAAGAAATACAGGCTCGATTGGACAAGAGCAACTTCGTTATCCAATTACTATACCCCTTCATCGGTCCAAATGCTAGAACACCGAAGAGAGAAAAAGTCACTTTGTACAAAGCTTGTGCCAGGTCGATACTCACCTACAATGCCCCCATTTGGGCCACCGCATGCAAGACGAAGATGAAGTCCGTCCAAGCTATGCAAAATAAATTCCTGAGGATCATCGGGCAGTATCCCAGGTATACCACTATCGATTTCATGCACGCAGACTTGGAAATCGAAACCATCGACACGTTCATCAAAGAGAAGACCAGGAAGATCATCAACCAAATGACAACTCACCAGAATCCACTTATAGCCGAAGTGATTTCAAACGACGACGGCGACGACGAGATTTTCGGAACCGTGAAGAAATCAATGAAACAAATTTTAAATTAATTGTTAGTATTACCATTGTAATGTTATTCTTTCCTTTTGCTTGTAATCCCCATGTATTGTTTGTTTTTGTCATTTTAACGTAAGTTCTTTTCCACCCCCTTTTACAATGTCACTCACTTACCAACTGCGGCAGTTTTTCTGTAACTCGCCTATGTTTAATGAAGGTTAAAGCCAGCGTCACACTGAAATTACAACATTCTTCAAATGTTGTAAGGCAGGTGTTACGGTGATAATTTTTCTTTTATTTTTATTTAACTTGGCCTAATTGGAAGGTAGGTGGCCGGTTGAACGTTGCAGCAGGAGCGATTGCTCCGACCGATATGGTAGTGCATCTCTTCGGGGTTGTTCTGCCAATTCGTGAACGGTTTGCAGTCGCGCTTACGCGCGACATTTAACTGGAGACAACTTTCTAATTTGGCCAACCAAAGCAGGTTTTTGAAACTTTTATCCTGCACTCTACTCAATTTCTATTTCACTAAATTTTCACATACCTAATTTAAATATAGAAGAGAGGGCTACCCAGCCCTATTATCTATAACCATGTGTAATTCGGGAAATGTAAGGTATCCTCGTGCCTCGTACTTAATTAATAAATGTTATTTGATTTGATGTTGGAAAAACCACAGTACATTGCGTTATTAAAGAAACTTGCAAAATTCTTTGGGATGTTCTTTCACCAACTTACTTGAAACCACCGGAGGAAAGTAATTGGTTGGAAATAATAAACTGTTTTTTTTTCAACGTTGAAATATGCCCAATTGTATAGGTGCGTTGGATGGAAAACATATCAACATCCAAGCTCCTCGTTTTTCTGGCTCCAATTATTTTTCGTATAAGGAAACTTTCAGGTAAATTTGTGTATTTAGAAATCATACAGTTTTAGAAATGTCAATTTTTTTTAGTTTGGTGTTAATGACAATATGCGATTTCCAATACAAATTTGCTTTGGTTGACATTGGTGCCACTGGTTCAATGCACGATAGCAGAATATTTCGTAACTCTGCTTTCGGAAGTGCCATAATGGAAAATAATGCCGAAGCCATTAAAATACCCAGCGACCGATGTCTACCACATTCAGACATACATACACCATGTTCTTTTGTAGCCGATCCATATCCATATCCTGATGAAAGATTGTCACACGAAAAGCAAATTTTCAATTATCGATTATCTCGAGCCAGAAGAGTAATTGAAAATACATTTGGCATTTTGGTACAACGATGGCAGATTTTGAGAAAACCTATTATTGGTAACATCGATACTTGCGAAAGTATCGTAAAAGCAACAATAGTGTTACACAATTTGTTACCCCTATGTTTTTTATTGTGTGGAAAATTTAAATTATTTATAATTCATGCTTAATAAGTACCATCCCGATAGCGTGAGATCTGCGTCTTCAGCAAAAAAAATAAACTCAATTTATTATCCTTACTTGGTCCCCGTCGAGATCGTGTGGAATTCAACATTTCAGCACTCGATAAATATTGTTATGCTTTACCAGCTCCGCCGTAACCGTGGGATTATTTACGATTCAGCGTCTGGATTTACAGACAGTAGGCGACCCCAGTGTTGAAGGGGGTAATAGAAATACAATTTAAGTAACACAGACGGGAAGAAGGGGAGTCCCAGAAAAACCTTAGAAATGGTAACAAGCCTTCGCGAATCCAATTTATAAATTGAAATTGTTTAAGCAAGTGCTTGGTTAATTACGGTTTCGGGATTCAATTAATTGTAACACGATGAATTTAATAAGTAATTAGTTCTAAAAATTGTGAAGGTTAGAAATTTCAGTAAAATTTTGTGATACTATCGGCTTTTGAATGTATTGGTCGCGCGAGCCGGTTTATAATAAAAGATGGGTGAAGTCAACTCACTTATTCGTGGAGTCCATCAAGGAATAAACGCATGAATTTAAGATGATCTGTTAGTGACTTCAACATCATCATTTGGGAAAGGCGCGCCATAGAAACTGCTTATGAATTCCGATGGTACTTGTAATACAACTTGCAAGGTAAATTTTGTAAAATTAAGTTAAGCTTGGAACAACAGCTGGAGATTTGGATGGCAGCAATTTATTTGGCGGATGGAAAAGTGTCGCGGTAAATCCATGTAGCATGGGCCAAGTTCTGTGAAATTTGGTTAATTCGAAATTCAAGTGCATTGTGGTTTTTGTTAAATTTGTAGAAGTTGAAGGTTTGTCTTTGTGGTAATATTTACCTTTACCTATAATAAAAACAATTTGTTTTAGCAATCATGGGAATCACATTTAATACAACAAATGGAAATAGCTGGCAAAGAAGAAAAACGTCTTGCGTTAGAGAAAGGCAATGTTACATCTGATGGAACTCCTTTCATTATATTAAATAACTGATATTTGTGGTCCTTGTGGTATAAATAAAGGTAAACGTTTCGTAGTAAAAAGATTTATTAAAATGACGAGTAATAACTAAAACACGTTTGCTCATGAAGTGAGTGTACTCAACTAACTGTGCATGCGCATAGATACACTATGTTTAAGTTGACAATTGACATGAAATATATGCAATATTCAATAGTCCCACAAATTGTTAACTGACAAAAAAATATTAATGAAACATTACATAAACGCTTAGCTTAACATACAAAAATATTTAATAAACAATACACTTAATTATCGTTGTCACATAAATCGCGCATTCCGAATTTAAACTTTAGTTCGTTGAATTGTCGCGCACTAAGTGCTTTTGTTGTAATATCCGCCAATTGGAGCTTTGAAGGTACATATAAGATATTTATGATCCCTTCCTCGTATTTATCACGTATGAAATGGTACTTCACATCTATGTGTTTAGTACGTTTATGGAATTCCGCATTTCGAATCAATTTAATTGCGCTTTGATTATCCACGCATAAAGTGGTTGATTTTTCTTCCATTTCTCCTAGTTCTTTAAGAAGATTTCTTAGCCATATCACCTCTTTCGTTGCGTTAGAAGCTCCGACATATTCACTTTCGGTTGTTGATAACGAGACGGTTTTCTGGCGTTCGCTCGTCCAAGTCACTGCTCCACCACATAACTTGAAGATGTAACCGGACGTTGATTTTCTGGTGTTTTCATCGCTGGCAAAATCTGCGTCCGAATATCCAATTAATTTTCCATCGGGGTCGTCTGATCTATATTCTATTCCACAATTTTGGCTTCCTTTTAAATAGCGTACTACACGTTTTGCTGCATTCCAGTGGGACGTGTCTGGGTTGTTCAGGAATCTGCTTAACAAGGAAACAGAATAAATAATGTCTGGTCTACTTAGAATTGCAAGGAACATTAATCTGCCCACTATTTCTCGATAAGGGAATTGCGTCTGCTTGTTTTCCTTGGGGTAGGACAGTTTCACGTTACAATCGGCTGGCGTATTCAATGACTTCGCGTCATCAAGGTTGAATCGTTTTACGATTTGTTTAACGTAATTCTTTTGATGAATAAACACAGTTTTCTTATCGCGATCTCGTTTTATTTCCAGTCCCACAAAATAATTAAGATCTGAACTGACCGTTATTTCGAAAGTATTTCCTAATTTTGAAATCAAATTTTCAACTGCAGTTTTATCTTTACTTAAGATTAGTCCGTCATCAACAAAAATTATCACATAAGTTTTTACTTCGTTGGATTCATTTACGTAAACACATTTGTCCGCATTACACTGTTTAAAATCAAGTTGTTCAAGAAAGTTATTAAACCGTTGATTCCAAATTCGGCTCGACTGCTTCAGACCGTAAATTGTTCTTTTCAATTTGCAAACTTGCCCTTCTTCGACATTTAAACCTAGGGGTGGTTTCATGAAAATTTCTTCTTCCAGTTTTCCGTTGAGAAAAGCCGTTTTCACATCGAACTGTTGAATTTCCATGTCGTGTTTTGCTGCTAAAGCTAATAAAACTCTAATGGTGTCATATCTGATTGTTGGAGAGAAAGTTTCTTCGTAGTCTATCCCCTTTATTTGTTTGAAACCTCTTGCACAAAGTCTTGACTTGTAGCGAGATATGGTTCCATCTGTTGTTCGTTTAACTTTAAACACCCATTTGTTGTCGATTATATTTTTGTCTGCTGGCTTTTTAACTAAATCCCATGTATCGTTCTTTTCCAACGCTTTGAGCTCTTCGTCGATGGATTCTTTCCATTTTTTTGAATCTTCACTTTCCAGTGCTTCTTGGTATGTTTCGGGTACGTCGACCTCAACATAATTCGCTTCAAGATCGTCATATCTTGCTGGTTTTCGAATATTTTCTCTTTGTCTGAAATTATACGAAGCTCTTTGATTCTGTTGTTGCTCATTTTCGTCGTTTATTTCGAGTGGTTCGTCTTCAATGTCACTTGTTTCGATGTTTACTTTCACCGTGTTGTTCCTTCTTTCGGTATCTTTTTCTGCGTATTCAACGAAGATGACATCTCTCGAAATACTTATCTGTTTTGTTTTGGGATCGTAAAGTCGGTAGTTTGTAGAATTTCCATCGTAACCTACCATTATCAACTTTTTGCTTTTAGAATCCAGTTTGGTTCGTTTTTGTTTTGGAATATGCATGTATGCATCGCTTCCAAAAATTTTTACATGATTCAATGTTGGCTTTTTGCCTGTCCACATTTCATAGGGACTCGTCTTTGTATTGCTGTTAGGCGTTCTGTTTAATATATAGACCGATGTATTTACGGCTTCCGCCCATAGGTTCATCGGCATGTCTTTTCCATATAACATTGATCTTGCTGATTCTACAATTGTTCTCATCTCTCTCTCGGCTTTGCCATTTTGTTCCGGTGTATACGGTGCAGTTCTTTCCAGGTCAATTCCTTCTGCATAAAGAAATTCACGAAAATTTGCGTTGATAAACTCCGTTCCGTTGTCAACGTGTAAACATTTTACCGAATTTTGTTTTGCACATTTTTATAAACCGTTTAAAACAATCGAGCACATCTGATTTATGTTTAATAAAAAACACTACGCGATAACCCGAGTGATCGTCTTTAAAGAGCACAAAGTAATTTGAGCCATTTACTGAGGTCGTAGAAAATGGTCCGCATACGTCACTATATATTATCTCACCTGGTCTGGTGTTTCGTCTGACGTTTTCAAAGGTCATTCGATGCTGTTTGCCAAATAAGCAAGATTCGCATATTGTTTTGTCGACATTCTTCAAATTTATATCAGTGATTTCACCATTTGCTGCTGTTTTCAACTTGACTTGAGTTGAAAACGCGTTGTCGACCTGTTCGACTTCGGTTAAATTTGTTTCCTCATCCAACAATCTTGAAGTTAGATTTTGTACGGTTTGTAAACTTTGATCGACTGACAACCATGCTTGACGTACTCCTTTGTATTTCGTAGGTAGCGTACTTAATATTTTTGTCATAACTGCTGTGTCACTTATGACATCGCCGGCCTCTCGTATCCGTTTTGCAAGGTTTTGCACTTTCGCAATGTGCAGCGCCACGCTGTTGTTGGGATCCATACGATATTGATGAAAGCGTTCTTGATGCATCATCTTGTTAGTTTCTGTTTTCTGCTGGTAGATGGTGTCCATTCTTTCCACCATTTCGTTAGCACTAGTACAGGTTTCTATCAAGGTGATTTGTTCAAGTTCCATAGCTGACGTCATCGTAAACATGGCTACGGCGTCCTTCTTATTCCACCTTTCTAATTCAGCGGTATTTTCCGAGTTGGGTCTAGTGGACACACCACTCGCCACTTCAAGGCATCCTTTCGCACGTAAAGCACAATTTATTTGGAACTTCCATTGTTGGTAGTTCTTGCCATCAAACTTGTTTATTGTATTAATATCAATTCTGTCCGCCATTTTCACTTTTCTTGTTCACTACACGTTACACGCAAAACCGATTCGCGACACTTTATTCTACCTGGTGAACTGGGCCCATAACCTATTAAATAACTGATATTTGTGGTCCTTGTGGTATAAATAAAGGTAAACGTTTCGTAGTAAAAAGATTTATTAAAATGACGAGTAATAACTAAAACACGTTTGCTCATGAAGTGAGTGTACTCAACTAACTGTGCATGCGCATAGATACACTATGTTTAAGTTGACAATTGACATGAAATATATGCAATATTCAATACATTACCGTTATGGGAGATGGAGGATGGAGTAAGAGATCTTATGGTCATGGATACAGTGCAGCTAGTGGAGCTGTAATATCTTATTGAATTATAAAATGTAAATTAGAAAAAGGTTTTTGACACACAGATTTTAGGGAGTATTAATCGGTGCTGAGACAAATAAGATTCTCTTTGTGGGTGTAAAAAATAAAGTGTGCTCTATGTGCGCATTTTATAAACATAAGTCAGAAGAACCCAAACCCCACGAATGTCTTCTAAATTTCAGTGGACCATCAACTGGAATGGAAAAAGACATTATTGTGACATAGACATTATGCAAGTGTGATCAGTAACGTACGAAGTAGGGTGTCACATGGAAGAGATGTTGTCAAAATTGAATGTGCAAATCACATGACAAGATGTATAAACGATAAGCTGCAGAAATTGTCTAAAAATACATCATTTCCAATAGGCGACTATTTACCGATAAAATTAATGGTATATCGCGTATTGAAAGATTGGTAAAAGGTATACGTGTGGCCATTAAGTCCGTAGCAAAAAATCACGAAGTTGATAAACTCAGAGAAATGATTGCGAATGCACCTTACCACATTTTTGGACAACATTCTATGTGCTGGTATTATTTATAAAGCTCTCCTTACTGTGATGTAAGAAAAATCTCAAAATATTGGTTCGCTTTAGGAATTAAACACAAATGCAATTAAATATGGACGGCCGAATGAAGAAAATGCTATAAAAAAATACAAAGAAAAAAAAAGAAGTGACTGTGAAGAAATGTGGAATTTTTCTTGATATAAGTCATCCTTACCTTGGAGCAAGTCCCTATGGTTTACTTCCAGAAGATGGTATTATAGAAGTTAAATGCTTACCTTCACTTTCTGGTCACTTACTGAAAGACACTATAAAGAAGAATGTCTGCTTTAAAGTTGTCGATGGACGAATTTGGTAAATTTTAAAGGCGTTATTAATAACAAAACCCAATTATTTCTTGTTAGTTTGAAGAAAACACATAACTACTATTATCAAATTCAGGGACAATTAAATATTACGGCGCGATCATATTGTGATTTTGTTATATATACAGACAATGATTTTTCAATTGAACGTATTGAAGACTCGGAAATATGGAATCTTGAAATGGTCCCCAAACTTAAAACTTTTTATATGGAGTGCATATTACCTGAATTGGTCGATGCACGATTACCAAGAGGATTAAAATTAAGAGACCCATCAGTGTTGCCAGATTAATTTTCCAGTAAAATAAAATTATACAGATTTCCGTTATAAACTATTAATCAACTGAAATGAAAGGTAAATCTACCGATTTATCATCAAATTTTACATGCCCTTCTTTTCAGTTGTAATTGAATAATATTCTCCCAACACATTGGATTTTATAATACAAAAATTGGCGATGTTTAACATCGCATAACTTTTCCCATTTACTTTTGGTGTAAGAAATGGTGGCCCATAAGTAATTAACAATTGAACTTTTTTTATGTTCTTTATCATTTCCGCAATTTTCAACGATTTTTCACCATTTTCAGCTGGCCTCTAAGTTTAACTATACGATGCACATTTATCCTGAATTTTATGAGATTTGGTTGCGTGGTTTAACCTGTGCGATTGATATTATTGCTTTTCATATCCTAACCACACACTGGCATACAAACATACAGAAGAACATCCAACTAAAATTCATCAACAACTTATCAGAACATGATAAGAAACATTTTAATACCAAAATTACCGATTTTTGATTTTTGAGTGGATTATAATGCTTTTCCCGCAATCGTCATTGAAACAACATTGTAAATTGTACAATGTACAATTGTAAAATAGTTGATTTTAACTATGTAGTCAACAAATTGACCAACTTGATTTTTGCTCATGCTGTTTAATTAGTGTTTTAAAAGTTCGATTTTTTACCATTTTTAGAAAAATGTAATACAAAACATGTCTCACATTACTCGAAGCTCAAAAATACTTGTCACAAAGTGTCTCTAATTTTAACATTGCTCCTCGTAAGTAATTTGCTATTTTCCTTACTTTTATGTAAATAACTATTCCTTTATTCCCGTATACGTATGGCAAAAAGTTTTGCATAATTGTCTACCAATCAACCTTAATCTATCCAAGAAATTCATATACTGGGATATACCTAGTCGGGACATAAGTTCTGTTACACAGTCTTAATTAAATTTTTAATGTTTCAAAATAATAAATTCAATTATGATATATACTGCTTTATTACTTAATATAATAAAGAATACATTTTTAATATATTTACTCAAAATGTCCTCCTTTAGCCTTTACACAAGCCTTTAAACGCCGTTGCCAATCATCAATTGCGGCGCGGACGACTTGTAACGTAATCGATGCTGCTGCTTTCACCAAATCCCGCTTCAGAAGCTCGATATTTTTATGAGGCTTACTACAAGCCATGTTTTCAAGAACTGATCACAATTTATAATCCAAAGGATTCAGATCAGGACTTCCAGAAGGCCATTGTTCTGCTGCAATAAACGCAGGTAAATTTTCTGCTAGCCACCTTTGGGTTGTCTTAGCTTTGTGTGCTGGTGCAGAGTCCTGTTGGAAAACCCAATGGTTTCCTTGAAAGAGAGAGTCGTTAAGAGGCTTTACCACGTCTTCTAACATTTCTTGGTAAATTGGTGCCGATGTTTTAACGCCTTTTTCACAAAAGTGAAGTTGAGTAACCCCTTCGTAGGATACACCCCACCAAACCATCACAGATGCTGGATAATGGCCTCTTTGAACCCTCGGAATTTTTTCTGCCGCTTCTTTAGAGCTGTGAGCATAAACACGATCGTTTTGCTTATTAAATTTTTCTTCGACAATAAAATTTTTTTCATCGGTAAACAAAATATTTTTAAAATTATTATTACCGTGCCTCCTTAATAGGGTTTTCGATCTCTCGTGTCTAATTTTTTTTAAAGCTGTTGTTAACCTTTGTCCTGTTGCTCTACGAAAAGCCCCAAGTTTTAGGTCCTGCCTCAATACGCGAGACACGCTTTTTTTTGAAATTTGCATCTCCATAGCAATAATTTTTGTTTTCGCAGAGGATTTCGTCGTATTCTTTCACGCACTGCTTTAATCACTCGTAGAGTTCTTATGGTACGAGGACGTCCACTTCTTTTTCTGTCAGCTATTGCATTTGTATCGGTAAACCGTTTTATAGCACGACTTACAAACATTTTTGAAATTTTTAACGGCTTTAACAATTTTAAAATTTCACTATTTGATACACCACATTTATGTAACGCAATAACTGCTATCCGATTTTCTTTCACACCCCAATCCATGTTGCTGGTTGAACTCAAAAATTTTAACTGTAGTCTGTACAAGTTGCCAAAAGAAAGGGCTTTCTAAATATGTAATTGTTTTCCACCCTCTGTAATCTTAAGCTGTAAAATCTAACGTTTCTTTACAGGTAACAGAATTTATGTCCCGACTAGGTATAGTTAAATTTTTTAATTAGTTTATGAAGCAGGGCCTTAAGTAGTGTACCTTAGTACACTATTTGATCATACGCGAATATTAGGCAAATATTAAAAAAATTTAAAAGTACAACTTATCTAAACAAATTTATTCAATCCATTGTTTTCATTTTTCCGAGTTCTCTTTTGTCAATGTTCTTTTATTTCAATGTTCTGTTTTTTCATGTTCTGTTCTTTCATGGAACCTTTAGTAATAATATTATTAATAAGAAATAAGTCCACAAACAGCTTTCATTGCAACGCTTGGTAATGTACGATATTTTTTGTCTTTCCAACTGGAGAGGAAACGAATAGCGCTAATGGTTTACCGACTCTTGAGCGCGCCACGTACAATTGCCCATGGGAAAAACACGGCAATTCAAGACATTTATTCCTCACACCTCCAACGATTGGCCTTGTTATTTATTAATAGTCATTCCGAATGCAAGGCAAGGATTGGAAACTGGACACGCTTAAATTGAAAGTCTGTTGGAATCAGAACATCCTCTCTGAAGTTTCCTATGATTATTGTAGCTTCAATCACGTTCTTCATCAGCTTCTTCATAGCAAGTCTTGTTCCATTGCATAGTTTCGGTTGGTTTAAATTGCGTAGCAAGATTATCACTGAGCCGACTTTGAGCTGCAAATCCAATGAATTCAGGAATTCAATTGGATAATTAACTACTTCATGTGGGTCAGTAATTGAATCGATCGTCTTAAATGAATGCAGTTTACCAGCGAGTTGCCAAAATGGCTCGTTCGCTCAACCAAACATGATTTTTGTAATAAACACCAATATCTGGGAACACTTTCGTGATTAATTCTTCCTTCGACATTGTGAATTGACAAAAATTAGGTGGAAAGGAAATTAGGCCAGTGGAAGCGTCAACCAAAATTTTTCCATTGCCAATGTCTAATAATTGCTTTGAAAACACTTCAGCAGATTCGTCATTTTGTAACGCGACTCGCATATTCTTTGTCAACTGGACAGTTTTTACGTATCTCTACAAATTCGATGACTTCAAGCAAGCTTTAATTTCATCAGCAGCTGTTGATGACTGGCAGTGTTTGGCGAAAATCGCCAGCCAACAAAGTCATCGTACCTCCAAAGAGGTTCTGATTGTTTCGCAAATCTTTCAACGTTCGATTAAGTGACTCCAATACTCGCTTTTGTGCCATCGTACACTCATCCTCAGTTCGTCCTCTTTAGATTAGATTGCATTGAGGAAGAAAATTACTCCGTAGCCATCGTTGACTGCTACCATCAATGTTTCATACGCGGTTTTCTGCTGCTGATTCAAAAGTGGGACCTTTGTTCGTACTAACTGACTCAAAGCATCTCGATCGTATTGCCGTTCTCGTTGAAATTCTCGATCGAATGCATCATGCATGGGGAGGATCCGGCGCTGGCATTCTTAATTTGTCAAACATCTTACCGGACATCGTAAGGCACAAATCCTCTATAGAAATCAATGCCTTGTTGTGAATCTCCACGTTAAATTCAAATTCGGGATTCTCTGTTGTTATACTCATTCGATACAAAATGTCTTCGACCATATCGATACCCCCCAAGGAACAACGTCGTAACTCGACTTACGACAAATTGACGTTGTGACTACAGCTGTAATCCTGAGAAAAAAATCTTTTTTTTTCATAAAAAAAAACGTTACCTTACGACCAATAATTCCAGAGATAATCAGCGGAAAAAAGTTGGATCTCCCATGTAACTATGTATGTACTTGCAAATGAATCACTTGCGCATGTCTCGAAGAAGCTTGTCAACGTTATCACTGGTGGTGGTGAAACTCTCTGCGCTACGTTTTTTAAAGAAATAAAATAAAATTACATATTAAAGTGTCGCTCTCTACCAACACAATACCTATTCAAACGGAAATTTCGTTAATCCATTCATGCGCGTCATTAACTATGACAAAACCTGTTCTGAAATCTGTTTCGGATAGGATTTTCCCAAATATTATTACATACAAACCTTGTCCTGACAATTCTGAAGACAACAAAAAAAAGATCGGCCAAACCGGTAGAGCCGTTTTCAAGTGATGAGCGTACATACATTTTTTAAGTTACATTATCAGGCCCGTAGCCAGGATTTCACTTCGGGGGGGAGGCACTCGTTTTTTTTTTTTCATTTAAAATATATCTAATTAATACCTATTTTATTTTCAGAATTCAAATTTACTTTCAAAATTTTTTTTTTAAAGGTGCCCCTTCTGGCGACGGGCCTGTCATTTATATAAATATAGATTGAGAAAGGGAAATCATTTTATAATTTATTATTAGTCTTCTTCTTTTTCTTAGCTTGTAGCCATTCACTCCTGAATGTAGGCTTCTCTCATCTCTCTCCATGTTTCACCAAACCATTCTCGTCTAACCATCTTTTCTGTGGTTTTCCTAAGCTTCTCTTAGTCATTCATCAAATAAAATCAAATCAGAAGTGGCTCAGTAAAATCATGTGAAGCAATGAACGTCTTGTTTTTACCAGGCTTGTGCAATACAATAACGTCCACGAGTCTCCATCTGTCGGGGAAGTGCTTGAGACGAAGCACTGCGTTGGCGATTGCTGTTAATGCCGAGACGGCTTTCTTCGGGAGGTTCTTCAGAGCATTATTCGTAATTTGATCGGGACCAGGAGCTTTCTTCTTCTTAATTCTCTTGATGGCATATTGTACTTCTTCGACGGAAACGGGGTTGATTGTAGAGGAGTCGGGAGTGTTAAGGAAAGTCTCCACCTGTCTGTTTAATTCGGCTACATGGGCTGGGTCGGATTCAACGTTCGGGCTGAATTGGGTTTTTAAGGTATCGGCGAAAGCTTCGATTTTATCTTGATCAGAGAAAGCCATACCATTAACGCCGTGGATCGGAGGAATCGAAACTGATTGCTTTCTAACTGCTTTGACCATCTGCCAAACATAGTTATCTTTGAACGCGAGGCTTTGCAATTTCTAGTTCCACCTTTCATTTCGAAAGTTAATCAGAGCGACCTTCACTTGGTTCTTCAGTTTTCTGGCGTAGCTTCTATCTAATTAAAAGTTTAATATGGGGAGGGAGAGGAGCTTGGGAGTTTGGGATCGGAGCAGGGACGTGCCTAAGGGGGGGAGCTCCCCCCCCCCCTACATTGGAAAAAAGTTGGCAAAAGTTTGTATCTTTTATCTGGCTTTCCAGCGTAGATTACGATTGCACTAGTAGTTATTATTGGATTTGTTATATTATCTAATTATTATTAGGGTATTTACAGATCTGAACTTAACTGCACTTCTTATTAGTGTCTTCAAAACTCTCTTACACCTCTTCAACTTTATTAAAACTCTAATAATCGCTAATTACACTGTGAAAACGATATTTTACGATAATCACGTAGTTCACGTATGTACAAGCAATATAATAAATAATTATATTTATAAAGTTAATTCTGACTACAAAGTCAAACTAGGAAATTATATTGGGAATAATAAAAGAAGATTTTGAAGTTAAAGATTATAAAGCAAATAATAACAATTATATTTCAATTTAGGCACAAGAAAGTGGAAATAATACAGAAAACTACCAATATGTAATATGTAGATTCAAATTCAAGACCTGTCACTACAACCTGCGGCACATAGGTTTTCTAGGTTTTCGCTTCAATTAAGCTCGTTGCAATATATAAATAGATACCAAGCTTTCCTAAACTAATGGGTTGGTGGCGTAATGCGATTGTGTACTTATTAACTAAAACTAGAAATAATTTAAACAAAAGATAGCGAAGGTAATCGAATAGTGACAAAATTATAAATCCAATAGTTTGTCGCCGGTATGAGTTCGTAAATGTCTTCGCAAATTACCTTTTCGTCTACTTTTATATTCGCAAACAGCGCACTTAAACGTTTTCTCGCCGATATGAGTTAGTAAATGTATTCGCAAATCACCTTTTTGTGTACATTTATAATCGCAAATTGAGCACTTCAACGATTTCTCGCCTTTATGAGTTCGTAAATGTTTTCGCAAAGTTCCTTTACAAGCACATTTATAATCGCAAACTATGCATACGAACGGTTTCTCACCGGTATGAGTTCGTAAATGTCTTTGCAAAGTTCCATTTTGTGCAAATTTATTATCGCAAACTTTGCACTCAAACGGTTTCTCACCGGTATGAGTTCGTAAATGTCTTCGCAAAGTTGCTTTTTGTGCACATTTATAATTGCAAACTTTGCACTCAAACGGTTTCTCACCGGTATGAGTTAGTAAATGTCTTCGCAAAGTTTCTTGTTGTGCAAATTTATAATCGCAAACTTTGCACTCAAACGGTTTCTCTCCGGTATGATTTCGTAAATGATTTCGCAAATTGTCTTGACGTGCACATTTATAATCGCAAAATGTGCACTGGAACGGTTTCACGCCGGTATGAGTTTGTAAATGTTTTCGTAAATAAAGGATTCGTGTACATTTATAATGGCAAACTGCGCACTCGAACGGTTTTTCGCCGGTATGAGTTAGTAAATGGTTTCGCAAATCACTTTTTTTCGTATATTTATAATCGCAAACTGTGCACTCAAACGGTTTCTCGCCGGTATGAGTTCGTAAATGTGTTCGCAAATTTCCTTTTACTGTACATTTATAATCGCAAACAATACATACGAACGGTTTGTCGCCGGTATGAGTTCGTGAATGGTCTCGCAAATGTCCTCTATTTGCACTTTTATAATCGCAAATTGTGCACGCGAACGGTTTCTCACCGGTATGAGTTAGTAAATGTATTCGCAAACTCACTTTACGTGCACATTTATAATTGCAAACTGTGCACTCAAACGGTGTCTCGCCGGTATGAGTTCTTAAATGTTCTCGCAAACGATATTTATGTGCACATTTATAATCGCAAACTGCACACACAAACGGTTTCTCACCGGTATGAGTTCGTAAATGATTTCGCAAATAACGTTTTACTGAACATTTAAAATTACAAATGTTGCACTCAAACACCTTACCGCCAGTATAAGATTTTGCTTGAACTCCAAGTTGCAATTGGAATTGGCAATTTTGAACCAATTGGGAGTCGCTCCCAGAAATCTCGTTTTTAATATCAATGGAATGATGCAAGGATTCCAGTTCCTCCCGATCTTCAATTTTAATATGCTTGCTACCATATTCTACCTCTGTATTAATTGATGGAGTCGATGGGTTGTCAATGGAACGATGGACGTCTTCCAGCTTAATATCCATGTCGTAATTTGGTTCAATCATTTTGCAAAAATATTCTAATCCTGAAATAAAATTACCACATTGATATATAAACTGCAATTTTGTCAAACCGTCAGGCTACCTGCTTGTGTTAATGAGGTGTAGTTCTTCAGTTAAGCTAAAATGGCGACTAGCAACAAATGGCGATTTGGCTGATGTGGCTTACAGTTACTTGGCTCTGCATATGGTGACATCTGTGCAACCATAGCGGTAACAAACCTATACACAAAAATTTAAATACGAGCTAACTCGAGTTGGCACTGGTTGGTTGGCACCAATATACAGGGTCGCGTTTCGTAATAGTACTAATAGACTGATACTATTGGTTGGAAAGTACAATACAGTAGAGCGTCGATAATCCGGATTAATTGTGACCAGACTAAGGCTGGGAATCGTTGTCATTTTTGTATTTGAATTTTCGTTGATCAAATTATTCGAATAATTCGAATATTCGAATATTCAAATGATGTATTTGAATATTCGAATGTTCATGTTTGAAAATATAAATTAAGACTGGGAATTTTTAATATTCGTATATTTAAACTCCCAGGTTTAGTTGTGGCTGGTGATATATTTTTTTTTGACCAATAGGAATTAGTAAAATGCATTCAAACATTCAAAGGTACACCGAAACTTGCAGCCAGTACTGAAAGTTTGAATATTCAAATATTCACAATTCTCGGCTCCCAAATTATTCGAATATTCAAATTATTCGAATATTAAAATTATTCGAATATTCAAATTATTCGAATATTCAATTATTCGAATATTCAAATTATTCGAATATTCAATTATTCGAATATTCAAATTATTCGAATAATCAAATATTCGAATAATTCGATTATTGAAATTATATGTTGCGATATTATTCGTATTCAAATATTCAAATATTCGAATATTAGAATTATTCGAATTTGATTCCCAGCCTTAGATCAGACCCTGTCTACTTCTAAGTTCCAATGTATTTTAATCTATTTAATCTATCTATTTATCTATCTATATAAATAAAATCAATCTGAACATCCTTTGTCGTGGCATCACGTGAGAAGGGCTGAACCGATTATGTTACTTAAAAAAAGAAAATGTTTGTAATAGCCTAAGAAATGTTTCTATGGAAAGAAAAATTAGAAAAGTTACCCGGAAAATTACAAAATTCGGGAAAAATGTATTCAATAGAAATTTTTTACTTTCAACAGATGGCGTTCTTAAATATTAATTTTCAAATATTCGGTGTTTGGTAGATGGCGACACTTAAATATGTCACCAATCACCGACATTGACGAAGCAATTACAAAATTAACAACTGACGCAGAGACAACCCTGAGACGTGCAACTCAATGCTAAAATTTTGTTCGCTAAAGATAGTTGTCTCTCTCTAGAAAACTAAAGCCCAACGAAGATGGCGCGACAATCACTGATTGCGGGAAATTTGAATAGAATATACTCTTTGATTTAATCAATATAAATTGTAGTAGATTGACCTAAAATCGATCGATTCGTTTTTTTCTTTCTTGATAACCAAAATATGGATATCAAGAAAGTTAAAAACAAAATCTAATCGATTTTAGATCAATCTACTATAGCATGTAGTTGAAAAATCTAAAAAATATCTGTTTTTAATAAAATGAATAACAACTTCAAATTTTTTCTGTTTTTTATTTAATATTTGAAAATAAAACTTACAAAATAAAATAACAAAAATTGTTAAATGTTGTAGTCCTAATCTGTGTCACAATTTTTTCACATTTTGTGATGTATTATGTAAAAAAAAGTTGGTTTTTTGAAGTTTTTTGACATATTAATAAACATTTTGCTTTTTTGACATACAAACAAATATAAACAAATATATATAACAAATAATATATACAAACAAATATATAAAAACAAATAAACAGTAAAAATATAAACAATTTAATATTTACAAGTGTTTGAATTTTCTTACTTTCTTCCGTTGAGCATTTGAATCTTTCATTTCAATGTTCTTGCGTTTACACCACCAAGGCAATGATAGTATATTAATCACTGCCTTGATGATTTGCTCCACAAGAACAATTGAATGTTGAGTACATTCAACTATTTACATTCAACTATTTTATTGTATTAAACTTGCGTTTCATGAATTTTGTTACAACATTAAAAAAATAGTTTACCTTGGATTTCTTGTTGACTTGTGGCAGAAGAACTTGCCTCTGTACAATCCATTTGTTCGGATAATCCTATAAAATATTAAAATTAATGAAGTGGGGAAAAATTTAAACTATTGAATTGCATTAAGTTATGTAAGATATTTTACCTTGCACTTGTTCTCTGCTTATGCCACAACTACTGGGTTCTGCTTGGGTCGATTGATCTGTTGAACATGGAAGTAATGTGGGAGCTGCATCTCGACGAAGTTGCCACTCTATACGATTTAAATAAGACTCCTGCGTAAAATGCCTATTGCAAATTCGGTAGTTACATAAAATCTCTCCGGAAAACACCATTCCCATGTTTTCTTGCCATAATTGAGATCTATAAAAAAAATAATCACTGCTTTGAAAATCTATAAAATTTTTACTTTTTTAGCATAGCAAAGGCTCAAAAATTTCGCCCACTATAATTATTAATATAGAAAATTCTACTTGCAATTCATTCTTATAAAATATAATAGAATAAAAACATAATTAGGTACCTGTGTAAAACCTTCGAAAAGTAATGCATCTTTTCTACTTCATCTTGTTCACATCCACAAACTAAACAAAAGATTTTCGTCATTGTCTTTAATGTATTATTAAAAATTACTTTGCTACACAGAATAATGGATTTCTTGATATTTTGTGAAAACTAAAGAAACTATATTTATTATATACTACGATACTACTTACCTGTGATACCAACTGGAAAATGTTAAAGTCAAATTTAATATTCAAATATCATTTAAATTTGAAATATAGAATAATTTTTAACAAATAAAAATATAACGAATATAACCACAAAAAATATATGAACTTAACCAAACATATCAACAAATACCGCCAAAACTGGAATTAAAATTGACACTCTTGACAGGCGCTGTGAAATTTTTAATTTGTTCCAACAGCGGCATCTACCCAGGGCTTACAATTTTCTGACAAAGAAAGCAAGTATGCGCAAAATATGCATTAGAGAGGGATAGGTAAAGGCGAACAAATTTGCTATATTAGTTGCACGTCTCAGGGTTGTCTCTGAACTGACGTGACAAATTTACATGAGCAGTGCACCATGCACAAGAAACCACCAAAACATAAATTAACTTTACCACCTGACCTACTACTAAAAATTAAACATAAAAACAAACTAAGAAAAATTTACCAGACACATTATTACCCAAACTTAAAAGAACAAATCAACAAACTTACCAAGGACATAAACAAAGCTATCAGCGCAGTAAGACTTGACAACTGGACCAAAACACTAACTGACATTAAACCTCAAAACTTAAACAAACTTTGGAATATAGCAAAAGCCTTAAAAAGCAAAAAACAAAAAATTGACCGACAATTTCCAATCCTACTGACCCCAAACGGACCAAAAACCACCAATCTCGACAAAGCCAATGCAATAGCTGCCACTTACCTTGAAAACCACTTACTAACATCAAATCAAAACGACCCCACGACCAACACCGCAGTAAAACTAACCACGGACATTTTTAAAAACACCAATTACCCCACCCCCGAAACTGACCTAACCTCCCCTCAGGAAATCAAACGTTTCATAAAAAAACTAAAAAACAATTCCGCCGGTAATGACAACATCAGAGCTTCACTCGTAAAAAATTTTCCCAAAAAATTGATCCTGCAACTGTACTATATTTATAATGCCTGCCTAAAATTACAATACTTCCGAACAATTTGGAAAACCGCGACAGTCATACCCATACCAAAACCAGACAAACCTAAGAACCTACCGACCAGTTACCGACCCATCAGCTTACTACCCGTCCTCTCCAAAATACTTGAACGAATCATACTGACCAGACTGCAAGAACATGACGAAACCCACAACACAATATTATCAGAATAATTTGGCTTTAGAAAATTACACTCGACAGTACTACAGCTAGCAACTTTGACTGACAAAATCACAAAACAATACAATCAAAACAAGACAACCGCAATTATTACATTAGACATCGCCAACGCCTTCGACACCATATGGCACGACGGACTGATATACAAACTCATCAACGCAAATTATCCCCCCCATCTTACGAAAATTATACATAATTATCTACAGGACAGACAATACCAGGTTAAAATAAACAACTCCTTCTCCTCTCTCCATCCAATTCCTGCCGGAGTCCCTCAAGGCTCCATCCTTGCTCCCCTCCTATTCACCTACTACATTAACGACTTACCGAAACATCCTGACACGACGATCTCACTATATGCCGACGACACAGCCCTCATCTCACACTCCTTCAAAAAAGACAAAGCCATTTCCTACCTACAAAGACATATTGACGTACTAGAACCATATTACCATTACTGGAAGTTAAAACTAAACGAGACCAAGACAACCTTCACTTTATTCACCTACAAGAAAAAAGACAAACTCACAACAAAACCAAAAATTAACAACACCCAACTTACCCAAACTGACAGTACAAAATATTTAGGCGTTGTTCTAGACTCGAAATTAAACTACAGACAACATATACAGAGCAACCGAGACAAAGGACATAAAATGCTAGGTGCACTATACCCACTACTTTCCCATAGAAACAAACTTGACCCTAAACTTAGACGACAACTATACCTCACTATGATTAGACCCGTCATGACGTACGCCTGCCCCATATGGAGTAGCGCCGCCCCTTCCTACCTAAAATCACTCCAAATCGTGCAGAACAAATGTCTCCGTGTGATCACCGGTTCGCCGAGAAGCACGGAGATATTTCGACTGCACGAGATGGCCGATATACCGACATTGACCAGCTACATTTACAACTACTCTTACAACTTTTTCACCCGTACGACACGAAACAACCCCAAGACTTCACACATTGCAAGACTGACGAACAAAAATATGCCCTTCAGGCAGACCCACAAACTTTTACATAACATCTTACTTTGAAAACCCTATCCAACCTCTCCATTTTTTTATTCCACTATTTTAATTTTTTTGTCCTTAGCTCTTAAGTTTTAATACCTTAAACCAAACAAGCTCGCTGGGTTTTTTCTACTCACTTTTCCCGGCATAAAATCAATAATTATAAAAAATAAACTGTTAATATAATGAACATACAAATCAACTTGATAAATCAAAGATAGGCGCAAGTTAAACAAACATGTAAAATGAAATTTATTTAAATTGTAAAAGTCCTGAATAAACATGAGTATAAACTAACTAACATTCACGTCGACGTCAACGTCGAACATACACGTAAGTGTCAAGTGTCAAGTAAGAAAAATTAATAAATCTATAAATATCAGGCTAAAATCTGATACCACCCGCATGCGGGTCAACAAGAAATCTCAAAACATTCCACCGGGCAAACGGACGAGTACCAGCCCAATGCCAAACCGTTGCAAACTAGCAAAGTCTACAACAGCAGTCGAATCAAGCTCAGAATCATACAAACGAACAACTGAGGAGCTCATTTTATTCAACGAAACAGTCCCGGTAGACGAGGACATCCTCCACCCCGAAGATCTGAGACTCAAAGAAGCGGCCGATGAGCTGGGCATAAAATTCACATACAAGGACTGCATATATCCTTATAAAAGCAAAACAGCAACTGTCAGTGTCAATTCTAGCAACAATTTTGGCATACTGCTAAGCATACCGGAATCCAAGACAACAAACAACGACGCAAGAAACGTCGTACCCAGCACCAACATGGAAGTGGAACACCCAGCTAATGTTCCCATTTACAACAGCTTTGGCCTGTTAATAAATGCGCCAGAAAAACCTGCCAGAGAAACACCTCCACCACGTATCAACCAAGAAACATGGACTACGGTCCAAAAAAGTGTCCGTCCAACAACCACCAGAGAACCCGCAGCATTAGCGCAAAAATCTAGAACGGCACCACCTCCCATAATTCTAACCACCCCGATAGGTCAAGCTAAAATATTCTTAGACAAGCTTAGCCCAATAGTCAAGGGCAAATTAATGTTTAAATACATTAGAAACCAGACCTGAGTCTACATGGAGATGTCGGAAGACCATCGAGCAGTCAAAGCCCTAATACTTACAGACCCCACAAACCGAGGCTACAGTTATCAGTTAAAAGAGGATAAAACGATCAAAATGGTAATGAAAGGCTCGCCATATACAAGCGAAAACGAAATTAAAGATGAAATTGCAAGAGAATATAACATCATAACCAACTCAGTAACTCAATTGAAAAACAAATACGGTGACACCACCGGTTCCTTTTTAGTAGCTTTCAACCACTCTAACAGATATTAAGAAAATAAGAAGTCTCGGCCATGTCATGGTAAGATTTGAAGAATACTCACGAAGAAATACGCGCATCCAATGCTACCGGTGCCAAAACTTTGGTCACGGATCCACCAACTGCTTCATGGCACCGAGATGCATCAAATGCCTGGACGCACACTTAACAAAAGACTGCCCCAGGAAGAGTATCGACGATCAAGTGAGATGCTGCAATTGCGGCCAAGCCCACCCCGCAAACTACAACAGCTGTCCTTCCTATACATCCTATTTAGATAAAGTAAGTACAAGAACCCAGCGTCCCAGCCAATTTTTTAGTCAAAATTCAAGTCAATATCAAAACTTAAACCTAAATTCAAACCAACTTGAACTGAATCAGAACTTCCCGAGACTACCGACCCCCACACTACAACACCGACAATTTGCCCCACCGACAGTACAAAAACAAACATACGCACAAAACCTGACTCAAGCCGACCCTCAGGACAACTCAAATGACTTGAAAACATTATTTAAAGAAATTAGAGAACTAAACGAAACCGTAAACATTAATCAAATGATTCAAATTGTCAGAGAAATAAAAGCAAGCATGACGGGGGTCACGGACACCTTTCAAAAACTTCAAATCCTAACAAACATAGCCACAAAATACGATGTCTAATACAAACAAATACAAATTGAAACTCATAACATGGAATGCAAACGGACTGACGGCAAGACACAACGAATTACAAGTACTGACCGACCAAACAAACCCAGACATTATACTGATACAAGAGACCAAACTCAATAAAAGAAATCCGGCCAAAATTCCAAATTATACCGCAATAAACAAACCACGCACCAAACACGGAGGTCTACTTACTTACGTTAAAAATACTATCGACCTGACGACCATCGACATAACAACAACACAAGCAGAGACACAAATTTTCCAAATTGGCGACCTTACCATAGCAAACTATTACATATCCCCCTCCATTAAACATGACTTCGCAAAACTTGACGAAATACTACAAAACACCGACAAAGCAATAATTGTCGGAAACTTTAACTCGACACACGTGACTTGAAACAATACAAAATGTGACACAAACGGCAACGAACTACACAACTACCTGCAAAATACCGACGCTCACCTCTCGTACCCAACAAACGACTACAGCCACTACCCTTACACCCCCCACCACAACCCATCTACAATTGATCTGGCCGTTACAAAACATCTTAACGTGCAAACAATAGAAACTCTGAACAAACTAAGCTCCGACCACTTACCGATCCTAATCCAAATCACATCAATAAAAATTCCCGTAAACCCACCAAGACCAGTAAAAATCACCGACTGGAAAAGTTTTGCCACACAAATCTACGAAAACAACACAAAAGACTCCCCGCCCCCGACGCATAAACTGAAATTACCACTCGAAACGCTGCAAAAAATTAATAACTAAAACAAATTAAGAAAAATATATCAAAGACATCACTACCCGACTTTAAAAACCCAAATAAACAGACTAACGAAAGACATCAACAACGACATCGACAATATTAAACGTGACAACTGGACGAAAGCACTGTCAAACATCACACCAAGAAACACTCAAAAACTATGGCGCATCACCAAAGCACTCAAAAACAAAAACACAAACGCATCATTTCCAACAATTCAAACACCACAAGGAAACAAAATTACTAACATAGACAAAGCGAACGCCATAGCTGACAGCTTCCTAACACATCACTATACAACAGCGCATCCTTCAGATCTTGAAACAGAAACTAAAGTCAATCAAACCATAAATTCACTTCAAAATTCAAATCACCCCACACCGCCTGAAGATCTCACCTCTCCCACAGAAATTAGAAACATTATCAGAAAACTTAAAAACAAAGCTGCCGGAAGCGACAATTTAAGAGCCTCACTCATTAAAAAATTTCCAAAAAAGCTTATTGTTCAAATTTATTACATATTAAACGCATGTCTCAAAAACCAATACTTTCCCACTTGCTGGAAAAAAGCAACAGTTATACCCATTCCAAAACCAGGCAAACCTCCAAACCTTCCGACCAGCTACCGCCCCATCAGTCTTCTGCCCGTACTTTCCAAAATTTTAGAGAAAATCATTTTACACAGATTAAAATTACACGATCAAGAACACGACACAATCATCCCCGAACAATTCGGGTTTAGGAAACATCACAGCACCACACTACAACTTGCCATGCTCGTCGACAAAATTACAAAAAATTACAATCTAAACAAGACCACGGCAGTAATGACACTAGATATGGAAAAAGCCTTCGACACCATCTGGCACGACGGACTAATACACAAACTGACAATAAACAACTACCCTCCACACCTAATCAAAATTATCCAAAGCTTTTTACACGACAGATACTTCCAAGTTAAAATCAAAAACAGCCATTCTAACACTCACCACGTTCCGGCCGGAGTCCCACAAGGCTCCGTCCTAGCACCTACACTTTTTACATATTACATAAACAACATACCGACCCATCCAAACACCGTCATCTCACTCTTCGCCGACGATACAGCCATTATTTCAGAATCTTTTAAGAAAAACCAAGCCATAATATACCTACAAAGACATGCCGACCTACTAAACACATACTTCCACAGATGGAAATTAAAACTTAACGAGACAAAAACGACACTAACTACCTTCACCCACAAACGCAATCTTCTTACGACACCACTTAAAATCAACAACGTCGACATTACGAAAGCTTCGACCGTCAAATATTTAGGAATAACCCTCGACGAACGACTTACATTTAGAACCCACCTGCAATTAACAGCAAGAAAAGCATCCAAAGCACTCCACGCACTCTACCCCCTACTAACGTACAAAAACAAACTCGACCCAAAACTACGGCTGTTACTATACAAAACTATGATAAGATCAATACTATTATACGCCTGCCCCATCTGGAGTAAAGCCTCAAAGACAAACACGAAACTATTGCAGACAGTACAGAACAAGTGCCTCCGAATTATCACCGGAGCACCGAGAGCTACAGAAATCTATCATTTACATGACCTAGCAGACATACCGACACTGTCGAACGTGGTTTTCCACACATCAACCAAATTCTTCACGGACACAGTACAACAGAACCCGACGACCAGCCACATTGCAAAACTTACCAACTCGACGATGCCCTTCAGGCAAAAACACCGACTAATACATAACTTACTACTTTAGCAAACTCATAACCAGACAATTCGTACTAAATTTTTCTCTTCTTCCTTCTTTCTAAACTATTTTAATTTAATTTTAAGTTTTTAGTTTAATTTAAGTTAATTCTAATAAACAAGGCGCTAGGTTTTTGTACTCCTTTCCCAGTGAAAACTCATTCATACAAATATATCAAAATAATTGACAAACAAACCTGCCTGTTAAATCGCAAGTTAGGTACAGGTAAAAATAAAATGTATATAAATAAAATTCAAAACAATAAAAGAGCCTAAATCAAAATCAAAAAAGCATACTGGTCATGAAACTGACGGCCTAGTCAAGAAGCATACTTGCCAGATTGTTAGATATTGGTAATTGGTAATGGGAAAATTGCGGTTGACATCTCGACTGTATTCATCACATTGCCCACTGATTTCTGCCAGTTGGCCGAATCGAAGGAAGAGCTCATTCGAAGTGTTTTTCTGGAATTGCAGCTATGTTGTTGGAAGGCGGCCGAACAGCTCATTCAGCACTCAAGTTGCCATTGAATATGCAAATCAATGAGACTCCAATGTGCAACCTTTCGAAGAACTGCTATGCCCAAAGTTTTGCAGCAATGCAAGTTGATCGTTTGGGATGAATGTACAATAGCGCATAAAAAGTCTTTGGAGGCATTAGACCGAGCAATGCAAGATCTACGAAACAATCAAAACCGGTTTGGTGATGATGATGCTGTTGGTAGGTGATTTTTGTCAAACATTGTCGGTGATTCCATGGTCAACGCCAGTCTATAAATTTAATGCATGCTTGAAGTCATCGTTTTGTGGAAACACTCAAATTAAGTATAAACATACGAGTGTAAAAAAAACTATTGTAAAAAGAGAAGAAGAATTGGCTGCTGCCTATATAAAGAAGAACAGGAATTGGCAATATCGCTGCGTAATTTTGAAAATTCTTTATTAGAAGACAAAGGGGAGGAGGAAATGGAGAAACAAAAAGAATGAGAGGTATTGGCAATATTCCTGTGCAATTTAAAAATTTTTTTATTAGATGAAGAAGGGGAGGAGGAAAAGGAAGAACAGTAATTGGCAAAAATAAAATTAGTAATAAATTATTGTGATTTTGTGTAATATTTGTGTGAAATTGTGATTTTTGTGAATACTTTGCAGTTTTGTTCAACTTTTTATTAAACCTTGATTTGTATTCTTTAACATTTATTTATTTAGGTAATTCTTTTTTAATACTTTTGGTATTTGCGATGACCATAAATAAGTCGTAAGGCTATAATATGCGGATTGGATCCAGAAAATTCATGTGGACAAATATTGCAATTTGGGCAGGACAACGTCTGCCGGGTCAGCCAGTGAAAGAATATATAGGTACATACATTTTTTTGTAGTGGTAAGTTTTTTTGACAAATAATATGTATGAATTTTTGTTTTCAACTTTTGTTTTCGCCGGAATTGAATCCGGATTATCGACGGTCCGGACTACTGTATTAAAAAGATAATTATGGTGGGTTTATACAATGAGATAAGGGATTAGCGCTAAGGAATAAGAAAGTTGAACTATGCGAATGTAGGTACCAGTGCCGTAACTAGGGTATTGCCAATATGGCCCCGGGCATGGGCGCCGAAATTAAAAAATTTAAATTAAAAGGATAGGCGTCATCGAGAGGTGTTTCGCTGAGGAATTTTGGTTTACATTCTTTAGGAATTAGTAAGGAATTACTGGGGAATTAGTGGAATTATTTGGGAAATTTGGGGAATTAGTAAGAAATTAGTGGAATTGGTGGGGAATTAGTGGGTAATTAGAAGAAATTGGAAGCGAATTAGTAGATCGCGCAATATAGTGGTCGCATAAAACTGCTAACACGTGATCGTCGTCTTTGATTTCGGTTCGAGATGTTGAAAAACGGCTGAAAATTTATTTTTATTTTTGTGTTCCAAAAGTTTTGTTTTAAGTTTTCTGCCTGTTTGGCCTATATAATCTGCGTTGCATCCCCCGCATTTAATTTTATCGATACCGCTTTTTTTATGTAACGGAGATTATATAGGCCAAACAGGCAGAAAACTTAAAACAAGACTTTTGGAACACAAAAATAAAATTTTCAGCCGTTTCTCAACATCTCCTACTCACAGGACACACCATAACTGAAAACAATATCAAGCTAATACACCACGTAGCTAATTAATTAAAATTCAACTTGCAAACTAATTTAAAATTGTAAAACATAAATCATAATTCTCCTTTCATTATATAATACCTTAAACTTGTAGGATGTGCTGAGGAAGACGTTAGTCGAAACCGGTTCACATTAAAATATATATTAATCTCGAGGAAAGTGTATTTTATTCTATTTTTATAAATAATACGTACTCTGAGTACTCCGTATATCAGAAGAGAGTGTAGTGCAAGCGTGGTGATTTAACGATTTCTATATTTAGTAACCTGTGTTTTCAAATTTTAAAAAGCAAATCGAAGTGTGTAACGTTACTTTTGTCGTTACTTAAAATTCCATTTATTCTCTCCAATGGGGAGGATCCGGCGCTGGCATTCTTAATTTGTCAAACATCTTACCGGACATCGTAAGGCACAAATCCTCTATAGAAATCAATGCCTTGTTGTGAATCTCCGCGTTAAATTCAAATTCGGGATTGTTATGGTTGTTGTTATAGATCGGGAAAGTGTGACGTCAAAATGTGGCCGATCGAACAGCTGATGGGTGGAAACATTGCCGGGTGCATGCGTTATTTTAAACTTTTTCGTGATTTTACAATGTTTTAATTCAAAATTATGCCTTTATTGCATTTGCCCAGGTCGCCTACATAATTCTAGACGAGAAAAGTGCAGTTTTTGAAGCTATATGGTAACTAAACGCAAACAAAGTGAGGTTATCATCATGTTTCCACCCATCAGCTGATTGATCGTGACGACACCACTTTCCCAGTCCATACTCATTCGATACTAAATGTATTTGCAAATGGATCACTTGCGCATGTCTCGAAAAAGCTTGTCAACGTTATCACTGGTGGTGGTGAAACTCTCTGCGCTACGTTTTTTAAAGAAATAAAATAAAATGGCATATTAAAGTATCGCTCTCTGCCAACACAATACATATTCAAACGGGAATCTCGTTAATCCATTCATACGCGTCATTAACTATGACAAAACCTGTTCTGAAATCTGTTTCGGATAGGATTTTCCCAAATATTATTACATACAAACCTTGTCCTGACAATTCTGAAGACAACAAAAAAAGATCAGCCAAATCGGTAAAGCCGTTTTCAAGTGATGAGCGTACATACATTTTTTACGTTACATTATCAGGCCCGTAGGGAAATAATTTTATAATTTATTATTATTCTTCTTCTTCTTTTTCTTAGCTTGTAGCCATTCACTCCTGAATGTAGGCTTCTCTCATCTCTCTCCATGTTTCCCCAAACCATTCTCGTCCCTCCCACTCGCTTTACGTCGTCTAACCAACTTTTCTGTGGTTTTCCTACGCTTCTCTTAGTCATTCTTCAAATAAAATCAAATCAGAAGTGGCTCAGTAAAAGCATGTGAAGCAATGAACGTCTTGTGCAATACAATAACGTCCACGAGTCTCCATCTGTCGGGGAAGTGCTTGAGACGAAGCACTGCGTAGGCGATTGCTGTTAATGCCGAGACGGCTTTCTTCGGGAGGTTCTTCAGAGCATTATTCGTAATTTGATCGGGACCAGGAGTTTTCTTCTTCTTAATTCTCTTGATGGCATATTGTACTTCTTCGACGGAAACGGGGTTGATTGTAGAGGAGTCGGGAGTGTTGAGGAAAGTCTCCACCTGTCTGTTTAATTCGGCTACATGGGCTGGGTCGGATTCAACGTTCGGGCTGAATTGGGTTTTTAAGGTATCGGCGAAAGCTTCGATTTTATCTTGATCAGAGAAGGCCGTGAATCGGACGAATCGAAACTGGTTGCTTTCTGACTGCTTTGACCATCTGCCAAACCGAGTTATCTTTGAACGCGAGGCTTTGCAATTTCTCGTTCCACCTTTCATTTCGAAAGTTAATCAGAGCGACCTTCACTTGGTTCTTCAGTTTTCTGGCGTAGCTTCTATCTTCGGAATGCCAGGTTTTTCTCGCGGTGCGACATGCCGCCGTTTCTCCCTAATTAAAAGTTTAATATGGGGAGGGAGAGGAGCTTGGGAGTTTGGGATCGGAGCAGGGACGTGCCTAAGGGGGGGAGCTCCCCCCCCCTACATTGGAAAAAAGTTGGCAAAAGTTGGTATCTTTTATCTGGCTTTCCAGCGTAGATTACGATTGCACTAGTAGTTATTATTGGATTTGTTATATTACCTACTTATTATTAGGGTATTTACAGATCTGACCTAATCTGCACTTCTTATTAGTGTCTTCAATACTCTCTTACACCTGTTCAACTTTATTAAAACTCTAATATTCGCTAATTACACTGTGAAAACGATATTTTACGATAATCACGTTCATGTATGTACAAGCAATATAATAAATAATTATAAATATAAAGTTAATTCTGACTACAAAGTCAAACTAGGAAATTATATTTGTAATAATAAATGATGATTTTGAAGTTAAAGATTATAAAGCAAATAATAACAATAATATTTCAATTTAGGCACAAGAAAGTGGAAATAATACAGAAAACAACCAATACGTAATATGTAGATTCAAATTCAAGACCTGTCACTACAACCTGCGGCATATAAGTTTTCTAGATTTTCGGTTCAATTAAGCTCGTTGCAATATAAAAATAGATACCAAGCTTTCCTAAACTAATGGGTTGGTGGCGTAATGTATGATTGTGTACTTATTAACTAAAACTAGAAATAATTTAAACAAAAGATAGCGAAGGTAATCGAATAGTGCCAAATTATAAATCCAATAGTTTCTCGCCGGTATGAGTTCGTAAATGTCTTCGCAAATCACCTTTTCGTCTACTTTTATATTCGCAAACTGTGCACTTAAAAGGTTTCTCGCCGATATGAGTTAGTAAATGTATTCGCAAATCACCTTTTTGTGTACATTTATAATCGCAAATTGAGCACTCCAACGATTTCTCGCCTTTATGAGTTCGTAAATGTCTTCGCAGAGTGTCTTTCAGTGCACATTTATAATCGCAAACTGCACACACAAACAATTTCTCACCGGTATGAGTTCGTAAATGTCTTTGCAAAGTTTCTTTGTGTGCACATTTATAATCGCAAATTTTGCACTCAAACGGTTTCTCACCGGTATGAGTTAGTAAATGTCTTCGCAAAGTTTCTTTTTGTGCACATTTATAATCGCAAACTTTGCACTCAAACGGTTTCTCGCCGGTATGAGTTCGTAAATGTCTTCGCAAGGTTCCTTTATGTGCACATTTATAATCGCAAACTGTGCACTCGAAAGGTTTCTCGCCGGTATGAGTTCGTAAATGGTTTCGCAAATGACCTTTGTGTGTACATTTATAATCGCAAACAGTGCACTCGAACGGTTTTTCGCCGGTATGAGTTCGTAAATGGTTGCGCAAAACACTTTTTTGTGCACATTTATAATCGCAAACTGTGCACTCAAACGGTTTCTCGCCGGTATGAGTTCGTAAATGGTTGCGCAAAACACTTTTTTGTGTACATTTATAATCGCAAACTATGCACACGAAAGGTTTCTCGCCGGTATGGGTTCGCAAATGTTTACGCAAATCATATTTTCGTCTACTTGTATATTCGCAAACTGTGCACTTAAACGGTTTCTCGCCGATATGAGTTGGTAAATGTATTCGCAAATCACCTTTTCGTGTACATTTATAATCGCAAATTGAGCACTCCAACGCTTTCTGGCCTTTATGAGTTCCTAAATGTCTTCGCAGAGTGTCTTTCAGTGCACATTTATAATCGCAAACTGCACACACAAACGGTTTCTCACCGGTATGAGTTAGTAAATGTATTCGCAAACTCACTTTACGTGCACATTTATAATCGCAAACTGTGCACTCAAACGGTGTCTCGCCGGTATGAGTTCTTAAATGTTCTCGCAAACGATATTTATGTGCACATTTATAATCGCAAACTGCGCACGTGAACGATTTCTCACCTGTATGAGTTCGTAAATGATTTCGCAAATAACGTTTTACTGAACATTTAAAATTACAAATGTTGCAGTCAAACACCTTACCGCCAGTATAAGATTTTGCATGAACTCCATGTTGCAATTGGAATTGGCAATTTTCATCCAATTGGGAGTCGCTCCCAAAAATCTCGTCTTTAATGTCAATGGAATGATGCAAGGATTCCAGTTCGGCATCCACATCCTCCCGATCTTCAATTTTAATATGTTTGCTACCATATTCTACCTCTGTATTAATTGAAGGAGTCGCTGGGTTGTCAATGGAACCATGGACGTCTTCCATCCTAATATCCATGTCGTAATTTGGTTCAATCCTTAGGTTAAAGTAAGATGGGTTTCTGAAACCACCAACTACTAGAGGATAACTAACCTCTTGTCAACTCGCTTGATTGAATTGCCGGTAGATGGGGATGCAGTAGTTATTTCAAATTAACTAGTTTTTTTTGTTATTTTATTATTTTATGTTGGCAAAAATCTGTTATATATTTAAATGTTTCGCCGAAAAGTTTAAATATAATATTATTTTTATTATTATTATTAATAAAAATATTTGAAAATAAATTATTTTGTGCGTAAAAATAAAATAGATTTGTATAAAAGAAGTAAAAATTTCACCGTCTTCGACAAAGATGTCTTATTTGATAGAGAACAAGAGTTTAAGGTTGTTAAGAAGGAAAATGAAAATAATGAGAAGTTCTTGAAATTTTTACAGTACATTATTTGCGTAATAAAAAAAATTCTTACAAAGTTTGAACTTAATCTTGTTTTTAGTTATCGAGATAAAAAATGTCAAAGTTACATTACGGTCGCATTGAATTAAAGATCATTATTTCAACAATCAGAAATGTCAGTATTATCAAAAATTGCCAAAATATTTATGAAAGTTTTATAAATAAGTATACCAAATTTCAAAAAAGTCATGTTTTCAGTTTCTGAGAAAATTAAATTATTATGCCAAAAAGTGTACAAAAGCTATCAAGATTTAGTAAATCATGGCAACATCTGATTTCGTAACCCATTTATTTTCCCATCAATATTTTTGTTTTTAATGTATATTTATCGAAAATCTTGATAGCTTTTGAACTACTTTTTAGAATAATAATTTGATTTTCTGAGAAACTAAAAACATGACTTTTTTGAAATTTGGTATACTTATTTATAAGACTTGCATAAATATTTTGGCAATTTTTGGAAATGCTGGCATTTCTGATTATCGATTTAATGACCTTTAAATTAATGTGAACTTGAACATTTTTTATCTCGATAACTAAAAACAAGATTAAGTTCAAACTTTGCCAGAATATTTTTTATTGCGCAAATAATGTACTGTAAAAATTTCAAGAACTTCTCATTATTTTCATTTTCCTTCTTAACAACCTTAATCACAATCGAATTTGTTGAATCTTATATCTTTCAAAGGTGGTTGCGCCATCTATATTATGTTTGTGTAACAAGAACGACTATGGCGTAGATGTCGTAGTATGTCTCGAGTTGTAGTGAGTTTACATGTGTTCTAACAATTAAAAACCTTTTAACGTGTTTCTAGTATTTATTATTAAAATCAAAACCTTGATTTCCAATAGGTTATGGGCCAAGTACGATTCAAGTGCGAAATTAGTGTAAAGCGTGACAATAATAAATAGAATTAAGGTGTGTTATAATTTAACCATATCAATATTTTAGAAAACCCAAAAAATGCACTAAACACTTTTCAGAACTAAAATGTTTAAAAGTTAGCACATGTAAAATACACTGTAAGTATTCGCAAACGTTTTCACCATACTATGGCATCATCAGGTGATGAATTAGTTAACTTTTAAACATTTTAGTTCTGAAAAGTGTTTAGTGCATTTTTTGGGTTTTCTAAAATATTGATATGGTTAATATCGAGTTACACTACCTAAACCACGTATCAATTGATTATTGTGTTATAATTTAGTTAGAATGGCGGTAAATTATTTAACCAGTGTACCAAAACTACAAGGAAGAAAAAATTTCAGCGATTGGTCTTTCGCAGTTGAAAACGTATTCATCCTTGAGGGTTTGTCGAAGTGCATCGATGGTACAGAAACCGACACAGTGTTAATTGCAAATGCAAAGGCAAAATTAGTACTGACTGTGAGTCAGCCTACTTTGTTTGTACATGTCAGAGAAGCTAAAACGGCTCAAGAGGTGTGGACAACATTAACGAAATTGTATGAAGATTTGGGTCATACGCGTAAAAGTAGTTTACTTCGCGCCCTAATATCGTTACGGTTAGAAAATTGTGAATCAATGGAATCCTACGTAAACCAGGTGGTTGAAACTTCTCAAAAGCTACGTAGAACAGGATTTAAGATCGACGACGAATGGGTTGGATCATTGCTTTTGGCGGGATTACCAGAAAGGCACGAGCCCATGATACTAGCAATTGAACATTCCGGAATTACCATTGAAACAGATTCAATTAAAACCAAGTTACTAGATATGCATGTAGATGGCGGTCATAGTACAACAAACGCATTTGCAGTTAAATTCAATAAAAGCAAATGGAACTACAAGCGTTATTCGAAAGATGGCAGCACGGGTGACGTAAACAAACAGAAAATGACAGATAAAAAGGAAATCATTTGTTTTAAATGTAAACAACCAGGTCACTTTATGAGCAAATGTACAAGTAACGCAAAAGATAACAAAAATTATGCAAAAAGTGCATTTAGTGCAACATTTTTATGTAATAAGTTTGAAAAAAACGAGTGGTATGTAGACTCAGGTGCGAGTATTCATTTAACGGCAAGAAATGATTGGTTACAAAACGAAATGCCTTCAGAATTAAAAGAAATAACAGTCGCCAACGAAACAAAAATTCCAGTGGTTTCGACAGGAAGTATTGAAATTGTTACGATCGTGGATGAAACAAAATTTGAAATTGTTATAAACAAAGTGCAATACGTGCCAGATTTAACAAGAAATCTTTTATCGGTAAGCCAATTAATTAAAAATAATAATCGAGTTGTCTTTGATAAAAAGGGTTGCAAGATCTACAATAGCAGTAATATCTTGGTTGCAATAGCAGAATTGAATGGCAATGTTTATAAATTAAACTTTGAGAAATCGACACAGAAAGACGTTATCGTAAGTAGAGACATAATCGCTATTGAAGAAATTAATCATCAAGATGAAGCTATCTCATTAGATCAAGTAGGGGATGAAGGTCAGGAAGACAATATTCTCGATCACAATAATGAAGAAATTATCGATTTGCATGAAGATCACAATGATCAAACGGTAATTCCAAGAAGGTCAGAAAGACAAAAGGTTCCGAAGAAATTTGAGGACTACGTAACGTACATGTGTGCAGGAAGCAGTTTGGACGACGTACCATCAACAGTAAAGGAAGCTTTGTCAAGATCAGATAGTCAAAAATGGAAAGCAGCTATTTGGATGAAATTCAATCTTTTGAAGACAACGACACCTGGGAGTTAGTGCGCTCACCAACAGGGGCAACCGTAGTTGATTGTAAATGGGTATACAAAGTGAAGTGCAATAGTGAAGGTAAAATAAGTTATCGTGCAAGGTTAGGGGCAAAAGGTTTTTTTACAGAAAGAAGGTGTAGACTACACAGAAACTTTTTCACCAGTTGTAAGACACTCAACATTGCGACTATTAATTTCAGTAGCGGTAAAATTAGATTTAAAAATTACTCATCTAGATGTAAAAACAGCTTTTTTAAACGGTTTTCTAGAGGAAGATGTTTTCATGAAACAACCTGAGGGTTTTATACAGAAAGGACAAGAAGCTAAAGTTTACAGGTTAAAAAAGGCAGTCTATGGCTTGAAGCAATCAAGTAGAGCTTGGAATAAAAGAGTAGATGAGGTACTATTAAATTTAGGATATATAAAATCAAAATTTGAACCTTGTGTTTATATTAAAAGAAAAGGTAATTTGTTGACCATAGTAGCATTGTATGTTGATGATTTTTTAATATTTTCTAATGATGACAGTACCAGTAATCTTTTAAAGGAACAATTAAATTTTGAGTTTAAAATCAAAGATTTAGGAGAAGCTAAAGAATTTTTAGGGGTTCGAATTACACGAGATCAGGAAAATAATATTTATTTAGATCAAGAAAATTATGTGAATCAGATTTTAAATAGATTTAACATGTTAGAATGTAAAAGTTGTAGTACACCCATGGAAAGCAAAAGTTGTTTGGACGAAAGCGGAGAAGTCCAGGTTGAAGGTAAAGAATTAATGTATTTAGCTGTCTTAACGAGACCCGACATAGCTTACACTGTTAGTTTTCTAAGTCAATTTAACAACTGCTATTCGGAAACTCATTGGAAAAGTGCTAAGCGGGTACTGCGATACTTGCAAGGTACAAAGAATTATGTATTAAAATATAGTAAAGATAATAATTGTGAACTAGAAGGATTCGTTGATTCTGACTGGGCAGGTAATCAAAAGGATAGAAGGTCTTATACTGGTTTTGTTTTTAAATTTTCAGGTTGTGCAATAGCATGGGAAAGTTGTAAACAAAAAACAGTAGCGTTGCCAAGTACCGAGAGTGAGTACATGGCCTTGAGCGAGGGGTCAAAAGAGGCTATTTATTTAAGGACGTGAAAACGCTATGTTAAATGAATGGCAGAAAAGTTGCTTTACCTATTCCAGAAACACAGAAAAACTATGTAGAATTTGGGGGCAAATAAAACAGAAATATAAAGTACAAGGTTACAGATTTATGATGAACCAATTTTAGTTAAAGAATTTAATTTAGAAATATTATTTTTAGGGCACACAAAAAGTAGCATTTTAAAGCATGAGTGATATTTTAAATTTTACCTTTTTAACTTGCTTTACTTATATAATACTTAGCTTTATCAGAATCAGACGAAAATTTTCTTCAATTTACTTTACTTCAATTTTTTTTTTAAAATTCTTTGTAATTACGGCGGTAGCCAGGAAATACAAAATTTGCCAAATTTATATTAAAAATTTTAATAAAACTCGCATGCGTCACATAAGTTGCATAAGTGCGAATTAGAAAAATAGTAATATTGTTCAACTATTTTTATATAGAGGACGCTATATTATAAATTTGAAAACAGATATCGGCGCGAAGATATGCATATGCATCGGTTATGTAGGTTAGTGTTAGTAAATTTGAGATTTTGAAATTGCAATAACTCGAAAACGGCGTTAGATATCGAAAAACTGAGCAAAAAATTACCCCCGCCACAGTAACTTCCAGCAATTTGTCGTTAGAAGTCATATGCAAAATTTCAGATCAATAGCGCGCAATAATGGAGCAAAAAAAAAGTACCGGAGGTTAGAGTTTTAACTTACTTTAACATCGAATTTCTACTTTATTCCTTATTTTCGCAACTAAATTTTATTATTTTCGTGCTAATTATGACTCCCCCTTCCCTCCATGTAAGTGGTGAAATTAAAAACCCTGAATATCTCTAATAGTTATATTTAGGGTTATAAACGGTTTTTCGCTGGTATGAGTTTGTTAATGAAAAGTTCAAGTTGATTTTTGTGTAAATTTATAACCGCAAATGTTGTACTCATACCATATCTGCCCTCGTAAGAGTTAGTATATTATGACGATTTAAATTTTCTTTAAAATAGCATTTATAAACGCAAATGTTACATTTAAACGGTTTCTCGCCAGTTATGATAGTATATGACATTTTAAACTTCTTTTGTTTGAACATTTATTGTATTTCTATCCTTCTTTCTTCAATTTCAATTTGTAGTATCCGTGTTCTGGGCGTCGTTGACCACACTTTAAAGTTAAATAAGGAAAATCCAAGTCGGTCACCCTATCCTTGTCCTAGTGGTTGTGAAGTCTACATTCTTGTTTTTGTGCGCGTCTTGACTACACGCAACCCACGCAAGTGTAAATTAAGTAAATAGTGAATTTGTGAATTTGTGAAAAAGGGAAAATCACATAAAAGGAAACATTATTCAGAAATATCTCGTCTGGAAAAGGAGATAAAAAAACTTAAGAAAGAAATTAAAACCTCTCACAGGAATAGCAGTTCATCTTCTTCAAGTAAGTGTATTTATTAATACTGAATTATGCATTACAGTTGGAAACCCATGAACTACATTTTTGTATAATCATGAAATAGCCTTCGTGCTAAAATTCTTGCATTATGGCTTGAATTATCCATGAATTAGATTTGTATCTAATCATGAAGTAGCCTTTTGCGCTAAAATTCTTGCATTATTGCTTGAATTATCCATGAATTAGATTTGTGTCTAATCATGAAATAGCCTTTGCGCTAAAATTATTATATTATCACTTATATTATCCATGAATTAGATTTGTGTCTAATCATGAAATAGCCTTTGTGCTAAAATTATTACATTATTGCTTGAATTATCCATGAACTAGAATGTATTCTTTTCATAAAGCAAGTGTATGTACTTGAATCCATCCAGCTTTAATAATTAAACCATTGTCTTCCCATAAAGCGACCCCAAACATAAAAATTAAAATATTTTCTAAATTTTGTCGCATTTAAAAATAAATGTCGACTTCCATAAATAATAAAAGTTTCTTTTATATAGGGGGTTCAACTCCGACCAACGATAACATTAGATACGCTTATACACCCTCACCACCGCCTTGTAATTATTACCATAACGATCTCACACGGGAAGACAGAGATTTGCAGCTGATTAGAAACTCGACACCACCACATCAATCGTTTGTTAACGATTATAATAACGATGACTTACCCGCAGAAGAATCGATAAATAGTGCAATTTTGTCAGTTCTTGGCGATGACGTAGTCACAAAACAAGACTTAGGGCCCGCTATTCAAAAGCAATTAAGTATTAACTTAGACTACGTGTTAAAAAATGGGTTAAAATCTGAAGACATTTCTTCTATTTTAAACAAATATCCGGCACCAATTAATTGTGTTATGTTTAACCCACCCCAACTAAACCTAGCAATAAAAGGTTGCTTGTCAGAAACGATTTTACAGCGTGACGTAAAATTAATACATCACCAAGAAAAGATTAGAGCGGCTTTAGCAGCTTCTAGTAGAGCATTAACTGACCTAATTAAAAAAGAAGGCGGGGAAGAAATAAATAATCTTAATATCATTGAAAAAATAAACGATTCTATACGCATATTAGCTGACATACAAAACCATCAGACTAAACTTAGAAGAAACTTATTAAAACCAAACATTAAAGAAAGTTTAAGAGACACTTTAGATGCAGCTAACATAGATGAATATTTATTCGGTAAAGAGTTTGAAGAAAACGTTAAAAACGCCAAAATTATAGAGAAGGCTTCGAAAGATCTTGCCTTGGAGCAAAAAAGAAAACTTCCAAATCATAAACAAAGACCAAAAAACTTCAAGACCCCGTCTACATATCGACAGAAATATCAAAGACAATATGTAGGCGGGCAGACTCGACGTCCACCAGTAAAATACAATCAGAAACTTGCCAAGAGAAATCCTATTCCTTACAATCGCAACAATCCCCTACGATACCGACAACACTAACACAAGTAAGTCCCATTATAGCTGGAAGATTAAGTAACTTCGTAAATAAATGGGAGGAAATTACCTCCGATTCTTTCATAATTTCTTGTCTAAAAGGTTATAAAATTCCTATTATCGGAAACATTTGTCAAAATTATATTCCACAAGAAAAAGCATGGACACCTTTAGAACGGAAAGATTGCTCAGAACATATAAAAAATCTAATTTCTATGGGAGCTATTGTTCCTTGTAATCACGAAAAAGGCGAATTTATATCGAATATATTTTTAGTACCGAAACCAGACGGTACTCATAGGTTTATTCTAAATTTAAAGAAATTTAATCAATGGGTTAAGAAAGTTCATTTTAAAATGGAAGATTGGAGGTCTGCAATAAAATTAATGCAAAAAGATTCATATATGGCTTCAATTGACCTACAAGATGCATATTATTTCGTACCTATTCATAAATCATCTAGGAAATTTTTGCGTTTCTTGTTCCAGAATAAACTTTTTGAATTCACTTGCTTACCCTTTGGATTAAGTACAGCACTATACATATTCACCAAGTTGTTAAAACCCGTCTTCTATTATTTACGACAAAAAGGGTTTATTTCCATCACTTACTTAGACGATTTTTTATTATTTGAACATAATTTTCAAAATTGTAAAATAAATATAGAGGTAACTAGGAATCTTTTAGAACATTTAGGTTTTATAATAAATAAGAAGAAAAGTGTTATGTCACCTTCAAAAGAATGTAAATTTTTAGGATTTATGTTCAATTCTGAAAAATTGCATTTAGGCATTCCAAATGATAAAAAACAAAAAATTCTGTCATTTATTAAATCTTTTGAAATAGGAAAACGTATTAAAATAAGAGAATTTGCTTGCTTAACAGGTAAAATTGTATCATGCTGTCCAGCTGTACGTTTTGGTTGGATTCATTTAAAACCATTTGAAACATTAAAATATAGAGAATTAAAACTTAATGGCGGAAATTTTGACAGTTACATGTGTATTCCACATAGTCTTAAGAATGAATTAATGTGGTGGAAACACAACATAGAATTTCCCAACCCTATTAGGACATCCACCTATAAATTGGTAATTTTTTCGGATGCCTCAAAAACAGGTTGGGGAGCTCATTGTAATGGTGAATATGTACATGGTTTTTGGAACAAGTACGAGAAAACTTATCACATTAATTGTCTGGAATTATTGGCAGCATTTTTCGGGTTGAAATGCTTTGCAAAATCAATTCAAAATTGTGAAATATTGTTAAGAATAGACAACACTACAGCAATTGCTTATATTAATAAATTTGGGGGTACAAAATTTGAAGAATTAAATAGACTTTCTAGGGATATTTGGGAATGGTGTGAAAGTAGAAACATATTTATTTTTGCATCTTTCATATCTTCGAAAGATAATAACGAAGCAGATTTTGAATCAAGAAAAGTAGAAGGAGAAACTGAATATGAGTTAGCTGATTTTGCATTTAACGAAATTATTAGTAAATTTACTTCTCCTCAGATAGACTTATTTGCCAGTAGATCCAATACTAAATGTCAAAAATATATTTCATGGAAAAAAGATCCAGATGCTTTGGCTGTAGACTCTTTTACCGTTAACTGGACTAACCTGTTTTATTACGCTTTCCCACCATTTCCTATTATTATTAGAGTCTTAAGAAAAGTAATTGATGAGGAATCGGAGGGAATTCTTGTGGTTCCAAACTGGCCCACTCAACCATGGTGGCCCTTATTTACATCATTATGGGTTGATGATCCAATTATTTTTCAACCAAATAAAAAATTATTAACCTCTTCTAGGGGAGATCCGCACCCATTATGGAAGAACATTTCCCTGGTTTCCGCAAAGTTATCAGGGAAGCTTTTATCTTAAAGAATATTCCAGATGAGTCGATTGATATATCTACTGACTCTTTATCACTATCTTCACAAAGACAATATACAAGCGCATTAAGAAAATGGTGGACATACTGTCACAAAAATAAACTTTATTTTTACAAATCTTCAATTACGTCTATATTAAGTTTTTTGACTGCGGAATATAATACCGGAGCTTCATATAGTAACCTAAACTGTATAAGATCTGCAATTGCCCTTTTAATAGGGCCAGAAGTAGGAGAAGATTTCAGAATAAAACGATTCTTTCGAGGTGTTGCTAAATGTCGTCCACCAAGGCCTAGATACGAAGCAACTTGGGACCCTCATATGGTTTTACAATTTTTATCATCTATACCTAACACAGACGCTTCATTAAAGGAGTTGTCACAAAAACTTATTACTCTCATCGCCTTAACTACAGCACATAGAATACAGACATTAAGTTTAATTAAACTGTCAAATATCAAACATTACACAGATAGAATCGAAATAAAAATTTCGGATAATATCAAGACTTCTGGTATAAATAAAACACAACCTACGCTGATATTACCTTTTTTTAAAGATAATTCTGTATGTCCAGCTCATGCAATGCAATGTTATTTAAAGAGAACTGCACATCTTAGAAACGATACAGATATATTATTTCTATCTTTTAAAAAACCATTTGAACCTGTAGGTTCCCAAACTTTAGGAAGATGGATAAAATTAATTTTAAAAAAGAGTGGTGTGGATACAAATATTTTTAAAGCTCATAGCACCAGACACGCTAGTACATCGGCGGCAAATCGGGCAGGTGTAAGCGTAGAGACAATCCGCAAAACTGCAGGATGGTCTAAGAACTCTGAGACTTTTTAAAAATTTTATAACTTAGAATTAGTTAGTAAAGATTCTTTTGCAAGAGCAATTGTTAAAATATAATATTCTTCTAATAAATATCATTGTAAATTTATATCTACAAAATAATAATTAGTATAAGTAACTAAGATTAAATATAGAAAATATTTCCTACTTCTATATAATATAATATTAAAATATTATAATAACAAATTTTTTTTTTATGCCTTGATTATCTTTCTCAAGATAAATAAACATAATTTTTAACCGTAATCTACTTTAAACATCTACAAATTGAAATTGAAAGAAGAAGGATAGAAATACAATTATATGAATTAACGAACTTACCTTAAGTGAAGTTCTGATCATAATTGTATGATATCCTTCTTCCGAATATTTCAATCCCACCCTACCCATACTTACGTACATATTATGACTATATAATATTATACTACCCTTAAAATGATTACGGTTAAGCTTCAAACAAGAATGAAGACTTCACAACCACTAGGACAAGGATAGGGTGACCGACTTGGATTTTCCTTATTTAACTTTAAAGTGTGGTCAACAACGCCCAGAACACGGATACTACAAATTGAAATATTCGGAAGAAGGATATCATACAGTTATGATCAGAACTTCACTTAAGGTAAGTTCGTTTAATCATATAATTTCAACACACATCTTCGACTTCAAACGGTTTCTCGTCCATATTGTGTTAGTAAATGATATTTTATTTTGTGTAGGATTATAATCACAAATATGCTACATTTATATAGTTTTCGCCTCTGTAGAGTTAGTAAAAATGATGTTTTCAAATCTTCTTTTTTGTGAACATAATAGAAAAAAGCTTATGAACAAAAATGTAGTCACAAACGTTTATCGAAATATTAGCCACTATGTAGCAACGATTCCCGAACGAACATGGAAATTTTGTATTAGACATCCTTATGTACAGTGAGTAACGAAAATATTCAAACCCAAAAAAACTTGTTTTAGCAATGTAATTTGCATATTTTGAAACCGGTTTTTGATATACAAAAATTATTACTATTATTTAGATTACTAAAAATTATTAAATATTATGGACGATTCTCCTTCTATTCTCCCAGAACCTTCTCCAAATGTAAGTCCTTTTCAAATACTCAAATTATTTTGCCCTGCTTATCTCAGAAGCAGATGATTTAGAAACTAGTATTAAAGAGAAGCAAAGAAAAGTTCACTCAAAAATAAAACAACAGTAGCCGAAATTCCAAGTTTTAAGTAAAACTAAAAGGCAATGGGCAAAAGTAAAAAGATAAAGAAAGTAGAAGAAGGAAGTGAATCCTCAGATAATCTTCTTTGATGATGATGACTCAGATATAGGATGCCGATACTTTTGTGCCTATACTCATTTCAAAAATTCTGGCGCCGTCACTGAACCAACTATTAAAAAAGAATCACGACCAAACAACCAAAGTTATCCAAAATAAATTTAAACCAAAACATTGTGTCGAATAAAATTTTTAAATTTTCTAATATTCTTTTACTATGATGGTTATCTTTATTATATTGTATATCTGTATTGTTCATTTGTAACTAAATGAACTCTACTATAATTAAATTTTTACTTAATTTATTTAAAATTAAACTTGATAACAAAACTTTTTGATAATCGCAAATATTAAAATAACATTTTATAAAATATCCTGTAATTGAAAATAATTTAATGATAGATTTTCCTAAAAATATTCTAAATACCTAATAAATTTTTCATTTACCTACTGAAATTGTTCGTAAGATCCGCCACTGACTATGATATGTATAATTTCTAAAGTAATTGAAAAACTCGTCAGATATAATAAATTGCATCAACTCGTTGTAATTTAATATTATCATAACAAGCTATTTTTAGACATATCCCACAATGATTCTCGAATGTCATTTTATGGTAAGTTAACTTACTGCAGTGGAATTACCATAATGGCAATAATGTAATATTTTACTATCGTAAGCTAGGTGACAGCACTCTGCAGCAAATAAAAAGAGACACATATATCGAGTCGATTCTTCGTCGCTGAGAACGCGCCCTTAAGGAATTTGATGTCAGAATTAATAGATTACGGAAATTGTGTTACAATGTATAATGATAATCAAGGAGCACAAAATTTGTCCGCAAATCCTGTTTTTCATAAAAGAACCAAGCATATTGATGTGAGGCATCATTTCATTAGAGACGCAGTTTCAAATAAACAAATATGTATTAAGTATTTGCCTACTAACCTTTTAAAGTGTTTCTAGTATTTATTATTAAAATCAAAACCTTGATTTCCAATATAAAGAATATAATTAACCAAAGTTTGAATAAAATCTGTGATGGTCAATTTGAAAACTATTTATTTTTGGTTGATTTCATAATATGGTATTCAATTCAAACTCGAATTCAAAAATGTGTCAATAATTTGAAGTTCCCGCTAGAAATAGTACCTACTTTGTATAAGCAAAATTAACAAAAAAAAATTTTCATAAAATTGACCATAACATTTTTTGGATTTGTAAATAAATTGGAAATCAAAATTTAAAAAAATTACCGCCTACGTCGACATGATATTTTCATTGCTTCGCCGGTTGTGATAAAAAAAAGTCTGGATTTTGGCATTTTTGATTAATAAAGAAGTGAATAATAACGCACTAATCTTTCTAGTAACAATAAATTAGTAGTGTAATTATTGCTGCGTTCTATTTGCCAAAAACTAAGTTAATCTAACCTAAGTTGAAGTATGAACTTAGTAAAATTGCGTTCTATTTACAACTAAGCATTTGAGGGGAAGTTAGATTTTTGGCTTGTTTCGTAGGTACCTGAATATCAACCTTAGTTCCTAAGTTTAACTAAGTTGTTGTTTATGTCAAATGTTCGCAAGTTATGAATTTATATGTTTAATTATACGGAATAACAACGTAATGCAAACTGTTTAAGGTTAGGTTATAATTCAAACAAGTAAAATGCTAATTTCGAACTTAGATTTTCCCCCCTCTATTTAGGTTAGATTAACTTAGATTTTGGTAAATAGAAGGCAGCATATATCTTTCTCCTGTTATCAATACCCCTACATCCTCCTTAGACACGTGACCATAGGTATTCTGTACCGGGGGTAATTGAACAAAGCAAGACGATATAGAGAACAAAGATTTTAACATATTCAAGGCGTTTTTTTAAGCTATTTAGCTATTACAAATGTTTTTTTAAAATCTTTTTGAAGATTATTGAAGTTGAAACTACAATCTATGCTCTAATATAAATTTCAATATAATATAAAGTCCCAGATTTAAATAATATGAATTCTTAAATACCTCTTGAAAATGGTTCGTTAATAAGCAAATTATACATTTTTCGTTCTAAAATTTTGTTGCTTTTCAAAGTAAAAATCAAAATTACCAGTTTCAAAATATAGGCTTAATCAGCTCAAGGTTGCTACCGTGAACGATAAAAATTTACAAGAAGTAGTTAAATGGTATAAAGAAGGATGGCCGAACCAAAGAAATTTTGAAATTTTATGTAATGCAGAATTGCTTAATTATTATAAAATAAAAGATAATATAGAATTAAAAGATGATCTTTTGTTTTATAATGATAAAATTATAGTGCCAATTAAATTAAGAAACGAAATGTTAAAAATTTTACATAGTTCGCATTTAGGCATAACAAAATGTAAAAAAAGAGCTCGTTCACTTTTGTATTGGCATGGAATGACAAGTGATATTGAGAATCTGATAAAAGCATGTAAAATTTGTGAAAGATTCAGGCCAAGTAATGTTAAAGAAAAAATAATTTCTCACCAAGTTCCAGATTTACCATTTAACAAAATAGGTTTAGATTTGTTCCATTTTGAAGGAAAAGATTATTTAGTCGTAGTTGATTATTTTTCAAAGTGGGTAGATTTTAAAAAACTGCCTGCTAAAGGTTCCGATGAGGTCATTTATGCATTAAAAACCATATTTAGTGTTCACGGAATTCCACAAACAATTGTGTCGGACAATGTCCCATTTAACAGCTACAAAATGCATGAATTCGCGAAAAGCTATGATATTGAAATTGTGACGTCAAGTCCACGATATCCGAAATCAAATGGTTTAGCTGAAAAAGCTGTTGGAATTTCCAAAAATATATTAAAAAAATGCAAAAGTGACAACACGGATATTGCCATGGGTTTATTAACTTACAGGAGTACACCGGTATGCGGTACCGACTACAGTCCAGCTCAGCTGCTAATGGGGAGAAATTTGAGAACCAATTTGCCCTGTACCGCTGAAAGTTTGGAACCCAAGGTAATAATAAGAGCTGCTAAAAAACAGTTCAATCACAGGCGGACTAAGTTTGAAAAACATTATAATAAAACTGCCAAAATAAAATCAGATTTTAAAAAGGGGGATAATGTATTAATTCAAGATTTACCGAAAAAGACGTGGTCGCCAGGGATAGTATTAAGTAAACATGACGCACCACGTTCTTATATTGTTAAAAATAATAATGGAAACATTTTAAGACGAAATAGTCATCATTTAAGGTCAACTCAAAATAAAACGGTTGTTCATCAGGCAGCTGATGAGGACATTTTGTTTGATGATGTAACAAACAATAACAATGTTACACATACTCCTGCAGTACCAAACTTAGACCCGCCTGAAGTACTAAATGTAAGGCCTACATCTACTAGGATAAGACAACAACCTAGTTATTTAAGAGATTGTGATTGTTAAATTTTTATATGTTTAATTTAGTAATAATTAAAAAATAATTATTAATTTTTAAATGTTTAATACATACATACTAATAAAAAAAAAAAAAATTTAATTGGTAAATAAGGGGGATGTTGCATATGTCACAAAAAACATGTTATTAAATCATGACGTAATACAAGAACACTTAACTACTATAACCACAAGCTAATATAATCTCGGTACCTCAAGAACATCAGAACATTGTAGTACTCAGTTATTAGTTCAAATAAATACATAATAAATATGTTTAGTTTTATTTGTCTAACAACACAACAGTGATTCCACGGTCAAGGCCAGTCTATAAACTTAATGCATGCTTGAAGTCATCGTTTTGTGGAAACACTCAAATTAAGTATAAACATACGAGTGGAGTTGCAGAATGCAGAACGACCAATCTGGTGAAGTATTTTAAACCAATTGCTGGTCACAAAATACGAAAATTGGGAAGTAAAAGAGGAATTCACTCAAGCCACTATAAATTCTTTAAAAGAAGTATTGAAAGATTTTGGCGGAAGCCCCATGCGTAGTGATGCATTAACTATTGTAAAACGAGAAGAAGAATTGGCTGCTGCCTATATAAAGAAGAACAGGAATTGGCAATATAGCTGCGTAATTTTGAAAATTCTTTATTAAAAAACGAAGGGGAGGAGGAAATGGAGAAACAAAAAGAATGAGAGGTATTGGCAATATTCCTGTGCAATTTAAAAAAATTTTTATTAGATGAAGAAGGGGAGGAGGAAAAGGAAGAACAGTAATTGGCAAGAATAAAATTAGTAATTATTGTGATTTTGTGTAATATTTGTGTTAAATTGTGATTTTTGTGAATACTTTGCAGTTTTGTTCAACTTTTTATTAAACCTTGATTTGTATTCTTTAACATTTATTTATTTAGGTAATTCTTTTTTAATACTTTTGGTATTTGCGATGACCATAAATAAGTCGCAAGGCTATAATATGAGGATTGGATCCAGAAAATTCATGTGGACAAATATTGCAATTCGGGCAGGACAACGTCTGCCGGGCCAGCCAGTGAAAGCATATACATACATTTTTTTGTAGTGGTAAGTTTTTTTGACAAATAATATGTATGAATTTTTGTTTTCAACTTTTGTTTTCGCCGGAATTGAATCCGGATTATCGACGGTCCGGACTACTGTATTAAAAAGATAATTATGGTGGGTTTATACAATGAGATAAGGGATTAGCGCTAAGGAATAAGAAAGTTGAACTATGCGAATGTAGGTACCAGTTCCGTAACTAGGGTATTGCCAATATGGCCCCGGGCATAGGCGCCGAAATTAAAAAATTTAAATTAAAAAGATAGGCGCCATCGAGAGGTGTTTCGCTGAGGAATTTTGGTTTACATTCTTTAGGAATTAATAAGAAATTACTGGGGAATTAGTGGAATTATGTGGGAAATTTGGGGAATTAGTAAGAAATTAGTGGAATTAGTGGGCAACTAGAAGAAATTGGAAGCGAATTAGTAGTTCGCGCCATGTAGTGGTCGCATAAAACTGCTAACGCGTGATCGTCGTTTTTACTATATTCGATTAGATTAGATTTTGATAAATATAGCTTTAGTTGCTTCCTATTTATTTTTCAGATATTTCGAAATATCAAGTAGTGTGGGTGTTTAGTTGTCAAATAAAGAAAATAAAACTAATTAAATGCAATTTTAAATGTAATTTTCCAGGAAATAGCCGTTTTCTAAAAGTTTATGTAAAATGTCTGAATAAAATTTGGAAAATGGGTGAAAATTTTAGTGACAGTGATTTAGAGCTGGAAGTATGTACCCCACCTGTACTTCTCCGACGGAAACGGGGTTGATTGTAGAGGAGTCGGGAGTGTTGAGGAACCTGTCTGTTTAATTCGGCTACATGGGCTGGGTCGGATTCAACGTTCGGGCTGAATTGGGGTTTTAGAGTATCGGCGAAAGCTTCGATTTTATCTTGATCAGAGAAGGCCATACCATTAACGCCGTGAATCGGAGGAATCGAAACTGGTTGCTTTCTGACTGCTTTGACCATCTGGCAAACCGAGTTATCTTTGAACGCGAGGCTTTGCAATTTCTCGTTCCACCTTTCATTTCGAAAGTTAATCAGAGCGACCTTCACTTGGTTCTTCAGTTTTCTGGCGTAGCTTCTATCTTCGGAATGCCAGGTTTTTCTCGCGGTGCGACATGCCGCCGTTTCTCCCTAATTAAAAGTTTAATATGGGGAGGGAGAGGAGCTTGGGATCGGAGCAGGAACGTGCCTAAGGGGGGGAGCTCCCCCCCCCCTACATTGGAAAAAAGTTGGCAAAAGTTGGTATCTTTTATCTGGCTTTCCAGCGTAGATTACGATTGCACTAGTAGTTATTATTGGATTTATTTATTTATTTATTTATTTACAATACATCTCATTCAGCAGAGCTGGTATAAAGATAAAATAATACATTAAGTTATAAAAGATATTAGTTGGTAAGTGTGTACAAAAAAAATATTATTTTTTATTATTATTTTTTTAAAACTTGTTTATATTACTTTGTTATATTACCTAATTATTATTAGGGTATTTACAGATCTGACCTTAACTGCACTTCTTATTAGTGTCTTCAAAACTCTCTTACACCTCTTCAACTTTATTAAAACTCTAATATTCGCTAATTACACTGTGAAAACGATATTTTACGATAATCACGTTGTTCACGTATGTACAAGCAATATAATAAATAATTATAAATATAAAGTTAATTCTGACTACAAAGTCAAACTAGGAAATTATATTGGTAATAATAAATGATGATTTTGAAGTTAAAGATTATAAAGCAAATAATAACAATAATATTTCAATTTAGGCACAAGAAAGTGGAAATAATACAGAAAACAACCAATACGTAATATGTAGATTCAAATTCAAAACCTGTCACTACAACCTGCGGCATATAAGTTTTCTAGATTTTCGGTTCAATTAAGCTCGTTGCAATATATAAATAGATACCAAGCTTTCCTAAACTAATGGGTTGGTGGCGTAATGTATGATTGTGTACTTATTAACTAAAACTAGAAATAATGTAAACAAAAGATAGCGAAGGTAATCGAATAGTGACAAAATTATAAATCCAATAGTTTCTCGCCGGTATGAGTTCGTATATGCATTTGAAACACATCTTTTCGTGTACATTTATAATCACAAACTATGCAATCGAACGGTTTCTCGCCGGTATGAGTTCGTAAATGTCTTCGCAAATCACCTTTTCGTGTACATTTATAATCGCAAAATGAGCACTCCAACGATTTCTCGCCTTGATGAGTTCGTAAATGTCTTCGCAGAGTTTCTTTCAGTGCACATTTATAATCGCAAACTGCACACACAAACGGTTTCTCACCGGTATGAGTTCGTAAATGTCGTTGCAAAGTTTCTTTGTGTGCACATTTATAATCGCAAACTTTGCACTCAAACGGTTTCTCACCGGTATGAGTTAGTACATGTTTTCGCAAAGATTCTTTTTGTGCACATTTATAATCGCAAACCTTGCACTCAAACGGTTTCTCGCCGGTATGATTTTGTAAATGTTTTCGCAAAGTTCCTTTTAGTGCACATTTATAATCGCAAACTGTGCACTCGAACGGTTTTTCTCCGGTATGAGTTCGTATATGTCTTCGCAAAGTTCCTTTTAGTGCACATTTATAATCGCAAACTGTGCACTCGAACGGTTTCTCACCGGTATGAGTTAGTAAATGTCTTCGCAAAGTTTCTTTTTGTGCACATTTATAATCGCAAACTTTGCACTCAAACGGTTTCTCGCCGGTATGATTTAGTAAATGTTTTCGCAAAGTTCCTTTTAGTGCACATTTATAATCGCAAACTGTGCACTCGAACGGTTTCACGCCGGTATGAGTTCGTAAATGTATTTGCAAATTAACGTTTCGTGTACATTTATAAAGGCAAACTGTGCACTCAAACGGTTTCTTGCCGGTATGAGTTCGTAAATGTCTTCGCAAAGTTCCTTTTAGTGCACATTTATAATCGCAAACTGTGCACTCGAACGGTTTCTCGCCGGTATGAGTTCGTAAATGGTTTCGCAAATCACCTTTTTGTGTACATTTATAATCGCAAACAGCGCACTCGAACGGTTTTTCTCCGGTATGAGTTCGTAAATGGTTTCGCAAATCACCTTTTTGTGTACATTTATAATCGCAAACTGTGCACTCGAACGGTTTCTCGTCGGTATGAATTCGTAAATGTTTTCTCAAAGTTCTTTTTACTGTACATTTATAATCGCAAACTACGCATACGAAAGGTTTCTCGCCGGTATGAGTTCGTAAATGTTTACGCAAATCATATTTTCGTCTACTTTTATATTCGCAAACTGTGCACTTAAACGGTTTCTCGCCGATATGAGTTAGTAAATGTATTCGCAAATCATCTTTTCGTGTACATTTATAATCGCAAATTGAGCACCCCAACGATTTCTCGCCTTTATGAGTTAGTAAATGTCTTCGCAGAGTGTCTTTCAGTGCACATTTATAATCGCAAACTGCACACACAAACGGTTTCTCACCGGTATGAGTTAGTAAATGTATTCGCAAACACACTTTACGTGCACATTTATAATCGCAAAGTGTGCACTCAAACGGTGTCTCGCCGGTATGAGTTCTTAAATGATCTCGCAAACGATATTTATGTGCACATTTATAATCGCAAACTGTGCACGTGAACGATTTCTCACCGGTATGAGTTCGTAAATGATTTCGCAAATCACCTTTTACTGAACATTTAAAATTACAAATGTTGCACTCAAACACCTTACCGTCAGTATAAAATTTTGCATGAACTTCATGTTGCAATTGGAATTGGCAATTTTCATCTAATTGGGAGTCGCTCCCAGAAATCTCGTCTTTAATGTCTATGGAATGATGCAAGGATTCCAGTTCGATATCCACATCCTCCCGATCTTCAATTTTAATATGCTTGCTACCATATTCTACCTCTGTATTAATTGAAGGAGTCGCTGGGTTGTCAATGGAACGATGGACGTCTTCCAGCTTAATATCCATGTCGTAATTTGGTTCAATCATTTTGCAAAAATATTCTAATCCTGAAATAAAATTACCACATTGATTTATAAACTGCATTTTTGTTAAACAGTCAGGCTACCTGCTTGTGTTAATCAGGTGTGGTTCTTCAGTTAAGCTAAAATGGCGACTAGCAACAAATGGCGATTTGGCTGATGTGGCTTACAGTTACTTGGCTCTGCATATGGTGACATCTGTGCAACCATAGCGGTAACAAACCTATACACAAAAATTTAAATACGAGCTTACTCGAGTTGGCACTGGTTGGTTGGCACCAATATACAGGGTCGCGTTACATAATAGTACTAATAGACTGATACTATTGGTTAGAAAGTACAATACAGTAGAGCGTCGATAATCCGGATTAATTGTGACCAGACCCTGTCTACTTCTAATGCCCGGTTTCTGAAGATCTCTGGTTATCCTCTGGTCAGCTAATCAAAGGTTAAAGTTATCCTTAGGTTAAAGTAAGATGGGTTTCTGAAACCACCAACTACTAGAGGATAACTAACCTCTTGTCAACTCGCTTGATTGAATTGCCGGTAGATGGGGATGCAGCAGTTATTTCAAATTAACCAGTTTTTTTTGTAATTTTATTATTTTATGTTGGCAAAAATCTGTTATATATTTAAATGTTTCGCCGAAAAGTTTAAATATAATATTATTTTTATTATTATTATTATTAATAAAAATATTTGAAAATAAATTATTTTGTGCGTAAAAATAAAATAGATTTGTATAAAAGAAGTAAAAATTTCACCGACTTCGACAAAGATGTCTTATTTGATATAGAACAACAGTTTAATCACAATTAAAAGAATAAAAAAAAAGACGGAACCAATATGAAATTTAAAATCGATGCATGAATCGAAATAAGCACTGAATTCAATTCAACTGTCATAATAAATTCGATTGCGCATGTTCTACAAAGTTAACCAGTGGATAACCCGAGCCCATCCGCAGGTCAACTTTGACCAGAGATCTAAGGATAACTTTCGCTATAGAAACTCAAAATCTGCAGGTATATTGCGGTTAAGCTTAACCTTTGTATAACTCGAGCTTCATCAGAAACCGGGCATAACTTCTAATGTATTTTAATGAAAGAATATACATACATTTTTTTGTAGTGGTAAGTTTTCTTGACAATTGTTTGACAAATAATATGTATGAATTTTTGTTTTCAACTTTTGTTTTCGCCGGAATTGAATCTGGATTATCGACGGTCCGGATTAATGACGCTCTACTGTATTAAAAAGAAAATTATGGTGGGTTTATACATTGAGATAAGGGATTAGCGCTAAGGAATAAGAAAGTTGAACTATGCGAATGTCGGTACCAGTGCCGTAACTAGGGTATTGCCAATATAGCCCTGGGCATAGGCGCCGAAATTAAAAAATTTGAATTAAAAATATAGGCGCCATCGAGAGGTGTTTAGCTGGTGAATTTTGGTTTACATTCTTTAGGAATTAGTAAGGAATTACTGGGGAATTAGGGGCATTATTTGGGATATTTGGGGAATTAGTAAGAAATTAGTTGGGAATTAGTGGGCAATTAGAAGAAATTGAAAGCGAATTAGTAGATCGTGCAATGTAGTGGTCGCATAAAACTGCTAACGCGTGATCGTCGTCTTTGATTTCGGTTCGGCAAACGAATAATGTTCGTTATTTTGCTTTTTGCATAACTTATTTGAGACAAATAATACTTTTTTTTTTTGATATTGATCCCCTCGAGGTTATTTATAAAAATAGAATAAAATACACTTTCCTCGAGATTAAGGTTGCCGTCACGCCTATGCTAAATAAATGAACAACATGGTGTCATTGTATTTGCTTAGGAAGAAAAAGTACGAACTTTTAGAAACCAATTTTGGAACCATTTAAAAGCTAAAAGTTGGCTCTCGGACCCTAGCTAGTTTTTATTACAATCAGAACACCGTAAATATTAAAAATTTTGCTGTTAAATTTACAATTTTTCGAACAGCAAAAGTAGCCATTTAATAATTTTTATAAACATTACTTTAATAAATAGAAGTATAAGAAGTAGCTGACATCCAGCACAAATGTTCCATCTAACTTGAAAAAAAAATTGGTAGCATTATATGCATTTTTGTAGAAACGTAAGCAAATACAAATTGATAGTACAATATTTCTTGTTATGGCGAATCAACTTGAAATATTTGATAGAAATCTGCCGTATTAAAAGAAAAAAAATTAAATTTTATTGAATAATAGTTTGTCTATTTTCTCAGCAATGGCGCTGTGGGTTAAACGCTACCGGAGAGGTTTCAAACTTTGCTAAGTGCATAATAATAGAATGATGAAATACCTATGATGAGAGTAATTCTTATCATGTACTAGTAGGTAATATAAGGAACATAATATACGTGTGGGTAGACGGTCAGCATTTATCAAAGTACGTTATCAAAGGTCAACCGTATACTATTTTTATAATATTAAATACGCTATTATATAGGCCATACTAATTAATATAAAAGAGAAAATAAATTTTAATTCTTCTCTGAACTTGACGGCATAACTGAACTATTTTGATGTGAAAAAGGCTCATTAGGCAATACATAGGTACATAAATATAAGCAACGTAAATTAAACTTTTCGAAAACATTTTTATTGTCATATAAAATTCGCTTTTACAGCAATACCTTCATATACGTATACAGTGACTCGCATAAGTTCTCGGACACTCTTATGCTACCAATGTAAATTGAACATTTTGAAGCCGCTTTTTTTTCATATAAAAATCGATTTTACAGTAAAACATTTTAGACATTTTTTGTTGCAAATTTCATTGCATTCCATTTTGTTTATATGAATTTTTTCATTTTATCGCGCCGGTATTGACTGACGGCGACTTAAACAAGACTCTGTAAAACGCAAAAACAATGGTGGATTTACAAATTTGCCGCCAGTAGGCTATTCAATTTTTAACCTCTGAAATTCGATACCCTAGTTTTTCAAATTATAGCAATAATTAATAATAAAAAGATTAGTAAAAATTACTAAATTTAAATTGTAATTTGACGTGATTGACGTAACGCTATTTGAATATTTTAAAAATTCATGATCACTAAAATATATTTTACAGAGTGTTTAGTAATTTTTCATACTATACAGACGTTAGAGTATTCAGTAGACTGTACAGTACTAAAATATTGCAATTTTTGTTAAATTTTCGAAACTCGTTTTCTCTATGTAAGTATATTAAAATATTATTTTTTTTATTTCTGTAAGACAAAAATTTTTGGGCCTAATTTGCCGTCCCATAAAATCTGTCGCCCTAGGCTTCAGCCTACCCAGCCTGGTGGTAAATCCGCCACTGCCCAAAAACTATTGTCATCTCTCATCTATATCTCGGAAATGTTTATTAATATTTTAACTTTTTTGCACCGTTTCCGAGATATAGATGACAATAGTTTTTGTGTTTTACAGAGCCTTCTTTAAGTCGCTGTCAGTCAAAAACGGCGTGATAAAATAAAAAAATTCATATAAACAAAATCGAAGGCAATAAAATTTGCAACAAAACATGTCTAAAAAGTTTTACTATAAACCGATTTTTATATGAAAAAATGCGGATTCAAAATGTTCAATTTACATTGGTACCATCATAGGGGTGTCCGAGAACTTATGCGAGTCATTGTAGGTAGTATATTTTTTGTTGAAAATTGCATTCGCTTTATTTTTGTTTATGTACATTTTTGTATTCCGTCGCACCGTTTGTAAGATATAAAAACTTGAAAAAACTGTAAATCTTTCAGAGAAATTAACATTGCTGAGAATTTTTTTTAAAGATCTAAGCGACTTTATTAAGGTTATGTTGGTATACATAAAAAAACAGGAAGTTTTTACGTAAATAATGTAATTTTTTTTTAATAAAATATATTTGCAAACAAAAAAGTTGTGGCCATTCTCCCGAAGGTCCTTTGCAAAAACATGTTTTGCGGTGACCATTGCTGCTCGAATCTGGATCATCTGATATAAGAAATTCCAAGAAATGTATACAATAGGGTAAGTCAGGCAAAATATATAAATTATAGAAATCCAGGGATTTCCAAAATAATAATCAAGGTTTTCCTAGAAATTGTGGAAATTTCTAAAGAATGTCACTCCCAAGGATATCTTCGAAAATCGTATCACCCCTTGAATGACTTCCAAGGATATCTAAGGAAATTCTAAACAAATATATAAGTCTAAAGAATTCTAGAGATTTTGAAGAAATTTCAATGATTTGTAAGGGAATTCCAAACAGTGACGGCGCGGCACCAGCATTTTTGAAATGGGTGGGCACAATATATTTGAGATGGCGAAATGTATAAATAAACTCATTATTGAAATAAGCACCTAAAAAATAAAACCTATATTCTAACAAATTTGGGTGGGCACTGCAGTCAACAGGGTGGACGAACCCTGGCCCCCTTGGCGCCGTCACTGATTCCAAACAACTGTACACAAAATTATAGCCCGGGATAATTGCACTTCTTTCCAAGTCGATTTTTATTTTAAGAATCATCAGGTCTAGTAGTTTTGAATAAATTAATGAACAACATATTGTCAATAATATATTTATTTTTACAATCAGTAAATAAAATTTAACTTTTAAGAATTTCAATTATTATAATCTAATTATTATAGTCTAATAGATTTATCTAAGTCTAATAATTCAAATAAAATATAATCTAATCCTATAGTAAACCCTTCCCTTACGATGTTCCCTTATGCGAATTTACTTTACTACTTGTTTTGTTTGTTGGAAGTTTTTAGTGCTTGTGCTTCAACTATCGAAGGAGGATCTCGGCATTTTAAATTCTTTTCGCTCCTATTTAAAATTATTTCGGGAGCTAAACAATCTTTATAAAATCTAATTAATTTTGGTAGCATATCTAACCAAATTCCTTCATCGAAATATATTTCTTCAATAAATAAATCATTATGATCTCCCGAGTATACAATAAAGTAACATTTCTTCTTTTTAGCTATTGCAAGCTGCCCCTGAATTTGGAAGAAATAATCGTGTGATCTATTTAATATAATTTTGCCGGTTTCATCTATTTTTAAACAAGGTACTTTTTTGTTTTCCACAGCTTCTTGTAAAACAAGTTTTGAAGATGCTACTTTGTAGAGACATTTCACTTCCACTATTTCGTCTGCACTCATTACTCCATCAGGAGAAGCTCCCAAGAAACCCGTCTCTTCGTGGATATGTAAACCAGTGCGATTCACTTTGCGACCTACTTTTTCTTCAAATTTCTTTATGGCTACCGGTTCCTTATTTTTCCCATATCTAGTGGCATCAGTGTTCACCGAATTACAATTTAAAATTGATTTTACTAACGAATTACATGAAGTAGCTGGTCTTCGTTTTATTACTGCTCCAAATTTCGAAGCCGTCAATCGGTTCTTTCTAGCTTGGATGAATTCTACAGAGTCGAACTGTTTTTTTGTTTTTCGAGAGATTTCTTCACTTTCTGTCGATGTAACCTGCAAACGAAGTATCAATGCATTTATTTCAGTTTCTAAAGCTTTTTCATCTATGAAGACTTCTGCTATGTTACTACCATAATCTCGGGTTTCCGTGTTCGATTTGAATTTTTTACTAGCTTTTCGTCGACCTGTAGGATTTCGTTTTCTTTTGCAAGCACTATCTCTTTGATTCATAAATTTATGTAAAATTTTACCGGGGTTGCCAACAAAGATTTTATTCCACGATTCGCTATGGTATAAATGACCGCCGTTAAATTTCAAACCCGCTAGATAAGCTCGAATTTGAAAAGAGTCTCTTTGAACCAAATTAAGACGCTTGCCCATATTAAATCTGGCTGCAAAACTCATGTACAATTCGGCTTTATTACTTGTTTCTTTATCAATAAGTAAGTGCGCTTTAATAATCAATGAATTTAGTGCTCCATAGATGTGGTGATGGGCTCCACTATTCTTTAAATCTGATATGCGATCTAAACTTCGAATACCAACATTTTCACATATAGAAGATTTACAATGATCATGATTACCATATACGTGGTTTACAGAATTTCTCAAATCTTCTTTTAAAGCTTCCACGTCTCCGTGAGCGTTGACATAGATGGCATCTTGTGCAGCATTTTGCAGATTAGTTATATCGTCTCTTGTCAACATTTTTCTACAACTCAAAGAAATACTTTTGGTATCGTTTTTAATTTTGTACAATTGCTTTCCATAATTCTTTATGCAATGGTTTGTACATTCTATTTTAACAACTTCATTACCATACACAACTTTCTTCCTAACCTCTGAATTTACAGTTGAATCGCCATCACCAATATATTTGATATACTTCAGTTTCTGCGTTTCTATACTACTATTAAATTCTTCTACCAGTATTGCGGGTTCCATAGCTGAAGACGATTTTGACCAGTTTTTAAAACAATCATGCTCTTTAACGGCTTCATTTTTATTTTCTGCTCTTGCACAAACAGAGCAATATTTATTTTTTACCCCTAAATACAACAATTTCCCAGTTTCTTTGCCAATTATAACTGCAACACCTGATAGGGCATTATATGTATGACCAAAACTTCTTTTTGACCATCCACCATCTACTATTACAGTTATATTTGCAATATTGTTCTCGTCTACGTTTCCCTTAGCCACAGCTATAGCATACTCTTCAGCTCCAGCGGCTAACATCGATTCCTTCAAAGAATCATGAAATATACTCCCGAGGTTACGTTGAATTTTAAAAAAATTACTTTTGCTAAAATTTGGTATTTCCATAAGACTAAGTAATTCAGCTGTATGTTCAAATGTACTACCCGTTGCAAGAGTCCCCCATACAGAAGCTCGGTTTAAAAATTCCTTCTTTGGATCTTCAGTACAAACTGACATCTCTTTTTCGCACAAATTGCATTTATATATCAATGTACTTCTTAAACCATTAGGTATTTCTTTTTTAAATTGTAGCAATCCACTTGTACATTGTTTGGAATGATCGAATTGCAACCTAATTGAGTGATTCATTAAAAATTGAATATCGACTATACGATATCCTGCCAAATTCTCTGGAGCTTTCTCTGCTTCAATTTGTAATATTTCTGCCATTATGTCATCATCATCTGGAGAAGTCCAACAATTCTCTTCGTTGAGTTCATTGTTTTTACAATGAACTGAAATTTGATCGATGCTGACACTGTTGTTTTCTTCTAACAAACTAGGTTGTTTTTGGACTAATGCACAACCATTGTCGAATTTTAGAAAATTTGCATCAACGTTATCTACTATTTCTTCAACAATGGACTTGATAAATATTTTATCTTGTTCTTTAATAATTGCTCTGTCCTGGCAGGCGATCGCTCGCTTCGTACGTTTTCTATGATCCGCAAATCTTGTACGCCCCATTTTATTATATTTAATGAATATTTATTTGCCCTAAATTTTTTAAACACACAATAATCAGTAATATATACTTACAGTGGCTCCAGAAAGTATCACACGTATTACACAAGAATTTAAAGTGCTTTGAGTTTTAGTAAAATCACTGTTTGCAAGGCAATATGCCTTTAAAGTTTTTGAAAATTTTCACTACACTACGTGGTACACCTATATTATTTTAAAACACAAAATAAAGTTATACAAATTAACCACTCGCAATTGCAATTGAAAATAATATTTCAGCACCTTGACCACAGACAACCGCTCTAATGCTGTATCAGTTCATATAATAGTGTAGGTGGATTATAATATATGCATTATATTGCATCGCAGGATAAAATCTTGGCGGGTTTTTCTTATAATGTTGCGCAGGGCAGTGTTCATAGCGAGATAAGAAATTACATGTATCACAGGTAATTAAATATTTCTGTTAAATTTACAGAAAATATCCAGGGTCAAACTGGATATAATGCATTAGTTTAATAATTAAACTAATATAATGCATTAGTTTAATAATTAAACTAATGCATTATAATTATTATAACAATTGGTTTACTAAAACAGATATTTATTCAACAAAAACTATTGATTACATCTAAATAAAAAATCGTTTAAAAATGTTATTTTTCAATTAATAATAATTACTCAATTTTAAGAAATCATAAGAGTTATAAAAATTATTCATACTTTAATATGAACTGATATAAAATTCATCGAATATTATAATCACTACAATAAGCACATGGTATAATATTACCACGCATTTCTATTTTGAGAAACAAGATAAAACTAGCAAGTTACAATAAGATAGCAAAGGAAAATAGTTCAGCTTTTATATACAGCGCACCGCCACTTTCTTTCAAAATAAAATCTGAAGTCGTCGCCCACGCCCGTCACCGCAACCTTAATATATATTTTAATGTGAACCGGTTTCGACTAACGTCTTCCTCAGCACATTCTACAAGTTTAAGGTATTATATTGTGATGTATAAACGTGAACGTGTGTGGCTATATGCGCAGGACACATCAACGAATACACTTAGCAAAGTTAAGATGGTGTACAAAATAGGAATGTTCCAAGAATATTTTATGTTTAAATGAAAGTAATGACGATTTGTAGTGAATCAAATTATATTTGTGATCAAAAACAGGTAAATATACAAATTTATAAAACAATTTAGGACATAACATGAAAGTGTGTTACATATGTTAAATGTGTGTAATTTTTGTAGGTTATACAATAATATTTGTGTGATGGAAACAGATCTGTATACTATTTGGCCAAATAAAATAAAATTTACCTTGCAAGGGTTTGATACAAACCGGCGACATAAACTTCGAAGGTACGATGCACAAAATTCATCCAATAAATATTCCCCGATCGTCGTAAGTAACAGTTCATTAATCTTCTTATATTAAAAAAATATTTTATTTTTGTTAACCGCAACGTTTAATTTCACCTTCACTATGTATTTCTTACACGAGTCACTTTGATTTAAATTTGTTGAAAAAGTTTTAATATTTTAATTTTAGGTTAACTAACATTCCGAGAGAGACTTATAAATTGTTTCGGAAACACTTCCAGGGCCGGTTTTGGTTAAAAACAAAAGTTAGGTTAAGACTGGCATGTCTTTCTTGGTCAACAACTAAAACAATAATGAATAACATCGTAGCGTAGCGTAGCATGATGGCTTGCGAAGCATGGAGTGCCGGAGGCACTATAATCTTCTTCATCTGGCGATTGAAGTTTTGGCATTGAGAATAGTTATTACGCTTGATGTGGACGGACCACAACGGTCTGGGTGGGTTATGAATAACATCGAAAATTGGTCCTCCTTTTATACTTTTTTGAAATTTGTTTTCAAAAACATAGATAGCCATGACCACTATCCTCAAAAACTGCACCGATCTTGATGAAATTTTACAATTTTGTCCATCTCTATCTCAAATATATGTGGAAAAATTTTGAATCCTCTAGCTCGTTCCGTCTTTCCACAATTAATAAAAATCTAAGCCGAAATTTTATATCTTTGATATTTTTGGAAATTTTTCTTAATTTTTGAATTTTCAAATACTTTTTGATCTCGAAAATTCGAGCTCTTTATTCTCTTCCTTTTGCCGTATATTATGCTTCTGTATCTGAAATACTTACAGAATAATCTTGATTTTACCAAATTTTCTATCTGACAGCTGCCTGTCAGCTTGCCTCAATTTCTCTCTAGGACTTATTCCTCATCCATTTTATGTAATTTCCATAGTCAGCTCGTCATATTAACCATCATGGCGTTTATCTGCCTCCATGTCAAATTTTGTATCGTCGAAGCACTAAATCGTTCCGAAAACAAGAATTCTCTACACACAAAGTTCACCTGACGTAAGTTTAACATAATGTCTTCACACATTTCTTAAAATTATACATTTATAACAACAAATTATTTATTTTAGATCTCAAATCGTATGGTACCTCAAATCGTCATAATTATGCCACGCAGGACATTGTAAGCAATACAATATCAAACGAAAATTGAATTATCCATAGTACATCACCATTTTGCAAGATCGTGTGTTGCATTTAAGTTACATGGTAAAATTTAAACCAGCAAATCAATGATTTTAGTTAAACGTAGCCTCATGCGCATATATTTAAGTTAGTATTTTGATACTTGTGTCCCTCGTCTTAATCCTAGCTTGTACCCTAGCATAATAACATGACAATATATATAATATTATTCCTTTCGATCGACAAGGTGACACCATAAATTAAGACACAATTGAGTTTCTCTGCAATACAAGTTTTATTATTAATAATCAACTACATTAACACAAATCCTACCTGCAATACAAGAAACGACATTTAATGTCATTAACTCGATGCCACCAAATTACAAACAATTTAAAAATTGAACAAACTATTATTTTACAAAACTTGTGATAAAAGGTTAGGTCGATAATGATACTATCTATTCCAACGCTCGTGGGAGCGCGGCAACATTCAAAAATGAGGAAATTACATTTTCCTTACATCACCCCTTCTGGGGAAGAAAATATTTACAGAACATTCTTACAAACAACTAATATTCGTCCTTTTCTTTATCTTCTTGTTCCTTCTCTTCAAGTGACGGGGCAGGAGTCAGCTTAGAGATATGAAAAAGGTTTGACTCCGATTTTCTATACAACTATCATAGAATGTGGGCATTCTGATTCTATTTTTAAATACAAAATATCTACATTCTTTCTTTTTTTATTCTCACACCGATATCGGTGCGAGAATAATTATTCTCGCACAGATTAGACCAATAGGGCACTTCCACTCCCCCACTCCAACATGGCTGCAGAACAGCTGATTGGTGGTATGGTTGGTGGTATTCGCCATAAGATTTGTTAAGGATTCAAGTGTTTTCGTTATAAAAATGTATTTTTTATAGAATTCTAACCAGTTCTTTTAGCATTTTTAGCTTTTATGACACGGTGCTGATTGTTTTATAATAAATTGAACTACTAAAATCCACTATACTTACAAATAATTGAATAATTTGTGTTATTAAATTTTTGAAAATTATTAGCCTTAAATATTAAAAGTTACAATAATTTAATAATTTTAACAGTTATTTAAATGAAATAAAAAATAAACAACATTTCAGCTGTTATGTTTTGTAATTATTTGCCAGCATTTTTGTGTTTCAGTAATTTGTTTGACTTTCCGGTTCATGTTGAAATAGCAGGGCTATACAACCAGAATTTGTTATTTTCCAACTTCTGCCGGTTTGCCTTTAAACAAAGTCAAATATTTACAGAATAAAAAGTACAGTAAAATTAAATGAATGATTAAACTTCACCAAATCAAACTAGAAAATATCTAATTTAAATGGTTTTTCGTCAGTTTGAGTTATAGGTAGGGAATTTTCAAACTTGGGCGAAATTTGTATCTGCCGGGCTTAATGCATTCTCGACTAGAAGATTTGCTGATTTTTAAGACATAATTTTTACATTTTTTAGTAAACTCCTGAACTGTGCTAGTTACCATTATATCTTTCACTAAATCTGAATGTATAAATTACTCAAAAACACAAAAATGCTGGAAACTAATTATTAATAAACCGCTGAAATGTTGTTTATTTTTATTTAAAGCAATTTATTTCAAATTATTGTACCTAAATTTTAATATTTAAGGCTAATAATTTTCAAAAATTTAATAACACAAATTATTCAATTATTTGCAAGTATAGTGGATTTTAGTAGTCCAATTTAATATAAAACTATCAGCACCGTGTCATAAAAGCTAAAAATGCTAAAAGAACTGGTTAGAATTCTATAAAAAATACATTTTTATAACGAAAACACTTGAATCCTTAAGAAATCTTATGGCGAATACCACCAACCATACCACCAATCAGCTGTTCGGCAGCCATGTTGGAGTGGGGGAGTGGAAGTGCCCTATTGCAATATAAAGATTTAATTTAGCTATATTACAACATTGAGAATTATTATATTGTTTGTGACAATCAAAACATGGCATGGGATATTACGGTGAGTAAACTTATCATTCAAATTAATTACAAATTAACATTTCCCGTTTTTTTTTAGGGTTACAAAGAAAACATGGTGCACCTTTAATTGTTATCTCGAGATAAATACCTTTATAAATTTAAATCAATCAGAAAGCTGCGTAAATCCAACATCGGGTTGACTTTTCTCGAACATGTACATGAACAAATTCAATCCGCTCCAAATATTTCCGGATGACTTTGAAAACCAATCGAATTCCAAACAACATTCACATAACAAACCACTTAATCAAAATTAATTTAAAAGTTCAAAATTATTTAACGTAAGTTCAAAATTGTATTCGTTAACCGCACTCTTTATTTTACGAACAAAAAAATATGTTCCGATAAGAAAATTCTAACCTAATTCGACGTGGATCCAGTGCCGGTCGAAATTATACTGTCCTTCCTCTTTTTCGGCGCTTCTATTTATGCATTTTTCTAAAATGGCAATCTTGATCTTTCAAAAAGCATTAAAAAACCACATTTCATGAATTTCATGGTACGCTTGATCTTATAAAGGAAATTTTCATCTCTCCGATTTACTTCAAACTTTCAGGAAAGCTTCCTTATATTTTCTTTGAATTTACTACAAATTCTCAAAGAGTTCGGAGATATTTATGTGCGTCCCATGAGCAAGTGGAGTTTCATATGTCACAATTTCTACAAAATTTTAATTTCTACTTTCTTGTCTAAATTTCCTTCAAAACGATTTGATTCTTAAATGTACTTCTTCATGAGGTCCTCCTCATCATTTCCATGTCCACTTTTACTGCCAGAAATTGTTTTTCACAAACTTAAGTCCATTTGAAATTTTCCCATATTTGACACTTTACGGAACATCAACCTATGCAGTTTTCTCCTGCATTTATGTAGCAATTAGTTTGAATTTTTGTCCACACACTTCTTACAAGCTATTACATAATTATATCAAAAAAGATTTTTCCAATTTTCACAATTGGTTCTCAATTTCAAACTTGATAAATAATCTCCTTTATCTATTACACCTTCACCTAGATCTACAAGTGAGCTTTTAATTTTAGGCTGCATGCCTGTTTACTAATGTATATCAATAATTTCTAGTCAAATTTCCAAAATTTGCAATCAAAAAGTGATGGCGATTAATGAAATCCGAGATCCCCCGATTTTCAATCAACGGAGCGCAACAATCCAAGCCAGATCCACAAACCCATTCAAATATGACTTTACTGAAGGTAAGCTTGACCAATTGCCAACCTAATAATAATTTATTACAAGCAAACTAATTCTATTTTAAGTTTTAGGGGAAACAAGGTATTCCGAGCTGACAAATATAGTTTTCCTCAAATCGGAATGACATCTGAATCTATTACTCATAAATCATGGCTCAACTATCAACATAAACCAATGTGCAAACAACCTAATGTGGAGTCAAAGTCTCCCCTGAGTGTCGTGTGTTAATAACACTGCAATATATAGCTTCTAAAAATTCTTAATAAAACCCTACAAGAAAAACTCTAACGGGGTCAAATCGCACGATCCCGGGTGGCCAATTCGCTTCGCCTCTGCGTGAGATAACCTTGTCAGGCATCGTTGCTACAATAGAACATCTATTTTGATAATAACATTTTATGATTTGCATGCGTTCCTCGACGCTGTAACTTGGCATGATAATTTGTCAATTATCATTGAATAAAAACACCAAGTTTGACATACGCAGCTTCAAAAACATAGCCGCCTTGATTTGTTAAAATCTAGGCGTCCTTAATGGAAAACCCTGTACTAAACCACTCTCGTCCTCTATGGGGATGGGATCTTTGGTTTTAGAGAAGAATTTAAGATTCAATGCTAAACAACCCTATAATGGGCTTCATGAATTACCTTGAAAAATTCCACGTTAAATTTTTGATTGAATCCAAACTAGTTCCATCATTCATAATTAGATTATTCCATTTTGAGATCATTGCAGGTAATATTTGAATAATTTTTGTAATCTCATTTGCTTATAAGGGTTTTCGATTTTGATGTCAAAATGTAAGTGAAAAATTTGTAAATGGTAAAACTGGAGAAAATTTTAACAAAGTTTTGAAATATTTATGCTGGCTTCTGGTAAATCAAAATTAGATGAGGAAACACAAGTAGCGGTTTTTCTTAATCAACTTGACGAAGAAGCAGTAGAATTATTTAATACATTCGAGTTATCTGCAGAAGACAAGAAAAGTTTAACAAAAGTGAAGGAGGCTTATGAAAAATATTGTAGCCCAAGAAAAAATATCGTGTACGAAAGATACAATTTTTTTAAAAGAGATCAAGCTGATGGTGAAAAGTTCGAAGAATTTATGACAACTATCAAAAAATTAGTTCAAACTTGTGAATTTGACTGTCTAAAAGAATAAATGATCAGGGATCGAATAATAATAGGTATCTATGATAAAACTTTACAAGAAAGATTGTTACGATTAGGTAGTGACTTAGATTTAAATAAAACAATCGAATATTGTCGAGCGGCTGAAGTTTCGAGACAGCAACGAGAAATATTCAATAGTAAAAATTTAAAAGTGGACAAAGTAAAAGTACAAAATATAAGAAAGAAAGAAAAATCAACAAATATGGATAAAGTTTTCAAATGTACAAGATGTGCAACAACACACGGGATACGTCAATGTCCAGCATTTCGTAAAAAATGTACAAGATGTCACAATTACAATCATTTTAAAACATGTTGCCGAGTAAAAAATATAAGGGAAGTCGAAGATGATGAAGAAGATATTTCAGAAATAACAATCGACAATGTGAAAGTTATAAATAGTACCTATTAATAAAAGTTGGTTCCAGAAAATAAATGTGAACAATAAAAATGTTAATTTTAAATTAGATCCTGGAGCTGAAGTGAGTATTATATCTCAAAATTTATATAATACCATGTTTAATAAGTATAAATTAAACAAGACCTTAATAGTTTTAAGCGGTTTCGGAGACTCAATCGTAAAACCAATAGGTACGGTGTCCTTAAATTGTGTGCACGGAAACAAACAATTGGTAGAAACTGTAAGATGCGACTTTCTAATTTGAAATTAGCGCCAACATCTTCCCATCGATGACACGGAAATAGCCATTGATCACCCCACGTTGTATAAAATACCTACAGCACGCCACCTAGCAACCAGTTCTTTCTTCCGATGTACAAAACAAAGTTGTGAACTTAGCTGAAACACAAAAGATGACCGCTCCAAAAACAAGAGACGATCGTAAACCGCAACACAAATAAAACTACAGATATTGGGGCTATGTAAAATCTTTTTATTTCACCTTAATATCAGGGAAAAGTTTAAAGTCTGAAGCAATGGTTTTGTAACTAAATGATTCCTAATTCCCCTGTATTTTAACTATTCGGTCTTATAATTTAATTCGTTCGGAACTGTGAAATTTTAGTAATTTATGCCATTTTGTCGACACAATAATTGTTATAGAAATTCTTTGATTTTTAGTTGTCTCAAGATTATTTATATCTTGTTTATTATTATATTAAATTTTATGTTGCTAATGCAAATATTACCAAACCAACCTTTATAAAAGAAACCAACAAATACCTTCAAATGTGACTTAATTAAATCAATACGTAGATCATAATTTAGATTTGAAATTCAAGGAGGGCAACGATGAGTTCGGAATAAAAGCTTTTTGGCTCTTGACCTCACGGATTGGACAGTTTATCTTCTAGGTTATGATAATTTAAATCAAGTGTGCACGGAAAAGATGTAGTTCTTCTAGTCTGAATGCAATATTTCAAATAGAAACCATGATTACGATCAGTTTAAATAATATACGTTCATTTATATGCACTGTAGATGGCATGGGCTTTTAAAATTACCTCAACTTGTGATCATTGAAAATAACGAGAAAATCCAATTTATTCAAATACATAAAAATAAAATATTGTCGTCTATAAAGTAACCTACCCTGTATATAACAAAAACGCGTGTAATAAATTAACTGTAAGAAAACTTCGTATGCAAAGTAAACCACCCTGTATATAATAACCAAAACGTACAAATACGAGACCACGTGTTACTAGCAAAAGAATAACCTAACTTGAAAGTACACTAAACTTTAAAATACGCAAACTTACGACCACGTGTTTAACTGATCATTTAACCAATCCCCAAATTTAAACTTATATAAACAAAAGTATTTAACATGGTAACCATTAACTAGACAATAAAATTTTAGACACGTGTGTCCTGATTTTAAACACATTTTACATTTATACGTAACCAAAATTTCATACAAAAATAGTCGAATAAGATTTAACCAAAACCACAATATTATAAACCATTCAAATTTAAATATAATTAAAATTTACGTTACCTATCTAGAATAAACAGCAAGAGACGTAATACCACTTTTTAAAAACTAAACTGCTCGGTTTCACTTCACTGCTGTTAATGTGTCGATCTGTAAATTTCTAACCCCGACCTGCCGTATCCCCCTTCTAGGTGTCGCCACAAACTTAAACTATCCAGACAGTATATACCGGACATTTCGAAATATAATGACTCTCTTTAGGCAACCCAACCATCATTTAAATTAAAATTGAAATGCCATATTACAAAACTTTTTGCGTAGTGAAAGAAGATAGAACTCCATTACTTGGAATTGAAGCTTGCGAAAAATTAAATTTAGTTAAAAGACTCGAAACTGTGGAACAAGAAACGAATACGAAAGAAATGTTTATATTAAAGAACAAAGATTTATTGTAGGTTTAGGTACTTTAAAGGATCTATGTAAAATTAAAATTAAGGAAGGTAGTGTTCCAATGATAAACCCACCGAGAAGAGTTCCAATTGCGATAAAAAATAAATTAAAAATAGCATTGGACGAATTGGTAAGAAGAAAAGTAATTTCAAAGGTAGAAAAACCAGAAGGTTGGGTGAGTAACATTGTAATCGTTGAAAAGAAGGATAAAACATTACGTTTATGCTTAGATCCAAAAAATTTAAATGATGTTATTGAAAGACCAGTAAATGTGTTGATTCCTACTTTAGAGGAGATCACCGAAAATCTTTGTAATAAAAAATATTTTACTGTCATAGATTTAAAAGAGGGATTTTGGCATATTAAACTAGACGAAGAATCGAGCGATCTTTGTACTTTTTCGACTCCGTTTGGTTGCTTTAAATTTAATAGATTACCCTATGAAATTTCAATGGCAGCAGAATATTTTCAGGATAATAACAATAAAAATTTTGGCGATATATTAGGTGTTAAGGTATATGTCGATGATTTGTTAATATCAACTAATACACTTGAAGAGCATGACAAAATTTTGCAAAAAGTAATTGATAGGACAAAAGAAACTGGTGTTAAATTTAATAATAATAACATTCAGCAAATGTGTTGAAATGTGGCAAAACAGTGTTAAATACTTAGGTCAAATATTTTCTGAAAATGGAATGCAAATTGAACCAGATCGTATTAAAGCACTAAGTGCAATACAGCAACCAAAAAATGTTAAAGAATTACAAAGCATTTTAGGAATGTTTAATTTTTTAAGACAATTCATTCCTAATTATTCTGAAATAAATGCACCCTTGCGAGACTTATTAAAGAAAAATGTTAGCTTTCAGTGGTTACCAATTCACACAAATGTTTTAAAAACAATTAAAAAGAAAATATCTGAAGCACCTGTGTTGGTAAATTTTTTTTTTTTTTTATTTGAAATTTTGAGTGCATCAACAGCTCGGTTATTAGCACTTATAATACATTGTGAAGTATACATTTTTATTTTATATTTGGTGGATGATTTTTATTTTTTGCAAGTAATTGATTGTGTTGTATATATGGTCTTTTTCTGGATTGAGAGCTTCTCCAAGGTGTTTGTGGATTCCACTTTCTTCTCGTTCTTGGTTATATATTGGGCAATCTTTTATTATGTGTTTTACAGTTTGTTCTGTTTTACATATTATACATTGGGGTGGTATTTCTTTTTTTATTTTATGGAGGTGAGTGATTGCAGTGTGTCCAAGTCTGAGTCTGGTGAGGATAGTTTCCAGTGTTCTGTTTAATTTTTGTGTGTTTGTCCAAGGCTTGATGTTCTTTTTTGTTTGGTATAATTTTTGGTTGGTTTCTTTCCAATGTTCTTGCCATTTATTGAGTATTTTTGTTTTTATTATATTGAATATGTCATTGCTATATATAGTTGTTTTGATTGTAGCGTTATTATTGTTGATTGTTTCTTTGGCTATGGTATCTATTTTTTCATTTTCCGGTATGTGATGGTACCCACATGAAAACTAGGTCTTTTTGATTTCGTTTTATTAGATTATATATGTTAAATATTTTTGTTGCTAATGGGTTGTTGTTTTTGTTGTTTTGTATGGATTCTAGTACACTATTAATAATCAGTTATTATTAAGAAGCGTTTTTCTTTTTGGTTGATTATATATTTAAGAGCTTGATGGATAGCTGTTGCTTCTGCTGTATATATTGAGCTTTCATTTGGCAAGCGATACTGTTTGGTTGTGTTTCTATGCATAAATGCACATCCCACAAGCTCATTTTGTTTCGAGGCATCCGTGTATAGATGTTCGAATCCCTGGTATAATTCTAGTAACGTGTTGTATTCGTGGCGGTATGTAAGTTGGTTGGTGTTACATTTCTTGTGTTTTTTTAGTTCTGAATTGATTTTTATTTCTGTTGTAGTCCATGGTTCTATTTTTTCTTTTTTTATTTGTTTTATTTTTGGTAGTTGATAGTGATTGTTTTTAAGGATATCATTGAATCTTATGTGGAATGGTCTAGAGAATTTACAGGATTGGTTGTATCTGAGTGTGTTTCTGTGGGATAATACATTGGAAAAGGAGGTGTGGGATGGATTTGTTATTATCTTTAGTGCATATTTTGTTGTTAAGATATTTCTGCGTGTTTTTAGGGAAGGTACTACTGATGATTCGCATCGTAGGCTTTCTATTGGTGTTGTTCGGAATGCTCCTAGTACCATACGTAATGATGCATTTTGTATTGGTTCAATTTTGTTTAATAATTTTTCGTGTGCTGATGAATAGATAATGGATCCATAATCTAGTTTTGATCTAATGGTGAATTTGTAGACTGTCATTAATGTATCACGCATTGCTCCCCATTTGTTATTAGATATGATTTTAAGAATGTTGAGTGGTTGGGTTGTTCTTGTTTTGAGGTAATTTATGTGATCTTTCCAATTTAATTTGTTATCAAATATTATTCCTAGATATTTAATTGACCTGATGTATTCTATATTATTTCCATTAATTTTGATTTGAGGATGTTGGTTATTGTATTTTTTAAGTCTTGTGAAATGTACAGCTTTTGTTTTTTCATGTGATATTTTGAATCCTGTTAATTTGGACCAATTTTCTATTTTGTTGATAGCATGTTGCATTATTTCTTGAATGGTATTGGGATTTTGGTTTCTATAATATATGGCAATGTCATCTGCAAATAGAGATAGAGATTTTGATAGGGGCTTTGATTTGTTGTTGTATGGTGTTTATTGCTATTAGAAAGAGTGTCGCACTTATTGGTGATCCTTGTGGAATGCCGTTTTCCATTTCAGTTATATTTGAGTATATATCTTGTATTTTGACTCTAAAAACTCTTTTGGTTAATATGTTTTTGATAAAGTTTAGTATATTGCCCGTTATCTTCCAATCTATGATTTGTCTTATTATAAGATGTCTCCATGTTTTATCAAAAGCTTTTTCTATGTCTAGAAAAATTGCTATCATGTGTTCTTTGTTTAAGATTGTTTCATGGATCTCAGATTCTATGTTCAGAAGTTGATCTGTTGTGGTATGGCGTTTTCTAAATCCTGATTGATTTTTCGTGAGCATGTCATTTGTTTCTAATTTCCACATTAGTCTGTTGTTAACTATTTTTTCTAATAGTTTGGCGAGGCATGATGCTAGTGCAATGGGTCTATAGTTGAGTGGATTTGTTGAGAATTTTTCGGGTTTTAGTATTGGTATAACCGTTACTTCCCTCCACATGTCAGGGTATTCATTTTCTTTCCATATGTAGTTATATATATATTTAGGAGTGATTGTTTTGCAGATTGGGATAAATGTTTAATCAATTCATATGGAATGTTGTCTGGACCTGGGCTAGTGTTTTTGCTTTTATTCATGTTTTCTTCCATTTCTTTTATGGTGATTGGATTGTTTATTGGGTCTTGTGTTTCGGGGTAGTTGGTTTTAAAATTGTCTTCAGTATTTTTCTTATATTTTATAAATTCTTTATCATATGTTTCATTTGAATAGGTTTTTTCTAAACATTTTGCAATTATGTTAGCAATGTCTTGTTTTTTTGTAATGATATCATTGTTGATTTTTAGTGCAGGGATATTGAATTGTTTGTTATTTCCTTTAATCGCTTTTATTTTATTCCACATTTCTTGACTTGTGGTGTTTGTATTAATTGATTGTACAAACTGTTTCCATGATTCAGTTTTGCGTATTTTAATTGTTTTTCTTGCAATTGCTCTTCTTTTTTTAAATTCTATTAGATCGTTAATTGTTCCTGTTTTTTTATATCTATTGAAAGCATGATGACTGTTTTTTAATGTTTCTTTGCATTGATCATTCCACCAGGTAACTATTCGTTTTTTAGAGCAGCTTTTTTAATTTTTGTTATTGTTTCGTTTGCTGCTGTATTTATAATTGTAACTAATTTCGAGACTGTGTTATTAATATTTTTATCTTCATATGGATCTAGGGGTGTTTGTAGTGTAGTGAGTTCAGTATATTTTGTCCAGTCTGCAGTTTCCAGTTATTTATTGTTGTAGCTGGGCTGGATTCCATTTTTTGTGTGATGTTAATCGATATTGGGTAGTGATCACTGTCGTAGAGTTGTTCTAATGTGTTCCATGTTACGATAGGTGCTAATTGCGATGTTGTGAGAGTAAGATCGATGTTACTGAATGTGTTGTTTGAACAATTGAAGTGAGTAGGTTGTTTTTGATTCAGTATTATTAATGTGTCTGATTGTAGTAGTAGGTCTTCAATGATTTTCCCTCGTTTATCAGTGTATTTTGATCCCCATATCTTATTGTGTGCGTTAAAATCTCCTGCTATTAAATGTGGTTTTGGAAGTTGTTCTATTAAAGTTTGCATCTCATTTAAAGTTACTGGTTTGTTCGGTGGTAGGTATATGTTACAAATATGGATTTTTTGGGGTAGATAGACTGTGACAGCAACAGCTTCAATTTCTGTTGTCAAGTTGATTTTTTCTGAGTAGATGCTGTTGGATATAAATGTGCAAACTCCTCCACTGGCATGATCTCGATTTTGTCTGTGTTTGGAATATTCTTGGTAACCTTTCAATGAAATTTGTTTGTTTTCTTTTATATGCGTTTCTTGAAGGCATAGTATTTGCGGTTTTATGTTATTTATTAATATTTGCAGTTGGGGCATTCTGGTGTAATATCCATTTAAGTTCCATTGTATTATAGATATTTTGTTATTTTCTATATGTTTATTTTTTATCTTATTTATTATTTTGTGCTTTGATTTTTTTTTTTTTAGTTTGTTTAGGTTTTTTTTTTTTTTTATTTATTTAGTTTGATTTGTTAGTAACAGTCTTGGCTTGATGATGAGAAAAAAGTATCACTAAGTTCTTTTCTCTGAGCCTTTTCTAATTTTGTTACTATGCGTGTGAATCTGTTTTTCATTTTGCTGCTTTGGAGAAGGATTTTGAGATCTTTTAGTGTGGTTTTAGTTTTTTCAATATCTGAGTTACATTGTATTGCTGTTTCGAGAGGGTTAGTGGATTTCTTGATTTCTTCGTAAAATTTTTCAAATTGTTCATAGGTAAATTCGTAGTGGGTGGGGTTCTTTGTAATTTCTTCTTTTATTGGATGGAGCAGTTCTGATGTTGTTAGATTTGTTTCCTTTTCGTTAGTTTTAGCTTTTTTATTTTTTCTTATTTTTATAATGTTTCCGTCTTTATCTTTATTTGGGCTTTGTTCTTTGAGAGATGGAGTGGATGGTGTCAGAGGGTGTTTAAATGATTCTTCTGTTGTTGTATTTTTGATTTCTGGTGAAAGTTCACTCGAGCTTGATGGCATGGTTCGTTTATTGATTATTTTGTTTTGATTTTCTGAAAATTGGGTTTTGTCATGTTTTTGATTGGTTTCTGGGTTGTTTTGTGGTCTAGTTATTGTTATTTCTTCTGTTGTTTCTGGAATTTCTATTGTCATATTTTCAGCTAATTGGGTGTTTAATTGGTTGTTAATTGATTGTTCTGTTTGAGATGTTTTTTTTTTTTGACTAATTATTGAGTTTAGGTTAGTGTATTTTTCTATTAGGGGATCTTTTGTAGTATCTCTACAACAACAAATCCTTGTTGTGGCCGTAACGTTTACATATTTCACATTGTTCGGAAGTGAGGAATATTCTGCATTGTTCATTATTGTAATCAATGATTAAACTATCTGGGATTTTTTCTTCATCTTTAGGTAGTATGTAAACTTGTCTGCGTCCACTGTTTATATGTGAGATGAGGGGATTATTACTGATTTTTATGTGTGTTATTGTTGATAGGGTTTCGATTTTATTTATTTTGAGTATTTCGCTAATTTTTTCATGTGGAATGTAAGCTGGTACATGTATGATCATTCGTTTTGCGTTTGATATTAATTTTCTTATTGGTATCTCCAGATTGCCAATTTTTATAGATTTATGATCATTTGTTATTTGTGTTGCAATTTCTTCTGTTTTAAAATATATAACTATTCTGTTAAAGCTCATAGGGTAGGCATCAACTATATTTTTGAGATCTGTTACAGTTTGTAATGCTAGAATATATTCAGTTAGTTCTAAGTTTTGTTGTTTTTGCATGACTATGGCATTTTCTTTTTTCGGGAAGAAGTCGTTCATTGGGCTGTTTGAGTAGGATTTGGTTTGTGATTGGTTATTTGGGTTGGTCATATTTGTATAAATTTTGTTGTTAATTTTATTTATTTAATGTCTATTCAGTTTTGTTAGTATTTTTATCTACTCACCGCGGTGAGCAGATTGTCAAATTTGTGCAGCTGTCGCACATGCACTTCCGATAATATGCACTATCACTTGCACTTACACTGAAAGAAAACTTGTGTAAAATCATTTACAATTGAATAAAATTTTACTACAAATTATAGTACGAATAGAACTAGGTACAATCTGTATTAAAGATTTCAAAATTATTGTAGTAAAAGGTTAGGCGATTCTACACAACAATTTGTAGTAATATTTGCAGCACTAGGATGTTGTAATAATTTAAGTTGTGTTTAGGAATATTTAAAACAATGACATAGAACTAGCTTACATTATTTGTAAAGCAATATAGTACAGCATGTAGTGGTTAAGGCATATTGTAAAGTAAAATATTTCAATATAGAAGAGTGAAATATTCAAAGTATTCTATTAATATTAATTATAAAGTTGCCAATAATTACTAATTACAAGTTTAATTTGTTCTCAATTTTGTAGTAATTTCTAACTTACCGTTTTTAGTTTATGGTTTTTTTGCGTAGGAATTCAAGATTTGTTGTAGTAAAATAAATGATAATTGTAGTATTAAATGAAAGGTTTTCTTTTAATGTTTACTATAAGTAATTGTGCAAAAATTATTATAAAATATGTAAAAAATTTCAGAAAAACAAATTCTTAGTAATAATTCTTTTATTATAGATAAATAATAATTATTTTATTATTACAAAGCTTATTATAAAAAAAAACAAAAAAAACAACAAAATCAAACAAAATTAATTAAAATAAAAACTTAAAAATAAAACAAACAAAAGGTATTTATATAGAGTGTCTTAAAGAAACATAATACTCCCCGTACACTACATTTAAAATACATATCATAGGATTACCTAAGCTATCTAAAGAAACCAAGTTTCTATTATTTTGTATTAAAACTTCATAAGCATGAAGGTGTACATTAAACCCAATGGTATCAACATCGGTACATAAAAAATAAACAATTTTGTTATCTAATATAAAAACTTTATCAATTTTAGCAAATTTTACAATATCAGATCTATCAATTATTATTATCATGCCAATTTTGTAAGTATTAATCCCTTTTATGGTGATGGAATTAACGCTTACTAAATCACGAATATTCATAAACGGAAAATAACTTGTATGATCGTTAGAATCAATAATGGATGCGCGATTATACAATAGTTCGTTTTCAAAATCATTACTAATTAATTTGTAACATAATTTAAGTTGAGCTTTAACGGCTAAAGTGTGAATAATATTTTTAAAAGAACCCGAAATGTTTGATGTTAATTTTGATTCTCGATGTTTTGCCTCGGCACGCATACACCATAAATGTACCAAAGGACCCGAATTTTCTAAAACAGTTGCGTAATGTAAAAGATGATGATGCTTTGGTTTCAATGATTTTGTATATTTTAATACTAATTGGAGATAATTTTCAATTTGAATTTTTAAACGTATGCTTTCTGTAAAATGTAAAGTAGGTGCTAGTATCACATCAATTATATCTATCATATTACTCCACAAAGACCAAATTTCAAGATTTTTTGGAACTAAATCACCTATCATAACGCCTAAAAATCGTACAAATGATAGCATTTCGCTAGCCGACATTCGAAGTTTATTTTGTATGTTATCTAAACTAACATTTGGAGGTTTATTAAATTCATGTAGTACTTGCAGTTTTTTGTAAAACAAATTTATACGATCATTTAAAATATTGACAGTAAACAACTTATAATCAACAATTAAGTATTTTAAAAGTACACCCATATCATAAACGCATATACCTTCAAGAACATCATGCATTAAATCGACCATATAGTTTGATGTTAAATGGAAGTCAGGAAGGCGATGCCATATACATGCTTCCTTTATACCAGATTGTTTTACATTATTTATTAGTAAATCATGCTCATATGTTGCAACTGTTCTTAAAAGATTCGAGTCTTCCACTGTAGTCAATTTAGAATTTTCTCTTTTTATTTTGCAAAACCTGCAACTGAAGGTACACATAAAACTCTCAGTGAGACCTAGCATGGAATGAATTCCCAAGTTGTCCCCTATTAATAAACCTAATTTAAAATAAATTTGAACATTATTACCGTCGTTTAATTCTATATTGACGCCAGTATTTTGCAAGTATTGGAGTTCGGAAATGATGGATGAAAACACTGCATTATTTCCGAACTGTTTACGATGCCTCGAATAAAATAAAGCAAGAAGAAACATATTATGTTGAGGCATACAAGGTATAGATACATATACGGCTCCTAATTTGTTAGTGTCATTATGAGAACCTAAAGCATTCCCAACTTGATAATCATCATAATATAAAAATAAAGGAAACACTAATTTATTTTCATTTTTATATTTTAATGATTTTGACTTCCATAGGTGACCTTGAATAAAATTACTGTAAATTTCAGAAGTTTCCATTTTATTAGTATTATCTATAAGTTTCTGCAATACCCCGTCCTTTTCAAAATATATTTTCAAAACCTTTCGAAGAGGAACGATTTTTCCAAAAACTGGAGAAGCTTTAAGAGTAATACTGTATTTAATTTTTTCTTTATTTTTATTTGTGATTGTATTAACATATGAATTAGTGTGACCAATTAAGAAATTTTCTGGAGAAATAAAATATTTTGATTTTTCAAAATTTTTGAAACATTTATATTCACTTTTAAAATCATCAAAACATGTTTCAGAAATTTAAAAAAAACCTTCAATTTCATTAATATCCAACTCTGTAGCCGAATATTTGATTAAATTTTGTTGAACGACTTGTTTTAATGGAGCAATAATTCCAATGCAAAAAATTTCGCTAACCTCTTTAATGACAAACTGAACAAAACTACGAGGTAGAGATCATTCAGGAGGTCATGTCCCATACAATAGTGCGCAGAAATGATAAAATTCGTTTTAACAAAATAAATACAGTCCTGAAAATATCGTTCTTTGTTGACGTTTTGCTTTGACAGATTCGCTATTTTCGTGCTTTTGATTATTAAATGATATTAACATTATTTGATAATTTAAATAACAATCAGCCTTTTTTAACGCAATTTGAGTATTTTTATTATACTGAGGTTAGTACAAACAACATTTTAATTTAAAATCGTTTTTAAACGAAAATTTTATTTTTAGGTTAAACTGCTGTGTGTACCACAAAATCTTTTTTTACATCTATTTGACGAAAACGTTTATTATTTTATTGTGGTAGGTAATGCATAAACAAATTAATTTAACATCGTTTTTTAAACAAACAATATTTTTTACAGTTAAAATTCATTACTAATATGAATAACCGTAAAGTAGTTCATAGTCAAGGACGACAAATAATTTATAATGTCATTCAATATATTATGAATAAAGAAAAATGCAAAGGAAATATTTTGTATGCAAAAGTGTCATCTGCAACTGGAGTTTCTTATAAAACTGTTATAAGAATAATGAAGGAAGGAGCTGAAAATCCTCAACAAGCCAAGTTTTCTACTCCCAGGAAAACTATTAAAATGCCATCCCCAAAAACTACAACAAGCCAATTTGAAGAAGATGTTATTAGGCGTATAATTCATTCTTATGCGACTATACATAAAAGGCGACCTACAATGAAAACTGTGTATGAAGCGATGAAAAAAGATCATGGCTTTTCTGGATCGCTTTCATCATTTCGAATTGTAGTACATAGGATTGGTTTTAGGTGGAGAAAATCCCCATGTAATAAGCAAATACTTGTTGAAAAAAGTGATATTCGAGGTAAACGAGTTATGTTCTTAAGAAACCTTATAAAATATAAAGAAGAAGGAAGAAATATTGTTTATACGGATGAAACTTACATCCATAGTTCACATACCGTTCCTAAATGTTGGGACGATGGAAGTACTAACGGTTTAAAGACCCCAGTGTCTAAAGGACAACGATTAATTATTGTTCACGCTGGCGGTGCAAGAGGTTTTGTTACGAGGGCCTTATTAATATTTAAATCTGGCCTTAAAACTGGAGATTATCACGATGACATGAATCACAAAAATTATTTGAAATGGTTAAATGAAAAATTAATTCCAAATCTAGAAAAAAATAGCGTTTTGGTTATTGACAACGCTTCGTATCATAACGTTAGTATTTTAAAATGCCCTACGTCTTCATGGAGAAAAGGTGCTATGCAGCAATGGTTATCAGAAAGAAATATAATATGGCAAATCAGAGATACAAAAATGGATCTGTATAATATAATTAAATTACACAAGCCACGTAATAAAAATTATGTAGCCGATAAACTTTTAGCCGAACATGGCCACGTTGTATTACGGTTACCACCATATCACCCAGAATTGAACCCTATTGAGAAAATTTGGGCGTTGGTAAAGAATCGTGTTGCCGCACGAAATACCACATTTAAAATGGACGATGTCCGAAGATTGACTGAAGAAGAATTTAATAAAGTCACAATAGAAGATTGGCAAAATATTTGTCGCCATGTAGAAGCCACAGAAAAAGAATATATAGAAAAGGAATATATTATGGATGATGTAGATGAACTCATTATTAGAGTAAATTACGAAGATGAAAGTGACAGTTCAGATTATCTGTCTTCGGAAGATGAAGAAGATGATGAAGAGTTCAATTTAGAATGTGAGCCCATCTTGTAAAGATAAAAATAAAAAAAATCAATTACTCGGCTAATAAAATTTACTTCAATGTGCGATTACTCACTTTCTTGTTCGTTATTATTTTATTATAATAAAAATAATTTGTTTTACTTGTACAATAGTATTTGCTTGTACTATAATAATAAAGTTTTACAATAAATTACATTCCTATAGTAATCATTTTATTTTTTCTATAATTAGTTTTTCTTTTCTATAATTATAATGAAAATAATGTTCAAGTCAGATTTTTTAAATTTTCGCGCCAAGCTGATGTTTTCATTTAACATTTATTCTTATGTATTTTGCCCGTTTCGCGCATTGTATGAGACTTAAGCTTCTGAACGAACTCTACTAATGAATTACTGTACATGTTTGAAACGAACAGATTAATTTTTTCCGATAAGTCTTGTTGAAATTTGTTTATATCTATTTCATTTTGTTTTGCCGAATGTTGAACATTTGAAGTTAAATTATTATTGACAGTAGTATCGGTATTACTAAGATTTTGATCAGTAGTATTTAAAAAATCCATTACTTTTTTTGGTCCAACATTTTTAGTGCAATTATTAGTCGATATATGTTTTTTAACATGTCTCTTGAAAGCAATATATGACGAAAAACTTCTAAAACAATTTTTTTCCCCACAATAATATTCGTGATTTAGTACTCGTAACTTGTGAAATAATTTAAAATGGTATATAAAACTTTTCAAGCTTTTGAAAGGCTTGCGACAATAATAACAAAGAACCATTCTAAAAATATGTAAGGAAACGATTGTAATGAATTAATTGAATTAATTAAATTTTTTTTAAATTATATTAATTAATTGAATTAAATAATTGTCGACTTAAATTATTAATTTAAAAAATTATTAATTTAAGTCGGCAATTAAAGTATTAACCGATACGTACGTTTTATCGTAATCGGTTCTTATATTATACAAATATTTTTGGAGAAAACTCCACGTCGGACACGCTTCAGCTTGATATTCCGCGTTTAAAGCGTGGATTATCTTAAAACAGATATCCACTGCCCTAAGTGGAGTGCCAACTTGATATCGAATATTGTTGATGTAAACGTACGAAGCTTGAATATCGTTTAATTGCCCAACAACGACTGGTATTGGTTGTGGAGTAATTTTCAGCTCTTCGTATTTTTTTAATCTGTTTGCTAAACTTTCTGTTAAATTTCCAATTTCCTTTAAAAAAAAAACGTTTATAATAACATTCATATTATAAGTTATTCATATATACCTCAACATGCAGAATAAATCCATTTTTTTGTTCTACTTTTGATGGCCTCCAATTCTTGCTACTATTGCTAGATGTTATTAACAAGGGCAAAATTATTAATGCCAGTATGCTTCCTAGAAATAAAGTCTGTTAAAATAATAAATACTTAATAAATTTGTTAGAATTTAATTGCAAAAAGAAATTTTTAATACTTTTGTTATGCCTATCATAGAAACCAGACTATACAATTTTTTCATTTTTATACTATTCATAGATATTAATGTATATTATTATTAATAAGTATTTTTCAATTATTAATACTTATATGTGATTTATTTATTTGTAAAAGTATAGTAAAACTTGACTTACTATCAATTTCTTGATGTTGATTTTTAAGATAATTTTTTAAGTAATTATCTTTTTTCGAGGTAGCGATATTTAATATGTTTTCATAAACTAAAGGCCACTTATGCATTAGGTTATCTTTCACTTCTTCATATTTAGAATTAAAATCTTCTTCTAATAGCATGTACCCCAAAGGCTGCTTAAGGCATGGGAACTTCTTAAAATATTCTGTTATGGAAATATCTGAATACAATCTACGTCTATCCTGAATAGTATTGATCCATTTGCCTTGAACATTCACAAATGGATCGATATTATTCTGCAGCCATTCTATGGAATTCAACGCATCTTGAGAAGGTAAGGCATCTTGACAAGATGTGTTATCTAAAAAGTAATAGAAAATTTACCTATATTATTCTGAATTACAACAAAAGCAAAGTATAAATTACCATCAGCTTTTAGTAAAGATTTGCAACTCTGAATTAACCCTAAATGTTTCAAGTTTCTCCGCATATACGTATATACAGACCATAGTTTGCCTCTTGCTGCTCGAACTTTGCCATGTCTATCTCTACTGTACGGAACGTAATAAATTTCTGGATCTTCACGATTAAAAATTTCTGCAATTTCAACAGCTAGTTGTTGAAATTTTGTAGTAGTAATTCTACAAATAAAAGTTATGTCTCATAAATCCATGTTAATCACTAATACTCGGTTTCATAAACATGTATTCAAATTTAATGTTACAACAATATAAAAATTATTGTTATTGCATTGTTGTAAAATTTTAAACATGGATTAAATTTGAACACAAATTTGTAAAACCGGGTATTAGTATTTAGTTATACGAAAGTCGTTTAATTACAAAGTTTAACGCTCGTATTACACTACCATAAAGAGGTCAACACACAAAAACAAGTTAATATTTGAAATCTAAAGACAATTTTACTACTTTTCCACATAATCGCTAAATCTTTCCAGACATTTGTCGTAGTAAAAAATCAACTTATCAATACCGAGTCGGTAGTACGATGGTCAACTCGTTGTTTGTGTACCACAGAACTTCATAAATCAGCTCTTTAAGGAGTGCAACGTTTACATGCGCAGGTCGCTCTTCATTGTGCAACTGATCTGGACCATTTACAAATTACATGGCGCTACCATTTCAAACCTCATACACTGTTAATCGTATATACTACACAGTTCTTGATAAATTTCCGTCAGCGTTTTATTTTTTCCAGTCAAAAAACGAACTACATCACTAAGTTCAGATTTGGACGTAACTTTCAATGGCAGTTCCATGGCAAAACGTTATAAACTAGTTAAACTTCAATCGATTTAATTTCTACCCAAACGAACATGTTCATAATCGATGAGAGACTAACCTATAAAAATTTCATCGCTCTATGGTTACACTCAGCGGAGAGCTAGGATCGTTAAACTTTGCAATTAAACGTTAAACTTAAAAAAGGGTCGTATAACGACCCTAGTATGTACAAACCGGTTATTTAGATCATCTTTTAGTTCATTTTTTACGATAAATTCACATAATTTTGATCTTAAAAAATGTTTGTTAGCGCCGTAACTAGCTTTTATTATTCTACCTTGGGTTGATCTTAATAACATCTCAACTGACTAAAATAATTACGTTTTAAAGATTAGTATGAAAAGATAATCTGACCTTACATTATTCGGGGTGTTTATCAAAAATGGAACATCAACGGTGGGTTTGGGTAATTCAAGTTGAAGATTTTCTAAACAAAATTAGAAAGAAAAATATTAATGTTGTCTAAAATATTTCAAAACTTAGCAAGTTTACTACCGTCAGATAAGAATGATAAGTTCAATGGGGGGGTGAACCTTGAAGAGCCACTATTACTGTGATCAGGTGAAGATGGCTCCAAAATTAAATCATCTTTGCAAGCCTAAAATGAAAGATACATAAAGTAGTAATCGAGTAATTAGCAATTGGAGTTTCCGAATAATTTTGTGAATAACTAACTATACCTCTAGTATATAATAAATACAGCGACTGTAGAAAGTATTCGTCTCCTCCTATGTTAGCAATGTAAATTGTACCTTTTGAAGACCTTTGTCATATATAGATATAGATTTTGTCATATAAAAATCGAGTTTAAAGCAAAACTTTGTAGACATTTTTTGTTGCAAATTTCATTGCCTTCAATTTTGTTTATATAGTACAATTTATTTTGTCCCACCGTTTCTGACTGACAGCGACTGAAACACGACTATAAAACACAAAAATTATTGTCATTTATATCTCGGAAACGGTGCGACAAAATAGAAAAATGTATTTAAACAAAATTGAAGGCAATGAAATTTACAACAAAAAATGTCTAAAAAGTTTTGCTCTAAACTCGATTTTTTAGATTAGACCTAAACAAGGTCTTCAAAAGTACAATTTATATTGCTAATACTTTCTACAGTCACTGATGTATATCAAATAAATAAAAATTAAATGTTCTTACTTCATCAATTAAATGTTCACGATATTTTTCTAAAAATTTTTTTCTGGCTCCCAATTTAGGAATTAATTCCTTAATTTCGTCTTCATTTAAGGAGTTAAATTGGTCATTGTCGATTTCATTATCTTCAAAATAATAATTTAAGAAGTGCAATAAAAAGCTTAATATTAAATAATTCTTGAAAATTCTACTATGCTAGGGCTGCGAGTTAACCTTTTTCGAAAATAAATTGTTTTTATATTGTATATAGAGCTGCCACCTTTCAAAAAGAGTAGACCCGAAGATTACTTTTCTGTTTTTTAGTAAAACATATATTTTTAGAGAAAGTAGGTACTTTTATTGAAATTAAATCAACAGATCCTTTACATACTATTATACAATTCGCCAGTGACTCTTGCGCTCGCGCTCGGGTCGCTGGAAAAAAGACATTCCCCAGGAATGTCCGCCACCCGAAGATATCGCTGTTAAACCCGGAGCCCGGAGATGGACTACTCAAACCCGTAGACTCCGGGTCAAACCCGGAGAGGTGGCAGCCCTAATTGTATATTATGTATTAATTGATTTGATGATTCAAGATGAAAATAATATAGGCGCGAACACTTTTGTAACCACTAAAACAGTCAAGTTTTTAAACATTTTAATTATATTATGTATTTAATTTTAAATAACCAATTCGCTTAAAAAATTTTTTATGTTTCAACTATGCAATTACAATTATTGTTGGTTTTTTAATATAGAAAAAAAAACTATTTAGTATTTTCAAATTTCAAAGTATAGGTACATAAATAATTTATGATGAATTTCAATTATTCGCAACGACAAGACTGGACGCGACAGTGCTGACTGGCGGCGCCGGCGCTGCCGATATGCTGTTCAGGTACAAAAATGCAATCTGCACCTATAGCCAAAGTAAATTTAAAAATATTTTAATTTTGATTTTTAGCAATTAACGAAACGAACTATAGAGAATATTACATATTAGGTTTAAATTACTAAATTTTTTCAAAACACCAATGTAATACCAAGTATGTACATACTACATAATATTATAGTATAATATATTTCCTTTAGTTAATTTTATAATTAGATACTTAACCGAAGCCCTAGAATAGTTCAACATTTAAAAAATTTACCTCACCTTGAAAAACTTGAAATAATTCGGGGAAGCCCCAATCAATTAGGATATTTTCCATAGTCTTTGTTTCTATTTTAGTTCTAACATAATAGGTAGTATTAATTGTAAAATAATTAGATTAAATCAATATAATGTACTTACATTTGTTTTGTAAAATTTCAGGAAACACAAACACAAAAACCACACCCGTATATAGTAGGTAACACGCGTGTAATAATTAACTGAAAGTTTATGCTGAATGTATGCATGGTAACTTGTGGGAAGATCGCAAACGCAACAATTTCATGTTACCGTGAATATGATCCCATCTTCCGTTGCACTTCTTTCAAACAAATTAATACAATTTCTAGCAATTTTTACAGCATCTTCACAATTTTATATAAAAATGTGCCATAATAAAATGTTAATTATTTTCAAACTCCAGTTGATATGTATTATATTAAAAATTTATACAACAAGTATAAATTTTGTCACAAACGACTTACTACAAAATTTTAATAGTCATTCTTAGATTATACTATGTCTCTTAACTACAATTATAGTAATATATTATACAAAAATTTTACCACAAGCATTATGTTAAAAAATAACAAGGTAGTTCTTTCAGTGTATAATTAAGGTTATTAGTTTAATTAGTCTTGAATACATGGTAATTAACATTAGTTAATATCCGTAAGCAGTCTCACGTCTGTCTTCGTTGACGAATTCAGGTTGACTGTTGGTAAATTTTGATTCAAATAAAGAAATAACACTACAGTGTGATGCTTCACAAAACGGGTTAGGAAGTGTATTAATGCAAAATGGTAAACCAGTTAGTTATGCTTCACGTAGTTTAACAGAAAGTGAAAAAACTTATTCACAAATAGAAAAAGAATTTTTAAGCATATATTTTGCAACTAAAAAATTTCACAATTTCATTTATGGACGCGAAATAAAAATTATTAACGATCATAAACCGTTATTAGGCATTATGAAAAAGAAAATAAGTGATATAGCATCAAATCGTTTAAAAAAATTAAGATTAAAACTATCCAAATATAAAATTAATTTGCAATATTTACCAGGTAAATTTTTACATATTTGCCAGAAAATGATGGTAGCGATGAATGGATCAATGAAGAAGTTCACTCGATAACTACTAGTATCAATATATCAGATAAAAAGAAAGCTGAATTTCAAAAGGCTTCACTAGATGATCCAGTATTAAGTCAAATTATTCAATATCATTTTAATGGTTGGCCAAAAAGTAAAAATGAAACAGTTGATAATGTAAAACATTATTTTAACATGCAGGGAGACTTGTCAGTTGAGGAAAATTTAGTTTTTCTTAATAATAGATTAATAGTTCCTATTGTTTTAAGACCACACTTTTTAAATTTATTGCATGAATCACATTTTGGCATGACAAAAACAAAAGAAAGGGCAAGGCAAATAATCTTTGGCCAGGCTTTACCCAAGATATTGAGAATAAAATTGGTTTATGTGCCATTTGTGAAAAATTTTCCAAATCAAAAACCAAAGATACTCTAATTAGTCATGATATTGTCACAAGTGGAAATGTATAATCTATAAATTAATGTAATGAAATAGATTTCCACTTGAAGCTCCCTCGTATAAAAAGTTGACAATGTATTGTAATAATAATTAATAAATATTATGGAAGGGGAAGCATCAAGCGGTGCAACAAGATAATTAATTAGTGGAGTAGAGTAAGTTGTAAGAAGTCGTCGAGTCGTAAGTCGGAAGTCATTAAGTGGACCTCGGAAGGTCAAGATGTAGCCGCTTGATGGTTCCACCCTCCAAGCGTGTAGGGTAAGACTTAGTTTATAAGTATGTATATAATTATTAGGTAATCTTAGTTCATATTTTTATTTAATAAATATTTAGTTATTATTACACCTGTGCTCATAATTAATTTAATAACAATCAACCCTACTCGTCACCACCTAAGTTAATAATTTAGCTCGCACACCGTCTGAACTACACAACCCCAGCGAGAAGACCAACCCTTCTCGTGACAATATACCAGATATTCCTTTTAACAAAGTAGGATGTGATCTTTGTGATTTTAAGAATAAAAGTTATGTTATATTACAAGATTATTTTACAAAATGGCTCGAAATAGTAGAGTTAAAAAATAAAACTAGTTCTGAAGTAATTAATAAGTTAAAAATAATATTTTCAACACACGGTATTCCTAAATTATTAATAGCCGATAATATGCCATTTGGGTCATTTGAGTTCAAACAATTCATGAAATCTTATGATTGTGAATTAATTACAAGTTCTCCGCACTATCCTAAATCTAACGGACAAGCTGAAAAGGCAGTGCAAACAGCGAAAAGAATGTTACGAAAATGTTTTGAAGATAATACTGACCTTAATATTTCTTTATTAGAATATAGAATTTTGCCTATAATTGGTGTAGGTTTATCACCTTGTCAATTATCATTTGCGCGCAGAACAAGAACAATTTGTTAAAACACGAAAACAAAAAACAAAACAGTCATAGTATTATTCTTAACAAACAAAAAATTTCTAAAAAATATTACGACCAGCATTCTAAAAAAAATGAACAACACTTTCAAAAAGGTGAAAATGTAATTCTTCAAAATAAACATAAAAGATGGGAGTCTGCAAAAATCATTAATAATCGCAACACGCCTAGGTCTTATTTAGTCCAAAATAACAAAGGCAATACAGTCAGACGAAATACAAGCATGTTGAAACATAGTAACAATGCATATAAGATGAAAGATAATAATAACGATGATTTTGAAAATAAACAACCACCGAAAACGGAGGGAGATGAAACCATTGTTAAAGATATATACTTCCATTTAAACCAAACAATGTTAAATTTAATACTAACAAATGTACAGGTTTTACAACCACACGTTCTGGACGAGTTGTGAAACCTCCAATTAGATATAAGGATTTCGTACAATAATTATAAGAGGGGAGATGTTGTAGCTATCGCCATCTAGGTGTAGCACAGACATACTTAAACATGGCAACAAGAGTTGTTGTAGTTACAAAGTAATAACAAAACTAATAAAATATTATAAATAGTTACGTGTTCCTAATTAATATAATTAATTATCTAAGTCTAAAGATATAACATCTCTTACACCTCTTCAACTTTATTAAAACTCTAATATTGGCTAATTACACTGTGAAAACGATATTTTACGATAATCACGTTGTTCAAGTATGTACAAGTAATATAATAAATAATTTTAAATATAAAGTTAATTCTGACTACAAAGTCAAACTAGGAAATTATATTGGTAATAATAAATGAAGATTTTGAAGTTAAAGATTATAAAGCAAATAATAACAATTATATTTCAATGTAAGCACAAGAAAGTGGAAATAATACAGAAAACTACCAATATGTAATATGTTAGATTCAAATTCAAGACCTGTCATTATAACCTGCGGCATATAGGTTTTCGGTTCAATTAAGCTCGTTGCAATATATAAATAGATACCAAGCTTTCCTAAACTAATGGGTTGGTGGAGTAATAATGTATGATTGTGTACTTATTAACTAAAACTAGAAATAATTTAAACAAAAGATAGCGGAGGTAATCGAATAGTGACAAATTTATAAATCCAATAGTTTCTCGCCGGTATGAGTTCGTAAATGTTTTCGCAAATCACCTTTTCGTGTACATTTATAATCGCAAATTGAGCACTCCAACGATTTCTCGCCTTTATGAGTTCGTAAATGTCTTCGCAGATTTTCTTTCAGTGCACATTTATAATCGCAAACTGCACACACAAACGATTTCTCGCGGGAATGAGTTCGTAAATGTTTTCGCAAATCACCTTTTCGTCTAGTTTTATATTCGCAAACTGTGCACAATTACAACATTCTTCAAATGTTGTAAGGCAGGTGTTACGGTGATAATTTTTCTTTTAATTTTATTTAACTTGGCCTAATTGGAAGGTAGGTGGCCGGATAAATGTTGCAGCAGGAGCGATTGCTCCGACCGATATGGTAGTGCATCTCTTCGGGGTTGTTCTGCCAATTCGTGAACGGTTTGCAGTCGCGCTTACGCGCGACTTTTAACTGGAGACAACTTTCTAATTTGGCTAACCAAAGCAGGTTTTTGAAACTTTTATCCTGCACTCTACTCAATTTCTATTTCACTAAATTTTCACATACCTAATTTAAATATAGAAGAGAGGGCTACCCAGCCCTATTATCTATAACCATATGTAATTCGGGAAATGTAAGGTATCCTCGTGCCTCGTACTTAATTAATAAATGTTATTTGATTTGATGATTTGATTTGAAAATTAGCTCTTACTGAACATTTAAAATTACAAATGTTGCACTCAAACACCTTACCGCCAGTATAAGATTTTGCTTGAACTCCAAGTTGCAATTGGCAATTTTCAACCAATTGGGAGTCGCTCCCAGAAATCTCGTCTTTAATGTCAATGGAATGATGCAAGGATTCTAGTTCCTCCCGATCTTCAATTTTAATATGCTTGCTACCATATTCTACCTCTGTATTAATTGAAGGAGTCGCTGGGTTGTCAATGGAACGATAGACGTCTTCCAGCCTAATATCCATGTCGTAATTTGGTTCAATCATTTTGCAAAAATATTCTAATCCTGACACAAAATTACCACATTGATATATACACTGCAATTTTGTCAAACAGTCAGGCTACCTGCTTGTGTTAATGAGATGCGGTTCTTCAGTTAAGCTAAAATGGCGACTAGGAACGAATGGCGATTTGGCTGATGTGGCTTACAGTTACTTGGCTCTGCATATGGTGACATCTGTGCATCCAAATCAAATCAAATCAAATCAAATAACATTTATTAATTAAGTACGAGGCACGAGGATACCTTACATTTCCCGAATTACATATGGTTATAGATAATAGGGCTGGGTAGCCCTCTCTTCTATATTTAAATTAGGTATGTGAAAATTTAGTGAAATAGAAATTGAGTAGAGTGCAGGATAAAAGTTTCAAAAACCTGCTTTGGTTGGCCAAATTAGAAAGTTGTCTCCAGTTAAATGTCGCGCGTAAGCGCGACTGCAAACCGTTCACGAATTGGCAGAACAACCCCGAAGAGATGCACTACCATATCGGTCGGAGCAATCGCTCCTGCTGCAACATTGAACCGGCCACCTACCTTCTAATTAGGCCAAGTAAATAAAAATAAAAGAAAAATTTATCACCGTAACACCTGCCTTACAACATTTGAAGAATGTTGTAATTTCAGTGTGACGCTGGCTTTAACCTTCATTAAACATAGGCGAGTTACAGAAAACTGCCGTAGTCGGTAAGTGAGTGACATTGTAAAAAGGGGGTGGAAAAGAACTTACGTTAAAAATGACAAAAACAAACAATACGTGGGGATTACAAACAAAGGAAAGAATAACATTACAATGGTAATACTAACAATTAATTTAAAATTTGTTTCATTGATCTCTTCACGGTTCCGAAAATCTCGTCGTCGTCGTTTGAAATCACTTCGGCTATAAGTGGATTCTGGTGAGTTGTCATTTGGTTGATGATCTTCCTGGTCTTCTCTTTGATGAACGTGTCGATGGTTTCGATTTCCAAGTCTGCGTGCATGAAATCGATGGTGGTATACCTGGGATACTGCCCGATGATCCTCAGGAATTTGTTTTGCATAGCTTGGACGGACTTCATCTTCGTCTTGCATGCGGTGGCCCAAATGGGGGCATTGTAGGTAAGTATCGACCTGGCACAAGCTTTGTACAAAGTGACTTTTTCTCTCTTCGGTGTTTTAGCATTTGGACCGATGAAGGGGTAAAGTAATTGGATCACGAAGTTGCTCTTGTCAAATCGAGCCTGTATTTCTTGGCTGAATAGCAGCTTCGAGTCCAGTGTGGTGCCCAGGTATTTGACAGTGTTCTGCCACGGGATAGTGTCCTCGCCGACTTTTACTCCTGCGACGTCGGGAGGTTTACGTTTGAAGGTGAACCGAATTACTTCTGTCTTGGGTATATTGACTTTAAGTTTCCACGTCTTGAAAAATTCGAGAATTAATTTGACATGTTCTTCTAGGTACGTTACATATTTCCTGGTTGTCTTGGAATGGGCGAAAATGGCTGTGTCGTCTGCATAAACTCCGATACTGGTTTTGTGGTGTCGAGGAATATCGTTGATGAAGATGGAAAATAGAATCGGACCCAATAATGAGCCTTGCGGAACGCCGGCTGGAACGTTTACCATATCGGAGACGGCTTGGTTGACGATAACGAAGAATTGTCTATCCTCTAGATAGCTGACGATGATTTTGATTAAGTTGATAGGAGCTTTAACTAACTTGACTAACTTATAAATAAGTGCTTTGCGATTAACGACGTCGAAAGCTTTTTCCAAGTCCAATAACACCATGCCCATGTCTTTATTTATGTGTCTTTTTTGCACGATCTTCTCCTTGATGCGCGCTACTTGATGCGTTGTGCAATGTCCAGCTCTGAAACCGAATTGTTCGTCGATGATAATTCCGTGTTCGGTTAGATGATTCTTGAGCTCTTCCAGTATGATTTTCTCTAGAACTTTACTGAGAGTTGCGAGCAGACTAATGGGCCTGTAATTTGTGGCGACGTTTCTTGCCTTGTTGGGTTTTGGAAGCGCAATCACCTTGGCCAGTTTCCACTGGGTAGGGAAGTAGCAGTTCGAGAGGCATGCGCGAAATATGTAGTACAGGAGGCAAACTCCTTTCCTCGGAAGGTATTTTAGTTGTCTATTCGAGATGCCGTCCAGACCGGGAGCTTTTCTGTTTTTCAGCTTTCGAATGATTTTGGCAATTTTAGTAGGATTCGTCTCGAGGGGACTTTCGTCGAGCTTATCCAGATTCAGGTGTAGGTTCTCGTAGGTTGCGTTCACTTCGTCGTCCATGGGAGAGACTTCGTTGATAGTTTTATTGTGGGCATCCAGAAAAACATTTGCGAAAGCATCGGCCTTTTCTTTGTCGGTATATAAGTTGACATTGTTGCTGGTCTTGATTATCGGGATCTCGTCGTGTTTGTTCTTTAAACGTTTGTAGACCTGCCAAAGTGAGTTGTCCCGGAGCGTTAGACTTTCTGTCATCTTTCTCCAGTTTTCTTTTCTTTCTTCTCGAAGCAGCTGCTGGATCTCTTCGGTGATGTGATTCTTGGCGATTCGGTGTGTTGGATCTCCCGTGCGGAGCCACTGCTTCTTTTCCCAGTTTCGAACAGTTTTCAACCTTTTGATTTCGGGATCCACTTTATCAAGTCATCTTTAAAAGCAGATTGCAATACCACGGTGAACTTTTTAATGGCTTCGTCGATATCTGCATTGGTGACGATGTTGGTGTCGATTGCTAATCGCTCGTTGCAGAGTTGCTTGTATGTTTGCCAGTTGGTCGTACGAATGTCTCTTTCATTCAAGTCGCAGTTGAGAAAGAGGGTCATCACCACCGGATAGTGATTTGAAGAGAGGTCTTCCAGGACCGTTGGTGTGGTGTGGCTCCCGACACCTTGGAGGAGGAAGATGTCGAGTGTGGATGGTTGATATCGAGGCCCTTGATGATAAGTGTGTTCGGGTGGGTATACTATGACGAAGTTCTTCTCTAATGATAAGTCTCGCAGGATATTGCCAGAACTATTGTTTGTACTGCAATTCGAAGACGAGTGTTTTGCATTGAAGTCTCCTCCAATTACGATGTTGGGATATTGTCTCAGGAACAGGTCGAGTTCTTCCGCTAGGTGTTCGTGTGCCTGAGGTGGATTGTAGGCTGCACCGATATAGAGTGGCGGGCTGGTCTTGATCTTGTATACGATGATCTCTAAATTTCGGGAAATTTCGGGTTTCGCTGGTTCGTGAGGAATGCCTTTTTTGATAACGATGGCAACACCTCCACCGTGTGCTATTCTGTCCGATCTGTAGACGTGAAACTTCTTGAGTTTAAATTTGAGATCTGGCTTTAGCCAGGTTTCACTGATAAGTGCGACGTCTATGTTGTTTGATAAAAGGAAGTCCTCCAGTTCTTCCTTTTTGTTGACCACACTGGTAGCGTTCCAGTTAGCAATTTTTATTTTGTCGATGGTTGACTTACCCATGAATTTTTCTAATGGCAGCAAAGGCCTCATTTGCCTCGTTGCAGGCCGACAACATATCCATTGCATTTGTCGCATTGGCTAATTGATGTTTTAGCTTCCTTAACATTTCGGTAAGCTTTTTGAAATCGAACATTTTGTTAATGTCGTCCATCTCTTTCATAAACTCTTCGAAAGCTGAGTTTGCGGCTGGTGTGTTTCTTGGTGTGTGATTTGGTGGCTGTTGTCTCCTGGGACCTGGTTTGTGCCAAGGGTGATTGGTTTGTTGTGTAGAAGGTGTCGTGCGTGGCGGTTCCACATGTAATTCCATTAGTGGTTTTCTGGGTAGTTCGGGGTACTCTCTGGGATCATGAGTGTATACCCTCCTTGTTGAGTTTTGTTGCCAATGCTTTCGGCTTTGTTGCACCTTCTTAGCGTTGGCTTTTTCTACTGCAACTATGTATAATGGGCACTCAGTCGATGTGCCTCGGTGGTTGCCATCACAATTACCACACTTTGGTTCGTTTGCCTGTTCCGTACAGTTCCACGTATTGTGATTTTTGGTGCAGTGACCGCAGACTGCCTTCGCGTGGCAGTATCTGCTCCCATGGCCAAATTCCAAGCAGTTTCCGCACTGCATGATATTCCTGGGAGCCCTGTATTTCTCCCAGTAGCAGGTGCTGTGTACTAGATGTCGAACTCTCCTTACATCTTGGAGAGTCGTACCGTTTGCAAAAGATATTCTGTACTTTGGGTACAGAATTGGTGCGTTGTTTTTCGCCTTGTTGGCAAGCAGTCTACAAGCTTCCGGGTGTAGACCTTTGCTTTTTAGGTCCGCCAGGATCTCTTCGGGATCCAGCTCGTTGGTACCCTTTAATACGAAAGAGGTACGTTTAGTGTCTGCGGTGCCGAACGAATAGTATTCGATCTTTTTCGTATCGAAGTGTTGTATTATCCGGTTGTAGTCCTCCATCGACTCCACCATGACTTTGGTCTGGTTACCCAGATTTTTTAAAGAAAAATTATTGCTGTGTATGGTTTCTTTTATGTCGGTCACAGTGTCCATGTAATCTTTCGTTCCGATTAGTCCACGCTTCAAGATGATAGGCGTGGGCCTTATCTTTTTAGGTAGTGGTGCAGGTGATTCTTTATCGGTCGGCTTCACGACCTCCCTTTGAAAACATTCAAAGCGGTTTCTGATAGGCAGAATGAAATTCTCCGGTTTTCGAATCCTCCTGGTAGGAGAGCTGGTAACTTCCCTGTTCCTCTTGGAAGTCTGTGTTTGAAACGGTAAATCCGCGAAGTCCATTAACAGTCCTGCATCCTTCAAGGAGTGTTCGTATTCCACTGAGTTGGCCATCTCGGCGATGGTTTTGTTAAGTATTGAAGAAGATTTTCTAATATGACCACGAGGGCCTTTACTTAAATTCCTCTTTAAGTATGATCGTGCGTTCCCCATAAAAAGGGGATTTTGTTTAGTTATTGCCGCAGGAGAAATCTCCAACGACGTATCTAAAAATAAACAAAGTTAATAAATTAGTAACAATTTACTTACACGTTTATTTCTGAGGTTATGTCCTGGAGTTCGATTTGTGAGTTTGAGGTTAAGTACGTGTGGTTCGCTTGGTAGTCTAGACGTGACTGGATCTGTGCATCCATAGCGGTAACAAACCTAAACCCAAAAATTAAATACGAGCTAACTCGAGTTGGCACGAGTTGGTTGGCACCAATATACAGGGTCGCGTTTCATAATAGTACTAATAGACTGATACTATTGGTTGGAAGGTACAATACAGTAGAGCGTCGATAATCCGGATTAATTATGACCAGACCCTGTCTAGTTCTAAGTTCTAATGTATTTTAATGAAAGAATATACATACATTTTTTTGTAGTGGTAAGTTTTTTTGACAATTGTTTGACAAATAAAATGTATGAATTTTTGTTTTCAACTTTTGTTTTCGCCGGAATTGAATCCGGATTATCGACGGTCCGGATTAATGACGTTCTACTGTATTAAAACGAAAATTATGGTGGGTTTATACATTGAGATAAGGGATTAGCGCTAAGGAATAAGAAAGTTGAACTATGCGAATGTCGGTACCAGTGCCATAACTAGGGTATTGCCAATATGGCCCTGGGCATAGGCGCCGAAATTAAAAAATTTGAATTAAAAATATAGGCGCCATCGAGAGGTGTTTAGCTGGTGAATTTTGGTTTACATTCTTTAGGAATTAGTAAGGAATTACTGGGGAATTAGGGGCATTATTTGGGATATTTGGGGAATTAGTAAGAAATTAGTTGGGAATTAGTGGGCAATTAGAAGAAATTGAAGGCGAATTAGTAGATCGTGCAATGTAGTGTTCGCATTAAAACTGCTAACGCGTGATCGTCGTCTTTGATTTCGGTTCGGCAAACGAATGATGTTCGTTATTTTGCTTTTTGCATAACTTATTTGAGACAAATAATACTTTTTTTTTTTGATATTGAGCCCCTCGAGGTTATTTATAAAAATAGAATAAAATACACTTTCCTCGAGATTAATATATATTTTAATGTGAACCGGTTTCGACTAACGTCTTCCTCAGCACATCCTACAAGTCTAAGGTATTATATATATAATATTATTTCTTTCGATCGACAAGGTGACACCATACATTAAGACACAATTGAGTTTCTCTGCAATACAAGTTTTATTATTAATAATCAACTACATTAACACAAATCCTACCTGCAATACAAGAAACGACATTTAATGTCATTAACGCGATGCCACCAAATTACAAACAATTTAAAAATTGAACAAACTATTATTTTACAAAACTTGTGATAAAAGGTTAGGTCGATAATGATACTATCTATTCCAACGCTCGTGGGAGCGCGGCAACATTCAAAAATGAGGAAATTACATTTTCCTTACATCACCCCTTCTGGGGAAGAAAATATTTACAGAACATTCTTACAAACAACTAATATTCGTCCTTTTCTTTATCTTCTTGTTCCTTCTCTTTAAGTGACGGGGCAGAAGTCAGCTTAGAGATATGAAAAAGGTTTGACTCCGATTTTCTGTGACCCGTGTTTATCCTGTAAATTGAGGTTGATAGTTTTTCTACGATTTCGTATGGCCCAATCTTCAGTTCGTCAAGCTTCTTTCTATTCAATTTGTTTCCGTTTTCCACAAACACCATATATCACCCACGTCAAACTCGAAGTGTTTACGATTCCTGTCGTAAACTTTTTTGTTATAAGTATGTGATTTTATCGTATTTTCCAAAGGTATTTTCTTGTCTTGGAACTATTTTTGCTTGAAATTTTCCTCTTTGAGCTCACTTGGCAACATTGTAACATCCGTACCGTACAACAAATATGATGGTGCAAATCCCGTAACAGTGTGATCTGTATCATTGTATTTACGCACACATTCCCGTGCTATGGTTATCCAAGCTGTTATTCCTTTATTTTCATTAATTTTACATCTGATTTTATTTACTAGAGTTTGATTTAATCTTTCATTTAATCCATTTGAGAAAGGTGAATTCGCAGCAGTAAAAACTATAGGTATAACCTTCTCGTTCAAAAACTTGAATTCGTTTGAATTAATTCCCGGATATTGATCCGAAAGAATCATAGAATCATTTCATCCGAATTAGCGATGCTATTCACCAATTTAACAAGATCATTTGAATTCTGTGTCTTTGATGTTAGGACAGAGGCATATCTTGTAAAGTGATCCACCAGAAGATGCAGATATTTCTTTGTAGACCGAGAACCCCCGAAACTTCCGATTGTATCTATAGAAACAATCTCAAAAGGCTTTGTGGCTGGGCCCAAACGTGACATTAATCCAAATTTTTCTTGACCTCTTGATTTGCTCCTAATACATACTGTACATCTTCTGCATACTTTTTTAATATTTCTTGTCAAATTCTTGGCACTATAGAATGGTCCAATCTTCATTTGCATTTGTTTTATTCCTATATGACATAGGCTCTCATGTACGTTCTTCAAAAATTTTATGCTGAACTCTTCTGATAAAATTTTATTAGGTTTACAACTTTCAATTGTTCATCCATAGTCTCATTTGGTTCTAAGACTAGATTTCTGCTAAGACGATCGGCTTCTAAGTTGTATTTACCTGGAGAATATTTTACTTCAAAGTCATATTGGGATAAGTAGTACGTTAGATCTCCCAGTTCTTCGTCAGTCCTTGATTTTATATTCATCTTCTCCAATGGTTTGTGGTCCGAGAAGACCGTCAATTTTCTACCCAGCAATTTATGTTTCCAATATTTCAGGCATTCTTTGATTGCCAGGCATTCAAGATAGATAGCTTTTTTTCTTTTTTGCACTTCATTTAATTTTTTAGAGAAATATGCCACGAGTTTTTCTTCTGTGTTTTCCTGCGGTTGTTTCAACACACCCCCTATTCCTAGCAAAGTAGCATCAGTATATATGTATATATACTGTGAATTCTGCGAGTTTGTGTTTTCTTATTATGTTACACATTATTCTCTGGAATGTCGCTGACGAGGTCTTTAGGCCAAATGGTAAACAAGTCCACTGAAAATGTCCCTCTTGGGTGACAAATCCTGTTTTGTGTCTATCAGTAATACGTAGAGGTATTGACCAAAACGCCGAGTTTATATCCAGTGTTGAGAAAAATTTACAATCTCTCGTGTTCAACACTAGGTCCTCAATAATTGGAAACGGTTGCGATTGAGGCACAACGATCTTATTTAGATCGCGGAAATCTATGCACAATCTGAATTTCTTATTTTCATCTCTTTTATATGCTAAAGTCACTGGAGCTGCGAACGGTCTGTACGATTCCTCTATTAGCTTTTTGTCCAGTAACTTTGCAATTTGCTTCTCGATTTCTTTTTTATCGGCAATTGTACGTCGGTATGGTCTTTTACTGCAGTATTTTTCTTCTAATAAATCAATATGTGCTTCGTAACCTGTTACTGTGCCAATGTCATATTTATCTCTGGCAAAAATAGACCTGTTTTCTTGTATTAATTCATATATTCTTGATTGTTGATCGAAGTTTCAATGGTTTATATAAATCTCAAAATTTTGTTCTTCAATGTGTTCGTTGAAGTTGACTAAATATCTATTTTCAAGATTTTTAAAATTTTTATTTATTATTTCCTTAGAAATAATGTTTTCTTCTGTTGGCACCCTCTGACTAATTTTCAGGTTTTCATCTTGAGCCAAGTAGAAATCCTTGATACAGTCCGGCCCAATCAAAAAATCATAATCAAAATTTTCTTTATCAATTATAAAAACCTTAGTTTTTTTTTCCACATTGAAAATTTTTACATTTATTGTTACTATACCGGCTGCCTTTTTAACGCCATTAATTGTCTTTAAATTAGTATTGCTGGAATTGGCTGTTCTTTTATCATTTAGTTTTAATAATTGTAATATTCACAATAGACATTTGAATTTACCGGGTTATTAAATATTCATGATACGACACTGTATATTTGAAAGCACCATCTGTGGGAGGGTAACAGAAGTTTGATAAGCAAGAGAGGGGTTGGTTACAACTGAAGAGCTTGAGAATCCTTCTTATGTTGGCGATGGTCAAAGTGATCGGACGTACATTCAAAGTGTGAATAAAATATTTGTAATTTCAAAATTAAATTAATTTAAATTTATACTAAATTTAAATCCTACAAATCAGGTATTTCTATAAAATTGAAATTCTCAAGTAAGTGTATTTATTATTGTAATTATTAACTAAAGTTGATTTAACCACGAGGTGACTTATTGTGAAGCTTTAAATTAAAATGGTGACTTGGCCTAATGCATTTAAATCTTCATTTATTTAAATAATCAGGGATGAAGGGTTTTGCTTATTGGTAATTATAAATTAGTTTGTTTTCTTATACTTCGTGAATATTATATTTTGGTGTTTGGTTTTCTGTATTTATTTGAGGAGGTGATGATGGAGTATTATTTTATTCATGTGTGGTAATTAATGTGTTTAATTTATTAATATTGGTAGCTTATTTAGTGAAACGTCGATTATTGTTGAAAAGGTTGGTTATATTAAAATTTGGGTTGGTTTACAAAATGGCGGGTTGGTTAGGTTTTACAAGATGGCGTAGGTAACGCTTGCATACAATGATGCTACTTATTTGATAATGTAACCGTTTCGAACCAGGAGTTTGTATGTTATTTAGAATTAACAATAATATGAGGTTTTTACCGATTTGTTGCACCTAACCGAGTCCAAATCATATGGTATAGCTGCTTAATCAGGAGATGAGGCAAACATATTAGTTAGGGCAGTGTGTGCTTGAATCGATGGTTTTATTCCCCCCCCCCCCATTTGACCTATGTTAATCTTGGTATGTGGTTTCTCAAATCGTTACATTATTTAAGTGAGTTGGTTTCGTTGTTTGACAAGTAACAGTGGGTTTTGCGTTATTACTATTTATTTTATGTGTTATTTTTGTATTTTAGATTTTTATATAAAAACGTCGATGACTAAAAGGTCCAAACAAAATAATATAAAATTCTCAAAGAGAACAAGAATCTCATACAAATATAATTAATTATTATAAATATGAAGTTAATTCTGACTAAAAAGTCAAGTTAGGAAATTATATGTTAATGATAAATGGAGGGTTTGAAGCTAAAGATTATCAAGAAAATAATAACAAATTATTTCAATTTAGGGACCAGAAAGTGGAGTTTAGAAAATGAATTTATTATATCAATGAAATAATATAGAAAACTACCAATATGTAATATAAAATATAAAGTATTGTATTTAATTGTTAATGATATTAATGAATAATGACGAGAGTTGCCGATTTGGCTGTTGTTCGAATTTTCCGTGCAAGTTTTTTTTTCTTTTTTTTTTATCTACTAATAAATACCAAAATATACCTCATTCTGTGTTTTATTATGTCTATTTGGTTAAAAGGGGATATTAATCTAGGTAAATATGTAAGTTGGGATGTTTGCTCTTGATTGAATCAACTTTGAGATTTAATTGTTACTAACCTTACATCAAATAGCTTTGAGTACGTCACTGGTTCAGGCAAACTAGGAAGCTGTAAGTTGGGTTTGCATCTTGTTTATGTCAACAACTAAATATTTCGCAAAGGTTATGTCGATCTCACAAACTGCTTGTCCGTTCTTTAAAAGAATCTGAAGATTGGGTTACTACAAACTGGAGGTTCCTAACGACGTATGGATGTTGGCTTTGACGATCACGAGCGTGCGGCTAGGTATTTGGTGCTGAGGATTTGGGGTTTGAAAATATGGGGGCGCGAGATTCAAACTCAAGTCTTGACATTACATAATCTTGAGTTTATTAGTGAGACATTTGAGCCTGAGACGTAGATTCCAAAAATTTCAAGATCTTTATTCAATACCAATTTTTTTTTTGGATTTTCATTCTGAAGTGTGCATTCCAATTCCGAACTATTAATAAATTTTATTTGATTTTCTTCATTAATATCGGTATCTTTTGATTTGAACCAACATGAAGATTCTGGGTGGTATCGCATACCTTTTCCGAGTTTTTCACAGATACTACATTTCTGTTTCTTTTCTGTATTAAATTTCGTAAAACTTCCCTGTTTTATTGGTTTATTTTTGCTGACAAGGTGCTCCAGCTTTCCAATCTCATTAAACAAGTCTCTAGTTTCCAGAATTTCTTCACTATTGATCCTATCTGCCAAAAAATTTGGTAAACCAGCAGCAATTATGTCAATCAGCGTGCATTGATAAATTTTTCTTCTTATCTCCAGCATAAGTTTTTCTTTCTTGATAGCATATTCCAATAAGGAGCCTGTTTGATATTTAAAGTATAAAGCGTATCTACTAGCAGACCAGCCTTTCTTTGCATATGTTTCACAAACATTTTGTTTCTAATCTGACCATTTTGACAGCAGGGTCATTTTTAGCATCATAGAGTTGTACCAATCCATGCAAGACCTTTCAAGGAATATTCTAAAAATTTCAATTTTTTTCCTCATCCATCGTTACATCAAATCTTGTACATTCGGTTTCAAAAATTTCAATCCACTGATATGATATATATATATCCACTGAAAGTGTTGTCGTCACGATCGATCAGCTGATGGGTGGAAACATGGCGATAACCTCACTTTGTTTGCGTTTAGTTACCATATTTTAACCATTTTAGCGATATTTTTTGATGAAATTAGTGTTTTTAGAAAAGCTGAAAACTTCTTTAGATAGTGGGCACATTTTACGGAAGTGCATTCACGAAAAAGTTTAAAATAACGCATGCACCCGGCAATGTTTCCACCCATCAGCTGTTAGATCGGCCATGTTTGACGTCACACTTTCCTAGTCTATACATTAGCGTTTCGATCATGAAATTTTCCTAAAACAAACCTTTCTGCTACTTTTCTTACATTTTGATATTTATTTTTATCTTGATTTACAACCATTCTTTCTAGAATTTTTACAATTGGATTGTTTTCATCAGTTGTTTGTGTAATAGTCGGATCATTTGCATAGGCTTCCTCTAAATATTGATCTTCAAAATTTATATTCCCTTCTTCATCAAGATAAGTTTTTATCATTTCCTTTGTCAAAGTTATCCAAACACTTCTGGATTGATGTCTTTTTTTTAAGTATTGTTAAGACATTAATTAGTATTAGTATTTTAATTATTATCAAGATTGGAAAAAAAATACCACGACAACGAGTTTGTTGTTTATGTTATTAGAAAAATTTCATGTATCAAAAACTAAAATAAAATTGTGACATTTCTCTCAAATCCAAATAATTTAATTTGTGTATCAAATTATCAAAACGCAAATCGCTAAAACGGCAAGTCATCCTCTACATGGTATTGCCGTATCAATTCTCTACAAGTATTTTTTGTTTTTGTGTAAGTTTGTGTGCTGAAAACTTCTTTGTAGGATGATACTGCCTGATATTCATCTGGTAACAAATATATTTTTTCATCTTCAGTGATTATAGAGGTTATGGCGATAAAGTTTGATTTTCCATCTACTGTAGGTTTTACTTTGAATACGAATTTTAGTTTTTCCATTTTAACTTGATACGTTACAAAAAATGTCGTTTTATTATATTATTTCTTTCGATCGACAAGGTGACACCATACATTAAGACACAATTGAGTTTCTCTGCAATACAAGTTTTATTATTAATGTTAAAAAGAGAACGAATCTTCTGTACCAATCACAAAGAGATGAACTCTGAAGACTGGAGCAAAAGAGATAAACTCTTCTTAAGTTGAAGATGAAGTAAACTTTCGGATACTTCAACGGACGTCGTCAATCAAAACTAATTTGAATGAGAATCGTTTATTTAACAAATTTACATTGCTTATATATCTAGTAACAGGAGTAATAACAATTGCTGACTACACAAATAACATGTACTAGTAGTCTTGACCTAGTAATGTATTTGTAACATTAGCTTTATAGTAATTAGAGGAATTTGCACTTCTTAACAATTAAGTGTAGTAAATGTTTTCATTACATACATTAATATGTTTTGTGAATTTGCAGTTTATGAATTAGTTCAAGGTGGTTTACAAATTGCAATATTACGATTACTTTTGTTTTGACTACAAAAATTACAATTTTGAAATATAAAAATTCCATGGTTAATTTTGAATTAAACAATTAATAATCAACGACATTAACACAAATCCTACCTGCAATACAAGAAACGACATTTAATGTCATTAACTCGATGCCACCAAATTACAAAAAATTAAAAAAGTGAACAAACTATTATTTTACAAAACTTGTGATAAAAGGTTTAGTCGATAATGACACTTGCTGCGTTCTATTTGCCAAAAACTAAGTTAATCTAACCTAAGTTGAAGTATGAACTTAGTAAAATTGCGTTCTATTTACAACTAAGCATTTGAGGGGAAGTTAGATTTTTTGCTTGTTTCGTAGGTACCTGAATATCAACCTAAGTTACTAAGTTGGTAGTTATATGTCAAATCTGAATTTATAAATTGAAGGTTAGTGGTAAAATAAACGTTGGTTTTTAATTAAATATATTTAATTAATACTTAATTATTTAAGTATTCAAGTGAAAATGCCGTTTTCAATATTAGCATGGGAAGATGGCAATTGGGTGTTATCTGACACTGGCGAAGTAGTTATTTTAAAATTAAAGATTTAGGTATGTATAAAACCACTAACACTTATATCCGTGTAAAACTTTATTTTCTTTAAAGAAATGGACGAATGTATTGAAATTCCAATACAAAATATCACGTATAATGATGATAATAATCCGTGCTTCAAGGAGACTACGGAAGAATTGTCTCTGCTTTATGTAGCTGCAACAGAGGCAAATCCATCAACTTCCCAAAATGTCCCAGAAGCGGTGACGGCGGATGACGCAGCAACAAAGGCAAGCTTTTGGAATTATGAAGATACATTAGCTCTGATAACTGCCGTCGAAGGGACATATGAAGATATGCACCATCCCAAAAAACGAAAGAATTTTTGGGATAGGATTAGTGAAACCCTAATTAGTTTAAGCATAAATGTAAGTTTCAAGTTTTATCTAGTAATTTTAATTTTCAGATGGAAGGTACCTTGGACAAGTTAGGTAAGTAAAATAAGTAAGGTGTTTGTTTATTATGAATCACTGTCATTTGGCCGAAATTTATTTGGCCGAATTCTATTGGCCGACTGTTTTTGGCCGATAAATCACTTGGCCGACATATCAATTGGCCGACAGATAATTTGGCCGAACAGTTTTTGGCCGACAGATTGTTTGGCCGAACAGTTTTTGGCCGACGTTTATTTGGCCGATCAGTTTTTGGCCGACAGTCACTTTGCCGATAAATTTTATTTTTTTGGTAAATAAATAAATATTTTGTAAAATTATGTTGTTTTATTTAAATTATATTAAATTATTATTAAAATACACAAAAAAACATGCAATACAAAATATTCGTTACACACCAACGAATTATTTTTAAGATCCATTAGGTTTAAACTGAAGGTTATGAGAAATGCCACGAAGGAAGTCGTCTTGAGTTTTGTTGGGAAAATCCACAACAAGTCGTTTGAGCCTGTCCGCCAGTTTGACGTATTTTTTCTTGGGAGGATTGGGCACGTGGCCTGCATTATACTGAGCAAGGCTGAATTCAACATTACCTTGCTCACGTTTGAGTCCATCAATAAATTTCCAAATTGTAGGGTGATTGGCTCCGAGAAGACTACTGAATTTATTATTCCACCCTTCAATGGAATTATTTGTTTTAGGAAGGTCTCCAAGGCAGGCATCGTGACAGTTCCAAACCGAAATCCCGAAATTCACGGGTTTTCGCACTGGATTGCTCCTACTTCGAATTGCGCCAATCCAAGTGTTCTCAAAGTAATCGAGAAGTGGTTTTAAAATTTCTTCATTTTGCAGAAAAAATTCGGTTTGCAGCAAATTCTCGAACATAAGCTCCACATTCTCTTGAGGAGCAAAGGCTAGAGCCGCCAACTTTCTAATATTTAAGGGAAACGATGGATCAGCCAGATTTTCGTACCGAACTCGAATAGGATTGTTAGCCTGTATTACACGCCAAATACATTGATTAAAATGAAAAAAGCATCCGTGGTGAGCGATGCCAGGAAAAACACGTTGAAACGCTTTTTTCTGAGCAATTTCAAAATCAGTCATAATACTTACAGGTTTTAACTCGGGTTTCAAGTTTAGCATAGCTTCTAGAACTCTAATATAAGTGTCCTCCTTCTTATTTGGAAGAAGGACAAACACAGGCGGAATTACCACCTTATACTTGATAGAATGGATCGTGTACAGTTGGAAGAACAGTGATGGGGCCGACTTGAATGTCCCATCGGCAAACCAATGATCGCAATCAGCCAATAATTGTAAATTTTCTGCGGTACTAAATATAAGAATCCGATTTTCACTGGGTCCGCTATCATAAAGTAAGAAAGGCTCTCCTTTGCCAGTTTTTCCGTAATCTCCTTCAATCACTAAATCAGTCAGGCTGTTAGGAGATGTTGGAACAGCAGGACCATTCCTATTACGAGTTCTGCGAATGGTCTGTTTCAACAAGTTGGTGGAAGGAAGATGTGGGGCCACTGCTGTATCAAGATTTAGAGTAGCATCTGCCAGAATCTGTTGGGGGTTTTCTTTTGAAGTTTTCGCCACTTCTTTAATATTAGCAAGCACAGTTTTTGCTGCAACTTCACTACTTTCCACCGTGTGACCAATATGAGTGCCACTAAGTCCAACAAGTTCATCGTTTTCAGTGATTGCTCTTGCTTTGCACTTTGAAGTGTTGTATTTGGCACATTTCCAATAAATTTTTGCACCACCTTGTTTATCGCGAGTAAACAGAAATCCATTATGTAAAAGCTGCTTAACTCCACGACTGCTTTCGACATATTCCAAAGGCATATTTGATATAATTTTAATTTACTTTTGATTTCTTCTTTTTCTTCTAATACTTATAATTTCTTCTAATTCTTTCTACTTACTGATTCTTAATTACATAATTGTTTATATAGAAAATAACAAAAGGTAATCGGATAGGATTAACGCGGATAATTTTAATACCGCGTCGTTCAGAAACGGTATTAGTTTTTTATTAGATTCGTCCTTGGGTGACGTTGCTTTCTATTGGTCTGCTCATAGTCAGGACCATATTCCTCGACTATACGTGCTAACACGGCCATCCTGCAATTGCCACCAAATAACTGTCGGCCAAGTGACTGTCGGCCAAATACTGTTCGGCTAAATGACTGTCGGCCAAAAACTGTTCGGCCAAATAATCTGTCGGCCAAAAACTGTTCGGCCAAATAATCTGTCGGCCAAAAACTGTTCGGCCAAATGATTTATCGGCCAAAAACTGTCGGCCAAATGATTGTCGGCCAAAAAAATTCGGCCAAATGACTGGATACCGTTATGCGATGTTCTATTTTGATCCCACGTATAACTTCTTTTTGTGACATCTATTAGTTGTTGCATAGTAGTTAAATCGCATAACGTCATATCTAAAACATTCATCAGATGTTGTATTAGGTTACATAAAATATCATATTTTTATATCATCAATAGGAAATCTCAAGGAAGTTCTGTATGAAACATTACAAAATACAACATCTATATAATGTTACTTTATAGTACATAAAAAAACTTAATTTTGTAACAGATATAAGACATTTTGGAGAGGTTGCGTTTGGATCGTCACATTTATATCTGCTATGGGATATTGTTTTAAAATGTATTTAAAACACATATTTTTAAACAACTATAAACTATCTTCATTCGGAAGTTCTATTTAACATGTTCAAAATCAGAAGTCGCTTAACATCCCAGGGAGTTTTACGCGCGTGTGTACTTGATGTAATCTTGGTACATACCCCCCGCGTGGCTGGTATATTTTTTATTCAGATTCTTCCACAGTATCGTGCTTCTATGGTAATTAACAGGTGTTGTTTGTATTTTCCTTGCGATTTTATTTGTTTTTTGATTTTTTTGACTGTTTTTGTTGTGTTACAAAACTTTGTAGTGTTTTATAATTCAATTATAAAAATGTAAGTATAATTTATTACATATAATTCGCTTTTTTGTAAATCGAATTTTATTTTAATTAATGTAGTTAAGCGTCTATCGCGTCTACTTGACGCGACATGACGCCCCCATGAAATACCTTGAATTTTATAGCCAACTTTACGTTTGTAGCAAGCCTTCGTCAGTCGGATAAAAAGTAAATGATTTTTTTCCTATAATGATTTATTATTTTATTTTTTTTCATTTTTTTTTACTTTCTTTAGCTGAAACTTCCTAATTCAAACAAAATTAAAGTATTATGGGTATTCTCGATGTAAATATTGCAATAAAAATTACAGATATAATACGAATGAAAATAAACCCAAAATAAAAAATTTTAAGTAGATTTGTGGTGTTTATTTTACGTATTTTCGTAATTACGCATTTATGTGATTTACGTAATTCTACTAATAATTTAATAATAATCATTTTATGAAAAATTGGTAATTAAAAAAATTATTTTATTATATATAAGTACATCGAGTAATAATTATTAGATAATATAACAAGGTGTATGATCGTTTTTCGCAGCCACTGTATGTATATTAAAAAAACACCTACTATACATGACAACAGAAAGTCAGCATTTTTAGGCATTATTCTCTGAAATGATAAAAATGTCGGTTTTTAGTACGTCAGTTTTTTTCGATGACAAAATCACTCTGATTTTATCATCGAAGGGTAAATTAAGGCGGAAAGATTGTAATTTACGAATCCTAAAGTGATAATATTTGAGAGAATGTTTTTTACAATAATTACAATTGTATGCCCTTATTGCATTGCTTTTACAATTTTTCAAAATCATAAATTACACCAAGTGCTTCGAAACTGATGAGTGATGATGTGCATTTATAAATTTCTGATTTTCTAAAAATTGTAAGGTTTTTTAAAAAAAATTAAATAAGGATACTACCTGTAAAGATAATAATAATAGTACAAAATTTTTACATTCATCCTAAATGGTGGAGATCAGCAGTTGCTGTTTTTCATCTCAACTCAGCTTGGAAAAACTTTTCCACATCCTACAAAATGCGCATTCAATTAGTTATTCCTTCATTGTTCTCTTAAATTTCTGAAAAGAAAGATTTCTGATTTGTTCTGGCATTTTGTTGTAGATTCTGATTTGTAGATTTATTCCATATTCAATATTTTACTTTTATTATTAATTAAAAGATATGTACATATTAATTTTTAATAAATTTGATCTTTGTTATATTGTATTTTGCATTATAGGACTAATAACGAAAAACCTTCGTTGGTTTTGGATGTAGGCGAAAATGATGTTGGCGTAGGCGAAAATGATGTTGATTTAGGCGGTTCGAGTCGCAGGGTAAGTTTTTATTTATGTACTGTACTGTCTTATTAGTACTTGGGAATTGTATGCTACTTACCCATATTTGCTTTAAAAATAAAATAACTTAGTAATGGTTATTATACTTATTAACTATTATATTTATTCAGTATCCAAGAAAGATTTGTAAGAGTTAAACAGTAAAAAAAAATTTGCTATAATAGTCAAAAAGTGGTGAATATGTTTTCAAATTATTATTTAATTACAATTTATTATTATTTCAAGTTTTAGATAATATTTTGATTATCAATTTTAGTTAATTTCGGTTTATTAAACATTATAAAAACTAACAAATTATTTTTTGTATCACGTTTTTCAACATACTTTTGTTTCTTCTGCCGCCGTATCCCTGAATTTTTTCAATAGATAATCGTTGAGGGGCGGGCGGTCGTTGGTAGTCTAAATTTAGATTTTCTGAAGTTTCGTGTTGCCGCGCCAGCCGCAATCTTGAATTTTAGGGGATTCAGTTTTTATCCAAACATGGGAAATTTAATTCTCTAAAACTTTGATCAATAAGTACCATTTTTTGTTTACGATTAAAATTTTTAATTTTGATGTTCCCATGTTTCCGTAATTTCTTAAGACACTTGACTTAGATTTTATAATTTCACCAATTTCACGCATTAACCATTCCGCCACAATAATATTCAATTATGAAAGTCGCTTGTATCGTTTGTATATTGTGTAAAATCGTTTGTATATTATTTATTTTTACAGAAAATTAATTGATTTCGATGTTAATTGATAAAGTATTTTTTCATAATATACTTGTCGGACACAAAAAATTTCGTAAAAATTACATACGAACGAGATCAGTTACAAAAATTGAATTTTAATAGCTCTTTACTAGGCAAAAAAACAAGTTGGACACTAAACTAAAATAATTTATAAGACTTATAAAATGTCACTTTAAATATTTTTACCGTATTCAGGAATCCAGATAATAGAGGTTCTACTGTAATTAATTACATTTGTGCATAATATTTTACATAATAGTTATTAAAAAACTATTTTTTTTTAGAAGATTTGGTTCCTGGGTATCGGGGGTGTAAACCCCAAGGATTTAATTAACCGATGCCTGAAAAGATTGTTTTCCAACAAAGTGGGAACAAGCTGCTCCTGAACGGGGCAGAAAAACAATTTTCAATTAAAAGATTTGAAAATCATTTCAACAATGTTAGGTAGTAATGAATTTTTTAAGTATTTTATATTCACCTCTCAAGAAAAATTTATTTTTTAGAAGTCTGCAGGGAATCGTATCCTAATTCCACTGATAAAGAATTTGAATTATGTGTTAGGGAATGGTTCCGTCACTGTATGCAACGATTCAAAAGAGAGGGCCATCAACAGGAACCCAATAATTTTTAGTTGTATGTATTTGAAGTTCTAGTGTTTTTAGTTTTAGTATTGAACGAATTGTTTGTGTTTACCTTATTTAGTTTTACTTTTAAAAGAACTCTGACACTCCTATGTTGGCAAAGTAAACTATATCTTTTGAAGACTTTTTTTGTCATATAAAAATTGTTTTTACATTAGAACTTATCCCACATTTTTGCTTGCAAATTTCATTATTTTAATTTATGTTTATACAGGGTGCTGTATGACTTAGCCGAACATAGGAAATTAACGTGAAAAAACTTATTTATGCAATTTCCTGCTTCCCAAATTATTTTAGAGCAAAAATAAAAGATACAAAAATAATGTAGAAATATAAACTACGAATGATAAGACCATTAGATTTCATCTCATTTTTACTTAAAAGGTAAAAAAATGTTTTCGAAATTGTTAAAATTTTCATTTATCGCATTGGCCATGTAATAAATTCTATTTAATTTATATTGTCAAAAATAATTACCATGGAAATTTACATGGCCAGTCTTTTTAACGTCTTTAAACAACTTCTAACAATTTTCGAAAGCATTTTTTGACCTTTTAAGTAAAAATTAGATTAAATCTAATGGTCTTATCATTCGCAGTTTATATATCTGCATTTTTGTTGCATCTTTCATTTTTTCTTTAAATTAATTTGGGAAGCAGGAATTTGCATAAATAAGTTTTTATATGTTAATTTCCTATGTTCGGCTAGCTCATTCAGCACCCGGTATACATTTTTCTATCTTGTCGGACCTTTTGTGACAAAATAAAAAAATGTATATAAACAAAAATGAAGAGAATCAAATTTGCAACAAAAAAGGTCAGATAAGTTTTGCTGTAAATTTGATTTTTATATGACAAAAAGTCTGGAAAAGATACAATTTACATTGCTAACATACCTTGGGAGTGAGAATATTATATTGTGTACTTTTATTCTTTTTAATTATAAGTTTTTAACGTTTATTGTTCTATAATTATATAATATTCATAATCAATTGTTTGTATTTATCTGTTTTGTTTAATTATAAAATATTCTAATAATTTATATCTGCTTTTATTAATTATTGTTACAATCCGTAAAACAAGGAATTTCATATGCAACCAAAATCTGTAACAATGAAGTTCAAAATGAACTGAAGTTGAACGTTGAAATTGCAAGCAATTTGAATTATGAAATAAGCAATAATTTCAACGTTCAACTGCAGTTCAGCTTGACATTCATTATTACAGATTTTCGCTATATATGAAACCCGCAACTCACAAATAAGACATTATTAGAACCTCTATACGATTTCACAATTTTAACCTCTTCAAGATGTTTTTTTATAACTTCTACCAGAAGTGGTCAATAAGAGCTCGAATGGATGTTCTTGGTGGAGTTGTATGAGAGTTGTATGCCAACCTCTTAAAGTTATCCCTTTTGTAACTTCTACAGGAAGTTGTAAATAAGAGTTATCAGTGACGTTATTGGTGGGAGTCTACGTGCTATCCTACATTAACCTCTTAAAGATATATTTTTGTGAGTTCTATTGGATGTTGTATGTAAGAGTTCTAATAGCCGTATTAGTGGGAGTTCTATCCGACATCTCACACTGCTCCCTAAAAGTCGGACATAAGAGTGGACAGGAACGTCCAAGAGATGTTAATAGGCACTAGAACAGAACATCACACTTCCCGACGGGTAAACTATGTTACATCTCTATAACAGGTTTGTGTTTACTGGGCTATTAACAACTCAACGCATCAAGCTTAAGGAAGTTCAACATAGATGGTAATTCCAAGTCTAATAGTTCACATCATATCAGGTTCTCCATTAGCAACTCAACGCATTCAGCTTAAAAAACTTTTACATTGAAGGTAATTCAAAGTCTATTATTTTATTTATCAAGTCTATCTTGAGGTGACGTCAAATAAACTCTTATGTATGATTCGCACAATATTCAATAAAATATGGTAAAATAGCTAACTAACTTTTTTTACATGTAGGTTGATTCAAAAAAATCCAAAAAAAAGTGGGACAACTTGGTGCTAACTTACAAAAAAACCAAAGATTTAAAAAATAAAACAGGGAGAGGACCAACAAGATTTTCATTTTTTGAAAGAATGGATGAGTTATTGGGCGATAAGGCCAATAATTGCAGTCCTCATTCAATTGATGTTGGTGCTATTAATGTTGGTTCTATTGATAGAACCATTGATAGCACCATCACATTAATTAATGAGGACGTCGACGATCCCATTCCTCCAACCGAAAACGACAATGCCCAAGTTTCGACCCCTAGCCGAAAAAGAGTTGCACCAGCAGTTCAGTATATTCAAATGAAAACTCGGCACTTGGAGCAAAAGCGGCAAGATAAATTAGAATACCAAAAAAAAAAATAGAAATAGCCGAAAAAAGGTTGGCTTTGGAAGAAAGAAAAGTACAAGCATTAGAGGCACTAGCTAAAAAAAACTAGTTTGTATTTGTTTAATTTTTATATTTTTCTTTTAATATTTAATATAGTTTAAGATTTTTTTAATTAGTTATAATTTAGATGCTTTCAAATGTACATAATATTTAATATAGTTTAAGATTTGTATTTATTTTTTATTTAATTTATTTAACAGGCGAACTCACCCTATCAGTTGTATTAGGTGAGTACTAGAATGGTTTACACTTTTCGAGGAAATCTTATAATTAAGGACTACGTCCTGTTTATTATTCCGAATTAAATATTTTCTAAACATTTAAATCTTATAGCACGATTTGCAAGATTAATGTAAATTTGGTTGAGCATCACAATATGGTCATGATACAAACTAAACTTAAAAACAGGCACCGTTGAAATTTAGATGGTAATTTAAATATTAACTAAAAACATTGCATTTTTAAACAGCTAAAACGAGATGAAAGCTTAACAGAATTATTCTGAATTAACTTAAAACTAGGCAGCGTTGAAATTTAGACAGTAATTTAAATTTAAACATTAAATAATAAAAATAAAAATGAATTATGGAAATAATTTTCTAAACATTTCTTCTCGTTTTGACTGGTTAGGAGTAATTCCAAATACATTTCCTATCCCTGTATCAAAATCTTCACTGTGATCATCTTCATTCTCAACTTCAACTTCGTCATTAAAACCAATGCAAATGTTATGTAATACAGTTGCTGCTACCACACATTCAACAACAAAATGAATGTTATCATTTTCAAAATATTTGAGTCTACGAAACCTCCCTTTCAGTAAACCATACGCATTTTCAATAACTACCCTTGTTGCCGAATGAAGATAATTAAAAGTAGTTTGATTATGGGATAAATTGCCGTTATCCTTAAATGGTGGTATTAGCCATTGCATGCAGGGATACGCTGAATCACCCAATAAAGAGTCGTTTTCTAAAAGGCCGTTTCCAGCTTTCTCATAAATAGAAGATCTTTTAAGAAGTCTTGCATCATGAATCGAACCTGCTTCTCCACAAAAAACATCGATGAAACGTTTTTCATGATCACATACAGCTTGCAAAAGAATACTGTGGTCCGATTTTCTGTTGCAGTACACGTAGGCGTCTTTATTGGTTTTTTTTATGTTAATGTGGCAACCATCTATAGCGCCAATCACTCCTTCTATACCCTTCATTTTCTTGAAACCTTCTCGGATTACAATTTTTCTGTCATCTTTGGGCCATTTAATATATTCTTTGCTGACCGATACAAGATATTTTACTACCAATCGAATAGTTCGATGTGCAGCACTCTTAGTGACATTAAACTTATCAGAAATTTGCCTGAAGGTTTCTTTGTTGCTCAAATACCAAATCGTCATGAGAACTGCTTTTGAAGCAGTAATTTTGTTTCTTCCATAAGTATGATCCGGTAAAAACTTAGAAGCTTTTATTTTATCTGTAAAATACAAAATTTATTCTCTAAAACCTTAAATAAAATTTTCTTACCAATTAGAAAGTCCACAGATATTCTTTCTAAACGAAAGTGTTCTTTAAATTCCTTTGCATCATATTTAGGAATGGTGGTTTCGTGATAGTTCTCTTGTCTAGTTAATGTTCTTCGATCTTTAAAAAATATTTCCAAAGAAGAATCTGATTCAGATTCTTCACTAGATGTTGAGGTTGATAAAATATCACTTTCAGAATCAAAATCATTAAAAACCTAAAATGGATAATCTAATAAACAAATCCAGTCAATTAAATAACTTAAATTACCTCAGAAATAATTTTGTTGTCCATTTTTGTAACACTATGCAGTCAAAATTAAATATGTAGTAAAAACTAAATAATGCAGTAAAAAAGTGATACCAACGGTTTATGGTTTATAGGTTAGGCGCCAAACCAACCAAACCACGCCCAACAAATAAAATGCTAAGTTTGAACTTAGCATTTTCCCCCACTACTTAGGTTAGATTAACTTAGATTTTGGTAAATAGAACGCAGCAAATATCTATTCCTAACGCTTGTGAGAGCGCGGCAATATTCAAAAATGAGGAAATTACATTTTCCTTACAAATATAAAGTTAATTCTGACTACAAAGTCAAACTAGGAAATTATATTGGGAATAATAAATGAAGATTTTGAAGTTAAAGATTATAAAGCAAATAATAACAATTATATTTCAATTTAGGCACAAGAAAGTGGAAATAATACAGAAAACTACCAATATGTAATATGTAGATTCAAACTCAAGACCTGTCACTACAACCTGCGGCATATAGGTTTTCTAGGTTTTCGGTTCAATTAAGCTCGTTGCAACATATAAATAGATACCAAGCTTTCCTAAATTAATGGGTTGGTGGCGAAATGTATGATTGTGTACTTATTAACTAAAACTAGAAATAATTTAAACAAAAGATAGCGAAGGTAATCGAATAGTGACAAAATTATAAATCCAATAGTTTTTCGCCGGTATGAGTTCGTAAATGTCTTCGCAAAGTTGCTTTTTCTGTACATTTATAATTGCAAACTATGCATACGAACGGTTTCTCTCCGGTATGAGTTCGTAAATGTTTTCGCAAATCATATTTTCGTTTACATTTATATTCGCAAACTGTGCACTTAAACCGTTTCTCGCCGATATGAGTTAGTAAATGTATTCGCAAATCACCTTTTCGTGTACATTTATAATCGCAAATTGAGCACTTCAACGATTTCTCGCCTTTATGAATTCGTAAATGTCTTCGCAGAGTTTCTTTCAGTGCACATTTATAGTCGCAAACTGCACACACAAACGGTTTCTCACCGGTATGAGTTGGTAAATGTCTTCGCAAAGTTTCATTTCGTGCACATTTATAATCGCAAACTGTACACTGGAAAGGTTTCTCGCCGGTATGAGTTCTTAAATGTATTCGCAAACTTAATTTACGTGCACATTTATAATTGCAAAATTTGCACTCAAACGGTTTCTCACCGGTATGAGTTCGTAAATGGCTTCGCAAATCAACTTTTCGTGTAAATTTATAATCGCAAACTGTGCACTCAAACGGTTTCTCGCCGGTATGAGTTCGTAAATGATCCTGCAAATGACTTTTTCTTGCAGATTTATAGACGCAAACTGTGCACGTATACGGTTTCTCACCGGTATGAGTTCGTAAATGATTTCGCAAATCACCTTTTACTGAACATTTAAAATTACAAATGTTGCACTCAAACACCTTACCGCCAGTATAAGACTTTGCTTGAACTCCATGTTGAAATTGGAATTGGCAATTTTCAAACAATTGGGACTCGCTCCCTGAAATCTCGTCTTTAATGTCAATGGAATGATGCAAGGATTCCAGTTCGATATCCACATCCTCCGGATCTTCAACTTTAATATGTTTGCTACCATATGCTACCTGGGAATTAGTTGAAGTAGTGGCTGGGTTGTCAATGGAACGATGGACGTCTTCCAGCTTGATATCCAAGTCGTAACTTGCTTCAATCATTTTCTAATCCTGAAATACAATTACCACATTGATATATAAACTGCAATTTTTCAAACCGACAGGCTATCTGCTTGTGTTATCGAGGTGTGCTTTTTCAGTTAAGCTAAACTGGCGACTAGGAACGAAAGGCGATGCGTTACAACTGGTTACAAACTTGACTCTGCATATGGTGACATCTGTGCAACGATAGCGGTAACAAAACTACACACAAAAATTTAAATAGGAGCCATAGCCTGGGAAAGTGTGACGTCAAAATGTGGCCGATCTAAAGGTTGGTTTATGCAAAACGTTGACGCACGCAACGCACGCACTGCACGCGTCCAAATAAAGTTGAAGCATAGAATTTCAGTAGGAGGGTTTATGGTGCACACGCCGCCAAAAATCAAGAGTGTATACTAACTGCATAAACGCTCCTACTGAAATTCTATGCTTCAACTTTATTTGGACGCGTGCGGTGCCTGCGTTGCGTGCGTCGACGTTTTGCATAAACCAACCTTAACAGCTGATGGGTGGAAACATTGCCGGATGCATGCGTTATTTTAAACTTTTTCGTGATTTTACAATGTTTTAATTTAAAATTATGCCTTTATTACATTTTTCTGCATAATTCTAGACGAGAAAGTGCAGTTTTTGAAGCTATATGGTAACTAAACGCAAACAAAGTGAGGTTATCACCATGTTTCCACCCATCAGCTGATTGATCGTGACAACACCACTTTCCTAGTCTATTGGACGGCATCTCCTCCATCTCCTGTATAAATTTTACGAGGACATAATAGCAGGAAAGAGGATCTGTCAGTGAATTTATATCACGAATTTCACTTTTTCCTATATACCATTGAAAAGATGACAATTTTTTAAGCATATTAAAAATAATTTTTCTTGGATTATCCATTAGTTTTCGAAAAAACGGCATTTAAAGATCGAAAATTTTACATATGAAATCCCATATAAAAATTAGTGGGAGGAGCCAAATTAATTTAACTTAATTCAGTCCATTTACTGTCGATCCGTGATTTGCTGTGGTTGCGCCAACCAAAACTGACCCTACGCTACTATTCGCTCCGGTCCCCTCCGCTCAAGGCCGTTTTGGCAGGTTTTAACTCATTAAAAACATCCCGGAACCCAATCCACCCTGACTGGGTAGTCCGCACTCATCGAGGTACAACACGCGTGTGTCAGTATCAGTATCACATTATCGCTTGCGGGGCATGTAGCGCCGTGGGCGCTCTAATCCCCTTCATCTGGTGTTTGATTTCCATGTCGTTGAATTTTGATTTAAAAATACTAGGCCGTCAGTTTCATGACTTTGTCCGTCGTGTACGTTTTTTAAAATTTCCCCCCCTGCTGGAACTAACAAGTGCAGGAGGAGTTGTTGATGGTTATGGTAAACAATTTTGTCGGTATTGATTTGATTTGGTTGGCTGGGTGCCTTGGTTTGGAGTTTGGAATGGTCCTAATCACCTGACTTGGTGTTGGAGGTGGCTGCTGTTGTTATGCTGGCCACTTTTTTGGTGATATTTTCTATCACTTTTACATCGATTTTTGCTTCAGATAAGACCACGATGATTGCGTTCATCAAGGAGCCAACAAGTGAAACGATGTCTACGTTTGTAGTATGAGGTGGGTCCCCATTGGTTCGCTTGGTCTGGTGAGCTGGGCGTGGCTTAGCAGTTTGGCTTTAATTTTGCTTCTCTGGGCGTGGTTTAACGGACAGGGGCTCGTTGTCGATGTTAGCCTGGAATTGCGGTTTGGTTGTGGTGCGAATAATTTCACTTACCCGGTCATTTTTCTGTCCCGAATTTTTGGCCTGCTTTGGCGGATTGAGAGCTGTTTTTGCGTTTTTGGTAAAGATCTTACATCCTCTGAAGCTGGCTGGGTGTTGTCCTCCGCAATTAACGCATTTTGCGGGGTCCTTTGGAGATTTTCCACATGATGCCGTGAAGTGGCTGCCGGCGCATTTTACGCACTTGGATTGGGCCCGGCAGTCTCGTTGGAGGTGTCCGAAGGCCTGGCATCTGTGACACTGACCAGCTTCAGATTTTCTAAATGGCGATTCGACTTGGATGGTGATGTTGAGTACAGATTCGGTTTGGAAGATTTTTCGTCCTAGCTCCGTTTTGTCTACCGTGACAAGGAAAAGGGGCTTTGGACGGCGATCATTTCCGTGCCTCAGTTGCTGGACCTTTTTTGCTGGTATTTGTTGCTGTTGGAGGTCCTCCAAGATGTTCTTTGGTTTGAAATTGCCAGGTAGTCCCCTGATGATATCCTTCAGGGGGGTGTTTCGCGGTGGAGTTGCTGGCTTTGTTGGCGGTTGTTCTTCTAAAATTTTTGTTAGTCGTCTTAGATCGTGGATAGTGGAGAGACAGATTTCGATTCCTTTAGGAACCGATCGAATGTTTACAAATTTGATCTTATTTGCAATGATGACTTTGTTTATCTCGACCAAGTTGCCCGTGTTGACTGTTAACGTGGGAATTGGCAGGTCTGCATCACCGCCCGCCGTTGACGACTCGTCTTCATTTCCACTCGGCTCACCTTCGATGTTAGCCACTTCCATTGGAGGGGTTTCATCTGGGGGAGGGCTGGCTTCCACTTAGACTGTCACCTCGATGGGGTACTGCTTTGGTGCTTTTTCCCGGAGGATGAAGAATTTCAGATCCACAACTTCGTCGGAGAGGGTGGCCACCCCCTGGATGAAATTGCCTGGCATTTCTGCTACTTCCTCTGGGGGCTCGTTAATTTTGTTACCTTCGTCGGCCCGGACCTTTGTTCATGGTTGCTCATCAGCCGATGAGGTGGGCGAGGAGGGAGTGAGGGCTTCACTGGGTTGACGGCTGCGCTTCTTTCCTTTATGAATGTCAGTAGAGATAAATTGAGAGTGCACATCACCCCCCACTCCAACTCCCCAAAGCCATACTCACTTTTCAAGGTCGAGTTCTTATTGGTTGAAAGCCACGCCCCCTTATTTTCAAGGTCGAGTTCTTATTGGTCTAAAGCCACACCCACTTCACAAGGTCGACCACCTAATTATCCTAAGCCACATCCACTTTTGAAGGTTAAGCATAAAATACACCGCTTCTACATGTGCACCCCGAGGAAATCCAAGGTCATCGAATGAGGTTATTACTGAAGGACAAATTCTAACTATTGGCTGATGACAGACTCAAGGTCTATTGCAAACATACTTTGTATTATTAAAGCTGTTAATTTATTGCATATAATTAGTTTAATGTAATTTTCATATAATTAGTCATTTAAATTTGAATTTATATGTATTACGATGTAGCATATAGATGGCGTTAATATTATTTTTGTAAGACGATATAGGTTGGTAGCAAATCGTCAGTTGTTTTTATATAGAAGTGTAATGTAACCTAAGTTAAAAACGTGTACAAATTTTTGTCACCAAATAAACGTGGTTTTGTGTTGAGTTTTGTTTTCATCGCTAAAGTTAATTAATCGCGCTAGATTGATTTATTCTCCAACAGGTTATGGGCCCAGTTTGGTAAACAGAACATAAAGGAACAGCATAAAATTCGTTTTGAAATGGCAGAAGGTAAATACACATCGGTGGTCAAGTTAAATAATGAGAATTATTCCATATGGAAATTTAAAAAGGAAATGATTCTTATAAAGGAAGGTTTATGGAATACAATAATAAATCCGGCTCCAACGGATGCGAATGCATTGGTAAATTGGAATAAAGAAAACGATATGGCAAGGGCTTCAATCGGATTGGCTATAGAAGATTCGCAATTACATCACATTAGGAAATGTAAAACTGCAAAAGAAGCGTGGGATACATTACAGAAGTACCACGAAAAGGATACATTTGCAAATTGAGTAAGTCTTATGGGAAAAATTTGTTCAATGAAGCTTGATGAAGGTGGAAATGTGGAGATGCACATAAATCGGATGGTAAGTTTGTTGCAAAAGTTAACCGATATGGGAACACTCAGGTTGATGAATGTTGTACATTGGTTTACGCAATGAGAATTATTACAAATCGGACAATTTAATGTTTTACTGTGCTGTGCTATCAGTGAACGAGAATGCTTTTGGGAATATTCAATTTTCTTTGAACTTTTAAATTCCGTAGATGAATTCTTATTTTCTAAATTTTCGAGTAAGTCAGCTTTATTTGTTAAAAATAGTTTCATATCGGCGAGAGTAGATAACTCATTTCTTTCTTTATTTTGTTCCCATTCTCGAGAAGTAACGGGATCCAATTTTGAAGAAATTAGATACACAATTAATAGATCCCACAAACTTTCGTTTGAGGTTAACGAAGTGATCGATTGAACATGTAATGTTACAGAATCGTTAATAGCTCTTATCTTCTCAGAAGATTCTTTACTAATCGGTGCTAAATTGAATAAAGATTTGAGGTGATTATAAAATAAAACGCGTTTTCTTTTGTATCTTGAACATAAAGATTCCCAAGCTGTTGAATAATTTTGACTGCAAAAATTGATGGAATTAACTACTTCTACGGCTTTACCACGTAGAGCACCGCGAAGATAATAAAATTTGTTTATATCGCTGACGGAATTGTTATTGTGAATAAGTGACGAAAATAAATCTCTAAACTCGAGCCATGAGTCAAATGACCCATCGAATTTAGGGATCGGAATTGCAGGTAACTTTACAGATTAATGATTATCACGTTGATTACTTCCCGAGGAAGTTACCGAACCATGGTTAAATTTATTAATAGTTCGGAATTAGAATGCACACTTCCGAATGAGAATCCAAAAAACTAGGTAGGCCCGCCATTGATTAGGATAAAATTGGTATTGAATAAAGATCTCGAAATTCTTGGAATCTACAACTCAGGCTCAAATGTCTCACTAATAAACTCAAGATTATTAAAACTAAATGATAAAAGAACAGCCTATTCCAGCAATACTAATTTAAAGACAATTTATGGCGTTAAAAAGGCAGCCGGTATAGTAACAATAGATGTAAAAATTTTCAATGTAGAGAAAAAAACTAAGGTTTTTATAATCGATAAAGAAAATTTTGATTCTGATTTTTTGATTGGGCTGGACTGTATCAAGGATTTCTACTTGGCTCAAGATGAAAACCTGAAAATTAGTCAGAGGGTGCCAACAGAAGAAAACATTATTTCTAAGGAAATAATAAATAAAAATTTAAAAAATCTTGAAAATAGATATTTAGTCAACTTCAACGAACACATTGAAGAAAAAAATTTTGAGATTTATATAAACCATTGAAACTACGATCAACAATCAAGAATAGATGAATTAATACAAGAAAACAGGTCTATTTTTGCCAGAGATAAATATGACATTGGCACAGTAACAGGTTACGAAGCACATTTTGATTATTTGAAGAAAAATACTGCAGTAAAAGACCATACCGATGTACAATTGCCGATAAAAAAGAAATCGAGAAGCAAATTGCAAAGTTACTGGACAAAAAGCTAATAGAGGAATCGTACAGCCCGTTCGCTGCTCCAGTGACTTTAGCATATAAAAGAGATGAAAATAAGAAATTCAGATTGTGCATAGATTTCCGCGATCTAAATAAGATCGTTGTGCCTCAATCGCAACCGTTTCCAATTATTGAGGACCTAGTGTTGAACACGAGAGATTGTAAATTTTTCTCAACATTGGATATAAACTCGGCGTTTTGGTCAATACCTCTACGTATTACTGATAGACACAAAACAGGATTTGTCACCCAAGAGGGACATTTTCAGTGGACTAGTTTACCATTTGGCCTAAAGACCTCGTCAGCGACATTCCAGAGAATAATGTGTAACATAATAAGAAAACACAAAACAGGAAAACACAGAAGAAAAACTCGTGGCATATTTCTCTAAAAAATTAAATGATGTGCAAAAAAGAAAAAAAGCTATCTATCTTGAATGCCTGGCAATCAAAGAATGCCTGAAATATTGGAAACATAAATTGCTGGGTAGAAAATTGACGGTCTTCTCGGACCACAAACCATTGGAGAAGATGAATATAAAATCAAGGACTGACGAAGAACTGGGAGATCTAACGTACTACTTATCCCAATATGACTTTGAAGTAAAATATTCTCCAGGTAAATACAACTTAGAAGCCGATCGTCTTAGCAGAAATCTAGTCTTAGAACCAAATGAGACTATGGATGAACAATTGAAAGTTGTAAACCTAATAAAATTTTATCAGAAGAGTTCGGCATAAAATTTTTGAAGAACGTACATGAGAGCCTATGTCATATAGGAATAAAACAAATGCAAATGAAGATTGGACCATTCTATAGTGCCAAGAATTTGACAAGAAATATTAAAAAAGTATGCAGAAGATGTACAGTATGTATTAGGAGCAAATCAAGAGGTCAAGAAAAATTTGGATTAATGTCACGTTTGGGCCCAGCCACAAAGCCTTTTGAGATTGTTTCTATAGATACAATCGGAAGTTTCGGGGGTTCTCGGTCTACAAAGAAATATCTGCATCTTCTGGTGGATCACTTTACAAGATATGCCTCTGTCCTAACATCAAAGACACAGAATTCAAATGATCTTGTTAAATTGGTGAATAGCATCGCTAATTCGGATGAAATGATTCTATGATTCTTTCGGATCAATATCCGGGAATTAATTCAAACGAATTCAAGTTTTTGAACGAGAAGGTTATACCTATAGTTTTTACTGCTGCGAATTCACCTTTCTCAAATGGATTAAATGAAAGATTAAATCAAACTCTAGTAAATAAAATCAGATGTAAAATTAATGAAAATAAAGGAATAACAGCTTGGATAACCATAGCACGGGAATGTGTGCGTAAATACAATGATACAGATCACACTGTTACGGGATTTGCACCATCATATTTGTTGTACGGTACGGATGTTACAATGTTGCCAAGTGAGCTCAAAGAGGAAAATTTCAAGCAAAAATAGTTCCAAGACAAGAAAATACCTTTGGAAAATACGATAAAATCACATACTTATAACAAAAAAGTTACGACAGGAATCGTAAACACTTCGAGTTTGACGTGGGTGATATATGGTGTTTGTGGAAAACGGAAACAAATTGAATAGAAAGAAGCTTGACGAACTGAAGATTGGGCCATACGAAATCGTAGAAAAACTATCAACCTCAATTTACAGGATAAACACGGGTCACAGAAAATCGGAGTCAAACCTTTTTCATATCTCTAAGCTGACTCCTGCCCCGTCACTTGAAGAGAAGGAACAAGAAGATAAAGAAGAGGACGAATATTAGTTGTTTGTAAGAATGTTCTGTAAATATTTTCTTCCCCAGAAGGGGTGATGTAAGGAAAATGTAATTTCCTCATTTTTGAATGTTGCCGCGCTCCCACGAGCGTTGGAATAGATAGTATCATTATCGACCTAACCTTTTATCACAAGTTTTGTAAAATAATAGTTTGTTCAATTTTTAAATTGTTTGTAATTTGGTGGCATCGCGTTAATGACATTAAATGTCGTTTCTTGTATTGCAGGTAGGATTTGTGTTAATGTAGTTGATTATTAATAATAAAACTTGTATTGCAGAGAAACTCAATTGTGTCTTAATTTATGGTGTCACCTTGTCGATCGAAAGAAATAATATTATATATATAATACCTTAGACTTGTAGGATGTGCTGAGGAAGACGTTAGTCGAAACCGGTTCACGTTAAAATATATATTAATCTCGAGGAAAGTGTATTTTATTCCATTTTTATAAATAACCTCGAGGGGCTCAATATAAAAAAAAATACGTATTATTTGTTTCAAATAAGTTATGCAAAAAGCAAAATAAGAACATCATTCGTTTGCCGAACCGAAATCAAAGACGACGATCACGCGTTAGCAGTTTTATGGGACCACTACATTGCACGTTCCACTAATTCGCTTCCAATTTCTTCTAATTTCCCACTAATTCCACTAATTTCTTACTAATTCCTAAAGAATGTAAACCAAAATTCCCCAACTAAACACCTCTCGATGGCGCCTATATTTTTAATTCAAATTTTTTAATTTCGGCGCCTATGTCCGGGGCCATATTGGCAATACCCTAGTTACGGCACTGGTACCGACATTCGCATAGTTCAACTTTCTTATTCCTTAGCGCTAATCCCTTATCTCAATGTATAAACCCACCATAATATTCTTTTTAATACAGTAGAGCGTCATTAATCCGGACCGTCGATAATCCGGATTCAATTCCGGCGAAAACAAAAATTCATACATATATTATTTGTCAAACAATTGTCAAAAAAACTTACCACTACAAAAAAATGTATGTATATTCTTTCATTAAAATACATTAGATTCTAGAAGTAGACAGGGTCTGGTCACAATTAATCCGGATTATCGACGCTCTACTGTATTGCACTTTCCAACCAATAGTATCAGTCTATTAGTACCATTATGTAACGCGACCCTGTATATTGGTGCCAACCAACCAGTGCCAACTCGAGTAAGCTCGTATTTAAATTTTTGTGTATAGGTTTGTTACCGCTATCGTTGCACAGATGTCACCATATGCCGCGCCAAATCAGCCATATCGCCATAGGGCACTTCCATCCCCCACTCCAACATGGCTGCCGAACAGCAGATTGGTGGTATGGTTGGTGGTATTCGCCAAAAGATTTGTTAAGGATTCAAGTGTTTTCGTTATAAAAATGTATGTTTTATAGAATTCTAACCAGTTCTTTTAGCATTTTTAGCTTTTATGGCACGGTGCTGATGGTTTTATATTAACCTCTTAGCTTTGTTCGTGCTAGTTACACTTTTTATATCAACTATGTTCTTAGTCGCCATTTTAGCTTAACTGAAGAACTACACCTCATTAACACAAGCAGGTAGCCTGACTGTTTGACAAAATTGCAGTTTATATATCAATGTGGTAATTTTATTTTAGGATTAGAATATTTTTGCAAAATGATTGAACCAAATTACGACATGGATATTAAGCTGGAAGACGTCCATCGTTCCATTGACAACCCAGCGACTCCTTCAGTTAATACAGAGGTGGAATATGGTAGCAAGCATATTAAAATTGAAGATCGGGATTATGTGGATATCGAACTGGAATCCTTGCATCATTCCATTGACATTAAAAACGAGATTTCTGAGAGCGACTCCCAATTGGTTGAAAATTGTCAATTCCAATTGCAACTTGGAGTTCAAACAAAATCTTATACTGGCGGTAAGGTGTTTGAGTGCAACATTTGTTATTTTAAATGTTCAGTGAAACGTTATTTGCGAAATCATTTACGAACTCATACTGGTGAGAAACCATTCGCGTGCACAGTTTGCGATTATAAATGTGCACAAAAATATCGTTTGCGAGATCATTTAAGAACTCATACCGGCGAGGAACCGTTTGTGTGTGCAGTTTGCGATTATAAATGTGCACTGAAAGACACTCTGCGAAGACATTTACGAACTCATAAAGGCGAGAAATCGTTGAAGTGCTCAATTTGCGATTATAAATGTACAATAAAAGGTGATTTGCGAATACATTTCCTAACTCATATGGGCGAGAAACGGTTTAAGTGCACAGTTTGCGGATATAAAAGTAGACGAAAAGGTGATTTGCGAAAACATTTACGAACACATACCGGCGAGAAACCGTTCATATGCATAGTTTGCGATTATAAATGTGCAGAAAAAGGAACTTTGCGAAGACATTTACGAACTCATACTGGCGAGAAACCGTTTGAGTGCACAGTTTGCGATTATAAATGTACACAAAAAGGTGATTTGCGAAACCATTTACGAACTCATACCGGCGAGAAACCGTTCGAGTGCACAGTTTGCGAATATAAAAGTAGACGAAAAGGTGATTTGCGAAAACATTTACGAACTCATACCGGCGAAAAACCGTTCGTATGCTTAGTTTGCGATTATAAATGTACAGGAAAAGGAACTTTGCGAAGACATTTACGAACTCATACCGGCGAAAAACTATTGGATTTATAATTTTGTCACTATTCGATTACCTTCGCTATCTTTTGTTTAAATTATTTCTAGTTTTAGTTAATAAGTACACAATCATACATTACGCCACCAAACCATTAGTTTAGGAAAGCTTTGTATCTATTTATATATTGCAACGAGCTTAATTGAACCGAAAACCTAGAAAACCTATATGCCGCAGGTTGTAGTGACAGGTCTTGAGTTTGAATCTACATATTACATATTGGTAGTTTTGTGTTTTATTTCCTCTTTCTTGTGCCTAAATTGAAATATAATTGTTATTATTTGCTTTATAATCTTTAACTTCAAAATCTTCATTTATTATTCCCAATATAATTTCCTAGTTTGACTTTGTAGTTTATTTTAAATTCATCGTTTAAACATCGAATTCAAACATATAGAATCTCCAGCCCACATAAAAGAATTAATTTAAAAGATTTTGTGCAAGACATACAAATTGATTTATTAAATGTAATAAAAAGTACATTGGAAAAATGTTGCTCGCTTAAAATCAATTTCCAATTATTTGGTCGATACATTCAACAAACTAAAAATATATCAGATATAAAAAGTTTTAACACTAGAAATTTTATAACTATACCACTGCATCTAATTTAGATGAAATGGTAGTATTACTTTCCGATATTTTAAGTTGTAAGATGAGTGAATTTCAAGAGCGAGATTCCGGGTGGAGTTTACAAGAAATTTTATATATCGAAGTAAATTTAAATAAATTTAACCCATTACATGGTGGAAATAGCACATTTTTAGAATTACCAAAATCAATGGGGGAGTTTCCGTAGAAATAATTTTTTGAAATAATATATAAACATGAAACTGTAATAAAAATGCCGCATGTTGATGTAATTGGTTGGTCTTAAAACTCAGCGTACAATTTAAAAAAAATTTTTGAATTTCAAAAAAATATTTAATCTGCCCGCCATAGCTAACCAATAAGATTTAAACATGGCCGTACGATGTTGTCAGTTCTTAATTGGGTTATTATTGACAGCTATCATATGTTAATTAAAATTCTTTATTTTCTCATTTAATGCTATTGATTATTTCGTCACATCAATGCTGATCAATGTTTTAACTGACAAAATTGGTGCACTCTTTTTAAGAACTCTATAAGCTGGATGGTAGCTTCTGGCGAAAAGCCATATAAGTGTGGCATTTAAAATCTCTTAAACTGTGGATGCAAAGCTCTTGTAAAAGTATTATTGATGTTTTAAATGGTTCATATAATATCTTTATGTAAAATATACAAAGAATTATCTTGTTTGTAATTAAATAATGAAATATTGTCGACATGTGAATGTTACCGAAGCACAACCGATCAACAAATTATAACCCAACAGAATAACCAAATGTAACAAACTTCAAATATTACGTTAAGAATGAATGTTAAACCAATTCACTAACAAAATCTGTTGTATTTTTGAAAAACTCTACAAACGGGGTTGATTTGATGAATATCGCCAGAAGGCGAAAAGCCGTTTAAGTGTGGCATTTAAAATATCTTAAACTGTGGATGCAAAGCTCTTTTAAGTTGTCGAGATCTTTGTAAAACTAAAGTATTTGTTTTCATTAAATAAAAATTGTGAATCTAAGTAATCCATAATCACTCATATAAAATAAAAAAGTAACCACGAAATACACGGCGGCCATTACTTGTCATCAGGTAGGCATCTACATTTTAACATTTTAATAGAAGAAAGTACGGCAACATAGTACAGTTGTCTAAAATCCTATAGGTTTATCCATTCCCACCCAAACAAGGGTTATGACGTCATAACCCTAACAATTTCAAATTTCATTAATTTTTTTCTGATACTTAACGCACTCAAAAAAATCTGAAAAAAAAACTGATGGCTGCGTTTGATCTCTACTTTCAAATAAAAAAATAAAAAAAAGTAGGAAACTCCTCCATTGTGGTTTAATAATTCTTTTATACTTGGATGTGGCATTACCAATAATTTGATTAGTAGACGAATAATTTCTACGAAATAAATTGGTTATATTTCCAATATCAATGTAGTTATCTAGATCATTTGTTGTATACACCACCGGATTTTTTTTAAATAAGAGCTCATAAAGACCGGGGGTTCCCTTATATTTTAAAGATTTATTAGCATTCGGTATTTTAATGATAATGTCATCTGCATTAAAATCGAGTAATGAATCACCAATTGCAAATTTTGCAGTATCTAAGTCATGTTTAACCCCATAATTAAAATCAAAAACATCCTCCGTATCTCTTACCATGTCTTCTATGTATTGTCTTGGTAGTGATGCAAAATTTTCTAAATATTCCTGAAATGCATTTGAATTTATCATATCATTAATTTCTCTAACTGTTTCATTATGAGCTCGACTATATTCTTCGTCGACAAACATAGGATGTAAAATTGTTCGATTTAAATCAACATCATCAGGTTCGTGTTGATAAACTGGATTTTTTAGGATTTCAAACTAGCAGTGCTACACTGTAAAAAATAGGGGTAATTTTACAAGGTAAATATGTAAAGTTACGCTTACTACAACGGTACCAAGCAATGGCGTTAAACTTAATTCTGTTTTAAATGAATGCTCATATTTTCATGTATGCAACCCTGCTTTGCCACCTTGTTTGGCACACGATTTGTTGGAAGGAGTTCTTCAGTACGATTTGATGATGTGTCTTAATCAGTTAGTTTCTTTAAAATGTTTTACATACGATTTTATGAATGAAAGATTGCAAAATTTAAGATTTAAATATGAAGCAAATTACGATAAGGTGCCAATGATTAAAAAAAGTGATAAACTTGTAGGTAGTGCAAGCGAGAACTTGAGATTGATTCTGATTTTTCCGTTTGCTTTATACGACATAATAACTGAATCGCAGATTCATACAAAATATTGGGACCTTATCATAATTTTACGTCAGATATGTTGTACATTAATGGCCGCCAATATAATATTGGTCAAGTAGCAGTTCTAAAAAGTTTAGTAAAGGAATATATATTTTAATGTGAACCGGTTTCGACTAACGTCTTCCTCAGCACATCCTACAAGTTTAAGGTATTATATATATAATATTATTCCTTTCGATCGACAAGGTGACACCATAAATTAAGACACAATTGAGTTTCTCTGCAATACAAGTTTTATTATTAATAATCAACTACATTAACACAAATCCTACCTGCAATACAAGAAACGACATTTAATGTCATTAACTCGATGCCACCAAATTACAAACAATTTAAAAATTGAACAAACTATTATTTTACAAAACTTGTGATAAAAGGTTAAGTCGATAATGATACTATCTATTCCAACGCTCGTGGGAACGCGGCAACATGCAAAAATGAGGAAATTACATTTTCCTTACAAATATAAAGTTAATTCTGACTATTATATTGGGAATAATAAATGAAGATTTTGAAGTTAAATGATACGTTTGTTTTTGTCGACTTTTTGAAATTTAAATAAACGCGGAATGCCCTTATAGATGACGATAGCTCAGCGGAACTCAGGGCGTGTATCTTTATTAAATAAACCGCAAAGTCTCTATGAGAGCCGAAACGAGGGCGTCCTCCAGCAATCCTCACACACCAAACCCACTTACAGAGTTTTCTTACAACTGAAAATAAGATGGTTATACAAAACAAAGACATAAATAATAACCGGTATTTAATTTATAATGAAAGGTGTACACTAAAACGTTGTACCTAAACACATTACAATGTTGTCGGCAAAAAGATAAATTCAGAGAAATCACGGGTCGACCACGGATCAAGAATAATATGCTAAAACTATTTGGACTAAGCGATAAAATAAGTATTATAAGTAATACAACAAACAATCCTCGTACATAAGTTTTAGACAAAATGTACCGGCCTTCGTACTGGCACAGTATCAATGGTATTCGTAACGAAATTGGCGAAACGTCTTTATCAATTTTTAATTCGAAGCACTTCACAAAATTATTTAAGTTAGTACTCACATTTGTTGTTATCGGATGGTGAACTTCGGTGGGTGAAGATGTCTGGAGTGACGGTATCTCTCGGTATACGTGAACGTCGATGCGCTCCGGGGAACTGCTTTCCGATGTCACGGTTGGTGTGGGTGAAGCCAGAGTCGAACTAACTCGAATGACCCGAACGGTATATCTGAACGGTAGCCAGCGGTAATAATCAACAAAGCAACAAATGGCCCGTAACGGCAACGCTTGAGCGTAGCAAGCGGTAGTAAAACTCAGCAAGATAAGTTCCGATGCTGACCCAAACATGGACCAAAATTAACAAAGTGCACTACAGAAGTTACAGTCCGCAAAAACGGAAAACACAATCCAAAATCTTAACGATAACTACCAGCACATAAACATACGGCCTATGCCCTGAACTCTCACGGATCTATATAAAAGGCGTCTTATTGCCGCGATAGTTCGCAATAGAATGCCATGGTTCGAGCGCTCCCTTCCACTCAACCATCGCGTTCAGGGGGTCTTGCCTGTTCAAACCTGCAGGAAAGGGTACGCTGTCTTGCAGCTGGCCGCCATAAATAAAACTTTCAGACCCACAAAAAATTGGCTATCTCGCCACATTGCACTAAACGTAACAACTCCCCTCTTTGCTCTTAAAAAACAAAAAAAAAGGTCGAGAAGTTGGATTGAAACAAAGAGAAAGAAAAAACTAAATACCGGGGGACACTTAGATACTGAAACTTATACTAAACTACTCTAAGGGGACTACAGCAAAACTAAAATAAGGTACTAAAAATAACTCTAAAGACAAACAAAAGGGGGCTTCTACCCAAAAACTCTAACAATAAGTCGGTCAGTAACTTTCCACTCTAGGGGCCTTCCTCTGGGGGTTCCCATGGGCTACCCTGAACTGACTCCGATCTTATTGGCCTCAACTAAAATGACAGTATATACACAAGCAGAAGTTAACTAAATCCTAAAGGGCTAGCTCAAATAAGGGATAGATATACACCAAAAATTAACAAATGTCATCACTATTGACTGCGGGAGGGATGGGGTACGTGGGTTAACAAGGGACAAAAAAATGGGCGCCACTTGATTTGCAGGGGAGTTCCTACGTCCTAAATCAAGAAATGAAGGCAGGAAAAAGAACTATATATGTACACAAGGTCCTATCTCTAAACTAAAATTAATTAACCTAACCCAAACCTAACTAAATCTACTAATGACTAATCTTACCCAAAAAAAACAACTCAAGATACTGAGGGTCAAAAGAGAAAAAAACAATAGCTGATTGTCAAAAGGTTTAATGCACAATCATCAAAAAAAAAATTTTAACAAAAAAACTAAAAAACATTCCATTAACTAAAAACTAATTCATAAAAAACAAAAAACAAACAAAATCTCACGACATCATCGGGTGGACTTCCGTTGCGGGGGCACATACTTACCCCCGCAGCCTCTTCTGTCAAAACATCTGCGATGCCGGTACAACAGTACCGGCAACTCAGGGTCGGAATTTGGGGAAAGGCGGAAAGAAACGGCAGGCAGGACATTTTGATGGGCAGTCGAGAAGGGGACCAGCTCCTGCTCATCGTCGGAATCGACCCATAGCAAGCGAACGGAAGGGCGGTCAGTGGTCGTTGAATATTCGATACGCGGCACATGGACGGTAGGGGGCGGGATAGGGACCGGAATAAGTTCTGGTATGAGGGGACGGGGTGCTGGGACAACCAATTCCATTAAGGCCGGTAGTGGCTGCCGTTGCCCCGGCTCCAAAATCGGCAGGTCCATCAGGGATGGGAGTGGTCCGTTAGGGTTTCTTTGTCGGGGGCTGCATTCAGGACAAAGTCCTTTGGTAAGGTACCTGGTGCCGCACCCATAACAAAAACGCCCACGCTGGCGAGTGCACGAACTGTAGTTGTGGCCTTCATTGCCACAGTTCCAACATCCACGTGGCATGCTGCAAGGGAAACAAAAACAACGATAAAAGGCAGAAGAACAAAAAAATTTCGGTATGCTAACAAAATTTAAGATTGGGGAGAAGACTTCAAGTCCTTAATATGCCAGCGGCCCACATTTTTCCCATCCATATCGGTGAGCTCGCAAGTCAGATCGCCATGCTTCCGCACCACCTGGCATTTAATGAACTTGGGCGCTAACTTGGCAGAAAATTTTTTAGCAGCATCAGATAAAACAAAATTCCGTTTCCAAACGGTATCTCCCACTTGGAAGGACAGAGGGCGCTTCCGTAAATCATAGTGATTTTTGCTAGTGAGGTAGGACTTCTGCAAGTGCTCGCGCACTTCGGCATAAAGGGCTGGTAGTTGTTGCTGAGTCTCATCCCAGCGAATTCTGTCATCAAAGTGTATCACAGATAAGGGGTCGGGAACAGGACCATAATAAGACCCATCGGTCGGGAGGTATCGTCCAAAAACGAGAAAGGAAGGGGAAAAATTGGTGACCTCATGTTTTGCGGTATTGATGGCCAGAGCAATCTTGAAAATATTTTCATCCCATCTAGTATGATCTGTCTTAATGTAGGACGAAATGGCTGTGACTAAGACGCGATTTACCCTCTCTGTTGGGTTGAACTGGGGGTGATAACGGGCGTTGAACCAAATCTTTTGGACATTGTATTGTTGGGTCAATTCCTTAAATAAATGTGAAGTGAATTGTACCCCATTATCGCACAAAATGATCTGAGGGATTCCATATACTAGGAACACTTGTTGTTCAACAAAACGCACAATTGACGCAGCGGTAGCTTTCGGTAGGGGCTTAACAATGACATATTTAGTGAACCAATCCGTAATGACTAGCAAATGTTGATTTCCCTTCTTAGAACGCGGCAAAGGGCCGAGCAGGTCCATCGAAATCAATTGAAAGGGGTAGGAAACTTGTTTGGGCTTTCCCATAAAACCAGGTCTAGCCTGCTGAGAACTCTTTTGAGAACAACAGATGTCGCAGTTGGACACATAATTCTTAACATCAAAGTTTAACTTGGGCCAATAATAAAGTTCCGTTATTCTAGCGATAGTTTTGGATATACCAAAATGTCCGGACGTGGCATCATCGTGGCATTGCTTCAAAATTTCTTTACGATTAGCAATAGGGACCACTAGTTTGAACTCGGGTAAATTTGAAACGGTAGGGTTGTTAGATGGGATATATTTATATATAGAGTCATTCTTGATCCTAAACTGAGGATACGCCTTGGGGTTTTCCGTTATTTTATTTTGCAAATCGATATACCAAGCATCTTTAATAATATCGGTAGTTTTTAACAAACATACATCGCGTGACAGCACATCAGGGACAATATTTAATTTTCCCGGGCGGTGGCGTACATCAAAGGAGTGTTGGGCCAATTTTAAAGACCAACGGGCTAATCGTCCTGACGATTCATTAAATCGGTTGAGCCATTGCAAAGCGGAACAATCGGTAATTACAACAAAATGGGTTCCCTCGATATACCCTCTGAATTTGTTAATGGCAAACAGAATGGCCAATAATTCGCGTTCGGTCGCATGATATTTTTGTTCAGCGGAAGTGAGAGCACGGCTCGCATATGCAATGGGATGTTCCAACCCATCTTTTTCTTGAAACAATACTACACCTAACCCTACAGCACTCGAATCAGTTTGCAAGAAAAATGGCTTGGTAAAATCTGGCGAAATTAATACAGGGGCAGTCGTAATTAAAATTTTAATTTTTTCAAACGCTTCTTCAGCTTCTGTAGTCCAAGAAATGGTTTGCCCTTTTTTCTTATTTTTTATCAGAGCCGTTATTGGAGAAGAGATAGTCGATAAATCCGGAAGGAAAATTCGATAATAGCTAACTAAACCTATAAGGCGTTTAACTTCGGTAGTGGTTTTTGGTGTCTTAAAGCGCTGTATACAATCTACTTTGGCTGGGTCGGTACTAATGCCTTCCTGATCTACTACAAACCCCAAAAAAATTAACTTTTTCATACAAAAATGACATTTTTCGGAATTTACGCGGAAACCGGCCGCTTTTAAACGTTCATAGACTTCGGTAAGGGTAGCCATATGTTCTTCAAAAGTTGAGGAAATTATCATAATGTCATCCAAAAAAACAAAAACCTTGCCTGAATGAATAAGTGGACCCAGTATGGCCTCCATGACCCGTTGTAGCGTTTGGGGAGAGTTAGACAATCCGAACGGCATAACCAAAAATTCAAATAAACCGCGACCTGGGACGCAAAAAGCAGTCTTTTGTCTAGACCTTTTGCTTAAGGGAATTTGCCAAAATGCCTTGCGTAAATCTATAGATGAAAAGAATTTGGTATCCCGTAGGCGATTCAAAATGGCGTCAACTCTAGGTAACGGATAATTGTCAGCTACAGTGACCTTGTTAATCTCCCTGCCATCAAAGCACAATCTATACTCGCCGTTCTTCTTCTTAATCAACAAAATGGGACTTGAGTATGGTGAATGAGACGGTTGGATGACACCTTCTTTTAGCATGGAGTCTATTTCCTTATGCAGGTGCGCTTGCATCGCCGGGGATAGGGGGTATTGTCTTTTCTTAAAAGGGGGAGTCGTTCCCGTATCTATATCATGCGTAGCAACAGTTACGCAGCCTGACGCCGCAGTACTAAGTGATTCAAACTTGGCAATAACTTCCAAAAGCAATTTATGTTGTTCCGGCGTAAGCGGGACCCTATCCTCCAAACGGTTCTGAGGATGAACATTTGAAGTTTCTGGTTGCAGTGCTGAATCGGCCTTCTTGGGTGTACGTGGAGAAGCAATTTTGGGATGCGGTAATGGAACCTGATTTGGGTTAGGAATTTTAGGGGGGGTAGTAACATTTTCCCTCTCTGGCCTGAGCAAGGAATTAATCACGGGATGCGGCAATTTTGGGGTGGGTAATATAAGGGGGGACTTAACATTTTCCACATCCGGTGGAGGCATACTCCATTTTGCATTTTCATAATCTAATGTCAAATTAAAAGCATGCAAGAAATCGGCACCCATTAAAAACGCGTGGGGTACCGCAGGAACAATCAAAAAGGAGATAAGCTTGGTCACATTATTTAATCTAACTTGAATCGAAATTTGTCCTAAAACTTTCGAACATGCCCCGTTAGCGATATTGATTCCATAGGTAGATGAAACTTCATACTTCAACAAATTTTTTGACTTTAAAAAATTAATGCCCTTTTGGCCGATAAGGCTGTTGGTTGCCCCTGAATCCAACAAGGATAAAAAGGTTCGGTCACTGACCGATACTTCCAGAAAAGGTCGATTGTCCTGAGGCTGCATTAAAAATAAGTGATTCTCGTTACTCGCATCTGACGTCGAAAATTTTCCGAAAGTAATAGGGAGTCCAAACATATGACAAAAATCGGAACCTACAATAAATGACTCCTGCACGTCCGGTGCAATTAAAAAGGGGATGTCATTAGTTTTATTATTAAAAGTTATTCGAAAGACCGCTGTTCCGATAACAGGTGAATCTGATCCGTCAGCAATTTTTATTTGATGGACTCCGGCCATTATAATATGTTGGGCGCGTTGTGATTGTAAAAATTTTAGGCCATAAGCCCCAATGACTGAATTCGTGGCGCCGGTATCTAGGAGGGCGGACAAGTCCTGATTGAATAAATTCAATTTTACAAAGTATCTATTTTCCCGTAATTTAAGTGAAAACACAGGTTCCAACGCGGGACCGATATCATTAAAAAATTCCCGAATATGCGATAACCACATTGCCCAATTATTTTTATCGACTTCAGACTTAATCTGATAATTTTTATTGGTTTCCAAAGTAGGTACGGTAGATTTAAAAAAGTTCTTTATTGTTTTTAGCCACGTCCTCCACGTATTGCTGTTCACGGTAAATTTAGCTTTATTAATTTTTAAATTTTTTTGCTCGATATTTTTTAAAGTATCATTTAGTTCGCTTGAGGCGAGAAGGAGTTGGCGCTTGACCCCCCGCGACCTCTTCCACGAGTGGGTCGGGTAAATCTGCTTGTCTCCGGGGAGTGTGTCGATGGTGAGTTGCTCAAAAGAAAGTCTGCGGCTACGGGTGCAACTACTTCCAACGTGCCGCGGGTTCCGTTTCCCGAAGGCGTACATCGAGGGCATTTAGTTCTGTAAACATCGGGATACCCACAAGAGTAGCAAAAAATCTTACGCTTCAATGAGCAATCAGAATATCTATGATTACTTTGATTGCAGTTCCAACAGATCAAATTTGAATCGTTAGTGGCATTCAAACTAGATTTTACATTAGCAACATTTAAATTTGCGGTATTTATTTTGGCGGTAATCGGATTGGACATATTTACATTATCGGTATCTGAATTATGAACGTAATTTGGTGCAGATAAGGATTGATTTATTGCTGGCTCGAACTCGAGTTCGGCCATCTGTTCCGATAAGGCGTCAAGAGATTTCGTATGAGAGCGATAAGAGGAATTCCTAAGTTTTAATTCGTGAATACGTTTGCATTTACTTTTTAATTCTTCTAAAGAATTGTATTCGGACGCAATTAATATAGATGCAAAATAAGGATGTACTCCTCTCAAAATGACTTGAATTAATTCGGGTTCTAATACTTGACGATCTAATTTTTTTGAAAGGGATTCCACATTCGTAAGGTACGCGAAAATATTTTCACTACCCTGTATACTATTTTGAAATTGGCGTTCCAATTGAACTTGAAAATCTGACGGTAAATATTCCCTTTTTAATAATTTAACAAATTCATCCCAATTATTAGCTTTAGTTTTTGCATTCCGGCAGAAATCAAGGGCCTGTTTACTGAAAAGATCATAATATGCGTCATAAAGATTAGTTTTTGTGGCTGACCGTGCGAGACGCAAATCTTCTATTTCCTCCAAAAAACTAACAATATCTCTTGGATCGTTGTGCCCTTGGAAACGAGTGAAGTTCCATTTGTATACCGGCACAAATTTATTATTGGAGGGAGGGAATATAGGGTCCAATGGTACACTAGCTGCTGCTAAATTTAATCTTTCATTTTCCAACAAAGTATTTTCAAAAATTACTAATTGAGCGGTCAGGGATTGTAAAAGCGCATGTCGATCCGCCTTAGCTTTTACATCGATAATTTCGATACGTTTTCTTACATGCATGATTTGATTTTCCACGGTATTTATTAACTCCTCATCTAAAGTTTTTCTAAGATTAATATTAATTGAGTCTATTGACTCTTTTAATTGTTGGTAATTTGTTTCCCAATCGAAAGGGTTTAATTTTTGGGGTTTCTTTTCCTTAATGGCAATTTCTAATTGAATCCTACGTGACGTTAAGGTTACCTTGGGTGCAATATTTCTACTTAATAATTCGAAATTAAGTTCGTTACTCGATAAGCAATTAAAATCCATGATGAATGGAGACTGTTGTTATTGTGCTATAAGTTATATTGACACCTGCAGCTGTTGCAGATAACTCGGAATTTATTATTGTTATCGCGACGACTTCCGGTGCACGTGTATAAATTTGTCCAATATTCTTACCCACATGTAAGATTATTTTAAATAAGATTTTAACCCCGGTCGTTATTGAAGTTAATGATTGAATTTCGAAACGTTACTTTTGATATTCAAAATTTGGTTTTCGCCCCCACGTTTTTGGGCGCCAGTTGATACGTTTGTTTTTGTCGACTTTTTGAAATTTAAATAAACGCGGAATGCCCTTATAGATGACGATAGCTCAGCGGAACTCAGGGCGTGTATCTTTATTAAATAAACCGCAAAGTCTCTATGAGAGCCGAAACGAGGGCGTCCTCCAGCAATCCTCACACACCAAACCCACTTACAGAGTTTTCTTACAACTGAAAATAAGATGGTTATACAAAACAAAGACATAAATAATAACCGGTATTTAATTTATAATGAAAGGTGTACACTAAAACGTTGTACCTAAACACATTACAATGTTGTCGGCAAAAAGATAAATTCAGAGAAATCACGGGTCGACCACGGATCAAGAATAATATGCTAAAACTATTTGGACTAAGCGATAAAATAAGTATTATAAGTAATACAACAAACAATCCTCGTACATAAGTTTTAGACAAAATGTACCGGCCTTCGTACTGGCACAGTATCAATGGTATTCGTAACGAAATTGGCGAAACGTCTTTATCAATTTTTAATTCGAAGCACTTCACAAAATTATTTAAGTTAGTACTCACATTTGTTGTTATCGGATGGTGAACTTCGGTGGGTGAAGATGTCTGGAGTGACGGTATCTCTCGGTATACGTGAACGTCGATGCGCTCCGGGGAACTGCTTTCCGATGTCACGGTTGGTGTGGGTGAAGCCAGAGTCGAACTAACTCGAATGACCCGAACGGTATATCTGAACGGTAGCCAGCGGTAATAATCAACAAAGCAACAAATGGCCAGTAACGGCAACGCTTGAGCGTAGCAAGCGGTAGTAAAACTCAGCAAGATAAGTTCCGATGCTGACCCAAACATGGACCAAAATTAACAAAGTGCACTACAGAAGTTACAGTCCGCAAAAACGGAAAACACAATCCAAAATCTTAACGATAACTACCAGCACATAAACATACGGCCTATGCCCTGAACTCTCACGGATCTATATAAAAGGCGTCTTATTGCCGCGATAGTTCGCAATAGAATGCCATGGTTCGAGCGCTCCCTTCCACTCAACCATCGCGTTCAGGGGGTCTTGCCTGTTCAAACCTGCAGGAAAGGGTACGCTGTCTTGCAGCTGGCCGCCATAAATAAAACTTTCAGACCCACAAAAAATTGGCTATCTCGCCACATTGCACTAAACGTAACAAACCTAAAATGGATAATCTAATAAACAAATCCAGTCAATTAAATAACTTAAATTACCTCAGAAATAATTTTGTTGTCCATTTTTGTAACACTATGCAGTCAAAATTAAATATGTAGTAAAAACTAAATAATGCAGTAAAAAAGTGATACCAACGGTTTATGGTTTATAGGTTAGGCGCCAAACCAACCAAACCACGCCCAACAAATAAAATGCTAAGTTTGAACCATGGACTTAGAAGCTCAGGACAGGTATCTATGGATTGAAATGGCGATCTCTTAAGCGAATCACGTCAAACTATGATACCAGATGGCGCAGAATTTCATTGGCCTAATATTCGAAAGAAAGCTATGAGTTTTTATAAAAATTAATCATATTTATGACGTTTTTGAATATTTTCTTCACATAGCGTATGTTTTCAGTAATGTAATAGTAATATTTAAACAAAAAATATATATATATATTTAAGAACAACAAATCACAAATACAAATAAACAATTAAAATTAGGTTTTTGAAAACTTGGATACTTTTTTCCGTTCAGCAGCAACTTTTCTTGATTCACAATTAATATGATGAGTATATTGTCTTAACCTCATCGTAATATAATAATGAATAATATAAGACAATATATCTGTTTTATGTGATACACATGGAAATGTAAACTTCACATTTTTAATCAAATCTGTAACCACTTGTTCATATACATCGGTTTGCTTGATATATTTCAACAAAGTTGATTCAATAATTTGAATTATTCCAAAAAAATGTGAGTTTGGATGTGTCAATCTTCCTAAGCTCTTAATATTTACTAGAGAAGAATACTTATTCACTGTATCAAAATTCGGATTGCAGAAAGCTGCCAAACAATTTTCGCATTTAGTGTGCTTTCTTAATTGTTTGCACAAATAGCCGGTCACATAATAATTGACACAATCTGCTGCATCGGCGAGTAAATAAGAGTGATCTAATTGAATCACATCTTCACACTCCCACTTTCCTTCTTCAATTAAATTATCCAACTTGTCTTTCAAATTTTGTTTAAAATTAATTGGATTTTTATCTTTGTAAATTTCTTTAATTTCTGCCAAAGTTATTTGCAATGGTTTATCTTCTGTATCGATCATACAATTGCCATACTTAGGTGGTTTTATTATCGAATTTAGTGACAAAATATTATACAATTGCAAAAAAGTGGGAGTGCACGGGTGATCATTTGCACCACCAGCTTGTCGAATGGTTCCAAAAAATTGCTAAAATATAAAACATAAATAATTAATTAAAATTATTAGCTCTTGAAAATACATTATAATGATAATCATATTTAAAACATAAATAATAATAGTTTACAGAAAATATTTCTTTATAAAAATTACCTCCAGAGGATCTTGGCTCATTTTGCCTGTCAATACGTATTTGTAATTACAATTATTTAATAAGTGTTCTGATAAATCAATTACAGACATTAACGTCACTCTCAAGCTTTCCGCAGTGGTGCTCGTTAAGAACTGGTCGTTTCTTATTTTATAATCCAATTTTTCACGTTCCCACTGATTTAGCCATTCCAAAGAATTTTTAAGATACTAATAAATAAAATTTATTAATTAAATTTAAAAAAACATACTTTTATTTATTGTTTATATGATACAGTAGAACCCCTCTATAACGAAAGCTCAAGGGACCAGCCTACTTCGCAAACAAAAGTCAAGAGACCGAACTTTTACTCGTTATAGCCGATTTTTCGTTATAACCGGGACTCGTTATAGAGAGGTTCTACTGTATTATATAATACCTACCTCTAAATCTTGGCTACCTATTCGAATTCCTTCCTTGGGAAACTTTCTATTTAGAGCATCAAACATGTTGTTTATTCTTACACAAAATTCAATTGTAGCCTCACAGTTTTCTAAACCTTTTACTTTGCGTTCTTTGTAAAACTGTAATCCTGCAGCTACAGAATTACTAAATATCTAAAATCATATATCAATTTTAATTAGAACAGTAGTAACAAATAAAAAATAGTAAAAAATATTTAGTTTTTAAACTAAATACCTTCCACGAGATGCAAAATTATTTTCTATAAATAAAAAATAGAATTTTGTAAAATTAATGAAATATACATACTTGGGTAGCAAGTTTTACTCTCATTTTACTCATTGACGTTAAATAAATATGACCAGCATAAATTTTGGGACAAACCCTAAATTTTCCTGCATTTTGGATATCTCGTTCATATAAAATTCTGAAATGATCCCAAAGAATATCGCCTCCTGATTGATGAATCTAAAACAATATTATATTAAAACAAATTATTCTTATTATTTATTTAACATTTATAATTACCTTCAAATTTTTTGCTTCCAATCTATTTCGAACACATTTTATAATGTGGGGAACATCAGATAAAGCATAAATTTTTCGATTTTCATCTAAGGGATGTTGAATATAATTACGTGTATTGCCTAAAACGCCAGATACTCCCAATTCGGTCCACATTCGTTTATTTGTCATTGCCCCATCGCTCACTACAGCATGTATCTTTAATCCAGCTTGTTCTAAGAAGATCACAGTCTTCAAAACTAATTTTGAAAACTAATCTACGAGGTTTATCAATTTAGAAAATATACTGCAAGTGTAAGCCATCGATTGATCTAACCAAATTTGTTTCTCAATAACCGGCAGTTTCTTATTTGAAATAATTATCATTTTTGAAAATATCAATAAACGATCACCATCTTTATCAAGTTTATGGTATCCCCATGAATCTGGTAAATTATTAAAATTATGTTCAAATAATTCTTCAATTGATAAATTAACCGCGTTATTTTCTAGAACCGCTTCATTTTCTGCAACAACCATTTCGTTTACTTGCACTACAGTGAGATCACGATCAGGACAAATTGAACTTGATTGTTCATCAATAGCCTCGGACTTAATATTTTTGATTTTAATGAATGGTTTACGCACAAATGGTTGCTTTCTAGTTTGTACATTTTTGCTAAGATAAGCAGGACAGTTGGGAAAAATAGTAGGAATTGCAGTGTCAGATAAATGTGGGTTTTGCAATCGTACCTAAATAAATAATAAATTAAATTGATAATCGATAATAAAAAATAAATTGTTAACATTAGTATTGCCACCTAAAGAAAAAATATTATTAACTGGAAATGTCAATAGTTATTTTAAACACAGGAAGACTAACCTCGGTGGTAACTATAATAATAACCTCTATGTATAATAATGTCATCGATACTTACTTCTTCATCTGGAATGCCTGGAATATTATATCTTATAATTTTCGTTCGTATAATGCAATCTTCTGTAAAATGTCTTTCACAAACCCTATGACTCTCTTTCAACTCAAAATCTCGAGGAATGATTTTGTTCCATTGCCTACGTCTTTCAAGATCTCGTGGTGCAATGAACATAGAATAGGACTTAAATTTCTTCTTTTCGCTTTCATATCCACTTAAGCAATTAGGCACGACACATTTGAAACCCATTTTAAATCTAATTAAACAAAAAATACAAATTTATCGCAACTTTATATAAATCAGGTTAGAAAATACTTACAACACAAACAAACACTTTAAACTTAAAAACACTAACTTTTAACAAACCGGTAAAAAATTAAACTTTTAATAAGTGTATATTTTCTTCTTTCATATTATAATTCAATATTATTTTATTTTTTATCGGTATAAATAAACACGCATTTTGAATTTTAAAATTAATACGGCCTTGGTTGTTCAGAGCCACCTGGTGGTAACTTATTCGTTATTCGTTTAAGGAATCGAAAATTATAAGCTTTCAGGTATGAAGATGCGGGTCCTTAGCTTCTAAGTCCATGGTTTGAACTTAGCATTTTCCCCCACTACTTAGGTTAGATTAACTTAGATTTTGGTAAATAGAACGCAGCAAATATCTATTCCTAACGCTTGTGAGAGCGCGGCAATATTCAAAAATGAGGAAATTACATTTTCCTTACAAATATAAAGTTAATTCTGACTACAAAGTCAAACTAGGAAATTATATTGGGAATAATAAATGAAGATTTTGAAGTTAAAGATTATAAAGCAAATAATAACAATTATATTTCAATTTAGGCACAAGAAAGTGGAAATAATACAGAAAACTACCAATATGTAATATGTAGATTCAAACTCAAGACCTGTCACTACAACCTGCGGCATATAGGTTTTCTAGGTTTTCGGTTCAATTAAGCTCGTTGCAACATATAAATAGATACCAAGCTTTCCTAAATTAATGGGTTGGTGGCGAAATGTATGATTGTGTACTTATTAACTAAAACTAGAAATAATTTAAACAAAAGATAGCGAAGGTAATCGAATAGTGACAAAATTATAAATCCAATAGTTTTTCGCCGGTATGAGTTCGTAAATGTCTTCGCAAAGTTGCTTTTTCTGTACATTTATAATTGCAAACTATGCATACGAACGGTTTCTCTCCGGTATGAGTTCGTAAATGTTTTCGCAAATCATATTTTCGTTTACATTTATATTCGCAAACTGTGCACTTAAACCGTTTCTCGCCGATATGAGTTAGTAAATGTATTCGCAAATCACCTTTTCGTGTACATTTATAATCGCAAATTGAGCACTTCAACGATTTCTCGCCTTTATGAATTCGTAAATGTCTTCGCAGAGTTTCTTTCAGTGCACATTTATAGTCGCAAACTGCACACACAAACGGTTTCTCACCGGTATGAGTTGGTAAATGTCTTCGCAAAGTTTCATTTCGTGCACATTTATAATCGCAAACTGTACACTGGAAAGGTTTCTCGCCGGTATGAGTTCTTAAATGTATTCGCAAACTTAATTTACGTGCACATTTATAATTGCAAAATTTGCACTCAAACGGTTTCTCACCGGTATGAGTTCGTAAATGGCTTCGCAAATCAACTTTTCGTGTAAATTTATAATCGCAAACTGTGCACTCAAACGGTTTCTCGCCGGTATGAGTTCGTAAATGATCCTGCAAATGACTTTTTCTTGCAGATTTATAGACGCAAACTGTGCACGTATACGGTTTCTCACCGGTATGAGTTCGTAAATGATTTCGCAAATCACCTTTTACTGAACATTTAAAATTACAAATGTTGCACTCAAACACCTTACCGCCAGTATAAGACTTTGCTTGAACTCCATGTTGAAATTGGAATTGGCAATTTTCAAACAATTGGGACTCGCTCCCTGAAATCTCGTCTTTAATGTCAATGGAATGATGCAAGGATTCCAGTTCGATATCCACATCCTCCGGATCTTCAACTTTAATATGTTTGCTACCATATGCTACCTGGGAATTAGTTGAAGTAGTGGCTGGGTTGTCAATGGAACGATGGACGTCTTCCAGCTTGATATCCAAGTCGTAACTTGCTTCAATCATTTTCTAATCCTGAAATACAATTACCACATTGATATATAAACTGCAATTTTTCAAACCGACAGGCTATCTGCTTGTGTTATCGAGGTGTGCTTTTTCAGTTAAGCTAAACTGGCGACTAGGAACGAAAGGCGATGCGTTACAACTGGTTACAAACTTGACTCTGCATATGGTGACATCTGTGCAACGATAGCGGTAACAAAACTACACACAAAAATTTAAATAGGAGCCATAGCCTGGGAAAGTGTGACGTCAAAATGTGGCCGATCTAAAGGTTGGTTTATGCAAAACGTTGACGCACGCAACGCACGCACTGCACGCGTCCAAATAAAGTTGAAGCATAGAATTTCAGTAGGAGGGTTTATGGTGCACACGCCGCCAAAAATCAAGAGTGTATACTAACTGCATAAACGCTCCTACTGAAATTCTATGCTTCAACTTTATTTGGACGCGTGCGGTGCCTGCGTTGCGTGCGTCGACGTTTTGCATAAACCAACCTTAACAGCTGATGGGTGGAAACATTGCCGGATGCATGCGTTATTTTAAACTTTTTCGTGATTTTACAATGTTTTAATTTAAAATTATGCCTTTATTACATTTTTCTGCATAATTCTAGACGAGAAAGTGCAGTTTTTGAAGCTATATGGTAACTAAACGCAAACAAAGTGAGGTTATCACCATGTTTCCACCCATCAGCTGATTGATCGTGACAACACCACTTTCCTAGTCTATTGGACGGCATCTCCTCCATCTCCTGTATAAATTTTACGAGGACATAATAGCAGGAAAGAGGATCTGTCAGTGAATTTATATCACGAATTTCACTTTTTCCTATATACCATTGAAAAGATGACAATTTTTTAAGCATATTAAAAATAATTTTTCTTGGATTATCCATTAGTTTTCGAAAAAACGGCATTTAAAGATCGAAAATTTTACATATGAAATCCCATATAAAAATTAGTGGGAGGAGCCAAATTAATTTAACTTAATTCAGTCCATTTACTGTCGATCCGTGATTTGCTGTGGTTGCGCCAACCAAAACTGACCCTACGCTACTATTCGCTCCGGTCCCCTCCGCTCAAGGCCGTTTTGGCAGGTTTTAACTCATTAAAAACATCCCGGAACCCAATCCACCCTGACTGGGTAGTCCGCACTCATCGAGGTACAACACGCGTGTGTCAGTATCAGTATCATATTATCGCTTGCGGGGCATGTAGCGCCGTAGGCGCTCTAATCCCCTTCATCTGGTGTTTGATTTCCATGTCGTTGAATTTTGATTTAAAAATACTAGGCCGTCAGTTTCATGACTTTGTCCGTCGTGTACGTTTTTTAAAATTTCCCCCCCTGCTGGAACTAACAAGTGCAGGAGGAGTTGTTGATGGTTATGGTAAACAATTTTGTCGGTATTGATTTGATTTGGTTGGCTGGGTGCCTTGGTTTGGAGTTTGGAATGGTCCTAATCACCTGACTTGGTGTTGGAGGTGGCTGCTGTTGTTATGCTGGCCACTTTTTTGGTGATATTTTCTATCACTTTTACATCGATTTTTGCTTCAGATAAGACCACGATGATTGCGTTCATCAAGGAGCCAACAAGTGAAACGATGTCTACGTTTGTAGTATGAGGTGGGTCCCCATTGGTTCGCTTGGTCTGGTGAGCTGGGCGTGGCTTAGCAGTTTGGCTTTAATTTTGCTTCTCTGGGCGTGGTTTAACGGACAGGGGCTCGTTGTCGATGTTAGCCTGGAATTGCGGTTTGGTTGTGGTGCGAATAATTTCACTTACCCGGTCATTTTTCTGTCCCGAATTTTTGGCCTGCTTTGGCGGATTGAGAGCTGTTTTTGCGTTTTTGGTAAAGATCTTACATCCTCTGAAGCTGGCTGGGTGTTGTCCTCCGCAATTAACGCATTTTGCGGGGTCCTTTGGAGATTTTCCACATGATGCCGTGAAGTGGCTGCCGGCGCATTTTACGCACTTGGATTGGGCCCGGCAGTCTCGTTGGAGGTGTCCGAAGGCCTGGCATCTGTGACACTGACCAGCTTCAGATTTTCTAAATGGCGATTCGACTTGGATGGTGATGTTGAGTACAGATTCGGTTTGGAAGATTTTTCGTCCTAGCTCCGTTTTGTCTACCGTGACAAGGAAAAGGGGCTTTGGACGGCGATCATTTCCGTGCCTCAGTTGCTGGACCTTTTTTGCTGGTATTTGTTGCTGTTGGAGGTCCTCCAAGATGTTCTTTGGTTTGAAATTGCCAGGTAGTCCCCTGATGATATCCTTCAGGGGGGTGTTTCGCGGTGGAGTTGCTGGCTTTGTTGGCGGTTGTTCTTCTAAAATTTTTGTTAGTCGTCTTAGATCGTGGATAGTGGAGAGACAGATTTCGATTCCTTTAGGAACCGATCGAATGTTTACAAATTTGATCTTATTTGCAATGATGACTTTGTTTATCTCGACCAAGTTGCCCGTGTTGACTGTTAACGTGGGAATTGGCAGGTCTGCATCACCGCCCGCCGTTGACGACTCGTCTTCATTTCCACTCGGCTCACCTTCGATGTTAGCCACTTCCATTGGAGGGGTTTCATCTGGGGGAGGGCTGGCTTCCACTTAGACTGTCACCTCGATGGGGTACTGCTTTGGTGCTTTTTCCCGGAGGATGAAGAATTTCAGATCCACAACTTCGTCGGAGAGGGTGGCCACCCCCTGGATGAAATTGCCTGGCATTTCTGCTACTTCCTCTGGGGGCTCGTTAATTTTGTTACCTTCGTCGGCCCGGACCTTTGTTCATGGTTGCTCATCAGCCGATGAGGTGGGCGAGGAGGGAGTGAGGGCTTCACTGGGTTGACGGCTGCGCTTCTTTCCTTTATGAATGTCAGTAGAGATAAATTGAGAGTGCACATCACCCCCCACTCCAACTCCCCAAAGCCATACTCACTTTTCAAGGTCGAGTTCTTATTGGTTGAAAGCCACGCCCCCTTATTTTCAAGGTCGAGTTCTTATTGGTCTAAAGCCACACCCACTTCACAAGGTCGACCACCTAATTATCCTAAGCCACATCCACTTTTGAAGGTTAAGCATAAAATACACCGCTTCTACATGTGCACCCCGAGGAAATCCAAGGTCATCGAATGAGGTTATTACTGAAGGACAAATTCTAACTATTGGCTGATGACAGACTCAAGGTCTATTGCAAACATACTTTGTATTATTAAAGCTGTTAATTTATTGCATATAATTAGTTTAATGTAATTTTCATATAATTAGTCATTTAAATTTGAATTTATATGTATTACGATGTAGCATATAGATGGCGTTAATATTATTTTTGTAAGACGATATAGGTTGGTAGCAAATCGTCAGTTGTTTTTATATAGAAGTGTAATGTAACCTAAGTTAAAAACGTGTACAAATTTTTGTCACCAAATAAACGTGGTTTTGTGTTGAGTTTTGTTTTCATCGCTAAAGTTAATTAATCGCGCTAGATTGATTTATTCTCCAACAGGTTATGGGCCCAGTTTGGTAAACAGAACATAAAGGAACAGCATAAAATTCGTTTTGAAATGGCAGAAGGTAAATACACATCGGTGGTCAAGTTAAATAATGAGAATTATTCCATATGGAAATTTAAAAAGGAAATGATTCTTATAAAGGAAGGTTTATGGAATACAATAATAAATCCGGCTCCAACGGATGCGAATGCATTGGTAAATTGGAATAAAGAAAACGATATGGCAAGGGCTTCAATCGGATTGGCTATAGAAGATTCGCAATTACATCACATTAGGAAATGTAAAACTGCAAAAGAAGCGTGGGATACATTACAGAAGTACCACGAAAAGGATACATTTGCAAATTGAGTAAGTCTTATGGGAAAAATTTGTTCAATGAAGCTTGATGAAGGTGGAAATGTGGAGATGCACATAAATCGGATGGTAAGTTTGTTGCAAAAGTTAACCGATATGGGAACACTCAGGTTGATGAATGTTGTACATTGGTTTACGCAATGAGAATTATTACAAATCGGACAATTTAATGTTTTACTGTGCTGTGCTATCAGTGAACGAGAATGCTTTTGGGAATATTCAATTTTCTTTGAACTTTTAAATTCCGTAGATGAATTCTTATTTTCTAAATTTTCGAGTAAGTCAGCTTTATTTGTTAAAAATAGTTTCATATCGGCGAGAGTAGATAACTCATTTCTTTCTTTATTTTGTTCCCATTCTCGAGAAGTAACGGGATCCAATTTTGAAGAAATTAGATACACAATTAATAGATCCCACAAACTTTCGTTTGAGGTTAACGAAGTGATCGATTGAACATGTAATGTTACAGAATCGTTAATAGCTCTTATCTTCTCAGAAGATTCTTTACTAATCGGTGCTAAATTGAATAAAGATTTGAGGTGATTATAAAATAAAACGCGTTTTCTTTTGTATCTTGAACATAAAGATTCCCAAGCTGTTGAATAATTTTGACTGCAAAAATTGATGGAATTAACTACTTCTACGGCTTTACCACGTAGAGCACCGCGAAGATAATAAAATTTGTTTATATCGCTGACGGAATTGTTATTGTGAATAAGTGACGAAAATAAATCTCTAAACTCGAGCCATGAGTCAAATGACCCATCGAATTTAGGGATCGGAATTGCAGGTAACTTTACAGATTAATGATTATCACGTTGATTACTTCCCGAGGAAGTTACCGAACCATGGTTAAATTTATTAATAGTTCGGAATTAGAATGCACACTTCCGAATGAGAATCCAAAAAACTAGGTAGGCCCGCCATTGATTAGGATAAAATTGGTATTGAATAAAGATCTCGAAATTTTTGGAATCTACAACTCAGGCTCAAATGTCTCACTAATAAACTCAAGATTATTAAAACTAAATGATAAAAGAACAGCCGATTCCAGCAATACTAATTTAAAGACAATTTATGGCGTTAAAAAGGCAGCCGGTATAGTAACAATAGATGTAAAAATTTTCAATGTAGAGAAAAAAACTAAGGTTTTTATAATCGATAAAGAAAATTTTGATTCTGATTTTTTGATTGGGCTGGACTGTATCAAGGATTTCTACTTGGCTCAAGATGAAAACCTGAAAATTAGTCAGAGGGTGCCAACAGAAGAAAACATTATTTCTAAGGAAATAATAAATAAAAATTTAAAAAATCTTGAAAATAGATATTTAGTCAACTTCAACGAACACATTGAAGAAAAAAATTTTGAGATTTATATAAACCATTGAAACTACGATCAACAATCAAGAATAGATGAATTAATACAAGAAAACAGGTCTATTTTTGCCAGAGATAAATATGACATTGGCACAGTAACAGGTTACGAAGCACATTTTGATTATTTGAAGAAAAATACTGCAGTAAAAGACCATACCGATGTACAATTGCCGATAAAAAAGAAATCGAGAAGCAAATTGCAAAGTTACTGGACAAAAAGCTAATAGAGGAATCGTACAGCCCGTTCGCTGCTCCAGTGACTTTAGCATATAAAAGAGATGAAAATAAGAAATTCAGATTGTGCATAGATTTCCGCGATCTAAATAAGATCGTTGTGCCTCAATCGCAACCGTTTCCAATTATTGAGGACCTAGTGTTGAACACGAGAGATTGTAAATTTTTCTCAACATTGGATATAAACTCGGCGTTTTGGTCAATACCTCTACGTATTACTGATAGACACAAAACAGGATTTGTCACCCAAGAGGGACATTTTCAGTGGACTAGTTTACCATTTGGCCTAAAGACCTCGTCAGCGACATTCCAGAGAATAATGTGTAACATAATAAGAAAACACAAACTCGCAGAATTCACAGTATATATACATATATACTGATGCTACTTTGCTAGGAATAAGGGGTGTGTTGAAACAACCGCAGGAAAACACAGAAGAAAAACTCGTGGCATATTTCTCTAAAAAATTAAATGAAGTGCAAAAAAGAAAAAAGCTATCTATCTTGAATGTCTGGCAATCAAAGAATGCCTGAAATATTGGAAACATAAATTGCTGGGTAGAAAATTGACGGTCTTCTCGGACCACAAACCATTGGAGAAGATGAATATAAAATCAAGGACTGACGAAGAACTGGGAGATCTAACGTACTACTTATCCCAATATGACTTTGAAGTAAAATATTCTCCAGGTAAATACAACTTAGAAGCCGATCGTCTTAGCAGAAATCTAGTCTTAGAACCAAATGAGACTATGGATGAACAATTGAAAGTTGTAAACCTAATAAAATTTTATCAGAAGAGTTCAGCATAAAATTTTTGAAGAACGTACATGAGAGCCTATGTCATATAGGAATAAAACAAATGCAAATGAAGATTGGACCATTCTATAGTGCCAAGAATTTGACAAGAAATATTAAAAAAGTATGCAGAAGATGTACAGTATGTATTAGGAGCAAATCAAGAGGTCAAGAAAAATTTGGATTAATGTCACGTTTGGGCCCAGCCACAAAGCCTTTTGAGATTGTTTCTATAGATACAATCGGAAGTTTCGGGGGTTCTCGGTCTACAAAGAAATATCTGCATCTTCTGGTGGATCACTTTACAAGATATGCCTCTGTCCTAACATCAAAGACACAGAATTCAAATGATCTTGTTAAATTGGTGAATAGCATCGCTAATTCGGATGAAATGATTCTATGATTCTTTCGGATCAATATCCGGGAATTAATTCAAACGAATTCAAGTTTTTGAACGAGAAGGTTATACCTATAGTTTTTACTGCTGCGAATTCACCTTTCTCAAATGGATTAAATGAAAGATTAAATCAAACTCTAGTAAATAAAATCAGATGTAAAATTAATGAAAATAAAGGAATAACAGCTTGGATAACCATAGCACGGGAATGTGTGCGTAAATACAATGATACAGATCACACTGTTACGGGATTTGCACCATCATATTTGTTGTACGGTACGGATGTTACAATGTTGCCAAGTGAGCTCAAAGAGGAAAATTTCAAGCAAAAATAGTTCCAAGACAAGAAAATACCTTTGGAAAATACGATAAAATCACATACTTATAACAAAAAAGTTTACGACAGGAATCGTAAACACTTCGAGTTTGACGTGGGTGATATATGGTGTTTGTGGAAAACGGAAACAAATTGAATAGAAAGAAGCTTGACGAACTGAAGATTGGGCCATACGAAATCGTAGAAAAACTATCAACCTCAATTTACAGGATAAACACGGGTCACAGAAAATCGGAGTCAAACCTTTTTCATATCTCTAAGCTGACTTCTGCCCCGTCACTTAAAGAGAAGGAACAAGAAGATAAAGAAAAGGACGAATATTAGTTGTTTGTAAGAATGTTCTGTAAATATTTTCTTCCCCAGAAGGGGTGATGTAAGGAAAATGTAATTTCCTCATTTTTGAATGTTGCCGCGCTCCCACGAGCGTTGGAATACATAGTATCATTATCGACCTAACCTTTTATCACAAGTTTTGTAAAATAATAGTTTGTTCAATTTTTAAATTGTTTGTAATTTGGTGGCATCGCGTTAATGACATTAAATGTCGTTTCTTGTATTGCAGGTAGGATTTGTGTTAATGTAGTTGATTATTAATAATAAAACTTGTATTGCAGAGAAACTCAATTGTGTCTTAATGTATGGTGTCACCTTGTCGATCGAAAGAAATAATATTATATATATAATACCTTAGACTTGTAGGATGTGCTGAGGAAGACGTTAGTCGAAACCGGTTCACATTAAAATATATATTAATCTCGAGGAAAGTGTATTTTATTCCATTTTTATAAATAACCTCGAGGGGCTCAATATAAAAAAAAATACGTATTATTTGTTTCAAATAAGTTATGCAAAAAGCAAAATAAGAACATCATTCGTTTGCCGAACCGAAATCAAAGACGACGATCACGCGTTAGCAGTTTTATGGGACCACTACATTGCACGTTCCACTAATTCCACTAATTTCTTACTAATTCCTAAAGAATGTAAACCAAAATTCCCCAACTAAACACCTCTCGATGGCGCCTATATTTTTAATTCAAATTTTTTAATTTCGGCGCCTATGTCCGGGGCCATATTGGCAATACCCTAGTTACGGCACTGGTACCGACATTCGCATAGTTCAACTTTCTTATTCCTTAGCGCTAATCCCTTATCTCAATGTATAAACCCACCATAATTTTCTTTTTACTACAGTAGAGCGTCATTAATCCGGACCGTCGATAATCCGGATTCAATTCCGGCGAAAACAAAAATTCATACATATATTATTTGTCAAACAATTGTCAAAAAAACTTACCACTACAAAAAAATGTATGTATATTCTTTCATTAAAATACATTAGATTCTAGAAGTAGACAGGGTCTGGTCACAATTAATCCGGATTATCGACGCTCTACTGTATTGCACTTTCCAACCAATAGTATCAGTCTATTAGTACCATTATGTAACGCGACCCTGTAAATTGGTGCCAACCAACCAGTGCCAACTCGAGTAAGCTCGTATTTAAATTTTTGTGTATAGGTTTGTTACCGCTATCGTTGCACAGATGTCACCATATGCCGCGCCAAATCAGCCATATCGCCATAGGGCACTTCCATCCCCCACTCCAACATGGCTGCCGAACAGCAGATTAGTGGTATGGTTGGTGGTATTCGCCAAAAGATTTGTTAAGGATTCAAGTGTTTTCGTTATAAAAATGTATGTTTTATAGAATTCTAACCAGTTCTTTTAGCATTTTTAGCTTTTATGGCACGGTGCTGATGGTTTTATATTAACCTCTTAGCTTTGTTCGTGCTAGTTACACTTTTTATATCATCTATGTTCTTAGTCGCCATTTTAGCTTAACTGAAGAACTACACATCATTAACACAAGCAGGTAGCCTGACTGTTTGACAAAATTGCAGTTTATATATCAATGTGGTAATTTTATTTTAGGATTAGAATATTTTTGCAAAATGATTGAACCAAATTACGACATGGATATTAAGCTGGAAGACGTCCATCGTTCCATTGACAACCCAGCGACTCCTTCAATTAATACAGAGGTGGAATATGGTAGCAAGCATATTAAAATTGAAGATCGGGATTATGTGGATATCGAACTGGAATCCTTGCATCATTCCATTGACATTAAAAACGAGATTTCTGAGAGCGACTCCCAATTGGTTGAAAATTGTCAATTCCAATTGCAACTTGGAGTTCAAACAAAATCTTATACTGGCGGTAAGGTGTTTGAGTGCAACATTTGTTATTTTAAATGTTCAGTGAAACGTTATTTGCGAAATCATTTACGAACTCATACTGGTGAGAAACCATTCGCGTGCACAGTTTGCGATTATAAATGTGCACAAAAATATCGTTTGCGAGATCATTTAAGAACTCATACCGGCGAGGAACCGTTTGTGTGTGCAGTTTGCGATTATAAATGTGCACTGAAAGACACTCTGCGAAGACATTTACGAACTCATAAAGGCGAGAAATCGTTGAAGTGCTCAATTTGCGATTATAAATGTACAATAAAAGGTGATTTGCGAATACATTTCCTAACTCATATGGGCGAGAAACGGTTTAAGTGCACAGTTTGCGGATATAAAAGTAGACGAAAAGGTGATTTGCGAAAACATTTACGAACACATACCGGCGAGAAACCGTTCATATGCATAGTTTGCGATTATAAATGTGCAGAAAAAGGAACTTTGCGAAGACATTTACGAACTCATACTGGCGAGAAACCGTTTGAGTGCACAGTTTGCGATTATAAATGTACACAAAAAGGTGATTTGCGAAACCATTTACGAACTCATACCGGCGAGAAACCGTTCGAGTGCACAGTTTGCGAATATAAAAGTAGACGAAAAGGTGATTTGCGAAAACATTTACGAACTCATACCGGCGAAAAACCGTTCGTATGCTTAGTTTGCGATTATAAATGTACAGGAAAAGGAACTTTGCGAAGACATTTACGAACTCATACCGGCGAAAAACTATTGGATTTATAATTTTGTCACTATTCGATTACCTTCGCTATCTTTTGTTTAAATTATTTCTAGTTTTAGTTAATAAGTACACAATCATACATTACGCCACCAAACCATTAGTTTAGGAAAGCTTTGTATCTATTTATATATTGCAACGAGCTTAATTGAACCGAAAACCTAGAAAACCTATATGCCGCAGGTTGTAGTGACAGGTCTTGAGTTTGAATCTACATATTACATATTGGTAGTTTTGTGTTTTATTTCCTCTTTCTTGTGCCTAAATTGAAATATAATTGTTATTATTTGCTTTATAATCTTTAACTTCAAAATCTTCATTTATTATTCCCAATATAATTTCCTAGTTTGACTTTGTAGTTTATTTTAAATTCATCGTTTAAACATCGAATTCAAACATATAGAATCTCCAGCCCACATAAAAGAATTAATTTAAAAGATTTTGTGCAAGACATACAAATTGATTTATTAAATGTAATAAAAAGTACATTGGAAAAATGTTGCTCGCTTAAAATCAATTTCCAATTATTTGGTCGATACATTCAACAAACTAAAAATATATCAGATATAAAAAGTTTTAACACTAGAAATTTTATAACTATACCACTGCATCTAATTTAGATGAAATGGTAGTATTACTTTCCGATATTTTAAGTTGTAAGATGAGTGAATTTCAAGAGCGAGATTCCGGGTGGAGTTTACAAGAAATTTTATATATCGAAGTAAATTTAAATAAATTTAACCCATTACATGGTGGAAATAGCACATTTTTAGAATTACCAAAATCAATGGGGGAGTTTCCGTAGAAATAATTTTTTGAAATAATATATAAACATGAAACTGTAATAAAAATGCCGCATGTTGATGTAATTGGTTGGTCTTAAAACTCAGCGTACAATTTAAAAAAAATTTTTGAATTTCAAAAAAATATTTAATCTGCCCGCCATAGCTAACCAATAAGATTTAAACATGGCCGTACGATGTTGTCAGTTCTTAATTGGGTTATTATTGACAGCTATCATATGTTAATTAAAATTCTTTATTTTCTCATTTAATGCTATTGATTATTTCGTCACATCAATGCTGATCAATGTTTTAACTGACAAAATTGGTGCACTCTTTTTAAGAACTCTATAAGCTGGATGGTAGCTTCTGGCGAAAAGCCATATAAGTGTGGCATTTAAAATCTCTTAAACTGTGGATGCAAAGCTCTTGTAAAAGTATTATTGATGTTTTAAATGGTTCATATAATATCTTTATGTAAAATATACAAAGAATTATCTTGTTTGTAATTAAATAATGAAATATTGTCGACATGTGAATGTTACCGAAGCACAACCGATCAACAAATTATAACCCAACAGAATAACCAAATGTAACAAACTTCAAATATTACGTTAAGAATGAATGTTAAACCAATTCACTAACAAAATCTGTTGTATTTTTGAAAAACTCTACAAACGGGGTTGATTTGATGAATATCGCCAGAAGGCGAAAAGCCGTTTAAGTGTGGCATTTAAAATATCTTAAACTGTGGATGCAAAGCTCTTTTAAGTTGTCGAGATCTTTGTAAAACTAAAGTATTTGTTTTCATTAAATAAAAATTGTGAATCTAAGTAATCCATAATCACTCATATAAAATAAAAAAGTAACCACGAAATACACGGCGGCCATTACTTGTCATCAGGTAGGCATCTACATTTTAACATTTTAATAGAAGAAAGTACGGCAACATAGTACAGTTGTCTAAAATCCTATAGGTTTATCCATTCCCACCCAAACAAGGGTTATGACGTCATAACCCTAACAATTTCAAATTTCATTAATTTTTTTCTGATACTTAACGCACTCAAAAAAATCTGAAAAAAAAACTGATGGCTGCGTTTGATCTCTACTTTCAAATAAAAAAATAAAAAAAAGTAGGAAACTCCTCCATTGTGGTTTAATAATTCTTTTATACTTGGATGTGGCATTACCAATAATTTGATTAGTAGACGAATAATTTCTACGAAATAAATTGGTTATATTTCCAATATCAATGTAGTTATCTAGATCATTTGTTCTATACACCACCGGATTTTTTTTAAATAAGAGCTCATAAAGACCGGGGGTTCCCTTATATTTTAAAGATTTATTAGCATTCGGTATTTTAATGATAATGTCATCTGCATTAAAATCGAGTAATGAATCACCAATTGCAAATTTTGCAGTATCTAAGTCATGTTTAACCCCATAATTAAAATCAAAAACATCCTCCGTATCTCTTACCATGTCTTCTATGTATTGTCTTGGTAGTGGTGCAAAATTTTCTAAATATTCCTGAAATGCATTTGAATTTATCATATCATTAATTTCTCTAACTGTTTCATTATGAGCTCGACTATATTCTTCGTCGACAAACATAGGATGTAAAATTGTTCGATTTAAATCAACATCATCAGGTTCGTGTTGATAAACTGGATTTTTTAGGATTTCAAACTAGCAGTGCTACACTGTAAAAAATAGGGGTAATTTTACAAGGTAAATATGTAAAGTTACGCTTACTACAACGGTACCAAGCAATGGCGTTAAACTTAATTCTGTTTTAAATGAATGCTCATATTTTCATGTATGCAACCCTGGTTTGCCACCTTGTTTGGCACACGATTTGTTGGAAGGAGTTCTTCAGTACGATTTGATGATGTGTCTTAATCAGTTAGTTTCTTTAAAATGTTTTACATACGATTTTATGAATGAAAGATTGCAAAATTTAAGATTTAAATATGAAGCAAATTACGATAAGGTGCCAATGATTAAAAAAAGTGATAAACTTGTAGGTAGTGCAAGCGAGAACTTGAGATTGATTCTGATTTTTCCGTTTGCTTTATACGACATAATAACTGAATCGCAGATTCATACAAAATATTGGGACCTTATCATAATTTTACGTCAGATATGTTGTACATTAATGGCCGCCAATATAATATTGGTCAAGTAGCAGTTCTAAAAAGTTTAGTAAAGGAATATATATTTTAATGTGAACCGGTTTCGACTAACGTCTTCCTCAGCACATCCTACAAGTTTAAGGTATTATATATATAATATTATTCCTTTCGATCGACAAGGTGACACCATAAATTAAGACACAATTGAGTTTCTCTGCAATACAAGTTTTATTATTAATAATCAACTACATTAACACAAATCCTACCTGCAATACAAGAAACGACATTTAATGTCATTAACTCGATGCCACCAAATTACAAACAATTTAAAAATTAAACAAACTATTATTTTACAAAACTTGTGATAAAAGGTTAAGTCGATAATGATACTATCTATTCCAACGCTCGTGGGAACGCGGCAACATGCAAAAATGAGGAAATTACATTTTCCTTACAAATATAAAGTTAATTCTGACTATTATATTGGGAATAATAAATGAAGATTTTGAAGTTAAAGATTATAAAGCAAATAATAACAATTATATTTCAATTTAGGCACAAGAAAGTGGAAATAATACAGAAAACTACCAATATGTAATATGTAGATTCAAATTCAAGACCTGTCATTATAACCTGCGGCATATAGGTTTTCGGTTCAATTAAGCTCGTTGCAATATATAAATAGATACCAAGCTTTCCTAAACTAATAAGTTGGTGGCGTAATGTATGATTGTGTATTTATTAACTAAAACTACAAATAATTTAAACAAAAGGTAGCAAAGGTAATCGAATAGTGACAAATTTATAAATCCAATAGTTTTTCGCCGGTATGAGTTCGTAAATGTCTTCGCAAAGTTCCTTTTTCTGTACATTTATAATCGCAAACTATGCATACGAACGGTTTCTCTCCGGTATGAGTTCGTAAATGTTTTCGCAAATCACCTTTTAGTTTACATTTATATTCGCAATCTGTGCACTTAAACGGTTTCTCGCCGATATGAATTAGTAAATGTATTCGCAAATCACCTTTTCGTGTACATTTATAATCGCAATATGAGCACTTCAACGATTTCTCGCCTTTATGAGTTTGTAAATGTCTTCGCAGAGTTTCTTTCAGTGCACATTTATAATCGCAAACTGCACACACTAACGGTTTCTCACCGGTATGAGTTCGTAAATGTCTTCGCAAAGTTCCTTTTTCTGTACATTTATAATCGCAAACTGTGCACTCAAACGGTTTCTCGCCGGTATGATTTTGTAAATGTTTTCGCAAATTTTCTTTACGTGCACATTTATAATCGCAAACTGAGCACTCGAACGGTTTGTCGCCTATATGATTTTGTAAATGTATTTGCAAACTTCTTTTACGTGCACATTTATAATCGCAAAATGTGCACTGGAACGGTTTCATGCCGGTATGAGTTCGTAAATGTATTTGCAAAGTAACGTTTCGTGTACATTTATAATGGCAAACTGTGCACTCAAACGGTTTCTCGCCGGTATGAGTTTGTAAATGTCTTCGCAAATCACCTTCTCGTTTACATTTATATTCGCAAACTGTGCACTTAAACGGTTTCTCGCCGATATGAGTTAGTAAATGTATTCGCAAATCAACTTTTCGTGTACATTTATAATCGCAAATTGAGCACTCCAACGATTTCTTGCCTTTATGAGTTCGTAAATGTCTTCGCAGAGTGTCTTTCAGTGCACATTTATAATCGCAAACTGCACACACAAACGGTTTCTCACCGGTATGAGTTCGTAAATGTCTGTACAAATAACGTTTTACTGAACATTTAAAATTACAAATGTTGCACTCAAACACCTTACCGCCAGTATAAGATTTTGCTTGCACTCCAAGTTGCAATTGGAATTCGCAATTTTCAACCAATTGGGAGTCGCTCCCAGAAATCTCGTTTTTAATGTCAATGGAATGATGCAAGGATTCCAGTTCGATATCCACATAATCCCGATCTTCAATTTTAATATGCTTGCTACCATATTCCACCTCTGTATTAATTGAAGGAGTCGCTGGGTTGTCAATGGAACGATGGACGTCTTCCAGCTTAATATCCATGTCGTAAATTGGTTCAATCATTTTGCAAAAAATTTCTAATTCTAAAATATAATTACCAAATTGATATATTAACTGCAATTTTATCAAACCGTTAGGCTACTTGCTTGTGTTATTGAAGCGTGGTTCTTCAGTTAAGCTAAAATGTGGACTCGGAATAAATGGCGATGAACATCTGCATATGCATATAGTGACATCTGTGCAACGAAAGCGGTAACAAACCTATACACAAAAATTTAAATAGGAATGCCATAGCATTCCATAGGGGTGGCATCACCTGTATAAAATTTGTTGAGTACGTCACCTGGTTATTGCACGGAAAAGTATAAGACTCCCGTTGTCAAAACGGTCCGATAGATGGCTGTAAACGCAATTAGTGGCGGGCAGTTTAAAAATACTATTGGGAAAGGGAAATAATTTTAAAATGGAGGAGTTCTGTAAAGTGTGCCAGATTCGAAAATGCTCGGACTTTTTTAAGAAGCTTTTTTTAGAAAAATTTTATGCCAACATAATCTAATTTTAAATCTGAAGATGTTAAACATTACACGAAAGTAAAATAATTTCCTTTTTAAGAGAAAATTGAAATTAAAATAAGTTACCAGATATCCCTATACAAAATGTATGGTGGCAACCTGGAAAAGTTAAAATAATGTAAATATAACCTAACTTTAATTATGTTAATCCTATTTATCGTCCAGGATTATTTGATAATTATGTCTTTATTTACTATATAGGAGTTTATTTTAGTATTTTATCAACGATTTGAAACATTGATATTAAATATGACTATCTTAGAACCCAGAGATGTACCAACTCCACTCCGATAGTGAAAAAAGAACTTCTTGCTGAACAATTTATGGGGAGCAACGCCAAATGTAGAAACACAAGCAATGGGGTATGGTAAAAATAACGAATCCAAGGCCAGGCGAAAATATAGTAAAACTCTTCAAGATGGTTTCTGGATTGTAACTGCCGGTGTGATGGTGAATAAAAATTATCCATTTTTTGGAGCAAGCTTTGATGGAATAATAATGAAAGGTAATAAAATAGAACATATTATTGAAATTAAATGCCCCCAAGTGTTAGAACGATGTCCTAATATAACCAACTTTGATTCGTTTCTTAGCAAGAGTCAACGAAGTATTTTTTTTTTAGAAAAGAAAAATAATGAAATTTCTATCAAGAAGAACCATCCATACTGTTGTGTTCTGATAAAGAAATGAAAAGTGAGTTGCGTAATTTAGAAATAAAGAACTGACTTTGCAACCTGAGGAACAATAAAGGCAGGACTCTGTGTTCGTTTTTCAAAATTGTTTTTAATTAGTGTTAAGTTTGTTCGTTAGTTAAGTTGTATTGTTTAGTTTAAGTTTGTTGTTCCAGTAATTTAGTTCATTGTTGTTTAAATTTTAATGTTTGTATTTTAATTTTTGTTGGTTAGCGACTCACACCAATGCAGCTGAGCAGTACGCGAAAATCTTGATTTTATTTAAAAAAAAAGAAAAATATAAAAACCAAGGAAATAGAGAAAAATAAATAAAAAGAAGAACGGTCAGTCGTGATTAGTAATAGTAGAGTTAGAATTTGAGAGCCCGAGAGGCTAGTAATAGTAGAGTTAGAATTTGAGAGCCCGAGAGGCTAGTTGTATAGCAGTCGTAAATTGAGAGCCCGAGAGGCAAGTAGTGTAGCAGTCTGAATTTGAGAGCCAAGAGGCAAGTCGAGTGAAGAGTGATATTTGAGAGTCCAAGAGTTGGTGTGGAGGTGAAAATTAGCCGAGGAGTTTGTGGAAAGATATTAGAAGAAAGTGTCTAAGGAACCGTGCTGCTCAGCAAGATTTGTGTGAGTCCTGTTTTATTTTATATTGTTTCTTGTGACAGGTTGAACATAAATTGTTCTATCATTCGTCAGTTTTTTATTGTCTTCATGTAACCATTTTCGAGAACCAACGACCATTTATTAGAGAGTTGAGAGAGAGCACTACAATACTTATATCAAATAATTATGTCTTAATTATGTAAGTAATTCTTCTTCTGCAGTCAACCTTGATCTTCCCATAAGGAGATGAGGTGTATAAAGCTTGATATGTAATTCGTTAGCTAAATCGTGTATTAGAAATCCTCGATCGGCCATTACTGTATCATTTTCTTTTAAGAAAGTTTTCAAATCACAGTCTTCAAATAATTGTCGATCAGATATAGCACCCACGAATCCTTTACTTACATAAGTTATTGCTCCACTCGGGCAGATACCTATCAAAAACTTCACTGTGTTGGCATGTTTGTAATTCGAGAAGGTATTGCCTTGTTGTCTAAAATTTGAAGGCATTTCCATAATTATTTCGGTAGCATCTAATAATATCGTGATATTATTACCTTCAAAATTTTGAAACGATGGGGGCACTTTTTTTAAGTTTCGAGCACCTTGGAATACTTCAGTACGTATCCTGATCATTTGATAGTACATAAACTGAATCCACGTATAAACTATGGCTGATATAGTGAATTTACTTGCACCACAAAAATACGACAATTCGTCCAAAGTAAAACCTCGTCTCAATCGAATCAACGTCATGCACAGTCGATCTTTATTGGACCAATTTTGTTTTTTCTTTTTTAAGAAAAAAGGTTGATGTTGAATATTATAATCATCAGCAGTTCGTGCATATTTTAGAGAATCCATAACACTTTCATCTAAAAATGTATACAGGGATTCAAATTGCAATATTTTCAATCCGGTGAAGTAATTAAACCGGATTGAATTACTTTTTAAATTCTGATATGACAAAGTGTTTATACTTTCCTCAGTTTGAACTCCTGTATCGATGTAATTCTTATTTACAGCACTGTCGTCACGAACAACTTCAAAGTTTTCATTATTTAATTCTATAACGCTTGTATCAAAAGATTCTTCTTGTAAGACTTCAGTATCACTCTGGGAAGCTTCGAGTTTGGCAAATGGCAATGGATCTGAATCACTGGTACACTTTCCTGTAAAATGTTTATGACATATGTAAGTCCATCGACTAATATTCTCTATATTTAACTTATTATTACCACGTAGTCTCAACCATTTTTCACATTTCTTACGTTGTCTCTTGGCTTTTGGAAATGGGTGAAATGCAAGTCTTTTTTGGATATTCGAGTTGCTTTCACAATCTTTATAATAACATTGTTTACCCATTTTGATGATTTTAAACTACTATAATAACCTCTTATATATTAATTTGTTCTAAATAAACTCTTATATAGTAAATAAAGACATAATTATCAAATAATCCTGGATGATAAATAGGATTAACATAATTAAAGTTAGGTTATATTTACATTATTTTAACTTTTCCAGGTTGCCACCATACATTTTGTATAGGGATATCTGGTAACTTATTTTAATTTCGATTTTCTCTTAAAAAGGAAATTATTTTACTTTCGTGTAATGTTTAACATCTTCAGATTTAAAATTAGATTATGTTGGCATAAAACTTTTTTAAAAAAAGCTTCTCAAAAAAGTCCGAGCATTTTCGAAGTTGGCACACTTTACAGAACTCCCCCATATATATACAGGTATTAATTAGCAATTTAAATCAGTAAGTGATAATTTTCTAAAGCGGTCAGACGTACCTAACGAGCTACAGAAATTATACTTAAAATTTTGTGATAAGAATTGTTTATTATCATTTTGAACTCAGGGTTGCTCAAATTATATAAATAAAAACGTCCTTGGAGTCGTTCAAGGTTGTTTGAGTTAGCAATTTCAGTGTAGTATGTGGCATCTCCTTGAAGTGAACGGTCGTTTACGGTCATCTCTCTGAAGGTAGTGGATGCCCCGAAGATGATGTTGAAGTTTCAAGGACAAAATTCAAAGTTGGATAAAGAGTAGCAAAAGCAGATTGTGTTGGCGGTTGTTTCAAAGGACAAACTTTCAAGGTTGGTATAAAGGGGAGGGTGGTGGTGGTGGTGGGTGACCTTGGAAAGTGGGTGTATGTCTGTCCTTGAAAAAGTGTGCGGGGCAAAAAGTAGGCGCATGGGGTTATCTTTGCTGGCCTTGGCCTTGAATGAATGACTACAAGGTCGTTCATTTGGGGTCAAATGAGGTCAGCAAAGGTAACCCATTGCCTACTTCTCGAGTTTTCTGCATTTTTCTCGATTTCCTATTTATCAACATTTTTTACAGTTTCCTAAGATTTTCTTGAAATTTCTATGGATTTCTTGAAATTTTCTAAGAATCTGTTTCTTGAGATGACTTGGAATTTTTCAGAAATTCTTCAGTTTTCCATTCACTAGTACACACAATTTTTCCGGCAATTTCATTTTAGTTTTGTACTAACTAGAAAACCGAAGGGAAAATCGTGATATACAAAGGTGCAAAAAAATCCAAGTAAATTTTAGGGAAATTCAATGAAATCTTAGTTCCTAAATTTAGGAAATCTTTAGAATACCAAAGATTAATTCTTTTATTTCCTATTTTAATTTTCTGCGATTTCCTTATGGCTATTGGCTCTCTTAAAATTTTCTAGAATATTCTAAATTTCCCCTTTTCTAAGATTGCTTGGCAAAGGCAGGTACAATAGGATATCAATTTCCACCCATGAGCCTAAAAAAAACTACAAAATTTACTACGTTTTGTTTTGTTCAAATTTTAAAAATATTAAAATATTAAAATAAAATTTTCTTATTAAAATTCATAATATAATTATTCCCCCATCCATAAACTTTGTCTAGATCCGCCCTTGGTTTTAGATTTCAAGGCTGAGTATTAGACTACAATCACTTCATAATTTTGAGATTTTTGCACACAATTGTGTGATAAATTGTTATCCCTGGTGCGCATGAAGGGATTAACGAGATTATCATCCCAAAGAACTTTGGGGAGAAAAGTAAAATATCAAACAAATTAACATTTAAAATGGAAATATAAAATACAAAAATTATTTATCTTAAAAAGAGTTTTCGCTCTTTTTTTTATTAATTTAATTAATAATTAATTTTTTGACCTAAATTATAGTTTATTAAATAAATCAGGATTTAAAAATCTCTCAAGACTTTTAAGTATTTAAATAACAAATAATAATAATTGTATATTATTTAATATATTCATTAGTTACAGAAGGGGCTCGGACCTCCAACCCCCCCCCCCCGCAGGTAAATGGGCTACTGGTTATTCTCTATACAACAATTGCAGGGTTCCCACTTCTTTGGAAAATCGGGAAAAGTCATGAAAAATTTAAGATGTCACTAATTTTGTCAGGGAATTTTTCACTTTTATTGCCAAGTCCAAGAAATTAAATTTTCAGTCGAGGTAAAAAATTTAATTTAAAAGTTTTTTTTAATTTTAAAATAAATTTGTTTTTAAATTTTAATATTAAATTTATTTTATTTAAATATTAATTTTTTTAATTAAAATTTTTTAATTCCTTATAAAAAAGATCTAAGCCTGGGATCGAAAAGTAAAATAAAAAATTTGATTTTGAAAAAAAAAAATAAAAAACGGGGAGTTTTAACTTTAATTTATTTTTTCAACAAATATAATTACTGGTGTTCTGGAAGATATTCCATACCCCCCAGACCCCTCCGGTTTGAAAGCCCAATAGTGTGTGTATACGTTTTGTGATTTATTTTTGTAATAAAATTCTTTCACCGTCAGAACAAATACATTTATACGTCATTTGTATACCATTCATACCCCCAGTTTTATAAACAAAAAGTTTTAGTGCAAATTCACACATCATGTACCGCAAAAATTTGCACCGGGGGGTCTGGGGGGTGTGGAACACCCCTCAGAAGATAGTAATTGTAAGACCGGAAAATCCTTTCACTATAATTGCTAGTGCACTGGAGTGTATTTCGTACCCTCCAGACCCCCCGGTTTGAAAACCCAAAGGTGTGTGTGTACTTTGTATGATTTACCTCCATACGAAAACTTTTTATTCTCTTAGAACAAATACATCTACATATCGAAATTACGACCGAAAACCTAGCCCAAAAGACTTGTGAAATTAAGCGGTTAATTGCCAAAAGGAAATAACACTTTTGATTATTACAGAAAGGTAGTATGTATTGGTTGGAATCCGGGGAGGGTCTAAAACCCTAAAACATTTATATGACCTTCTCCATGCTTCAGAGGGCACGTAAAGCCGGCGATCTCCCTGGGTTGATGATTATCGACATCAACTATTAGAATCGGGGTTAGGGGCACTTCCCAATCCTGATTGAGCAACATTTGGGTTGCTCCAAATGAAACTTTTTTTTTTCTTTTTTCTCTATTAGAGAAAAAGACTGATTATCCTGCAGTGGAAAGTAGAAGCTTATGAGAGGGAAAGAGATAGAGGGGCGATGACAAATAATTTTGAATTGAATTTATTGAAAATATTTCTGTAAAACAAATAATATAATTATTGTAACAAATTGATGACCCACTTATTTTTATGGTAGAGGTCAATTTCGGACGTCAACATTTCGCAAGTCTTCTAAGAAACCAGCGCCGCCATTGGAGATATTTATAAATTCTACAACACTTTCCCATCGACACATCATCAAATTCAATTCTTCGTGGAAATTTAATATAGAAAGAGCTGACAGGTTAGTTCATTAATTCCATGTATTTGTATTCTTCTTATTAATATAATATTTATTGTGGTATTTGTAACCAGATGTTCAACCTAACCTCACAATTTATTCAACAAATTTATAAATTTCTGCTTTCAGTACGGACGGGAGACATTAATCGATTTGAAGAAAGGAGCAGTTGTTTTACAGCTTCTTGTAGTGGATACAATAAGGACAAAGTTACCTCAGATGAAAAGGAAAACCTGGATGTTAAATTAGAAGAACTGCATCCTTCGATTGATATTAAAGAAGATAATCCGATGTTAGAATAGCAACAGGATAGTAATAACGAGGTAAACTATAAATTGTATTTAGTGTGAAATGCTTCTACAAAAGAAGATCGAGAATATTATTTGTATAAATTCACTCCACGTAATGAGGATAAATGTCGGGTTGCAAATATAATTCTTGATGAAAAGGTAACTCTTTACTTATGCGAACTGTTTGAATGTTATGTATTCATGCGATTTTGAATGCGTAGTACAAATTTTTGTAGGAACGGTAAATCTATTTCTGACGATTTGTTTTTGTTTTTACTGGGTTTCTGCTCGAGTTATAATAATTTTATCATCCTACTTACTTGGTAGTGGTCTGGTTAGTGTGATAATCTGAATATATCCCAATTGTTTTTTTTTTTGATTGTGAATCTATTCTGATCCAGAAAGTAACGATAGTGTACCGCATAAGTAGCACCTTCAGCATCGAGTATATGTACATTCAGATGGTTTTGCTATCACATGGACTGCGCAGAGGTTCACTTAGGGTATTCACACTCCCTTGTACAGTGGCTTATTTAGAGGGGGGCAAAGGGGCATCTGCCCCCCCCCCCCAAGGATGACCCCTGATAAAAATAATGTTTACTACAAAGTATTAAAATTTAAATAACTTGAAATTATTTTTGTTTATTTATTTATTTACTAGCTGGAAAGCCCGTCCGCGGACGGGCAGCTAGACGGTGGATCTCTTTTTTAGCGGTATAATATTTATTAAATATTTAATTTGGTTTCCCGCTACTGGGCGATTCCTGGTTTTCTAAATTTCAAAGTAACGCAAAGAGTTGCTGCTGAACTTGATGTGCCGTGGGGCAAATAAAAAATTTTTTTATAGTATAAAAATAAATAAGTTTCTCAAATTCTAATTTCCTTCACTTTTGCTCAAAAGGCAAAAATGTACCAGCTTTTCCGATGAAATTTGTATAATTATTATTCTATCTTCTGTAGATATTCCAAAAAAGTAGGAATTTCATTATATGTGCTGGAGGGTGTTCCAGACCCCCCGGTTTACATTTTTGACTTTATATTTTTAGAAAATGAACCCAAAATAAAAATTTAAGTAAATTTGTGGTTTCTTCAAACTTCAAATTAAATTAAAAAACTAAAGTTAAGTTTAAGACATATTTTGATTTTTTGAATTTTTGATTTTCTATGTATTGTATTATTCTTGACTTTATTTATATTTTTATATTATTTTTATAATTAACTTTCAAAGTAACACAGAAAGTTGCTGCTAAACTCCGTGAGCAGTAAGGTAATTAAATAAATATGCTTTTTCTAGCCGAAGGTTAAACTTCCCTCATGAGGAACTGCAGTTTTGCTTAAAAATTCAAATTTCCCGGTTTGAATTAATATTGGACAAATATTTTTAACCGACGAAAACAAAAAAGCAGGAGGTTATCAATTCGACACGTATAAATATTTTTTTTTTTTTTTTTAATGGATGACCACGCATAACTTTTTCCAGAATAGTCCGATTTTGATGATTATTTTTTTATTAGATGAGGTATACCTCCAAGGTGGTCCCATTTAAATTTCAAAGAAAAATTCCAACCCCAAGGGTAGAAAAATTGGGGATGATTGAATATTATCCACTGAATTTTCACCTGTGAGCCGATTTTTTTTTTTGTAGAAATTTGGCATGTATGACAACTTTAGACTGCTCGACATGGTTATGACTGCCATTGAGCGTCTAAAGCCCGCGACTCACGTTCCAACGCTGCAGTAAGATTCTGCTGGATGTGACGACATCAAACAATTACAATTTGTGTATTTGTGTAATTATTAATGATGGATAATAATAATATTAAAAAAAAAATTTTTACAAAAAATAAAACCGACAAAAACAAAACTGAGAAACGCAAAAAAAACGCAAAAATAAAAAAATTATTTAAAACAAAAATTAATAAAAAGTTAAAAATTAATAAAAAAAAAAATTAAAAACACTGAAAAGCAAAAAAAAAAAAAAAATTTTTTACAAAAAATAAAACCGACAAAAACAAAAAGTTAAAAATTAATAAAAAAAACAATTAAAAACACTGAAAAGCAAAAAATAAAAAAAATGGCTTTCATAATTTTGAAGTCGGTGCCAAGTTGTATTTTTTTTTTTTATATATATTTTTGTACAACATGGCACCGACTTCAAAATTATGAAAGCCATTTTTTTTATAATTTGCTTTTCAGTGTTTTTAATTTTTTTTTTATTAATTTTTAACTTTTTGTTTTTGTCGGTTTTATTTTTTGTAAAAATTTTTTTTTTTTTAGTCCTAATCTTAAGGTCTGTTCGTTTGCTTGCATTAACTTGAACCGGGCAAGCAAAGAACCAATCAGCGAACGCTTTTATTTGCACTAACTTGGTCGGTTCAAGTTAATGCAAGCAAACGAACAGTTTAATATATTTTTCGGTTGGTAAAAAATCGACCAATCAGAGTGTTCCTTTCTTCACCAAAAAATGACACGCTGGAGCAGCAGAGTGCTGGGATTTTATGTATTAGGATTTTAAGAGCAAAAAATTTCAACAACCGATGGCCCTACTAGATTTTTTTTAAATATACATATTTTATTGTATTTCCAATTATTTTCCAATTTCCAGTTTTGTAATTTAATAAAACATCAACAGATGGCGTTGCGTTACTTATTGTTTAAAAATCCACCAACAGATGTCGCTACTATATTGGAAATATTAGAAATGATTAGGGTTGTAAAAAAACATACAATAATTTAAAATTGGCTAAACTTGCATGTATTAATAGTATTTGTTTTATATTATTATAGTGTATAAAAATTAATTTTGCTTCTTTGTTAAAAATTATTTGAGATTGAGATTATTTGAGATTACATCATTATACTTCCACACCCCCCAGACCCCCCCGGTTTACAATTTTGACTTTATATTTTTATATTATTTTTATAATTAACTTTCAAAGTAAAACAGGAAGTTGCTGTTAAACTACGCGAACAGTAAGGTAATTAAAAAAATATGCTTCCCAAGTTTTAATTTTTTTTAGCCAAAGGTTAAACTTCCCTTAATTTTGCTTAAAAATTCAAATTTCCCGGTTTGGATTAATATTGGACAAATATTTTTAGTCCTAATCTTAGTTTAATACATTTTTTGGTTGGTAAAAAAAATGAACCAACCATAGGTTTTTTACCAAAACATTACACGTTGTAGCAGGACCAGCAGAAGTATGCTGGGATTTTATGTATTAGGATTCGTTACAAGTGACGCGCACGAAGGGATTAACGAGGTTCTAAATTATCTTGATCCCCGGACCCCATGTCACATTTTTGTCACAAATCTGAAAATCTCTACCCCCTAACGTGTTTTTTGTTTTTTTGTTTTTGTCTTACCACAATATACAAAAACCTTCTAATGAATCACTGGGTTTTTAAAAATTAATTTTGTGCTTGATATTAATAGCACAAAAAAATTAAAAAATCAATCTCATTCTTTTAACACAAAATTTCAGAAAAAAGTTTAAAAAAATGCTTGAGAATTCCTCGTTGATTTCCTTGACTGTTGATCTTACGACAAATACCTCACTGCTGAGGTCTCTGAAGGCAAGTTTTAGTGAATATATTTTTGGAATGCTTCCTGCCCTTGATGCAATGTTTAATTCTATATTTTTACATTTTGCCTAGTCAATGCCCAGATTTGTTGGGCATTAACGTCATTGACCGGCCAATGACGTCAATGACCATACATTTTGGGCAATGTTGACATTTAAAATTGTATATGTGGGTTTTATATCATTGACCGGGCAATGACGTTAATGTCCAATACAAAGTGGACCATGATGAAATTACCATTCTACAGATTCTATATTCTATCATTCTTTCAGTTTTGGCTGGCGCAACTACAGCAAATCACGGATCCACCGTAAAGTGAATTAATTAAATTTAATTAATTTTCCTCCGGGCCGCTTTGGCTGACGCAAATACGACAAATCATAGATCCACCCTAAAATGATCGTTTGTTTAAAAAAATCTCCGTACACTTATGAGGTCTTGAAAAGGGCCTAGTTGCTGTCATTTACACGGAAAAATGCGTGCACGACAAATAATTGTCTCTAGTTGAAGCGAATCGCCATTTTGCTGTTCCTTACAGCAATTATTCTATAATATCATCATTGTCCAATCCAATTTGGCCATTAACGTCATTGACCGGCCAAAGACGTAATTATTACAATCATATGAAAATTTTTACATCATTGCCCATCGTTAATGACGGTCAATGACGTTAATGGCCAGCGTAAATAGACATTGACGTCATCTGTTTTCACCCATTCTATTAACGTGCTCAAACCATACCAGCTGTCTTCGTTTAATTTTCTCTACAATATTCGATCTTACCTCCATGATTCTTCGGATTTCGTCATTTCTCACTTTGTCGAGCCGTGATTTGCCAGCGCTTCTACGCCAGAAGTCCATTTCCATTGCTCCCAGCTTCTTTTTATTTTTACGCGAATATCCCACACTTCCGCTCCATATGTGACTGTATTTCAATTATTGCATCATAAATTTTTTTCTTGGTACTCTTTCTTATATTACTATCCCATAATACGCTGTTCGATATATACGCTTGCGATATTTCCTCCACTATTTATTCTTTTCTCAACATCTTTATTGCTGCTACCTGTTTTATCAAATATAACTCGTCTTGGACGGATGAAAAGCCGCATACGTGACTCGCTGCAAAGTAATCTATTCCGGCTTCGTAAGCTATCGGAACTCGCTCGCGCTTGTTCTGATATTTTGCTTACTCTTCCAGAATGGATCACTTTCGCTAGCTCGTACGTAAATAGCTATTACAGCTTTCATGTATTCGCCATCTATATCCAAATCCTGTATATCTTCGGTTCCTATGCTCAGGTATTGTGATTTTTTCAGGCCGACTTTATTGTATTGCTCCTTCAGTTTTCGAACCATATAGCTGAGATCAATTTCTTCTTCGGCAATTACCACTTGATCGCCCGCAAAATAAAGAGTGAATAGCGTGTCGTCGTTTATTTGTATCCCCATACTCTTTGATGTAAATATATTTTAAATAGAGTTGGGGAGAGGCAGCAACCTTGTCTTAGGCCTTTGTTGATTTTAAAATTTTCTGATAGCATATTGTGGGCTTTTACTCGGGCCGTATTTTACGCATATAGATTTTTCGTAGCTAGTATTAGCGTTTCATTTATTTGTGATTGTCCCATTGCGGTCCGCATCTTGTTTATTGGTACGTTGTCGTACGCTTTCTCTAGACCTATGAATGCGATTATCTACTATTTTTTCTACGACCATTTTCAGCGTAAAGATATTATCGACCGTAGATCTCCCCTCTCTAAAGCCTGCTTGTTCTTCGAAATACCTCTATAATTTCCGGGGTCTTCTCTACTTCCTTTTTTAAAGGTTGATGTTATAATCGAAGTTCTCCATTGTTTTGGTGTGTTTTTCCCATTTATACAGCGTTCAAAAAGAACCACAATCACCAGGGGTGAACTTGGATTTACTGGCAGAGCTGTTCATGGTACAGAGGATATTTCTCTTGGTTTTTAGCATTAAACCCCCATTCCTTGACGGAAAATCCGTAAAAAGTGAAAAAAAGAATTAATCATAACAGCTAGGGCAAGGGCATTCCAATTTCGAAAACCAATTCACTAATACTTGCTTTCTGACACTTTCGTTGTGAGGTGAGTAATCGCAAAGATCAACTGTCCAATCAGCACGGAACTCATATACACATAGGTAGCCTGACGATTTGACAACTTTGCAATTTAAATGTGGTTATTTTTATTTTAGGGATTGAAAATTTTTGCAAAAAAATTGAACAAAATTAAGTCATGAACATCAACCTGGAAAATATCCATCATTCCATTGCCACTACAGCGACTCCTTCAATTAATGGTGAAGTAGAATATGGTAGCCAACATAATACAATTGAAGAACTGAAGGATGATGATATCGAATTGGAATCCTTGCATCATTCCATTGACATTAAAGACGAACCTTCAGAGATCCCCAATTCCCAATGTTCTGAAAAACAGTTCGAGTGTGCAGTTTGCGGTTACAAATGTTCACGTAAAGAAAGATTGCAAACACATATACGAAGTCATACCGGCGAGAAACCGTACGAGTGCAAAATTTGCCATCATAAATTTACACGAAATAGTTATTTAATCAAATCAAATCAAATAACATTTATTAATTAAGTACGAGGCACGAGGATACCTTACATTTCCCGAATTACATATGGTTATAGATAATAGGGCTGGGTAGCCCTCTCTTCTATATTTAAATTAGGTATGTGAAAATTTAGTGAAATAGAAATTGAGTAGAGTGCAGGATAAAAGTTTCAAAAACCTGCTTTGGTTGGCCAAATTAGAAAGTTGTCTCCAGTTAAATGTCGCGCGTAAGCGCGACTGCAAACCGTTCGCGAATTGGCAGAATCTCCCCGAAGAGATGCACTACCATATCGGTCGGAGCAATTGCTCCTGCTGCAACATTCAACCGGCCACCTACCTTCTAATTAGGCCAAGTAAATAAAAATAAAAGAAAAATTTATCACCGTAACACCTGCCTTACAACATTTGAAGAATGTTGTAATTTCAGTGTGACGCTGGCTTTAACCTTCATTAAACATAGGCGAGTTACAGAAAACTGCCGTAGTCGGTAAGTGAGTGACATTGTAAAAAGGGGGTGGAAAAGAACTTACGTTAAAAATGACAAAAACAAACAATACGTGGGGATTACAAACAAAGGAAAGAATAACATTACAATGGTAATACTAACAATTAATTTAAAATTTGTTTCATTGATCTCTTCACGGTTCCGAAAATCTCGTCGTCGTCGTTTGAAATCACTTCGGCTATAAGTGGATTCTGGTGAGTTGTCATTTGGTTGATGATCTTCCTGGTCTTCTCTTTGATGAACGTGTCGATGGTTTCGATTTCCAAGTCTGCGTGCATGAAATCGATGGTGGTATACCTGGGATACTGCCCGATGATCCTCAGGAATTTGTTTTGCATAGCTTGGACGGACTGCATCTTCGTCTTGCATGCGGTGGCCCAAATGGGGGCATTGTAGGTAAGTATCGACCTGGCACAAGCTTTGTACAAAGTGACTTTTTCTCTCTTCGGTGTTCTAGCATTTGGACCGATGAAGGGGTATAGTAATTGGATAACGAAGTTGCTTTTGTCCAATCGAGCCTGTATTTCTTGGCTGAATAGCAGCTTCGAGTCCAGTGTGGTGCCCAGGTATTTGACAGTGTTCTGCCACGGGATAGTGTCCTCGCCGACTTTTACTCCTGCGACGTCGGGAGGTTTACGTTTGAAGGTGAACCGAATTACTTCTGTCTTGGGTATATTGACTTTAAGTTTCCACGTCTTGAAAAATTCGAGAATTAATTTGACATGTTCTTCTAGGTACGTTACATATTTCCTGGTTGTCTTGGAATGGGCGAAAATGGCTGTGTCGTCTGCATAAACTCCGATACTGGTTTTGTGGTGTCGAGGAATATCGTTGATGAAGATGGAAAATAGGATCGGACCCAATAATGAGCCTTGCGGAACGCCGGCTGGAACGTTTACCATATCGGAGACGGCTTGGTTGACGATAACGAAGAATTGTCTATCCTCTAGATAGCTGACGATGATTTTGATTAAGTTGATAGGAGCTTTAACTAACTTGACTAACTTATAAATAAGTGCTTTGCGATTAACGACGTCGAAAGCTTTTTCCAAGTCCAATAACACCATGCCCGTGTCTTTATTTATGTGTCTTTTTTGCACGATCTTCTCCTTGATGCGCGCTACTTGATGCGTTGTGCAATGTCCAGCTCTGAAACCGAATTGTTCATCGATGATAATTCCGTGTTCGGTTAGATGATTCTTGAGCTCTTCCAGTATGATTTTCTCTAGAACTTTACTGAGAGTTGCGAGCAGACTAATGGGCCTGTAATTTGTGGCGACGTTTCTTGCCTTGTTGGGTTTTGGAAGCGCAATCACCTTGGCCAGTTTCCACTGGGTAGGGAAGTAGCAGTTCGAGAGGCATGCGCGAAATATGTAGTACAGGAGGCAAACTCCTTTCCTCGGAAGGTATTTTAGTTGTCTATTCGAGATGCCGTCCAGACCGGGAGCTTTTCTGTTTTTCAGCTTTCGAATGATTTTGGCAATTTTAGTAGGATTCGTCTCGAGGGGACTTTCGTCGAGCTTATCCAGATTCAGGTGTAGGTTCTCGTAGGTTGCGTTCACTTCGTCGTCCATGGGAGAGACTTCGTTGATAGTTTTATTGTGGGCATCCAGAAAAACATTTGCGAAAGCATCGGCCTTTTCTTTGTCGGTATATAAGTTGACATTGTTGCTGGTCTTGATTATCGGGATCTCGTCGTGTTTGTTCTTTAAACGTTTGTAGACCTGCCAAAGTGAGTTGTCCCGGAGCGTTAGACTTTCTGTCATCTTTCTCCAGTTTTCATTTCTTTCTTCTCGAAGCAGCTGCTGGATCTCTTCGGTGATGTGATTCTTGGCGATTCGGTGTGTTGGATCTCCCGTGCGGAGCCACTGCTTCGTTTCCCAGTTTCGAACAATTTTCAACCTTTTGATTTCGGGATCCACTTTGTAAGTTTCTTTCACTTTCTTCTTTGTGGTTGCATCTTTAAAAGCAGATTGCAATACCACGGTGAACTTTTTAATGGCTTCGTCGATATCTGCATTGGTGACGATGTTGGTGTCGATTGCTAATCGCTCGTTGCAGAGTTGCTTGTATGTTTGCCAGTTGGTCGTACGAATGTCTCTTTCATTCAAGTCGCAGTTGAGAAAGAGGGTCATCACCACCGGATAGTGATTTGAAGAGAGGTCTTCCAGGACCGTTGGTGTGGTGTGGCTCCCGACACCTTGGAGGAGGAAGATGTCGAGTGTGGATGGTTGATATCGAGGCCCTTGATGATAAGTGTGTTCGGGTGGGTATACTATGACGAAGTTCTTCTCTAATGATAAGTCTCGCAGGATATTGCCAGAACTATTGTTTGTACTGCAATTCCAAGACGAGTGTTTTGCATTGAAGTCTTCTCCAATTACGATGTTGGGATATTGTCTCAGGAACAGGTCGAGTTCTTCCGCTAGGTGTTCGTGTGCCTGAGGTGGATTGTAGGCTGCACCGATATAGAGTGGCGGGCTGGTCTTGATCTTGTATACGATGATCTCTAAATTTCGGGAAATTTCGGGTTTCGCTGGTTCGTGAGGAATGCCTTTTTTGATAACGATGGCAACACCTCCACCGTGTGCTATTCTGTCCGATCTGTAGACGTGAAACTTCTTGAGTTTAAATTTGAGATCTGGCTTTAGCCAGGTTTCACTGATAAGTGCGACGTCTATGTTGTTTGATAAAAGGAAGTCCTCCAGTTCTTCCTTTTTGTTGACCACACTGGTAGCGTTCCAGTTAGCAATTTTTATTTTGTCGATGGTTGACTTACCCATGAATTTTTCTAATGGCAGCAAAGGCCTCATTTGCCTCGTTGCAGGCCGACAACATATCCATTGCATTTGTCGCATTGGCTAATTGATGCTTTAGCTTCCTTAACATTTCGGTAAGCTTTTTGAAATCGAACATTTTGTTAATGTCGTCCATCTCTTTCATAAACTCTTCGAAAGCTGAGTTTGCGGCTGGTGTGTTTCTTGGTGTGTGATTTGGTGGCTGTTGTCGCCTGGGACCTGGTTTGGGCCAAGGGTGATTGGTTTGTTGTGTAGAAGGAGTCGTGCGTGGCGGTTCCACATGTAATTCCATTAGTGGTTTTCTGGGTAGTTCGGGGTACTCTCTGGGATCATGAGTGTATACCCTCCTTGTTGAGTTTTGTTGCCAATGCTTTCGGCTTTGTTGCACCTTCTTAGCGTTGGCTTTTTCTACTGCAACTGTGTATAATGGGCACTCAGTCGATGTGCCTCGGTGGTTGCCATCACAATTACCACACTTTGGTTCGTTTGCCTGTTCCGTACAGTTCCACGTATTGTGATTTTTGGTGCAGTGACCGCAGACTGCCTTCGCGTGGCAGTATCTGCTACCATGGCCAAATTCCAAGCAGTTTCCGCACTGCATGATATTCCTGGGAGCCCTGTATTTCTCCCAGTAGCAGGTGCTGTGTACTAGATGTCGAACTCCCCTTACATCTTGGAGAGTCGTACCATTTGCAAAAGATATTCTGTACTTTGGGTACAGAATTGGTGCGTTGTTTTTCGCCTTGTTGGCAAGCAGTCTACAAGCTTCCGGGTGTAGACCTTTGCTTTTTAGGTCCGCCAGGATCTCTTCGGGATCCAGCTCGTTGGTACCCTTTAGTACGAAAGAGGTGCCGAACGAATAGTATTCGATCTTTTTCGTATCGAAGTGTTGTATTATCCGGTTGTAGTCCTCCATCGACTCCACCATGACTTTGGTCTGGTTACCCAGATTTTTTAAAGAAAAATTATTGCTGTGTATGGTTTCTTTTATGTCGGTCACAGTGTCCATGTAATCTTTCGTTCCGATTAGTCCACGCTTCAAGATGATAGGCGTGGGCCTTATCTTTTTAGGTAGTGGTGCAGGTGATTCTTTATCGGTCGGCTTCACGACCTCCCTTTGAAAACATTCAAAGCGGTTTCTAATAGGCAGAATGAAATTCTCCGGTTTTCGAATCCTCCTGGTAGGAGAGCTGGTAACTTCCCTGTTCCTCTTGGAAGTCTGTGTTTGAAACGGTAAATCCGCGAAGTCCATTAACAGTCCTGCATCCTTCAAGGAGTGTTCGTATTCCACTGAGTTGGCCATCTCGGCGATGGTTTTGTTAAGTATTGAAGAAGATTTTCTAATATGACCACGAGGGCCTTTACTTAAATTCCTCTTTAAGTATGATCGTGCGTTCCCCTTAAAAAGGGGATTTTGTTTAGTTATTGCCGCAGGAGAAATCTCCAACGACGTATCTAAAAATAAACAAAGTTAATAAATTAGTAACAATTTACTTCCACGTTTATTTCTGAGGTTATGTCCTGGAGTTCGATTTGTGAGTTTGAGGTTAAGTACGTGTGGTTCGCTTGGTAGTCTAGACGTGGAATAGTTATTTACGAATACATTTACGAAGTCATACCGGTGAAAAACCGTACGAGTGTTCAGTTTGCGATTATAAATGTGCACAAAAAAGTGCTTTGCGAACGCATTTACGAACTCATACCGGCGAGAAACCGTATGAATGCACAGTTTGCGATTATAAAAGTGCAAATAAAGGAGGTTTGCAGAAACATTTGCAAACACATTTACAAATACGTTTACGAACTCAAACCGGCAAAAAAATATTTCAGTGTGAAGTTTGCAATTATAAGTTTTCACGTAAAGAAACATTAAAAACTGATTTACGAACCCATACCGGCGAAAAACCGTACGAGTGCTCAGTTTGCGATTATAAAAGTGCACAAAAAAGTGCTTTGCGAACGCATTTACGAACTCATACTGGCGAGAAACCGTATGAGTACTCAGTTTGCGATTTTAAAACTGCACAAAAAGGAGGTGTACAACAGCATTTGCAAACACATTTTCGAACTCATACCCGCAAGAAACTGTTTAAGTGTGAAGTGTGCAATTATAAATTTGCACGTAAAGAAACATTAAAAACTCATTTACGAACCCATACCGGCGAAAAACCGTACGAGTGCACAGTTTGCGATCATAAATGTGCACAAAAAAGTGCTTTGCGGACGCATTTACGAACTCATACCGGCGAGAAACCGTATGAATGCACATTTTGCGATTATAAAAGTGCAAATAACGGAGGTTTGAGAAAGCATTTAAAAACTCATACCGGCGAAAAACCGTACGAATGCGCAGTTTGCAAATATAAATGTTTAGAAAAAAGTGCATTGCGAATACATTTAAGAAATCATGTATCGGCTGGAAGATGGCCATTAGCTTAGTAGGTTAGCCGAACAACAGCTGACTTGAAGGTATTCTGTTCAAATCCGGGGAGAGTCTAAAACTTTCATATGACCGTCTCCGTGCTTCGGAGGGCACGACATGCTTGCGGTCTCCCTGAGTTGATGATTGCCGCCATCAACTATTATAAACAGGGTTGCAGGCATTCCTCAATCCGGATTAAGCAACTTTGCGGTCTAAATGCTTAAAACCTTTCTCTCAGAGAAAGAGGAGAAAAGGCTGAAGACAGAGAGACCGGCGGGAAACCGCGTGAACCCAAGTAGCACAAGGCCGTCAAACATGTACATATACTGTACTGATATTTTCATAACTGTACGGCATTGATTTGCCCCTTTAAGAAGCATAACTGTGACATGTTCATGTACAATATAAACAATTTTGAACTCAATCGTGTACTGAAATTGATGATTTAGGTATTCGTCTCGACTCCGGCTTCACTTTCGATAGTCATATATATAAAATATGCAATAGTGCTCTTCGCTCGTTGGGGTTTATTCGTCGACATAGTAGGTTGTTCTCGGCTAAAACAGTAAAATTGCTTTATGTCTCACTTGTTAGATCGCAACTTGTGATATGATGACAATCTTAGTCACTGCAAGACTAAATCGTTAGAACACAGAAAAGTGGTTGCAGATGTGTGTTTCGTTTACCGTTTATTGAACGGAATGATTAGCTGTGATGCCCTACGGAATCGAATAAAGTTCCGAGTTTCAAGCCACAATACTCGACTCCACGAGGTTTTCCATGTACACCATCGCAGGACGAACTATGGTCTAAACAGTCCATTAACGAGAATGTGCCGAAATGTTAACAAATTAAGCAAGTTCAATAGTTTTAACATATGAGATAGCTCCTATAGATTATTTAAGTACAATATTATGTGGAATATATGTGTCATTTGATTATTTGTAATATATTTTTATATTCCTTGTGTTTTTCAGGCTCTAGCGAGCAATATTATGTAAATTGGTTTAACCGTAAATTAAATTAAATTTCTCTCTTTAAGATTTGTTTTCAGTTGCGAGTTCTATTTATATTTTATTGTACGGCCCCACTTTGGGCGCCAAAATTGTCATGTATTTCTTCTCCACTCTTTACAGTTATTTTTTTACTTTCTTGATTTTTTTATCTAATTGTCCATTTTTTCCATGACGATATTATACTAACTTTGTCGAAGCTCTGCCCTTGAGATTTACTTATAGTTGTAGCGAATGCCAATATTATCGGAAATTATCGTCTATGTAGTACAAATGATAATCTGCTCGCAGATGTACCGCTAGTATCTAATTTGAACCGGAGGATAAATACAACATTGCCGACATGATGATGACAGCTGTTGAATGTTTATGTTACAATTTGTAGACGTGTACCATTACAGAGGCCATCCTTAATACCTAGATTACGAATTAGCATAACAACAGATCCTATTTCAAGTTGGGGGAGCAGACCACAGACCAAAAATAATTTTCAGGAGAATCTCGTTAATCCATCATTTAAATATTATTTTATTAGGCAGGGCTTCAGGGATACAATCCGAGTCAACCTTGGGGGGGGGGGGCAATTCAAACACGGCAAGATGTAGCTTATGAGCGACTTGTTGCTGGAAATCCTCCACCATTAAAACTAAAAAAATACAGAGATACGGAGATAAGAATCGCAACACTGGTGGACGATTTTGATAACCGCGATATCATCGATTTTTTACGTGGATTAGCGCATAATTTTGCTATGCGCGAATAATTTTTTTTAAATTAGTTTAAGGGGTAAAGCCGAAAGGGGTTTGCGCCGAATCGGGTCTGCGTCAAATAGTAATTGCACCGAACTGGACTTGCGCCGAACGGGTCTCGCGCCAAGTTATACTTGCGCCGAACTATACTTGCGCCGAACCGGTTTTGTGTCGAAACGGCTGCGCCGAATAGTACCCGACCCTGACCTGGTGTGCCCATGTCTTCAAGGACGCTCCACAATTTTTTCCAATCCACAGAATCAAAGGCCTTCCTATAGTCCACGAAGCACAGAACCATTGGGACGTAGAACTCGCGCGCCTTTTCGATGATTTGACGTATATTTAATATATGTTCTCTGGTTCCTCTCCCCGGCACAAATCCGGCTTGCTCTTCAGAAATTTGTGGCAAGAGAAAACTCTTCAGTCGTTCGTTGATTATGTGGAGCATTATCTTGCTTGCATGTGGGATTAAAGCAATTAACCTGTAGTTGTTACAGTCCGTTGGTGAGCCTTTCTTATGTAAAGGAATGAATGTCGATTTTCACCACTCCTCCGGCCATTTTCCGGTTTGCCATATGGTTTGACACAACAAGTGCATCACTGTCATCCCAGCTTCTCCCATCGCCTTAATGAGCTCTCCAGTAATTCCGTCTATTCCAACCGCTTTTCGGTTTTTTAGTTTCTTTATTGCTCTCTCGATCTCCGATCTTAGGATGTTTGGTTTTAAATGCTCATTTCTCTTTGGTGCGTCTGAATCTCTTTGCGGTGCGTCTCCAAATAGTCCGGCACAGTATTTTCTCCATTCTTCGACTATTTCTCTGATATTTGTGTATGTCTTGCCATTTTGATCTTTCATGATCTGTGTGCGTGGTTTAAAATCTCGTGACAGATATTTTACCTTCTTGTAGAGCTGGTGCTGATCCTGATCCTGTCGGTCCTCGTGTCGTTCTAGTTCTGCGCAAATATCCCTGATGTGTTTGTTTTTATCATTTCTACATGACCTCCTTATTTTTCGGTTTAAGTCTTTTAGTGTACGTGTCTTCTCTGATGATAGCGGTCTTGCGGTTTTTTGGTGTCTTCGTTCTTCCAATAATCGAATAGTCTCGTCTGACATCCAATGTTTCCTCTTAATGGAGATTTTGGGTGGGGATACCCCTTTGCAATCTTCACCATCCACTCTTTGATGTTCTTTCACATCTTCCCCGGATCTTCGCTCATCTCCGGTACCTCGGACTTTCCAAGCATTTCTTCAATGGTTTCTGTGTTCGGGACTTTTATTCTTTGGTTTGTATCGATTGGTTTTATATTGTGCAGTTTAAGCTTAAAACTGGCTTGTAGCATCCTGTGATCAGATCCACATTCCGCAGAACGTTTTGTTTTGGTGTTATATATGGAGGTTCTCCATCGCTTTCTAATTAGTACATAATCGATTTGGTTCTTAAATTCTCCATTAGGGGAAGTCCATGTATGAAGACGTCTAGGATGGTGCTTGAAATAGCTGTTCATAATAACAAGGTTGTTATCTAAACCGAATTGGATGAGTCTGTTTCCTCTTTCGTTTCGTGCACCTAAGCCGTACTTGCCTATCACGTTACGTAGATGGCCATCGTTGGTTGCACTTCCAATTCTCGCGTTGAAGTCGCCCATGAGGACCACAGGATACTTGTGTGGGATGCCCGCCATCGTAGTCTCCACTTCTGTGTATATTTTCGTCCGAGGCTGCTGTTGTTGGCATATATAATTGCAATATGTAGATTTTATTTGGTGAGGCATTTATTGTGATCATCATCAACCTTTCGCTAATGCATTTGTAGCTTTCCACATGTTTAGCAATTCGGTTACTCACCAGAAAGGCCACGCCGTTTCTACTATTCGTTCCACCAGAGATATAGGCAGTGTGATTCTGCGTTTTAAAATGACCCTGCTGCTTCCAATGTGTCTCGCTTATACCGCATATTTCGATTCCGGCCCGAACAAGCTCTCTCTCTCTACTAAGTGTAGCTTCCCAGCCTCCAGCAGCCCTCTCACATTCCATGTTGCCATTTTAAGTTGTTTTCTTAGTTTAATTTTTGATTCTCCAGTTGCCCATTTTGCATGTGCCGCCTGGTCAACCACATCCACATGCCCGGTCACCCACTTCACACCTATCGGCCCGGACCCAATTTTTCAAATCAATGCTTTTTAATGATAATGCGATTCGTTATATTTATTTCATTCGCCTGTATACGCACCTTTTACAATTATATTACAACACCTGAAGTTCTTTAACTTTCAATTGTTTACTTTAACCAATTATTTCTTTCAAGATTAATTTTGGATAAATTTAAATGTTAAGTTTCTTTGAATTTGTATTTTTGATTTTTAACATAATTCTTTTGATTAATAAATTTAACAACTGCCTTAGGCTCAATTTTTTTTTTTTAAGTTAAAGGTAAGAACTAAGTATCTTGTAAATTTCAAATTTTTGTCACTTGAACTTTCAAGCAAAGATTTTTTCAGAACTAGTTGACTGAAAATAGAATACTTAAAAAATTCGGTATTTTGATCCTACCTGCCTTGTTTATTTTTGAAACTTACTGTCTGATGTATAAGCATAATATGTTGAAACTTCCCACAGGTCCTACCTCGCTTATTCGGGTTAGTATTTGTGTAGATTCACTTTTTGATTCTTCAGCGCTTATTCCTTATTTCGTCGTATTCAAATTTCCCACTATAACAGTTATGTGTAGTGGTAACGAAAGTAACCAGAAATGACGTTTCAGATTGAGGTTATGCGCAGATTTCGTATTAATTTCTATAATTAATCGAATAAACGAATAAGTGGTGATCCCTTGCAATATTAAGACTAATAACTGAACATCAAAATAAGAATGGATAATTTTAACAGTGAAATCAAAACAGAATGCATGGATATTGAGATGGAAAACTTACAGCACTCCATTGATAACGAAGAGACATTTGATGTTAAATTGGAAAATGGTAGCAAGGAAATGAAAACTGAAGAGACGGCAGACGTGGATTTCCAGTTGGAAGACTTACATCATTCTATTGACATTAAAGAAGATTCCCCCGAAAACAAATTTCGACCCGATCAAGATTGCGGAAGACAAATAAACAAGCAATTTGGGAATCTGATATGTTGTAATGTAATATTTTCTAATAAATTGCAACTTCAACAACATACGAACATTCATTCCGGCAAGAAATTGTTCCAGTGCCAAGTTTGCAATTATAAATGTTCTAGGAATGAAAATCTGAAAATTCATTTTCGTACTCATACGGGAGAGAAACCGTATGAGTGTAACATTTGCGATTATAAATGTTCACAAAGAGGAAATTTGAAGGCCCATTTACTAACTCATAAGGGTGAGAAACCGTATGAATGTCATTTTTGCGATTACAAATGTTCTAACAAAGGAAATTTGAAAAATCATTTACGAACTCATACGGGTGAAAAACCGTATGAGTGTAATATTTGCGATCATAAATGTTCTCGTAAATTAGCTCTGAATAATCATTTACTAACTCATACCGGCGAGAAACCGTTTGAATGTTACATTTGCCAACACAAATGTTCTCTTAAGCAAACTTTGTCAAGACATTTACGAACGCACACTACCGAAAAATAGTTTTGGTCAATTTTTCAAGGTTAAACTTCAAAGATCATTTTGGTAGTCATATCGGTAGTTGACCACTACTACAGATATGATTTTTATTCCGCTCGTGCTTGATCTCGGAATATCGGCTTAGGTGTCTTATGTTTTATATTGCTATAAAATTTCTGTATTAATTAAATAATGAATTGTGTATGTTATTTGTTCAAATTGAAGTATATTATAATGTTAATTTGAATTTATGTTATAAAAGCCCCTGGTCGGGCGCCAATTGTAATGGCCAATTGTAATAATTACCGAATTAAAAACTTATTCATTATAACAAAATTGCACTGTTTATGTATGAATTTATTATAATAATTGGAATTTAACTTTTTAACCCTGAACCCATTAAGGACCAAGCGCTCAGGATGTTGGATATTTTTGATGAAATTTTCAGGAATGCCTTGTTTTAGCTAAAAAATTATAAATTCAAAAAAATATAAGAATAATACAATACGTAGAAAATCAAAATTCAAAAAATTTAAAAAAGAGACAATTAACACAGCAGGTTTGAATTATGAAATTATGAAATAATGAAAAATTCGTAATACGATTGTACCATATAACGTTATTTCATGGTTATTTCCATTCTTCAGGTGCACATAAAAATTTTTTTTGCAAAAAAAACACAATAAAATCACGTGATTTTTTATATTCCAGTGATTTCCAAATATATGGAATTTCAGCAATTTTCAAGACATTCCCAAAATTAGCAAGAAAATTCCAAACAATTATAATTGCAGTGATTTAAAAAAAAATTCAATTTAGGATCGTTGTCTAACTACCATTGCGCGCTTGAATAGATTAAAGAGATATATAAAAAAATCACTAAGTAACATTGTAATCAATGTTTCACTAAATTTCGAAGTAGAAAGTATTTGATAAAAATATCTCTGTAGTGCGACCGCACTTCAAATCAAATTCATTTATTCCTATTTTTCAAATTTGAAAATTTTTTACCAAAAAATAAAATAATATCACATTAAATCACAATCACCTCCGACAGAATTGCTCAGCGTGTCAGGACCTACCATCGTAAAGGTGTTTGCATAACTAAGGTTGTACATGTTAATTTTCTATGTTCGGCTAACTCATTCAGCATCTGGTACAGTGGCGGTGATATCAATAAACGAATGTAAGCAATGCTTAGTTGCCCGGGACCATATGGGGCCCGGAACCATAAAGGGTTGTAAATCCCAGAAAATAAATTTTTAAATAATATACGCAATTCAAAATTAACAGTAACGTATTAAGAAAACGCGTTTAGATGAGGCAGACCAGATATTTTTAGAATCTCGTTAATCCATTCATGCGCGGCAGTGGTAAACCGCCTGACAAGCTCCAGAAATCTCGATGAACCTTCACAAACGAAATCCGAAAACTAATAAAAGAAAATTTTTAAGTTATTTAAATTTTAAAACCTTGTGGTAAACATTAGTTTTATTAGGGAGGGCTTCAGGAACACAATCAGAGTCATCTTGGGGGGGGGGGAGGGGGGGGCAATTGCCCTTTGCCCTCCTCTGAATACGCCACTGAAAATTAATAAATTGTTTTTTAGGACCACTGGGCCATTGTACTACCTCCGATGCAGCTGTCTCGATCGAAATCGAAAAAAAGAGCCGCTGCATCGGAGGTAGTACAATGGGCCCCATTTAGTGGCCTAAGCGCGGGTAGGGAATCCTAACGATCTCTCCTTGCCCTCCTACCTTAAAACCCAGAAGAGTGCACTGGGGGGTATTCCATACCCTCCAGACCCCCCGGATTACAACAATTATTTTGTGACTTAAATAATATTATGATGTTTAGACTTTCACTACCTGATGTGCAAAAATAAAATTAATTTTAGACTTAGCAGCGATACCAGTTTTTTCTGATTTCAAAGCTCTAAACATATTATTTAAGCCGTTGGTTATAAACTGTAGGTTCTCTAAATTTAAATAAATAAATAACACTCTTCTACAGATAATTGTTATTAATTCAACCGACTATACGCTAGTTGGACAGCTATGGTGCCGCCACCTAGGCGGTGATTTTGTGCATAAATTAGGTGAGAATCTGGCCATAATTGACCAGAAGATGGCGCGGCGTACGCTTTTTTGGGATATTCAACTAGCGTATAGTTTCGTGCACTACTGTGCGCTTCTTCAGGGTCAGGTTTTGTCACTTAAAAATATAAAAAACACATAATATACACAACTCTTTACCTAATTAAGAACCAATCTCTTAATTAATTGTTCCAATTAACCTTTAGTAAATTTACAAAATTAAAGTCATAAAATTCAATATACGATTGCTATGTAAAATATCTTTTTGTTTGTGAACAAAAAAAAAAACAAACCTGACCCTGAGGAAGTGCACAGCAGTGCACGAAACTATAGTCGATTGAATTAATAAAAATTACCTGTAGAAGAGTGTTATTTCTTTATTTAAATATTATTTAAGTCACAAAACAATTGGCGTAATCAGGGGGGTCTGGGGGGAATAGCCCCCCTAGTGCACTCTTCTAGATTCTGGATTTTAAGTAAGAGGCCAGGGAGATATCTATACGCGCACTTAGGCCACTAAATCGAGCCCATTGCAGTGGCGTATTAAGAGGGGGAAAGCGGTAATTTCCCCCAAGGATAACTCGTATTGTATCCCCAAAGAGCTCCTTGATAAAGAGGTTTTAAAATTTTAATAACTTTTAATTATTTTTATTTATTTGTTTAATATTTATTTATTTATTTATTCATTCGGTTAACACTGACGCGCACGAATGGATTAACGAGATTCTGAAAAATATTTTGATCTGAAAAGTATTTTCTAAATACACAAAGAAAAAAAACAATCTCGCAATAATTTTGAAGTACATCAATTATACATTGTTATTATACAAATTATACATTACATCAATTATAGTAAATTTTATATCAAGTTTAGTAAAATTTACTTTAAATTTAGTAAAATTTACTTCAAAATTGGTGTTAGGCTGATTTGAACTTCAATTATATTAAAAATTACTTCAATTTTTTCTCTGTGTACGCCACTGGTGACGGTGATATCAATAACGAATGCTTAGGGGCCCGGGACCGTGAAGGGTAGTAAAATTAATACATTAAGGGGCCCGCTTTGTATATATTTGCTTACGGGCCCTGGCTACTCTTACACCGCCACTGACCCGGTATATATTGTATCTAATAACTAATAAATTAATAAATATTAATAATTAATATTAAATTAAAAAATAATAATTTATAACAAATGAATTTAGTTGTTATGGACTTATGGATACTTATGGATACACTGGATATATTTAGCTACATCTACAACACTTCATCAAATTCAATTCTTCGTGGTAATTCAATATAGAAAATGCTGACAGGTTAGTTTACCTTTATTAATTCCATGTATTTGTGTTCTTCTTATTAATATAATACGATTTGCGGAATTTGTAACCTGACGTTTAACCTAACCTCACAATTTATTTAACAAATTCATAAATTTCTTCTTCTAGTGCGGACGAGAGAGTTTAATCGATTTGAAGAACGTAACAGTCGTTTTTGAGCTTCCTGTAGTGGATACAATAACGACAAAGTTACCTCCGATGAAAAGGAAAACCGGGATGTTAAATTAGAAGAATTGCATCATTCTATTAATATTGAAGAAGATAATCCGATGTTAGAATATCAACAGGATAGCAGTAACGAGGTAAACTATAAATTGTATTTAATGCAAAATGTTCGTACAAAAGAAGATTGAGGATTATTATGTTTAAAAAGTCACATCACGTAATTCGGTTGAAATGTCGGGTTGTAAATATAATTCTTGACGAAAAGGTAACCAAGTGCTCATACTTCGACGAAATGTTTGCATGTTATGTATTCGTGTGATTTTAAATGCGTAGTAATCATGAAAGCTCAATTTTTTATGGTTCCTACAAATTTTTGTAGGATCGGTAAATCTATTTGTCACGATTTGTTTTTGATTTTGCTGGGTTTCTGCTCGGGCTATAATAATTTATCATCGTACTTACTTGGTAGTGGTCTGGTTAAAAACTTAAAATTTGATACGCAAGAGAAATCTCTGCTGAACCGCTACGTTTCGTTGATGAGCAAATAATTTAAAGAATAGTTTTACAAAATTTACTCGAGTGCCATTTGGACATGATTGGCAGTGGTTTAGAAGGAGAAGTAAAATCGAATATTAACAAGCGATGCAAATCCCATTAAATTTAATTCGGTTTTGCTTCAGTCCGATATTATTAAATGGCCCGTTTCTGCTAGAACGATCGACTACTGGTTAATTGCTTACTACAGATTTACAACTAATCTTAGGTGGTTCAAGTATGACTCGTCAACCCTGATACCCTTACCTTCCCGGGAAACTTTCTTGAACACGACTTCTAAAGCTGAGGTGAATAGTTTCGGAGATATTGTTTCTCCTTGTCGGACTCATCTCTTTATGGGGATTTTATTTGTTTTTGTCTCTTCTCGATCTCGTTGGAGTCAAATGCTTTATGGAAATCTATAAAAGCCAGGTGTATCGGGATATTATATTCGTTGCCTTTTTCTAAAAGTGATCTTATTGTTTGGATGTGCTTCGTAGTACTGAAACCCCTGCGAAAGCCCGTCTGTTCTACGGGTTGATAAAAATCAAATTTATTCGTTTAGGCGGTTTGTTAATATTTTTTGTAAGAATCTTATAAAGTCGTGACAGCAGACTAATTGGTCTGTAGTTTTCTATGTTTGTGTAATCTCCTTTTTTGAATATCAGTATGACTTCTGAGTTGCACCATTCTGTTGGAATTTTACCCTCTTGTAGGAATCTATTCAGCAGAATGATCATTGCTTCTTCTAAACTTGATCCTCCATTTTTCAACATTTTGTCGTAATTTGATCTTCTGCAGGGCATTTTCTAGTTTTCATTTGTTTTAAGGTTTCTTTTAATTCTTCTTGAATATTTCAGGCATTTCTTCTGACCCAACGTTTAAGATGGTACGTTTAGCCATTTATGTCGGGCAGGGTGAATAAGTCTAATAGAAGAAGTCTTCTATTATTTTGAGAATCTGATTTTTGTTTTTAATTTTTTTCATTTTTTAACTTGACTATTATTTATGTACTAGTAGGGCTATACCGCCTACGTGGTGATCTGTATCTCCGTTTCTCTGGAATAACACGTGGTCCGACTTTAATAGTGTACTTTTCTTTCCAGGGAGGCGCGTCTCGTAAAGCCCTACGATGTTCCATTTTATATGTTCTAGTTCTTCTCGAAGTCCTTCTAGATGTTCGTCTAACCCAGGGGTCGGCAACCCTTTGAGACGGAAGAGCCAAAAGTTACAATTTACAAAATTTCCCAGTTTTTACAGAGCCACTTACATTTTTATTTCAATATTATGGTATTTTATCTTGTTTTTATCATGTTTAAAGCCGCATCTTGACATCAAAAGAGAAAACAGTGTTCCCGACTGCGGGTCACCCTGTCGTGCTCCTGAGTTAGTTTTAAATTTATTTGTTTTTCCTTTTGTTATTACTATCTCTGCTGTAGTGTTTTCTAGCGTCATACGTATCGAGCTTATCAATTTTTTAAGAATTTTTTTTTTTTCCTTCAGTAGCTGATTTCTATTTACTCTATCGAATGGTTGTCTGAAGTCTGTAAAAAGCATTTCTAGATACATATCACATTCGTATGCTCTTTCTAGAATTTGTGTCACTGCATCGTCGATCTTCCGGGTCTAAAACCTTGCTGGTATATGCTGCAGACGTGAATGTATCAATTTTGACAGTATTTTATATGAAACATTTAGCAGGGATACGCCCCTGTAGTTTTTATATTCTGTTGTACTGCCTTTCTTACTTCCTTGTAAACCAAGGAAGTATTGTGATACCGATTTTTTTCGATTTCCAGATTTTGACGGAAATATCTGTTTTGACCTTCCCTGAATCCATTTTGACTATTTTCGTTGTGACGTCTGTACGTACGTACGTACGTACGTATGTACGGACGTCTGTATGTCGCATAACTCAAATACGGTAGGTCGTAGAAAGTTGAAATTTTGGATTTGAGACACTTATAGCATCTAGTTGTGCACCTCCCATTTTTGGTTGCGATTGTCCGTCCCAAAAGTTGTAATTAATGACGCGCATGAATAGATTAACGAGATTCCTGTCCAATTATTATAAAAATTACAAGGAAGTTATGTGGTGTCCACATCAGATTTTTGTGAATTGGTATCACATTTGCTATACTCCATTCTGCTGGCATTTCTTCCTTTCTCCACACATTCAGTATCAGCCCTTGTAACCTTTCATATAATATTTCGTCTCCCATCTTCATGAGTTCACTATCTATAATATCGGTTCCGGGCGTTTTGTTATTTTTCATCTTTTTTACCCTTTTCATAAATTCTTCATAGCTTGGTTCATCAACAAGCGAAGTAATGCTTCTATCTTCATCGTCTTTCCGTTCACTGTTATCCGATATGTTTATTGATGACTCATCGTTTAGTAGGTTTTGAAAATATTCCTTCCAAATATTTTTTAATTCTTCTTCATTGAGTTTTATGTTTCCCTTCTGCATCCTTCATTCCTCTTGGTTCTATTACGTTAGTTATGATTTCTTTCTATATCTTCAATTTCTCCATCAATGTTCTTCTTTTTCTTGATCTTACATATTTTTACCGTTTCCCTCCTCTTCTTGTATTGTTCTTCCTTCATCTTCTATTGTTTTAGTTCACATTCCAGGTGGCACCATTCCTTTGTCTTTTTTTTTGTCGTAATACTATTTCTGCAATCTTCTTTATACTTGCCTTTATGTGTATTCATTCTTCGTTAATCCTTTCATTCTTATCTTTTTGGCTGATTACCTCTCGTATAGCTTGTGCATATTGTTGTTGTTCATTGTCATTTTTCATCTTTTGCTTTTTCCCGTTTTTGCCTTGTTTCTTTTCCCCAGAATATAACAATGTCTTTTCCCTTTATTTCACCACTTTCTTTCCATCTCTCATTTTTTTAAATTTCTTTTATTCTCTTTTCTTTTATTGTCAAAATATGTATTTTTCCTGTATTTGTTTTCGTTTTCTCATTTTTCGTTGCCATAGCAAGGGTCGGCATTATATGGCAGTCCTGTTTAGTATTTATTAGTTTTTTGCAGGTTCTAATTTATTATCAGAGTTATCTTGGTGTTTTAGAGCTTCCTCGATCAATGTTCAGTTTAGTTTGGTATTGGTATCCCACTCTCACGCTGTTTCCCCTTTCAGTTTCTTTTTTAGTCTGTTCTCATAGGTAACAACCCCAAGCGGGAAGGCAAAATTATCGGAGTACAGCACGAGAAGGCTCTGGGACGCCGAAAAACTAGTTTTTTGCCAAAAAATTGATTCTTTTTCTGAAAATTTTTCCATTTTGTTATCTTTTATTCCACTTTTTCAGCCATTCGTACCTGTCATCCAGGCCGTTCTCGGAGTAGAATCTCGTTAATCCATTCATGCGTAACCAACCGAGTGCTGTACTCTTATTTTATTCCGTATCTGTAACTGTTTTACCTCCCTTCTTTTCCTGCCAGCTTTGAACTTGAGCCACAACTGCTTTTCTTTCTTTGTTCCTTCCTATTTCAAAAACTTGGTTTAGCTCAACATCCACATCCAGTTTATTTTTTAGGAAAATCTGTACTTTCTCTTTTAGGTTCATTTCGTTTTCTTGCCTTTTCTTGGTCTTCGACCGAATTTTCTAATGCATCACCTCTTTGAACAAGCTGTTGCCTCTCGCTTGCCCAGATTTCTTCCCTTCTCTTTGCATCTTCCTGCATTACTTCTAATTCTTGTTTCGTCTTCTTCATTTCGCTTCGGTTCTCTCTGAAACCTTCTCTCATCTCTCCGATTGCTTGGAGTATCTGTTCCATCGCAATGTTTTTCTCTCAACTTTCAAGAATTTGAGTTTGTTGACTCACTCTGCATAAAAATAGATTTTAAATAAAATACTAATAATTTATTAATTTAAGTGTGAGCTTTAATTTAATTAAATTGCAATTTATATACATCAATGTGGTTATATTATTTTAGGGATAGAAAATTTTTGCAACAAACTCGAACGACGTTGAGACATGGACATCAAGCAGGAAGACATCCATCTTTCAATTGCCACCACTGCGACTCCTTCAATTAATTTAAAAGTAGAATATGGTAAACACAATAAAATTGAAGAACTGAAGGATGTGGATGTCAAACTGGAATCCTTGCATCATTCCATCGACATTAAAGACGAGACTTCAGGGAGAAATTCCCAATTGGATCAAAATTCGGGTGGTAAGGCGTTTATGTGCAACATTTGCAATTTTAAATGTTCAGCAAAATATGATCTTCAAGGACATTTACGTACTCATACCGATCAGAAACAGTTTGAGTGCTCATTTTGCGATTTCAAAAATTCACGTAAAGCCGTGTTGCAAAGACATTTACGAACTCATACCGGCGAGAAACCGTTTGAGTGCACAGTTTGCGATTACAAAAGTTCTCGTAAAGAAACATTGCGAACACATTTACGTACTCATACCGGCGAAAAACCGTACGAGTGTTCAGTTTGCGATTATAAAAGTACACAAAAAGGTTCTTTGCAAATACATTTAGGAACTCATACCGGCTGGATATCGAATGAGTGCACAGTTTGCGATTATAAGTGTTCAAGTAAAGCTGCATTGCAAAGACATATACGAACTCATACCGGCGAGAAACCGTTTGAGTGCGCAGTTTGCGATTACAAAAGTTCACGTAAAGAAACATTGCGAATACATTTACGTACTCATACCGGCGAAAAACCGTACGAATGCTCAGTTTGCGATTATAAAAGTATACAAAAAGATTCTTTACGAATACATTTACAAACCCATATCGGTGGGAAATCATACGATTGCACAGAATGCGATTACAAATGTTTCCGTAAAGCAATATTGCAAAGACATTTGCGAACTCATACTGGCGAGAAGCCGTTTGAGTGCACAGTTTGCGATTACAAAAGTTCTCGTAAAGAAACTTTGCGAACACATTTACTTACTCATACCGGCGAAAAACCGTACGAATGCTCACTTTGCGATTTTAAAAGTACACATAAAGGTTCTTTGCGAATACATTTAGGAACTCATACCGGCTTGATATCGAATGAGTGCACGGTTTGCGATTATAAATGTTCAAGTAAAGCTATATTGCAAAGACATTTACGAACTCATACTGGCGAGAAACCGTTTGAGTGCACAGTTTGCGATTACAAAAGTTCTCGTAAAGAAACATTGCGAATACATTTACGTACTCATACCGGCGAAAAACCGTACGAATGTTCAGTTTGCGATTATAAAAGTACACAAAAAGATTCTTTACGATTACATTTACAAACTCATATCGGTGGGAAATCATACGATTGCACAGTTTGCGATTACAAATGTTCCCGTAAATCTGTATTGCAAAGACATTTGCGAACTCATACCGGCGAGAAACCGTTTGAGTGCACAGTTTGCCATTACAAATGTTCACGTAAAGAAACATTGCGAACACATTTACGTACTCATACCGGCGAGAAACCGTTTGAGTGTACAATTTGCGATTATAAAAGTACACTGAAAGGTCCTTTGCGTATACATTTACGAACTCATACCGGCTGGAAACCGTATGAGTGCACAGTTTGCGATTATAAATCTTCACTAAAAGCAAAGTTGCAAAGACATTTCCGTACTCACACCGGCGAATAACTAAGTGTTCGAATGTACAGTTTTTTATTTATAAATTTGTCAACATTGTATCACCTTTGTTCCATAATGTTGAGTTAAAGCATTTAAAGTTAAATCAATGTAATGAAGAACACAACAATGATAGACATGTTTCGACCTTATTTGGTCTCATCAGTATCATATAATTTTACCTTCTTGAAAATATTGATTTGGTTGTTTACCTTACATAGCATTTTAGTCGCGCAATGCTATATGTTGCTATCGACCCTCGTTGAATCGAGAAGTTATTAGTTTAAATTCTGTACTTTAAGTTAAAGTCTAAATTCTCTTCTTCAAGTAAATAACTTAAAGAATTGAAGTTATTAGTTTAAAGTACAGCAGAATCCGCTTAATGTGATCTCGGATAATGTTATCAGTCGGTTATTGTTTTTTGGAAACCGGCCACTTTTTCTTTCTTTTTTTTTTTCTATCTTGTTCTAATCCAAGTCTTGTAAAATTCGCCTTTTTCTAAATTTCGCCAATTGTTATTAGTTATCAGTTAATATTATTAAAATGACCTTGGCCCGAAGTGATCACATTAAGCGGATTCTACTGTACTTCTGATCTCCCTGGGTTGATGATTGCCGACATCGACTATTAAAAACGGGGTTAAAGGCCCTTCCCTATCAGGATTGAGCAACCTTTGGATCTAAATGCTGAAACTTTTCTCTCTTAGAGAAAGAGACTGATTGTCCTACAGTGGACAAAAGAGGCTTAAGAGAGAGATATACATATATTGAGAGACAATGATGAATTTTTAAATTTAGTGATTGTTGTAACACAATGTATTTAAAATATTTCTGTAAAACAAATAATAAAATGATTTTAACAAATTTTTGTCATATAGATACATAGTAGGTATATTTACGATCTAACAATATGATCAAAACATTTTACGAACGCTTTTGTTTTACAAAACTTAGGTTAGGACATCCTTCTGGTCCAAGCGACAAAAGTATACTGATTAGCTCCAGTCTAGTCTAGTCTAGTCTTGATCTTTATTGGATACCACGGCTTAGCCGTATACTCCGTGTCTAGTGAGTGAAGCTTGGAAGGCGTTTTTTTAAATGGGATCGTACCCATATGTGTCGGTTTACGACTTGCTACCGCATTGCCAGTGTATTTCGTGGGTCGCTGCGCTGTGACAATTATCCGAGCTCCGCTCGGGTATTTTTCACGGCGAGCGGTCTCTTAAACCACTAGGCGTCTGTGATTCCTTTTTGGGCATTCAGGATAGGAGCCTTGGCCCTACCGTGTACGCCGGACTTGGGAGTCACAGGATGCGGTGACCCAGCACGTCGCGTACTCGAATTAAATCGAAACGGCCGAGCTTGGGTTTTTACATAGAGGCAGGGGGGGGGGGGATGTAGGATGTGGATAGGTAAGGAAAGGGATGAAAAAATTTAAAAGAGGATCTTAGTAGAGCGTAGCAGTTCTACGCAGTCGGCAGTACGGCAGTTTTAGTAAAATTTCCGCAAGATTCCCAATGACCGGGATTGCGGTGGTGCGGTTGGTTTAAGAAAGGCGCGCATTATTTCGCTCAAACCCAAGTTTACACGAAAAAACTCCGAGGTCAGAAGGCCGCCGATCAGGCCTAACTCGCAAAAGCGGCGCAAACCGCATTTCCGATAAAATTTGCGAGTTTCACCAGAGACTTGTGCTGGTTGTGAGAAAGTGAGTACAGGTGATGGGGAACACCTGTACTCACTCACTTTTCGTGAGTAACCCCCTGTAAAAATAAAAAATTGTGGATTAGTGCAAACAAAGTTAAACTATTATAGGGGGACCCCCCCCCTCCTACACCACCCTGATCGCACTAAGGCAGTGTTTGACTTGGAGGGGGGGGGGGCTGCAGGATGGCCTTAGGTCTCTTATACCTCAGAAAGTCCTCGAGTCGGTAGTTACCGAGCTCGCGAACTAGCGGGTTTTCAGAGTGCCCAGAGACCTCGTAGAGTTTTTCCGCCGCGTTCCGGATGAACTCTTCGATGGATACTATGCCAGCATCCTCCTGCAGCCTTTCATTTTAGACGTACCATTGGCCCTTCATGGCTCGTCTCACTGCAATGTTTTGCACAGCCTGGATACTTTTAATATGGCTAGTAGCCGCAAAGCCCCAGACTGGCGAAGCGTATGTGAGCATTGGCCTGATCACGGTTTTCACCAGGAGCAGCCCGTTTTTAACGCTTAGTTTGGATTTACTGTTAAACAGGGGGCCCAACGCGGCCATGGCACCCCTTGCTTTAACAGTGATGTGCGAAATGTAGGGGCCCCACCTGAGTCCCTTATCCAGAGTGACTCCCAAATATTTGGAAGTGTCTTTCCAAGGTATCTCGGTGCCGACATTTTTAAATTTGTTTTTTTTTTAAAACGCAGCTCTCTTGAAGTAGGTAGCCGTACTCTTGGCCGGGTTTACCCCGATCCTCCAAGTGCGGCACCATACCTCACACCCATCGAGGGCCGCTTGTAGCCTAGCTACAATCATAGAACGTTTGCGCGAGCTCACGTAATACGCAGTGTCGTCTGCATATAACCCGAGCTGCGTTTCTGTACTTGGTTTAGAGGGCAGAAGTAAGATTTTCGGTACATCACTCGCGAAAAAGATGTACGGTATCGGAGCTAGGACTGACCCTTGCGGGACTCCTGCTCCGATAAGCTTCACCGATGAGTATTCACCCTCTAGTTTAACCCTAAATACACGTCCGGTTAGATAGGACGCTATCAGCCTCACAAGTGCTAAGTCGATGCCGCCTTTGATGAGTTTGAAGATCAAACCCTCATGCCAGACCTTGTCGAAGGCCTTGGCGACATCGAGGAACACGGCTCCCGTCGCACGGCTAAAGTTCCAATGCGACGTTATGTGTTCCACAAGTCTTATCACTTGTTGTGTCGTGGAGTGTCCTGGTCGGAAACCAAACTGTTCAGCCGGCAGTGATTGGTTTTCCGCCATTGAGCGTTGGAATCTGGACAAAATAACCCTTTCCAATAGTTTCCCCAGCGTTGGAAGCAGGCTGATAGGCCTGTACGAAATAGGGAGCCTCGGATTATGCCCAGTCTTTCGGATCATGATGACGTCGGCCATTTTCCAACGACATGGAAAATGCTCGAGGTGTAGCACTGCATTGAAGATGCTAGTGACTACCGTCAATGCCGCCCTGGGCAGTTCCGTGATTACCCTGTTCGTAATGCCATCTGGACCGGGTGCCTTACGTTTTTTCAATTTTTTGACATGAGCGACTACCTCCTGAAGGGTGGTGTCCTCAATATGCTCATCCTCTGGTTTTTGACCCCCCCCCCCTGATCCATTCCCCGACCTCCGCATCAACTCTAGCGGTGTGTTCGGGGATGGAGACCTCAATATTTGGCTGAAATTGGGCCTCCAAGCTATCAGCTAGGACTTCGGCTTTTTCAGCTGCGCTGAGTGCAATGCCGTTTTGTCCTGATAGGGGGGGGGGATTACGCTTCGTTTGTTGCGGAGTCTTTTGACTAGCCCCCATGCCGAAGGATCACCGAAGGTGAGTTTTTCGAGCATGTTGCTCCAGCTGTCATTTTTGACTTCCGTAACTGCGTCTTGTACCTGCTGTTTCAGAGTATTGTATCTTAAACGATGCGCACGACGCCTTGCCCGGTTTTTCTCACAGACCAATTCTCTGACTGCAGGTGGTAGACTGTCCCGCTGGTCGCGTAGTGGAACAGCTTTGGTCGCTTTTAGCAAGGAGCCTATGACCTTGTCCTCGAACAGCTGCACATAGCTGTCGATGTCCGCCCCCGTCTGAAGAACAGGGGGGTCCAAGGTTGCGCAGGAGGTGTTGCTTAAAGTCAGGCCAAACAATCTTAGTGTGATTTCTACCTTTGTTGGCTCCAAAATTGGTGCTCCTATTTATGGAAAATGGTTAAAATTGCAAAAATCCGCCTATCCATGGATTTGGCAAATTTTCAAACTGCTTCCACCTCGATGAAATTTTCAAGATACCCTTCTTCAAATATGTACAAAAATTCTGAGTTCCATATCTTTTACCGTTTTTTCAAAAATAATTATTTATTGATCAAAAATTTTTCTTAAATTTTCTTTTTTATGCCTCTTTTTGGTCTCGAAAATTCGGGCTTCTTATTCCCCTTTTTCTTACTATAGAAATCTTCAAAAATGCATTCCACCTTTTTGACACCTACCTACTTGTCGTTTCTTATATTTTTATATTTTTCATCTTAATTTTGCTTTTTAGGTGTTTTATGCAAATCATTGCTTCTCTTGGTGCTTCCAAGTATCTTTTACACCTATTTTCGGACCACCAAACGCTAACATTAACTCCAGGAAAATCACCTGTATCTTCGTTATACAATAAATCAACAAACAGATTACTACCTTCTATGAAATTACCACGACTAAAGTTTAATCGACACAAACATCTTATAATTACCTATTAACATTTTTCGATCGCAGATCATCGTTCAACTCAATTTGTCATTTTTACGTTAAAAAAGATTATATTTGTTGAAGAATTATGTATGGAATTTATCCAATGCACAAATTATACCATTCTACTAGATTGTAGGTTTGCATTTACCATCATAGTGGTTTATTTTGAATGAAATATGGAATCTTGATCTTACGATGCTTCACACGTAGCTAGCTTTTCATGTTTCTGTGAGTACGTTGTTTTAAATATGAGTGAATGCTTTTTTATGTTTTTTATTTATTTTGTGTATCCTATATTGTGTAAACTCCATTATCTTTCCCTTACTACATGACATAGTATAGTATTTATGTATATAGCAACGCAGATTAAATTGGCATCCGGTCAGTATTAATACAATTTGGAATCCTCTAATATACAGAGCGTATATAGAGTATTGTGGTAAACTGGACTTCGGGGTTGAAAAATAGGTCCTCACGGAGATGCTGAAAAATAGCTTTATCCTACCTTTCTTCCCTTTTCCACCTGGTTATCGTTGGTAATCGCTGCCACCAGGTCTAGTTTAAGATGGAAACGAGATAGACCAGCTCGTTTGAATTGGTAACGTGATCCTTTAAGAGGCGTAGGGGGCGAGATAAACAACACTTTTGCAACACCAAAATTAAACAATTTTAAGATTTCAAATTAAGTTTATTGAAAAAAAAGAATAAAAATTAAGACGATAATAAAATACAAAAAAAAAGTATTAAAGTAATAATTAATTTGTTTTATTTAAATTTAATTAAAAATAATGGTCACACAAAAGAACAAGAAATGTCAGTAGAACAAAATATAAATACAATTAAAACAATTAAAAGACTTACCAATTTCTTAGTAGTAATATAATTCGAGCTACGGCTTGGCTTGTAAAGTTTGGAATTTGCACTTTTAATTAATTAAAACTTAAATGATTTGAATTTAAAAAAAGGAAAGAAAGATTGCAAAAACAATAAAAAAAACTAAAATCAAAATTGACACTGACCGTGACTTGATCGCTTTGATCAAAAATTGGTGACTGAACTGTCTGCGGGCTTCCACTACTTTTATATCAAATTTTTATCTTTGTCTTTGATTTTCAGTAAAGTTCATTAAACCGAATTTTGATTTATTAGATCTGGTAGTAATTCAAAAAATATAAGAATAATACAATACGTAGAAAATCAAAATTCAAAAAATTTAAAAAGGAGACAATTAACACATAACAGGTCTGGATTAAGAAAATTTGAAAAAATGAAAATTTCGTAATACGAAGTACAATATAACGTTATTTCATGGTTATTGCCATTCTTCAGTTGCACGCAAAAATTTTCAAACTAAACAAAATTATCGACTAAATTTCGTATTACGAAATTTTCATTTTTTCAAATTTTCTTAATCCAGACCTGTTATGTGTTAATTGTCTCCTTTTTAAATTTTTTGAATTTTGATTTTCTACGTATTGTATTATTCTTATATTTTTTTGAATTTAACCATAAATACATACTAAAAACCACAAATTTACTTAAAATTTTTTATTTTGAGTTCTTTTTCTGGTAGTAATTACTAATTGAAAAATGATGTCGTCGTTGCTCGAATTATTTTAAGGGTTTTTAAGTGATACATTAAAATATTTACTTATTCTAATAAATTTGAGTTTCGAGAGACTTAATTACCAAGTTTTTCCACTTTAAAGTAATTAATATGGACATTCACACGTCCGATTTGTAGTCAAGTCTAGCCCTTTGGTAATTATGTGCTCTCTGAATGATAAACAACTTAAGAACCTTTTAGTTTTAAAATTGATTTAGATATTAATAAATTATTTTAATGGGTAGGTAATTTAAATTAAATATGACCAGATTGCAATGTTCGTATTTAATATTTTTATATAAATAAAAATTGAAAAATTGATTTACCGATTTGAATTTAATAAATCACTAATAATTGAAATAACGTATCTTATAAATTTGTTAAAATAAGAATATTGCAATTTGCCATAGGAAGATTGGCAAGGTCTTAAAACAAAAAGAAATCTAAATTTAATAAATTAAAAGTAAGGGGTGCAGGATGCTACAGTATACTATAGTATAAATAAAAGTATATAGGATACAAAGTATATATAGCAATAAATAAAGAATAATAATATTCTAAAAGTTAGTTTACACCAAATATATTTGGTGCAAAAGGTGCAAAAGGACCTATCTATAGTATACTATTGCGGCATTCCTCAGGGCTCTTTGCTTGGACCTATCGTCTTTCTTCTTTTCATCAACGACATTGCCAATCTGAACATCGAAGGGGAAATAACACTCTGTGCTGATGATACTAGCATAACATGGTCTATGCCAGATCCCGCATCCTTACAAAGCAAAACATCATCAGATCTCACATTAATCTTGTCTTGGTGTCACGCGTGACACCAATTGCGCGCAAATGGTCGTTGTTCTAACACAGATAAAACCAAGATCATCACATACAAAGGTAACCTCCTGTTTATTAACCTCGGATATGCTATTATTCAAGGTGATAATAGATAGATAACACCCAGTGGCGGTGATATCAATAAGCAAATGTAAGCAATGCTTAGGGGCCCGGGACGATAAAGGGTAGTAAATCCCAAAAAAAGAAATTTTTAAATAATATACGCAATTTAAAATTAATACATTGCTTTTTTAGGGGCCCGTTTTGTATATTTGCTTACGGGCCCTAGCTACACTTGCACCGCCACTAATAACACCCATATATGGTCTCATCATATTGATGCACTTGCTAACAAATTGTCCTCGGCATGCTTTGCTTTAAGATCAGTGGCTGATGTACTGGATGCATGCACTACTAGGAAGCATATCAGTTCTGTATATATATAGTTCTGAAAAGTGTTTAGTGCATTTTTTGGGTTTTCTAAAATATTGATATGGTTAATATCGAGTTACACTACCTAAACCACGTATCAATTGATTACTACTAAGAAGGTCTATTTTGCTCTCTTTGAATCACACTTGAGATACGCGTTACCATTTTGGGGATCCAGTAATTGCGAGAAATTTAGAAAGTTATATAAAAGACAGAAAGTAATTTTCCAAAGCTCAACTTAAAATAATAGAGCTAAGCCCCTTGGCGATGTCGGAGCGTTGGTGGTTCATGACTGCCTGCCGAAGGAAGACCGTCAGACCGGGTTTTCATTCCTCTCTGGCTTGAAACTGGAATTTCGGCTTGGATGCGGACGCATAAAGGCGTCATTACTTATGTTTTATATTGCTATAAATTTTCTGTATTAGTTAAGTGATGAATTCTGTATGTTATTTGTACAAATTGAAGTATATTGTACTATTCATTTGAATTTATTTTGTAAATGCCCCACGTTGGGCGCCAATTGTAATGTTAATGTAAATGTTTAATGAGAAATTCTCATGCATTTTTTAAAAAAAATTTCTGAAAGTTTGCGTTAAAACAATGAGTTGGTATTTTTAATTTTATTGTGCCATTAATAGTAAGCTCAAAATGAACTTTCAAAAATCCAGTGACGTCACAAGGAGTTTTTGCAAAACGTGGCAACCCTGTAAACAAAATTATACCGACGAGAGATTTTTTTCGGCTAGTTCGCCCTGTCCTCGCCCTCTAGTGGTGCACGAGGAGCGATCGTACCGAACCGAGCCGGCGAAACATATTAACCACTTGATTATTATATTTAAACATTAAAAGTGTCCATAATCAATCAAATAAAACTAAATTCTCGTCCGATGAATGGATATGAGAAGGGATATTGGGTATGAACGGACAGCAATAAAACACCAAAATTGTTATTTCGTCGACGTTTCGAAGAATATTATTTCTTCATCCTCAGGACTAAAAAGGAAAACAATTACAAACGGCTGGAGATTCTATACAACTTGATCTCAAAGGAGTGCCAATCTTATGGGCTTTAGGAAGACCGTAGGCTCTTGGTGTTTGGGAGTTGTATTTCGTGAGTGATTTCTTAACGTTTTCATCGATATAACCCTTATTATAGAGATCTTTCACTATTTTGTTGAATTTGCCTTGTATTGTTCGGATGGGATTTTTGTTAGCCTTTCTGTAAAAGTTAGTATCAGAAAACAATCCCAGCATCTTTTCTCTATATTCGGTTCTGTTCATAACAACAGTTATGTTGCCCTTATCAGCCCTAAGTACAAGAAGTTCAGGGTTCTCCTTCAAAAATTTTCTTGCAGTCGAAACTTGATTATTGATTGGATTAACAATGTTTTTCTTATTGATGAAATTATGCGTAATGTTAACTATTTCACTTTTAAGTTTATCCTTTTCTGTTTCTGATACGGTGGAGGTACCAATTATATTATCACACTCGGCCAAAACTGAGTATATGAGGAAATCACGTAACGTTGGTGTAATGGCAAATTGTCCCAAAGATACAGTTTTACAAACAATATCGGGTAGTTGGGTGTTCGTGAGATTCAAGACCCAATTCTCATCTCCTAGTACGATATTTTGTCTTTGATGCCGATACAGAGCATCAAACTTTTTACACATTTTACCCCGAAAGTCAATAAAAAGTTTTTGGTATTTCCATTTTTCCATTTCCACAAATCTATCGACGATCTCACCTGTAACCGTTAACTTTAGAAAATTGACATTCTTCTCAAGTTGTTGATTTAAGAACATTATACGTTTAAAAGTAATGTTAATGTGAATGTCCAATATGTTCTTCTTGAATCTTTTAATAAATTTGTCAGCTTGTTCAAGAATCTCCCTATCAGGTATTAATTGATGTGTTAAGCAATCAATCTTTCGTTTAATAAAGTTAGACTGCAAACCATTTGCACAACAAAGCAGTATAAAATAGCTTCTTGAGTTGCAAAACTTAATGCCATATACTCTGCTTCCGTAGTTGAAAGAGCCACTGTTGGTTGCTTTTTTGATGCCCAACTTATAGTACCTCCACTCATCAAAAAAATGTAACCAGCAGTAGATTTTCTGTCATCCACATCTGCCGCCCAATCAGAATCACAATAACCATGCAAATCACCAGCTCCTTTTTTAAACGTGAGTTTGAATTGTTTCGTTTTTTGGAGATATCTAAAAATTCTTTGACAGCAGCCCAATGCGCTTTTCCTGGATTATTACTGTACCTACTAACTTTTCCAACAGCATATGTAATATCTGGCCGTGTTCCTTGTGCCGCATAAATCAAGCTTCCGATGGCCTCTTGATAAGGAAAGTTAATAATTTCTTCGTCGGTCTTTGGCTGCATATCTGTTGTCAATACTTGATTTGCATCGAATGGTGTTGAGACATCTTTACATTCACTCATGTTGAATCTTTTTAAGATCTGATTGATGTATCTTTCTTGATCCAACGTTATAGTACCAATTTTTTTATCACGAACGATTTTTATTCCAAGGCAATAGTGTGCCTCGCCTAAGTCTTTCATATTAAATGATTTCACTTATTCTCTTTTTACTTCATTCTTCAATTCGTCATCTTGAGAAAAAATCAAAATATCGTCCACATGTATAGCCAAAATTAACATTTTGTTGGTTTTCTGCTTTATGTAAATACATGGATCAAATTTTGATTGTTCGAAATTTAATTGTTTAATGGTTTTGTCAAGTTCTTTGTACCAAATCCGACTTGCTTGTTTTAAACCATTAATCGATTTCTGCATTCTACAAGTTCTTTTATCCGGTAATTCCATATAGATTTCTTCATTTAATTTTGGATGCAAGAACGCAGTTACTACGTCCATTTGATCAATGTTCCAATCGTTTTTTACTGCTAGGGCTATCAATAAACGTATCGAACTGTGTCGTACGACAGGAGCATATGTTTCATCGTAATCAATACCTTCCTTTTGAGTGAATCCTTTAGCAACTAATCTTGCCTTGTATCGATCAATTGTTCCTTCGGCGGTAAGTTTAGTTTTAAACATCCATTTACTTTTGATAGCTTTTCGATCTTTCGGCACATCACACAGAATCCAAGTTTTGTTAATTTTGTGGGCTTCCATTTCTTCATTTATTGCTTTTCTCCACTTATCACTGTCTTCATTTTTAAGATCTCTTCAAGTGTTATTGGATCACTTAAAATTGATTGGTAAACCACAAATATGGCGAATACCACCAACCATACCACCAAGCTGCTGTTCAATATTTCAGGTTAATAATTTTGAAAAATTTAATAACACACAATTTATTCAATTATTTGCAAGAATAGTGGATTTAAGTAGCCCAATTTATTATAAAACAATCACCACCGTGTCATAAAAGCTAAAAATGCTAAAAGAACTGGTTAGAATTCTATAAAAAGTACATTTTTATAACGAAAACACTTGAATCCTTAACAAATTTTATGGCGAATACCACCAACCATACCACCAAGCTGCTGTTCGGCAGCCATGTTGGAGTGGGGGAATGTTCCAAGATTTCGATTGATTAGCTTTTATCGTTATACTGGGGAATTTTGTATTTATTGTCATATTTCTCAGTTAATGGCTATGTATTTTATTTTTACAATTGTTGAATTTTTAGAGAGATTTATTAATTTTATGTCTGTTACAATTTTATATTTACATTCATTTTTATTGACTTTGTTAAAAGTTGTGAACACTTGCCGGGTTTATATAGAGTTGTCTTTCCGAACAGAAAATTGCCGTATTTCATCTTGTTATGGAGGTATGATTACGTTTTTGCTGCTATATATTTTCCGACGTTTGTAATTGTTTCCCTTTTTAGTCCTCAGCATGAAGAAATAATATTCTTCGAAACGTCGACGAAATAACAATTTTGGTGTTTTATTGCTGTCCATTCATACCCAATATCCCTTCTCATATCCATTCATCGGACGAGAATTTAGTTTTATTTTCTGTAATTTGATACCACACACGATTTTCTAGGATTTTTTTTTAAATTTTTTCAGATAACGGCAAAAAAACGCATTTTGCACACTCCGATTTTTCTAGACTTTTAGTATGTCAATAAAATACAAATAAAGAAGTAAAACAAAAAATCCAACCCCGTCTTTGTGAGAATTACTTCCACATCAAAATCTTTATCTACCGTACCATAATGTCTCTGCAAAACTAGGAAGATTTTTTGTCCGTGTGAGTACGTAAGTAAATGTATTCGCAAATATAGTTTATGTGCACATTTATAATCGCAAACATTGCACTTGCTACCGTTTTTCGCCGGAATGGGTTCGCAAATGACTTCGCAAATATGCTTTTCGTGTACATTTATAATCGCAAACTGCGCACCCGAACGGTTTTTCGCCGGTATGAGTTAGTAAATGTCTTCGCAAATAATCTTTATGTGCACATTTAAAATCGCAAACATTGCACTCAAACGGTTTTTCGTCAGAATGGGTTAGAAAATGTCTTAACAAACTTTCTTTTCGTGAACTTTTATAATCGCAATCTGCGCACTCAAACGGTTTTTCGCCGGTATGAGTTCGTAAATGTATTTGCAAATCACCTTTACGTGCACTTTTATATTCGCAAATTTTGCACTCAAAGGGTTTTTCGCGGATATGAGTTCGTAAATGCATTCGCAAATTCCTTTTTTGAATACATTTATAATCGCAAACGGTGCACTCGTACGGTTTTTCGCCGGTATGGGTTCGTAAATGACTTGGCAAATCTCCTTTTCGTGCACATTTATAATCGCAAACTGAGCACACAAACGGTTTTTCGCCGGTATGAGTTCGTAAATGACATTGCAAATATTCTTTTCGTGCACATTTATAATCGCAAACTTTGCACTCGTACGGTTTTTCGCCGGTATGGGTTCGTAAATGATTTTGCAAATTACCTTTTCGTGCACATTTATAATCGCAAACTGAGCACACAAACGGTTTTTCGCCGGTATGGATTAGTAAATGTTTTTGCAATGAACTGCTTACAGAACATTTATATTTGCAAACTGGGCACCCGAACGGCTTTTCGCCGGTATGGGTTCGTAAATGTTTTTGCAATGAACCCCTTAGAGAACATTTATATTTGCAAATTGAGCACCCGAACGGTTTTTCGCCGGTATGGGTTCGTAAATGTCTTCGCAAATCTAAGTTTCGTGCACTTTTATAATCGCAAAATTTGCACTCCAGCGGTTTCTCGCCGGTATGAGTTTGTAAATGTATTTGCAAATTTGCTTTACTTGTACTTTTATATTCGCAAAATTTGCACTCGAAGGGTTTTTCGCCGGTATGAGTTCGTAAATGAATTCGCATATTCCTTTTTCGAATACATTTATAATCGCAAACGTTACACGCGAACGGTTTCTCGCCCGCATCAGTTAGTAAAGAAATTTTACTGTGTTGATTCACTTGAGATTCGTTCATTGTAGGTTCTTCTTCAATGTTGATTGAGTGGTCCAAATTTTCCAAATTAATTTCCAGTTCTTCTTCCGTCTTAATTTCAAAGTAATCATTTGAATGACTTGAAATTATCTGTAACAAATGCATCATCAGTAAGTGACATTATAGTCACGCTAGCTGACGGGCAGCCAGACGGTGGAAAATGAAAAATGGAAAATGGAAAACAATCGAAAACAACAAAAAAAAATTTTAATTTTTAAAAAAGGGGAGCCAAGTTCACGCACGTCGGCAAGTGACGTAATAGTTAAATTTTGAAGTGTCTAACCCTCCAGTCCATGGGTGAAACCTACGAGTGTAAGCAAAAGTAAGAATGCTCTGAATTTAATTAGTAAAATTATTTTTTACTGTGAAATTTCCTTCCAAACTTACAATAAGTTATATTGGCATCATATAAATTTTTTATTTCTTGTGAAAATATATGCCTTTGAACACATTTTGTTCCGACAGGCTTCACCCGTTGAATTTTCTTTATTTATTTATTTATTAAAGAATATACGGGCAGTTACCCCTTTAATAAAAACTAAATTTAAAGCAGTTGCTATATTTGCAAACAGTACAGGGTGGCTCAATTTCCCAGATAACATGAAAGCTTACGACAAGGTTGTCGTAAGGTAATTAGCTTATGGAAAGCTTGCAGCAAGGCTTTCAGCAACAAGCTTAACATGAAATCCTTGAAAAAAGCTTGCTGCAAGGCTGTCGCCGACAAGCTTAACATAAGAAACCCTAGTCGCAAGCTTTACGTAAGGTTTTCGTCGACAAGCTTGTCAAGTAAAGCAAAAAAAGCTTGTCAAGTGTCAACTAGACAAGCTTTTTGTAAGCTTGCAGGCCTTCAATGACAAGCTTGCTGCAAGCTTATAAAAACCTTAAATTGCTATCTGGGTTCGATCCTTCTTATGGGGAAATTGGTAACTATAGGAGATATCGAAGAATGGATGGCGCATCCTCGATTTCTTTTTTTTTGGGAAAATTTTAATGGTGTAAACCCAAATTCTATATATTTTTTCGTTTTCGAGTTATGGCCAAAAGTTCACTTTTTCGACTTTTCGTTAAACGTCGATATCTCGGTTGTTTGTAAAGTTATAGAAAAAATATTTACACTTTCTTCAGACACTTTTTTAAGGGCTAAAGAGATTTTAGCCGTCAGGGTTCATTCGTGGACTCGTGTAATTTTTAACCTACCCGTGGACTGTAGGGTTAATAAAAAGAAATAAATGCTGAAATTAAAATTCGTTCTCCAATCGCATTGTTTAACAGGATAGCCAAAATAGCTGAGAAAATAATTTAATAATGACAAAGTGACCGTCATAGCTTTACTGAACATGGAAAAAGCTTTCGACAAAACCTAAACTGATGGACTAATTCGGTTTTTTGTGTAAGTTGTATAATGATTATACTATTTTTGCATGCGAAAATTTCGCCACTTTCTCGAGTAATCGTCTAGGTATACTTTTCACATGAAATTATTCGTGTGAGCAACTTTCGAATGAAAAATTTATATTCTCAAGCAATCGTCTACTTTGCCATGAAAATCACACAAACTGCAACGGCTGGGTCTAAAACCATGAGAAATTGTGATAGTGTGAAAAATTAATTAAAATTATGTAATTTATTGTCAGAGAGAGTCCGGCCCTGTGTAGTGTTTACAAGTGGTGGGACAGTAGTTTGCGAATTGCAGGAGAAATATAGAGTACGAAATACGTTTTCCGTAGGACGAGGACGTGGTGAAGCTGTGGAAGTGTTGGAGACACCCGGAAGATTAACATAAGAAAACTTGGTGAAATAAAGTAAACCGACCTCAGGGTCGACCTGAGTGCTAGTATTGACGCTAACTTATGAATACCACCCCCCAAACACACAGAAACCGCTCGAGTAGCATCGAAACATCAGTTTCGCCTGAAAAAAATAATAAAGATACAAAAAACCTGAGAACCTCCCAGTACCCCTGGCGTCACCAACTCAAGAAATGGAAGAACTGAAATCAATGATTTTGACCCTGACACGAACGGTCAATGATGGACTCTCCGACAATAAATCCGAAATGAGGGATATAAAAGCTAAGATAGAGGTCAACAAAAATGAAGTAATCTGCTTAAAAATCAAAATCGAGGAAGTAGACCAACAATGGAAACGAGAAAGACAGGAAATGATAAACGAAAGAAGAAAACAGTGGTGAAGCTGGAGGAAAACTGGAGAAGTATGAAAAAGAGAAAAATTATTGTCATCAAGAGGGCTTTGAAAATGAAATAACAATAAGAGAAAAAGTCGAGGAATTCCTACAGAAAGAGCTTGCAATACAAACAGAAGGAAGTGAAACGTTCAAAATAGAAAAAACTCCCGGAAGAGAAATCGTATTAGCTAAGCTACGTAACTTTAACCGGAAAACTGTTTTCTTTGGTTTGAACATTTTACACTAAATATGATTCATATATTACCTCATTACTGTCCTGTTGATATTCTAACATTGCTCTCTCGTCTTTAATATCAATCGAATGATGTAGTTCTTCCAACTCAACTTCCATGCTCTCCGTTTCGTCAGTTGTAATATCATCATCGTCATATTCATCACCGGCTGCTTGCAAACCATTGATACTTTCTTCAAAGTTGTCAAACTCTCCCAAAAATATCACCCGGTCCATTCTGGAAGCGGAAGTTCCTCAATTTGTAGAATAATAATAAACTTTAAGGTTAGATTGACGTTCAGGTTACAAATTCTACAATGTGCAAAACATTAATAAGTACAAAGAACACAAATATTTGGAATGAATCACAATGAATAATGTCAGCAACTTCCAAATTAAAGTTATATTTTGACATTCATGCGATGCATCCTAGTGCGCAAAATGACATCTTAATCCAGTGGCGGCGTTAGGTTTTTTATAAAACACGGAGTCAGAAAGGTACTTTTCTTCTTTTGTTTCTCTTGATGGCTTCTTGAAATTCTTCGAAGGTAACGGGATTGATTGGAGTTTGATCTGGGGAGTCGACGAGAGACTTCACCTGCCTATTGATCTCTGCAACAAAGCAGGGTCGGATTGATTGTTGTTTGGACTGAACTGAGATTCTAAGGGGTCGGAAAAAGCTTCAATCTTATCTTCATCTGAATGAGCCAAGCCATGGAGGTAATTGATTGGAGGTAGTTTTTCTGATAGCTTTCACCATCCGCCACATCGAGTTCTCTTCACAAGAAAGGGTGTCCAATTTCTTCCGAAAGTTCTTCAAGGCAGCTGTCAACTAGTTCTTCAATTGATTCGCACGATTTTGGTCGTCGGGATGGAATCTTGTGGTTTTTGTTCTGGGTTAGTTCCAGAGTCTGTTGTTGGGCTGGTTGGCTCTTGGGATACCTCTTAGGTGGTTAGGGGGGTTACAATTTTTTAACAAATTTGTTTGAAAATTTCCCTCAAATTTGTTATAAAATTTTCGACAAACTTGTTACAAATTTTTTCCGTTTTTTTTTCTACAACTTTGTGGGAAATTTTCTGACAAATTGGTGGGAATTATAAACAAATACAAATTGAATAATTGCCGAGACGGTTAATTAGTACAGTATAATTAGACTAAAAAACACCCAAACCGGGAAATCCAAAAAATAAACGGTTTAATTGCCACAAAATGTTCATTACTCGTTCCTCTATAAGTACTAAAAAGTCTTCCGGTCTAGAGCGAAGGGTTTGGGAATGGCGAGGGGGGGAAGGAGTCAAAACCATACGTTTCTACAGTTGTTGTCAAATATCTCAAAAATGATAGAAGATACCGAAAATACCATTCTATACAAAATTAAAGGCCATAAATTTTCTACAAAAATGGTTCTATACATTTTTTTCCTAAATTCTATAGATTAGGAGATATGGGGGGAAAACAGTTTTGATAATTTTCTTACTTACTTTTTGTTTTTACTGTAATTTTTAATTAATTTTGGAATTTTGTAATTACTGATGGTAGTGATGGAGAAGAGAAGCGATATTAACCCTGTAATGCACGTTTTAAACGGAATCTCGTTAACCCATTCATGCGCGTCACAAACTATAACCAAAATCTGAACTAAAATCTGTTTAGGATAGGATTTTTGTAAATATTATTACATAGAAACCTTTTCCTGACAATTACAAACACAACGAAAAAAAGATCAGCCAAATCAGTAGAGTCGTTCTCAAGCGATGAGCGTACTTACATTTTTAACGTTTCATTTTTATATATATATAGATTTGTATGTCCATATGTAATTTTAATTAAATGTATTAAAATGCTTTTTACAAATGCCAGTCTGTAACTTACAAAGATTTTTTTTCATGTAAATATATTAACCGTGGAAATAAGTATTCAAGAAAGTCAAAAATTTATTAAAACTTTTCTCCTCCATATCTTCTAATCTGTGGGGTTTACCAAAAACATGTTTAAGACAATTTTTCTAGAAAATTTAACGGCCTTTAATTTTGTACAGGGCGGCATTTGCTGTATCTATCGTCATTTTCGAGATATTTGACAAAAACTGTGGAAATGTATGGTTTTGACCCCTTCCCCCCCTCGCCCAACCCAAACCCGTCGCTCTTAAGCGGGAGACTTTTTAGTACTTATAGAGCAACTGATTATAAACATTTTGTGACAATCCAACCTCTTATTTTTTGGATTTCGGGGTTCACATCAAATTATACTGTACTATAATTCCACAGATAAAAGATAAAGATGTTTTTGTAGGCAATTTTTAGAGCAGCATCTTTCCATCAACTTAAAGCTTTCTGTATCCTATTTTTGTTTTTCTTCCATTCTTGGCTTCCTCCTTTGCATATTCCACAATTTTTTCCTGTATTGCTTTTTCTTTGTGTGTTAAATCGTTTTCGATAAATACCTTGCTTCCTTTCATTCTTCTCCTGTTTTCCATTACATCTAACTTATGTTTAAAACTCTTAAGTTTGACCACTACGACCTCTTTTCCGGCTATTCTTCCCATTTTAAATGCATCTTCCACTTCGACGCTTACCGCAATTTCCTTCTCAATAAAATCTTCTACCATTTTTGATGTCACCCTCTCAGTTACGTGCCAACCCTTGATAAAGTTATTCCTTCTCTTTTCCTTTTCATATCTTTCAATTTTTTCCTCGAGCCCAGCTATCATGTCCTCTTGTTTCGTGACTCTATCGTTGATATAATCTTTTTCTTTTTTCAGTTCTTGTCTTTCTTCTCTCCACTGTTCGTCTACATGTGCTATCTTTGCGGTTAGTTCCTTGATTTCATTCTTATTATCCATAAAACCCTCACTAACCTGCATCGTAAGCATCTCAATCATTTTTTTTAAATCATCTATCTCGACCACGACCTGCTCTCTCTGTACCTCTGGGTTCTTTTTTTTTTGGTAGGTGTCTTCAATGTTTTCTTACTCCTCTGAAAAATCGCTTCTTCCGCAGGTTCACTCTCGTCTCCTTCCAGCAACTCTGCTCTTCTCCTTTTTAGATATTCCGAAAGTGAACCTACACTGGCTGTTCTTCTGGCACCACTCCCCTCTTTCATTTCTCGCACACGTCTTTCTGTTTATGCAGTGATCTACTGATCGTATTTTATGGTTTTTCGCTCGTGTAATATTTGTGTCTCTTGTGTTACTTATCACTGTGCTATTTTTCGCGTACAAGGTTCAGTTCGGTTCGACACCTCGGAAACTATCGCCTTGTTTATGCCTCTCCTATCGGACTTAAATTGACATCTGCAAATCAAATTCGTGGTTTAAAAAGACTTTGCAAAGCCAGGAAAAAGGATGTTAGGGGTTTAAGCGACCTCACTGATAGCCAGGTTATTGGAAATCTATTCGTTGGAATGTCAAGATCTACACGGGATTTCTTAATCGCACAATTGCGCTGTGCCACAAGACGACCTAAAGGACGAAGGTGGTCCACTGAAGAGAAAGCGGTTGCCCTTGCCCTGTTTAAACGCAGTTCAAGTGGCTATAATTTCCTAAGGCAATTAGTGGCTTTCCCTTCAAAAAGAACCATTTTAGGACTCTTGGAGAAAGTGCCATTCAGTCCTGGTATTAACAACCATATCTTCACCCACATCAAGCAGTGCATTACCACTGAAAAGGATGCTTGCGTTACTCTTCTACTTGATGAAATTGATCTAAAACAACATTTAGAATATGACAAGAAGAGTAACAGGATTGTGGGATATGAGGATTATGGTTCTAATACCAGGGCATCTCCAAGAGTCGCAAACAAGGCACTAGTATATATGGTCAGTGGTTTAGGCGACAAGAAATGGAAGCAGCCAGTCTCGTACTATTTTTCTAGTGGGGGCTGTTCCAGCGAAATAATCAAGAGTTGTACCGAGGAAGTGCTGTCTGCTTGCCGAATTTGGCAAACTTAGAAGTCGTTACAATCATTTGTGATATGGCCACCACAAATGTCAAAGCTCTATCGTACTGTGGTGTTACTAAGGAAAAGCCATTCTTCCATTACAATGGCAAGAAGATTTTCGCCATTTTTGATCCGCCGCGTCTTTTAAAACGAACAGCGTCATTATTTAGAGAATATAATGTGTCCCTGCCGGGGGACATTTCTGAGAAGAGAATTCGAATGGAGGCTCGGTTTGAAGATATTAAAAGGGCTTATGAGATAGATAGCTCTTCTCCACTTATCTTTCGTAGCTTACACAAGATTCGTCCAGAACACTTGGCGCCGAAGATTAAATATTCGATGAAAGTCAATATTGCTTCTCAGGTTATGAGTCATACCATTGCTGCTTATATATATACACTTGCCAGTAAAAGTAAGTTTTATATATTTATTTATTTTTTAAATTAGATATTAATTTTTTTGCTGTGCAGATGAATTGGAACAACGGAGTGTGGCAACTGCAACTTTTGTTCAGCAGGTCAACGATATATTTGACAGCGTGAATGGTAGTCGCATAACCCAACCTGGTGATGGTGGCAATATATTGCGGTGTTGTGCAACTGCTCGTAGTGGTCATATGGAGTTTTGGGCTAAGGCAGTAAATCACGTGCAGAACTGGGAATTCCAAAGGCGAACCAAACAAGGACATCTTAAAGCAATTTCTCCATCACAGAAAGGATGGATTGTTACTCTGAATGGTATCAGGGGCATTTGGGAGTTACTGGTAAGTAAAGGCTTCCAATCATTAAAAACAAGGGCTCTGAACCAAAATCCCTTGGAAAATTTGTTTGGATGCATTCGTGGTGGGTGTGGACGAGCCGATAACCCCACGGTTACACAGTTTGTGGGTAACCATATCAATATTTTAGAAAACCCAAAAAATGCACTAAACACTTTTCAGAACTAAAATGTTTAAAAGTTAGCACATGTAAAATACACTGTAAGTATTCGCAAACGTTTTCACCATACTATGGCATCATCAGGCGATGAATTAGAAAGAAAATTAAGAGAGAATCTTTTAAATATTGTTCAGAGTGGTAGGGGGAGGTTTTTATATGAAAAGAAGGAATATTTTGAAGGTTATTACAAAAAAAGGGGGGGGTTTATTACTTATTTTAACTTTTTTTATTTTAACTATTTTATTTTAACTTTTAAACATTTTAGTTCTGAAAAGTGTTTAGTGCATTTTTTGGGTTTTCTAAAATATTGATATGGTTAATATCGAGTTACACTACCTAAACCACGTATCAATTGATTAGTTTGTGGGTAGTTTGAAAACGCAAATTATAAATGGATTGTCGACACGCCAGGTTGGAGGCAATTGCGAGGAAGACGAGGCTCTCCTCCTATCAAACTTTCACCATTTTCTTCACTATGAAGAGGAGAGTGAGGGGCGTTCTGAAATTAACGTTGAAGATGTACCACAGCCATCCGCACTTACAAATATTGCTGAACAGATAACAGATGCGGTAATTGCAGGTCAGTCTTCATCTTTGTCAGTAGCATATGTAAGCGGTTTCATCGTAAAACGTGCTTTTGACGCTGTTGGGGGTTGTCCTGTATGTACCGCAAATTTAACTGGTACACCCGAGGAGTTGTATAATTTATTTATTGAATATAAGGAATGGTCAACTGTAACGTACCATTTGAAATATCCCAGTGTAGAAATGGCAGTTGCCATTGGATCAATCGTCCGCTGGATCAATCGTCCTGGGATCAAACGTCCGGGACCAATCGTCCGGGGATCAATCGTCCGGGGACCAAACGTCCTAGAATCGCTTCAAGTTGTCGCTCAATTAACTTTACGGCATGGCCAACTGCAATTGACGATTCTAGGACGTTTGGTCCCCGGACGATTGATCCCCGGACGATTGGTCCCGGACGTTTGATCCCAGGACGATTGATCCCCGGACGATTGATCCCCGGACGATTCGTCCAGCGGACGATTTTTTATAAACGATTGTTTATATAAATAAAAGTTATTAAAGATTAATTAATTACATAAAAAAGTTAATGCAATAAATTTGTAATTCCTTAACTCTTTCGGTCCGGGAGACGGATCTGTCCGAAAATTATTGTAGTGCCCGAGACACGGGAGACGGATTAAAACGCAAGGACGTATCCTAAAGACCAGACAAACCCCGTCTGTACCGCAAATTTCGTAAAACAAACGTCGTTACAAATTTTATTTTAAATCGAGCAATAATAATAATAAAAACATTCATAATTTGATTATTTATTATTACCCATCCCCCCAGGACATATTTCTGGAATTGCCCGGAGATCAATCGTCCGCTGGATCAATTGTCCGGGGATCAATCGTCCGGGGATCAATCGTCCGGGGATCAATCGTCCGCTGGATCAATCGTCCGCTGGACCAATCGTCCGGGGACCAATCGCCCGGGGACCAATCGTCCGGGACCAATCGTCCGGGGACCAAACGTCCGGATACCCTTGAAGCATCTCCAAATGCAAGATGTATAGGTGATATTTTACAAACACTTATAAAAGAAAAGGTGTCTTTTGCTTTCGTTGAATGTACTCAGCATTCAATTGTTCTTGTGGAGCAAATCATCAAGGCAGTGATTAATATATAATTGCCTTGGTGGTGTAAACGCAAGAACATTGAAATGAAGGATTCAAATGCTCAACGGAAGAAAGTAAGAAAATTCAAACACTTGTAAATATTAAAATGTTTATATTTTTACTGTTTATTTGTTTGTATATATTTGTTTGCATATATTATTTGTTATATATATTTGTTTATATTTGTTTGTATGTCAAAAAAACAAAATGTTTATTAATATGTCAAAAAACTTCAAAAAACCAACTTTTTTTACATAATACATCACAAAATGTGAAAAAATTGTAACACAGATTAGGACTACAACATTTAACAATTTTTGTTATTTTACTTATTTTGTAAGTTTTATTTTCAAATATTAAATAAAAAACAGAAAAAATTTGAAGTTGTTATTCATTTTATTAAAAACAGATTTTTTTTAGATTTTTCAACTACATGATATAGTAGATTGATCTAAAATCGATTAGATTTTGTTTTTAACTTTCTTGATTTCCATATTTTGGTTATCTAGAAAGAAAAAAACGAATCGATCGATTTTATTCAAATTTCCCGCATTCAGTGATTGTCGCGCCATCCTCATTGGGCTTTAGATGTCTAGAGAGAGACAACTATATACCTCTGTCTTTAGCTAACAAAATTTTAGCATTGAGTTGCACGTCTCAGGGTTGTCTCTGCCTTGTTACCAACCTCTTTTTATTATTACATTATGAATTTTCAGTTTCAAATATTCTTAATCCAGACCTGCTATGTGATTTTTGTCTTTCTTAAATTTTTTGAATTTTTGATTTTCTACTTATTGTATTATTCTTATATATTTTTTTATTTAATTTATTAAAAATGTCGGTTCTTCGAAGAACTACATATCATGAAACTTTTTGAAACAATAAAGACATACAGAACTATAACAAATTGTAATGTTATTTTTCATAATTCAATTTATTGTTAGGTAAATAACTAAATAAAATAAATAACTAAGTAAAAAACTAAAAAATAATTAAATAATAAAAAAGTTGAGACAAATTTTCACAACAAAAAGTAAACAAGTTCATCAAGAGGTGGCGGTAGTGTTTACAAAAGTTGGCTGCAATTTTTAAGGTAACCTTTTTTTCTAACCTAAATTCAGAATTGACTACCGGAATCGCCGAACAGATGTCACCACAAGCAGAACCAAGGTTGCAAGTCGCCATGTTCTGTGACTCGCCATTTTAAGTTAAACTGAAGGCTGTTGAATTCGCTGTAATAATGTAATTCAGTTCTGTGGCTGCAGTTGTATGGTGGTAGAATTAATACAAGTAGGTAGGTAGCCTGACGGTGTGACAAAATTGCAATTTATATATCAATTTGGTAATTTTATTTTAGGTTGAGAAAATTTTGGCAAACAAATTGAACCAAATCAAGACATGGACATTAAGCTGGAAGACATCCATTATTCTATTGACACCACAGCAACTTGTTCAACAAATTTAGAAGTAGAAAATGGCAGTAAACATATCAAACTTGAAGAGCCGAAGGATGTGGATCTCGAACTGGAATCCTTGCATCATTCTATTGACATTAAAGACGAGACTTCAGGAAGAGATTCCCAATTGGATCAAAATTGTCAATTTCAATTGAAACTTGGACTTCAAACAAAAACTCATACGGGTGGTAAGGCGATTGAGTGCAACATTTGTAAATTAAGATGTTCGACAAATTATGAATTGGTAATGCATTTACGAACTCATACCGCTGCTAGAAAAGCGTACCAGTGCCAAGTTTGCGATTATAAATGTGCACAAAAAGGACGTTTGCGAATTCATTTACAAACTCATAGCGGCGAAAAACTGTACGAATGCACGGTCTGCGATTATAAATCTACCGAAATATGGAGATTGGAAATACATTTACGAACTCATACCGGCAAGAAACCGTACGGGTGCAAAGTTTGCGATTATAAATGTGCACAAAAAGATTCTTTACGAATACATTTACAAACTCATATCGGTGGGAAATCATACGATTGCACAGTTTGCGATTACAAATGTTGTCGTAAATCAGTATTGCAAAGACATTTGCGAACTCATACCGGCGAGAAACCGTTTGAGTGCACAGTTTGCCATTACAAATGTTCACGTAAAGAAACATTGCGAACACATTTACGTATTCATACCGGCGAGAAACCGTTTGAGTGTACAATTTGCGATTATAAAAGTACACTGAAAGGTCCTTTGCGTATACATTTACGAACTCATACCGGCGAGAAACCGTTCGAGTGCAAAGTTTGCGATTATAAGTCTTCCGAAAAATCGAAATTGCAAATACATTTACGAACTCATACCGGCGAGAAACCGTTCGAGTGCAAAGTTTGCGATTATAAATGTGCACATAAAGTGAGTTTGAAACACCATTTACTGAATCATACCGGCGAGAAACCGTACGAGTGCAAAGTTTGCGATTATAAAAGTTCCATAAAAGGTAATTTGCAAATTCATTTACGTACTCATACCGGTGAAAAACCATACGAGTGTAAAGTTTGCGATTATAAAACTGCACATAAAGCGAGTTTGAAACACCATTTACTGAATCATACCGGCGAGAAACCGTATGAGTGCAAAGTTTGCGATTATAAATGTGCAGATAAACTGAGTTTGAAATACCATTTACATACTCATATCGGCGAGAAACCGTACAAGTGCACAGTTTGCGATTATAAATGTGCACGACAAGAAACATTGCTAAGACATTTACGAACTCATACCGGTGAAAAACAAGGAAGTTTGAAGACACATATTGGGGAGAAACCGTTTAAGTGTAACATTTGTGATTACAAATGTTTTATCAAAGGAAGTTTGAAGACACATTTACTTGCTCATCCTGGGAAGAAACCGTTTAAGTGTAAGATTTGTAATTACAAATGTTTTATCAAAGGAAGTTTGAAGAAACATTTACTTACTCATACTGGGGAGAAACCGTAGGAGTGTAATATTTGCCAATACCAATGTTTTGTTAAGCAAGTGTTGGTAAGACAATTACGAACGCACACTGCCAAGAAATAGTTTTATTAAATTTTCCAAAGCTAAACTTGAAATAATAGAGCTCAGTCGGATTTCAAGGTCATTTTGACAGACATGCTGGTGATTCATAACTGCCTGCCGAAGGATGACCATCAAAATAGGGTTTTCATTCTTCTCTGGCTTGAAACTATTTATGTTTTATATTGCTATAAATTTTCTGTATTAGTTAAGTGATGAATTTTGTATTTTATTTGTACAAATTAAAATATATTGTAATCTTCATTTGAATTTATGTTGTAAATGCCCCACGTTGGGCGCCAATTGTTATGTCGATGTGAATGTTTAATAAGAATTTCTCATGCTTTCTTAAATTTTTTTTCTGAAAGTTTGTGTTCAAAGTTTTTCTAGTGGAGTATAACCTAATTTTATATAATAATAATAATACAACGTTTTTAGACCTCCGTAAAGTTAGGAACCGATAGAAAATCGACTAAAAGATTTTGTCAATTTGTTTATAAAGATTTTATACTACATATTTTTTCAACGGAGTTTATAGTCCGGGAGCAGCGTGCATGCCAACTAAACCATAAGGACCTCATAGGGCGAAAGAACTTTGAAAATTAGGAATAAAACCACCCGGCTGGTACTCGTCAGTGGCAGCATTAACTTGGGAACGGCGCGAGAAAAGGGGGCATTTTTTGGTTGAACTAAACCTTAAGGTACATGAAAAAATTTCTTTTTTTATGTAGTTTTCGAATATTAGTATGACAGACGGTTTTAAGTGCAGCGATATTACGGCAGACGCGTTTGAAAATACCGAGCGAGCGAGAGTAATGCGCGGAATAGCATAACAAACAGAGATAAACGTTCGTCTTGCTTGCAAACGAGGTTTGATAGGTATAATTCAATTTATTTTATTTTTTTTTTTCTATTTTTTTATTATATCTACAAAACATTCTGAAAAAGTTCTGTTTGGAACGTCGCTCTAAAACATATATAGGATGTTTGATGTTATGGCTTCAATGAGATTTCCCATTTTTACAACAAGTTATTTGTGTTTTGACTCTGTGTGGCGTCTAAGTTATATGGTAACCTGGACTTCGCGGTTGGAAAGTAGGTCCTCACGGTTTTGCCGAAAATTAGCCTTATCCTACCTTTATATCAGAATTCGTCAAAATCACGTAATTTGACGTGTTTTTGACGTCAAATCACGTGATTTTTACGTGATCTTACGTAACCGTGTCAACGGGGAAGTGTACAGAGATTTTTATTTAATTTAGTCAAACGATCATTTTAGGATCTATGATTTGTCGTGTTTGCGTCAGCCAAATTGGACCGGAGGCAAAATTAATTAAATTTAATTAATTTATTTTACCGTGGATCCGTGATTTGTTGTAGCTGCTCCAACCAAAGCTGAAAAAGTGATAGAACGACATTAACGTCATTGCCCTAAAAGCCACATATACAATTTTAAATGTCAACATTGCTCAAAATACATGATCATTGACGTCATTGGCCGGTCAATAACGTTAATGCCCAATTAAGCTGGGCATTGACGTTATTGTCCGGCCATTGACGTTAATGGCCGAATTGCCAACATTGACCGTAACACAACTACGCTATTCGTCGAGTTAAAGGCTCCCTATCACGTTAGGGCACATACTTCAGAGATGTCTTTAGCAAGCAAGAGACAACTAAAGCGGTCCGGAGGCCCCGTAGGGAAGCGAAGGGTGCGTATGGTCAGTTTTGGCTGACGCAACCACGACAAATGATGGATCCACCCTAAAATGAGTTTGCGGTTGTCTAAAATAAATAATAAATCATGTATACTACTTATGGGGGCCTGAAAGGACCGAGTAACTGTCTTTACAACAGGAAACTGGAACTTGAATGGGTGTGGAGCATGTGGCAACGAAGCTGCCTTATCTCCATCGTCTGATGTTGGTTACAATGACTTTGAGTAAATTAAGGAAATTACGAATCCGAAAGGCGTATAGCCTGGTCATGATTGAATTTTGAATTAAGGGGTTTTTGGGAAGGAAAAGGAGTTTGGGTGGGTGGGAGATGGGAGAAAAAATTACCAATATTTTACGCATCCGAACTCGTCGTTGTTGTGTGCCGTCTTAGTGTTGCCCATTACATGTCGGTCGGTACGTGCGCTATCTTAGCATTGTGGAGTTAGGCTCCTCCTCCTTGGTCTGTTCGTGATAGTTCGAAATCGAAATCTGGAGTGGCTATGCGAAGCATTAGCAGCACGCAAGTGCTGCCTTAATCTTTTTCATCGGTTGGTAATCAATGGCGGCGAATTTAACTGGATCCTTCTGGACCCGCTGTAGTGGCATCGAGCCTGAACTGGTGGTACGCTACTGCATTATAGGTAAAATATGTGGTAACGCGATACGCTTCGAGTTAGTTCGTCGTTCGTGTCGTCTAGGTGCGAGTTAGTTGGCTGTGCGTTGATTCTTCATGCTGTCCATTATTGCAGCAATGGTGTCTGGGTTTACTTGATGTTGGGTCATGAGTGCCATGAACTGTGTGAGGAGGGCCGGGTAGATGTCGCTGACTGGGTCTTGGATATCTTGATGCTGGTTGGTTCTTCTGTCGGACCAATTAGAGTTGGCGTTGGGGTTGCGCCATGGATCTGGATTTAGTCTTGGGTTTAGTAAATGGCCTCTTCGATCGATTCTTGGTTTCGGCTAGAATCTGCACCCTCTATAACTGGCGGGATGAGGTCCGCCGCAATTTGTACAAGTTGCGGGGATGTCCCTTGGTTTCTTACACGTACCGGTGGTGTGGGGACCTGCGCATTTGACACAGCGCGGCTTGGATCGACAAGCGCTTTGGACGTGCCCAAAGGATTGGCACATATGGCATTGGCCCAATCTGTTTGTTCTTCTTGGCGATTCGATACATATGTTGATGTCCAGAATCTTGTCTAGCTTGTAGATGCGTGTGTTTTCAGGTGTCTTATCCAGGGTTGCGATGACTAGTGGAAGCGGTCTTCTATCTCTTCCTCGGTACATTCTTGCGATGCGGACGTTTGTGAACCCTTGTGCAGTGAGCTCTTCTTGAATTATCTCGGTGGCGATGCCTTGGTGGATACCGCGGATAACGATCTTGATGGCTTTTTCTTCCGATGGGACTCGCACGAAGAAGACGACACTGTCTTCTGGAAGTTCTTTTTCGAGAACCTTGATCGTTCTTGGAGCTTTTTCATGATGTGTGGCCAGGGGGCAGTGTCCTTGAGCGTGATGGGGCAGACCTTGTATTTCTTGGGTCTTACCTGACTGGATTGTGGAGGTTGAACGGAGTTTTCACAATCGGAAATCATGTCTTCCACTGTTTTTTTGGAAAGAAAAATCGATACTTAGGGGTTCTGCTGGGTTAAAATGCTGAGTGGCCTCTTGTGAAGTGGGTAGTCCTCGTTGTTGTATTTTCCGAGTCCTCAGATGAGGGGGTTTTCCGTGTCGTGGCTGCGATCGTGGAACTTTTTGGTTTGGTTTTTGATGAAATCTGCGATTGTGTTCATTTTGAATTCTTTGAGGATGTATCTATTTGGGACGAGGTAGAAGGCGTTTCTTGCTTTCTTGAGACAGAGATTTTGGGTCGTTTGGGTCCGATTTATTTGTTTTGGCGTTGCAAAGGCCCATGCTGGGGCAGCATAGGTGAGGGTTGGTCTGATGATGACTTTGTAGATTCGCAACTTGATGTTGGGGTCCATGGTACTGCGCCTCCCGATGATTGGATCCAGTTTGGCCATGAGGCCCCTTGCTTTGCTGTTCGTCTCTGTTAATGTGGGTTGACCAAGTGAGTTTGGAGTCGAGCGTGACACCAAGGTATTTGACCGTCTTCTCCCATGGGATTTTCTTTCTGAGAATGGTGAGGTCGTCTTTGGGTGATTTCTTTTTGGTGAAAAGGATGGCCGCTCTCTTTTCGGCATTGATTTCGATCTGCCACTCTAGGAACCATTCTTCTAGATTGTCGAGTGCTTTTTGGGCGTGCCTAGTTGCTATTTTCGGGCTGATTGATGTGGCTGCTATGGAAGTGTCATCCGCGTAGAGTGAGATGGTGGTTCTCGGGGTTCTAGTCTAGTCTAGTCTGGATCGTTTACTGGATACCACGGCTTTGCCGTATACTCCGTGTCTAGAGTGGGGACTTAAGAAGGCGTTTTTTAAATGGGATCGTACCCATGTTTGTCATAAGACTGTCTGAGTGCGCTACCGCATTGCCAGTGTATTTCGTGGGTCGCTGCGCTGTGATAATTGTCCGAGCTCCGCTCGGGTATTTTTCGCAGCGAGCGGCCTCTGAAACCACTTGGCGTCTGTGACTCTTTTTTGGGCATTCAGGATAGGAGCCTTGGCCCTACCGTGGACGCCGTACTTGAGAGTCACAGGATGCGGTGACCCAGCTCGTCGCGTACTCGAGTTAAATCGAGACGGCCGAGCTTAGGTTTTTCATAGATGTGTGAGGGGGGGGGGGATAAAGGATGTGGATAGGTAGGGAGAGGGATGAAAAATTTAAAAGGGGTCTTAGAGGAGCATAGCTTGACTGTGCAGTCGGCAGTACGTCGAGAATGTTACAAAATTTCCGCCAGATTCCCAATGATCGGGATCGCGGTGGTGCGGTTGGTTTAGGCAAGGCGCGCATTATGTCGTACAAACGCAAGTTTACACTAAATAACACCGAGGTCAGAAGCCGCCGATCAGGCCTGACTCGCAAAAACGGCGCAAACCGCATCTCCGATGAAATTCGCGAGTTTCACCAGAGGCTTGTGCTGGGCGAGTACAGGTGCAGAGGAAGACCTGTACTCAACACCAAAGTGCCTCTGGCAGAATTCGAGATCATGCCGGAGATTCTTTTCGCGCCGCTTCTGCGGGTCAGGCCTCAATGGCGGCTCCTGACCTCGGTGTTGTTTGCGGAAACTGTGCGGGTCTCGCTTCGCGCTCCTTTTCCTAAACCGGCCAAACTTCCGCATAATTCCGGTCATTCGGTCTTATTCGGACAATTTTATGTTAAACTCGACAGGTACAGCAGACGGCGTCACAAAACTATGCTTTCTATGAACCCAAAGTTCCTCGTTTTCATTTCTTTCCCACTCTCCCACCCATCCTTTCCCCCATCCCCTTCACTCAGCAAATCCCAAGCGCGGCCGTCTCGGTTTAAACCGCGAGCGCGACGTGCTGGGTCACGCATACCGCGACTCCCAAGTCCGGCGTACACGGTAGGGCCAAGGCTCCTATTCTGAATGCCTAAAAAGGAGCCGCGGGCGCCAAGTGGTTCCAGAGGCCGCTCGCTGAGGAAAATACCCGAGCTTAGCTCGGACAATTACCGAGGCGCAGCGACCAACTGAATACACTGGCAATGCGGTTGCTCTCAATGATAGGCCTAAAACGGCAAAAAGGATACGATCCCATTTAAAAAAACCCCACAATGTTTCACACACCAGACTATAGCGAGTATACGGAAAAGCCGTGGTATCCTGAAAATGTTCATGATTCGATTCATAAAACCATACTTGCCAGATTGTTAGACATTGGTAATTGGTAATGGGAAAAACCGGTTTGGTGGTGATGATTCTGTTGGCAGGTGATTTTCGTAAACATTGTCAGTGATTCCACGGTCAACGCCAGCCGATAAACTTAATGCATGCTTGAAGTCGTCCGTTTTGTGGAAACAGTCAAATTAAGTATAAACATACGGGTGGAGTTGAAGAACGACCAATCTGGTGAAGTATTTTCAAACCAATTGCTGGTCACAAAATACGAAAATTGGGAAGTAAAAAAGGAATTCACTCAAGCCACTATAAATTCTTTAAAAGAAGTATTGCAAGATTTTGGCGGAAACTCCATGGGTAGTGATGCATTAACTATTGCAAAAAGAAAAAGAGAAGAAGAATTGGCTGCTGCCTATATGAAGAAGAAACAGAAAGAAGAAGAGGAATTGGCGTAATTTTGAAATTTCTTTATTAGAAGACGAAGGAGAGGAAGAAAAGCAAGAACGAAAAGAAGAAGGGGTATTGGCAATAGTCCTGTGCAATTTTCGAGTCCACGTATTTGGACGTATTTGGATGCCTAGAGCTCGAAACAGCCGCCGGAACTTGGTGCAAGCAATCAAAACCGTGAAAAATTGAGAAATAAGAAGAGGGCAAAGTCACCCCGAATTTCTTACGTTTAAAGCCCCATAAATCATAAAATATCATTCTTACGAGAAATCTGACTGCGGCATTCGCATTTTCTGATCAAACTACATAAGAAACACAGTGAAAAAAACTTCTGATTTCAAATTTTCGTTTTAATTAAATTAAAATTTAATTTTTCAACTTTTGATAAAAAATTTAGTTGGTCTTTTTATTACCTAAATCGACGTATTGGGATGCCTAGCGCTCGAAACAGCCGCCGAAACTTGGTGCAAGCAATCAAAACCGTGAAAAATTGAGAAATAAGAAGAGGGCAAAGTCACCCCGAATTTCTTACATTTAAAGCCCCATAAGTACAAAAATATCATATTTACGAAAAATGAGACTGCGGCATTAGCATTTTCTGCTCAAAGTTCATAAGAAACAGTGAAGAAAGCTTCCGATATCAAACATTTCATTTCATTCAAAATACGAAAATTGGGAAGTAAAAGAGGAATTCACTCAAGCTACTATAAATTCTTTAAAAGAAGTATTGCAAGATTTTGGCGGAAACCCCATGCGTAGTGATGCATTAACTATTGCAAAACGAAAAAGAGAAGAATTGGCGGCTGCCTATATGAAGAAGAAACAGAAAGAATAACAGGAATTTGCAATATCGCTGCGTAATTTTGAAAATTCTTTATTATAAGACGAAGGGGAGGAGGAAAAGGAAGAACAGTAATTGGCGAAAATAAAATTAGTAATTATTGTGATTTTGTGTGATATTGTGATTGTGTGAAATTGTGAATTTTATGAATACCTTGTAGATTGGATCCAGAAAATTCATGTGGGCAAATATTGCAATTTGGGCAGGACAACGTCTACCGGGCCAGCTAGTTATATATAATATTTATGTGAACACCACACCGAAAATCTAAAAGATTCCGTCCCTGTATTCTGAATATTCCAATAATTTGAAATTTGAATATTATTTTTTTTATATTTGGTAATTGTCGAAAATAATTGGTATTTAAATTTATTAATAAATTTAATTTAAAAAAAAATTAAATAAAATTCTAAAATATAAAAAACAAACAGTTTTAGCATTGTATTATTCTGAAAGATAGTAACTTCTTATATTTTACGAATTATAATAAATAAATCTCTAAATCGACAATGTAATAGTCAACACGACAGTAATAATATTCCATTGGGAGCCGGGAATTGTGAATATTCGAATTGTTTAATTCAAAATTATCCATGGAATTTTTATATTTCAAAATTGTAATTTTTGTATTCAAAACAAAAGTAATCTTAATATTGCAATTTGTAAACCACCTTGAACTAATTCATAAACTGCAAATTCACAAAACATTTTAATGTAGGTAATGAAAACATTTACTACACTTAATTGTTAAGAAGTGCAAATTCCTCAAATTACTATAGCTAATACTACAAATTCTTTACTAGGTCAAGAATACTAGTACATGTTATTTGTTTACTCAGCAATTGTTATTACTCCAGTTATTAGATATATAAGCAATGTAAATTTGTTAAATAAACGATTCTTATTCAAATTAGTTTTGATTGACGACGTCCGTTGAAGTATCCGAAAGTTTACTTCATCTTCAACTTAGAAGAGTTTATCTCTTTGTGATTTGGTACAGAAGATTCATTCTCTTTTAAATACGAATATTCAAACTTTCAGTACTGGCTGCAAGTTTCAGTGTACCTTTGAATGTTTGAATGCATTTTACTAATTCCTATTGGTCAAAAGGAAGTATCTCACCAACCACAACTAAAATTGGGAGTTTACGAATATTCAAAATTCCCAGCCTTCATTTATATTTTCAAATATATGAATATTCAAATTATTCGAATATTCAAATTATTATTCAAATATTCGAATAATTTGATTAACGAATATTCGAATGCAAAACTGACAACGATTCCCAGCCTTAGTTCATACCAATGACGAACCGGCAAACTTATTTAGTTTCTACTTTAGATATTGACACTGTACGAATGCTCCCTCAGTACGAAGCCACCCTGTTTTCCCTTACTGCGCACTCGTACGGTTTTTTTGCCATCATTATGAGTTCGTAAATGTCTTCGCAAATTAACACTTTGTGCACTTTTATAATCGCAAATTTTGCACTCGAACGGTTTTTCACCGGTATGAGTTCGTAAATGCGCTTGCAAACGCCTTTTTTCGAAACATTTATAATCGCAAATTTTGCACTCAAACCGTTTTTCAGCAGTATGAGTTCGTAAATGTGCTTGCAAACGGCTTTTTTCGCAACATTTATAATCGCAAACTGCGCACTCGAATGGTTTTTCGTCGGTATGAGTTCGTAAATAATGTCTTCGCAATATCACTTTTTCGGAACATTTATATTCGCAGACTGCGCACTCGTACGGTTTTTCGCCGGTATGAGTTCGTAAATGTTTTCGCAATCTCCTTTTATCGGAACATTGATAATCGCAGACTGCGCACTTGTACGGTTTTTCGCCGGTATGGGTTCGTAAATGAAATTGCAAACCTGCATTTTGTGCACATTTATATTTGCAAACGTTGCACTCGTACGGTTTTTCGCCGGTATGAGTTCGTAAATGCATTTGTAAAGCTGCTTTTTGTTTAAATTTAGAATTGCAAACTGTACACTCGTATGGTTTTTCGCCGGTATGAGTTCGTAAATGTTTTTTCAAACTACCTTTTCCTATGCACTTATATTCGCAAACTGTACACTCGTACGGTTTTTCGCCGGTATGAGTTCGTGAATGCATTCGCAAACCTCCTTGATTCGCACATTTATAATCGCAAACTGAGCACTTGTACGGTTTTTCGCCGGTATGGGTTCGTACATGTATTTGCAAATTATATTTACTTGAACATTTATAATTACAAATGTTGCACTCAAACGCCTTACAACCTGTTCTTTTGTGAAAATTGTGATCCAATTGGGAGTCTCCCTCTGAAGTCTCTTCTTTAATGTCAATGGAATGATGCAAGGATTCCAGTTCGATATCCTCATCATTCGGTTCTTCAATTTTAATGTATTTGCTACCATTTTCTACTTCTAAATTAGTTGAAGAAGTCGCTTTGGTGTCAATAGAATAATGGATGTCTTCCAGCTTAATGTCCGTGTCCATTTGATTAAATTTGTGTGCCAAAATTTTCTAATCCTGAAAAAAAATTACCAAATTGATATATAAATTGCAATTTTGTCACACCGTCAGGTTACCTACGTATATGTATGGTATTATCATACAACTGCAGACACAGAACTTAATTATATTATTACAGCAGTCCACATTATAATCAAGAAATAATACTTTAGATTAGCTAAAATGGCGACAGAACACCTTTGCTCTGCATGTGGTGACATCTGTTCGGCGATGCCGGTAGTCAATTATGAATTGATCTAATGGGGGGTTTATTTAATGGTGAGTTATTTAAACGATCTTTCACCTACAACATTGCCGACGTGATGAATAGAATTCCGGAGCATGTTAGCACATGTTCTCCGATGGTTTTTAAGAGAAGAGTCAAGGAAATGTTCGGGGGAGGGCTGACTGCACAGACAACGACATTGTATTGTTCAGTTAGATTTTTCTTTTGTTTCTTATTTGATATCATGATAACATGTGATCGTTGTGATATCCGGGATCGGCGGGTGCGGGTGCGGCGAAAATCGCGTGATCTGTGTGAGGGTGGGAGATGCTCCGGCTATATTTTGCTCGGACTGGCTTTTTCGGCGTGTGTACAGGGCCTATTTTTAATTGGGTTGGGCTTTAGGCTTTAGCAAAATTTCGGTCCCCTGATATTCGAGTGTAACTAATAGCATCGAAGGCCCAATTTTTGGGTTATTTTATAAGAATTTGGTTTATATTTTACGATTTTATGTTCTCTCTTTTTCGGACCCTCCTGCCAATATAATAAGAACAAAATTTTCGTCTAGCACGTTGTGCTCCTGGGAATAACGCCATAACACTTAATCCCTATTAGCCGCTGTCGCGTTTGATACTCTCCCCACACCGATTCCTTAACCGCGCAGAAACAGCGGTCTTCTCAATGTTAAGAGACTATTGTTTAACTTTAACTTAAACATAAATCTGATCCTAAACCTGAACCTAAACCTGAAGCTAAACTTGAACCTAAACTTGAACCTAAATCTGAACCTGAACCTAAACCTGAACCTGAACCTAAACCTGAACCTAAACCTGAACCTAAACCTGAACCTAAACCTGAACCTAAACCTGAACCTAACATTGAATCTAAACCTGAAACTAAACCTGAACCTAAACCTGAACCTATACCTGAACCTAAACCTGAACCTAAACCTGAACCTAAACCTGAACCTGAACCTAAACCTGAACCTAAACCTGAACCTAAACCAGAACCAGCTCCATAGAGTTAGCTTCGAAGTCCATGACCTAACCTGAACCTAAGCTAAACCTAACCTGAACCCAACCTAGGTTAGATTCCGGTTTAGGTTAGGTTCAGGTTTAAGTTAGGTTCACGTTTAGGTTAGGTTCGGGTTTAGGTTAGGTTCAGGTTTAGGTTAGGTTCAGGTTTAGGTTAGGTTCAGGTTTAGGTTAGGTTCAGGTTTAGGTTAGGTTCAGGTTTAGGTTAGGTTCAGGTTAGGTTTAGGTTAGGTTTAGGTTAAGTTCAGGTTTAGGTTCAGGTTAGGTTCAGGTTTAGGTTAGGTTCAGGTTTAGGTTAGGTTCAGGTTTAGGTTAGGTTCAGGTTTAGGTTAGGTTCAGGTTTAGGTTAGGTTCAGGTTTAGGTTAGGTTCAGGTTTAGGTTAGGTTCAGGTTTAGGTTAGGTTCAGGTTTAGGTTAGGTTCAGGTTTAGGTTAGGTTCAGGTTTAGGTTAGGTTCAGGTTTAGGTTAGGTTCAGGTTTAGGTTAGGTTCAGGTTTAGGTTAGGTTCAGGTTTAGGTTAGGTTCAGGTTTAGGTTAGGTTCAGGTTAGCTTCAGGTTTAGGTTATGTTCAGGTTTAGATTAGGTTCAGGTTAGCTTCAGGTTTAGGTTAGGTTTAGGTTAGGTTCAGGTTAAGGTGAGGTTCAGGTTTAGGTTAGGTTCAGGTTTAGGTTAGGTTCAGGTTTACGTTAGGTTCAGTTTTAGGTTAGGTTTAGGTCAGGTTCAGGTTTAGGTCAGGTTCAGGTTTAGGTTAAGTTCAGGTGTAGGTTAGGTTCAGATTCAGGAACCTAACCTACACCTGAACCTGAACCTAAACCTGTTTACCTGTTTCTCTCGCCAAACAAGGACACCCTACCCCTCGAGGGAGGGAGAGAGAGGCACGCAGCACTGAAAAACTGCGCCAAGACATGGAGATGGGATTCTCCAACCTCAAACAAAGCGTAGGTCTGGTGAAAACCAAAATCGTCCTATCCACTGAGGATGCAGAAAGTATAAAAAGAATGTCAGAGGAAATAGCAGGGATACGAGAGGAAGTAAAAATCCTCTCCAGGAACGCGGATTCCTTCATTACCAACACTAATGAACCTGCAGAAAAGCTGCAGCAGGCGCAAGCAGCGTCGGAAACCATCATAAGGCCGGAGGGACCCATAACCCCTCCAGTCTTAAAGACAACCACAGGCACGGTGAAAAAAATAACTAAAAAGAAACCGGAAAACAAGAAAAAAGAACCCAAAAACAAGATCATGCAGCAACAGCTCCAAGGCCAAGGCAATCCGGAGAACCACGGAGGGCCGGTGGGACCCATACCCCCCCCGGACATAGACAGGTAACCAACAAAAGAAGGCAACGCCATCTCACACAGAGAAATGCATGAACTAGAGAAGAAAACAGGCCCGTTTGCCCTGAGGTCATCAGGTCTTCCCAGCCCCAACCAACCTAAGCTAGAATTCACCATAGTGAAGAGGAGGGGGCGCGGGTGCGGTAGAGGCAATGGCCGAGGTAGGGTAGGTCGCGAATGAGGACAGGGCTGGACCGGCCCGTTCCTAACAACAGAGGGGGCTACGAGCTTGGCGAGCGGGGAACAACCGCCAGGAAGAAAAAACAGCATGACAAGGAAAAAGAACCCGGCTTTGGTCATCAAAACCACAAACTACGTCGGCGACTTGCAAAAACTTAAAACGATATTAACAAGGATTAGCGCCATCGAGGAGGGGCACCACACACGTCCTACAAAAGAAGGGCATATCCTGGTGGAAACCCTAGACAGGGAAAAAAGGGAGAAAATCCAGAAAGCGCTAACAGAAAAACTTGGAGGAGAGGCGGTCTATCTCCTCACAGGAACAGAAACAATAACGTTAAGGGTCATGGATATAGATCCCACCGTGACGCTGCAGCAGCTGGAAGATAAGCTAAGGACCTTCACAGGGCCGGAGGGATACATATCCCCTCCGGTCTTTCTAAAGCCAAGATCCAGCTGCGTGCAAACGGCCATAATAAGAATGGAACGAGACGACGCCGAAAGATTAATACAGAAAAAGAGAAAAAAGGTCAGTTTAAGCCAGTGTAGAGTGGAGAAAACGTCTGCTACACATGTTTGCAGCCCGGACACCCCACTGGAGGATGTACCGAACTCCCTGAGTACGCAGACACCTCACAAGAAAATGCACAAGCAAAAAACAGCAATAATATTAGGAACTGGAAATACAAAATGAACAATGAAGTCAATAAAGTACTAAAACATGGAATAGGCGGAAGGTGTTCGGAAGAAATGCAATTGCGATTCCCGGCACCTTCATAGAGTGGGGTTTTAGTCGGTAAAAGTCCGACACTACCCCCCGAAACATCCGGGTGGTGTCTTTTAAAGATTTCCCCACCCCCAACGCACAAAAAAACAGGTTTTGGTCAGGTTCAGGTTTAGGTTAACCTAAACCTGAACCTAAACCTGAACCTAAACCTGAACTTAAACCTGAACCTAAACCTGAACCTAAACCTGAATCTAAACCTGAACCTAACCTAAACCTGAACCTAACCTAAACCTGAACCTAACCTAAACCTGAACCTAACCTAAACCTGAACCTAACCTAAACCTGAACCTAACCTAAACCTGAACCTAACCTAAACCTGAACCTAACCTAAACCTGAACCTAACCTAAACCTGAACCTAACCTAAACCTGAACCTAACCTAAACCTGAACCTAACCTAAACCTGAACCTAACCTAAACCTGAACCTAACCTAAACCTGAACCTAACCTAAACCTGAACCTAACCTAAACCTGAACCTAACCTAAACCTGAACCTAACCTAAACCTGTTTACCTGTTTAAGGTTTAAGTTAGGTTCAGGTTTAAGTTAGGTTAAGGTTTAGGTTAGGGTCAGGTTTTTTCTTTTTTTTTTCTGTTTTCTGACTGGGTTAAAACCACCCAGCCAGAGAGTATATTATGCAATTGAATACATTAACTGTAAAATTTATAAAAGGTAACAATAATGTCGATAAAAACAATAACACTGATAATAATAATAATAATCCTAATACATAAAATCCTAGCACGCTGCTGCTCCTGCCCCAAAGTGTTATTTTTTGGTGAAAAAAGAAACACTCTGATTGGTCGATTTTTTTACCAACCGAAAAATATATTAACGTAAAGTTGGGACTAAAAATATTTGAAAAAGACAATCATGAATAATTACGTTATAATAAAAACTATTAAACCATATAATAACCATCCATCGGGTTAGAAAAACCCGAAGACGCAAACTTGATTAATGTGAAGAAAAACAAAGAGAATAAATGAAAAAACAAAGAGAAAGAGGGACTAACAGCAATTAGTGAAGATACATCTCCACTCAAAGATATAAGATGAACACTGAATTGATGAGAAGAAAAACGACGAAAGAAATATAAAAAAAAGAAGAAGGACGGCAATTAGCGAAGAAGCACCGCCAATTAAAGATATAAGATGGAGATGAAGACATGATTAATGAGAAGAAAAACGAGAAAAAGAACAAGAAAAAAGAACAAAACAAAGAAATTAAATAAGATAATAAAAATAGGGAAAACTTCTTCAACGAACTACAGTTTTGTACATGAATAAATCTATTAACCATATAAATAAACAAGTTACACATCAATGGGGTTCCACAGTATTAATTTTTTAATTGAGACCGTTAAAAGAGAGATTCAGCCCGGTCAACCTATATATAAAAATTAAAAAAAAAGCCGGGAAGCTGCTTCACCTACAGCGTGTCATTTTTTTTGTTAAAAAAAAGCCAAAAACAGGGAAAATGTATGATACAAAATTCATGATGTATAAACGTCTTAATGGGTAACCGGTTAATCGGATAAGTGTATAAGCGGATAATCGGATATTTTATTTTGAATCATATTTTCTACTTCTATTTAGCGCCTCAACAAGTAGAGACTTGCCTTTTGTTTTAAGGCGGCGGCAGTTTCCAATTAAACTTGCCTTTCCATGACATTCAAGAATGTTGAAGGAAGAAACGTTATAGAGAGAGCAAATGGATAGATGGTTAAAACGTAGGGCAAGATATTTATGGCAGTCTGACAATAAATGTTGTAGAGTCAATAGTACTTTTGGAATCACAAGGGCATACGTCAACAGGACTGATCTTAAATCTAAATAAATAGTCGCGCGCGTATGAGTGTCCAGTCAATAACTCCGTCGTTTCGAAAGAAGTCTCGAAAGCTTTCCGGAACATACGAACGTCCCGCAGCGTGGGCAAACGTCGCCGCGTCTTCAAACCTTGAACGGCGTTCTGGTACTTGGTTTCCCAAATACGTTTCGATTGAAGGCGGATCGCTCGCTTATCAAAGCTCAGTGGAAACTGGCTGAAGACCCCGCCTCTATGCGAACCAGCCGCATCTTTGGCGCATAGGTCTGCAACCTCGTTTCCACCGATCCTGCAATGCGCTTTTACCCACCCAAACTTGACCATCGTATGCTTCCTAATTTCGAGAAGGTAACGATGAATGGAGGTAACCAATGGTATAGTGCTGGTTCAAGTTTAGGTTAGGTTCAGATTAAGTTATTTATTCTTAATATATACCTGGGAAACAAGCACCTGTAAGGTCATTCTGACGAATTTTGTTGATCGTATTTCCATGATTTGCTCGAAACTACTTTTTTCGAAACGTTTGTCACAAAATCTCAAGTTCTAATAGACCGACTTTCTTGAAATTTGTCATGAAATGTTCTTTACATATCCCGCTATGACAGGAACCAACAAAAAATCAAAATTTTCAATTTTTCCTATATATTGTTAATGTTTAAAAATATATTTGTATTTGTACATATTTATACAGTATATTAAATACATATTAACAATTTTAGGTTTTACAGTTGAATAAACTCTCCCAAAAATGTGGGTTTTGCATGTACCACCAAGTCCAAGCTGAGCTGAAGTTAAACGTTGCAATTGTTTGAAAGCAATGTTAGCGTTGAACTTCATTGGTGAAGAAACTCCTCCGAATAAAACTTTATTTGAACTTCTATGGGAGGTTGTGACTAAGAGCTCTAATTAATACTGCTCCTTAAAAGTGGAGTGGAGCATGAGGATACTTCCCGAAAAATACCTCTACGAGAGGTTTGTGTTTACTGGGCTCGTCAGTGTGGATTAGTAAATAGTTCTAAGGTTTCCTGCCAGTATGAGTAAGTAAATGGCGTTTTAAATTTCCTTTATGAGAAAGTTTATAATCGCAAATGTTACACACATACGGTTTCTCGCCCGTATGACCTAGTAAATGTTGTTTTAAATTTCCTCTTAATGAACATTTATAATTGCAAATATTGCATTCGTACGGTTTCACGCCTGTATGGGTTAGTAAGTGTCGTTTTAAATCTCCTTGTCGTAAACATTTATAATCACAACTCTTACATTCGTACGGGTTCTCACTAGCATGAGCTAGTAAATGTTGTTTTAAATTTCCTTTTTTCGAACATTTAAAATCGCAGATGGTACATTCATACGGTTTCGTATGCGTATGGGTTAGTAAATGTCGTTTTAAATGTTCTTTGCGTAGACTTTTATAAGAGCAAAAGCTACACTCATAAGGTTTCTCGTCCTTATGAATTAATAAATGCCTTTTGAAGGATGCTTTTACTGAACATTTATATTTACAAGAGCTACATTCATAAGATTTCTCGCCAATATGAGTCAGTAAATAATGTCGTTTCAAATTTCCTTTTTCTGAACATTTATAATCGCAAATGTTGCATTCATATGATTTCACAATCGTATGAGTTAGTAAATGTCGTTTTAAATATACTTTTCGCAAACATTCATAATCGCAAATGTTGCATTTATACGGTTTCTCGCTCATATGAGTTAGTAAATGGCTTTTAAGGTAGTCTTTTGCCGAACATTTATAATCGCAAATGTTACATTCATGTGGTTTCTCGCCCGAATGAGCTAGTAAATGATGTTTCAAATTTCCTTTTTGTGAACATTTAAAATCACAAATGTTACATTCATACGGTTTTTCCCCCGTATGAACTAGCAAATGTCGTTTTAAATCTCTTTGTCGTAAAGATTTATAATGGCAAATGTTACATTCATACGGCTTCTCTCCTGAATGGATTAGTACATGATGTTTTAAATTTTCTTTTTCCGAACATTTATATCCACAAATATTACACTCGTACGGTCTCACACCCGTATGAGTTCGCATATGCCGTATTAAATGACCGTTTCGTGAACATGTATAATCACAAATGCTGCACCCGTAGGGTTTCAAGCCCGCACGAGTTAGTAAATGGATTTTCCGAGATTGATTTACAGAACCTATTGTGTGATCCTTAGAAAAAATCTCTTCCTTAATGTCAATGGAATGATGTAAATCATATACCTCTTCCTTCGAATCTTCAATTTTAATTTCTTTGCTACCCTGGTTAATCGAAGTATCATCTTTAATGTCAATGGAACGATGTAATTCTTCTAATTCTCCATCTTCCGATTTAATTTCTCTCCTTGGATTTTGTAATTCTTCCGAATATCCCACCTTCTCCATATCGTTCCAAGTAATTTTACGGTTATATTAACAAGTCAGGTTGAAACAGAGGTACCTAGATATTATCATCGGTTAAGACTAGAGTTAATATAATTCAATAAAACATCTTACCATTTACGTACTTTTTAAATATTTATAATATAAAATTCAACATTCAAGGTCATCGATCCATCGAACACAAGCCTCGGTAAAATAAATATTTCAAATCTGCAATTCTCGTAAAACTAAATTATTGATTTATCTTCTGTTCAAGCGAAATTAATTGTTACTTACCGCAATATGTTTTGCCATCATAGAATAGCGTCCATCGAATAACCTACTTTTGTTCGATTAAATGTGAAATAGATGTTTATACAAATTTATTGGTTTGACAATCAGCTTCTTTCACACAACAATTCCTAATGACCTTTATATGTTATTTCACTAATTAATGTCATATTAGCTCTCAGCTGCAGCTACAATCCTCCCATTACAAGAGAAATTTGACAGCTGACAGAAAGTGTGGCAAACGACGCCATGATATGTCTGGCGCGCATTTTAAAAATTGAATGTAGATGGTAAAAATGGCTGAACCTTTGCTATTTTTGCGAAAAAACGGTTGTAAAAAAGGTAATTTGCGGTCTAACCGAAGTAACCGCTTTTAGACGGTGGTTACCATAGCGATTATCAAAATTCCCGCCGTTTTTTGGAATTTTGACGTTTTAGGTTATGAAAATTTAATTATCGTAAAATCGTCAATAATTTCAAGATAATAGGTAAATTACTTTATTTTAAGTAGATTTGCCAAAAACGAAGTTAATCTAACCAAAGTTGATAGTTTATGTCAAATTTTTAAATTATAAATTAAGTACCGATTAGAAGCAAGGTAAACGTAAGTTTAGAATATTTCATAATTAATAATTAAAATAAATGAATAAATGCAAACGGTTTGTAAGTTAGAAGCCATACAAATAAAATGCTAAGTTCGAACTTAGATATTCCCCCTCTACTTAGGTTCGATTGACTTAGTTTTCGGTAAATAGAACGCAGCAAGTATCAAATACATTAAACTTACAATAATTATTTTAAAAAAGTAATTCATATTTTGTTCAACAAGTTTCATGAAACTTGTTTCTCTGGTGTGCTGGCTTCAAAAGTAGATCTTTCCAGATATCTGCATGGTTAACACTTGATTTATTTGCTTAAATTCTGCCTGGCCACTGGTCCCAGTGGTTCATAATACCAGCAGATCTAAAATAAGAAAGAATGTTTATTAGCATGTATGATTTATAAGATTCTTTTACATTAATCTTGTCTTCTTCCGGAGCAACCTTCCGGAACTAACATTTGGTCTGAGACATATTGTCACGAGAAGATTTATCTTATTGGGTTTAGTAACTCTGAGGTTGGAGTCAGGTTTACTTTAGTTAATCCAGGGGGGCACCTGGGGGCACGTGCTCCCCCGAAATGTTCAAAAGATTAAAAAAAATTTGTGAAGCAGATTTGAATTTTGAAAATAAAATAAGTAAATATTTTTATTTTTATTAAATTTTAAAGTGGGAAAATTTTTTTTCGAAGGGGAACCCCCGAAAAAATAATTTTTTTTACGAGTGCCCCACTCGAAATGAAATCCTGGCTACAGGTCTGACTCACGCAGATGTTTATAGTGAAATATACAGTGACTCAAAAATTGATGGCACAGTCCTATATTAGCAATGTAATTTGTACCTTTTCAAGACTATTTTTAACAAATAACAATCGATTTTACAGCAAAACTTTTTAGACATTTTTTATTGAAAATTTCCTTGTCTTCAATTTTGTTTATATACATTTTTCTATTTTGTCGCAAGATTTCTAACTGACAGCGACTTAAACAAGACTCTGTAAAATGCAAATAATATTTTCGGCTGTATCTCATAAACGGTGCAACGAAAGAAAAAAATTAATAAACAATTTTTCGTATAAATGTCATTCTCTAAATTTTTGTTCATATACATTTTTCAGTTTTGCGGCACCGTTTCTGAGATACAGATGATAATATTTTGTTACATTTTGCAGTCCTTTTTAAATCATAAACAAAAATGAAGGCAGTGAAATATGCAACAAAAAATATTTAATGAGTATTGCTGTAAAAGCGATCTTCATATTAGAAAAAATGACTCGAAAACGTGCAATTTACATTGTTAACATAGGGGTGTCCGGATTTAATTATGACACTGTAGCTGTATTATTTACTATGAAAGCTAACTAAGTATATAAATACATACTTAAAACTCCAACTTACTCTATTTCACGCCCAAGAAAGAGTGGAACCATCAAGCGGCCTGGTCACATCCCGACTCTTTTGAGATTCTCTTAATGACTCTGTCCTTAATTGATTTACTATTCTACTGCACCGCTTAATGCTTCCCCTTCCAAATTATTTACAATACTTTTATACGAGCTTCAAGTGGAAATCCATTTAATTGCATTCCACTTGTGACAATAGCTATTATATAGTCTTACCGATGTTAGCTTACGATTCAAATATGTTAATTCCGAAAGATTAAGGCTACTCCCTTTTACCAAACATTTCCGATTTCTAACCAAAAAAAACATAACGACTGCACAGCCGGTACCTACCGAAGGCTTAAAACAGTCACAAATGTTAGATTCCAAGCTGTTGCTCCTTGGTATGGGCCCGTAAATAATGATCTTTCAAATATAAGTTACGAGAACATTTATAATTGCAAATTTTGCACTCAAACGGTTTCTGGCCGGTGTGAGTTTGTAAATGCCTCTTTAAATTTGCTTTTTGTGAGCTCCTATACGAGCAGACGTTGCATCCAAACGGTTTTTCGCCGGTATGAGTTAGTAAATGATCTTTCAAGGTTCTTTTATGATAGCACTTATATTCGCAAAGTTTGCACTCCAACAGTTTCTCTCCGGTATGGGTTCGTAAATGAGCATTAAATTTTGCTTTTTCAAAACAGCTAAAATCACAAGCATTACAGGCCAACGATTTCTCGCCGACATGAGTTAGCAAATGTCCTTTCAAACTATGCTTATGAGAACATTTAAAACCGCAAGTGTGGCACTCAAACGGCTTCTCTCCGGTGTGTGTTCGCACATGAGTGTTCAGACGGCCTCTTTCGAGACATTTATAACCACAAATACTACATTGAAATGGTTTATTGCCTGTGTGAACTATTAAATGCCGTTTCAGGCTATGCTTATAAGAACATTTGAAGTCACAAATCTTACACTCGAAAGGTTTTGCCCCGGTATGAGTCAAAAAATGATCTTTCAGTCTTTGCTTCCGAGAACACTTAAATTCGCAAATATTGCACTCAAACGGTTTTTCACCCGTATGTTTCATAAAATGTTCCTTCAGTCTGTGTAAATGAGTACATTTAAGTCCGCAAACGGAGCACTCAAACGGTTTTTCGTCAGTATGGGTCAGCAAGTGACATTTCAACCGACCTTTCAGTTTACATTTATAATCACAAATGTTACACTCAAACGGTTTGTCGTTGATATGAATTTCAGCATGCTTTCGAAGTTGCAATTCATCGGTAAATACTAGGTCACATACCCGACATGCAAACGAATCCGGTCGAGTGTCGACAACAGAAGTTTCTTCTTTGATGTCGATGGCATGATGCAAGTCTTCCGGTTTGACATTGCCAAATTTCACATTTTGAATTTCCTTGCTACCATAATCTAATTCTTCGGATAATAAACCTTCGATAACAGAAGCATCTTCTTTAATGCTAATGAAATTGGGCAAGTTTTCCGGTTCCATGTCTTCAGTTTTAATATCTTTGCTGGCATTTTCCATAAAATTTTGTGAAATAATCACATTATTCATATTGATTGATTTAATTTACGAAGATTTATTTATTGTTGCACAGATTTCTAAATATCAGGTTGTAAATGTCAAAACTCAAAACGTCAAAGGTATAGGGGAAATGTTGGTAATACCTAGAAATCACTAAAATATATCAAATGGCAGCGTTCGGCAAATTATACCGCCATTTTACTGACTGCTAAGCGATTGATTTCCTGAAATATCTAATTGTCTAATTTTTTCAAAAAGCAAACCGAAATTACATTAAAATTGTCAAAATTATATTAATAAAACTAGAAAATATAAGATTAGACCAGAAGCGGGCGGCTCGGGCTATAGGTATGTGGAACTTGAAGAATTTTCAAGTTTATATCGCCAGCCCCCCCCCCTTTTGAATTTTCTATCCAAAATACTTTAATTCGTTTGTCCTGCTTGTACCTTCTTTATTTTCGTTTGTACCCATTTTGCTTTTGAGATATCTTGAAATAACCACAGTGGGCATTCCCCCCCCCCATTTTGAATCCAAAATAGTTTAAATCTTTGTATCTGTTTGTACCGATTTTGGTTTTCAGATATTTCTAAATATCTAAAATAGGCATTTCGTCAGTCCCCCCCCCCCCATTTCGAATTTGAGATTTATAGCACACTATCTTTGCGCAATATTGGGCCAATATTGAAAAACTACTTTTTGATTTTTGATATTTTATTGGAAATCAATATTGCGCCAATATTGGAAAATGTTCACATTTGAATATTGGTCCAATATTGATTTTCAATATTGCACCAACATTGAAAAATGTTCACAGTTGGATATTGGCTAAATATTAATTTTCAATATTTGCTCAATATTGTGCCAACAGTTGTGCTACATCGGAAGGTTCTAATAGGGTAGGATGGGGTTATAATTACATCACGTTTGATCACAATAGGGGGGGATGTGTTGATAATCACGTCCACTGAAAAAAAATTTCAACCAATGAACTTATTTATTAAAATTTCATAAATACAATGCACAAATCCATTAAAACAATGAACAAACTCATAAATACAAAGAACAATTCATAAACATTATGAATATTCATGATTAATACTATGAAACAGGCCCGTAGCCAGGATTTTATTTCGGCGGGGTGGGGGGGCACCAATAAAAATTTTTTTTTTGGGGGGTTCCCCTTTCGAAAATTTTTGTTCCCACTTTAAAAATATATCTATTTACCTATTTTATTTTCAAAATTTTTTTTGCTTTTGAACATTTCGGGGGGGGGGGGGCACGTGCCACCCCATGGCTACGGGCCTGCTATAAAATTTTCATAATAATCCTGAATTCATTGGTTGAAATTTCAATACTTTAATGAAACTTTCACTGAAATTTCATTGTATATATGACACTTTTTGGTTCAGTGTGTATATTTTCGTGAAACTACACTAAAAAACTGGTTTATCATATTGATAAAAAATTCATCATTTTTACACCGATGAACAAAATTCATCATATTGATGAAAAATTCATAGTATTCATAAACAAAATCAATGTATTTAGGAATTTTTTCATCAATATGATGAATTTTATTCATCGGTGTAAAAATGATGAATTTTTCATCAATATGATAAACCAGTTTTTTTACTGTTCGTGTTCGTTAGTTTAGTATTCATAACTATAATATTAAGTTCTAAGCTGGTTTCCGGTTCGGGATCTTGTGACACCGCTTGTGCTAGCCGCAGCCGTCTGCTTCGCTGTGTCTGCTAAAAGATATTTTTAAAAAAAGAGGGGTGGAAAAACCTAAAACTTTATGGCATATCACCAAGGGGGTGGGGTAAAAAGATGGTCTAAGGTCACGGCCTGGCGCTTGGGGAACGTCTATTAATTACATGAGGTGTTTAGGGGAGGGGGGAGTAGAGCAGAATCTCAAATCTCACAAGGGGGGGGGGTCTCGGCAAATATCACGTAATTATTTTTTCTCGCAAGAAACTGTAAAATTGCGAAAGAACCCGGTTAAATTAAATGACATATCACTAAGAGGGGGGGGGGTAAAAAGGTGGCCTAAAAACTATCAAGTAATTAAAAAACTAAAAACGGTCACGGCCTGGCGGTTGGGGAACGTCCATTAATTACGTGAGGTGATTGGGGGGGGGGGGGTCGAGCAGAATCTCACCCAATCTCACAAGGGGGGGAGTCTCGGCAAATATCACGTAAAAATTATTTTCCCGCAAGAAACTGAAAAATGCGAGAGAACTGGGTTAAATTAAGTAAAACAAACAATCTTACGTGAGATTAGGAGGGGGATCAAGCCAAACTCACGAAATCTTACGGGGGGGGGGGGGTCAAAAAATTGCCTGAAAAATAAATGGGCGTCCCCTTGTAGGCTTCTACTGCTAATTTGAAATCAGCGGTTCGATCTTTATCTGACCGTCTTCCCTCGGCAGGCAATGGCATACCACCGAGGTATCTTCTGCCTAGACTCCAGAACCCTTCTAAAAAAAGTGGTCACTATGCTCTTACGTAGAGCTAAGGAATCTGAAAGAAAATTAAAGGACTAAAGGACTAGAATCCAAGAAATAGCAAATGCAAACCTCTAAGAGGCGGGGTGGAGTTTTCTTTCAATTCCACTTTGTTTAAGTATAGATCGAAAATAGTCTAAATCTAGACTGTTATTGTATGTACATTATAAAAACCACAATTTAAACTTTTAACTTGGTACATATGTATAATAATACTATTAAAAGCTCGCTAATCCATTTTGCGCGTCAGTATATTTTTTCTATAATATAGGTATCAAAAGAAAATGTAGTACAAGCAAAAATAAAGAAGGTACAAACGAAGTACAAACGATTTAAACTATTTTGGATCCAAAATTCAAAATAGGGGGGGGGGGGCTGGCAAAATAGAATTTTTACTACCTAAAGCGGCGATCGCCAAACTAATAAACACATTGGAAAAAAAATTTTAATTTTGATATTCACTTTATAAATTTTTTTTAATTCAGAAATTTTGATAATCTTATAATCTATAATAAATCTATTAATAATTAATAAAAAAAAGTCCCAAACTCGAAAATTACGGATCTAGAAAGACAAGATCTGTTGAGCCCACACACTTTTTAAAAATATTCCTATAGCCGCTCGAATTAACAGGTTTCTCCTGAGTCTGTGCAATTTTTAAAAACATCCCTAAAACTGCCCGAACTCGTAAATCAAAAAAGGATTTAAAAACGCCGGAGAAGCTCTTTTCACAAAGGCTTCATGCCACATTGACCATGCCGACAAACTTTTGGGAAAGATGAGACTCAAGCGGATGAATGATAACATAAAGAGCAATAGCGGCCTATTCGAAAATCTTTTCGAATTTAAGAAATGCAGGTCAACCATCGAAGCCCTCAACAGTGGAGAGCCGAAATCAAATAAAAGAATGATCCTTGCCATGATCGCACAACCGATCATGTTGTACGTGGGCCTATGTGGCATACGGCATTTAACATAAACAGGAACACAAAAAGAATTCTGTGAATCCAAAAAAGGAAAACCCAGAGGGCAGGGAGAAGTAAACTTCCGCATCACGCAGACGTTCACCGGCCTCGGATGCTTCATTGCTGCCGACTCCAAGGTACTCGGGCCATTCCGAGTTCTCACTTCGGGGATATGAAATATAGTTGGTGCTATCTCCCTATGACAAATGCAATCTACCTTTTACCTTTGAATTTTTTTCAAAAAGTGAATAGGATAGGACGGTAACAATTTAGAAACAGGTGGACTTACCATAATGCAGTTAATTCTCAATAATTTCATGTAATTAATTGTATTCTATTTTATACAAAAATATATATTCACCAAAACAATAACCACAATTGTTATCGTTGCAATTCTAGTATATTTAATTCCCTTTCCTTTAGCTTTAATTCCATTTCTTTTAATTGCAGTTCTTTTGTTTTATTTCTAGCTTCTAACAATCGAATTTTTAGTTCCATTTCTCTTAAATCCATTTCACGGTTTCTGTTATCTTCGAGTTCGTTTGAATTTAGTTCGTTTAATATCTCCATTGCATCCGTAGTTTGTTCTTCCACAAAAGCTTCCGAAGCTTCTTGTACAGTCGATAATGTATCTTTAAATTCCAGTTTAATTGTTTTTCGTGTATTTTCAGTTGGAAAAGTTTCCTTTTGTGTTTCCGAAGACAACCATATTTCATCGGACAGTGGATCAGTCAAGAATGACTCCGAGCGCTTAACGACTACTTCTTGACTCTCCGACTCTTCTCCTTCTTCTTCTTCTAAGTCGTCAATCCTCTTGGCAGTTATCCGCGATACAAGATCCATTAATTTTTTTTCGACCGAAGTGAAGACAAGTTTGTTGGCTTTACTGCTTCCAGTCTCTCTTGCTTTTTTCAGTGTGTTGTACTTCCAGTCAATAAACGTCTTCTTCCATTGTGCTTTGGATCTGCTGGGTCCACATCCACAGCTGTTCAAGGTGCGAGACACATCTTCCCACAGGTTTTCTATTCTATCGGCATCGAAATGTTTTGGTTTACCATTCAATAAAACTTTATTTTCTGCAATGAAATCCACCAAAATATTCATTTGCACCGCAGAACTTCTTTTTTTAGCAGCAGCCATCTCCTCTAAGATATGTTTTATTGCTTAGGTGGATATTTAAAATTAGTTCCACTTGAAAGTAAACACTAGCTGACGTTTTATTTTGTAGGTTATGTTTAGTTTATTTGACACCCGATCAGTGGCGTACCTATGCGAATCTTAAATTGAATTAAAAAACTAGGCCAGTGACGGCGTAGCATTTTTAAAATGGCTGGGCACAAAATGGGCTCAAGTAATTCAATTTTAAAAGTTTATCACCCACAAGTCAATCCTACCGAAAGAGTAAATAGAGTATTGAAAGCTTTATTTCTGGTTTTAATTCAATTTACAGAGTACGAGATCTTAAATGACTATTTAATAAATTGATCCCCACGCGAACAATCTAACAATTGACACTCAATCAGTGCCTACCTATGCAAATTATGAATTAAATTAAAAAACTAAGCCAGTGACGGCGTAAGCATTTTTAAAATGGCTAGGCACAAAATGGGCCCAAGCCATTCAATTTTAAAAGTTTATCACCCACAAGTCAATCGCACCGAAAGAGTAAATAGAGTATTAAAAGCTTTATTTCCGGTTTAATTCAGTCAAATTTTTACATTACAGAGTATGAAATCTTAAATGACCATTTAATTGATCTCCACGTGAACATCTATATCCACAAATTTCACAATCTAACAATTGACACTCAATCAGTGTCTACCAATGCAAATTTTGAATTAATTTAAAAAACTAGGCCAGTGACGGCGTTAGTATTTTTACACACAAAATGGGCCCAAGGCATTCAATTTTAAAAGTTTATCACCCACAAGTCAATTTCACCGAACGAGTAATTACTGTATTAATTGGTTTCTAGCCAATATGAGTTTTTAGATGTCTGTTTAAATCATTCTTGCGTGCACATTTATAGTCACAACATTTACAACTAAGCAGTTTTTCGCCACTATGAATACGTAAATGATGACGTTTTAAAGTATCCTTACTTCCAAAACTAAAATCACAAATTCCGCACGTAAACGGCCTCTCGCCGGTATGAGTTCTCATATGATTTTTTAAATTCTGTTTTTGTTTACATTTATAGTCGCAAATTGTACAAGTGAACGGTTTCTCGTTACTATGAATTCTTGAATGCATTTTTAATTAATAGTTGTATTTAAAACGATATTCACAAATTGTACAAATAAACGGTTTCTCATTCGAATGAGATATGATATGAGTTCTCAATCCATTTTTAACCGAACATTTGTATCCACAAATTCCACATGTAAACGGTTTTTCGCCAGTATGAGATTTCAAATGATCATTTAGCATTCCTTTAGTCACGTCTAGACTACCAAGCGAACCACACCTACTTAACCTCAAACTCACAAATCGAACTCCAGGACATAACCTCAGAAATAAACGTGTAAGTAAATTGTTACTAATTTATTAACTTCGTTCATTTTTAGATACGTCGTTGGAGATTTCTCCTGCGGCAATAACTAAACAAAATCCCCTTTTTAAGGGGAACTCACGATCTTACTTAAAGAGAAATTTAAGTAAAGGCCCTCGTGGTCATATTAGAAAATCTTCTTTAATACTTAACAAAACCATCGCCGAGATGGCCAACTCAGTTGAATACGAACACTCCTTGAAGGACGCCGGTCTTTTAATGGACTTCGCGGAATTACCGTTTGAAACTCAGACCTCCAAGAGGAACAGGGAAGTTACCAGCCCTCCTACAAGGAGGATTCGAAAACCGGAGAATTTCATTCTGCCTACCAGAAACCGTTTCGAATGCCTTCGAAGGGAGGTCGTGAAGACGACCGCTAACCATCAATCGACACCCGAAGTACCACCTGCACCACAACCCAAGAAGATAAGGCCCACCCCTATCATCTTGAAGCGTGGACTCATTGGAACAAGGGACTATATGGACACCGTCACCGATATAAAAGCTGTTATAAACAGCAATAATTTTTCTATAAAAAATCTGGGTACCCAGACCAAAATTATGGTGGAGTCGATTGAAGACTACAACAAAGTAATCCAACACTTCGATTCGGATAAGATCGAATACTATTCCTTCGGCACCCAGGATACTAAACGTACCTCTTTCGTGTTAAAGGGTACCAACGAACTGGATCCCGAAGAGATCTTGTCGGACCTCAAAAGCAAAGGCCTTAAACCTGAAGCTTGCAGACTGCTTGCCAACAAGGCGAAAAACGACGCACCAATTCTGTACCCAAAGTACAGAATATCTTTTGTTAACGGTACGACACTCCAAGATGTACGAAGAGTTCGACATCTTGTACACAGCACTTGCTACTGGGAGAAATACAGGGCACCTAGGAATATCATGCAGTGCGGAAACTGCTTGGAATTTGGCCATGGCAGCAGATACTGCCACGCGAAGGCAATCTGCGGTCACTGCACCAAAAACCACAACACGTGGGAATGTACGGAACAACAAAACGAGCCTAAATGTGGTAATTGTAATGGCAACCATCGAGGTACTTCGATCGAGTGCCCAATATACACGGTCGCAGTTGAGAAAGCCAACGCCAAGAAGGTACAACAAAGCCGAAAGCATTGGCAACAAAACGCAACAAGGAGAGCCTACACTCACGATCCCAGAGAGTACCCCGAACTCCCTAGAAAGCCATTAATGGAACTGCATGTGGAACCCCCGCGCCCCACACCACCTGCACAACAGACCAGTCACCCATGGCCCAAACCAGGACCCAGAAGACAACAGCTACCAAAAGACGTACCAAGAAACACCCCAGCCGCAAACACAGCTTTCGAGGAGTTCATGAAAGAAATGGACGATATTAACAAAATGTTTGATTTTAAAAAGCTTACCGAAATGCTAAGGAAGCTAAAACATCAATTAGCCAATGCAACAAATGCAATGGATATGCTGTCAGCCTGCAACGAGGCAAATGAGGCCTTTGCTGCCATTAGAAAAATTCATGGGTAAGTCAACCATCGACAAACTAAAAATTGCTAACTGGAACGCTACCAGTGTGGTCAACAAAAAGGAAGAATTGGAGGACTTCCTGTTATCAAACAATATAGACGTCGCACTTATCAGTGAAACCTGGCTAAAGCCAGATCTCAAATTTAAACTCAAGAAGTTCCACATCTACAGATCGGACAGAATAGCACACGGTGGAGGTGTTGCCATCGTTATCAAAAAAGGCATTCCTCACGAACCAGCGAAACCCGAAATTTCCCAAAATTTAGAGATCATCGTTTACAAGATCAAGACCAGCCCGCCACTCTATATCGGTGCAGCCTACAATCCACCTCAGGCACACGAACACTTAGCGGAAGAACTCGACCTGTTCCTGAGTCAATATCCCAACATCGTAATTGGAGGAGACTTCAATTCAAAACACTCGTCTTGGAATTGCAGTACAAACAATAGTTCTGGCAATGTCCTGCGAGACTTATCACTCGAGAAGAACTTCGTCATAGTATACCCACCCGAACACACTTATCATCAAGGGCCACGATATCAACCATCCACACTCGACATCTTTCTCCTCCAAGGTGTCGGGGGCCACACCACTCCAACGGTCCTGGAAGACCTCTCTTCAAATCACTATCCGGTGGTGATGACCCTCTTTCTCAACTGCGACTTGAATGAAAGAGACATTCGTACGACCAACTGGCAAACATACAAGCAACTCTGCAACGAGCGATTGGCAATCGACACCACCATCGTCACCAATGCAGATATCGACGAAGCCATTAAAAAGTTCACGGCGGTATTGCAATCTGCTTTTAAAGATGCAACCACAAAGAAGAAAGTGAAAGAAACTTACAAAGTGGATCCCGAAATCAAAAGGTTGAAAACTGTTCGAAACTGGGAAAAGAAGCAGTGGCTCCGCACGGGAGATCCAACACACCGAATCGCCAAGAATCACATCACCGAAGAGATCCAGCAGCTGCTTCGAGAAGAAAGAAATGAAAACTGGAGAAAGATGACAGAAAGTCTAACGCTCCGGGACAACTCACTTTGGCAGGTCTACAAACGTTTAAAGAACAAACACGACGAGATCCCGATAATCAAGACCAGCAACAATGTCAACTTATATACCGACAAAGAAAAGGCCGATGCTTTCGCAAATGTTTTTCTGGATGCCCACAATAAAACTATCAACGAAGTCTCTCCCATGGACGACGAAGTGAACGCAACCTACGAGAACCTACACCTGAATCTGGATAAGCTCGACGAAAGTCCCCTCGAGACGAATCCTACTAAAATTGCCAAAATCATTCGAAAGCTGAAAAACAGAAAAGCTCCCGGTCTGGACGGCATCTCGAATAGACAACTAAAATACCTTCCGAGGAAAGGAGTTTGCCTCCTGTACTACATATTTCGCGCATGCCTCTCGAACTGCTACTTCCCTACCCAGTGGAAACTGGCCAAGGTGATTGCGCTTCCAAAACCCAACAAGGCAAGAAACGTCGCCACAAATTACAGGCCCATTAGTCTGCTCGCAACTCTCAGTAAAGTTCTAGAGAAAATCATACTGGAAGAGCTCAAGAATCATCTAACCGAACACGGAATTATCATCGATGAACAATTCGGTTTCAGAGCTGGACATTGCACAACGCATCAAGTAGCGCGCATCAAGGAGAAGATCGTGCAAAAAAGACACATAAATAAAGACACGGGCATGGTGTTATTGGACTTGGAAAAAGCTTTCGACGTCGTTAATCGCAAAGCACTTATTTATAAGTTAGTCAAGTTAATTAAAACTCCTATCAACTTAATCAAAATCATCGTCAGCTATCTAGAGGATAGACAATTCTTCGTTATCGTCAACCAAGCCGTCTCCGATATGGTAAACGTTCCAGCCGGCGTTCCGCAAGGCTCATTATTGGGTCCGATTCTATTTTCCATCTTCATCAACGATATTCCTCGACACCACAAAACCAGTATCGGAGTTTATGCAGACGACACAGCCATTTTCGCCCATTCCAAGACAACCAGGAAATATGTAACGTACCTAGAAGAACATGTCAAATTAATTCTCGAATTTTTCAAGACGTGGAAACTTAAAGTCAATATACCCAAGACAGAAGTAATTCGGTTCACCTTCAAACGTAAACCTCCCGACGTCGCAGGAGTAAAAGTCGGCGAGGACACTATCCCGTGGCAGAACACTGTCAAATACCTGGGCACCACACTGGACTCGAAGCTGCTATTCAGCCAAGAAATACAGGCTCGATTGGATAAGAGCAACTTCGTTATCCAATTACTATACCCCTTCATCGGTCCAAATGCTAAAACACCGAAGAGAGAAAAAGTCACTTTGTACAAAGCTTGTGCCAGGTCGATACTTACCTACAATGCCCCCATTTGGGCCACCGCATGCAAGACGAAGATGAAGTCCGTCCAAGCTATGCAAAACAAATTCCTGAGGATCATCGGGCAGTATCCCAGGTATACCACCATTGATTTCATGCACGCAGACTTGGAAATCGAAACCATCGACACGTTCATCAAAGAGAAGACCAGGAAGATCATCAACCAAATGACAACTCACCAGAATCCACTTATAGCCGAAGTGATTTCAAACGACGACGACGAGATTTTCGGAACCGTGAAGAGATCAATGAAACAAATTTTAAATTAATTGTTAGTATTACCATTGTAATGTTATTCTTTCCTTTTGTTTGTAATCCCCACGTATTGTTTGTTTTTATCATTTTTAACGTAAGTTCTTTTCCACCCCCTTTTTACAATGTCACTCACTTACCGACTACGGCAGTTTTCTGTAACTCGCCTATGTTTAATGAAGGTTAAAGCCAGCGTCACACTGAAATTACAACATTCTTCAAATGTTGTAAGGCAGGTGTTACGGTGATAAATTTTTCTTTTATTTTTATTTACTTGGCCTAATTAGAAGGTAGGTGGCCGGTTGAATGTTGCAGCAGGAGCGATTGCTCCGACCGATATGGTAGTGCATCTCTTCGGGGTTGTTCTGCCAATTCGTGAACGGTTTGCAGTCGCGCTTACGCGCGACATTTAACTGGAGACAACTTTCTAATTTGGCCAACCAAAGCAGGTTTTTGAAACTTTTATCCTGCACTCTACTCAACTTCTATTTCACTAAATTTTCACATACCTAATTTAAATATAGAAGAGAGGGCTACCCAGCCCTATTATCTATAACCATATGTAATTCGGGAAATGTAAGGTATCCTCGTGCCTCGTACTTAATTAATAAATGTTATTTGATGATTTGATTGATAGCATTCCTTTCCGCGAGCATTTATATTCACAAAATTCACAAGAATAAGGTTTCTCCCCGGTATGCCGTTTTAAATGATCAGCTAAATTTGATTTACGTTTAGAACTGAAGTTGCACATTTCGCATTTAAATTGTTTCTCGCCATGAATTCTTGAATGGCTATACAAATACGTTTTATTTGTTGTTTTAAAACTACAAATTTTACAACTAAACGGTTTTGCGCCTGTATGGATTCTTAAATGAACTTCTAATAGTTTTTCACGCAAAAATTTAACTCCACATATTTCACAAATAAATGGTTTCTCGCCTTTATGAGTTCGTTGATGTTTAATTAAATAGCTTTTACGCAAACATTTATAGTCACAATACTCGCAAACAAATGGATTTTCGCCAATATGACTTGTTATAATATGCTTGTTTAAATCGGATATACGGTTACAGCTATAATCGCAAACTGCACACGAAAACAGGTTTTCGCCAGAATAAGTTTCAAGGGTACATACAATCGGATTTCTGTTTAACCCCTGTTCGTATTCATTTTCTTCATCTTTAATGTCAATGGAATGATGCAAATCTTCCAAATCAAATTCCATGTCTTCGGACTTACATTGGAAGTAGCTATTTGGATTACTTGGAGTTTCCTGTAAGACAACCACATAATTAACAAAACAAAAAATATCAAGAGGCAAATTTCTCAAACACTTTATTTTCACTGGTTTGGAATTCACTAGGAAATTTCAGGAATCTTTTTGGAGTTCATTGAAATATATTTAGATAGGAATTTGTTTGGAAATCTTTAAAATTCCCGAGAAATCTTTGTAACTCCTTGGAAATTACTGCAATTTCTTATATATCTCTTGAATTCTTCGAAAATCCTTGGAATTCATAGAATATTCCTAGCATTTTTTGGAAATTCCCAGAATTATTTAAAAAACTCTGGAATTCCTTCAAATCATTGAATTTCCTTGAAAACCACACATTTGAAAACCAGACATTTTTTAGATTGGAACTGGTTTGGAAACATAGGAATTGTTGGAATTTTTTGAGTATCTTTGGAATTTTTTGAAAATCTTTGAAATTCTAAAATAAATAAAATACAAAAATTCCAGGAAAATAATTTAAATTCTGTAAGTAGGAACTTGTTTGAAAAAAATCATTAGAATTCTTTAAAACTCCTTGGATTCTTTAAAAATCATTGGAAATATCTGAAATTCTTTGACAATAATTTAATTTAATCTTTGGAATTCTCGGAAAATCTTTTGAATTGCCTGGAAATCTCTTGAATTCTTTAGATTGGAATTTCTTTGGAAATCTTTGGAATTCCCGCAAAATCATTTGAATTCCAAGGAATTTTCGGATTTCGGAGGAAATTTCGGGAACTGTCAGGGAATTGACTCCACGAATTTCACTTTTTCCTATACACTATTGGAAAGAGGACAAATTTTTAAGCATATTAAAAAAAATTTTTTTTTGGATTATCAATTAGTCCACTCCGGTCCCCTCCGCTCCGGGCAGTTTTGGCAGGCGCTAACTCATTAAAAACATCCCTGAACCCAATCCACCTTGACTGGGTAGCCAGCACTCATCGAGGTACAACACGCGTGTAACCGCTATCACTAAGACTAGTTCAGAGTACACGTACCGTCAACAGAAAACTCGTTACTTGCAATTTCTATGTTCTCCCATGTTAAACATATGAAAAATTTTGATTTTTAAATGCCGTTTTCTCAAAAACTAATGGATAATCCAAGAAAAATTTTTTTAATAGGTATACCTAAAAAATTGTCCTCTTTCCAATGGTATATAGGAAAAAGTGAAATTCGTGGAGTCAATTCCCTGACAGTAACCGGAATTTCTTGTAAATACTTGGAATTCTTTGCAAATCTCTGGAATTCATATAACATTCTTAGTATTTTTTGGAAATCCTCGGAATTTGTTAGAAATCTCTGCAATTCCTTTGGAAAGTATTGAAATTTTTTAGATTGGAACTTCTTTGGAAAACTCTGGAATTTCTTGGAAATATCTGAAATTCTTACGAAATCATTGAAATTCTTTGAGAAACTTTGAAATTCCTTAAATTGCAACTTGTTTCAAAATTATTGGAATTCCTTGGAATTACAATCTTTGGAAATCCTAAGAAAATTTCTGGAATTTCTTGGAAAGTATTGGAATTTTTTGAGAATCCTTTAGGTGTCCTAACAAATTTTTAGAATTCCACGGAAATCTATAGAATTCCGTGAAAATTTCTTGGAAAGTGTTGATACTTTAGATTGTTTTTAAAATCCTTGGAAATTTTTGAGGATTCTTGAAATTCTTTAAAAATCATTGGAATTTCCTGAAATATTTGGAATACATTCCAAATCATTAGAATTCCTTAAAAATCATTGAAATTTGTTGAAAATAATTTTAAATCTTTAGATTGGAACATGAATGTAAATCATTGGAATTCCTTGGAAATCATTAAAATTCATTGGAAATTATTGAAATGTTTTGAGAAACTCTTGGAAAATAATTAAAATTCGTTAGATTGCAACTTGTTTGAAAATCATTGGACTTGAATCTTTGGAAATCCCTGGAATTCTTAGAACATTTCTAGCTTTCTTTGGAAATCCCTGTAATGCATTGGACATTTCTGGAAAAATATTGAAATTTTTTAGATTGAAACTTATTTTGGAAATCATTGAAATTTCGTGAAATTTTTTGAGAATCATTAGGATTCTTTAAAGTTATTAGAATATTTCGGAGATCTCTACAATTCCTAGAAAATCTCTAAAGTTATTTGGAAAGTATTGATAGATTCTATTGTATCTAGTTAGGAAATCATTGGAATGTTTTGAGATTCCCTGAGAATCTTTGAAAAACTTTGGAATACCTTAGAAATCACTAGAAAACTAGCTATTTGGATTACTTGGAGTTTCCTGTAAAACGAGCATTTCAGTCACCATAATTACCAAAAACAAAAAATATCCAGAGGCAAATTTCTCAATTATTGTGTGTCCACTCATTTGGAATTCTCTTGGAAATCATCAACATCATTTAGATTGGAACTTGTACGGAAATCTCTGGAAGTCTTTGGAATTTTTTTGAGTTCATCGAAATATATTTGGAAAATTACAATAATTTTTTTAGATTCTTTGTTAATCCCTGGAATTCGTAAAACAATCCTAGCATTTTTTGGAAATCCTCGGAATTCTTTAAAAATTTCTAGAATTCCTCGAACATAATTGCAAAATTTTAGATTGTAATTTGTTTGGAAAACTGGAATTCCTTCGAAATCATTGAATTTCTTTGAGAATCTTTGAAATACCTTAATTTTTAAAATTCCATGGAATTTTTAGCATTCTTTAGAAATCCTGGAATTCCTTGGAATTTTTTGAGAATTTCTCGGAATTTTTGAAATTTCCTAAAATCTTTGAATTCCCTTGGAAATCCCTAGAATCTCTGAAATTGTTTGAAAATAATTTAAATTCTTTAGATTGAAAATCATTGGAATTCTTTGGAAATGATTGCAATTCTTTGAGGATCTGAAATTTCTGGAAAATAATTTAATTTCTGTAGGTTACAACTTGTTCGAAAATGATTGGAATTTTTTAGAACTTCTTAGAATTCTTCGAGAATCTTTGATATCCATTGAAAATCTCGTGAATTTTTGTAATTCCTAACAAATCTTTTAAATTCAATGAAAATTTCTTGAATCTTTGGAAATCCCTGAAATTTTTGAAATATTCCTAGCATTCTTAGGAAATTTCTGGGATTGTTTTGAAATTTTTTAGATTGGAACTTATTTGGAAATCATTGGAATTTATTGAGAATTAAATTCCTCAGATTGAAACTTGCTTGAAAGTATTGGAATTCCCGGAAAATCTTTTTGAATTTCAAGAAAATCTCGGGAACTCCTAAGAAATCTCTGAAATTCCTAGGAAATCATTAATATTTAGAATGGAAATTGTATGGAAATCTATAGAATTTTTAAAAATTCTTTGGAGATAACTGAAATATTGTTATGATTGGAATTTGTTTGGATATCATTGGAATTTCTTGTAAATCTTTGCAAATCTGTGAGATTCTTTGGAATTCCTGAGGAATCTTTGCAACACCTGGGGAATTACTGGAATTTCTTAAAAATCTCTTGAATTCTTTGGCAACCTCTGGACTTCCTCGGACAGTATTGGAAAATTCTTGGAATTCTTTCGAAATCATTGAAATTCTTTGAGAATCTTTGATATCCCTTGAAAATCTCGTGAATTTTTGAAAATACCTGGAAATCCTTTAGAAATTTCTTGGAAAGCATTGAAATTTTTTAGATTGGAACTGATTTAGAAATTATTGGAATTCCATGAAATTTAACTTTGGAAAAATCTGGAATATATTAGAAAAACCTGGAATTCCTGGAATCCCTCGAATTCCTTTGGAAATTATTGGAAAGCACTGAAAATTTTTAGATTGGAACTGCTTTATACATTATTGGAATTCCTTGAATTTTTTGAACATTCTAGGGATCCTTTGAAAGTCTTTGGAATTCCTTGGAATCTTTAGAATTTGTTCGGATATCACTAAATTTTATTGAAAATAATTGTAATTCTTTAGATTGGTACTTGTTTGAAAATCATTCGAATTCTCTGGCAACCTTTGGAAGTCCTAAGAAATCTTTTAAATTCTATGAATTGAATCTTTGGAAATATCTGGAATTCTTAGAACATTCCTAGCAATCTTTGGAAATCCGTGGATTCCTTGGAAATTTCATGTCAAGTATTGAAATTTTTTTGATTGAAACTAATTTGGAAATCATTGGAATTTCTTGGAATTCCTTGGCATTTATTGAGAATCCTTTGATACCTATTGATACTCTCTAGAATTCCTCGGATATCATTGAAATTGTTTGAGAAACTTTGAAATTTCTGGCAAATAATTTAAATTCTTTGAATTACAACTTGTTTGAAAATCATTGGAATTTTTTGGAAATCCTTGGAATTCTTTGGAAATCGTTGGAATTCTTTGGAAATCCTAATGACAATCCTTAGGATGCTTTAAAAATCCTTAAAATACCTTGGAAATCTCTAGAATTCCTTGGAAAGTGTTGACATTTTAGATTGCTTTGAAATCTTTAGAACTTGTTGAGAATCACTGGGATTATTTAAAAATCCTTGCAATTCCCTAAAATCTTTGGAATACCTTCGAAAAGACTAGAATTCGTTAGAAATTTTTTGAAAATAAATTAAATTCTGTATATTGGAACTTGTTTGAAAATCATTGAAATTTCTTGGAAATCTTTGAAATTTCTGCAAAATCATTAAAATTCCTGAAATTGCAATTTGTTTGAATATCATTGGAATTCTTCAGCAATCTTTTCAAAATTCAAAGAATTCTTAGAAGATTCCAAGAATTCTGTGGAAACTCCTAGAATTCCATGAAAATTTCTGGAATTTCTTAGACAGTATTGAAATTTTATGGTTCGAATTTCTTGGAATTTTTTGGGAATACCTTGGAAATCTCTATAAAGTGAAATCTTTGAAATTCTCGGCAAATCTTTTAAATTGCTTAAAAATGTCTTGAATTTTTTTTAGATCGGAACTTGTTTGGACATGAAATCATTGAAATTTCCTGGAACTCTTTGGAATTCGTTGGCAATCTTTGGAATTCCTTGGAAATCACTGGAATTCTTTGGAAATCCCTGGAATTTCATGGAAATTGTGAATTGTTCAAAAAAACATTTTGAGATATTTACCCCTTGCAAAATAATACTAAATCTTGTATTGCTCATGTTTGACTCAAGAACTTCTTTTCATTAAAACCTGTTCATAATTGAACTAGAGTTTCAGCCAACTGTGAGCTAACAACTTGAACTCGATTATTCTGTTTATATTTGCCTATACAGTGTAAAATTTTTGTTCAAGTTTTTTTTAGGTAGGGGAAGGGAGGCTAAACTGCATACTCTGCGGTGCGTCAAGACTCATCCACCATCCTCAGCTACCCCAATCACAGAAATTTAAATGGCACCATACCCTTTGTGGCATCTTAAATTAAAAGTCTTTTAAAATTCTATCATTTGAAGCAAAAAAAAAAAATTAAATTTACCCACTGAATTTTTCTCAAATTTTTCAATCATATTTTTTTTTTTTTCACAAAATAAACTAACAAAAATAAATAAAAGTAAAATTTGTTTGTTTGATTCATGTAAAAACTCATACTGAAGCGAAACCGTTTGCCGATGACATTTGTGACTATAAGATTACCTAATTCGAACGTGAAACCTCCCAGCCAATAAATTAACGGTCCTGATCCAACCGATGTGTACTTGTCTTCTATGTACCAAATTATGTCCATATGTTGCAGTGCAAAATCATTGACACACCTGCCCTCTTCTGGTCTTTTGCGATATTTCAGCTTAGCTCAGAGGGTGCAATTAGAGTGGATAATAGTAAAAAAAAAAAAACAAAGGGCCACACACTTTTTATCACAAAGAAAGGTGTAAGTTCCTGAAAGTGTGAAAGAAAGGTGAATAAAACTAGTTAGCACAATAAGTAGCGTATAATGGACAATACTGAAGTAACAACATTTTTACGCAAAAGCTAATCGCACACAGAACGATACAGGTACAACAAAAACAGAAATCAGATTTGTTAATTTCTAAACAAATTTGAGTTTGAAATTAAAACAGTGAGCTCACACATATAAATATAAAAGTATAAAATTAAGTATAAAAAAAAAATATTAAAAAAATATAAATTAAAATTGTCTAGGTAATTGAAATGTACACAATTGCCGTGGTTCAGAGTCCGCGTTGAACTTACTTAACTTATCAACAGAAATACGTCTTTATTTTTAATTCCGTACACATGCTTTTTCTTCACGAAGTCCCGATACCTCATACTGAAGTATGAGTTCGTGAATGCCTTTTCAAATGTCGTCTGGTAGAAAACTTATGATCGCACATTTTGCACTCAAACGGTTTTTCATTTGTATGAGTTCTCAAATGATCGTTTAAATTTTCCTTTCGAGAATATTTCAAATGGCAAATTTCGCACTCGAACGGTTTTTCCCCGGTGTGAGTTCGTAAATGATCTTTCAAATTTGTTTTTAGAGAACATTTCAAGCCGCAAACTTTACACTCAAACGGTTTCTCGCCGGTATGAGTTCGTGCATGCACTTTCAAATGTTCTTTTCGGGAACATCTATAATCGCAAATTTTGCAATTAAATGGTTTCTCGCCGGTATGAATTCGTAAATGATCATTTAAGTTGGCCTTGACGGAACATTTGAAGTCGCAGACTCCGCACTCAAACGGTTTCTCGCCAGTATGGATTCGTAAATGCACTTTCAAATGGCCTTTGTGAGAACTTCTAAAATCGCAAATTTTGCATTCAAACGGTTTCTCACCCGTGTGAACTCGTAAATGATCGTTTAAATGGCCGGCATGAGAAGATTTATAATTGCACAAGCTGCATTGGAAGGATTTCTCGCTAGTATAAATTTTTGCATGCTCTCTAAGTTTCAATTGATTAGCAAATACTTTGTTACATACCCGACGATCAAGTTGATTGGATATTTGTGTTTCGTAATCTTGAGTCGGCTGAAATTCGCTGACGGCAGTCTCATCTTTGATGTCAACGGAATGATGCAGTTCTTCCAGTTTGATCTTCACGTCTTCAATTTTAATTTCCCTGCTTCCATTTTCCGATTGTTCCAAAATATCTCCTTCGTTAATTGAGGGATTATCTTTGATGTCGATGAAATCCTGTAAGACTTCTAGTTTGATATCCATGTCTTCCATTACATCTGTTTTATGTTCTCCAGCTTCTGTTGATAATTCTTATCGCTAACCAGTGGTTTTCGATATTCCAATATAGGAAATTACTGTTACTAACATAAAGACGCCATCTTAACTGTGACTTATTTGGTTCGCGGATTGCCTAACGATTGGCTGTGGCTAAGATACCGTAAAGCAGTAGCGTAGCTGGAGGTAAGCATATAATTACTCACAAGAATAACTTTTAGCGTTTGCCAAGAGTAAATAGAAGATTAAAATTTGATTACAATTATTTATTATATTAACGAAAAAATACATCCAATGGCTGTCTACCACTGACGCGCATGGATGGATTAACGAGAGATATTTTAATAAAACATAATATTATTTCTGTTTGAAGAAATTGGAATGGACAAGAAGTAGATTTCCGTAGTTTTAAAAGAGTTAACCGTTATCCTATATACAGGGCCTATTTTCCTAGGGTCCAATGGCCAGAGGCGCCCGAAAAGAGAGAACATAAAATCGTAAAATCAAAGTCAAATTCTGATAAAATAACCCAAAATTTGGCCCTTCGATGCTATTAGTTGCAATCGAATATCAGGGGCCCGAAAATTTGCTAAAGCCTAGGGTCCAACTCACAAAATAAAATAGGCCCTGCCTCTTAATTATTTTCTTAACACTTCCTGCTTTTTCTACTACTATTGGTTCATAAATAAAGAGTAAACCGTACAATGCGGGGGTATGGGATACCCCCCAAACCCCCCAGTTTGCCAATGGATACACTTAAAGAAATATTTGAAGTTATAATAATAAATAAATTACAAATTTTTAATTTTGAATTTGAATTTAAGAGACACAAAGCAATGGGGATAAACCGGGGGGTATGGAATACCCCCCAGCGCACGCCTTTATTTTATTCCCAAATATTCTCTTGCTGCGTAACTCCTCAGCTTTGACCATAGAAGAGACAATATATTGGAGGGTATTCCATACCTCCCAGATCCTCCGATTTGTCAATAGCTACACTGAAACTTAACCAATATTTAATTGGGGGTATGGAATACCCCCCAGTGCATGCTTTTATTTTATTCCCAAATCACTACACCCAACACAACAAACTAGACTACATCTTCTTCTCAACGTATCAATCTTTTCCTATCCACTTCCTTCCCTCTTTTTCGCAAAACTGCAACTTCCAAATCATGGGCGCCCGAAGGGGGGGCCAGTAGGGGCTTTTGCCCCCCTCTGGAAAATTGAATGGAAGAATAAAAAATAATTTTTAAAGACGAAAAAACAACAAAATGAAGTTTGGAAACTGTAAATATATGTAGTTCCCCCACTGAGATTTATTCTTTCGGGCACTCATGCTCGCAATCAAGGATCCCGGCATTGCCTACTAATGCCCGATTTCTTCACTTTGAGATATATATCGGATAAGTATAACTATAAGGTTAATCAATCAACCAACCATAAAAACGGTTAAAAAAACAACAATTTTTATGGTTGTTTGATTGGATATATACTTATAGTCCGTGGTGGAACTCAGGGGTGCGGTGGGTGCGACACACGCGGCCCCCGGCTAAAAGGGCCCCTAGGAATCTTTTTAAATAATATAAAAAATAATGTTAAAAAATAATAATAAAATAATCTAGAAAAAGCCGGATTTGCAATAGTTGGATAAACCCGGTCTACGACGTTTCGGCGCAGCCGATTCGGCGCGACTGATTCGGCGCAGCCGATTCGGCGCGACTGATTCGGCGCAGCCGGTTCGGCGCAGCCGGTTCGGCGCGAAGACAGTTCGGCGCGTAGACGGTTCGGCGCGATCCGGTTCGGCGCAAACCGATTCGGCGCGAAACTAGTTCGGCGCGAGTCGATTCGGCGCAAAGATTTTTCGGCGCGAGAATAAGATATTTCAAAAAAAAAGAAAAAAACATTAAACATTACATTACATTAAACATTAATAGATAAATAATATAAATAATAAATTTATTACAATTAATATACATGTATAAAAAATATATAATGTTAGGGATTCATTTCGTAATTATACGATAATCCTCGCAGATAGTCGATTATATTATATAATGTATTCAATTCTTAAAGGGTACCAACTAAATAATTTTAAACTGTAATCCTTTGTTCCGCCACAAGTTTTTTAAAGTTTTTGCCAGACATAAGTTGTAGTCTGTTAAATTTCCTATTCGGAATGGGACGTAAAATTTTTTGTAAAATGTGTCATTTGAAGGATACCGGAAATAATTAAATCTATGACACGGATACGGGGTTTTCAAAAAAAAAACAAAAGAAAAATCTTGATTTTTTCAACATTTTTTTACTTACTTTAATTCATAACTCAAAAGCCGTTGATTTTAGCCAATAAAATAAAATGAAATGAATCCCTAACACAGTAGCTACATTAACTTATTTTTTTATTCATGTGTATTAGTTTTAATAAATTTATAATTCATATTACTTACCTATTAATGTTTAAATTTTTAAAATTAAATTTTTCTTCTTTTTTTCAAGTATTTTATTCTCGCGCCGAAAAGTCTTTGCGCCGAATCGGCTCGCGCCGAACCGGATCGCGCCGAACCGGATCGCGCCGAACCGGATCGCGCCGAACAGTCTTCGCGCCGAACTGTCTTCGCGCCGAACCGTCTTCGCGCCGAACTGTCTTCGCGCCGAACCGTCTTCGCGCCGAACCGGCTGCGCCGAATCGGTCGCGCCAAACCTCCCATCCCGGGATAAACCTGATAATTAGACTTAGTATTACAATTATTACCATTATTATATGATTATATAAATCAAATCCTGATATTTCCAGGTTTTCCCTGACAAAGAATAAAAATTTTCCATGACATTTATATAAATCAGAAAATAAATAAGTAAAAAGCTCTTAATTTCAAAATTAAATTAGTGGCACTTTGCAACCTTGTAATTGTTATACCAGGAATAACGTTATTCTAAGTTTATCCGATTATTCTAAATTTGACCCTTAATCTAGTTTTGTTATTTCTTTATCTGAAATTATGGTTATATTGTATATGAGCTATTTATTATTTTTCTTTATTTTTTAAAAACAGGGCCCCCGTTAACAACTTTGCACAAGGTTCCTCACCTGCTTGTTACGCCACTGCATATAGTTATACTTATCCGGTAGATATCTCAAGGTGAAGAAATCGGGCATAAGTAATTCTTCAGTACTGAAGAAGTAATACTATTGGTCGACGAATAAAGAGTAAATCGTACACTGGGGGGTATGGAATACCCCCCAGCTCCCCCGGTTTGCAGTGGCTACACTGAAGCTCAATAAATTTTTGAAGTTATAATAATGAATAAATACATACATATGCACCCATTAGTTGATCCAAGGGATCAAGAGCCAATATCTAGAAAAATTTCCGTACACACAAGACTCAGAATTCCAGGAATTTTCAAGGAATTCCAATGATTTCCAAACAAGTTCAAATCTAAAGAATTCAAGGGATTTCAAAGAAATTCCAGGTATTTCCTAGGAATTTCAAAAAATTGCCAGAATTCCATAAATTTCCAAAAAAATTGAAGAATTCCAGAATTTCCAAAGAATTCAAGGGATTTCAAAGAAATTCCAGGTATTTCCAAGAAATTGCTAGAATTCCATAAATTTCCAAAAAAATTTAAGAATTCCAGAAGTTTCCAAAGAATTCAAGGGATTTCAAAGAAATTCCAGGTATTTCCAAGGAATTTCAAGAAATTGCTAGAATTCCATAAATTTCCAAAAAAATTGAAGAATTCCAGAAGTTTCCAAAGAATTCAAGGGATTTCAAAGAAATTCCAGGTATTTCCAAGGAATTTCATAAATTTCCAAAAAAATTGAAGAATTCAAGAAGTGTCCAAAGAATTCCAGAGATTTCCAAGAAATTCCGAAGATTCCAAAATTGTACACCAAATTTTCAAAAATTGGGTTGATCTATCTCTTTTGTTGCCTAAAGCTTTAAATATATTGTGGGATCTTTACAACTTATTAAATTTTGAATTTAATTTTAAAATACACAAAACAACAACGATAAACCGGGGGGTCTGGGGGGTATGGAATACCCCCCAGTGCACGTTCTTATTTTATTCCCAAATTGCTACGTCCAACACTACAAACTAGACTACATCATCTGCTCAATCTCCCAACATATTTACAGAGCTATACCACTTTTGTAATCTCTTATACTTTTCACTTGTAATCAGCTGTAATCTTTTGGCAGTCATCAGTAAACAATCACAATCTTTTTAGAGGTAGACCACTCTTAAAATTTCTTGTAGCTATCACTTGTAATCAACTGTAATCACTCGAGGGATAAATCACTTTTGTAATCTTTTATATTTTGAACTTGTAACCAGCTGTATATACTTGGTTGTCACCAGTAACCTTTGCATTTTACTGAATTACCAGTAATGAAGAGTAATCCCTATAATCATCTTAATCGACTGTAATCTTCTGGTAGTAATCAGTAATCAATCATAATCCTTTGATAGTTTCACCACTGTTGAAATCCCTAGTAGCTTTCACTTGTAATCAACTGTAATCACTTGGTAGTTACCAGTAACCTTTATTAGTAATCCATGAAATTTGGTGTAATATTGCGTAATCGTAATATGTAATCCCTAATGTAATCAGTATAATCTGTGATTACCGTTCTAGGTCGCTTTTATTTTATTCCCAAATCACTACACCCAATACAACAAACTAGACTACATCATCTTCTCAATCTCTCAATTTTTTCCTTTCCACTTCCTTCCCTCTTCTTTTCAAAACTGCGACTTTTAAATACAGCGCTAAAAATCAAGGATCCCGGCATTGGCTACTAAGAAACTCTTCAGTACTGAAGAACTAATACCCCAGATAACATGTAAGCTTACGACAAGGTTGTCGTTTGCTTGTCGTTGGCTTGCCATGACAAGGTTTGCAAAATAAAGCTTGTGAAAAGCTTGCAGCAAGGCTTTCGGCAACAAGCTTGACATGAAATACTTGTCACAAGCTTACCGCAAGGTTTTCGACTACAACCTTAAAATGACACACTTGTTAAAAGCTTTACATACGGTATACATCAGCAAGTTTAAAATAAAACCCTTGTCAAAAGCTTTACATAAGGTTTATATCGGCAACCTTATTACGTAAAGGGAAAAACAAGACAAATTATAAAAACAAAATGGCGTATTTTTGCTTGTCGTTGGTTTGTCACGAAAAGGTTTACGCAATAAGCTTAAGAAAAGCTTGCCGCAAGCATTTCAGCGACAAGATTAACAAGAAACCCTTGTAAAATGCTTTACATAGGGTTTACATCGCCAAGCTTGTCACGTAAAGGAAAAAACAAGATAAATCATAAATAACAAAATGGCGTCTTTTTGTTTGTCGTTGACTTGACACAAAAAGGTTTACGCAATAAGCTTAAGAAACGCTTGTCGCAAGCATATCAGCGACAAGATTAACAAGAAACTCTTGCCAAAAGCTTAACATAAGGTTTACATCGCCAAGCTTGTCACGTAAAGGAAAAAACAAGATAAATCATAAATAAGAAAATGGCGTGTTTTTGCTTGTTGTTGGCTTGACACGAAAAGGTTTACGCAATAAGCTTAAGAAAAGCTTGCTGCAAGCATTTCAGTGACATGCTTAACATGAAACCCTTGTAAAATGCTTTACATAGGGTTTACATCGCCAAGCTTGTCAGGTAAAGGAAAAAACAAGATAAATCATAAATAACAAAATGGCGTCTTTTTGCTTGTCGTTGGCCTGACACGAAAAGGTTTACGCAATAAGCTTAAGAAACGCTTGTCGCAAGCATATCAGCGACAAGATTAACAAGAAACTCTTGCCAAAAGCTTAACATAAGGTTTACATCGCCAAGCTTGTCACGTAAAGGAAAAAACAAGATAAATCATAAATAAGAAAATGGCGTGTTTTTGCTTGTTGTTGGCTTGACACGAAAAGGTTTACGCAATAAGCTTAAGAAAAGCTTGCTGCAAGCATTTCAGTGACATGCTTAACATGAAACCCTTGTAAAATGCTTTACATAGGGTTTACATCGCCAAGCTTGTCACGTAAAGGAAAAAACAAGATAAATCATAAATAACAAAATGGCGTCTTTTTGCTTGTCGTTGGCCTGACACGAAAAGGTTTACGCAATAAGCTGAAGAAAAGCTTGCCGCAAGCATTTCAGCGACAAGATTAACAAGAAACCCTTGTAAAATGCTTTACATAGGGTTTACATCGCCAAGCTTGTCACGTAAAGGAAAAAACAAGATAAATCATAAATAACAAAATGGCGTCTTTTTGTTTGTCGTTGGCTTGACACAAAAAGGTTTACGCAATAAGCTTAAGAAACGCTTGCCGCAAGCATATCAGCGACAAGATTAACAAGAAACTCTTGTCAAAAGCTTAACATAAGGTTTACATCGACAAGCTTGTCACGTAAAGGGAAAAAGAAGATAAATCATAAAAAACAAAATGGCGTCTTTTTGCTTGTTGTTGGCTTAACACGAAAAGGTTTACGCAATAAGCTTAAGAAAAGCTTCCTGCAAGCATTTCAGTGACATGCTTAACATGAAACCCTTGTCAAGAGCTTTACATCGGCAAGCTTGTCACGTAAAGGAAAAAAAAAAGGTTAACCAGGCACTGGGAGGTATTCCATACCCCCCCAGACCTCCCAGTTTGCTCAACAAATATTTGAAGTTATGATAATAAATAAAAATACATATGGGCCAGTAGTAGATCCAAGGGGTAAATATCTAGTAAAATTTCTATACACATGACCGGGAATATTTTTTTTTCCAAGGAATTTAGGGAATTTCCAAGGAATTCCAATGATTTCCAAACAAATTCTAATCGAAAGAATTCCAGGGATTTCCAAGGAATAATAACGCTAAAAAGAATATTTGAGTTTCAAGAAATTCAAATTTTTTTAAAAACCTTTTTAGTTGACCTTTAGAAACTGCAATGAATTATAGTTTAGATATTGGTCATAAAAATCTACACAGTAGATTGAAATTCTAAATAAACAAAATCGTAGCAAGACGCTTTTTTGAATTTCATCGAGTTTTTCTTGCTATTATTTCATTCGCCATTGATTCCTGAGACGGTCCTGTCTGCCGATGTCTTGCTACGATTTTGTTAATTTAGAATTTCAATCTATTGTGTAGATTTCTATGATCAATATCTCAACTATAATTCATTGTATTTCTAAGGAATTTCAAGATTTCCAAGAAATTCCAATGATTTCCAAAAATTTTCAAATAATTCCCGAGATTTCCAAAAATTCCAAAGATTTCCAAGAGAATTCCAAACAAGTGTATACAAAATTTTCAAGATATTTACCCCTTGAGTTGATCTATCTCTTTCGTTGCCCAAATCTTTAAATATATTGTGGGATCTCTACTACCTTACTTATTAAATTATGAATTTAAGTTTAAAATACACAAAACAACCACGATAAACCGGGGGGTCTGGGGGGTATGGAATACCCCCAGTGTACATTTTTATTTTATTCCCAAATCGCTACGCCCAACATTACAAACTAGACTACATCATCTACTTAACCTCAAAGTCATTGACATACACCAGGTCTTCAAACATTTTGAAAAGTAGGCATTGATGCTACATATTTTTTGTCAATAACCTTGAAGATATTCAAGAAAGAAGGTACAATTCTCTGCTTTTCGTTCCAATTCTCCTTGATGTGTCCAGCCCTACCGATGGAACAGTAGGAGGCAAGATTTCGGGTTATTTGAATCATCGTAACATCGTCTACTTTCCATTAGCTTAGAAAGTTCCTGAAGGATAGGAAGGGGTTAGTAATGAGTCATTGTTTGAGGAATTTCTTTATTGTCCTGTTTGTGATATTATCGGCAACGGGAGCTCTCACTACCGAGGAATTCTTTCAGAATTATTGAAATTCATGGAAAATCTTTAAAATCTACCATGAAAATCTCGGAAATTTCTTGAAAATTATTTCAATTCTTTAGATTGCAACTTGTTTGAAAATCCTTGGAATTCCTGAGAAATCTTTGGAAATCACGGGAAATCCTTGGAAATCAAAAAAAAAATTAATTTGAAGTTGTTTGGAAATGTTTGAATAAAGGGGTCGCTGAAAATAATTAAAAAAAAGATTTTTGTGTAGTTTTATAAAATTTATAATTTATTTTTATCTTAAATTTGTATTTACCGCGCACATTTTTTGCTGTTGATCAGAATGGGAAAACGATGTCAATAAAGATAGATGCTCCCGCACAGGTTATGTGTTGAAAATGAATGGAAGATCTACGTCAGAGAGCACAGTAAACATTAAGAGACCTTGGGATAATCTACTACAGAAGCAGAATATATGGGACTTTCCAAATTAAGTAGCGACCGGTTTCGCGCATATATGACTGCTTAGATGTTTATTTAATTGATATTTACGCGAACATTTATAGTCACAAATTTCGCAACCAAACGGTTTTTCCCCGGTATGGGTTCGGATATGTCTGTTTAAATCACTCGCACGTGCACATTTGTAGTCACAAATTTCACAACTAAGCCGTTTTACCCCACTATGAGTTCTTAAATGACGGTTTAAAGATCCCTTCTCCCCAAAACTAAAGTTACATATTTCACAACTAAACGGCTTCTCGCCGGTGTGAGTTCTTAAATGGCTTTTAAGAGTATGCTTTCGTTTGCAGCTGAATTCACAAATTTCGCATGTATATGGTTTTTCCAGAGTATGAGTTTTAGAATGTCGTTTCAAACCAATTTTGTGTCCACAACTGAAATCACAAATTTTGCAAGTGAAGGGTTTCTCATCAGTATGAGTAGTTAGGTGAATTTCTAAATTCGCTTTGTGCGTATAACTGAGATGGCAAATTTCGCAACTAAATGGTTTTTCGCCGGTATGACTTTTTAGATGTCTATTCAAAGCGCTTTTGCGCGCGAATTTATGGCCACAAATTTCGCAAGTAAATAATTTCTCGCCCGTATGAGTTCTTATATGTCTTATCAAATCACTTCTGCGTGAGCATTTCGAATCACAAATTTCACATGTAAATAAATTTTCCCCAGTATGGGAAGTTAAGTGAATTTTTAATTGTCCTTTGCTCGAACTTTTATATTCGCAAAGCTCACAAGGAAACGGTTTTTCACCTGTATGGATTCTCACGTGCCTATTTAGACCACTTTTGCGTGTACATTTAAATTCACAAAATTCACAGGTGAATGGTTTCTCGCCTGTGTGAGTTCTTACATGTCTAATTAGCTCAGTTTTGCTGGTACATTTATAATCGCAAAGTTCACACGTAATCAGGTTCTCCCCCGTATGAAAGCTGACATGAGTTTTCAATTGTTCCTTTCGTGAAAATTTTTGCCCACAAATCTCACAGTTAAACGGCTTTTCGCCTGTATGAATTCTTACGTGTCTGGTTAAATCTACCTTACGAGCAAATTTATACGCACAACTTTCACACTTAAACGATTTGTCGCCTGCATGAGACTTTAGATGAATCTTCAAGCTTTCCTTACGAGCAAATCGGCAGGTACATTTTGCACATTCAAACGGTTTGGAACCGGAATGAACTATTAAATGCTTTTTTAAGCTTCCCCGTTGTGGACATTTATACTCACAAATCTTACATTTATACAAATTCTTGCCAGGTTCTGTTTTGTATTCTCTATCCGTTTGAAATTCTATTATCGAAATTTCTTCTTTAATGTCGATCGAATGATGCAAATCTTCCAACTTACATTCAATTTCTTCCAATTTAATTATGGAGTCGGTACATGAATGGCTCGGAGATTCCTGCAACAACTATTAGCATTAGCAACGGAAACAACGGAGGATGCCGAATATCTATCAAGGCAATTAGATTTAATAATATTTCATTTATTTTATTATTTTATAATAATATCCTCCAGCCCAAAAAACATTAAAAAAAATCCCGAACCGCCACTGGAAATTGGCAACGTCAAAAGCTGATATTGACAAATTAGCTATGGCAACCCTGCATATTAGGTTTCAATAAATATGCAGGTTTTCTATTTATGGCTGCCTGCGATTATTAAAAATTTTCCGTACTAAACTAAATAATAAAATACATTTAAATATTACCATTTTCTGAGACAACTTATATTATTTCAAAAACACACGAAAATCAAAAATAACTCGATCACAGTCACGTAACTCTGTTGTCGACGACCCAACGAAATCATTTTTTTTTATCATCATGGGATCTGGGTGACAACACTGCATAAAACACCCACACCATTTTTTGACTGCCATCTCTGATCGCTATTCTGTAACTAAAAAAAAAGTGAAATTGTAAAATGAAAGTTTTTAGGTTATTTTAAATATAAGCATTATTTTTGATTTTAAAATAATGTCTTTCTACAACTTGGTATGAAATTTAATTCGCAACTATGTACATAAATTCGTTTTAAAAAATTCGTCTGTTAACTTGTTATATAATTAATTGAAAGTTAAAACTCCCTATAGAAATTCTCTACTTCATCAGATAAAATAAATTTTGTTTATATTTCGGCCCCTTGGAGGCGCTACAATTCACATCGTCATATGCTCAAGGACCATCGACCCAGGGGACAACAGTTTCGAGCAGTATACCTAGAAAAGTGTCGTAAGACGCACGTTAAAATTCCAACCGTCAGGAAAAGGTTATAACTTATAAGATTTCAGCCCCTTGCTTAACTAGTTAAAAAGATAAGAAAGCATCGAAAGCCCATTGGGAGGCTCTCAAAGAAACGGGTGCAGAAGGACTACAACCTGGAGTCCATCGAAGAGTTTACCCGAAACTTGAAGCCTCCGCGGCCTCCCAAAACCCGTTAGTCCAATTGCTTGGTAACTACCAGCTAAATGATTTTTTGAGTAATAAGAGGTCCAAGGCAATCCTGTAGTGTACTCACAGGGACAATTAATCTAATTCTTTGTCAGGCGAACTAAAGCAAATTTGACAAATCACTCAAGACGGAATTTATAAAATGAAAATATAGAAAAACGGGGAATTCCCCAGTAGCGGGAAACGAAATTAAATGTTTAAATAATATACTGCTAAAAGAGGTCCGATCCACCGTCTAGCTGGCTGTTCGAAGACAGGCTTTCCAGCTAGTTTTACTATATAAGTAAGCACAAGTTAAGGGCCGTCCATTAATAACGCAAGGGTTTGGGGGGAGGTATCGAAAATCTTACGTTCCCTTACGTAGGGGAGGGAAAAGGTCAAGTGGCGGTGATATCAATAAGCGAATGTAAGAAATGCTTACGGGCCCGGGACTACTTCTGCACCGCCACTGGCCCATTGTACTATCTCCGATGCAGCTGTCTAGATCGAATTCATTTTGGAGACGGGATGGATTGAGGAGTGACAGGATGAAAAGCCTCTGCATCAGAGGTAGTATAATGGGACCCATTTAGGGATATCTCCCTGCCATCCTACCTAAAATCCAGAGGAGTGAACTGGAGAGTATTCCGTGCCCCCCAGACCCCCCGGATTGCACCAATTATTTTGAGACCTAATAATATGTTTAAACTTTTACTCCCTGATGTGCAAAAAAAATTACTGTTAGACTTACAAGCGAAACAAGTTTCTTTCCGATTCCAAAGATCTAAACATATTATTTAAGTCACAAAACAATTGGTGTAATCCGGGGGGGTCTGGAATACTCCCCAGTGCACTCTTCCAGATTCTGGATTTTAGGTAGGAGGGCAGGGAGATATCCCTACGCGCACTTAGGCCAATAAATCGGGCCCATTGCAGTGGCGATGGCGGTAATATCAATAAGCGAATGCTTAGGGGCCCGGGACCATAAAGGGTAGTTGCCAAAATCTTTACGTGCCCTAATGTGAGGGGCAGAGGGGGTAAAAAATTAGAAAAATCGCCCTGTCGTAATTAATGGACAGCCCCTTATGAGTATACTTGTCACAAGTATTTCTTGATGGCTCTGCTACGCCACCTAGTGGAAGGGGTTATCTCTACGTCTTAATTTTTGTTCCTCTATATATAGGGTGCTGAATGAGTTAGCCGAATATGGAAAATTAACATGTAAAAACTTATTTTTTCAAAAATAGCACCCTGTATATAAAGGATCAGCCATGAATTAAAAATTGAAAGGTAGAGATCACACCGTCTACTAGATGGCGTAGATACTCTTTGATAGGTATATGCAGAACCCTTAGATCATATATATTGTATGATCTAAGGCAAAACCGGACAAGTCACATTTTACAAAAATCAATCTGAGATATACGTTTCGTTCCTCGTTTTATGTTCTACCATTTAAACCGAGGGGTAAATCTTCCGGGAAGTCTGGTGTATAGCTTGTAGGAAGTCCCGGGAAGTCCGAGGAAGTCTGGGAAGTCCGGGGAAGTCTGGGGAAGGCTGAGGGAGTCCGGGGAAGTCTGAAGAAGTCCGGGGAAGTCTGGGGAAATCTGAGAAGTCCGGGGAAGTCTGGAGAAGTCTGAAGTAGTCCGAGAAGTCTGAGGTAGTCCGAGGAAGTCCGATATATAAAATGATATTAATTCTTGCCGCGCTATTGATCTGAAATTTTGCATATAGCTTCCTATGACCAAGTACTGGGATTCTATGGCACTAATTTTTACTCGGTTTTTCGATATCTAGCGCCGTTTTCGAGTTATTGTAAATTCAAAATCTCAAATTTATCTCAAATGTCATAATTACAATGAATAATTTACTTCTTAAAGCAACACAATAATATTTGTCACAATGTCTGAGGAAGTCCGGGGTAGTCTGAGAAAGTCTAGGGAAGTCTGAGGTAGTCCGGGGAAGTCTGGGGTAGTCCGGGGATGTCTGGGGAAGTCTGAGGTAGTCCGGGGAAGTCTGAGGAAGTCCGAAGAAGTCTGGGAAGTCCGGGGAAGTCTGGGGAAGTCTGGGGAAGTTCGAGGAAGTCTGGGAAGTCCGAAGTGGGAGGAAGTCTGGTGTACACAATTTTTAAGCGTGGTTTACCCCTCGATTTAAACAAAAGTTTTGGTAATAAAAACAAAGAATCCTGGCTAAAATTAGCAAACGCTAGTTCTCACAACTCTGCTTAACCCTTATGTTCCCGGATAAAAAGACAACATTATATCACCGGAATTTGGAATGGCAACGTGATAAAACCGTAAATAACGGCTCCGTTACATAGGCCTGAAAAGAAAAATAGTAAGTATCGAAGCGGATATAAATGAGTAGCAAAGAGATGTCCAAAAAAGAACAATTAAAAATTGAAACACGCAGAAGAGAAAATAGTATAGGAAATCTGGACGACTATATTAAAAGAAGAAGACCTGAAAAGACGGAGAAGACAGAAACCAATCCTGAAGTGTTCAAGAGAAGTAAAAAAATTATAAGGACACCGACAAAAGACTATAAAGATATAGGGATAGAAAATAAACAGATGGAGGATATTAAAGATTTTCTAAGGACGATAAGTGATGATATAAAACAAATGAGAAAGGAAAATGATGAAGTGAAAAAAGAGATAAGAGAAAACACCAGGAAGATTCAGGAACAAATCGAAATTCAAGCAGAGGAACTGAAAAAGGAGAAAAAGGAGAAAGGAGTTGAAAGAAACTAAGACAAACTGGGACCACGATAAGAAGTTGGGGATGAAAGAATAAAAGAACTTGACCATAAGTTAAGGCTCATACACAATTAGTCTGTAACAGTAACCAGAACGGAAACGGGACCAGTAAAATAATAAAATACATGTATTCGGGTGGCTCCATTCACAGTAAGCGGGAACGGGAACAGAAACGATTTAACTTTTATTGCTATGATTATGCGCATGCGTAAACTGTCAAAAGTTTAGCCAATAAAATATCCTTATATAGCTATCGTTACTGTTCCCGTTCTGGTTTATTGTGAACCGACGATTCATTTCGTTCCCGTTCCTGTTCTCGTTACTCTTACAGACTAATTTCTTGCGTATGAGCCTTTAGGCACAATGGAATACAATCTCGAACAATAAGAAAGGAAAAAAAGGAAAAACAGATTGATGGTGACAGGAATGAAATTAAATTGAATGAATGGGTACCAGCGAGTTTCACATATCCTTAATCCGGCTCTGTACACGAAGGAATTTTTTAATTAATACCACTAAAATAGAGATCCACCGTCTAGCTGACCATCCGTGCACGGCTTTCCAGCTAGTCTATATATTTGACAATTCCAATAATTACATTAGGTACTTCATTTAATATTTTTAATCAATTCGGGGAAATAATTTAAAAATTCAGTTAATTTTTGTAGATATTTCGTCTATTGCAATCAAATAAAACAAAGAAATTATTGGTCCAACTATTTAGATGAACTTGTTATTTTTTTTTTTCTGTGTATGAGTTCGCATATGTTCTTGCAAACGCGTTTTTTTGATACATTTATAAACGCAAATGGTGCACTTGAACGGTTTTTCGCCGGTATGAATTCGTAAATGGTTTCGCAAACTCCCTTGTTGGGAAAATTTATAATCACAAACTGTGCATGTATACGGTTTCTCGCCGGTGTGAATACGTAAATGTGTTCGCAATCTCCATTTCACGGAACATTTATAATTACAAACTGAGCACTCGAACGGTTTTTCTCCGGTATGAGTGCGTAAATGCGATCGCAATTTACTCTTTACAGAACATTTATATTCGCAAACGGCGCACTGGTACGGTTTCTCGCCTGTATGAGTTCGCAAATGATTTATCAACTGCCCTTTTTCGGAACATTTATATTCACAAGCTGTACACTCGTGCGGTTTCTCGCCGGTATGAGTTCGTAGATGCCTTTGCAAATTCAGTTTTAGGGAACTTTTATAATCGCAAACTGTGCACTCAAACGGTTTTTCGCCGGTATGAGTTCGTAAATGTATTCGCAAACCCTTTTTTTCTGTACATTTGTAATCGCAAACTGTACACTCATATGGTTTTTCGCCGGTATGAGTTCGTAAATGTATTCGCAAACCATTTTTGTCCGCAGATTTGTAATCGCAAACTGTACACTCATATGGTTTTTCGCCGGTATGAGTTCGTAAATGTCTTCGCAATGTTCCTTGTCGTGCACATTTATAATCGCAAATTACGCACTCATGCGGTTTCTCGCCGGTATGAGTTTGCAAATGTGTTTGCAATGTTTGTTTACTTGCACTTTTATAATCGCAAACTGTGCACTCGAACGGTTTTTTACCCGTATGAGTTAGTAAAGAGAGTTTACTGTGTGGATTCACTTTAGATTCGTTCATCGTAGTTTCTTGTTTAATGGCGATGGAATGATCAAAATCTTCCAAATTAACTTCCAGTTCTTTTTCCGTCTTAATTTCAAAGAAATCATTTGAATGACTTGCAATTTTCTGAAACAAATGTATCATCAGTAAGTGACGTCATAGTCATATTTTGAAGTGTATAATAAAAGAAATATACTATATGCTAAAATTAAAATTGGTTCCACATTATCCAACACTGCCAGTCACCTATAGACCCATCACGTTGCTCATCCGCATGGCCAAAATCGCTGAGAAAATACATAAATAATGAAGTAATTAATCGCAAAGTGACCGTCATAACTTTACTGGACATGGAAAAAGCTTTCGACAAAACCTCGGCCGATGGACTAGTTTAGTTTTTCGTATAATTCGAGTAATGATTATATTATTAAACCTCAAACTATAGTCGATCCACGATACTAAAAATGTAGGTGGCACATCGAATGTAAAACCACATTTACAAAAGGAAATGTCATTAAAATATTTCGTTACGTGTGTTGGCTAATCCAAAATATTTATAAGTTTTACGAATAGTATTTTTACAAATTTATTTCAATTTTAATGTGATTTTGATAAAATTAATACAAAAAATTAAATGATATCTTCAACAACACGCAAATTTCGCTATCGTGAAACCACCTAATTTCAAACCAATTTCATTGGTTAATATTTCGAGGTCATCGGTAAATGATATTTTATACAACTAATAAAATAAATAATCGAAAGGATATCGAGTTAGTGGAACGTATTCAATCAAACAACTAGTTTTATTGTCGACGTTTCAGTGACACAAGGTACACCGTCTTCAAGACTATAATTAGATGAACGGGGTAAGAATACATATATTATGAGGGAAACAAGTAACAGACCTCAAAACAGCTGATGTTATCAGTTTTTACATAATCCGATGTTAGAGTAAGATACGATTGAACAAAAGTGTATAAGAAATGATGACTCGGTGGCGTCAAATAAAATAAACAGAGCATCCAATAAATTAAACTTGTCAAAAATATAAATTTGTTTATATTAGTTGTCCAGTTTTGAAATAAAATGCTTACTATTATTATTACTATTTATAGTCTTGGTATACTTTCAGATGAAATTATTTGTGTGAGACACTTTCGAAAATTGCAGGAGAGTATAGAGTACAAATTATGTTTTCCGAAGTAAGAGAACGTGGTGAACCTGTTGAAGTGTTGGAGACACCAGGAAGATCAACATCAGAAATTTGGTGAATAAAGAAAACCTCGAAGCGCTGCAGGTTAGGTAAAGATAGTAATACGGGCACCTTCGAGTGCTAGTACCTATTGATGCTAACTGCAATTTATATCAGGACACATAATAATAAATTATAATACATTTGTTTTTTGTGTGACAATATTAATGTGATGTTGGTTGCCTAACCATAAGTAATAAATGGTACCCCGTCAAAATAGCCCCAGCCAAAACAGCCCCGACACAACAGCCCCGTCAAAACTGCTCTGGCAAAATAGCCCGATGGCAAAATAGCTCCGACAAAATATCCCGATGATAAAATAGCTCCGACTAAATAGCCCAATAATTAATTATTATTTATTATTATTAATTATTATCAGAATCTCAGCCAATCTCACGCGGGGGGAGGGGGGTCTCGGAAAATATCAAGTAATTTTTTTTCCGCAAGAAAGATGAGAAAAGGGGCCGTTAATGAATTACCTAAGGGGAAGTCCATTCATTGCGTGAGACGTTTGTCCGATTATGAAAAGGCAATCCATAATGCTGTATCAGAAGCGTTCAATGAAGTGGAAGTACAAGGTTGTTTGTTTCATCTCGAGCAATCTTTGTGGAGGAAAGTCCAGGACCTCCACCTTGCGGAAGCTTATCGTGATGACGAAAACATAAGAATTCACGTTAAAATGTTACTCGCATTGAGTTTTGTACCGAATCCTGATGTCATCATTGCTTACGAAGAACTAGCAGATAATTTGCCGCCGATGTTGAACCCACTAGCTGATTACTGGGAAGATTACTATATAGGAAGGCAAAGACGGGGTAGAAGAGCCGAACCAAGATTCCCTATAACTGTGTGGAATGTACATAACAGAGTGGTTGAAGGTTTACCAAGAAGCAACAACTCTGTAGAAGGATGGCATCCTGCGTTCCAGCAAATTGTCGACTGTCATCATCCATCTATTTTTAAACTAATCGAACACTTCTGAAAAGAGCAAGATCAGGTGGAAATTGAACTGGAACAATATCGTGCAGGTTTTAGAAACCCCGAAGCTTCGAAACAGAAATATATACAAGTAAGTAGAAGATTACAAACTTTAGTTAATGAATATGATGGCAACGATATTTTAGTTTTTTTACGAGGAATCTCGCATTATTTAACTTTGTAAATAAATGATTTTGCTGTAAATGTCTTTTTTATTATTATTCATCACACAGAGTTATATTAGTATATTTTGAGAAGCTACTTTAGCCCGTGCTGCCTCAGGCTCTTATATCGGGGCTATTATGTCGTAGGGCTATTATGTCAGGGCTACTATGTCGCAGAGATAGTTTGGCATGGGCTATTATGTCTCAGGCTATGTCGGGGATATTTTGTCGTGAGGTTATTTTGGCACGGGCTATTATGTCTCAGGCTATTATGTCGGGGATAATTTGTCGGGGCTATTTTGTCAGGGTTATTTTGACGGGTCACCGTAATAAATAAGCACAAGAAGTACCATACAAAATTAACTTATGAATACCACCCCCCAAACAAAGAAAAAGAAAAAAAGAAACAGCTGAAGATATAATAGTAATAAAGAAACAAAAAAACAGGCGTCAACAACTTCAGAAATGGAAGAACTGAAATCAATGATTTTGACCCTAACACGAATAGTCAATGATTGATTCTCCGACAATAAATCCAAAAACAAAAATGAAGTAATCTGCTTAATAACCATGATCGAAGAAGTAGACAAACAATGGAAACGAGAAAGACAGGAAATGATGAACGAAAGAATCATAAAGTAGGGGGAAACAGTGGTGAAGCTGGAGAATAAAATCGACAAAAAAGAGAAATAATATTATTATCAAGGGGGCTTTCGGAAATGAAATAACAAAAAGAGAAAAAGTCGAGGAATTCCTACAGAAAGATCTTTTAATACAAACAAAAGTAATTGAAAAGTTCAAAAGTGAGAAATATATATATGAAACGATAGAACCTCAAAGTTGGCAATTGACGATGAAAATCGGTACGGAAAACAACAAACCGATGCTAAAGAAAATCGAACAAAGAGGGAAACAACTAAAGATAGGGAAGGGAAACTTACCCTGCGAAAGATTTGCATGCGACAAAATTTGGAGTAAGTTCAAGTCGGTCAATTTTCATATTATTCGACTCAGTCCCCCTCAGTCAATTTTTATATTTACAACCTGACGTACTTTTGTACGAACATTTTACACTAAATATCATTCATATATTACCTCATTACTATCCTGTTGATATTCTAACATTGCACTCTCATCTTTTATATCAATGGAATGATGTAGATCTACCAACTTGACTTCCATTCTCTCCATTTCGTCAGTTTTAATATCGTCAGCATTATATTCACCACTGGACGCTCGCAAATCCTTGATACTTTCTACAAATTTGCCAAACTCTCCCAAAAATTTCACCCCGTCCATTCTGGAAGCGGAAATTCCCAAACTTGTAGAATCAACTTTAAGGTTAGTTTAACGTTCAGGTTACAAATTCTGCAAGATGCAAAACATAAATAAGTACAAAGAATACAAATATTTGGAATTAATCACAATCGTGGATTTAGAAGGACTCCTTCTAAGTCCATGATCACAATGAATAAATACATTACTGACTTCAAAATTAAACTTAATATTTTGACAACAGCGTATAATGACATCTGAATCCAGTGGCGGCGTTAGGTTTTTTATAAAATAGATTTAATTTAGTCTACACTCTACACTGTACGGTGACCGGACACAGGGCCTATTTTACCATTAGGGGCCATTGGCACGTGCCTAGGGTCCAATAGCCAGAGGGCTCGGAAAAGAGAGAACATAAAATCGTAAAATAAAAATCAAATACTGATAAAATAAACCAAAAATTGGGCCTTCGATGCTATTAGTTACACTCGAATATCAGGGGTCCGAAAATTTGCTAGATCCTAGGGCCCAACTCAGTTAAAAATAGGCCCTGAACGCAAGTTTTCACTTCATTCCGAAAATGAGAAAAGTTTTAGGCTAATAAATTGTAATGAAGTTTTGTAAATCATAAAACTTTCGGCTTTGAAACCAAAGGGTCTGGGAGGCATGGAATGCCCTCCAGTACATTATAAATTTTGTTAAGTGTATTCCATAATCATAATCAAGTTACTGCGCCAACAAATTACGAGTGCACTAGAGGGTAAGGGCAGTGGTGTATTTCGAGGGGGCAAAGAGGCAATTTTGCCCCCCAAGGATGACTCGATTTGTACCCCTAAAGCCCCCCCCCCGATAAAAATAATGTTTACCACGTAGTTTTAAAATTTAAATAACTTTAAATTATTTTTTTCTATAGCAGATGTTAAAGTGCGAGTTGCTCGACTGAAAATAATAGAAACAAGGTGGAACTCGGATGGCCGTAGTTCTTAGGCTTCTATATTTCTATCTTCCTGGTTTAACTTGAAAAATATAGATTAAAATATAAGGTAGATACAGAAAAATTCTAAATAAAACCTGCATTAAAATAGCGAATTCGATAATCCGATAAAGTACCAACTTAAAAATTTTAGTATATAAGAACATAAGACAAAAATCGTCGAAAGCTTAAAAAAATATAATTTGATTATATTATTGAATTTAACTTGTTATTTAAAGTTTAATTGTTTATAAGAACATTATAAGATGAGAAAAGAAAATAACAGTTATCTATGGTAATTATAACGTACCTATGTTTTTCATACTATAACAATAAACACAATACACCAATAGTATAAAAAACTGAAGTACGTGTCCACCCGCCCGTCCGTCCGCACGTTTCAAATTTAAGAACTATGCATATAGTTTAAATAAGGCCTCTTTCTATACTTTGTATGGAAGCCTAAAACTATACTAGAATAGTTCTTAAAGTTGAAACATGCGGGCAGACAGACAGACAAACATACAGACAGACAAACATACAGACATGTCTGTAGACAGACAGACAAATAAACAAACAGACAGACAGACAGACAAACAGTCCGACAGACAGACAAACAGTCAGACAGACAGATAGACAGACAGACAATTGGTAAAGGTGTAGATGGAAAACCCGTCCGCGGACGGGCAGATAGACGGTAGATCTCTTTTTTGGCGGTATAATATTTAAACATTTAATTTCGTACTGGGTGATTCCAGTTTTCTATATTTTCAAAGTAACGCAAAAAGTTGCTGCTAAACTTGATGTGCCGTGTGGCAATTAAAAATTTTTTTTTATAATATAAAAATAAATAAGTTTCGCTCAAAAACAAAAAATTTCCCAGCTTTTTCCAACGAAATTTGTATAATTATTCTGTCTTCTGCAGGTATTCTGGAAGAGTGGGAATTTAATTATATGTACTGGAGGATGTTCACCCCCAGACAACCCGGTTTACACTTTTGACTATAATTTTAACAGTTAACTTTCAGAGTAACGTAAAAGTTGCTACTAAACTCTGACTAAGCTTTAATAATTATTCTCTAGCCAAAGGTTTGTAAGATGTTGGTTTTAAAATTTGAATTTAGCGCCAACATCTCATCAGCGATGACACGGAACACTTCCCTTCGACCGCCACGTTGTAAGATTACCTACCGCAACTCCATCTAGTAACGAGCTCTTTCTTCCGATGTAAATACAATTTGAGAAACTTTACTGAAACAAACATATAATCGCTCCGGAAAGGGAAACGATCGTAACTCAGAACACAAATAAAACAAATATATTTGGGTTTTGTCAAAGAGTATGTATATATAGAGGGACAGCTCTTATGGGAATACTTGTCACAAGTATTTCTTAATGGCTCTGCTACGCCATCTAGTGGAGGGGGTTATCTTTACGTTTTAATTTTTGATCCTATATATACAGGGTGCTGAATGAGTTAGCTGAACATAGGAAATTAACATGTAAAAACTTATTTTTGCAAAAATACCTCCCTGTATATAAAGAATCAGCCATAAATTAAAAATTAAAACGTAGAGATCACACCGTCTACTAGATGGCGTAGCAGAGCCATTAACAAGAACTTGTGACAAATATTTGTTAATGGCTGTCCCCTTTATCAGATAAAATTCTGTTTAAGCCTGAAGCAAAGATTAAACGAATAGCAAATTTCTAACACCCTGTAGATAACTAACATTTTATGATAAAAGGTCAGGGATAACGTAATGGAATAAACCCCATAATGTAAAATAAAATATCAATATTAATTCAGGGTAAAATTTAGATAGTAATTAAATAAGTTTTCTAGGAGGTTTGGGGCAAGGTCAAGGTCAAAAGCAAAAGTTCATGGTAACATAAGAATCCACCCAAAGTTAAAATAAACTACAAAATAATGCAATCAAAATCAGGCCAATGATTAGTAATTTCTATTTGGAACTCCACGGTCTAAAGATGAGAGGTTTCATACCCTTCTGAGGTATCAACGGAGGAATTTGGGCATTATCTTCTAGATTTTCTTTCGAGATCATTCAAATCATGCATTAAAATTGTGTATGGGTTTTCTTCTAGAATAAAACTCACTCATACATTTCAATTAGAAATTATAACCATAGTCAGTTCAATATAATAATAATTATACGCATTTCACCTAGAATGCATCTTAAATACCTTATGAGTTGTTATCCTCAATAAAATAAATAAGCGACATTCCAACTAAAATAGTAATTAAGTTAAAATTGTATTCCATTATCTGATGTATATAAGATAACTGATGTACTGGAGGGCATTCCATGCCCCCCAGACCCCCCGGTTTTAGTAACAATAAGTTTATGGCCATATTTTTTGATCAATTTGATTAAATTAAGACCTCTCACCAAAATTCAGGACCAAATTTTTCAGGGAATATGGAACACCCTTAGTGCTTTAGGACACCAGTAATTTATTTACTCTGTAACTTGATTATACAATACAACTTCAAGTATCATCATCATTTTATTATAGTTTATTATTTTTGAAACTAATAAAGGAGCAGAGAGAAGTCAATGGTATGGAATATAGAATAAGCCATTAGTTTTGCATTTAATTAGTTGAGGGTTGAGGAATACAGCACCAATTCTCAGCACAATTATTGTGCTGAAGAAACGATGAATATTACGAATTAAACGGGGGGGGCGTATTTAGAAAATGCCTTTGGGTGGGGCACATTAAAGATTTTCCGAATCTCGTTAATCCATTCATGCGCGTCGGTTGCAACTAATCCTAATACATAAAAATCCCGGCACGCTTCCGCTGCTCCTGCTACAGCGTGTCGTTTTTTGGTGAAAAAAAAACAATTTGATTTCCCTCACTTTTGCTTGAAAATTCAAATTTTTCGATTTTTTATGGAGAAATTTGGAAAATTATAAATTTGCTACCTTCTCCAAGTATTCTAAAAGAGTGAAAATCCTGCGATATGTACTGGAGGGTGTTCCACACCCCCCAGTTTACAATTTTACTAACCGAAAAATATTTTAAACTAACTAAGATTATAGAACTAATCGGAAAATTTGAATTTTTAAGTAAACATGGGGGTAATTTAAGTAAAACTGGGAAAGAATATTTATTTAATTGCCTTACTACTCATGAAGTTTAGCAGCAACTTTCTGCGATACACGAGAAGGAATAACGGGTTGAATGGGCATGCAAATCAAACCACTATATTATGATTGTCGACGTTTCGGAGTATTTATTGCTCCATCTTCAGGACGATATCAAAATAAGATGTAAATCGTTTGATGTAAGCATCAAAAACGAGAACAAAAACGCAATGGCAATGTGGCAGTCACTTTCAAACGAAGTCAAAAAATTTAAAATGTAGAAAAACTTGTACAACATAAGTTTTAAACAGATGCTATTTATATTTATACATTTTAATTACTGTTTTAATTGTAAAGATTTATATGTTGTACAAGTTTTTCTACATTTTAAATTTTTTGACTTCGTTTGAAAGTGACTGCCACATTACCATTGCGTTTTTGATGCTTACATCAAACGATTTACATCTTATTTTGATATCGTCCTGAAGATGGAGCAATAAATACTCCGAAACGTCGACAATCATAATATAGTAGTTTGATTTGCATGCCCATTCAACCCGTTATTCCTTCTCGTTTATCATATAGCTTGGGTGAGAACTCTGGTTTATTCTATTTTTCTGCGATACTTTGAAAGTTAATTATTAAAATAATATACATTGTAAACCTGGGGGTCTGGGGGGTGTGGAACACCCTCCAGTACATGTCGCAGGATTTCCTCTCTTTTAGAATACTTGGAGAAGGAAAATCGGGAAAATTCAATTTATTTATGCAAATATAGAAAAACGGGGAATCCCCTGGTAGCGGGAAACGAAATTAAATGTTTAAATATTATACCGCTAAAAGAGATCTACCGTCTAGCTGCCCGTCCGCAGACGGGCTTTCCAGTTAGTAAATAAATAAACAAATAAATAAAAATAATTTAAAGTTATTAAATTTTAGCTTCGTGGTAAACATTATTTTTATCAGGGGGGCTTTAGGGGTACAATCCAAGTTATCTTTTGGGGGGGGGGGGCAATAGCCCCCCCTTTTTTTTGTGAGCGTTGGGAGTGGGGAAATCTTCAAAAAGACACCACCCCGATGATTAGGGTGGTAGTGTCGGATTTTTACCGACTAAAACCCCACTTCTTGGAGGTGCCGGGAATCGCTAGGCATTTCTTCCGTACACTCTCCTGCCTCTGGTTTTTCGCCCTTTCGGGACTTTGCTCTTCATGTTGGTGACTCATCTTGTAGTTTGGCCTTGGCGGAGATGATGTCGACCAGCATCCTCTCGATCACCATCCAGAGCTCTTCGCTAGCCAGCATCAGCTTCACGATGTTGGTGGGGGTCAGGGTCTGCCCCAGCTGCGTTTGGGCGGCTAATCTGCGGTCCGTCCATTTATTACAGAAGAAGATAGTATGTTCTGCATCATCGATCTCTCCACAGAAGAGGCAGCTGGGGGTATCGGACCTCTTGAAGCAATTCAGGAATTAGACGGTGAGGCCAACGACCTTTATCTGACGCTGTCCATGACGACTGCCACTGCTTTTGGATATCCATACACCTGCCCTTGAAGAGGGTCTTGTTTTCGGATCTGTATTTGGCGTCTCGCATCTCCGCCTTGAGGTGGATTGGCAGAAGGGACGCCAAGACAAGAACAGCCTCTGTGGATACGGTTCTATACGCTCTGCATATCCCCAGAGCGCTCCTCCTCTGGGTTGTCTCGAGCAGGTGCCTGTACGTCACCCTTCTAAGGGCCTAGGCCCATATCGGAGCAGCGTACAGCATGATGGACTCCGCCACGGCGCACAGTAGTCTTCGCTTTTCTTGGCTTGGGCCGCTCAAATTCGGCATTATCTTGCTAAGTGCTTCTGTTGTTTTTGCTGCTCTTGTTGCAACCCATTGTGATGTGGGGCTTGAACGACAGGCACCGGTCGATGTCCACGCCCAGCACTCTAACCTGGTCGCACGGTGTTATGGTGTGACCTCCCAAGGAAAACCGGACCGGCCTGATCCACTTCTATCCAATAACCAAGACCGCTTCTGTCTTCTCCGGGACCAGTTGCAACCCCCTAGCAGCCATCCACTCAAGCGATGTCGGCGATGGTAGCGTTGACTAATCGCTCCATCTCGTCTTCCGTGTCGGCCTCTACCACGATCGTGATGTCGTCTTCGAAGCAGATGATGCTCACCCCGGGTGGCGTGGGGAGCCTGAGAACGCCGTCATACATCACGTTCCATAGCAGAGGGCCAAGTACCGAACCTTGTGGGACTCCGCTGGACACCGGGAGCGTCTGTTGCCAGAGTTTCTCGTCCACTACCAGAGTCCTGTCGTGAAAGTAACTTGACAGGATGTTGAGGAGGTTTGGTGACACCTCCCTCTTCTCGAGTTCTTCCATGATCGTCTGCCATCTCGCCGAATTGAAAGCGTTTTTGACGTCTAGCGTCACCAGAACGGCGTAACGCTTCTTCTTCTTCTTGAACAATGTCGTTTTGATTCTCTGGACCACGCTGTCGATCGCATCGGTGGTGGATCTACCTCTTCGGAAGCCATATTGTCTATCCGAGAGGCCCTCGGTCTTTTCGATCTCTAGCTGTAGCCTGTGCAGGATCAGTCTTTCGAACAATTTGCCAGCGTGGTCTAGTAAGCAGATTGGTCTGTATAAGTTAGGGAGCTCGAGCGGCTTGTCTCCCTTCCTCAGCAGTCGTAATTTAGCTTTCTTCCAGTTTTTCGGGTATATCCCTTCTTTCAGGTACCCGTTATAAAGATCCAGTAGCACCTCTGGTCGGGTCTCTGCCTATCCGGTAGGCCCTTCCCCAGACATCTTCATTCACTTCGTTTATGAGTTTCCTCCAGTTTTCCTTCTTGCTCTCTCTGATTTTCATGGTCAGGATATCTCTGAGTCTTTTCAGCTCTTGTTTAGCCTCTTCGCACTGGGTTGAGAGTGTTTCTCCGCGTCATCGGACAGTCAGCCTCCTCAGACGTAGGTATGCCCTCCTGGCGCCTAGGCAGCGCTTCCTAGCCAAGGCGATCTCCTCTGTCCACCAGTAAGCTCCCCTCCTCACATTAGGGCCCCTTCTGGGCATCACTTCATCGCACAACTTCCTGAGGAACTCCTCAAGACGGATGCTCTTGACGACGTGTTGTAGGTCTGGTTTCTGTAGGTGAGCTTGTAGGTCGGGTTTCTTGATCTTTCTCCAGTTCCATCCTGAAGGAGGAGGTCTATCTATGCTGGAGGTTCGGCAAATCTCGAACGAAATATACTTTCGTTTATATATATAATAGCCCCTTTACCCCCCCTCTAAATACAACACTGGGGAGGTAACTATAAATGTATTTTGTTCTGAAAGAGGGAAACGGTATCTTACCTAAAAAAACCAACCACGGAAGATGAATACAGACTTTCGTATGTGAGACTGGAGAGACCTGAAACGGTCTGAGAGATACTTGTACTGGTAGGAGGGGAGCACTGCCGTGATCTGTAAATGTATTTTGTTGTAAAAAAAAGTAAAAGGTTCTTATTAATAAAATAAAACCGATTAGATAATATACACACAAACTTTCTGTTTTTTAAACCGGGGGGTCTGGGGGTATGGAATACCCTCCAATACAACAATATTAATATTGTGCTTAAAAGCGAACAAAATTTTAACATTGAATTTACGTTTATGTTACATTTAAAATTATTACACAAAATATATTTCATAAATCAGAGCGAGGGGGGGAGGAACTGTTGTGGAAATCTGGTGTACAAGTGTAAGGAAATCCGGGAAGATCTTGGAAAAACCTCGTAAGATCAGAGGTTTTCAAACATTGTAAACCTAGTCGCGATCCACCAAAAATCGGCTCAATTTGGGAAACCCTGTCGTAGATTATTGGTACACTGGAGCGTGGAAAAAAGCTCTTATCTAATGGCAGCGGCTATTTTATAATTAGGCGCGTGCCTAGGGCCTAATGGCCAGTGAGGTCCGAAAAGAGAAAACAGAAAATCGTATAATAAAAATCAAATACTGATAAAATAACCCAAAATTGAACTTTCGATGCTATTAATTACACTTAAGAGGCCCGAAAATTTGCCAGAGCCTAGGGCCCAACTCAATTAAAAATAGACTCTGACCGGACATTTAAAACGGCTTAAGTTATATTATATAATATCCTAAAATATATAAAAACTATTTACTAATTAACAATAATATACTAATTACCAGGCCCGTAGCCAAGATTTCATTTCGGGAGGCAGGGGCACTCGTAAAGAGAAAAAGAAATTTTCGGGAGTTCCTCTTCTGAGAATTTTAAAATAATTTACCTATTTTATTTTTAAAATTCAAATTTACTTTCAAAAATTTTTTTTGAAAAAAATAAAAAAAAAAATTTGAATTTACAAGTTAAATTTAACAAAACTAGAGCTGATCTCGAATATTTACAAGTCCACATACAATAATTATAATATTATCAATAACTTTTACTAAATCATTGTCTATGGGTGCATGCGGTAATAAAATTGAATAATCTCTCAATCTTCCGATTACACGTTCTACATGGATTCGAAGTCCAGCTATTCTTTTTGCTTCTTTAACTTCTGCAGCTGTACTTGGGCTCGACGAGGAAACTGACGGAGGTCTGATGAGATTACAACCCCTTTGTTGTAAAATATTTGCAATATTTTTAAAGCCCCCGTCAGCCATGACATCAACACCATATTCCAATTTTTCCAGAAAACCGCATTCCTCTACTATAGTGACATCGGAGGATCTTCCATCGAATCCAGGTGAGATAAAATTAATTAACCCATCCGGTGTACACGATATCAGATACTTAATGGTATTGCATCCCTTATATTGCGACCATGTGAGTGCTTGATGAACAGAATTTGTAGGTTTTTCAATTTTAATCTCTAGACAATCAATTATGGACTGGACCTTGCTGTATCGAGCTCTAAACGGTATTGGTAAATGTAACCGGACTTTCTCTTTTGGCATCCATACGATCAGTTCTTTCATCAAATTTGCTATCACAGGTACACTCCTTGAAAAAATACGACTTACATTACTAACGGACATTCCAAATTGTAGTGCCAATATGGAAAACGATTCATTTAAACGAATTTTTCTGAAAGTGATCAATATATCCCTCGTTGTTAAATCTGACTCTGCTGATAACAATTCTACGATGTAATACGTATTTTTAGGAACTCCAATTACTAATTTTGGTTCCTTGTTTATAGCATCTAATGTTGTTTTAAGCATTTGGGATTTAAATTCAATATCTACTTCTTCTTCCATTGAATAATCCCCACAAATTTCTTCGTTTGTTGAGAAACTTTGCTTCGGAGTAGATTCTGAGCTTTCTTCTTCGAATGCCATCTCTGATAAAATTCTAACGTTGTCATTGCTATCTTCCTGGTTGGACCAGGATGGACCTGGTATGGGATCAGTTACAGCCAAATAACTTTCAATTTGCTCAACATTCTCTTCAACAATTGTAGGTTTACCACTGGCCCTTGCAGGTGGCGCTTTTTCTTGGCAATAAAATTTATGAGGAACCACTCCCTTACGCAATCGTAACTTTTTCACATTCCCTACAAGTTCATGTTGCCAGTAATTTTCCAAGTCGTCTTTTAACTAAAAAAAAACTACATTGAATAAAATTTATTGTATAGTTATAATTGCAGGTAGTGGTATTAGATTAGTCCAGTCTTGCAATAAATCATAAAGTTTTGAAACTTCGGTAAAAAGTTTCGTCTTAGGTCCCTGTTTAACCAAAAAAAGTCGCCATTCCTCCGAGGTGTCCGCCATCTTGGATTTTAAGTGACAATATTTGATTTTTCAATAATATCTTCAAAAATATTAACTTTACAAAAAAATAGTTCGTATAAAAATTGAAGCTCGTTAAATTCTCAATAAGAAAGTTTTTATTCAATATTAGCGTCAATGTAATATTTAACTGACAAAATCCATCCGCCTTAGTAGAACTAAACGAATTATATATTAAAATGTTCCTATTGACCTAATGGACCAAAATACGAAGTTTAGGGCATCGGCAACTGTGAGAGACAAGAGTTATAAGTCAAAAACTAAAAAAAAAAATTAATTTTATTTAACCAATTAAAGGAACTTTTGAAATCGTTCGTACTTGAAAATTGCTATAGGTATACCCAGATCATTTTAACACTATTATTTAACTTGAAGTGTCTACTTTTCATCGATATATAAAAATATGTATTAATTAAATTCTAATTAACTATAATTTAATATTATACGAGCAGTGAAAAATTTGTGTGAAATATTTTCATTCAAAATGGAAAGTTATTCTTTAGAATGTTTGTTTCAGTGTTTGTTTTTGTTTCACTTCAAAAAGCGGAATTTTATGGAGAATATTTCATACGCTTACACTACGCACTTAATTTTATAAATCAACACATCAGGAGAACAATAAAACATAAAGACGTATAGCGTAATCCGCATGAGCAACCTCCTACCGCTCTATCCGGAATTAATTCTATTTTTTTATTTCTACCGCTTGCTTCGATAGTAAAAACAGCATTTTATATATTTTAAATCAACTATTGTATCAAACTTGTAATAATGTTTTATTCATCCAACTAAAAAATATTTCAAATTTTTACAAGTATGTAGTTACTTTACAAAGAAAATATTCAGTAGTTTAAAATAAATAATATACATAAATAACAACATAATAAGAAATGAAAAATAAAAATTAAAAATTCGCATCTTCATTATTCAAATTCATTATTCAAAACACAGGGTGTCCAACGGAGTACTTTCCGAAGGGGTCAAACAGACCTAACTAGGTCGAAACATGTCAATCATTGTTGAGTTCTTGATTATATTGATTAAACTTTGAATTATCTTCATCGTCACTACTTCCATGAGGTACTTCTTTGATTGCAAATATTCCGGCAATTCAAATTTCTCACTGCTCGTATAATATTATCTATCGTTGAAAAGTAGACATTTCAAGTTAAATAATAGTGTTAAAATAATCTTGGTATACCTATAGCAATTTTCAAGTACGAACGATTTCAAAAGTTCCTTCAATTGCTTAAATAAAATTAATTTTTTTTTTAGTTTTTGGCTTATAACATTTGTCCCTCACAGTTGTTGTCGAAGTCCTAAACTTCGTATTTTCTTCCATTAGGTCAATACGAACATTTTGATATATAATTCGTTTAGTTCTACGACGTGATTGTGTTAGTGAATGCTTTTGACGATCATCCGCTACACTAGTCATAATGAGACGCAGCAGCACATTTCACGACAGGCGAATGGATTTTGTCGGACGCCAATATTGAAATGGTATAAGCATTACTGCTTATGTAATATGAACTTGATTTTTCACTATTCGAATAATTTTTGATGAAAGAAAACCAAACAAACAAGTTCAAAACATAAATTGGTTTTATAAAGCTTTCAATTACAAAAAATTTGTTTTACTAATAAAACCAGTTATCTAATACCACTTAATATCAGGGTTGCCAGCTATCAAAACTTTATCCCCCTAAAGCTCAAGTGAAAAACCCCTAAAAAAATATTATTATTAAAAAAATAAATAAACAAATATTATGAAATTAAATAAATAATAAATAAATGAATATTATTAAAGACTGATACTGTTTAATATTTTTTTATGTACAAATTAGGGTTTCCCCCTAATTTAGGGGGAAACCCCTAAGTTGGCAACCCTGTTTAATATAAATAAATAGTTGTACTTACTGTAAAATGATCCTCACAGCAATAAAATGATGTTAAAGTTATCAGCGGTTTACTTTTATCACGATTCATTGCAATACACCATTTCTTTCGAACTTCCGCGTTTTTCGGAACGGATAAAAAAAGTTTTCCTGGCGCCTTTGTAGTGGTATTCTTGCAATTGGGCACCATGCAAGATTTATATGGAATATGTTTTACCGGTTCCATACTACTGTTATAATAAAATCAATTTTAAATGTAGTTTTGTGAGGTATAATAATTTAACCTAAAAACATGATTTCGGATACTTTTCGGATAAAATTTAAGTTATAGCCGATTTATAAAATGGTTGATTTAACTTCAGGAAATACAAAACTAAACATAAGCGCCAATAAACGCCGTCTTACTTTTGTTGTCACCAATTTATTAGGTTTGTTCGTTGGACGTCGAGCAAGTTGCTCGGAACAGCTTCTAATGACGTCACACGTCGAACAAGTCCACGCACTTGGTAAACCTAGTTCTGATCTAGCACAGGGGAATCTCCAATTTAAATTTTTTTGAATAATTCACAAATAGAATAGAGTGCACTGGAAGGTATGGAATACCCCCGGCAGACCCTCCGGTAAGCCAAAATGCACAATTACTGGATGAACTCAAGAAAATGAGAGATGAGGCGACAAAAAGCAAGGCAACCGCTAAAATCGTCCAGAGCAAACTAGATAACATGGAAGCAATCTTAAATCGAACAGTGAAGAGAACCATGGAAGAGAAAGCACCAGAAACGATTAAACCATCAATGGCCCAGGCTGTAAAGACTAACAGCAAAGCGTTAGTTAAATCAACAGCACCAATCAAGAACCCCGAAGACAATGCGCAAAAAATTGCTCCCAGAAATGCTACAAACCTGGAAATCCACGAAAACGCGCAAAGAGATATTATGAGTAGATACATGGACGATGACAGCAATGACGCGTTCCAAACGGTAACCTACCGTAAAAAACCAATAAAGAAACCAGAGAAAGCGAAGACCAAATCCAAGAAAGAGCTCGGTCGTAAGGACGCACTAATCATCAAGGCTTCTCCGGAAGACATACAGAACAAAATGGGCGCTGTAAGGTCCGCACTTAGGGGAGCGGAAGCCCCCCTTATCAGTGGTATCAGGAAAACTAGAAAGGGGGACATATTAGTCGAGCTAGAAGAAAGAAACCAACTGCACAAACTGAAGGGTGTGCTAAAAGACAAGGTGGAAGAGGTGAGAGATCTGGTCGGCCAAAAGAAAACGTTCTCAATCAAAGACATCGAAGAGCTGGCAACCATGAAGGAGGTCAAGGAAGATCTCCGAAAATTGGTACCCGAAGAAAGCTTTATACTAAGGGACCTTAGAACATACTATCAAGGTACCCAAATTGCCAGAGTGGAGGCCAGGGGCGAGGCTATCCAATTATTGTAGAGCAAGACAAACCTGCGAATAGGCATAGTAAACTCATGTCGAGTGCGAGAAGAAAGGAAAGTCAAAAGATGCAATAGGTGGTGGCAGTAGGGACACGCTGCCGAACTATGCGAGGGCGAAGATAGAACCGAAAAGTGCCTAAAGTGTGGGAAAACGGGGCATTTTGCGCACAACTGCAAGGAGGCAAAGCACTTTTGCCTCACATGCCAACAAGAAGGGCACAGGACCACGAGTTTGGCATGTCCAGCAGAGCGTCGCCGAAAAAAAGAAGAAAAAAAGACGGCGTTCCTGCAGGCAAACCTCAATCACGCTAGGGCCGCCCAGGACCTGCTGCTGCAAACCTTCGCAGCAAGAGATGTGGACGTCGCACTTGTCAGCGAGCAATATAGATCAATGGACAGCTGTTGGACCGAGTCCATTGACGGGAAGGCAGCTGTTCTCACACATGACCGAGTGGCGGTCCTAAACTCGGGAAGGGGCCAGTGTTTTGCGTGGGTGGAGATGCCGAGACAGGTTGTTTATTCTGGATATTTTTCGCCCAACTGCACGCTGGAGGAATTTGTCCACCAAATATGGAACATGAAGGACAGCATGAGCAAGCAGACCAAGCCTATAGTCGTCGGCGGCGACTTTAACGCTAAGTCAACAGCACAAGTCGGCAGCACCCCAACCTTTGAAAGGTATGAGCGGGAGTCCATTCTGGATGTAACGGCGATCTCGTCAGAATTGGCGAGCGAGGTGAACTGGCGGGTGGTGGATGAAGAAACGGCCAGCGATCAAAGGTATATCGCGTTCGAGATTGGCCGTGCATCAACTGTAGCCGGGCCTCCTCCTCTGGCTGGCTGGAACTGGAAAAAAATCGATAAGCGAAGACTCCAAACCTACCTGCAAAGGCCCGATCTGCAGCGCACCATCAGAAACGTCGGACTGGGGGATGTACTGGAACAGCTTTGCGACGCCGTGATGCCCAGAAGAGGCCCCATCGGCAGAAGGGGGGCCTATTGGAGGAAGGATAAAATCGCCCTGGCGCGGAGGCGATGCGTGAGTGCCAGAAGGGCTTATCTGCGTCTGCGGAAGCTGGCTCTGAGACGTCGCAGAGATTCGCTTTCAACTCAATGCGAAGATGCAAGACAGGAGCTAAAGAGTCTCAGAGATGACCTGACGAGTAAAATCCGAGAGAGTAAGAAAACAGCTGGAAGAAATTCATTGAAGAGGTGAATGAGGATGTCTGGGGAAGGGCTTACCACAAGAAGCTGGGCAGTCCACCGATTCCTGGCCTGACCGAGGCTCGCCTCAGAGAGATCATACAGACCATTTTCCCGGAGCACCCGGAGATGGCATTTACGGTTCTCATTGGGCGGACACACTATCTTGACAAGTGACCACGTTAGGGTGCTTGGAGTGGACGTAGATCGGCACCTGTCGTTCAAGCCCCACATAGAAAGAGTTGCTGCAAGAGCAGCAAGAACTACAAATGCACTGGGCAGGATTATGCCTAACTTAAATGGGCCCGACCAGGCGAGGAGAAGACTGTTGAGTGCGGTAGCAGAGTCTATCATGCCGTACGCCGCCCCAATCTGGGTCTGGGCCCTCAGAAGTGCCCTGAGGATATGCAGAGCATATAGAACGGTATCCACAGAGGCTGTACTTGTGCTGGTGTCCCTTCTGCCAATCCACCTTAAGGCGGAGATGCGAGATGCCAAATATAGATCTAACAACAAAACCCTCTTCATGAGTAGGTGCATGGACATCCGGGAGCGGTGGCAGGCTTCGTGGACGGCATCGGACAAGGGCCGGTGGACACACCGTCTGATCCCGCACTTGGAACCATGGCTAAATAGGAAACACAGTGAGCTTACTTACGAAACCACTATTCTTGAATATTCCGGAGGGCAATATTCTTGAAACCACCAGGAGCTACCCTTAGTGGGAATGGCTGCTTCAGGAGCTACCTGCATCGCTTCAAGAGATCCGATACCCCCAGCTGCCTCTTCTGTGGAGAGCTAGACGATGCGGAACACACCATCTTTTCCTGCATCAAATGGACGGACAACAGAACGTCTCCGTCGAACATAGTGAAGCTGATGCTGGTTAGCGAGGATCACTGGAATGTTATCGATAGGATGCTGGTGGACATCATCTCTGCCAAGGCTAAACTCCAAGACGAGATGCAAACTTGAAGAGCAAAGTCCCGAAAGGGTGAAGACAGTCAGAGGCAAGAGCGTGTTCGGAAGAAATGCCTAGCGATTCCCGGAACCTCTAAGGAGTGGGGTTTTAGTCGGTAAAAATCCGACACTACCACCCAACACATCCGGGTGGTGTCTTTTGAAGATTTCCCTACTCCCGACGCTCACAAAAAAAAAGACCCTCCGGTATATATTGTTTTCAAATTATAAACACAGGGTGTTCTACAGAGCCCTTTCCAAAGAGGTCGACCTGACATGTCATAAGGACAGTACTGGGGGGTGTTGAGGATTGAATCTCACTCGTAACCTTAAGGTTATTGGCGTGTAGCTTCTTCTAGCTACTGAGAATTTTAAATTCAAAGTAAAATCAACATAATCAAGAACACAACAATGATAGACATGTTTCAACCTTATTAGGTCTCATCAGTATTGATAGTTTACCTTATATAGCAGTCTTCGATCAATGCTATATTTTCATATCGACCCCCGATTATAAATTCAAGTTATAAACACAGGGTGTTCTACGAAGCACTTGTGCTCCCAAATGGGAACAAAATGCAGCTTAGGGTTAATATTTAAATTCAAATTCGTTGTTAAAACTCAAAATTTAATTTAAAAAAATAGCATTCAAATTTTAAAAATATTTGCCACCAGAAAAGGTAGAACAAAGGAGCAACTTACTCCTGATGTTGCTACCGAGCAGTTTTAAACAGTTCCGAACAAGTTACACTTGTCCAACGAACGCTTTCCGAGGAAGTGATCGATTGCCAACGAACGCTTTTACCTGCTCCGAACTGCTTGCTCGAGCAGATAAAGATAAATAAAAATAAATTATAGCATTTTGAGGTGAATTTGAATTTTATGCAAATTGTCCATTCCTAACCTAACCTAGTTTTTGAAAAACAAAAGTGTTTATGAAAAATTTTGATCGTATTATCAAATCGTAATGGAAAATAGCTCATGAAACGATACTATTTTTGAAAATTTTAATGGAACATTTAATTTTGAATTATTATTTCTGCTTATAATCTCAAGTATTTTAAGAAAATTTCTTACGTGTGAGCACTTTTTGTGAAGCTTTATGATTATTCGTCTACGTATCTAATCTGTCCGTGTGTTATGTTCGTCGAATACAATTCTACAAGACAATTCATCCACCAGCAACAGTCAGGATTACACATACCATATTATTAATTCAGATCTGATCATCTTCGTAAACTTAGGGAAACGTAGGTATACACCTTTACGACTGAAACAAATTTATTTCAGCATTTTGTTGTCAATTATTTCACTTATTTAAAATTACGTACCTGTAAATATTTTGGATAATAGATGTGGTTTAAATCAATGTCTTGTATTTTGAAAGCGAGAATCTTTCCTATATATTCTATTCCTGGATTGAGGTTAAGTTACACATCAAATTACAATAATTAAGTAACGCTTGCGTCACACGCAGTTAAATAAGGGACGAAACACACCAATGCGAATTTAATAATAACTTTACGTTTGGCGCCCAACGTAATGGGCTCGAAAATAAAATTAACTCCTACGTTGCATAGCAATAATTAAATAAAAATAAAAAAGTATATTCAAAACGTTAGCAAACAATTGCAATACGCGGCAGCCATTACTTGTTGTCAGATAGGCAGGGTTGTCAACTTTCAAAAATTTATCCCCTTAAATCGCAAGTCAAAAACCCCTAAAATCCCTTGAAAAAATATTATTAATGAAATTGCCAACGAATTTGTTCCTCGGAATTTATCAATCAGCTATTTTTTTTTTTTAATTTTTTGCGTTTTTTTCAAGGGAATAGCAAAAATAAATAAAAATAAAAAAAACCCTAAAAATACCCCTAACAATATAAAACCCATGGTTTTATGAATATATTCATAAATCCGTGATAAAACCCCATCGCACTTTTTTCCCCCCTAAATTTAAGGGGAAAACCCCTAAGTTGTCAACCCTGCAGATAGTCATCTACATTTTAATAATTTTGAAGTGACTGAAAGAAAGGGCCACCTGAAGGAACTAAAACGAGTCACATACTCATGACTTTTTTTATATTTTTAGGGGGCTGAATTTGCTTATCTATAAATCTGTCTTATCTATGGACTTAACCTAAAAAACTTATTTGTTTATAATACTCATTACCAGTGGCGTAACAAGCAGATAAGGGACCCGTGTGCAAAGTTGTTAACGGGACCCTGCTTTCTTAAAAAACAAAAAAACAATTTTGTATACAGGACTCGGAATTTCAACGATTTCCATGCAATTCCAGTGATTTCCAAAGAATTCCTTCCAATCAAGGGCGGATATAGAGACGAGTAACCCCTTCAGCCTTATATAATTTTATTAAATTTTGAAATTTATACTTTAATTCTTATCAAAAATATATAAGTAGATGAGTTATTTTATTTTTCTATTTTCTTAGATTTCCTTGATTTTTCTAAGATTTTCCAAATTATATAAAATACCCTAGAATTTTTTGTGATTCCCGACAAGATTTTTTAGATATTTTTCTAACATTTTCTAGAATTTTCTACATTTCCTTATTGTAAAATTACTGAGATTTTCTTGATTTCCAAAATTTTCTGAGACTTCTTAAAAAATTTTCAGATTTCTTCAAATTTTCCCTTCGTTTTTTACCAAGTGCAAAAATGATGAAAAAATTGTCATATGCAAAACTAAAAGAAAATCAGGAGAAATTTGAGGAAATCTAGAATATTATGGACTATCTTTTTTTTGGTTTTTCCATTTTCTGAGATTTTTTAGCTTTAAAATGGTTTGGATTTTTTGAGATATTTTAAGATACCTTAGAATTTTCAATTTCCTGGAATTTCCTAAGATGTTCTAGAGTTTTCTGCATTCTCTCGATTTCCTATTTACTGAAATTTTCTAGAATTCCTGAGATTTTCTAAGAATCTATTTCTTGAGAAGTCTTGGAATTTTTACAGATTTCCCTTCACTAGTACACACAATTTTTTCGGCGATTTTCCCTTAGTTTTGTACTAACTGGAAAACCGAAGGGAAAATCGTGATATACAAAAGTGAAAAGAAATTCAAGCAAATTTTAGGGTATCTTAGGAAATTCGATTCCCCCATCCATGAACTTTGCCTTAATCCGCCCTTGGTTTTAGATTTCGAAGCTGCATTAGAATTACTTCATTTCTGCGATTTTGAGATTTCTGCACAAAATGGTGTGCAAAATTAACCATCGCTAGTGCGCATAAAGGATTAACGAGATTATCATCCCAAAAAACTTTGGGGCCTGGGAGCGAAAAATAAAATAAGTTTTCCTTAATATAGTTTTTGTTCTTTTTTTTATTGATTTAATTAATAATTAATGTTCTGATCTAAATTATAATTTATTAAATAAATCAGGATTTATAAATCACTCAAGACTTTTTAATATTTAAATAACAAATAAGTAATTGTATGTTATTTAATATATTGATTAGTTATAAAGGGAGCCCGGATCTTCTAGCCCCCCTCCCGTAAATACCCCACTGATTATTCTTGATTTAACAATAATTACAGGGTGCCCACTTTTTTGGAAAATCTAGAAAAGCCCTGGAAAATTTAATATTTCCCTAATTTTTTTTTTTTTTAATGCAAAATCAAGGAAATTAATTTTTCAGTCGAGGTAAATAATTTAATTTAAAATTGTTTTTTAATTTTAAAATAAATTTGTTTTTAAATTTTTAAATTAAATTAATTTATTTTAATTAAAATTAATTTTTTTTTATTAAAAATTAAAAATTTATTTTAAATAAAATTAATTTTTTTTTATTAAAAATTAAAAATTCATTTTAATAAATTTAAATAAATTAAATAAATTTAAATTTTAAAATTAAATTTATTTTATTTAATTTTGTTTAAATTAAAAAAATGTTGAAAAAAAAATTAAAATTATTGAATTTAATTTCTTCTTCTTTCTCTGCTTTTAGGCTAGGATAACTCCTTTTGCATTGACATTGAGCTGTCTTCTGTCGAAGACCGAGCCGAAGTTACAAGTCTCTGAGCATATAAATTGCTTTACATGTGATGCAGCTTGCTGGGCTTGTCTCAAATGTGCTCGTAACCTTCGATTTTTTGTTGATGAGAACAAATCATTAACCCAGGGGGACTGCCGGCTTTACGTGCCCTCCGAAGCACGGAGACGACGATAAGAAATTTTAGACTCCCTCCGGATTTGAACCAGGTACCTTAGTGTCAGCAGCTATTCAGCGAACATACTAGGCTAATGACAGCTTCGATTTCAATTTAATTTTAAAATTAAGATGTTTCTTTGCCTTTTTATTTTCTTATTTATCGAAATGTCATGGAAGAATTTGATTCTTTGCCAGGGAAAATCTGGAAATGTCAGTATTTGATTTTAAAAATTTAGCGGGAACATTCAATTATTGAAGATAAATGATGCCCACTTTGTTTACTTACCTTTTTTCTTTTTTCAGGGGGCCCTTTTAGCCGGTTGCCGAGGTGCGTCGCACCACAGTAGTTCCGCCCCTGCTCATTACACTTCCAGCTGCCATAATTTAAAACGAGTGTCTCGCGGCAGATCTGATCTTGGCTGCGAGATGGTAGCGACATCTATACTGCGGTGACGAAGTAAAGCAATCTTAGCCGGTGACGTTCAGAAATGAGGTTAGAATCTCAAATTTTTTTATGAATTCAGGGGTTAGTATCATATACAGTGATTTTTTAATCACTTTTGATAAATAATTAAATAATAATTTTGATAAAATTATGAATACAATGAATAAATCAATTATCATTTAATTAAATAACGCAAAAAAATTAACGCAAATGAAAATATAGAAAAACAGGCGCGTCTGGTTTCTTCTAAAAAGAAGAAAATTAAAGAAGTAACAAAATTTAATAAACCAACAATTGTTGAAGAAAAGAATATAATGGATGGCCTTTTAAATAAAACCGATGTTACTGAAAACATTAACACTATAGGTTTGACCAAATATACACTTCGTAATTTGTTTTATATTTGAATAAATTTATTTTTACTATAAAAAGTATTTTTCTTCCGATTTGACAATTGTCACTTTTTAAAATTAAAGTTACAACCGTTACAACGGTAATGTAAACACGAAACTCTAACCTCATTTCTAAACCTCAACGGCTAAGATCGGTTTTCGTCACCGCAGTATAGATGTCGCTACCGTCTCGCAGCCAAGATCAGATCTGCCGCGAGACGCTCGTAATTTAAATGACGCCATCACACAATAGAGTGGCTTCGTAAAGTATTCGTATGACACGAAAATTGACGAATTTATGAAATTCGGAAGATCTAATATTTAGAATATATTTTCTAAATGCACGTGCCCCCCCCTCGAAATGTTCGAAAGCAAAAAAAAAAAACTTTAAAATAAAATAGGTAAATAGATATATTTTTAAAGTGGGAACAAAAATTTTTTTCCCGGAAAAATTCTCGGAAGGGGAACCCCCAAAAAAATTTTTTTTATGAGTGCTCCCCCCGAAATGAAATCCTGGCTACGGGCCTGTGATAACAGTTCTATCAGCAACAATTTGGGTTTCAGAAAGGACATAGTACCATCCATCAATTAGCCAGAGTAGTTGAGGATGTGGTCATGGAATCCAACAACAATAACCATACGGGGATGGTATTACTCGATTTGGAGAAAGCCTTCGATACGGCCTGGCACTAAGGTCTAATCCATAAGATGATGCAACTGAATCTTCCTACCTTCTTGACGAGGATCGTTCAGAGCTATTTGATAGATCGCACCTTCAGTGTTGCGGTTGGCGATGCTAAATCATCGGAAAGAAGCATACCTGCTGGTGTTCGCAGGGTTCGATTCTCGGCCCAACACTTTAATACCTACATCAACGATATACCAATGCACGAGGACACGAATATCGCTTTGTACGCCGACGATACGGCTATCTATTCGTCGAGCATAATTAAAGAAATTATGGTTGAAAACATCAACGAACATCTCCAGTTTGTATTCAAATTTTTCAGCGATTGGAAATTAAAATGGAATGTCAGTTAGACTGAGGCTATCATGTTTACGAACAGCAGAAATCGTCAGACAGTCGATATTAAAATTAACGATAGCGTTATCGAACTGCAAAAAGATATAAAATATCTTGGCTTGCTCTTAGATCAACGACTTACGTGGAAAAAAACTATAGCTGATAAAATTAAAAAAAACCAACTTGGTGCTACATCTGCTCTATCCATTGATTAACCACGAAGCACAGTTATCCAGAGAGTTAAAGCTTCTGCTCGTCCGCACATGTGCCAGGTCAGTCCTGACGTACGGCTGCACTACTTGGGGAAGTGCCGCAAACAGCAACTTAATTGCCGTTCAACGTTGTCTGAACAAGTTTTTGAAAGTAGTGAATAACTACCCTCGCTACACTACCATTAAGCACATGCACGAAGACAACAATTTTGAATACGTCGGCGATTTGAAAAAAAAAGGTTGAGAACCGCTGCCTTACACAGTAAAAATTATATAAAAAATGTAAAATTTTTAAAAAACACCTTTTATTTAAAATTAAAAAGTGCACAAAAAAGTAAAAAATAAAATTTTTTAAATAAGAACCGACAAAGCTCCTTGAAAACATCTTATATAAAAGCGTTCCTTTTATCAAATTCATCCTAATTAGGAACCAATCATCAATAGGATGATTGTCGTCATCATATTAATACTTCTAGTCATCCTAATTAGGAACACATTCGAAATCTCGTTAATTTATTCATGCGAGTCGAAAGGAAAATTACTCGGGGAGAATCTCGTTAATCCATTCAGGCGTGGCAATGTGGGCGACAATATTCGCAAAAACTCCCGACTAGCCCCATTCTTGAGTGCAGTACTCGCCGAAACCGTCGTTTATTTGTGATTATATTATAAATAAACATAACCTAATAATTAAAAAAACAGTTGGCACTTGACAACAATTGGCAATGCGCGCGCAAGTTACTTCGTTGTTAGTCGCCATTTTGTCCTTAACCTGACGTTTTGACAAAATTGCAATTTATATATTAATGTGGATGATTTTATTACAAGGTTAGAAAATTTTTGCAAAAATATTGAATCAAATTAAGACATGGACATCAAGCTGGAAGCCATCTATGATTCCATTGACTCCACAGCGATTTCTTCAATTAATACAGAAGTAGAATATGGTAGCAAACATATTAAAATTGAAGAGCCGAAGGATGTGGATATCAAACTGGAATCCTTGCATCATTCCATTGACATTAAAGACGAGACTTCCGGCAGTGACTTCCAATTGGATCAAAATCAACTTCGGGTTTATGGAAAAACTCATACGAGTGGTAAGGTGTTTGAGTGCAACATTTGTAATTTTAAAAGTTCAAGAAAATGTAATCTGCAAATACATTTACGAACTCATACCGGCGAAAAACCGTTTGAGTGTACAGTTTGCCATTATAAATGTATTCGAAAAGCCGATTTGCAGATACATATACGAATTCATACCGGCGAAAAACCGTACGAGTGCGCATTATGCGATTATAAAAGTTCTCAAAAATGTAAGTTGCAACTACATTTACGAACTCATACCGGCGAAAATCGGTTTGATTGTACATTTTGCGATTATAAATGTTATCGAAAAGGTGATTTTCGAATACATTTACGAATTCATACCGGCGAAAAGCCGTACGCGTGCACAGTTTGCGATAATAAATATTCTGATAAAAATAAATTGCAAAGACATTTACGAACTCATACAGGCGAAAAACCGTTTGTGTGCGCAGTTTGCGAATATAAATTTTCTGAAAAAAGGTATTTGAAGAGACATTTGCGAACTCATACCGTCGAGAAACCGATCGAGTGCACACTTTGCGGATATAAATGTTTTGAAAATAATAAATTGCGAATACATTTACGAACCCATACCGGCGAAAAACCGTACGAGTGCACAGTTTGCGATTATAAATATTCATGTAAAGCTAGCTTGAAAAAACATTTACGTACACACACCGGCGAACAATCTTCCTAGTGTATAGTTTGCGATTATAAAACCTCCAAAAAATATGTTTTGCGCTGTTCGAGTGTATAGCAGCTAATTAGCTATACTTAGCAGCACTGCCGCTGAGCCAGCAAAATAGCGTTTAAATTGCATCCATTTTGCAGAAATATTAAAAGCAATTTGCTTGCTGCCAGACAACTATTAGTGCGCGCTATTAGCGCGCTATTTAAAAGTATACTTTTAAATAACTAGCTTTTTTCTTAAAAATATAGTGGGCCATTTTAGCAATATTGCTGCAATATGAAAACAATTTAAACGCTATTTTGCTGGTTACCGCAATTAAAAAAATTCAGCGAATAAATAAATTTGTAAATAAAATATTATTAGACTTTTACACACACAATGGAGGAGTTTCCTACTTTTTTTTTATTTTTTTATTTGAAAGTAGAGATCAAACGGAGCCATCAGTTTTTTTTTCAGATTTTTTTGAGTGCGTTAAGTATCAGACCTTAAGTATTAAGTATCAACCCTTGTTTGGGTGGGAATGGATAAACCTATAGGATTTTAGACAACTGTACTATGTTGCCGTACTTTCTTCTATTAAAATGTTAAAATGTAGATGCCTACCTGATGACAAGTGTATTTCGTGGTTACTTTTTTATTTTATATGAGTGATTATGGATTACTTAGATTCACAATTTTTATTTAATGAAAACAAATACTTTAGTTTTACAAAGATCTCGACAACTTAAAAGAGCTTTGCATCCACAGTTTAAGATATTTTAAATGCCACACTTAAACGGCTTTTCGCTTTCTGGCGATATTCATCAAATCAACCCCGTTTGTAGTTTTTCAAAAATAGAACAGATTTTGTTAGTGAATTGGTTTAACATTCATTCTTAACGTAATATTTGAAGTTTGTTACATTTGGTTATTCTGTTGTGTTATAATTTGTTGATCGGTTGTGCTTCGGTCAGATTCACATGTCGACAATGTTTCATTATTTATTTACAAACATGATAATTCTTTGTATATTTTACATAAAGATATTATATGAACCATTTAAAACATCAGTAATACTTTCACAAGAGCTTTGCATCCACAGTTTAAGAGATTTTAAATGCCACACTTATATGGCTTTTCGCCAGAAGCTTACCAGAAGCTACCATCCAGCTTATAGAGTTCTTAAAAAGAGTGCACCAATTTTGTCAGTTAAAACATTGATCAGCATTGATGTGACGAAATAATCAATAGCATTAAATGAGAAAATAAAGAATTTTAATTAACATATGATAGCTGTCAATAATAACCCAATTAAGAACTGACAACATCGGACGGCCATGTTTAAATCTTATTGGTTAGCTATGGCGGGCAGATTAAATATTTTTTTGAAATTCAAAAATTTTTTTAAAATTGTACACTGAGTTTTAAGACCTACCAATTACATCAACATGCGGCATTTTTATTACAGTTTCATGTTTATATATTATTTCAAAAAATTATTTCTAAGGAAACTCCCCCATTACACCATTACACTATTACACACTTTATAATTATTAATTATTATTAGTCAACTTTTATTATTTAATATTTAATTTTAATTTAATGGCAATTAAATAGCTACATTTGGCAGGATCTCCCGCTGTGAATGAAGCTTTATTTATTAACTAATATATATTATTTGTTGTGATTTATCATAATAAAAACACTTATATTATTTAATCACTCGTTTTTATCGTCCCGTTTCCGTTTACTTTCTGCTTTAGCGCTAAATATAAACTAAATTTAAAAAAAATTAATTATTATAACTACAACTTCTAAACCGTTGCGTTGGGTCAATATAAAATATTGCCCTTCACCCAACTGGAAGGTACTTTGGCCAGAACCAGCTTTCCACCTTCGATTGTTTGCACAAATGAATATATTGTTATATTTAAGGGAGGGGGTTACCATCTTCAAGCTCTAGTACTGCCAATTTCGAAACAGGTCTTTGCATGCTTCCAGATTTTACTCTCACATCAGCTTTGCGCACAACTCCATATTGGTCAAGAATCAATTTGGATACTATTCCTCTTTCCCATGTGTTCTTAATTGCAGCATCATCACAAATGATCACAACGTCTCCTTCCTTAATCGGCCTTTTTATATCTTCATCGAACCATTTAGCTCTCCTCGTTAATACTGGCAGATACTCTGGGATCCAGCGTCTCCAAAAAGTGTTCGACATCTGTTGGACGATTCTCCACTGTTTTCTCAAATCTACTCTCTGAAAGTCAGTCTCATTTAGGGGTGTTTGCAAACGATTTGGAGTTCCCAGTAAAAGATGATTGGGTGTGAGAGGCTCAGCATCAAGAGAAGACACAGGTATGTGTTAAAGGCCTTGAATTAACTATATTCATTGCTTCATACAGCATCGATCTTAGAGTTTCAAGCCTTACGTGTCGGTCTTTCAAAGAAAAGCTTAAAACTCGCTTGACACTCCGTAGCATCCTTTCCCAACTACCTCCTTCAGAAGGGTTCCTTGGAGTATTAAAGATCCAGTCAATACCTTCCGATGTAAGAGCATCTTTGATTTTAAGTTGACTGAATAAAGTTTCTGCCTTCAAAAGCTCATTTTTGGCTCCCACTAGGTTAGTGCTTCGATCGGTTCGAATCCTTACTGGAACACCTCGGAAATTAACAAAATTTCTGATACACAGATGCAGGAATCGGCTGACAAGTCCTCAGCTATTTCTAGGTGGATAGCTCTAACGGTTAAACATGTGAATAACGCTACCCATCGTTTTTCTGTTCGCCTTCCAATTTTTATGACAATTATATACGAGAAAGGTCTTACATACGGCGTGAGACGGTCCCTTGGAATTTGCCACATTATAGGTTGGTAACGAGAGGCTCTCATAATTTTGCAAATGTTACATCTTCGGCTGACTTTCTGTACCGGTGATCTAAGACCAAACACCCAAAATTTTTGTCGGACTTCACAAATGATTAAATCTTCATTTCGGTGGAAACATTTCTCGTGAATGTGGTCAACAATCATGAAAGTTAAAGCGTGTTCTCTCGGCAATATTGCTGGTCTCTTAGCTGTCATCGGTAAAACGTCAGACTTGTCAACTCTTCCAAATACTCTTAATAACTTTTTGTCGTCCAAATAAGGTAAAAGCGGCAATAACTTGCTCTGTTTCGTAATACACTTTCCCTGTTCAATCAATGAATACTCTTCACAAACAACTTCTTGCTGCACACATTTGCATAAGTAATTTTCAGCGACTTCAATTTCATGCACATTTAGACTTCCAGCTAGTATCTCGACGTTTTTCACTTTGGCCTTGCAGTTATTAATGAAACGCAGAATCCATCCAGTAACTCGTAGTACCTTGATATGCGATGAATATCTAGCGAAATCAATAATAGGTTCATTGAAAGTGACTTGAAAAACTGTTGCCGTCGATGATTGCTTCTTCAACTCAACCTGACTATTAGAAGGTTCTTCAGATGGTGGTTGTTCTGGCCAATTTTCCTCATTCAATAACCAAATTGGTCCATTCATCCAGCGATTACGTTTGTCGAATTCCAAACATTTGCTACGCGTTGCGTAATCAGCAAGATTCATCTTCGATGGTACCCAGTTCCAATTCAAGTCTTGTGAGATATCCAAAATTTCTGCAATTCTGTTTGCCACATATTGCTTATAGCTTCTTTGGTCGCTTCTTATCCAGTACAAAACAGTTCTGGAATCTGTCCAGTAGCAATACTTATCAATTCCTACGCGGTCGAATTGGGTGACAGATTCTTTTAAGCGGCAACCAAGTACAGCTCCTTGTAGCTCACAGCGAGGTATAGAGACATACTTTAGTGGGCAACATTTGGTTTTGCCAATTACAAATCGAGCTTCGGTTTCATTGCTGGCATACACAATGCGGAAGTAACACACTGCTGCTAAAGCCACCTCACTAGCATATACGAAGCAGTGTAACTCAATCGATCTAACGTCGGCGTTTTCAAAATAACAACTGGGAACTTTTACTTTTTCCATCTTTAAAAGAAAGTCTTGAATCACATACCATCGGTGCGCAACAGTCTTCGGAACAGAGTCTGTCCAATTCAGTTGAAGTTTCTAAACTTCTTGTAGCAAAAGCTTAGCAGCTACAAGGAAGTTTGCCAGAAATCCGAAAGGATCGAATACAGACATCACCAAAGCAAGCAGCTCACGTTTAGTGGGACATCTCTTCTTTTTCAGCACATCTTGATGAATCTTGTTGTATTTGAAGCGAAATGTAAAAGAATCTGATGACAGTCCCCAAAACATTCCTAAGATCTTCTCTGTAGGACACTCTTCCCCAATGTTCACGTTTACCTCATCAGCGGAACGTTCATTCATTGCTTTACATAACTTTTCAGAGTTCGATGCGAAACCTCTTAAGTCGAAACCAGCTTTTGCATGTATGTTTTTGACTTCCTTTGAAATACGAATCGCTTCTTCGCAGCTAACGAAACTTGAAACAAAATCGTCCACGTAATGACATTCAATGATTTCCTTTACCGCTTCGGGAACTCATTCTTATACTCCAAGGCATTGATGTTTTTCACGAACTGAGCTGATGAAGGGGAACATTTTCCTCCAAAGGTCATTGACTCCATCTCTTAACATCCACGGGCTTGCTACGGTCACTTCGCCAAAGGAATCGTTGGGCATCTGAATCCTGCTTACGAATACAAACTTGAGGAAACATCTCTGCGATATCAGCACACACTCCATCGAAACCCTCTCGAAAATGAAACAAAATAGCCAGTAAAGGTTGGTACTGATCGGGTCCTTTAAGTAAAGCATCGTTTAATGACATTCCGTTGGACTTAGAAGCTGCGTCAAACACCACTCTAATCTTGCTAGGCTTATTCGGATTGACGACACCGAAGTGAGGCAGGTACCAGGTGTTTTGATGCGATTTCCACTTTTCCCCACAGAACATATTTCGGAAATCGCCCGGGGATCAAACGTCCGGATACCAATTTTTCAATGTAATTGTTAATTTGTAAATTTGAATATTGGACTACGTTTGGACTCGGGTAAACTCTAACAGACCACCTTAATTTAGAAATACTTGTATCCATTTTGTCAATAAAAACTCTTCATTCCCTTGCAGGGGCAGATCGGGGGGGGGGGGGGAGATAGAATTTCTTCTACATGCTGTTATTAAAAATATAACCAGCTTTAATGTTTGTATAGAAAACCCAAGATGTTATAGCTAGTTTTTGTGAAAAGCGAGTGGCTTCCAAGGAAATAATCCCTGCAAGTAAGCTTCCCCGAAAACAATAACAAAAAAATAATACTTGTTGTTGCCAGTCATATAACAATTATCGGTGTAGATGGTATCCAATCTAACGAGACCACAGCAGCGAAACAATTGGAGATGCAGATAGTTATAAACAACGCTCGGGAAATTCCTCCAGCTCTCTTGTAAGATTCAAGAACTTTGACAGCATTTATTTCACGATACACAAACTTGATTTTTAAAAGAAACTTCAAAACGGAAATCAAAGGCTGTCTTTAAAAAGACTATCTAAAAAAAAAATTCCGAAAATTCTGGAAGGAAGGTCACTTCAACTTCATTTCAAATTAATAATAAAAAAAAAAAAAAATTAACCTAATCTATAAAATCCCAGCACGCTGCTCCTGCTCCAGAGTAGGGGAAAGTGGGGGAATATCGACCGTCGGCGTCGGGTAAAATCGACCAGCTTCAAATCTCATAAACTTGGCGCCATACGAGCGAACTTTACCTACCAGCCGAATTGCACATTGCACATTGCTAGGATACAGTGGATCTTTCTCCATAATTTGAATCTAATTTGGTGCAGTTTTAATCTGTATTTTTCGCTAAAATAATTTTTAAGGTTAAATATACAGGTTCGGGTAATATCGACCAGCATGATCCAGTGATCGATATTACACTAAATACTTTAGGTATTAGATACTATTACAATATTTACACTTGATAGGTATGGTTGTGACCTATGTAAGGGTAAATGAACATTTAAATGTTAAAATAAAATTTATTTCAAAATATTACTGTTGATCGATTTTTCCCTTCACCATGGTCGATATTACCCTACCGGTCGAAATTACTCGACTTTTTCCTTTTTTAAAATTTTTTTTTTTTTTTTAAATCAATATAAGAATCTCGTAGTAGATAAAGTGACCAAGCAATTTTACCATTTTGAGCATCTAATTCCAAAGATTACTACTGGAAATGCAGGGGCGGAACCACCAGGGTGCGACGCACGCGGGCCCCCCGCTAAAAGGGCCCCAGTTGTACTGTGACCTTTTCAATTTTAATAAAAATCTCAAAAATAAGAGGTGCACAACTAGATGCTATTTATGTTCAAATGATTGCCATGCTATTAAACTTGTGACTTCACAGTAAAAACGTTTTTTTTTAATCAAAAAAATTATTTTGTTTGAATTATTTTTTTGAATCAAATAATTTCAACAAAATAGTAATTTTGATTCAAAGAAAACGTTTTTACTGTGTTCCGTACCAGGATTTTACATTATTCTGTGGGGTGTTCCACACCCCCCAGTGAGAGATTTACGACGCATAGATATATACTGTTTTATTATTTTAAATAAATTTGTTTTGTTTTTTAATTATTTAATTTAAGTTTTAATTTAGTGATTTATTTAAATAACAGCTACCAGGGGCGGAACTACCAGGGTGCGGTGGGTGCAAAATATAATTTTTAAATTAATTACTAAAACTAAGGGCAGATCTAGGCAAAGTTCATGGATGGAAGAAGAAATATATTATGTGTTTTGATAAGAATATATTTTTAGAATTTCAACAAAATATAGTAAACTTTTTTGGTTTTTATGGCTCATAGGGGGGGGGGGGAGTTGATATCCCGTTGTATCTGCTTTTGCCTGAAATCTTTTATTCAGTATTTAGTAGCCAAATAGTAAAAAATTTGGATGTCGTTTATGTGTCTACAGGTGGCTGGTGCGCTGATACGGTGCACTGGGGGTATCCTATACCCCCCAGACCCCCCGGTTTGCCAATAGTTACAGCTTAATAATATTTTCAGTTGCAATTAAAAATAAATAAGTTTAACCTGAAACAAAAAAAAAGTCTAAAAACCAAAATGAAGGTACCTACTTCTGTTGCGATATCTGCGATAGATTAACAAATTTTAATTTTCAGGCGGGTAAAAATAAAATTATTTGTGGGCCAAGCAGCAAAACAATTTCCTTTGAGTCCCGAAGCTATAATGTATTATGAGACCCCTAAAACTAATTAGATTCTAAAATTAAGTTTTAAAGGCAGAAAACAATGATTATACCGGGGGGTCTGGGGGGTATGGAATACCCCCCAGTGTACTCTTTCCTTTTGTTCGCGAATTTTTTAGTAGACAATGATTATTCTTCTTAATCTGAGCTGTTGAGCTGTCTTTTTACTTCCTTGTAAAACAAGGAAGTATTGTGATACCGATTTTTTTCGATTTCCAGATTTTGACGGAAATATCCGTTTTGACCTTCCCTGAATCCATTTTGACTATTTTCGTTGTGACGTCTGTACGTACGTACGTTCGTATGTACGGACGTCTGTATGTCGCATAACTCAAATAGGGTAGGTCGTAGAAAGTTGAAATTTTGGATTTGAGACACTTATAGCATCTAGTTGTGCACCTCCTATTTTTGGTTGCGATTGTCCGTGCCAAAAGTTGTAATTAATGACGCGCATGAATAGATTAACGAGATTCCTGTCCAATTATTATAAAAATTACAAGGAAGTTATGTGGTGTCCACATCAGATTTTTTTATTTTATTAATTTTACCTATTTTTGATGTTTTGTGCCTAGTTTTTCTTAATAAAAATACGGAGTTTCTTTCTTTTTATTTATGAAAGTTTTAAGAGCGGGGGCCCGCGAAAAGTTTTTCCACGAGGCCCGTCGTGGCTCTCGACGACCCTGCTCAAGAAACAGATTCTTAGAAAATTTGTAGAAATATTAAGTCTCAAAAAATCCATAGAAATTTCAAGAAAATCTCAGGAAACTCGAGAAAAATTCAGTAAATAGAAAATTGAAAGAAAAGCAGAAAACTCTAGAAAATCTTAGGATATTTTAGGAAATGAAAAATTCTAAGGTATGTTAAGATATCTCGAGAAATCCAGAAAATTTTAAAGCCAATGAAATCTCAGAAAATGGAAAAATCAAAAAGGAATAGATTATAATATTCTAGATTTCCTCAAATTTCCCTTTAGTTTGCATATGACAATTTCTCCATCATTTTTTCACTTAGTAAAAAACGAACAGAAAAAAAAATCAGGAGTTTTTTTAGGAAATCCAAGAAAATCTCATTAATTTTACAATCTTAGGAAATGTAGAAAATTAGAGAAAATAGAAAAATATCCAAAAAAATCTCGGAAAAATCTAAAAATTTTCAGGATTTTAGGAAATCTTGTGAAGAGGGGAATCACAGAAAATTCTAGGATATTTTAGGAAATCTAGACAATCTTAAAAAAATCAAGAAAATATCAGGAAATTGAAAAATTGATAAGAATCAAGGTATAATTTTCAAATTGAATAAAATTAAATAGGGGGGGGGGGTTACTCGTATCTATATCAGCTCTTAGTTGAAAGGAATTTCTTGGAAATCACTGGAATTGCATGAAAATTTTTGAAATTCCGAGTCCTGTACACAAAATTGTGCTTTTTTGTTTTTTTATAAAAGCATGGGCCTCGTTAACAACTTTGCACACGGGTCCCTCACCTGCTTGTTACGCCACTGTGGAAATCTTTAATGGCGCTTAAGTGGTCGATATTCCCTCACTCTCCCCTATGCAAAAACAGCTGTTCTACAGGTGCCCATTGATAACAAACGTTATCCCATTTAAGTTCTGCCCCGGGATTTATCAAAAACTTATTAGTCGTATCTTTGAGAAGTTAGAAGGGGTAACTCCTTACATAGATGATGTTTTGATTTGAGGAGCAACGTTGGAAGAGCATAACAAACGAATAAAAGCGGCATTAAAAAGGGCAGAGAAATATAACGTGAAATTTAGTGATAAAACAAAGATGCAACTGTGTAAAAATGAAATAAAATTTTTCGGTCATAAACTGAATCAAGATGGAATTTCGATAAAAAATTCGAAGAAAGATGCCATCAATGGTTTGAACAGTCTTAAGAAAAAAAAAGTGTTTTTTTTTGGCATAGTTTATGCCAAATTTATCGCAAAACAGGAATACGTTGCTTTTTACTTCCTTGTAAAACAAGGAAGTATTGTGATACCGATTTTTTTCGATTTCCAAATTTTGACGGAAATATCCGTTTTGACCTTCCCTGAATCCATTTTGACTATTTTCGTTGTGACGTCTGTACGTACGTACGTATGTACGGACGTCTGTATGTCGCATAACTCAAATACGGTAGGTCGTAGAAAGTTGAAATTTTGGATTTGAGACACTTATAGCATCTAGTTGTGCACCTCCTATTTTTGGTTGCGATTGTCCGTGCCAAAAGTTGTAATTAATGACGCGCATCAATAGATTAACGAGATTCCTGTCCAATTATTATAAAAATTATAAGGAAGTTATGTGGTGTCCACATCAGATTTTTGGATATGTATTTCGAAAGAGCATAAATATTCTTTATTAATAAATCAATTTCTAGTTGTGAGTCATAACAATGTTGGGTGAAACATTTACAAAAAAGGTCCAAATTCCAGAAAACATATAAAGTTAACGTAACATTTAACAGAACTAAACCAAACGTTAAAAGGTTCTGTTTAGTCCTAGACCGGGAGAAACTGACACAAAATTCCAAGTTATTTGTTACAAGTATGGCGACCGTTAAGTGGTCAATGTAGGTAAGTAATAAACGAAAATTAATGGTCGTAGCGCTGGTCGTCGGGGCGTAATCGCAGGGTAATTAATGAAACTTGTCGGAAAAATTACGGGTTCAAAAACGATTTGTTACACAAAAATTTTTGTATTTTCCGGTTGTCAATAAATAATAAACCCTGCGTTAAAGAATGCCATACTTTTATGGTGGGGCTTAAGACCCGCCATACCAATTTAGACCAGTGCAGATTTTAAGAAAAAATTAATAACGGCATGACAGTAATGGGAAAGGGAAGAAAACGTCGTTAGAATTACAGGAAAAATAAATTCAAACCGATCCGTGATTGGAGGGATGAAGGGGGTGACTTATAGGGGTGAAATGTGCTTTTTTACGATTTCCGGCGAAAGTTGACTTCCGATCGAAAAAAGTTGTATGAAGATGTTGTAGGTATAGGGCACTTCCACTCCCCCACTCCAACATGGCTGCCGAACAGCAGCTTGGTGGTATGGTTGGTGGTATTCGCCATAAGATTTGTTAAGGATTCAAGTGTTTTCGTTATAAAAATGTAGTTTTTATAGAATTCTAACCAGTTCTTTTAGCATTTTTGGCTTTTATGACACGGTGGTAATTGTTTTATAATAAATTGGGCTACTAAAATCCACTATACTTGCAAATAATTGAATTAATTGTGTTATTAAATTTTTCAAAATTATTAACTTATTATTAATTATTATTATTAATTTCTTGTTAAATGTTTCATTTTACAAATAATTTTACAAAATACAATTAAATAATAATTTAATTGGTACTAGCATGAGTTAGTAAATGTTTCTTTAAATTTCCACCATGTGAACATTTAAAATTGCAAATGTTACATTCATACGGTTTCGCGCCCGTATGAATACGCATATGAACTGCTAAATTTCCTTTTTGAGAAAATTTATGATCGCAAATGCTACAATCATACGGTTTTTCACCAGTATGTGAGAGTAAATGTCGCTTTAGAGTACTCTTCTGTGAACATTTGTAATCGCAAATGTTACACTCAAGATCTTACAATTATACGGTTTCTTGCCCGTATGTGCTAGTAAATGTTTCCTTAAGTTTCCTTTGTATGAACATTTAAAATTGCAGATGTTACATTCATAGGGTTTCTCGCCCGTATGAATAAGCATATGAACTGCTAAATTTCTCTTTTGCGAACATCTATAATTACATATGATACATTCATACGGTTTCTCGCCCGTATGAGACCTTAAATGTCTCCTCAAATTTCCATATTGAGAACATTTATGACCGCAAATGCTACACTCATACGGTTTCTCACCCGTATGTGCTAGTAAATGTTTTTTTAAATCTCCTTTATGTGAAAATTTAAAATTGCAAATGTTACATTCATACGGTTTCTCGCCCGTATGAGACATTAAATGTCTTCTCAAATTTCCCTTTTGAGAAAATTTACGATCACAAATGCTACACTCATGCGGCTTCTCACCCGTATGTATTCGTAAATGTTCCTTTAAACGATGTTTTCTTGAACATTTATAATTGCACATGGTGCACCGAAACAATTTTGTTTCGTTTTGAACTGTTGTGTGTTCTCCAGGAAAAATCTCTTCCTTAATGTCAATGGAATGATGCAAACTGTTTATCTCTTCTTCAGTAGCATCTTCAAAATGTCCCTCTGAAAATGTCTCCTGTTTAATTGGAGTATCATCGTTAATTTCAATGGAATAATGTAATTCTTTTAAGTATCCCACATTGTCCATATCAATCCAAGTTTTATGATAGTTATATTACGCACTCAGGTTTGACCACGATATATTGGTAGCCGAGGTACAACCGATAATAATGTTGAACGTTGAAACTCACGTACCTTCGGCCCTACATATTATCTACGTTTAGGATTACAGTTAATATAATTCTTTAGAACATCTTACCATATATTTTTCCAAACTCAGCATATATATTTCTCAAATATTTTAACAATACAAAATTCGAAAATCGAAAGTCTTCGATTGAATGATTATCCAAGCCTCGGAAGAATAAATATTTCAATACCTGCAATTATCGTACGGGAAAATTAGTGATTTATCTTCTGTTAATGAAAAAATAGTTGTTTGTACTTACCACAGTATTTTTTTACTACTTCTATGGCTTCGGTTGATGTATAACCTCACTAATGTACCATTAAAGTAATGTGCAATGGATTCTTCTACAAAATTACCGGTTTGGCAATCACTTTCTTTTATTATTTTTAATAATATTTAAATTTAATAATCAAAGTGCATTACTAGTCACGCGGCCACGCTCTGTAGACACAAAAAATGTAACGGTAGACAGTACGGACAACCGGAAGTGTGACGATTATCGCTCATTCACGGCGCGCTTTTTTAAAATTGAATGCTGATGGAAGAATACAATAATTTTTTTATTTTATCAAAGATTGCACGGTAATCTTTTTACGATCATAATGTGATGTATACTAATATTATTTTGGGTTCGAGCTTGAAAAGCGCATGGAGCGGACGTGATAACTTGCGAAGATAAAGGAATTTAACCTTTAAATTAATAACACTGGGCAACAAAACAAAATCTATTTTCTGCGGTCTTAGGTTTAGGAGTGAATTTGGATACACTAATGTAATAAAGTACTCGTCAGGTAGTTATTTTGTTCGAATTGACTCTATAGTCCATTTCATTTAAGAAAATAGTAAGAATTTGTGCTAAAACGATGACCTCGAAATATTAACCAATGAAATTGGTTTGAAATTAGGCGGCTTTACACTAGCGAAATTTACGTGATATTGACAGATAACATTTAATTTTTCGTATTATTTTGTGGGAAATTTTCAATATTACTATAAGATCAAGTGCTATTTCACTCGAGAGAACGTTTATTACGATAGTTTTACAAAGTTACATAACTGACACTCGTTTTTTTCAAAACCTTTTAATTCTAACCTCCCTTTTTATAGATTTTTTAGTGAAGTTGTTTTGTGGTGAAGTTCACGTGAAGTTTAATATTATTATGGATGTAGTAATAGATCAAGACAACCCTGTCCCTAGTTGTAGTGGAGAGGATTCTCACAATGGAGCTAAAATTGAAGTGATTAAAAACCATTGTGGTAAATTACCAACACATAACAAATTATGATGCATAATATTTATGCAATGTATCGTAATCAAGGAATCGGTAAGTCTGAAAGTGTAGTTTCAGCTGCAGAAGCTTTGGGTGTTTCAGTGAGCAGTATTTGGAAGACAGTTGCCGAGATGGAAAAAAGTGGAACTGTACGATCCCCATCAAAAAAAAGACAACGCAAATGTGCTTACGAAAAATTGGATGAGTTACAGAAGACGGCACTTCGTAGATTAGTTCACCAATTCTTTCTTGCAAATGATCCTCCTACGCTTGATAAAATTTTAGTTGTAAGACTTTGTAAAGAGATAATTTATTATTTCATATTCAAGTATTAATATTTTATTAGGAAGTGGAACGTTGTGAAGTACTACCTTCAATGTCACGTAGTACTTTATCAAGATTGTTAGAAAAATTGGGCTTTTTTGGGAAACGAGATCAAGAAACCATCATTACTCGAGAGATCAGATTTAATATTATGGAGACGAACATATTTAAGAAGTATAAGAAGATTTAGACTGGAGGGACGTAAAATCTACTATTTGGATGAAACATGGGTCAATGCAGGTCATACTAAGTCAAAGGTGTGGAAAGACAAAACAGTAGCAAGTGCAAGTGATGCATTTCTCAAGGGTCTTTCGGTAATAGCATATTTATTTAGTTTAACAATTATTACATTATAAATGTGTTTCAGACTGGATTAAGCGATCCCTCAGGTAAAGGTAAGCGATTAATTGTTTTTCATATAGGAAACGAAGCTGGATTTGTGGAAAATGGACTTCTATGTTTTGAATCGAAGAAAACTGGTGACTATCACGAAGAAATGGATTCAACTGTATTTGAGAACTGGATTGTAAAAATCGTATCATTCAAGAAAAACCGAAAAATTGCCAACTTTTCAATGGAAGAAATCTGCAATGATTGAATAGCTTCAAGAAAGAGAAATTCCGGCAGAACACGATGTTCTAAAAGTAGAAATTTTTGGTAAACTTGTATATCTTAATAATATATTATGGTATCGATGTGTTTATAACAATAAGTAGGTGCAACTTAATTAACCGTGAGTTGTACCAACCACGTTCAATATTTTGAACTTGTCTGGTACAATTCACCGTAAGACTTACTAATTATTGATATAAACACGAAGTTCATATAAATATGAACAAAATTGATAGATTATTAAAATACAAGACTTTGTCGGGATGCAGATCATTATATTTTAATAAACTTGATGGTAAGTTTTACTTTGATACTTGCAAAGTTTAATATTATGATTGTTATTACAACTGAACTAATTTTTAGATAGAATAAAAGAACACGTGAAATCTGAAAATATTTGCTCTTCATATGTTGTGGATGAATTGGTTAAAAGCACTGGAAGAGAAATATTAAGACTACCTCCTTATCATTGTAAATTTAATCCTATCGAACTGGTTTGGGCACAAGTGAAGGGCTATGTTGCTGCTAATAATAAAACTTTTAAATTTGCTGATATGAAAATTTTGTTTCAGGATGCTTTGAGTCAAGTTACACCAGAAAAATGGGCAGAATGTGTTAAACATGCAATAAAAGAAGAAGATTTCATATATCCAGTAGATAATCTAGTAGAAAATTTACAATTAGAATTTACCGTAAACACTGGATCTTCTGACGAAGAAATATGAATTCTAACTATAAAATGTTAACCATTAAACAAACAGGAAAGTTCTTAAATATATCTACTATATAAAGTGAAAAGCTATGATGCTGCTAATAAAACTTTTAAATTTACTGATATGAAAATTTTGTTTCAGGATGTTTTGAGTAAAGTTACACCAGAAAAATGGGCAGAATGTGTTAAACATGCTATAAAAGAAGATTTCATGTATCCAGTAGATAATTTAATAAAAATTGCAATTAGAATTTACTGTAAACACTGGATGTTCTGACGAAGAAATATGAATTCTGACTAAACTTTAAAATGTCGACTATTAAACAAACAGGAAAGGCTATAAATTTACCCCCGTTACAATAACCCCCCAGCGATTTATCATAAGAAGCCATATGCAAAATTTCAGATCAATAGCGCGCAATAATGGCGCGAAAAAAAAAGTATTACTTTAGTCCCGCTAAAGTGGGAGTAAAGTGAGCACTTTCCTCCCGGAATTGTGAAAACAATTTGATGTGGGTTTTCTGTTATTTTATTATGTGTCTGTATGTATAATCTTAAAATTAAATAGTTCCTATGCAGTATTTCTTTATTTATTTCATCAAAATCGCATTAAAATTGAAGTAAATTTGTGAAAATGTTTTGTAAAATTATGCTGTAACTTTTAAACACTCTTAGTTAGGCAACACATATAACGCAATATATGCAATATATGTTACGGTCAATGTTGAAAATTTGGTCATTAACGTCAATGGCCGTACAATAACGCCAATGCCCAGCTTAGTTGGATATTATCGTCATTGGCCGGCCAATGACGTCTTGTCGACTTGTTTCGCAAGAAGACATTATTCATGCAATTACAAATCTTGAAACTCATTTTGCTTTAACCGTGTCAACGGGGAAGTGTACAGAGATTTTTATTTAATTTAGTCAAACGATCATTTTACGGTGGATCGGTGATTTGCTGTAGTTCCGCCAGCCAAAACTGAAAGAGTGATAGAATATAGAATCTGTAGAAAAGTAATTTCATCATTGTCCACTTTGTATTGGACATTAACTAAATATAATTAAATACAGATAGGGATGATACGAATTTACCGGTGGCGTCCCCGAGTTGTCCGTCGCCGAGTTGACCAGTCGCCGAGTTGTCGCGTACCGTTTTGCTACCTGGTTAATAGATCTCATCCGCACAATGTTCTCATAATGATTAAAACTTATAATTTAAATAATCATGTTCATTTAATTCGATTACACGAAACTCGTACCTTCGGAATATATTAATTATAAACATTATTTACCTTAGATTTACAAAACCACAACAGAGAACAACACAATTACAAACTGTTACTTTATACAATTAAATAATAAATGGCTTTGCAAAAGCCCGTGTCTTTTGCTTCGCTTCACAAAATGGTCTCTCATCCCCTTTTAACGTTTGGCCTACCTTACATCACGCTTCCCAACGCAACGGGTAAACTATGTTACATTTCTGTAACAAGTTTGTGTTTGGTGGGCAGTTTCCCAACGATCCCATTCTCGCACAATACAGAAAAGCGTTTTTCTTGTTCGCTACCGCATTAAATCGATAGCGGCATATAGTTATGCGGAGGTTTCATTTGATGCAAAGTCACCGAGGGTTAATCGGTGTCTGATGATGAGAAATCTCTTCAGAGTCACTTTGAAAACAATGGTAGTACAGTAAAACTTGGCACTACATGTAATGACTAAATTATCTACATGTTTGATTAACACCATGAAAATTTAAGTTAAATTTCCAGTGAGTTATATTTGAAAATAAATGTAAAATTGTTAATTATAAGTTGGCACTCACGAAAGAACACTCTGTAGATAAACGTTTTAAATAAGCTAAGCGTGAGAAATGTCGAATAATCAAAAATTATTTCGATTTTGGGTTCATTAGATTTAGCGTAAAATAGCCCATCTTTTGAAATGGTTCAAAGTAGGTTATCGATTTTATTTATTAATGAAAAATACAAATTAGTGGTATTACATTTTAGCTTTCGGAAGATAGAAACTAATTATAAAGTTTTATAATCTAAGGTACACAGGTGGCACAGGGTTTTCATTCATAAGGTGAAAGTAAGGCATTTTCGTGTGGGAATCAAAAAGAAGGTCAATCGAAAGTCAAATCTTCGAATTTTGACAACTTAAAAAACACAAAAAAAAAAAAATTTAATTGGTACCGGCATGAGTTAGTAAATGTTTTTTTAAATTTCCATTATGAACACATTTATAATCGCAAATGTTACATTTATACGGTTTCTCGCCCGTATGTGTTAGAATATGACGTTTTAAATTTACTTTCTGGGAACATTTATGATCGCAAAAGCTACATCCATACGGTTTTTCGCCCGTATGACTTTTCATATGAAGTTTTAAAATTCCGCTTCGTATACATTTATAGTCGCATATATTACACTCATAAGGTTTCTCGCCCGTATGAGTTTGTAAATGATGTTTTAAATGTATCTTTTGCGTATATTTACGTTCGCATATGCCACATTCATACGGTTTTTCGCCCGTATGAGTTTGCATATGAAGTTTTAAAGTTACGCTTCTTATACATTTATAGTCGCAAATGTTACACTCATACGGTTTCTCGCCCGTATGAGTATGCATATGAACAGCTAAATTCTCTTTTTGCGAACATTTATAATGGCATATGTTACATTTAAACGGTTTCTCGCCCGTATGACGTAGTAAATGTATTTTTAAATTTCCTTTTTGAGAAAATTTATGATCGCAAATGCTACAATCATACGGTTTCTCACCCGTATGTATTCGTAAATGTTCCTTTAAACGATGTTTTCTTGAAGATTTATAATTGCACATGGTGCACCGAAACAATTTTGTTTCGTTTTGAACTGTTGTGTGTTCTCCAGGAAAAATCTCTTCCTTAATCTCAATGGAATTGACCGTATTGTTACCGTATTGTAGTTCTTCTGAAAATGTCTCCTGGTTAATTGAAGTATCATCTTTAATTTCAATGGAATGATGTAATTCTTCTAATTCTTTATCTCGTGTTATAATACCCATCTTTAGATTTTGTAATTCTTCTGAGCATCCTACATTGGCCATATCGATTCAAGTATTTTTATAGTAATATTACGCAGTCAGGTTTGACCACGATATATTGGTAGCTGGGGAACAACTGATAATAATGTTGAACGTTGAAACTTGCGTACCTTCGACCCTACATATTATCTACGTTTAGGATTACAGTTGATATAATTCTTTAGAACATCTTACCATATATTTTTCCAAGCTCGGTTTATATATTTTTCATATTTTTTAACAATATAAAATTCAACATTCGAAACAGAAGTCTTCGATTGAATGATTACCCAAGCCTCGGAAGAATAAATATTTCAATACCTGCAATTATCATACGGGAAAATTAATGATTTATTTTCTGTTAATGAGAAAATAGTTGTTTGTACTTACCACAATATTTTTTTACTACTTCGTTGGCTTCGGTTGATGTATAACCTCACTAATTACTGTTAAATTAATGATACATTCTACAAAATTATCGGTTTGGCAATCACTTATTGTTTTTAATAATATTTAAATTTAGTAATCAATGTGCTATTACTGGTCACGCAGCCACGCTCTGTAAACACAAAAAATGTGACAGTGGACAAGCTAGGTTTCCACCAATGAGGGCTCGTGTATTGGAGTTTTTTATTTTCTAGTTGGTTTCGTTTTTGGTTATTTTTTAGTTGGTGTTTCGTGTTTGTTTATTTTCTTGTTAGGTTAACGTCATCATTTCTTTAATCAGTATCTATTGTTTTTTGATTGTTTTATTGTGCATATTATCTGGAAGCGAATATTATGTCTCCTGGAAGAATTTGTCAGTTTTGTGGAAAAGAATTTAAAAGCAATTCATGGTTATGTTGAAGATGTTCAAAGTTCGTGTCAGTGCTCAGAATCGGAGTGTGATTTTAAATGTCATTTACTTACAAAACATGACATAAATCATGAAGGTAAAGAACTAATTTTTAAGAATATCGAAGGTGAGTTTTTTAACATAAAATTATTAATAATACATGATTTGTACTTAAACGTTGTTTTCAATTTATAGATTTTATTGCATGGAAAGAAAAGCTGCAGTCAGTACAACAATGTAATTGGGTAAAACAGTCCGGCTCCGAAGGAAACACTGATTACTACATTTGTAATCGGAGTGGAAAAAAACCAGTTGTTCCTAACGAACAACGACAGCGTTCAATGAAGTCAGGGTTCATGTAAAACCGATATAACATGTGCCTCGGCAATTACTTTAAAAAAGCAAGACGATGGTACCATTATGGTCAACTATTACAAAACGCACTATGGTCATGAAGTCGACATGGTACATACTCGCTTGCCAATTAATGTGAAAAATTCAATTGCGACACAATTATTACAAGGTAATAAATATTTTGAAAAAAATGATTGGTAGTTAATTTAAAGTTTCAACTTTTAGGTGTACCAAGTACTATTATCCTCGATAAAACTCGAGAAAATGTTGATGAAGAATTTGACAGAATTCATTTGGTTACTAATCAAGATATTTTGAATATTGGTCAAGCTTACAATGTTCACGATAAAAGTATTCGAGATAAGAACGATGCTGTTAGTGTTGACCTATGGGTTAATGAAGTTGCACAAAATGCAAATTCTTGTGTACAAAAAACAAGGTGATGATGATACACAAAGATTATTTAATAAAAATGATTTTCAATTAGGGTTTATGAGTAAAGCACAAGGAGAAATATTAAAAAAATTTGGAGAAAATGGGATTATATGTATGGATGCCACACATGGAATAAATTCATACGATGAGAAGGAATTCTCACCTAATGCCAGTAAGTAAGGAAAAAAGGATTTCGGATTGACTGGGTAGCAATCAAACAACTTATAACTTGTAGGTCGACGTTTCGGACGCTTTACGCATCCATTATCAAGACTGTAATGGAGAAGCCTGTATTACAAAAGGTACTACAACTCAACAAAAACTACACTCACTGATGACAAGTTTAGGTGGGAAAATGTTTGATGTATGTTGCTATTGGGAAACAGCGTAGGTCGACGATAATAACATTAATAAAATCACTAAAAGACAATTAAATTAAAAAATTAACGTTTATTTAAAAATTAAATTAACAATTTTGGTTGAACAGTAGTCATAGACGACAAAGAAACCGGCAAGTGAACAGGTGTTACGAATTGTTGGAAAACTTGAGTTTAACCTTGTTCAGAAGATCTTTATATCCATTATGTAGGAATTGGCAATCAAGTTGTTTGATGCAATTTTCTGTCGTTGAGCTGATGAACGCCGCCTCCAGAAAGGTTCGTTTAACGTAACTTTTCTCCGAGGTTAATATTTTAACGTCATCTTGTTCAAACTTATGTGAGGTTTGTACAGCGTGTTCCGACAAACCCTTCTTGCTAGACTTTGACTTGACGTCTTGCATGTGCTGGTGAATCCGGGCTGAAAGTCTTTGTTTAGTTTGTCCGATGTAACATAGCTTACACTCGCATTCGATTTTATAAACAACATTTGCTCGGTCTAAAGCTGATACCTTATTTTTTAGCTTTGAGTACAGTAGTCTGTTCAAATTGCTATTGTTATGAAATGCTAATCTTACCTCACCTCCATCTACAGCCTCTTTAAAGGTATGCTTGATCTGATGGTCCAACCATGGATGATATGTAATCTTGCTGTATTTCTGTGTATTTTCTGGATCATCCGGGTCTTGTGCCGGCTTTTTCCTAAAAAGAATCAAGTCAACCAGTCGAGCGGGATAACCGTTTTTCTGAGTTGCAACTTGAGGTCATGTAGTTTAATACCCACTGATTGTTGGGGTACACAGGTTTGAATTCTACGGTTTAGAGTATTAATGACACTAATTCTGTTTTGTATAGGGTGGCTTGAGTGATAGTTCAGCAACCTATCGGTAGAGGAAGATTTTCTATAGACGTCTGTTGAGAGGGTTCCTTCTTCATTTCTAATTACTTTCAGGTCTAGAAAGGGTATGGTACCGTCTGTTTCGAGTTCGTAGGTAAAACTTAGCATTTTGTTGTACTCATTCAGTATCTTTTGTTACGTTAATTTTCTTCAAATTTTTTCAAACAAATTTTTAATAAAAACGGAAACCGGAGAGCATGTCAGGGGGGTGTGTTCGTAATGCAAGGCAATGAAACAATTTATAATTTTAATTGTTTAATTCGTGCATCAAACAACTTAATTCAAAAATTACAAAAATTTATAAAGGGCTTGGATCCAGCTTACCTCAAGTTTACAATGATTACAACAATTCTATCAACAACCGTCTTACTTAATCTTTCTAAATTTCTTCAAATTTTGCACTACTGAAAGCTAACGTTCGAGTGAACCTCCACACTTAATGTGGCCATGCCAATGCTGACAATATACTGCCACACACAAACACAAATCCTTTTACTTTGATCCAAGACAATTTCGGATGTTGTTCCATAATAAAACCTGATAATATAAATTGATTACATGTCGGATATTCGAGCCATCGTGGATATTTGTGCAGTTTCCATACCATTTTAATTCCAAAATTAAAGTTAACCCAACTGGTCATCGTAAGTCGCTACTGCGCGCTTCCCAATTAATGCTGATTGTCGATATTTATTATCTTAATCCCAGTGAGTATGTTCCGTAAGGACTACACTGTTAAGTGAGCTGACAGCCAAATTGCTATTAACAACACGCGCGACTACTAATTCCAGCAAAGCCACATATCACAAATTTTACTTCCGAATATGTCTAACATTATTGATTCGCGTTACAATTATTGGTTGTGGCTGTTATGAATATTGAACAACATACATATCCAATTCTAATGAGTCCCCCGGCTCGAGCGGGTCTCGAGCTGGTACCCGTTCCCGATTGAATCGGTACCGCTCCCCTATCGGTCAACTCGATCCTTCGACTCGGACTCCGACTGGGACTGCCCGTTCTTCAACGTGTGTGTCTCTTATGTATTTTTTCTATTACCCCCCTTCAACGCTGGGTTCGCCTACTGTCTGTAAATCCAGACGCTGAATCGTAAATAATCCCACGGTTACGGCGGAGTTGAGAAAGCATAATAATATTTATCAAACGCTGAATGTTGGATTTCACACGCGACGGAAGCGGGTAAGCATAACAAATTGGGTTGATGTATTGCTGAAGGCGCAGATCTCACGCCATCGGGACGGTGCTTATTAAGCATGAATTAAAAATAATTTAATTTTAAACACCATAAAAATCATAGGCGTAACACTTTATACAATTGTCTACTTCTATAGCCGGGACCGCTGCAAAGATGTCATCGACATATAGCAGCAGGAATGGCAGATGCAAAGTTATGGTCCCGAAGAAATTGTAAAGTAGGTCATTCGTGACATAGGCTGACAAGGCCTGCGAACAGGGGTCGCCCATAGCAAAGCCCTGTATTTGGGAGTAAAAATCGTTTTGAAAGCTAAAGAAACTATTGTCAAATATTATCGCTATCAGTTGGTTAAAAATGTTTATTGGAATCGTAGTGAATGGAGCAATGATGTCCCAATTGTTCTTTATCGATGCCATGGCTGCCTCTTTCAAGATGTTCGTGAAGAGGGAGTTTACATCGAACGAAACCAATACGTAGTCCATAGGTATGATACTTTGAGTTATTATGTTTTTGGCTTCTATAGTGTTTTTCACATTGAACGGTAGAAAAGGGATGGCACCACTTAACACTTTGTTTATTATTTTAGCCAGAGGAATGGACGTCGAGTCTAAACAACTGATCACGGGTCTCAATGGGGTATCGATTTTATGGGCCTTTGGGAGACCATATGCCCTGGGGTATTGGGAGTTGTATTTTATCATTGACTTCCTTGTATCGTCGTTAATGTATCCACCATCATACAACTCCTTCACTTTTCTGTTGAAACGACCTTGTATAGTGGAGGTAGGGTTCTTTTCCAGTTTTTTGTATGTTTTGTTATTGTTTAACATATCCAACATTTTCTCCTCACATACCTTCCTGTCCATGACCACCGTTGAGTTCCCCTTATCTGCTCTCATGATTAGGATATCTGGATGTTTCTTTAGGAAATTCTTAGTTGTCCAAACCTGCTTCCTTATAGGATCTACATCATCCCGTCTATTTATGAAATTATGTGTCATATTAATAAGTGTACTTCTAATTTGGTCCTTTTTGATTTTAGGGAGTGACGTCATATTGATGGTGCTCTCGATCTCTGCCAGGAAAGTGTGTACAGGAAAATCTCGTATCGTAGGTGTTATGGCCAATTTTGGTCCTAGGGAGATGGTTTTCGCAACGATCTCCGGTAAATGGGTATCAGTGAGGTTTAAAACCCAATTCCCTCTCCCAAAATTTCCGACTGCTGTTGTTGATGGGTTAGCACTTATGTTTCCAACATGAGTGAATTACAAAATGAAGTCAATTGCGATGAAGTGCAAGTTTGCAGTATTTGCTTAGGATCACTTCAATATCAAGAGAAAATCACCTTTCCCGATTGTTGCAATCATCTATTTTGTTTCGAATGTCTGACAAATTGGGCAAGACGTAATCCGACTTGTCCATTAGATCGAAAACCGTTTACAAAAATTTTTACTCGCAACCAACTTTGCGATCAGGAATCCGGCGCTATTTCGATACAATCAATTTATTACAGAAATTATTTTAATTCTCTCGTAGGTGCAAGTGTAGCACATATAGCAAATCGTCGTTGTTCAATCAATTATTATATAGCTCTTTTAAATTGCGCAGATGCTCTTCAGAATGAAGTTGAAAGAGTTTTACAAAATGACAATATTATTTATGCTTTTGTTGATGAGAATAATCGTATCATGGAACTCGAAGAAATCACCGAAGTACTCGACAACTTCAAAAATTACGTTAGAGATTCTTTTAGAGAATTATTACAAGAGATGCGCTCATTATAGATGAAATTTCGATAAAAAAAAAATACTCCTAGCTGATTCCTACGGATATATTATAATTATAAATAATAAAAATTAAATTAAAAATTTTTTTTTTTTTGGGTCACTAGTGCTCCAGTCTTCAACTGGGTACTAGCTTTAATTAATTGCCATGTAATGTAGAAAATATGAAGAACTCGCATTTTTGAAGCTGAAAAATTGTCAGACATTACCCCCGTATAAGAGAGTACAAATTAGTAAACGAAGTATGTGGAACGGAAAACAAACGAGTCAAATGAAAAACAATAAAGCCTTTGTCAAGTGTCATAAAGGTTTCGTGAAGTGTTAGAAAGTTTTTGAATCCTAATAAAGTGTCTGAAGTGTTGTGCAATTTTTGGAAAACTTCGTGATACTTGTGAATACCTCCTAATAGCTACGGAAGATTTACAACGCTTACCTTAGGACACAGGATGTCCTGAAAACTACGGACCAGTCCCTCTTCTCAGAGTTTTTGGAAGAATATTAGCAAAAGTCAGAGTTAAAATTGACAAAGGTGCAACTGTCCAGATAAATCCATTCACAAAATCGAAAAGACATAGCCCACCCAGACCGCCGTGGTGAAACCATACTTGGGTAATTCCAAAGAATTTCATTGCCAACATTCCATCACCAGACGAAGAAGATGCCTCCGGTACTATACCCTTCGCATACCAATCAGCTACGCTACGCGGAACGACATACTTGCCAGTTTGTTCTATGTTTGTCTTCTATGGGCCATGAGGAGTGTTTCTGTAATATAAAAATTTTTAAAATTGATATAATGGTTTCGGACAAGACAAATGCTTGCTTCCGAGAGCAAGAAACCAGTTAAACAGCGACGTGCGAGGTAGGTATAGTAATGCAACAAACAACTAAAATCGGCTATAAAAATAATTTTGGTTTGCGTGTCAGGTTGCTAATACTAATTAACAGCAAATTCATCCTGAAGCTCATAGGAGAGCTGCAGTAAAATGCAGAGCTTCATAGAGCAGCTCAAAATTGTTATGAAATAAATACACCTCGAGTTTGAAAAGAGATACGGAAGTGTCAATAGAGAATAAAAATTCGTGCAGCAATGGAGTATAAAGTAGAAATCTATTATGAAGCAGATCCATGTATTACCATAGGTATAATGAATTCTCAGTGTCAATACTAATGCAAAAACGGAACATTTGAAATGTGATGTAATGGTGGAAAACAAATGAAGTTCAAGGGCCTACATTGAAGTACTTCAGACAAATGCTTGATTTCATAAAATTTTTAACGGTCCGTTAAATTTAACTAACCAATGGAAATTATTCCTTAGTGCTAATAAACCAATAGAAATCATCCGTTTTAAAAAATTTTATGAAATCAGGCAAAAGTATTTTATTTTTAGTGAGACCCCGTGCAAAGCCGGGTATCCAGCTAGTTATATATATATGTATATGTTACGGTCAATGACGTAAATTGGGCATTGACGTTAATGGCCGGACAATGACGACAATGCCCATTTACGTTAACGGTGGGCAATGATGTAAATATTTTCATCTGATTGTAATATTTACGTCTTTGGCCAGTCAATGACATTAATGCCAAAATGGTTTGGACAACGATGATATAGAATAAATACTATAAGGTACAGCAAAATGACGATGCACTTTAACCCTAGACAGACGTTTTTTCGGGTAAATGACAGCTACTCGGCCCTCCTCAAGGACTCATACGTGTACAGGAATTTCTATTTAATTTAGACAAACACAAACTCATTCCAGGGTGGTCCGTGATTCGTCGTGGTTGCGCTAGCGGAAACGGGCCGGAGGAAAAATTAATTTAATTTAATTTAATTAATTCATTTTAAGGTGGATTCGTGATTTGCAGTGGTTGCGCCAACCAAAACTGGCCCTACGCAGCTCTAAAATGCGCTCCAGGGCGGTTTGGCTCGACTGGGAGTCCCCGACTTCTCCAGAGAATCCCGAACTCGGCGAAGTACGAAACGTGTGTGACGGCTATCACTAAGAGTGATAGAATTGTTGTTTCATCATTGCCCACCCTGTATTGGGCATTAACGTCATTGCCCGGACATGATGTAAAAACCACATATGAAATTTTAAATGTCAACATCGCCCAAAATGCATGGTCATTGACCAACAAAGCTGGGCATTGACGTTATTGTCCGGCCATTAACGTTAATGACCGAATAGTCATCATTGACCGTAACATATATATACTCTTTGGTATTGTAGGTGCGATATTGATGCATTTAATAATTTTTATTATAAAAATGTATTATAGTCAATGAACTGCATTTCATAGTATTTATGAACTAGTTCATCGTATGCAATGAATGGTGTTCATAGATACCATGAAGTAATCTTACTAAGCAATCAATGAACTGCAGTTATAATAATAATAATACCCATTTATTAAGAAAAAGTACAGTTTCTTAATTGGATGATTTCTAATAAAATTAGATTTTCAAACCACCCATACATAAAAATAAAAGTAACATAAGAAGCAGACTATAAATATAATATTAATTGACAGATTACATTATTTGTAAGCGGAGTTCATCTGTTAAATTACGTCGGAAAGACACGACACTCGCTGAGTTTACAAAGAGTCCTCGATGCACTTCTATAAATCTGGGCGCCGAGCACGCGAAACACTGTTCAAACTTTGCTGTGGAATGAGAGGGTAGATCAAAGTTTCCCAAATCACGCAAAACCCGATCGAGGCATGTCGAACGGGGCCTAATCATGCTTCGTAGACAAACCGGTTCTCCACTTTTCCAGATTTTGAAAAGCAGAACTCCAAAAAGCAAAGAAAAGCGCTGGGCTACCTTTAGAATACGTAAATCTCGATAAAAACGGGTGACGTGATCATACCTCCGTAAGTCAAATGCAAAACGCAAACATGAATTTTGCAAGAGCTGGAGCTTGCGTCTATATTCTTGTGTGAGAAAACCGTAATACACTGTAGAACAATATTCGATGTTTGATAAAATCGTACTACTAACGATCGACCACTTTACGTGGGGAGGTAATATTGTTTTGAATTGATAAAGAGATCTTAGTTTAAAATAGCACAGTTTAAGCTTTCGGTCCACATGTTGACAAAACTTGAGCTCACTGTCCAAGATAAGCCCCAGACTCTAAGCGGAATCGACCACCCTGACGACCTCATCGCCAATCCTTACAGCTGACCTTGCAACACTCAAAGCTTTCCGTACAAGCCACGGTTTACCCAAAATTATGAGTTCCGACTTAGTCGGATTCAAAGTCAGACCATTTATCAACGACCACATGCGCACTTGTTCGAGATTGCGATTTAGCACATCAATTGCAGCATCAATGTCCGAGGGCAAACACGATACACGTATCCGAGAATCATCGGCATAGAGATCAAGATGGCAATCAGAATCAACCACTCCTACTAAATCAGTTGTGTACAGTATGAAAAGCAATGGAGCAAGGATGCTTCCCTGCGAAACGCCACGAGAAACAGTCAACGACTGAGATAAGTTTCCCGCTAACTCAACCATCTGGGATCTATCCCGCAAATAACTTAAATAAATTAATAATTTAATTGGTACCAACATGAGTTAGTAAATGTTTCTTTAAATTTGCTTTAAGTGAACATTTATGATCGCAAATGTTACATTTATATGGTTTCTCGCCCGTATGTATTAGTAAATGACGATTTAAATTTACTTTCTGAGAACATTTATGATCGCAAAAGCTACATTCATACGGTTTCTCGCCCGTATGACTTTTCATATGAAGTTTTAAATCTCTGCTTCGTATACATTTATAATTGCAAATGTTACATTTATATGGTTTCTCGCCCGTATGTGTTTGTAAATGTTTTAAATGTATCTTTTGTGTATATTTACGTTCGCACATGCCACATTCATATGGTTTTTCGTACGTATGAGTTTGTAAATGTCGTTTTAAATATATTTTTTGTGAACATTTATAATCGCAAATGTTACACTCATACGGTTTCTCGCCCGTATGAGTCAGAAAATGTCTTTTTAAATTCCTATTGTGAGAAAATTTATGATTGCATATGCTACACTCATACGGTTTCTCACCCGTATGTATTCGTAAATGATCTTTCACATCCTGTTTTCTTACAGATTTATAATTGCAAATGGTGCACCGAAACAATTTTGTTCCGTTTTCAACAGTTGTGTGTACTCCAGGGAAAATCTCTTCCTTAATGTCAATGGAATGATGCAAATCGTATATCTCTTCTTCGATAGCATCAATTTTAATTTCTTTGTTACCGTATTGTAGTTCTTCTGAACATGTCTCCTGGTTAATTAAAGTTTCATCTTTAATGTCAACGGAATGATGTAATTCTTCTAGTTCTATATCTTCCGTTTTAATTCCCATCTTTAGATTTTGAAATTCTTCTATACATCCTACCTTGTCCATATTGATCCGAGTATTTGGTCCCATGAATACCTACCTATAAAAAAAAAATCTCAGAGCTATTCGGAATTGTATATACTAAAAAAAATATTACAAACAGACAAATACCATCAAAACAAATCGTAGAACGACGTAAGAGCTCTGAGCTCTGCAAGTATAGGTACCGATCAAAGCCCGAGGCTCTGTAAGTTTCGCCTTACTTACCACAAAGTAGTAAGTATAAGTTGTAGTTATAGTAAAAGTACGATGTTACGTTGGAAATCTTTTCCTGCGAGAGCAAGTGAATATACACATACTATATAATGTAAAAAAGGAATTCTCGGGTTGGCTGGGTAGCAAATCAAAACACTAAATTATGTCTGTCGACGTTTCGGATAATTTATTCATCCATTGTCAAGACTGAAATAGAGAAAGGTGTCAGTCCAGATGTATTACAAAATTGCAAGTTACAAAAAACAAAATAACCACTCTCCGATAAACAAAAAAGGTGGTATGCTGTCTGAAAAATAGCTACATGAGACCGCGTATGATCTGACGGTTGCAATCAACAAAGTCGATACTTTAAAATTAACAAATCGAATAAATATCAACTTTGTATATAAAATCTATAAACCGTGTAACATTTAAATGCGTAAAAATATGTACAAATAAAATATGTAGTTATCAAATAAAGCAAATTGATAATATTAATTTCTATTGAGAGGACCTAAATTTCAAAAAGGTTGGTAGGTAGGCAACCCAAACAACCTGAGCAAACAACCATCAGTGAAATAAATGAGTTGCCGGGGGTTGCCGCGTAACTAGTAGAAAAAAAAATGCCAGTACAAACAAGAGTTTTTCTACTAGTTACGCGGCATCCCACGGAGAAGATTCTTTATTTCTTTGATGGTTGTTTTCTCAGCTGGTTTGGGTTGCCTACCTACCAACCTTTTTGAAATTTAGGTCCACTCTTGGTCCAAACGCCACCATACGGTAGCAATTGTAACTACTCGATCAAGTATACCTAAGTGTCTTTAAAGTGTTTCAACACTGTTTGAGTTACTTTTCCTGTGATTTTTTAATTCAGTGCAGAGTTTAATCTAAAAAACAACTAGTCTTTTAGCCTTTTTTAAGTCAAAATTCTACCGAGGTATACTTGCTAAGGTAGACATATTGATTTTATATACAGAGTTTATTATGTAAACCTATAGTATAAGTACCTACCTATTATGAAATATTTTGAATCAGCAATAAATCAAGAACGGCGCTAGATATCGAATAACTAGCAAAAAATTCTCCCCCATCGCGTCGTACTAACCCCCCGTGAATAATCGGTAGGAGAGCATATGCAAAAATTCATATTTTAGGTTACATTTGCTTAAAATGCGAAAAAATTATATTGGTAACAAATAAGATGAATTAAAACAATGTAATTAGGTCAACCCAGTATGGCGAAATGTATTACGAGCTAGGATCATAGTTACATCGCTTGGAAATCGTGAGTTTGATCCTCACATCGGTCAAATTTTTTTAATAGCATTTTATAATACAGGGTTCCCACTAAATTTTTCAAAGAAAATTCCCTGACTTTTCCAAGTTTTCCCTGACAAAAATTTTAATTTTCCCTGACATTTTAGTATCGTAATACCAAACAATGGTACCTAATACAGTAATCGAAAAACAATTTGCACCGAAAAAAAAAAAATACTGTAAACCCTCGCAAGCTCGACATAAACTTTCCTGTCGACGAAGCGAACGTGTCGACGAAACGGTAGTAATAAACATCAAAACATGTAACTGAAATCTGCAAACACAATATCATGTTATTCTTGATTATACGATAAGAATTTATTATTTATATTATCATTTAAGCATTATAATGTAGGTAATCAATCTGTCTGCCTACGTGCTTACGAGTCGTGGCAAGATAAGCTCATAATTATCTGTCCAGCAACAAAAAAATTCTCAGAATTGTCGAGCTAGAGAGGTACTACTGTAATTTAAAAAAAATTTAAATAATTTAATCCTGATATATAAAATCCCACCACGCTGCTGCTCCTGCTTCCCGATTTTTCCTGGCGAAATTTCTAAAAGAGGGGAAATTCTGCGATATGTACTGGAGGGTGTTCCACACCCCCCAGTTTAAAATTTTATCAACCGAAAAATATATTAAACTAACTAAGATTAGGACTAACTGGGAAATTTGAATTTTTAAGCAAAAATGGGAGAAATTTAACTTTTCGATAGAAGGTTACACCTTTGTATTCCCGAACCACAATTACAAAATATTAACTTTAAACAAAGAAATTATAAGTAGATTTTGCAAAAACACGTGTGGTTCGTTTCGCTTCACTATTATTTCGCTATTATTAATTGAATTTTTATTATTATAATTATAAGAGTTAATTGAACAAATTGATTTTATGTTTGAAATACAAATATGATGACATTGAAGAAATATACTAAATGAAACTGATTTAAATAAAAATATTTAAGGGTGTTCCACACCCCCCAGACCCCCGGTTTACAATTTTATCATCCGAAAAATATATTAAACTAACTAAGATTAGGACTAACTGGGAAATTTGAATTTTTAAGCAAAAATGGGGGAAATTTAACTTTCCTATTTATTTATACCTTACTATACGTAGAGTTTAGCAGCAACTTTCTGTTACTTTGAAAGTTAATTATAAAAATATAAAGGCAAGATTTTAAACTGGGGGGTGTGGAACACCCTCCAGTGCATATCGTAGGATTTCCATTCTATTAGAATACTTGGAGAAGATATAGAATTTATAATTTTTCAAATTTCGTCAGGAAAATCGGGGAATCCCCCAATAGCTGGAAACGAAATTAAATGTTTAAATATTATACTGCTAAAAAGAGATCCACCGTCTACCTACCCGTCCACGGGCGTATAAATCATAATGCCCGCTTATTATGCCCTCTCATCGCAATTATATACACAAGTCACGGCAAACTAGGAAATTTAGCAAATTGAAATTCAAAATTTATAAATTTTTTGAAATTCAAATAATTGAAAATTTGAAAATGAAAAAAAATTCTGTCTTTAAAAATATTTTCTGTACAAAATATTTGTTTTCCCTAACATTGGTCCTAAAAATTTCAAATTCCCTGACATTCCATGACTTTCCCTGACAAGTTTTAAATTCCCTGTCTTTTCCAGGTATTCCTGGTATTCCATACAAGTGGGAACCGTGTAATAAAAATGATTCGACATGTTGAAGTGACATTACTAGTCCATTTGTTAAGTGACAAGAGAATGTTTTGCTTTCTCGCCCAAGAGGAGATTCGGAAAGCATCGCTTTGACTATGTTTTCCGATAAAATTATATTTAATAAAAGATAACAACAAGAATTCAAAAAGACAAATGCTACAATTTATAAACATTTAATGAGAAACAATTTTGTGTTTGTGTTGTGTTTAACGAAGGTAAAAATACTTAAAATTATGAAACTAAATACTAAAGCAATGTTTTTTTAAGTTATACCAAATCTTCGAAGGAACCAAGTTGCAATAATTCAAATACGTTTCTACCTTATCTGTGCAAACTTCATCTTCAAATTCCCACGTGCTAAAAATTTTCATTCAATTTATTTCCTTTGCGGTGAAATAAACATTCACGGTTTTAATAAATGTTCCCTTTTACACTTGGTTCCTCATCAAAACTACCTAAAATCTCACTTAAACACTTCATAAATACTAAACATAACTTATTCTAATAGAATTTTCAAACATCGCAGGTTTGATTCTCGATTTATCAAAATCGGCTATATTTTTGAGATTTCTTGTTGCTTTCTTTAACTTTAGGTCAGTAACCTTCTAAATTGTGGCTACTCGTTCCTTAATTAATTTAGTCTAAAATTTTATGGACAAATCCCCAATTATACCAGGTCAACCGGAAACTGCTCAACGATACAACCCTCTTCTACGATACAAGTCATGCGAGGTGTCCCACACAACAATTAGCTAAATCACGTGCCGTATTAGGTAATTTTGACCAAAACGTCAATGTTAATGTACTGGAAATATGCAAATAAATTATTACATTTTTAGGTATACAAAAACACTCCGAACCTCCAAATCGAGCTTTTTTTACAAACGGAAGGAAATGAATTTACCTGATTCGAATTTGAAAATACATTTCAATATACGTTTTATACGAACATCTACGTTTGGGATTTACAGTTGATATGATTCATTAGAACATCTTACCATATAGTTTTCCGAGCTCTATATGTATTTCTCATGTAATATTCAATACAAAGGTCATCCGTTGACTGATTACACAAGCCTCGGTTGAATAAATATATCAATACCTGCAATTATCGTATGGGAAAATTAGTGATTTATCTTCTGTTAATGAGAAATAGTTGGGAATTTGTACTTACCACAGTATATTTCTACTACTTCGATAGCTTCGGTTGATGCATAACCTCACTAATGTGCGATTAAATGTGCAATACACACTGGCGTACTTAGAGTTTTTACCGCCCGGGGCAGTCTTTAAATTTACCCCTGCCCCTCAAAAGGTCATTATAAATATTATCGTTTTTTTTTTTTTAATATATTTTTGTTCTATTAATTTATTATTTAACCCTTATGTTCCCTGATAAAAAGACAACATATATCACCAGGTGGGGTACTTGGTACCCCGACATAGTTTTTTCGGAATTATGCGTTTTCAGTGCGTTCAAAGTTATGACAATGTCAAATTTGACAGATCATTTTTTGAGGTTAAGTAAACAATTGAAATGTTACGGCAAGCCATGTGGCTAGCGACGGTTCGTCGACAGTGCGAAACAGCCTGAAAAACAATAACTGAAATAGTTAGTTAATCCTGGGACGAAGTCCGAGAAGGTTGATCTCTGGACGTGGTCCGAGGTAGTTCATTTTTGGACAAAGTCCAAAGCAGTTGAACACGGACTTGGGTCCAAACAAGTCGTTGAAGTGGTCGGTTACAAAGAAAACATAGTGATTAATTAATTTTCGAACCATCAAGAATAAATTCAGTTTGGAAACAGAACCGTACGAGTTGAATTCTTGGAAATATTTGGAAGTGGCTTAGAAAAATTATTGGAATCAATTTGGACGTGATTCCACATCAAGTGATTGGGGAAGCGGAAGAATCACAAACAATTTCGTGGAGAACCAGAGAGTCGGAACAAGACTACTTCAATTAGGTATGCATAAACTGTTTATTAAAGTGCGGTTGCGGATTGAATAACGCATCGTTAGACCGCGATTTATATATTCTCCAAATAGCAAAAAAACATACGGAAGCAAATCATACCCGAGTATTTTGTCCATTAACCTTTGCCAAGTAGCGGGAGACGTTGACAACCCAAATAGAAGTCGATTAAATTCCCATTCACCTCGCCCCGGAATTACAAACGAGGTACATTTTTTTGACCCTTCCGCGAGTGGAACTTGAAAAAAAGCTGATTTGACGTCTAGCGAAGATAAGTATTTTGCGTTTTTAAGTTGGTCAAGGGTGTTCGTGACGTAAGGAATAGGGTAGCTATCTTTCTTTGTGACTTTGTTTAACTTGCGAAAGTCTACGCCAAAACGGTGTTCCCCATCTTTCTTTTTCACTAAAATCACTGGAGAGGCCCAATTAATTTAGTACTATTTGCCACCTTCATAGGAAGTATACATTTTCCCACGCTTCGTACAGTCTGGCCATTTGCCACCACGCAAACCGTGTCATCAGGTTCTAACTTAACCCCAAACTGATCCAAAACTTTCGTCCAGGAAACCCCATAATTGTATGATTTGCCCCAAAATCTAATAAACCTCTTAGTTCATACCCAAAGATGTCTACTGTTAAATATGGGTGCTGATCACCCTTTGTGTGCTCCAAAATATAACTAATTACGTGATCGATACGGCTGTTATTTGTCGAGTTGGAGTACGGAGTCGGCCTAGTTCGACAACCTAGACGCGACTTGATCCGTTTCCAGGACGCATAAGAGAACCTCTACGAGCCTCTCTTTCCCTGCGCGTATAAAAATTCGCGTCGTTGCAGTATGGACAGTTAACCCGCGTTACACTCGCTTTTTTGCAACGAGAGCAGCAAACCCCCTCGGTCTCTGCCTCGCAATCTCTCACGTAATGCCCTCGCGTAACGCATCTCCAACACTTTGGACCGGTAGTACCAAAACTATTAACGCCTGCTGCCCTTCCTGGGGTGCTTGACATACAAACGCCAGATTGCGTTTGTCGTCAATTTTACGGCAGTATTCCATAAGCTGCGCTACCGTGTTTACCTCAGCGAATACGAAATATGGTTGGTAATTGAGGGAAAGGGTTTCTAAAAGAATTTCTAATTGAGTCGACTCTGGGATTTTTACTTGAAGGCGGGAAAACATGGCATGCATTTCCGCAACATACGCCCCAATATGCTCACCTTTACCCTGAGTTCGCTTCTTGATTTCATCAAAAAGTTTCTGCTCATATTTAGCAGGGAGATATTCCTCTCTTAGAGCGGCAACTAAACCATCCCAATCCTTAACCCAAGTTTTCGAGTAACGAAACCAAATTCTCGCATTGCCAGAAAATAGCTCGATGGCAAGGAACCCGCAAGGTACACGTTTCTCTTCGACTAGCTCGAGAAAAGCATTAAGCGATTTGCCCGATCGCTTTCTTGAAAATTTTACTCCCCAGTCTCTTACTCGAAGTGGTTTTAGATGTCGCCGGTTAGACGTATCTACCTCAACTTCAGAATCTGAAGTTGATTCATCGAGCGCATCAGGACCCGTCGTATCCTCGCGAAGCGACGTTCTGATCGTACTGAGATCTAAAATACTCTCGCAGGATTTTTTACTTTTTTACCTTGAGCCTGTACGTCGTCTGAAAGAAGTAGAAGATCCGTACTGAACCCTGTTTTGGCTTTCACATCGGCTTCGGTAGCCATAATCGAGCCCCCTATTCTCCCTAAAGCATAAGTTAGCTTAGTTGTAATTTTCTTAAATCCACCGTCGCGCTCATCGCCGGAATAATCGTTAAACAGAGCGCGTATTTCTGCTATCGCTAATTTCACTGACGCTGCGTCCTGATCAAATGTAAATGGGTAAGCTGGTATTGAATCGTCTAACAATGTTTTATTAGTTAGTGTAGCTCTTAACAGCCTACGCAGTGATTCTACATTTCTACCTGTACAATTTGCTACCGCACGAATGCTTATCTCATATACCAGTTCGTCTCTGGACATTCTGTTAATATCGATCTTTGCTCCCGCCATGGCAACAAACAACCGTTGCCTCTATAAATTTACAACTAAAAAAAAGATTGAAGGATTCAAGCAATTGCAGGCTACTACCACTGATGTACTTTGACTACCGTGCACTTATTTACCTAAACCCTATAATTACTTCCGCAAAAAAATATACTACAGAAAAAAATAAATCTCTGACGTTACTTGTACCTGAAAACTTGTTATATTTACTCTAAGGGGTTGAACACCAAATTCCTCCAAAACAATTGGCGACCCCTCAAAACAATAGTGCCTCTGTCTGTTATAAAACTCAGGCCCCACGTTGGGCGCCAAATTGCAACCGCTTAAAACTTACCGATGGAAATAGAAGGTTACACCTTTGTATTCCCGAACCACAATTACAAAATATTAACTTTAAACAAAGAAATTATAAGTAGATTTTGCAAAAACACGTGTAATATGGCATTTCAATTTTAATTTAAATGATGGTTGGGTTGCCTAAAGAGAGTCATTATATTTCGAAACGTCCGGTATATACTGTCTGGATAGTTTAAGTTTGTGGCGACACCTAGAAGGGGGATACGGCAGGTCGGGGTGACAAAATTACAGATCGAGATTAACAGCAGTGAAGTGACCCCGAGCAGTTTAGTTTTTAAAAAGTGGTATTACGTCTCTTGCTGTTTATTCTAAATAGGTAACGTAAATTTTAATTATATTTAAAATTTGAATGGTTTATAATATTGTGGTTTTGGTTAAATCTTATTCAATTATTTTTGTATGAATTTTTGGTTACATATAAATGTAAAATGTGTTTAAAATCAGGACACACGTGTCTAAAATTTTATTGTCTAGTTAATGGTTACCGTATTAAATACTTTTGTTTATATAAGTTTAAATTTGGGAATTGGTTAAATAATCACATAAACACGTGTTCATAAGTTTGCGTATTTTAAAGTTTAGGGTACTTTCAAGTTAAGTTATTCTTTTGCTAGCAACACGTGGTATCGTATTTGTACGTTTTGTTGTTATATACAGGGTGGTTTACTTTGCATACGAAGTTTTCTTACAATTAATTTATTACACGCGTTTTTGTTATATACAGGGTAGGTTACGTTATAAACGACAATATTTTATTTTTATGTACTTGGGTAAATTGGATTTTCTCGTTATTTTCAATGATCACAAGTTGAGATAATTTTAAAAGACCATGCAATCTACAGTGCATATAAATTAACGTATATTATTTGAATTGATCGTAATCATGGTTTCTATTTGAAATATTGCATTCAGACTAGAAGAACTACACCTTGTCCGTGCACACTTGATTTAAATTATCCTAATCTAGAAGATAAACTGCCTAGCCGTGAGGTCAAGAGCATAAAAACGCTTTTATTCCGAACTCATCGTTGCCCTCCTTGAATTTCAAATCTAAATTATGATCTACGTTTTGATTTAATTAAGTCACATCTGAAGGTATTTGTTGGTTTCTTTTATAAAGGTTGGTTTGGTAATATTTGCATCAGCAACATAAAAATTAATATAATAATAAACAAGATATAAATAATCTTGAGACAACTAAAAATCAGAGAACTTCCATAACAATTATTGGGTCGCCAAAATGGCATAAATCACTAAAATTTCACAGTTCCGAACGAATTAAATTATAAGACCAAATAGTTAAATACAGGGGAATTAGGAATCATTTAGTTACAAAACCATTGCTTCAGACTTTAAACTTTTCCCTGATATTAAGGTGAAATAAAAGATTTGACATAACCCCAATATCTGTAGTTTTATTTGTGTTGCGGTTTACGATCGTCTCTTGTTTTTGGAGCGGTCATCTTTTGTGTTTCAGCTAAGTTCACAACTTTGTTTTGTACATCGGAAGAAAGAACTGGTTACTAGGTGGCGTGCTGTAGGTATTTTATACAACGTGGGGTGATCAATGGCTATTTCCGTGTCATCGATGGGAAGATGTTGGCGCTAATTTCAAATTAGAAAGTCGCATCTTACACACGTGTGGTTCGTTTCGCTTCACTATTATTTCGCTATTATTAATTGAATTTTTATTATTATAATTATAAGAGTTAATTGAACAAATTGATTTTATGTTTGAAATACAAATATGATGACATTGAAGAAATATACTAAATGAAACTGATTTAAATAAAAATATTTAAGGGTGTTCCACACCCCCCAGACCCCCGGTTTACAATTTTATCATCCGAAAAATATATTAAACTAACTAAGATTAGGACTAACTGGGAAATTTGAATTTTTAAGCAAAAATGGGGGAAATTTAATTTTCCTATTTATTTATACCTTACTATACGTAGAGTTTAGCAGCAACTTTCTGTTACTTTGAAAGTTAATGCCAGTAACTACAAGAGGTCAAGCCCAGAAAATGGAAATTGGAGTAGATGGCGATAATGACGGTGGAAGTTTTAAAACCCCGAGTTCTGCCGCGACTGATACATCTCCAAAAGCAATGTTAGCTGCTTTAATGGCAGAAATGAATGACATGAAAAATGTTATGAAGGAAACGCAGCGAGAAGTCTCAGAAATGAAGAAGTCTAGTAGCAACGAGCCGATGATCCAGCCGAATTTAGCGACTTTAGAAGAATTGAACAGTCAAGCCGCTGCTATTCAACAATCTACGGTCTTGTCTTCAATGCCAATCGCCTCGTCTTCTTCTATGCCTTCGGTACTTCCTGCAGTTTCAACAAACTATCAGCAAACATCTGCGTCGAACCAAGCTATGCATCAGCCTCAAGTAACTTATAGCAACGTATGCTATCAAAAGCCATTTGGACTCAACTATAGCCCGTTTGTCAATCCGTCGACAATGCCTCCAGGTGTTTCGAATTATGAGTCCAATAGAATGCCATCCACTACATTTTCTAATCAAGGTAATCTTCAGCTTCCTCTCACAAATGTATTGAATTATCAGATGGAATCATTTCCATCGTGTTTATATTGGAACCAACAGAATCTGCCCTCATCTACCAGCTATGCTTTGCCTGCAACTTCAAGCCCTCGAGCTAACATCAATCAAAGTGTACAACCTTTTGGAGGAGCTAGGCGAAAATTACATCCTTTGCCCCAGTTTTCTGGTAGCGCAGAAGAATGGCCAGTTTTTGAAACCAGCTTACGTGAATCGAATGCAGCGTTCCAATACACAGATCTGGAAATCTGCAAGCCCAGCCATGTTCTTGTGGCAGTTGATGAAAAAGTTGCGAAGCCGAAAGAATGTAGTTTATGTCAGAAGGACCATGCGTTAAAAGACTGTGTCGAAATGGCTAAAAGGTACCACAATGACAGAGAACTCCGAGAAATGTGACGTTGGGATATCTGGTATTGACAAGAATGCTAAGCCCTTTCAAATGAAGAACGTTAGAGTGGTTGACAACTTAGAACTTCCAATGCAGAGTTTGAGTGCGGATCAACTAAGTTCCAGGAACCAATATTTGAAACAGTTGCCATTTGTAGACCAGGAGAGTGTTGTTGTTGTAAAAACATACATGCAAAAGCTGGTTTCGACTTAAAAGGTTTTGTATCGAACTCGGAAAAGTTATGTAAAGCAATGAATGAACGTTCCGCTGATGAGGTAAACATGAACATTGGGGAAGAGTGTCCTACAGAGAAGATCTTAGGAATGTTTTGGGGACTGTCATCAGATTCTTTTACATTTTGCTTCAAATACAACAAGATTCATCAAGATGTGCTGAAAAAGAAGAGATGTCCCACTAAACGTGAGCTGCTTGCCTTGGTGATGTCTGTATTCGATCCTTTCGGATTTCTGGCAAACTTCCTTGTAGCTGCTAAGCTTTTGCTACAAGAAGTTTGGAAACTTCAACTGAATTGGACAGACTCTGTTCCGAAGACTGTTGCGCAGCGATGGTATGTGATTCAAGACTTGCTTTTAAAGATGGAAAAAGTAAAAGTTCCCAGATGTTATTTTGAAAACGCCGACGTTACATCGATTGATTTACACTGCTTCGTAGATGCTAGTGAGGTGGCTTTAGCAGCAGTGTGTTACTTCCGCATTGTGTATGCCAGCAATGAAACTGAAGCACGATTTGTAATTGGCAAAACCAAATGTTGCCCACTAAAGTATGTTTCTATACCTCGCTGTAAGCTACAAGCGGGTGTACTTGGTTGCCGCTTAAAAGAATCTGTCACCGAATTCCACCGCTTAGGAATTGATGATGAATTGCTTCTGGACAGATTCCAGAACTGTTTTGTACTGGATAAGAAGCGACCAAAGAAGCTATAAGCAATATGTGGCAAACAGAATTGCAGAAATTTTGGATAACTCACAAGACTTGAATTGGAACTGGGTACCATCGAAGATGAATCCTGCTGATGACGCAACACGTAGCAAACGTTTGGAATTCGACGAACGTAATCGCTGGATGAATGGACCAATTTGGTTATTGAATGAGGAAAATTGGTCAGAACAACCACCATCTGAAGAAACTTCTAATAGTCAGGTTGAGTTGAAGAAGCAATCATCGACGGCAACAGTTTTTCAAGTCACTTTCAATGAACCTATTATTGATTTCGCTAGATATTCATCGTATATCAAGGTACTACGAGTTACTGGATGGATTCTCCGTTTCATTAATAACTGCAAGGTCAAAGTGAAAAAGCTCGAGATACTAGCTGGAAGTCTAAATGTGCATGAAATTGAAGTCGCTGAAAATTACTTATGCAAATGTATTCAGCAAGAAGTTTTCTGTGAAGAGTATTTATTGATTGAACTGGGAAAATGTATCTCAAAACAGAGTAAGTTATTGCCGCTTTTACCTTATTTGGACGACAAAAAGTTTTAAGAGTATTTGGAAGAGTTGACAAGTCTGACGTTTTACCGATGACAGCTAAGAGACCAGTAATATTGCCGAGAGAACACGCTTTAACTTTCATGATTGTTGACCACATTCACGAGAAATGTTTCCACCAAAATGAAGATTTAATCATTTGTGAAGCCCGACAAAAATTTTGAGTGTTTGGTCTTAGATCACTGGTACAGAAAGTCAGCCGAAGATGTAACATTTGCAAAATTATGAGAGCCTCTCGTTACCAACCTATAATGGGGCAAATTCCAAGGGACCGTCTCACGCCGTATGTAAGACCTTTCTCGTATATAATTGTCATAAAAATTTGAAGGCGAACTGAAAAACGATGGGTAGCGTTATTCACATGTTTAACCGTTAGAGCTATCCACCTAGAAATAGCTGAGGACTTGTCAGCCGATTCCTGCATTCTGTGTATCAGAAATGTTGTTAATTTCCGAGGTGTTCCAGTAAGGATTCGAACCGATCGAGGCACTAACCTAGTGGGAGCCAAAAATGAGCTTTTGAAGGCAGAAACTTTATTGGGTCAACTTAAAATCAAAGATGCTCTTACTTCGGAAGTTATTGACTGGATCTTTAATACTCCAAGAAATCCTTCTGAAGGAGGTAGTTGGGAAAGGATAGTACGGAGTGTCAAGCGAGTTTTAAGTTTTTCTTTGAAAGACCGACACGTAAGGCTTGAAACTCTAAGATCGATGCTGTATGAAGCAATGAATATAGTTAATTCAAGGGCTTTAACACATATTCCTGTGTTTTCTCTTGATGCTGAGCCTCTCACACCCAATCATCTTTTACTGGGAACTCCAAATCGTTTGCAAACACCCCTAAATGAGACTGACTTTCAGAGAGTAGATTTGAGAAAACAGAGGAGAATCGTCCAACAGATGTGGAACACTTTTTGGAGACACTGGATCTCAGAGTATCTGCCAGTATTAACGAGGAGAGCTAAATGGTTCGATGAAGATATAAAAAGGCCGATTAAGGAAGGAGACGTTGTGATCATTTGTGATGATGCTGCAATTAAGAACACATGGGAAAGAGGAATAGTTTCCAAATTGATTCCTGACCAATATGGAGTTGTGCGCAAAGCTGATGTGAGAGTAAAATCTGGAACCATGCAAAGACCTGTTTCGAAATTGGCAGTACTAGAGCTTGAAGATGGTAAGCCGTGATGGCTTACGGGGGGAAAAATGTTAAGAAGTTTTGAGTGAGCCTTGACTGATATTATGCACTTGCTGCTAGTCACCTATACATTTCGATGGTATGAGAGCCATACCGTGCAATATTTATAATTTGGGGGTAATTTCAAATGATTTACAATCGTTCATTAAGCATTATACAGGGTGACCCAGACCACCCGTATCAGTACTTTTTTTCAAAAACGGTAGGTCGTAGAGAGTTGGGCTAAAAAAATTTATTACAAAAGCCCTAATGACGAATCTAATGGTGATATTATTATTTCCGGGAAAAGTCGGCATCCAGAGTAGTTTGCTCCAGAAAGTCCAGAAATCCAGAATTTTAAATGGCACCATATGTCGAAAGTGGTATCGTTGGAAAGCTCCTTAAAAAATAAGAAAGTTTTGTAGGAAAATTTTTTTTATTTCTCCCACCCCTTTTAAGTTATATTCGACTTAAGTTATTTAGTTATTATTTTGACTTTATTTTAAAAATTGGCATTCAAAATCTAGCTATCGGGTTAGACAATAATTAGACAATAAACCAGAAGAGCTCAACAGTGTTTAGAAGTAAATGAAAGACCTTTTGAACACTTATGACATTGCTCTAACGCAGTAGCTGGATTTCAAGTGCTGACTTTTAAAGTTAAGTTCGTTATAAGAAATTGAAATTTAATAATTTCAAGTGAATATAACTTAAAAGGGGTGGCAGTAATAAAAAAATTTTTCCTACAAAACTTTCTTATTTTTTAAAGAGCTTTCCAACGATACCACTTTCGACATATGTTGCCATTTAAAATTCTGGATTTCTGGACTTTCTGGAGCAAACTACTCTGGATGCCGACTTTTCCCGGAAATAATAATATCACCATTAGATTCGTCATTAGGGCTTTTGTAATAAATTTTTTTAGCCAAACTCTCTACGACTTACCGTTTTTGAAAAAAAGTACTGATACGGGTGGTCTGGGTCACCCTGTATATAAATTAGTACGTTTATATCACTACAGTACACAGTAACTTTATTGATATCAGGTCCAAATTTCAGAAAACATATAAAATTAATGTAACATTAAATATAACTAAACCAAACGTTAAAATACCAATACCATGTATTATATTCTTAACTTCACTGTTAAAATTCTATTACTTTAACGATTTGTTTAGTTCTATTAAATGTTATATTTTACAAATACATTCTACATACCACAAATCTACTTATATTTGGGTTCATTTCTATAGAAAGTTAATATTATTAATTTTTTTTATTTTTAACATAATTGGTACCAGCATGGGTTAGTAAATGTTTCTTTAAATTTGCTTTAAGTGAACATTTACGATCGCAAATGTTACATTTATATGGTTTCTCGCCCGTATGTATTAGTAAATGACGATTTATATCTATTTTCTGCGAACATTTATAATCGCAAATGTTGCATTCATACGGTTTTTCGCCGGTATGAGTTTTCATATGAAGTTTTAATTGTCCGCTTTGTATACATTTATAGTCGCAAATGTTACACTCATACGGTTTCTCGCCCGTATGACTTCGTAAATGTACTTGCAATCTTCGTTTTTCGGTACATGTATAATCGCAAACTGTGCACTCATACGGTTTCTCGCCGGTATGAGTTCGTAAATGCATTTGAAATCTCCGTTTTTCCGAACATTTATAATCGCAAAAACTACATTCATACGGTTTTTCGCCTGTATGAGTTTTTATAATATGAAGTTGTAATTGTCCGCTTTGTCTACATTTATAGTCGCAAATGTTACACTGATACGGTTTCTCGCCCGTATGAGTTCGTAAATGTAATCGTAATCTCTGTTTTTCGATACATGTATAATTGCAAACTCCGCACTCGTACGGTTTCTCGCCCGTATGAATTCGTAAATGTATTTGCAATCTCAGTTTTTCCCAACATTTATAATCGCAAACTGTGCACGCGTACGGTTTTTCGCCGCTATGAGTTCGTAAATGCTTTCGCAATCTTCCTTTTTCGCAACATTTATATTTGCAAAGTGTGCACTCGTACGGTTTTTCGCCAGAATGATTTCGCAAATGAATTCGTAATTCTCCTTTACGTCTACATTTATAATCGCAAATTGTGCACTCGAACGGTTTTTCGCCAGTATGGGTTCGTAAATGGTTTTCCAAACCTACTTTACGTGCACTTTTAAAATCGCAAACTGTACACTTAAACGGTTTTTTATTAGTTTTTGCATAACCTCCAAGTTGCAATTGAAAATTATGATCCAATTGGGAGTCTCTCGCTGAAGTCTCGTCTTTAATATCAATGGAATGATGCAAGGATTCCAGTTCGATATCCACATCATTCGGCTGTTCAATTTTAATATGTTTGCTATCATTTTCTACTTTTGAATTAATCGAAAGAGTCGATGTGCAGTTGATGGAATCATGGACGTCTTCCAGCTTGATGTCCATGTTTCAATTTGGTTCAATTTTTTTTTGCCAAAATTTGCTAATCCTAAAATACAATTACCACATTGATATATAAATTTTGTCAAACCGTCGAGCTACCTACGTGTGTGTGGAAATGCTACCACCATACAACTGCAGCGACCGACATTAATAAACCAAAAAAGCAATCACCATAGAATGACCTTCAAACTAGCACAGAATTTTACAACTGATTAGGTTGCGAATTGCATAGTGGGGGCATAACGCCAGCGTTAATAGTGACCTCTGTGGGCTGTTGGTAAAACTAACTTGATATTTAAATTTTAAAAGTGATTATTACGGAGTTACTACACATTTTTCACCTTATTCAAAAATTTAATCAAAATTAAACTTATTCACTCACGTTTTTTCGTGAACATTCTTGAACTACATAACATATTAGTTACAATCTAACGGTATCTTTTCATTTTAACGGCTTGCCCGTTTTCACAAAACTTTTAATGAGCCGTTAAGCCAGTAACAAGTCGTTAAATCCAAATTTTGATTTGTAAAGCCTTGTTAGCAGGTTAGCACTAATCAGTCGCTAACGATTTCTCTCTAATAATATCTAATAGTTTAGTGCTTATTGTTAATTATAACAAATCGTAAGCGAATACAAACAACGCAAAATATCATCAGAGAGACTGTAAATAATTTACATTCAGTCGACATGTATGTACATTGACGTCAATGCCCATTTACACTGGCCATTAACGTCATTGACCGGCCATTGACGTTAACGCTCGTTAATGGTGGGCAATGATGTAAATATTTTCATATGATTGTAATATTTACGTCTTTGGCCGGTCAATAATGGCCAAAATGGATTGGACAATGATGTAATTATAGAATACCTACAGTCAAACTTCCCTAACTCGAATCTCACGGGACCACTAAATAATTTCGAATTAGAGGAACTTCGAGTTATGGATGAGCGTGAAGTTAGTCCCCCTTTTGTCGAAAACTAAAAATTGTTTTTTTGTATTGTATTGTATTCAGTTTGTATTGTTTGTATTGTAAATCTTTTTTTCATTTCGAGAAGCATAAAGTTATAAATTGGGAAAAACCATTTTATGCGCTGGCCCCCCTTTTTTGAAAATTTTGAAATTTTTTGTTTGTATTGTGTTGTATTCAATTTGTATTGCTTGTATTGCTAAAATTTAAAGTCCTAAATTTAATATTAGTCGCGTAAATCGCGCAACAAAATTTCACGTTGGCCCCCCATTTTCGAAAATTTTGAAATTTCTTTTTTGTATTGTGTTATATTCAATTTGTATTGTTAAAAATTAAAGTCTTAAGTTTAGTGTTAACCGCGTAAATCGCAAAACAAAATTTTGCTCTGACTCGCTGCTTAGCTGACTCAAAATTTCAAAATTATTTTCGTATTTGTATGCAATTTGTATTGTGTTGCAATGTAACTTGTATCGTAAAAATTAAATTGTTGACTATTACAACAATGAAGCTACGTCAGCGGTTCCCAAATGGAGTTCAGTGAAAAAATCCAAGGGTTCCGCCAAAAAGAATTTCAAAATGGCGAAAAATAAATTTTACAAAATTTTTTACTTCGCCCAAAAGTTCTGCGGCCAAAACTAATTGGGAACCGCTACTCTAAGGTAACTGTCTTATATAAAAGCATGGAGAGCATCCACTGCGACTTTAGTCGCAGAGCCCCAGCCACAGCTAAAGATTCATATCTTTCATACTTTTATATCAATCATGCTTTCGTATGAGAGTGTTTCCTTAGAATGTGATTGTATCATTCTAAGAAAGCGTTGAGAGCAGTCCCTGCGACTGCAGTCGCAGAGCTCCAGCCGTAGCTAAGGAACCTTAAGATGACCAGCTTAAGGTGTGATTTTTTAACTGCTGCTTTTACATAACATTTAACTAGCCCGTAGTGTCGGTGAAGAAAATTTCGCCCAGCTAAAGGTGTGATTCTTCAGCTGCGGCTGGGGCTCTGCGACTGAAGTCGCAGTGAATGCTCTCCATGCTTTCTTATAAGAATGTTTTCTTAGAATGCGATCTTTGCAGGGGACTCTAAGGTAACAGTCTCATAAAAAAGCATGGAGAGCATCCTCTGCGACTTCAGTCGCAGAGTCCCGGCCGCAGCTAAAGATTCATACCTTTCATACTTTTATATCAACAATGCTTTCTTATGGGAGTGTTTCCTGAGAATGCGATTGTATCATAAGGAAGTGTAGAGAGCAGTGACTGCGGCTGCAGTCGTAGAGCTCCAGCCGCAGCTAAGGAACCTTAAGATGACCAGCTAAAGATGTGATTCCTTAACTGCGGCTGGGGCTCTGCGACTGAAGTCGCAGTGACTGCTCTTCACACAGACTCACTACCATACCTTCGACTACGAAGCCATGACCATAAACCCCAATGCCGATGACATCACACCAACCGACCAAGAAGAACTGGACAAGCTCATCATGACCACACAAGCAAAAAAAGCCCCAGGATTTGACAACATCAAGGGCTCGTTCCTAAAGAGGATTTACCCCCCCCCCCCTGAAAAATACCCTCCTGAAAATATACAACGCATGCCTTAAACAAGCATACTTCCCGAGAATCTGGCAGAAAGGAATTCTGAAAATATTATTGAAAGATCCAAATGGGGACCACGGGAACGTCAAAAACTATAGGCCCATATCCCTGTTACCTGTCTTCGGAAAAATACTGGAGGAAATGATAAAAAACCGACTCATAATGATGAACTAACCCTTCCGCTATGAAAAATAATTTGGATTTATACCCGGCAAATCAACAACGAACAACATTCAGGAATATTACGTAGCACACATCGACATGAAAGAACTGAATAGGAAAAAAGAAAAAACCAATGTGGCAGCAATCTTCTTCGACATATCCGGTGCTTTCGACAACTTATGGTGGCCAGCCCTCCTGCATGTAATGTGCAAAAAGAGGGTACCTAACAAGCTAATCATGATAGTGAAAAGCTACCTGTCCACAAGACATTAACATTAACATCAGGAAACATTACGGTGGGAAAAATATGCAACCAAGGCTGCCCACAAGGCTCGGTCCTCGGCCCGACCCTGTGGAACACACTACTGGACGACTACCTAGAGAACGCGGATGATGAACAAATCGACGAAAACAAACAAGAAGAAGAGGACGAGCGAGGACACTACACATGGACCAGGGCATATGCCGATGATCTGGCAAAAATCATGAAAGCATAAACAAGAAAAGATTTAATACAAGGGCTACAGAAAAACGTAGACGAACTAGAAGCATGGTGCTCCAAAGTGAAATTAGGACTATCAACCAGAAAAACAAAGATAATGTGCCACTATCCCGAAAGAAAGAGTAACTCCGATGTGAAGATTTACTTGAAGAATGAAAAAATCCAAATCGTAACGAAGCAAAAATACCTGGGAATGATACTCGGTTCAAAACTAACCATGCAGGACCATATCAACTATGTATGCCGAAAAGCGACCACCCTGATCAGCGGACTCCAACGCAGGGCAAGAGCGAGCTGGGACACCGATCTAAGAAAATCCATGACATTAATCTACAAAGGGGCAATAGTCCCCATCGTGGCTTACGGAAGCGAGATTTGGGCATTTAGGATTAAGGAAAGGCATACCAAAGCTAGACTTTTGTCTTGCTACGGAACCTGCTGTAGGGTGATAGCCAAAAGCTACAGAACGGTATCATCCTTGGCAGCTGGAGTTATAACCAGAATTTACCCACTCGATATGGAGATCCAACGATTAATCGCATGGAGAAAATTGAAAAATGGACAAAGCACAATCTTCATGGGACAAGAAATAGTACCCACATATTTCCAATATAAAACAGAAATCAAAAAAGAAATGGAATTAATAATTGAAGCTCACTGGCAAGCCCTGTGGGAAGAAGGAACAGTTGGCAGAATCACCCACGAATTCCTACCGAACGTAGGCCCCAGACCAAATGCGGTTATAACGGCGAAAATGGCTCAACTGCTAACAGGACACGGCGAATTTGGGAGGCATCTCAAACGGCTGGGAAAAGCTACAAACGGCTTATGCCCAGCCTGCCTTGTCCTGGATGAACCAATCCACAGACTTTTCGATTGCAGTTTATATGGAGAAGAAAGGAAGAACTTAGAAGAATCCTTTGGAACAAACCCCCTCCCCCTTAACCCAGAAGAATTGATAAAAAGGGCCAATCCGGCCCTACTCTACCAATTCTTGGAAATAAAAACAACAGATGAAAGCACAAACACGGACACAGAAATAAACATAGACTAAAATAAGAAATGAACTTCTCCCCCCCCCCCCCTACTACAACAGGTGGAACCAACCAATAGGAACAATTCATGGGAACATAGGAAACCTCTGAAACAACCCCCCTCCCCTCTGTATTCAACAAATTAAGGAAAGGACCCCCGGCCCTATCCTACCAGCAACCCTGAAACATAAATACAATGAACTAAGCCTTAATCAATAATTCCAATAGTGAGTAATTGAAGCAAACTCGAAAACAACGAACAAGAAAGCACCCAAAGCAATAAACTGACCACAATAAAGAATTAACCCACAATTACCACCAAGGAATGACGCAACCCACCAAAATAGAACAAAAGTCGGAAACAGAAGGCACCCCCTGGATGCAAGATGAAGGACGATAAAAAAACGGTTTCCTTGAACCAAAGTAAACACAAACCCTGGAAAATAGACCATATAAAAAAGAAAGACGAATAACCCACCTTTTAATCTTATAACACGGTTAATATCCCGTATTTAAAAAATCTGTAATTGGTACCTTTTGTTGTAATTTTTATTATATAATAAAGATACTTAAGTTGACTGCTCTTCATGTCTTCTTATGGGAGTGTTTCGTTAGAATGCGAATTTTGCAGGGGACTCTAAAGCAACGGTTCCCAAATGGGGTTCCGCGGAACCCTTAGGGGTGCGCGAAAAAATCAAGGGTTCTGCCAAAAAGAATTTCAAAATGGCGAAAAATAAATTTTGCCAAATTTTTTACTTCGCCCAAGAGTTCCGCGGCCAAAACTAATTGGGAACCGCTGGTCTACGCACTGCATAGTGTATGGCACTTCAAAAAGAAGAAATGTTGCTGTATTGTCCCACTAATTTGAAATTCTTGGGTATAGGGACTTCTCGGGACGGGCGTTTCGCCGCGGACGTTTCGGCGCAAGCCGGTTCGGTGCAAGGACGGTTCGGAGCAAAATCGGTTTGACCGCAAGCCGTTTCGGCACGAAAATATAATTTTTGATAAAGATAAGTAGTGTATACCTAGATAATTTTATTACTGTAAAAATAAAATTTGTTTTGAAATATCTAATTTAACAAAATAATGATTGTACGGCCAGAGAGGAGGATTTAATTTTTACGATACAAATTGCATTGCAACACAAAACAAATTGCATACAAATACAAAAATAATTTAGAAACTTTGAGTCAGCTTAGGCAGTGGGCCAAAGCTAAATATTGTTTTGTGATTTACGCGGTTAATATTAAACTTAAAACTTTAATTTTTGACAATACAAACAGTACAAATTGAATACAACACAATACAATAAAATTTTAAAATTTTCGAAAATGGGGGGCCAGGGCAAAATTTTGTTTCGCGATTTACTCGACTAATGTTAAATTTAGAACTTTAAATTTTAGCAATACAGACAATACAAATTGAATACAACACAATACAAACAAAAAATTTCAAAATTTTCAAAAAGGGGGGGCCAGCGCATAAAATGGTTTTTCACAATTTATAACTTAATGCTTCGCGAAATGAAAAAAAGATTTACAATACAAACAATACAAACTGAATACAACGCAATACAAAAAAAAACATTTTAGTTTTTGACAAAAGGGGGGCTAACTTCACGCACATGAGTTATGGAGATAAAATTACACGTAAATATCTGACAAACCTATATAATTTTTCAAAAAAAAATTTGATTTATAGAATAATTTGAGAATAAAACGATCATTTTAGGGTGCATCCATGATTTGTCGTGTTTGCGTCAGCCAAAGCGGCCCGGAAGTTATTGTTAGTTATAAAGTTATAAGTTATAAAAAATGATAGAATATAGAATCTGTAGAATAGTAACTTCATCATTGTCCACCTTGTATTGGACATTAACGTCATTGCCCGGGCAATGATGTAAAAACCACATATTAGACAATTTTAAATGTCAACATTGCCCAAAATGCATGGTCATTGACGTCATTGGCCTGTCAATGACGTTAATGCTCAACTAAGCTGGGCATTGACATTATCCCTTATGTTATCGGATAGGGGTACCTGTGTGGTAACCGCCCAGGGCTGTGATCTATGAGAACGACCACCCCCAATGTAGCCTTGAATTATTCCTTGGAGTTATCCTTGGTACGCTGCCACCAGCAGATTTTTTAAAGAAAAATTTGCAAAACTTAAAAAAAAAGTTCAATTTTCGGTAACGTGACGTTGAGCGACTTTTACTTTGGAAGCGCAGGAAAACAAACAAGTTCGCTCAAAGCAAATAAAAGAGTTTAATCTTGTTTGTAAATAAATAATGAAACATTATCGACATGTGAATCTTACCGAAGCACAACCGATCAACAAATTATAACCCAACAGAATAACCAAATGTAACGAACTTCAAATATTACATTAAGAATGCATGTTAAACCAATTCACTAACAAAATCTGTTCTATTTTTGAAAAACTCTACAAACTGGGTTAATTTGATGAAAATCGCCAGAAGGCGAAAAGCCGTTTACGTGTGGCATTTAAAATCTCTTAAACTGTGGAGGCAAAGCTCTTGTAAAAGGTATTATTGATGTTGTAAGTGGTTCATATAATATATTTATGTAAAATATACAAAGAATTATCTTGTTTGTAAATAAATAATGAAACATTGTCGACATGTTAATCTTACCGAAGCACAACCGATCAACAAATTATAACCCAACAGAATAACCAAAGGTAACGGACTTACAATATTACATCAAGAATACACGTAAGCCCAATTCAATAACAAAATCTGTTCTATATTTTAAAAACTCCACAAGCTGGATTAATTTTGATGAAAATCGCCAGAAGGCGAAAAGCCATTTACGTGTGGCATTTAAACTCTCGTAAACTGACTCGCGGCTCCACGTGCCGCACCCTGGGCAACTGCATTGACCTGCAGGCAAAACAAGTAGGAAAAGCCAGATATGGTGAACAATTAATAGCAACTGATCCCAGAATGGGCGGCTATGAACAGCGTCTGTTCCATATTGGGCGGCTGAACTTAAAAGCATGGAAGGACCTGGGGCCGCACCATGACTAAAAACGCCCCTTGTATATCATCATGGAATACTCTCAAATAGATACTGTTTTGTCGAGCGACCCGACTAGCCATCGGCGCCACTTGGGTCCAGGCTTCACGTGGGTAATGGGCGACTGGCCAAAAACAACAATAACCGCTGCGCGGCGCCATTAAGGGTTGCGACCTGGAATGTCCGCTTCTTGTATCAGGCCGGAAAGTTGGGGAACGCCTCAAAAGAGATGAAGAGACTTAAAATCGACATCCTCGGCTGATACGCATGGCGCAGGACAGAGAGGGGTTTCAGCTTAGTAACAGAAACTTTTAAAAACGCAAAGGGTAGGAATAATCCGGGGGGTCTGGGGGGCATGGAATGCCCTCCAGTGCACTATTTGCTCTTTCTTCACGGGTTATTCAGTTCTCCACGTTTCGAGATTTTTACCATCGAGATAATTAACAAAAAATGCACTGGAGGGCGTTCCACGCCCCCCAGACCCCCCGGATTGACACCTTTATTTTATGGCATTAAGGGGTAGAAGGGGTATTAAGGGGTAGAACCTACATAAACGCGCAAAACGTTCCAGTTTTCAGTTTCAGTTTAAAAATACAAATTTTTACTTTAAATGCTAAAATCTTTTATTACAGGCAAAGCATGCAGAAGCTTAGGGCGGCTGATTTTATGGGGCGACAAATATTATATATTACAATTTAAATTTAATAAATTTTACTCATTTTTTTGTATTAATCATTGCTATAATTTGAAAAACTAGGGTATCGAATTTCAGAGGTCAGTGGGGCGGCAAAAATGGAATAGCCTACTGGCAGCAAATTTGCAAATCCGCCACTGACTCCAATTATTTAATCACTAAAGTGAATTATTAACTCTTTTACGAAGTTTTCTTCATTTTATGAACCAAAACGACCTTTTTTGGTTCTTTTCGATAATCCGGACATTTTAGTAATCCGGACAGGGTCCAGTCACAATTAATCCGGATTATCGACGCTCTACTGTATAAGCCCTCAGATCTCTGGAGGGCACCCTTAGCCTAAAGCATTCAAGTATTTGAGGACAATATACTTCCCCGTAAAGCAATCGGGCGACAAATAAGACGCGAGCCCTATCTCGCCTCGAATCGAGTGGCTGCAGGCCAATCGCATCACAAATAAACTGATAATCATATGATGGACTGTGTCTCATACACTGAAAAAAATGATTCATCATATTGATGAAAAATATGATGAATTTTTTATTTACCTTTTGTTTCAGTGTAACATAATTCACAAAACCCTTCAGGATCCTTTCAATACGTTGTTGTTCACAATAATAAGAAAAAGCAATGGTCCAATATGGCTACCCTGAGGCACTCCCGACAGAACATCTGGCAACGCCTGGCAACATAAACATTTAGGTGTAGTAGTCAGAAGGAACAACAGAAAAACTAACCTTGCACCAAATAAATAATGTCTCTTAAATTAGTTCAACCGGCGACCATTGGTGGCGTATCGCCTTATAGGCGATGTTATATGATGGCGTCCGAGTTACATTATTTTGGCTAAGAACACACAATTTCCAATACAGTTTAGCGCAAAACAAAAGATGTATTATACCTTATGATCAGCCTCCTTAAAAAAAAGGCACGAGCCGCCACTCTCGCAAGGAAATGTCAAGTTAGACGAAGGAATCCTACATTACCCACCAATAATTGACATTTTGTTTTATTACAGGTTAGCGTTCAAAGATGGCCGTCAGAAGACGCCTGTGAATATAACCTATTAAATTAATATAAAATCGATTAATATCCTAATTAATAAAATTGAAACTCAATAATATGTATAAATACAAATCATCGTTCACCAGGCAATCGCAGAAGTTGATCTGATTGGAAGGGTAGTGCGCGATAGTGTTTGTTGTGTTTACCCAAGTCGAATGATTCTACAATAGAAGTTGACCTAGAAAATGGTAAGATTTAATCGTAACTGTTTTTAATGCAAATTTTAAATAATCTCGCACACACAGAAAGTTTAAAGTTTGGTTTTTCTTCAAACCGTTAACATTTTGTTTCGTTCACGGTTAAAAAATTATGTCGTACTATTAGTGTATCGGAGGTACAATGTACAGTTTTCAGCTAAGTTTACTTTTTATCTTACACTGTACTTATCTAGTGATACACAAAATTTAAAAAAAATACATAAATATGACTTCGTACTTGAAGCTTCATGAATGCACGTGAAAAGTTACATCGTAGAGCTGAAGTTTGGAGTAATGGAGAATTACCGAAAAAGTAAAAAACAGGGATAATAATCCCAATTTTCCCTCCGTCTATGGCACAGATGAGTACAATGTGTAATCTGTCTGTTGACATGTGGAAAGCAGTGTGTTTTCACAAAGAAACAGTTAACCGCATGTCCGAAGCTGTTATCGGAAATAAGAGAATGTTGATATTATACTCGAAGTCAAAGTAACCCGAAGATTTTCTTGTTTCTTGGGTTCTTCTCAACAGAGTTGCAATTAGCCTTACGAAAATTAACTTTTTCAAATATTTCTATTGTTTTCGTGTTTTGTGATTAAACAGAATTGCCTATTGTTGCAGTCCGACCAAAGGTAATTTGTTTCGGTCAAAGCCAAATTTTTGTTGCTTTTTTAGCAGGAAGTGGAAATTAAAAATTTTCTAAAAAAATTATGGTAGTCAAATAAATTACACAGATAAACATAAAATTGTATGGATTATTGTTTTATTTTGTGTAAATATTTTGAACTAATTTAGTTTTTAACCCCTGAAACCTGAAGACCGATTATTTTTCTGATTTCCGCTTCCCCCTTATTTTCCTCAGTTTACGCAGCCCTTCGCTACGGTAGCTCCGGGCCGTTTTTGTTAGCGCAACCACGGCAAATCACGGATCGACCGTAAAATGAATTAATTTGGCTCCTCCCACTAATGTATGCATGCAATTTTATATATATAATTTTTCGATTTTAAAATGGGTTGCAAATAGGCAAGTTTTTGTACACTAGATTTCCTTTTAAAAGGTTTTCGACAGTTATCTCCCCATTTGCTCTTGGATTCCCTTAAGATTTCTTTTCAAAAAAGTAAAAAAATCAAAGAAAGAAAGAAATTAAAACAAATAGCGTCTGTCCAACCTTTAATATTAAAAATTAGTCTAGCAATAACAATAAAATTATACAAACATATTTCGGTCTACTAGACCATCATTCAATACAGATTTGCATTAAATTGTATTATGTTACTTAACTTAATTCAAATTTGCACGGTATCATGGTTATTATGATTTTATTGTTCGTGTTACAAGGTTCCACTCATTTGGACAACCAGGAAAAGTCCGGAAATTTCCCTAATTTTGTCGGGGAATTTCTCATTTGTAGCACCAAGTCTGAATTTAAATTTTCAGACAAGGAAAACCTGAAGAAATCAACGAATTTGCTTCAGAAAATTCAGGGGGAATCCCGTGTTAGTCTTTTGACTAATTTTTTTTCATTCAAAGTGTCGACCAAATACTGCATTTTCTTATGTCCTCCATTTTGAATATTATGAAAAATGGGTTTCTTGAATAACTCGGCCATTTTTAATTTCAACGAAAAATCGTAAATACAAAAGATGTAGGAAATTGAATTTCCTACAACTTTGGTTTCCGCCTGTTTTTTCTGAATTCCATATTATTCAAATTAAACCTGAAAAAACATAAACAAACTTGTAGAGACGATTGTCACCGGTATCTCAGAATTGGTGCATCGAAATAGAAAAATGTTTAAGTAATTTTTGTTGCCAATTTCATTCCCTACATTTTTGTTTATATACATTTTTCTAGTTTGTCTCGCCGTTTCTGAGATACAGGTGATAATATTTTTTGTATTTTACAGTCTTGTTTAAGTCGCTGTCAGTCAAAAACGGGGCGACAAAATAGAAAAATGTATAGGTACAAAATTGCAGACAATGTAATTTTGAACAAAAAATGTTGAAAATGTTTTGCTGTAAAAGCAATTTTTATATGTCAAAAAACGGTTTCAAATGTGGAATTTACATTGTTAACATAGGAGTGGTCGGATATTTTCGTTAGTCACTCTATACTCCCACTAGAATTGACATTATTATAAAGAAAAATACCTAGACATTTGATATTATTCCATTTGTTGTAAAAAAAATGTAAAACACTGCTTTAAAAAAATCGGTCTCACAGACCGACGTTAGTACTCGTGTTATAAAAAGATATGTTGGTACCGGAGGGTTAATAAAGGTAGATTCTAACAGTGTAACAGTTCTACTTTCGGTTAGAACCGAAGCATTATTATAGCATTATTATTAGAATAATAATGCTATGTTTTTTACAGGAAAGTCCAAGTCGCCCAGAAGGCTTCGCCGAAATTAAGATAGAAGAAATCGACATCAAGGAGGAAGATTTGCATCATTCGATTGATATAAAAGAAGAGCCATCTATAGCAGAATTTGAGCTGGATACAGAATGCAAAGTAGAAATAATCCAGAAGCCGTTTTCATGTGAAATTTGTCAGTATACCTGTGCAAGTAAAGGAGACTTAAACAAACATTTAAGAATCCATACAGGCGAGAAGCCTTTTGGCTGCAAAATTTGTGATTTCAAATTTACGCGAAAAGAAAGCTTGAAAAGTCACTTGAAAACTCATCAAGGTGACAAACCATTTAAGTGCGAATTCTGCGAATATAAATGTGGACGTAAAGGAAATCTGCAAGTACACTTAAGAATTCATACTGGCGAAAAACCATTCACGTGTGAACTTTGCGACTACAAATCGGCCCATAAGGAAAGCATAACAATTCATTTAAGAACTCATACGGGCGAGAAACCGTTTACGTGTGAATTTTGTGATTTTAAATTTATACGGAGAGGGGATTTGAATAAACATCTAAGAACTCATACAGGCGAAAAACCTTATGCTTGTAATATTTGCGATTTTAAATGTGCACGTCACGAGGGCTTAAAAAGTCATCTACTGATTCATACAAACGAGAAACCATTTAGATGTGAATTCTGTGACTACAGAAGTGCACGTAAAGAACATTTAAAGCAGCACTTAAGTACCCATTCCGGCGAGAAACCATTTAAATGCGAAATTTGTGACTATAAATGTGCACGCAAAGGGGATTTAACTCAGCATATAAAAATTCATTCCAACGAGAAACCTTATACTTGTTGGATCTGCAACTTTAAATGTTCACGTAAAGGGGGCTTGAACACTCATTTAAGAATGCATACAGGCGAAAATCTGTATACGTGTGAAATTTGTAAACTTAAATGTGCACACAAAGGAAACTTTGAAAGACATTTAAGAACGCATTCTGGCGAGAAACCGTTTATGTGTGATATTTGCGACTATAAATTCGCACAGAAAGGAGATCTGGACCGACATTTTAGAACTCACACGGGGGAAAAACCGTTTACATGCGAAATTTGTAACTATCGGTGCGGACGTAAGCACAGTTTAAAGCTTCATTTAAAACTTCATGAAGGTGGGGGGGATCCTTTCGTGTGTGATACTTGTGAATTTAAGTGTGGAGATGATGAAACCTTCCAACAGCACTTGAAAACTCACGTTGACGAGAAACCTATTGCATTATTATAAATATAATTCCATGTGCTTACTTGTTATGTATATATTGCTATGATCCACTATAGGCTAACTCACGTAAATGAGCATTGTATTAGGTAGTTGCACCGACTTATTCACAAAAGGATAATGATTAAATGAAGTCTGATTTGTCTCTTGCGTATTCATGATCTCCGAAGACCGCTTCAGTTACGGTAGCACAACAATGTACAACCAGACGGTTTTTCGACAATAACTTCATTTCTGTTTGAGATACGATAAAAATACACTTATACAAATTTGAAGCTGGTAAAATTCTCTACAAAAAAGATTCTATGAATTTTTACCCTAGCACCCATATTTTCAAAGCTATGGCTGCTCAAAATAAATAAAATTCAAACATTAAAATTCGTCTACCCTGTATATTTCAGAAAAAAAAACAGTTCAACAAAAATTGTAGGAAATTTGATGGCGATCATTTTTTGTCATAAGAAACTTTTACCTATTTCATTGCGTTTCGAAGTTATGATGGATTACGTCTTATTTCTTCAAGTAAATCCCCTATTCTTCGGTAAACTTCGTGATACGGCAGTCAAAACTTTGAATTTAAAATTTCGAAGTTATTTTTGTTGCTCGGTTTAGATGCTATCGTGTTTACATACTACGGAGTCAGATTTTTTAAACTAAAATTTATTCTAGAGGCCAGAGTTCTGAAAGTATGAGTAAAAGTTATTGCCGAAAAACGGTTTTCTATGCGGTCATCAGGCATAAAATAAATATAAATAAAAATTATATTGTGTTTTTATTCAAACTAAACTGCCAAGTCAGGGGTCGATGATCGGTCATCCGATGTGATCGTTTAGATTTAAATTTTATAAACATAGCATTTATCACTGTTAGGGATGATAGGGATGATGATAAACACATTTCCTGGAATATAACAAACAAAAATAATACAGATCGTTAAATACAAACAGGTCGTATGGTTATTCGGCCCTCGTAGCACAAAAAGTACAAATAAAGTCAGAATCGGCAACATCCAAGTAATTCGATCCCCGAAAAAGAGTACATTTTAGATGGTACCACCTGGGGCACTGATCACAACCAACATTTTTAAAATCGTTTTTCTCGGTATCACTTTCTAAGTCGTCACTACAAATCGCACATTTTTCTTTAATTTTACATGTTCCTGTTTGGTTCGTTATCTTGTTATCGTTTTTCTTGCGCTTTTTACTTCCACCCGCAGCCTTTTTGAAACATTCCAGCCTGCTTTTCTCTTGCTCGTTTTCGGTTTCTTTATGTTTATCTAATTTTTGTTGCAAAAGTTTTCGTAACTTTGCAGAAGAAATCACAGGCGGTCTGTCAGTCCTTCGTGTAGCTGGGGAAACCAACCGTTTTCTTAAAATGTCTGTATTTACCTTCGGAGAGACAGTAATATCTTGCATAATACTGGTTTTGGTACCTTGAGTTTTCATACTGCTTGGTGTTTTATTTTTATACAATGTAATATTTTGCAAAATGTTGATTTTGTTTGGATTTTCTCGGATTTTTTCTGGAACAACCTCCATTGTTGCAGTTTTACTTGTTTCCGAGGAACTTTTTTGTTCGGAATTACTTAATACTGCCAGCGAGTGGTTTTCACTAATTCCTGATTTTACAATTTCCAATTCTTTTTGAATTGCATTTATGTTGGTAATACCTCGATCGAGGAATATATCTTGTAGTTTCGCCAAAACACACTGTGTAATTTCTAAATTTGTTTTTGTTATTTTGTACGATTTTTTATCTTCATCTGACTCAATCTGGGTGAGAAAACATTCAGCAGCTTCCGAATTAAGCGGTAAAAGGCCGCACTTTCTAAAAACATCCCTTATTGTTTCGGGTAATTTTTCATCGCCCAGGACGGATTTCAGAAGAGAACAAAAGGTAAATTGAGTCAAATTTTCACTTTGAGTTTGCCAGTTCGTTTTAAGTGGCTGCATCACTTGAGTTGTATTGGCCGGAAGTGTATACAATATAATTCCTAGACTATCGCAAAACCGACTAAGTTCCATCGACAGATGAGATTTATGCCCATCGACAAACAGTAGCACCGGTCTTGAGATGTTATTGTCTCCGATCCACTTATCGAACCTATCGGTCAAGTATTCAAAAAATAACCCGTTGGTCATCCATCCGTTTTCTGATTGCCCTAAAACCCATTCCGAGGGTATACTATCGCCAATCGCATTTTTGGACCTGATAAGCGGAAATACAACCATTGGCGGAAGAGCTTTACCATCTGCCGAAAAAATTATAAAGACAGTAATAGTTTCCTTTTCGGCATCCTTTGGTGCCAAAATCTTTCCACTTATTGGACACCAGGAAAAGCTGGCTTCATCTCCACTGAAAATTCGCGAAGGATCATCTAAAATATCCAGGGCATCATGTTGTTCCAGAACAAGTCGAAACTCTCTAAACCATTGCTGGGTGTACTCCTTCGTTGGGGCCTCCATTGCTTTGGTAAAACATTCAGTTTCTTGCAACGCCAGCTTCGGATGCCGTTTTAAAAATAAACTATACCATTTCATCCCCGGTTGATTATTTCTGAATGGGGTTTTTCGGTCGCTAGCCGAAATTATCGATTTCGCTGAATTTAACAGATCAGCTTTCTTCAGTGGGAATCCACGTTTTGTGATCGAAATCAGCCAATTTTCCAGGTCGTTCTCTTCTTGCTTGCTCAAAACAGTTCCCGGACCAATTTTCACTCTTCCATGAATTCGATTGTGAAGGGTTCCCCTGGGAACACCAAACCTTCTGCTGGCTTCTCTTACGCTGATATTATCATTTTGAATTGCATTAAGAGCATTATTCATAACTTCGACGGAATAATTGCGGAAATCACGACTCCTGGATCGACTGAGAGCCTAGGAAAAACAAAAGAGTAAATTATATAGATACAGTCCTATGTTGGCAATGTAAATTGTACCTTTTGAAGATTTATTGAACCATAAAAATCGCTTTTACAGTAATACTTATTAGACATTTTTTGTTGAAAATTTCGTTCTCTTTATTTTTGTTTATATACATTTTTTATTTTGTTGCACCGTTTCCGAGTTACGATGACTTAAACATGATATTTATCTCAGTATCTCAGTAACGGTGCGACAAAAAAGAAAAATGTATATAAACAAAAATATAGAGAACAAAATTTACAAGAACAAACGTCTATTGATTCTTCTATTTCGGTGTACCGTTTCTGAGATACAGATGGTAATACTTTTTGTAATTTACCGAGTCTTTTTTTTAAGTCACCCTAAAGGGAGGTCTGGAATACCCCCAGTGCACGGTTAATTTTTTGGTCCATACCTCCCAGACCCCCCGGACACGACATATTTTTTTTAATTTTCAAAATAATTTCTTGTTAAATACAGTGACTCGAATAAGAACTCGGTGACACTCCTGTGTTACCAATGTAAATTGAACATTTTGAAGCTGCTTTTTGTCATAAAAAATAAATTTTACAACAAAACTTTTTAGACATTTTTTGTTGCAAATTTTATTGTCTTCAATTTTGTTTATATACATTTTTCTATTTTGTCGTTCCGTTTCCGAGATATATGTAGCTGACAATATTTTTTTTAATTTTACCGAATTTTGTTTAAGTCGCTGTCAGTCAAAAACGGTGCAACGAAATAAAAAAATGTATATGAACAAAATTGAAGGTCATGAAATTTGCAACAAAAAATCTATAAAAAGTTTTGCTATAAAATCGATTTTTATATGAAAAAAAGCGGCTTCAAAATGTTGAATTTACATTGGTAACATAGAAGTATCCGAGTTCTTATATAAATTTCGTCTGCGGCACTTTTTCATTTGTCAGTAGCTCTTCTTTCAGAGAAGTAACTCCTCAGTATTGACGAATTAATAAAGAGTGCACTGGAGGGTATTCCATACCCCCCAGACCCCCCGGTTTGCCAATAGCTGCACTGAAGCTCAATCAATATTTGAAGTCATAATATTAAATAAATACGTTTTTAACCTCAGGTTTAAAGAGAAGTCTGATGAGTTTGAAGCAAAACCAACTAACTAAAATTTAGCTATCTACTTCTAATACGATTTACGGCCTTCTAGTCCCCGACAGTAGCAGTGGATCCAGACGAGGGCGATCGCTTTTCTAGAGCACCAAGAGGTCTAATTTATTAAAAAACAAAATATTTTCATATTTAATAAATTTTTATTTTGTTCCCCCCCCTCTGGTAATTGTCTGGATCTCCTACTGTTCCTCGGGGATGCAAAAATAAAATTATTTGTATGCTTAGCAACCGAATCAGTTTTTTCTTCAAACCACTTTGAATTTTAAATTTAAGTTTCAATGCACAAGACAACGGTTATAAACCGGGGGGTCTGGGGGGTATGGAATACCCTCCAGTGCACAACTTCTTTTTATTCGCGAATTATTCAGTAGCCAATGCGTAGTGTTTTATACTTGCCAAACGGTAAACGTATACACACACATAAAGCAGCCAAGCAAATCGGGATTCAGATGGGGGAATTTTACGAGAGAATTATAGCATACCGAAGGTTCCCTTCCCTTTGTTGAGCGGCAGAGAGAATATGTTAATGCAAAATCTTTGAACTTGTTAAATTATATAATTTTTTAATAGTAAATATGTACATTTACATACAATATTTCGTAATATTACGAAATATATACAATATTCAACTTTTGAATAGAAGTTGAATATTTCGTTGAAATATTCAATATTCGACTTTTGAATAGAAGTTGAATAGAATTCAAAAGTTGAATAGAATGCAAAAGTTGAATTAAAGTTGAATAAAAAGCCTAAATATTCAACTTCTATTCAAAAGTTGAATAATTTCCTCAACTTTTTTGTCGGCTACGTCGGGCTCCATTCGGTTCAAGCGATCGGCAATGTATCTTCCTGCCCAGTGGAATCTTGAGGGTGCATCTATTGGCATCAGAGATGTTGCGACTTCTTTAAGCATGCCGCACATGCTTACGAGCGTACTGCCTAAAGTTGAAGTGGTTGGGGAAGTCAACGAAAGGCATGGAGAGATTGTTTCTCCGCCTAACGAAGAAGTTGATGGTGAAACCAATGGAAGTTGGCATCTGGAGTTGCTACGCATCTCGTTTATTTGCTGACTAGGCAGCAAATAAGACTCATCTTCTGCTTCTGCCATTGGAATCGATTCATCTAAAAATTAGCCAAGTTTAGTATAAATTTACCATCACGTTGAATCATACTGACCTATTGCTTCTTCTGTGAAGGGGTTCCGTGCCTTTAAACCCTTCCCAAAATTTAGATTTCTTCTTGTAGCTCTACAATAATACAAAAATATATAGGTAGATATGTTACGGTCAATGACGTAAATTAGGCATTGATGTTAATGGCCGGACAATGACGTCAATGCCCATTTATGCTGACCATTAACGTCATTGACGTGAACGCCCATTAACGGTGGGCAATGATGTAAATATTTTCATATGATTGAAATATTTACGTCTTTGGCCGGTCAATAACGTTAATGGCCAAAATGGATTGGACAATGATGATATTATAGAATAATTACTATAAGGAGCAGCAATATGGCGATGCACTTCAACTAGGGACAATTATTTTTCGTGTAGGCATTTTTCCGTGTAAATGACAATAACTCGGCCCTCTTCTAGGCTTTTAGGGTGGATCCATAATTTGTCGTGTTTCCGTCAGCCAAAGCGGCCAGGAGGAAAAATTAATTAAATTTAATTAATTCATTTTACGGTAGATCCGTGATTTGTTGTATTTGCGAATTGTAATTTCATCATTGTCCACCTTGTATTGGACATTAACGTCATTGCCCGGGCAATGATGTAAAAACCACAGATACAATTTTAAATGTCAACATTGCCCAAAATGCATGGTCATTGACGTTATTGGCCGGTCAATGACGTTAATGCCCAACTAAGCTGGGCATTGACGTTATTGTCGGGCCATTGACGTTAATGGCCGAATTGTCAACATTGACCGTAACATATATATACAACAATTTTCGTAACAAAAACTTACTTCCTGGCAAACATCACCTCGTCTAAAAATCTCAAGCCATCCATCAACTCCCAGCTTTCACCACATTCATCGGCCCCGGCACCAGATCTTCTTCGCAGTTGCTCTTTGATTTTTTCTTTTCGGTACTTTTCCCTTATGAATCTGTATCGATCTTGAACGTGTTCAACTGAAAATAACAATAAAAAATGAGTCGTCTACTAAGTAAATTTGATTAAACATACCAGTCGTATTTAAAACTTTAGCGATGTCACCAAATGAATGTTCTTTCTTCTTCTTATTTTTAAACAATGCCGAACGTCTCTTCCAAATGGCAGGATAATTTGGCAATAACTCCACTAATTTTTTGTCCATATCCACGACTTTCTACATTTTTAGGAATTAATTTATTGTTTTTGTTATTTAAAAAAAATTATTTACTAAAAATTAATTTCTTACCTTTATAATAATAATAATAATAATAATAAATAAAATTATAAATATACAGGATGTCCCCGCGACCGTGGAGAACCTTCGAAGTGTTGATAAAGGACATTTTTTAAAGACAAATTTTCAAATAAAATTTTTGTGCAAGTCCAAACCCTTGGGGGGGGGGGGGCACCTCCTTTTAAAGCAATTTTTTGAATTTCGGATTTCAAATGGCCATAGCTCTGATATTATTGATTTTTTGGGCTTAATGGATTAGAACTTTTTTAAAGATAATTCGCTTATCTACAAATTAGGTTAGAATCCCTTATCGTTTAGAATCAACGGATTTCGAGTTATAAATTAAATTAAGTGAAACATTTTTTTTTTAATTTCAGGTTTTTTTTTTACTTTTCTTGCAAACCCCGTATCTCTTAAATGAAACGTCTTAGAAAAAATCCTTTATGGATACCATCCGTTATCTCTCTATAAGTGACTGGTGCGCTGAAATGGTGCACTGGGGGGTATTCCGTACCCCCAGACCCCCCAGTTTGCCAGTGGTCGTGTAAAATTGTTTATGTGCATTGTAAAGTTACACGACACAATATCCGTCCTCGAAGTACGTTACATTTCACACATCGCATGTGTAATATTATCAACGAAAGAAGGAACTTTCCTAAATATTACACATTAAATTTACAAAATTACACATGTAATTTTCTGGCGAAATTATAATTACACACGTTCTCAGTATCGTTACAGTTCGTATAAGGAACATTACATATCAATCACAAATTGCAGGGTAAAATTACATATAAAACGAAAATTGCCGAAAAATGGAAATTTCACACAATTATTAATGGAATTTTACACAATATACATTTTTCCACCATTTTAAACGTAAAAATTACACATTTGTTTAAGTAAACTTAGACACTTGCTCAGTGATGTAAAAGTACAATTTTTAAATGTAGGTTTACAATTGCGATGCTAAAATCTGGTAAACTTACATTCTTTTGTGTAATTCTCCCTCGTTTTTTTTAAATTTCTCATCTTACAGGGTAAAATTACATCAAAAAAGTAAAATTACAGAGAAACCGTAATTTCACCTTATTATTAATGTAATATTACACAATATGTAGTTTTATGTGATTTTTTTATGTAAAAATTACGTTTCTTAAAGTATTATTACGTGCATATTTTACAGTGTAGCAGCAAAACCAGTGTTTTCCGATTCCAAAGGTCTAAACATATTATTTAAGTCACAAAACAATTGGTGCAATCCGGGAGGTCTGGGGGGTATGGAATACCCCCCCAGTGCACTCTTCTAGATTCTGGATTTTAGGTAAGAGGGCAGGGAGATATCCCTACGCGCAATTGCAGTGACGTATTTAGAGAAAGACAAAGAGGAAATTGCCCCCCCCCCCCAAAGATGACTCGGATTGTATCTCTGAAGCGCTCCTTGATAAAGAGGTTTTAAAATTTTAATAACGTTTAATTATTTTTATTTATTTGTTTAATATTCATTTATTCATTCGGTTACCACTGACGCGCCAGAATGAATTAACGAAATTCTAAAAATATTTTGAACAGCCCCCTCCCACCCAAAATCATTTTTTAAATACGCCACTGGTTGCAGTGATATCAATAAGCGAATGTTTAGGGGCCCGGAACCATGAAGGGTAGTAAATCACAAAAAAGAGATTTTTAAATAATATATACGCAATTCAAAATTAATACAATTTCAATGATCTCCAAACAAGTTTCAATCTAAAGAATTCCTGGGATTTCCAAGGAATTTCAGAGATTTCCAAAGAATTTCAGTGATTTTCAAAGAAATCCAATGATTTCCAAGAATTCCAGGGATTTTCAAGGAATTGCAGGGATTTCCAAAAATTAAAATAATTTCCAAGGAATTTCGGAGATTTCCAAAGAATTTCAGTGATTTTCAAAGAATTCCAGGGATTTCCAAGGAATTCCAGGGATTTCCAAAAAATTACAATAATTTCCAAGGAATTTCGAAGATTTCCAAAGAATTTCAGTGATGTTCAAAGAATTCCAATGATTTCCAAGAATTCCAGAGATTTCCAAAGAATTTCAGTGATTTTCAAAGAAATCCAATGATTTCCAAGAATTCCAGGGATTTTCAAGGAATTCCAGGGATTTCCAAAAATTACAATAATTTCCAAGGAATTTCGGAGATTTCCAAAGAATTTCAGTGATTTTCAAAGAAATCCAATGATTTCCAAGAATTCCAGGGATTTTCAAGGAATTCCAGGGATTTCCAAAAATTAAAATAATTTCCAAGGAATTTCGGAGATTTCCAAGGAATTCCAGGGATTTCCAAAAAATTACAATAATTTCCAAGGAATTTCAGAGATTTCCAAAGAATTTCAGTGATTTTCAAAGAATCCCAAAGATTTCCAAGAATTACAGAGATTTCCAAAGAATTTCAGTGATTTTCAAAGAAATCCAATGATTTCCAAGAATTCCAGGGATTTCCAAAAATTACAATAATTTCCAAGGAATTTCGGAGATTTCCAAAGAATTTCAGTGATTTTCAAAGAAATCCAATGATTTCCAAGAATTCCAGGGATTTTCAAGGAATTCCAGGGATTTCCAAAAATTAAAATAATTTCCAAGGAATTTCGGAGATTTCCAAGGAATTTCAGAGATTTTCAAAGAATTTCAGTGATTTTCAAAATATTCCAATAATTTCCAAGAATTCCAAGGTTTTCCAAAGAATTGCAGGAATTTCCAAAGAATTCCAGGAATTTCAATGATTTACAAACACGTTCCAATCTAAAGAATTCCTGAGATTTCCAAGGAATTTCAGAGATTTCCGAAGAATTTCAGGGATTTTCAAAGAATTCCAGTGAGTTTCAAAGAAATCCAATGATTTCCAAGAATTTCAGAGATTTCCAATGAATTTCAGAGATTTTCAAAGAATTTCAGTGATTTTCAAAATATTCCAATGATTTTCAAGAATTCCAGGGATTTCCAAAAAATTCCAATAATTTCCAAGGAATATCAGAGGTTTCCAAAAAATTTCAGAGATTTTCAAAGAATTTCTGTGATTTTCAAAATATTCCAATGATTTTCAAGAATTCCAAGTTTTTCCAAAGAATTGCAGGGATTTCCAAGGAATTTCAGAGATTTCCGAAGAATTTCAGAGATTTTCTAAGAATTCCAATGATTTCCAAGAATTTCATGAATTTCCAAAAAATTCCAATAATCTCCAAGGAATTTCAAAGATTTCCAAAGAATTTCACTGATTTTCAAAATATTCCAATGATTTCCAAGAATTCCAAGGTTTTCCAAAGAATTGCAGGTATTTCCAAAGAATTCCAGGAATCACAATGATTTACAAACACGTTCCAATCTAAAGAATTCCTGAGATTTTCGAAGAATTGCAGAATTGCAGATTTTCAAAGAATTCCAGTGAGTTTCAAAGAAATCCAATGATTTCCAAGAATTCCAGGGATTTCCAAAAAATTCCAATAATTTCCAAGGAATATCAGAGATTTCCAAGGAATTTCCAAAGAATTCCAATGATTTCCATACAAGTTCCAATCTAAAGAATTCCTGGGAACTCCAAGAAATTTCAGAGATTTCCAAAGAATTTCAGAGATTTTCGAAGAATTTCGGGGATTTTCTAAGAATTCCAATGGTTTTCAAGAATTTCCAAAAAATTCCAATGATCTCCAAAGAATTTCAAAGATTTCCAAAGAATTTCAGAGATTTTCAAAGAATTTCAGTGATTTTCAAAATATTCCAATGATTTCCAAGAATTCCAAGGTTTTCCAAAGAATTGCAGGGATTTCCAAAGAATTCCAAGAATTTCAATGATTTACAAACACGTCCTAATCTAAAGAATTCCTTAGATTTCCAAGGAATTTCAGAGATTTCCGAAGAATTTCAAAGAATTCCAGTGAGTTTCAAAGAATTCCAATGATTTCCTAGAATTCCAGGGATTTCCAAAAAATTCCAAGGAATTTCAGAGATTTCCAAAGAATATTAGAGATTTTCAAAGAATTTCAGTGATTTTCAAAATATTCCAATGATTTCAAAAAATTCCAAGGTTTTCCAAACAAGTTCCAATCTAAAGAATTCCAGGGATTTCCAAGGAATTCCAGAAATTTATAAAAAATTCCAAACAAGTGTACACAAAATTTTCCAGATATTTACCCCTTAATAATTTATATTATTTAGTTTAATAATTTTGTAAAAATGGATCCAATTGGAGCTAATTTTCATTTAAATTTTCAAAATTTATATGAAAAGGTTGTAAATAATTAAGTAAATCAAGTTAAACTAATAATTCTAGTATTTAAATTTTATTAAAGTGTTGTAATATCTACAGGAATAACTTGCGTTTAGAACATAGGTTGATTTAGGATAATAGTGATTCATTCCAAATTTCGGACGAAAAAGTTATAAAATTATTTCGTTTAAACAAAAGTAGATGAACAAAGCGGGTTCTAGACAGGAAGTGGCGTTCTAGACAGGAAGTAAGTTCAAACTCGATGGCTATGTTTTGTAAAGCTCGATGACCAAGGGTGTCTTGGCTTGAAGTGTATTAGGGGTTGTTATCGAAGTGTTATTCTTGAAGACGTGAAGTTCGATGGCCAGGGTGTTCTCTTGAAGGATATTAGGGGATGTTAAGCGGTGTTAGACTTGATGACTTGAAGCTCGATGGTTAGGGTGTTCTCTTGAAGGATATTAGGGGTATGTTAAGAGGATGACATTAAGTTCGATGACCAAGGTCATGGCTTGGCGGGTATAAGCTGCGAGGGTCTTGGCTTGAAGGGTGGTGTTAAGAGGAGTGAAGCTCGATGACCGAGGTCTTTGCTTGGCTGGTATAAGCTGCCAGGGTCTTTGCTTGAGGGTTTTCGCTTGGAGGGTACGTTCTTCGCGTGTCGGCGCTTGGAGGATATTATGGACCGGAAGTGCCTCGTTGACGCGGGTCTTTGCTTGAGGGTTTTCGCTTGGAGGGTACGTTCTTCGCGTGTCGGCGCTATGCCTTTTTGTGTCGGCGCTATGCCTTTTTGAAAATGTTAATAATAATACATTGTATTAAAATAATCTCCTATTGAGATATTGCGACCGGAATTAGTGATATGAAAATCACCTTGTGTTTTATTATAGAACAGATAGTGGTAATTTGTATGAGATAGAACGGATATAATACATTGTGTTAATAACCCTACGGTCATTGGAAAAGGAAAAAACACCTTGTTTTAGGTCATATAGAACAGATAGTGGTAATTTATATCATATTGAACGGATATAATGCATTTAACAAGATCATCAGTTCCTGTTTTATGATAAATAAGACTGGAATTAGCAATAGGAAAAAACACCTTGTTTTTATGTCATATAAATCAGTTCCTATTACGATAACGTTTTGTAAAATAGACCTGTATTAATGATAAGAAAAACGCTTCATCTTGCAGGTTTAGACATGTTTATAAATCCCATTTTATCAAACCTCCGTCATCACGAATGAGATAGTTGATGTTGTTTATCTTTGAACTTAGAGTATATAAAAAATGGAACGGAATTTGTGGTGATAGAAAAATAAGTGTTTCCTGTAAATAAAAGCATTATACTGTGCGATTTGAAGAACGGGGTGGGGTGTAGAAGAAAATCTAATATAAAAGTAGAATAATCTATCCTAAAGATATAGGTTACTTCTATATATCCAAGTAGTAGTATATTGTATCTAAGTGAGTGAGTTATTCCAGAAAATATTTCAAAAGTAAGTTGTATAATTTTAAATATTTAATAATAATTAGTTATAATAAATTTTTAGTGGATCTAAGTGCTATTAACAAATTTGCAGCATTAGAGACAAAAAAGCTGCAGGATCTAACACCAGATCGACCATATATAATTAACAATTTAGAAATTGTTAATAGTGTTTTTGGAGAAGTTCCGAAGTTAACTTTAGAAGACTGTGTGGTATTTTTACCAGGCCGATGTGTTACAGTCATAAAAGAAAATTTGAACAACTTCCAGCCAAAAAAATATAAATTGTTATACAGAGGGTCGAGGACTTCGAGCAACCCAAAGTACTCACCATCGCAATTGTTTGAGATAGTATAAGAAAACAAATATTAGCAATGAGTTATACTAATTTAGATAATGTCTTTGAGGTAAGTAGAAATTCAGTTAATATTATTGAGCGATCATACAAAATTTTAAATAAAAATAATTCTCAACAACGAGAAATTGATATTTGGTATAAATATTGTTCTAAAAGTTTAAGATATTGTTATAAAATATTAAAAATTAAAAATTTAAATGTCGGTGAAAAAAAAAAAATATTATCTGATATCTCTAATTTAAAACGTTATCAATTACTCATTAGTAGATGTGTATGTGTAAACAAGAAGAAAAATATTGTTGGTTTAGGAATAGTAGGGGGTAAAAAGAAACGTAGTGATTGGGTAAAATGGGTGGATTTAAAAAACGCTTTCGATTCGAGAATTCGTTCAGGTATGATTATCAATTTGAAACATATCGATATATTAGAATTTTTTAATGATGCATTTTTCCTCTTCAATGTTAGAATAAAGAATGTTCTTAAAAATAATTTTATTATGATAAAAGTTAATAGCTGTTTTTGTGGAGAATTTATCAAACGAGGGTTAAACGATAATGAAATTATTGAATATAAACATTTTAATACTAAAAATGAAATAATTGATACGAGTGTTAATATTAAAAAATGGTTTCAAGAACATATTTGTAATCCTATTATAAATAAATTAGAGTCTTTTCAACTTTCTCAAAGTGGTTGGGCTATTAGGGAATTAATTTCATTGGAAATTAATATTAATAAATGTGATATTGGTAATGGATCATCCTTTATTAGACTTCCAGAATCAATTGCTGCTAAAAAAGCGTGTATTAATATCAAAAATTATGATGATGATGCATGTTTTGCATGGTCGTTGGTAGCAGCATTATATCCAGTTGATAAACATTGTGATATAATTACCTCTTACCCTCATTATTCATCTGTTTTAAATCTGGAAAACATTAAATTTCCAATAAAATTAGCACAAATACCTAAAGTAGAAAAATTAAATAATATTTCTATTAACGTATATGCTTTAGAGTTAAATAGATTAGAAAAGTATACTGTTGTTCCTGCATACATAACAAAAGATAAAAAAGATAAACATATTAATTTATTATTAATTCAGAATGTGTATTACCCTAAATTAAATGATTATATAACAGTAGGAAATGATGATGATGATGATGATGATGATGATGATGATGGTGATGATACTCAAATTCGTTATCATTTTTGTTTACTTAAAAATTTATCACGTCTTTTATCGAGTCAACTCACTAAATCTAAAATAGCTATACATATATGTGACTGTTGTTTAAATTATTTTTATACTAAAGATAAATTAGATATGCACTCTGAGAATTGTAGAAAATTAAATAATTGTAAAATTTCGTTCCCTCCCTATGATACTGTAGAATTTAAAAATTTTTCAAATCAACAAAAAGTACCATTTATCTTATACAGCGATTTAGAATCAATCCTAGAACCTATAACTGATGATGATAATGATATCATTAAAACAGTAAAATATCAAAAACATCAAGCATATAGTGCAGGTATCTTTTTAAAATGTTCCTATGATAATAACCTATCTTTTTATACATCTTATAGAGGTATAGATGCTATCACATGGTATGCAGAACAACTTAAAAGTATAGCTCAATTTATTTCAAGTAAAATTATTAACATTATACCCATGCAAAATCATCCTTCCGATTTTAAAACAGCAATTAAGTGTCACATATGTAATAAAAAATTTACTTTCAATGATTATAATGATAATAAAATCGTAAGAGATCATTCACATTTCGAGGGGGACTTCCGGGGGTTTGCTCATTCTATTTGTAATTTAAACTTTAAAAAGAAATTTATGGTACCTGTAGTGTTTCATAATCTAACAGGCTATGATAGTCACTTCCTCATTGAAGATATCTCAAAATTAGGAAAAATTAGTTTATTACCAATAAACATGGAAAAATATATTTCTTTTACATTAACTGATGATGGGGGAAGCAAGATTAAATTCCGATTTATAGATTCTTTTAGATTTATGAGTACATCTTTAGATGAATTAGCTTCTTCCATGGAGTTGGATATGTTTAAAAATTTAAAATCGGAATTTAGAGATGAAGATAGTCAAGCATTTAAATTACTAATCCGTAAAGGAATATTTCCCTATGATTATATCGATTCTTTAGATAAATTAAATGAGACTACGCTACCCCCCATCGAATGTTTTTATAATAAATTAAAGAGTTCAGATATTTCGATAGAAGATTACGAACATGCAAAAAATATATGGCATACTTTTAAATGTAAAAATTTAGGAGATTTTTCTGATTTTTATATGAAAATAGATATTTTTTTATTATGTGATATCTTTGAACAATTTCGGGAGACAATGTACCTAAATTATGAGCTCGATTTGGCTTGGTATTATACTTTACCTGGATATACGTGGGATTGTATGTTGAAATATACGAGATGTAAACTAGATATTATTAAGGATGTAGATATGCTTATGTTTATTGAAGGAGGGATTAGGGGTGGAATAAGTCAATGCTCTAATCGATATTCGGAAGCTAATAATAAATATATGGATGAATATGATTCTTCCAGAGAGTCTATATATAACATATACTTTGACGTAAACAACCTTTACGGATGGTCAATGTCTCAAAATTTACCATATAAAAATTTTAAGTGGATGGATAATATTGAAAATTTTGATGTCACTACAATAGCTGATGATGCATCTATCGGATATATTTTAGAGGTAGATTTGGAGTATCCTAATCACCTTCATGATACACATAAAGATTTACCTTTTTGTGCGGAACATTTAAAACCTTCCGATATACAATCAGTATATCAACATAAAGCTTTACAACTCCCAAAATCAAAAATATCTAAATTAATGACAACATTATATAATAAATCAAAGTATATAATTCATTATCGTAATTTGAAACAGTGTTTAGAACATGGTTTGAAATTAATAAAACTTCATCGTGTGCTATCATTCGAACAATCTCCATGGTTAAAATCATACGTCGAGCTTAACACTAAATTACGATCTGCAGCTACTACAACATTCGAAAAGAATTTATTTAAACTGATGATTAACGCTGTATTTGGTAAAACAATGGAAAATATACGAAAACATAGAGTAGTAAAGTTAGTAACTCGATGGGAGGGAAGATACGGAGCGAAAAATTTAATTGCAAGTCCAAATTTTCACAACCGTACTATTTTCAATGAAAACCTTGTGGCTATAGAATTAACAAAGAGCGAACATGTTTTCAATAAACCTATATACGTGGGGATGGTAATCTTAGATATTTCAAAGGTATGTTTATACAATTTTCACTATTCATATATGCTTAAGAAATGTGCTGAAAATAATCATGTGAAGCTTCTATATACCGATACAGATAGTTTGATTTATCAGCTTAAGAATATAGATCCCTATCAAGATATTATAAAAAAAGATATTCATATGTTTGATACAAGCGATTATGCTCAGGATAATTCTTATAATATACCTCTAGTTAATAAAAAGATTCCAGGTCTAATGAAGGATGAGTTAAACGGTAAAATAATGTCACATTTTATAGGACTCAGATCAAAGATGTATACATATAAATATAGTGGAGAGGAGGGGTGTGTTAAAAAATCTAAGGGGGTTAAAAAGAATGTTATGAAAACTAAAATTGATTTTAATGATTATCTAGAATGCTTACGAAATAATGTTGAAAAAATGATATCACAAAGAACAATTCGCTCGTTTTCACATACAGTCTATAGTATAGAGCAAAATAAAATAGCTTTAAACGGTTTTGATGATAAAAGATATTTAATTAAAAATTCAACCGATACACTACCTCATGGACATTATCTATTGAAAGAATCGTAAAAAATACCAATTTACTTTTAAAATATTTTTATGAAAGAGAATCGAAAAATCTGGTATGTTTATACAATTTCTTATTAGAGTTCTTTAATTAATTTTTATTTTTTACTTATAGGGCAAATGGATAAGGAGGTTGATTTTCAATAATACTAATCGTTTCCACCCATCATCATCAGAAGTTCGCAAAAGAATTACAACGATCCCAATAATGGGGACACAATATTGCCGTTCATGTAGGATGATGTTTTGTTTCTGTAAATCATCTATAGAAACGCATACAGTTATCGATTATGATGATCTATTACTATGTAAGGAAACGTTAAAAGATAGTCCTCCTTCAAAATCAATTAAAGAAGAATAAAAAAAAAAACTTCTTTTACCAAACAATATATATTTTATAATAATGTTCAGTGATATTATTTACATTAATTTTACAAACATAAAATGTATAACTCATTACAAACTGTTTTCTTATTATTAATTCAACATACTTATAATGTAAAAATAAAATAAAGATTAAAATACTATTAATTATTATCATATGAAATAAAAATACTATAAACCTTCAACATCCTTCAAAATGAGATAAGCTAACTGAAGTGAATGAAATTTGATAACGTTATAAGCTAATAAACAATGATATCATGCGAGGGCTGTTGGATAGTAGCACAGGAAAAATGATTACGATTGACCTTGACATTTTATTTTACTCAAGGAATGTTTACATCTAACGATTTATAATTATTATTAAAATCTTCTACAACATTGTTTTTATAATTAGAAATATATTCAAGCATACATTGATCTTGGATTGAATTAGTATTACAAAGATCTTTGATTATATCTATTATATCAATATCTGATTTTAGTTTATCATTTACACATTTTAATACATTAACATAATATTCATGAAAATTTAAACTTGAAAGATATTTTATTACATTTAAAATACGAGAATTTAAAAGAAGAATTTCTGATGTCTCATAATCCTCGAGTTCAAAAGCAATGTTATTTCTGGATATTGTTATGCTTCTAAAGTATTCCAAAATAGGAGCACAAGAAATTTTGGTACCCCAAATAGTAGTGTAGATATAGGATTCGTTCACTTCTCCAAAGTTCTCTTCAAACATACAACGAAGTGTTTCTATTAATTCCAACCATTCTTCTACATCAAAAGATAATATTAGATGATCATCATTAACTAGGTGAATTGATGGTTGAAAATTTCGAGCTGAACTCAAACCACAATTTATAGAAAAATCGGTAAACTGTAATTCATATTTATGATTATGTATCAATAAGGTTTCACATTGAATCTTCTCTTTATAATTTTCCACCATCCTATTAAAATGTATATTATAATTCGACGTATCCTCCTCCTCCTCCTCATCAACACTACCCACTAACATTATTTTAAGAAGACTAAAGAGAATTTTAGATAATGTTGATTTTATATATTATAGAACATTTGATCGATCAATCCAGCTATTATGTGAATCATCGAATCCTAACCACTTTACATAATTTTTATTACCACGTCTTTTTAAAACTTTTTCAACCAGATAAACATCCGGATATTTAGCTATTTGTAATTCTTCTTTGTAAAAAGCGCCGCTTATAGATGTTCCTCTTAAATCTTCTAGGAGATATGTTACAGGATGTGTAATTTGTATTCTAACGATTTTAAATATTTCAGTTGTCCAATTTGGAATATATCCTTTTTCAAAAACATGTTTGGCTATACTTATTCTAACATAATCACCAATTTTAAATGTTCTAGGTGTAGTGGCTAATTTTATAAAATTATAAGATGATTTTAAAACTTGATCCTCGTTTTTCTTAGTAACATCGATAGGTTTCATTTTTATTGTAGAATGTGTAGTATTATTATATATAGATGTAATTTTAGATAATACATCGATCCATTTATGAGAGCCATTGAGAGTAAAATGTTTAAATAATTTTTCTTTTAAAGTTCGAATAACTCGTTCGGCCATAGATGCCTTCATCGAGCTAAACGTATTATAATGATTTATATCATATTTTTTCATTAGTTGATTAAAGGTTGTATTTAAGAATTCTTTTCCTTGATCGCTTTGCACGTTTCGAGGACAACGTACTCCCTCTACCAATATTGATTCGAATGCTCTTGCAACATCTAGAGCACTTTTTGTTTTAAGCGCTCTACACCACACATATTTTGAGAAGCAATCGATAACAACCAATATGAATCTAAATTTTTTATTTGATGATGAGAATCGACTCATCTCCATCAGATCTATCTGCCATAAATCATCCAATCCTTTAATTATGGTTCTACGTCTTTGAAAATTTTTGCGTATAGGTTTGTGAAGTTCTTTAACGATCTGAAGTTTTTCTTTACTAAAGAGATGATGATTCATGATGATGATGATGATGATTACTCGATGTATACTTTAGTAATTATCTCAAATATCAGACTATTATAATTTTCGTCTATCGCAGTAAAAGTGAAAATATCTCCTATTTTTAAAGTGCGTCCAATTAATTCTTTACCAGCACTATTACACTCCTTATTATTTAATAGAATTTTCGCAGCTGAACAACTAACATTAACAACTGTTCCTTCTCTAATTACTCGAAATTCGAATTTATCAGGAACATTGAATATTATGAAACGTCCAGCTTTATCGGTAGAGGTAGAGTAAATGTATGTATGAAGTAGATAACTATTTTTAATCTTATTAATTTCAACATCCACATAATGCTTATTCGAGACATCCCCAGCAACTTTAGGTTCTTTAACGTTACAAATTCTTAAATTTTCTGCATCAATATCACCATCGGCAGTATGTCTAATATTAGCACTATGGGCATCATAGCGTAATCTTCTCGATGAGAGAAGTGAAGTAGAAGACAATGATTGACCGAATTTATCGAGCGGCATCTTATAACTAATATAAAAATATAGAAAAGAGCTAATATATAACCGATGCTTCTCTTAATTCATTAATGATTGATATTATTTCATTATCATGCGATGTATTTCCAGCATCTTTAGATGCTATGAGTAAACGTAATCGGTCTACGAGCTCATTTACATCATCAAAATAAACATATTCGATGGGTTTAGAGTTATGTTGTAGTTGTAAGCTATTTTCTACACGAAAACCACCGCCACCACCTTTCTTCTTCTTTTTAGATGAATCCAAATTCTTCGTCTTCCTACTCTTCTTTTTAGATGAACTCAAATTTGGTTTAATTATATTTCTATACTTTAAAGTATTATTACCATTAATTTGTTCGAGAGCAGAATAATTTCTTCTGAATAAATTTGTTCTATACCCGATATCCATATATCGATCTATATCCTGTTTCGTATAACCGTGGGGTTGTTTTTTAAACAAAAGTTCATACAATCCCGATGTTCCTGTATATGTTTGAGGTATTTTTGTATTAGATATATCATCATACACGTATACAATAATATTAGATCCATTAAAATCTAATACGGAGTCTCCAATAGAAAATTTTCTTGTTTCCAAATTTTGATTTACACCAAAATTCATATCAAACGTATTTTCAGTATCATGAAGCTGTTCTTCTAGATACTTTCTAGGTAATGGTATCGTAAAATTGTTTGATAGATAGTCTCTATAGGCTTGCGATTTTGTAAGTTGCTGAAAATCTTTTCGAGTGGATTCATGAACATCATCATCGTAATCATCAGAGGCTATATCTTCATAAACATCATCGTCATCGTCGTCGTCGGTAGTAGCATTGAGATTTGTATTAGCTGTTTCTTTTTTTAGAAATTCTACTTGTTTTTGTGGGGAAGAAGAAGGCTTTACTTTTTCCAATGTATCGAAAACTAGCTTTCGTTTGACAACAGCTCGCTTCGGTGTAGTTATCGATGAGATGTCTTTTTCAAAAATATTAGGTTTGTTTCTAGCAACAACATCACTAATACTATTTAGAGGTTCCACTATAGGTTTAAATAATTTATTTAACGCACTATCTTCTTCAGATTTACCTAATTTAAGAGCTAGGTATTTTTTTCGAATACTTTTAGAAAGCTCATGAATTTGTTTTTTAACAGTTCCATCATGATGTGATATCATTTTGCTATGAGTTTATGTATAGGAAGACACTATTTATATACAAGTATTCCAATATGCTGGCGACCGCTATAGCGACCATAAGCGAGCGACCGACCGGTATTAGCGACCTTAAGCGAGCGAGCGACCGGTATTAGCGACCGTGACCGCTATTAGCGACCGCTATAGCGATCGTAAGCGAGCGATCGGTATTAGCGACCGCTATCGGTATTAGTGTTTGCTATCGGTGTTAGCGGTATATCTGTATTGATATAGCTATCGAAACCTCTACGATAACGACCTTGATTTAGAGGAAAATCTTTAACAATCACTATCGGTTCATAATTTTCTTTCCAACATTCTGCACATAGATTTTTAAATACATCGTATGATATATCGGGAGAAACATGTTCGTTATATACATGTTTTAAATTTGTTTCGTCCTGTTTAAAAAGCACTATTAAATTACTGTTATCACGAATTAATTGTTTTGGAATTTTCGAGTACGTTTGACATAAATAAGCAACATCGATACCTTTATGTCTACCCATAGAATAATATTCACGTATTTTATTCTGCTTATCGCACGCTATATCATCGAATATAAAAATAGAATTATCAAGAGCTTCGCTTTGTGCAATTATTTCATCATTATTTTTGAATGGAAAATATCCCACATCTTTTACGCCGTTTAAAACCGATTTTAATAACTCATACTTGTCTTGATATAGAGACTTTGAGTATACATAAATATTTTCAAATCTTGCTCCATTGGGATGAAATAGTAGACTTAATAAAGCATTCGTCTTGCCCGATCCACTCGGACCGCAAAAAATAGCTCTAAACGAATTTGGTAATAGATTACCATGTTTACTACACTTAACAATCGTGTCATTAAAAATATCTAAATTTAGTATAGGAAGCGGCTCCTGCTGTTTAGTACAATGCATCTTATGACAAACTAAGAAGTTATAAGGTGTATTACCCTAAATATAAAATGAAAAGATATAATATTTAGATATAATTTATTTTAACATTATTTACATTTATCTATTAACAACATCATAATATCGCATAAGCGTAAAACAGATATAAGAATTTTTTCCATATTCATAACATTACAACCACAATTTACACATTTTACAGAGGTATTGCTACTATCGCTTCCGGTATCATTATTAGTTGAGGTAATTGGTTCCATCCTATGTATGCGGTTGTATTTGTTATAAGTTGTAGATGTGGTTGTGTGATGCATCACACAACCACAAGTATCAGGACCTTCTGTTGCATTTGGATCCGACCAAGGACAATTAGGATAATGAGTCTTAGAGTTTCGAACTTGATTTACAGAATCTGCTCTATTATAAATATCACCCTTGTTATTATACCATTTTATAGAGGTATTGTTGATATCGCTTCCGGTATCATTATTAGATGAGATAATTGGTTTATTATTATAAATATCATCCATTTTACTATACCGTATATATTAATTTACGAATAACAACTAACTAAGAAATAAGAATACACCGTCTTTTATACTCTACCACTACTTAACCATCTAGATAAGATGATAATGATTTCAATAAAGAGTAGATTTTACTCATGATTTTAGTACTAGGACATATAATTTCAAACAAACTCCAACTAAAGGGTGATACACTAATTAGTTTATTTGTAAATTCATTATATTCATAAACCGTTTCGTTTATACTAAAAAATAAATTTCCGTTTATATATCTAAAGGCTTTCGTGACTGGTAGTGGTAGCCCCGGAAAAAGATTAGTAATGTAACCTTGATTTATAACATTAAGAGTGGACTCGCTAATTTCGAAGTATAATTCATCATCGTGAAAAACAAATATTCGTCCTGAATATGATTCGAAAGCTGCATTAATTTTATTTGTATTAGGCCACCCCATCTTTAATAAACTCGAATTAGTTATTTGTGTATTAGTTAAAGATGAAATAATAGCAATATTTTTTTTATCAAATACCCATATTTTATCATATTTACTTTGAAAGAAATGTGAAGACGATGTATATTGATGCTGATACGATGTAACTAAATCGTTTTGGATATAATTCTTATGTATAGGAAGCTTCCACATTAATTCATTATAATATATATATAAATAATGATCTCGAGTAATTAATATGTTATCAGGTTTAATAATTTTACATAAATCTGTATACTGCGTAGACGTAGGAATAATAGCTGTCGGTATTGTATGTGAAGACGGTTCCCCATATAAATCTTGAAGATTCTTTTTATCTGTTTCTGATAGTTTCACTATATGATTATCGACAGTATACGCATACATCATATCTTCTTCATTTCTAGTATGCTCTAGTCCTAAGTTATGACCTATTTCATGAACTAAAACATGAAATAAACTTATTTTATTATTATCTAACGGAATATCAGTATTCTCAATATAATAATTTTCCTCGGCATCTAAATGTATTTCAACACATTGTCCTATGTTAGTAGGAAAGTCTGCATGAGCTAGAACTCCTCCAATCCCATCAAGGTTATTTGAACACATTTTAGTTCTCGAACAATGAGGATTATTTTCATGAACACCTTTTCTATATGAAATAGCAATATCAGTATTAAACGATGAATGATGAAATGATATGGTTGAAGCAGCCTGCCATAACCCGAATGCCTTTTTAACAACCATCGCTGTTTTTATTAAAATATCAGAATGTTTAGAGTAATCTGTATCGTTTGATGGAAAAACGTACCAATTCAATCTTCTTTTGTTCCATTTATAGAAAGTATTTTTTAAAGCACCTTTATCGGGAACATTGCAACGTCGTTTTTTCATAAAATTTATAAGTTCAGGTGTAAATATATTGTTTGTTTCAAGATTATAAAACTTTTGAAACGCTAATAAGGCATTATCCACCCCTGAATATGAATTAGCTGCAGAATTTAAAAAACCTGCTTGCCGTAAATACTCGATAGCGAGACGTCGATCTTCATAACATTTCACAAAATATAAAATTTCTAGCACTACTAATAACAATACCACCTTCCCCATCATGATCTTTTATGATACTAATAAACTTTAATGAAAGGATTGTTCTTTTATTTTAATGAATAATAGGAAAACATTCTTATCAATAATTTTTATTTTATATAAATATTACAATTCATCATCATCATCGTTCGGAAACACTCCTTATTGATAAAAGTATAACTAATCTTAGTGGTTAGATTATTCTACTTATTTAGATTCCTCTCTTCAAATCCTTTAAGATAACTTGCGTACTATTTCACTAAGTGGAAGATGTTCGATTATTGCATCATGAATAATAACACAATAGGCTTTAGTATTGGTAGGAAAGCTTGTTCGAGCTTCAATATCAATTTTGACATCAATCGTACTCGATTTTAAAGCATCAATTCTTCTAGAACAATCGATAACAAATAGAGCATGAGTTTTAAAAGTTACATAATCCAACAACGGTTGTTTTGGTAATGTATAATCATTTTTAAAACTCTGATAAAATTTTGTGTAATTACAATGTGCTTCAACATAATTATTTTTATTAAAATCAAGCCTCATACGTTCTATTGGATAATAATCGCCGTTTAAAGTAACACGTATATCAGATATATCGATATTATCAAAATTTGATGCATTTTTCTTTAAATCTCCTCTTCTAGCTTCTTGAAAGGATATAATAACATAGCGAGGACTCTCGAGAGCTGTACAGGTTTTCACCGACCAAATTTCTTTAGTTGCACCTATAGTTAATTGAGGTAATTCGTGATATTCCCATTTTCGAAATGGAATTATGATGGGTGTATCTTTTTTGATAGATTCCAATAAATTTAACTTTAATACATCGTTCGGTATCATAATGTCTACTCTTAGAATAATATTTTCAATTTTTATTTCAACCTTGAATGTATCGTCAGCTTTTTCTACTAAAAGAGCATCCACGTCATGTCTTGCTCTTACGAGACGAATCGTTTGTTTTCCGAAAAAAACATATTGATAATCATTAAAAATTCCTAATAAATGTTTTAAAGGAATACGTAAAACAAATGAATTATCATTCTTATTTATTATAGGATTAGATGGAAAATTCCATCCTGCTATATCCAAATGCTTAGAATCGGTAGTATTATAACACATGTATCCTTTTATCGTGCTTAAAATTCCCGGATCACGTACACTTTCAACTTCTTGTCCATTTAAATCATAAGTTATTGAATCAAAGAGAAAGGCTCCTGCATTATTTACTAGAGATACCTCACCAGTTCCTACGGTTTTTATTTTTCCTTCGATAATTAAGGCGGCATCGCTCATTAGAATCCACTGATCAGATTGATTTATCGATATTTCTATTACATCATTATTGTTGAATGATTTCACATAAGGTTGATATGTTCTTGTTTCAACTTTTTGAATTGTCTCATCATATTGAGGTTTTTGGAAAATGTTAAATATTTGACTTAACGACATCGTAATCCTATTGCTTCGAGAAACATACGATTTTCAGTATTTAGTCTTTTTGATAGGTCTATACCTCTAGCCTTGTAACTTATCTCCAATGGATGGTTAGTTGAGACTGAAGACCAAACTTTTTTATATGAGTTTTTATAGTTTTTTTGATTATTATTATTATTATTAAACACTAATCCCATTTTAATTTTTTTAATTCCAAACGAATTATAACGGTTTCTCCTCGAAAATTTATAGGTTTAAAGTTCTGATCTAAGATGGTTAGTGTAATATTCGTTATTTCCCGCTTATTGATTATAGGTAAATATATTAAATTTTGAGGTACTTCGTCTATGGCAAAGCCCGGATCCACTCCAATTGCAAATTCGTAGATCGTATGAGACGGTTTATTATCATAAAATGCTCCTGTGGTTATATTACAATTTATTTGAATTGTTCTAACTTTTATGATATCGACTGGAAGATCAGATAAGTGAATGGTATCCGGTTCTAATATACGATTAGAAAACCCCAAAATTGATCCAATGGTATGTCGATCGTAGGCAAAATTAATTAAGTACTTCTCGCTATAAATTTCACACTTTAACGTATTATGATTAGGTTTTAGAGAAAAGTATTTATCATAGTCTTCCTTTTTTACAGTTTTTGGAATTAATTGTTGTCGTAAATAATTTTCTATATCCAAAATTTCATAGGATCCAGTCGGTAATGTAATCGTTTCCTGTTTTTTCGTTTTCTTATCAGTATTATAATCAGTGTAATAAAATTTATTTTCACCACCTTCGTAAATATTCGGAATGCTATTATATGAATGAAAGCCTATCAGAGCTAATCCGTATTCAGCTTCAGGATCGATGGGTAGTGGATTTGTAAAATCGATAGATAATACGTGATTATTACTTTTTAATGTAAAAATATATGACATGCTAGGTGTTTTATGTACTACTAAGGATTTTCAAGATTTTACATGTTTATATATAACTTCCTATAGACAATAATTTCATAGTTTATTGTTTTTACATGTTCGATACAAGAATTTTAAACATAAATGACCACAGTTAATTTCATTATAATTTTGATAACTATCATTATTATATAAGATTTTAACCTTATTTCCTAAATATTTTACAAGTTCCCTGGGGGGCTTAAGCCCCCCAAAACTGTCGAAAAATGATACTGTATTGTTTCTTTTAACATACGCTACCCAATGAGTTCCAGGATTTTTATAAGAATCTAAATTAAGTATACCACATTCGTTAGGGTGTGGTGGATAGTTTTTTGGTAACGTATCACGCATAAAAATTCCTCTAAAATGTGGTATCCTTAATTTTTTTATATATTTAACTAAATCTTTATCATATAGTACTCTATTGGGTAGCGTTATTGGTAGTTTTTTGACTGCTTCTTTAAAAATAAACCATATCCTCCTTTAACATTTTTTCTAAGATATAATCCTGATCCTATTCTACCAATTTCCTCCATCGTCTTATTATGTCGTTTATCTTCTTCGAGTTTCTTTTTAGCATTTCTCGAATCGATCACTGTTTTTGCTACAGCACTTGCACCACCTACAAGAATTAAACGTAAAACAAAAATAAATTTTTTAGGAATCTTATTTACCTGATAATGATCCTATTGCTCCTAAAGCTGCTAGTATTGGCATTAATAAAGCGGGTAAAACTCCCCCCTTTTTAGATTCGAATGGTATAATTCTAGGAGTACGTATATTTCTACGACCTCCTGCTTTTTTAACAGCTACACGTGCCGCATTAAGTGCTATCATTGAAGCTTTTTTTAATGCAGTTGTATTATTTAAATCTAAATCTTCAACATGTTTTTTCTTTAAACTTCTCCTAACATGATCTAGAATACCACGTTTAAATGGAATCTTCTTCCTAGCTTTCATCCCCATTCCAAGTTTACGTTTCGTTTTCATAGCTGATGTAACGAACCAGGCTGCAGCTTTTTCACCAAACTTTACGTCTTTCGACTTTACTCTTTCCCACGCTTTATTTTCCAAAATATAATCAGCTTTATGTCTATCTTCTAAAGATTTATTTTTCGAATAGCTAATATCATGTATTTTGCAAGCACTATCGAGCGGATTCACCCCTGAATCACCTCTTTTTAAACGTTCTTCTAGGCGAGTACCTGGTCCACAGAATTGATATCCGGGTAGATGTAATTCGAAAGGTAGATTATTAATTAACGAATTTAATACACCACTACCTTGATGTTTGAATGTTAACATGAGAACTGATGGCAAATAAAGAGTAATTAGGTTATTTATAGTTTTTCAAATCTTATAATATATTTTTACCTTATACATCCGTGAAGATGACTATTTTGCTTAATTTTTAAAATAATCTTTTAAAAATTGAGCAAAATAGCTCACCTCCACTTTGGGGCAATGCGCTTTTTTGATTTTGTTCTTCAAATATCCATGATTGCCACAGTCTTCAACGTTTAGAGAATATTGTTGTAGTAGGGTGTCAAATTTTGGACACCCTAAATCCTCTAAGTTGAAAACTATGTTGGAATACCCCAACCTGGTAATATGATTCTTCTCATAATTACCGCCTTTATAGCACACAAGTCGATTCTCCAATTGTGTTTCCATACACAATCGCTGTATAATATCATCGACTTGTGTTCTATCCAGCTCGTTGGGGTAATCCCGACACAGCAATCCATGGATATTATTAGTTACAAAGCGTATAGTTCTCATGTCTCGCACATCCCTGGTACTTCCAACCTTAAAAATTAAAATATCGATTTTTAGTAACTTACAAAATGTATAATTTTATTTTTACCTTAAACATCTTTGATGATGCATATCCAGCGTCTACATCATAGATTCCGAGTTCTTTCAAACGAAATTCCCCATCGAATGAAAAACCATCGTAATCTATGATGTACTTGACTGATTTTATATTATTCATCTAAAAGATGTAAATTTATTAATAATATTAAAAAAATTTAATGTAATTAATTATAATTGAAGTATAGTAGATAATTCAAATTAATCAACTTACTCTGAAATATTTTTTATAGTTGATAGTATAGTTGATGGTTTATAGTCACTTCACTTAGATACAATAACACTCTACTTGATTTTCCTACTTATATAAGTTTTATTTACAGGAAGCAAATTGCAACTATCTGTTCTGTATGACCTAAAAAACAAGGTGTTTTTTCCTATTGCTAATTCCAGTCTTATTTATCATAAAACAGGAACTGATGATCTTGTTAAATGCATTATATCCGTTCAATATGATATAAATTACCACTATCTGTTCTATATGACCTAAAACAAGGTGTTTTTTCCTTTTCCAATGACCGTAGGGTTATTAACACAATGTATTATATCCGTTCTATCTCATACAAATTACCACTATCTGTTCTATAATAAAACACAAGGTGATTTTCATATCACTAATTCCGGTCGCAATATCTCAATAGGAGATTATTTTAATACAATGTATTATTATTAACATTTTCAAAAAGGCATAGCGCCGACACAAAAAGGCATAGCGCCGACACGCGAAGAACGTACCCTCCAAGCGAAAACCCTCAAGCAAAGACCCGCGTCAACGAGGCACTTCCGGTCCATAATATCCTCCAAGCGCCGACACGCGAAGAACGTACCCTCCAAGCGAAAACCCTCAAGCAAAGACCCTGGCAGCTTATACCAGCCAAGCAAAGACCTCGGTCATCGAGCTTCACTCCTCTTAACACCACCCTTCAAGCCAAGACCCTCGCAGCTTATACCCGCCAAGCCATGACCTTGGTCATCGAACTTAATGTCATCCTCTTAACATACCCCTAATATCCTTCAAGAGAACACCCTAACCATCGAGCTTCAAGTCATCAAGTCTAACACCGCTTAACATCCCCTAATATCCTTCAAGAGAACACCCTGACCATCGAACTTCACGTCTTCAAGAATAACACTTCGATAACAACCCCTAATACACTTCAAGCCAAGACACCCTTGGTCATCGAGCTTTACAAAACATAGCCATCGAGTTTGAACTTACTTCCTGTCTAGAACGCCACTTCCTGTCTAGAACCCGCTTTGTTCATCTACTAACAAAACTTCTACGTTGGAATTGACGACCATCCAAGATACAACAAAATTCCTTTTCCAGCAGTAAACACGATTATCAATCAAATTTGCTGTGAATTTATTATCTCGATACGTGAAATTCGAGAGTTAAACAAACTATTTGTTGAGGGATGACGCAAGATTATTTATCGCAGAAGCTAATAATGTTATACTAGCAGAAAAGTTATTTACAGCTACACTCATTCTCTCTGCAGAGCTACTGTATAGCTCTGCGGATTGCTGTAACTGGCTTTTACTGCTAACGTAACTTCTTTTGCGTTTCCTCAGTCTTCGCATTGAATTGCTTCCTGTAACACAAATTAATAATCATAATTTTCTTCATTTTGTACTACTGTAACTATACTAAATTTACTAAAAGTGAAAAACATACCTGCATTTGAAATATCTAGAAGTAAGTGACAATCCTCTTCTTCGGCAATTATATTTTTAACTTGGACAATCCCTGTATCTATTTCTTCAGGTAGTTCCTGATTTCCAACAATCGTTACCCATCCGATTGCACCCATCAAACGGTTTTCTATCTTGCTCAAATCTCGGAGCATGAAACCACCACCACCCGTTTGAATTAAATTTTTTCGGTGGGTTCGAGCCTTCTTTCGAACTCTGGATTTCCACTCCGAGACAAACTGAAAGGTATTAATAATTATAGCTGCATGTTAACGGTCCGCATTCAAACAATATTTACGTAATTCATATAAACTTAAAAGTTTAAATACTTACAGTTTTCCATTGCTTCGTGGTTTTTCTTGCACCACCTGGCTCTCGGTTGAGGACAATGCACATTTCTTCCCACTTCTTATCGTATGCTTCTGGATTTGATGGGTGGCACTTACCACTCAACATAATTTTATTTTTTATTAAATTACTCACAATTGTCTCCATTTGATTGTGAGTAGTCTTTTTTCCTCGTCGTTGCTTAATTTTATCCATCTTGAAAAATACAACAAGTTTTTTCCGTCAAGATCTATCATATAAGTACGTTTTCAACTATTTATACCGCATATTTTAACTATTTTTAACAAATACAAATTTTCGGTAACATTGTTACGGAGATGGTTAGCAATCTCGTCATAACGATATGGTTATATAACCATGTTCAAATCAGAATCGCACCGAATGTCTCATAAGTATTACTGTAAAAGTGATTTTTGTGTCAAAACAAGTCTACTTTTATGGGTCGCAGTAGGTTAGTTTTCAAGAAAATTTATTTTACGGTTTTTCACCTATGTAAATTTTAAAATTCTTATAAATTTGCAAGTAAGAAAATAAATTTAAACAAAAAAATAAGATTTAAATGTTCCTAAGATTGCTATTAATCGAAAAATTCTAAGTTACATACCCCATATTTCGATTGTTTGCATATTTGTGCTCTCCGATCTTGATCCACTTGAGGTTCGGAAAGTACTGAAGTCTCATCTTTAATGTTAATAATATGATGCAAGTCTTCTACCTTGATATCAATGCTTTCAGCTTCTTCTTTTTTATTATTTTCTAATTTTGTTATAAATACCCCACTGCCGGTAGAAAATTGTAGATCTTCTCGGTTGATATTCCAATCTTCAATTTTTTCTATTTTAATTTCTTTGTTATCATTTTCTAATTCTTGCGAAACTGCCACTGGATTCATATTGGTGCAAGAAATTTAGCTTCTCGTTATTTATTCCGTTGGCTGGTCAGTTAACCTAAAAGCAGGCAGTGCTTACGTTACCTACGGTGGCAAAATAAAGTAATACGAATCGTTGCCGGCGATGCAATGTGGTGCGGTCGAGCCAAAAGAGAGAAGAAATTTAGTTCCTGAAGCAGCGACAGCGCCAGCATTTTTTAAATGTCTATTAATCCTGTCTATTAATTACGTAAAGAAGATTTTTGTAATTTTTGACCCCCTCCTCCCACACATAAAATTTTGGCAACCCCTCTCCCCCCGTCACACCTTACGTATGGATTATTAAAATTTTTTTCATGAAAAAAAGTGCACACAAAAAAAGTAAAGGTCGACGGCGTACCTAAAAAACAGTGAAAACTTACTTACGTAAGAAATACGTCGGACCCCCCCCCACGTAAGGCTCCGTAAGATTTCCGATACCTCCCCCTAAACTCTTACGTAATTAATGGACGGCCCTTTTACGGATTTATCATTGACGCGTATGAATAGATTAACGAGATTCCCGCTATGATAATGATTTTCACAAACATAATTTTTTTGAAAAACTAGTGGTTTACCATAATCAGTAGTTTTTCGACCGCTGATAGCTCTCGCGTCCGGGAAGTTTGGAATGCTCTCAGAATTGGCTATATTGTTAAACAAAGAGTAAAAGGTGCACTGGGTTTGACCCCCCGGTTTGCCAATAGCTACATTAAAGCTCGAACAACATTTGCAATTGAAACAATAAATAAAAATGTTTAATCTCAGGCTCCGAAAAATAAAACAGAAATGTCAAGATGCACTGGAAAGTATTTCATACCCCCAGACTAGAACTTCTTAAATTTAATTTTCAATATTCTAAACAAGGAGTTCAAACCGGGGCTCTGGAATACCCCCAGTGCCCCAGTTTTTTAACATGCAACATGTTTTTGCGGTCGTTACTCCCCAAAAACCGACTCCAAAAATCAGAGATTGTCCAAAGCGCCGAGATTTTTTCATTTTCCAATAAGATCGATATTGATGTTTGAACGCGAAATTCGCATTTCCCGAACGGGAGTGTGACGTGTCGAGGACGAGAATTTAAAACTTTAAAAATTTAAAACTTCGAAATCGTTAAAAAATATGCAAGTGTCCGGGTTGGTCAGTTCTGGACGATGGAGCAGCTAAAATGGTCAAACGGAATAAGGCGAAAGGACCACAGTGTTAAAGATAATTTCACGAAAACCATTCTCATCTGAAATGATAACTAACAAAGAATGTTCTTTATTATTGCAGGTAGAGGTAAGATCCACTTCGTGGGTTTAGCAGGAATTCAGGTATTTTTATTCATTAATATTACTTTGGTAGCCAAAGCTGGATTTTATTCCATATCCCGTAGACCAAGTCGGTTATATCACTCAGTTATAGGAAAACCATTATTAAAAAATATAACTAAAATAGAAAAAATATATCGATGGTTACGGATCGCATCCGTTATGTGCCTACTACTGACGCGTATAAATGCATTAACGGGATTCCCGCTACCATGATTCATGATTTTATATCCTACTCACTTTGAAGACTACATCAAGATTACACCTTACTCATTACATTTTTAATTAAAATATCCCTCGTTAATCCAACCATGCGCGTCAGTGGTAGACAAATAACGGATAAGGTCCGTATTTATTAACGACTTCAGTATTAAATTAATTATAAATAAATACAATTTAATTAATTCAGTTGAGCCACTGCTCAATAACATTTTTATATTGTTTCTCCTGCAAACTTTTCACACCGTTAGGATTTTCTAGTACAAGAGTTCCGAAAACTAATTTTTCACTAAAATTTAATATCTTGCAGAAGGGCTGCGTGGAATCGGTCACTTTTCCTATTTTACTTCCAACAGGTGTAACAAATACCGTACGACCACTTAAACGAAGAACTTGATTATCTTCGGAAATGAGGTTCTCAGTCGACCACAAATCAAATGTCGAATAAATTCCAAATAAGTTGCAGATTTCAGATTTTAGTTTATCGACAGTTAAAATACTCCTTCTAGCCTCTAAAAGAACAACACCTTTGTTGTGATTGTCACCATAACAGGACTTTAAGTCGCAAAGTTCAACATTAACCCATTTCACACTGGGGACTTCCCCTGCACGTTCCGTTTCGCTAGCTTTAATTCTACGTAAGATAAGGTGGAGATCAAATTCTTTAAGTGTTTGGCTCTCTTCAATTATTAAAGGTAGCGAAGACTCAGACTTGGTGGTATTAAAGGTGGTTTTGATGGCATTTTCTATGTAATCCTTATGAGATGCAGCAACCCGGTCTAAACCTCCGGTTGCACTGTAAAAGACACTAATCTCATCAGTCGGAACTAAATGGGCCTTTTTGCGCAATTTTTGGATACGATTTATAATTTCCCTGGCAGTACCTTCGTCTTGCATAGAACTATCCGGATTCATGTCTAGCAATACTACAACATCATTATCGCTATTCACTTCGTACTTATGTGACGTAATGTCATCTACTTTAAATACAACTTTAATTTCGGATAACTCAATTCGTTTACCTAAAATATCTATATAGCCATTTGTACGCAGCTCATTTATTTCCGTATCGGTTAAATCTTTAATTGCCGCAGCAATAGGTTTCAAGTCCTGTTTTAACCGAAGCCCTAAAATTTGAAAGTCTGGTTGCGCCCGCAATGTTATACCATATTTTGTTTTGTCCGTTGTGACGGTGAGTTTCCGGATGTTAGTTTCGGAGAGGAGGTACGTTTGCAAAGATTTGACATCTTCAATGTACTGAGGGTCTTGGTGGACAACAACGACTTCCGGAAGTGGGCACTTGGTAGGAAGGTTCTTTTTGTCCCGCAGAACACGTCCCAACTCGATGACGGCTTGCATTCTGCTCACCGCTCTTTCGATATCGGTGTCGATCAAAGAACGATTGGGTTGAGGTAGCATTAGATAGTGGATGCTCTCGGCTTCCACTTTTGTTAGTTTCTTTAAGTATTGATACATATGTTCCACTAAAAACGGAGCGAAAGGTGCCATAAGTTTGACAAGGTTGAATAGAATGTTAAAAAGAGTTAGCAGTGCTTGCTTACAATCTTCTACTCCGCTTTCACCCTTGAAGCGCTTCCTGTTCATGCGAATGTAGCAGTTTCTAAGATGTTCAATATATTTGGTTAGTCTCGGTACGACATTGTATAAATGGTACAATGCCATTTCTTTTTGAACATAATCGAGTAGAGTTTGAGTAAACGAAAGCATCCAACGATCCATAATATTTTTACTCTTGAGTTCGTCTTCTTTGTAATAGAAAGGCAAATTATTCTTTTGGACAAATACTTCAATGTTTTGCATCAGAAAACGGAAAGCATTGTACCACGGTAAGAAAACATCTTTAACTATGTCTTTAACGCCATCTTCTTTAAACCGCAAGTTCTCGGCTCGAACCACGGGAGAGTTAATGAGATACAGGCGCAGAGCATCAGCTCCGTATTTGTTTATGACTTCCAACGGATCAGGATAATTCTTCTTACGCTTTGACATTTTTTGACCATCACCAGCAAGAACTAAACCATTTGCAATTAAGTTTTTAAAGGGTGCTTTACCAAATAAAGCGGTGGAGATAACCAGAAGGGTATAGAACCATCCACGAGTTTGATCGATACCTTCGCTGATAAAATCGGCTGGAAATTGTTCCTCGAATTCTTTCATATTTCCAAAGGGGTAATGGTGCTGAGCGAACGGCATAGAACCAGATTCAAACCAACAATCAAAAACTTCAGATACCCGACGAAGTGGAGGATTACCGGGAATCTTGGATGGAATCTCCAAATAATCGACGCTTTCTCTATGTAAATCTGTTATTTTTACTCCGGTCAATTCTTCCAGCTCCTTAATGCTGCCCACACAACAAACTTCGTTAGGAGACATCCAAATTGGGATTGGTGTACCCCAATAACGGTTTCTGCTAACCGCCCAATCTCGAGCATCCCGTAACCAATTACCGAAACGTTTTTCTTTTACAAAATCAGGAACCCAGTAAGTCTCCGAACTGGCCCTCTGTAACTCTTTGGACATATGTTCCACTCTTACGAACCAAGACGAACCGGCTCTATACATCAACGGTTGTTCGGAACGCCAACAAAATGGATAACTATGTTTAATTTGCGAGTGGTTAAACATTCGTCCGTTACCTTTTAACATCGCAATAATATTTTTATCAGCATCTTTAAAATATTGACCGTCGAAATCGGTTACGGGTTTGGTGAACCTACCGCTAGGGTCGATAGGACAAACCGGATCTTGATCTTTCGTTATAATTCCAGCAGCCAAACACACGCGGTAATCATCTTCTCCAAAATATGCAGCTTGATGTACGACGCCAGTACCCGAGTCAGCTGTTACGTAATCATCTACCAAAACTCGAAAAGCGCCACTTTGTCTCATCTCCTTAAAGTACGGAAAGATGGGTTCGTATCGTAGATCTTTGAGTTTCACACCAGGAAATTTTTCTAAAACTTGGTAATTGCCACTTTTGAAAACGACATCCAACCTTGATTCCATTACAACAAAAACCTTTTGGGAACTAATTTCTTGCACTCGAGTATAAATGAAGTTAGCATTGACACATGCAGCTAAATTACTCGGAAGAGTCCAGGGTGTAGTGGTCCAAATCAATAAGGATGCACCATCCTTGTCTCCAAGTATGGGTAAAGTAACCGTTACGGCTGGGTCCAGTACATCCTTGTAATTTTGTCTAGATTCAAAGTTCGATAATGGAGTGTTGCATGCAGGCGAATACGGCATAACTTTGTTGCCTTGATAAACTAAACCCTTCACATAAAGTTGCTTAAAAACCCACCAAATCGACTCCATATACCAGGGGTACAAAGTCTTGTAGTCGTCTTTAAAGTCTGCAAATATAAGTAATATTAACTGTAAGAAAGAAACTCCTTTAGGTTAAGTTACCGATCCATCGTCCTATACGTCCAACGATAGTCTCCCATTGGTCCACATAACGAGTCACAATCTTACGGCATTCGTTGTTGTATGCAGCAATACCCATTTTTTCCACATCTTCCGGACCTTTAATACCAAGCGCTCGATCAATTTCATATTCGACTGGCAGTCCGTGACAATCCCAACCGAATCTACGGTCGACATGAAAACCTTGCTGATGAGCATAACGAGTCACCACATCTTTAATGGTGCCAGTCAAAATGTGACCGTAATGAGGCAGACCAGTTGCGAAAGGTGGCCCATCGTAGAACGAATACCTGAAAACATCTTCAAGTAAACGAGAAAACTTAATATTGTTAACATACCTGGGCTTCCCTTTCGACTGTTTCAAGCAACTGTAAAATACATCCAATTTTTTCCATAAGATTAGAATTTTTTCTTCTTCCTTAGGAAAACTGATACTCTCCGGAACCCTAGGAACCTCTTGCACCTTTTTCAAATTCGACATTTTTGTATTTGAATTTACGCTAGAATCCGTTGACTTGCGTCAGAAATCTCATAGGAATCATTAGTGTTGCCAACACATTAACGTAAAAGAACTATCTAAAACTATTTAAAAATCAATAATGTAATTGACTTTGACATTTACATAACCTGCAATCCTTACAGATTACCAACTTACCTATTTCGCAACAGAATGAATTTTTAACAAATGCTTTTTCAAATTTGCTCGATCTGAAAATTTCAAGTGGCAAATTTCGCAACCAAAGGGTCTCTCGCCTGTATGAATTCTCAAATGTTTGATTAAATCCCCCTTTTGTGCACATTTATGGTCACAATGTTCACACCAAAACGGTTTTTCCCCCGTATGAATTCTCAAATGTTTGATTAAATCCCCTTTTTGTGCACATTTATATTTGCAAATTTCACATGTAAACGGTTTCTCGCCTGTATGAGTTCTCAAGTGTCTTTTTAATTCTTGTTTACGTACAGATTTATAGTCACAAAGTGCGCACTTAAACCGCTTCTCGCCAGTGTGGGTCTTGAAATGATCTTTATAATTTTCCTTATGTGCTGATTTATAATCACATAGCTGGCACATAAACTGTTTATTGCCCGTATGGGTACTTAGGTGAATTTTAAGATTAGCCTTATACGCACATTTATAGTCACAGATTTGGCAAGAAAATGGTTTCTCACCTGTATGAGTTCTTACATGAAACTTCAAACTTTCATTCCGCGTAAAGCTTACACCACAGATTTTACATGTAAACGGCGTCTCGCCCGTATGAATTCTTAAATGAACCTTTAAGCTATTTCTGTGTGCAGACCTGTAATCACATATATCGCAACTAAAAGGTCTCTCGCCAGTATGAATTCTGACATGTTTTTCCAAACTGTCTTTACGTGTACATTTTACGTCGCAAAATTCACACGTAAACTGTTTTTGTCCCGTATGAGATGCTAAATGCCGTTTTAAGCTTCCTTTATGTGCGAATTTAAATTCACAAAATTCACACGTAAAGAATTTTTGGCCTGCATGAGTTATCAAATGGTTGGCTAAACTTCCTTTTCGCGCAGATTTATAGTCACAAATGGTAGAGCTAAACAATTTATCATCAGAAAAAGTTCTTAAGTAAATTTCTAAATTAGAAACATTTGCAGATTTACAATCACGAGTTTCACTCGTAAACAGTTTTCCGATCGTTTCGACTTTGCATTCCTGAATAGAAGTCTCTTCTTTAATGTCAATGGAATGATGCAAACCTTCCAAATCTTCCAACTTAATTTCCACTGCTTCTGTCTTAATCTCGGTTTCCTGTAAGAAAAGTATAGATTGTATCAGACACGACAGCCGTATGATCGGATTTAAAATGCTAGTAATTTCTTTCATAAATTTTAAAAGTAAAAACCATCGGAATATCTTAATAAACAATAGAAACTTATAAATCGTTGAAGAGATAGTTCGAGAAACCAACTTCGTCAAAACCAACACGTACAATGACATTTGTTAAGCTAGGGTAAACTTCAAATAGAGTAAACTTCCTTGATGTATTTCTGAATGCTGCCTTAAATTTCAAAAAACATAAGTTGCCAATTACAACATAATTTTATTAATTGGCGCAAAATAAAAACATAACCTCACTATTTTAAGTTTTAGGTACTGAAGGTAATAATAATAATTAAATTTTACCATTTCCTAGTTGAGCGTTTGTCTATCTTCGAAACACTGATTAACTAGAATTAAGTGATATTCATGTTAAATCTTTTCAGTTGATCACAAAAAATTATCCACTATTTTTATACCTTAGTAAAACCGGCGCCGGCGCCGTATCAATAAGATAAAAAGTTTTTTCTAATCAAAAGTCGCAATTTTATTGCTAAAAATTAATTAATCAAGCATTCCATGTAAACATTTTGTATAAGCATGAACAACGCCCAACATGACAACAGTGTTACCAAGTTTTAGTGAAAACTAAATGTCCCTAACGCGAAGAGGGTTGGCAGTGGCGGAGAATCAGGTTCTTATAATGTCAAAAAAGACGAAAAATAACGAGAAAACGAAGAACAGAATAATGAATTTGGCCCATCAATATTAAATGGTTAGAATTATGCCAGAAGAAGAAATAATTTCGAAGAATCCAAACCCGATTTTAAATTATAATTCTCTAAGATCTGTCCGATTCCGAAGCAGAAGTATATAAATGACGGTGCGGTCATTTTGAAAGAACAAAGGAGGAGCCACACCCCTTTTCCAATGTCAATGCCAGCCACACCCATTGAACGTTAGCAACACCCCCTTCTCAATGAAAGCTGCACTACTCCCACAGTAAGCCACGCCCCTTTTACAAGGTCAACACCAGCCACGCCCCTTTCCAAAAGCAGGTCACAACCCCCTTTCCACGGTCAACCAATCCCATTAGAAGGTCAGGCGCATATCCTATTCAAGGTCAGGCATCTGACCTTGTAGCTTGCCATAGAAGGGGTTTGGCCTTCATTGGAAAGGAGTGTGGCTCACCTTCAATGGGTGTGGCTGACATTGACTTTGGAAAAGGGGAGTAGCCCCTCCTTTGCTCTTTCAAAATGACCGCACCGTCAATTATTTACTACTCGAAGCCAACAGAGGATGGCCTGAAACCGAGTAGATGAAAAAAGAAGAGCAAAAAGAAAGTCTAGTTCAAATGGAAAAAAACCCACCAAAAAACCCAATCTTCAACCCATTCCCCAAAAAATAAGTAAGCGGAAATTCACCACCGCAAGGTAAAAATCCCCAAATCTTCGGTCAACAAAACCGACACCCACCAATTCCAAGCTACCACCGCCTCCCCCCGGCGAAAAACCTAACAATCAAGACTTTCCAATCATACCTGTGAAAGAGATAATTCGTTCCCCAGTTTTCGATACATCTCCTCATTTAAACTTCATAAACCAAACCAATACGCACGAATTTAGTTCCAGTAAGAAACGAAAAGTCACCATGGCCCTCCCTACCCACAAACCGCAAAACGCGCGTATCCTTTATAGCCTCGCTTAAGAAAGCTCTCTGGCGGAGGTCTTCTCCTCAACCTCGAGCCCACCCAAACACCAGACAACCCCAACCTCACAATTCAACCGACTCAGTCCCAGAAAACATCCGAATTCCTCAAATCGTATACTTGTGGACCATCAGGAAAAATGGAAATTCCAGGTCCAGAAAATAGACCTCAAAAAGCTATCTTTTACAAAATGTAAAAACACAGCTGATGGCCTCTCCATCACTCAGTAGACGACTATAGGGGAATAGCTTCAAACACTTCATCTTTAAACTCCTCGAAAACAAACCGATCAAAGTGGTCTTAAGAGGACTCCCCGTGGAATTCTCACCAAAAGCCATAAAAAAAGATTTAATATCTTCTTGGTTACCAGTCATCTCGGTAACCCAATTCCGACAAAAGCGCTCCAGAGCACCCATTCCAACTCCACAGGGAAAGAAAATCTTCAACATCTGCAAGGTGTTGAAGAACAACGTCCGTTTGGAGACTCCCCACCCCCGTTCCGATCCAACCCAATGCCAAAGTGTGTAGGAGATCACCACACATCCACCTGAACGAAAACTCCTGATTCACCTGCCAAGTGCGTAAACTGCAACCTGGTCCACCCTGCAGCCCACCAAAAGGAGAACAACAAATTCTCATCATCCCAAAGCCCCTCCCTCAAAATATCCACCACCGAAACCACAAGTCCCAAGGCTATACAAACCCAAACCCACTGCAAGTGTCAACCACCCAACCAACAAAGACAAAACACTTGCCAGCTCATTCCTGCAAACTGGCAAATGCCCTGCACAAAATAGACCAACCCAAGCCAAGCTCTTCCAGGATGATCCCAAATCCTGAATGGATGGAAGACAAAAACCAAGACCACATTCACTCCGAGTAGCCTATTGGAAAGCCAATGGGCTACGCCAACATCAAACGGAGCTCCTGGACATCTCCAGAAGATAAGATCTGAACATTATTCTAGTCCAGGAAATCCACTACAGTAAATGTGACAATTTCCAAATTACACCACACACAAGATGGATAATATAATTTTTGTACACAAGAATCGGAATTCCAGAGATTTCCGAGGAATTTCAAGGATTTCCAAAGAATTCCAAGGGAATTCCAAACAAGTGTACACAAAATTTTCGAGATATTTACCCCTTGGAAAAACCGGCCAAAAGGGCTGCAAGGTTATTTTTATTAAATCATGCATCAAACAATGTTACCCTCAATTTCAAAAAGCCCTTGGTCCAGACAACATAACCAACCGAGCCATAATTAGGGAATTTTCAAAAACAGGCATTATGGCGCTTGTCCACATCACAAACGCCATCTTCACCGTGAGACACTTCCCATCCTACTGGAAAGTGTCCGACATTATTATGATCCCAAAGTCTAACCAGAACCATAGAAACCGGACATCCTATCGACCAATCAGGCTCCTCCCCTCACTAGACAAACTGATGGAAAGAATAATCCTTACCAAACTAAATACGGCACTGGCGGAAAACCCAATCGTGCCGGATGAACAATTTGGTTTTCGTCCAAGACACTCGACAGTGCATCAAATACTCCGGCTCACGGAGCACTGGAACAAATAGCAGGCCACTGGAGCCTTCTTTCTCGATATAGCCAAGGCTTTCGACAAAGTATTGCACGAGGGTCTGCTGTATAAACTGTTCCAAACAGGTGAGCTTCCTACCTAAAATGCAGAAAGTTCAGAGTCAAAATAATAGACTCAAGATGCAGCCCCAAGAAAATGACTGTTGTCGCCCCGACCATTTTCAACATTTATATCCATGACATCCCCTCCTCGAAAGAAAGACAAACCCAAAAAGGTTTCTACACGGATGATTCCACATATTTCAGTAGCTCCATCCGACCATAACCGCCTACAAACAGCTCTCGACGATCTTGAAAGATAGTCTCCATGGTTGAATCTTCTTTAGACTCTCGTTGGAGGTGTGCCATTGGGCCTTCATGGCGCGCCTTGGGGTGATGTTTTGCACCACCTAAAGTCTCATCATTTGTGTTTCTGATGCAAAACCCCAGGCTGGTACCGCATATGTTAGGATGATAGTTTTAACTAGCATTTTCCAAAAAATTCAAATAATTTCCAAAACAAGTTCAAATCTAAAGAATTCCAATGATTTCCAAGAATTCCAGAGACTTCCAAAAAATTCCAGGGATTTCCAAGAATTCCAATGATTTCCAAAAAATTCCAATGATTTTCAAAAAATTCCAATGATTTCCAAATAAGTTCAAATCTAAAGAATTTCACTGATTTCCAAAGAATTCCAGGGAGGTGCAAGAACACATGTATCTCGTCTTGTTTGTGGTTCATCCCTTGGTTGCGTTCAGCCTACCATAGAATGTCGATCGCTGTAAAGCCTGCATTACCAACTTAAAATTGTGCTTCTCGGGATTTTGGGCCAGGATAATTAAAGCAATTGTCTATTAAATTAAAATAAGTTTTTGAGTTTAAAATTTTGCTTTATTAACCTATAAAAATTTATAACTCGATTTCAGAACAGAATGAATTTTTAACAAATGCTTCTTCAAAGTTCCTAAATCAGCAAATTTCGAGTGGCAAATTTTACAAGTAAACGGTCTCTCGCCTGTATGAATTCTCAAATGTCTGATTAGTCCCCCTCTTTGGGTACATTTATGGTCACAATGGTCACACGAAAAGGGTTTTTCCTCTGTATGGATTCTCAAGTGTTTGACTAAAGACCCTTTTTGTGCACATTTATATTCGCAAATTCCACATGTAAACGGTTTCTCGCCTGTATGAGTTCTCAAGTGTTTAGTCAATTCATGTTTACGTACAGATTTATAGTCACAAAGTTCACATTTGTACCGCCTCTCGCCAATATGTGTTTTAACATGATTTTTAAAATTTTCTCTATGTGTTGATTTATAATCACATCGCTTACACATAAACTGTTTATTGTCCGAATGGTGGGTATTTACGTGAATTTTAAGATTAGTCTTATATGCACTTTTATAGTCACAGAATTGGCAAGAAAATGGTTTCTCACCTGTATGAGTTTTCAAATGAGACTTCAAACTTGCCTTGCTCGTAATACTTACACCACAGATATTACAAATAAACGGTGTCTCGCCCGTATGAAGTCTTAGATGAACTACTAAGCCGTTTCTTTGTGCAGACTTGTAATCACATATATCGCAACTAAACGGCTTCTCGCCAGTATGAACTCTCAAATGTTTGTTAAAATCCGCTTTTCGTGCACATTTATATTCGCAAATTTCACATGTAAACGGTTTCTCGCCAGTATGAGATGCTAAATGCCGCTTTAAGCTACATTTATATCCGAATTTAGATTCACAAATTTCACACGTGAAAGATTTCTGGCCTGTGTGAGATATCAAATGTTTGGCTAAACCTCCCTTTCGTGCACATTTATAGTCACAAATCGTACAGCTAAACAGTTTTCCTTTCGTTTTGGCTTTGTCTTCCCAAACAGAAGTCTCTTCTTTAATGTCAATGGAGTGATGCAAACCTTCCAAATCTTCCAATTTAATTTCCACTGCTTCGGTCTTAATCTCGGTTTCCTGTAACAAACGGAGCAATTGTATCAGACATGACAGTCTTACGAGCGGATTTAAAATGCTAAACAAACAGAAATAGTTCGAGAAACCAACTACGGCAAAACCTACACGAACGATGACATAAGTTAAGCTAGAGTAAACTTACTTAATTATTAATTACTTTTTGTTTGTAAATAGAAACACGTGCATCCGATACACACGTTCTTTTTCAAAGAAGGGGGATATGTAACAAACCGCCCCAGTTAAATTAATAAGTAATGGTAAAGTAATCCAAATTAGCTCGATTCGAAAAATATTCAATTTTAAAATTATTTTTTTAAAAAACATAAGATTGTAAAAATATACGAAAGAACCTTCCCACGGCTAAAGCATCAAGAACCCTTAATTATATAGTTTAACGCTTAAACTAAAAAGACAAATATAATTATCTAGACATTAGGTTTGTTCGTTGGACGTCGAGCAAGTTGCTCGGAACAAATAGCATTTCAAATTTTAAAAATATTTGCCGCCAAAAAAGGTTGAACAAATTTGAAGCAACTTTTAACCTGATCTAAACAGTTCCGAACAACTTGCACTTGTCCAACGAACGTTTTCCGAGCAAGTGATCGATTGCGAACGAACGCTTTTACCTGCACCGAACTGCTCGGAGCAGATAAATCACGTCCAACGAACAAACCTATTTCTGAATGTTGCCTTAAATTTCAAAAAAAAAAGTTCCAAATACAACATAACTATTCATTGAATAGGCCAAAATGAAAACATAACCTCACTATTATAAATTTTTGGCACTGTAGGTAAAAATAATTATATAAGGAATAATAATTAAATGTTACCATTTTCTAGTTGATCGTCTGTCTAGCTAAGAAACACTGATTCACTATAATTACTGCTTTCAATAATAACATTTTGTGTAAGCATTAACGCCCAACATATCAATCTAGTGTTACTAGATTTTGGTGAAAAGTAAATGTCACTAACCCAATGAGCGTTGGCAGTGGCGGAGAATAAGGTTTTAATTCTTTCGTACAATAAAAAATTGTTGGAGACTTTGAAAGAACTTTAAGATCAACATAAATTGTTCCCGTTTCGACTTTTCAAATAAAAGTCGGTATTTTACTCATTGTGTTGACGGTCCGTGTGCTGGACATAAATAAGTGCAGTAATAGGCTCAACATCCGCAAGGCCAACCGCGGTGGTCTCAGCCTCCTGGCAGTTTCAGCTAAACAAACCTTTGTGGTGGATTTTCCGGTGAATACGCCCACTTTCTAATTCAGCCGTTTGTCCATTTCGACCTAATCTGGGCTTTTCACCTCTAATTTTCAAAATTCTGCAACTTTAGAAGCTTTTAACATCAACCCCCAATGCAGTGGTTTCCAGCCGAATTCGGCTCAGCAGGGAGGGGTGCACCCTCGACTTAATGAAATGGAAGTTTCTTATCAAAAAGTCTACTTGATCACAATTCAAGTTAAATTAAATATTTGTCTTTATTTACGGTTACCGAACCGGCTAGCGCCAAACCGACTCGCTTGCCGACACTGGGATAACTTGACGATCCAAATAAAGTTTGTTGCCCACAAGACTCCAATGATGTTAGAGCTTATTTTTGCTAACTTTAAAGAAACTCGGCGGGAAATTTGAAAAGATAGTTGTAATATTGCACAACAAACACTTATATTTCAATGTTTTTGGTTACCAGTTACTTCAATAATTTGCAAAAAAAAGAAGGAAAAAACTATTTCTCGCAAGTACATGTACTTAAATGAGTTCTTAATCTTTCCTTTTGTGCAAATTTAAAGTCACACCACTCGTAGGTTTCTCGCCAGTATGAGTTCTTAAGTGATTGTATTTTTACTTCCTTGTAGAACAAAGAAGTATTGTAATCCTGATTATTTTCGGTTGCCAGATTTTGACGAAAATATCCGTTTTGACCTTCTCCGAATTAGTTTTAACTATTTTCGTTAAGACGTCTGTATGTAGCATAACTCAAATACGGTAGGTCGTAGAAAGTTTCAGAGCCTAACCTGACCTAAACCTGAACCTAAGTTAGGTTCTTGTTAGGTTCTGGAACATAGGTTAGGTTTATGAACCTAGGCTAGGTTCAGTTTAGGCTCAGGTTTAGGTTAGGCTCTGAAACCTTCCCTAAGTTAGGTTAGGCTCTAAAACCTTAACCTAGGTTTAGGTTAGGCTCAGGTTAGGGTTAGGCTCTGGAGCCTTACCTAGGTTAGGTTAGGCTCTGAACTTAGCCTAGGCAAAGAGTACTCTTTGGCCTAGGTTAGGTTCCTGAGCCTATCCTGAACCTAACCTAGGTTAGGTTCCAGAGCCTAACTTGAACCTAGCTTAGGTTCAGGTTAAGTTAGATTCAGGGTTTGGTTAAGGTTACTTTGAGGTAACTGTTGAGATCAGCCCCTTATCACTCTAATGGGAGAAAATACAAAAAGCGGTCGTAAGTTATCACTCGATTTCAGTTGCTTTTCAAACAGCTGTTCTATGGTTGATTTTATTAAACACTTGACAAATTATAATTGTGTAATAAATTGAGTTTAATCAAAGTAATTTCAAAGGTTTTATAAGATATCTAAGAACTTCCTAAGATTTGCATACATTTTCTAAGATTTCCTTAAATTTCCTATTTCTAAGATTATCTAAGATTTCTTAGAATTTCGTAAGATTTTCTAAGATTCATCTTTTGATTGAATTTTCTTGAGCTGTAAATCTTGGCGTTCCTACATATTTCCTAAGATTTCCTAGATTTTCCTGACATGTTTTGATTGGATTTTTTAAGTTTTTCTAGGATTTTCTGTATATTTCCGAAATTTTTATTTCTTATGAATTCCTCGAATTTCCAAAGAGTTATAGAAGGTATAGAACTTCTTTCAATACAGGAAACAACCCCAGAAGAGTATAACAATCTCCAGCACGGTATCCTGACATCGGTAGTACACTCAGTCATTCTGTACAGAACTCATGTCTGGAATAAAGCAATAAAGGTGAAATAATCAATTGAAACTTCTGGTTTTAGAATTCAGAATTCAATTTTTTTAAATAGAATTTCTGGGAATTCCAAGAAATTCCTAAAATATTATTAAATTGCCTAAGATTTGCCAAAAGTTTCTAAGTTTATTTAAAATTTCTGTTTCTTAAGATTTCTTCGAATATTCTAAGAGTTTTTTGAATTTCCTTGATTTTTCTAAAATTTTTAGGAATTTCCTACGATTTCCCAGAATTTTTATAGAAATCTAGGGACTTCCAAGAAATTCCTAAGATTTATTTAAAAAATTCAAGATTTCTAAAAATTCAAAAATTTCCAAAAAGTTACAAGAATTTCTCCAGAGAATTTTCAAGGAATTACTAAACAAATGTAAATCGAAAGATCTTTAAGAATTTTGAAAGAATTCAGATGTTGTAGAAGAATTTTCAAAGAGTTTAAGGAATTTCCAACAATTTTCAACAGATTCCAAGGAATTCTAGGAATTTTCATAGAATTCTAAGGATGTGACAACATGGAGTGTATGTATATTGTATTGTATGAAGTAAAACCGGAATTGAAAAACAAGATAGATTTTGCAGCGCCATCTAAATGCCAGAGATGAACAAAATCCGAAATTTGACAGACACTGTTTTGTGACAGACGGTAATCAATGGTCGTCGTCGCATTAAAACTTCATTATTATGTTAATCGTGTAAGAAAGGTGGCCAGTGTAAATAAATTTCCTATTAACTAGATGTATATGGTCAACAAGATGGCATTTTCACAAGAATCAGAAAATGGTGGCAGCCAAATTAAAACGGAAGACCCGGATATCAACTTCGAAGCAGTACATCTACCCATCGGCATCAAAAGTGATACTTCATGTAGCAAGTGGGAACTTTCAGAAGAGTTTAACAGTGGTAGTAAAGAAATTAAAATGGAGGAGGTGGAAGACGTAGATATCAAGCTGGAACCTGTACATCATTGCTTCGACATTAAAGAAGAGATTTTGATTAACGAATCCTATCTGGACGTTGGAGAGCATGCGAAAGTTTATCCTGGTGAGAAACGGTTTGACTGTACCTTTTGTAATTTTAAGTGTGATCGGAACAATGACTACCAACGTCATTTACTTGTACATAGCGGCGAGAAGCCTTATCATTGTCAAATGTGCGATTACAAGTCTTCTCGAAAGGGACATCTGAAGAGTCATTTGAGAATTCACACTGGTGAGAAGCCATTCGAGTGTAACACATGCAAATATCGATGTTCTCATAAAGAACAACTAAAGGTTCATTTGCGTACTCATACAGGTGAGAAACCGTTTGATTGTAACTTGTGTGATTATAAATGTGCTCGAAAGGAGGCTCTGAAGCGCCATTTACGAATTCATACCGGCGAGAAACCCTATGAGTGTACAATGTGCGACTATAAATGCTCTCAAAAAGTGCAACTGAAAGTACATTTACCGGTACATACTGGAAAGAAACCTTTCGAGTGTGATATTTGCAGTTATAAATTTTCTCGAAAAGGACGACTGAATGAACATTTAAGGACTCACACCGGTGAGAAGCCATTTGGATGCGAAATTTGCGACTTTAAATGCTCTCAAAAGAGATATTTGGAAGGCCACTTGCGGACTCATAGTGGCGAGAAGCCGTTTGTGTGTAATCTGTGCGATTATAAATGTTCTCGACAGATTGGTTTGAAACGTCATTTACGTATCCATACCGGGGAAAAACCGTACGGGTGCAAACTTTGCGATTATAAATGTTCTCAAAAAGGACAATTGAAATGTCATTTACGAACCCACACCGGAGAGAAACCGTTTGATTGCAATGTTTGCAATTTTAAATTTGCTCGAAATGAGGAATTGAAACGTCATTTACGTATTCATACTGGAGAGAAACCCCATGAGTGCACAATTTGCCATTACAGATGTTCTCAATTAGGGCAATTGAAAGTTCATTTACGAACCCATTCCGGAGAGAAACCTTATGCGTGTGACATTTGCAAATATAAATGTTCTCAAAAACGATACTTGAAAGATCATCTACGAACTCATACCATCGAGAAAAAGGAAGAACATAAGTAAGCCGTAGCCACTTTAGGTCTACAAAAATGCAATCACGTGCAGGACACGCACTGATCGCTGTTTACATCAGCGTCCGGTGATGTAAAAAATTATCAATTTTCAATAAATAAAAAATACCGTAGGATTGTACTCCTAGTTTGATGATCCTCAAGGTTCTTCCGTTACTTCCACATCACGATGTATAGGAATCAAGTGCAATTTAGCATCTGAAAGCCTATACTAGGACGAATTTACACTTTTAGATTAGGCCTGGATGACGTTGGAATCGAGGTGATGTGTAGGCTTTTATTTCTTAAAACTGATATTAATTTATATAAACATAAAATATTAAGATTATTAAAATAAATTATTAATTATTATACCTGATATCTATTGCCATGTTTTCTTTCTTAAATATAAGCATTTATTTGTTGCCAAAGATTTACTACGAGAATTGCCTTCTTGCTGATGGTTGATAGATCCAAATACGACATTTGCTGATCGTAGAACTTACGAAATTTTACGAAATTCAAAAAATCTTGAAGAAGAAGAAAAATTAAGGAAACGTGGAGAATTCTAGGTTATCTTCAGATATCTAGAAAAAAGAAAAATTAAAGAAAATCCAAAGAAACATCAGAAAATTCTAGAAAATTTTGGGATATTAAAGAATTCTAAAAAATGGGAAATCCGAAAAAATATAGAAAATTCTAAGAAATCTCAGAAAATCTTAAAAAAGGCCAAGGAAATCCCAAAAAATTGAAAAAAAAGGATTTCCTTGTATTTCCTATTTTTTAACACTTCCAGGGAATTCCTCAAATTTCACTTAAGAATAGATTCAGGAAAAATTCATGGAGGTAAAATGAGGCTGACTGGGAGAGGGTAAATATATATTTTTTGATAAGAATTTAGGTATATTTTTCATATTTTAACAAAATTCAGTAATTTTGTTGGTTTTGATGGGTCATCGGGGGAGGGACAGTTCCCCTCTTGTTAAAAATCATTGAAATTCTTTGAGAATTTTTGGAATTCCATAGAAATCATTGGAATTCCGAATCTGTGTACAAAATTATTTTAAGATATTTACTCGACGCGGAAGTACCGGGGTGCGGTGGGTGCGACGCACGCGGGCCCCCGGCTAAAAGGGCCCTCAATTCTACTGACCTTTTCAATCTTTCAAACAAAATTTAAAACCTTTAAAAATATAATGAGATAATCTAGTATTTCGATAAATCAGAAAAAAAGGCAAAAAAAATCTTAATTCTAAAATTAAATTAAAATCAGTAATTGAAAAAAATGAATTTTATTCATTGCAGAGAAATGATGAACTTTTCATCACTATGATGAACCATTTTTTTCAGTGTAGCCACTTTTGGGGTGGGCACGTACCCCAATGGCGCTGCCACTGATCATTGTGCAAGATCCAAAAAGTGAGGTTATGTCAATGTTATCTATTGTTAAATTATTTAAAATAAGAAAGTGTAGTATCAGCAGAAATTTTATGTTCGTGGTGATATAAAATGTTTGTGAAAATTTTGAGTTAGTCCATTTATTAATGTAAAGCATCATCGATTCAACCCAATCAGTGTCCGTATAGAAGGTTTGTCCCAGAAAATGGTAAGCAGTATAATTTTTTATTAATTAGATTTCCGTGAGTCATAGGGGATCCCGTCAATACGAAAAACATCCGGTCCAGGCAGATATTTCATAATTTTTTTTTTCATCGTTAACATCTTCCGGTTACTGGATTAATATGTTTTTTTTTGGGTGTTTCCCCTGACTTTCAGTTAGGATATATTTATAATCCAAACACTAACTAATAACCATAGGTTTTGTTATAGGAAACTCCAGATGATGAAAATAGCAGCCATCAAATTAAGACGGAAGAAGAAGACATGAAATTCAAAATGGAAGATTTGCATCATTCCATCGATGCCGAAGATGAGACTTCAATGGTAACATTTCCACCGTTAGTGAATCTAAACTACAAACAAGGAGCAATCTGCATGTTAAATAATTACTTTAAAAATTAGGTTTTTTTCAAACGATCAACTGTTTATCTAAGTCAGGTGTTTCCAAACTTTTTAGCCTAAGGGCCAGACTGATTGCTCTACAGAGCCCTGACGGCCAAGTTCTAGCTAGCTCAGTAGATTAAGTAACATTTAAGAGAACTCAATGAAAACCCTTTCAACAAAAGAATTTTAAGTGTAAAGTTAAGAAAAAATACAGTAAAATCAAAAAGTTATTCAAAAAAATCAAAAAAGACATAATTATTACTTGACAGGTCAGGATATATTCAAAAAAATATGAATAAATAAAATGCTGTAAAAAATATATGTGAAATATTAAAAGTTAAAAATTCATTATGCGATATAACGCCCTATTTCATCAGATTAAGATTTCTTAAAATGCCGCCTAACTCTAAATGGACAGTCGTCGATCTATACCTGTTGTTCAACGGGGACAAATTGGAGCAACTTCAGGGTTGGGGACTTAATCCGAGGCAGGGTGAGTACCTGTGTCTGAAGTGCTCCGCTCCGTTGAAGTTGAACGTGGATGTCAATTGGTGAGACAATTATAAATTGTTCATAAATTTTATAATTTATACAAAATATTTCTATTTTTAGGGCTGTGGGGTGGCGGTGGTCGTGCTTAAATAAGGTGACCGTCCGCAAGTAAAAACGATGGTCGCATATAGATATGTACAAAATACTAGCATTTGTTTGCTATTGGGTTGGGGATGTGTCACTGAAGATTACCTCCCACACAACCGTAGACGTGGTGTTCGATGTAATTATAAACCAATCGTTAAAACTTGGCCGACCAGGGATAACGGTAAAGAGTGATGAGTCTAAATTTGGAAAACGGAACCATCATCGGGGTGAGTTCTACATTATAACATACCAGTAATGGTAATATTGTTTTATTTTCAAGGTCATCCAGTTGAAGAGCATTGGGTGTTTGGTGGGTAGGAGCGAGGCACTGGCCGTGTATTCATGGTCGTCGTTAAAGATCGCACCGCCGAAATCCTGGTGCCCGTCATACCGAGGTGGATCGAGCCAGGCACCACAATAATTAGTGATTGTTGGAGGTCTTACAGCTATAATCATTTGACGATAATCTAATTTCGTTTTTTGACCACAAATAGTCTGAATTTTTCAAAGTTTTTTTTTACTTATAAACTCTATAATTAAAATATGAAATACAAAAATAATTTCTCCTAATAATTCTATTTTGTCTGCTATTAGTTACAATCGGGTATTATGAGTCCCCCCTGTAAACACGCCACTGGACAGATCCAAAATAATTTTCAGGAGAATCTCGTTAATCCATTATTTAAAACATTATTTTTATCAGGGAGGGCTTCAGGGATACAATCCGATTCGTCCTTGGGGCGGGTGGGGGGCAATTGCCCTTTTGCCTCACGCCACTCAGCGTTGCATAAAAAGCCTTATCTTTTTATATTATAGCGTAGATTTATATATTGTAGGTTAAAAAGGTAAAAGGTAAAAAAATACCAATAGATGGCGATAATATATTGGAAGTCTTGAAGTTACCGTAGAAATTTCCAACAAACTGCTTCGTACTGAAATATTATTTGTACCAACTAATTTCAACGGAAGTTCAGTTAAACTTTAGTTAAGCAACTTTTGAAAATAAATTTTCGAACTTCTTGGATTTGCATCAAGAGTTCCTTTCTAAAAAATGTAAAAAAAGTTGTATGTATACGCTAGTTGGACAGCTATGGTGCCGCCACCTAGGCGGTGATTTTGTGCATAAATTAGGTGAGAATCTGGCTATAATTGACCAGAAGATGGCGCGGTGTACGTTTTTTGGGATATCCAACTAGCGTATAGTATTCTAAAAAATTTCTTGATTTTAGTTGATTTATTCAGATTTCCTTTCACTTGTAGACCAAATTTTTTGAAAAATGAAGAGTTTGTAATTATACCAGCCCAAATTGCATGAAAATAATATCATTTTTATATAAATAAACTCATACGATTTTTTGGTACATCTTGATTATGTATTAATGATTTGTAAACTGAAATGCACAGTATTCAAATTCAAATTAAATGGGATCCCGGGATCCCATTCGTTTAAGTACCACTCTGTACTGTAACCACGGATTCATAAATCCGTGACTGTAACAAACCACACAAATCAAGATGCAATGTAGGCAACCCAAATAGCGATAAAACAAAATCACTGAATCTGCAGTGACGGCGCCAGGGGGGCTTATTTAAATAAAGTATTTTTTGCGTTTATTTATAAATTTTGTGTGCTCCTGCCACTCCAAATGTATTGGGCCTAATCAGGGCCTAGTTTTAAATGAATTAGGCTATAGGCTCTAACAAATTTTCGGGCGCCTTTTATTCGAGTGCAACTAATAGCATTTAAGGCCCAATTTTTGGATTATTTCATCAGTATTTGATTTTTATTTTACGATTTTATGTTTTCTTTTTTTGGGCTCTTCTGGCCATTGGGTCCTAGGCACGTGACTAATGCGATTAATGGTAAAATACGCACCGAATGACAAAGACCTTGCTTCCAAAAATTGCAGGAGGCGGCGAATTTTTTTAAACGCTATTAAAATTAATTATTTATGTTAAAAATTTTTATATTTTTAATTGCAATGGAAAATTTATATGTTTTGCCAAAAGCCGGGGGGGGGGGGCTGTAGCCCCCCTCTGCCCCCCATTGGCGACGCCCTTGCGAATGGGTTTATCCCTCAGAGATTTCTGGCATTGTTGATGTGTTAACGTCTGGGAATTCGAATCTTCAACTCGAGATTAGTAATTACAAATTAGGATTGGGAGCGTATCTTCCAGTCTATTGTTTTCCAGTGACGGCGCCAGCATTTTTGAAATTTCTTGCACAAATTGGCAGAAGCACACAAATTTTATAAATAAACTGAAAATATAAATTATTCAAATAAGCACCTAAAAAATCTGAGTGGGCACTCCAAGCAGGTCCCCGGCGCCGACACTGCAGATTTAATTATTTTGTTTTAATGCAATTTGGGTTGCCTACATTGCATGATTTGTGTGGTTTCTTTGTTTTCGATCTACATGTGGTGTACGGTACGGAGTGGTATTTAAAAGAAAGGGATCCCGGGATCTCAAATTTGGAAAATTGAAAAATAAGGGGCCCCTACTTTTTATTACCCTCCAAAATGAAGCAAAGAATCCTATGGGATTCAGGGCCGTAGCTAGGGGGCAATGCCCTAACTTAAAATCCCAATGCCCTACCTTAAAATTCCAATGCCCTATCACCCTAGTGGCGACGTTTGCAAATTATGGCATTTTTCCCTTGAAAAACAACCGCACCGCACCGTTGCCCTACCTTAAATTCGACTCTAGCTACGGCCCTGATAGGATTTATATAAAAATTATGGTAATTATTTCCATGCAGATTGGCCTACTCTTAATTTTAAAATTTTACCCGACTTAAAAATTTCCCAAATGGTAAATTTTTCATCCACTTCCGACTATTCTGTTCATCCTAGAAATCTTGCATAAACTCTTGATTCAAAGTAAATAATAAACAATATCCATAATCAGTGGCGTAACAAGAATTTTTGCAAGGCAATTTGTGGTCAAGATACGAAATTCTTCCCTCTCTTCAATTATTTTTTCCCTCTCCTTAATAATTCTGAATAGAAATCCAAATCCGCCACTTCTAAATTATTCTTTTGTATTGTTTATATTTATTAGTTATTTTATTATTTTATTATTTAATAATTAAATTTTTATTTTGAATTTCAGTTTACAAATCATTAATAAGTAATCAAGATACAATGAAAACTCGTAGAAATAACATGGTCATTGACTTCAATGACCGGTCAATGACGTTAATGCCCAACTAAGCTGGGCATAGCCATTATCGTTCGGTCATTGACGTTAATGGCCGAATTGTCATCATTGACCGTAACGTATCTACTATCTAATCATATAGCTGAAATGTAACGTAACACACTTGCTTACTCCGCTTTGATGTAATAAATCAACAATGTTAAAACAAACTTTTAAAATTTATTAATGTATACCGGCTATCAATTCAAGATAAGCTCTGCTTATTAAGTAATTATATAATAGTTACCACAGCCACGAATATAATGGTGAGTAAAATTCGGTGATAACAAGTTTCCGCCGGAAGTATTGCCCAGTTTAATCGCTAAAAAGGTTTAACTGCCAGTAATTTTAAAAACAAAAGAATTTCGTAAATATCAAAAAATGGCGAAAAAACCAACTATACGGCCGGTTTTATACAGAGTTTGTATGATTGGAAGCCAAGGTGTTGGAAAATCGGCACTAAGTAAGCGGTTTTTGTTTGATGAGTTTATGGGAGATTTCATAGTGCTGATAGATGACTATTACAAGAAAATTTTATTGGACGACGAGGAAGTTCAGATTGATATTTCACATACTAAACCGGAAGACTATGCCATTATTAGGGACTTTCATTTTCGTCGCTGTGACGGATTTCTCTGCATATTTTCCATTACCGATGATGCAAGTTTTCAAGCAACCGAAGATTTCAAGTATTTATTTTTGTTATTAAAAACTTTGCAATTTTATATACAGTTCTCAAGATATCTTGGAAAGGGCATTTTATGTCTTCATGGCATAACCTCAAATATCTCCGAAAAACATGTTTTTGAATACTTTGAGGTTAAGATATCTCAAAATACTTTACCAGAAATGATTCTTGTGTTTACTAGCTTCTTCCATCATTTGATTTTTATTTAAAAGAATTCTTCTATTTTGCATATTGGCTAAGTTGAAAATTGTTTAAATTTAATTTAATGTAAAACAATTTTCAGGGAGCAACTTTTAGGAATAAAAGGAGATAAAAACATTCCATTTTTATTAGTTGGAAATAAGTGTGATCTGGAGGAAAGAAGAAAAGTTACTTTTCAGGAAGCTAGCGATCGGGCCAAAAAGTGGGGAGTGACCTACGTAGAAACTTCTGCAAGAATGAACGAACATGTCGACAAGGTAAATAAAACAAGTTTGGTGTTTGGCAAAGGCTAATGAGCATTTTTAAGGTATTTTTCGATCTCTTGCGAGAGATAAGGGCTTATAAAATGGAAGAAAGCAAAACCAGTAATGGCAAAGGAAAAGATAATAACATGAGAAAAAAATTGAAATGTGTCATTTTGTAAGTGAAATTTTTTTATTAATTTGAATTTGTGTATATGTATTATGTACAATGGAATTATTAAATAAAATAATATTCATAAGTTCGTTGAATAACATATAGATGGCACCACAATTGACAAATCCTGTAGAAACTTTTAAACAGGGGATAAATATCGCGAAAACTTTGTGTACCTACACACCACACATTCAAAACCGAAAACAAAAACCGAGGGAAGACAAAGAGAGCTAACACTCCAGGGACTCCATCAACCAGCCAAATGGAACAGGCGCCATCAACTGCAAGACTTGAAGAACTCTAACGTCTGCTCACTGAATCCAACTGAAAACGGAAATAACTGACGAAAAGTCAATCGACTATCGACAATAATTGGTTGGTTCCAGTATCCGCTACTGGGATAACAACAACCTCCCAGAAACCACCATCCACAACATGAGATGATTACCAGGAGTCTCTACTGGAACAACGCGCACAGCTAGCGATAAATTTGGAAACACTGATGTCCGAAGCATCACCAACCCAATCCGACGCAGATTCAGAAGAGAAAACACCCGATGAGACTGAAGCAAGGGATAAATATCTCGAAAATTTTGTGTACACTTGTTTGGAATTCCGTTGAAAATTCTTGGAATTCCTTGGATATTTCTATAAATCTCTAAAATTCGTTGGAAAGCTCTGAAATTCTTTAGATTAGAACTTGTTTGGTAATCATTGGAATTATTAGGAAATCTCTGAAATTTCTTGGAAATCCTAGAATTCTTTAGGTTGGAACTTGTTTGGAAATTATTTGAATTCCTTGGAAATCTTTGAAATTCTTGGAAATCATTGAAATTTTTTGGAAATTTCTGGAATTCTTTGGAAATCATTTGAATTCTTTAGAAAACTGGAATTCCTTGGAATTCTTGGATATTCTTAAAATTTCTTGCAAATCCCTAGAATTCTATAAATTGGATCTTGTTTGGAAATCATTGGAATTCCTTGGAAATCTCTGAAATTTTTTATGGAAATCATTGGAATTATTTAGAAATCTTTGAAATTTCTTGAAAATTCCTGGAATTATTTAGATTGGAACTTGTTTGGAAATCATTGGAATTCTTTCGAAATCCTTGGAATTTTTTGGAATTCTTGGAATTGGAAATCTCTGGAATTCTTGAAGGAAATCATTGGAATTATTTGGAAGTCTCTGAAATTTTTTGGAAATTCCTGGAATTCTTGAAATTGGAACTAGTTTGGAAGTCATTGGAATTCCTTGGAAATACCTGTAATTCCTTGGAAATCTCTGGAATTCTTGGGAAGTTACTGGAATTTTTAGAACTCTTTGGAATTCCGAGTTTTGTGTACAGAAATTCACTTTAGTCGAAAGTTCCAAAAGAAAAAAAGTCCGAATTACTGCGAAGAAATAATCGAACGCAGGAACTGGTTCAATAAGCCACTTGAACCATGGGGTAAACATCCAGCAAAATTTCTGTACACAAGATCCGGAATTCCAGAGATTTCCAACAAATCCAACGATTTACAAAGAATTCCAGGGATTTCCAAGAATTCTAAAAATTACAAAAGAATCCTAGTAATTTCCAAGAATTCAAGATATTTCCAAAGAATTCCAGAGATTTCCAAAGAATTGCAAGGATTTCCAAGAATTCCAGGGATTTCCAAAGAATCCACTCAAGATGTAATTTGCAATAATTTTTGATCAAAACAAATTTACATTTTAATGTGATTATTTAAATATATAAAAAATTCGGCAACTGTCAGGGAATTGACTCCACGAATTTCACTTTTTCCTATACACAATTGGAAAGAGGACAATTTTTTAAGCATATTAAAAAAAATTTCTTGGATTATCCATTAGTTTTCGAAAAAACGGCGTTTAAAAATTGAAAATTTTACATATAAAATCCTATATAAAAATTAGTGGGAGGGGCCAAATTAATTAAATTTAATTCATTCATTTTACGGTGGATCCGTGATTTGCCGTAGTTGCGCCACCTAAAATGGGCCGGAGCGCTCTTCGCTACGCTCGGAGCGCTTAACTTATTAAAAACATCCCTGAACATAATCCGCCTCGACTGGGTAGCCCTCACTTGACAAGGCACGACACGCTTGTGACGGCTCTCACTAAGACTGGTTCAGAGTACACGTACCGTCAACAGAAAAAAAACCTGTTACTTGCAATTTCTATGTACTCCCATGTTAACCATATGGAAAATTTTGATTTTTAAATGCCGTTTTCTCGAAAACTAATGGATAATCCAAAAAATTTTTTTTTAGTATACTTAAAAAATTGTCCTCTTTCTAATGATATATAGGAAAAACTAAAATTCGTGGAGTCAATTCCCTGCCAGTAACCAAAAATTCTAGAGATCTTCAAGGAATTCCAATGATTTCCAAGAATTCCAAAAATTTCCATCGAATTCCAGGAAATTCCAGTGATTTCTAAAGAATTCCAAAGATTTCCAAACAGTTGAAATCTAAAGAATTCCACGGATTTCTAAAGAATTTCTCGGATTTCCAAGAATTCAACGAATTTCCAAAAAATTCCAGAAATTTCCAAGCTTTCCAGAGATTTCCAAAGAATTCCAAAGATTTCCAAGAATTACAGAGATTTCCAAAGAATTCCCGGGATTTCCAAAGAATCCACTTACGATGTAATTTGCAATAATTTTTGATAAAAAGAAGTTACATTTTAATGTGATTAGTTAAATATCTAAAAAATTCTAGAGATTTTCAAGGAATTCAAATGATTTCCAAGAATTCCTGAAATTTCCAATGAATTCCAAGAATTCCAATGATTTTCAAAGAATTCCAAGGATTTCCTAGAATTCCAGGGATTTCCAAACAAGTTGAAATTTAAAGAATTCCACGGATTTCCAAATAATTCCAAAGATTTCCAAGAATTCCAGGGATATCTAAGAATTCCAGGGATTTCCAAAGAATTCCAGGGATTTCCAAAGAATTCCAGGGATTTCCAAGGAATTCCAAGGATTTTAAAGGAATTCCAGTGAATTCCAATGGAATTCCAAACAAGTGTACACAAAATTTTTGGGATACTTACCCCTTGACTTGAACTTCAAGTCGAAGATGATCAAGAGATCGCAGAAGCAGCTCTTGTGAAAAAACAGGAGATTCACCAGCCACCTGTGTGAACTGCGGAGGCCCGCACCACGCCAGTACAAAGGTTGTCTCCGCTGCCCAAAACCAAGGCAGAAATTACGAAACCGCCACGGATACACGAACTAGCATGTGAACTACAACGAACCTAATTGGCCCACCCGGAACAGCCAATCACATTCGCAAAAGTAACGCTCACTGCTAAACCTCATCGATCTGATCACCGCTCAACTTGCACTACACAACATCGATCCGACAATCATAACCAAGGGCTAAATATGCAGTAAAATCTATATAAGCAAGACTCGGAATTCCAGAGATTTCTAAAGAATTCCAGTGCTTTCCAAAGAATGCCAGAGATTTCCTAGGAATTCCAATGATTTCCAAACAAGTTCCAACCTAAAGAATTCCAGGGATTTCCAAAGAATTCCAATGATCTCCAAAGAATTCCAGAAATTTCCAACGAATTTCAGAGATTTTCAAGGAATTCCAAGGATTCCAAAAATTTCAAAAGAATTCCAGGGATTTCAAAATTCCACGGAATTACAAAAAATTCCTGGGAATTCCAAAGATTTCATAGGGAATTCCAAGGATTTACCAGGGAATTCCAAACAATTGTACAAAAAATTTTCGAGATCATAACCTCTCTCTTATCTCTGATCATAACCTCCATCATACACGGACTAAACCCGGCTTCTCCAGCCAACTAAATTCTGTCAACAAAAGAATGACTATACTCGGATGCTCCACTAAACTCTTCATCGGTTTACACCGCATACCGCTATGATAATGAATTTCGTTTAAACTGTCGGATTTTCCAATGAATGCCGGACTTTCCATCGGACGGACGAATAAAGGAAAATTTCTCGGTCTATGGTATTTTATTTTGCCGTCGCAGCAACCACTTCCCGTCTCGGCTCGGCGGTTGGGTAGCCACGCCCTGTGAAAGCTGTCTTTGATTAACTTTAAAATGAAAGCGATTATTTGAGGTTAGCTTTATTTAAATTCGTTAAAAATATCAATGTAAATTTATTTTTTAATTATATAGTCTTTTTGTGTCTAAAATGGAACAGTCCGGTTACAAATCTTGCATAAAAATAAAAGGAATTAAGCTGCTTCCACCTGTGGTAAGTTGGTTTCGAAAATCAATTTAGTGCTACTATGGGATAGCATTTAATTTCACAGTTGTGTTTTGGTACATCCTCTATACCTGTTTTATATTTTTAGATAACTCCCCAAAGAAAAATCGAATTAAATGATGACAAGAAGAAAGCCATCGAGATTGAAAGACGATTGAAGTACGAGCGCGACTTGAAGTCCTTCATCGATTCGTTGGAACCATCTATGAATCTGAATGTGGACCGTATTATCGAAAGGACAGGTCCTACAAGTTTGGAACACAAAGTGGCCTTTACCGAGAGTGATAATGTGAAATTACACCACGGACAGGATGCTGCCCGAGTGCCTTCTGATAAAAAAAATTTGGTTAGTTATGTTTTCGACGTGACCGAGTACAATAAAGACGGAATCGTTTTGCTTAGCAGCGATGATGCAACATCGTCTGCAAGTCCCACGGAAGCCTTATTAAATTGTGATCAATTTGATGTCACTCCTAGAGAGAAACCGAAATTAATTCGAAGCAATTCCTATTCGTTACTATCACCCAGTCCTGCCTTACTGAAATATTTAAAAAATCAAGAAAGGGAAAATCCCATGCAGTTGCCTCGGGAGAGCCAACTAGATTATTCGTCTGTTTTGTATGATTCTGCCTGTGAAACTTTGGAAGGCATGGAGAGTACGGGCGATCAAAGTGGAAACAAAAAATTACAAGAATCTTCAATCATGGAGGAAAACTTTTTGTCGTTTGATAACGAAACAATCGACAGTTTGATAAAAAATCATTTTGATGAAATCGAAGCGAGCCCCAATGATATCAACCTTCTGGACACGCGCTTGGATGAAATGGAAGCAACCTTGCAAGAATTTTTAGATAGGCAGTCCTCTGAATGGAAAAATGGAAATCGACAATACTACGATGTGACGTCACGTTCGGAAATCAATTCCACGGTTTTTAATACTTCAACGCCGCTGTTGATCGATTTCGAGAGCGACAGTTGTGAAAATGAAGCCGTAACAAATTTTCAACGAAACGCCACGCACAACGAGATCGATTCCGATCCCTTGAACGTCTTGATGAGTCACGATGATTATAAAAGGCTGTCGTCCGATAGTAGGCTGGTCGGTTGTAATCGGCAACTGTTTACCGTCAAAGAAAACCGGATGTCTAGAGAGGTAGGTGGCGTCATTACCTGTGGATAAACTTATTAGTGAGGTTTTTCATTTCAGAAGTGGGCTGCCACGATCTTAACAGCAGCAGCTAGAGGTTACTTGGTTCGTAGGCTCAAGAGGACAGATCGTGTGAAAAGTTTGATTCAAACGATTCACGATACAATAGTCTGCGCGTTTAATTTGCATCGAGATGACGTGGATTCTATACCAGAAGCCGACATCGAGTTGCATCGTCGTTTGATTGTCCAACTGACATCGGCATGCCATGAATTTTACGATACCTTTTTTACTTTAACCACAGCTGAACGAATGGCGTTAATAGCTCAAGACAGACGGCAGAAGATGTATAAAATGAAGAGAGCCAGCTTGAAAATGAAATCAAACGCAAAATCCCAAAGGCAGTCGATAAATAGAATGAGTAAAAGTATGCCACCATCCTTTGCAGCTTAAAGTGATAGTTAATTTGTTGAACCTCTTTTGATATTATTCTATATTTTGATAATTAAATTTTAAATTTTTAAAAATTTTATTTTAATTGTCCAGCCGCAAGCAACAGGATCACCAACGGAAACATAATAATTATGGACTCGAGGATTTGCTCTTGCAAGAATATTCTCAAAATTAATTAATTGTGGAGAAAAAGAACCCGGGGGAAGAATCGAGTGAGTTTCAATTGTTTTTTCTTTTTTCTGATTTAACTGCTGGTTACTTGAATTTGAGGTTGTAATTAAACTTCCAATTATAAAACCATTTATGATTTACTTTCACGTAACAATTAGTGTAGGCAATGAATGCTCAAAATGGGGTTCTAGAGTACGATACCCTCTTAATGGGTCTAAACACAGCCCCCGAGTCAAAAATTCTTCCTTCATTGCCTGCACTAAATATACCAAGAGAAAAAAGTACATACTTTGTAGTAGGCCGTTGTGTTGCAGCATTGCTACGGCCAGCAAAATCACTGACCGAATTCGTTCCTTCTCCTTCAGGCCACCTTTTATTATTTGTTTACATTTTCGGCCTTAGCTGCAAATTTAAGGAAAAAAATTTTATTTTTAATTTTTTTATTTAAATTTTTTCATTTATTAAAAATTGATAAAATTAAAATGTCTAGTCTTCATATAGTATCCCAAGAGGTCAACATAGGTAGGACCGCACTTTTCTATCCTCTTAGTTGCTTCGTTGCAAAATGACTCAATGACTCAACTAACAAATGGGGGCCACACAAGCTATTTTTAAATAGTTTTGATCCTACTTAGCCTCTCTAGTTTTTATAATGTCTAGAACTTCAAAGGTATCGAGTCTTACTCCACGGTACGATGGGTCAACATATGTTTCTTCAAACCTTGCCTTCGTGTAAATTTCGAGTTACAAATTTCACACCCAAAAGGCTTCTCCCCGGAATGAATTTTTAAATGACCTTTCAAATACTTTCTAGCTCTACATTTATAGTCGCAAATTTCACAAGCGAAAGGTCTTTCGCCGGTATGAGTCATTAAGTGGACTTTTAAATCTCCCGACTGTGCAAATTTTGAGTGACAAATTTTACAGGTGAAGGGCTTTTGCCCAGTATGAGTCATTAAATGTATATTCAAACAATGCTTCGTCGAACCCTTGTAGCCGCAAATATCACAGGCGAAATGTCTCTCTCGGGTATGAGTCATCACGTGCACTTTCAACCGTTGTTTCGTAGAACATTTATAGTCACAAATTTGGCAGGCAAAGGGCTTCTCCCCCGTGTGAATCATTAAATGAACCTTTAAATCTCCTTTCCGTATAAACTTCGAGTCACAAACATCACACACGAAAGGTTTCTCTCCGGTGTGAGTTCTTCTGTGATGTTTCAAATATTTTTTTGTCGTAAACCTATGATCGCAAATTTCACAGGCAAACCGCTTCTCGCCCGAATGAATCATCAAATGAACCTTTATATCTCCCGTTTGTGAAAACCTCAGACCACAAATTTCACACGCAAAGGGTCTCTCTCTGGTGTGACTCATTAAATGAACCTTCAAGTGTTGTTTCGTTGAAGCTCTGTAGTCGCAAAGCTCACAGCCAAAGGGTTTTTCCCCGGTATGAGTCATCAAGTGCATTTTCAAACCTTGCTTGGTTGAACATTTAAAACTGCAAATTTCACAAGGAAAAGGTCTTTCGCCCGTATGAGTCCTCGAGTGGACTTTCAAAGCGCGTCTTTGTGCAAATTTAAAGTTACATATTTCACAAGCAAAGGGTTTCTCCCCGGTATGAGTTCTTATGTGGTCTTCCAAATTCTGTTTTGTTCTCGATTTGTAGTTGCAAGTTCCGCAAGCAAAAGGTTTTTCGCCGGTATGAATCCTTAAATGAACCTTTAAAGCTCCTTTTCGTGGAAATTTATAGTGGCAAAATTCGCACTCAAAGGATTTGGCTTGGGATTTACCAATAAATTCCACTTTACATGTTCCGAATTCAAATCTTGATTGTTGACCTTCAAAAATCGATGCATCTTCCTTTATATCAATCGAATGATGTAAGTCCTCCAACTTTATTTTAACTCCTCGTGCTCCATCCACTTCAGCTTCCGGAGTAAAAGTTTCTTCTTTAATATCGATCGAATGATGTAGGTCTTCCAACTTCACTTTAATGTCTTCCGATTGCTCAGATTTTATTTTAATGTAGCCGGACGGTGATTGTAGAACATCGAAATAGGTTACCATGTTTTGTAAGTCGTGAGAGACTAGATCGGGATCCATTGCAGGAGCATAAAACCTTTTCTAGGTTATCCAGAATATTTGGCTAGAATATACTACCATAAATTTGTTATAAAACTTACTTAAAAGTCTTGCAACTGTTTTGGGCAACTATCCTTGGATGCCTGTGCCTGCATAACCAAACATCACTAAATTACGACCCATGGAGGTCAATGAACTCCTGCTGCGCGTGCATATTCCAGTGCAGTACGGTTTTTCTCATTGGCGGCGTTTTTAAATAATTTCCTGAAAAAAAAATTCCTCCAGGTCTGATGTAATAAAAATTAAGATTTAAACAAAATTTATTAAAGAACTTAAAATACAAGTAAAACATCAAACCTAAGACACTTTAATTTGCAAATCCGGTTGTAACTGTTGCAACATGATGCAGGTCATTTCAAACTCGTTGGATAAATAAATGTCATCGACGTAGAGAATCTTCAAATTTCGCATTTTATAGAGAGCACCCAAACCTCTTTCGGTAATTTTCGGGCAATCCCTGAGATCTAAATACGACAAACTGTGACTAAACATATTGCTGATGCGATCCAAGCACCAATCGTCGATGTTTTCGCAATCATTGAAGCTTAACCATTCAACATTCCGTAAATTTCTAAAATTAACTAAACCTTCAAAATAAATATCCATTCCATTGCAGTCGATAGCTTGCAATATTTTATCTTCCACGTATTGGTTTGGCAACTCGAATCGTCGCTGTTCATCGGCTTTAATCCACCTGTCTTCGTCGAAGAACTTGACAGCTCCACCTCTGAATAAAATGAAGTGAGCCGCGGCTAGTTCGTTGCCCAAGATGTCGTGACGTTTTGCGATATAACCCTGCATCACAATCTTCTTTTCTTCTTCCTTCCGAGACATCCATTTTCTTATACCGCCAATCGACACGTCTGCATGTACCAAATCAGACGTCAGGGTTTTCAAAAGCGATGTTTTACTCTCTTCTTTATAAAAACCCCTTAACAACTGCAAGCGTTCCTTTTCCCTTTCGTGCCACGGGGTACGCCATTCCATGTCTTTCTTCGAGGTCGCCTTGTTGGCCTCGAGTTTGTTTTGCGCATCTACCACAGTTGGGACAGTCGGTTTCGATGTTAAATACACCACTTGAACATTGTTTCGCGTTAATTGTCGGAACAAACTATTTTTAAGTAGCATTTTGTAATATTATATAAACATAACCTAAAAATTTGACATTTGCATTAGAAGCCAACTTCGTTTGTTTTGTCTAACCTCACTTTTAAACCGCGAATTCGTCAACATGCCTCCGACACCTAAACGTAACGCCGCCGTGATTCTGTACGATGTGAATACAACCCCCGAGTTCGAAGTCGAAGCTAAGAAGTGCCTGTTGAATATTTGTGCTTCGAAATGGTTTTTGGACTCGAAGGACACCACGAAGCTGATTTTGTTAAATACGCAACAAACACAAAATAAGCTCCACGATGAGTTTGGTAAAGCTGGAAACATTTACGAAGCGACAGACGAGATTTTCTACGACCCTAAGCTGATTTTGGAAGCACTGGATGGTGAGAAATTCAAGTACCTATAAAATTTATTGTAGTACTACCTGATCAAGTTTTTTTGCAGGTGTCGAGAAAGGACAAGGTGACTGGTGTAGTGGTCTGACTGTCGCTCACGAATATTTAAAAACAGAATGTGCAGATCAAAAAGGCGTCATGAATGTTCAGCTTCTGTTTATCAGCGACTTCTCCGTTCAAACTCACGTTAAACAAAAGCGTATCAGTTTTTTGATCGAGTGCTTGAACGAATTGAATGTTTTTCTGTATATCTTAGGACCGAAGGTTAGAATCCCGTTTGTATTGGCATCGTTTGACGATATTCGTCGCTGGGCTAAAAATGTCGAGTTTGTGGAAGAGAACGCAAATTTTGTGTATGTTAAACAAATTGTAGAAAAAGTAAACAAATCTCTGGTTTGTGATTTACACCTAGGAGAGCACTTATTTCGTGCTTATATTTACGGATGGGGGCTACAGCCCTGGAAGGTTCCTCTGTCGATCGGAGACAATTTAAGCATGGGTGCTACCACGATTCGGTTTTTGGATAAAGTTAAACCACCCAAAATAGTAGCTGAAGGTAAAAGGAGTGGTTTTACTTGGCATTTATCCGAAGATGTCTTAACTGAAGTTCCTTACGATAACGTCATTGGTGGAATTTACGTTCACGAAACGTTCGTACCATTACCGTCAGACGTGGAACAGAGCTTTAAATATACCGGACCTCGCAGTTTCAAAATCTTAGCATTTACCGACAGGGCCAATATCAGCGAGGTAAATTGATTAATTCACTAAATTAACTAGTTCATTTTTGTGATTTTAATTATCAGGTATATATGCAAGGCTATGGATCGTCGTTAGTCGAATCCGATAATTCGCAAGCTTTCAAACTTATGGTTTCAGTATTAAAAAAACAAAACAAATGCGCAATTGGTTATCGTATGTACATGCAAAACTGTAAACCAAAACTGGTTGCTTTCCTGCCAAGAGAGGAAGACGACCGCCTGGTTTTAGTCGAATTGCCGTATGGCAATAAAGTAAAAACCGAATTTGTCGAATGTGATGTAAACGACGCCCCCGTCGTCGACAAAACCAACCCAACTGTTGCGGCCATGTACGATTTCTTAGGCAAGTTAGACGTAACAAACCCAGAAAACTTCGACGAAAATAAGAGTGTGAAGTTTCCTCTAGCTGCAAACTTAAGGCTACCCTACCAGGTCGGCATCATAACCCAACGTTGTTTACAAAAATATATTGGTGAGTGAACCACAAAAATATATAATTTCACTCTAAAAATATTTTTTAGATGATACTATCGATTTTGATCAAGACAAAGTCGAACTCCCTAAATTGCTGGACGACACTCCATACCACAAGTTTGTTCCGGTTCATGAACCGCCAAAAGAAGCAAAGAAATAAGATGTTTAATTTTAGTAAAGCATAATCTACAAATTATTTTGTTATAAATTCAAAATTAGTATACATAATATTTGGTTTAAAAGTGATTGTTTTCTTCAAACACTCGGAATCAATCATATTTTGTGAAATTTCTAATATCAGCTATTAAATCACAGTTCTTCACACACAGGATGATCAGTCGTGCAAAAATAGTGTATTGTTATAACAAATCTCAAGGGACTGACCAGGCCCGGATTGACCTATCGAGAAGTTTCCGGTAGGCCGTAGACCTAACGGGGGCCTGTAACTGATACCTTAAAATTTTTTATTAAAATTGTTAGGTAATTAAAATTCAAAGATAGAAATATGTCCAACATATGGTAAAAAATGGGAATGAACAGGTTGCCGTTGCATGGTTTAAGTTTCCTGTAAATTAATTGTAAATTTCCTGCAAAAATACTTTTCATTTACATTTTGTTGACCTTGAAATGTTTTAAATTTTTGCCTACGGCGCATTTTAATATGTCATACGTGATGGTGGCCGGCTGCGAATCCCGATAATTAATTTGCTTCCAATCCGGCCCTGGGACTGACTGGCGGAAGCCATAACGTCATCCGGTCTGTATAGGTATATGCAATGAGGGTGAAAGAGATGTTCAGTCTGGATGAAATACAAACGGTGGCGGTATGTATGTCAACGAGAAAATCGCCAGGACTTGACGGAGTTCCGTCGGAGATTATCAAAACGATAATCGGCGAACGCCAGGAACTGATCCTAGAAGTCCTAAACGACTGCCTAAACAATGGGGAATTCCCGGAGATATGGAAAGTGGCCAGACTAGTGCTCTTGCGAAAGGGGGAAAAGCCGCTGGAAGAACCGTCGTCGTATAGGTCCATATGACCATTAGACAGCGTTGATAAACTGTTCCGAGTGAATACTTATCCAAAAATTAAACAAGGAAGTGGAGAAAACGGGGGGACTCGCAGAGGAGCAGTACGGATTCAGAAAGGCAAGATCCACGGTGGATGCTCACATTACAAATCGAAACAGGGCAAAAAAGCACTCTCGAGAACTCATCGGACCAGAGAGCTCTGCAAGCTGGTCACACTGGACGTTCGTAACGCTTTTAACTCAGCTGCATGGGTCCACATAATGCAGGAGCTTGAGAGAAGAGCGATCCCAGCCTATTTTCTCAATATAATGATAAGTTATCTCAAAAATAGGAAGAATCTAATTCACTCTCCTCGCGGAGCTGATTACGGGGATGGGACTGATGGTTGTTAATGTGCGAGGGGTTCCCCAGTGGGGATGGTCCGCCTGATCGGTGATTGGCGGGTGGTGGAGGAAGAAACTGGCAGGGACCATCATTACATCAGGTTCTGCGACAATGATGCGGCAGCCCAAGACTAGATGGGCATGGAAGATGATGAGTGAAGAAAGACTCGCCGCGTTCCTGAATGAAAAAGGAAAAAAATATGCGCGAAGCTACTGCATAAACTGATAAACGACCATTTGTTGACTGGTGGACAAAAGAGATAGCCGACTTCATCAGAAGGCGCTGCATTGCAGCCAGAAGAGCCTATTACAGGGCTACCCTCAGACATCCCGAAGCGGCGGAGCACCTCTGAGAAAGATTCGGAGAGACGAGAAGGATGCTGGCAACCGAAATACACCGCAGACAGCGAAAAATGTGGAGAGACCTTCTGCTGGACCTGGATAGAGACGTCTGGGTGAAAGGATGCAAGATTGTCACCGAACGATTTGGGCATAGGGGTGCCACCGGAGTCGAGGAGGACAGGATTGAGCCGATCCTGTCGTATCCCTTTGCCAGAGAAAGATACCACAGCAGTGAATACCATCAAGCTGAATTAATCACCTGGCCCCGACGATATTCCGGCAGTGCTGATTAAAAGGGTGGGCGAGCAACATCTCTGAAATCTTTTACCGCGTGCGGAGGAAGATGGATCTTAGAGTGGCGAAAGCCTACAGGACGACCTTCACCGACGCATTTTAGTATTGTCTGCGATGATCCCTGCCGACCTGCTTGCCATGGAGCAAAAACCAAGATTTTAACCTACGCACTACGTCGTTAAGATGGAACTCTAGTGAAAAGGGAAGATGGGTGCATAGGCTGATTCCCAGGCTGAAGGAATGGTATTCCAAAAACCACGATGAAATCACTTATGAGTAGAGACTGGATTATATGCATTTGCATATTTTGACTATTTTTTTGAGAATATTGCATATTTCGATTGAAATCTACTGATCGCGCATATTCCGACCGATATCTAATGATCGTGCATATTTGGGCAAATTTTATAAAATTTCTTGAATATTTGGCCATATTTTATAAAACTTTGTGCAATTTTGGGCATATTTTATAAAATGGTTATAATTTAGAATTTAAATTTGGCGATGCCAACAAATTAAATTTTGGGCTGGCAATACCCACCCTAAAACTACTATAAAGTAGATCTAAATCAAAATAGTAAAAAATAGTAGATATTGAAATTTGATGTTTACACTTTTTCCCGATTTTGTTGCATATTTAAAGCATTTATGATGCATATTTCGACCATTTTAGTTGCATAAAATCCGGTTTCTACTTATGAGATATCCCAAATCATGATGGGCCATGGTTGCTTCCACCAATACTTACACCGGTTCAAACGGGCCGAGTCCAGCAGCAATCTGACACTACCACCTATACCAGTGGCGTATTTAGAGGGGGGTAAAGGCCCAATGCTGGGCAGTCCACCGATTCCTGGCCGGACTGAGGCTCGCTTCAGAGAGATCATACAGACCCTTTTCCCGGAGCACCCGGAGATGGCATTTACGAACAAGCCAGTAGACGGAGACGTTCCATTCTTCAGTGAAGCTGAACTGATTACAGCTGCGAAGAAGATGCCTAACAACAAGGCACCGGGGCCGGATGGGGTTCCGTCGGTCATCGTCAGAGAGTTAGCGGAGACCCGGCCGGAGGCACTGCTGGAGGTGTACAACAGGTGCTTGAGAGAGGGAAGATATCCAGAAAGTTGGAAACAGGCCATACTCCGACTGTTGAGGAAGGGAGACAAGCCTTTAGAACTCCCGAACTCATACAGACCCATCTGTTTGCTGGACCACGCTGGGAAACTATTCGAAAGACTGATCTTACACAGACTACAACAAGAGATCGAAAAGACCGAGGGCCTCTCGGATAGTCAATTTGGCTTCCGAAAAGGTAGATCAACCACCAATGCGATCGACAGCGTGGTTCAAAGGATAAGAGTGGCGAAAGAAGGTAGCAAGAGGAAGAAGAAACTGGTCGTTTTGGTAACACTTGACGTGAAAAACGCCTTCAATTCGGCTAGATGGGAGGTGATCATGAGCGAATTGGAAAGGAGGAAGGTGCCAGCTTACCTACTGAACATATTGGCTAGCTACTTCCACAGGAGAACTCTGGTTGTGGATGAGAAGCTATGGCGGCAGACCCTTCCGGTATCCAGTGGGGTTCCACAAGGCTCAGTACTCGGTCCGATGCTATGGAACGTGATGTACGACGGCGTCCTCAGGCTCCCCACACTACCAGGGGTGAGCATCACCTGCTTTGCGGACGACATCGCGGTGGTGGTAGAGGCCGAGACGGAGAAAGAGCTTGAGCGACTGGTCAACGCCATGGTGGCAGATATATCTGCATGGATGGCGGTCAGGGGCCTGCAGCTGGTGCCAGAGAAGACAGAGGCGGTCTTGGTCTCGGGGAAGAGGTGGGCCAGGCCGCTCCGGTTCTCATTGGGCGGACACACTATCTTGACAAGTGACCACGTTAGGGTGCTTGGAGTGGACGTAGATCGGCACCTGTCGTTCAAGCCCCACATAGAAAGAGTTGCTGCAAGAGCAGCAAGAATTACAAACGCACTGGGCAGGATTATGCCTAACTTAAATGGGCCCGACCCGACCAAGCGAGGAGAAGACTGTTGAGTGCGATAGCAGAGTCTATCATGCTGTACGCCGCTCCAATCTGGGTCTCGGCCCTCAGAAGGGTAACGTACAGGCGCCTACTCGAATCAACCCGAAGGAAGAGTGCCCTGAGGATATGCAGAGCATATAGAACGGTATCCGCAGAGGCGGTACTTGTGCTGCCAATCCACCTTAAGGCGGAGATGCGAGATGCCAAATATGGATATAACAACAAGACCCTCTTCATGAGTAGGTGCATGGACATCCGGGAGCGGTGGCAGGCTTCATGGACGGCATCGGACAAGGGCCGGTGGACACACCGTCTGATCCCGGACTTGGAACCATGGCTAAATAGGAAACACGGTGAGCTTACTTACGAAACCACTCAAGCCCTTAGTGGGCATGGCTGCTTCAGGAGCTACCTGCATCGCTTCAAGAGATCCGATACCCCCAGCTGCCTCTTCTGTGGAGAGCTAAACGATGCGGAACACATCATCTTTGCCTGCATCAAATGGACGGACAACAGAACAGCCGCTCAAACGCAGCTGGGGTCTGCCCTGACCCCAGTTCTGACTTGTCTCCGTCGAACATAGTGAAGCTGATGCTGGTTAGCGAGGATCACTGGAATGTTATCGATAGGATGCTGGTGGACATCATCTCTGCCAAGGCTAAACTCCAAGACGAGATGCAAACTTGAAGAGCAAAGTCCCGAAAGGGCGAAGACAGTCAGAGGCAAGAGCGTGTTCGAAAGAAATGCCTAGCGATTCCCGGCACCTCTAAGGAGTGGGGTTTTAGTCGGTAAAAATCCGACACTACCACCCAACACATCAGGGGGTGTCTTTTGAAGATTTCCCCACTCCCGACGCTCACAAAAAAAAAAGCGCAATGCCCCTCCCCCCCCAAGGATCTCACATTGTATCCCTGAAGCCCTACCTGATAAAAATAATGTTTACCACGAGGCTCTAAAATTTAAATAACTTTAAATTATTTTTATTTATTTAGTTACCTCCGACGCGCATGAATGGATTAACGAGATCCTGAAAATTATTTGATTGGCCCCCAAAAGCATTTTCTAAATATGCCACTGACTTATACCATCTGATGTAAATGCAATAATTTCACTCTGAAAGTATTATTTAGATGATACTATTGATTTTGATCAAGTTTTTCCGGTTCATGCACCACCAAGAGAAGCAAAGAAATAAGATGTTCGCTTAGTGGATTTTGAGAATTACTTTTATTTTTAGAATGTCACAAACTTCATACTAAGAGAGCTTATGGTCTGTATGAGTCTTTAAATGGTTTTGTAATTCCAAGTTTGTTGAAAATTTAGAGTCGCACATTTCACAGGAAAACAGTTTATCACTGATGTGAATTCTAATATGCCGTTTCAAATCCTTCTCCATAGAATATTTCTTTGAACAAATTTTACAAGCAAACCGTTTTTTGTTGGAGTGATTTTTGACGATATGCTCATTCAAATTTACTTTGGTGAAACTTTTATAATTGCAACTTTCGCAAGCAAACCGTTTTTCCCCGCCGTGAATTCTTTCGATATGCCGGATCAAATCTTGTTTCATAGCATATTTACTGTTACATGTATTGCATACAAACGGTTTTTCCCCGGTGTGAATTCTGACGATATGCCGTTGCACAGCCGATTTGGTGGAACCTCTATAGTCACAAATTTCGCAACAAAACGGCTTTTCGCCGATGTGAACTACCATAATATGCCGTTTCAAATCAGTTTTGAAGGAAAATTTATAGTTACAAAATTCACAAGAAAATGGCTTCTCGCCGCTGTGATAAGCAATAATATGCCGTTTCAAAGTGTATTTAAGGGCAGATCTATAGCTGCAAATTTCACAACGAAACGGTTTCTGGAGTAATACAGTCTCGACGTTTGGGTTGTGAACTCGCATATGCCGTTTTAGATCGTATTTGACAGAACATTTATAATAGCATATTTCACAAGAAAATGGTTTCTTGTCGGTGTGAGTTCTCGTAATATGCCGTTTCAAATCGTACGTGGAGGAAAATTTACGGTTGCAAATATCACACCGGAACTGTTTTTTGGGGATTTGCCTTCCTGGATGATTGGTCGAGTAATGTTCCGTCAGTCGTATTTTATTATAAAATTTCTTATTACAAACGTCACACTCGCGGTTCCGGCTTATTTTCACTTCACTTTCCGTTTGTTTTTCCCGAAAGGGGCTTTCTTCTTTGATGTCGATTGCATGATGCAGGTATACGGTGTTGAATTCTGTATCATTCAGTTCTTCCTTAATTTTGTATGTTTTAACTAAATTACTTGGCATTTCTGAAATATCTTCAGTTGTCAACTCTTCCAAAAGTGATTTTTGATCCATATCGGTATATTCAACAGTTTCGTACCCAACACTAGCTAAACGTCAAGTTCGTTGTTTTAGGTTATGTTACCAAGTTGAAAATCCCTAGATGTCGGGCAATTTATCCCTAGATTTTTTAATATGCAAACACAGAGAGGTTTACGAAAATTTTGAATATTTCAAAACAGTGACGTATTTAGAAAATGCTTTGGGGGGGGGGGAATTAAAGATTTTCCAGAATCTGGTTAATCCATTCTCTTGCTCACGGATTTATGCGCCAGCCTCTCGGATGTAAAGGTATTTGGCCCTGAAAGAGTAAAAGTTTTTTTTTGATAAAATTATTCCAAAAATATGTGAGCAAACTTTTCGTTTATGAAACCTGGGGGTTCATGGTACGTCAGTAATTGGGTTAAATTGTACTCCATTATCAAGTTATTGAGTCAATAAATAACTGATGTACTGGAGGGCATTCCATGCCCCCCAGACCCCCCGGTTTCAGTAACAAACAGTTTATGGCCATATTTTTTTATGAATTTGGTTAAATTAAAAACTCTCACTCTTTCAGAACCAAATAGTTCAAGGAATATGAAACACCTTTTAGAAAGAGTGAAATTAAACACTCAGATTCTCCGGTGGAAATGGTTTTGAAAGAGTAAAAATTTGATTTTCAAACCGGGGGGTCTGGGGGGCATGGAATGCCCTCCAGTGCACTCGAAATTTGTTGACCCAGTAACTTGATTATGGAATACAACTAAGCAGCAGTGTGAAGTAAAGCACACAGGTGCAGTGACGGCGCCAGGGGTGATTAGAGTTTCCACCCAAATTTTTTAGGTGCTTATTTCAATAATGTATTTTTTAAAGTTTATTTATAAATTTTGTGTGCTCCTGTCCACCCCAAATATATTGGGCCCAATTTGTTGTGACCACCCATTTCAAAAATGCTGGCGCCGTCGCTGGTAAAAACAACTGCAGTACGTGACGGTTTAGGGATACACCTATGTATATATTATATTCCTTTGAGTCAAGTCAGAAAATGCAAGTTGTGATAACTGTCTAATACTAGCACTTACTGTTGTACCTGTACTGTATAAAAATGGCTCTTACTGACTTATACTGCATAATATTATCACTTACTGCTGTTACCAAGTAATACTGACTAATTGTCTAACACTGCCTTTACTGCTGATATTACCTAACACTGCTTTTTACTGGCTGCACTAGCTAAATACGTGCAACTGATCAACCAGTAAGCTAAGGCAGCTGAAGGTACTTCGGAAGGCATCTAAAATAGTGGGGCCCCCTGTATGAACTAGAGAAGAATGCGGGACGAGAAAAATCCCGTCCCGTCCCGTCCCACGCGCGGGACCGGACGGGACCGAATGTGCAGTCCCGCAGTCCCGCGCGGGACTGCATGCTAATATAATCCCGCGCGGGACGAGATGTTAATTTAGTCCCGCGCGGGACGAGATGTTAATTTAATCCCGCGCGGGACGGCATATTATTATATTATATTTTATACGATTATATTATGAAAAATTTAAAAAACAATTCTCTTTATATAGAAATATATTTTTAAAACTTTTTAGTTGGTAATGCCAGATTATATTAAAGTAGGGGGGCTTAAAAGCGTTGCGTGCGAGACCCGCGGTAAGTGCAAGACCTGCGGGACCCGCGGGACGTGCGAGACCCGCGGAACCCGAGGGATCCGCGGGACGGGACCTACTGAACGACGCGGCACTGCGGGACGGGACGGGACAAGAAAAGTAGTTTCGCATTCTTCTCTAGTATGAACCCAGTATGGATCATCAGATCAATCAACCATAAAAACCGGGATAACAGGCACATAATCCAATATTCTTTGTGCGAAATTGCGTAATAGGGGGCGTCCATTAATTACGTGAGGCGTTTAAGGGGGGGAGGAGGGGGTCAAGCCGAATCTCACGTAGGGGTGAGGGGAGGTTTCGGCAAATATCATGTAATTTTTTTGTCTTCTCTCTCTCAGATTCCTTTGCTCTACGTAAGAGAATAGTGACCACTTCTTTTACTTTAGAAGGGTTCTCCAGGTAGATACCTCGGTTTAGCCATTGCCTGCCGAGGGAAGACGGTCACAATAAAGTTTTTACTCAGCCCGGGATCGAAACGGTGATTTTAGCTTAGCAATCGGCGCACACAAGCGCCAGGCCGTGACTGGAATAAGAAATATTAAGCAAATTATGGTTTTTCAAATAAATTCAACGCAATCAAGCACAGATTAACGTATTTACAATAAAAGTACGCATTTTAAAAAATCTCACATGAAATTAGGAGGGTGGAGGGGGTCTAGCCAAATCTCACCAAAAGGGAAGGGGGAGTCTAAAAATCGCCAAATTCACCTCACGTATTAATGGACGCCCCCATACGCTAGTTGGACAGCTATGGTGCCGCCACCTAGAAGGTGATTTTGTGCATAAATTAGGTGAGAATCTGGCCATAATTGACTAGAAGATGGCGCGGCGTACGCTTTTTTGGGATATCCAACCAATAAAGCTAGTTGGACAGCTATGGTGCCGCCGCCTAGAAGGTGATTTTGTGCATAAGTTAGGTGAGAATCTGGCCATAATTTTTTTGGTATATCCAACTAGCGTATAATGTAATTTACTGCTTTTTTGAAAACATATTTCTTCCATTTTTGAGCTTAAAAAATGAATAATAAATTTTAATTATGATAAATTTATCTTCCTAATTCTAAAAAATAGTAAAAATAAAATTAGAGTAGGGATTATCAAGAAATATTGACCTTTTGTGATAATTATTTGTTTTGTAATTTTTGTTTGTTCAGATTATCCGATATGATCCATACGTAGCAGTTTATGTGAGATATCTTAGTCGTAAGCTGCATGCATATGCGACACAGCAAAATGATAACATTTTCTACGGTATTATTTCTGGTAATTAATATTGGCTGCCTGACAGCACGAGACGGTATATTTTTGTTACGACTTCTCTGGAACAATTCAAATTATAACGAAATTTTTAGTTCCAACGCTGTTTGTAAAACCTACCGAAATCTTAGAGGGTCCCGATGACTACGAAGCGACTGCTGACACTCAGGCAACTTTCCGTTGCCACATAAAACATGACAACAACCTTCATTTAGTAGTTTCATGGAAGCACAATGGACAAAAAATTGATTTTGAAAATAAACCCAGATTTGTGATACATTCCGATTACTCCCTTACTATACATAATACCAACGAATTGGATTCTGGTACTTATACTTGTGTGGCTAAAACACAAGTAGATGAAGTTCAAGCTTCGGCTAGTTTAATTGTACAGGGTATGTATAAAGAATAACTTAGAAACTGACATATTTATGGTTAATAATTTTTAGATGTTCCTAATCGACCCAGAATGATGGGCGTACTGTGTTCTGAAAAATATGCAACCGTAAGTTGGATGCCTATGGGCGATAACAGGGCACCCATTTTGCATTACAAAATTAAATACAATACAAGCTTTAATCCTCACAGATGGGAAACAATAAATCAAGTACCACGCACTGATACGACCTCCACCGTAATCAAAATATATATATTAGGGGAAATTACAATTTTTATGATTTTATTTTTTAGGTAGCTATGAGTCCCTGGGCAAACTATACTTTCAGGGTAGTAGCTGTTAACAAAATAGGATCATCGAAACCTTCGGATCATTCTTATGTGTGTACCACCTTACCCGATGTTCCTTATAAAAATCCTGATAATGTGAAAGGTGAAGGAACACAGCCTGATAATTTAGTTATCAGTTGGACGGTAAGTTGAGTAAGTTTTCCAGTTACTCCTAAGTATGCTTGTACGATTTTAGAAAATGCCACAACTTGAACATAACGGACCTGGTTTTCATTATCGAGTTTACTGGAAGCAAGATCTTGTAGGTGCCGATTATCAGTATCGGGAAGTACGTAATTGGAAAACCAAACATATAACTATTCACGATCAACCACCCTTTACTCGGTATCTCATCAAAGTTGTTGCTCTGAATGATCTAGGTGAAGCTAACGTTGCATCAAATGTAGTCGTTGATTACTCCGGAGAGATGGGTTAGTTGCAAGTACATTTTTGTTAAATATCCTTTAAAACATTTTATTTTAAGAACCTTTGCTGGCACCCGAAAATGTCACTTTAAAACAAGTCTTATCTCCAACATCTGTTATATTGGGTTGGAATCCTGTTCCAATAGAGTCAGTTAGGGGACACTTTCAAGGTTACAAACTTAAATTATGGAGAGAAAATCGTGTTGGTCATAGAGAAATTCAACTTCAAGGAAACTTGACTACAGCTTCATTGAATAATTTAATTCCGTCTAATAAATATTTTGTCCAAATTTATGCTTGTAATAACCAATATTTTGGGCCACCTAGTGCAACAATTTCTTTCGATACATCTGAACATGTTCCCGATGGTGCCGATGATAAAACTAAGAATGCTTCATCGGAATCAGATTATTACGAATCGTTTCATTTTTAACGGAAATGAACAAAGTATCTTAGGTAGGTATTGTAGTTTGTGCTTTATTTTCTCAGCGGCCATGACTCTCGAAATGTAAAAGAACAGAAAATATGTATAATTTAATATGTTTTATTATGGTACCTTATAAAAGTTGTTTAAAAACCTCTCTGCGTCTTTATGCTTTAGACTGATAGTGGCACCAGTAACGGAACTTCCTCTCATCGAACATTCGGAAACCTTGACTGCTTTTTCTACATGAGGTAGTCGCTTGTCTCCTTCAATGTGTGTCTACAAGAAAACAACACGGTTTGAATTTGTTACAAGTCATTCCATATGAAATCACCAAAAGAAAAAGAAAATTGTTGCTGCACCACTTTAGATTTTGCTTAAACTTTGTGAAAATGTTCTTTAAGGTTCCAAAGATCAAAATCCAGAAGGATTTAATTTTCTCACTTGCCACATCTGGTCCACACAAAATCAAACAATTGAAAAGTCTTATTTTTGTGCTTAGCGGGAAAAATAACAATGCATTGAAATAGGGGCATTTTATTAATTTTTTGTGATTTTCAATTGACTGCAGTGTCTGAGCTGTTGAATATAAAAGTCTAATCGTTCTCTACAGCCCTGCGTGAAAGGTTATGAAAGTAGAGAATTTTGAGAGAAGTTTTACCGATTTGAAGCTGTTTGAATAGCTGGAAAGTCTGAAGTGAAATAAACCTCAAGAAATGAAGGGGTGAGTAAGGATCAGTAATTAGGAAGGGTAAACATTACCGTAAATAATATTAAATTGCTTGAAGATAAAAACGACATTTTGCAAAGCGATATAACATTAGGCAACCTCCAAAGCATATACCTAGGTATACAAGGCAGCGATCTCCGAGGGGTTGATGTGCGACGAGGTGGAGACAAGGCCTATTTTACCATTAGGCGCATTAGGCACGTGCCTAGGGCCCAATGGTCAAAGGGGCCTGAAAAGAGAGAACATAAAATCGTAAAATAAAAGTCAAATTCTGATAAAATAACCCAAACATTGGGCCTTTGATGCTATTAGTTACAATCGAATATCAGGGTCCCGAAAATTTGCTCGAGCCTGGGAGTCCAACTCAGTTAAAAATAAGTCCTGCCTCTTAATTTTTTCATTTCCACTACCTTCCCCCTTTTTCTACTACTATTGCTTCATAAATAAAAAGTAAACCGTACACTACGGGTATTCCATACCCCCCAGACCCCCCGGTTTGCCAATGGTTACACAAAAGTTCAATTAATATTTGAAGTTATAATAATAAATAAACTATAAATTATAAATTTTGGATTTAAGTTTAACAATGAGGATAAACCGGGGGGTCACGCCTTTATTTTATTTCCAAATTTTCTGGTGGACTAATTGTTGTATCTGGGGGTATAGAATACTCCCAGTATTAGCTACTGCGTAATTCCTCAGCCTTGACCATAGAAGAAACGGTGTACTGGAGGGTATTCCATGTATAAATACGTTATACACGCGTTGAATAACTATTTATTTTTATTAGTAAGACTGTTAATTTATACTTTAATGTAATAATAATTTAACACTTAGATTTCGCGAATTTAATTCGCGATGCAATTCTATTGACCGCTACTGTACATACAGTAGCGCTACAACCCAGAGTGGGTTTTGGCTAACCACTTCATTTTATGAAGGGTTTTCAAGGCAGATTACCTCGGTGGTTTGCCATTGATCGCCTAGGAAGGACGGTTAGAATAAAGTTAAATAAAACTCGACTCGGGCTCGAACAAGTGACGGCGCCAAATTTTTTAGGTGCTTATTTCAATAATGTATTTTTTGGAGTTTATTTATAAATTTTGTGTGCTCCTGCTCACCCCAAATATATTGGACCCAATTTGTGCTCACCCATTTAAAAAATGCTGCCGCCGTCGCTGGGAATAACATGTACGTTTAGACTGATCTGAGAGACATAAAACAGTAAGACAAAGGGCATGAAATACCCTCCAGTACATCTGTAATTGTGTTAAGTTGTATTCCATAATGAAGTTACTAGGTTAACAAATTTAAAGTGCACTGGAGGGCATTCCATGCCCCCCAGACCCCCCGGTTTGAACAACAAACAGTTTACGGCCATATTTTTTTATGAATATGATTAAATTAAGAATTCTCACTCTTCATATAGTATCAATAGAATCAAATAGTTCAATTAATATGAAACACCCTTTAGAAAGAGTGAAAGATGTTTAGATATTTATTCAATGAAATTAAACGCTTAGATTTTCCGGTGAAAATGTAATTGGTTCTGAAAGAGTAAAAGTTTCTTGTTTAATTAATTAAAAATTAAACTCACATACTGTTTGATTTTCAAACCGGGGGGTCTGGGGGGCATGGAATGCCCTCCAGTGCACTCGAAATTTGTTGACCCAGTAACTTGATTATGGAATTCAACCAAGCAGTAGTGTGGCGTAAAGCACACAGGTGCAGTGACGGCGCCAGGGGTGGGCCAGGGTGGGCAAGTGATTGGAGTTCCCACCCAAATTTTTTAGGTGCTTATTTTAATAACGTATTTTTTTAAGTTTATTTATAAATTTTGTGTTCTCTTGCCCACCCCAAATATATTGGGCCCAATTAGTGCCTACCCATTTCAAAAATGCTGGCGCCGTCACTGGCTCGAACTAAGATTCTCTGCTTAGCAGCCGATGCACTTAAGCATCAGACCGTAACCGATTAATATGTTCAACTTCAGACTTCTAAAATAAAGTTTGAAGAGCTTGAAGCTAAACAAAAATTACTTTTGCGCTTGGCAACGGAGCCAGCTGTTCCAAAACCCCAAGCTATAAACAAATTGTGTGGCTTCTAAAGCATCTTAGTTTTAAATTTGTTTAAAGACATAAAATAATGGGCACAAACCGGGGGGTCTGGAGGGTATGGAATACCCCCCAGTGAACGCTTTTATTTTATTCCCAAATTACTACACCCAACATTGGGTGGGCATTGGCTACTAGGTAATTCTTCAGTACTGAAGAACTAATATTATTGGTCAAGGAATAAAGAATAAACCATATACTGGGAAGTATTCCATACCTCCCAGATCCCCCGGTTTGCCAATGGCTACATTGAAGCTCAATCAATATTTAAAATTATAATAATGAATAAATACATATGCGCCCAGTAGTTGATCCAAGGGTTATCCAAGTAGTTATCCAGTAAAATTTCTGTACGCAAGACTCGAAATTCCAAGAAATGTCGGATATTTCCAAAGAATTCCAAAAATTTTCAAAAAATTCCAATCTAAAGAATTCAAGGGATTTCCACGAAATTCCGAAGATTTCCAAGAATTCCAGAGATTTCCAAGAAATTCCAAGAATTCCAGAGATTTCCAAGAATTCCAGAAATTTTCAAAGGATTCTAGGGATTTCCAAGTGTACATAAAATTTTCGGGATATTTACCCCATGAGTTGATCTATTTTTTTCATTGCCAAAAAACTTTAAAAATATTGAAGGATCTCTACAACTTATTCAATTTTGAATTTAAATTCAAAAGACATAAAACAACGACGATAAACCGGGGGGTCTGGAGGGTATGGAGTACCCCCCAGTGCACGTTTTTATTTTATTCCCAAATCGTTACGCCCAACACAACAAACTAGACTACATCAACTATTTGCAACTGTATTAGTTACAGTCGAATATCAAGGGCCCGAAAACTTCCTAGAGCCTAGTGCCCAACCCAATTAAAAATAGGCCCTGGGTGGAGACCAGACGAGGCAAGACCCAGAGGAAGGCTGAGAATGAGATGCGAAGGTGAGATAAGAAATGACCAGTGTTGCCAATCGCAAACTTGCTTTTTCCCCTATTGAAGATCTTAAAATCCCCAATTTACCCAACCTACATTTCCAAAACTTCCAAAACATCTCCTAAAATCAAAAATTAAATTTTATTATAATAAGATGTATACATTCAGGGCCGGATTGGAAGCTAATTATTTATCGGGATTGGGAGTCGGCCACCGGCCCCCATCACATATGAAAAAATAAAATAGGCAAAAAAATCAGTCACGGGCCTCCGTTAGGCCTACGGCCTACTGGAAACTTCCCAATTTCCCGGTGGGTCAATCCGGGCCTGTATACATCTTCGTAGTCGCTTATGTTCTCCACAGTACCACTCTGGTGAGCAATTTTTATTTTATTTTAATTAATAAATCATTAAAAATAAATATGAATAGCAGTGTTGAATCCAGGGAGAACCACATAATGCCCCTTCGGCGGAATTTGTAGAAGCATATAAAAAATTAAAATAATAATTTAAAATATAAAACCCAATAGGTACTACATTTTGAAATAACATCAAAATTTAATATAAACATGAATTTTTGGTTCTTTGTATTTTGTGCCCATTTCTCAAAAGTTTCATTAACCCCTTCCCCCGGGGGAAGAACTATTGAAACTTATATTATATTAGCCATAAAAATGCACCGAATGTTCATAAAAAAAATTCCATTTATAGGCTAAATATTTTAAAAGTATTAATCAGTATTGAATCCAGGGGGTGCCCCGCCCTCCGAAAACTACAAAATAACCGCCCAGGGGAATTTGTAGAAGCATACCATAAAAATTTTAAATAATAGTTTTAAATAAGTATAAAACTTCTTTTTTTAATAAAATAAAATATAAAATTTGAAAAATTCGAAGTAAAATTAATATTTTTTAGTTTGCGTATTAACGCATATTTTATCTTTTTTTATGAATATTAGTGCATATTTTAATGAAATTAGCTGCATATACTTAATATTATATATGCATATTTTAAAGTATTTTGGGGCATATAAATCCGAGCTCTAGTAATCATTGATTAATCCGATATTTTATTGTTTTATCTTTTATTCCCTTTCACAATTTTCCGAAACTTCCTTAGCTATACGCTAGTTGGACAGCTATGGTGCCGCCACCTAGGCGGTGATTTTGTGCATAAATTAGGTGAGAATCTGCCCATAATTGACCAGAAGATGGCGCGGCGTACGCTTTTTTGGGATATCCAACTAGCGTATTGGCTATCCTAAGGTTTTCTAAAATATTTTAAATTTCCCCTTTTCTAAGATTGCATCGTAAAGGCAGATACAACGGGATACTTTGAAGATTGAGCCATAAAAATTTTTTTTTTAAATATATCAAAATACATAATACACTTCATAGGTCAATTGGCGTAATCTTCAAAATTTTAAAAATCGAGTTAGGCATATATTTGGGTTCAAATGTCGTAACTCATCCAAATATATGCATAACTGTCGATATTTATCCCCCCATCCATGAACTTTGCCTAGATCCTCCCTTTCGAGGCTGTATGATTTCAATGATTTCATAATTTTGAGATTTCTGTACAAAATTTTGGGCGAAATTGTCTATCACTGGTGCGCATGAAGGGATTAACGAGATTATCATCCCAAGAACTTTGAAGTTTGGAGGCTTGGGATCAAAAAGTAAAATAACATTTAAAACTCGAGATAATATTTCTGTGACCACATACCTTATAACTGGGGGCCCGCGTGCGCGCGCACCCACCGCATCCCAGTAGTTCCTCCCCTAATTATCTCCAAAAAATACACAACAATTTGCGTTACTCAACCAAGTGCCCAAATGAGTAAAAAATACCCACATTTTGGGGAATTACCCTACAATTGGCAACACTGGAAGTGACCTAAGAATATTGAAGATCAGGAATTGCAACCCAACTGCTCTGGATAGTCAAAGATAGAGAAGGGTCGTGGAGGAGGCTAAAACGAAAAGAGAATTGTAAAAATAATTCTAAAAAGCAGATTGAAAAACGTCCAAGACGTGGCGATATTCCGTCAAGGAATGGAGTGCAGTTTTAGTTAGTTTAATCATTCTCTGATATCAAAGTCTGATATTAAATGAAAACCATAAAAAAATAGATATAATTGAACGAAGTGATTATGGACATCAAAATCCAAGTTGAACAGGCAATCCCGGTGCAAGGACAAATAATGGAAGAATTAAACGGATTGAATATTTTAACCATTTATAGAATTGCGAACGAACATCCGCCATCCGGAACAGTCCATCAGGTGGAAATAATTTTAATTTTAGATCACAACAAGTGATGGCAAAATCAATTGCTTGATTTTGTGTGGACCGGAAATGGCAAGTGAGAAAATCAAATCCTTCTGTATTTTGGTCTTTGGAATCCCCAAGAACATTTCCACAAAGTTTAATCAAAATCTAAAATAGTGCAGCAACAAAGATTTGATTTCATATGGAATTTCTCTAATCTAACTATAATTTAAAATTTATCCGCACCTGAGTTTGCAGTCTCTTTAGGTCGGAGGTGTTCTTCCCTCCAATGCTGCAGCTGGAATTTCATTTCATCTATTCGTTTCTTTAACCTTTTGTTTTGAACCCTTAAAACTTGAATTTTACTTTTCTGACCCTTGACTGTATCTCTAATAAGTTTTAGGTACTGCTTAGTTTCCTCGGGAGAGGAGAAATGCGACTCTCGTAAATCATTAACATAACGAACGGTGGGGATGCGGTTCAGCGTGTTGACTTTCTTTGTCGGGGTAAACTCAAGTGGATTGCATACTTTCAAAGTTTCTTCTACGATAGCTGCAAAATTCAATTTTTAGAAATTTTAGTTCTAAATCGTTCCGAGGTTATACCTTCGCAGGGTGGATCGGGTAGTGTTTCTAAAGTCGGCTGTTCACACTTTATACTTGTTAAAGTCGTTTCTGGGGAATTTTGAACCTCTTCGAAGACTTCCACAAGAACTGTGACTGGCGTAGGAGGTATCTGTTTCTGTAGTGGAGTAGGAATGGCAGTCGTTTTCAAACGTTTCGTCGGCCAAATACTATCGTCATAATCTTCTACGACAAAATGGTCAGAACAAAGTATGGCATTTTCAGCGATTGTCATATTTTCTAAACCGCATGCAGCAATCCACTGTTGGCGCCTGTTTTTATCCTTCGGAAAACTGAGAACAAAAATTTCTTTATGAGCAAAGTTAATGTCATATTTGGCCCAATAGTTCCGATTAATCTAAATTAATAGAAAAAAACACATCTAAAAGATTAATACTTACCGATGAAATGACAGTAAAGAGCCTCTTATTTGGGGGGCTCTACAATTAACACAGGATTTAACCATGGTTTGTCAATAATTAACAATAATTCAGTTATCACAAGAAAAAAATTCAAATCTGATGAACTACAACACAAAATGATGATTTTTCTTCAATCATAAACAATTCTTGGAAGTTTTAGAAATTGCGGTAAAATATTGAGTCGAAAACCTAACCTACAAAATCATCCAGTGCCGTACAAAGTGTTTTTCAAACAATTGATTTGTTTGGAAATATTTTACGAATTTGGCGACTGTGGTTAACCGTGTAACCGAACACCCAAGGTCAGGAAATATAGAAATGAAAAACAAGATTTTTCATTAATATAAATAAATAATTTTGTATAAAATATACTATTAATTCTAGTGTCAGCCGCCAGGGTATTCCCCGAGTAAATAATAGATGTTTGTTACTAGAAGTTAAACCAGAGTTCGTTTTTCGGCTAACATTTTTTTGTGTCTCGAAGACACTGGCGTACCTAGAGCTTTTGCCGCCCGGGGCGGCCTTAAAATTTGTTACCCCCTACCCCCCCCCCCTTATTTTTTTTAAATACTTTTTTATGAAAAGAATTTTTCTTTTAAATATTTTTTTATAATCAAAGGCCGAGTTAACATCCTTTACAATGGGAACACCACCATCAAGGAGTCGAATGCAGGTTTTGCTGTACTTCCTTATGTCGAAGGACTCAGCGAAAAAATTAAACTTATTTTAACTTTCAGATCTCCGAATAACCTGGGTGTTCACTTCTCAAAACTCAAAGATCAGATCCCTCATGAAAAAAATCGGGTGTGGTGTACAAAGTTGATTGTAAGGATTTCCATCTTACCTACATCGGCCAAACTAACCAATGGCCGAAAAAAAGAATAAGTGGACACATCTCTTCAATAAGATGTAACAAAGCCGACTCCACAGCAGCTGCCAAACATGTGCTAGAAGATGGCCATAACATGGACTTTTAAAACACCACGATACTGAAGTCTATTCCGTCCTACAAGGAACGTATGTTACATGAGATGATTGAGATAAATAAAGATAGGAACTCAATGAACAGGAAGACGGATATCGAAGGACTGAGTAGCATTTACAGTCCATTACTTACTTAACTTTGTTTAAATATTGGGGTTAAGTTTTTCACCATTGGTTTTTTTTATTCCACGACAACTTATTAGAACTATTAATACATTCGTTTTCCTTATCATTTTTGCTTTCATTATTTGTCAGACAAATATTTTATAATTTAATTTATAGTTGCTTTGTAATTGTAATTGTTTTTGTTTTTCAATTTTAAATTATATTTGACAATTAGTGGTGTTTTATGGTACAGAAACTATTAGTTAAAATCTGCTTCTTATCAGAAATTTTTTGTAGATAAACACAAAACATAAGTTTCTAACACCATTTAACAACAAGCTGATGTATTTACTGCTAGAGTGTCGGTAAACAGAAATGTCTAAATTTGGGTCACTTACCTTAAGTCACAAAAGAATTGGTGTAATCCGGGGGGTCTGGGGGGCATGGAATGCCCTCCAGTGCACTCTATGCCAAATACCTCATTGGTAAATATTTCTCATCTAAATCTACGCCAATTCAAGGTATTTGGTAAAGAATGTACTGGAGGGCATTCCATGCCCCCCAGACCCCCCGGATTGACACCTTTGTGTCAGAGAGACATACAGTGATTAATGAAAATATTCGAACCCTCCCATGTTGACCAGTTTTTTCCGATTCCAAAGCTCGGAACATATAATTTAAGTCTCAAAACAATTGGTGTAATCCGAGGGGTCTGGGGGGTATGGAATACCCCCAGTGCACTCTTCTGGATTCTAGGCAGGAGGGCAGGGAGATATCACTACGCGCACTTAGGCAACTAAATGAGGCTCATTGTATTACCTCCGATGCAGCGTCAGTCCTCAAGCCATCCTGTCTAGATCGAGACAGCTGCATCGGAGGTAGTACAATGTTTGCTGTTTACATAAAACGTCGCTAGTCATAATGAGACGCGGCACCACATTTCACGATAGATGGATGGATTTTCTTGATTAAATATTATGAATTATATTGAATGAATTAAATATTATTATAATTAAATATTATATTGAATATGAACTTTCTTATTGAAAGTGAAATGAGCTTCAATTTTTATATAAACTATTTTTTTTGTCAAGTTTATAATTTTGGAGATGTTATTGAAAAACCATAAATTGTCACTAAAATTTAAGATGGCGGACACTTCTTGATCTCGAAGGATGGCGACTTTTTTTGGTTAAACAGTAACCTACGACCACTGGCGTACCTAGAGCTTTTGCCGCCCGGGGCGGTCTTAAAATTTGACGCCCCCTACCTAATATATTTTTTTATAATTTTTTTTTTATTTTTATCAAAATATGTTTTTTTACCAAAAGAAGCAAAATGTCGCCCCTAAAAATGTGCCGGCCGGGGCGGTCCGTCCCTACCGCACCCCCCTAGGTACGCTAGTGTATGGTGAATATTTTCACGAAAAAAAGTACATAGCGGGTAAATACCTAAAATAAAGTCAACGGCACCTAAAACTATGATCCTTATCTCCTAACCTCTGACCCTTTCTTGCCGTTAACCTTTTTTTTTTAGGTATTCACCTTTTGTTGTCGTGAAAATAATATAGTCACCAAAAGTAAAAAAAGCCTTTTTCTTGTCAATCGAAAAAATAAGTACTGTAAGATGCTGGTTTTAAAAGATTGTTCGATGAGATAAAGAAAAGAACCCAGGGCAGGGGGAGATCATTCCAGAACCGACCAAATTGCAAATTATGACCCAAAATATCGCGCCATACTATCAGCAATAGCTGACCTTTTCAGATGTTAGTTCGGTTAAGAAGCTTAAGTGTTCGGTTAAGTGTTGCAGAAAAATAGACGCGACTCGAGAGTTAGTCGATAGTTATGGGCCACCGCCTCATAGAACTAGATGTTTGGAACCAGATTTAGCGTTCGTAGGAGCTGCGCTTCCAAATAGAAATGCAGGTGTAAGTAGTGTGAGTAACACAAGTTCCTGTTGGAATTGTGGGGGGCCGGGACATTTTGAGTGTGATTGCAGGGCAGGGCCGAGAGAAGCTCGCTGTCCCCGTTGCAAAAGAATGCAAGTTGCCGGTATTTGCCCGAACTGCAACAATGCAAATTCTAGTAGGAGAGCAACTGAAGTTAACGAAGCTAGGAATATAAACATGTACACACTCGCGGGTAGGGGTGCATACAGAGGGGTTGTTAGGCGTTTGGGAAACGACTCAGATCGCGTTTAGGCAGTCGAGCTAAACCGGTCGAACAACTTCCCAAATTGACTAATGATTATATGTACCATGTCCTGGATTACATCTTAGAACACGCTGGTGACGATCAGCGCCTTTATCTCACAGTGGATACTTTCGGGTATAAACTGAGGGGTTTGTTAGATTCGGGCTCGAGTTACACCATCATGGGTAAGAAAGGACATGAGTACTTGCGGAAACTAGGAATTACTTTAGAACCCACAATACAGTGTGCACAGTAGCCAATGGACAGCCGGTCTATATCGTAGGTAAGTGCACACTTCCTATGAAACATGTCATCACCGTCGAACATGTCATCAAAACGTTTGGCAAAACCGATCAAACAACGGTATTATCCCGTGTCTCCAGTGGTACAGGCTCGTCTTAATTAACAACTAGACGAAATGATTTCAGAAGGCATTGTACGTAAAAGCCACAGTCCCTGAGCATCTCCGGTTATTTTGGTAAAAAAAAGAGCGGGGAATATAGGTTTTGCGTAGACTTTCGAAAGTTGAATAAGGTCACGGAAAAAGATAGTTACCCCATGCCTTACATAACTAACACCCTTGATCAATTGAAGAATGCTCGGTATCTGTCCTCAATTGATGTGAAGTCGGCCATTTTTCAAGTCCCTTTAGCGGAGGAATCTCGGAAATATACGGCATTTGAGGTTCCTGGCCGAGGTTTATGGGAATTTTGTAGATTACCTTTTGGATTGTCCACAAGTTCTGCCACTTGGCAAAGGCTCATGGACAAGATTTTAGGTTATGACTTGTTACCCTACGTTTTTTGTTATCTCGATGACATTATTATCGTTACCGAGACATTTGAAAAACACTTAGAGATTCTTAATGAAGTATTTAGGCGACTAAGGGAGGCTAATATCACGGTCAAAAGAGAAAAATGTCAGTAGGTCACTCTCGATCACTACTTACAGAGCGTACACTACCTATCGCGCAATAATGAGCTCAAGAAAAAACTGAAACCAAAGTGTTGTTTGTATAACTTCTTAAACGACGAAGATCTAAAAAAAACAGATTCTATTTTTTTCCCAGTTTGCCTTACGTGTACTTAAACAATTGACTCACTCGGGAAACTAATCACCCAAAATATTTCAACAATTTTGGTGACCCCGCAAAATATAACAATTCTAACTTGTGTTCGTTCGTACACTCGTTTGGCCACAAGCCTGTTCGTCTATTACGGCCCCGCGTTGGGCGCCAAATTTGCTACCCGTCTGCACTCAGGTCGCAAAAGCTCCTCCTCCTTTCATCCCCTAAGAGCACGTCCCTGCGCTGGCGGTAACAACAACTGCTATACAGTAAAAGCTCGTATATTGGACCACAGTTTTAGCATATAGAAATGACTGGCTCCAGGTTTAAGGATGTAGTCTGATGTAATTGCACTTTTTACAGGGATATTTCAGGAATTTTTTTTTACTACAAAATAAAATCTAATCATTTCAAATTTTTTATGTTATTATTGACATCTTTAACTTCGCAAAAAATTTTTTTTCAAGTTAATTTTATAATATTTACGTAGTGCTTAATGTGGTCAAAGTGCACCCCTAAAAAAAAAGACATGTGACTGGCCCAGGTGGTAGCGTCGGTCCAGGTAAACTTAACCAAAAATTCAAAAAAATTATTGTTCTGTAAGCTTGTCGTTATCGCAGGTAGCAGATTTATGTCTGATTTCATAAAAATTTTAACGGGCCGTTAAATTTAACTAACCAATGGAAATTATTCCTTAAAGCTAACAAACCAGAAGAAATCATCCGTTAACTTTAACGGTTTGTTAAAAGTTTTATGAAATCAGGCATTAGACATTTAAAAGAAAGAATAAATCAATTACGGACTTTTGAAAAAATAAAATCAAAATCGCGATTTTTTCTTCGAAATTTGGGGTAAAAAATAAGAAATTTTTGATAAAAATCAACAATTCTGCTACCTGCGATAGCCATTGATGTTTAGAATAACATATTTAAATTTCAGCCCAATCGGTTCGGTAGATTTTTTTTATGGCCTGGGCCGATCGGAAACGTTGTATCGAAAAAATCGCGTTAAAAGTTTGAGTAACAGGTTTAGTTAAGCTATAAGACGCCTTCGAATATGTACTCTAACTTTCTTAATACTTTGAATTTCGGTTTAAAATTTTTACAGTATAGTCTTCATACGTTGTACTTTCAAAATAAATCATTAAAAAAAATCAATGTTTCAAAACTAACACATCAAACTACATCCTTAAAACAAACAAAAATAAAAAAGTTCGAATTTTTCAACATTTTTTTACTTACTTTAGTTTATAACTCGAAAGCCGTTGATTTTAGACAATAAAAGGTTTAATCTAGTTTGTAGATTATTTCACGCTCTTTAAAAATGCACTAAACCATTTTTGCTGAAAAGTCAATATTTTCGGAGCTATGGCGACGTGAAGGTGGAAATTTAAAAAAACGCTTTAAAAGATCTAACTCCACGAGGTTTCGAATTTAGAAAAAAATTTCTGTTATATATTATTTTTAGAAAAGTGTTCTCTATCACCACCTCAATTATGTAATAGAACAATATAATATCACTATGAGATACCTCATATAACGAACCCTGTGATGTCTCATATTGAGAACGGAAAAATCGATTTGTTAAAAAAAGCTGTATCGATGAATCGGTTTCTCCGATTCGTTAACAAAAACTTCATTTTTTTAATTTTAAGATAATTTTTATTAAATTAATCAATTTAATTTAGTCGAAACTAGTCAATTAAATAAATATAAAATATAATTAGGGAAAGTGTTTAATTTAATTTAATTTACTAAGAAAAGTTTAGCTCGCTCTCCCGTAAATAGCTACAAAAGGTGTAAATATGGTAATACCACGTATTAATGGCAATAATCAGAAAATAAATGGAATTAAAATAATATTAGTAAGATCTTATTTATTGGCAATAATTAGTAATACTGTACAAATTTTTGCCCAGCGAGAGACCACTCGGGTGATACAATGACGCCGGTGTGAGTATGTAAATGTCTTTGCAAGTGTGCTTTTTGTGAAATTTTATGATTCCAAACTGTGCACTCGAAAGGTTTCTCACCGGGTATGAGTTCGTGAATGAATTCTTAAGCCACCTTTATTTGTACTTTTATAATCACAAACTGTGCACCCGAACGGTTTTTCGCCGGTATGAGTTCGTAAATGTAACTTGAGGTGACTTTTATCTGAAGATTTATAATCACAAACTGTACACTCAAACGGTTTTACACCGGTGTGAGTTCGTGAATGTATTTGCAACACTTCTTTACGTGAACACTTATAATTGCAACTAGTGCACTCATACGGTTTCTCGCCGGTATGAGTTCGTATATGTCTTATTAACCTATTTTTTTGTGCACTTCTATAATTGCAAACTGAGCACTCATATGGTTTTTCGCCGGTATGAGTTCGTAAATGCATTCGCAAACTATCTTTTAGTGCACATTTATAATTGCAAACAGTGCACTCGAACGGTTTTTCGCCGGTATGAGTCAGTAAATGTATTTGCATTGAACTTTTTAGGGCAAATTTACAGTCGCAAACTGTGCACTCAAACGGTTTTTCGCCGGTATGATTTCGTAAATGCTGTCGCAAATAGTTTTTCTGGGAAAATTTATTATCGCAAACTGCGCATTCGTACGGTTTTTCGCGGGTATGAGTTTGTAAATGGATTTGCAAACCAGATTTTCGTGCACATTTATGATCACAAATTGTGCATTCAAACGGTTTTTCACCGGTATGAGTTCTTAAATGTACTTTTAAACTTTGTTTTGTCGCAGTTTTAACATCGCAAATTGAACATTGAAAAGGCTTTTCGCTAGTATGAATACGTAAATGTCTTTGCAAGTTTGCTTTGCTCGTACATTTATAATCACAAGTTGTGCATTCGAACGGTTTTTCCCCGGTATGAGTTCGTACATGTATTTGTAAACTTTTGTCTTCCCAAGTTTTATAATCGCAAATTGAACATTGCAACGGCTTTTCGCCGGTGTGCATACGTAAATGTCTTTGCAAGTTACTTTTAGCTGAACTTTTATAGTCGCAATCTGTGCACTCAAACGGTTTCTCGCCGGTATGAGTATGTAAATGTGTTTTCAAATTTCCTTTTAATGAAAATTTAATTTTACAAATGTTGCACTCAAACGCCTTACCACCCGTACGAGCTTTTGCACGAACTCCAAGTTGCAATTGCAATTGGAAATTTTGATCCAATTCGGAGTCTCTTCTTGAAGTCTCATCTTTAATGTCAATGGAATGATGTAAGGATTCCAATTCGACATCCACATCCTTCGGATCTTCAATTTTATTATGTTTGCTACCATAATCTACTTCTGCATTAATTGAAGGAGTCGCTGTAGCGTCAATGGAATGATAGCCGTCTTCCAGCTTAATGTCCATGTTTTGGTTCAATTTCGAATCCTAAAATAAAATTACTTGGATATATAAATTGCAATTTTGTCAAACCTTCAGCTACCTACTTGTATTAATGCTACCACCGTACAACTGCATCCACCGACAATATAATAATTAAAATGTGGTTTTTCAGTATAGCTAAAATGGCGATTACTCCGTTGTCAATACGGTCCGATAGATGACACTAAGTAGGATTAGTGGCGGGAAATTTGAAAATAAAATTGGAAAAAAAAATTGTTTTGAATAGCAATATAATTTAAATCAACAGAATCTTAACTTGTAAGAACAATTTATTAAGTTTGTTTGAATTTGTTCATATTTTTGTAACAAGTTTTTGCAGGTAATAGTATATTGTTTTATTAGGATGAAAAGTTACCTTTCCATCCGAATAAAACATGTTACTTTTTCTCCAAACGAACAAAATTCAAAAATAAATTTCAAAATTAGCAATACCTCGGGAACGTCCCTAGATATAAAAAAAACTGAGCAAAAAATTCTCCCCCCTCGCTTAGTACACACCCCCGTAAATTATCGGTAGGAAAGCATATGCAAAAATTCAGATCGATCGCGCGCAAAAAATTCGAAAGGTAGATCATTTTAATCGGTCAACCAGTTTTAATTTAATCAAATTGTAATAAAAATAAACAAAAGTAAGGTGACATTTTGATTTAATCTGTCAACTATTCTGTCAACTTCAATTGTGACATTTATTAAAATTTTTAGGTTAAAAGATCAAAATGTTTATTTATTTGGTTAAAAATAAAATTTTAAGTTGGTATATTTAAGGATTTAAATGTCAAAGTCAAAGTTTATATCTATTTATTTTTAAATTGCGCTCTAAAATTTTATATTTGAAATGGTAAATAAACTTAAAATTATTTTTAGAAGAGGTAGATACCAAAATTACTCAATTTTATTAAAATAATGTCACATTTCTAGTTATTTTTTTTCCTGCCGCCGAAGGTTTACTTTCGAAAAAATCTTTACGCCACGTGGTTTTAGGTATGTCGCTAAGGAAAAGTTTGACTTTCGTGTTTAAAATTGATAATGAAACAGCTGACTTTCGTGACGTTGGAGAAAAAATAATTTTCTGTTTGCAAAGATGTAAATTTTGATAACAAATTTAACAAGCCCACTTCCGTATTAACAAACAGTTTAGGGAAATTTTTTCAAAATCACGCACGATTCCATATGAACTGCGCATGCGCTAATTTTAAATTACATTTTTGAAAATACACGAGAGACTAAAAGTCCTAATACATAAAATCCCAGCACGCTGCTGCTCCAGTGTGTAATTTTTTGATGAAAAAAGAAACACTCTGATTGGTCGATGTTTTTACCAACCGAAAAATAGATTAAACTAAGATTAGGACTAAAAATATTTGTCCAATATTAATCCAAACCGGGAAATTTAATTTTTTTTAATTAACCTTCGGCTAGAAAAAATTAAAACTTGGAAAGCATATTTATTTAATTACCTTACTGCTCACGGAGTGTAGAAGCAACTCTCGGTGTTACTTTGAAAATTAATTACCTATAAAAATATAAAGAAATTTAAATAAAGTTAAGAAAAATACAATACGTAGAAAATCAAAAATTCAAAAAAGACATAATTATCACATAAACAGGTCTGGATTAAAAATATTTGAAAATATGAAAAAATTCATAATAGGATATGTGAAATAGGTCTTATTTGCGTTAAATAAGGGCTTTTATATCGTATTATGAATGTTTACATATTTTAAAATATTTTTAATCCAGACCTGTTATGTGATAATTATTAGGTATGTTTTTTTTGAATTTTTGAATGTTTGATTTTCTACGAATTGTATTATTTTCAACTTTATTTAAATTTATCTATAAATTGGCGCCGAGGTGGCTGCGCCGAGTCGGCGGCGCCGAGTTGTACCTGACCATATTACACACCCCCCAGACCCCGCCTCCGTCAAGATGGCCCCTCCATTTTCGAATTTTTAATTTTTTTTTTCATAATTTGGAAGTGCTCGCGAAGTGCTGGCGAGTGCTGTAAATTTTTTTGAAAGTGCTGGGTTCGTTAAAATTTTATTAAGAAATCAAAATTTAAAAATTTGGAGGGGCCAACTTGACGCACCCCCTCCACTTTTGAATTTTGAATTTTTTTTTTATAATTTGGAAGTGCTCGCGAAGTGCTGGCGAATGCTGTAAATTTTATTGGAAATGCTGGATTCGTTAGATTTTTATTAAGAATTGAAAAATCGGCCAATGACAAAAACGTCAAGTTGGCCCCTCTTTTTTTCAATTTATTGAATATTTAATTTTTCTTCGCATTATTTAAAACTACTCTTGAAGTGCTGGCGAGTGCTGTAAATTTTTTGAAGATATCTATTTTATTACAAAATTTAAAAAATAAGCTCCGAGCAATATGTTTGATTTTGTACTGATACTGTAGAAGGGATGCTTGATAGTTCAGATGTAGTTCGTTTCCACTATTAGTTATCTAATAATTCATCCAATTTCTTGCAATTTTGACATATAGATCTTTCAATTTTGGTCCAGGATAAATATTGTTTCATCATTAATTTTGTGAGTAATTCCCGCATTGTACATACATAGGTACTGACGAAATTGTAGTTATTTCGCCTATCGTTTTTCCTTCAAAAATGTCCGATAATATTTTTGTTTTTAAGCCATAGATACTTCTATCTACTTTACCACTAGATAATTTTTTGATTATTTGATAAATATGGTTAGTTTCTGCAAAAATCGAATTATTTGTTATTTTATCTTGATCACAAAGAGACGTTGTCAGAATTTGCATAAGACTATCGAATGCACAAGTATTAACAACGACATATATTTTATTTTATCAATACTAATTGGTTTTAAATGCGGAGAACTGCCATTTCGGAGGAAACCAATTGGAATCGAGTTTCTATTATCATTTAAATTTAAACACGTCCACTCTTTTTGAGGTTCTAAATAGGACCTCCGTGAACGTGTTCTGCTTGAAGCTCGAAGTCCTCGCCAATTTTCAATAGCTTCTTCTTCTTCTGTTTTTAAATTCGTTAATTTTGCATCTTTACTACTTTCTTCGTCTATTATTTTTTCCACGGGCTCTGCTGCATCATCGAAAGAAGTAGAAGTACTATGCCTCCTGTGGCATCAACACAAACCTTGGAACCAGGACTTTTTGCATATTCATTATATAAATGAATCTGCACAGAACACCAGTAGTGAACAAAAAATTCGTCTACTCCAATGTCCTTGATATATGCGTTATAAGGATATTTATACTGGGCGATATAAATGGAGTTAATAGGATCATCATCTATTCGGTTGTTATTTCCATATTCGTACTTGGCCATTCGTATTATGTTTTCCGATGGTAAATGAGGTGGATTAAGGGTTTATTACACAAGATGTTTAATGCCCAATTTTTTCACCTTGAGATATCTATGGGATAAGTTTAACTATATAACCAATCAAAGTACTAAGTACTACTAAGTAAGCTAAGTACTACTTAGCCGTCACCATTTTTTCTATATACTACCTTATATTCGTGGAATCGTGGATATAATCTGATTATAATTAATCTGATAATACACTATCCGTTCGCCTCGATGCCCCCTCCCCTTAAACCTATGATACCTATTCAATTTTATGTTTATTTATTGTATTATTCGTTTGATTTGTTAATTGGTATTTCTATTAGTGAGTTGAGCACTGTAAGGGGGTTGGTGTGTGTAAAGGGTTTTGAATTGATATCGGTGTTTTGATGTTCTATTTATTTAAGATTTAAATTAAAATCGAAACTAGTCATTTAAGAGAAGGGTAGTTGTTTTCTTTGTATTGACTTAGAACCAAAGAAAAACATAGATTTGTTGAAAGCTCCTTTTTCCTAAGTTTTTCTGAATTCAATGCGTCTTGCTCGAAGCTTATTTTTTAAATTTTGTAATAAAATAGATATCTTCAAAAAATTTACAGCACTCGCCAGCACTTCAAGAGTAGTTTTAAATAATGCGAAGAAAAATTAAATATTCAATAAATTGAAAAAAAGAGGGGCCAACTTGACGTTTTTGTCAATTGCCGATTTTTCAATTCTTAATAAAAATCTAACGAACCCAGCATTTCCAATAAAATTTACAGCATTCGCCAGCACTTTGCGAGCACTTCCAAATTATGCAAAAAAAAATTAAAAATTCAAAAGTGGAGGGGGTGCGTCAAGTTGGCCCCTCTCAGCCCGAAAATCGTATTTCGCTAATAAAAAATTAACGAACCCAGCACTTTCAAAAAAATTTACAGCACTCGCCAGCACTTCGCGAGCACTTCCAAATTATGAAAAAAAAATTAAAAATTTCAAAATGGAGGGGCCAACTTGACGGAGCCCCAGACCCCGCGGTTTACAATTTTGACTTTATATTTTTAGAAAATGAACCCAAAATAAAAATTTTAAGTAAATTTGTGGTATGCAGTATGTATTTATAGATAAATTTAAATAAAGTTGAGAATAATACAATTCGTAGAAAATCAAACATTCAAAAATTCAAAAACGGTCAGGTACAACTCGGCGCCGCCGACTCGGTGCAGCCAACTCGGCGCCAAGTAAATAATAAAATGTTGGTTAAATCGTTATTTTTATAACGATTCCACATACAGGGTCGTTCGCATATTGTAACAGTTCTCTTATCAGGTCCGTAACAAGGCTATGTCTTATTTATTCTAGCATATTTTATAAGTAATTGTAGGTCAGTTAGCCCTACGACAGTTGGCCCCGACAACTGGCCCTGGCGACAATTAGCCTTCGGGACCTGTATTTTGTATTGCTAATGATTTACGTCCTAAACGTATACGTCCTCGACGTATTTGAAAAGCAAATCTGGCTTTGCCAGTAGATATGGCTGTAAATGGGATTCTTAAAGTCCGCGTTGTGTCAAGTACTGTTTAATGAGGTCGAGATGAACTCACTTAGGAGAAGGGGGGGCTAGCAGAAACATCTAACATGTAGATTTCTTTTTAACAGAACCTATTAATTAAAAAAATATCAATTAATTAATAATAATTAATATAAAAAATATTAATTATAAAAATAATGTATCGTAGTTAAATAAAATATCGTTTTCTAACCTAAGCTTGATCGGCGCCGAGTTGTCCTGGCGCCGAGTCGGTCGGCCCCGAGTTGGCGACACCGAGTTGTCCCATCCCGTGTGGAACACCCTCCAGTACATATCTCAAGATTTCCACTCTTTCAGAATACTTGGAGAAGATTTATAATTTTACAAATTTTTAAGCAAAAAAAATTTTTTAAGCAAAAATGAGGTAAATTTAAACCTTTGGCTAGAGAATATTAAAGCTTGGAAAAACATTTATTTAAGTGTCTTACTGCTCAGAGTTTACAATTAATGTAAACCGGGGGGTCTGGGGGGTGTGGAACACCCTCCAGTACATATTGGAAGATTTATCCTCTTTTAGAATACTTGGACAAGATAGAAGATAGACGTTCGACTAAAGAAAATTAGAATTTGAGAAACTTATTTATTTTTATATTATAAAAAAAAATTTATTTGCCCCACTGCACATCAAGTTTATTAGCAGTAACTTTTTGCGTTACTTTGAAAATATAGAAAAACGGGACAGCGGACAGGCTTTCCACCTAGTAACTAAATAAATAAATATAATTTAAAGTTATTTAAATTTTAAAACTTCGTGGTAAACATTATTTTTATCAGGGGGGACTTTAGGGGTACTCTCCAAGTCATCCTTGGGGGTGGGGTTTTTTTTTTTTTTGGTGAGCGTTGGGAGTGGGGAAATCTTCAAAAGACACCACCCTGATGATTAGGGTGGTAGTGTCGGATTTTTACCGACTAAAACCCCACTCCTAGGAGGTGCCGGGAATCGCTAGGCATTTCTTCCGTACACTCTCCTGCCTCTGGTTTTTCGCCCTTTCGGGACTTTGCTCTTCATGTTGGTGACTCATCTTGTAGTTTGGCCTTGGCGGAGATGATGTCGACCAGCATCCTCTCGATCACCATCCAGAGCTCTTCGCTAGCCAGCATCAGCTTCACGATGTTGGTGGGGGTCAGGGTCTGCCCCAGCTGCGTTTGGGCGGCTAATCTGCGGTCCGTCCTTTTATTACAGAAGAAGATAGTATGTTCTGCATCATCGATCTCTCCACAGAAGAGGCAGCTGGGGGTATCGGACCTCTTGAAGCGATGCAGGTAGCTCCTGAAGCATCCATGCCCGCTAAGGGCCTGTGTGGTTTCGTAGGTGAGCTCACCGTGCCTCCTGTTTATCCAAGGCTCTAATTTAGGAATTAGACGGTGAGTCCACCGACCCTTATCTGACGCTGTCCATGACGACTGCCACTGCTTTTGGATATCCATACACCTGCCTTTGAAGAGGATCTTGTTTTCGGATCTGTATTTGGCGTCTCGCATCTCCGCCTTGAGGTGGATTGGCAGAAGGGACGCCAAGACAAGAACCGCCTCTGTGGATACGGTTCTATACGCTCTGCATATCCTCAGGGCGCTCTTCCTCTGGGTTGTCTCGAGCAGGTGCCTGTACGTCACCCTTCTAAGGGCCGAGGCCCATATCGGAGCAGCGCACAGCATGACGGACTCCGCCACGGCGCACAGCAGTCTTCGCTTTTCTTGGCTTGGGCCGCTCAAATTCGGCATTATCTTGCTAAGTGCTTCTGTTGTTTTTGCTGCTCTTGTTGCAACCCTTGTGATGTGGGGCTTGAACGAAAGGCACCGGTCGATGTCCACGCCCAGCACTCTAACGTGGTCGCACGGTGTTATGGTGTGACCTCCCAAGGAAAACCGGACCGGCCTGATCCGCCTCTTTCCAATAACCAAGACCGCTTCCGTCTTCTCCGGGACCAGTTGCAACCCCCTAGCAGCCATCCACTCAGCGATGTCGGCGATGGTAGCGTTGACTAATCGCTCCATCTCGTCTTCCGTGTCTGCCTCTACCACGATCGTGATGTCGTCCGCAAAGCAGATGATGCTCACCCCGGGTGGCGTGGGGAGCCTGAGGACGCCGTCATACATCACGTTCCATAGCAGAGGGCCAAGTACCGAACCTTGTGGGACTCCGCTGGACACCGGGAGCGTCTGTTGCCAGAGTTTCTCGTCCACTACCAGAGTCCTGTCGTAAAAGTAACTTGACAGGATGTTGAGGAGGTATGGTGACACCTCCCTCTTCTCGAGTTCTTCCATGATCGTCTGCCATCTCGCCGAATTCAAAGCGTTTTTGACGTCTAGCGTCACCAGAACGGCGTAACGCTTCTTCTTCTTCTTCTTGCCCAATGTCGTTTTGATTCTCTGGACCACGCTGTCGATCGCATCGGTGGTGGATCTACCTCTTCGGAAGCCATATTGTCTATCCGAGAGGCCCTCGGTTTTTTCGATCTCTAGTTGTAGCCTGTGCAGGATCAGTCTTTCGAACAGTTTGCCAGCGTGATCCAGTAAGCAGGTTGGTCTGTACGAGTTAGGGAGCTCGAGCGGCTTGTCTCCCTTCCTCAGCAGTCGTAGTTTAGCTTTCTTCCAGTTTTTCGGGTATATCCCTTCTTTCAGGTACCCGTTATAAACATCCAGTAGCACCTCTGGTCGGGTCTCTGCCAGCTCTTTGATGATGACCGATGGGACTCCATCCGGCCCCGGCGCCTTGTTGTTGGGCATCTTCTTTGCGGCTGCCTTCAATTCAGCTTCATCAAAATAAGGGACGTTTCCGTCCACTTTTTTGGTCTGAAATGTCATTTCAGGATGTTCTGGGAAGAGGGTCCGGATAATCTATCTGAGTCTGTCTTCAGTCAAGCCAGGGATAAATGGGCTACCCAGCTTCTTGGTGACTATCCGGTAGGCCCTTCCCCAGACATCCTCATTCACTTCGTTTATGAGTTTCCTCCAGTTTTCCTTCTTGCTCTCTCTGATTTTCATGGTCAGGATATCTCTGAGTCTTTTCAGTTCTTGTTTGGCCTCTTCGCACTGGGTTGAGAGTGTTTCTCCGCGTCGTCGGACAGTCAGCCTCCTCAGACGTAGGTATGCCCTCCTGGCGCCTAGGCAGCGCTTCCTAGCCAAGGCGATCTCCTCTGTTCACCAGTAAGCTCCCCTCCTCACATTAGGGCCCCTTCTGGGTATCACTTCATCGCACAACTTCCTGAGGAACTCCTCAAGACCGATGCTCTTGACGACGTGTTGTAGGTCTGGTTTCTGTAGGTGAGTTTGTAGGTCGGGTTTCTTGATCTTTCTCCAGTTCCATCCTGAAGGAGGAGGTCTATCTATGCTGGAGTTTCGGCAAATCTCAAACGAAATATACTTGTGGTCACTTGCCGTTTCCTCCTCCATCACCTTCCAGTTTAGAACCCTGTTAGCCAACTGTGACGAGACAGCCGTGACATCCAGGAATGACTCACACTCGTATCTTTCGTAGGTTGGGGAACTGCCGATATTGCATACTGTGCAGCCCAGCTCCGCCAGAACCTCGGCCAAGATGGCTCCTCTGGCATCCGTTTTCGGAGACCCCCATTCCGTCGCCTTGGCGTTGAAGTCACCACCGACGACAATGGGCTTGGACTGTGCTCTCATATTGTCTTTGAGGTTCCAGGTTTGGTTGATAAATTCTTCCAGGGTGGAATTTGGCGATAGGTAGCAGGAATATGCTACCAGCGCAGGCGTCTCCACCCATGCAAAGCACTGGCCTCTACCAGAGTTCAGGACCGCCACTCGATCGTGTGTGAGAACAGCTGCCTTCCCATCGATGGACTCGGTCCAGCAGCTGTCCATTGGTCTATATGGTTCGCTGATAAGCACAACGTCCACATCTTTTGCTGCGGTGGTGTGCAGAAGTAGGTCTTGGGCGGCCCTGGCGTGATTTAGATTAGCCTGCATGAACGACGTCGATCTTCCGGCGTCGACCTCTTGTTGTGGGGCACGAGTAGCTGGTGGTCCTGTGCCCTTCTTGCTTGCATGTGAGGCAAAAGGGCTTTGCCTCCGTGCAGTTGTGTGCAAAGTGGCCTGGTTTTCCACATTTCAGGCACATTCCTGACCTGTCTTCTGCCTTGCAGTTTTCGGTCGCGTGACCAGACTGCCAGCACCTATTGCATCTCTTGATTTGTCGCTCTTCTCGTATTCGGCAAGAATTGACTATTCCGATTCTTAGTGTTCTTTTGTTTTCCATGACCTTGATCGCGTCGCCCCTGACCTCGACTCTCGCGATTTGTGTGCCTTGGTAGTATGGTCGTAGGTCCCTGAGTATCAGGTTTTCTTCCGGTGCCACTCTGCGGAGGTCCTCTTTTACTTCCTCTGCAGTAGCTAGTTCTTCTATGTCTCTAATCGTGTATGTCGTTTTCAAGTCTATGAGATCTCTTTTGATTTCGACTTTGTCTTTTAGGACATTTTTAAGTTTGTGCATTTGATTGCTCTCTTCGAGCTCCACTATAATGTCCCCCTTTCTTGTTTGTCTAATGCCACTGATGAGGGGGGCCTCCGCTCCCCTGAGTGCCATCCTGACTTCTCCCATTTTGCTTTTGACATCTTCGGGGGTAGCTTTGATAATTAAGGCATCCCTTCTGTTCGACTCCTTCTTGTTTTTTGGTTTTAGTTTTTCTGTCCTGGTGGTCTGTTTTTTTCGGTAGGTTACCGTTTGGAACCCTTCGTCGTGTTTTGAGCTTCCGTCGTCTATATATCGCCCCATGATTTCTTTTTGAGCCTTCTCTTGCTTTTCCAGGTTAGATTCCCTTTGGGAATTGGTGATTGCATCTTTTAGTGTTTCTGGTTCCACCGCTTTGCTCTTGGTCTTCACTAGCTGAGCAAGTGTAGGTTTGGACACCTCGGGAGTTTTTGTTTCGTGTGTGGTTTTGTCTATTTGTTGGAACGTAGCTTCTATTTTTTCCAATTTGTTTAGGGTGTTTTTGGCACCCTTTTGTTTTTGTTTAGGGGGTGGGGGGGTTGCCCCCTTTTAAATACGCCACTGCGGGTTATTCAATTATTAACGTTTCGAGATAATTAACGAAGGATGCACTGGAGGGCGTTCCACGCCCCCCAGACCCCCCGGATTTTATGATATTAAGGGGCAATTTTTACGTTACTTTGAAAGTTAACTGTCAAAATTATAGTCAAAATTGAAGACCGGGTGGTCTGGAAGTGAACACCCTCCAGTACATACCTATAATAAAATTCCAACTTTTCTAGAATACCAACAGAGAAGACAGAATAATTATACAAATTTCGTTGGAAAATGCTGGGAAATTTTTTGTTTTTGAGCAAAAGTAAGGGAAATTAAAACTTTCGGCTAAAGAAAATTAGAATTTGAGAAACTTATTTATTTCACAATGAATGTGAAAAAATCCTACTTATGGAATGAATTTCGATATTTTATTTTTGTTAAGCAAAACAATTGAATTACAATTTTAAATGTAATTCACAATTATTGCCAGTGGACGCATCGTTGTTCCGATCCGAATAAATTTCCGCATAAATCGCGCGAGCACTTTTAATGTTAAATTTATTGCAAACCTGATCCGCGTAGTTCTGTACTCCTATCTGCTGTGATATTCCTTAACCCAATTGGGTACACTTAAATTAGTTGTGGGTACTTCTTCTGCTCTCCCGCGTTAAAAAAAGAACTGTCCTCTCCAATTCCAAATGATTTTCCACTCCACTACTCCTTCCAAATTATTATTCTAAAAGATGAACCGCTGGTTCTCGTCCAAAAATTTAATTTATTCTTATTTGTTCGAAATATTTAATTTGAATTCACTTAGTGTATGCTTTGGTTTTCTAAGCACACACATGCACAAAGTCTCTTTCGAGAGCTATGGTCAACTCAACACGACCTTCCCCTTTGGGATTCAATCGTAAACTTTCAACACGACCTTCCCCTTTGGGATTCAGTGGCAGACTAAATTATTTATACTTGTTATCTTTTATCAATCTGTTTTCTAAGAACACACATCCTAAAACTGCACTCTTGCAGATGAGCAAAAGAAACTGAATGCAGACAAGCAAGGGCAGCGATCAAAGCACCTTCTAGTAGACATTCAAAATATTACTTGAAGCTGTCCAGAGTCAATCTACGGACAATTGCAGTGATTTTAACTGGACACTGCAAACTGAATAAACATCTCAACACACTGGGACTTGTAAATAACCCCAGGTGTCGGGGATACAACAAAGCAAACGAAACCGCGGAACATGTGCTCTGTCACTGTCCGTCGCTAGCGTCAATTAGAGGTGCCATATGCTAGGGGACTTCTGGCCTAACATGGCCAGAATCGGCGGTACTCCGCCTGCCAAGATACTCGAATTCATCCTGGAGACAGGATGGCTTGAGGAGTGGCAATGGGCCCGATATAGAGGCCTAAGTGCGTGTGGGGATACCTCCCTACCCTCCTACATAAAATGCAGAATCCAGAGAATATCGATTAATCGATATTTCAAAAATAAAATATCGTTTTTCGATTAATCGATAACTGTCGATATTTATCGATAAAAATTCTCAGCCCTAGTCAAGCCAAGTCTTCATGGCATTACGGAGAACCTGTTCTAGACCTATCCCTCCCTTATCGTTCGGGTTGAATGGACCCAGGCAATGTCGTTAGACTGGGGATATTTCCCCTCTTAAGTTAAACCTATTTGGTAATCGAGGGGGGTCGATTCGTGCCGACCCCTGATACTTTTGCTTGTTACTCCTCGTCGCTCTTATTTTTATTATTTAATAATTTTGTTATTTAATAAAAATAATTAAACAAATAAGGTGGATACAAAAGTAAAACACACAGAAAACAAACAATAACAATAAAAATAACAAAACTGTTCGGATGAACAGCTTAAAATGTTGTTGTTTAGAGTTACGCCATGTGGGAATAGGCTGCATAGCCGCACACTGTTGAAGTGTATAATAGTTTTGTAGAGGAGAAGTCAGTTTTCCACTGGATATCAATATCCACTGGATAATCAAGTTTGTGACACCTGGATATCCACTGAATTTGGCAGTCTAATGCCTGATTTCATAAAATGATTTCATAACAATCCGTTAAAGTTAAGGGATGATTTCTATTGGTCTGTTAAAACTAAGGAATAATTTCCATTAGTTAGTTAAATTTAACGGCCCGTTAAGTTTTATAAAATCAGGCATAACATAGTTAACACCACAATAAAATATTGCAGAGAGAAAGTTCAATCTAAAGCGAGAGGTCATAGCAAGGATGAACACACAACAATGAGAAATCATCTGATATCGCAGTTAAGGAAGCTAAACGCCGTTAGACAGGAAGAAAAGAAAACCCAGAGTGAATCACGTACCGAAAAGGAGGTCGCTGATATGAAGGAACAAATATAGAAGTTACAAGAAACAATGCAAAAACAAGTTAGCGTGATAGTAAAACTGACAAAAAGGTTTGAGAACGTCCAGACCAAACATCACCTAGAAAACATCGACAAGATGGCACAAACGATTAAAACACAGGAAGAAACAATCGCCAAAATAGTTACCCAAAATAAGAAACTTGCTGAAGAAATTTGCAAGACTAAGCAGGAGGCAATTAAAAGCAAAGAGGCATCCAGGGAAGCGAAGACCTTATTAATAATTTGGAAGGAAGAAATGGAATTACACATGACAGACATAGAGAGAAAACTCAACGATATGTGAGAAGACCTCCACACCGTCCAGCAAACTATAGCTGGTATGCGCACAACAGGTATAGAAACGTCGTTCTCACAGGAAGAATCGAACAAATTAGGCGAACTTGTTACCAATCTAGGTGTCATACAAGATGGTGTAAATAAACTAATGCCAGCTAACTCTCTGGACGAATGTGTAAGTGCAATAAATCTCCACACCCAAGAGTTAAAAGAAACTAGAAGTAGTATAAAAGAATACCGAGATATACAAGGACAAAGAGACAAATTAGACAAGGAAGAACTGTTGGAATAAAGGGCAGACTACAGAAATTACTGGAGGTCCCATACGTCCAGACCAGCCCGACCCAAATAAGAACTGAAAAATCCAGAGACACGGAGAACACTTATGCAAGAGCAGCAGCCGAATCGCTGCAAAAACAAGAAAGCGCCCAACGGGCCATCATGCAGCGATGCATGGATGATGGAGAGGAGACGGGTTTTAAAACAGTCACTTATAAGAGGACTCCCAAGAAAGTTAACAACGGAAAAAAGAATCCTGAAGAAAAAGAAGAGAAAAGACCCGAAAGGACGAAGAAAGCTCCAAAAAAGAAACCCCCTGCAGTCCTAATTAAGACTACAGAAAAACTCTCATACAAGGAGGCTCTGACCAAGCTGAGATCATGTCTACAAGATAGTAACATGAAGGTCAGCAAGGTGACCAAGACAAGAGGAGGAGATCTACTCGTAGAGCCGCAAGAGGGTGAAAAAGAGATAACGTCCCTTCATGCAAAGCTACTGAAAGGAATGGGGGAGGAATCAGTTCGGCGTTTAGTCCAAAGAAGGGAGATAAAGATCCTCGACTTAGACGAATTGGTAGACAAAAAAGAATTACTGGGGTCCCTAGTAAAATACATCGGATCCGAGGGACATCTAGAGCTGAGATCTCTCCGCCCAGCTTATGGTGGAACCCAGTTAGCAGTAGTTAGTTGCGACGAAGCCGAAGCTGATAAGTTGCTGAAGTTAGGAAGGTTGACAGTAGGCATGGTTTCGGGCTGCAGGGTTCGTACGAGACGAGATGCCTCAACTGCGGGGCCGAGGGCCACCATGTCGCGGAGTGCAAGATGGCTGCAGGATGTGCTATTTGTGGAAATGGCCACCGAAAAACGGCGTGCCCCACTCATCGAAACTCTACAAAAAGAGACGATGAAATCGAGTGTCACCGCTGTAAAGAAAAGGGACATCGGGTCAAATGGTGCCCAAAGAAACTAGGAAACTCGGCCGAAACGGAAAGTAGAGGTAAAACGGATTGTGCAGTAGGACCCTGTCAACAATTAAACGATAATGCCTCAGAAGATCATCCAAATAAATCTGCATAGAGCCAGAGCGGCAAGCGACCTCCTCCAACATAACATCAAAAATTGGAGGATAGATTTAGCGCTGGTCAGTGAACCCCACAAGACCTAAGGAAAAGATTGGTTAGTGGACGTTTCGGGAATGACGGCTGTTTTCGTGCCCAAGACGACAGCAGTAGAGAATTGGAACTGTGGAAGGGGATTTGTTTGGGCTTTTCATTTCCCTTCTTTTAAGGGAAAAATACATTCTGACTTTTTGACAGCTATGTGACGTTTCCTACATTTTCATATTTTTCATAATTTTGCTTTATAGGTGTTTTACGCAAATAATTGCATCTCTCAGTGTGTCCAAGCATCCTTTATAGTATTTTCGAATCTCCAAATCGAAACATCAACTCTAGGGGAATCCCATGTAATTTCGGCATAAAAATCAACATACTAAGCACTACGTTATACTAAACCATGAAATTACCACGACTAAAGTTCACTTGAGGTGAGTTCTAACAATTAATTAACACAAACTTCTTAAAATTACATATTAACATCTTTTATATTTTCTGTTTTAGATCGCAGATCATCATTTAACTCAAATTGTCATTTTTACGTAAACAAAGATTATATTAATTTGTTGAAAAAATTATATATGGAATTTATCCAATGCACAAATTATCCCATTCTACTAGATGGTAGGTTTGCATTTACCAACATTATGGTTTATTTTGAATCTTTATCTTCCGATGCTTCACACGTAGTAAGCTTTTAATGTTTCCGAGAGTACGATGTGTGTTTAATACGAGTGAATGCATTTTTATATGTTTGTTATATATTATGTGTAGCCTATATCGTGCAAACTCCATTATCTTTCCCTTTCTAACATGACAATATAATATAATATAATATAAAAAAATTTTTTCTAAAATTAATTAATTAAAACTACAAAAAATTTCGAACAGTTATACGCCTGTATGAGTTCGTGAACATTGAAATGGCTTTCCACCGATGTGAATACGTAAATGGTTTTGCAAGTTTCCAGTAGTCGAACATTTGTAATCGCACACTGTGCACTCAAACGGTTTTTCGCCGGTATGAGTTAGCAAATGTTTTTGCAACATATATTTTTCATAAGTTTTATAATCGCAAATAGAACATTGTAAAGGTTTTTCGCCGGTGTGAATACGTAAATGTCTTTGCAAACTCCTTTTTTCAGAATATTTACAATTGCAAACAGCGCATTCGAATGGTTTTTCGCCGGTATGAGTTCGTAAATGTATTTGCATCGAAAGTTTTTGTGAACATTTATATTCGCAAACTGAGCACTCGAACGGCTTCTCGCCGGTGTGAGTTAGTAAATGTCTTTGTAAACTTCTTTTTTCCAAAGTTTTAAAATCGCAAATTACACATTGAAAAGGCTTTTCGCCGGTATGAACACGTAAATGTCTTTGTAAGTTTCCTTTACTTGCACATTTATAATCGCAAACTATGCATCCGAACGGTTTTTCCCCGGTATGAGTTCGTAAATGTATTTGTAAACTTCCATTCGCCGAAGTTTTAAAATCGCAAAATGAACATTGCAAGGGTTTTTCGCCGGTGTGAGTACGTAAATGTTTTTGCAAGTTTCCTTTAGTTGCACATTTATAATCGCAAACAGTGCACTTACAGGGTTTCTCGCCGGTATGAGTTCGTAAATGTTTACGCAAATCATCTTTTTGTTTACATTTATAATCACAAATGTTGCACTCAAACGCCTTACCATCCGTGCGAGTTTTTGCATGAACTCCAAGTTGCAACTGGAATTGAAACTCATCTTTAATGTCAATGGAATGATGCAAGGATTCCAGCTCGATATCCACATCCTGTGACTCTTCAATTTTAATATGTTTACTATCATATTCTACTTTTAAATTAATTGAAGGAGTCGCTGCGATGTCAGTCGAATGATGAACGTCTTCCAACTTGATATCCATGTTGTGGTTAAATTATTTTACCAAAATTTTCCAATCCTGAAATAAAATTACCACATTATTGATATATAAATTGCAATTATGTTAAACCGTCAGCTACCTACTTATATTAAATATTATTGCTACCACCATACAACTGCAGCCACCAGCCACACCGACATATTAGGGCAGTGCCACTCCCCCACTCCAAGATGGCCGCCGAACATCTGCTTGGTGGTTTCTATTCTAACCAGTTCTTTTAGCATTTTTAGCTTTTATGACACGGTGGTGATTGTTTTATAATAAATGGGACTACTAAAATCCACTAAACTTACAAAAAATAATTATTGAATAATTTGTACATTATTAAAATTTTGAAAATTATTAGCCTTAAATATTAAAAGTTAGGTATAATAATTTGAAATAAATTGCTTTAAATAAAAATAAACAACATTTCAGCTGTTTATTAATTATTTGCCAGCATTTTTGTGTTTTTGAGTAATTTACATAAAAACATACAGATTTGGTAAGAGAAATAATCGTAACTAGCACAGTTCAGGAGTTTACTAAAAAAATTAAAAATTATGTCATAAAAATCAGCAAATCTTCTAGTCGAGTATGCATTAAGCCCGGCAGACACAAATTTCGACGCAACTACAACGAAGAAAACATTTAATCCACAGAAGCCTAAAAATAACAACACTAAATCGTCTCGCCATCATCAATTTGTTTTTTTAATATCTCTAGTACTTCTCTTACTTCTTCAGCTTCTTCTTATTTAAATTTTTTTGATCTATTTGCGGACAATTCCTCTTCCGCCTTATGCTTACTTGCTTCTCTTCTTTTAAATGCCTCTGCACGTTTCAACTCCACCCGGCGCATAGGATCTTCGCGATAATTACCAAGAAAGATAAGAAAGATAACCAAGAAAAAAATGAATTGTCTGGGCAACAGATTGATAAAGATAACAAGTATAAATAAGTTAGTTTACGATTGAATCCCAACGGGGAAGGTCGTGTTGAGTTTGGCCATAGCTCTCGAAGAGAGAGATTGTGCATGTGTGTGCTCTAAAAGATAAGGCCATACACTAAGTGAATTTAAAAAGAAGTCTTTAGAACAACCAAACTAAATTCAATTTAGAACGAGAACACAGTGGTTTATTTTTTGGAAAATTAATTTGGCAGAAGAAGTGGCAGAGAAATTCATTGTAATTGGCAAGGGCAGTTCTATTTCACGTATAGAAGAAGGAGGAGAATCCACAACCAGTTTAAGTGTACCCAATTGGGTTAAAATAATAGAAGCAGATAGGAATAGAAGAAGAATCGACACTGGTTTGCATAAAACTTGAACATTCTAAGGGTTCGCGCGATTTATGCGGCAATTTACTACGGATCGGAACAAACGGTGCGTTAACTGGCAATAACTGTAAAGTTAAATCTTGATACTGAAATTCAATTGTTTGCTTAGTTCAAAATAAAATTTAATATTCATTCAAAAACTTCGTAAGATTTCTTGAAATAAATAAATAAAGACTTTCAGACTTTAACAGTGAAAATGATTATGCTCCATATTCAACGTGGATTACAGGCGTAAATCATGAAAATACAAAAAAGTGCATAGCTCTTTTTTAATAGAAAATTTTATTATCTTTCTTTTTTATATAAAACTATACTTGCTAAAACGCACGGTTACCGAGATATCAGTGAAAAAGTAATTTGGAGGACTTTTTTTCCGACTTTCAGTATGTTCAAACATAAGCCCTAATGTACTTCTGTACCAATTTGCAGCTTTCTATCAATTATTTCCGCTATTTTATCTAATTCGACTGGACAATACATTAGACAGAATACGTTGGACTCCCCCCAGGAGTTTTATTTTCTAAGTACGTCCCTGCCTAGAATCTGATTTGGGGTTTGTTGAGTTTGCGTTTTGAACGCAAGACGGACTTTTTGAATGTGGGTTCGATAAGTGAGTGTGTTCACGGTGTTGGTCTTGTCAAAAGATTTGGTAAGTTTTGCTTTTTCTGTAAAACTTGTAGGGAGACACCTTCATAGTGGACAAATTTGCATGTTTTTTTGATACTTTTTGGTAGTTCGATTTTTTGGTGCTTATAAAGTTGTTTTCGTTTCCGATCTTTTCATAAATTTAATTTTAATACGGCAAATTTTAATTTGCATTGACGAGCTTATCCATCGATAATATTTTATCTTAGCTCGCAAATTTTCCACAACGTTAAATTTTAATCTAAGTAAAATATTTAATTTTAAATTAATTAAATTAATTTACTTTTGGTGTGAACTACTTGTCTTTTTTTATGTTTCTCCAATAGGATAATACTGGGGCAAGTAGCTACGATTTTCTTTCACCGGTTGTGGCTGTCGATTTGTCGACAGCAAACTTCTTGCAGAGATCATTTTTTTGTTTATCTGTCACCTTTTTTGGAACTTATGACCCTAGCTTCCGCATCATCTTCAGCTAGATAACATCAGCGGGCCTCTACAGTAAATAAAAGCTGGTTGATTTATTCCCAGCGTGTAGATAGTAAAATTCTGGATCCCCAACAAGGGAGGAGGAATTTTTTTATCTCAAGGCTTGTACACATATGAGGCAAAATGCGAACGAGGCAAAGCGTGGCGGAACGAATGCTTCGTTCGTGTACTTTTGTGTTGCCGAACGGGGCATCCGAGGCGGCGAAAGAGGAAGCGATCCAATCATTATTATATATAACTATTATATCGTCCACACCTAAACGAATTCTCTTTGATGTGCCGACTCCGCTCAGATAGTGTTCATACGGCATCAGGTCGTTCGCCGAACACCCGGAGGCAGTATGCCTCGTCTCGGCTCAACGTCCATATCTGATCATTCGTTCGGCCTCGCCTTGCCTCATGTGTGTACAAGCATTAACGATCTATAACATTTCCGATAGGTTAGGTTAGGTTTGTCTGGTCCCTTTTGCAGGAGGTGCATTGGTGGAGCTAAACAAGGACGAGATAATGGACGGATCCCGCACCGCAGACATCACCACCTCACCGGTGGCAAGAATGACCCGGGCTGCAGCGGCGGCGAAAAATGGAGAAAGACGAGTTTGCTCACAAATATGTGGTGCCCAGGCTGGCGGAAGAAGGAGTGCGCGACGAAGTACGGCTGTACCTCGCGTACTCCCACGACCAGAGCGAGCAGACGTGCTTCCGGGACAACTCACCGCAGAACCTGCGACAGAGAATCAGAAGTGCCGGCCTCCCTGTAGAATACGACCAACTCCTTTCTATCTACGTATCCAGCTACGTAGACAAGGGCGAGACTGCGGCATCGGCGCACTAGGATCTCGAAGGATTCCGAAGACAGTGCGCGACGGAAAGGGAAGGAAATCTCCAAAGGGCCTGCGAAACCAGCGCGGCCTTCCACAGCCCGGTGCGTAAGAGCTCCAGCTCGGCGTGGAAGAAGGACTTTTAAACCCATGGACACGAAAGGGGGTACTCGTAAACCCCCCCAGGAAGAAACCCGTCCGGTTTTTACAAGCGAACCTGCACACCTCCAGTGCCTCTTGCAAGCAACCGTCAAAGCAAGAGAAGTCGACATAGTCCTGTTGTCCGAGCCGAACCTACAGAGATCGGCGAATCTCATCAAGGACGACACCGGCAGGCATGCCATCTATCTGCCGAAGGCAATGGACATCGAGGAAAGTGGTGCGTGTCCGGGCTTTGCGTGGGCGAGGGTGCGAGAGGGGAAGGTGAGAGTGTATAGCTGTTACTTCTCCCCAAATGACCCGTCCAGACTTTTCCAACAACAGCTGGACGACCTCATGGCTCACGCGGCCAACCGGACGGACGACGACGAAGACGTCATCGTGGCGACTTCAACGCCGAGTCGCCCGGATGGGGCTCCCACCCCAACCTTCGAGAGGAACGGTTCGACATCGATACTCGACCTCACCTTGGCCCCCTCCCGGACCCTCCGCAAAATATCCCAATGGAGGGTCCTTGACGAAGAGACACTTAGTGACCACCGATATGTGTCATTCACGGTGGAGGACAGCTTTGGTTCAACAGAAGCACCTACGACCACCAAGGGTTGGCAGCAATATAAAATGGACAAATCCAAGCTGTTGGAAGCCTCGTGAAGGAGGGAGGTGGAGCGGATCAGCTCATAGAGGCGATAATAACATCGTGCGACGCCCCCATGCCGAGAAGAGGAAGGAGCGAACGAAGACCCGTCCATTGGTGGAGCCCTGAGATTGCTGCCCTCAGGAAAGCCGCCAACAACAAACCACGGATCTGCCAGAGAACTCGAAGACGACAAGCGGCCCCAGAAGATGACACAGCACAAGACGAATACAAAAAGGCGACAAACAACCTGGCCCTAGAGATAAAATGTTGCCAAGAAGAAGTGCTGGGAGGAACTGCTGGCTCTCCTTGACGAGAACCCATGGGGAAAAGCCTACAAAATAGTGAAAGGCAAACTCGCTGGAAGGACAAAGATTCCCGGGCTCACTCCATCCAGAGTCCGGACGATAGCCGAGGCGCTGTTCCCGGCCCATCAACATCCATCCACGAGAAACTACCAACTTCCACCCCATGGACCCCCTTTACGGAGGAGGAGCTCAAGGCAGCGGTCGCGAACCTCGCGGTGGACAAGGCACCCGGCCCCGACGGCGTACCAGCTGTGGCCCTAAAAGTTCTGGGCACAGAAAACCAGGAAGCGTTCCTGGCCGTCTTCAACAAGGCCATCGATGAAGCCACTTATCCCATCGATTGGAAGAAGGCGGAACTGGTACTCATCAGGAAGGGCCAAAAACCACTCGAGGAGCCGTCATCGTATCGACCGATCTGCTTCCTGGACCACGCCGGAAAGCTCTTCGAAAAGATGATTCTGCGAAGGCTGACGCAGGACATCGAGAAGAAAGGCGGTCTTTCCGAGAACCAGTTCGGATTCCGAAAAGGAAGGTCCACGGTTCTGCAAAAAATCATCCAAACGGCGCAACGGGCCAGGTCAGGAACACACAGGACAAGAAAGTACTGCATGGTAGTGACCCTGGATGTGCGCAACGCCTTCAACAGTGTAGGATGGAGCCACATCCTCGAAGCTCTCCCGAACAGAAGAGTCGACACGCACATCTACAACATTGTGGTCAGCTACCTCAGCCAGCGGGAAATCATCCTTGGGAGAGAAAAGGACTCTCCCCACATGAGAGCAACCAGCGGCGTGCCACAGGGATCTGTTCTTGGTCCATCCCTGTGGAACATCATGTACGACGACGTCCTGAAGCTCCGTCTACCCGAGGGAGTCACACTGGTGGGATTCGTCGACGATCTGACTTTGATAGTCAGCGATCGCGACCCAAAGGTGCTCGAGGCCAAAACCAACCAGGCCATCGCCATGATCCTACAGTGGATTAGCTCCCGCGGCCTACAACTGGTCCCCGCTAAGTCGGAAGCGGTTTTGGTTTCCGGAAGAAGAAAGGTCCCCGACATAAACATCACAATGGAGGATCCCCAATCCAGCTCAGAGATTCCGTGACCGTGCTAGGAGTAAGGTTGGACAAACATCTCAACTTCGCCCAGCACATCAAGGAAACCACCGCCAAGGCGGAGAAATCGGCGTCGACCATCGCCCGCTTGATGCCGAACGTGGGAGGGCCCAAGGCAGCCAGGCGCTTGCAACCGTAGTGCACTCCATTATGTTGTACGCGGCACCAGTATGGCACGAGGCCCTACATGTACAGCGGAATCGAGAACGGTTGCTCCAATTGCAAAGAAGAGCTGCGCTTCGTGTGATCAGCGCGTACAGAACCGTGTCCGGTGAAGCAGCGTTGGTAATTTCATCTATACCACCTGCAGATCTACAGGCCGGAGAAAGGGCGAGAACCCACACCGGACAAGTGAACACCTCCGACGCCACTCTGGACCGCTGGCAAGAGAGATGGGAAGAGGCCGAGGTAGGACGGTGGACAAGGCGACTCATACCTGACATCAGAAAATGGGTAGCCAGAAGCCTTGGTGCCAGAAGCCACGGATGCTTCAATGCATACCTCCACCGCTTCAAGAGGAGATCGGCCCGCCAGTGTAGCCACTGTGACGCGGAAGAGGACACTGCCGAGCACACCTTCTTTGAATGCCAAAGGTGAGAGCCGGCCAGGACCGACGCACAATTGGCAACGGGCTCGCAAGTGACACCCGACAACATGGTGGCGACAATGCTCCGAAGCGCAGAGGACTGGACCATGATCGAGGCGTGGATCCATACTGTCGTATCAGATAAGGAAGCGGCGGAACGCGAGGAGCAATCTGCCGCTCCATAATGACAGAAGGAACACAAATCCGACGAGCCATCAAATCAACGGCGAAAGAAGGAACAGCAGCCGAAGTACCACCCCGCGCGATACGAAAGTAATGCCTCACGGCGGATTCTCGAGATCGATAAGTCGGGGGAAGGGGGGAGGTTTTAGTCAGTGAATTTCCTCCTCCCTGCTTATGCTAAAAAAAACAGGTTAGGTTAGGTTAACCTAACCTAACCTAACCCTCCCGCATTATTGTTAGGTTAACCTAACCTAACCTAACCCTCCCGCATTATTGTTAGGTTAACCTAACCTAACCTAACCCTCCCGCAAACCCATACGTAATGATTGGACGGCCATTTGGTCGGGGTTTTGACGGGGTACCGTCGTATAATGAATTAATGTAGATTCCTTGTGTATTTATTAACTAGAACCTAGAACTACAAACAATTTAAACAATACAGAACAAACGTGATAACTTTATAAATAATAAACTGTACCCTCGAACAGTTATTTGCCAGTGTGAGTACTTAAATGTCTTCGCAAGTTACCGCTACTCGAACATCTATGATCGCAAACAGTGCACTCGTACGGTTTTTCGTTGGTATGAATTCGCAAATGTATTCGCAACGAACTTTTTTCAGAACATTTATAATCGCAACCTGTGCATTGGTACGGTTTTATACCGGTATGAGTTCGTAAATGAATTCGCAAGGAACTTTTGTCGGAACATTTAAAATCGCAAACTGTGCACTTATACGGCTTTTCGCCAGTATGAATTCGTAAATGTTTTTGCAAATCTCCCTTTTTAGCACATTTATAATCACAAACTGTGCACGCGTACGGTTTTTCGCCAGTGTGAGTTCGAAAATGCATTCGCAATGAACCTTTGTTGGTAAATTTATAATCACAAACTGTGCACTCGTACGGTTTCTCGCCGGTATGAGTTCGTAAATGCATTCTCAAACCACCCTTTTGAGCACATTTATAGTCGCAATCTGTGCATTCGTACGGTTTTTCGCCGGTATGAGTACGTAAATGTATTTGTAAACTCCTTTTTTCGGAAGCTTTATAATCGCAAATTGAACATTCAAATGGCTTTTCGCCTGTGTGAATACGTAGATGTCTTTGAAGTCTTGATTTATCTGAACATTTATAATCGCAACCTGTGCACTCATACGGTTTGCCGCCGGTATGCGTTCGTAAAACACCGTTTTGTGTACTTTGATCATCGCAAACTGTGCACTCTGACGATTTTTCGCCGGAATGAGATCGTAAATGTCTCTCCAAAATACATTTTTGGGAAGTTTTATAATCGCAAATTGAACATTCGAAAGGCTTTTCGCCGGTGTGAATATGTAGATGTCTTTGCAATTTTGATTTATGTGAAAATTTTTTATCGCAAACAGTGCAATCATATGGTTTCTCGCCGGTATGAGTTCCTGAATGTCTTTGCAAATTTTGTTTTATTGAACAGTTAAAATTACAAATGTTGCACTTAAAAGCCTTATCACCAGTACCAGTTTTTCCTTGAACTCCAAGTTGCAACTGGTATTGGCAGTTTTGGTCCAATTGGGAGTCTCTCCCTGAAGTCTCTTCTTTAATGTCAATGGAATGATGCAAGGATTCCAACTCGATATCCACATCCTGCGGTTCTTCAATTTTAATATGTTTCCTAACATATTCTACTTCTGATTTAATTGAAGGAGTCGCTGTGGTGTCGATCGACTGATGGATATCTTCCAGCTTGATGTTCATGTTGTGGTAAAATATTTAGGCCAAAATGTTCTAATCCAAAAATTACAATAACACTTTGATATATAAATTGCTATATGTCAAACCGTCAGCTACCACCATACAACTGCAGCTAAAGTGAAAAAAAAAACTTATAAAATGGCGACTGCGCGGTAAAACCCAGCGGTTCTCAACCTTTTTACGAAGCGACCCCCTAATTTTCTTGTTTATTTTCAGCGACCAAGTCAGTAATAAAAAATAGTCATGTCAAGGCAAAGAATGCAAAAAAAAGGTATAGAGGGAAATGTTGGGAACACAATTTTTGACTTTGTAACTTTGTTTGGACTAGTTAGGAGGTGAACATATCAAAAGTCCCCGTCCGATGCCCTTGAGCCGGGGGTGAAGGGGGAGGGTTAAAGTTCCCATTTTTCGGCTTTTTGCTTATATCTCGGAAACTATACGTCCTAGCGACATGACCATTCTATACAAAATTAAAGCTGATTAAATTTTCTACAAGTTTCATTCAGTCAAGTTTTTTGATTTCTTGTATAGTTTCCGAGATATCCGCTCTTCAAAGTCTGTAATTTTGGAAAAAAAACATTTTTGCCTCACATTTTTTGCTCTTTTTGACCTTATAACTCTTCAACGATGCAATCAAAAATTAAATGCCAGCAATAGGGTTTTAGAGACAAAAAAAATTTTTGACTTAATTTTACAATGTTTTATTATTATTATTATTATTGGTCAAAGTAAAGAAGGTACGTAACTGGCCAGGGTGATTTCAGCTCTTGAGGACATCGAAAATAAAAAAATCAAAAAAAAAATTAATCTGTACACTTGTCGTTATCGCTGAAATTTTTCATTTTACAGCCTGATTTGCGTCTGAAAATAAACATCAATCGGCAATTTTGCCAACCTTGAATGTGTGAGACGCATGATCCCGTACTTCCATGCGGCGGGACACTTCCCATATGCAAAGTCTTGTCACCTCCACGTACAAGACATGAAGAAACTAAACGAAAAACTATCTCCCGAAGAATTCCACGCATTTGTAAACGACGGCTACTTCACGATACGCCGATCAGACCGATTTTGGGCTGGAGTCCGGTCGGATATAGCAATTCCAGCCAAAGTGGCATGACTCGTGGTAGGGGAGTCACAAACAGCACTCTTAGCAAATGGGTAGTAGGGATGAGTGCAACTCATGATATCTGCACTTCTTTAGAAGAGTTTGGTGGAGTTCTATTTTCCACCAGTGAGCAGCATGCAAATTTCGGACAAGCCTGGAAAAACAAGGATACAGCTGACATTGCCAAGCTAACCGGTTGGTTTCAGAAAGTTCCTCCTTTCTCAGAGACCAGTGACATAATATCTATTGCGACAGGAATTGTTGGAGATACAACGATCAGCTGCTACAATGCTGTTGCAGTTGGTAAGCAAGCAAATGCTAAAATGGTCAATTCGGCATTTTCTAACATCAAATTGGCTCGAAAAAATCGAGGTTTTCCCCTTTCGATAGTGAGAAAAATGTGAGGCAAAAATGTTTTTTTCCAAACATTTGCTACATAGGACTTGACAGCATATGGGACCATTTGATAAAAATCAGGAATTCAACATGAAAAAAAAATCCTTTCTTCGATTTTCTTCAGCATTTCTGCTTCGATGGCAGTTAAACTCTGTCGAACAGACGTATGTCTAGTGGGCTATAGTGGTGAAAATAAGGTTTTGGCATAGCAATTGTTTGGGACCTATGTAATTTTGAAGGTTAGCGGTACCTAAGGCTCCGTTGTGTTTTCGAAAATTACTGCCGCGTGCTATTTCCAGTCTTGAAGGACTGGAAATTGCTTTGAACAACACCTTTTGAAGATGCGAAATGTGAATGGTTGTTGAATAAAACACTTGATTTATTGCACTTATTTTATTCATAAACTGTACTTGTTGCAATCGCAGAGGAATATGGGCCTCGTGTGAAGGGAGTATGGTTCGATGAACTTTTAAGTGTAATTCGAACGAACGCTTGCGGGTTACTGGAGTTGAGCGCTAAAAGATCGACATGCGCGAACAAATACAGGGGGATGCAAAATATGGCGAGAACAAATTTAGCGGCAATTTCAAATGTGTAAAATACATATTGCAATTCTAAACAGCAATCTTTGACAGGGCTACCACAATAAGAAAAATAAAGCATTTCTACGGAAATGTTTAACCGATTGAGATAAAGTTTTGTGTGCTTATAGAGCTTTTAAAATACAAGTTTTGGTGAGGAAACAATTGAGCCAAATGTAAAAGCAAGAAAATTGCAGAAAATCTTAACCGAAATCTTAATTTATCTATTTTCTGTGAAGATTTGTTAGATGGCTTGTGTAAAAATCTAAAATACATACATACATTACGGCACTCCATTCCTTGATGGAATATCGCCACGTCGTTTGACGTTTTTCAATCCGCTTTTTAAGGTGGATTAGTCCCTATTTTCTTCTGTTAGTGGTAGTATATTCTCATCTTCTTCTCCTCTTCCTTTTCTCTTCTTTTTATAGGTCTTTATGTGTTTTTGCCTCCTCCACGATGTTTCTCCATCGTTGTCTATCTAGAGCAGTTTGTTTCAAGTTCCCAATCTTCATTATTTTCAGGTCATTTCCCACCTCGTCCTTCCATCTCATTCTTGGTCTTCCTCTGGGTCTTACCGCGTCCGGTCTCCATTTCATCGCACACTTAAGGGGTTATGCGCACTTAGGAGGTCGAGAAAACCCGACTTTTTGTTATTTTTTTGTTATTAAAAACACAATCTTGTATTCGAATTGCATTTAACGTTTTATTTCTTCCTCTACAACACCTCATGCATTTTGTCTTCGAGTCGTTCACTTGGAGTCCTGCTTTTTCCGCTTCTTTTTTCATCTTTATTAGTGTTTCGGCCAATACATTGTGTCTTCTTGCCATTATTACAATGTCATCATCATAAGCTTCTAGTTGCACTTCGTTATTATTAATCGTACCATTGCATTCGATTCTTCTTACAATACCCTCCAGCACGATACCGAATAATGTTGCCGACAGAGCGTCACCCTGCCTTACTCCTACGTTTGTGGTAAATTCTTCAGTTATTCCATTTTTTTCATTTTTTGTTGTTACTACCGCTGTTGATTTTTTGAGGGTCATTTGAACTAGTCGTATGAGTTTCTCAGGTTTCCCAGTATCGGTCCCCAGTATCCCGAGAAATTACCAGCCTAAAAGAAGCGGTCGCTGAATTTAAAGCTGCAACCATAAGCTTAGAGGCAGTTAAAGTCACTGTGAAGCCAACAATGGCGCAGGTGTTGACAGGAACCACGGCGATAGAAAAAGCTAAACTCGGTAAGGGAAAAAAAGAAAATGCGCCCCTTAGACCGAAAGAAAACAAGGGCCAAGAAGCCAACCTGGAGGATGTCCTTCATCTGGAAGAAATTGCACAGCGGAAGCTAATGGATAAATATATCTATCAAAATAGCGATACGACCACCGACTAGGAAAACTACAAAACGGTCACTTATAACATAAAAAAACAAAAAAGTGAAAGAAATGACTCTCTAAGCTGCAACAGATGCTGGATGCTGGGACACTCGGCAGAAACGTGTACCCTAGCCGACAGAACTGAGAATTGCCTTAAGTGCGGCAACCGAGGCCACTTTGCCAGGGACTGCAAAGAAGAAAGGCCCTTTAGCATCAGCTGTGGGGAAAAAGGTCACAGAACAACAAGCCGCAGCTGCCCACAGCAAGAAGCAAATATGCTAACCCGAACACTGGGGAAAAGCCAGGGCAGCCCCAGAGAAAACAATAAGAAGTTCTTGCAAGCAAACCTCAACAACACGGCGAAGGCACAAGACCTACTCAAGGCTACTATAAGGCACAACAAAGTGGACGTTGCCATAATAAGTGAACCTCACCAAATAGAAGAAGGCTGGGTCGCCGACAAATCACGCAATCACGATTTGCCTGGGTCGACATTGGCGAGGTGGCGGTGTACAGCTGCTACTTCTCCCTCTATACTACTGCACAGGAGTTCCGAGAAAACATCAATAAACTAATGGACCACGCTAGACAAGTGAGAAAACCTCTAGTAATGACTGGGGATTTTAATGCAAAAGGTCCCGAATGGGGTGAGGAACACTATGATGCCAGAGGAGAAATCCTTAACGATGCTGCTGCGGAGACCGGCCTGTGTGTGTGCAATGTGGGAGATAAGCCGACTTTCCGCAGGCCCTCTACGAGAAACCCAGAAAAGGAGTCGAAGTCCATCATTGATATAACCCTGTCCTTGGAAAATATCGCGGGAGACATAAACCGACTGGAGGGTCCTGACGGATGAGACCCTAAGCGATCCACTTTCTGCTCAAGATAGAGAAAAGATGAAAAATAAGCAAAGAAACTGGATAAAAAGAAGTTGAGGAGCTAGCCAAAGATATTGATGTTAAACAAGTTTCAGATGTAGCTGATCTCATTAAAGTGTTACAAGATATCTGCAAAATAACGATGCCCTCTTCAAAAACTAACGGTAAAAAAACAGTATACGGGTGGAACGAATGCATCGCCCAGTCGAGAAGAGAGGTACTCCATACAAGAAGAGTAATCCAGCGATCAAAAAGAAGAGGAAGACCAGAAGAGATGGGTATACTGCTGCATAGGCTAAAGCAGCAAAGAGCCGAATTGGGAGAAGCGATAGCCGACAGCAAAAGGCAAAGCTGGCAAAACCCTATCGAAGAGGTCGAGGACGACACATGGGGCCTTGGACAAAATTGTAATGAAGAAGGTGTTGGGCAGAACTCCTATCCCAGGCCTGACTCCGGACAGAATAGTGTCGATAGTCGACGCGCTTTTCCCTTACAACTCATAAAGTTGCGATAGATGACATACCCTTGTTAACCATGGAAAAACTTCCCAAGGTGATGGAAAAAATGAAAAGCGAAAAAGCACCGGGCCCAGATGGTATTCCGACAGAAATAATCAAACAAGCTGCAGAACTCAAACCGGAGATGTTCCTTAAAATATACAACAGGTGCCTTAAGGAAGGAAAATTTCCAGAAATTTTCAGAAATCAGAAAGGGAAATAAACCACTGCAGGATCCCAGTTCATGCAGACCGATTTGCCTCATTGACCATCTGGGAAAGGTCCTAGAGAGGCTACTGTTGGAGAGAATCAAGAGCGATCAACATCTGTCCGAAAACCAGTACGGTTTCAGAGAAGGTCGATCTACAGTTGACGCCGTCAAGAGGCTGAAAACTTTCGCGACGATTGCTAAAGGGGATGCTGTGCGAAAGCAAAAGTTCTGTTTAGCGGTGGCTCTGGACGTAAAAAACGCCTTTAATTCAGCCAGATGGAAGTGCATCATCGAAGAGCTGACACTAAGAATGTTACCACCGTATCTCCTCAATATAATACAAAGCTACTTAAAAGACTGACAACTAATTATACAAGAAGAATTGCTACAAGAAACAAGATCAGTGACGAGTGGAGTGCCTCAGGGGTCAGTTCTTGGACCCTTTCTATGGAGCATCATGTATGACGGGGTGCTGGGGCTGGCCCTATCAGAAGGTTCGCTGACGACCTTATGGTTATGGCTGCGGACATAAAAATCGAACTAGAAGAAAAAATAAATGCTACCCTCGAAAGAATTGGACAATGGATGACCGACAAGGGACTCACTCTGGGCCCAGAAAAGACTGAGGCCGTTATGCTAAACAGCAGGAAGAGGGGCGGGATTTTTTTAAGATTAGGCAATTCAACCATAACCCCCCCCCCTCCCCCAGAGAGACATTAAATACCAAAAAAGGAAACTGCTGGTAGCGGTGGCAGACTCAATACTATTGTACGCTGCCCCAATTTGGGAGGAAACTCTAAGATATAAGAGCCGAAAGAACATCATCTCAAAATGCCAAAGACGATTGGCCATCAGGGTTGCCAGGGCTTACCGTACAATATCAGAGCAAGCCGTTTTGGTGATTGCTGGAGTGTGCCCAATAGACACAATACCAAGAAGAAGTCAAATGCAAACTCTTACAGGAATGGCAAAGAAGTTGGGAAAGCTTCGAAAAAGGCAGATGGACTTGGGAACTCATTCCCGACCTACGAAGTTGGGTAACCAGGAAGCACGGAGAATTAAACTATCACCTGACGCAAGCGCTGAGTGGCTTCGGATGCTTTGCATCTTACCCCCACAAATTCACTGGTAAAGAAAACGACATTTGCTTCTTTTGCGATGAGGTGGATACGGCTGCTCACACCCTGTTCGACTGAAGCAAAGGAATACGCAACCAAATGAACACGTGGTAAAAATTAACAAAATCTCTAAAAATAATAGAATGCGACCGCTTGAGCAAATTAAAGTAATGAATGCTACCGAAAATAGTTCAAGTAACTCACAAATAAGTAATGCCGCCGATATTAATAGTTCCAATGACCATCAAGAAACCAGAATACCAGATGCTGAACAAACAAACACAGTAAATTCAACTAACCTTGGTGGCAGCAATTATACACTTGTCACTAACAGGAAAAGAAGAAATCTGAACAATACTGGTAAGAACAATAATCAGAATTCTAACTTCAAAAACGTAGGTGATGGTACTAAATCAAGTACTACTGTCGTTGGATTATCCGAGGATGTTTCTGAATTTCGTGGTGTAGCCAGTAAATGCTGGCTTTATGTGAGTCGAGTCGCTCCTAACTCTACCGAGAGCAGTATTGTTTCTCACTTGAAGACTAAACTTCCCGGAAATGAGTTTACTTGTAACATACGAATAACGATGCATCATCGTTCAAAGTGGGAGCTAACCTATCGCTGTTGGACTCGCTCCTTAAACCAGAATTCTGGCCTAAAGGTATTAAAGTTCTTCGGTTCAATTTTTTTCGTGGACCAAAATGTAATTTCGCTCAACTCGATAATTAATAACACCAATTCATATCGTACAGCACCTAGTGATCACAACAACAGGTGATATCAGCAGTAACGTTAACTGCTGCCTTATGACATTATTATTCTAGTCGAAACATTCCTGGACGACAGTATTTCTACTAGCGAACTGAAACTTTTTGATTACAATATTTTTAGATGCGACCGTTCCTACACCTCTAGTCGGAAAAGCCGTGGTGGAGGGAAAAAAACCATTTTTCTTCTTATTGGTAGTTTAATTGTTGGTGCAGTTGATTTACCTCCGGATGCTGATTTGGTTGCCTATGAAGAATTCTTCGGTATGGTAGAAAATATTTGTGAACATTTTTCTCAATCCAAATTTATTATTGGTGGTGACTTCAACCTTCCCAAAGCTAAATGGTCTATCGATGGTTCATGTTCGGTAAGTTCCGATATTGCTTGTAGTAAAACCGATGCAATTGGTGATTGTATGTCATTTCACAACCTGGCTCAATGTAACCAAATACCTAACAGTCGTGGTGTAATTCTTGATTTGGTCTTTTCCAACGTAAACGACATTTCTATAATCACATCAGAGGACAAATTATCTAATACATCTATCCACCACACTGCTTACTCGATTAATGTTATCATTGCCCACGTTCTACGTAAAAAAAAATGGTTTCAAAATATCCGGAATGGTTCTCCAACGATTTGATCAACCTAATTATTCAAAAAAAAGTCATGCACAAGAAATTTAAGGAATCCCGTAGTTTAGATCATTATCACCAATTTTGCGTACTTCGTGACCAAGCCAAGAAAACTCACCATCTGCTTTATCAAAAATATATTAGCAAGATAGAAGATTCAATAATTGATAATCCTAAATCGTTTTGGCGCTATATTGATGATTGCAATAAAGTTAAGGGTTATCCAGCATGCGTGTATTTAGACGAAGTTAGCTCTTCTGGTCAAGAATGTGTCGACCTATTTGCGAAACAATTTTCCAAAGTTTACTCAAATAATAAAACTGCCAACCACAGCTATGAACAACGTCATGAGGTTAACTGCGATGCGTTTAGAATCACTCTTGAAGAAGTTTTCAATGTCATCTCTGAACTACCCGACAGTTTGTCCAGTGGACCTGATGGAATCCCAGCGTATTTTTTAAAGAGATGTCAATACTCGTTGGCTAACCCCAATCTTCAAATTATTTAAACTATCACTTTCGAGTGGTCGTTTCCCAAATACCTGGAGAAAGAGTTTCATAACTACTATTTTCAAGAAAGGTAATCGTAGCGACATTAGTAACTATAGAAGAATTTCGATATAGTCTACGATTCCTAAGTTGCTCGATAAACTGGTGTCTAAGCAACTACTACAAGCTAGTAGTAAATATATAATAGAAAATCAACACGGGTTCTTTCCTGGTCGTTCGACAACTACTAACTTATTGACATTCGTCACTCAGATTTTTGAAGCTTTCGAGGACCATAAACATGTAGACGCCGTGTATACCGATTTCGCTAAAGCTTTTGATCGTGTCTCCATTTTTGCCCTTCTGGCCAAATTAACTTCCCTAGGATTTGGACCTGATGTCATTAAATGGTTAGAAAGCTACCTAATAAATAGAATCCAAAATGTGCGAATTCAGAATTTTCTCTCGTCTGATATTATGGTACACTCGGGTGTCCCACAAGGTTCCCACTGCGCACCTATTTTGTTTTTGCTATTCATCAACGACATTGGTCGTTATATTAAGCATTGCTCGTACTTATTATTTGCCGTTGATCTAAAAATCTTCAAAACCATTACGTCCGCTGAGGACTGTATGTTATTACAACTGGACCTGGACAATCTGCATCAGTGGTGTACAGACAACAATTTATTGCTTAACCTCGATAAATGTTCAGTCATCACTTACAAAAAACATAATTGCGATCAATTGAATTACAGCATAAATAGATGATCTAGGTGTTAGACTAGATTCAGGTTTAAGATTCAAGAGTTACATCGCAATAATTTGCAACAAGGCCAGTCGCACTTTAGGCTTCATACGTCGTCAAAGTAGATTTTTCTCTGCTAACACAGTTAAACTTCTATATTTTTCGCTAGTTAGGTCGCAACTGGAATGGTTCCCCTTCTATCAACTTAACATCAATAGGATAAACAGTGTCGAACGAAAGTTCTTAAAATACCATCACTTCAAATTAGGCAAAGCAGCGGATGAGTTCTCTTACGAAGCGAGCCTAATTCAATGTGGGACCAAATCTTTGGAGTACAGAAGAACCGTAACAGATCTCTGTTTTGTTCATCGCCTCTTACATGAGGAAATCAACTGCAGTTTTCTTCACGATCGCTTCAAATTTCATGTTGCATGCCGTAATACAAGGCTTGTTGATGTGTTCGCTATCTGCCATCACCGTACCAATTATGGTCTAAACAGCCCCATCACTCGAATGTGTCGATCAGCTAATAGACTGAATAAGTCCCCGAGCTTCGACATCGTCAACAGCTCGTATCACAGGTTCAAGGAGTGCATTATGTGGAGATTAAATGCAATCGATCACAATTAACTGCTTTTTACTCAAATATTTTTTGCTACTTTGTATAAATTCAATTGGTTTATCCGTATATTAAATAAATAAATATATGACAAAAATGTGTTACAATCATTTTATTATTAGTTTTACAGAAATTTTTAAATAAATCGATATGTTTCTATTTATAACCAGATGCATATATTCGGTTAGAGTTTTCCTAAATTAATATGAGTTGGTGACGTAATGTATGCTTGTGAACTTTTTACAACTACATACGAGGGTGGTCAAAACACAAAAACAAGTTGATATTTGAAATCTACAATTTTACTACTTATGAACATAATCGTCAAATCTTTCCAGACATTTGTCGTAGCAAACACCAACTTATCAATGCACGAGTCGGTAGTGCGATGCGTCCAATTTTTCGAATAATCAGTTACGGCGACTTCGATTTCCCCTGTTGAATTGAATTATTCGAATTGCAAACGACTACATTCCTCTCTAGTTGGTAATCGTAGGGTTAATTCGTCGTTTGACGAATAAATCAGCTCTTTGACGAGTGCAACGTTTTCGTCATGTGCAACTGATCTGGACCATTTACGAATTACATGGCGCTACCATTTCATAGCTCATACACTGTTAACCGTATATACTACACAGTTCTTAATGAATTTTTTTTTTAGCCAAAAAACGAAGTACATCACGAAGTTAAACAGATAAACTTCAATTAAACTTTACTTCAAACCGTTTCACTGAGCTAGGATCGTTAAACTTTGTAATTAAAAAAATTTATAAATAATAAATTGTACACTCCAGCAGTTATTTGCCGGTGTGAGTACATAAATTCTTTGCAAGTGCAATTTTTTTGAACACTTATAATCGCAAACTGGGCATTCACACGATTTGTCGCCTGTATGGATCGCCAACAGTGCACTTGGACGGTATTTAGTCGGTATGAATTCGTGAATGTAATTTTAAACCCTTTTTTGTGAAAGTTTTATGACCACAAATTAAACATTCGAAAGGCTTTTCGCCGGTGTGAATAAGTCGATGGGTTTTTAAATGTGAATTGGTTCTACATTTATAGTCGCAAATAGTACACTCGTACGGTTTTTCGCCGGTATGTGTTAGTAAATGTCTTTGTAACGTCGATTTGTCGGAAAATTTATAATCACAAAATGAACATTGAAAAGGCTTTTCGCCGGTGTGAATACGTAAATGTCTTTTTAAGTTTGTTTCAGTTGTACATTTATATTCACAAATTGTGCACTCGAACGGTTTTTCGCCGGTATGAGTTCGTAAATGTCTTCGCAAACTTCCCTTTATAGCACATTTAAAATCACAAACTGTGCACGCGTACGGTTTTTCGCCAGTATGAATTCGCAAATGAAGTCGAAATGAAGTTTTGTTAGTAAATTTATGTTCACAAACTGTGCACTGAAACGGTTTCTCGCCGGTATGAGTCCGTAAATGCATTACTAAACGACCCTTTTGAGCAAATTTATAGTCACAAACTGCGCACTCGTACGGTTTTTCGCCGGTATGAGTTCGTAAATGTACTATCAAACTTCCATTTCGATCACATTTATAGTCGCAAACAGTACACTCATACAATTTTTTTTTGCTACTGTGAGTACGTAGATGACTTTGCAAACTTTGGTTTGTTGAACATTTAAATTTACAAACGTTGCACTCAAACGCCTTACCACCAGTATGAGATTTTGCACGAACACCACGTTGCAAGTGAAATTGGCAATTTTGATCCAATTGGGAGTCTCTTCCTGAAGTCTCATCTTTAATGTCGATGGAATGATGCAAGGATTCCAGCTCGATATCTACATCGTTCGGCTCTTCAATTTCAATATATTTGCTGCCATATTCTCCTTCTGATTTAATTGAAGAAGTCGCTGTGGTGTCGTCTTCCAGCTTGATGTCCATGTCCATCTAATCCTAAAATGAAGTTACCACATTGATAATATATAAATTGCAATTTTGTCAAACCCTCAGTTACCTACACGTGATTTAATGCTACCACCATACAACTGCAGCCACCGAGATTATAATAATCTGTGGTTTTCAGTAAAGCTATAATGGCGACTAGCAACAAATGCGATGATTTACAACATTGGCTTTGTCCCGTTGTCAAAACGGTCCGATAGATGGCTTTGCACACTATTAGTGGCGGGTAGTTTAAAAATAATGTTGGGAAAGGGAAATAACTTCATTAACTTGAAGGCCATTGAAATTACTAACCAAATTAAATATGGAGAATTGTAAAATCGCAATCGAATTGAAAAAATTATTGAAAGACGATCTTGTTGAAATGATGATCAGCGGCAAGTTATTGGAAAAGCATCAAGATAACAAGAGCCTAAGTGAATGGTACTCCTTAAACGTAAGAAACTGTGATACACGTGATACGATCGAGACAAATGAGGAACTTATTAGTAGCCTAAAAGCTCAAATAAGTACGTTGAACGAATTAAACATTGAAAAAACCACGTGCAACAGATTGTTACTTGAAAAAATCGAACATCTTAGCACGAGCAGCTCAAACAATATTGAAGGCAAGATCGTCCCTCGCATAGACAACACAATGAACAGAAAAGAAGCTGTTGGTTGTTCTAATAAAATGAACGCGACTACGATAAATGTATTGAATGCACCTAATGTGACGCGAACGGTAGGTCAAATGTCAAAAGTACTACGCTGTCACGAAATATTACTGAACAAGCGAATACAAATAATGACAAAAATAGTGCTGTGTTGCAAATCTCAAATGCAAATGGCACTGTATCAAAGGAATATGTGGCAGCTTGTATAAAGGAAGCTGCAGAGAATGTTCTTAAAGGTCGAGATAGCATGACGCTTAGTGGCAACTCTAATGTGAGTTTAACTGACGTTACTGCGACTAACGCTGGTGTGCTAGGTAATAATGCAAACATTGTTAATATTCCAAGTAACAATCATATAAAGCGTACGTATAAAGACGCAAAAATTGTTATTGGTTCTAACGAAGAGACTGCAGAATTCTGCGGTGTTGCTCAAATGTGCTGGTTGCACATTAGTAGGGTGGCAGCTACCACTACTGAGGACAAAATTGTGTCATACCTGAAGAATAAGTTTCCTGCTGGCAACTTTACGTGTGACAAACTAAGCGAGTTTAGTACAATGTCGACGTTCAAGATTAGTGCGGAACTATCTTTATACGACTCTCTAATCAAACCGGACTGTTGGCCCAAAGGTGTTGGTGTTCAAAGATTTAATTTTTGTCGCAGGTCAAAAGGTGCCCCAATCCCTGCCAGCTTCCAATAACCACACCACGAAGCTGTCCGTTAGTGATGCCTCCGCCAGCAATTTTGTCGTAGGTCACCTTAACACTAGATCGCTTGTTAAATGCTTTGATGATTTTCTCGCTGTAGTTACCGACATGAAATTTCAAGTGATATCTGTTTCTGAAAGCTGGTTATCACCCGATATTCCGTCTTCATTGGTTTCCATTCCTGGGTATTCGCTATACAGATGTGACCGTCAGAGCAGAGGTGGTGGTGTTTGCTGTTATGTTCAGAATGCCATCCGGAGTGGTCTCATTAACAATGCCATTGGTGCGACCAACATACTGGAGCAGTTATGGGTTTGTATTACCATTAAAAACAGAAAATATGCTATAGGTACAATCTATCGTCCTCCTCAATGCTCAGCTGCCTATATTGAAGAACTTGAAAATACTTTAGCTAGGCTTAGTGTGGAATACGACGGAATCATACTGTCAGGTGACCTCAACGTCGATATGCTTGCTAAATCCAACCTTTGTACAGCTTTGAAGTCACTGCTGTCATCATTTAATATGGAACAGATTATTGATCAGCCAACGCGAATTACCGCTAACTCGTCTTCCCTCATCGATCTCATCTGCTTGAGCAAACACATCAAGTTTTTGAAGGTGAATATTTATGATATGTCTGACTTGTCTGATCACTGCTTGGTTGCTTGTAATATCGATTTTCCCTGTATAAGCTCTGGTCCTCAACTCGTGACGATGAGAAATTTGAACCATATTGATTTCGAAGAGTTTGTTTTCGATGCCTCGAGGATAGACTGGACACCAGCGATTTATTCTGATGACATCGATGATAAGGTTAATTATATCAACTCAGCAATTAGTTACCTCTTTGACATGCATGCTCCCATCTCGACAGTTAAAATTAGGCCTAGAGCCCCCGGATGGTTAACATACAATATTCGGTGTATGATGAAACTTCGTCAAAAGGCTTTCAAGAAATATAGCAAAACAAAGAAGCCTTCCGACTTTAAATATTACAAGGAAATTCGTAATCTTGTAACCCAAGCTCTTTCAAATGAAAAAAAAGCCTATTTCAAGCACGAAATTGATATTCGCCGCAATAACCCCAAGAAGTTGTGAAAATTTTTTGATCACGCCAATATCCACGGTAGATCTAAAAATGTAATGAACCTGGATAACGTTGATCCGGATGCATTAAATAAGTTTTTTGTTGATTCTGTACCAAGTACAGTTATAGATTTCGTAATAATCGAAAACTTAAGGAGTGTTTGTCATCCACATGTCACAGATAAATTCGTGTTTCGTCTGGTTAGCCCCGAAGATGTTGGTAGGGCCATCCTCGGACTTAAATCGGATGCAATTGGTATAGATGGTATCTCATCCAGGATGCTGAAACTTGTCTTTCCTTTTTGTTTGGACATTTTCACTCATTTGATCAACTTCTGTTTCGAAACATCGTCTCTACCCTAGTTATGGAAGAAGTCGATTATTATTCCTCTCCCGAAAGTCAGTAATGCAAAAAGTTTTAGTGAGCTAAGACCCATCAGTATCCTACCTGCGCTCTCTAAGGTTCTTGAATCGTTTATGCATCGGCAGCTGCTGAAATACATCGAAGGGATGGGCATTCTGCCCAAAATTCAATCTGGACTCCTGGGCTGGCTTCAGTACGGCTACCGCATTGGCAAAGGTATCGAATGATGTCATTCGTAATATGGACAACTCCAAAGTGACCGTTGTGGCTCTACTCGATTATAGCAAGGCGTTCGATGTAATCGATCATGAGCTTCTTTTGGCAAAGTTGAGCTACTATGGATGCGACAGCTCCCCTCTTAAGCTTCTCATTAATTTCTTGGATGGAAGAACACAACGTGTGAAACTTCATGGTAGTGTTTCGGGCGAACTTATTATGATACGTGGGGTAGCACAGGGTAGCTTATTGGGTCCTTTGCTCTTCGTGATTTTCACATCAGATCTTCCTGAAGTCCTGCCTGATGAATGTGATTCTCATCTGTATGTCGATGATACTCAGGTATATACTTCAGATAATCCTTTGGCTATCAATGAAACTATTTCTAGAATCAATACTAGTCTTGAAGCTGTTCTACGCTGGTCTACTGCAAATGGCTTGGTACTTAATCCAGGCAAAACAGTGTGCCTCTGCATGGGCAGTGCACGCAGCCTAGCTATTGCTGGCTATTTATAACATAAATGTCCCCTGACCTTAATCCCATAGAAAATCTATGGGATGAATTAGACCGCAGGATAAGAACTACCCTTATTACCACCAAGGAGATGTTAATTAAAAGATTGCAAGAGGAATGGGCTGCAATTGATAAAGACTATTTAACAAAAATAATTTCTAACATGCCCAAACGCTTGAGTGACGTTTTAAAAAGAAAGGGGTACCCCACAAAATATTAAATTTTGTGCCAAATTGTTTAAATTCTCAAAATTAACTATTATATTACGAAGTGCCCCACTTCTTTTGCAACTATTATTTTCGGTGTTGTTTTATTAAAATTCTATTTTTTTCATTCATAGTTACAATTTTTAAATATTTTTTGTGTTTTCGGTGATCTTAAGAAGTACTTTATCAAAGGGTAAGTTAAAACTGCTATTTTTACTTCCTTGTAAAACAAGGAAGTATTGTGATACCGATTTTTTTCGATTTCCAGATTTTGACGGAAATATCCGTTTTGACCTTCCCTGAATCCATTTTGACTATTTTCGTTGTGACGTCTGTACGTACGTACGTATGTACGGACGTCTGTATGTCGCATAACTCAAATACGGTAGGTCGTAGAAAGTTGAAATTTTGGATTTGAGACACTTATAGCATCTAGTTGTGCACCTCCTATTTTTGGTTGCGATTGTCCGTCCCAAAAGTTGTAATTAATGACGCGCATGAATAGATTAACGAGATTCTTGTCCAATTATTATAAAAATTACAAGGAAGTTATGTGGTGTCCACATCAGATTTTTTTTTTAAATAGTTAAATTACATGCAAATTATTACAATTTTATTAGCTGCCCCACTTCTTTTGCGACTAACTGTATATTTTGTAAATTTTGTAAATCACAAGACACTATAATATAATAAAAATAGTATTATTTTATTTATTTTCAGTTTCTACCTACCAAAACAAATACAAAAACAAATTAGTACATAGGTACTAATAATTAAAATTTTATAAAATTTGAATTATAAATAAAATAATATATAAATATATAAATAAATATCTCTGTTATTTTCCATACTTAACATTTTTTCAATACATTTTTATGAAGACATTTAATTAGTTGTTAACAACAAAACAGTAGAGGTAATACCTACGTATATACAGGGTGTCCCAGAACCAGTGGCGTATTTACCCAAGGGGCAAGAGGGCCATGGCCCGGGGCGGAAGGCTTCGAGGGGCGGCGGCACAAGCCGTCTCTTGCGCTCAGCTTGGAGCGCATTTTATAAACTTTACCTCCCTGAGAGAACAAATAAAAATTAATTTTTGTTTTACTTCCTTGTAAAACAAGGAAGTATTGTGATACCGATTTTTTTCGATTTCCAGATTTTGACGGAAATATTCGTTTTGACCTTCCCTGAATCCATTTTGACTATTTTCGTTGTGACGTCTGTACGTACGTACGTACGTATGTACGGACGTCTGTATGTCGCATAACTTAAATACGGTAGGTCGTAGAAAGTTGAAATTTTGGATTTGAGGCACTTATAGCATCTAGTTGTGCACCTCCTATTTTTGGTTGCGATTGTCCGTGCCAAAAGTTGTAATTAATGACGCGCATGAATAGATTAACGAGATTCCTGTCCAATTATTATAAAAATTACAAGGAAGTTATGTGGTGTCCACATCAGATTTTTTTAAATTTATTTATGGGGCGGCAAACCTTTTGGGCCCAGGGCGCCAAATTTTAAAATACGTCACTGCCCAGAACTCAAGGTTATCCCTTGAAGGGCATATAGGCCAGTTCATGGCTGACCAGAATATCGAAATATGACCTTAGTAAAAATACCCTTAATTAAAAATACTGTAATTAATTTTTTTTAATATTTTACTGACTTGCTTACCAAGCGAATTTATTATTAATCGAAAGTATGAAGCATAAGCAACATACAAAAATTAGGTAAAAAGGTAAAAAAAAGGCATATTTTCATAATTTTTTTTTCGGAGATATGAATAATGTTGGTTTATTTATTTCATATACACGATGTAGTATAACATCTGGAGTATCTTTAAAAAAAATTTCAATTCAAAATATTGATAAATAAGTCCGTGACAGCAAATCTCTGGAAGCGCCTCGAAAAAATGTTGTTATGCGGTGAACATTATAACTCGATACCGGATCATCTGAAACAAAAAAGTCAAAATGCGTTTAAAAGGTGATATATTTCCCTAGGTAATCAAAAAGAGTTATTTTGCATCATTTTGAAGTGAAAAACGCTATTTTCGCTAAAGCTTTTCGGTGAATTTGAGATTATAAGATGGAAAAAATGCTAAAATAATAAAAAACTCCCTCTGACTACCTGGGGAAACATTTCACCTTTCAAACGCATATCAACCTTTTTGTTTCAGATGATCCGCTATGATGCTTATGAAGTTCACCGCATAACAACTTTTTTTTTCAAAGCGCATCCGGAAATTTATTGATATTTTTAATTGAAAATTTTTTCAAAGATACTTCAGATGGTATACTAACTATAACGTGTATATGAAATAAATAAACCAAAATTATTCATATCTTAAAAAAAATCATTAAAATATGCCTTTTTTTTCGCCTTTGCCCTCCCCCCTTAAGGATGGTTATGACCATATTTCATTAGGCAACCCGTTTGCGATATATTTTTTACCATATTATGTTTGATAAAAAATACTTTTCGTCCGGTAAGCAGATCGGTGCAGGACGACTTTACTTCGAATCTTAGAATATAAGAGGGTATTCTAGTCTACATAGAAGCCCGAATATTGGGTGTTTTTTTGAAGGTCGATAAAACAAAAACACTTAATATTTTAACTATACATTTTTTTACAATTCATTTATTTATATTTTAAAATTTTCCAAAAAAATTTTCACACAAAAAAATAAATATTTTTGAAAGTTACACGCTGTTGAAGTAGAGGGAAAAATAAAAAAACAGCGTGCCCATCTTGTCACGATTCCCACCCTTCTGGTCATCTCAAAGATAAAAACAAGGTAGATTCTTTATCAGTACAAATGTCATTATGGTAGAACCAATAAAAATGAAAAAAAAACTTTTCTCGCTAAATGGCGGCTACTTAAAAAAGAATTTCATATTTTTCAGTTATTTTTTAACTTTTCCTAAATTTTAAAAATAGTAAAAATTGAAAATTTTGATTTTTTATTGGTTCCTACCATAAAGGGATATATAAAAAAAATGCATTCAAAATTTTAAGAAAATCGGTCAATTATAACTTGAGATTATGTAACAAACACAATATTTTCCACTTATTTTTCAACAGCTTGTAACTTTGTGAAATATAGAATATTTTATTCTTTGAAAATTTTTTGCAAATTCTAAAAATATAAATAAATAAATGATAAAAAAATGTATAAGTACTTGAAATATTAAGTAATTTTGTTTTATCGACCGTCAAAGAAACGCCCGAAAATCAGGCTAGAATACCCCCTTAAAATATTTATTATACAATTTTATATAAATTATAAAATAAATTAAAAACTAACAATTGTAATATGGCATTTCAATTTTAATTTAAATGATGGTTGGGTTGCCTAGAAAGAGTCATTATATTTCGAAATGTCCGGTATATACTGTCTGGATAGTTTAAGCTTGTGGTGACACCTAGAAGGGGGATACGGCAGGTCGCGGTTACAAATTTACAGATCGACACATTAACAGCAGTGAAGTGAGACCGAGCGGTTTAGTTGGTTTTAAAAGTGGTATCACGTCTCTTGCTGTTTATTCTAGATAGGTAACGTAAATTTTAATTATATTTAAATTTGAATGGTTTATAATATTGTGGTTTTGGTTAAATCTTATTCAACTAATTTTGTATGAATTTTTGGTTAAGTATAAATGTAAAATGTGCTTAAAATCAGGACACACGTGTCTAAAATTTTATTGTCTAGTTAATGGTTACCATGTTAAATACTTTTGTTTATATAAGTTTAAATTTGGGGATTGGTTAAATAATCACATAAACACGTGGTCATAATTTTGAATATTCTGAAGTTTAGTGTACTTTCAAGTTAGGTTATTCTTTTGCTATCAACACGTGGTCTCGTATTTGTACGTTTTTGTTGTTATATACAGGGTGGTTTACGTTGCATACGAAGTTTTCTTACAGTTAATTTATTACACGCGTTTTTGTTATATACAGGATAGGTTACTTTATAGACGACAATATTTTATTTTTATGTACTTGGGTAAATTGGATTTTCTCGTTATTTTCAATGATCACAAGTTGAGGTAATTTTAAAAGCCCATGCCATCTACAGTGCATATAAATGAACGTATATTATTTAAATTGATCGTAATCATGGTTTCTATTTGAAATATTGCATTCAGACTAGAAGAACTACATCTTTTCCGTGCACACTTGATTTAATTTATCCTGATCTAGAAGAAACTGTCCAGCCTTGAGGTCAAGAGCGAAAAAGCTTTTATTCCGAACTCATCGTTGCCCTCCTTGAATTTCAAATCTAAATTATGATCTACGTATTGATTTAATTAAGTCACATTTTAAGGTAGTGGTTGGTTTCTTTTATAAAGGTTGGTTTGGTAATATTTGCATCAGGAACATAAAAATTAATATAATAATAAACAAGATATAAATAATCTTGAGACAACTAAAATCAAAGAACTTCCATAACAATTATAGTGTCGCCAAAATGGCATAAATTACTAAAATTTCACAGTTCCGAACGAATAAAATTATAAGACCGAATAGTTAAAATACAGGGGAATTAGGGATCATTTAGTTACAAAACCATTGCTTCAGACTTTAAACTTTTCCCTGATATTAAGGTGAAATAAAAAGATTTGACATAACCCCAATATCTGTAGTTTTATTTGTGTTGCGGTTTACGATCGTCTCTTGTTTTGGAGCGGTCATCTTTTGTGTTTCAGCTAAGTTCACAACTTTGTTTTGTACATCGGAAGAAAGAACTGGTTACTAAGTGGCGTGCTGTAGGTATTTTATACAACGTGGGGTGATCAATGGCTATTTCCGTGTCATCGATGGGAAGATGTTGGCGCTAATTTCAAATTAGAAAGTCGCATCTTACACAATTAAGAACTAAAACTAACAAGAAATATATTAATATAAAATTGATGAACTGTGAACGTCATTTTTCGTTTGACACCCTCTACCGCTCTGTCATATATTATCATGCTAAGAAGTATACCCCCCCTGTTTTCAAACGTATTTTATTAATGACCCGACCCCTTACGTACAATGAATAATTTTGAAATTTTTCTTTTACAAAAGTTTGCTTCCGAGTTCACACCTTTAACTTAAATATCCTCATAAGGATCCTAAGATCATAAAATCGAAAAATATTTTAAAGAAAATTTACGAGGCGGCATTTTGGTAGGCCTGCCAGACGTCCGGTTTTTCCCGGACAAGTCCTCTTTTTGGCGGCCAATTTTTTGTCCGGTATATATTTCGATCTTTGAAGGAAGATGTCCTCTATTTGGCCAACCCGCCGCCATTTAAAAAAAAAGCTCGCAAAAAATATATTTTTGCTGGAAATTTTTTTCCGAATATCATGCAAAATTCAACGTTATTAATTTTTTAAAATTATTTTCCTTATTTTTGGTGGGAAAAAGCTAAAAACAAAAAAAAGCTCATTCGGCGGGGTGTCCTCTTTTTGCTCAGAAGAAATCTGGTAACCCTACATTTTGGAGACTTGCATCATACTGAGAAAATCTACCGCACGGCCCTAATGTACTTATTGTACTCGTTACAATAAGTAAGCAGCGTTGACAGGGCCGGCATCTTTTAGATTTGCCGTGTGGTGCTCCATAATATTATGTGATGTGAAATAGAATTTTTTCAAATGTTTAATGTTTTCTTTTCCAAATTATTTACTGTTTTGTATTTTGCCGTGTGGTGCTCAAAATCTGTGATGTGGTGCTCGAGCACTCAAGCAACCCAACTGTTGCCGGCCCTGAGCGTTGATATAATTACAAAATTCTATCGCAAATAATGTCTAAATATTTTATATAATATAAAAAAGTAATAACCAAAAACCAACTTATAATCAAACACCTACACCACGGGATTATTACACTTTGCGAAAAACGCGAACGGTGCAAAGATAATATTTACGCTAAACAGCTTTGATTAAAGGACTATAGTAATATTGTTGGTTGCCTACATATATGCATTATTAGTAAATGCGAAAGCCATTTTCCATTCGACACAAATTTCAAAAAATATATAATTTTAAGATATGTACTTGATGAAAAAACGTTCTTTCAGGTACACGCTACATCTAGAATCCAAATTTAGGCTTTAAAAATGTAAGGGTGAAATAATATTTGGAAAACAATTCCAACAGAAAATAATTTTTGGCAAATTTTTTTACTAAAATCACCCATTTTGTAATTTCAGACATAAGCTATTTGATGGTGTTTTCAGAATTTCTCCAAATTGATTAGCTTTTAAGATTTGCGTCAAATAAAAAAAGCGAATTTCTCGGCCACCTTAAGGCCAGGATACGTAGATCTAGCTTTAATTCACGAACGCGAGGTGGCTTATACGCTATGGTGTTTTAAATTTAATTAATTGGTAGGTAGACAACACTCTTGACAAATAGTCTGGTTGCTAACTTCCTAGTTAAAATACTAAACTTACAGGAATCTACTTTTAAAACGTACAATGGTATTATTAGCTGATATAAGCTCCGCCTTTTAATATTCAAAAATTTCCCTCTCTGTTGTTGAAAACTTTTATTAATCGTAAGGGTGGGATTTTTGCACTTACCATCATTCATGCATGAATATCTATTTTTTATTGTAATCTGGACATCGATAGCATCGGTTGAAAACATCGATTTTTTCGTGATATCGATGTTATTGCCTATTAGTTTAAATCAAGGAAAAAACATGATAAAAAACTTAAAACGTGGCGTGGTTTACAAGAAAAGATATAATATGCTCATTAGTCATTACTTATTATTCAATATATCTGTTAAAATTTAAAATGGGAATTGGAAAGGTAAAATCTGGTTTACCACTGTCCACTGGTGTACTTTTATTTATATACCAAGAAAAGTATAGGCGCCGCACCGTCAATCGAGTTGCGACTTGCGATAGTGGTGATATTTGATATAGGTTCTTATGAATATGTTTATCTTCTTGCATTCTCGCGGTTTTATCTTTATTTCAGGCTACCACTCGACGCTGGCGGTGCACTAATATATTATAATTTATTATAATATAATGTAGAAAGAAAAAGTTCTGGATAACATACACTGGCTCACAGAATTATTGGCACAACCCTATGCTAGCAATGTAATTTTTCCCTTTTCAAGACTATTTTTGACACATAACAATCAATTTCACGGCAAAACATTTCAGACATTTTTTGTTGCAAATTTCATGGCCTTCAATTTTGTTTATATACATTTTTCCATTTTGTCGCTCCATTTCTAACTGACAGTGACTTAGACAAAACTCGCTAAAATCCAAAAAATACTTTCAGCTGTATCTTAAAAACCGTGCGACAAAATTGAAAACTGAATAGGAAGTTTTTTTTGTAAATTTCATTTCTAACATTTTTATTCATATACATTTTTCTATTTTATTGCACCGTTTTTGAGATACAGCTGAAATTAATTTTTGCATTTTACGGAGTTTTGTTTAAATCGCTGTCAGTTAGAAATGGAGGGACAAAATGGAAAAATGTATAGAAATAAACTTGAAGGCCATGAAATTTGCAACAAAAAATGTCTGAAAATTTTTGACGTAAAATCGACAGACGTAAAAAGATTGTTATGTGTCAAAAATAGTTTTGAAAATGCACAAATTACATTGCTAGCATAGGGCTGTGCCAATAATTCTGTGAGCCAGTGTATATATAGTGACTCGCATAAGTTCTCGGACACTCCTATGCTACCAATGTAAATTGAACATTTTGAAGCCGCATTTTTTCATACAAAAATCGATTTTACGGCAAAACTTTTTAAACATTTTTTGTTGCAAATGTCATTGCCTTCAATTTTGTTTATTTGAATTTTTTTATTTTGTCGCGCCATTTTTGACTGATAGCGGCTTAAGCTAGACTCTGTAAAACACAAAACCTATTGTCATCTATATCTCGGAAACGGTGCAAAAAAACTAAAAAATTAATAAGTATTTTTTCTTGTAAATTTTATTCTCTACATTTTTGTTCCTATACATTTTTCTATTTTATCGCACCGTTTCCAAGATATAGATGACAATAGTTTTTGTGTTTTACAGAGTCTTATTTAAGCTGCTGTCAGTCAAAAACGGCGCTACAAAATAAAAAAATTCATATAAACAAAATGGAAGGCAATGAAATTTTCAATAAAAAATGTCTAAAAAGTTTTGCTGTAAAATAGATTTTTATATGAAAAAAAGTGGCTTCAAAATGTCCAATTTACATTGTTAACATAGGAGTGTCCGGATATTTTCGTTACTCACTGTACGTACAGATGTCACAACGAAAATAGTCAAAATGGATTCAGGGAAAATCAAAACGGATATTTACGTCAAAATCTGGAAACCGAAAAAAAATTGGGATTACAATACTTCCTTGTTTACAAAATATATAAATATTAAAAATAAAAATAATAGACTCAGTGGCGTATTTAACAATTACGTGTAGGACGGGGGGGGGGGGGGGGGCTGGAATCGAAGAGTAAAATCACAACATTTAAAACTCAATCAAAGCGAGTCGCCTGGCATACAGCGCCGCAGGCAATTTTTTTAATTTTTCATATACAATATCCCAAGTGCATTCAAATTGTCTACTAATTTGAAATGCACGAGAGGATATTTATTTAGACTATTTCATGAATCAAAAAATAGGAGGTTAATTTGTAGATTTACAAAATTATAATTTGAATTACTGCTGAAAGCACAATTTTATTTCAAGTTTACATACAAAAATAATTTGTTGTATTTAACCGCCACAATCTAGTTTAATCAGCCTTGGGCGCAGTGACGTATTTTAAAATTTGGCGCCCTGGGCCCAAAAGGTTTGCCGCCCCATAAATTAATTAAAATAAACAAAAATTAATTTTTATTTGTTCTCTCAGGGAGGTAACGTTTATAAAATGCGCTCCAAGCTGAGCGCGAGAGACGCCTTCCGCCCCGGGCCATGGCCCTCTTGGCCCTTGGGTAAATACGCCACTGCTTGGGCGTGAGGTCTAATGCTGCAGTCTTTTTCGGAACAGAAAGATGCGATTGTTCAGAAGTGTACTGAAGGGTTTTACTCAAAGACGTTACTACATTATATAATATTTGACAAATATTTCGCTAAACTGAATCTTACATCCTAAATTTAAATTTTGCGTCTTTTGAAATTTTGCGCCCCTGAAATTTTGCGCCACAAGTCCGGGCTTGATGGGTTTTTGCAATAATACGGAACTGGTTTTACTCCTCTGTTAGTAAAATATAATTCAATACGGAAGAAAATAATAATATAAATTCGAATATTTTTATAATAATATTATATTTATTTTGTTTTGATTGTAGAAAATTATATTCATTTTTTTACCCACACTTATGTATTTACGAATTAACGAATTAACATTATGCGAATTATATTACTTATTTATTTAATAAAATGTTTTTGTATTCATCTGAAAAATAAAAATATAAAAACATTGCTACGGCATGGTGTAGATTTGAAACGAAGTGCAAATCCCCACCATAAAATATTATTGTGTTTATAAGATGCACGGGAGAAAGTAACATAATATTTAAATTTATTTCATGCATTGTATAATATATATGAGTTACAAATTATTATTTCTATTTGTTTGGGCGACTGTAAAAAATAGGCAACTGTAAATTTGCTTTAAATTGTACACAACACAACATACCCATCTCTGTGATAATGACTGAACTATAAATGATTAATTTAATCTCAAATTATTCCCGCCTGATTTGAATTGTACAATTCTTTGGAATTACATTTATAATGTGTTATAGATAAAATAAATTTTCAAAAAATGTCTTTATGAATTCTTTTAGACGTGTACATCTATCTATATATATAAAAATGAATCCCTATTTCCCTTGGTCATTCAATAACTTCAGAACGACTTGACCGATTTCATTCATTTTTGTTTTAAAAGATTCCTAATACTTTGTAGAATGTTCTTACGGAAAGAAATCTTAAAAAAATTTCACCGAAAACTGAAAAATTTGGAAAATATCCGATAAAAATATTTTACTTTCAATAGATGGCGTTCGTGGCGGACCTAACGTTTAACTAAATTGTGTGGTCGACAGGTGACGCGACAATAAAAAGTACTTTGTTAATAATAAATTTCTGGCGCCATATGAAGACACTACGGTTGGCGACTAACATGCGGGGCAGCATGGTTAGTACGCCTTGACATTCTCCTGGTGTAATGCATGTGTTTTCGGAGCAATTGTTCTGGTAATGGGAAAATCATAGTTAAAATCTCAACCGGATTCATCCATTCGAGTTCAAACAACTGTAATTCCCCGTGAGTCTAGCCTTCGCGATGACCATATCATCATAGATGATAATCTTTTATGATAATCTATTTAATATAGTAATACTAGCTGATCTGACAGACGTTGTCCTGTGTTGGAACTGGAATCTATATAAATAAAAATGAATCTGAAAATCCTTTGTCATGGCATCACGTGAGAACGGCTGAACCAATTTTGTTACTTAAAAAAAGAAAATGTTTGTAATAGCCTAAGGAATGTTTTTACGGAAAGAAAAATTAGAAAAGTTACCCGGAACATTACAAAATTCGGGAAAAATGTATTCAATAGCAATTTTTTACTTTCAACAGATGGCGTTCTTAATATTCATTTTCAAATATTCGGTGTTTGGTAGATGGCGACACTTAAATATGTCACCAATTATATTAGGTGCAACTGTCCACATAAATCCATTCACAAAGCTAAAAAAGCATACCCAGATCGTTGTGGTCCGTCCACATCAAGCGTAATAAATATTCTCAATGCCAAAACTTCAATCGTCAGATGAAGAAGATTAAAGTGCCTCCGGCACTCCATGCTTCGCAATCCATCATGCTACGCTACGCTAAAAAAGCATACTTGCCAGATTGATAGACATTGGTAATTGGTAATGGGAAAATCGCGGTTGACATCTCGACTGTATTCATCACATTGCCCACTAATTTCTGCCAGTTGCTCATTCGAAGTGTTTTTCCGGAATTGCAGCTACGTTGTTGGAAGACGGCCGAACAGCTCATTCAGCACTCAAGTTGCCATTGAATATGCAAATCAATGAAACTCCAATGTGCAACCTTTCGAAAAACTGTGCGATGCCCAAAGTTTTGGGGATGGGACAACTCGCCGCGGCCGTCTCGCCCCAGCCATCTCGCCGCGGCCGACTCGCCGCGAGCCAACTCGCCGCCGGGCCAACTCGCCGCCGGCCATCTCGCCGCCGGCCAACTCGCCGCCGGCCGTTTTCGCTGCCATCAATAAAAATGGTTTTTGCATTCTTAATATTTTAGTTAGTAATAAAAATAATATACTACATATAACAAATTATTACGTGTATACTTGGTGGTTTTGGAAGGCTTATATAGTAATAATTGCTTGCGGTTGGTAAATTAATTTTTCAATTTAACAGTTTTCAAATTCAAATAAATGACATAATGATCTATCAATAATCTAATATTATTAATTGATAATTGCAAATATGGTATTTAAACACAATGAATTCTAAATTACACAAATTGCAAAAAAAAATTGTTTGATGGCAGTCCTTAATTTATGGTTAATATTATTTCCAAATTTGAAGAAAATCAAATCAGCCGTTTTAGAATGCAACTTGTATATACTATTTTTTTTACAACCGGCCAATTTTTTTTTATTTTTTATTGATAATTCTTTGTTAGTAATTATTTTCTCTAATTTTAATTTTCGTTAAAAAAATTGCAAATATGGTATTTAAACACAATGAATTCTAAATTACACAAATTTAAAAAAAATTTGTTTGATGGCAGTCCTTAATTTATCGTTAGTATTATTTCAAAATTTGAAGAAAATCTATTCAGTCGTTTTTGAATGCAACTTGTATATACAAGAACGCATCGCAAAATCCTAGCCTTAAGCAAAAATTGAATTTAATTATAAAAGTAATTAGTTCATGTAGAAACTAGTATAAAAATAATGTCCAGAAAAGATTACATTATTTTGGATGCACTAGTACTGTTTAGTTGGTCATTTACTTATAAAAATATTATTTCCGGTGTTTCGAAAACGAAATTTTTTAAATCTTAATCAATGAAGCTAAAATTGAAAAAAAATTGCTTCCTTCTCAAAAAAAAATACGAAAATTTATTAAATTAATAATATATCATTTAATGTATTTATTATAATGTACTCTTTATAATGTACTTAGTATTGCGTCAAGTCATCATTATTATTAGTATCAATTTTATTTAACAAACATACAAAAATTTTGGCAAGATTTCTTGTTCTTGCAAGTTTCTTGTCTTGTCTCGCAAGACTTCTTGCTAAAAATATCTTGTCTTGTCTTGCAATTGAATCACCAAATCTTGTCTTGTATGAGCAAGACAAGACAAGAACAAGAAAAAGCAAGACAAGCGTGCCAACACTAATTCATACGATTTGTCGTCGGTATGGATGGCCAACAGTGCACTTGGACGGTATTTAGCCGGTATGAATTCGTGAATGTAATTTTAAACTCTTTTTTGTGGAAGTTTTATGACCACAAATTAAACATTCGAAAGGCTTTTCGCCGGTGTGAATAAGTCGATGGCTTTTTAAATATGATTTGGTTCTACATTTATAGTCGCAAATAGTACACTCGTACGATTTTTCGCCGGTATGTGTTAGTAAATGTCTTTGTAACTTCGATTTTTCGGAAGTTTTATAATCACAAAATGAACATTGGAAAGGCTTTTCGCCGGTGTGAATACGTAAATGTCTTTTTAAGTTTGTTTCAGTTGTACATTTATATTCGCAAATTGTGCACTCGTACGGTTTTTCGCCGGTATGAGTTCGTAAATGTATTCGCAAATTTCCCTTTATAGCACATTTAAAATCACAAACTGTGCACGCGTACGGTTTTTCGCCAGTATGAATTCGCAAATGAAGTCGAAATGAAGTTTTGTTAGTAAATTTATGTTCACAAACTGTGCACTGAAACGGTTTCTCGCCGGTATGAGTCCGTAAATGCATTACTAAACGAGTCTTTTGAGCAAATTTATAGTCACAAACTGCGCACTCGTACGGTTTCTCGCCGGTATGAGTTCGTAAATGTACTATCAAACTTCCATTTCGATCACATTTATAGTCGCAAACAGTACACTCATACAATTTTTTTTTGCTACTGTGAATACGTAGATGACTTTGCAAACTTTGGTTTGTTGAACATTTAAATTTACAAACGTTGCACTCAAACGCCTTACCACCAGTATGAGATTTTGCACGAACACCACGTTGCAAGTGAAATTGGCAATTTTGATCCAATTGGGAGTCTCTTCCTGAAGTCTCATCTTTAATGTCGATGGAATGATGCAAGGATTCCAGCTCGATATCTACATCGTTCGGCTCTTCAATTTCAATATATTTACTGCCATATTCTCCTTCTGATTTAATTGAAGAAGTCGCTGTGGTGTCGTCTTCCAGCTTGATGTCCATGTCCATCTAATTCTAAAATGAAGTTACCACATTGATAATATATAAATTGCAATTTTGTCAAACCCTCAGCTACCTACACGTGATTTAATAGATTTAATGCTACCACCATACAACTGCAGCCACCGAGATTATAATAATCTGTGGTTTTTCAGTAAAGCTATAATGGCGACTAGCAACCAATGCGATGATTTACAACATTGGCTTTGCGTGTGGTGACATCTGTGCGGTACGAGCACCGATTACAACCAGTACTCTTCTCCATGGTGAGGCATCTCCTATGGACTGAGAAAGTGGTGTCGTCACGATCAATCAGCTGATGGGTGGAAACATGATGATAACCTCACTTTGTTTGCGTTTAGTTACCATATAGCTTCAAAAACTGCACTTTTCTCGTCTAGAATTATGTAGGCGACCTGGGCAAATGCAATAAAGGCATAATTTTGAATTAAAACATTGTAAAATCACGAAAAAGTTTAAAATAATGCATGCACCCGGCAATGTTTCCACCCATCAGCTGTTCGATAGGCCACATTTTGACGTCACACTTTCCCGATCTATATAAAATTTGTGGCGACGCGTCACCTGGTTATTGCACGCAAAAGTTCTCCCGTTGTCAAAACGGTGCGATAGATGGTTCTGCACACGATTAGTGGCGGGTAGTTTAAAAATAATATTGGGAAAGGGAAATAACTTTATAACTTATTATTATTTGCTTTGAATAGAAATATAATTTTAATAAACAGAAACGTTTATTTCAATTACTGCTTCTATTCAATGCAAATAATAACAAATTATAAAACATATAATACAAATTTCAAAAGAAAATATTTACATTTTTAATATAAATTTATAATAACACCCTTTGGTTTTTTTTAATACTTAACATTTCTCTTGCTAGAATCATTTAGCATGCTTTATAATTAAAATAATCAATTGATACGTGGTTTAGGTGGTGTAACTCGATATTAACCATATCAATATTTTAGAAAACCCAGTGCATTTTTTGGGTTTTCTAAAATATTGATATTTTGTATGCAAAATAGCTGAAATGAATGCAAATTCTTGTGTGCCAATGTGCAATTCTTTAAAAAGAAGAAGCCCAGAAATTTCTTTCGATAAATTTCCAGCCGAATCGGAAGGAATTACAGTGCGAACAGAATTGGGATTGATGAAATTATTAGCAGACGTCAAGTTTGGATAAACAAATTAAAAATTGCTAAAAGAGTTTCTCTATTTATGAGAGTATGTTCTCTTCATTTTAAGGAAACCGATTTTTTTAGAGGTAAGAAAAATTGTTTAAATCAATTTTTAGGTTAATGTGGTTATTTTTAGTAATTCAACGAAAAAAATTGAAGAAGACTGCAATTCCTTCTGTAAAATTGCCAATAGCAATTCACAGTACATCAGGACCAACTAGTAGTTGGTTCTAGTCGAAAAACGCGCTTTATTTTAAGAAACGAAGCGAAAAAGGCAGCCGGCTTTACAGATTTCGAGCAATAGGGCACTTCCACTGCTCCACTCCAAGATGGCCGTCGAACATCTGCTTGGGAGCAGAGCTGTACAAAGCACTCGGTAAAAGTAATTCAATTACCAATTACCAAATACTTTGTTAATGTTGAAAGTACTTGAAATACCAAATACCAAATTTTCTTAAAAGTATTTGACATGTCAATTACTAAATTACTCTACTAAGAAAAAGTAATTCAATTACCAAATACTTTGTAAAAGTAATTGAAATATTTAAAAAGTAACAAAAAAGTAATTCAATTACTCGAAGTAATTCAATTACTCCAAGTAATTCAATTACTCCAAGTAATTCAATTACTCCAAATAATTCAATTACTCCAAGTAATTCAATTACTCCAAGTAATTCAATTTATTACTCGAAGTAATTCAATTACTCAAAGTAATTCAATTACTTAAAGTAATTCAATTACTCAAAGTAATTCAATTAGCAAAAAAGTAATTTAATTACTTCATGTATTTCAAGATCCAAAGTTATATTAAGGTAAAAATCAAAAACTTATTATATTATTAATTTATAAAAAATTATTTAATTATTAAAAAAAGTACTATTCTGAAAAAGTTAATTATCTTTTTTGGAATTATAGCTTTTATTAAAATCAAATTTTCTAAATTTGTATCCGATGTAAGTCAAGAAGTAACTCAATTGCTTAAAAGTAATTCAATTACTGAGAAAGTAACTCAATTACTCAAAAGTAATTCAATTACTCAAAAGTAATTCAATTACTCAGAAGTAATTCAATTACTCAAAAGTAATTCAATTACTCAAAAGTAATTCAATTACTTAAAAGTAATTCAATTACCGAGAAAGTAATTCAATTACCAAAGAAGGATCTGAAACCCAATTACCAAATACTTTATTAAAGTAATTCAAATACCAAATACTTTAGGTTCATTTCAAAAGTAATTCAATTAAAGTAATTGAATTACTTTTGAGTAATTGAATTACTTTATTCAAGCCTTTTAATTGAATTACTTTCAGCTCTGCTTGGGAGCTAGGGTATTTAAATTCGCCATAAGGTTTGTTAAGGATTCAATTGTTTTCGTTATAAAAATGTATTTATTAAAGAAATCTAATGAGTTATTTTTACAATTTTAGCTTTAAGGACACGGTGGTAATTGTTTTATTATAAATGGGACTACTAAAATTCAAATAATTGAAAAACTTGTATGTTATTAAATTTTTAAACAATTTGATTACATTCGAGTTACAGATTAGTATCTATTACACAATATATTACAGAAGAATGCACAAAATTACGGAGGATTACAGATATGGCTCACAAAATTATTGGCACAAGATAAATTTATAACGAAAATGCACCGTATTCGCAAAATTGGTTATCTATATTTAAATTTTTTTTATATAATTTATTCCGGTATGGCTTTTAAATTATAACGACATTATTAAAATCAAAAAATGTTTATACTTACATAAAAAAAAACAATGTTATAGGTGAAAAATGTGATAATCCATTTACACTAAATTATTGACACAAAATATAAAATGTATCAGTTTTCAATTTATTTTAATATTTTTAGAAACTAGTTGCATTTCCTTTAGCATCAATAACGGCTTGAAGACGTTTTGGCATACTTTGAACTAATTTTTTTGTTACACTTTCGTCAATTTTATGCCATTCTTGAAGCAAACTTTCTTGTAAAATTTTCTTACTAGTTATTTCGGATTTTCTAATTCTACGTTCCAATTCCGACCAAAGATGCTCTATTGGCCATTACAGTTCCAAGTCGTACTTGAATAAAGTATATGAAAAAAAAATCAATTTTCCATAACCGATTTTGAGAAATCAGTGCATTTTATTATAAATTTATCTTGTGCCAATAATTTTGTGAGCCAGTGTAGTTATTGGTGATTACGCAATCATTTCAAGTGATTACCGGGCGGCCTTGAATTGGGCACTACTAACATTTTTAAGCCTAATCCTACTCGAGCTAGCTGTTTGTGGTGCCATAGAGTGGGTATATAGAGTATAATCCTTTAGGATTATGTAATTTATTTACAATTAAGAAAATAACCGTTAAGGAATTATAATGTGTAATTAATTATGAAGTCCTGAATATCACAACGTCGAGTGGGGCACTCGGTGGCGTACCTAAAGCTTTTGCCGCCCGGCGCCTTCTTAAAATTCTTCTTAAAATAAAATAAAAATATCTTTGTACAAGAAGCAAAATGCCGCCCCTGAAAATGTGCAGCACGGGGCGGTACCCTCCTACTCCACCCCCCTAGGTACGCTAGTGGGGGCACCCGTTGAGTGCACATCGAGGGAGATCCACTCCTCTCCTAGTACCACAGTTAGACGATTTCTTTTTCCAACGATGGTTAGTGTTAGTCAAGGGGTTCTCTAATATCATATAACTTTTCCACCGCTGCCGTTATTAATTAATAATAAACAACATAATAAATAAAAAACATATATCAGCTAGAAGGAATGCGTCGGTTATCTAGGTTAGTGTTAGTTTATTTTTTTTTATAAAAATATTAAATATTATATAATAATATAAAAAAATATTTTTAGTGAGTACAGCATTTTGTCAAAACGGCCCGGAGCGTAGGTTTTGACAAAAGCAACCACGGCAAATCTCGGATCCACCCTAAAATCTAATCATGGCAATGGTTGACTTATTGCTCCCGGATAATCAATTGAATGAACCAATAAGGTGCGTTGCATATTATATTTTTTGTTTAATATTAGTGACGTAATGACGGGGGGGGGGAACTGGAGCCAGTAGAAGGGCGTCCGAATAGAAAAAATTATCAAGAGGGAGGGGGACAATCATAAAAGGCAATGTACGGTGGAGTAACAAAGTTCTCCCCATATATACATATGTAGAGTGTAAATAAATCAACATCAAAATTATGGAGATTTAAACTGTAACTCCAATGTGTGATTGGATACTCATTTGATTATGATATACTTTAATTATTCAAATTTTAAATTTTTTAAATTGGTAATATTATAAACTGTGACCGTTATCACTGATAGCAAGTTGTTCAAGTACTAAAAGAATAAACTTTCAGCTCAAAATTCAAGTTAAATTATTTTTTATTATTCGAAGTAATAATCCTATTATACCATAATCCCTTCGTGGGTGCCCAATTTAAGGGTGGGATTAAAAAAGATCAAAAAAGTTTAAAGTTTGGTGCCGAATTTAAGCACGCCCATAGTCTTGGTAATCATTTGAAATCCTATGAGTCACTATTATTACATTAGAATAATACAAAGATTACTGATTACTAACGAAGGATCGCCGTAATTATAAGTGTAAGGTATAAGAGATTACAGAAGTAGTCTACCTATTCGGCGGATTAATGTTGAATAGATATGATTACAAAAATTATTAGAATTACAGTAAAATACAAAGTTTACTGGTGACTATCAACTGAGTACACTACATCTGTAATCACTTATATCTTTTATTAATAATCAGCTGTAATCTTATCAGTAATCTTTTTATTTTACTGTAATGGTACCAGTAATCCAGAGTAATCATTATAATCATCTGTATTTAAGTGTAATCCTTAAAAGTGTAATCCGCTTTTGTAATTTTTCGTACCTTTTACTGGTAAGTTGTAATCGTTGAGGGATTACAGTTGAATTCAGAAAATTACAATTACATTTTATTAATTACAATTGAATAAAAATAATTACAAGAATTACTCTGAATTACTAATTGTCGTGGCGATCAACTGTCACGGCGATCAACTGTTGGGTCGATCAACTGTCGCGGCGATCAACTACTGTGAACAACGCTATGAATAAGGCAGTTCCATTCCCCCACTCCAAGATGGCCGCCGAACAGCAGCTTGTTGGTACGGTTGGTGGTATTCGCCATAAGATTTGTTAAGAATTCAAGTGTTTTCGTTATAAAAATGTATTTTTTATAAAATTCTAACCAGTTCTTTTAGCATTTTTAGCTTTTATGACATGGTGGTGATTGTTTTATAATAAATGGGACTACTAAATTCCACTATACTTACAAATAATTGAGTAAATTGGCTAGAACTTCATACAATTTTATCAAAACAGGACAATCGTGATAAATTTATAAATAATAAAGTGTACCCTAGAACAGTTATTTGCCGGTGTGAGTACGTAAATGTCTTTTCAAGTGTGTTTGTTGTGAACATTTATAATCACAAACTAGGCAATTATACGGTTTCTCACCTGTATGAGTTCGTAAATGTATTTGCAAACCTTCTTTTCGTGAACATTTATAATCACAAAGTGTGCACTCGAACGGTTTCTCGCCTGTGTGAGTTCGTAAATGTATTTGCAAATAAACTTTTCGTGTACATTTATAATCACAAACTGCGCACTGGTACGGCTTTTCGCCTGTATGAGTTCGAAAATGTAGGATTAAACTTCTTTTTTCGGAAGTTTTATAATGGCAAATTGTACAATGGAAAGGCTTTTCGCCGGTGTGAGTACTCAAAAAATGTCTTTGTAAGTTACTTTTACTTGAACATTTATGATCGCAAACTGAGCATTCGAACGGTTTTTCGCCGGTATGAGTTCGTAAATGCATTTGCATTGTACCTTTTTCAGAACATTTATAATTGCACTCTGTACATTCGTACGGTTTTTCGCCGGTGTGATTACGTAAATGTGTTCGCAATGAACTTTTGTCAGAACATTTAAATTCGCAAACTGTGCACTCATACGGCTTTTCGCCGGTATGAGTTCGTATATGTTTTCGCAAACTTCCCTTTTTAGCACATTTAAAATCGCAAATTTTGCACTCGTACGGTTTTTCGCCAGTGTGAGTTCGTAAATGCATTCGCAATGAACCTTTGTTAGTAAATTTATAATCACACACTGTGCACTCATAAGGTTTCTCGCCGGTATGAGTTCGTAAATGTATTACTAAACCACCCTTTTGAGCACATTTATAGTCACAAACTGTGCACTCGTACGGTTTTTCGCCGGTATGAGTTCGTAAATGAATTTGGAAAATCACTTTTTTGGAAGTTTTGTAGTTGCAAATTGAACATTCGAAAGGCTTCTCGCCGGTAGGGCTTTGCAAACTTTGGTTTGCTGAACATTTTTGATCCAATTGGGAGTCTCTTCCTGAAGTCTCATCTTTAATATCAATAGAATGATGCAAGGATTCAAGCTCAATATCCACATGGTTCGGCTCTTCAATTTTAATACGTTTACTATCATATTCCACTTCTGATTTAATTGAAGGAGTCGCTCTTTGGTCAAGGGAATGATGGACGTCTTCCAGCTTGATGTCCATGGTTCAATTATTTTGCCAAAATTTTCTAATCCTAACATAAAATTACCACGTGAATGTATATATTGCAATTTTGTCAAACCGTCAGCTACCTACGTCTATTAATGCTACCACCATACAACTGCAGCCACCGACATAATTAAAATGAGATTTTTCAGTAAAGCTAAAATGGCGACTAGCAAGGAATGGCGATAAACGATTATTGGCTTTGCATGTGGTGACATCTGTGTGGCGGGAGCTCCGGTTACAAGTGGTACTCTTCTCTCTCAACTGATTTTTATTGACCGCAAAATTGAATCTAAAAAAAATTAAAATAATTTAGTTTTACTTTAATATATTGTTACGGTCAATGTTGATAATTTGGCCATTAACGTCAATGGCCGGATTATAACGTCAATGCCCAGCTTCTTTGGGTATTAACCCTACATCACGCCATTTTTTTTTTGCAATGAAAATAATATTTTTGAGTTGGAAATATTACTTATATAAAAGAAAAAAATAATTAAAAAAATCTAAATTAAAGAAAAAATTTTTTTTGAAAATTTTTAAATGCAGACGATTTGATTATAATGATTTTCCTAATGTACAAAATGTAAAGTACAAATAAAAAAAAAATCTGCAATACGACGTTTAAATACGAAAATATTCCAATGAGCGGCTAGAGACAGCCTGTTTTTCATTTGTAGCTGATCTGATACAATACGTGATGTAGGGTTAACGTCATTGACCGGCCAATGACGTCAATTACCATGTATTTTGGGCAATGTTGACATTTAAAATTGTACATGTGATTTTTACATCATTGCCCGGGCAATGACGTTAATGACCAATACTAGGTGGACAATGATGAAATTACTATTCTATAGATTTTATCACTCTTTCAGTTTTGGCTGGCGCAACTACAGCAAATCACGGATCCATTACAAAATGAATTAATTAAATTTAATTAATTTTTCCTCCGGGCCGCTTTGGTTGACGCAAACACGACAAATCATGGATCCATTCTAAAATGATTGTTTGTCTAAATTAAATAAAAATCTCTGTACACTTGAAAAGGGTAGATTTGCTGTCATTTACACGGAAAAATGGATACACGACAAAAAATAATTGTCCCTAGTCGAAGTACATCGCCATTTTGCTGTTCCTCATAGTAATTATTTTATAATAATATCATCATTTTCCAATCCATTTTGGCCATTAACGTGATTGACCGGCCAAAGACGTAACTATTATAATCATATGAAAATATTACGGTCAATGACGTAAATTGGGCATTGACGTCAATGTCCGGGCAATGACGTCAATGCCCAGCTTAGTTGGGCATTAACGTCACTGACCAGCCATTGACATCAACGCCCGTTAACAGTGGGCAATTTTAAATGTCAACATTGCCCAAAATGCATGGTCATTAACGTCATTGGCCGGTCAATGACGTTAATGCCCAACTAAGCTGGGCATTGACGTTATTGTCCGGCCATTGACGTTAATGGCCGAATTGTCAACATTGACCGTAACAAAAATATTTACATTGTGGAGACATAATCCGCTAGGTTTGTAATTTAATAATGATCGGATAATTAATGATCCGATAATTGATAATCTGATAATCTAATTTAATATTCTATATAGGAGAAATTCTTATTAGAATGAATAACAAATATTTATTAATAAAAATATACCTAAAGTGGTGACCCCGATAAGAAAATAAAATTAAAAGATGACAAACGACAATAAAGAAGAAGAGAAAGTCGTGCAAGATCAACCAAAGCAAACAAATGCAGTGGGAATAAAACAAATTCCATTCTGGGCACATGAACCCGAAATGTGGTTTTTACAAATGGAGGCACAGTTCATATTAGCCGGTATAACGCAAGACACAACAAAATTTTACCACGTTTTAGCCAGCTTTAACGAAAATGCAATGTGTGAGTTAAAAGATGTGTTTTTAAACCCGGTGACGGTAAACAAATACGAAAATTTAAAAAAAGAAACAATAAAAAGATTCACTGTTTCTCAAGAAAAGAAAACAATTGCATTATTAGAAGATGAACAGATTGGCGATAGATCTCCTTCCCAATTTTTAAGACATTTGAAATGTTTAGGAGGTTCAGCAGTAAACGAAAACCTAATTAAAACAATTTGGACTCGACGACTACCAACGCACCTACAACCGATCATGGCAGCTCAAATCGATGTGTCATTAGAAAAACTAGCCGAAATCGCCGATAAAGTTGAAGATGCAATGCCACAAAGAAGTATCTCGGGTGTAGATCAGGTACCGGAATACCCTAAACACAAACACAACATTCAAACGCAAATCGCCATGTTAACAGAAAGTATGGTGAAAGTATCAGAAGAAATAGCAGAAATCAAACAGAACCGTTCGAGAACAGTAAGAAGATCACAAAACGAAGAAAAAAGAACTCATGAACGGCAACGTAGCAAAAGCTGCAATCGTAGGTTTAATAAAGCAATATGCTGGTACCATAACAGGTTTGGTGAAAAATCAACAAGATGCACAACCCCCTGCAATTGGAATACAAAAAACGAAGGTTGTGGCCATTAGAAGGGACGCCTGGCCACAACAAATCAAGCCGTCTCTATGTTCAGGATCGTACAACTAAATTGGAGTTTCTCATAGACACCGGCGCAGACGTATGCGTGATACCCAAACGATTAGCCAAAGGATACAGAAATCGCAGTGAAACTAAATTATACGCCGCAAACGACTCAATAATAAATACATACGGATTTGTAACTATGGTTCTAAATTTTGAATTAAATCGCGAATTTCGTTGGCCATTTTTAGTTGCTGATGTAAATAAACCCATCATCGGCGCGGATTTCCTAAAAAATTTCGAGTTATTGGTGGATATTAAGAATAAAAGACTAGTAGACACGATAACAACAAAGCAAACCACCGGAAGAATAGGCGTAAATAAAACAATGATAATACGCACCGTATCAAGCAAAAATCCGTACTATTCACTGTTAAAGAAGTTTCCTGGATTAACAAATCTCAGTGCACCTAAAAAAAAAGTTCAACATGGAACTACACACCATATCGAAACAACGCCAGGACCTCCCGTGACCTTCCGTCCTAGAAGATTGGCTCCAGAACGAATGGCAATAGCGAAAAAGGAGTTCGAAACAATGCTGAAATTAGGAATCGTGCGCCCATCAAAAAGTTGTTGGGCCTCCCCCCTGCACCTGGTCGAGAAGAAAAATAAAGAATGGAGACCGTGTGGAGATTACAGAGCACTAAATGATCGTACAAAACCTGACCGCTATCCAGTTCCGCATATAGAAGACTTCTCCCACATGCTGCACAATAAAAAGGTATTTTCCACAATAGACCTGGTCAGAGCTTTCCACCAGATTCCAGTCCACCCAGACGATATCGAAAAAACTGCAATTGCAACACCATTCGGATTGTTCGAATTCCTCTATATGTGTTTCGGTTTAAGGAACGCAGCACAAACCTTCCAACGTTTTATTGACGAAGTAACGCGAGGACTGGACTTCCTGTTTGCATATGTGGATGACATTTTAGTCGCATCAGAAACAGAAGAAGAGCATGCAAAACACTTGAACATATTATTCGAACGTTTGGAGAAGTTCGGTATCAATATTAACTTAGAAAAATGTGTTTTTGGAAAAAAGGAAGTTAGTTTTTTAGGATACACTGTCAACACAAATGGCAGCAAACCGCCAGTAGAAAGGATTGAAGTTATAAAAAACGCCACAAGACCGATTACAATCAAGCAATTAAGAAGGTTTCTAGGGATGATAAATTTTTACAGAAGATTTATTCCCAAGATAGCAGAAATACAGGCTCCTTTAAACAAATTTCTAACAGGAAACAAGAAGGATAATAAAAAGATCGAGTGGAATCTTGAAGCAGAGCAGGCATTTGAGAAATGTAAAGAAGCACTAACTAACGCAACATCACTCGCACATCCCGCACAAAATGCGCCTCTATCAATAATGGTGGATGCATCTAATATAGCAATAGGTGCGGTATTACAACAAGAAATTAAGAAAGAATGGCAGCCCCTCGCATTTTTCGCAAAAACACTATGTCCGGCACAGCAAAAATACAGTGCATACGATCGCGAATTGCTGGCTGTGTATGAAGGAGTGAAGAAATTTAGGCATTCACTAGAAGGACGTGAATTTACCATTTTTACAGATCACAAACCAATAATATTCGCTTTCAAACAGAAATCAGACCATTCATCTCCACGTCAATTCAGGTATCTAGATTTTATTGGACAATTTTCAACAGATATACGGCACATTAGCGGAATTAATAACATACCCGCAGATACGTTATCAAGACTCCAAATAGAGGAATTGACCCCGGACCAAATAGTTATCAATTATAAAAAAATAGCCGTTAATCAAGCTAACGATGAAGAATTAAAAACATTTCTTAAAAAGAAGCACTCGTTGCTACTTAAAAAAACATATTGTCCAGAAGCCGAAACAGAATTAATTTGCGATACCAGCACTAATAATATTCGACCATGGATTCCCAAAGATGAAAGATTTGCTATATATAAAAAAATGCACGGATTAGCACACTTGGGAAGAAGAGCAACAGCAAAATTAATTACAAAACGTTTCGTATGGCCCTCAATCAATAAAGACATTACCAAATGGTGCAGAGAATGTATCCCTTGTCAAAGAACTAAAGTTAATAGGCACACAATAGCACCGCTCGGAAAGTTTGTATCTCCCACTAAACGTTTTGAACACATACACCTCGACCTGGTGGGACCCCTTCCGTATTCCAAAGGTTTTACGTATTGCATGACAATGATCGATAGATTTACGAGATGGATTGAAGTCGTACCAATTCAAAATATTTCAGCAGAAGAAGTAGCACAAACCCTAGTAACATCATGGATATCCAGATTTGGGGTACCAGCGCGCATAACAACAGATCAAGGTCGTCAATTCACATCCGACGTATTCAAAAATTTATCAAAATTTTTAGGGACAGAACATATTCAATCGACCGCGTATCATCCGATGGCAAATGGGATGATCGAAAGAGTGCACCGTCAGCTAAAAAGCGCAATCAAATGTCACGCGTTAGAAAACAACGAAACTTGGGTAGAAGCACTACCAGTGGTACTGTTAGGTTTAAGAACCGCTTTCAAAGAAGATATTAACGCAACGGCGGCAGAGCTAGTCTATGGTGAAAATCTTCTGTTGAGGATATTGGTAGAACTCGTGTCTGCTCGTGTCGTGCTGCGCACACACGATCGCGCAGATAACGTGTGCGGAACTGTAAGTCGTAATGTTAACAAGCAGTGACACGCACGTACTGATTATTGAAATTATCAAATAAAAGTTACTTTGTTCTTAAAGTGTTCTTATTAATAACATCCACAAATCAAAATAGGTTATGGGCCCAGGGTACGCTTTGACCCTCGAATAAGGATCTTCTTGAAATGAAGTAACGAACCACACGTGGCGGGAATCGGTTCTTTGTGTGTAACATTCTCGTGTTCGTGTTTTATGTGTTAAAACCATCGAAAAGAATGGCCGATACAATAAGCCTCGCGAGTGTGAGTAAGTTTGACGGGAAAAACTATAATCAGTGGCGATTTCAAATAAAATGCGCTTTAAGAGCGAAAGGCGTATTTGAAATGGCGTCGGGAGCCATATTGAAGCCAACGCCCGATAAACGCGACGAATTGGCATCATGGAATAAGAAAGATGCGATAGCAATGTGCGTACTAACAAGCACGATGGAACTGTCACAAATTGCCTTGATCGAAAATTGCGAATCATCCAAAGACATTTTAGATAAATTGAATGGAATCTACGCTATAAAATCAGAAACGAACAAAATGATAGCGCATGAGCAGTTCCACCAATATAAAATGGCCACCGGTGATTCAGTAATTCAACACATCTCCAAAATTGAAAACATGGCTCAACAAATAAAAGATAGTGGTGATCAAATAAGCGATACGGCCGTTTTAACAAAAATATTGGGTACTTTACCAATGAAATTTCGAAACTTTAGGCAAGCCTGGCTTTCTCTCGACGAAAGTAAACAAACGTTACAAAACTTGACGTCTCGTTTGGTCGACGAAGAGACGAACCTAAACTCGACGGAAACAGCCGAAAGCGCTATGCTGACATCAGGATCAAGTGGCAATAAGACAAAACCAAAGACAACAGGAAAATTTGTAGTCACCTGTTACAACTGTCGTAAGAAAGGACATTTCTCGAGAGACTGTCAAGCACCTCGTAAGAAAAATGGGAATCATAACAACAACAAACGTGAAAGTCCAACAAACTCCACCGGAAACAGTTTCTACTCCGCGTTCAACGTGGAAGAAGAAATCGCTGCAAAGCTGACGAATGAAGAAGGATGGACATTGGACTCCGGAGCATCATCGCATATGACACCCATTAAAACAGCATTCTCGTCGTTACGAGAAATTAATGAATTTTCAGTGACATTAGGAAACAATGAAAAATTAGCCGTAAAAGGAATAGGTACGATTCAAATCGAATGTTCGATCGAAGATAAATGGATCAAAAGTATAATGACGAACGTTTGGTACGTTCCAGGACTGAGAAAAAATTTGTTTTCCGAAGGTGCTGTAACCAAAAAGGGCATGCAAGTGATAAAAGACAAAGACATGGCAAAAATAATCGAGAACGGAATGTTAAAAGCGTGTGCAGTTCGCGAACCGAACAACTTGTATAAATTATTGTTACGTACAATAAACAATCCGGAAATAAACGCGGTAGTTGAAAGCGGAACACTCAAGGAGTGGCATGAACGTCTAGGACATGTAAATGTGAAATCAATTTGTGAAATGGTTTCAAAAGGCATAATCGACGGCGTAAACTTAACAAATAAAGACAACTTCGTGTGCGACGGCTGTCAATACGGTAAACAGCACAAATTACCCTTTAAGAAAAATGTAAAACGAAATTCGAAACCTGGAGAATACATACACAGTGACCTGTGCGGTCCTATGTCGGTTGCTTCGGTAAGCGGTTTTCTATATTTCGTACTCTTTAAAGACGATGCAACCGGTCAAAGATTCGTTTACTTTGTTAAAAACAAATCGGATACTCTAGACTGCTTCAAACAGTTAGTTAATCGTGTGAAAAACAAGTTTGATTACCGAGTTCAAACTTTAAGAGTCGACAACGAAACGGAATATATAAATCAAGATTTCCGAGAATTTCTACATAATAAAGGAATACAACTAGAAACTTGTGCTCCATATTGTGCCGAACAGAATGGAAAAGTTGAACGAGAAAACCGTACGATCGTGGAAAGTGCGCGTTCAATGTTGTACACAAAGGACCTGCCGTTGTATTTATGGGCAGAGGCTGTTAAAACAGCAGTCTACATTCTAAACAGAACACCGAACGTACACACGCCTAACACAACTCCATTCGAAGTATGGAATCAAAAGAAACCCGTGTTAACGCATTTAAAAGTGTTCGGTAGCGAAGCGTTTATGCACGTCCCAGACAGCCAAAGACGAAAACTGGAACCGAAAAGCAAGAAATTCATACTAGTTGGTTATGAAAATGAGTCAACAAATTACCGTTTGTTCGATCTCCAAACAAGAAAAATAAAAATAGCGCGGAACGTGACCTTCAATGAAACAAAAGAAGTCCAATTACCGAGAACAAATACGATATTAATTCCGGTAATCGAAGAAGACGAAAAACAGGAAAAGGAAGACGTCATTGAAGAAGAACCAGAAGAGCAAGTAGTTACTGAAAATGTTCCTACGTACGAATTACGAGCTCGAGATACACTGCAGACACCAAGGCGCTACAGAAACGAGATTAACATAATCGAAGCTGGAGTTCCCGAAACATACGAAGAAGCTATGGAAAGCAACGAAGCAGAAAATTGGAAAATGGCTATCGAAGAAGAGATGGAAGCGCTAAATAAAAACGAGACTTGGGAAATCAAACCCCAAACCGCCAACCAAAGAACCATAGGATCGAAATGGGTTTTCAAAGTGAAACGATCACCTAGTGGTGAAATTAATCGATATAAAGCTCGACTTTGTGCAAAAGGTTACGCTCAAATTCAAGGTATAGATTACGAAGAAACATTCTCACCAACAACTCGATACGACACAATACGAATTTTGCTTGCAATAGCGGTTGAAGAAAAATACAACATTACTCAATTCGACGTAAAAACCGCATTTCTAAACGGCGAACTAAACGAAGACATCTACATGCAACTGCCTCCCGGTGCAACAAAAACAAACAACGTAGTGTGTAAATTAAAAAAATCATTGTACGGTCTTCGCCAGAGCCCAAGGAATTGGAATAGAAGATTTAGTGAAGTTTTAAAATCTTTCGGTTTTACGCAATGCGAATCTGACAATTGTGTGTATGTCGGTAAATTTAACAACGAATCAGCCTTACTTGTATTATACGTTGACGATGGACTGATAATGGCCAAAAGTAAAACATTACTCGACCAAATTGTTAATAAATTAAAAACGGTATTCGAAATCAGCGTGAGTGAACCAAACTACTTCGTAGGTTTGGAAATTCAAATAAATAAAGAAAATAACACGATATTCATTCATGTTGCAAACTTCATAAAAAACATTTTAAAACGTTTCGATTTAAATGAGTGTAGGTCAGTAACCACACCGGCTGACGCAAATGCAATCCTAACAAGAAATGATGACGATAAAATATTTGCAACTAATGGAATCTCCGAAGAAACATTATACAGACAAGCTGTCGGGTGTTTAATGTTTATCGCGATTACAGCACGTCCAGACGTTAGTCATTCTGTAAACATCATCAGCAGATTTCAAAATAACCCGAGTACAACTCACTGGAATGCGGTAAAGAGAATAATGCGATATTTAAAACATACTACGGAATTCGGTATTCTTTATTCATCAAATGGTCAATCGTTATGCGGATATTCTGACGCAGATTACGCAAGTGACATCGATACCAGACGGTCTACGACGGGGTACGTTTTCAAAATGAGCAACGGTGCTATTACATGGTGTAGTAGACGTCAATCAAGCGTGTCCTTATCAACAACCGAAAGCGAATTTATAGCTGCCAGCGAATCAGCAAAAGAATTTATGTGGCTGAAACAACTAATCAGCGAAATAAGTGAAAAACCATTTAGTGATTTGTGTCTAAACGTAGATAATCAAAGTGCGATTAAACTCATTAAAAACCCGGTATTTCACAAACGTACCAAGCACATAGACGTCAGGTACAACTTCATACGCGAAAAATATGATAACGGCGAATTCAAAATCGAATATGTGCCTACCAACGAAAATGTCGCTGACATCTTAACAAAGGCACTACCAACAGTAAAATTTGAATTTTTACGTGACAAACTAGGAATGTCAAAATTATAATACTTGTTCGAATTTAAAAATTTCATTTTATTATGTGTTTAGTTTAAGCATTCTTTTATTATTATGTATTTTAAACTCAATGCTTGTTCAATTTTTTTTGTGTTAAAAATTTTCAGAAAACTAGACACCCGTTCCATCAATACGTGGGAGTGTTGAGGATATTGGTAGAACTCGTGTCTGCTCGTGTCGTGCTGCGCACACACGATCGCGCACATAACGTGTGCGGAACTGTAAGTCGTAATGTTAACAAGCAGTGACACGCACGTACTGATTATTGAAATTATCAAATAAAAGTTACTTTGTTCTTAAAGTGTTCTTATTAATAACATCCACAAATCAAAATATCTTCGCTTACCAGGAGAAATGTTTCAAAGTAGTTCCGCTTCCAACAATCCTGTAAATTTTGTTTCCCAATTGCGAAAACATTTTCACAAGATGAGACCAACACCCGGCAGTAACCATGGGGAAAGAAAAGTATTTATACATAAAGATCTAGCCACCTGCACGCACGTTTTCGTAAGACACGATGCAGTAAGAAAACCCCTTCAACCAACATATGATGGACCATTCAAGGTTTTGGACAGAACAAAAAAGGTGTATCAAATTGAAAGAAATGGAAAAACCGTATCAATATCCATAGACCGCATTAAACCTGCTTACATGGAGACGAGCAAAGAACTCACACAAGCCAAAGCATCTAATTTAGTTCCAAACAAAACACCGAATTCCGTAAGTAAAACAGTTCTAAAAGGCATCATAAAAGCAACTAAGCAAATCACAACAACAAGGTCAGGACGCCAAGTAAAGTTTCCAAACAGATATGGCGAGCTGGAGGAATACAGTTATATTAAAAGCCATGTATCATAAAAATGGAAGCCATTTTTACTAGGAAGGGAGTACTGTGGAGACATAATCCGCTAAGTTTGTAATTTAATAATGATCGGATAATTAATGATCCGATAATTGATAATCTGATAATCTAATTTAATATTCTATATAGGAGAAATTCTTATTAGAATGAATAACAAATATTTATTAATAAAAATATACCTAAAACATCATTGCCCACCATTAACGGGCGTTGACGTCAAAGACGTTAATGACCAGCGCAAATGGGCATTGACGTCATCATCGGGTCATTGACGTCAATGTCCAATTTACGTGATTGACCGTATCATATACATAAATATTCAGACTTAGAACTGATTTTGGTTAAAATCGGTACACGGAAACGCAAAAAAAATAATTTTGTAAATTAAATAAAAAATTTAAATAATTTACTTTCTTGTGATTATGAATAGTAAATTTATTACGTAAAATACCGAAAAACAGTAACCTGGTGACGTAAACTCCCTATTGCGCTGGATCATTGCGGTACAGGTCGTTTCTGCAACCGCAGTTCGGCGAAAGCGATTCGGCAACGTATATTCGGCGACCCGAAGTTCGGCTATGCTACTTTCATAGATTCCAATTCGGCACTGGAATTTCGGCGATTCTCATTCGGCGACAGAAAATTCGACTACGTCGATTTTTTTAACGACGGATTTTAAGTACAAGTTCGAAAAAAGCCATGAACGTCCGTACTAAGGCTTTTTTTTGTACATTAAGATTTTAGATTTAGAAGAATAAATTGAATAAACTAAAAGTATACCTCCGGTCGCCGAATTGACGTAGTCGAATTTTCTGTCGCCGAATGAGAATCGCCGAAATAACGGTGCCGAACTGGAATCGCCGAAATGACGGTGTCCGGGATCATTGACTACTTAAGTCTCACTTTCCTATACTTGATTGTTGAGATATAAGTTAATTTGATAAACCTACATTACATACTAACTAATTCTTCTTTACAGCGACAATTATTGCTTGCGATGTATTATAAAAAGTTTTAATACATTTCGGATTATTTCAAAGGTTGGAGATTGGAGGTGGGAGAGTAGAAGATGGAATTAGAGGTTGGAGGTTGGCGATTAGAGTTTGGAAAGCAGAGGTTGGAAGATTATAGAGTTTGGAGATTAGAGAAAAAAGGTTGAAGTTTGGAGGTTGAAGTAGAGGTTGGAGTTTAAAGGTTGGAGAGTAGAAGTTGGAAGTTGGAAAGCAAATGTTGGAGAGCAGAGGTTGGAGAACAGAGGTTGGAGTTTTTAGATTGGAGATTATAGTTTGAAGAATAGAGGATGGAGTTTGGAGGTTGGAAATTGAAGTTTGGAGGTTGGAGAGCAGAGGTTATAGTTTTGAAGCTAGAAAATAGAAGTTGGAGTTTGGAGATTGAAGGTTGGAGTTTTAAGGTTGCAAAGTAGAGATTGGAGATTAAAGTTTGGAGAGTAGAGGTTGGAGAGTAGAGGTCAGAGGTAGGAAATGTTACGCCTATGATTTTTATTGTGTTGAAAATTAAATTATGTTTAATTCATGCTTAATAAGAACCGTCCCGATAGCGTGAGATCTGCGCCTTCAGCTAATACATCAACACAATTTGTTATGCTTACTAGGTTCCCGTCGAAATCGTGTGGAATTCCATTTTTCAGCACTCGATAAATATTGTTATGCTTGTTAAGTTCCGTCGTAACCGTGGGATTATTTACAATTCAGCGTCCTGTATTGTAGACAGTAGGCAACCAAAGTGTCGAGAGGGGTAATAGGAATGCAATATAAGTAACTCAGACGTGCGGGGAAGAGTAGTCCCAGCAAAACCATTAAAATAGTAACAAGCCTTCGCGAATCCAATATATAATTTGAAATTGTTTAAGCAAGTGCTTGGTTAAATTCGTTATTTACGGTTTCGGGATTCAATGAACTCAGTTTGTGAATTATGTTGTTGTGGGTTGATCAAGCCTCCAATGGAATATATCGACAATTTAGATAGGATTAAGGATTGTAACATAAGGTCAGATTTATTTGAAATTACTAATAGTGTTCCAGCCAGGGCCGACTATAAATTGTAAATTAGAATAAATTTATTTTAGTCCAGCCACGGCCGTGGTGACCACTGGGATTCCGATGAATTGAGTTGATAATTTGCATTTGAATTTACTATGTTAGGTGCTGTACATCAAAGTTGTGTATATTTTATTTGAACTCATTATATCGTTATGTTAGTAGAAATTTGTTTTTTTAAAATCTTTTGGAAGCTTATTAATTAATCGCCACCCACGCCCGTCTCAGCTCTTTGGATTAAGAAAGTTTAAGATTAAGTAAAGTATGTATTCGTTAAGTAACAGAGAGCAGAAGTTGGAGAGCAAAGGTTGGAGATTAAAGGTTGGAGTTTTGAGGTTGGAGAGTAGAAGTTGGAGTTTGGAGGTTAGAGATTAGAGTTTGGAAAGGGAGCAGAGGTTGAAGGTTGGGTAACAGAGGTTGGATTTTTGAGATTAAAGTTTGAAGAGTAGAGGTTGGAGTCTTGGGGTTGGAGAGTAGAGGTTGGAGATTGGAGAGCAGAAGCTGAAAGTTGGAGATTAGAGTTTGAAGGTTGGAGAGCAGAGGTTGGAGTTTGGAGGCTGGATAATAGAGGTTGGAGATTGAAAGTTAGAGTTTTGACGTTGGAGATTGGAGAACAGAGGTAGGAGTTTGGAGAGTAAAGGTTGGAATTTAGAGGTTGGAGAGTAGAGTTTGGAGAGCAGAGGTTGAAGATTGAAAGTTGGAGATTAAAGATTGCAGGTTGACGATTAGAGATTACAGGTTAGAAGCTGGACATTGGTCTGGTCTGAAGTAGTCGGAAAAAGTAAATCTATTGTTTATTTGATTAAATTGAAATACTAAGATGGAATTTTTGTCTAGCAAAGAAATAAAAACAGAAGAAATGGAAGTCATCCAGAAAGCCCTCCGCCATTCCATTGAGGTCACAGATGATCCATCGATGAACCAGGGGATATTTTCCGAAGAAGGAGAAAATGGAAGCATAGTCATTAAAATTGAAAAAACGGAGGATGTTGATTCACGCTAGAAGACATCCATCATTCCATCGACATCAAAGACGAGATTTCCAGTAACTTTCTTTGAAAGACGATTAGTGGGAATCTCGTTAATTCATGCATACGAGTTAATAAATTATTGGCTTCAAACTTTTGCCGCGCTAAATTCAAAATTTTAAATTTTACCTAGTCCAAAGTCGGCTAAAATAAAACCCAACGAAGAGAAATTTGAAATTTGTTATTAATGTAGATTCTCTATTGTAGTTTTGATGGAAACGAGGCAGATATTGGAGGTCGGTTAGGTTTTTTTGATGGACAAAATGTATATATTCGCAAAATTCATGTTTTCTTCCGCTTCCGGAATGTTTCCCGAGTTGTCGATAATTGACCAAATCAAAGATTTTTAATTAAAATCAGTAAATTTTAATTTGTTCTAACTGGTTTTCTATTCAGGTTGGTATCACATAATAACATAATAACAACTTTCTAAAGAATACAAATCTTTGCTTAAAGAAATAAAATTATTAAATCTATAATAAAGCTAACAAAATTAATAAATACATCATAACCATCTAAAAGATATAATAAAAAAGTTATCACAAATAAACTACACTGTTGGATTTATTTTATTCGTAACTATAAATTCTACTCTTATTAATTATTCATATCAAACATGGGGCAAATATCTCAGAAAAGATTTCTAGGGATTACCACAAAATTTCAGAGATTTCAAAAAATTTTCAGAAATCCCAAAAGATTTCCAAATATTACAATTCTAGTAAATGGGTTAAATTTTTCATTCCGAAGTTTAACTGAACACTCAGTTTTAGTGGTCTAACCACCATACCGTTAGTCTCTCAATTTTAATTATAATAAATAATCCAACCAGTTCAGACTTGACATCGTCATCAGTATATAAATACAAAACATTACAAGTTCCAAACATTTTAAATTTGCTATGTGCTGATGATGACGTAAAGTCGAGACCGGTTAATTTAAAAAAATTATTGTTTGATGTGAACTTGACTACTGTACAACGAGCAAATTGAACCAATCCGAGGTGTTCTACGGATAGAAGGATACACATAGCTTTTTATTATATTTATAATTACCTTAAGATGGTATTCTACTTTATGTATGTTTATATATTTTAGTAATCATATTTTTTGAAAAACCGATTTTTAGACTAGAATGTCTCCTTAAGGAAAAATCAACAGCTTATTCTAAACGAAAACTTTAAGACTCGAGAGATTTCTTACGAGTATGAGTAAGTACGTGGGTTTTCAAATGGCCCTTTTGGAAACATCGGAAACCGCAAGTTTCACAGGTAAACGATCTCTGAGCATTGTGAGTCTTCAAATGACACTGTAAATGATCCTTTTTGTTTGTTTTATAGTCGCACACATTACAAACGAAGAGTTCCTCTCCGGTAGTTGGATCCTTCAAGACTGAGTTGTCTATCGATGTCAAGATTTCATAGTCCACCGGCTTCTCGACAGCATGAGTTAGCAGATGGGCTTTCAAAGTTCGTTTTAGAGAACTTTTAAAATTGCAAACTCCACAGGCAAAAGGCTCCTCGGCAACATGAGTTAGCATCGTGTGCTTTTTCAACGTAGTTAGATGTGAACATTTATAGTCACAACTTTTGCACATAAACGATTTCTCGTTGGAATGAGTCAGTTGATGAGTTCTCAAATTTCCTTTTTGGAAACTTTTATAATTGCAGAGTTCACAGGCAAACGGCTTCTCGCCACTGTGGGTTACCATGTGGTTTTTCAGACTTGTCAAATGCGAACATCTGAAGTCACAAGTTTCACACTTAAACGGTTTCTCAGTTGAATGAGTAATCAAATGAATTTTCAAGTTTCCTTTCTGCGAACTTTTATAATTGCAAATTTTACAGGCAAACGGTTTTTCGCCAGTATGAGTTAGTAAGTGGTTTTTCAAACTTCCCTGTTGTATACACTTGAAATCGCAAATGTCACAAGAGAGCGGTTTTTCCCCGGTGTGAGTAACCAAGTGATATTTCAGACTTGCTTTATGTACCGACCTAAATTTGCAAAACTCACACGCAAAACGTTTTTCCCCGGTATGAGTTACCATATGATTTCTCAGCGTCGTCGAATGTAAACATTTAAAATCGCAAATTTCGCATTGCAACGGTTTTTCCCCGGTATGAGTTAGTATGTGGATTTTCAAATTTCCTTTACGAGCGCATCGAAAATCACAAATATCACAAGCAAACGGTTTCTCACCAGTATGAGTTCGAATATGGTCTTTCAGGGTTACCAACTGCGAACACTTAAAATTACAAATATGACATCCAAACGGCTTTTCGCCGGTGTGATTGAGTTGATGAGCTTTCAAATTTCTCTTCTGCGCACTTTTAAAATCACAAAGTTTACAAGCAAACGGTTTCTCGCCGGTATGAGTTCTTAAATGATGCTTTAAGTTTCCTTTCTGACGCGTTTTGAAATCGCATATATCACAAGCGAAAGGTTTCTCACCGGTGTGAATCTTTATGTGGTTTCTCAGGGATGTTTTTAGCGAAAACGTGCGACCGCAAATTGTACACAAAAATTGCTTCGTGGCGGTATGAAATTTTGCATGCTGTTTTAGTTGCGATTTCGTTGTAAATATTGAGTTACATACCCGACATTCGAATTGTTTACATATTTTCTTTGTTTTGCAACTTGCTTCCTGTTGAGTTTCGTTTATAAAAACCTCTTCTTTAATTTCAATGGAATGGTGGAGGTCTTCTAGCTTGATTTCTAAAACTTCGACCTGCTCGGTTTTAATTTCCTTGATGGTGCTTTCTAATTCTTCCGATAATTCAAGTTTATTCATTTTGATCAGGCTTACGCTGCCCGGTTTATAGAGTTTTTGAAAATCACTAGGTAAACAAATGAAATACGATAACGAGAATTGCCACGCCCCAGTATGGCAGCCATTACTATTGTGTTTACGTTGCTAGCAGTAAAAAATAATAATTATGCTTTTGCGCACCTAATCTTCGATTAATCTCATACAGTGGCGCAGCTCATCAGGGGGCTAAAGAGATTTTAAACCTACGAGGAAGCAAAAATACCAAAGATTTTTTTTTTAAATAAAAATTCAAAACATTTTTGCTTAGCTCAGTCGGTTACTTAATACATGAGACTCCTACTAAGATAAAATAAAGATCAAATTTTGTGTTAAACATTAATTATTACGAGGAGAGATATAGAGAGTGGATCATTAACTAAGCCGACAATTATTGACTCGAAGGTATTCGATTCGAATCCGATAAGAATCTAAAACTTACATATGACCGTCATTATGCTTCGGAGGGCCCGTAAAGTTGTCGGTTCACCTGCGTTGATTATCAACTATTAAAAACAGTGCTACAGGCATTCTCGAATCCGATTAAGAGGCTTTGGGGTTTAAATGCTTAAACCTTTCTCCTAAGAGGAATAAGCCTATGTTCAAAGTTGGCCGATAAATTGCTAAATAAGATGTAGAGTTATCACTTATCATTCATAAAACTTAAATAAAAATACATAAATTATAATAAAAAGAAATAGAGGTTGAAAATTAGAGGTCTGCATGACGAAAACCATCCTCTCCTTCAGGTACTTCCCAAGTCACTGTAAAGTGACCGATGTGATGATGATAAGAAAAGCCCATCAAAATTCCAAAAATCCCTCTTCCTACCGTCCTCTTAGCCTCCTCTCATAGTGTCCCGACCGATTACGGCTCTGAGCGAAATCAAAATCGTTCTATAAAGGAACCATTTGGATTCCGACGAGACCATTCCCCCATACATCAGATGCTCCGTACCACGGAGCACTTAACGAAGAAGACTTCAAATGGCCTTGAAAAAAAAGTTCTGAACCTGGAGGATAGAGGTTAACCCTTCCAAAAACACGGCAACCTACTTCTGAAAGACAAACAATCCCTTTAACTCTAATCCCCACAAACAAAAATCATCGCTCAAATCAAAACGCCTCCCGACCTCTACTTTCAAAATGTTTTGAACGGAGATACCCTCGACAGAGACTCCCAAATATCTGGGAAGCGCAGAGCGGTTTGTTTCCAATCTAATTGCTAATCCAAGCCGTAGGCGTGCAATATGGCAAGGAGATACGAGGGGTACGACGCTGACTTCAGTAAAATGTACGTATTAATTACGTGAGGCGCTTAGGGAGTCAAGCAGAATCTCACGTGAGGGAGAGGGGGGATCTCGACACGTATCACGTAATTTATTTTTGTCCGCAAGAAACTGGGTTAAATTAAGTAAAAAAAACAATCTCAAGTGAGATTAGAGAGGGATCGAGGTAAATCTCACCCGAGGGAGGTCGAAAAATCGCCCCACGTAATCTAATAATTATTGGATTTAGGTTTGGAAAAATTCAAGTTAATTTTATTGTTTTATGCTTTGCCCTTCAGGTTAAGTGTAATTTTACTTGCATTACTTTATTTTTTAGCAGAATAATCAACCCATCTTTTTATCTGTCTAATGGGGATAAATAAACGACTCTTTTACTTATGAGTTTAATTTATTTCAACTGGCAGCTACTAATATTTCGATTTTTTCTATTCACTGATTTAAGAGACCTAAATGCGAATATTTCGAATGAGACAACACAAGAATGATTCTATTCTAACTGTGATTATTAACGTCCTGTACTACTTGCCCTTGCAATCATGCATTTATACAATTTTTGAATCAATACGATCCTCATCAAAGTATTATTTCATCACTTTTTTTATACAATATAACTTGCAGTCCAGAGAAAACTTACAGTATATCGCTCAAATGTCAGTACCGTGTCGTGTCCATCCTCAGAATTTATCTATCAATTCATTATTTTTTAGTCGCAATAAATGATTCAAGCTCATATACATATAAAAATTTACCTGTCAGTACCGTGGTAGTGGTAAACTTAATTAACTATTGATTTTGTTATTTTATATATTATGAAATTTTGTACTTATTACTAACCTAAATGCTTAACCAAATAATTAGAGTTAATTTGCTATTTAAATTTGAAATGTCAGTACCGTGGCTGTCAGTACCATGTAAAAGAAAAGTATAAATAACATCTATATCGGTATTATATGACTGCATCAATATGACCTTTTAACATTAAATGCTTTTTAAAATTTTTTTTGTGCGTATATTTACAGCCACAAGTCCCACATGTAAACGATTTCTTGCCGGCATGAGTTATTAAATGATTTCTTAAATGCTCTTTACGTCCAAAGCTGTTATCACAAAGTTCACACTTGTACAGTTTCTGCGTAGTATGTACTTTTAAATGCTTCTTCAAATAATCTTTACGTGCAAATTTATAATCACAAATTTTACACGAAAACAATTTTTCATCGGCATGAGTTGCTAAATGATTTTTTAAATGCCCTTTACGTGCAAAACTATAATTACAAATTTCACACCTAAACAATTTCTCGCCTGTATGAATTATTAAATGATTTTTTAAGTGTCCCCTTCGTCCGAAGCTGGTATCACATATATCACACATGTATGGTTTCTCGCCGGTATGAGTTCTTAAATGACATGTTACCTCTCCTTTACGTGCACATTTAAAGTCACAAAATTCGCATGAAAACGGTCTGTCGTTCGAATGAGTTATCGAATGAATCTTTAAATCTCCTTTACGTCCACATTTATAATCGCAAAGATCACACGTAAAAGGTTTCCGGCCATTATGAGTTATCGCATGACTTTTCAAATGATCTTTCCGAGCAAAACTATAATTACAAATTTCACACGTATAAGGTTTATCACCGGTATGTACTAACGCGTGACTATTTAAATGTTCTTTACGTGCGAAGCTACAATCACAAATTTTACATATGAATCGTTTCGTTTTGCTACGAATCTTTAAATCTCCTTGACGTGTGTAGTCACAAATTTCATATTTAAACGTTTTCTCGTTTTTTTCTACTTTGCATCCTCTATCCGATTGAAATTCTACAACAGCAGTCTCTTCTTTAATGTCGAAGGAATGATGCAAGTCTTCCATCTTGCATTCCATTTGTTCTTTCTTAATTTGCGAGTGGCTACTTGAGTTGCATGGACTTTCCTGTAACAAATGTTTCATTAAGATGTTTTTATTTCAGTTTTATTTTTAAGGTTCAAGGCATAGGATCGGGCAGGCAAGGGGAAACCCCTGATTGTCCTCCATGAACGTATTAATGACGACGATGAACAAATATAAGGATAATGTTTTGCCATGCGATCCGGCTAGCGCCCGAGCCAGAATGGGTCCGGCCAACTGGTGTGAAATTGGATACCGGCCAAGCAACGGTGGAATACTACGGTAGAGACTCGTACAGTTTGAAGCTAGAAATAACCTAGCAATAATGAATACGATCTTTAAACACCATACAAGACGACTTTTCACATAGACTTCTCCTGATGGAAAGCCAAAAAACCAGATTGACTACATGGGAAATCCAATATAATTTGTGTATCAAAACACAACCTAAAGGGCCAAACGACTGTAACAGACTCTGGAGCAGTACAGAAAAATGGACAAAGGAGGCAGCTCGGGACTGCTCGAAATCGATGGTCGGAGAAAAGAAGAAACATTGGATATCAGATCAGACGCTGCAAATGGTGGAAGAAAGAAGAAAAGTGACTGGGATGGCAGTGTCTCAATAGGAGGAAAAAGAATCACCAACCTACGATATGCGGATGATAGTCATACTTGCGACCGAAGAAGAGGAAATGCGAACAATCATGCCACAGCTTACACAAGAGATCAGAATATTTGATCTAGAAATAAACAAAAATAATGATCATAGATAGGGCAAACAACAACCTACCACAAATTCAAACAGTGGCAAATTTTGAGGATTACGAACCCTGACGAAGGGTTACGGACTGAGGAGAGAGACCAATCTTTGGGCCAATTTTAATCATAGCAGAATCAATTAAAAAATACATTACTCTTTTCACATAATAACATACATTGAAAGTATAAATATCTAAATCGTCCCCCCCCCCCATTAATTTGCAAAACAAAAAACACGAAACATTTAAAACCAAAATCAAATCAAATTCAGGTTCTGAGTAGATTATTGAATAACTTGGTTGCAAAACAGATGTTGCGGTGGTTGATCACCCGAGTATTCGCCTGATATTGAATCGGTCCGAGGTTACCGCAGAAAACAATTCAGAGCTATTCCTGGTGAAAAAAATTCAATATTTCCTTCTACGATTTGAATAAATAGAAAGAATTCTTTCTATTTCATGTCTCCTCGGAATTACTTAAAAGTTTCAAAATGAAATATGTTGCGGGTACAACTACTTTAAACTAGTGCTGAGCGATGTTCATCGATGTTATCGTAACATCGATGTTACCCGATCGATGTTTTGCCATCGATGGCAGACGTATCGATATATCGAAACTATTGATGTTTGCTTTGCTTATCGCTGCATTCGATGTTACAGAGAATTTGTAAAATAAAATAAATTCACGTCAAATACACGACGGTTGGTATTATACCAATTGTTTTTGTCGGCATTGATAAGTAGTTTTGGGACTTGTAATTGTAATTTTGTAAAAATGTATTGTAACTTATTTGTAGTTTATTTTTAAATAAAATAACTGTTTTAAGTGTTTTATCATTTTTTTCCCTTGATTTAAACTAATAGACAATAACATCGACATCGATGTCCAGGTTAGACATTGACATTGAACATCGATGTTCTTCTATCGATGTCCCAGCACAAATTTAAACATTAGAAATATTATTAAGTCTTACCATTTTCTGGGTTGTACTACTATTACGGAAATTCTGGTACGCCCGATAATCAAAAATATCATCCACACTATTTTTTTAATGGAACGGCTTGTTGCAAGTGAACCATGAACTTTATTATTTGTAGATAAATAACCTCAAATTAGCAAATTGCTATAATAAAAAAACAGTTATTAATTATTCAAAAACATTTTCCAAATTAAATTTTATGTATTTATGAGGTTAAATCGATGACATCTCGAAAATTACCTTTCGCGAATAATCGGGTTTTGTTTTTACAGCGTTCGTGTTACTCGGAATACAACATGCAGTGGCGTAGCTATGAGGTTATTGGCACTACACAGACCCCTAGCGAGTCGAATTTTGGTAAAATTTGACCTTCAAGCCTCCGATTCAGTTGTAAAGTACCATATGGGCTCATATTACTAGAATATGACTTGTAATTCAGTGCTGTTTTTAATAATAGTTTTTTGAAGATCGGAGGTTTCGTAGCTGTCTCGGTTGACTTGGCATTACTAAATGACCGAACTGCTAATTGGATGTTTGTTACATTTCTTCAATTCTTAATTATACTAACATAATTTTGCAATGTTCTATTCACAATAAACATAGTTTCTATCAATTATAAATTATAATTACTACCAACACATTTTTGTTTCATTTGTCCGATCTTGTTTACATTGATGAAGTTACACCTTCGAGTAACAATAAAATATTGCACTATTAAAAAGATTTAAACGATTAAATTTAACAAAGTATCGGACTGATCCGTTGACTTTTTCACTTCATTTTACGGTATGCTATACACACGGATCTTGCCGGTGTGAACTTTTACATGACTTCGTAAAGCATCTTTATGCGCACTTCTAAATAAGCAAATCGAACAAGCAAACGGTTTCTCGCTGGAATGAGTTTTCATGTGTTTCGTTAAATATTGCTTCATCGAACATTTATAGTCACAAATTTGGCACAAAAACGGTTTTTTTCTGCTATGACTTATCGCAACATGTCGTGTCATACTTTGTTTCATGCAACATCTATAGAGACAAAATTTACAAGCCAACGGTTTGAACGATGCTGTTTTTGGATATCGTTTAAATTCAGTACTAGCAGATAAATGAATTTTCAATTGGTTCTTTAATTTTGCAATCAAACCAACAGAACGTTGTGACGTACAGGGAAATTTTTCGTTACCCGATTCCGCATACGGTTCAATGGAGGACTGTACGTCTTCTAAGTTAGATTCTATGCTTTCCACTGCTTCTTTTTTTACTGCGTAGTGTTCTTTTTCATCCGGCACAGGCTTCTCCGTTTTAATATTAATCGAACGATGCAAGTCTTTAAAGTTGCATTTTATGTCTTCTCCAACTTCTTCTTTTACTGCAATGAACTCGAGGGGGTACATCGGTTCTTCCATAATTGGTAGCAATCGATTTACTGATCTGTAGAACCAAAATAAAATATATAAGGTTATGTTTTGAAACTGCAATGTTTGTGACTATTTTACAATTTAATTGTAAATTGAATACTAAATATTAATTAGATTAAATTACATAATTAATTACCTAACCAAATATTTTTCTGTCAAAGATGTAAAAGCGATCGAAACGAAACTAAATGTCAAAAAGAAAAGAATCGAATATTTTTAGGTTAACAACCGCAAGAGCGCCATCTAGTATCTTACTGGTTTATTACATTTAATCAGAATATGAAAAATCGGCCGCCCTCTAGGATCGAACTCGCGATTTCTATGTTTTTTTTTGATTATTTAGACAGTTTGCGCATAGATGATTTAGCATTCCGGAATTCTACGTGAAATTTTTCCGTGAAAAGTGATGAGGAGTTTTGGGGTTGTTATTGCATTTCTTGGGCTGAAGCTTAGTTTTAAGTAAGACAGCTATCAGCAATAATTAAAAAGTTCGTGATTGTTAATTAGTGAGAATCTGGGGGCTATACAACAGTAAATCAAAACAACAATTATAATAAAAGCAAATCCCTTCATTTAAAAATGTAATTTCCCACAACGATATTAAATTGAAACTTACCCTTTGCACTTTTTCATTACAAGATTCAAAAGTTCGCTTCATCAGAAATTATCTTATCTTCCTATTTAACAACGGTTACAAGATAGTTGGCACTGACGATTCACTGCCATTTGGCCGAAATCGATTAGCCGACCGATTATTTGGACGACAGATTATTTTGACGACCAGTTTTTGGCCGACATTATTTATTTTTTGGAAAATAAATAAATATTAAAATTAATAAATTGTATTGTTTAATTTAAATAAAACAAAAAAATCATGAAACATGAATATTCTATACAAATCAACTAAATATTTCTATAAGATCCGTTGGGTTTAAGTCAAAGATTTAGAAATCTGTGGGTTTAAGCACTTTAAACTAAAAAAGTTATGGGAAGCAGGTCTCCTAGGACCAATCCCAGAATCTTTTGATTTTAATAATTTAAAATAATTATAAAAATCTGCATTAATTTCACTTTTAACCGGATTAAAACTGACTAAATCAATAAACTTACGTAAGATTATTGGAGGGAGGGGGGGGGGGATTTTTTCAAATTCTCTTGTTAAGAGTGGAGAGGAGTCTAAAAGAAGAAAAAAATGAACCCGTAAAAACAAAATTTTTCCCTATGAATACTTTATTAAGGGTACTCGATACTCGATTTTTCAAAAGATTAAAAATTTATCAATCAACCATAAAATAACTATTTGTTCACTTTTTTCTTGGAAAATGTGAAAATTCGGAAAATTTATTTTGGCAAAGTATATTGTCATCTGGGACAAATCCATGTGCAAAATTTCAGTTCGATTGGATATCGCAAAATGGGTCAAATTAAACTTTCTAAGTTTTGCCGTATTCATTCAAGCAAGCAGAAAGGTGAAACAAATATAACGGATTTAAAAAATATTTTAAATAATATACGAACGGTCCCTAAGCACATCAGATATTGGTGTACCTGATTGTCGACAAATAACTGTCGGTTAAATGGATGTCGGCCAAAAACTGGTCCACCAAATGATGTGTCGGCCAAAAACTGGTCCACCAAATGATGTGTCGGCCAAAAACTGGTCCACCAAATGATGTGTCGGCCAAATGATTGTTGTCCAAATGACTGGATACCGGCACGGAAACAGTTGGCCCTACGACTATTGGCCTTATTCGACTTCTGGTCCTGGCGATAATGCGATAATTTTCCTTCACAACTATTGGTCTGAGGACAATATTGACTTTTGAGTTGGCCTTAAAACAACTGACCCCAGCGACAATAATTGTCGCTTATTGCCAATTATTGATCTCCGCGAATATTGGACTTACAGTAATTCGCCTCAATGAATAGTGATCTTTTCGTATCAAAAGTATCGTCCGCGTACAACATGAGCTGTACAGTAGGGGTTTGAAGCGGTGGAACCGGTACGTCTTTTTCGTAGTAAATGTACAGAGTGGGGGGCTAGGATTGGCCCCTGAGGGACTCCGGCATCGATGGCTCTCTCTATACATGATTTAGAACCTCCGGCCCGATAGTTAGGGCGGTATCAGCCGGACAAGTACTGAGTGACTGAGTCGATGCTGCCATGGATCAGTTTATAGATTAAACCTTGATGACACACTTTATTGAAGGCTTTTGTGACATTGAGGGACACTACTCCCGTTGCCTGCTTTTTGTTTTTTCAGCGTCAGCACCTGTTGTGTCAAATGCTAATCGGGAATATCTTTCAGAAGCCGCCGAGGCTTCGTAAATATTGGCTGTAGCTTGGCGCAATATTGGGCCAATATTGATGACCAATATTTTTAACCAATACCTATTGTTTGTCAATATTACGCCCATATAGGAAATCATTAATGGACCAATACTGGTTGTAGCTCAGTACAATATTGGGCCAATATTGATAACCAATATTGTCTGCCAATCTTCAGTCAGTATCGGTCCATTATTGTTTTTAAATATTACGCCGATATAGAAAATCAATACAAAAAATCAAGACAGTTAGAATGAAGTTCTTGCTCTACTCGAGCTCGAACCAGGATTCTTTGCTTAGTAGCCGTCCTTTCACATTTAAATATTGGCCCAATATTGACTTTCTATATTGGCCCAATACTGATTTTGAATAATGGACCATTATTGTTTATCAATCTTGCGCCAATATTGGAAAATTTTCACATTTGCATATTGACCCAATATTGACTTTCTATATTGGCCCAATATTGATTTTGAATAAGGTACCAATATATATTGGTATATGTTTCACAATTTTGCGCCAATATTGGAAAATGTTCACATTTGAATATTGGCCCAATATTGATTATGAATAAGGAACGGATTTATATGTATTTTTGCATTTTTCGTTGTTGGTAATTTCGCAATCTGTCGCGTTCTAGGCTTTTCATTACATTTTTTGTAAAAATTATATCATCATGTCCAAAATAAAAAAATATGGAGGCCCTAAAAGGTACAGGTATTGAATTACAGCCATCAAAATATACAAAAATACATATAAATCCGTTCCTTAATTATGAATAATAAACCAATATTGTTTTTCAATATTGCACCAATGTTGGAAAATGTTCACATTTGAATTTTGGCCAATTATTGATTTGAAATATTGGCCAATTATTGATTTTCAATATTGGCCAATTATTGATTTTCAATATTGGCCCAATAATGATTTTGAGAAATGGCCCAATATTGGGCCTTTTTTTTTCAATATTGATTTTCAATAATGGACCATTATTGTTTCTTAAGCATGGGAAGCAGTGCTTATTTTTAACTGAGTTGGGAACTAAACTCTAGCAAATTTTCGGGCCCCTTATATTCGAGTGTAACAAAGACCCAAATTTTAGGTTATTTTTATCAGTATTTGACTTTTATTTTATGATTTTATGCTCTCTTTTCGGGCCCTTCTGGTCATTGGGCCCTAGGCACGTACCTAATGCGCCTAATGGTAAAATAGGCCTTGTGTCAGGGCCGGATTAGGTCTTACTTGAGCCTTAGGCTATGGCATTTATTTATTTCAATAAATTTTGTGTTTAAAATTTTTTTTATTTACATTTGATAATATTTTTTGATACTGAAAAAAAGCCGGGGCCATATTTAAGGGCCCCAAATGGGCTCGGGCTCTAGGCTATACGCTAGTTGGACAGCTATGGTGCCGCCGCCTAGGCGGTGATTTTGTGCATAAATTAGGTGAGAATCTGGCCATAATTGACCAGAAGATGGCGCGGCGTACGCTTTTTTGGGATAACCAACTAGCATATAGTCCAACCAGCCTTACGGTTAATCCTCCCCTACGTACTGTCTTTTTATCTTACCCAGTAGCACTACAACCCACGGTGGGGTTTGGTTAACCACTTCATTTTATGAGGGATTTTCAAAGCAGATTATTTCGGTGGTTTGTCATTCCCCGTCAAGGGAGGACGGTTAGAATACTTATAGTTCTTGCTCTACTCGAGCTCGAATCTGGGTTCTCTGCTTAGTAGTCGACGCACTTAAGCATCAAACCGTAACCATCATCTTATTTTATTCAAATTTAGATATATAAAATCAGAGTATTGCACTCAAGAATGGGGGCTAGTCGGGACTTTTTGCGAGAACAAGCCCCCCCACATTGACTCGCACGAATGGATTAACGAGATTCCTTCCGAAACTTTTCCTTCCGACTCACCTTTTCTGCCATCTCTGAGCCTTTTCGTGCCGGTAACTCATAGGTAACAGCCCCGGGCAGGAGGGAAAAATCTCGGATTTTTTCCACGAGTATTGTACGAGAAAGAGAGGGGACGCCGAAAAACTACTTTGTATGCCAAAAGATTGATTCTTTTCCGAAATTTTTTTCAATTTTTCAACATTTTTACCGTTTATTCCACTTTTTCGGCTATTCGTGCCTGTCATCGAGGCCGTTATCTGAGCGGAATCTCGTTAATCCATTCATGCGGGTCACACGAGGGCAATACTCGTGGAAACAGCCCCAAGCTATTCTCGGGCAAAATCCCGGGACAAGACCCCGACAGGGGGCATTTATACAGGAAGTTTTATACATTAGACTAAATTGCCCAGGTTGGGCGGCATGAATGCCGCACTGTATCACTATTATTAATAAAAAAAAGTTTTTTTATAAAAACTAGGTTGTGAATATTTAGGAGCGTCAATTAACTACATGAGACGATTTTGGCGATTTTTACCCCCCCCCCCTCCTCTCTTCTAATCTCATGTGAGATTACTTGTTTCACTTAATTTAACTCAATTCTCTCGCAATTTTACAGTTTCTTGCGGAAAACAAGTTAAGTGATATTTGCCCAGACCCTCTCACTCCCCCACGTGAAATGGGGTGAGATTTGGCTTGACTCTACCCCCCCCCCTAAACGATTCAATCGATGTCCCCTTAAATAATTAAATTCTTAATTAATATACATGACATTTACAACAGCATGATAATATATATATTACGGTCAATGATGTAAATTGGGCATTGACGTCAATAGCCGGGCAATGACGTTGGCGATTAACGTAATTGACCGGCCATTGACGTCAAAGCTCGTTAACGGTGGGCAATGATGTAAATATTTTCATATGATTGTAATATTTGCGTCTTTGGCCGGTCAATGACTTTAATGACCAAAATGAATTGGACAATGATATAGAATAACTACTATAAAGAACAGCAAAGTGGCAATTTAATTTTTTTTTTCATTTTCATTTCTTAACAAAAATAATAAAAATTAAAAAATAATTAAATAAAGTTTTTCAAATTAATCTTTTTTATTCTGACACGGGAGTGACCCATGGCACTTAGAATTGCAAATTTGTTTGCTGGAGCGACACGCACATTTATTAATTTTACATCCATCCTTGCAATGGATTTTTTATCGTATTACTATTATTAATTATTACTATTATTAATCGCAAAGGCATATTTAATACATTACGATCAGATGGAATCTACAGAATAATAATTTCATCATTGCCCACCCTGTATTGGGTATTGACGTCTTTGCCCGGACAATGTTGTAAAAACCACACATGAAATTTTAAAAATCCACATTGCCCAAAATACATGGGCATTGAGGTTATTGTCCGGCCATTAACGTTAATGGCCGAATTGTCAACATTGATGTGCAAAGCCGCACTGTTTCTCCATTTTATTCAATGGAAATTTAGATAGGTATTTAGAGAGCGCGGTTATGGGTCGAGTTGTGAATTTAGACAACATGAGTTGCGTTGAGGGTGTTGCAGGAGTGGGGGGCGGGAATTGGTACATCTCTTGCGTAGAACACATAGAGAGCCAGGACAGACTGTTTTCACACGAACTTCCTGTTCGATAGCTATACCTATCTATGGTGGCGCTTGTGATGCTACCAAATGTCAACAATATGGCGGCTCTATTACGTACTACGCTTAATGTTGTTTTGAGTTTGATTCTGAATTATCTTATCGTAAAATCGCGGTGAAAACGTTTGCTTTATAAACAAAACTTTTTATACCAACTATACGTATTAGATTAACTTAATATTTTTCCGTGTGGTGGCGTTCGCTCAATGTAACTCGCGAATCGATGACATGGGGGCTGTCCGTTCTTGACCTCATTAGATCTTGAGTAATATAAATTTTTTATGATATAATGAATAGAAAATATAATAGCTAAGCTAATATTTACACTCTCAACATATAAATAGGTATTGATTGCTTTCTTTAAATTATAGTACTTTAGCTAATGAAATGTATTTTCAAAATTTACAAAATTGAAGCGGTTAACAGTTATTATGGATAATCGTAAAAAATCAGGTGACATATACGAAGCACTAAAATTTCTTCGTTTTATTGGAAAACCCATGGGTGTGATGGTATGGACACTCGTGGGACGTCCGGGTTCCATCGAAAGAAAATACGCGATACTCAAGAGAGATATCATTTTAAGTGTCTTGATTACGACGACTGTAATATTCCTTTACGGGTTTTATTTCTACAAGTGTCCGTTTTATTTTAACAAACTCACGACATTTTCCTATGTTCTTTTGCAATACAAAAATGTGGCTATTCTGATAATCTTTCTAAGCTTTTCGCTGTTGCACAACAAAAATATATTAAAAATAGTGAACGAAGTACACTTCATGAATGGAAAAATTCAAATTTTAACTGGCAAACCAGTGCAAGTGACAAAATTGAGATGTACATTTATTATATTCGCTGCAATACTGATGATTTTATTCGCAGTTCAAACATTCATCGGAGAGAAAAGCAATTTATCAAAACTTTTCAAATACGATTTCGTCCATTATTCCTACTGTTCCTACTTAACATACATTGTTCAAATGTTTCTCAATTTATTTTACAGCTTTCTGGTGGTTTTGTTGGAACACTTGAAAGAACAAATAGTCTCCATAAATCAGAATCTGGAGGAAACGGAGCAGTCCACGCTAATTTTATGTGGAAAAATTTCAAAAGTTAGAGTTATTTACAATTTGCTGTTGGATATTTACAAAAAAATTAATATAGCCTTTAGGACACCCTTTGTGTTAATAATTGTTATAAATTTTCTGAATATTTTGTCGTCATTGTATTTTGTTACCGGAAAAACATTTGTTTCTATCGATCTATCGATAATCAATTATGCAGATCTAATATTTTGGATTTTTGTTAATATTTTGGAAATTTTTATTATTGTATACCCATTTGTGACGTTGCAAGATGAGGTGAGTTTATTGTAAAAGTTAATTGGTTAATTCAAAATTCCATTTTAAATATTTATAGGGGAAGAGAACGATCGAACTAATGGAAAACATCCAAACGACTGTTGGACGAAGCAGTATTGCCTACAAGCAGGTATAATGTGGCTCACAGAAAACCCAAGATTAAAATAATTTTTTTTTAGGTAGAACTATTTTCTATGCAAATGTACCTTGAAGATTTCAAATTTCATGTTTTTGGATATTTTCCCTTAGATTGGACATTACTGCATTCCGTAAGAATATGTTCATTTCAAAACGATCTACCCTAAATATTTTCTGATCGAAGATCAAAGTTCATAATCATACCCGCGAATGGATTAACGAGATTCGTTGTTAAGCCGGACATCCTGTGCTATCGATCGCCAACCATTTAGACCTCGTTGGCCACTAAACTCACACCAGCTACTCACAAGTAGCTCCGCCCTCTAAAACAAACTAGTGCACCTATTTACGTCTAGCACACATACCGTCAACAGAATGAACTATTTAGAATCAGAATAATAATGGTACTGTACCAGTCACAAATTGACGCTATTACCTTTATCTTTAAGAAAAAAATATACAGTAAGAAACAAAATTTTGTTTGCTATAAGTGTTCACATAGTCTTCAACTTGGATTTTGAAATTTCGGTTTTCGAGATAGGCGATGCAGTTCCAAATTATTCCTCTGGAAAAATAATTCAGCATGTCGCTTATCTATCGAGTACTATGTGTACACTATCGAGTGTCCTGGTCGAAATCCAAATTATTCTTCTGGAATAATTCGAGTTTCGACCAGGACTGCATTTAGTCAGGATACCATTACTTTTCTGCCAGTTTTCCAAGGGAAAGAAGTAGTGTCGGTGCAAGAGTAGCTAAGGTCCGTAAACAAATATGCAAAACGGGCCCGTAAAAAAAAGTACAGTAGAATCCGCTTAATGTGATCGCGGATAATGTTATCAGTCGGTTATTGCGATCATTTTCACTGGGAACCGGCCGTTTTAATTAGTTTACATACAAAAACAACCGGATAATGTGATCAAAAAGCCGCTTATTATTATCACTTTCAAGGAACTTCCTCTTTTTCTAACTATCTTTTTCTGATTTGCCATTGAAATTTTATATATCTTTACAAAACACGTCACTAGTTTTAATTTCTATACAAAAACTAATCAATAGCGTACCTAGGGGGGGGGGGGGGGTAGGGGGGGACCGCCCCGGGCGGCACATTTTTAGGGGCGGCATTTTGCTTCTTTTGGTAAAAAAAATATTTTTATAAAAATAAAATAAAATTATAAAATTCTTTTTTTAAATAAAATTTTTTTATGAAAAATGTTTAAAAAATATAGTAGGGGGCGTCAAATTTTAAGACTGCCCCGGGCGGCAAACACTCTAGGTACGTCAGTGAAACTAATGAAGTTTCCCGTTTCATGGCGTGTTTCTATTTTTATTTTGCTAAATGTGCACTTTGCTTAATACATTTGAATTTAAGTTTAGTTTATTCTAGCTAATTTACCTAATTCTTCTAAAATTCGTTTTTTTTTTTAATTTGTTTATTGTTATCAGTCGGTTAATGTTATCAAAATCTTGTTGGCCCAAAGTGATCACATTAAGCGGATTCTACTGTATTAATTTTGAATTGCAAATTTTTTTTTTTCTATCTACTACCCTTTATAGTTCAGGGAGGGCTGGGCGATATTCAAAAATTAATTTCAAATTTCGATAATTGAAAAACTATCGATATATGGATTAATCGATATTTCAAAAATAAAATATCGTTTTTCGATTAATCGATAACTATCGATAACCCGTGTCCCTAAGCACTCGCTGATTGATATCACCGCCACTGAAATGGGTCCGATTTAGTGAACTAAGTGGGCGTAGGAATATCTCCCGCCCTCCTACCTAAAATTCAGAATTTAGAAGAGTGCACTGGGGGGTATTCGATACCCTCCAGATTACATCAATTGTTTTATGACTTAAATAATATGTGTAGAGCTTTCGAATCAGGAAAAACTGTTTTTTTCGTTTCAAGTCTAAAAGTAATTTTATTTTTGCACATCAGGAAGCAAAAGTCTATCGGGTATGCACTGGGGGGTATGGAATACCCCCCAGTGCACTTATGTTAATTCTGGAATTTAAGAACGAGGGCAGGGAGATATCCCTACGCCCACTTAAGCTACTAAATGAGGCCCATTGAACTACCTCTGATGCAACGGTTCTCCTTTCTGTCACTCCTCAAACTATCCTGTTTCCAGGATGAATTCGATCGAGACAGCTGCATCGGAGGTTGGAGTCAGTGACGGTGCAAGGGTGGCTGGGGCCCGTAAGCAAATATACAAATCTTATACAAATATTTAAAAATCTCTTTTTTTGGGATTTACTACCCTTTATGGTCCCGGGCCTTTTCCATTAACTTGGAAAGGCGAGGATGGCGTACGTTATGCAGATGAACGCCATATAATTCCTGTTTTGGGGCATTCCTTTATTGCGCGACTACTTAAGTTATCCAGACCTGAAGCTTTTTCTTATTTTTTTTTTAATTAATAAAAAAATTTTTTTCCGACTTCACAATATAACTATTTACTTATTTTATTTTCGAAATTCAGATTTTCTTTCAAAATTTTTTTTATTTTAAGCATTTCGGGGGGGCACGTGTCCCCAGGTGCCCCCCTGGCTACGGGCTTGGTTATGATAATCTCTCGGTAAGAAGTGGTATAGATCGAGGTGAGAGTTTGGGTGGGGCGGAGTTGGTTAGTCTGTTTAGGACGAGGGGTAAACCACGCTTAAAAATTGTGTACACCAGACTTCCTCCCACTTCGGACTTCCCAAACTTCCCCGGACTTCCCGGACTTCCTCAGACTTCCCCAGACTTCCTCAGACTTCCCAGACTTCCTCAGACTTCCCCCGACTACCTCAGACTTCCCCAGACTTCCCGGACTACCTCAGACTTCCCCAGACTTCCTTAGACATTGTGACAAATATTATTGTAAATTTGAGATTTTGAATTTACAATAACTCGAAAACGGCGCCAGATATTGAAAAACCGAGAAAAAATTAGTGCCTTACTTGGTCATAGGAAGCTATATACAAAATTTCAGATCAATAGCGCGCAAGAATGGCGCGGCAAGAATTAATATCATTTTATATATCAGACTTCCCAGACTTCCCCGGACTACCTCAGACTTCCCCAGACTTCCCCGGACTTCCTCAGACTTCCCCGGACTTCCTCGGACTTCCCGGACTTCCCCGGACTTCCCGGGACTTCCTACAAGCTGTACACCAGACTTCCCGGGAGATTTACCCCTCGGTTTAGGATTATTGTATTGATCCTGTTGTCGCAGGACTGAATTGAAGAGGGGGACATATGTCCCCGGCTGTCACGCTAGGGGGCGCCAAAATGAGTAATTTAATGAGTATATTTTATTTATTTTACTATTACATTTCATTTTATTTACAAATCGCAAGCATAGATTACGGCATTCCCCTGAAAAAAAAATGTAACAAAGCTAAAAAAAAAGCTCATTGATGTACTGCTCAGTGAGCCCCAGAATCTATCGGTCCGAGAAGTGGCGTTGTTTGTGTCATGTCCCCGGGCGCAGATAACCCTAGCTACGCCACTGTTGAGCATTGACCTCAGTTTTTTCCTTGTTGTAAAGTGCTAGTCGGTTATGTCGGTTTAAGGGGGGGGGGTTATAGTGGATTTCTTTTGGCGGAAAGTTATGACTATCTGCCAGGCTGAGAAAAAGTATCCAACTTGTCTCTCCAGTTACTCTATTTGTGGTCGGAGATACGACATTTGACCTCCGCTGTTAGGAAGTTTATAGATTATTTAAATATTTAAATTTGAAAAATTTTCGTTACAATAGAATTAAAAGGAAAATAATAGGGTAGATCGTTTCGAACTTTAAATAAATTATCCGTATTTAATAATAAACATTCATTTGTAGATGGCAGCTGGAATAACTACATATTTAATTATATTTTATCAATTCAGCAAGCTAGATAGGGGTACCAGTAACCCCAACGCTATTCAATAAAATTTATAATTTATATAAAACATAATATAAATTCTATTCTAAGCTTAGATCATAATAGTGTGCGTTTTACTCTTTATTCATGGACCAATCCTATTAGTTCTTCAATACCGAAGAGTTACTTATGCCCGGTTTCTGAAGCTCGAGTTATACAAAGGTTAAGCTTAACCGCAATATACCTGCAGATTTTGAGTTTCTATAGTGCTCGGGTTATCCACTGGTTAACTTTGTAGAACATGCGCAATCGAATTTATTATGACAGTTGAATTGAATTCAGTGCTTATTTCGATCCATGCATCGTTTTTATTAAATTTTATATTAGTTTTTTTTTATTCTTTTATTTGTGATTAAACTCTTGTTCGATATCAAATAAGACATCTTTGTCGAAGTCGGTGAAATTTTTAATTCTTTTATTCAAATCTATTTTATTTTTACGCACAAAATAATTTATTTTCAAATTAATAATAAAAATAAAAATAATATTATATTTAAACTTTTCGGCAAAACATTTAAATATATAACAGATTTTTGCCAACATAAAATAATAAAATTACAAAAAAAACTGGTTAATAGGGCACTTCCACTCCCCCACTCTAAAAAATATTTGACTTTGTTTAAAGACAAACCGGCAGAAGTTGGAAAATAACAAATTCTGGTTGTATAGCTCTGCTATTTCAACATGAACCGGAAAGTCAAACAAATTACTGAAACACAAAAATGCTGGCAAATAATTACAAAACATAACAGCTGAAATGCTGTTTATTTATTTATTGTATTGTATTTTATTTAAATAACTGTTAAAATTATTAAATTATTGTAACTTTTAATATTTCAGGTTAATAATTTTGAAAAATTTTATAACATACAATTTATTAAATTATTTGCAAGTATAGTGGATTTTCGTAGTCCAATTTAATATAAAACTATCAGCACCGTGTCATAAAAGCTAAAAATGCTAAAAGAACTGGTTAGAATTCTATAAAAAATACATTTTTATAACGAAAACACTTGAATCCTTAACAAATCTTATGGCGAATACCACCAACCATACCACCAAACAGCTGTTCGGCAGCCATGTTGGAGTGGGGGAGTGGAAGTGCCCTATTTGAAGTAACTACTGCATCCCCATCTACCGGCAATTCAATCAAGCGAGTTGACAAGAGGTTAGTTATCCTCTAGTAGTTGGTGGTTTCAGAAACCCATCTTACTTTAACCTAAGGTTAACTTTAACCTTTGATTAGCTGACCAGAGGATAACCAGAGATCTTCAGAAACCGGGCATTAGTTGCCAATGCTGGGATCCTCGATTGTGAGCGCCGTATTTGGAACTCGCAATTTTATCAATACACTAGTGTAGTATAAGTTGCCTCTTTCTGGGTGTTTTTAGTGGAATTTAATTTTTGTTGTTGAAATTTTATTTGTAATAGGTAATACAAAATTTAAGATCTAATCAATTTTTCAAAATTAATTTGATAGCCTACATTGAGACGTTAAGTAGATGATGCAGTGTAGTTTGATGTGTTGGGCGTATCGACTTGGGAATAAAATAAAGGCGTTAACTGGGGGGTATTGGCATACCGGGGAGTATGGAAATTTACTCTTTATTGAGTAAGGGTAAGGCCTATTTTTTAAGCTCTAGAAAATTTTATTTCCCCCCTGAAATTTGAGTGCAACTAATAAGGCCCAACTTTGAGGTTATTTTATCAGAATTTGATTTTTATTAATTTTATATTCTCTCTTTTCGGGCCCATCTGGCCTTTGGGCCATAGACACGTGCCTAATGTGTCTAATGGTAAAATAGGCCCTCATTCCGCCTGCGGATACTGCTGGGTGGACTGAGTAGTTCAGCGGTGGACGTTGCCGATCTCAAACCCGGATAAAGGATAAAGGTTTGTGGATGAGGTTAGCAGCCTGCCGATAATAAAAAAATTGTTAGATTGTCACTTAGTCACATAGTCAGATGCAGTTATTACTTCAGATCAATCTTATTGAAATCAACCAAATCAAATCAAATAACATTTATTAATTAAGTACGAGGCACGAGGATACCTTACAGTTACCGAGTTACATATGGTTATAGATAATAGGGCTGGGTAGCCCTCTCTTCTATATTTAAATTAGGTATGTGGAAATTTAGTGAAATAGAAATTGAGTAGAGTGCAGGATAAAAGTTTCAAAAACCTGCTTATTTAAATTACTGCTGGTTGAAAATTCATACTGGTGAGAAACCATTTAACACATTAGCTGTGATAATACGGAATAGACCCGAATATTTCAAAAACAGTCGAAACCGGGTGGTCTGGGGGTATAGAATACCTCCCAGTGTACGGTTTACTCTTTATTTATGAACCAATAGTATTAATTCTTTAGTACCGAAGAGTTAGCAGCCAATGCCGGGATCCTAGATTGTGAGCGCTATATTTGGAAGTTTGAGAGGATGATGTAGTCTAGTTAGTTGTGTTAGGTGTACTGATTTGAGAATAAAATAAAAGCGTATACTGGGGGTATTCCATACCCCCCAGACCCCCCGGTTTGCCAGTGACTACACTGAAGCTCAATCAATATTTGAAGTTATAAGTTTCAGTTGAGAGGTTAAGTAGATAATGTAGTCTAGCTCATTGTGTTGGGCGTAGCGATTTGGGAATAAAATAAAAGCGTGCACTGGGGGGTTTTCCATACCTCCCAGGCTACACTAAAACATTCATTAGGAACTTGCATAAAATGTCCCCAATTACCCCACTAGACTATATAACTTCAAATATTGATTGAGCTTTAGTGTAGCCATTGGCAAACCGGGGGGTCTGGGGGGTATGGAATACCCACCAGTGTACGGTGTACTCTGTATTTATCGACGATTTATTGGCTACTAAGATTCTTCCATGAATAGAGAGTAAACCGTGCACTGGAGGGTATTCCATACCCCCCGGTTTGCCAATGGCTACGCTAAAGCTAATGAATATTTGAAGTTATAATAAAAAATAAACACTTTTAACCTCGGACCCGTTTTATTATGGTTTCACAAAACAATGAGGATAAACCGGGGGGTCTGGGGGGTATGGAATACCCCCCAGTAGACGGTTTACTCTTTATTCATGAACAAATAGTATAAATTCTTTAGTACTAAAGAGTTACTTAGTAGCCAATGCTAAGATCCTTGATTGTGAGCTTTGTGAGCTTATCCTCTTTGTTTTATGTCTCTCAAACTTAAATTCAAAATTATAAATCTTCTAATATGTAGTTTTTGGTTGACTGGTTGAGAGGTGCCCTTCGTTACAGATTTGGAATCAGTAGTGACGATTCTAACAGATTTGATTCTGGCAAAGTTTTTTTTTCAAAATTGAACAAGATGCTGAATTATCTTGTTGCTTATAATAGAAAATTTTACTTCTATTCTTGTATTCGTTAATTCTAATATTTGCATATTACTTGAAACTGTGTCAAAGCAGTAGTTGGTAATTTACGATCTAAAAAATAAACCCAAAATAAAAAAAATAGCAGGTTATAGGCCCAAGCCCAGTTATGCAACCAACTGACCCTATGATGAATTATGAAGATAATTAATTAATGGGATTCAACCCAAAACATATAATGTGTATATTGATGCCATTTGCATAATTTTAACGAAAAATATTTTTTAGCAGCGGCGAATGTCTGTTGTCCTAAAAAATGTATGGAATATCATATTCATTGACCAACCACCACTTCTATAATTTATTTGTAGACAAACTAAATTGTAATAATATAAATTAGTTTTTAAAAATACAAATAGGAGTAGGTACCAATCCGGAGGGTCTGGGGAGTATTCCATACCCCCTAGTGCACTCTTTGCTTTTGAGAAACTATTTAGTGTCCACTGTTGGAGGCTATTCCAGACGCTTTATTCGTACATCAAAACATTGCGAAAGGTTATTGCTTAATTATTATAAGACTCAAATATTCTCTTACATAATTGACTGGCGATGTATCCTTCACTAATTGCTGTTACTTTCGCTTTCTCTTTATTTCTCCATTTATCCTCTCTGTTTTTCTTCTCATTAATCATGTTTGCGTCTTCGGGTCTCTTTAGCCTTTTCTGCCCACTGCAGATCTCTATTTGGGAAACACTGCAAAAACCATAAGGTTTAAGCATTTAGACTCCACGCTTGCTTAATCCGGATTGGGGAATGCCTGTAACCCTGTTTTTAATAGCTGATAGATGCAATCTTCATCAACTCAGGGGGACCGCCGGCATTACGTGCCCTCCGAAGCACGGAGAGGGTCATATGAAAGTTTTAGACTCTCTCCGGATTCGAAGCGAGTACCTTAGAGAGTCAGCAGTTGTTCGGCTAATCTACTGAGGTAATAACCGTCTCTTCGGGTATTTCTAACCAAATATACGACACACTGTAGCAGCAGCATTCTGGCTTTTTACCAGACTGCCGAAATTTATTATTATTAGTTTCTTTTTCAAATATTTTTAGTCTTAACCCGTGGTAACCACACCTCGATCATGGATACATCCAAATCATACTAGTGCGAATTGGGATTTTGCATTTTCAAAGTACTATAACTCGTTTAAATAGCCGAAAAGTATTTGATAATTCATGTTTCCGATTTACAGCCTCACTTATCCGGACACACCCTATTCTGGACACTCCAGTAATTCGAACACTCCGGATTTTTTTACCTCTGTAATCAGAACGAAAAAAAAACGCGAGAGCGCAATTTCCGGGATTTTTGAGTAAGTTCTTTTACTTTTTGTATTGAACTTTGTAGGGAGACACCTAATTTTGACGATATTCTTTTACTCGTTCGATCTGTTGTTTTGTGCTGACTGGAAATTCCGTATTTGCTCCCGAATTGCGAAATATTATTTTGTATGGAACCAACCTTATGCGAGCTTATCTACCGATAGCTTTTATCTTCGCTCGCAAATTTTTCCAACGTTAAAATTTATTAACGAGTTAAATATTTAATTTTAATAATTAAATTTATTTACTTATTGTGGTTCCTACAACCGGGGGTCTGGGGGGTGTGGAACACCCTCCTTACACCTGCAAGTGTGTTAAAAAACACAAATAGCAAACAGATTTCGATTCCAGTTTTAAAGTTGTGATTCCACTGGGCATTACTGGATATAGGTTACACAAGATATTTAGAAAAATCTATATAAAGCTAGATTTTGGGACCAATTTTGTTTAGGTGTACTGGAGGGTGTTCCACACCCCCCAGACCCCCCGGTTTCAAAAACTGAAAACTTGTGTATGCTTTCTTTCAAACTTTCAAAAATAAAAATGTCTTCCTCTAGAACTCCAGATCAAAATTAAATTTTTTTCAAACCTTAGCAAATTTTAAAAATTGTAAATTTTTTATTTGTTCAATTTTCCAAGAACTTTTCCTGCCTTCAAGTCTTAAAAATAAAAAATACCTCGACTTTCCCTGACCAAATTTGTGTAATTCTCAATTCCTTTACTTTTGCAAGTGAAAAACCTGTTTAAACATTTGCTCTAATTTTTAATTTTTCGCCCCCCCCCCCCCCCCCGGGTCTCTTATTTTAACAAACTACAAGTCGCTGCTTAATCTATATTCGCGATCAGGGGCGGTTACAGAATTTTTCTAAAAGGGGCAAAAGGATCAGACGGGCAAAATGTGTTTTCAGATTTGGGATTGTCTCCTTGTCTATTCCGCTTAAGCTCCTTTATTAAATATCTTTCATATTCCTATCATGTACTTCGAAACCATGCAATAATTGTGATATAATAAGTGTGATGAAATAAAATTGACAATTTGTGCTTACGATACATTGTCAATTTGCCTAGTTGACTCTGACAATTGTCACTTTGTTTACAATCCGTGTTTAAGCCAATTCTTCAATTATTATAAATGATACAAAAAATTCAGCACAACCTAGGCAATCAGACATCGTCAACTTTAATTCAGATTTGTCAACTGATACATTTAGAAATTGTCAACTGCAATTCAGATTTATCTCGCTAATCCGGAAAACTCGGTTATCCGAACAAACTCAAAACTATATCTGTCCGGAATAACGAGGCTGTACTGTATTGTGATCCCGATTTTTTTCGGTTTCCCGATTTTGACGGAAATATCCGTTTTAACCTTCCCTGAATTAATTTTGACTATTTTCGTTGTGACGTCTGTACGTACGTACGTCTGTATGTTGCATAACCCAAATACGGTAGGTCGTAGAAAGTTGAAATTTTGAATTTGAGACACTTATAGCATCTAGTTGTGCACCTCCTATTTTTGGTTGCGATTGTCCGTGCCAAAAGTCGTATGTTATGACGAGCATGAATAGCTTAACGAGATTCTGGTACAATTCTTATAAAAATTACAAGGACGTTATGTGGTGTCTACATCAGATTTTTTTGTTTCATAAAAGCGGATAGCTTGTGGAAAACTGTCGTACTGTTTTTGATACTATTCCTCGATTTTGTCGGCAAAAGTTCTGCCAACGCCATCTTCGCTGCTTTGGAAATTTTGAGGTGCCCGTTCACGACACGTCTTGCTAATTCAAAGGCACAAATATAAACGAACCGTTTTAGCACTTTGTAGTAGTAGTTGGTAATATTATTAGTGCCAACTGCTACTTTCTAGTACTATTCTAGTGCTAGCAGTGTGATCGAGCACATGCATTATTGAAAAATGCGTTAAATTTTTGCTTTAAGTCTCATAATTCGCGAAGTTCCTACTTTACCTCCCGGAATTGGAAAAAACAGTATATGCACTTCGGGTAATTTTTGCCCTAGGCTGACGACTCGTGCAAACAATCCTTTACCCTTAAGTCAAAAAAATAGTCACTTTATTCTCTTGGTGCATAATGTACTATTATCATAAATTTCAGACAGTTTTTTTTAACTATATTCTAATACAATAAAAATTTAAAAATTACTTCGATTAAACACTTGTTAAACACTATTTTTTTGTCGGGTTTCTGCGCGAACACCCTGGAAAATTATATCTTACTTATGTTAAGGGGGGTTAAAAAATCAAGTTTTCTTTGATGCTACAACAACGATGTATCTTCACTAATTGCTGTTACTTCCTATTTCTCTTTCTTTTTCCATTTCTCCTCTTTGTTTTTCTTCTCATTAATCAAGTCTGCATCTTCGGGTTTTTCTAACCAAAACTATACGCTGTAGCAGCCGCATTCTGGCTTTTTAACCGACTGCCGGAGAAGGGTTATTATATTAACCCTCTAAATTAGTAAATTTAAATTTTTGTTTTATAAAGTAATTATTATTTTCTTTTTCAAATATTTTTCGTCTTACCCTTAGCTTAATATATTTTTCGGTTGGTAAAAAAAATTTACGTTATAAGCATACTCTATAAGTTGACAATTAAACACGACCCTGATAAAATATAAAGTTACCTACTTTAAGATATAATTTGCCCACGCATTTCAACTACATTAAACGTTAGCATTGTTATGTTGTGGCCGTCTCGTCTTCTTCTCAGGTCAGTCTTTTTGCTTATGCTGCATAAGTAAGCATAAGTGTATATCAGTATATTGAATTACTTAGTTATTCGCAAAGCTTCCCTACGAGCAATAAATTATATTTCAACTGTTATTTTATTCCACGAATGTTTTTGTTATTGCCCATTAATTTGTTAATTTGCTTATTACATCTACAGGTGCGAATAAAATAGTATATTAAAACTCAAGTTTAAAATGCTTATTAAACCTCTTGTTTAATAATATACTATAATTCACAGTTTTATGCTGCCCACCCACCATTATATACGTTTCTAGAGAATTTGAAAGAAGTACAAGCAGAAACGTATATCAAACTTAACAGCCTTCACATAAGAAAAATCAGTAACTCTGATACTATAAAAAAACAAAAACGGTTGGAGCATTTACTTCAATTTATTATATTTGAATTATCGTTGCAGTATTGCGAAAAATTATTTATTTTATTTTTGTCTAATTATAAAAGCAAGCCCTCGTTAACAACTTGGCAACTGCTTGTTACGCCACTGACAAAATTCTACAATTCACCTTTATGTAATTTCTCATCTGATATTTACAACTGATATTTACAAATGATATTGTAATAAAAAATTCCTCCTCCCTTGTTAGGGATCCAGAATTTTTCTTTACACGCTGAGAATAAATCAACCAGATTTTATTTACTGTAGATGCCCATTGATGTTATCTAGCTGAAGATGGTGCGAAAGCTATGGTCATAAGTTCCAAAAAAGGTGACAAAAAAACAAAAAAGTAATCTCTGCAAGAAGTTTGCTGCCAATATAATATAATCGCTCTGCTGAAAGCATATAATCGACAGTATTATTGGCGTAAACTGTAGCCAATAAATCTTTCAGCCCACTACCATCCATAATAGTTCGCCCCAAGGAACGACATGAGCATATGGAAACCACACCTTTCTTGGGAACCTGGTCATTAGCCAGTAATTCCCTTGCATTGACATACAGAGGTTGATGGAATGTTACAAAAGAGGTTTTTTGATTGAACCTGTGAGGCATTTCAGATGAGCATAATTCAGAACCGTATTTATTGCATCGAAGTTTGATGGTAGTAAGTTCACAAATGACAAACAGTGAACTTACGTTACTTTAGTATGGGTCAGAGCTTCCATATAGCCTCTTCAACTAGGCATACTTGGAATTTGCAAATACTTAGCCCACAGAAAGAGATTATATGCAGCTGGAAATTTGTCACGTTCGCCGAGAAGAAGTTGAGATACATCAACAAATGTGATGTATCATATGTAAACATATGTATTAATGTATTAATGTCATGTGACTTGCAATGCTAGAAAGCACTTGCACCGATTGCGGGGAGTAATAAACGAGACATCATACTTGACAGTCCTATTATTTACTACCTAGGCAGTTACCTCACAGGCACTAACAGTTATTACAGATTTCAAACCAGATTTAGTATTGTCCAATTTATCACAACAGATTACTGGGATGTCGTACTTTTTAGCCAGCTCTTACTTACTTTAATATTAAATATTTAAAAGAATTCAATTCGTCGAGTGCAAAAAATATGAAGACAGGAAAATTTAGGAGAAACAAGCAGGAAAATTAAATAGAATTAAATTAAAATTATTCTCAGCGGATATTAGAATGTACTGCGTACGGAGCGCAACCTGAGACACAGGCGCAGATGCTATGGGAGGCGTGGCGATTCGATCAGCTGACGGTTAGTCAAATAAATGTTTACAAACTACTTTAAAACATTATAATACATTAATGGTGCATTTCTCACAGTTTTCCAATTGAATATGATAGTAAATTTTCCGCTCTATAAATTGGTAATTTTATTTTTTGGATTGGGTGAGTAACTTTGAAGAAATGAAAGATGAAAGTCGATTAGTCGTAAATCTTGAATTCTTTTTGATGAAATGATACATTTTAATATGTTGATAAGGTGTAACTTTCATCCCCTGGGACGCAACTTTGGATTGAAGTTTAAATCTAACGGACTATCAGTTAAATGATCAACACAACCATCGAACAGCTGTTAACAGACATGTAGCCACACATCTGAACATAACTCCTAACGCCATGCTAAAGGAACTAAAGTTTGTGACAACTTATGACCGCTTTTTATATTTTCTGACATGACCAGCTTCCTATCACTCCAATGAGTGAAAATATAAAAAGTGGTAATAATTTGTCACAAATTTTAGTTTCTTGAGATTAGTAGTTCAGTTCAGGAGCCTTTGAAGCATGAGAACTTTATATTTTAAAAAATGGACATGTTACAACCCAATACTCAGCCGACGAATTGTGTAATAAATTGTGTTCGACTAGTGTTTAATCAGTGTAATTTTCTAAGAAAGGCTGTTAATTAAAACATCCGAATGTAGTTGTTTAACAATTTTTTATGATACCAACTGTACTACTAGCGCCTCCCACATGATGTGACAACATAACGCAACTTTCTGTAACATGGAGTAACAGGGGGCTTCCTACGGTCAAGGATGTATTACAATCATTTTATTATTTGTTTTACAGAAATATTTAAATAAACAGCCGCCGTTCTATTTAAAACCTGTAGCACATATTAGGATAGGTTTTCGGTACAATGTAGCATAATATAATACAATTAAGATATAAATGGATATAAGTCGCTAGCTAGATCTCCATCCTAAGTCGGTTTTCTTGTCCGAGTCAAAGGGTCTCGTATGACCTGCGAATGTGTTGATCAACACTCTCGCATATACAAATAACAACAAATAAACATGAAAATTTCAGAAATAACTTAAAAATTTGGTAATAAATAACATCCATTTCCATATCCCTCGATTTCACAATAATTCAACTGAACTAGGCGAGAGTGAACATGGTCGTACTCGGGCACAGGCCTCTCGCAGAGACATTCGGGCGAGAGTGTACAGCCGGCATTACAGTTATTTGCCAGGGTGAGTACGTAATAAATGTCTTTGCAAGTGTTTTTTATGTGAACATTTATAATCGCAATCTGGGCAACTATACGGTTTCTCGCCGGAATGGGTTCGTAAATGGTCTCGCAAATTTCCTTTCCGTGCACATTTATAATCGCACATTGCGCACCCGAAAGGTTTCTCGCCGGTATGAATTCGTAAATGTATTTGAAAATTTCCCTTTTGTGCACATTTAAAATCACAAACTGAGCACTCGTACGGTTTTTCGCCGGTATGAGTTCGTAAATGTAATAGCAAACTTTGTTTTCGTGTACATTTATGATCGCAAACATTGCACTCGAACGGTTTCTCGCCGGTATGGGTTCGTAAATGTATTCGCAAACCTTGAATATGACCACATTTATAATCGCAAAGTGTGCACTCGTACGGTTTTTGGCCAGTATGAGTTCGCATATGTTTTGGCATTGAATCTTTGTCAGAACATTTATAATCGCAAACTGTGCACTCAAATGGCTTCTCGCCGGTGTGAGATCGTAAATGTATTAGCAAACTTCTGTTGGTGGCATATTTATAATCGCAAACTGAGCATTCATACGGTTTCTCACCGGTATGAGTTCGTAAATGTCTTACCAAATTATACTTTGTCGAACATCTAAAATTACAAATGTTGCACACAACCGCCTTACCACCCGTATTAGTTTTCGCTTGAACTCCAAGCTGCAATTGAAATTTGGAATTTTGATCTAATTGGGAGTCTATCTCTGATGGCTCGTCTTTAATGTCGATGGAGTGATGCAAAGATTCCAGCTCGATATCCACATCCTTCGGCTCTTCAATTTTAATATATTTGCTACCATATTCTACTTCCGAATTTATTGAAGGAGTCGCTGTGGTATCAGTGGAATGATGGACGTCTTCCAGCTTCATGTCCATGTTAAATTATTTTGCCAAAATTTTCTAATCCTACAATAAAATTAACACATTGATATATAAATTGCAATTTAGTCAAACCGTCAAGCTACTTACGTGTGTTAATGCTACCACCAAACATCTGCAGCTACCGACATTTAAACGTGGCTCATAAATAAAACTAAAATGGCGACCAACAACCAGAGTCGCCAACTCTCAAAAATTTATCTACCTAAACTCAAATCAAAACCCCTAAAATCCCCAACAATTATTTGGAAAATCCCTTAAAAAAAAGCTTGTTAAAAATATTCGGAGACTTCAAATTGTGTCCCACGGTCATGAACTTGGAAGCTCTAAGTCCAAGCTCACGGTCATGTTACAGAAAGTTGCGTTATGTTGTCACATCATATAGGAGGCGCTAGTAGTATTAGTTCATATTGTGACGTATTTAAATATGCGGAAGATTTAAAATAAATTTAATCATAACTTTATTTTTATAATTAAAAAAATATTAATAAGTTAAATTATCAACACAACCATCGAACAGCTGTTAGCAGACATGTAGCAACACATCTGAACTTAACTCCTAACGCCATCTTAAAGGAACCAAAATTTGTGACAGCTTTTTATATTTTTTCCCATGACCATCCCCCTAACACTCCAATGGACAGTAGTAACTTCCATCGATGGTCAGGTTTTAAGCCTTTTTTTGCTAAGCTGCAGAAGGTAAACATGTAAGTTCCACCGATGGCAACTTAAGGTGGCCGAGAAATTCGCGTAGGAAAGTAAATCCGCTAGTGTCGCTACTTGTAGCAAAATGCATTTTTATTTATAATTGTTAATAAGGTGCAAGATGGTATGTGTGCTTATCACCGGTATAGATTACATAGTAGTTGTTATCGTCGGCTATTCACTGCTGATGCGTATAACATTTATTTACTATAAAATTTGACATAAATTTTCATCAAATTTATCATCGCAAATTTTTTGAAAATTTAGACTTGTATATTTTGTAAATTTTGTCAAACACAAGACACTAAATAAAAATAGTATTATTTTATAAATTTTCAGCTTCTACCTACCAAAACAAATAATATTACATAGGTATAGTGAAGTGGGGTAAATCCGAACAGTGGGGAATTCCGAACACCGTCATTATCTCGAGTTGTGTTGACACGTGACAAACCAAATTTTTGTCAGTTGTTGTTTACAATACTAGCTCATTTTTCAATAGTCACTGGTGCGTTCAAACGTGCGTATATTAGCTGTGTGAAACGACTGACAATTTTTGTATTCCCAAAGTTTTATTCGGCTCTCAAAATATTGTGTTTCTGACAAACCAATCGTCACAATTATGGGGTAAATATAATATATACTGTTGTGGTCTCTTTCTCTCTTATAAAATGGTCGTTGGTTCTCGAAAAGGGTTACATGTAAGGCAATAAAATACTGACGAATAACAGAACAATTTATTTTTTTTTGCAACCTGGACAAAAAGAAACAAATTTTATAAAAAGCAGGACTCACACAAATCTTGCTGAGCAGCACGGTTCGGCTTCTTTCTTCCACACTTTCCTCGGATAATTTTCAAACACCACACCAACTGTAGAACTCTCAATTTCAGATTGCTGTACGACTGACTTTTACAATTAGCCTCTCGGACTGTAAATTTGCGATTCTCTACGATTAACTTTTATACACTAGCCTCTCAGACTGTAAATTTGCGACTTTCTGTTCGACTCACTTTTATTTCTCGTTTTCACGGGTTGCGGGTTGTAAATTTGCGACTTCTCGTGCTTTCATTTATTTATACATTAGCCTCTCGGACTGTAAATTTGCGACTCTCAGTTCCACTAACTTTTTATTATTCTATTTTTAGCCTCTCGGACTGAAAATTTGCGACTCTCTGTTCGACTATTTATTTATTATCTCCCAGTTGTAAATTTGCGACTTCTCGTTCTTTCATTTATTTATATTCTTTTTCATTTCCTTGGTTTTTTTATTCTTCTTTTTTTTAAAAATCAAATCAAGGTTCTAGCTTGCGTACTGCTCAGCTGCATTTGTGTGAGTCGCTAAACAACGAAAATTAAAAATACAAACATTAAAATTTAGAAAAAACAAACGAAATTACTGCAACAACAAACTTAAACTAAACAATACAACTTAACTAACGAACAAAACTTAACACTAATAAAAACAATTTTGAAAACGAACACAGAGTCCTGCCTTTATTGTTCCTCAGGTTGCAAAGTCAGTTCTTTATTTCTAAATTACGCAACTCACTTTTCATTACGAAACGTCGTAGACCGTAAACCTTTGGTATTGTTGTGTTCTGATAAAGTAATGAAAAGTGAGTTGCGTAATTTAGAAATAAAGAACTGACTTTGCAACCCGGTCTACGACGTTTCGGCGCAGCCGATTCGGCGCGACCGATTCGGCGTAGCCGGTTCGGCGCGTAGACAGTTCGGCGCAAAGACGGTTCGGCGCGAAGACAGTTCGGCGCGTAGACGGTTCGGCGCGATCGGGTTCGGCGCGAAACTAGTTCGGCGCGAGCCGATTCGGCGCAAAGATTTTTCGGCGCGAGAATAAAATATTTGAAAACAAAAGAAAAAAACATTAAACATTACATTAAACATTAATAGATAAATAATATAAATAATAAATTTATTACAATTAATATACATGTATAAAAAATATGTAATGTTAGGGATTCATTTCGTAATTATACGATAATCCTCGCAGATAGTCGATTATATTTCGGTTTGCATAATCGCTTACTATGGTTTTTATGCGTTTATCCGCATCCTGATATTTTTTTTATTTTTTTGGTGGTTCGTGGCCTGCTAGTAGGTGTTCATAAAACATATCACGTCCTCTTTGAACTTTCTTCAAAGCTTTGATGAATTTCCATAAAATGGGATGGTCCATACCTATTTCCATTTGGAGGCGTCGATGAGCCGCTTCGGCATGATTATTCGTTCTGTCCATGTCATTTAATACCCGATTATATAATGACCACAACTCTGGGGGGAAAATTGCAGGCCTTCTAGTATTCCCTCGACGGTTCATTCGCCCAACATAATAATCCTCGAATCATTGCAGTAAAGGTTGAAGTTCTTCTGGCAACACTCCAGCTAAAGTGTCTATTGCTTCGTCTAAATCAGCAGTCGGTACAAATGCGAGAGATACCACCATTCTAGCATACAGAGCGAAATTGGAATCTGTATTGTAAGTCCTGCTTAAGTTTAAGTTGCTTAGTTGTTTCTTCATATTTTTTATCAAATGAAAAAAGCATCCATGCATTTCCGCTGTTGGAAACGCGTTTTTGAATGCAGAAATTGAAGCTAATTCAAAATCACATGATATATGTGATGGATTCAAATTTGGTTCCAAATTTTTTAGCATATCTATCATTGCTGTATATGTTGCAGCTTGTTTATTAGGAAGAAGCGCGTATAAATATGTAGCTACATTAACTTATTTTTTTATTCATGTGTATTAGTTTTAATAAATTTATAATTTATATTACTTATCTATTAATGTTTAAATTTTTAAAATTAAATTTTTCTTCTTCTTTTTTTCAAGTATTTTATTCTCGCGCCGAAAAGTCTTTGCGCCGAATCGGCTCGCGCCGAACCGGATCGCGCCGAACCGGATCGCGCCGAACAGTCTTCGCGCCGAACTGTCTTCGCGCCGAACTGTCCTTGCGCCGAACTGTCTTCGCGCCTAACTGTCTTCGCGCCGAACTGTCTTCGCACCGAACTGTCTTCGCACCGAACCGGCTGCGCCGAATCGGCCGCGCCGAAACGGTAGCGCCGAAACCTCCCATCCCGAAAAGTTTAATGATGCTCTTTCGTGAAATACAAAACATGTGCGTAAAGTGGTGTCAGTGGAGGAATTCCGAACATAACATATTATCTATGGTAAAGACTATCCTAGAAAATTCCGACCACTTTATATTACGTATTAAATCAAAATAAATTAATTTTTTTTTTGAATAATATATTTATTGCTTATTTATATCATACTTTTATATAAAAATAAATTTAAAAAAAAATTTTTTATAACATATTTCACAAATAAACATTAATTCAATGCGATGATTTTTATTCAATAGATTTGTGGTCACCTTTTAAACCGATTTATGTGAATCTTGATGCTTCTTGTAAGCAGTTTTCTTGGGTGTTTGAAATTACCCCACCATTTTGGAAAAATTCAAAAAGCAACTTTTTTTTTCAGAGGGAAATATTGAATGAAAAAATGTAAATATTGAAAATCCATGAATGAAGCGAGTTAGGACTTGAGTTCCTCTTGCATTTCCAGCCAAAAAATGTTTCAAAATGTACATTTTTCACACCGCTATAGACAGGGCCGATTTATCCATTAGGCAAGCAAGGCAGCTGTCTAGGGCGGCAGTCTTTTAGGGTCGGCAAGAATTCCAATCAATTCTAATAAAAAATGTAACACAAATAAAAATTCGAGTAAGTCCTTAACTCTCAGAGTTAACTTTTTTTCTGCTAATAAATTCGTATATGGTGTAACAATAATTTCAATTTTTTATTATAAGGGGCGGCAAAAAAAATGCCTGGGGTACTCACATGCCTTAAGGTTGATCGGTAGACAATTACGCAAAACTTTTCCGCTGTGGGGAGCTACAGATCAAATTGTTTAAAAGTTGTATTCCCCTCAAATGACTGAAACCTTCCACGTACGATGCTTTCAAGCGTGGGTTCGCGTTATCAAATGAGAAACAGATTAATGTAGTATTATATTATGTTACATACTTATACAAGTTCTTGATTGTCATTCAAGAAAAAATACAATTTTGCACTTGATACACTTTATTTACTATATTATGAATTTATTACAGTTTTATTTAAAATTCTTTTAACATTTTCATTTAATTTTACATCTAGGAAAGTTTCCCAATTTTAAAAACATTATAGGTTTAGAAAAACACAGCGTTAAGTTTTTTAAGATGAGTCAATAATCGGATAGTTATTGATTTGCTGGGTCTTATCCATTTTATGCCCAAAATACTTATTAGCAAATTTGCACTAGAAAAATATTGTCTAACTAAAATTTTCCATGTTCCACCAATGGAATAAAAATTATAAATAGTAGACGCCGCCGTCGAGGGCCACGTCGCGTCGGGCCCGTGTCAAGACTTTTCGTTGGCCCCTGCTCTTAAAAAGTTCATAAATAAAAAGGAGAAATATGGAACTCTAACTATTTAATTTTTTATTCATTCAAATTTTAAAAATATGCTTTTTGTGTTCTTTGTTGCATTTCTTGTTATTTATGGAATTTATTTAGTTATTCGTCCGGGCCCATGAGGGATCCCGGGCGCCGTGACAAATTCCTAAGCGTCCTCCTTCTAGTTCCTCCCTCTTGACTAAATAGACAAGGACGTTTTTAAACTTTAAGGTGCTTTCAAAAATCAATCGCGCCCCCCCCCCCTCACGCCGACTGTGCGTATCGAACCTTACCAAAAGAGACGTATTTAATTACGGTTTTTTTAATAATTATTATAAACTATAATAATTTTAGTAAATTTAAGTATATAATTATATAATTAATAAGTTTCTGCCGCCTCTTAGAATTTGGCGCTTTAGGTTTTAGCCTTTTTAGCCAATAAGGTAAAACGTCTTATATTTTTACATAATCTCAAAATAATTAATGTGATCATTCGAAGGTTAATAAAATATTCTATTTTTCCCCATACGTATACGGGAATAAAAGAATAGTTATTTACATAAAAGTAAGGAAAATAGCAAATTACTTACGAGGAGCAATGTTAAAAAAAAGAGGCACTTTGTGCCAAGTATTTTAGAGCTCCGAGTAATGTGAGACATGTTTTGTATTAAATTCATCCGGCAGACAATTCGTCCCCGGACGATTTCACTGGGCAACAAAACAAAACCTTTTTCCTGCGGTCTTAGGTTTTGGAGTGAATTTAGATACACTAATGTATCGGCACGTAGTTATTTTGTTTCACTGGACTCTAGTTCTCATGTTAAGGGGGGAGGGGTAAAGGGGAGGGGTTAATTTAAAGCAAAAACTGCATATTTCGATAATTTTTTTTGACGACACAGTTAATATAAATATTTATTTCGACAATTACTACATAATAAAGTGACATTTGAAGAATGTATTGTGAAATTTTTATTAATTTTTATGAAGAAATGAGCCATTGACAGCGAATCTCCGTGGACATCTTAAAAAGAAATTTTCATTTTATTTTCAATATAAAAGGGTTGTCTTTATCTCAAAAACTGGAGTCAATTCAACAAATCTGAAATTTTTTTCGCATTCAGAAAACCATAATTATTACCCAAAATCAAATCATAAACCCCAGACCGCAGAATCACTGTTGCCCTGTGTATATTTTCTTTTATTTTAATTAATTGTAGTGATTGTAAATTTTAGGTAAGTAAAAGTACATACTTTGAATTTGGTTTATCTCGCTGAAAGAATTCTGTTGTAAATCTGAGCCTACATTTTAATGTATTTTTCCGAAAATCGTCATCGAAACAACATTTCCCTGCTTATATATACGCGCAGGGAAATTGAATTTCCTTGACTAGTTCGGCAATAATATTAATTAGTAATTATATAATTTATTGTATTGTTTGGAACTATGGATTCAACAAATTGACAAACTTGATTTTTGCTCATTTTACAAATGTTGTTCAATTAGTGTTTTAAAATGTTAATTTTTTAAGATTTTCGGAAAAATTTAACACAAAAAAAATTTAACACTCGGACCTCTAAAATACTAGACACAAAGTGCCTCGTACTTCAACATTGCTCCTCGTTAGTAATTTGTCATTTTCCTGACTTTTATGTAAATAACTCTCAATGTAAAGATTTAATATTTAAAAAAAAAGAAATACCGTTTAAGTTGATAATATTTTTTCATTGCTTTAGAACGTTTATTTCTTTTTGGTGTAGTTGTTTGGATTTAGGCATTGTGAAACAATAAAAAATTAGACACTATAAAATTTCTACACTGATAGAAACAAATGTTTGTTTTGAGAATTTATATATCTTTGAATTTATTTATTAATTTTGAATATATAATTGTTCAATCAAAAATTATTTTCTTGTGTTTAATAGCTTCGTACTCTTGTCAGTAATAAAAGAAATTCTTATATCTCATGCTTACTTTAAGTATATACTTTTGAGACAAGTAACTTAATTATTAGATATAATACACCTACATTTCAAAACAAGAGTTTGTATTATTTTACATTCAGATAGTAGATAGATTTGACTTAAATCTAAATAATTTGAATTAAATTGTAATTGAATTAATTCTAAAAATTACATATGTTCAAACTTAATTAACTTATTATTTTATTTAAAAGTACTCCAATATTTTAATCAAGCAGATACTCTTAATTTAAGAGTATGACTTTTCAACTGAAATATAGAAATGCTTAATCGGATTTAAGGTGTGCTTTATGGAATGAATCGTCGATGTTACATGTTGTTTGCAAAAAAAGTGCAACGTCTTAGTGAGTTGTGACTTGTGATAGGTACAAAAATTGCCAGAAGCTTATCAATTTTGGAAATAAAAGCTTTATTAAATTTTGGAAATTCTACAATCTTTAAAATCGCCGGATTTGTTAAAAGAATTGATTTCAAAAATTGGTGTCCGGGTCAAATTTATGAACAATTTGGCCAAGTACTTAGGGGTATTATCTACTAGCACCTGGCAGGCATCACAGGTAAATCAATAAGCATTTTATTATACGATTTTCCATATGCAACATATTTAAAAATATATTTTTTAGGGTTTCCGAAGCAACTTTTATCACACCCACAACTAATAAGAAAATGGTACCTAGTTTAATTTTAAGAAAAATAAAATTTAAATGCGAAAATGTAGTTATATTTCAACAAAAATAAATTTAAATAAAAAAATGGTAGTTTTAATTTGAGAGTACAATAGTAGCTAGAACTACTAAGTATAAGTGTATCATATACTTGACATGATTTTAATAGTCTCTTGATACAAAATTTCTATATTATTTACATGTTTAAAGCAAGAGTATAATACGGTTTGTATAATATTATCGTCATTTTAAAAGAAATTAATAAAAAAATTTAATTCAAGAATATATAATGCTTCTAGTTAATATATCATTTTGAACGCATCATAATCTTGATTTAAGAAATGTATACTCTTGCTTATATACAAAGCTATTATTTGTTTAACTTAAACGTTATTTGTTTGAATCAAACGTATTTTTCTATCAGTGTACGAATATAATTATTATAGATAAATAATTATGACAAAATACTTCACAAGAATACTTGATACTAACCACAGAAACATTATCCACACATTAACCACAGAAAAATTATCTATATTATCACGTGCAAATTTCTCCTATTTTCACATGCATTTTAATACGGTGGGAGTACTTAAACGAAGATGGAAAAAGTAGAAATAGAAGATGTCAAGATGTTATTAGACGATTTGTACTTTCCTGTTGTTATTAAAAAATATTTTTCAAAAAATTTTCGTATATATTTAAGTTGAAAGTTCAATCTGTAGAATGATATAAACTTTAATGGTTTTATACAATGGTAAGCTCGAATAATATGTAATCTTATATTTACTGAATATAGCACGTTTTTACTCGAATTAAACATTTTGTTAAATCATATTTACTAGTTGTTAAATTATATTTTCCAGAAAATTACAAAACAGTATATAATTTGGGAAAGAAAACACTAATCAATTGAAAAAATTGCATTTCACATCACATAATATTATGTGAGCACCACACGGCAAATCTAAAAGATGCCGGCTTTCATAGGCGGATTCAGACGCTTAAAATTAACAAGGAAACATGGAGACAAACCCAAATCTGAGAACACTTTTTGTCCGTCTCGACCCTTTGTGCCTCCTCACAGAAAAAAATTCTGGATCCGCCCCTGCCGGCCCTGATGTATTTATTGTACACGTTACAATAATTAGTACCGTTGATTTAATTACAAAATTCTATCGCAAATAATGTCCAAATATTTTATATAATATAAAAATAGTAATAACCAAAAACCAACTTATAATCAAACACCTACACTACGGGATTTGCCATTCGACACAAAGGGTATCCATCATGGATAAGATAGTCAAAATGCCCTTATCTTTAAATTTTTTAATTTACTTGATAAAAAGGTGCCTTGAGGTGTAAAAATAAGGTTTTCATAATTATTTGCTCCAGATGCTTTCTTCACCCCTTCTGAGGGGCAAAAAATAGGATTCTTCAGTCATTATTTTTTTTCTGACGAACTAGCAAATAAAAAATTTTGAAAAAATTTATAGATATAGTCATTAGAGTCATCTTTCAACACAATTTTTTTCGATCCCCTGAACACTCTATATGCCCCCTAAAAATATTCCGAAAAGTTAAAAATCGATCTTTTTCTAATTTTTTGAAGACCGGCAAAAAATTTTATTTCCCCATTTTTTAGGATGTACTTAAATCTACCTACCTGAATTTTTTCAGATTTTTTGCTAAGGTGCGCCAACCCTAAAAATTATATTTTCTGCATTTTTTAACATTCTTGGCTATTTTAGACTTCTTAACGCAACTAAAACTTTTTGTAAAATGTGTATCATGGGTATTTTTCACAGAAAATTAATTTTACAGACATATTATTCAATATTTTTCAACCAAAGACTCAAAATAAAATCGAAAAACTCATTATAGGAGTTAAACAATTAAAAATGTTTCACTTTTTTGTTATTTTTAAAAGTAAACAGTGGTAATTGGAATCGAAGAAGTTCTCCGTTTCAAGATTTATCTTCACGAGACTTGTTAGACTTTCCAGAATTGACTATTAATGATTTGGAGATTTACTTTGGTGGATCTAATCAGCTGTCACAAGCAATCTCATATTTAGTTGAAATGGTTAGAGAAGACGATTCACTAAAATTAACTTTTGTGAAAGATGAACCAGAAATAGTTCGTTTTGATGTAAAATCGCGACATATAAATTAAAAAATTTATAATTGCTATATTGAATACGACGTAAATGTTTTGGGAATTGATGCCATCAAAGGGCACTGCTGCAACTGTGCAAATGGTCTGCGGACTGTTGGGTGCTGTTACTGGTTCCCACGTCGCCGCGCTGATATATAATTTATCATATGGAAGTTTTTATCTAGAACTTTCCGACCTGCGGAGGTGTTGACTAATCTTTTCGACATTGATAATGTCTGTCCTATTAGGGACGTAGCAACAGTGGTGCCGCGCACCAGGGCCCTAGGGCCCGGTTACCCTTCCAACACCAGTTGAAGCTTATGCAACCTGTAGAGTAGAAATCAAAAAAAAAGAAAAAAAATATATTTGGGAGCTTGTAATCTAAATCCAGAATATTCAACTATTATTACTAGTAGTTATTGATTATATCGTTTGAAACACTAATTTAAAAATTAAAACAATATGAACCAGTAGAAACATTTGAGAGATCATTTTCGATCTTTACAATTAGTAAAGAACTAATTGTCACAAAGCAGACTTTCTAGCTTGGCAATTTTATCAATAGAAAATGAGACAACTAGAACTTTACTTAATAAAACAATTTAGCCTAACATATGAAATTAACATGTAAAAACTTATTTATGAAAATTCCTGCTTCCCTAATTATTTTAGAAAAAAATTGAAAAACAAAACAAAATAATGCAGAAATATAAACTTCGAATGATAAGAGCATTGATTTCATCTAGCTTTTATTTAAGGGTCAAAAAATGCTTTTGAAATTGATAAAATTTTCATTTATCAGACTGGCCAGGTAAGTTTCCAATGTAATTATTATTGAATTTATTACATGGTCAGCAGAGCCGGATTAAGAGGGGTCTAAAGCGGCTGCAGCTCGGGGCTTCCGATTTCTAGGGGCCTCAAAACAATTAAAGCAACAAAATTTAAATCACCAAAGATTACATTTGATCTAAGCGCTGTTGATCTTCAAAGATCAAAAAATTTTGCCTACGGCGCATTTTAATAAAACGTGCAAGACTAAGGAGCTTAAAAAAAAGTTAGCCCCAGGCCTCGCATATCCTTAATCCGGCTCTGATGGTCAGTCTGTTAAATGAAGATTTTACCGAATTTAAAAAACATTTTTTGACTCTTTAAGTAATAACTCTAAATTATAATGCTCTTATTATTCGTAGTTGATGTTTTTTGTGCAATAAAATTGTAATTTTAAATTTTAAAATTATCATTTTGAAATGATAAAGGGAGCCCGCTGTGACCCACTTGCACCAGGGCCAGGCTTTGACTTGTTACGTCTTTAATTCATGTGCATTATTTGTAAGAACAACCATATTTCAATTAGGCAAAGTAAGAGAAAGAATCAAAAAACGTAATGAATAGACTTGACCAGTTCAAGAAAGATCGTGATTTCCGTCAAGTATTATCTAGCCTCTATAAAGGTACAAAAAGGGGCAAAAATAACAAAAAAGTGAAACATTTTTAATTGTTTAACTCCTATAATGAGTTTTTCGATTTTATTTTGAGTCTTTGGTTGAAAAATATTGAATAATATGTCAGTAAAATTAATTTTCTGTAAAAAATACCCATGATACACATTTTACAAAAAGTTTTAGTTGCGTTAAGAAGTCTAAAATAGCCAAGAATGTTAAAAAATGCAGAAAATATAATTTTTAGGGTTGGCGCACCTTAGCAAAAAATCTGAAAAAATTCAGGTAGGTAGATTTAAGTACATCCTAAAAAATGGCGAAATAAAATTTTTTGCCGGTCTTCAAAAAATTAGAAAAAGATCGATTTTTAACTTTTCGGAATATTTTTAGGGGGCATATAGAGTGTTCAGGGGATCGAAAAAAATTGTGTTGAAAGATGACTCTAATGACTATATCTATAAATTTTTTCAAAATTTTTTATTTGCTAGTTCGTCAGAAAAAAAATAATGACTGAAGAATCCTATTTTTTGCCCCTCAGAAGGGGTGAAGAAAGCATCTGGAGCAAATAATTATGAAAACCTTATTTTTACACCTCAAGGCACCCTTTTACCAAGTAAATTAAAAAATTTAAAGATAAGGGCATTTTGACTATCTTATCCTATCTTATCCATGGATACCCTTTCAAAAAATATGTAATTATAAGATATTTACTTGATGAAGAAACGTTCTTTCAGGTACACGCTACATCTAGAATCCAAATTTAGGCTTTAAAAATGTAAGGGTGAAATAATATTTGGAAAACAATTCCAACAGAAAATAATTTTTGGCAAATTTTTTTACTAAAATCACCCATTTTGTAATTTCAGGCATAAGCTATTTGATGGTGTTTTCAGATTTTCTCCAAATCTATTAGCTTTTAAGATTTGCGTCAAATAAAAAAAGCGAATTTCTTGGCCACCTTAAAGAATTAATGGATTAAGACCCGAAAGACGGAGCGCAACACGCGACGCAGGCGCAGATGGCTTTGGAGGCTAACGTTTTTGTCAAATAAATGTTTACAAACTACTTTAAAACATTATAATACATTAATGGTGCATTTCTCACAAAGTTTTCCAATTGAATATGATAGTAAATTTTCCCTTTTTATAAATTGGTAATTTTATTTTTTGGAACTTTCATCCCCTGGAACGCAACTTTTGGGTTGCCATATATTCAAAGTCTCCATTGACTGGACTATGATTAATATTTTTCCAATTAAAAGTAAAGTTATGATAAAATTAATTTTAAATCTTCCGCATATTTAAACACGTCACAATATGAACTAATACTACTAGCGCCTCCTATATGATTTGACAAGATAACGCAACTTTCTGTAACATGGAGTGACAGGGGGCTGGGGCTGACCCTGGGACAAAATTTGACGTCTCCCGATATTTTTAACAACCTTATTTTTAGGGGATTTTCCAAGTAATTGTGGGGTTTTTAGGGGTTTTCGATTTGAGCTTTAGGGAGATAAATTTTTGAGAGTTGGCAAAACTGGTTGTTGGTCGCCATTTAAGCTTTACTAAGAACCACGTTTTAATTATTATAAATGTCCGTAGTTGCAGATGTTTAATGGTAGCAGTAATACACGTAAGTAGCTTGACGGTTTGACAAAATTGCAATTTAAATTATATCAATGTGATAATTTTATTGTAGGATTAGAAAATGTTGGCGAAATAATTTAACCAAGACATGGACATGAAGCTGGAAGACGTCCATCATTCCACTGATACCACAGCGACTTCTTCAATAAATTCAGAAGTAGAATATGGTAGCAAATATATTAAAATTGAAGAGCCGAAGGATGTGGATATCGAGTTGGAATCTTTGCATCACTCCATCGACATCAAAGAGGAGCCATCAGGGATAGACTCCCAATTGGATCAAAATTCCAAATTCCAATTGCAGCTTGGAGTTCAAGCAAAAACTAATACGGGTGGTAAGGCGGTTGTGTGCAACATTTGCAATTTTAGATGTTCGACAACATATAAATTACAAAAACATTTAGGAACTCATACCGGTGAGAAACCATATGAGTGCTCAGTTTGCGATTATAAATCTTCAAATAAACAAACATTGCAAAGACATCTACGTATTCACACCGGCGAAAAGCCTTTCGAATGTTCAATTTGCGATTATAAATCTTCAGATAAACCAACATTGCAAAGACATCTACGTATTCACACCGGCGAAAAGCCTTTCGAATGTTCAATTTGTGATTATAAAGCTTCTCAGAAAAGTGCTTTGCAGCGACATTTACGAAGTCATACCGGCGAAAAACCATACGAATGTACAGTTTGTGATTATAAATATGCTAACAAGAGAAGTTTGCAAATACATTTACTATCTCACATTGGCGAGAAACCATTTCAGTGCACAGTTTGTGATTATAAATGTTCTGACAAAGATTCAATGCCAAAACATATGCGAACTCATACTGGCGAAAAACCGTACGATTGCACACTTTGCGATTATAAATGTGGTCAAAAGCAAAGTTTGCGAATACATTTACGATCTCATACCGGCGAGAAGCCGTTTAAGTGCGAAATTTGCGAATATAAATGTTTTGTCAAAAGTTCTTTGCGAATTCATTTACGAACTCATACTGGCGAAAAACCGTATGAGTGTACAGTTTGTGATTATAAATGTGCAAAAAAGGAAAGTTTGCGAATACATTTACGAAAGCATACCGGCGAAAAGCCGTTTGAGTGTACAGTTTGCGATTATAAAACTTCTGACAAAAGTACATTGCTAAAGCATTTACGAACTCATACCGGCGAAAAACCGTTCGAGTGCTCTGTTTGCGGTTATAAATGTTCAAGTAACAGTAACATGCATCGACATTTGAGTACTCACAGCAGCGAAAAGCCTTTTAAATGTTTAATTTGCAATTATAAATCGACCGAAAAAAGGAGTTTACAAATACATTCACTAACTCATACAGGCGAAAAACCGTTCGAGTGTGCAGTTTGTGATTTTAAATGTACGCGAAAAATTAATTTGCAAATACATTTACGAACCCATACCGGCGAGAGACCGTTCGAGTGCAATGTTTGCGATCATAAATTTGCACGAAAAGAAAGTTTGCTATTACATTTACGAACTCATACCGGCGAAAAACCGTACGAGTGCTCACTTTGCGATTTTAAATGTGCACGAAAGGGAAATTTGCAACTACATTTACGAATTCATACCGGCGAGAAACCTTTCGAGTGCGCAATTTGCGATTATAAATGTGCACGGAAAGGAAATTTGCGAGACCATTTACGAACTCATACCGGGGAAAAACCGTATAATTGCCAAGCTTGCGATTATAAATGTTTATATAAAAAACACTTGCAAAGACATATATTACGTACTCACACCGGCAAATAACTTCGAGTTTACAATTTATGATTTCTAAATTTATCACGTTTGTTCTGTTTTGTTTAAATTTTTTGTAGTTGTAAGTAGGTAAGTACACAAGCATACATTACACCACCAACACGTTAGTTTAGCAATACTTATATCCATCTATATCTTAATTAGTATTAATAACCTATCCCATTATACACTGCAGGTTTTAAATAGAACGGTGGCTATTTATTTGAATATTTCTGTAAAACAAATAATAAAAGGATTGTAATACATTTTTGTCGTATTCATATCGGAGACCCATTTATATCCATTAACAGGGTTCCCACTTGTATGGAAAACCTGGAATACCTGGAAAAGTCAAGGAATTTAAAACTTGTCAGGGAAAGTCATGGAATTTGAAAATTTTAGGGCCAATGTCTGGGAAAACAAAAATTTTGTAAAGAAAATATTTTTAAGAGTGGCCTTGTCTATAAAATCCTTTGCAAGGACTGCGATGCCGTATACGTTGGTGAGACGAGTAGAAAATTATGTGTCCGCATAAAAGAGCATACTAGCTTGAAGAACGCTCGTACTCGGGGTTTAGCTGATACATAGGGGGGGGGACAAGCGCTCAAAAAGACCTACAGCTCTATGCAGACATATGATTGACGAAAATCATAACATCAACTACGACGGTATCGGTGTCCTTGACCGGGAGAAAATAGACAAAAAGAGAAAAATAAAAGAAGCGATTCATATCTATTCGCATGGAGCGTCGATTAACGACAAAAGGGATGTCGAGTACTTCGATGGCGGCTTCAAAAGAATTCTAGATATTATGAACCCAGCATAGATGGAATACTATTTTCATTATTTTTCTTTTCTCTTTTTATTATTTTTTTTTCTTCTTCCTTTTTGCTGTTTTGACCATGCTTGCTTTCGCGGTCTTTTGTTTGAATTCAAATTCAAATGTTACCAACTTCTGTTCTGTTTCCAACTAACTAGCGGGAGATTTGGTTCGAATTAATTTTGTTTAGTTAGAACTAATCATCCCTCTGGGTTAGAGTTGTTTTTGTGTTTATATTTAAACAAAACACCACGTGGCTGGTCGAAGCGTGGTCAAACGCAGCCAAAAAACGGAAAGATGTCTCATTTTATTTCAAAACATTTTTTCCATGTGGTTAGTATTCCATCTATTGATTTTTTGTGTTTTTTTATGTTTTTTCGTGTTTTTCAATTTTTATTATTTCTTTCTAATGTAATTATTAAATTTTTGTGCTTTATATGTAAATTTTTGTATTTCAATTTTGTATATATTTTAATTATTTTTTTTGTATTACTTAACTTTTGTTATTGTTTCTAATTGTTTGTTAATTTTTCATGTTTTGTTTTGTTTTCTAAACAAGGAAGTATTGTGATAACGATTTTTTTCGATTTCCAGATTTTGACGGAAATAACCGTTTTGACCTTCCCTGAATCCATTTTGACTATTTTCGTTGTGACGTCTGTACGTACGTACGTACGTATGTACGGACGTCTGTATGTCGCATAACTCAAATACGGTAGGTCGTAGAAAGTTGAAATTTTGGATTTGAGACACTTATAGCATCTAGTTGTGCACCTCCTATTTTTGGTTGCGATTGTCCGTGCCAAAAGTTGTAATTAATGACGCGCATGAATAGATTAACGAGATTCCTGCCCAATTATAAAAATTACAAGGAAGTTATGTGGTGTCCACATCAGATTTTTTCATATATTTTTGTAGCCTTGAAAATGGGTCAATAAAAGAACCCGAAACGTCGGACAATTAATATTTGTTTTTACTGACATCAAACTCAACAATTTATACTATATAAAATATTTTTAAATTTGACGAAATTTACCAAAATTACAATAAATTATTTAATTATATTTAACTAGCTGGACGGGCTCTCTTTTGGATCTCTTTTGAGCGGTATAATATTCAAACATTTAATTTCGTTTCCCGCTACTGGGGGGATTCCCCGATTTTCCTGGCGAAATTTAAAGGGCGCGTTCGATTTGGCACTTACAACGCTTTTTTCGCTTTCGCAAAAAAGAAATATATGAAATATGCGTTCAATTTCGAAAAGGGCGTGTCTACGTGCTCCCAAACCGAACGGGGTTTTTAAAGTGAAATTTAAAATTTGCGGGTGGCACTTAACCTAACTTATTTAATTAGAAATAAGTAAGTGAAATATTTATTACAAAATAATTTATTCGTTTTGTGAATGAGAATTAAACATACACTGGCTCACAGAATTATTGGCACAGCCCTATGCTAGCAATGTAATTCGTGCCTTTTCAAGACTATTTTTGACACATAACAATCAATTTTACGGCAAAACTTTTCAGACATTTTTTGTAGAAAATTTTATGGCCTTCAATTTTGTTTCTATACATTTTTTCATTTTGTCGCTCCATTTCTAACTGACTGCGATTTAAACGAAACTCCGTAAAATGCAAAAATTAATTTCAACTGTATCTCGAAAACGGTGCGATATAATAGAAAAATGTATATAAATAAAAATGTTTGAAATTGAATTTACAAGATAAACTTTTTATTCAGTTTTCTATTTTGTGGCACCGTTTTTGAGATACAGCTGAAATTATTTTTTGCATTTTACAGAGTTTTGTTTAAGTCGCTGTAAGTTAGAAATGGAGCGACAAAATGGAAAAATGTATATGAACAAAATTGAAGGCCATGAAATTTGCTACCAAAAATGTCTGAAAAGTTTTGCTGTAAAATTGATTGTTGTGTCAAAAATCGTCGTGAAAAGGCACAAATTACATTGCTAACATAGGGCTGTGCCAATAATTCTGGGAGCCAGTGTGTATTAGCAATGGTCCATGAACAAAATACGATGGTTATTGCTGTGGTGGTAAAAGAAATTGTAGGGTTAATTTTTTCATCTGATGAAGAGAAAAGTAGTGACGATGACTTCGTAGATAATCGTCCATATCAAATACCGCAAATTCAAAATTATTTGGAAGATGTGATGTCTCAGTAGGTTCATTCAACAATAATAAGTATTGTGCACTTTATAATTTAAATAGTGACGTTGTGTTATGTCGCAAAAGTGTAAAACAATTAAAAAGCAAACGTGTATAATGTGTATAACCTTTAAAGCTAATAAATTCAAAAAATTCAAATTCATTTGCAATTTTGCCACCACAGCGCCACGCTTTCGTCGACCTACCTAAAATGAAAAAGCTCGAAAAAGCGAATCAAGCTTTTAAAGTGGGCGGAGCGTAAGCATTTGAAAGCGCGCAAAAGTACCAAATCGAACGGGCGAAAAGTGTTTGTTGGCGCTTGTAAGCGAAAAAAGTGCCAAAGCCAACGGGGCCAAAAAATTATAAATTCTATATCCTCTCCAAGTATTCAGAAAAGAATGGAAATCTTGCAATATGTACTGGAGGGTGTTCCACACCCCCCAGACCCACCGGTTTAAAATCTTGTCTTTATATTTTTATAATCAGGCCCGTGGCCAGGATTTTATTTCGGGGGAGGGGCACTCATAAAAAAAATTTTTTTGAGGGTTCCCCTTTCGAGAATTTTTCCGGAAAAAAAAATTTTTTTTTCCCACTTTAAAAATATATCTATTTACCTATTTTATTTTCAAAATTTTTTTTGCTTTTGAACATTTCGGGGGGGGGGGGGGGCACGTGCCCCCAGGTGCCCCCCCCCTGGCTACGGGCCTGTTTATAATTAACTTTCAAAGTAACAGAAAGTTGCTGCTAAACTCTACGTATACGCTAGTTGGATAGCTATGGTGATTTTTTGCATAAATTAGGTGAGAATGTGGCCATAATTGACCCGAAGAGGGCGCGGCGTACGCTTTTTTGGGATATCTAACTAGCGTATAGTATGGCATAAATAAATAGGGAAGTTAAATTTCCCCATTTTTGTTTAAAAATTCAAATTTCCAAGTTAGTCCTAATCTTAGTTAGTTTAATATATTTTTCGGTTGATAAAATTGTAAACCGGGGGGTCTGGGGGGTGTGGAACACCCTCCAGTACATATCGCAGAATTGGAGAAGTATTTTTTCAAATTTCACCAGGAAAAATCGGGAATTTTGAATTTTTAAGCAAGTGACGGAAGTCAGAGTGTTTTTTTTCACCAAAAAATGGCACGCTGTAGCAGGAGCAGCAGCGTCCTGGGATTTTATATATTAGGATTAAATTATTTAAATTTTTTTTGAATTACATATTTTTTTCGGTGCAAATTGTTTTCCGATTACTGTATTAGGTACCATTGTTTGGTATTACGATACTAAAATGTCACGGAAAATTAAACTTTTTGTCAGGGAAAACCTGGAAAAGTCAGTGAATTTTCTTTGAAAAATTTAGTGGGAACCCATTCTTATTTTCGAGAAAAATGCAATATAAATTTATTCATTATACGCTAGTTGGACAGCTATGGTGCCGCCACCTAGGCGGTGATTTTGTGCATAAATTGCACTCATATTAGGGTGAAAACTCTTATACGCCTTCATTTTGATGTTCTAAAAGTTGTCTCAAAAGTCTCATAAAATCTCGTGTCTAAGTTATTCTCGTAAGTTATTCAAGGTCAAAGATCACAAAAATCGGTTTTTCTCGATTATCTCGGTTTCTATAGCTCAAATGATGTTAAGATCTATGTAAAAATTGTAGAGTATAAAATTTTCCACAAACTTTTGTTTTAAAAATTTCTTCATGTGCTCAACCGTTTTTGAAATAGAGGACAGAGAACCCGCAGCTTGAAATTTAAATGAAGTGAAAATATATACCGGGTGCTGAATGAGTTAGCCGAACATAGGAAATTAACATGTAAAAACTTATTTATGCAAATTCCTGCTTCCCTAATTATTTTAGAGAAAAAATGAAAGACACAAAAATAATGCAGAAATATAAACTACGAATGATAAAACCATTAATTTTTTTTAACTTTTATTTAAAAAGTCCAAAAATGCTTTTGAATCGCCCAGTAGCGGGAAACGAAATTAAATGTTTCAATATTATACCGCTAAAAAAGACATCCACCGTTTAGCTGCCCGTCCGTGGACGGACTTTCCAGCTAGTAAATAAATAAATAAATAAAAATAATTTAAAGTTATTTAAATTTTAAAACTTCGTGGTAAACATCATTTTTATCAAGAGGGGTTTAAGGGTACATTCCGAGTCATCCTTGGGGGGGGGGCAAATGCCCCTTTGCCCCCCTTCTAAATACGCCACTACTGCAAGCAGCAAGATTGTTGGTAAAACTCTTTGGGTTAGAGAATGTTATCAAATCCCTGAGACAATCATGTAACATTGAGAACAGCAACGAATGGATAATGGGCAGAAAAAAAGAATGAAACCTGCATTATAAGCAGAATGGCAGACGATAGGGTAGTGATGATAATCCGAGGGGTAAATCACGGTCAAAAATAGTGTACACTAGACTTCCTGCTACTTCGGACTTCCCAAACTTCCCAGACTTCCTCGGACTTCCCCGGACTTCCTCAGACTTCTGAATTTACTGATGGGAGTATTGTTCTATTCATCTATCTAAAGAGACAAGTGAAAACTTAAAAAAAAGGCCGCGTCTTTGCTTGTACTGGTTTTAGTTCCTCAGACTTCCCGGCCTTCTAAATTTACTGATGTGACTATTGATTTATCTGGAAAGACAGGCGAAAACCTAAAAAAAAGGGTCCATTGTTTTCCCATGCACTGCTTTTACTTCCTCATATTTCCTTTTCCGAACTATCTCAGATTTCCCCGAACTTCTCCGGACTTCCCCAGACTTCCTCGGACTTCCTAAGACTTCCCCGGACTTCCTCAAACTTCCCCGGACTTCCTCAAACTTCCCGGGACTTCCTGCAAGCTGTACACCAGACTTCCCGGGTGATTTACCCCTCGAGATAATCAGAAATAAATCTCCGGTAGGCCGAAAAAGCGTAGGGAGACCACAAAAGAGGTGGAACGATAACATCACGGAGAGATGGAAGAACTGAGAAAGTCTAAAATAGAAAGAACAACAAATTTTTAAGAAAGGGGGAACCGAGCGAAATTCTGTTTCGCAATTTACGCGGTTAGGTAATGTTTTGGCGATTTTTAATTTTAAGCTTGGCAAAATGAAAAAATGTTATTTGACATCCCGTACCATAGGACGAACCATGGTCAGCATAACGCCATTACTAGGGTGATGAAATAGATATACCAAAAAATGCAATTCAATTGAAAGTTTACTTTTCGATTTATATCCGAACTTAAAAGGCTACTGATAGAACCTGCGATCCAGCAAATCGTTTAATTGTTTGTTCATGGTATAAATTGTTATATTTTATCTGTGTATGTGTATATGTTACGGTCAATGATGACAATTCGGCCATTAACGTCAATGGCCGGCCATTAACGTCAATGGCCAGACAATAACGTCAATTCCCAGCTTAGTTGAGCACTGACCGATCATTGACGTCAGTGACCATGCATTTTGGGCAATGTTGACATTTAAAATTTCATATGTCGTTTTTACATCAGTGTCCGGGCAATGACGTTAATGCCCAATACAGGGTGGGCAATGATGATATTCTATCACTCTTAATCCTCTTAGTGATAACCATCACACACGTTGTGTTTTTCGCCGAAGTCGGGCCTCCCAGTCGAGATGAATTGATTTAGGGAATGTTTTAGCGAGTAAGAAAGCTATTTTTAATGGAGCTTTCAAGAGATCTCCGGGCGCTCTGCCCCGTTTTGACTGATTTGACTACGACGAATCACAGATCCACCCTAAAATGAGTTTGCGTTTGTCTAAATTAAATAAAAATAACCTGTACACTAATAAAGACGTGAAAAGGGTTGAGTTGCTGTCATTTATACGGAAAAACGCGTGTACGGCAAATAATTGTCCATGTCATCATTGTCCAATCCATTTTGGCCATTAACGTCATTGTCCGGCCAAAGACATAAATATTACAATCATATCAACATATATTTACATCATTGTCCACCGTTAATGGGCGTTGACGTCAATAGCCGGTCCATGACATTAATGGCCAGCGTAAATGGGCATTGACGTCATTGTCCGGCCATTGACGTTAATGCCCAATTTACGGTAAGGTAACATAAATATGTTTGTAAATATAATTTATGATATTTCCGCAAATAAATAAATAGGGTGGGCACTTGCCCACTCTGGCCGACCCCTGACGCCGTCACTGTCACTACTACAAATTATGCTGTTGCCTACATGCATGTTACCTGGGTTCCATGCACATTTTCATTTAACCTCACTTTTCTTCAAAATTAACTTTGTACATGCACGTGAATAAATGGGTAAGATGCACAGTTGATATCTACGATGCAAGAAAATTAGCAAGCAGAAACGAACACTACCGCAACAATCAAAGGTAGTCTGCAATCATATGATGAAACAAATTAAAACGTTTGATACCTACGTTGACAAAAAATGACAAAATTTGTGTTCGAGTTTTAATCAACTGTATAAGTCCAAAGATCTACACAACCGTGATGGAAAACGTTACGAGGAACTCGTCAAATTACTACAAAATCACCTTTCACCGAAATCAAGTGTGATAGCGAAACAACATAAATTTACTCTTCGAGTTCAACATGAGGGTGAATCAATTGCAAACTATACTGCAGAACTCTGACTACCAATTGTGATTTCTCATGCGAGAAATGTAAAGCATCAACCATCGAGGCACACCTACGTTCACAATTTATTAGTAGCATACGTGATAGTGAAATACGTGAACGATTACTATTATACAATATACAACAAAAATCATCAATTAAATTTGAAGACTTGGTTCACATTGCACAATCTATTGAAATATCTAAACGAGAATCCAATCAAATACAAGCAGATGGCAGCAGCCTTGCAGTCAATGCCAGTACGAAGCGAAGCCGAAGGATCAAGAAGACAGTACGATCAAACAGCTTCAAGGCAAGTAGATAGAGTTGATTACAAATTAAAGGAAAATGTTACAGGTTTGGAACTCGTGAACACCATGCCGATAGATGTTATGCAACCATTGTTGAAAGAAAATGAACAATTTTAGATCAAACCGTCAACGGCAGCTACTGGAAGTTAGTTCAAGCATATCTGATGACGAATTTGATGTACAACAAATGAATAATTTTGAACTGGTAAACTCACTACATCCAATAAATTCAAATCACATGGATAAAATTATGGTCGAGATTAAATTAAATGAGAATAGATGCCAAATGGGGCAACCGTTTCAACAATATCACGATACCAATTTGACAAGATTTGCCCAGGTGTCAAAATTGAGCAAACAAATATTAAATTACGAACTTACACGGGGGAAGTGATTTACCCATTAGGGGTAGCCAAAAAATCCATATCATACGAAGGTCAAATAGCCACCGGTACAATTTATGTTCTGGATCGTAACGTGGATGCCATCTTTGGCAGGCAACGGCTAGGGTTGATCAAAATCAGATTGGATAATATACAGCAGCCGCTGTGCATGCAGATTAATTGTAACAATTTATTTTTAATAATTGTTTTTGCGCGTCCTCATATTTCCTATTGCTCCGCACGCCTATGGAAAATGATACCGAGCGCCTTTGCGCTAAGCCATTGGTGTGCAAGTTTTGAACTGGGGAGAATTGATTGTAACGTCGCTGAAGGCGGTCGATTTTCGGTTGGATTGGAAAGTTAGTATTTTTAAGTGCAGATCGAATATTTGTAAAAGTAAATCTGGCTTAGTTCAACGCGTAGTCAATTTATTGTAGAATTGAGTTGAAAATTATACGTGACTTCCAAGATTCAATTCAAGGTATCCTACTGGAGAATGGTGTACCTGAAAACCAGATGTTAGTAATATTTGCCAACAACTAACACATCGCTCAATAAGTCCGTAGGATAGCTAATAAAACAACAATATTTTGACATAATTTGAATTTATTCATCAATATAGTTTCCTTTTGAGGCGATACAGTCAGTCCAACGCTTCTCTAACTTTTCGATACCATGTTTGTAGAACGATTTATCTTTCCCTTCAAAATATGCCTCAGTTTCGGCGATGACCTCATCATTCGATCCAAATCTCTTTCCCTGGAGCATCCTTTTGAGATCCGAGAACAGCCAATAATCGCTGGGGGCCAAATCTGGCGAGTACGGTGGATGGGGCAACAATTCGAAGTGCAATTCATTCATTTTCACCATCGTTTTCATCGACTTGTGACATGGTGCATTGTCTTGATGAAAGAGAATTTTTTTCTTCTTCATGTGCGGTCGTTTTGCGTCGATTTCAGCCTTCAATCGTTCCAATAATGCCATGTAATATTCGCTGTTGATTGTTTTACCTTTCTCAAGATAGTCTATGAACAATATACCATGACTATCCCAGAATACGGAGGCCATAACCTTGCCAGCAGAGATTTGAGTCTTTGGGCGCTTTGGGCGGCTTTCACCGGCTGATGTCCACTCAGCCGACTGCCGACTTGACTCAGGATTGAAGTGGTGGATCCATGTTTCGTCCATTGTGACATAGCGACGCAAAAAATCCTTTTTATCACGGTTAAATAGGGCCAAACATGCCTCAGAATCATCGATTCGTTGTTGTTTTTGGTCCGGTGTTAGCAAACGCGGCACCCATTTCGAACAAAGCTTCCGCATACCCAAATGTTCATGCAAAATGGTAAACACACTGCCTTCAGATATCTTTACGGCCTCAGCAATCTCCTTCAATTTCAATTTGCGGTCGGATAAGACGATTTTGTGGACTTTTTGTATGTTTTCTTCAGTAACTGCCGAATTTGGGCGACCGGAACGTTCAGCATCATCGGTGCTCGTACGACCACGTTTAAAGTCACCAAACCACTTCTCAACCATTTGCCTCGATTGAGCAGAGTCCGGATAACATTTGTCAAGCCACTGTTTAGTTTGCACCGTATTTTTTCCCATCAAAAAGCAATGCTTAATGAGCACACGAAATTCAGATTTTTCCATTTTTTTCAATTCACAAAAGTTGATTTAATTGTTCACACTGTAACTTGGTAAATAATAGTCCGAATGTCATGAAATTTTGACAGGTTATCGTTTGAAGGTTGCCACTTTCTAAAAATCATAAGTATTCTGTATTTGTGTTGCCATCTATATGTCATCCTACGGACTTATTGAGCGATGTGTTACGTCAACGTATTAGTTTTATTCGAGTTTGAAAACGACGGTTTAGTCGAGTTTGTGGAATTGTGCTATTCTCTGATCTACATCCGAATCGACGATCATCCTGTGTTGGTGCGATTCAATTTTGCTGTTTTATTGAAACAAGTGTGTACGCATCCTGTCGGGTTCAACTTCACCAGCGATCTCTCAACATTCCTGCAAGGTTCCTGCATCACTTCATCAAGAAGCAGTTGGTATACTCCAGTTGTGAACGGCTTCCTATTCAGCGGAAGGGCAGCTTGAGTGTTGTGATTACCATTGTCGCTACCTATTGTGTAAAACGAGCTTTGAGTACTCGGGTGAGTTAAAATTTTTGATCAATACTTTTGCTGTATTTTCGTGGGAACGCTGGAGTTCCTTGTGTTCAAATTGGGTTACCAATATTTGTTGCTACGAATCACTATTGTATATTGGAAATTGTTGTATACCGTTTTCGATTTTTGTGTGTTTTTACAATCAGTATACATATTGCTCACGATACGGTGTTTTATTTAGTGGAAGCAGATTTTGTTTTACAGGATCCACGCTCTTGCCTCCGTATTATAAGAGCTGGTATAACGTCTCGGGTTCCACCACGATACAATTACCGGAGAAGACCAATTCCGGGTGTGGTGGGGGATTGCAATCGTCGGAGATTGTGGATTCCGCTACATAATTACAGATACGAAGATGAATTAGAGGAATTGCTAAAAACATGCAGTGAAGTTCTCAGATAAACTGGGAGAAATTCCTAACTTCACATACAAATTTAAATTAAGTGACCCCAATACCCAGCCCATTCGGCATTGGGTACGCCAGTTGTCCCAGTTATTCGAAAGGATTGTAGAATTCGACTGTCTGCTGCATATAACACTACAATAAATAATTACATAGCCGATGATAACTATCCAATTCTTAGGATCGAAGACATCTTTAGTAAGATGAGCGGTGGGAAGTGTTTCTGTAATTTGGATATCACAAATGCTTACCTGCACATGCTTACCATTACAATTTCGACACATAAAGGAACCTATAAGGTGATGAGACTTATTTTTGGAGTTAAAACAGCACCAAGTGCATGGCAACGCATGGAACAACTCTTGCAAGACCTCGGATGACTAGTTTTTTCGATGATATCGCCTTCCAAGGAAGTACACCGACAGAACTACTGCAGCGGTTGAAGAAAGTGTTGGATCGCCTTCAAGCACATACTCTCTCTCAGATTCTTTTGCTCTACATAAGAGCATAGTGACCACTTCTTTCTTTCTTTCTTTTTTTTTTAGAAGGGTTCTCTAGGCAGATACCTCGGTGGTTTGCCATTGCCTGCCAAGGGAAGACGGTCAGAATAAAGTTTTTACTCCTCCCGGAATCGAACAAGTGATTTCGGCTTAGCAATCGGCGCACACAAGCGCCAGGCCGTGACCGTCTTCTCAAGCACATAAAGATAGTATAAATTATTTGGGACATATGATTGACGGTGAAGGACTACACAAATTATCAGAGAAAATAGAAGCAATTACAAAAAGTCCAAAACCGCAAAACACATCTCAGCTACATTCATTCCTCGGGTTAGTATTATATTACCAAAAATTCATCCCAAATCTTTCTTCGAAGATTCATCCGCTTTACAATCTTTTAAGGAAGACAACACTCTGCAATTGAAATAAAGAATGTGACAGAGCTTTCGATAACCTCAGGAAGGAAATTACCAGTCCAAACATTTTGGTCCACTACGACGCTGATCTCCCATTAATACTAGCAACAGATACATCACCCACCGGATTGGGAGCAGAATTTCACACATTATGCCAGACGGGTCAGAGAGACCAATTGCCTTTACATCCAGATCGTTAACTAGCTCAGAATCAAACTACAGTCAAATCGACAAAGAAGCGACATCAATAGTATGTGGTGTCAAGAACTTTTACCATTATTGTTTCGGAAGAAAATTTATTTTTGTTACAGATAACCAGCTCTTGATGAGAATTTTCAACCAAACTCAAAATCTACCACATCGGCCACAAGATTACTGCATTATGCAGTATATCTGTCTGGGTTTCATTATGAAATTAGACACCGTAAAACCCAGGCATATGCAAATGTAGATTCCTTATATCGAGAGCACCCATTCCTTGCAAAACGTACCTTTACAAAGCAATAATAATTTTAACTTAAACTTGTACAGATTTTTACTTCAATACAGAAAAACACCGAACTCGACAACAAACAGAAGCCCAGCAGGACTAATGTTAGACCTAGTACGCAGGAACTTGAGTATAGACATTACCGAAAGGAACTTGCCCAATGAAATCAAAAGGGTATTCCAGGAGGGATACTATGTGCAAATATTAGAAATTACAACAATCCTTCAAGGAAATGGTCATATGGAACTATAGCAGCACGAAGAGGTGCTTTTCATTACGATTGTAATATAGATGGCACAACTCAACACAGACACCCCGACCAAATTAAGTCCCACGTTGGAAGCACTGTAAATGGAACATACAAGAGAAATACGTCACTTCACGAGGCTAGCTATTCAACCGATAGTCCACAAGATAACTCGGTGCACAATGACCATTTAGGATGAAGTTACTCACGACATGTAAGAAGGAAAACAAACACCCAAGACGAGTACACCTCTCAGAAGATCGACGAGAGTTCGCAAACCACCGAATTGTTTGGAATTATGAAAGGGGGGGAATATTGTTATGTATTCATTATTGTGTAACATTCAGTGTATAAAACTTCTAGGTTGACTACATAAACTCATACCGGCGAGAAGCCTTTCGAGTGCACAGTTTGCGATTATAAATGTTCACGAAAAGTTGTTTTGCAAAGACATTTTCGTACTCACACTGGTAAATAACTGTAGTACGGTCATTATATCCAAATAATTCTCCTGAATATACAATAAATCCGTTGTCGCTCTTTCTTTTTTTAGCCGTTAGGGGGGTCACTGGTAGTCTTCATTCAAAAAGTCGACCAAATTCTGCATTTGCTTATGTCCGTCATTTTGATTTTTTTTTAATAACTCGGTTATTTTCCATTTTAACGAAAAATCGTCAAGATGAAAGTTGTAGGAAATTCAATTTCCTACAACTTTGGTTCCTACATTTTTTTTATGAAATCGATATTTTTCAAATTAAACCTGAAAAAAGCGGCGAAGTAAAACTCTTGCATTATCTCATTTATTTTTAACTTCAGGGCATAAATGAACATAAACAAACTTGTAGAGAATTAAATTTTCAACAATTTTGGTTTTCACTTTTTTTTCCTACAGGCAATATTTAAGGTCCTACGCCAATGGCAAAAAAAAAGTTTTGTTTTTGAGCATTGTATCAAATGGTTACAGAGTACACGAATTGATTGTAGAAAACAAAAGTGAGGACCAAAATTGTTCAAAATTTAATTCTCTACAAGTTTGTTTATGTTCATTTGTGCCCTAAAGTTAAGAATAAATGAGATAATGCAAGAGTTTTACTTAGTCGTTTTTTTCAGGTTTAATTTAGGAAATTCAATTTCCTATAACTATTGTTTTTACGATTTTTCGCTAAAATTAAAAATGGCTGAGTTATTCAAGAAAAACCATTTTTCATAAAATTCAAAATGGCGGACATAAGCAAATAAGCTGACCTTGAAAAATCTAAAATGTCGCCTGTGGCGTATTTTGTTAAAATATGCAAGACCAAGAGTCTTCCAAAAGCAGTTAGACCCGGGCCTCACATATCCTTAATCCGGCTCTATACACGAAGAAATTTTTTAATTAATTCCGCTAAAAAAGAGATCCTCCGACCGTCTAGCTGCCCGTACGTGGACGGGCTTTCTAGCTAGTGTTAACATGAACCGCAATGTTAGTTTGTAATCCATACAATCCTCAGTTCTATGTATTGTAAACAATAAAACGTTTGATTAAACTTCGGTATCAGCATGCATTCCCCACAATGAAATCGCTCCAACCTTTAACTTCAAAGCTGGTTCCTCTGTACCCGAGATCTTCAATTTCGCTGCCGCCCCCCCTCATTAACTGCAAATCAACCAAAGGACCAATCAGCACCCCCCAAGAGAGGTCTCAAAGCAAGAGACACTCCGACAGTGAAAACGAAGAGAAACCCTTTTCGAAACCCTCAAAGAAATAAAAGAGAAAAAGCCATAAAATGGCGCCCCAAACCTCCCAATGGATTACCGGAGAAATTGGACTTCACAAGGACAGCCCAAACTCCTTCCCCCAAAAATTGCTAGCTCCCCTCCCTTCAGGAGGGGCTTCAAAGTAGCAATCTGAAAACTCAAAATCGGCTTCTCCTCCCCCTAGGGGGGTTCTTCTCAGTCAACCCAACAGACAGCAAATCCCGCCCCTCCCAAGATTACTTCAATCGTCTTGGTCGATAAGACCAAATGGCGAAAACTATTCAAAGTGATTGATAATCAAAAGATAAATTTCACCAAGGTGAAAGATTTTAGAGATGGGTTAGTCATAGCCCCCAACTCTGCACAGGATTGAAGAGATCTTACGAACTTACTCACGGTTCGTTAGTATAACTTCTTTTCATACAATGCTGCCGAGGACAAACCACTGAGAGTGGTCATCAGAGCTCTTCCGAAGGAAGTTAAAGCGGAAAACATCAAAGCAGACATACTTCAACAAGGCTACCCTGATGTGAACTCTTGTACCTCTATTCATGATGGAAAGACCCACCAAGACAAATAAAGGTAAGGAAATCTATAAGTTAAAAAAGGTGCTCAAGCTCTCCGCTCACTTTGAACCACCTCACGCAAGAAGCGTTCCCGTGTAGTGCTTCAAGTGCCAGAAGTACGGGAACACCCAAGGTACTTGCTCTGCAGCAACAAAGTGTCACAGGTGCGGTGAGAGTCATCGTGCCTCCCAGTGCACTAAACCGCTGACGGTACTGTGGTGGACCACAATTTTACAGGATGCCCGAGCAATCCATGGATCAGTAGGAAAGGTGAACCGGCGGGAAAACCGATCTCTCTCTCTCAAAGGCAAAACAACTACCATTAATTCACGCCACCCCCCTTTCCACCAGCAACGACCGTGTCTCTCTCGCGAACTCTTTGATGCAGTAGAATTGCTTAAAACCAGTGAACCTGATGCACCAAAGAAAAAAGGTAAGCAACGAAGCAAAAAGAACAAAAGTAAAGGGGCAGTCCCCTCCTGTACATCAAACTACGCCATTGAATGGATAGAAACACAAAAATCTAACCGTCATCATTAAATCTCGCCTACTAGAACGCCAACAGACTTAGAAGCCAGCGAAATCACCTATTTGGACGCCGTTCTGGTAGGAGAGAGCCACCCAACTATGCTCTGATACAGGAGCGACAGATATAACGGTCGCGGTGGAGAACAGCCTTCTATGTGAAGTCCTGTATATTTTTTTATTTTATTTTATTTTATATATCGAAAACCCTACAAACAGGCATAAGCCTAATTACATGTAGGTAGTACAATACAAAAGTTTATTTGTTTTACAAATTGCAAATATTAAATCAGTCAGCGGAGGGGGACGCGCACGACAGCCCAGAGTGCAATTAAAATTTTTTGTAAAATTCCTTACTGGTTTTTCTAAATCGAGCGAGTCATAGTAGAGCATTTCGAATATCCTCTCAAGGAGCCGCTTTAGGAGATAGAGGCAACAACCATTAAAATCCGCACGGGTAACAATGGTAAGTTGGCCCTGACTTCTGACTACAAGTGACCTCTAAAGCCGCTCTTTGAGGAAGACCTACTAAAGTTGTTAGGAGGTGATGGTGAACAGGTCATCCTCGTAGGAGACTCTCTTGTTCCGGGAGGTTCCACCGGGATCGATTTGGCGTGGGAAGGTTTGTTTTTGCCGGGAGTATAGCCACTCGCTATTCCTGAAATGACGCATGAGGCGTTGATGATCCAGATGGCCATCGCATGCTGAGACTTGTGCTTCTTTTTTGTAGTGAGGTGATTTGCAATTTGTTCAATCACTCTTTTAGAACCGAGGAGATGCTTTTTGTCTGGAAGGAATCTCGTATCAGACCTCTTTCTGAGGTTCTACTGGCTTCGGACCATTCTCATCTCTGTCCAATCAGCATTTTGTCGCCATTTGCAAAAATATCAGAGTTCCTTAATGTTAAAGATGCTCTATGTTAGCACTTGGCACTCTACTAGGTTTTATCGCCTACCCAGTCTGGTTTCACGCCCCACCATAGCACTGCGATTTCTCTATAGCAGCTCACGTTGGATGTGGCTATATCAGTCTATTGATATCGGTCTGAAGTCACCGTATTGGTGCTTCTCGACAATTCCAAAGTATTTGACTCCGTTGTTCACGATCGTCTTTTGGCCAAGTTATACGTTATTATGGCTGTGATGAATTCATGGGCGTCCAAAGAATCTTTTTCATGGAAGAACAAAATCCAAAAAATAAAAATAAAATGGGATTTCAGGAATTCGGAATTTTAACAAATCCTTCAATTTGTACTTTGTAATTATTTAAAACCAAGTTTTAGAAAATTTTAAAAACTTACGTCGCGTCGGCATAATATTTAATGTTTAAAAAAAATTTGAGGCAAGAGGCGGAGGAGGGGGGGGCAGCTGCCCCCCATGGACGCCCATGGTTGCTGTGTAGGTGGTTGTTTTTAAATTTAAAAAATACAGGAATGCGGATGATAGCATCAGTGGCGTAACAAGCAAGTGAGGGACTATTTCTAAGATTTTCTAGAATTTTCTATTTCTTCTAATTTTCTACATTTCCTAATTGTAAAATTAGTGACATTTTTATGGATTTTCTAAAATTTTCTGGGATTTCTTAAAATTTCCCTTTCTTTGTTTACTAATAAGTAGAAAAATGATGGAGAAATTGTCATATGGAAAACAAAAGGGAAATTTGAGGAAATCTAGAATATTATAAAATAATTTTTTTGCTCTTTCCATTTTCTTAGATTTCATTGGTTTCAAAATTTTCTATAGTTTTCTGCATTTCTCTCGATTTCCTATTTACCAAAGTTTTCTCGAGTTTTCTAAGATTTTCTTGAAATTTCTATGGATTTCTTGAGATTTTCTATATTTCTACAAATTTTCGAAGAAAATAGGAAGTAGGAAGGAAATGTCACTTCACAGTGACATTTCAAAGGAAAAATGTCACTTCTCTTGACAAACGGGCAGAGATTCTGATGCTTCGGACCCAAAATTGACAGTCCCCCTTTCAAAATTTAGTTTCCCTTTTTATGTGATTCATCCCCCTACTTAAGATTTGGAAACGCGAGAAAGTGCGCATCAAATTTAGAAAAAGATCTGAAATGTTGTTTATTTATTTAAAGCAATTTATTTCAAATTATTGTAACGTTTTTAAGGCTAATAATTTTTAAAAATTTCTTAATAACATACAAATTATTCAATTATTTGCAAGTATAGTGGATTTTAGTAGTCCCATTTATTATAAAACAATCACCACATTGTCTCAAAAGCTACAAATGCACAAAAACTCATTAGATTTCTTATTATTAGATTAGACCCACAAATCTGGGTTCATTTTCAAAATCAATTGTTTAAATAAAATCAAGACTGTTGTCATGTAAACGGGTAAAAAATGTAAAATTTTGAAAATTTAATTCTTTGCAGCGAAATTTTTCAGCAGACAAAATAAATTTCTAAAAAAATTTCTATCCAAAATTCTTCGACGTGCCGGGCCAATACGTTTCCGGCGTGAAATTTGCAAATTTTCGGAAAAAAATTTTCTCAAAATCAAAGAAGGCTACCCCGTTCAAAAAAAAAATTCAAAATTTGGTTTGGATTTTACGGCTCCACCGATCGAGATGGGAAAAAATTGAACTTGATCGAATTTGTGGAGATCAAACGTACCTATTCAATGCCGTTTAGAAATTTAAATTCGGTCCACTAATAAGGTAGCTAGGGCCGAAATAAGAAAAATTCAAATTTTGACAGTGTTGCGCCCGTATCGCGTAAACCGTTGAAATTTTTGAAAATGTTTTGCCACTGTCGATTGGTCCTTGCCGGTGACTTTATGTTTGTTCCTTACGAATTTTTTCAGAAATGGTTCCTTACAACAACAAAACGACGAAAAGTTGAATTGCGAAAATTTTTGTTTCAAATCCTTGCTTATTTCACAATAAACAAAAAGGGTGAGTTTTAACGGTGAAGGGACGATTTTTTTGAAAAACGTCAAATTAACTTGTCGATTTCTTTTCCTGGTTATTATCGACGTGAAAATTAAAAAAATTGAATTTGTCAAATTTAAGAACCATCCTTCTCCAAAATCGGACTTCAATGGGGTCGGACGCCCTTATGACAAATTAGCGATATTTGCCAATAACCGAGGATCTGTAATAAGGGTTTCGCTATTCGAGCCTTTTCCGAGGCCTCAGGTTGATAATGCGAGCACAAGTTACAAATTAAACTTCCGACTTGGAGAAGTCAACAATTGACGTTTCGTTAGTCGAGCACCCCCCGCCCCGCGGTTTTGCTAAAATTCGTTACTCAACCGTCTGTCGCCAATTAAAGTTACGATGCAAACCGCCGGCTCGCAAAGGTCAGGAATAACTGTTTTGATTTTTAATTTTGAATTTAATTTGTTTTCCTAAAAAGCAGCCCATCTACTGCTACTAAAGTTAATTTAAAATACGCGCCAATTAGTTTACAGAACAATCACTAGAGGACAGCATTTCCACTTCAGTTTTCTGTTGACAACAAAATGACGTTTACGTCAAAAATATATTTGTCAGTGTTTTATCTACAGAATTTCATCAAAATATTAACATTTAATATGGGCAATTCAACGACAGGACTATCGAATTTAGTTTACATCAGTTATTTGTAGTTTTAGAATATAACCTCAAATAATACCACTGTATTTTCCATCCACCATGGGAACATCTGTGTTCTTGGAAGAGTACTGTCAGATAAAAGGGGAGGAAGGCGTAAAATTCAACTCTGAAGACTTGCATCACTTTGTCAGTATTAAAGAGGAGACACCTTCCGCACTGGATGTAGAATCAGCAGTCGGCAAACCATTTATCCGTAGTAAGGAAGAAGCGGTATTCTCAACAGAGTACTGTGAGGTAAAGACGGAACCAGGAGGAAACGTGGAATTTGGCGTCGGAAACTTGCATTACTCCATTGATATTAAGGAAGACAATCCTATCGAATCGGAAACCCAAAAATTCAAATGTGAGGTATGTCGGGAAAAATTTACTTGTCAGGCACAGTACACGCAACATGCAAAAATTCATGCCGATGGGGAATTTTCAGATATCCTGAATCCTGCCGTTAAACCATTTGCATGTAAAGTTTGTAACTTCAAATGTTCGCTCAAACAAAATTTGAAAAGGCACATGCTGATTCATACCGGAGAAAAACCGTATGCCTGTTCAATTTGTGACTTTAAAGGTACACATAAATATATTTTGAAAGAACATTTGAAAATACACACCGGGGAGAAACCGTATGTTTGTGAGGTTTGCGACTTCAGGTTTTCCATTAAACGATGCTTGAAACTCCACATGACAACTCATACGGGCGATAAGCCGCTGTCTTGTGATATTTGTGATTTTAAAACTGCTCATCGAGAATCTTTGAAAAACCACCTGAGAGTTCATACTGGCGTAAAATTGATTTTTGCTTGCGATATATGTGCCTATAAGTGTGGAACCAAAAGAACTCTCACCAAGCACATGACGAATCACACTGGCGAGAAACCTTTCAGCTGTGAAAGATGCGATTTCAAAAGTGCGTATAAGGAATCATTGACTTATCATTTGAAAGTTCATAATGGCGAGAAACCGTTTACTTGCGACGTCTGCAACTACAAATGTGCAACAAAACATACTTTGAGACGGCATATTGTGACAAATCATATTGTCGAAAAACAGTACGCGTGTGAAATATGTGACTATAAAGGTTCGATCAAACAATACTTGAAAGATCACATGAAAACTCATACCGGCGAGAAACCGTTTGCTTGTGAAGTATGTGTCTATAAATGCTCAACCAAGCGATACCTGAAACTTCACATGATAACTCATACCCGGGAGAAACTTTTCGCATGTGAATTATGCATCTATAAATGTTCGACTAAACAACATCTTAAACGGCACATGAAAATTCATTCCCGAGAGAAATCGCTTGCTCGATGAATAGCATAATAACTTATATATTGACGTGTTTCGTTTTATTAGGCGGCTTTGGGCTGTGCAAACTACTAAAAAGTATTTTGTTTAGATAGAAGGGTTCCCATTCGTCTGGGAAAACTGGAAGAGTCAGGGAATTCTCATTTTTAGAAATAAATTTGTTTTTAAATTTTATAATTAAATTTTTTTAATTGTGTTGTAATCGTGCAGAAAAAAAATTGAGATTTTGATGAATTTGGATATTTTGAACCCAGAAGCGGAAAATCATCATTTCCAAAAAATGTCTGTGTGTATGTGGTAAAATTTTGTGTACCTCAAAAAGTAAAGGGAATTTCTTAATAAAATTACGTAATTAGGACCTAAATATTGAGACTTAGAACGGATTAGATTTAAAATTTTTATTTTTTTTAATTTATTGTTATTTAAAAGTATGATCAAGTTATGGGCACATTCGATTTTTTTAAATTTAAAAGAATTATAAATTACTTAAAAAAATTTTTTTTAATTTTAAAATTAAAATTTTTTTAATTTCTTCTGATTTATCGGAAATAAATATTTAAAAAAAATGGTTTTTAAATTAAAAATTTTTTTTTTTAAATTGTAAAATAAAATTGTTTTTAAATGAAAATTAAATTTTAAAATTAAGATTTTTTTTAACTTTTTATCTTCCGATTTATAGAAATGCCTTGGAAAATTTAAATTTTTTGTCAGGGAAACCCGGAAAAGTCAGTGAATTTTATTTATAAAATTCAGTGGGATTCCAAATTAATTAAAAAAATTTTTTAATTTTAAAATTAAAATTTTTTTAATTTCTTTCTTCTGATTTATCGAAATGTCAGGGAAAATTTTTATTCTCTGTCAGGAAAACCTGGAAAAATCAGGGAATTTTATGGGAAAATTTTTATTTTTTGTTAGGGAAACCTGGAAAAGTCAGTGAATTTTAGTGGGATTCTAAATTAATTTAAAAAAATTGTTTTTAAGTTGTAAATCTTAAATTTTCTTAAATTGAAAATTAAAATTTAAAATCATGATTTTTTTACCTTTTAATCTTTCGATTTATCGAAATGTCGGGGAAAATTTTTATTTTTTGTTAGGAAAACTTAGAAGTTTGGGGATTTTATTTATAAAATTCAGTGGAAACTCAAATTAATTAAAAAAAATTGTTTTTAAATTTAAAATATTTTTTTTTTAATTGTAAAATAAAATTGTTTTTAATTGAAAATTAAATTTTAAAATTAAGATTTTTTTTAACTATTTATCTTCCGATTTATAGAAATGCCTTGGAAAATTTTAATTTTTTGTCAGGGAAACCCGGAAGTCAGTGAATTTTATTTATAAAATTCAGTTGGATTCCAAATTAATTAAAAAAATTTTTTTTTAAGTTTAAAATAAATTAAAATAAAATTAAAATAAAATTGAAAATTTAAAATCAAGATTTTTTTACCTTTTCATCTTTCGAATTATCGAAATGTCGGGGAAGATTTTTATTTTTTGTCAGGGAAACCTGGAAAAGTCAGTGAATTTTATTTATGAAATTTAGTGGGATTCTAAATTAATTTAAAAAAATTGTTTTTAAGTTATAAATCTTAAATTTTCTTAAATTGAAAATTAAAATTTAAAATCAAGATTTTATCGAAATGTCGGGGAAAATTTTTATTTTTTGTTAGGGAAACTTAGAAGTTAGGGGATTTTATTTATAAAATTTAGTGGGAACTCAAATTAATTAAAAAAAATGGTTTTTAAATTTAAAATTTTTTTTTTTAAATTGTAAAATAAAATTATTTTAATTGAAAATTAAATTTTAAAATTAAGATTTTTTTTAACTTTTTATCTTCCGATTTATAGAAATGCCTTGGAAAATTTTAAATTTTTGTCAGGGAAACCCGGAAAAGTCAGTGAATTTTATTTATGAAATTCAGTAGGATTCCAAATTAATTAAAAAAATTTTTTTTACGTTTAAAATAAAATTTTATAAAATAAAATTTTAAATTTTAATTAATTTTAATTTTAAAATTAAATTGAAAATTTAAAATTAAGATTTTTTTAATCTTTTTGTTAGCGAATTTTATTTATAAAATTCAGTGGGAACTAAAATTAATTAAAAAAATTTGTTTTTAAGTTTAAAATTTTTTTTTTTTAATTATAAAATAAAATTGTTTTTAAAATAGAAAATTGAATTTTTTAAATTTTAAAACCAAAATTCCGGCAGCAGAGAAATATAAAAGTGTCTGATTTTTGTTGATGTTAATTTTACAAATTAATAATTATATTAAAAAAATAAACTGAATAAATGTAGTGCAATATATTAATTTTATAGATTTATAATATTTTTTATTCGCTCCTGGATGCTCCTAAATAAATGATCTGTCAACGTCTACTATAAGTAGGCTTATAGAATACAATATTTAGTTTCCTCTTTTACGGAGTAATATACTTACGCATATACATATTTATAATAGTTAATAAAAGTAGTGGATATTATTAACAACACGCCAGTATGACATCACTGTGCACAGCTTAAACAGCTACAATGGTGCAAGATGTGTTAAGTTTATTGTTGAACACTGACGCGCATGACTGGATTAACGAGATTCTTCTGAAAATTATTTCTGGTCTGCCCAGTAGCGTATTTACAAGGAGGGGGCTCAGGGCGCCAGGCCCCCCTCTGTAACTAATCAATATATTATTAAATAATATACAATTATTTGTTATTTGAATATTTGCTATCATAAAAATAGCAGAAAAAATAAAATTAATAGGAGAAATTATTTTTGCATTTCATATTTTAAATTTCCATTCGAGTGCGTGACCTTGAAAATTTAAAAAAAATTGCATGCGGCGCAAAAATTGCTAAATACGCTACTGGCTCTGCCCCCTCCAAAAACATGTTCTGATTACGCCACTGCACGAGACTAATTACTTTTAATTTAAGAGAGCTTTTCAGGATTTACCTTCCAATTCTTTTGGAATCAAGCCCTTACTTGCTTACTGCAACTGATACGTTGAAGGTATAAGTCAGGTTGGCAAACCTTCTTGTAAGAATTTCATATAGTTTTCAGTTTTTGGGATTCTTTTCCATTGCACTCGGTTTTGAGCGACCAGAAGACTGTGATCTGAAGGGGCATCGGCACCAGGATATATTTTGACCGTCTTAATTGCATTTCTGTATCTGTTATTTATACCTATATAGTCTATTTGTCCTATCTCCTCTATCATTCCTAACTCCCAGTCCATGTTCTCCTACATTATCCCCATCTCTGCCAGCTCCAACCTTAGCATTAAGATCCCTAATCAACACGGTGATGTAATTTTTCTTAATTTTCCGTAATAGATTGGTAGAATCAGTATAGCAACACTGCCCGATCTACCTCTTTTGTTACAATTAAAGCAACTCCATTCAGTGTCTGACCATCTCATTTCATTTCTTAGGTTGGTATAAAAAGTTAAGCAATCGTAACATAATTAATTATATTGTTTTATATTATATTATTATATATTGAGTACAGTTTTGTAATAAAAGTATTGTATCTAATTTATATTTACATATTGGTTCTGGTTTTTAATACATATGTGGACAACAATAACTAATAAACCAATCAATTTTAACCCTGCAGTCCACTGGTGAAGCCTATCAGGCTGCACTGATATGGTATAATATAGTATGTAGTTATTGCACCTGTTGACTGGAGGGTTAAATAGTCTTTCAATTAACTATTTTAAGCAACGTTTACATAATATATTAGGTTACAATTGATGATACTTGCAAAAGTTCTCGGCGCTGCAATGTTAGCAATGTAAATTGTACCTTTCGAAGACTATTTTGTGATATAAAAATCGCTTTTACACCAATACTTCTCCGACATTTTTTGTTAGAAATTTTATTCCCTTTATTTTTGTTTATATACATTTTTCTATTTCGTCGCACCGTTTTCGAGATACAGCGACTTGTAGCAATACGGGTATAATTTATTAAAATTTTAAGTATCTTTTAAATCGCCTTATCTCGGAAACGGTGCGACAAAATGGAAAAATGTATATAAACAAAAATAAAGAAAATGAAATTTGTAACAAAAAACGTCTGATAAGTATAGTTGTAAAATCGATTTTTATGCCGAGAGGTGCAATTTATATTGTTAACATAGAAGTGTTTATTTTATAAATTACTCAGCGAACAGATTTCTTGCCAGCATGCACTTTCTTAACATGTCGTTTTAAACCTACTTCATATGTGCATTTAAAATTGCAACTTTTGCAAGAAAAGCGTTTTTCGCCTGTATGTCTTCTCATGTGTTGTTCCAAATGTTGTTTAGTAAAACCTTTATAAACACATATGTCACAATTAAACGGTCTCTCGCCGGTATGAGTTCTCATATGCTGTTTCAAATGTTGGCTGGTTAAACATTTATAACTGCATATTTCACAAGTAAACGGCTTCTGGCCGGTATGAGTTTTCATGTGAATTGTCAAATATTGTCTGATTGTTCCTTTATAGTCGCAGATTTCACAGGCAAAAGTCTTTTTGTTGTTATGAATTGTCATAATATGCCGCCTCAAAGTATGCTTAGTTAAACATTTATACTCACACAGTTCGCACGCAAACGGTTTCTCGCCACTATGAACTTTCAAATGATAAGTCAGAGATTCTTCATATGCACTTTTAAAATCACACAAAGAACAAGCGAACGGTCGCTCTCCTGTATGACTCGTCATGCTGTGCTTCGTTAAAGATCTTCTCGTTGAACATTTATATGCACATATTTCACACGTGAAAACCGATTTGTTGCCCGTGTGAACTTTTAAATGATTTTTCAGGGATTCCTTATGTGCAGTTTTAAAGTCACAATTCCCACAGGCGTAGGGTTTCTCTCCGGTATGAACCCTTATATGTCGATTCAAATCGTATTTATAGGAAAACTTTAAGTCGCAAACTTTGCACGTCAATGGTTTAACACGAGTGCGACTGGTTAAATAAACTTTAGAACTGACTTTAGTTGGCATATGAATTCTTACATGTTTCGTGAGTTGTGACTTGTAAGTGAATTTTTCGTTACATACTCCGCATTCGAATAATTTGCATATTGCTTGTTCTTCCAGACCATCTTCTTTAATATCGATCGAATGATGCAAATCTTCCAAGTTGAATTTGTTCTCTTCCCCTGCCTCATTTTTAAGGTCGAAGTATCCTTTCGAAACATCCACTTTTTCTATACAGCTAGTAAATTCTCCATCAGGCTCGGGAGCCTCTTTTTTCATATTAATCGAGTCAGACAACTCTTTAAGGCTGCCTTTTATGTTTTTTCCATACCCATCTCTCTCTACACAGTAATCTTCCGAGAATATCACTTCTTCCATGTTTATGGTAAAGAATTTATAGATTTCTATAATGTGAGGTTATATTTGCCCATATTGGTCTCATAGAGGTCACAGTCATTAAACTGCACCAAATTAATTACTGAATGCTGTTATTTAAATAAATTTTAATAAATAAGTAGCACAAAGAAATACTTCTCAATAAATGAATAAACTAAAATGTTCCTATTTGCTCATTGGAGTTAATTGATATAGTATACTAGGGATCCACAATTTTTTTTCGCGGTGGATGGGATATCTTCAGAAAGACAACAACAGCCCATGCTGTTGGTAGTATGGGGTTAGCCACAGTTGGACAAAACCCTTCTCCCTGTTCGGATGAAAACCGGGAATCCCCCGGTCACATCCCATCATACATAATATTCCACAAAGCCGGTCTTTTCTGCAGTTCACGGCCCTCTCCGTTATAAAGAATTCCACTATGGACTTGTTTTCCAAGTTGTCTAATTTGTATTACATTCGTCGCTCCGCTTTCACTAAGGGACGCCTTTATCTCATCATCTTCGGCCGTCTCGTCTATGTCCATGATTTTGAGTTCACATATGCTTGATAGGGTTTTCATTTTCGCTTCCGGCAAAGTCTTGCCAATTTTATCTTGTAGGGGCCGGATGTTTTCATCTGCTTTACGCAAGTCCCGTTCCAAGATGGGCTCGATGAGGACGTCCCCGCCTCTCGTCTTTCTGATGTTATTGATTTGGACTTCTGTCCCTCTGAACAAGCCCTTGATCTCTTCCACTGTACTTGCGTAATGTTTCTCACCGTTTGCCTCCTTGGCCCTAATCAAGACCGGCGGTGGCTTCGACCTTCTTACCCGCATTCGCGAATTTTTTTGGGGTTATGGGTCTTTTGGCTACCCTTGTCCAGCTGGATTCCCTCTGGGAAAGGAAGATTTATGAAATTTGCTGTAGTCCTCACGGGGTCACTTTCCTTTTCCTGGAAAGACGGATCTTGGAACCCCACCTCGGTCAATGTTTTCGTCCTTTTGCGCAATTCGACCCTTTTAAAAGGAACTTTTAGCAATCTCTGCAGTTTGACTCTTTGTTCCTCAGTTTTCTGAGGAATCAATCTTCTCTATGTTTAGTGACACCATTGCTTTTCCTGCAATTCCTTTTGGCGTCTCATCTCTTGCTCCACCATCGCTTTGCTCTTTGAGTGAGGGTATTACATCGATCACTATCATGATTTGCTCTTGTTCAAATTGGGATTCACGATGTACATTAAGCGAACGCCACCACGCGGAAATATTTTATGTTAATCTAATACGTATAGTTGGTTTAGAAGGGTTTGTTTATAAACCAAACGTTTACATTGTGAATTATGAGCGCCACTAATGTAGGGTTGTCATCCGTCCCAGTACACCGGGACATGTCCCCTTTTTGGAACTCCTGTCCAGGTTGATCTACAAAATGTCCCGGTATTGAAGTATTTTCCAGTTCTAAATTTTTTTTTATTTTTACAATACTAAACGTTAAGCTTAAGTTAAGTCAGTACTTCCACAATTATGGCAACCCTACATTACGGCATTACGGCATAGGACTGCCCCAAGATTTGCTTTTCGAAATTTGAAAACACAGGTAATAACATACATTTTTTTAAAAACCGTAGGAGTAATCCGGGCGGTCTGGGGGGCATAGAATGCCCTCCAGTAACCTATTTGCTCTTTCTTCACGTGTTATTTAGTTATCAACGTTTCGAGATATTTACCATCGAGATAATTTACAGAGGATGCACTGGAGGGCGTTCCACGCCCCCCAGACCCCCCGGATTTACACCTTCATTTTATGATATTAAGGGGTAACCTATAAAAGCGCACAGAAAGTTTCACTTTTTGGAACTGTTACGGTCAATGTTGACAATTCGGCCATTAACGTTAATGGCCGGACAATAACGTCAATGCCCATGTATTTTGGGCAATGTTGATTTTTTAAATTTCATGTGTGGTTTTTACAACATTGTCCGGGCAATGACGTCAATACCCAATACAGGGTGGGCAATGATGAATTTATCATTCTGTAGATTCCATCTGAACGTAATGTATTAAATGTGCCTTTGCAATTAATAATAGTAATACGATAAAAAAAAGAAGAGATTACTCTTAAACAAGCAGCAGATGAAAGCAGTGTTTTAGGAAGCCACGGTTACAAGCATTGTCATTGCAAGGATGGATGTAAAATTAATAAATGTGCGTGTCGCTCCAGCAAACAAATTTGCAATTCTAAGTGCCATGGGTCACTCCCGTGTCAGAATAAAAAAGATTAATTTGAAAAACTTTATTTAATTACTTTTTAATTTTTATTATTTTTGTTAAGAAATGAAATTATCACTTACCACTTGGCTGTCAAATTTAAATTGCCACTTTGCTGTTCTTTATAGTAGTTATTCTATATCATATTGTCCAATCCATTTTGGCCATTAAAGTCATTGACCGGCCAAAGACGCAAATATTACAATCATATGAAAATATTTACATCATTGCCCACCGTTAACGAGCGTTGACGTCAATGGCCGGTCAATTACGTTAATGGCCAACGTAAATGGGCAATGGCCCGGCCATTAACGTCAATGCCCAATTTACATCATTGACCGTAACAGAACTCTTAGAAAGAGGTCAATCTATTGACCTATTTTAATAATCTAATCTATTTTAAAAACCCAGTTTTTTATTGCTAATGCTAAAATGTGATTAGTATCCTAGCGTATGCCATGGCAACAGAAACTTTTAAAAACTCAAAACGTAGGAGTAATCCGGGGGGTCTGGGGGGCATGGAATGCCCTCCAGTGCACTATTTTCTTTTTATTCGCGGGTTATTCAGACTCCCCGGAAATACACTTTTATTTTATGATATTAAGGGGTATCCTATAAAAACGTACAAAAAGTTCCATTTTTTGGAACTCTTAGAAAATTAGAAATTCGGGAATAATCTTAGAAAATCTTAAGATTGCACTAGAGTAGGGTTACCATCCGTCCCAGTACACCGGGACATGCCCTTTTTTTGGAACTCCTGTCCCGGTCAATCTACAAAATGTCCCAGTATTGAAGTATTTTCCAGTTCTAAAATTTATTTTATTTTTACAATACTAAACGTTAAGCAGGAGAAGCTTTTTTTTGTTATAGTCAAATCTCCAAGTCAGTACTTACACAATTATGGCAACCCTACACTAAAGGTAAGATAAATTGCGACAACCAATAGGCGCTCATCTGATAGTCTGAACCTACTTATTCATTTTGAACAAAATTATTGAAACCGTATTAATAGTAGGTAGGCTATTTTTTGAAAACCCTCAGTGGAAACGAATTGCTTGGATATCAGCACAGTTAGATAAATCGCATTTCATTCGTGGAAAATAAATGAAAGAATTTACAAATCGAAATAAATTGCTACCAAGACATAAAATACAAATATATCTTACGTGCTAATCAACAGATAATTATAAATATGAGAACAGGAGTGAAGTCAGTTAGGAAATATATTTTTTAATTGTTGAAAGGCCCCGCACGTTTTGCAGGTAAATCCGGTATCGGTTAAAGCATTATCGTATTTTAGATTTGTTCTAAGTTAATGATTTTTTTTGGATTTGGAATGATTTTCGAGTAGAACGAATTTACCTGCAAAACATGCATGGTCCTGGTTACATAAAATGACTAATATATATATGTCGTGGGTACAACTCATACCTACGCTCCTGAGTAAGTCGCATTGGAGCAATACAATAAAGTGCATATTTTACAACACAAAAATTATGTAACAGTCACAGATAATCATACATCGATTATCATTCTTAGACGATAAGCATTCAAGAATGTAATACAGAAACATTTAATAAGTGAGGCATTATATAAGGTAGATTCCCTTCAAAACTTACTTAACACATTAAAAGAGAACATCATTAAATATATTAACATCAATTTAATATGCAAGCTACATAAACCACTGTACGATCTCAAACAATCACCTAGATGTTGGAATTGAAAATTCGAACATTTTCTGAAACAATAAATTGATATGCTATTGCTATTAAAGTAAACAAGTGAATTTCATAATCGAATAAAACACATTGACGTACATATCTCAATACATAAGCGAAAAATTCGAAAATAAGGAAATAAGTATTAACCATGTAGGCCATAAGTAAAAACCAATTTTGCACTTTAAGGTCACAGTTAGGGATGAAAATTATTAAGACTGTTAATATTACTATTAACCTGTAAGTAGCGAGGTGGTTTTCCTGTCGCACAAGAAACGAGGTGGTTTACTCCAATTTTGTTTTAAAAAGATAATACACTCAGACGATGTGAAACACACTGCCCGAGGGGTTCATGAAGTCCGATGATACAATGATTACACCTATCGATATCGTTAACTGACGGCAATTTCAAAATCTACTGCGAGCTCTCACACCCCATCTCGCTACTTACGGGTTAACCTTTTAAGGACGGGCTGGGACAAAAATCGACTACTGATATTTTTATAAGTAATTTGATGTGCTGAAGACGAAAAATAGGGAAAAATTTTTTGGAAGCGCAGATAACCTTGAGAATTGCATTTGAAAGTCAAATTGTAATAATTCTAAAATTATTCTCAAGGTCATCTGCGCGCCCAAAAAAATTTTCGGGGGTGCCCGGAGAGGCTATGCCTCTTCGAAGACTACATACAGTAGTTATAGGGCAAATATTTTGAAAGCATTGATAGTTCCCGAAAGCCATAAAAATGCACAGACTGTTTATAAAAAATTCTTTCATTTTATAGGACAAATATTTTAAAAGTTTCAATCAGTGTTGAATCCTGGGGGATGCCCGGGAAAGCTATGCCCCCAAGAAATTACAAAATGCTTCCCCGGCGGAATTTTAAGATACATAAAAATTTAAAATATAAAACGCAACATTATATTTTGAAATAAAACCAAAAATTGAATATACACATATATTTTTGGTTCTTTGTATTTTGTACCCCCCCCTTGAAAGTACCATTAGCCCCCCGGGAGAGAAAAGGTCTGAATTCAACACTGATGAACACTTACATAAGTAGTTTTGTACATCAGGTGTTCATTTTAAAACTTCCAGCAATTAATAGATAAGTACATATTTCAATAAGCAAGTCAGATAAAAAAATGTTTCGGACAAAAGTTGTATGATAGCGAGGGGGAAAAAATATGGCATAACTGTTTTTTTAATTTATTGACCTTTTCAAAGTCATTTGAAGGTCAACTTCATTTTTTTAAATGGCACCTTATATTTTCTTTAGCAGATTACTTTTTTAATCGCGAATGAACACCCGGTATACAAAAGAGTATAAGTATTAATTTGTAATTAAAACTTATTATTAAAATTATTAAATTTTATAAATCTAGGTAGTACTCGTGGTGTGAATATAGTATGGTGTGCTCACGCGCATGCTGCCGAATGTCTGTGACGTCAGTTTCGAGGCACTCGGGCGATAAAAGTACAACTTGGCATAGTAAAGCTCAATTAAACCAGGGTTTAATTAATTAATGAATTATTAATATTTTTCGGAAATTTGGAAATGAATTTTATAATTTAAACATCTTTGGTTATATTATTAAGAGAAAAAAAAATAATGGGATTTTTAAATTTAAAGACATCAATCCCAGGTCTACCTATATAAATCGATTTTACAGCACAACTTATCAGACATTTTTTGTTACAAATTTCATTCTCTTCAATTTAGCTGATATACATTTTTCCATTTTGTCGTTCTATTTCTGAGATATAGATAGCAATTGTTATTATATCGTAGAGAGTATTTTTCAAGTCACCGTTACTCAGAAAAGATGCAATAAAATAGAAAAATCGGTTACTGTCAGTTAATCTGTACCACGAATTTCACTTTTTCCTATATAGCATTGGAAAGAGGACAATTTTTTAAGTATATTAAAAAAAAATTCGGTGGATTATCCATGAGTTTTCAAGAAAACGGCATTTGAAAATCAAAACTTTCCATATGTTTAACATGGTAGAACATAGAAATTGCAAGTAACAGGTTTTCTGTTGATGGTACGTGTACTCTGAACCTCGATGAGTGCAGTCTACCCAGTCGAGAAGGATTACGTTCAGGGATGTTTTTAATGAGTTAAGCGCTCTGAGCCGAACTACAGCAAATTACGGATCCACTGTAAAATGAATGAATTAAATTAAATTAACTTGGCTCCTCCCACTATTTATATATGCTATTTTATATGTAAAATATGTAAAAGATCCCGGAAAATCAATATAAACAGAAATGTAGGAAATGAAATTTGCAAGAAAAAATGTCGGATAAGTTTTGCTGTAAAATAAATGCAATACAATAAATTACATAATACCTACTTAACTGGTGGTATTTCACAACACAAAGATTATAATAACAGTCGCACATATCTATATATCTATAAAAGCTGGTTTACACTATGAGATTTCTCATGTGGCTTATCGTACGACTTGTACTTGTGAAACAAAAAAAAAGCAATGCGCATTGATTTGATTTTAGATTTTTCACACGATAAAGTCACACGAGAAATCTCATAGTGTAAACCAGCTTTTACGATATAAACTATAAACCACATATTACATACATCTATTATCATCCTCAGACGATAAGTATTCAAGAATGCAATACAGAAATACTTAACAAGTGAGGCATTACACAAGGTGGATTCCCATCAAAACTGAAGTCCAATTTACGTTATGCGATTTTACTTACGATTTTACGTACGATTTCTCTTGGTGGTTTTCAGTTCACAACTTTGTTTGCGAGTTCATCTTCGGGTCAAATCATACAACGTGAACTTCAAAATACTTGTTTACAACAACTTGGAAGCTAAATCGTAACCAAAATCGCATAACGTAAACTGAACTTTACTCACTCATATGATGATTCATATGAGTTTCACAAGATCATATATAATGGCAAATATTACATGCAAACGGTTTCTGACCGGCATGACTTTCTCTTGTCGTACATTTGTAACACATAAAATCGCAAATTTTACAGCCAAATGGTTTCGGGCTGCTATGAATTCGTAAATGGGCATTCAAAGTTGCTTTCCGAAGTGGCAAATGTTCCACTTGGACGGTTTCTCGCCAGTGTGTATAGGTAAATAATTCGTTAGGACTCCTTTTTGAAAACATTTATAATCGCAAAGGATGAACTGAAAGGAAAATGACCTACAAAAACTCCTATGTTAGAGAATATTACATTTGAACTGTTTCTTACCAATATTAATTTTTGTGTTTTTCTAGTGTAATTTCTTCTTTAACATCAACAGAATAATGTAAATCGTCTACCTCTTCCTTTATATCTTCAATTTTAATTTCCTTCCAATTCATCTCGAATGGCATGGCAGGATGTAATACTTCTAGTTCACCGTCTTCCGTTTTAATTTCATCACTAAATTCTGGTAATACCTACTTATTGGTATCATAAGTAGTTTTGATGGTTTTTTAAGCTCTCCGCTTACTCCACGATTTAGTTACGGCAGTGTACTGGTAGTAACGTGAAGAGATCAGGGATGAAACTCTACTTGTACGGTTAGAATTAGAATCAATAAAATGTAATAATCAATTTTAATATCTTACTTTTAAGTTGTTCCATAGTAGGTAACCCCGGTACTTCCAAATAATCAAGGGTCAACCTAAGTTCTGGTAAAATGAATTTTTCGACAACTACTTTTAACAAAACATATACCAGCAACCCTATCAGTTGTGTTTTCACAATCATTATTATTATTGCTTTAAACTCCATTTTAGATTAATTTATTAGTCGAAATTGCTAAAACAGTTTGTTTATGTTAGCAACTGACATGAAGACGCCATCTTAATCACTAATCTCTATGATCGTGCGCGTGAACCGATCCTGTATCTAGGTCGTGAGACGGTAGTGACATCTATACGGCGGTGATTAGACCAATCTTAATAGTTGACGTTTAGAAATGAGGTTAGAGTTTCGAATTGTTTATAAACCTGTTGTAAACCTCAAAATTTCTTATGAATACAGGTAGGTAGTAAAAAACTAAATTTGTTGAATTATTGATCCTTGATAATTTCAATTCTCAATTTTATCGGTTTTATAATGCAGTGGCGACTCGCCAGAGAAGGCAAGGCAGGCATAATTTCCCTTGAAATTATGACCTAAAGTTCACATCCGATCGAAAAAAGTGTTTATAGTTTTTAATTTTTTTCCCCCACAAAAATGTTTTTTTTTTCATGAAATTTAGAGGAGACTTACCTTTTTGTGTCTCAAAGAAGCTGCAATTGTTTTGAATAAAAATAATTATTTTTACATTTTATATTAATTTTAATTTTAAAATTAAAAAAAACTATTTTATTGCACAAAAATATAATCTACGAATGATAAGTGGATTAGAAAAAAATAAAATTCGTTAAAATTTTCAATTATCAGACTGGCCATGTAATACTTGCAATAATAATTACATATTGGAAACTTATTTGGCCAGTCTGACAAATGAAAATTGTATCAATTTCAAAGGCATTTTTTAAACTTTAAGTAAAAGCTATTAAAGGCAATCTAATGCTCTTATCATTTGTAGTTTATATTTTGACATTATTTTTGTTTTTCATTTTTTCTCTAAAGTAATTGGGGAAGCAGGAATTTGCAAAAACAAGTTCATTAGCTTAGTTAGCCGAACAACTGCCGACCCTAAGGTACTCGGTTCGATTCCGAGGAGTCTAAAACTTTCATATGACCGTCTCAGTGCTTCGGAGGACTCGTAAAGCCGGCAGCCCCCCTGGGTTAATGATTGCCGTTATCAGCTATTAAAAAACAGGGTTACAGGCATTTCCCAATCCGGATTTAGCAACCGTTGCCTTCTGAGCCCGTTTGCATTTCAGTAAGCGAGCTTCATTGCTAATGGTCTGACATTGATTTGTCTAGACATCAAGGGTCAAAGTAGATGTAGTGGGGGAGCAGCCTTTTTGTTCTTTTTCTTACTTCGTTGTTTTCCTGACTTTTGGGTTTTTCTTTGCTTGAGGAGCTCCACTGCCTGCAGCATTAGGGAATTAACCAGGGCAGCATGGTCTACCCCAGTGGGGAAGAGGGACCAACGTCTGTTTTTTATGAGTAATGATTGGCCTAGAGAGTTAGTATTGGTATCGAAAGCGCTGTAAGCTTCTAAATCGAACACTGCCATATAAATAAATCCGTAAAAAAAACTTAGAACCTTGAAATTTTATAAAATTTGTTCTAGTGTTTAACATACTTTTAAACGTCAGATTATACTTCTATGTGGCCGCTATCATATGTTTTGTGTAATTATTATAATAATATAAAAAAAATGTTTTAAAGAGACCGAACTCTCCAGGGTTTGAATTTAGAAAAAAAATTTTGTTAAATATTTTTCTTAGAAAAGTGTCTTCTATCACCACTGAAATTCGGGAACGCTCTGTATAGGTTCTTAAAATTTTTATATTATCCTTTTTGGCAGCAAAGTCCCTTAAGTCGTATCCGGGCATGTTTATAAATTTTAAACATAACGATAATTTCCGCGGGGGGTAATGGGAGCTTTCAAATATTATTGTATAGTAAGGGGCCGACCATTAATTAAGTTCCTTAAAATACTTTTTTAAATTAAATTTAAAAATCAAATAACATTTTTTTTTCTTTTTACAACAGAAGGTTGGTAATTCCTTAATATCCAGTTATACCAATAATTAAAAACTATAAATAAAAAATTAACACAATTTTGGTGTACAACACCTGACATGAACTCAAATGCTACATTATCAATCAAAATCATTAAAATCCAAGTGATCACCACGGCCGTGGCTGAACTAAAATAAACTGATTCTAATTTACAATTTATAGTCGGCCCTGGCTGGAACACCATTAAATATTACAAATAAATCTGACCTTAAGTTACAATCCTTAATCCTATTTAATTTACCGATATTCCATAGGAAGCTTGATCAACCCACAACCACATAATTCACAAACGGAGATCATTGAATCCCGAAACCGTAATTAACCAAGCACTTGCTTAAACAATTTCAAATTATAAATTGGATTCGCGAATGCTTGTTACCATTTTTATGGTTTAGCTGGGACTACTCTTCTCTGCCCGTGTGAGTTACTTATATGGCCTTTCTATTACCCCCCTCGATACCTCAGTCGCCTCCTGTCTGTAATACAGGATGCTAAATTGTAAATAATCCCTCGGCTACGGCGAAGCTGGTAAAGCACAATAATATTTATCGAGTGCTGAAATGTTGAATTCCACACGATCTCGACGGGAACCTAGTAAGCATAACAAATTGTGTTGATGTATTAGCTGAAGGCGCAGATCTCTCGCTATCGGGACGGTACTTATTAAGCAAGAATTAAAAATAATTTAATTTTCAACGGAATAAAAATCATAGGCGTAACAATGTCTTGATAACATTCCTTACATTAAAACAATTGACTTTCATTTTATTTTAGGTTATATCCACATAATTATAAAACTTGAAGGAGTTTTCAAAAATTTGTTAGAAGACTGATGCAAATATTATTTCATGGTGAAACAAGTTTCGTATATTGAAGGCGTTTGGTTTCCGTCAGCAGTTAAGGTGACAAAAATACAAATTGTTACAAAATTAAATCAATAGATGGCTACGTCACTGATGGTGTCAATGTCACACTTCCACTAAGGTCTGCTTTTACAATAGTCGGTTAAATATCAGTAGAACTAACCTATAGCTATGAACCAATTAACGATAAACAATTAACCAATCAAAATCAGTATAACGTTACACCCCGGATAAATAATACTTAACCGACTATTGTAAAAGCGGACCTAAGGCGTACCGTTAAAATGGACTTTTCAAAGTGATTTTTAATCAACCCTACATCCTAGGACATTAGGACTTCCAATATGGTAGCGCCATCTATTGGCGTAATGACCCTCAATGTCGATTTTATTGGTTCCCTGCAAAAAACATATACAGTAAGCCCCAAACTACAATCGACGCAAGCCACAAAATGTCCACAAGGTATAAATGTAATCTCCAGTTCTTTTTGGTAACTTCTAATCTCGCAGCTTCGGCTTGACTGGAGATTGCATCACCTAACTTATTTTGAACTTCCGAAACAAACCGTTTGCCTTTCTGCATCAATACAAAACTGCAGTTTGGAAACCAATAGGAGTGTTCTTCAAAAACATCGTCGCATCTTCCCATTTATGCAAACCACCTCCACAATAAAAGCACACGGTTCGATCGCCGAGACCCTATTGGAAAAAACCAGCGGTCGCCAATGTTCGGGTGTTATTTGACTGTCGGTTGGCCAGTTTCTAAAGGATTCCAATCTTTTGTCTGATGATGAATACCTGTTAAACAAAATTAGTTAGAAAATTTAAGAAAGAAAATCCGAAGCAAGCCACCGCAGATGTAAAAACCGGCTTTTTTGTTTTTATTTTATTTTTTGTTAATTTTAATTTGTTTAAACAAACAAATTTTTTAATTTGTATTATTTTATTTTAAGTTTTAACTTAATTTAGACAGGTCCGACGAGTGGGGGGTCGAGGGTAATTTCACCGGACCAGGAGTTTCCGAGTAGAGCCTGGAAACAAATGTTTTATTAAATCAATAAAAGTGTTGTGGCTTCAGTCGAATGATCCACCTTTTTAAGATGGATACTTTTACCTTCAGAAACCCAGCCAACGCTTTTTTGGTCACCAAGCAGTAGCAATTTCCACTCGTGAATGAGATGCAAAACGCTAACTTGGAGCAAGACTCGAGTTTCGACATTACAGCTAATTCCAAATTAATTCCCTTCCACTATTTCCAAATATTTTGTCCAAAAATCACCCCGTTCTTTTTCTAAATTGAATTTGTTATTTTCGTTTTTATTTTCGTTTCGTTATTTATTTCATTCGCCTGTACACGCACTTCTTACAATTAGATTACAATACTTGCAGTCCTTTAATTTTCAATTGTTTTCCTTTAAATTTCAATCAATTATTTCTTTCAAAATTAATTTTTTTTATAAATTTTAATGTTAAGTTTCTTTGAATTTGTATTTTTTTTTATTTAATGATATTAACAATTGCCTTGGCTCGATTGATTGTATTCTAAACACTGCAATATATTGCTATTAAACTTTCTGGAATAATGCCAGCTAAATATCGAACCTCAGCCTTGCCTTATTGTCGAATCAATGTGACTCTTCAATCTTTTAATTCAGAAAAAATCCTACTTATTGAATGAATTTTGAAATTTTATTTTTGTTAAGCAAAACAATTGAATTACAATTTTTAATTTTAATTCACAATTATTGTCAGTGGACGCATCGTTGTTCCGATCCGAATAAATTTCCGCATAAATCGCGCGAGCACTTTTAATGTTTTTAATGCAAACCTGATCCGCTTACAATTAGTTATGTACTCCTATCTGTTACCCAATTGGGTACACTTAAATGGGTTGTGGGTTAAAGGAACTGTCCTCTTCAATTCCATATGATTTTCTACTCTACTACTCCTTCCAAATTATTATTCCAAAAGATGAACCGCTGGTTCTCTTTTCGACCCCCTCTCCCCCTAGTGAGATATCGTAAAATTTGTTTTTTTTTAATTACATGATATTTACCGAGACTCCTTGATCTCCTCCTCCCTTAAACGTCCACGTAATTAACGAACGTCCCCTAATGATAACACAGGTCTGCAAATAAAATTTTTTTTTTCGAGTCCTGATACCATTCCTCCTGATTCTTATGTAAATTAACCTCCTGAATTCGAATATGACCTTCGTTTTCCTCCATCATCCACCGTTATCGGAGGATGCTTCCCCCCTATCTATTTTATTATTTTTTTAACAATTATTTTAGCCTTTACATGTTTTCTGATAAACTAGAAAGGTGAAAAGTTAATATTTATAGCAAGAAAGTTGATTTGGGAGTAGATCTGTCCCCCGAAATTGTAAAAAAAATCATTAAAGATGATCGAATTTTCCGTTTTTCTGCTTAATTTTTTCACTTATTTTTGCTGTTTGTTTCAGCAAAAATAAAGCAATCACACAGAACAAGTACATATATGCAAGTTTTCAGTTTTTACAACCGGGGGGTCTGGGGGGTGTGGAACACCCTCCAGTATACCTGTAAGTATGTTAAAAAACACAAATAGCAAACAGATTTGATTCCAGTTTTAAAGTTGTGATTCTACCGGGCATTACTGGATCTATGTTACAAAAAACATTTGGAAAAATCTATATAAAGCTAGATTCTGGGACCAATTTTGTTTAGGTGTACTGGAGGGTGTTCCACACCCCCCAGACCCCCCGGTTTCAAAAACTGAAAACTTGTGTATGTTTTCTGTCAAACTTTCAAAAACAAAATCCCTAACTTTTCCAGGTCTTCCCCTAGATCAGGCGTCGGCAACCTGCGGCTCTTTTGATGTCGGGATGCTGCTCTCTAGGTCCACGCACAAATATTACCGAATAATTTTATTATTTTATTTTCAAAACTCATAAAAAGTATTATTCTGCAAAAAAAAAACTTTAAACAGGGTAAAAACACAGGATAAAACAGGATAAAATACCATAATATAGTAATAAAAATGTTAGTGAGAAAAGCTGGGAAATTTTGTAAATTGTAAGTTTTGGCTCTTCCGTTCCAATAGGTTGCCGACCCCTACCCTAGATCAAAATTAAAAATTTTTCAAATTTTAAAAATTGTAAATTTTTTATTTGTCGAATTTTCCAAGAGTTTTTCCTAATTAATTTACGACTTTTCCTTAAAAATAAAAAATTCCTCGACTTTTCCTGACCAAATTTGTGTAATTCTCAATTCCTTTATTTTTGCTAGTGAAAATCCTGCTTAAACATTTGGTCTAATTTTTAATTTTTCGCCCCCCCCCTGGCCCCTTAATATGACAAACTACAAGTCGCTGCTTAATCCATATTGCGATCAGGGGCGGTTCCAGAATTTTTTCTGGAAGGAGTAAAAAGATCAGACGGGCAAAAAGTGTTTTCAGATTTGGGATTGTTTCCTTGTCTATTTTTAAACGTCTGAGGGATGGGTGCCTTGATTCCGCCTAAGCTCGCGATAGATATCCTGCAGATTATTTAATATTTTTCATATTCTTATCTTGTACTTCAAAAACTGAAAACTTTTTGAGAGTAAGTGTGCATTTGTAGGTTTAGACTATACGTACTGAGTAGTACCGAGTACCCCAGTATTCAACTCAGGCCCGTAGCCAGGGGGGGGCACCTGGGGGCACGTGCCCCCCCCCCCCCCCCGAAATGTTCAAAAGCAAAAAAAAATTTTGAAAATAAAATAGGTAAATAGATATATTTTTAAAGTGGGAACAAAAATTTTTCGAAAGAGGAACCCCCAAAAAATTTATTTTTTGAGTGCCCCCCCCCCGAAATAAAATCCTGGCTACGGGCCTGATTCAACTGATTGTATAAAATTATTGCCACAACATATAAATGTACCTATTGGTTTTTTTTTAAGTTTTATTTTGACTTTTTTATTATTTGTTAATTTTGTTTAGTTTAGTTTTATTAATGTAAACTATATAAAATAAAATAATCGAATAATACATACGTATCAACGGTTTTTAATCAATAAAATAAGTAAAAAAGAAAATCGCGTTAATCCGGAAAACTCGGTTATCCGAACAAACTCAAAACTATATCTGTCCAGAATAACGAGGCTGTACTGTATATGCTGTGATTTTCTAAGCAAACACATGCACAAAGTCTCTTTCGAGAGCTATGGTCAACTCAACACAACCTTCCCCTTTGGGTTTCAATCTTAAACTTTAAACACGATCTTCCCCGTTGGGACTCAGTCACGAACTCTAAAGACGACCTTTCCGGTGGGGATTCAGTCGCAGACTAAATTATTTATACTTGTTATCTTTTATCAATATGTTGCCCAGACAATTCATTTTTTTCTTCGTTCAATTTTTCAAATCAATGCGTGTTATCTGACAAGTTCGTCCGAACGCGCGCACTGTTGGCAATATTTTGTTTTATACACGCTTTGAGTTTTTCAATTTTCGCTTGTTTTTTGTTTTTTATACATTATCGGACTGTAAGGTTTTCTTGAAGTAAGTTTTCCTTTTTACAAATTTTACTTTGGTTAATAATTTTTCTTTAACAGCTCAGGTTCGATTGCTTCCTTTCTTATTTTTCGACTTCCAGAATCCTTTCAACTAAAATTTGTAGGACCATGGAAGTCTCCCACGTCTGCTGGCTTTAACCTTCCCACGTGAATAACCCACAATAACACAATTATAAATTAATAATTCATGAAGAATATAATTATTGTTGCAATTGTTTTATAATATAAATCTAAAAATAAAAGATTAGAATTTATTATAAAAGATGAGCTGTATTGTTTGTTTTTAATTAGTTGTATAAATGCATCCCAATTGACCAAGTGCATTTCAAAATTAAATAGAAAATGAAGTCTTTCATTATAATTTGCTTTATGTTTATCACGGTAATACAACTTTCTCATCAAAATAAAGTACGTAGGAAACAATTTTTAATTATAAAATTGCTTGGGTTTAAGTAGAAACTTTTTTTTTCAGTATGCTCCATTGCTAATAAGAGGTTATTTTCAAACACATGGAGAATTCAGAGATGCCTGTTTGAACGAAATGAATCTCGATAAAGAACCGGAACTTAAATTTGAAATTTCTGAAGATAAGGAAAATAACGACAAGCTTAAATGTTATTTTAAGTGTATACTTTTGAAAGAAAATATTATTACCCCAACAGGAGATATTTCGTTTGAAAATATTAAGAAGGTTATCAAACATCCGAGCCAGGATTTGTTGAACGGTTTGCAAGGACAATGTTCTCAAATTGACAAAACTGATTTATGCAACGGTGCAATGCAATTCGTGAATTGCTGGGGAGACTATTTGGAAACGCATTTACCAAAGTAGGAAAATATTATAAAATAAATAAAATTATTACAAATTTGTATTTTGAGTTTTATCAATAAAATATTTTTTTGATTTTTCTAAGATTGTTTAGATTTTCTAAAATATTCTAGAATTTTTCTGTGATTCCCCTCTTCACAAGATTTCTTAAAATCCTGAAAATTTTTAGTTTTTTTCCGAGATTTTTTTGGATATTTTTTTTAAATTTACTAGAATTTTCTATTTCCTCCAATTTTCTGCAATTCCTTACATTGTAAAATAAATGAGATTTTCTTGGATTTCCTAAAAAAATTTTGGGATTTCTTAAAATTTTTCCGGATTTATTCAAAATTCCCGCTTGTTTTTTTCACTAAGTGGAAAAATGATGGAGAAATTGTCATGTGCAAAACTAAAGCGAAATCAGAGGAAATTTGAAGAAATCTAGAATATTATAGACTATTCCTTTTTGATTTTTCCATTTTCTGAGATTTCATTGGCTTTAAAATTTTCTGGATTTTTCTAGATATTTCGAAATACCTTAGAATTTTCCATTTCCAAACCGAAGGAAAAATCGTGATATACAAAAGTAAAAAGAAATCCAAGCAAATGTTAGGGTATCTTAGGAAATTCTATGAAAAATTCTTAGTACAACTTTAGAATACTATTTTCTTCCCAATGAAATCTTGGGAAAATTTGTAGATTAATTCTTTTATTTCCTTTTTCAAGTTTCTGAGATTTCCTTGGCTATTGGCTATCCTAAAATTTTCTAAAATATTCTAAATTTCCCCTTTGCTAAGATTGCCAGGCAAATGCAAATACAACGGGATAACCCCCTCCCCCCCCCCCGTGAGCCATAAAAAACAAAAAAATGTACTACTTTTTGTTAAAATTTTAAAAATACGTATAACTGCAGTCTTATCAAAATACATAATATCTTTATTGCCTCATCCATGAACTTTGCCTAGATCCGCCCTTGGGTTTAGATGTCAAGCCTGTATTAGAGACTACAATGGCTTCATAAGTGTGAGTCGTCTGGCATACAGCACCAAAGGTGTTTTTTACTTCCTTGTAAAACAAGGAAGTATTGTGATACCGATTTTTTTCAATTTCCAGATTTTGACGGAAATATCCGTTTTGACCTTCCCTGAATCCATTTTGACTATTTTCGTTGTGACGTCTGTACGTACGTACGTACGTCTGTATGTCGCATAACTCAAATACGGTTGGTCGTAGAAAGTTGAAATTTTGGATTTGAGACACTTATAGCATCTAGTTGTGCACCTCCTATTTTTGGTTGCGATTGTCCGTGCCAAAAGTCGTAATTAATGACGCGCATGAATAGATTAACGAGATTCCTGTCCAATTATTATAAAAATTACAAGGAAGTTATGTGGTGTCCACATCAGATTTTTTTCTAAAGTTTCAAGGTTAAATATAAAATATAAAATACCTAGTAAAATAATTTTTTCTAAAAATAGTTTTTGATCGTTTTTTTTATTAATTAAATTAATAATTAATTTATTAAATAAATCTGGATTTAAAAATCGCTCAAGACTTAAATATTTAAATAACAAATAATTGTATGTTATTTAATATATTGATAGAGAAGGCGCGGACCCCTAGGCGGCCCGGTAAATACGCCACTGGTTATTCCCGATATAACAATTACAGGGTTTCCACTTCTATGGAAAATCTGGAAAAGTCATGGAAAATTTATGCCCACTTTGTTTACCTCAATAAGAGAAGACTGCCAAAATATTATATTTCATTGTGATTAATAAAACTTAAATTAATTAATTTAAAAAACTTAAACAGTACAATTGGGGGCCCTTTTAGCCGGGGGCCCGCGTGCGTCTCACCCACCGCACCCCGGTAGTTCCGCCACTGATTAAAACCTACTTCAGAAATAAGTTATTCCGTTCTACTCCGGTACTCACCATTCTGCTCTGATGTCGTTTGAAGTTCTGGTTATTTTAAAATTAAACAAATTTTAAAAAACTCTTTTAAAATCAAGGTTAAAATTAGCCAAAAATTTCATCAAAATGTAACTTTTTGACGTTGAAAGTTAATTTGGCATATAAATTCTACAAAAACAGGTAATTAAATGAAACCTTGATAATTTTACATTTTTAATAAAGAAAATTATAAATTCATGCAATATAATAATAACAATTTTATATAAAAACCACCTAAATAAATTGCTGAATTACTTCAGAAAATCGCAGATTTTATAAAAAATTGTTAATACGATGATATTAAATTGTTACGATCTATTTTTTTTTTTTTCATTTTTTTTTCATTTTATTCTGCCTGATATATGCTGAAAAGGAGTGATAGACATTGACGGACCTACAGTTTAACGTGGATTTTGGACCACGAGTATTTGTGATTTTGATGATTTGCCCTTCTGTTTGCTCAGCATTAAAACTATTTTGAGTAGTAATGTTACCTGTGAACAGCAGGTACCTACACATTTGGGTTAAAGATGGAGTTATTTTTATATAGATGTTACGGTCAATGATGACAATTCGGCCATTAATGTTAATGGCCGGACAATAACGTCAATGCCCAGCTTAGTTGGGCATTGACGTCATTGACCGGCCATTGACGTCAATGACCATGCATTTTGGGCAATGTTGACATTTAAAATTTTATGTGTGGTTTTTACGTCATTGTCCGGTCAATGACGTTAATGCCCAATACAGGGTCGGCAATGATGAAATTATTATTCTATAGATTCCATCTGAAAGTAATATATTAAATGTGCCTTTGCAATTAATACTGGCTGTTAAGGAATACTGAAAAGTTAATTTTGTTTGAAAATATTAGTGATATGATCAAAGAAAATGAGAATACTATTAGACAAGTAGCAGCTGAAAGCAGTGTTTTAGGAAGTAACGGTTACAAGCGTTGTCATTGCAAGGGTGGATGTAAAAATAATAAATGTGCGTGTCGTGCCAGCAAACAAATTTGCAATACTAAGTGCCATTGGTCACTTCCGTGCCAGAATAAAAATGATTAATTTATTTAAAAAATTTTATTTCATTGTTTTTTAATTTTTATTATTTTTTTTAATAAATGATTAAATTATATTATAATACAATGGATACAACATATGTACGAAAATATCACTAGCCAGTTGGCTGTCAAATTTTAATTGCCATTTTGCTGTTCTTTATATTAGTTATTCTATAACATCATCATTGCCCAATCCATTTTGGCCATTAACGTCATTGACCGGCCAAAGACGTAAATATTATAGTCAAATGAAAATATTTACATCATTGCCCACCGATGACGTCAATGGCCGATCAATGACGTTAATAGCCAGCGTAAATGGGCATTGACGTCATTGCCCGGCCATTGACGTCAATGCCCAATTTACGTCATTGACCGTAACATAGATACTATCTGACCATCAGTGAACTTCGTACCACCTAAAATTGATTCGATTGTAAAAGGGAGCGTCCATTAATTACGTAAAGCGATTTTGGAAATTTGTTACCCCCCTCCCGTGAGATATTGTGAGATTTTCCTCGACCCCCTCCCCCACTAATCTCACGTAAATTGGTTGTTTTACTTAATTTAACCCAGATCTCTCGCAATTTTACAGTTTCTTGCGGAAAAAAATTTACGTAATATTTGCCGAGACCCCCCTCACCCCCATGTGAGATTGGGTGAGATTCAGATAGAGACCCCCCCCTTCCAACTCCAATTCATTTAGATCGGCAATATTGACACTATGGTATAGGGTTTCAGTTTCGCTTTGTGATTAATTCAAACTCGTTCGAGATTCAAATAAATTTAATGTCTTTTATTTACATGGAACGGAAAAGATATGAGATTAAAATTCAATGCAAAGTTTTGTGGTAAACTACATATTTTGTTTTGTTTTTCGCCGCATAAATAAACAAAGAAACTTCAAGTTAATTCCAACGACTTCATGGTGATCGCGAACGCCAAACTCACGGGGCATTGCATCCGTATGAACTCGAATGGCAACATCAATAGAAATAACAAAAATAAAATAATGTCGATAATTTTGAATGCGCTGTTGAATTGAGTAAAAAGTTGTAATATGGCATTTCAATTTTAATTTAATGATGGTTGGGTTGCCTAGAGAGAGTCATTATATTTCGAAATGTCCGGTATATATTGTTTGGATAGTTTAAGTTTGTGGTGACACCTAGAAGGGGGATACGGCAGGTCGCTGTTACAAATTTACAGATGGAGACATTAACAGCAGTGAAGTGAGACCGAGCAGTTTAGTTTTTTTAAAAGGTGGTATTACGTCTCTTGCTGTTTATTCTAAATAGGTAACGTAAATTTTAATTATATTAAAATTTTAATGGTTTATTATATTGCGGTTTTGGTTAAATCTTATTCAACTATTTTTGTATGAATTTTTGGTTACGTATGAATGAAAAATGTGCTTAAAATCAGGACACACGTGTCTAAAATTTTATTGTCTAGTTAATGGTTACCATGTTAAATACTTTTGTTTATATAAGTTTAAATTTGGGGATTGGTTAAATAATCACATAAACACGTGGTCATAATTTTGAATATTCTGAAGTTTAGTGTACTTTCAAGTTAGGTTATTCTTTTGCTAGCAATACGTGGTCTCGTATTTGTACTTTTTGATTGTTATATACAGGGTGGTTTACTTTGCATACGAAGTTTTCTTACAGTTAATTTATTACACGCGTTTTTGTTATATACAGGATAGGTTACTTTATAGACGACAATATTTTATTTTATGTACTTGGGTAAATTGGATTTTCTAGTTAGTTTCAATGATCACAAGTTGAGGTAATTTTAAAAGCCCATGCCATCTACAGTGCATATAAATGAACGTATATTATTTAAATTGATCGTAATCATGGTTTCTATTTGAAATATTGCATTCAGACTAGAAGAACTACATCTTTTCCGTGCACACTTGATTTAATTTATCCTGATCTAGAAGAAACTGTCCAGCCTTGAGGTCAAGAGCGAAAAAGCTTTTATTCCGAACTCATCGTTGCCCTCCTTGAATGTCAAATCTAAATTATGATCTACGTATTGATTTAATTAAGTCACATTTGAAGGTATTTGTTGGTTTCTTTTATAAAGGTTGGTTTGGTAATATTTGCATCAGCAACATAAAAATTAATATAATAATAAACAAGATATAAATAATCTTGAGACAACTAAAATCAAAGAACTTCCATAACAATTATTGTGTCGCCAAAATGGCATAAATTACTAAAATTTCACAGTTCCGAACGAATTAAATTATAAGACCGAATAGTTAAATACAGGGGAATTATGAATCATTTAGTTACAAAACCATTGCTTCAGACTTTAAACTTTTCCCTGATTTTAAGGTGAAATAAAAAGATTTGACATAACCCCAATATCTGTAGTTTTATTTGTGTTGCGGTTTACGATCGTCTCTTGTTTTTGGAGCGGTCATCTGTTTGTGTTTCAGCTAAGTTCACAACTTTGTTTTGTACATCGGAAGAAAGAACTGGTTACTAGGTGGCGTGCTGTAGGTATTTTATACAACGTGGGGTGATCAATGGCTATTTCCGTGTCAATGATGGAAAGATGTTGGCGCTAATTTCAAATTAGAAAGTCGCATCTTACAAAGTCATTTGTAAATTTTTTTTTTTTTTTTAATTTGAAATCTTAGTATTTTACAATCTATCTAATAATAGACAATAAGCAAAAGGTTTGACATATTGAACCGGATGACATAGAAGGAGATTGCCCAATGGCACTCTCCCTTTACATTTCAACATCAGAAAGTGTTATGTCAGGCTTACGGTAAGTACCATTTCAAAAGCGATGAGGCAAGTCCAGTGGGTCGTGACGCTTTAATCTCTTTATTCGATGGGAAGATAATAAGTCCACAGCGAGGGAGCTGGGATGGTCTCTAACACGATCCTGATATCTGGTGCAGAACGACTTGATGCATTCTTCAACTGTGGGCACATAAAGATCACGGTGAATCACATAATTTGGTACAAACCAAGGGGCGTCTGCGATAGTTCTCAGGGTTTTTGATTGAAATCGCTGTATTTTGGCGATGTTGGAGTTACTTGCTGCTCCCCAAAGCTGGATGCCATAGGTCCAAATTGGCTTTATTATGATTTTATATATGAGCACCTCATTTTCCAGAGATAATTTTGAGTAACGATTCAGTAACCATTGGTGTTTTCTTAAGGAATGACCAAGTTGGAGTCTCTTGTTCCGGATATGTTTACCCCACGTCAGTCTTCTGTCCAAATGCACTCCAAGATACCTAACTTCCTCTTTTTGTGGTAGTATTTTTCCATTGAGGTTAACAGTAGGACATGTATCTCTCCTTGTAGTGAATGTTACATGCACCGACTTTTGGACATTGGCTTTAATGCGCCATTTCTTCAACCATTTTTCTAACTTGTTTAGATGCTTTTGTAGGTTTGTAGACGCTGTTAGTGCATTAGGATGGGAGGTCAAGATTGCTGTGTTATAAATGTGCTTGGATTAGTTGGTAGATCAGTCGTGTAAATTAGGTATAGAAGCGGACCCAAGACGCTGCCTTGGGGGACTCCAGAGTGGACTGGCAAAAGTGGTGATATCTCATCTTGATATTTTACAAAAAAGTGCTGTAGGTAGGATTTCAACACCGGATAGAAGTTGTGTGGAAGATATGATTTAGTTTTGAATAATAGACCAGTATGCCACACCTTATCGAAGGCTTGAGTTATATCAAGAAATGCTGCTGAACAGTACCTTTTGGTCTCCAAATCTTGCTTGAGTTTATTAGCAATTCTGTGAACTTGCTCAATAGTGGAATGCTGATGTCGGAATCCGAATTGATACTCAGGAATCACTTGCCGTTCCTCAATCACAGGCATAAGTGTTCTCAAAAACAGTTTTTCAAATATTTTAGATAAAATAGGGAGCAAGCTGATAGGCCTGTACGAGGTAGTTTCCGTTGGTGGTTTTCCCGGTTTAGGTATTAAAATAATACCTTTCAGAAAGCCACTTTCCATTGTGCAGGAAAATATCCCAATCTCAAGATGGAATTAAAGATTATGGTTATAAACTTGTTGGCGTTGTATGGGAGTTCTTGTAGGACTTTTGCAGTTATTAGGTCAAATCCTGGGGATCTCTTTAAGTTTAAGTGTTTCTTAATGTAGGTTGAAACCTCATTTTTCTTAAAATGTTTTTACGGGTAGTTCCATTTGGAGTGGTGCTTCCAGGAATTCTTCAAGTCTGACATCTTCTTCTGGGACTTCTGCTTGCAACGGTTTGAAAACGTTGGCCAGATAATCTGCGAATGCATTTGCTTTTTCTTTATTGCTTTCTTGCCCATTCTAGTGTTGGTGTTTTTATTGGCGGAATTGCTGTTTGTGGTCTTTTCAACTTACTAGTTGCCTTCCACAGTGAATAGTCAGTTGCTTCAGTTGCTGTCAGTCCGTTCAGGTAATTGTGAATTTTTGTTTTATCACTGGGAGACCGGGTTTCTTGCCATTTTTTTCTAAGTCTTCTTTTTTCTTGCAATTTGCTTTGAATACGTTTTGGACAAAGGTTTTCAACTTGATAGTTTTGATTTTCTGGGATTGCTTCCCAGGCTGCTTCTTGTATATTTTTTGTTAAATGTTGTACTGCTTCATCCAGCTCGAATTCCGATTTCAAGGAAACATCTTGCGGTAATTTGAATTGGAGTAGTCTTCTAAACTTCTTCCAGTCAGTTTGCTTATTACAAAGAGTTAGAGGTTTTGGTGTTTTATTGATTTGAGAAGAAAATGTGACTACGATTGGAGAATGGTCCGAGGAAAGTTCAAAGCTAGCTTCCACTCTGAAGTGATTATGCGAAATACCTCCAACCACACAGAAGTCCAACAAATCGGGCAGTTTTTCTCTATCTGTGGGCCAGTAGGTTGGTTGGCCGGTGGAACAGTGATCCAAATTTTTAGATTGCATCACTCGAAACAGCTGTCGACCTCTCGTTAATCCGTTGGCATTCCAGACGGTTATTTTGAGTTGTGTTGCCATTATTTTCTTGTATTCTTGTATCGTAAATGCGAACCTTTTATTTTTTGCGGCCAGCCTTTAACTCATAATCTGCTCGAGTGCGTGTCCGGCATTTTGTACGCCAGCATTTGTTCGACAAGCACTCAATCGACAGCATATGTGCCACACGGAATTTTTTTCGACATGCATTTGTTCGACACAACATTTATGCGAATAGACATTTGTTCGACATGGAATTTTAATCGACAGCATTTGTGCGACACGGAATTTTGTTCGACATGGAATTTTGTTCGACATGCATTTGTCAACTCAACATTTGAGCGAATAGACATTTTTCGACATGGCACGACGGACCTACTCTTGTTTGGCAGGGTGCGAAGTGCATAGTGGGGGTATTAAAACCGACGACAGCGTACGCGGTGGACAAATTGTGCAAAAAAAGTGGCAACTTTTCAAGTTGTCCTATGTTACCAATGTAAATTGAACATTTTAAAACAACTTTTTTTCGAATAAAAATCGATTTTACAGCAAAACTTTTTAGAGAATTTTTGTTGCAAATTTCATGGTCTTTAATTTTGTTTATTTACATTTTTAAATTAAAAAAAAAATTTTAATAAAAGTATAACAGTTTACAGCAAAAATACAATGGAAAATTTAGAACTACAGGTGGCGTGATGTGATGGCGCTGATGTTCGCACCCTGCCATATAATGATTATTACAAAAAATCTCGTGTCACGATGTTTGTTACCGAACTCCTGCGTAACGATTCTACCGATTTTAATGACGTAAATTGGGCAATAACGTCAATGGCCGGACAATGACGTCAATGCCCATTTACGTTGGTCATTAACGTCATTGACCGGTCATTGACGTCAACGCCCGTTAATGGTGGGCAATGATGTAAATATTTTCATATTATTGTAATATTTACGTCTTTGGCCGGTCAATGACGTTAATGGCCAACATGGATTGAACAATAATGACAATATAGAATAATTACTATAAAGAACAGCAAAATGGAGATGCACTTCAACCCAAGAGTAAATGAGTAAATGACAGCAACTCGGCCCTTTTCAAGGCCTCATAAGTGTACAGAGATTTTTATTTAATTTAGACAAACGATCATTGTAGGGTGGATTCATGATTTGTCGTGTTTACGTCAGCCAAAGCAGCCAGGAGAAAAAATTAATTAAATTTAATTAATTCATTTTACGGTGGATCCGTGATTTGCTGTAGTTGCGCCAGCCAAAACTGAAAGAGTGATAGAATATAGCATCTGTAGAGTAGTAATTTCATCATTGTCCACTTTGTATTGGACGTTAACGTCATCGCCCGGGCAATGATGTAAAAATCACATATGCAATTTTAAATGTCAACATTGCCCAAAATGCATGGTCATTGATGTCATTGGCCGGCCAATGACGTTAATGCCCAACTAAGCTGGGCATTGACGTTATTGTCCGGCCATTGACGTTAATGGCCGAATTGTCAAGATTGACCGTAACATATATATTAGGTAGGCAGGAGAATAGGTTTTAGTACAGAAAAAATTGTAAAATTTGCGAAAACCCGGAATCCACAAACGATTAACGGTAACGTTGCTCTGATTGGTCGACTTTTAATCATATTGTAATCGGGTGGAAAAGATACACTTACAGGGTGAACACACAGTTGGGTCTAAAATTTTGACAGATAGATTTTTCATTAATTTTCATCATTTAAGCGCTATTTAGCCAACAATAATTCTACACTCCATAAGAATGCACAGCTTTGCAATTTTTAAAATGCAATTATTTGTCGTACAAATGCTGTCGTACAAAATTCCATGTCGAACAAATGTCTATTCGCATAAATGTTGAGTCGAACAAATGCATGTCGATTAAAATTTTACGTCGAACAAATGCTGATTCGCATAAATGTTGTGTCGAACAAACGCATGTCGATCAAATTCCGTGTCGCACAAATGCTGTCGATTGAGTCCTTGTCGAACAAATGCTGGCGTACAAAATTCCTAGAATCAAATCGGTCCAACGGTTCTCGAGTTATGAGCTTAGCAACTTTCCCCATTAAATTTGGGTATAAAAATTATCGTTCAACCTCCTCTTTCCGGGTACCATTCGATGAGAAAGACTGCGAGGAAGCTACAGTTCGTGTCAAAAAATTGAAAAATTTAAAAACCAGTTAAATTAAAGGTGCAGATTTACTTCTTTGCACAAGTAATCAGAGAGTAAATTTTCGTTCGCCACTCTCTTGCAATGTACCGTTCGACGTGGAAGACCTCAAGGAAGCGAAAGGACCCGAAAACATGTCAAAATTTCATAAACGTCAAACTTGAATTAATTTCCTAAAACGTCCCGGCAGAAAAATTAATTAAATTTAATTAATTCATTTTACGGTGGATCCGTGATTTGTTGTAATTGCACCAGCCAAAACTGAAAGAGTGATAGAATATAGAATCTGTAGAATTATAATTTCATCATTGTCTACCTTGTATTGAACATTAACGTCATTGCCCGGGCAATGATGTAAAAACCGCATATACATTTTTAAATATCAACTATACTCAAAATGCATAGTCATTGACGTTATTGGCCGGTCAATGACGTTAATGCTCAACTAAGCTGGACATTGACGTTATTGTCCGGCCATTGACGTTAATGGCCGAATTGTCAACATTGACCGTAACATATATACGAGACGAAACAAATTTAACTGTATTTAGGAAACCATTTGGAATCTTCTTCCCAAGCGGCGTCGTCATCTCAGTTATGCAAATCGCCTCCACAATAAAAGCAAACAGTTCGATCGCCGAAACCCTGATGGAAGAAACCAGCGGTCGCCAATTGTTCGGTTGTTTCTTTATTTCAGTAGGCCAATTTCTAAAAGATTGAAACCCTTTATCCAATGATGAATACTTGTTAAACATAATAAGTTAGAAAATTTGAAAAAGAAAGTCCAAAATAAGCCGCCTCAGATGTAAAAAAATAACAATAAATTTAAAAAAAAACTTTTTGAAAAAACAATATTTAAAAAAATAGGATATTTACACGAATACATTTTGAGCATTGCACTCAAATGTGGCGGCTAGTGGGGAGTTTTTGCGAGTATTGCCCGCATCGACGCACATGAATAGATTAACGAGATTCTACTTGAGTATTAACCTTCCGACTCATCCTTTTTTGCCATCTCTGAGCTTATTCGTGCCATACTCAAGTAAACAGCCCGGACTGTACTCGGGAAAATTCTGTCCTGCCCGCAGCTGTTATCTAAGAATATTTTTACCTAGATGGGGTCTTACAAACCCCAGCGTTAAGAAATTGATCTAAATGAGTACTTAATGTGATCCCATGTGCATGTCCGTCTTAGTAGCTTCCCATATATGTTTGCACCATCGAAATCAGCTGTTAGTGCATTCTTGGTTGAACAGTCAGTTAAGATATATGCATCTAAAGTGCTCGGACTTTATCTACTGACGCGCATGAATGGATTAACGATATTCTGAAAATATTTGCTCTGCCCCTCCAATAGCATTTTCTAAATACGCCACTGGCTAGAAGGGTTAAAATTAAAATAAAATAAAATAAAAGGAATAAAATTCATAACTCTTTTGGATTTGGTGAAAATATTTTGAGAAACGGTTTTAATGGGGTAGAAAAACATAAAAAAGTTTCAGCCAAAACGAAACGGTCGGGCTCAGTGGTCAATTTTGACGTGGAAACCTCCATAAGCAGAATTTATTTTTCTCTCAGTAGTGGATTCTGCTTTCTACTTTTCAGCGTCAATTTAATTTTTTTGAATAAACTCTTCAGCATTCAAAAAATAATTTCAATTAAACCTTTCAAATAAACTTTTTATTCAAACAAGGAACAACACTTCGCAAGTGTGCGCTATCAATGCAGGTGCTCGCCGTGCACACATAATTACTATGACTTCTAATTTTAACCATTAAATAATTCGAAAACCAATTAATTTCTTAAACAAATTTTCTAATCAAGCATCCAAATTTCCAATTATCAATAATTTCCATTTACGAATCCAATTTTAATCTTCCAGATCCAAATTTTATAAATCACACTCTAATATTGTCTAAATTAAAATAATCAAAAGATTACTTACTTAAATCGAAACTTTTATTCTCAAAATTAAAATTTACATAAAAATTAATAAATATAGAAAAATAAAAAAAAATGCAAAAAATTGGGATTGTGGAACACGACAATATATACAAAGAGTAATTACTCCTACTTGCCAGTGTGAGTTCGTAAATGCCTAGTCAAACTTCCTCTTCGAGAACATTTATAATCGCAAACCGTACACCCAAACGGTTTCTCGCCGGTATGAGTTCTTAAATGCTCTTTCAATGTCCCATTTTGAGTGCACTTATAATCGCAAACAGTGCATTGGTACGGTTTCTCGCCCGTATGAGTCCGTAAATGTGCTTTCATATCCCGTTGCCGAACAAATTTGCAATCGCAAACAGTACAGTTAAATGGTTTCTCGCCTGTATGAGTGCGTAAATGTTCTTTCAGTTTTTCATTTTGCGAACTTTTATAATCACAAACAGTGCATTCAAACGGCTTTTCGCCGGTATGGGTCCGTAAATGTTGTTTCAAGTACCCACTATGAGAAGATTTAAAATCGCAGAGTGAACACTCAAACGGTTTTTCCCCGGTGTGTGTTCGTACATGAGCCGTTAAATCCCGTTTTCGCGTTAGTTGAAAATTGCAAATTGAACACTCGTAAGGTTTTTCGCCAGTATGAGTTCGTAAATGCTCTTTAAATCTACTATTATGGGAGCATTTATATCCGCAAACAGTGCACTCGAATGGTTTTTCGCCGGTGTGAATTCGAAAATGTTCTTTCAAATTCCCTTTATGCGAACATTTATAATCGCACATAGTACACTGATATGGCTTTTCGCCGGTATGAATTCGTAAATGCTCTTTCAATCGCCCGTTTTGAGAACATTTATAATCACAAATATTGCACTCAAACGGTTTTTCCCCGGTATGAGTTTGTAAATGCTTTTTCATATTTTCTTTAGAAGAACAATTATAATTACAAACCGTACACTCAAACGGTTTTTCCCCGGTATGAGTTCGTAAATGATCTTTCAAATCCCGCTTTTGAGAACTTTTGTAATCGCAAACTGTACACTCGAAAGGTTTTTCCCCGGTATGAGTTCGTAAATGTTCTCTTAGTCTGCTGTTTTGAGAACATCTATAACTGCAAACTGTACACTCGAATGGTTTTTCGCCGGTATGAGTTCGTAGATGCGTTCGTAAATATTCCTTTTGCGAACATTTGTAATCGCAAACTGTACACCCAAACGGTTTCTCGCCGGTATGAATTCGTAAATGACGTACGAAATTTTGCTTCCGAGAACATTTGAAGTCGCAAATGTTACACTCAAACGCCTTTCCATCCGTATGAGTTTTTATAGGAACCCCAAGATGCAATTTAGAGGATTTCGCTGAAGTTTCTTCTTTAATATCAATGGAATGGTGCAAGGATTCCAGCTTGATATCCACATCTTCCATCTCTTCAATTTTAATCTGTGTGTTAACATTTTCTACTTTTAAATGATGCAAGGCTTCCAGCTTTACATCCATGTCAGTAAAAATTTTTGCCAAAAATTTCTAACCCAAAAATAAAAATTCCATCATATTTTTCGCATCAATAAAGAAATAGCAATATTACCAAATAGCCAGTCTTCGTAGGTTTATTGATACAACCACAATGCAATTACAATAACCGATATTATTAATTAAGGTGTGGTACCGCAAACGAACTAAAGTGGAGACAAACAACCTTAGGCGAATTTTCGCGAGTACCCAAAAGCAACCGATTGGTTGATTATGATTAATGCTGGTAATTCTTGATCTACAAATGTAAATGTTAGATCTAATCAAACATTTTTTATTAGAATGTCACGAACAAAATTAAAAGATTAAAGATTAAAGATTAAAGATTAAAGATTAAAGATTAAAGATTAAAGATTAAAGATTAAAGATTAAAGATTAAAGATTAAAGATTAAAGATTAAAGATTAAAGATTAAAGATTAAAGATTAAAGATTAAAGATTAAAGATTAAAGATTAAAGATTAAAGATTAAAGATTAAAGATTAAAGATTAAAGATTAAAGATTAAAGATTAAAGATTAAAGATTAAAGATTAAAGATTAAAGATTAAAGATTAAAGATTAAAGATTAAAGATTAAAGATTAAAGATTAAAGTTTAAAGATTAAAGATTAAAGATTAAAGTTTAAAGATTAAAGATTAAAGATTAAAGATTAAAGATTAAAGATTAAAGATTAAAGATTAAAGATTAAAGATTAAAGATTAAAGATTAAAGATTAAAGATTAAAGATTAAAGATTAAAGATTAAAGATTAAAGATTAAAGATTAAAGATTAAAGATTAAAGATTAAAGATTAAAGATTAAAGATTAAAGATTAAAGATTAAAGATTAAAGATTAAAGATTAAAGATTAAAGATTAAAGTTTAAAGATTAAAGATTAAAGATTAAAGTTTAAAGATTAAAGATTAAAGATTAAAGATTAAAGATTAAAGATTAAAGATTAAAGATTAAAGATTAAAGATTAAAGATTAAAGATTAAAGATTAAAGATTAAAGATTAAAGATTAAAGATTAAAGATTAAAGATTAAAGATTAAAGATTAAAGATTAAAGATTAAAGATTAAAGATTAAAGATTAAAGATTAAAGATTAAAGATTAAAGATTAAAGATTAAAGATTCAAAATTCAAGATTCAAGATTCAAGATTCAAGATTTGATCAGTCTTGATAAGACCGATAGACTCTCCCGCCCCCAGTCAAATGTCTCTGTTGACTAGGAATGCGTACTCGCATATTCTGTATATTATGAAAAGTAGACCTAAGCAATCACATTCTCAGAACTCCCGTGGACGCTGAGGTAACATAGACGTCCCAAACCAAACCAAAAAAAAGGAAAATAACTTTTGAATCAGCGTTCCCACCCAGGCAACTCGGCAACTTTCAAAGATTCATCAGTCACTTGAGAAAACCCTGTATCTACGAGGGCCCACTAAGCAGTGGCGGATCGTGGCTTTTTCATTTGAGGAGACTAATCATAAAGTATAGTTATGGTGACCATATGTACTTATTTTAGTAGGACACTGCTCCTTTTTGGAATGATGTCCTATGTACTTTAAAACTTCTCGAAGTACATACAAATGTACTTATTTTTTCGAAACGGTTTCTGAATTACAATTGATGATTTCTGAATATAAATTGGCAAATCCGAATTACAGTTGACGATTTCTGAATTATACTGGTGGAAACGGTGTAGATTTTTTCTACGAAATTTTCAAAAGCAAAAAGAAGCAGATTCTCTTGAATTTTCTACATTTAGGGGGCGGCGTCCATTAATGAGTTAGGTGATTTTTGAACCCCTCCTTCCCCCTTGGTGAAATGTTGTTAGATATGGCTCGACCCCCGCTCCCCCCCAGCCCCCCCCAATCTCACGTGAGATTTTTTGAAATGCGTATTTTTAGTATAAATACGTTAATCTGTGCTTGATTGCGTTGGATTTATTTTGGTCAAGGTCAAGGTCGTCAAGGGTCTAGGATTGGTTGGGAGCTAAATGAACAACAATAGTATGTTGTGTCATCCGGCTGGGGTCGGGGGGGGGGGGGGTCATGTATATAAATTTTAAATAGGTAGCTAGGGGGAGCACCTGGGGGCACGCAAAAAAAAAATTGTTTTTGAAAGTAAATTTTAATTTCAAACATAAAATAGGTAAATAGATATACTATTTTAAAGTGGGAAAAAAAAATTTTTTGGGTTTTTTTCGATTGATTTTTCGAAATTTTTTCGAGTGCTCCCCCGAAATTAAATCTTATTAGACTTGGATGTCTCATTCTTTACCCTGAAGTGTCTGTCTTTCAGATAAGAAGCCATCAGATATAGATTCTGGTATACCTACATGGAAAAAATTGTAAAGCAGGCCCTCGTGCAATAAAGTGGCGTATTTAGAAAATGCTTGGGGGGGGAAGATCAAAAATATTTTGCAGAATCTCGTTAATCTATTCGTGCGCGTCAGTGGTAATAAATAAATCAAAATAATTAAGTTATTAAAATTTTAACACAAGCGCTTCAGAGATACAATCCGAGTAAACCTTGGAGGAAGGGGGCCAACGCCACTGTTGCAATACTTTCTCCAATGCCTTTTAGCAATATCGAGCAAGTAGTCCCCCAATCTTCTGCTTTTTGTACCAATTCTGTGATGCAGAGTAACTGATGTGGGGTCAAGTATCCAAGTCGGAATACTTATCCTTGCAACGATTTTGCTCTTAAAAGTCGGCGAATAGTTCATTCTGTCGACAGTACGTCAACAAGCGAGTTTTTTTGCACATTTTTGACACAATATTTTGTACAGGTTCTAACTTTGGCGTTCAAATCCAAAAAAAAATTGCATTTATTTTATTAATTTTTCCAAAATCTACAAATTTCATCCACACTTCGAACAATCAAAAGCGACCGTCCACTTCGACGGACCTGGCAAAGAGGTTTGGTTCTTTCCTCTTTTTTTGCGTACTGCCAACTTGAATTGTCGGCGCGAAAAACGCCGATAAAAATAAACAAATATAGAAAACTAAATAATTAAATTCAAATTATAAAGAATTTTTTGGAATTAAAAGTCCAACAAAATTGAGATCTTGGAACACTAAAGCCGTTTTCACCATTTTCTCGACATTTCCTTTGCAAGTTCGTAAATGTGTTATCAAACATCCTTTTCGAGAAGATCTATAACCGCAGCCCGAACACTCAAATGGTTTCTCGCCGGTATGCATTCTTAAATGCTGTTTCAAAGCCCCACTTTGAGTACATTTATAATCACAAACAGTGCACTTGTACGGTTTCTCGCCCGTATGAATTAGTAGATGTTTTCGCAAATATGCTTTTTGAGAACATCTATAATCGCAAACTGTACACTCGAACGGTTTTTCCCCGCTATGAGTTCGAAAATGCACTTTGAGATGTTTTCGCAAATATTCTTTTAGAGAACATTTATAAGCACAAACTGCACACTCGAATGGTTTCTTTCCGGTATGAAGTCGTACGTGACGTACGAAATTTTGCTTGCGAAAACATTTGAAGTCACAATGGTTGCACTGGAACGTCTTTCCGTCGATATGAGGTTTTGCGGGAATCCCAAGTTGCAATTGGAGTCCGCAACTTTCATCCAATTTAGATTCGTTCGTTGTAGTTTCTTCCTTAATATCAACGGAATGATGCAAGGATTCTAGCTCGATATCCACATCCTCCATCTCTTCAACTTTAATAGTATGATGTAAGGCTTCCAGCTTGATATCCATGTCTGAAAATTTACTTTTCTTTTGTTTGGAACCAAGTTCTCAGAATCTGACACAACACTAAAATGGCGAATTGGTTTAGTTGAAAATACCTAGATGTCGGGCAATTTATCCCTAAATACTTTAATATTTTGCAAGCACAGCGGCGTAGCTAATATTTTATACCAAGAGGTTATCGAAAAGTTTGGACATTGCGCCTTCGATCCCCCATCAACTGGCTTGCACGGCAAATACCCACAGGTGCGATGACGGAAAACCAAATACAGAAGCCATTTATTCCAAACACACAAGTATTGTCGCCGTGACCGTGGAGAACCGTTGACGTGGTGATAAAGGACACTTTTCTAAGAGAAATAAATAAAATTTTTGTCCAAGTCCAGACCCTTGGGGGTACCACCCTTTAAATCATTTGTTTGAATTTCTGATTTCAAACAACCATAGCTCCGATAGTATTAATTTTTTGAGCTTAATGTATTAGAACTTTTTTAAAGATTATTCGCTTATCTACAAATTAGATTATAACCTTTTACCGTCTAGAATCTACGGATTTCGAGTTATACATTAAATTAAAGGAAAAAATGTTAAAAATATTCAGGTTTTTACAAAAATTGTAAAAATGTACTGCGGATACTGTATTGGCTGGATCCATACGATTAACTCCGCCCAATTCGGCCTGCATTGGTCTAGAAGAGTATAAGTCTATGTTTTTAAGTAAAATTCGGCTATAATTAATAAAATCGAAACTTTCTATACCAACCATACGTTTTAGACTAATTTAATATTTTTCCGCGTGGTGGCGCTTTTATATTTTTTTGAATAAATATTTTTCAAGTCTATTTGCTAATCTTAAGCAACAATAACAACCGACATTGTTATTTGTATACTGATATTAGTATTAATAAATAAAATTCGTAGTATTGACGAATTGTTCATTGTATCAATGAATTTGTTCATTGAATTTATGAATGACTAATTTCATTGGTTAAAATTGTTTTCCAGAACAGGACACCAACCTTTAGTGCAGCAGCTGGCCCATGAGTCTATAAAAGAAATTTTTTAATTTCCCTCAGACCTCCGGATTACAATCATCTCGGCTATTTTTTAACACAATTGCTGGTATCATTTTACTCTTTCAGAACAAATGTATCTAACAAGTTGCAGCAGCCCGCACTAGGGGATCTAAATTATTATGTAAAAATTAACAAGGTACTGGAGGGTATTCCATACCCCCCAGACCCCCCGGTTTAGAAAACTGACAGTTTATGTGTACGATCTTTGATTAAACTTATTAAAAGTGAAGTCAGTACACATCGAGTTTGAGATGTGGAGTACCTACTCCCCAAATTCTCAGAATTTATATGTTGCTGTCAATGACTTAAATTGGGCATGGTTGTCAATGGCCGGACAATGACGTCAATGCCCATTTAAGCTGGTCAAAGCCCATTAAAACGGCCGGAGAAAAAATTTATTTATTTTACGGTGGATCCGTGATCCACGAGGGTCTGAAATCGGGGGGGGGGGCTTTCATCCAGTTCCTAATTTTTTGTGCTAATATAATTGATCAAAGAACATAATGTGCAACTCTTCGGGATTTGAAACCGGGGGTTTGGGAGGTGAGTGGTTGTTTCATAAAGAAAACTCTTTATATGTATTTGATAGCCACTAATCACCGATAAGAATAGCGGAATTAGTGACTGAAACCAGTGGCGTAACCCGAAGAAGGGAAAGGGACTGGAGCTCTCCAAGACTAAAAGGAATTAAATGGATATTGTTCTTTAGCCTCTCTCTCTCCCAAAGTAAGGCTTTAATTATTAATATCAATTTTGCAACACAAATAAATCCTCTAGTTATGAAACCGGGGGGTCTGGGGGGTATGGAATACCCTAATATTTTAAAATACCTAATATTTTCAGAATCTCGTTAACCCATTCATGCGCGTCAGTGAACCTTCACAAATGAAATCCAACAACTAAGAAACGAAGAAAATAAAAACAATTAAGTTATTTAAATTTTAAACCTTCGGGGTAAGCATTATTTTTATCAGGGAGGGCTTCAGGAACACAACCTGCAAATTGCCCCTTTGCCCCCTCTAAATACGCCATTGGTATTCTTTCAAAATTATTTCATTAGATCTAATTGCTGTTGACTTGGAAAAATCTAAATATTTTGCCTGCGGCGCATTTTGTTAAAACATGCAAGGCCAAAGGGCTTCAGATATCCTTAAATCGGCTCTGTACGGTTACTTTTAAAAGAACTCTAAAAATGCTGTTACCAATGTAAACTGAAACCGCTTTTTTTCATATAAAAATCGATTTTACAGGAAAAACTTTGTTTGTTGCAAATTTCATTATTTTTTTTTAAATCCTTTATATTAGCTTCACCATTCTGCTTGCTTGCTTTCTCGAATACGTCAAAACTTAAAAAGTCAAATTTGACCTAGTTTGCGCTATCCAATCAAGTTGAAATTTTGTACATACATTCGTCTCCGATGACAACACACTTTGCCAAAACAAATTTTCCGAATTTTCACATTTTCCAAGAGAAAAAATCGAAAAATTAAATTTTTATGGTTCATTGTCAATAATTAAATTTTTAACCTTTTGAAAAATCCAGTATCGTAAATAAAGGATTTATAGTAAAAAACTTGTTTTTACCGGTTAATTTTTTTCGTTTTTAACTGACAGCCATTTATACAGGACTCCGTAAAATGCAAACAATATTGTAATCTATATCTCGGAAGCGGTGCAACAAAATAGCAAAATGTATAGAAACAAAAATGTAGAGAATAAAATTTACAAGAAAAAATGTCTAAGAAGTTCTGCTGTAAAGACGATTTTTATAAGTCAAAAAACGGTTTCAAAATGTGTAATTTACATTGGTAAATTGTCGCATAACTCAAATACGGTAGATCGTAGAAAGTTAAAATTTTGTATTTGGGACTCTTATAGCATCTAGTTGTGCACCTCCTATTTTTTGGTTGCGATTGTCCGTGCCAAAAGGGCATTCATGCATGACGCGCACGAATAGATTAACGAGATTCTTGTACTATCATTCTAAAAATGAAAAGCAAGTCATGTGGTATCCACATCAGATTTTTTAATAAAGTGAATCATTTATATGAAAATCAATTCCGGGTCCAGAAGCAAATATAATTGTTGTTGCACTGGAGGGTATTCCATACCCTCCAGACCCCCCGGTTTGAAAGCCCAAAAGTGTGTGTATACGTTTTGTGATTTATTTTTGTAATGAAAACTTTTTATGCTCTCAGAACAAACACGTTTGTATATACAGTAGCATATTATATCTATGCATTGTGAAAACTCTCTCCGGGGGGTCTGGAGGGTGTGGAACACCCCACAGAATATTATAGGAAAATTCCTGTTTTTTATCTCAAAACTGTGATAAGCTCTGTATACCTAATAATTTTTTTAATTTTTTCACGGAAAATGTCAAAATTCGGAAAATTTTTTTTGGCAAAGTGTATTGTCATCGGGGATGAATCCATGTGCAAAATTTCAGCTCGATTGGATATTTCGAACTGGGTCAAATTTGACTTTCTAAGTTTTGCCGTACCCGTATATTCAATCAAGCAAGCAGAAAGGTGAAACTAATATAAGATTTAAAAAGGGGCTCCCGTCCATTTTTTAAAAAAAAACACAAATTTGTCGGTTGGAAAATGTTTATTGTAATTTATTTTCTATATTATAAGTAAATATTTATTTAATATTTTCCCACCGGCCGACTGAGAAGCGGGTAACCGTGGTTTTAATCCTGGTCGCGTCGTATACACTGCTGTGATCTAAAGCCCAACATAGATCTGTGGGCTGTGGGAAGAGTTAGCCTCGCGGCAATTGGACTTCGGTACTATTGGCTTCATGGTAATTGGCCTTCGGGACTATCGGCCTTCGAGACAATTGGCCCTTGGGACAATTGGCCTTCGGGACTATTGCCTTCGAGTGAAGCCAATGATCTTTGTGATTAATGATCTCACCACTGTCGTCTCGGTAAGCTAGTATTAGTGAATTGGTTTTTGGAATTGAAATACCCCCGCTTTTGCTATAACTATTTATTCTATATTTTCGCCTTATTTGGTAAAAATTCCAATTCCAAAAATTAGTTCACTAAAACTTGGTTTCCGAGACCTCCGTCATGAAAAGATCAACCGTCCCGAAGGCGAATTGCAGCGAGGCTAATAGTCCCGAAGGCCAATAACTGCAATGCCAATAGTTCCGAAGGCCAATAGTCCCGAAAGCCGATAGTCCCGAAATTCAATAGTCCCGAAGACCAATTATTGCCAGAGCCAGTTGTTGGAGGCCAACTATCGTAGGGCCAACCCGAATAATTAAAATTCCCAAGAACGTCATATTGGCTTCAGCCAAGTTCGGCAAAAACAAAGAAGAATTATAAATTCTGTGCTCACCAATCTTGTGTGGTGACAGCTGTGCTGCTGTGACGGTAGTTCAAGACGGTAAATCAACATTTTAAATTAAATTTTTAATTTTGTTTTAGTTAAATTTTTTTAAAACTTTTACTCGGTTGTTTTTATTTGTAGCGGTGCGCCTTTAGCTCTTAATATGCCCGGGTGGTCCCTAGTCGGTATAAGTCTGTGCATTCCATTGAATTAACAAATTTTCAAGTACAGGAAGCCGTCAAGTTGATCCTGGTATAGAATTATATCTTATTTACGATGCAAATCTAGGTGAAGTTTTGGATTATCCTGAAGCACCATCAAAAAAATATGTTGATAATGGGATCTCAATGCTAAAAACTCAGTCAGGCTTCTGATATTTTCACATTTTCCGATAATATTCAAAAACTTCATATCCTGACACATTTCTTGTGGAAGTAGTCCTACTTCTTCGTTTTCTTGCCAGTGTGAGTTCGTAAATGCTTTGTCAAATCTCCACTTCGAGAAGATTTATAACTGCAAACCGTACACTTAAACGGTTTTTCGCCAGTATGAATTCTTAAGTGGTTTCTCAAAGTCCCCTTGTGAGAACATTTGTAATCACAAAAAGTGCACTTGAACTGTTTCTCGCCCGTATGAATAAGTATATGCGCTTTCAAATCCCGTTGCCGAACAAATTTCGAATCGCAATCGGTACACTTGAACGGTTTTTCGCCAGTATGAGTACGTAAATGTTCTACCAACTTCCCATTTCGAGAATATTTATTACTACAAATAGTACACTGGAACGGTTTCTCGCCGGTATGGGTCAGCATATGTTGGCCCAAATACTGTTTATGAGAACATTTATAATCGCAAACGGTACACTCGAAGGGTTTTTCGCCAGTATGTATTCGTAAATGTTCTTTCAAATTCCCTTTATGCGAACATTTATAATCGCAAAAAGTACAGTTAAATGGCTTTTCGCCGGTATGAGTTCGTAAATGTTTTTTCAATTCAGAATTTTGATAACATTTATAATCGCAATAAGTACACCCGAACGATTTCTCGCCAGTATGAGTTAGTATATGCTTTTTCATATTATCTTTAGAAGTACAATTATAATTGCAAACCGTACACTCAAACGGTTTTTCCCCGGTATGAGTTTGTAAATGATATTTCAAATCCCGTTTCTGGGAACATCTATAATCGCAAATTGTACATTCTAAAGGTGGTTACATGCACTTGCGTTTTGCGGAATGCGGAATGCGATTTTTGTTCTGATTGGTTAAATTTGAACGCAGTGTAAACGGCTATTAAGTATTTTAAGATTTTGCGATAATCGCAAAACTTGAGATGGTTTTGATTGGTTAAATTTGAACGCAGTGTAAACGACACTTTACTAATGTAAGAATTTGCGATTTTCGCAAAACTTGAAATGGTTTCAAGATTTTACGGATTCCGTTGGTCATTTCTTGAAATACGCATGCGTTCAGATGCAATTTTTCAAATTTTTCAAAATACCTACTTGTCGATTTCAAATTGATTTTAAAAACATTACAAAATCTAAAAGCATTACCAATATAATAAAAAACTATTTTTGTATACATATATAAATATGAATTTACAGCTATTTATTATGTTATTACAATACAATTATTACAATAAATAAAGTGCTGTTTTTATCGTTTTAATAATAAAGTAATAGAATATCATGAGTGAAGAACAACAAGAGGTATGTATTTATAATGTATATTTTAATTTAATTTGAATAAAATGTGTATTAATTTATTAAATATTTAAGCAATCTGGAAAACCACAGTCGGAGGACAGTGTGGTCGAGGTCCTAATTGGATTAATCCAAAACAAACGACCGTTGTGGGATCATAGATTACCTATTGTAGAAAGAGGAAAATCAGAAAAAGACAAACTATGGACCGAAATCTGGAAGGAAATGGGATGTAATAATTTATAAATAATTAATTATGAGCTTGAATTAAATTGTAGAACTCTTTCATTTTAGGTACATTGCCAATGGACACTTTACAAAAAAAGTGGAAAAATTTGAGAGATCAATTTATGAAAACTAGGGCACAAGTGGAGTCATATGTGCCTAGTGGTCATGATGCTGAAATTTCCAGCAAAAAGAAAATATGGAAACATTACGAAAGCTTAAAATTTTTGCACGATACAGTTCAGCCTAGGCAGTAAGTATTTTATAATAAGTATAAAAAAAATAAACTACTATGGAAATATAATCTCTTTAAAAATTGTAGAACATCCAGTAATTTACAAATAAATTTATCGATGCCAAACAGTCCATCAACTTCGAATGTATCGGATGAGTCGTGTGGAAACTTTCTAGACATTACTTCGCCAATACCAACTCCGGGGAAGAAAAGGAAAAGAAAACAAGGTATATGAGTGAATATTATGTTCACAAAGTGATAACGTTACATTGTGGAAAACTTTATACTGTATTTTTCCATTTTCAGAAACCTTTGAGGAGACGTTGATACAAGTATTGGAGAAACCAATAGTGGTGCCACCACCAACGCCAGCACCTCAACTTTCACCAACTATGTTGATGGTGTCATCTTTATTGGATAAGTTGCCAATGAAGGTAAGAATGCAGGCTGAACGTGATATTATCAACAAATTATACGATCTTGTAGAGGAGCATTTAGAATAAGTTTTTAAAAATTAAGTTACAATAAGTATGTTTTATGAAGAATTATTTATTTATATTAATAAAATAAGAAATACAGCAAAAATTATTATTAAACAATATCTTAATTCAATTTTCAGCAAATAACTTAGCAGCCGACTCGGATATCGTCCATGAATATCATTTGACGGTATACATATTATAAATTATATGCCACATAACACATCGCTCAATAAGTCCGTAGGATAGCTAATAAAACAACAATATTTTGACATAATTTGAATTTATTCATCAATATAGTTTCCTTTTGAGGCGATACAGTCAGTCCAACGCTTCTCTAACTTTTCGATACCATGTTTGTAGAACGATTTATCCGAGAACAGCCAATAATCGCTGGGGGCCAAATCTGGCGAGTACGGTGGATGGGGCAACAATTCGAAGTGCAATTCATTCATTTTCACCATCGTTTTCATCGACTTGTGACATGGTGCATTGTCTTGATGAAAGAGAATTTTTTTCTTCTTCATGTGCGGTCGTTTTGCGTCGATTTCAGCCTTCAATCGTTCCAATAATGCCATGTAATATTCGCTGTTGATTGTTTTACCTTTCTCAAGATAGTCTATGAACAATATACCATGACTATTCCTATTATTTATTCCATTGCGGTTCTATTGGGTTTTCGTACATAAAATATTCGGTTAGAGCTTCCCGGACATTTGCAGCATTTCGACTGTAGGAGTTGCCACCGACCTGTCCAATTCTTTCAAGATTACTCCTAGATTCTCTTCGCCACTCTCCTTCTATGATATTGCCAGCACCATCTTCTCTATCTATAAAATTATTTGGACAATATCTTCTTTCGTCATCTTTATTTTTGTCTCTTATTCTCAAGAAGTTGTGGAGACATATTGTTGCTTTCACTATTGCTTCCACAGTGTCTAGCTTTGCCAATATGGGCTTTCTAAAAATCCTCCACTTCGCAGCAAGAATGGCAAACCCATTTTCAATAGTTCGTCTGGCACGACTTAATCTTAAAAAAATGACAATAGCAAATTAATATTGAATACGTACTTTTTGCAAATTTGTTATTAGATTTTTAGAATGTTAATTTATTACCTGTAATTAAAAACACGCTTTTCCTGACTTAAAAATCTTCCTGGATATGGTCGCATGATAGTGAAGCTTAACGGAAAAGCTTCGTCTGCCACTATAAAATATGGTAGTGGTTCTCCACCTTCAACAATTTCCCTTGCCTCTGGAAGATTTAATGAATTTTGGAATAGCTTTTGGCCTAATGCACTCTGTCGGAAAATTCCACCATCACTTTGCCTTCCTTTAGCACCGATATCAACTATTGTAAAACAATAATCTGCATCGCATAATGCCATTAACACTATGCTAAAAGTGCCCTTATAATTGTAAAAATCCGAACCACTGTTTGGAGGTGCCTATGAAAATAAGACTATTATTAAACGACTTGAACAGAACTAGAAAATGTACACCTACCTGAATAACTACATGTTTGCCGTCAATTGCTCCAATGCAGTTAGGCATATTCCATTTATCGTTAAAACCCTTTGCTATATTTTCCCAATCTTCTCTCGTGGGTTGTAATAGCAAAGGGCTTTCTTCCTTCACAACTTGCCAGATGCAATTGCAAACAGTATTTACAGTTTCCGATACAGTACTAACACCAATCCGAAATGCATACGAGATTGATACCATGCTATCACCCGATGCAAGATATCTAGAATAAAAAATCAAGAGTTAGTATTATCTCGTATCATTACTACGATTATTTCACAATTTTACCTTAACGTTACTGCTAACATCTCAGATGGTGAAATTGGCTCGGTGCTATGATGTTGTTTCATTAAATGTGGCCCTATTTTGTATAATAACACATCAAAGTCTTCTGGCAACATTCTCAAGTAATTAAAATATTTGCTGACATCGTTTAATCTCATCTCGTTGATTAAATTATGATAAGCACCTTGTTGTCTTCTGTTTTTAAAAATATCCCGAACAGCACAAGATCTATTTTTCTTGCGTTGATTCATCTTATGTAGTATATAAGCAGCTACAACCTTCCTCCTGCGTTCTACTTCCACATACACTGAATAATTATTTTCCATTGCAACACAATTTTTCGTTTTCAGAAAACGCCGTCTTCACAACGATAAACACTAGTATAAACTATAAACACCTAATTATAACCTAACTATTTTTAGGTTATTCTAGAATTGCCAATCTGACTCGACCAATTTCTACAAAACACCCTATTAATTTATGAAAAAGTTACTAAACTTTCGCATTCCGCAAATCGCAAGTGCATGTAATGACCTGTTAAATTTTTGCGGAAAACGCATTCCGCATTCCGCAAAACGCAAGTGCATGTAACCACCTTAACGGTTTTTCGCCACTATGAGTTCGTAAATGCTCTCTTAATCTGCTATTTAGAGAACATTTATAACTGCAAACTGTGCAGTCGAAAGGTTTTTCCCCGGTATGAGTTCGTAAATGTGTTCGCAAAGCGTCTCTTTGTGAGCATTTATAATCGCAAACTGTGCACTCGAAAGGTTTTTCCCCGGTATGAATTCGTACATGAGATTTCAAATTACCTTTACGAGAACATTTGAAGTCACAAATGTTACACTCGAATACCTTCCGATCGGTAGGAGCTTTTGCGGGAACCCCAAGTTGCGATTGGAATTCGCTATCTTGAGCCGATTGATCTTCTTTAATATCGATTGAATGATGCAACGATTCCAGCTTGATATCCACATCTTCCATCTCCTCAATTTTAATACGTTGGCCGACATTTTCCACTTTTAGATTAATTGTAGTATATGCGGTGGTATCAATCGAATGATGCAAGGCTTCCTGCTTTATATCCATGTCTTTCCAATTTCTCTGCCAAAAATTTTTAACCCTAAAACAAAATATTGGATTCTTATTCACATCGATAAAGAAATCGGGAAGTCAAGCTACCTACCCGTATTAATGCAACCACCATAGACAGTTAGACATCATAATTAGGGTGTGGTAACATGGAGATACAGAAAATTCTAATTCTAAGTTAAAAAAGAAAATAACAGATGGCGCTGTAAAATACATTATATCCGTTATATTTGATTTGACAAATAATAAAATATTGATAGTACTAGCGTTGAGTACTAGTTATATTAATAACAAAATTGTAGGTTATTTTTCTTGTATTTTTATTTACAGCCACTAGATAGCAAAGATTTATGAATATATTCATAAATATGTGACTGTATTTTTATTTCTACATCAGCGCCATCTATCCATGTGGTAGTTAAATATACACTACTATCTCACCGATTGGTTTACCACTGACGCGCATATATGGATTAACGAGATTCTGAAAATTATTTTGTCTGCCCCCCCCCAAAAGCATTTTCTAAATACGCCACTGATGTCGGGTCATAAGGGTCGTAGTAAATTCTAAAAAAGATAATTTTAAATAATATACGCAATTCAAAATTAATACATTGGTTTTTTAGGTGCCCGTTTTGAATATTTGCTTACGGACCTAGCTACTCTTGCGCGTAAGCACTGGCGTACTTAGAGCTTTTGCCGTTCGGGGCGGTCTTAAAATTTGACGCCCCCTACCCTCCTTAATATATTTTTTAAATATTTTTTTATAAAAAAAATTATTATAAATTTTTTTAAATTTTTATAAAAAAGTTTTTTTTTACCAAAAGAAGTAAAATGCCGCTTCTAAAAATGTGCCGCTAGTACGCTAGTGCGCGTAGGGATATCTCCCTGCTCTTCTACCTAAAATCCAGAATCCAGAAAAGTGCACTGGAGGGTATTCCATACCCCCCAGACCCCCCGGATTACACCACTTATTTTGTGATTTCAATAATATGTTTAGACTTTTACTCCCTTATGAGCAAAAATAAAATTACTTTTGGACTTTTTCGATTCCAAAGCTCTAAACATATTATTTATGTCGTAAAACAATTGGTGTAATCTGGGGATCTGGGGGGTATAAAATACCCTCCAGTGAACTCTTCTGGATTCTGGATTTTAGGTAGGAAGTCAACTAATCCGGAAATTGCCGGATTATGGGATAATTAAAAAAAAAAATTTTAAAGCCATGGTTGTGTATCTTTTTTAGTTTCTGATTCTGGGGTGTAACCCTGTAGGTTTCTTGTATTCGATTTTTGTGTCTTTGGGTGTCTTTTCTTGTTAGGTTTGTTTCTTCTGTGTTTTTATTCTGTAGTGGTCCGCTATTTCGCGCTAGGGCCCTTTTATTTTCGAATTGGTTTTTTTTTTTTCGTGTTTTCATTTTTGATTTTTCTCTGTTTGGTTGGCTATTGTTTTTCTTTTTTGTTTGAAGGGGACTATTGATACTAGTTGTAGGAATCCAGACTTTATTTCATAAATCTTCTTCATTTTCGGGGGAAATTGTTAAGGTCTTGACTGGGAGGAATCCATGCAGTAGAATTGCGGGTGTTCCCTGTATAGTTCCGAGAGGTTCAGGGGTGGATCTTCTTGGTAGAAGTTTTCCACCGCCTGTCTCTCTTCCTTATACAGGTCACAGTCCAGAATTCTGTGCAAGGGCTCGTCCAATACTTCACATTCTGGACACAGCCCGTTTGACTTCCCCAATCTTTGTAGGTGTCTACCAAACTCACCATGTCCAGCAATCATTTGGGTCGTTTTAAAGTTGACTTCCACTTCCATCCTTGGGAGTACTTCCGGGATAAAATGATGTGTGATTCTGCCATACGTTGAGTTCTCCCAGCGATTTTGCCATTCCTTTCCGATTTCTTTTAGGATTTGTCTTTTCATTTCCGCCCAGGAGCTAAAATACTCTGGGAGGAAATCTCTTCCCAGGAAGGTTGCTCTCTTTCTTTTCTTGATTTTTCTCCATAAGTGGAGTCTTCTAATTTCCAGGTCCAATGGGTGGATTCCCGCAATTACACCCGCTGTGGAATGTGGAAGAGGGCAGCCACCACAGGTTATCAAAGGCTCCCAGTTTTGGATCGTGTCGGCTGTGTTTGGGGTTCCTAAGGTTAAATCTATATTACTCCTTCCTCCTCTGGAGTTTTGAAAGGAAAATGGTTTTCCCAAAAAGTTATGAATAATGAGATTGTTCTGAATAATGAATTCTTCCAGAGAGAGTGCCCTTTCATTAGGGGCAACTTCGTCATGCCATAGGGGGGGATCTACAGTTGAGATCTCCACCTAAGTAGACTTTGCTGTCCCCGCAGAGTCGGATTATTCTCTCTAGTTGGGAAAGATGAGGGTCTATGTTATCTAGAGAAGAAGGAAGGTAGATGTTAACAAAATATATTGGTTTCTTATTTTTGAGGGAAATGGAAATTGTGGTGATAAGTTCGCTGGATAAGTTTTTGTGAAAAAGGACTGTTGAGTATTCCTGAAGGGTTTTATTAATAACTATACATGACATGAATTTTATTTTGGGCATACTAATTACAGTAGTGTTTGGATGAAAAGGGAGACTGAAGGAGCCATTGCTGGCAAAGGAGTAGGGTTCTTGGAAAAAAGCTATTTTGAAATTTTTAGCAGTCACCAGTCGCAGGGCATCGTTGGTGGCTGCTTCGCTGTTTCTCAAGTTTATCTGTAGGATCTTGGTGGAACTATCCATTCAGTGGTCGGGTTGTTTCTATAGAATTCACGTGTTCCATGAGTCTATTTTTGTAGACTCTGCAAGTGTTGGTCGAGGAATGGTGGTTGTCATTTGCATATCTTGCCCTAACGCAGTTGATACACTTAGCCTTGCTTGGTTCTGATTTGATTTGCCAGTCCTGGGATTTGTGGTCGATTCCAGCAGCACAGAAGTGGCAGGTGTCCACTGATTTGCAATATTTGGTTGTGTGTCCATATCTCTGACACTTGAAACATCTGGTGATGTTGATATAATCACTGATGGAGTAGGATCTCCATCTAAAACGTAGCTTACCTTCTTTGTTCATTGCCTCTAACACGATTGGGTTGATTGTGGCCACCCAGTTGGTGGTTGATTGGTTTCTGGAGTTGACCGGATTCAGTGATTTGAGGCATCCGCTTCCTGCTTTTTGTATGGCTCCCAAAAAACTATATTCTATTGCTTTCACAAGCGTATTTCTGTCAATATCTTTGTCTCGCATCTAGTTTGGCTTCTTCTAGGAGTTGATTCCCAATTAAGCTTTTAATAGATTCGTCACTGGATTCTATTAGGATTCCACCGTTTCTGACGTTGTAGAGCTTATCAGGCTTTATTTTTAATTGGTCTAAGGGTATGGAAGTGAGTATCTTCTTCGTGTCGAATTCGTTTGAGTTTTCAGGGTTGGTATTTTTTGGGTAGATTAGCACTTTGAATTTTTTGTTGCTTGGTTTCTGTAGTTGGGTAAAGGGCTTTGGTTTTAATACTGCTCTTAGATAGTCCCTTGGGTACTTCATCATTCTGTTTGGGTTTCTCGCTGTTTATCCTTATTCCTGGATTTAGGATTACTTGATTTTTGGGTGCCATTGTTTTTCTGATTTCTTTTATAATTTCAGTTGTCTCTTCTTTGGTTATGTTTTCTTCATGTTGGTTTTGAATTTTTTTAGCATATCAAGTGCGTTGTTTCTTAGTCCTTGCATCGGAGCAAGTACTCTCTGATTTTATGGTTCCATATTTTCTTCCATAAGTCCGCTCAAATATGTTTCTTTGTCGTGTCCTGCGTTTGTGTTTTTGGCTTCCGTTTTGATGTTGTTCGTTTCCTGTTTTTTGTTTTCTGATTTTCTTGGGGTTTCTTTTGGGGTTTGGTTCTTTGCTTCGATTGATATGTCAATCATTTCAACATCGCTGTCTTCGCTTTCAGTTCCTGTTTTTTCATTGCTTGTTTTGGCTTTATTCTTTGCTCTCTGTTTTTTATTCTTTCTTGGTTTGCGCTGTCTAGTTTTTGGGGTTTCAGTTTCTTGATTTTGATGCCTGCGTGTCTTCTTCATTTTCTGTATAAATTTCTTCGAGTGCTCTTTTCGTTGCTGGAAGGGGTTGGGACCTTAGGATGCGTTGGCTATCCAGGATGATGACATTTGCCTCTATAGGAAAAGTCTTATTCTTTTCTGCCAACGTCACTCCTTGGGCCCGCTCCTTAGGACTTTGAATGCTCGCATTTGCATTCTTGGATTCAGTTCGAATTAATGTAAATGTAATGCTAGATGTCGTTGCTGGTTCGTTGGGGGGCGGGGTTAAGTCCACTGAGTCCTGCCCAGGTATTACTTGGTTATTCATCTCTCAGGTAGGAGGTCAGGGAGATTTCCCTGCGCGTACCACTAAATCGGGCTCATTAGGGGTACTGAGTAGTTATCCCCTCTTTTAGGCTATTCAAAAATGAACAAATTCACCAAATTTTGTGACAATTAGGAACAAATACGTCTTTCCCAGCAAAGAGAAAGGACTTATTTGTCACCCATAATTCCTAAAATTTTCTTGGATTTCTTTAAATTTCCAAGGATTTTGTACATTTCCTATATTATCAGATTTCCCAGGACTTTTTTAATATCCTCACTTTGCTTGTTTCTTAGGGGTTCTCCGTTAATCGGGTGAGGTTTTAGCAAAAGGGGGGGGGAGTTGGAGTAAAATCACGATTGATCACGATGGCGGGGGGCGGGGGTTGTGACAAGCACGTATATATTTAACAAAACGTAGTAAATTTTTGGTTTTTATAGCTCATGTTGGGGTTGATATCCCGTTATAATATCTGCCTTTTCCTGACAATCTTAGAGAACGGGAAATTTAGAATATGCAGACTAGCCAATAGCCAAGGACATCTCAGAAACTTGAAAAAGGAATCAATAGAATTAATCTATGAATTTTCCTAATATTTCCTTGGGAAGAAAATAGTATTTAAAATTTCACTAAGATTTTTTCATAGAATTTCCTAAGATACCCAAAAATTTGCTTGGATTTCTTTTCATTTTCGTATATCACGATTTTCCCTTCGGTTTTCCAGTTAATACAAAACTAAGGGGAATTCGACGGAAAAGTTGTGAAGGAAAATCTGAAGAAATTCTGGAAAATTCCAAGACCTCTCAAGAAACAGATTCTTAGAAAATTTCTAGAAATATTGAAAATCTCAAGAAATCCATAGAAATTTCAAGAAAATCTCAGGATATTCTAGAAAAATCCAGAAAATTTTAAAGCCTATGAAATCTCAGAAAATGGAAAATCAAAAAGAAATAGTCTATACGTTAGTTGGACATCTATGGTGCCGCCACCTAGGCGATGATTTTGTGCATAAATTAGTTGAGAATCTGGCCATAATTGACCAGAAGATGGCGCTGCGTACGCTTTTTTGGGATATCCAACCAATAACGCTTGTTGGACAGCTATGGTGCCGCCGCCTAGGCGGTGATTTTGTGCATAAATTAGGTGAGAATCTGGCCATAATTGACCAGAAGATGGTGCGGCGTACGCTTTTTTGAAATATCCAACTAGCGTATAATATTCAGCAAACGCTAATTATCAAAACGAACTCTGCTTAATGCGCATGCTCCGCTCTTGTCAGTACTGTGCTCTCGCGATTGCCGCGTACCAAGCTTTTGTAGTGCTTTTGTACATTCTGTGCTCTCTGTCGAACTACTACTTTGAAAGTGCATTTTACCGCTCTTTTCTGGTTTTGCTTTGTTTTTAGTAATCGAAAAGTTTTACCGTCTTATTTGTGTGAAATTATTTCATTTTATATAATAATTATAACAACCAATAGCTATTTTAATTGCTAACTGATTATTTTTTGTAGTATTTATCATTTTCAGTGTTTGTAGGTTATATTTTCATTCTAGGTTTTTGTGTGGTTCAGTTTTACTTTAAACCTGATAATATAAGTATAGTTATGGAGAGGTAATTATTAATAGATTTAATTATTATGTAGATAATAATTGTAAAGATAATTATTATTTTAGTGTTACGTGCCCACTTTGCATGAAAACATTTTGCAATGCTTCTTCAAGAAATCGACACATGCGGAAAGTGCATTTACTTGAAGTCGAGAACCAAAAGACAAATCACATTCTTTGTCCACTTTGTTTGGATGATTATAAACATAGTTTTGCAACATATATTTTACTAATGCAGCACATTACAGATGTCCATAATATTATTATAAAACAAGAAAATTTAAGTTTTGAAAATCACGAAGCCTTTGAAAGTTGGAGAGCACTAGAAGAACGAAATGTTAATTATGCTAATGAGACATCAGTAAGCCGTACTGATAAAAAAATCATTTACTACAATTGTAATCGAAGTAATTCATGTGGTAGGTTTTCTCATAGGAAATGGTTTGATTAATAAAATATTGTTTCATTTAAGGGTATCGGAGTACTGCAACGAAGCGAATGGTGAAGAAAGGTGGTAGTATTAAGATCAATGGTGTTTGTCCATCTAGAATTATAGCTCATTTTAAAAATAATGGTAACTTGAATCTTTTTAAATTTGTTGTCAACTACATATTATAATTATTTCTAGGTCAAGTTGAAGTTAATTTTGTGGAAACCCATGTTGGGCATACTTCAAGTTTTAGAAGTCAACGTTTAACCAATGCACAGAGAGAAGAACTTGCTAATAAATTGAAAGCTGGAATACCGAAAAGAAGAATCATTCAAGATGCAAGAGAAATGAAGGAAGCAGAATTGAAAAGAATTAATTTTTTGAACAACAAAGATTTAACTAACTTAAGTGCCCAATTTAATATTGATAATAGAAGAGACCCCGATGATATGATAGCTGTATCGCTTAAAGTGGAAGAATGGAATTCTGGTGGCAAAGCCTATGCATTTTTGTACAAAAAAATTGGTAATTTTTATTGTATTATTTATATTCTCTGTTTTGCTTGGTTTTTGATTTGAATAATATGATTTTGTATTGGAAAAGGGGCATTGCTCATTGCATTATATTTATTTATCTGGTAAGGGTTTCAATGTTTTATGGTATGGTGTGGTGTGGGGGCTTAACGGTGTTGGTACCTATTAGTTATAATATTGGAACCCGTGGTGGTGGTATTTTAGGTCACACTTATCCAAAATTAGAAAAGAATGATTTCGCTTTAGGATTCATGAACAAGTCGATGGAAACAAAGCTTAAAAATTACAGCCGAATTATATGTATGGACGGGACTCATGGAACTAACAATAGAAAATTTGAATTGACAATAATGATGGTGAAAGATAATCAAGATATTGGTTTCCCTGTTGCCTTCTTTATATCCAACAGGTTAAATTTAATTGTTTTAAATGTTTTTATCTAATATATTGAATCACTAGGCACGATCAAGTTATACAAGAAGTTTTTTTGCAAGAATTTAAGACACGTATTGGTGAAGAAATAAAACCCGATTATTTGATGAGTGACGACGATCCAAAGTATCACAACGCATGGACAACAGTTATGGGTAACACTCCAAGAAGACTTTTATGTGCTTGGCACGTCAGAAAAAATTGGACAATTCAAGGTAAAAGAAAAATTAAAGCTGAAGAAATGAGACGACAAATGAATACAGATTTAGGGAAGATAATGACTGCAACCAATGAAGAAACTTTTTGGAAATTAAAAAATGAATATTTTAAAAATCTTGAAGATCAAAATGAAATAGTTTTCAGTAATTATTTACAAAGGTAACAGCTTTATTCGAATGGCACAATGGTGTTTGATTATTTATTTAACGTTTTAATATTTTCAGACAATATTTTCCCGATGAAGCGAGAATAAAAATGTGGGCATATTGTCATCGCTTGAATGCAGGAATTAATACAAATATGGCTCTCGAAAGTTTTAATAAATTTTTAAAGGTTAATTATTAGCTTGATTAATAAATTTTGATAAAATTACTAAGTTGAAACAATTCAATAAATTAAATTGATTTAATAATTTTTTATAGGATTCACTTGATAGAAACACACAATCGACTCTGGAGAAACTTTTGGATAAGATCGATGAGGCTGTAGAAAATAAAATGTGGACAACAATTAGTAATGTGGAACGCCCTTCTTCTAATAATTATAAAGACCGAGAGATTTCAAAAGCACACAAGAAAGCAGAAGCACGCAACTTAAATGAAGACATAGAAGAAATGGAATTTGGAAAATTTAAAGTAAAATCTTCTACAGGTGATAAGTATTATTTTGTTTTGTATGGTGATGTATGCAACTGTGAGAGTAAGTTATGCAGTGTGTGTTCTATTTGCATGCATAAATATATCTGTGAATGTATCGAATATACTGTGAAGAATATAATTTGTAAGCATGTTCATATGGTTTCTTTGTATGAAAGGAGAATGCTTGTGAAATCTGTTGCAGGTGAAGAAATTGATCAACAAAATATATGTATCAATGAAGTGTCTGAAGAAAAATTAAAATTAAATGATGCCGCTATGGATTTTATTTCAGAAAAAGTTGAAAAATTAAATAACGATGAAGATCATACAGAAAATGTGGACGCTGTTATGTATAAAGAAATTATGCGACAAAGATTTTCAAGCCTATTAGATAACATGCCTGATAATTTGGAAATTTTAAAAGAGGCTGCGAGCAAAGTATTTCCAACATTAAAGAGATATATGGAAGGTAATTCCAGTAAAAAAAGAAAGATGGACAAACAAACTTATTTTCCTAATCAGAATAAGCAGAGAAGACAACAATAGGTATCCTGTTTTACAATAAATTTATTTAAAGCAATCAATATTTTAAAAATAAGATGTAATTTAGCTCATTTATTTTGATTATTTATGTAAGTAGTGTTTTAGGATTTAACATTTTTAGACATTATTTAATGTCTTTTACAGGGCGAAGCTTAAATTCCGACTTCTAGCCTCCTCGTGGCAAGCTTTGGAAATGCATAAAAATATGTAGCTAATAGAAGCGGTATTCTCTTAAATAAAATATAATAATAAATTATTTTATTAATAAAACATTTTATTTACTGTAATATTTTAATGAATTGAAATAAATAAATATTTCTATTAAGTAAATTACTTAAATAAATAAGATATAACCTAAAACACTCATAAAAAATACATTAAACCTTAGATAATCATTTAGCAATATTTTTAATATCGTATATTAATAAACCTACAACGCAGAAAATGATAAATACAACAAATAAAGTAATCAGTTAGCAATTAACAGCTGTTAGTTGTTATAATTATTATTATATAAAACGAAAATATAAATAAAAGCAAAACCAGAAAAGAGCGGTAAAATGCACTTGCTAAGTCTTTTCAAACTAGTAGCTATGGGAGTAGTTCGAGAGAGGGCGACAAAAGCTAGCATAGTACACAGCAATCATGAGTGCAGTACGCACAGAGCATTTTATAGTACGAGCATGCGCATTAAGCAGAGTTCGTTGGGATAACTAGCGTTTGCTATAATATTCTAGATTTCTTCAAATTTCCGCTGATTTCCTATTAGTTTAGCATATGACAAATTCTCTATCATTTTTCTACCTAGTATAAAAACGAGCGGGAAATTTAAACAAATCCGGAAAAATTTTAAGAAATCCAAAAAATCTCATTAATTTTACAATCTTAGGAAATGTAGAAAATTAGAGGAAGTAGAAAATTTTTGGAAATCTTAGAACAATATCCAAAAATATTTCAAAAAAATCTTAAGATGTTCAGGATTTTTGGAAATCTTTCAAAGAGGGGAATCACAGAAAATTGAAAAGTAAAAAACTCATCTATATATTTTTAATAAGAATTAAGGTGTAATTTTCAAATTTTAATAAAATAAAATAGGGGGGGGGGGTAGTTACTCGTCTTTATATCAGCTCTGGTTTTGAAGGAATTCCTTGGAAATCACTGAAATTGCATGAAAATCTTCTGAATTCAGAGTCCCGTATACAAAATTTTTTTTTTGTTTTTTTTTGTTTTTTATAAAAGTAGGGCCCCGTCCCGTTAACAACTTCGCACACAGGTCCCTCACCTGCTTGTTCCGCCACTGGTTACATGGGTTTGAAAATCTGCAACATCTACATTAGGTTTGAAAGGGAAGCCCCGGATATTGCAGCTCCAGCAGGTTTTTTGATTTGTGGAGCTGGAATCGACGTTTCTACTTAAATTTTAAAAAAATTAACTGAAAGTTTAATCGCGTTTTTCTCAAAACTACAATTAGAAAATTACAAAAAACAATCTGTCCCGGTCAATAATGACAATTCGGTCATTAACGTCCGGACAATAACAGCAAAGCCCAGCTCAGTTGGGCATTAACGTCATTGACCGGCCATTGACGTCAATGACCATGAATTTTGGGTGATGTTGACATTTAAAATTTCATATGCGGTTTTTATAGCATTGTCCGGGCAATGACGTTATTGCCCTATTCAGGGTGAGCAATGATGAAATTGCTACTCTACAGATTCTATCAGACTCCATATTCTATCACTCTTAGTAATACACATGTTCACAGCCTTCATGCGTGCACAACAAATAAGTGCCCGGTTGAAGTGCATCGCCATTTTGCTGTTTGTCATAGTATTTATTCGCTAAAATCATCATTGTTCAATCCATTTTGGTTATTAACGTCATTGACCGGCCAAAGACGTAAATATTACATACTGATGAAAATATTTACATCATCGCCCATCGTTAACGGGCGTTGACGTCATTGTCCGGCCATTGTCGTTAATGCCCAATTTACGTCATTGACCGTAACATACATATTTACTAACAGAAAAAATATGGTTTTTTAATTTCTGATGAATCCATCACGAGTTATTCTGACAACACCAAGGGAACTTTATTCTGAGGGGTCACAGGAAATGACGTCCCCCCAATGGTTGAATTTTCAAAATTTTTAAATGAAAATTTCACAAAATATTTGTCAAATGTTTATCTTTGATATGTTATTATCATTTATTATATTAGAAAGAAATTCGAGAAAAATATGCTGCTTTTAGCCTTCGAAACGAAGGATTTTCTACGATTTTCTATATTTTCCCGAATTTTCTATTTCTTCAGATTACCTCAGTTATACCTTCACTTGTACACTGGATATCTCTAGCGATTTCAAGTCTAGTGAAGACCCCAAGCAGTAACTCAAGCTAGAAAGAAAAAAGAAATACAGTTTTTAAACAAATGCCCCCCGTAAAGTGAGATTTAGGTTACGCTACTGCTTCGACTCCAGATCCGACTCTGACTCATACCAAACTCATACTGAAAATGTAATTTGCCTTTTAAAATTTCCAAATTTCAAAATCAAAAAGCATAATAAGGTCTTTACTTGGGAATCAAACTTACGAATAAAATTTTTAAATTTATTAAATTTGAGTAAATTTTATGAAAATTGAGAAATATTTTTCGGAAGTATTGGCAACACTGGTCGTGTCAGGTCGTTTGTAACCGAACGGAACCGAACATATCTATGCGTACGGTTTGTTTGTTTACGGTTTTCTTTTGTTTGAATTTTTAATTTTAAGTTGCCTTCAATTCTTTTTAAATTACTTGACAATGGCAATCAAGTCGCGAAGCGAAATCAACGATAGTAGAATATATCTAGGTTTAATGAAACTTAAAAGTAATAGACTGCTATCCTATGGAAAATGGCCAGTCAGGTTTATAGATCCGGATGAACTGGCAAAAGCTGGCTTTTATTACATCGGAAAGGCGGATAGTGTGCGTTGCCCTTTCTGCATAATCGTGTTAAACCACTGGCGAGAAGGTGATGATCTTATGCAAGAACACAGACGATGGTCAGCAAACTGTCCGTTTGTACTAGGCCTTGAAGGTAGAAACACTGCGAGAACTATCGATAGGGTTCCAAGGGTGACAGCCAATGATATCGGTCGAAGTTCTTCAATTCAAATTATGTCAAATTTGTTACCCGAGCTGGAAACTTACAGACCACTTCCTACGAGATGCTATAGACTCCCACATAACGGTGGATCCGTCTACAACGAGTAAGTAACTTTTGTTTCTTTTTATGTTTTGTTTTCACCAACAGCAACTTTGATGATACGAAGCTACTGTTAGTGTTAGCACTTTGAACTTATTCATTTCTTCGTATGATCGTTGGATACAGTATTGTAATCGTGCAGAAAAAAAATTGAGATTTTTTGAGAAGCGTATGTCTGTATGTATGCATTAGTGGAAATCCGGTGTTCACTGACGCAGATTCACACAATATAAAATATTTTAGATCGTAAGAATGCTACGTAACTTAAACCACTAAGTGTACCTCGATAGACTTCGGAGTCAATGGTAATAGAATCCGTTTCTAAAATTTTTAGGTTTGCTGCAAGCGGGGCCAGAATTTTGTTAAAATTTACATTTTTTTTTAAATCGTGGCAATAAAATAATGCAGCTAAATGAATATTTGCAAGTCTCGAGTTCAAAAATGGTGGCAAATTTCTAATAACAAAATAGATAGCTCCCATGTTATGCACGGAAGTCTTCGATCCTAAGGGATCGGAAGCAACGGGTAAATATCTCAAAATAATTTTGTACCCAGGACTCAGAATTCCAATGATTTCCGTGGAATTCCAAAGATTCTCAAAGAATTCCAACAAGGGGGAGGTAACGGGGTAACTATCCTCCTCTCATGACCCAATAAAATTATTAAATTTTGTTAAAATTTGAAAAATATACTTAATCTTATCAAAAATATGTAGTTATTTACTCTTAGCCAGCCTCCCTTACCTCCATGAATTTATTTATTAATTTATTAAGAATTTTCGAGTTTTCTATATTTTTTTCGGATTTTTCATTTCTTAGAATTACTTTATCCCGAAATTTTCTAGAATTTTTAAATTTTTTTTGGATTTTGTAAGATATCCTAGAATTTTCTACGTTTCCTTAAATTTTCCTCTTCCTCTAGATTTTCTTAAATTTCGTAAAATTTCCATGGATTTTTTAAAATTTTCATGGATTTTTTAAAATTTTCAAAGATTCAAATATTCCTTGAGAGTTTAAGGAATTTCTTCGAATATCTTCCGATTTCTCTTCACTAGCAGTACACCGGAGTTTTCTAATGATTTCTGGGAAACCGAGGTGAAATTGAGCTTTATTGTTTAGCTTTTTAAATTTTCTGAGATTTCCTTGGCCTTCCTAAAATATTCTGAATATTCTAAATTTCTTCGAATTTCCTATTTTCTAAGTTTGCCTGGCGAGGGCGGCTGGATGGAGGGAGGATGACTCGCCCCCCCCTCCTTCTCATCACAAAAATCAACAAAATAAAATAAATAAAAAACAAAAATACTACGTAGTAATTTTTTTTCATTTTCAAATTTATTTTCATAAATTACAATAAATTCAAATTTTAAAAAATTTTCAAAAAATGATTTGGTGACACGACAAGAAAATGTCATAAAATTAAAAAAGCTAAACGATAAAACTTATCTCGATCATTCTCAAGATTTCCTAATATCAAAAAATTTTCCTTCACTTTTGTATTTCACGATTTCCCCTTGGTTTTCCAACAACAAACTACGGAGAAATAATAAAAAAACTCTGGTCTACTAGTGAAGAGAAGTCTGAAGATATTCGAGGAAATTCCAAAAAAATCCTAGAAAATTTTAAGAAATTCATGAGAAAGAGGAATATCAAAGAAAATAAAATTTTTTTTTCAAATTTCCCATTAGTTTTGTATATGACTATTTCCAGTTGATTTTCCACTTCGTTAAAATCGAAGGGGAAATCTGGAGTACAAGTGAAAGGAAATCTACAGAAAACCAGAAAAATGTTAAGAAATCCCAGGAAATAGAAATACCAAGAAAATCTGTGAAAATTCAAGGAAATGTAGAAAATCTTAGGATATCTTCGGAACTCGAGAAAATCCAAAGAAATCTAGAAAAGCCAAGAAAATGTCAGAAAATTGAAAAAATTAAAAACAGATTTTTTAATTTCTTTGTATTTTCTATTTCTTAAGACTTCTTCGAATTTCCCTTCAGTTGTACACAAGAGCAAATTCAGGAGAAATTCATGGGTCAGGTTGGGAAGGATAAATCCATATTTTTTTCTTTATAAGAATTTAGATATATTTTTTAAGTTTTAAAAAAATTTAGTAATTTTATTGGTTTTAATGGGTCATGCGAGGGGGACAATTGCCCCGTTACCTGCCCTTGATGGAAATAATTGCAATTCTTTGAGAATTTTTGGAATTCTGAAGCCTGTGTACAAAATTATTTTCAGATATTTACCCCAATTCTCTTCTAGTTTTATTTGATAATATTTTATGGGTTTCGTATTCTTCGATTATACAGGGTGTCTCGGATACACTTTACATAATTTCAGTGGTACTAGAGGACACTTTTCTAAGAAAAATATTTAACTAGAATTTTTTTCTAAATTCAAACCCTTGAGAGTTAGGTCTCTTTAAAGCATTTTTTTTTAATATCCACCTTCACATGACCATAGCTCGGAAAATATTGATTTTTCAGTAAAAATAGTTAAGTGCTTTTTTAAAGGACGTGAAATAATCTACAAACTAGATTTAAGCCTTTTATTGCCTAAAAGCAACGGATTTCGAGTTATGAATTAAAGTAAGTACAAAAATGTTGAAAATTTGGTATTTTGGTATTTTTCAAATCGCTGTATCTTTTAAACCAAACCTTTTATCTTTTAAACCATTCCGGATAGGAAATTTTTTCTAGGATAGAAATATTTGAATTTCTACATTTTTATCTGGATGAATTTCCTACAATATTAAAATGGTACCCCGTCAAAATAGCCCCAGCCAAAACAGCCCCGACACAACAGCCCCATGAAAACAGCTCCGGCAAAATAGCCCGATGGCAAAATAGCTCCGACAAAATAGCTCAGTGATAAAGCAGCTCCGACCAAATAGCCCGATGACAAAATAGCTCCGACAAAATAGCCCAGTGATAAAACAGCTCTTACAAAATAGTCCGATGACAAAATAGCTCCGACCAAATAGCCCAATAACAAAACAGCTCCGACAAAATATCCTGATGATAAAATAGCTCCGACTAAATAGCCCAATAATTAATTATTATTTATTATTATTAATTATTATCAGAATCTCAGCCAATCTCACGCGGGGGAGGGGGGGTCTCGGAAAATATCACGTAATTTTTTTTCCGCAAGAAATATGAGAAAAGGGGCCGTTAATGAATTACCTAAGGGGACGTCCATTAATTACGTGAGGCGTTTGTCCGATTATGAAAAGGCAATCCATAATGCTGTATCGGAAGCGTTTAATGAAGTGGAAGTACAAGGTTGTTTGTTTCATCTCGGGCCATCTTTGTGGAGAAAAGTCCAGAACCTCCACCTTGCGGAAGCTTATCGTGATGACGAAAACATAAGAATTCAAGTTAAAATGTTACTCGCATTGAGTTTTGTACCGAATCCCGATGTCATCATGGCTTACGAAGAACTAGCAGATATTTTGCCGCCGATATTTTGTCGTGGGGTTATTTTGGCACGGGCTATTATTTTGTCGGGGTTATTTTGACGGGTCACCTATTAAAATGCATATAAGCATTCATTTTGATAGAGGATAAGGGTATAAAACCTTCACAAAAGTACAATCGGCATCGGGAGTCACTACTGGAACGGTTGACAAGTCTTCTCCCTTTAAATAAATTAAATTAAATATATTAAAGTTTTCACCAAAAATCAAAATCTTACTAATCCTTCGGTATTATCCTTTTCAATAATTAACCAATTGGCAACCTTATTTTCATTGGACATTTCAACTATTCAATGAAATAGTATCTAAAATACAGTTAACATAAGATTAGAAACAGTAATATTTTAAAAATTCACTTTATTTTCACTCATTTCACTCGTAAAAAGAAATTTTTTCTTCGGGGGTTCCCCTTCCGAGAATTTTTCCGAAAAATTTTTTTGTGGATTTTGAATTTTTGAATTTTGTTTTTCAAATTTTCTAACTTATTGTGCTTTGCAGGTATTCATCATTAATTGAAAGGTTAAAATCCTTTCGAAATTGGCCAATGGAAAAGAAAAGGACTGAAAGTTTGAAAGTGGACCAGGAACGTAAAGAAGCAAACAAGCAAGATTCCAATAACACAACAGGTAACATTTGTAAAATCTGTTACACAAAAGAACTACAGATTGCTTTTATACCTTGCGGACATTTTGTGGCTTGCGGTGATTGTACTTCGGCCCTTACTCTGTGTCCTTTCTGCAGGAAACCGATAACTTCCACTTTAAGAGTCTTTCAGGTATAAGCTTATGTTTGTGTTGATAACATATCAATACTTTTTGTACAGATTAATTATATGATACTATAAAAATTAGTATATTATTTGTTTTTATTGTTCATTTTTTTATATTTCAATTTTACTTTATAAGTTTATGTTACCCGCAGCGAAATTTATCTACATATATTATGGTACTTTTACTCAAATTAAACAAATATTTGTTTTTGTTAATCTATAGATAAATTTCGCTTTTTTTTAAATTTGACCTGCTTTGGTGTTTTTTTGCTGGGTTTCTTTGTTTCGTGTTTGTTTTAATCATTTTATTGTTTTTTATTTATTCTATTATGTTTCTTTTTTATTGTAAGTGTATACAATCTTTTTGTTTCGAGCAGATTTACACTTATGAAACTTAAATAATTACGAACATACGTTCCTTACATTAAAACGACTGACTTTAATTTTAAATTATATCCACATAATTATAAAACATAATTAGATGATTAGAAAACCGAGTAATACTTTTATAAACCTCAAAACTTAAAGGAGTTTTCAAGTGATATGTTAGAATGCTCTGTAATGCGAATATTATTTTTTACGATGAATTTAACACAAATAAGGTTTCCTGTCGGTACAAGTTTTTGTATGGATTTTTAAACCTGTAAATCAGGGGTGTCAAATTCAAATGCTACTTTGGGCCAAACAAACAAGGTTTAACTTTAGGTGGGCCGCAAAAAGGGTCAGTAACCTAACTTTTGCATTACAGTGGCTTCAAAAAGTACTTTTTACATTGTTAAAATAGGAGTGTACGAATACTTTTTTGAGCCACTCCATCTGCATGGTACAAATTAGTATTATATTATTTTTACTATATTTCAATTTTAGTTTTAACTGTTACCTGCAGCGAAATTGTACCAAATGGTACTTTTTCCTAAATTTATAAATTATAGTATATTTGTTTTTATACTAATTTATACATTAGTATATTTGTTTTTATTGTTTATTTTTATTATACTATTTCTATTTTAGTCTATTTTATAAGTTCATTATGTTTAGCTGAAATTTATCTAGATGGTACTTTCAGGGAAATTAAACAAATATTTGTTTTTTGTTTTATTTGTTTTTATTTTTGTATTTTTACCCAAATTAAACAAATATTTGTTTTTGTTTTTATTAACCTACAGATTCATTTCGCTGTAGCTTTTTTTAAATTTTACCTGCTTCAGTGTTTTTTTTGTAAAACATCAATTGCTGGGTTTCTTTTGTTTTGTGTACATAAATAATTTTTTGTTTTTTATTTGTTCTATGTTCTTTTTATTATATTTTATGATTTTAGTTTACTAAGTGCTTAAACTGTATACAAACTTCTTGTTTCGAGCAGATTTACACTCGTAAAACTTAAATAATTACAAACATACATTCCTTACATTAAAACCGCTGACTTTTATTTTAAGTTGTGTGCACATAAGACATAATTAGAAATTTAATTAAAAAACCGAGTAATACTTTTTACATATTACCTTCTATGATACTGCGAGTTTCATTGCTTGTTGAGACAGTCGAAACACGACAATTGCAGATCAACGCCACTGCTGGTCAGAAACCAATTGGTTTCTTCGCTAGGACAGAAACCGTCAAGTTTCTTCCCACCTACTCAGTTTTAAATCTACCATTTTAAACGTCAATTTATCTGACAGTGACAGTTTTTATATGTTATGAAGGTTAGGTTAGTTAATGAAACTCTCCGATTCATTGCAGGTAATATGTAAAATAGTGTGTATGGCACGGGACGAAACACGATTTCAGACCAGGGTGAGGATTGCTTGCCCGAGCGACAGCGAAATCGTTTTGTTTCGTCCCTAGCCAAACAATATACTATATAAAACTCACAACTTGATGGAGTCTTCAAATGATTTGTTAGGAGACTGTGATTCAGATATTATTTCATGGTGAAAACAATACTCATAGTTCAGACGATGACACTTTAACTATAACCGCTTAAACAATACTAATAAAATTTTGTATGAAAATTACATCAAGAATCTTTTTCAAATTTTCACTACATTTTGTTGATTATATGGGCCAATGGACAAAGATATTTCGGCTACCCAAGTAGCATTTTGATGCTAAAAAACAGCTAAATAGCAGTTTTAGCTAGCTAAAAACTATTAAAAGTAATAAAATAGCTTTTAAATAGCTAGCTTTTCGTTTAAAAATAGTTTGGCATTTTAACAATATGGATACAATTTAAACGCTATTTTGCTGGTTAAGTGCAGTTTACATTAAGCGATTTTGCTTACGATTTCTCTTGTATGACTGGTTTTGGTGGTTTTCTGTTCACGACTTTGTTTGCGAATTCATCTTTGGGTCGAATCGTATAACGTGAACTTCAAAATATTTGTTTACGACAACTTGGAAGCAAAATCGCATATCGTAAACTGCACTTGAGCTAAAAAACTCAGCGATTAAATAAAAAAATAAATAATTATTAATTTATTTATTACATAAAATTATATTTTATTCCACATTATTATTCCAAAACAATTCCCAAATAGCATTTTGATGCTAAAACAACTAAATAGCTAAATTTAGCATCGGCATCCCCCGATGAGCATCAAATTTTATTTCTATATATTTCAAAATACCATGTGTAAATTATGGAACTTCTTTAAAAAAGTTAGAAAACTATTTATTTAAAATAAGATTAAAAACAATTATATTTTTTAATCACTCATTTTCATCGTCCCGTTTCCGTTTATCTTCTGCCTAAGCTCTAAGAAATATAAATAAATAAACTGAATTTCAGCAAAACTTAATTATTATAATCGCAACTTCTAAACCATTGGAGTCAAGGTAGAGTTGCCATCCGCCCGGTACACGTCCCCTTTTGGAACTCTTGTCCCGGTTCATGTAGAAAATCTACCGGTATTGAAGTATTTTCCAGTTTTTAAATTTTTTTATATTTTTAAAATTTTTTTGAAAGAAATTAGCAGACAGACCAATAATTAAAGTTACCCTTGTATCTAGTGGCCATACTCCCCTGTACTTACAATACTAAAATTTAAGTAGAAGGAGCTTTTTTTTTATTAATTACTTCGAATACTCTCCCGGAGTATTTAGTTAATTTAGGATTTCATGGTTGTTGATTTCCAACAAGGAGAGGTGACACGATAACTGTTCTACCCCTCCCCCCATGACCCATATGTATTTATGTATTTACCCTCTTCTAGCCAGTCTCACTTCCCCGTTCCCCCATGAATTTGCTCTTGTGTACAAGTGAAAGATGTTTCTTTCTTAGAATTTGAAGAAATCACAGAAATTCTTAAGAAAGAAAAGAACCATGGAAATCTTAAGAATATTATGCGTAGATGGGCTTTTTTTTATTTTTTGAGATTTCCTTGGCTTTATTTAGATTTTCCGAGATTTCTTAAGATATCTTAGAATTTTCTACATTTTTTCAGATTCCTCATTTTTTAAAATTTCGTAATATCTCTAAATCTAGAATTTTTTGGATTTTTACAGATTTCCTAGAATTTTTTGATATTTTTCTTTTTTTTAGATTTTTTAAAATATCCTAGAATTTCCTACGTTTTCTTAAATTTTTCTCTTCAAGATTTCCTTGAATTTCGTGAAAATTCCATGGATTTTGAAATCTCAATTCCTTGAGATTTTCTGGAATTTCCCCGAATATCTACACATTTCTCTTCAATAGTACACTGGAGTTTTCTAATGATTTCTTTTCTCCCTAGTTTGTTGCTAAGAAACCGAAGGAAAATTGTGATATACCAAAGTGAAGGAAAATCTTAGGAAATTTTAAGAATACTCCAGATGAGCTTGTAAAATCTTCTGAAATTTTCTTGCCATCCTAAAATATTCTAAATTTCCCAAAAAAAAATTTTTGATTTCAAAAATATTTAGCCTCTCTTCACCAGCCTCATTTACCCCATACATGAACTTGGCCTGGATCCGCCCTTGATTTTCAAACTAGTTTCAATTTAAAGAATTTCTATGAAATCCAAGGGAATTCCAAATAAGTGTAAAGAAAATTTTCGAAATATTTACCCCTTGGTTGGGGTAATATAAAAAGTACTTTCTACTTGTACCTAACTTGGCCAGAACCTACTTTGAAGATTAATTTTACTTCAATTTAAAATTATTTTCTTCATTTCTATTAGGGGTCGCCCATTAATTACGGTAGGGTTTGGGAGAGGGAATATCAAAAATCTTACAAACCCATACGCGGAGGGGCAGTGGCGTATATAGGAATTATGTGTGGGGGGGGGGGGCTGGGATCGAAAAGTAAAATCACAACATTTAAAACTCGAACGAAACGAGTCGCTACTGTTTTGTTTGTATATACTTATAGCTTGCATTTTTTGATTTCTGGAACTTGTCAGTATTTTACCACTGACACGCATGAATGGATTAACGAGATACCGAAAAATATTTGATCCTCCTCACAAAAGCATTTTCTAAATACGCCACTTTTGCTGCCAGCAAGCTATTTTTAAGAGCCCTTTAGCTGCCAGCAAGCTACTATTTATAAGAGCTAAAATATAGATAATTTTCCGTTATTTTTCTAAATTGATCACCGCTGGCAGAATAGCATCAAATTGCTACTTGGGTACCTACCTATAACAATAAGTCTGACGAGGAAAAACTTGATATCTATAGAAACACAGCAAAATAACAGACATTTAAAAAATCGTGATGGTCAGGAAACATTTGCTTTTTAATAAAATACCAATAGATGGCGCTACTACATTGAAAGTCCTAATGTCTGTAGAAATTCTCAATAAATTGCTTTAGTATGCAATATTATGGGCTTGTTGTACCAACTAGTTTCATGCGAGTTCAGTTAGACTTCTTTTTTAAATCTTTTATATTAGTTTCACCTTTCTGCTTGATTGAACACGGCAAAACTTAGACAGTCAAATTTTACCCAGTTCGCGCTATCCAATCGATCTGAAATCTTGCACATGGATTCGTCCCCGATGACAATACACTTTACAAAAACAAATTACGAATTTTCACATTTTCCTAAAAAAAGGGAAAAAATTACCTGTATACTATTTAAGTACTTATCCGATTAGTATACTAATTGGTGTACCTTTATAGTATTTTGTGTTATAATCCTTATTCGTTGTCAATAATTCCAATCATAGTCATGCGGAAAAAGAACGAAACTGCTACACAACGTCAACGTTGATTACAAAAAGATAAAAATGCCTCCAAAAAACTGCAAGAGTCACCAGCGTCTGGTGACGTTTGCGGAAACTTCCAGTATTTTACCTTCCGATAGCTACGATTATAAATAACTGCTGAGCCCAATGATTCTTTTATAAAATCGAGTGACGTATATAAAGGATTTATAGTGAAAAACTTGTCTTTACGGGTTCATTTTTCGTTCTTTAGGTCTGTGACCTGGGTTTTTACCAATAGCAACCCCAGTTGTGTTCCGAAGTCACTATTGGAGCTCGTGTCAAATACATCGCTCACAACAAGTTAAATAAAAACTTTTAAAAGGTACGCACTAGTGGAAGTAGACATTGAAAGCATCCGTGACGTAGCATCTATTGATCTAATTTTGAAATAATTGGAATTTTTGTCACCTGAACTGCTGATGGAAACGGAAAGCCTTCAATATAAGAAACTCGTTTAAACAAATTAGCAAGTTTTATAATTATATGGATATAACTCAAAATAAAAGTCAGTTGTTTCAATGTAAGGAATGTATGTTGGTAATTAATTAAGTTACATAAGTGTAAATCTGTTTTTATACAGCTTAAGCACTTTGTAAACAACGAAAATCATAAAATATTAAAAAAACGAACATGGAACAAATAAAATCAATTAAATGATTAATGCACACAAATAAAATACGAAATCCAGCAATTTGATGTTTTACAAAAAAAAACACCAAAGCAGGTCAAATTTAAAAAAGTTTAGCTTGAGCGAAACGTATCACAAGTCTCGATTAATAAAAATTAAACAAATATTTGGTTTATTTGCATAAAATTTCGCTGCAGCTAAACATAAACATATAAAATAAACTAAAATAGAAAGGTAAACAATAATAGGTAAACAAACAAGTTGTTTCAATGTAAGGAATGTATGTTGGTAATTAATTAAGTTTCATAAGTATAAATCTGCTCGAAACAAGCAGTTTATACAGCTTAAGCACTTTGTAAACAACGAAAATCATAAAATATTAAAAAAAGAACATGGAACAAATAAAATCAATTAAATGATTAATGCACACAAATAAAATACGAAATCCAGCAATTTGATGTTTTACAGAAAAAAACATCAAAGCAGGTCAAATTTAAAAAAGTTTAGCTAGAGCGAAACGTATCACAAGTCTAGATTTATAAAAATAAAAACAAATATTTGGTTTATTTGCATAAAATTTCGCTGCAGCTAAACATAAACATATAAAATAAACTAAAATAGAAAGGTAAACAATAATAACAAATATACTAATTTATAAATTAGTATAAAAAAAGAAATACACTAATATGTAAATTAGTATAAAAACAAATATACTAATTTATAAATTAGTATATTTGTTTTATTTGCAAAAAATAAATCGCTGGCTCACAGAATTTTGTAATTTGTACCTTTGCAAGACTATTTTTGACACATAAAAAGCAATTTTACAGCAAAACTCTTCAGACATTTTTTCTTTAAAATTTCATTGTCTTAAATTTTGTTTTCAGTTCTTTTTCAATTCTGTCGCATCATTTCTAACTGACAGCGACTTAAACAAAACTCCGTAAAATGCAAAAAATAATTTCAGCTGTATCGCAATAACGGTACGACAAAATAGAAAAATGTATACGAATAAAAATTTCGGGAATGAAATTTACAAGAATAAATTCCTATTGAGTTTTCTATTTTGTCGCACCGTTTTCGAGATACAGCTGAAATTATTTTTTGCACTCGATCGAGTTTTGTTTAAGTCGCTGTCAGTTAGAAATGATGCGACGAAATAGAAAAATAAATATAAACAAAATTAACTGCAATGAAATTTGCAACAAAAAATTTCTGAAAAGTTTTGATGTAAAATCGATTGCTATCTCGTCGGCTTAGTTAGAAACTCTCGTAAGTCCATAATATGTAAAAAATGACATTTTGGCTATAAAATATTTAAAAAAATGAGCTCTATCGTCCTAGAAGACCTCATAAATGTAAAAAAATTACAAATTGATGTTTTAAGGTAGCAAGAAATTACTTTTACCTTTAACCACTATTTGTTTTAAAATGTTTTACGTTTAATTGTGCAGTTTGAACTTACAAGGAAATCTATCTAAGCCGACGATATGTCAAAATTAGTCTTGAAAAGGTACAAATTATATCGCTAACATAGGACTGTGTGAAATAATTCTGTGGGCCAGTGTAGATAAATTTCGCTCCAGGTAACCATTTGAACTTACACACTAAAATAGAAATATAAAAAAATAAACAATAAAAACAAGTAGGTAATATAGGTACTCATTTTTAAAGTACCATTATAATTAATCTATACAAAAAGAGTCAATTCGTAAGCAACACCAAAGTTAATTTAGATCGTAAAGATTCTCAAGGTGGATCTGATAGGTACCCTGCAAAAGGGACATACGGTAAGCGCCATTGTACAATCGACGCAAGCTACCAGATGTCCGCAGGGTATAAATGCAATTTCCACTTCTTTTATATAACAAATCTTGCATATTTTACATGTATTGCATATTGGGTCTTTTTTATCTTCTTTTAAATTCGTTCCCGAATTGCTAGGAACTTCTACCGCTGCCGCTTCCTCTTGACTCGATTCGGAATTACCCAACCCATTTTGAGCTTGGGAAACAAACTGTTGCCCTTTTTGCATTAAGACAAAACTGCACTTGGGAAACCACTTGGAATGCTCTTCCCAAGGGTCGTCATCTCGCTCCCAATTGTGCAATCCACCTCCACAATAAAAGCACACAGTTCGATCCCCAAGACCCTGGTGGAAAAAGCCAGCGGCCGCTAACTGTTCAGGTGTTATGCGACTTTCGGTTGGCCAATTTCTGAAGGATTCCAACCTTTTGGCTGATGATGAATACCTGTAAAACAAAATTAGTTAGAAAATTTAAAAATGAAAATCCGAAGCAAGCTACCGCAGAGGTAAAAACCGGCTTTTTTTTGTTTTTTGTTGATTTTAATTTTTGTTTCTTTAAAAAAAAATTTTTAATTTATTTTATTTTAACTTTTAACTTATTGATGTTAATTGCGGTACTAGTATAGACAGATCCGACGAGTGAAGGGGTCAAGGATAATTTCTGCTGGCCAGGAATTTCTGAGTGGAACCCGGAAACAAATTTTTTATTAAAAATATTTAAAAAAAAGGGGTGGCAATCGCTACTGCTTGATGCCCAAAAAAGGTTTGGCTGGGTTTATGAAGGTGAAAGTATCCATCTTAAAAAGATAGATCATTCGACTGAAGCCAAAATACTTTTTTTGATTTTTTATTATCTGACACAAAATAATCATTTTATCAAACAGAGGGGGGCAGGCGTATACATTTAAATTTAAAAATCGAGCCAACAACACCCTCAAGACGCGTTTTCACGGGTCGATCTGCATTGAACCATGCATTGAACGATCTCGGTCGTTCGACCGTAGTTCGATCTGTGTTGAAAGCAAAAAGATTTACACGATAGGCGATTAAAACTCGCGTTCGACCATAGTTCAATCTGTATTGAAAGCAAAAATGTAGGCGATGCATACAAAAATCGATTCAGCAGGTTTCGTTTCCGTACGACGAGATGTTTACACATTCAATTCCGGTCGTTCGACTTCTGTCGAATCGACTCATTCCGCCGAACCACGCCGAAAGGTAGTTTACATGTTCAATTAGCTTTCGATTCAATGAGCGATCTAAATCGTCCAACTCAGATCGACCCGTAAAAACGCGCCTTTAGTTTACCAGTCGTCCCGATTTAGTCGGGACAGTCCTTTCTTTTACACTGCTGTCTCGATTTTTTTTCATGCAAGTATTTTCAGAATTTCTAAAAACTGAAAATATTAAATTATTAAAATATTCAATTAATTAATTTACTAACTGTAAGCACTTTTTGCAGTTCTAGTATGTGACTCGCGCTCGCCCACGTTCGTACCTCACAAGCAGACGCAACTTGATCTGTCTACATCTACATCCTGTACTTGGGTTTGCGTCATATTCAAATACAATGCCACTTTATACCTTGAGAAACGAAATCATGCCCGCTTCAACACTATTAGTTTATTTCTGTGGCCAGATTACTTTTCGAAAAACATGTTTAGCCTTAAAACCTACAAAATTATTTTTATTTACTTTCCCGAATCGCGAAAAAGGCGCATTGGGCAATTTAATAGATTCACTGAAAGGGGGGGAAGCATACCCCAAAAACAGGTTCTGAAAATGGGAAACGTTTTTGGCTAATAAAATTGTAATGAAGTTTTGTAAATCATAAAACTTTCGGTTTTGAAACCAGGGGGTCTGGGGGGCATGGAATGCCCTCCAGTACATCATAAATTGTTGTTGTATTCCATAATTAAGTTACTGCGTCAACAAATTACGAGTGACTCTCGGTGTAAGTGTATTTGGTTCTGAAAGAGTAAAAGCTTCTTTTTTAATAAAATTAATCCAAAATATGCGAATGAACTTGCAGTTTCTGAAACCTGGGAGCATGCGTACTGCCGGCATGTCGTCCAGTACATCAGGAATTGAGTTGAAATTGTATTCCACTATCAAATAACTGATGTACTGGAGGGCATTCCATGCCCCCCAGACCCCCCGGTTTCAGTAACAAAAAGTTTATGTAGATATTTTTTAATTAATTTGATTAAATTAAGTACTCTCACTCTTTCGGGACCAAATTAGGCACGTGCCTAGAGCCCAATGGCAAGAGGAGCCCGAAAATCGTACTATAAAAATCAAATACTGATGAAATAACCCAAAAATTGGGCTTTCGATGCTATTAGTTACACTCGAATATATGGGGCTCGAAAATTTGCTAGAGCCTAGGGCCCAACTCAGTTAAAAATAGACTATGATCGTTGACCCTTAACTGAAAACGGGACAATTCTGTGTCCCGAAAATTTCCTAGGGGACACCGGGATGGAATAGCAAAAACCGGGACGTATGCCACACAAAAATTACATTTGTCCCATTTAATCCGCACCTACTATATTCAAATTAAGTTTCTAATTCCATTTCGTTTGGATTCTTAACAATTCGCCTTTTACCTACTGTTGAGTCCTGGTTTCATTCGTTACTGAACAATCTTCTGTTTTTGCCGTGTCCAAAATCATGAACGTTACCTCATGACCGTTATCGTTTAAATTATAAGTTTTAGCGGGAAGTTGTGTCATTAGACTGCGAATTGGCCATTTCGTATGTTTCATTTTATTGTAACCAGCCCAGCTGACAGACCTTTCCCATTATTTTAAATGTTTCAGGGTAAGTTGAATAAAAAATTGCTGCGCATTCTTATTCTTCGTCAAAAATGTTACCTGATAATGTCAACGTTAATTAGATGTGAAATTTTTTCAATTTTAATCAGTTGAAAACATCGGCAAACCCGAAGGCAATGCAACAAAAAAATCTTAACTGGTTAGAGAAATAAAACCGGTGATATGCCAATTTTTCTAATAGTTCATCATGATCGTTGCCCATCATGAATATGACAATTACTGAAGTAATTATCATGAATGTGACGATTATGATGCAGGGCCGGCATCTTTTAGATGGCCGATGACAAATGTGGAAAAACAAAAGAAATATAGAGAAAGACTGAAGACGGTCGCAGAAAAAAATCTTTGAATAACTTAAGGTAAGAGCAGACATTTCGAAAGTTTTACTACTGTACTAACTAAAAATGTAACGTTCGTGACATTAATGTAATAAAAATGTCGAATTCTATGCTTTAAATCAACGCAAGAACAGTTATCTGAAGGAAGACCTAGAGCTTGTGGTTCATCAAGTTTCTGAATAAGTAAAAATTGAAACATTTTTGTATACAGTAACGTTCATGATATTCAAAACCTGAAAAATATTTTTTCTGAAAAACGCAATGTATTTGAATATAACCCACTTGTTTCTACTAAAATAATAAATTACATTACAGTGCCTAAGAAAATATCCGGACACTCATATGTTAACAATGTAAATTGCACATTTTGACACCGTTTTTTGACTTATAAAAATTGCATTCATAGCAAAACTTTTTGGACATTTTTTATTAAAAATTTCATTGTCTTCAATTTTGTATCTATACATTTTTCTATTTGGTGGCCCCGTTTTTGACTGACAGCGATTTAAACTTTTTTGTTTAAGATTTTGTTTAAGTTGCTGTCAGTCAAAAACGGGGCAAAAAAATAGAAAAATGAATAGGTACAAAATTAAAGACAATGAAATTTTTAACAAAACATGTCCAGAAAATTTTGCTGTAAAAGCAATTTTTATATGTCAAAAAAAGGTTTCAAAATGTGCAATTTACATTGTTAACATATAGGAGTGTCCGGATATTTTCGTTAATCTACTCGACTACGCACACAAATTTTTAATACATAGGAGAGTGGAGTGAAACGTCAAAATGTGTAAATTAAGAACCTGAAAGTTCGACGCCTCTGACAATTTATAACTTTTGATTTAAACGTCGATGACCTTGAAACAATGTTAACCTCCCTCGCCCCCATAAACCAAATATCCACTCCTATGTAGTATGTCCCGATATCATGATTTTAAAAATAGAAAAAATATATTCAAACCGTTCCGAGGTAGGAGGGGTGACTTGTAGGGGTGGAATGTGGTTTCACGATTTGCGGTGCAAGTTGACCTCGAATCGAAAAAAGTTGTATGGCGATGTTGTAGGTATTTAAAAGATCTACAACTTTTGTATAAATTGTTTTTCAAATTACCTCAAATTTTTTGAGAAAATTCGAGAAAACCGCGATTTTTTTTTTCATGAAATTTAGAGAAGACTTACCTTTTTATGTCTCAAAATGGCTATAATTTTTTTGGATAAAATTTAAAAAAATATTTATTTTTACATTTTATATTGATTAAAAACCGAAAAAATACTCATCTTAATTTACTAGGAGGGGGATGTGTTCGTCGAAATGTCTACTTTCAGATAGTGTAAGAAATAATTTGCATTGCCATGGAAAAATGTGCCAGAAAAGGCGAAAAACTAAAAACACTATTTTCGAAATTCATTTTTTATAAAGAAAAGTGATATTTTTGCATATTTTTTGCAACAACACATTCCTCAACGATTTCCAATTACTTTAATTTTTAATGTAATGTTAAATATCACTTTTGTCAAGGATTTAAATTGCCAATTTTTCTAAATAATTGCAAATGTTAAACTAAATATGAATTTCGAAAATCTAGTATTTTCAGTTTTTAGTAATGCAAATTGTGTCTTACACCATCAGAAAGTAGACTTTCAACAAAGAAATCCCCCCCCCTTCGCCTATTCAGTTCAAAACAATTGACTTTTAACGTGAGATTCTCCGATAAGGGTATTTTTTCAGTTTTTGATCAATATAAAATGTAAAAATAAATATTTTTATCCAAAAAGTTACAGCCTGTTTGGGACATAAAAATGTAAGTCTCCTCTATATTTCATGAAAAAAATAGTATATTATACATCATGGGACTAAGGTGCTGCTTTTCATCCCGCGTGCGAAGGTGTATATACTATTTTTCACAATTTCGCTGAAAATGGTGAATTACACTGGTTAATAACGAAATTTGAGATTTTGAAATTGCAATAACTCGAAAACGGCGCTAGATAACGAACAACTGAGCAAAAAATTTACCACCGTTACAGTAACCCCCCCCCCCCCCCCCCAGCGATTTGTCGTAAGAAGCCATATGCAAAATTTCAGATCAATAGCGCGCAATAATGGCGCGGGAAAAAAAGTATTACTTTTTGACTCCCGGAATTGTGAAAAATTCAGTTTTGGCGAAGAAAAATATTAAAAACAAAAATGACGGTTTTTTCGATTTTTCTCGGAAAACTTGAGGATGGGCCATTCCATGTCAAACCAACTAGTCACTCAAATTGACCATCACAGATTTCTTTGAAAATTTGGTTAATTAACTTTTTAACATCCTGAATTCAAATATGATTTTTTAAAAATTCTAACTCTTATAGTTTTTGAGTTATTTAATTCTAAAAATCGCAAAAACGATACTTTTTTGACTCACGCTCGATCATACAAAATGTTATAACTTCAGTTTTATAAGTCCTACCAAGTTGTGCTATAGCTCATTTTAAAGAGGATTTAAAGGGCTGTAATTTGATACTAATCTTGACGATTTTCTAATAAAAATGCATTTTTTTAAAAACCTCAAAGAGTGTCTTCGAAAAAATGGTTGAGTTAGTGTTTTTTGAAAATTATAAAAATAATTTATATTGGTGACTTGGTGAATACTTTATAAAAACGTCAGAGTGGGACCATGATGGGATCAGCAGTTATGATAAAAAATTCAACTCTATGTTTTAGCTCAAGTATTTTAATTACAGTACTAAGCACGACACTCCCGGTCGTATTCGTAAGCTCCTATGTTAACAATGTAAATTCAAGCTTTTGAAGACCTTTTTTGACACCTAAAAATTACTTTTACAGCAAAACTTTACAAAAAATCTGATGTGGACACCACATAACTTCCTTGTAATTTTTATAATAATTGGACAGGAATCTCGTTAATCTATTCATGCGCGTCATTAATTACAACTTTTGGCACGGACAATCGCAACCAAAAATAGGAGGTGCACAACTAGATGCTATAAGTGTCTCAAATCCAAAATTTCAACTTTCTACGACCTACCGTATTTGAGTTATGCGACATACAGACGTCCGTACATACGTACGTACAGACGTCACAACGAAAATAGTCAAAATGGATTCAGGGAAGGTCAAAACGGATATTTCCGTCAAAATCTGGAAATCGAAAAAAATCGGTATCACAATAACAATTTTTACTTCCTTGTAAAACAAGGAAGTAAAAACTATGTTACCGTAAAAGCCCGAAATCCGGTAAATCCTAGGATTTACGCGTCAAACCTAGGATTTACCAATTTGATGTGGTAAATGTCCGAAATAATGAATTATTAGTTTAATTTCGGACTTTTACCAAGCTACAACGGTAAATCTTAGGATTTACTGGTTCCTATTGGTAAATGTACGAATACCATGTTAATTGAATTTTCAATTGTGCTTTATTAAGTTCCTGTTTATATAAACGTCAAATTTAATAATACAGGGTGGTGCAAATCTGAATGATTTATTCCTCAATTTCAGTCTTCAGATCATTCAGGGTCTTTGGACGATGTTTGAACACTTCGGCAACACTCGGACAAACAGTTAAAGTGAAAATACAGTAGGTAGATCGATCTCAAACAGACCCAAGAACTCTCTTGGCTGCTATAATGGATATTCAAAACGATGAATTTTATCAGCTTGGAACAAGTATAGGAACTCTTACACAATTATTTACCAGGAATCAATTTACCATTTGTAAAGAAAATTTTATTGATACCGTGAATGTTCCGGCCAATGAAATAAGTGTAAGAGGAGCAGTGCGACAATTGTCTTTATCTGGAGGACAGGGGTTCCAAAGATGCTACTGCACTAAGAAATGTTCGACCAAGAGATGTTTGTGTAGATCATCCGGCAAATTATGCAATTCTAAATGTCATGGAAGTTCATCATGTACCAACAAGTAAATTGAAATTATGTATACTTACGCAATATTTTAAAATTTTTTACTATACGCTAGTTGGACAGCTATGGTGCCGCCACCTAGGCGGTGATTTTGTGCATAAATTAGGTGAGAATCTGGCCATAAGTGACCAGAAGATGGAGCGGCGTACGCCTTTTTTGGGATATCCAACCAATAACGTTAGTTGGACAGCTATGGTGCCGCCACCTAGGCGGTGATTTTGTACATAAATTAGGTGAGAATCTGGCCATAATTGACCAGAAGATGGCGCGGCGTACGCTTTTTTTGGGATATCCAACTAGAGTATATTGAATAAATAATTATAATATACAATATTTTTCTGTTTTTCAATTTGATGCTTTCTTTTAATTATTTATTTCACATTTTGTGTCATTAAACATAAAATTCGTACTTTTACCAACAGGAACCAGTAAATCCTAAGATTTACCGTTGTAGCCTGGTAAAAGTCCGAAATTGAATTGATAATTCACTATTTCGGACATTTACCAACCTCAAATTGTAAATCCTAGGTTTAACGCGTAAATCCTAGGATATACCGGATTTCGGGCTTTTACAGTAACATATACATATTTTCGATTTTTCGCACCGTTACCGTTTTGTAGTGACTTAAAAAAGACTCGGTAAGAGCCGTTTTACATTATAATAAAATTTGTTACTGATAATTGAAAAACAAATTTATCACAATTATTGCATGGTTTCGAAGAACAAGATAGGAATATGAAAGATATTTAATAAACTGCCAGATATCAAAGAAGGTACTAATCGCGAGCTTAGGCGGATTTATGGGGGGGGGGGCGGAAGCACCCCTCCCCCAGACGTTTAAAAATAGCCAAGGAGACAATTCCAAATCTGAGAACACTTTTTGTCCGTCTGATCCTTTTGCCCCTTTCAGAAAAATGCTGGAACCGCCCCTGATCGCGAATATGGATTAAACAGCGACTTGTAGTTTGTTATAATAAGGGGCCAGGGGGGGCAAAAAATTAAAAATTAGAGCAAATGTTTAAGCAGGATTTTCACTTGCAAAAGTAAAGGAATTGAGAATTACAAAAATTTGGTCAAGGAAAATCTAGGAATTTTTTATTTTTAAGGAAAAGTCGTGGAAATTAAGACTTGAAGGCAGGAAAAATTCTTGGAAAATTCAACAAATAAAAAATTTACAATTTTTAAAATTTGCTTAGGTTTGAAAAATTTTCAATTTTGATCTGGGGTTCTGGGGGAAGACTTGGAAAAGTTAAGGATTTTATTTTTGAAAGTTTGAAAGAAAACCTACACAAGTTTTCAGTTTTTGAAACCGGGGGGTCTGGGGGGAACACCCTCCAGTACACCTAAACAAAATTGGTCCCAGAATCTAGCTTTATATAGATTTTTCCAAATGTCTTTTGCAACCTAGATCCAGTAATGCCCAGTGGAATCACAACTTTAAAACTAGAATCGAAATATGTTTGTTATTTGTGTTTTTTAACACACTTACAGGTGTACTGGAGGGCGTTCACTTGACCCCCCCCCCCAGACCCCCCGGTTGTAAAAACTGAAACTTGCATATAATATGTACATGTTCTGTGTGATTGCTTTATTTTTTACTGAAATAAACAGCAAAAATAAGTGAAAAAATTAAGCAGAAAAACGGAAAATTCGATCATATTTAATGATTTTTTTTTTACAATATTAGGGGACAAATCTCCCAAATCAACTTTATTGCTACAATTATTAACTTTTCGCCTTTCTAGTTTACCAGAAAAAATGTAAAGGCTAAAATAATTGTTAAAAAAATTTAAAAAATAGATTAGGGGAGGGGCATCTCCCGATAGCGGTGGGTGGTGGGGGAAAACGGAGGTCATATTCGGATTCAGGAGGTTAATTTACCGAAGAATCAGGAGGGATGGTATATCAGGGCTTAAAAAGAAAATTTGATTTGCAGACTTGTGTTATCATTAGGTGACGTTCGTTAATAAATTACATGTTTAAAGGAGGATCAGTAAATATCACGTAATTAAAAAAAAACAAATCTTACGCCCAGTGTCTATTTTTAACTAAGTTGGGCCCTATGCTCTACCAATTTTCGGGCCCCTTATATTCGACTGTAACTAATATCATCGAAAGCCAAATTTTTGGGTTATTTCATCAGTATTTAATTTGGTCCTGAAAGAGTGAGAGTTCTTAATTTAATCAAATTAATAAAAAAATATGGCTATAACCTTTTTGTTACTGAAACCGGGGGGTCTGGGGGGCACGGAATACCCTCCAGTACGTCAGCTATTTATTGACTCAATAACTTGATAATGGAATACAATTTTAACCCAATACTGACGTACTGGACGGCATGCCGCCAGTACGCATGCCCCCAGGTTTCAGAAACGGAAAGTTCGTTCGCATATTTTTGGATTAATTTTATTAAAAAAGAAGCTTTTACTCTTTCAGAACCAAATACACTTACTCCGGAGAGTCACTCGAAATTTGTGGCAAAGTAACTTGATTATGGAATAGAACTTAACACAATTTGTGATGTACTGGAGGGCATTCCATGCCCCCCAGACCCCCCGGTTTGAAAATCGAAAGTTTTATGATTTACAAAACTTCATTAAAATTTTATTAGCCAAAATCGTTTCTCATTTTCAGAATCTGTTTTCGGGGTATGCAAATTTTTAGGAAAATTCGCAATCAGGGACTATTTTGAACTGAGTTGGGGCCTAGGCTCTAGCAAATTCAAGTGTAACTAATAGCATCGAAGGCGCAATTTTTAGGTTATTTTATCAGTATTTGATTTTTATTTTACGATTTTATATTCTCTCTTTTCGGGCCCCTTTGGACATTGGCCCCTAGGCACGTGCCTAATGCGCCTAATGGTAAAATAGGCCCTGCTTACGCCATCTCACCAGGGGATGAGGGGGTCGAAGAATCGCTTCACGTAATTAATGGCCGCCCCCTACTTATTTAACTTTCCCAATTAAATCAAAGAAAATATGAATTGAATCACAATTCGTGACTTCTCACTTACCGATTTGTGTGTTATTGATTTGCTATGGCCGTTCATATATTCTTTTGATTCAAAATTTAATACTTTATAGAAAATTAAATTAAAACGCACAATTTTAGCGTTCTGAATTTTGGCTCTGGGTGCGGCGGCTCCATTGCACTCATGGTTTATCCGGCGGTGAGTGATGTCATAGTGTAGTCTTATAAAAGAGTACTGCTGAATTGTATTAATTTGAAATTGCAACTAGAAATTCGTCCGGATTGCAGAGCTAAAAAATATAAAATGTCCGAAGAGCCGGAGTGTCCGGATTACTGGATGGTCCAGAATAAAGTGTGTTCAGATAAGCGAGGCTGTACTGTATATGAACAAAATTATAGGAAATGAAATTTACAATAATAAATGTTTAATAATTTTTGAATTTTACAGAGTCTTTTTTAAACTGCTGCAAAACGAAAACGGTGCAACAAATCGAAAAAATTCCTATAAACAAATATTAAGAGGATGAAATTTAAAAGTAATTTTTAGCTGTCAAAAAAGGTCTTCAAAAGCTTGAATTTACATTGTTAACATAGGAGCGCACGAATACGACCGAGAGTGACTGTACATACAGGGTGTCCACAGATAGACTTTACACAATTTCGGTTGTGTTAAAGGACACTTTTCTAAGGAAAATATTTCATAAATTTTAAACCTTTCGAGAGTAAGACCTCTTCAAAGCGTTTCTTTCAATTTTCACCTTTACATGGCCAAATCTCCGAAAATACTGATTTTTCAGTAAAAATGGTTTAGTGCTTTTATAAAGAGCGTGAAATAATCTACAAAAAACATTCATACGTTTTATTGTCTAAAATCAACGGCTTTCGAGTTATGAATTAAAGTAAATAAAAAAATGTTGAAAAATTCAAGCTCTCTTTTTTTTGTTTTTTTTTCAAAACTCGGGTCATTTGAACACCTACTTAAATAATTTAATGCCTGATTTCATAATAATTTTAACGGGCCGTTAAATTTAACTAACCAATGGAAATTATTCCTTAGTGCTAACAAACCAATAGAAATCATCCGTTAACTTTAACGGCTTGTTAAAAGTTTTATGAAATCAGGCATAATAGTTTTTAGTTAATAATATAATTTTTTTAAGTTTTCAAAATAATTAATTTTTATTTGAAGGTGGTCAAGATTAGTGTCAAATTAAAGCCCTTTAAATCCTCTTTAAAATGAGCTATCACACAAATCTGTAGAGCGTATAGAACTGAAGTTATAACAGTTTGTATAATTGAGCGTGAACCAAAAAAGTGTCGGTTTTCCGATTTTTAGAATTAAATAACTCAAAAACCATAAAAGTTAGAATTAAAAAAATATATACAGTGAGTGTAGAAAGTATTCGTCACCTCGTATATTACCAATGTAAATTGTCCATTTTCAAACCGTTTTTTGACATATAAAAATCGCTTTTACAGCAAAACTTTTTAGAAATTGTTTGTTAAAAATTTCATTGTCTTGAATTTTATATCTATACATTTTTCTATTTTGTCGCCCCATTTTTGACTGGCAGCGACGTAAACAAGAATCTAAAAAATACAAAACATATTGTCTCCTGTATCTCAAAATCGGTGCAACAAAATAAAAAAATGTATAAGTAGTTTTTATTGCAAATTTTAGTCCCTACATTTTTGTTTATATACATTTTTCTATTTTGTCACACCGTTTCTGAGATACAGATGATAATATTTTTTGTATTTTTCAGAGTCTTGTTTAAGTCGCTGCCAGTCAAAAACGGGGCGACAAAATAGAAAAATGTATAGATATAAAATTGAAGACAATGAAATTTTTAACAAAAAATGTCTAAAAAGTTTTGCTGTAAAAGCGATTTTTATATGTCAAAAAACGGTTTGAAAATGGGTAATTTACATTGGTAATATAGGAGGTGACGAATACTTTCTACACTCACTGTATACCGGGTGCTGAACGTGTTAGCCGAACATAGGAAATTAACATGTAAAAACTTATTTATGCAAATTCCTGCTTTCCTAATTATTTTAGAGAAAAAATGAAAGACACAAAAATAATGCAGAAATATAAACTACAAATGATCAGACCATTAGATTTCATCTAACTTTTACTTAGAAGGTCAAAAAATGCGTTCGAAATTGTTAAAATTTGCATTTATCGCACTGGCCATGTAATAAATTCAATTTAATTTATATTGTCTAAAATTATTACCAAGGAAATTTTCAAAAATTTCGTGGCACCCCATTTGAGAATCACTGAGTTAGAGAAATAAAACAGGTGCTATGCCAATTTTTCTAATAGTTCATCATGATCGTTACCCATCATGAACGTTACAATTATTGAAATAATCATCACGAATGTTCCATTTGCTGAAATAACGTTCATAATGGAATAATAAATTTACGGTGCCCTAATAAGGAATTTTTTGAAATGCCAATGACAAATGTGGAAAAACAAACGAAATATAGAGATAGACTGAAGACGGTCGCAGAAACAAATGTGGGAATTCTTGGAATAATCTAAAGTAAGAACAGACATTTCGAAAGTTTTACTCTTGTACTATCTTTAGAATGTAACGTTCATGACATTAATGTAATGAAAATGTCTATTTCTATACCTTGAAACTTAAATTAACGCAAGACGAAACAGTTTTCTGAAGGAAAACCAAAAGCTTGTGGTTCATCAAGTTTCTGAATATATTAATAAGTAATAATAAGTAAAAATTGAAACATTTTTGTACAGGAACGTTCATGATTTTGTTCCGTACTTCATTCCGAAAAATGTTCGCTAAGAGGCACATTAAATTTAATTAAGACAAATCGTCTCGAAAATACAAAGGCAGAATAACAAGAATACCATTCACTGAAAAAAAAAGTTCGAGAACTTGAAAAATATTTTTTCTGAAAAAGACAATGTATTTGAATATAACCCACTTGTTTCTACTTAAATTATATATAGTGACTAGTAAAAATATCCGGAGCCTCCTATGTTAACAATGTAAATCGCACATTTTGAAACCGTTTTTTGGCATATAAAAAATATATTCACAGCAAAACTTTCTAGACATTTTTTGTTAAAAATTTCATTGTTTTCAATTTTGTATCAATACATTTTTCTATTTTGTCGCCTCGTTTTCGACTGACAGCGATTTAAACAAGACAAGACAAAAAAAATTATGATCTCTATCTCAAAATCGGTGCAACAAAATACAAAAATGTATAAGAAGTTTTTGTTGAAAACTTCATTCCCTACATTTTTGTTTATATACATTTTTCTATTTTGTCACACCGTTTCTGAGATACAGACGATAATAATTTTTGTATTTTACAGTCTTGTTTAGGCCGCTATCAGTCAAAAACGGGCCGACAAAATAGAAAAATGAGTAGATACAAAATTAAAGACAATGAAATTTTTAACAAAAAATGTCCGAAGAGTTTTGCTGTAAAAGCGATTTTTATACGTCAAAAAATGGTTTCAAAATGTGCAATTTACATTGTTAACATACGAGTGTCCGGATATTTTCGTTAATCTACTCGACTACTGACACAAATTTTTAATAGGAGAGTGGAGTGAAACGTCAAAATGCGTGAAAATTAAGTTTTGAAAAAACTACTTATTTAAGAACTTGAAAGTTCGACGCCTCTGACAATTTATAACTTTTTATTTAAACGCCGATGACCTTGAAACAGCAAACATTTTCGTCTGCGGTGCATTTTAAAATGTTAACCCCTCTCCCTCCCATGAACCAAATATCCACTCCTATGTAGCATGTCCCGATTTCATGATTTTAAAAAGAAGAAAAATAAATTCAAAACGATCCGAGGTCACCGAGGGGTGACTTGAAGGGGTGGAATGTGGTTTTTACGATTTCCGGTGAAAGTTGACCTCCAATCGAAAAAAGTTGTATGGCGATGTTGTAGGTATTTAAAAGATCTACAACTTTTGTATAAATTATTTTTCACATTACCTCAAATTTTTCGAGAAAATTCGAGAAAACCGTGATTTTTGTTTTTAATTTTTTTCTCCTACAAAAATGACTTTTTTTTCATGAAATTTAGTGAAGGCTTACCTTTTTATGTCCCAAAAAGGCTGTAATTTTTTTGGATAAAAATATTCATTTTTACATTTTATATTGATTAAAAACCGAAAAAATACCCTCATCTTAAAGCGAAAAATCTCATGTTACAAGTCAATTGTTTTGAACTGATTAGGACGGGGATTTGTTCGCTGAAATATCTACTTTCAGATGCTATAAGAAGAAATTTGCATTGCTATGGAAAAATGTGCCAGAAAACGCGAAAAACTAAAAACGCTACATTTTCGAAATTCAATTATTTAAGAAAATTTAAAATTTAAATCCTTGACAAAATATAAAATGTAAAAATAAACATTTTTATCCAAAAAAATTACAGCTTCTCTCGATTTCATGAAAAAAAGATCATTTTTGAAGGAGAAAAAAAATTTAAAAAAAAACGGTTTTTCCGAATTTTCTAGGAAAACTTGAGGTTATGTAAAATATAATGTAAACAAAAGTTGTAGATCTTTTTAATACCTACAACATCTCCATATGACTTTTTTCGATACAAATCGTAAAAACCACGTTTCACCCCTACAAGTCCCGCCAATCATCTCTCCTTGCTCGGATCGGTTTGAATGTATTTCTCCTGTACTTCTAACGACATTTCTGCTATTATTAATTTTTTATCATTAAAAAATATTATCTCGACCTAGTCTTTTTTTAGATTTGCTGAATAATTTGTATCGACAAAAAATAAGGTGATACCTACAAGGTGACAATTTATTTTAACTCAATGTGTGGGCGTCAGCTCACATTACAAATGAATATTTTGCTACCTATGCGTTTAATCTAATTTGCTTTTTTTTTTAGTTTGACCAAATTTATATATTATGAGACCACCCCTGAGGTACCAATTGTCTAAAAAAACAAGAATCATTGAAATCGGTCAACCCGGTAAAGAATTATCGATGAACATATACTACATAAAAATTTCCGAAGATTTAGCCCCTTCGGTTAAAAACTTAATATGCTTAAAGTACCAACAGTAACCGTAGCTACATATCATCAAAGTTTCGTGAAAATACAGGTCTAACATAAAAAGAAACAAAAGTTACTTACTCTCCGTAGACGGGTCCACCGTGATGTGGGAGTCCATAGCTTCCCGTAGAAGGTGGCCTGAAATTTTCTTGTTCGGGTACCGAATTCGGCATTATTTGAATAGCAGATCTTCCCAATATTTCATTCGATGCCACAGGTGGTACTCGATCGACAGGATATGCCATGTTTCTGCCCTCTCGGCCTTTCACAAAGTTACAGTTTGGTGACCACTTCCTATGATCTTCCATGGGATCATCACCTTCTTCCCAACGATTTAAAACAATGTTACAAAACGCGCACCGGACGCAGTCGTCGTTTTCAGTATAAAAAAAACCTGCTTTTGCCAGGTCTTCAGGCTGTATAAATCTTACTGGCCAATTTCGATATGACAGTAATCTATTACTTTCCTGTTTCATGGTACCTATACTTCCACTAGCATCGGATTCATTCCGCGATTCGATTGCCATTGTCAAGTAATTAAAAAGAATTGCAGTCAACTTAAAATTAAAAATTCAAACAAAGGATGACCGTAAACAAACAAACCGTACGCGCAAGTGATGTTCGGTTACAAACTGGTTACAAACGAGCGGAAACGAACAGTGTTGCCAATACTTCGAAATAAAGTATTCCTCAACTTTCGTTAAATTTACTCAAATTTAATAAATTTAATCGTAAGTCTGATATGCTGTTTTTATGAAATCATGAGGAAAGTTTGGTAATCGAATGGAAAAGAACAATAACCAGAACGAAAAGCTAATTTTCCATATTCAAGCATATTTTACCACACCCCCGCCGCCGGAAAAGTAACCTTGGGAGAAATATTAGCAAAAAATTAAAAATTGATCTACCTAATCTATGAATCTACAGTTTAAACGGCAAATTACATATTATTCAGTATGAATATGGAGGAAAAACGCATTTACAAAAGGTTGAAATCAGTGGCGTAACAAGCAGGCGAAGGACCCGTGTGCGAAGTGTTAACGGGGGCCCCGCTTTTATAAGAGACAAAAAGAAAAGAAAATAATAAATAACTTATATAACCATATTTTTGGAGTTCCGACGATTTCCATGCAATTCCAGTGATTTCCAAAGAATTCCTTCCAAACAAGGGCAGATATAGAGACCCCCCCCCCCCTATTTAATTTTATTAAAATTAACAAATTATACCTTAATTCATATCACAAACATATACTAAATGAGTTTTTTATTTTTCAATTTTCTGAGATTTCCCTGGTTTTCCTAAGCTTTTCTAGAATTTTCTACTTACTGAGATTTTCTCCAACTTTCTGCATTTCTGAAGATTGTAAAATTAGTGAGATTTTCTTGGATTTCTTCAAATTTTCCGTTCGTTTTTGACTGATAAGTGGAAAAATGATGGAGAAATTGTTATATGCAAAACTAAAGGGAAATCAGGGGAAATTTGAGAAAATCTAGATTATTATAGAGAATCTTTTTTTTCTTTTTCCATTTTCTGAGATTTCAATGGCTTAAGATACCTTACAATTTTTCATTTTGTAGAGTTTTCTGCATTTCTCTCGATTTCTTGTTTACTGTAATTTTTTCGAGTTTCCTGAGATTTTCTATATTTCTGCAAATTTTCTAAGAATAGGTTTGTTGAGATGTCTTGGAATTAATACACACAATTTTTCCGGCGATTTTCCTTTCCTGGAAAATCGAGAAATACAAAAGCGAAAATCAATCCAATCAAATTTTAGGGTAAAATCTTAGTGAAACTTAAGAATGCCATCTTCTTCCCAAGGAATTCTTAAAAAATTTAGAATATCTGTAATTATAATCCAGAGATTACTTCTTTTATTCCCTTTTTCAATTTTCTGAGATTTTCTTGGCTATATTGCTATCCTAAGATTTTATAGAATCTTCAGAATTTCCCTTTTTCGAAGTTTGCCTAGTCAAGGCAGATACAACGGAATATCACCCCCCCCCATGAGTAATAAAAAGATTTGCTACATTTAAAAAATATATCAAAATACATCATATAACATTTATTCACTCATCCATGAACTTTGCCTAGCTCCGCCCTTGGTTTTAGGTTTGAAGGCTGGATTAGACTATTAGTGTGCGAAATTGGCTATCACTAGTGCGCATGAAGGGATTAACGAGATTATCATCCCAAAGAACTTTGAACTTTGGGGCCTGGGCTCGAAAAGTAAAATAACAACATTTAAAACTCGAGCGGAGTCAAGGTAAAGCGCACTAAAGGAATAGAAAACAACAATTCCTAAAAATGGTTTTCGTTCTATTTTTTTATTAATTTAATTATATTTAATTTTTTGACCTAACTTAATTTATTAAATAAATCAGGATTTAAAAATCGATAAAAACTTTTAAATAACAAATAATTGTATGTTATTTAATGTATTGATTAGTCCGCCCCCCCCCCCCATTTTTTTGGGTTATTTTATCAGAATGTGACTTTTATTTTACGATTTTATGTTCTTTTTTTTTCGGGCCCCTCTGGCTATTCCACACTGGGCATGTGCCTAATGCCTATAATGGTAAAATAGGTCCTGTTACAAGGTTTAAGTAGATGATGTAGTCTAGTTTGTTGTGTTGGGCGTAGCGATTTGGGAATACATTAAAAGCGTTTTAGACCGGAGGACAGATGGAAAAATTAAAAAATCTGAGAAAATGCAGCCAGAAAGAGTAAACTGTACACTGGGAGATATTCCATACCCCCCGGTTTACCAATGGCTACACTAAATCCTCAGGCTTGTTTTATTATGGTTTCCGCTAGATATGGACCCAGCCATGGGCTTTAAACATATTGTGGGACCTCTACAACTTATTAAACTTTATTTTAATCCCAAATTACTCGGAATTTAATGTAGGAAATTGGAGATTAACTGGCGGTCGTACCAATAATTTCTGGATCCGCAATTTTTAAGCTTTGGCTACTTCAGGAATGTTTTTAATTATTGGAGCGGCTCAAAGATTCCGTTGTTTTAGGTTGGGCAGCTTCAAGGATGTTTTCAATTACCTAATAGTAATTATTAGTAATTTTAGTGGTATATACACAGAGGCGGACTTGCAGTATTTTTTCTGGGGTGCTAATATTTATTTGTACGGGCTCCCTGCCTCTATTTCATTCCCAAATTTTCTTGCGGACTTATTGTTTCGTATGGAGGTATAGAATACTCCCAGCATTAGCTACTGGGTAATTCCTTAGCTTTGACAATAGAAGAAACGGTGTATTCCATACCCCCCAGAGTATAGTCGTTTTGTGCTCTATAAATAATATTCAAAAAGTATTAATCAATAATCATGTAAATATCGTAAATATTGTTTTTACTAATTTGTTTTTTTATTTAAAAAAAAAATGGTTTTACAAAGTTTTTTTTTATTTATTGTGGAGGTGGTTTACATAATTGGAAAGAAGACAACGACCCTTGGGAAGAACATTGCAAATAATGGTTTCCCAAACGCAGTTTCGTATCAATGCAACAAGGGCAACAGTTTTTTTCCCAAGTTCAAAATAAGTTAGGTAATGCAGAATCGAGTCAAGAGGAAGCGGCGACGTTAGAAGTTCGCAGCCATTCGGGAACGAATTTAAAAGTAAAACAAGACCCCAAAGAAGACAACATGGAAGATTCCATTTGTAATAAGTGAAAAAGTTGTAAGATATTTTACTAAAAGAACTGTAGATTGCTTTCATACCCTGTGGTATGAAGCTACGAAGATGCGAGATTAGAAGTTCCTAGCCATTCGGGAACGAATTTGCAAGTAAAAGTGGAACCTAAAGAAGGCAATAAGGAAGATTCCAATTGTACTAAGTGTAAAGTTTGTAAAATTTGTTACTTAAAAGAACTGGAGATTGCCTTTATACTTTGTGGACATTTTGTGGCTTGAGTCGATTGTACTTTGGCGCTTACTGTTCGTTAGTAAGTCCTAGGATGTAGGGTTGATTAAAAAAGTACGCCCTAGTGGAAGTGTGACATTGACACCATCAGTGACGTAGCCATCTATTGATTTAATTTTGAAACAATTTGTATTTTTGGCACCTTAACTGTTAACGGAAATGAAACGCCTTCAATATACGAAACTTGTTTAAACAAATTAGCTAACCATACAGGTTTAAAGATTCATACAAAAACTTGTACTGGAGGAAAACCTTATTCGTGTCAATTTCATCATGAAATATTATTTGCATCAGTCTTCTAACAAATTTTTGAAAACTCCTTCAAGTTTTTTAATTATGCGGATAAAACCAAAAATAAAATAAAAGTCAGTGGTTTTAATGTAACGAATGTAATTAAGAAATTAATGAAGTTTTATAAGTGTAAATCTGCTCGAAACAAGAAGTTTAAGCACTTAATAAACCAAAATCATAAAATATAAAAAAAAGAACATAGAACAAATGAAAACAAATCACATGGTTAATACACACAAAACAAAAGAAACCAAAGCAATTTGTTGTTTTACAAAAAAAAAACACCAAAGCAGGTCAAATTTAAAAAAAATTCATGTTAAGCTACAGCGAAATTTACCTATCTTAAGTTTATAAAAACAAATATTTGTTTAATTTGCATAAAAGTAACATATTATAGATAAATTTCGCTGCAGCTAAATATAAAATAAACTACGATAGAAATATAAAAATATAAACAATAAAAACAAATATACTAATTTGTACATTGGTATAAAAAGAACTATACTAAAAGTACGAAAAAGTACCATATAGACTGGCTCACAGAATTGGCACAGTCCTATGTTAGCAATATAATTTGTATAAAAACTAAAATCAAAATATAATAAACATAAACAATAAAAATATATAGTATATTAGTCTTAATTGCAAAAGAGTAGCATATTTCGCTGCAGGTAACCATTTGATCTTATAAACTAAAATAAAAATGTAATAAAAATAAAAATAAACAATAAAAACAAGTAATATAGGTACCTAGTCATTTTTAAAGTGCCATATAATTAGTCTTTATAAAAAGTGTTGACATAACACTAACATAAAACCATACTTACATCGCATAGACCCTAAGTGTAGAGTTTATCGGTTCCCTACAAAAAGGACAAACCGTAAGCGCTAAAGTGCAGTCGACGCAAGCAACCAAATGTCCACAAGGTATAAAGGCAATCTCCAGTTCTTTTAAATAACAAATCTTACAAACTTTACACTTACTACAAGTGGAATCTTCCTTATTGGCTTTTTTAGGTTCTACTTTAACTTGCAAATTCGTTCCCGAATGGCTAGGAACTTCTAATCTTGCAGCTTCGGCTTGAATGGACCCTGCATTACCTAACCTATTTTGTACTTGAGAAACAAGCAGTTTGCCTTTCTGCATTAATACAAAACTGCAGTTTGGAAACCATCTGGAGTGTTCTTCAAAAACGTCGTCGTCATTTTCCCATTTATGCAAACCACCTCCACAATAAAAGCATATCGTCCTATCGCCCACACCCTGGTAGAAGAAGCCAGCAGTCGCCAACTGTTCGGAAGTTACTTCATTCTGAGCTGGCCAATTTCTAAAAGATGTCAATCTTTTATCCAATGAAGTATACCTGTAAAACAGAACAAGTTAGAAAATTTGAAAAAGAGCAGCCTCAGATGCACCAATTATATTTAATAATTGCTTTATAATAATGGTCTAATTTACCCCGAGAGTTGTGGTGTGCGTGACCTGACACCTATATGTTCGCATAAGCCCTATCCCTTACTATTGCTATGCTACTCTGCATACTATTGCAAAATACTTAAAAATTATTAGTTTAGAATTAGAATGTACCTAGTTAGGACCTAAGACTATACCCAAGGTATAACAGTTTACACCATTCGGATGGGTCGCTAAGGTCAGTCGAAGGAAATGGTCAATCTCATCTCAACGAAAAATATGATCAGATAGGTCGGGTAGCAAGAGTTTACACCAACTTTACCTGTCAGGTCTTTACCTGCGTTATCGGTGTAAACTAGGCCATTATGAAGTCGACTCCAAGTAAAAACAGCAGCAAGTACGTAGCAAATCCAATGTATTTGGTAACTTTCACTTCTAAACCGACGATTTGCCTTATAGTTACTGGCGAATTACTATGTATTACTTGCCACCGACTTCATAATTATATGACCAAGCAGCTTTATATATTTTATATAATAAACAAGAATTTTTTATTGTCCCTTCGGTTAAAAAATTATTGAGTATGCTCGAAGTACTAGTACTAGTAACCGTAGCTTCATATCATCAAAGTTTGGTAAAAACACAGATCGAATATAAAAAGAAACAAAAGTTACTTACTCCTTGTAGATGGGTCCGCCGTGATGTGGGAGTCCATAGCTTCCCGTAGAAGGTGGCCTGAAATTTTCTTGTTCGGGTACTGAATTCGGCATTATTTGAATTGCAGATCTTCCCAATACGTCATTCGATGCCACAGTTGGTACTCGATCAACAGGACTTGATATGTTTCTGTCCTCTCGGCCTTGCAAAAAGGGACAGTTTGCTGACCACTTCCTATGATCTTCCATGGGATCGTCACCTTCTTCCCAATGATTTAGTACTATGTTGCAAAATGCGCAACGGACGCAGTCGTCGTTTTCAGTATAATAAAAACCTGCTTTTGCCAGGTCTTCGGGCTTTATAAATCTAATTGGCCAATTGCGGTAGGATAGTAATCTATTACTTTCCTGTTTCATGGTACCTATACTTCCACTAGCATCGGATTGATTCCGCGATTCGGTTGCCATTATCAAGTAATTAAAAAGAATTGCAGTCAACTTAAAATTAAAAATTCAAACAAAGGATAACCGTAAACAAACAAACCGTACGCGCAAGTGATTTTTGGTTACAAACGACCAGTGTTGCCAATAATACTTCGATAATGTATTCCTCAACTTTCGTTAAATTTACTCAAATTTAATATACAGTAGAATCCGCTTAATGTGATCTCGGATAATGTTATCAGTCGGTTATTGTGATCATTTTTTTTGGAAACCGGCCACTTTTTCTTTCTTTTTTTTCTTCTATCTTGTTCTAATCCAAGTCTTCTAAAATTCGCCTTTTTCTAAATTTCGCTAATTGTTATCAGTTAATATTATTAAAATGACCTTGGCCCGAAGTGATCACATTAAGCGGATTCTACTGTATTCAAAAATTTTATTCGTAAGTCTGATATGCTTTTTTATGAAATCATGGGGAAAGTTTGGTAATCGAATGGAAAAGAACAACAACCAGAACGAAAAGCTAATTTTCCTTATTAAAGCTTATTTTACCACACCCCCGCACCAGGAAGAGTATACTTGGGAGAAATATTAGCAAAAAGTTAAAAATTGATCTACCTAATCTATGAATCTGAAGTTTAAGGGGCAAATTACATATTATTCAGTATGAGTATAGAATACAGACGCATTTATAAAACGTTGAGATGCAGAGTCAGATTTAAAGTTGAGGCAGTAGCGTAACCTAAAATTTCCTTTGCGGGCTGGGGGGGGGGCACCCTTCTTACATGGGGGGGTGATGTAAGAAGGAGCAAACACAAATTCAGTTACTTCTATATAGTCTTTAGAAAGAACTAGAGCTTTGACTAATGATTATTGTTAACAGAACCTCGGTGCCCGATCAAACTAATTCAGTGCCGGGTGCAGGGCCTACTTTTAACTGGGTTGGGCCTAGACTCTAGCAAATTTTCGGGCCCCTGATATTCGACTGTAACTAACAGCATCAAAAGCCCATTTTTAGGATTATTTTATCAGAATGTGACTTTTATTTTACGATTTTATGTTCTTTCATTTCCGGCCCCTTTGCCTATTGGACCCTAGGCATGTGTCTAATGCGTCTAATGGTAAAATGGGCCCTGTTGCGAGGTTAAGTAGATGATGTAGTCTAGTTTGTTGTGTTGAGGGTAGCGATTTGGGAATACAATATAAGCGTGCACTGGGGGGTGCCCCAAACGGTTTATCGTTGTTGTTTTATGTCTTTAAAAAAATTTAAAACTATGAAGTCACACAATTTGTTTATGGCTTGGGGTTTTGGAAAAACTGGTTCTGCAGCCAAGCGTAAAACAGTGGCGGATCCAGACTATTACCATGGGGGGGGGGGCGACAAAATAAAAACTTAATAATTAAGAAAAATTTTTGGGAACTCGTAACGCATCAGAATTTTTTTGTTTAAAAATTAACGTATTTTGAAGATCTAAGGAGAGGCGATCGCCCCCCCTGGAGTAAATGTAATTTTTGTTTAGCTTCAACTCTTCAAACTTTATTTTAGAAGTCTGAAGGTAAACATATTTATTTATTATTACAATTTCGAATAGTGGTTAAGCTTCAGTGTAGATATTGACAAACAGGGGGGTTTACACCGTTTCTTCTATGGTCAAAGCTGAGGAATTACCCAGTAGCTCATGCTGGGAGTGTTCTATACCTCCATATGCAACAATAAGTCCGCGAGAAAATTTGGGAATAAAATAAAGGCAATAAATATTAGCACTCCTGAAAGAAGACTTCAAGTCCGCCCCTGCGTATATACCAATAAAATTGCTAATGATTACTATTAGGTAATTAAAAACTTCATTGAAGCTGCCCCAACTTAAAACAACGGAATCTTTGAGCCGCTTCAATAATTAAAAACATTCCTGAAGCAGCCAGACGACAAAAATTGCGGATCTAAAAAACTGTAGATGAGTATGCATTAAAAGATTAAGAAGCACTGGGGGGTAGGTATTCTATACCCGCCAGACATGTTATGTTCCATGAAATTTTTCAATTCTTTCAGTTCTATTTCAATTCTATATTTTTATTGTTCGTCAAAAAATAATCCCAAAGAATAGCTAAATAAACCAGCAATCACACGGGGTGACCCCCTTAATCAATAATCGTGTAAATATCCTAATATTGTTTTGTAGTATTTTTTTTATTTTTTTAAAAATGTTTATACAAAAAGTTTCACTAAATTGATTGTTATTTAAAAGTATGATAATGTTATGGCAGATGTTTTACATCTGCGGTGGCTTGCTTCGGATTTTCTTTTTAAAATTTTCTAACTTAATGTGTTTTACAGGTGTACCTCATTGGATAAAAGATTAACATCTTTTAGAAATTGGCCAGCTCAGAATAAACTAACACCCGAACAGTTGGCGACTGCTGGCTTTTTCCACCAGGGTCTCGGGGATCGAACGGTATGCTTTTATTGTGGAGGTGGATTACAAAATTGGGAACGAGATGACGACCCTTGGGAAGAACATTGCAAGTGGTTTCCCAAATGCAGTTTTGTCTTGATGCAAAAAGGGCAACAGTTTGTTTCCCAAGCTCAAAATCGGTCAGGTAATTCAGAATCCAATCAAGAGGAAGCGGCAAGTTTAGAAGTTCCTAGCCAAGCAGGAACAAATGCAGATGAAAACAAAGAAGATTCCGTATGCAAAACGTGTAAGATTTGCAAAATTTGCTATATAAAGGAAATGGAAATAGCATTTATACCCTGCGGACATCTAGTTAGTTGCGTCGATTAATTATAATGGTACATCTAATGGTAAACAATTTGTATTTTTGTCACCTGAACTGCTGATGGAAACAAAACGCCTTCCATATACGAAACTGGTTTAAACAAATTAGCGAACCATACAGGTTTAAAGATTCATACAAAAACTTGTATCGGAGGGAAACCTTATTCGTGACAATTTCATCATGAAATAATACTTGCATCACAGTCTTCTAACCAATCTTTTGAAAACTCCTTCAAGTTTTATAATTATGTGGATAAAACCTAAAATAAAAAACAGTTGTATTAATGTAAGGAAAAAATAAAAGGAACTTAAAAAAAGTTCATGTCTAGCTACAGCGAAATTTATCTATAGGTTAATAAAAAACAAAAACAAAAAATATTTGTTTTATTTGCACAAAATTACCATATAGGTACATAAATAAATTTTGCTGCAGCTAAACAGTAAAATGTAAGCAAAATCCAACTGCAGTTTAGTATATTTGTTTTACATGCGAAAAAGTACCATATACACCGGCTGACAGAAATATTGACAAAGTCCTATGTTAGCAATGTAATTTGTATCTCTCCAAGACTATTTTTGGCACATAACAAGCAATTTCCAGAAAAACTTTATTGACTTTCATTTTCGTTTTGAATTTTATTTCTAATTTGTCCTGCCATTTTTAATTGACAGCGACTTAAACTAGACTGTAAAATGAGAAAAATAATTTCAGCTGTATCTCAAAAACGGTGCGATAAAATAGAAAAATGTATATAAATAAAAATGTAGAGAATAAAATTTACAAGAAAAGATTCCTATTCAGTTTTCTATTTCGTCGCACCGATTTTAAGATGCGGATTAAATAATTTTTTCATTTTACAGAGTTTGGCTTGAGACACTGTCAGTTAAAATTAAAATTGAAAAAAATTTTTAAACAAAAGTGAAGGCAATGAAATTTGCAACAAAAAATGTCTTAAAAGCTTTGCTGTAAAATCGATTGTTATGAGTCAAAATTAGGCTTGAAAAGGTACTAATTACATAGCTAAAATAGGACTGTGCCACTAATTCTGTGGGCCAGTGTACATAAATTTCGCTGCACTTATGAACTTATAAACTAAAAAAAAATAGAAATATAGAAATATAATAAAATAAAAACTAAAAATATACAATAAAAACAAGTAGTATACTCATTTTTAAAGTCCATATAATTGGTCTTCACAAAAAGTGTCAATTTGTAAGCAAATTCAAGGTATACTTACATCGTAAAGATTCTCAACGTCGATTTTATAGGTTCCCTGCAAAAGGGAGAAACGGTAAGCGCCATTGTACAATCGATACAAGCTACCAGATGTCCACAGGGTATCAATGCTATTTCCATTTCCATTATATAACAAATTTTGCAAATCTTACACGTTTTGCATACGGAATCTTCTTTGTTTTCATCTGATCTGAGTTTGTTCCTGCGTGGTTAGGAACTTCTACCGCCGCCGGTTCCTCTTGACTCGATTCGGAATTACCTGACCGATTTTGAGCTTGGGAAACAAACTGTTGCCCTTTCTGCATTAAGACCAAACTGCATTTGGGAAACCACTTGCAATGTTCTTCCCAAGGGTCGTCATCTCGATCCCAATTGTGTAATCCATCTCCACAATAAAAGCATACCGTTCGATCCCCGAGACCCTGGTGGAAAAAACCAGCAGTCGCCAACTGTTCGGGTGTTAGTTTATTCTGAGCTGGCCAATTTCTAAAAGATGTTAAACTTTTATCCAATGAGGTATACCTGTAAAACACAATAAGTTAGAAAATTTGAAAAAGAGCCGCCTCAGATGCACTAAAAAGCACCAATTATTATTAATTGTCATGTTATTATTGCATTCAAGTTCTACAGAAATCTGTTTTATTAACCTTATACTTACGTTAACAGCAATTTTGCCAATGTATCTGGCAAATCAATTTTATAGGATATAAAAAAGCATTCGTTACGATCGCCAAATTTAAATGCCATTTTGTTGAATTAACACTATTATTCCATTGTGTTTTATGATTTTAATTATACTTTTTCTAAATAGTATTTTTTTAGATATACTAAATTTCTCCTGTTTTTATTTATTGGTATAACTGGATATTAAGGAATTACCAACCTTCTGTTGTAAAAATAAAAAAAAATGTTATTTGATTTTTAAATTTAATTTAAAAAAGTATTTTAAGGAACTTAATTATTGGCCGGCCCATTACTATAAAATACTATTTGAAAGCTCCATTTACCCCCTCGGAAATTATCGTTATATTTAAAATTTATAAACAATCCCAGATACGACTTTAGGGGGATATTCTAGTTTAGAGGCATGATTTTCGGGCGGTTTTTGAAGCTCTGTATAAACGAAACAAACCATATTTTTACTATCCGTTTTTTTGTCATTTGTTTATTCATATTTTAAGATTATATTAAAAATTAACCAAGGAAAAAAAACTCTAAATTTACAAAGTTATGAGCTGGCAAAGTGGGAGGTCCAAAAAAAAGGGTGTCCTGGTGTGCACGATATCTCAAGTTCTAATTAACCAATTTATTTGAAATTTGGTGTGAATATTTATTACAGGTGCGCTATAGCATGAACTATGGAACAGTAAAACAAAAATTTTTTCAGAAAATGGCGGCCGCTTAAAGAAAAAAAAATTTTTTTTGCATGCATTTTTAACAAATCCGAATTTTTTAAAAATAGTAAAATTCAAAATTTTGACTTGACCGTAGTTCATGCTATTAGAGGAATGTATAACGAATAATCACACCAAAGTTCAAATAAATCGGTTCATTAGAACTTGAGATATCGTGCACACCAGTTCTTTTTAGACTTCCCACTTTGCAACCTCAAAACTTTCTGAATTTGGAGTTTTTTTCGGTTAATTTTGTATGTAATATTAAAATATCAATAAACAAATGGTAAAAAAAGTAGATAGTAAAAATATGTTTTGTTTCGTTTGTACAGAGCTTTAAAAACCTCCCGAAAATTCATGTCTCTACACTAGAATACCCCCTTAAGGAACCAAAAAGGATAATATAAAAATTTTAAGAAGCAATTGAGTGGCTGCGCAGACAACCAGGTTAGAGTTGTGTATACAGGGTGTACCTGGATACACTTTACATAATTTCAATGGTGATAGAGGAAACTTTTCTAAGAAAAATATTTAACAAAATTTTTTTTATAAATTCAAACTCTCGAGAATGTGGCCTCTCTAAAACATTTTTTTTAATTTCCATCTTCTCATGGCCATAGCTCGGAAAATATTGATTTTTCATTAAAAATGGTCAAGTGCGTTTTTAAAGAGCGTGAAATAATCTACTAACTAGATTTAAACCTTTTATTGTCTAAAATCAACGGCTTTCGAGTTATGAATTAAGGTAAGTAAAAAAATGTTGAAAAATTCGAACTTCTTTTTTCTTGCTTTTTTTCAAATCCCTGTATCTTTTAAACGGAACATTTTAAAAAATCCGACGCCCCATTCCGGATAGGAAATTGAACGGACTACAACTGTTGTCTAGTAAATTTTTTTGAAAAACTAATCCATTACAGAGAAAATCAGAAAATAATAAACAAGGCAGCTACAAAATAAAAAATTAAATTCACAAAATTTTTGTTTTTATTAAAAAATTATTTTATTAATTAAGTATACACTATAACATTACTTAAGTAAATGTTCAAAATTACCACCCTCATTTTTACACACAGTCCTTTTTCGTTAAGAATTACTGTAGCATTCATTGGAGTTAAATCTGAATATCTTGCTGACTAAATAGTTCCTCCTCTTCCGATACATTTTCAAGGATTGCGTCATTTAAAAATATTTGTACTTGAAGCCCAAAATGTGCGTATTAAAAATGAGAGTGGTAATTTGGAACATTTACTTAAATAATATAATTAATAAAATAATTTTACAATAAAAATTAAAATTATTTGTGAATTTAATTTTTTGTTTTGTTGCTGCTTTTTTTTTATTATTTTCTGATTCTCTGTTAGACCCCTCACACACTGCAGACTTTCTATCCGCCGATAGTTTGGTAGGTTTCTTAATCAGTATGAAGATGTATGCAAGTGCGCACATTATAACGATTCGATATCGGCCGATAAAAAGTTTTATGGGCTATATGATTGGTCGAGAAGAAACCGACCAAACTATCGGCCGATAAAAAGTCAGCAGTGTGCGAGGGGTCTTAAACAGATTGGTTTTTCAAAAATTTTTACCAGAGAAAAGTTATAGTCAGTTAAATTTCCTATCCGGAATGGAGGGGGGGGATCAGATTTATTGTAAAATGTTTTTTTAACTACTTTAGTTCCTAACTCGAAAGCCGTTGATTTTAGACAATAAAAGGTTTGAATCTAGTTTGTAGATTATTTCACGCTCTTTTAAAATACACTATACCATTTTTGCTGAAAAGTCAATATTTTCGGTGCTATAGCCACGTGAAGTTGGAAATTCAAAAAAATTCTTTAAAGAGACCTAACTCTCGAGGGTTTAAAATTTTTGTTAAATATTTTTCTTAGAAAAGTGTCCTCTACCATCACCTAAATTATGCAATAAAACAAGATAATAATTAACTATGAGATACCTCATATAAAGAACCCTGCGGTGTTTCAAAACGAACGTCAAGGGGCTGATTATTTAATTTGTAACGAGAGAGAAACTTCTGGAAATTTGGCGTACAAGTGAAAGGAAATCAAACAATTAAACTATAAATAACAAAAATTCAAAAAAATATAAGAATAATACAATACGTAGAAAATCAAAATTCAAAAAATTTAAAAAGGAGACAATTAACACATAACAGATCTGGATTAAGAAAATTTGAAAAAATGAAAATTTCGTAATACGAAGTACAATATAACGTTATTTCATGGTTATTTCAACGTCATAAAGGAAATCTGATTGTCAAAAATTTGGTTTGCGGCTTCCCCTCGGTTTGTAACAACCAAAGCAGTTACCACATAAAATAATAAATATTAACAGATAATAGAAAAAAAATGTTACCCCTAGCTTGGTTCCAAGACACTCAAATTGCGATCTATTCCCAGTCTGAAATCATCTTTGGTCCATTGAAGAATTCCCAGTTTATGGGTCACTCAGCATGGCTCTGAAATTCACTAAGGCGGTTTGATCTTGTGGTTCGATTGCAAATCTTTGGACTGACAATGACGCTTCCGTTATCCAAAACAATAAAATAAGCCACAGCAACAATTTGAAATTATCCATCTCGATTGTTGAAACCTGCAGAGGAACAAGACATTTTAATGTCATATAAAAAAAAAAAATTTTTTTTCAAAACGTAGAAAATTCGTGGATTTCAAAACGAAAAAATAAAATAAGTCGAAAAACAAACCAACTTGCGCCTGTCACGTTCAAACAAGAAAAAACGTGAATGTGCAGAGTTGGACAGCAGTAAAAATCAAAACGTCCAGTGACTTATTTATTTCACCTCGTATAAATAAAATTACAGAAATATCACTTTATTGGGTTTAAAAATATTTAAAAGTATTCTTACCGATTACACATTTATATGTTTAAATTATTATGTTAAAAACTTATCCGAGTGACCACATTTTAGGAAACAAAAAAAAGTGACATGCGAATTATGACGCGCGTCGCTAGGCAGTATCAGTCATTTGTTCGTTTAAGGCCTTTGAGTAACACGGCTAGTTCGCATGAAGAAAATTTGGAAAAATATTTACTGTTCAATCTTCTTGGGTAAATATTTGTGATTTATGTGGAAATTTGAGTAACATTTTTGTGCTGATAAAATTTTCCAATGGTGGAAATTTTCACTTTCGGGAAAGTGCACAATCTCATTAGCATTTTTTTCTGTGATTTTGATTTTTGTGTGCTTTTCAGGAAGATTTCATAGAATTCTCCAGCTAAAACGTAAGTCTTTGAATTTTTACCTGTAAACAAAGAAAAATTCACGAGTAGTCAATGGTTAAAAAATTAATATGCTCAAAGTACTAACATAAGTAGCTTCATATCATCAAAGTTTGATAAAAACACAGGTCTAACAAAAAAAAGAAAAAAAGTTACTTACTCTCCGTAGACCGGTCCACCGTGGTGTGGAAGTCCATACCTTCCCGTAGAAGGTGGCCTGAAATTTTTCTGTTCGGGTACTGAATTCGGCATTATTTGAATAGCAGATCTTCCAAATATCTCATTTGATGCCACAAATGGTACTCAATCAACAAGACTTGCAATGTTTCTGCCCTCTCGGCCTTGCACAAACGGACAGTTTGCTGACCACTTTTGATAATCTTCCATGGGATCGTCAGCTTCTTCCCATTCGTTTAGTACAATGTTACAAAAAGCGCATTAACGCCGTCGTCGATTTTAATGTAATAAAATCCTGCCTTTGTGAGTTTTTCTGGCTTTATAAACCTGACTGGCCAATTTCGGTAGGATAGAATTCTATTACTTTCCTGTTTCATGGTACCTATACTTCCACCAACATCCGATTCTTCCGCGATTCAATAGCCATTGTCAAGTAATTAAAAAGAATTGGAGTCAACTTAAAATTAAAAATTCAAACAAAAGAAAACCATAAACAAACCAACCGTATGCGTAAGTTATGTTTGGTTACAAACCATGTTACAAACGACCGGAAACGACCAGTGTTGCCAATACTTCGGTAAAGTATTCATCAACTTTCGTTAAATTTACTCAAATTTAATCAATTTAAAGATTTTATTCGAAAGTCTGATATGCTTTTTTTATGAAATCATGGGGAAAGTTTGGTAATCGAATAGAAAAGAATAACAACTAGAGCGAAAAGCTGATTTTCCATATTAATTAGTTGACTACCACAACCCCCGGAAGAGTATATTTGGGAGAAATATTAGCAAAAAGTTAATAATTGATCCACCTAATCTATCAATCTGAATTTTAAACGGCAAATTACATATTATTATTCAGTAAGAGTATAAAGTACAGACAGTGGCGTAACAAGCAGGTGAGGAACCCGTGTGCGAGGTTGTTAAGGGGAAGCCCTGCTTTTATAAAGAACAAATAAAAGAAAATAATAAGTAACTTATATTTTTTATAACCATAATTTTAAGATAAACAAATAACTAAATAACAAGGGTGCCGATTTTACAAGAATCAGATAAACTTAACATTTAGCGGTCGCTACACTAAATCCTCGGGCTTGTTTTATTATGGTTTCCGCTACAATTGGACCCAGCCATGGGCTTTTTAACATATTGTGGAACCTCGACAACTTTTTAAATTTTATTTTAATCCCAAATTACTCAGAAGTTAATGTAGGAAATTGGAGATTAACTGGCGGTCGTACCAATAATTTCTGGATCCAAATTTTTAAAGTTTGGCTACTTCAGGAATGTTTTTAATTATTGGAGCGGCTCAAAGATTCCGTTGTTTTAGGTTGGCCAGCTTCAAGGATATTTTCAATTACCTATTAGTAATTTTAGTGGTATATACACAGACGGACTTGCAGTATTTTCTCAGGGGTGCTGCCCCTGCCTTTATTTTATTCCCAAATTTTCTCGCGGACTTATTGTTGAATATGGGGGTATAGAATACTCCCAGCATTAGCTACTGGGTAATTCCTTAGCTTTGACGATAGAAGAAACGGTGTATTCCATCCCCCCCAAAGTATCGTCGTTGTGTGCTCTATAAATAATATTCAAAAAGTATTAATCAATAATCGTGTAAATATCGTATATATTGTTTTTACTAATTTTTTCTTTTATTTAAAAAAAAATGGTTTTACAAAAAGATTTTTTTTTATTTATTGTGAAGGTGGTTTACATAATTGGAAAGAAGACGACGACCCTTGGGAAGAACGTTGCAAATAATGGGTTCCCAAACGCAGTTTCGTATCAATGCAACAAGGGCAACAGTTTTTTTCCCAAGTTCAAAATAAGTTAGGTAATGCAGAATCGAGTCAAGAGGAAGCGGCGACGTTAGAAGTTCTAGCTACGAAGATGCGAGATTAGAAGTTCCTAGCCATTCGGGAACGAATTTGCAAGTAAAAGTGGAACCTAAAGAAGGCAATAAGGAAGATTCCACTTGTACTAAGTGTAAAGTTTGTAAAATTTGTTACTTAAAAGAACTGGAGATTGCTTTTATACCTTGTGGACATTTTGTGGCTTGAGTCGATTGTACTTCGGCGCTTACTGTTCGTTTTTTTTTGCAGGGATTCAATAAAATCGACATTAAGAGTCTTTACGCCGATAGATGACGCTTAAAAAAGTAGGCCCTAGTGGAAGTGTGACATTGACACCATCAGAGACGTAGCCATCTATTGATTTAATTTTGAAACAATTTGTATTTTTGGCACCTTAACTGTTAACGGAAATGAAACGCCTTCAATATACGAAACTTGTTTAAACTAATTAGCTAACCATACAGGTTTAAAGATTCATACAAAAACTTGTACTGGAGGGAAACCTTATTCGTGTCAATTTCATCATGAAATAATATTTGCATCAGTCTTCTAACAAATTTTTGAAAACTCTTTCAAGTTTTATAATTATGTGGATAAAACCTAAAATAAAATAAAAGTCAGTTGTGTTAATGTAAGGAATGTAATTAAGAAATTAATGAAGTTTTATAAGTGTAAATCTGCTCGAAACAAGAAGTTTAAGCACTTAATAAACCAAAATCATAAAATATAAAATAAAGAACATAGAACAAATGAAAAACAATCAATTCAATAAGCACAAAACAAAAGAAACCAAAGCAATTTGTTGTTTTACAAAAAAAAACACCAAAGCAGGTCAAATTTAAAAAAATGTCATGTCAAGCTACAGCGAAATTTACCTATCTTAAGTTTATAAAACAAATATATGTTTAATTCGCTTAAAAGTAACATATTATAGATAAATTTCGCTGCAGCTAAACATAAAATACACTAAGATAGAAATATAAAAATATAAACAATAAAAACAAATATACTAATTTGTACATTGGTATAAAAAGAACAATACTAAAAGTACGAAAAAGTACCATATAGACTGGCTCACAGAATTGGCACAGTCCTATGTTAGCAATATAATTTGTATAAAAACTAAAATCAAAATATAATAAAAATTAGAATAAACATAAACAATAAAAATAAATAGTATATTAGTCTTAATTGCAAAAAAGTAGCATATTTAGCTGTAGGTAACCATTTGATCTTATAAACTACAATACAAATGTAATAAAAATAAAAATAAACAATAAAAACAAGTAATAGAGGTACCTAGTCATTTTTAAAGTGCCATATAATTAGTCTTTATAAAAAGTGTTGACATAACACTAACATAAAACCATACTTACATCGCATAGATCCTAAGTGTAGAGTTTATCGGTTCCCTACAAAAAGGACAAACCGTAAGCGCTAAAGTGCAGTCGACGCAAGCAACCAAATGTCCACAAGGTATAAAGGCAATCTCCAGTTCTTTTAAATAACAAATCTTACAAACTTTACACTTACTACAAGTGGAATCTTCCTTATTGGCTTTTTTAGGTTCTACTTTAACTTGCAAATTCGTTCCCGAATGGCTAGGAACTTCTAATCTTGCAGCTTCGGCTTGAATGGACCCTGCATTACCTAACCTATTTTGTACTTGAGAAACAAGCAGTTTGCCTTTATGCATTAATACAAAACTGCAGTTTGGAAACCATCTGGAGTGTTCTTCAAAAACGTCGTCGTCATTTTCCCATTTATGCAAACCACCTCCACAATAAAAGCATATCGTCCTATCGCCCACACCCTGGTAGAAGAAGCCAGCAGTCGCCAACTGTTCGGGAGTTACTTCATTCAGAGCTGGCCAATTTCTAAAAGATGTCAATCTTTTATCCAATGAAGTATACCTGTAAAACAGAACAAGTTAGAAAATTTGAAAAAGAGCAGCCTCAGATGCACCAATTATATTTAATAATTGCTTTATAATAATGGTCTAATTTACCCCGAGAGTTGTGGTGTGCGGTGACCTGACACCTATATGTTTGCATAAGCCCTATCCCTTACTATTGCTATGCTACTCTGCATACTTTTGCAAAATACTTAAAAATTATTAGTTTAGAATTAGAATGTACCTAGTTAGGACCTAAGACTATACCCAAGGTATAACAGTTTACACCATTCGGATGGGTCGCTAAGGTTAGTCGAAGGAAATGGTCAATCTCATCTCAACGAAAAATATGATCAGATAGGTCGGGTAGCAAGAGTTTACACCAACTTTACCTGTCAAGTCTTTACCTGCGTTATCGGTGTAAACTAGGCCATTATGAAGTCGACTCCAAGTAAAAACAGCAGCAAGTACGTAGCAAATCCAATGTATTTGGTAACTTTCACTTCTAAACCGACGATTTGCCTTATAGTTACTGGCAAATAACTATGTATTACTTGCCACCGACTTCATAATTATATAATAAACAAGAATTTTTTATTGTCCCTTCGGCTAAAAAATTATTGAGTATGCTCGAAGTACTAACAGTAACCGTAGATTCATATCATCAAAATTTGGTAAAAACACAGATCGAATATAAAAAGGAACAAAAGTTACTTACTCCTTGTAGACGGGTCCACCGTGATGTGGGAGTCCATAGCTTTCCGTAGAAGGTGGCCTGAAATTTTCTTGTTCGGGTACGGAATTCGGCATTATTTGAATAGCAGATCTTCCCAATACGTCATTCGATGCCACAGTTGGTACCCGATCGACAGGACTTGATATGTTTCTGTCCTCTCGGCCTTGCACAAAGGGACAGTTTGCTGACCACTTCCTATGATCTTCCATGGGATCGTCACCTTCTTCCCAATGATTTAGTACTATGTTGCAAAATGCGCAACGGACGCAGTCGTCGTTTTCAGTATAATAAAAACCTGCTTTTGCCAGGTTTTCGGGCTTTATAAATCTAACTGGCCAATTGCGGTAGGATAGTAATCTATTACTTTCCTGTTTCATGGTACCTATTCTTCCACTAGCATCGGATTGATTCCGCGATTCGGTTGCCATTGTCAAGTAATTAAAAAGAATTGCAGTCAACTTAAAATTAAAAATTCAAACAAGGGATAACCGTTAACAAACAAACCGTACGCGCAAGTGATGTTTGGTTACAAACGACCAGTGTTGCCAATAGTACTTCGGTAATGTATTCCTCAACTGTCGTTAAATTTACTCAAATTTAATATATTCAAAAATTTTATTCGTAAGTCTGATATGCTTTTTTTATGCAATCGTGGTGAAAGTTTGGTAATCGAATGGAAAAGAACAACAACCAGAACGAAAAGCCAATTTTCCTTATTAATGCTTATTTTACCACACCCCCGCAAGAGTAGTATAGTTGGGAGAAATATTAGCAAAAAGTTAAAAATTGATCTACCTAATCTATGAATCTGAAGTTTAAACGGCAAATTACATATTATGTAATAGAGTATAGAGTACACACGCATTTATAAAACGTTGAGAGAGTCGGATTTAAAGTTGAGGCAGTAGCGTAACCTAAAACTTCCTTTGCAGGCGGGGGGGGGATGTAAGAAGGATCAAACACAAATTCAGTTACTTCTATATAGTCTTTAGAAAGAACTAGAGCTTTGACTAATGATTATTTATAACAACAGTACCTCAGTGCCCGATCAAACTAATTCAGTGCCGGGTGCAGGGCCTATTTTTAACTGGTTTGGGCCTAGGCTCTAGCAAATTTTCGGGCCCCTGATATTCGACTGTAACTAACAGCATCAAAGGCCCATTTTTAGGATTATTTTATCAGAATGTGACTTTTATTTTACGATTTTATGTTCTTTCATTTCGGGCCCCTCTGACTATTGCACCCTAGGCATGTGCGTTTAATGGTAAAATAGGCCCTGTTACAAGGTTTAAGTAGATGATTTAGTCTAGTATGTTGTGTTGGGAGTAGCGATTTGGGGATACCATAAAAGGGACCGATTACGGTAATCACAGATTATACCTACCGATTACAGATTACTAGCGATTACTTTTTTGACAAACATTGACAAACAGGGGGGTTTACACCGTTTCTTCTATGGTCAAAGCTGAGGAATTACCCAGTAGCTCATGCTGGGAGTGTTCTATACCCCCATATGCAACAATAAGTCCGCGAGAAAATTTGGGAATAAAATAAAGGCAATAAATATTAGCACTCCTGAAAAAAGACTTCAAGTCCGCCCCTGTGTATATACCAATAAAATTACTAATAATTACTATTAGGTAATTAAAAACTTCATTGAAGCTGTCCCAACTTAAAACAACGGAATCTTTGAGCCGCTTCAATAATTAAAAACATTCCTGAAGCAGCCAGACCTCAAAAATTGCGGATCTAAAAAACTGTAGATGAGTATGCATTAAGAGATTAAGAAGCACTGGGGGGGTAGGTATTCTATACCCGCCAGACATGTTATGTTCCATGAAATTTTTCAATTCTTTCAGTTCTATTTCAATTCTATATTTTTATTGTTCGTCAAAAAATAATCTCAAAGAATAGCTAAATAAACCAGCTATCACACGGGGTGACCCCCTTAATCAATAATCGTGTAAATATCCTAAATATTGTTTTGTAGTATTTTTTTTATTTTTTAAAAATGTTTTTACAAAAAGTTTTACTAAATTGATTGTTATTTAAAAGTATGATAATGTTATGGCAGATGTTTTACATCTGCGGTGGCTTGCTTCGGATTTTCTTTTTCAAATTTTCTAACTTAATGTGTTTCACAGGTATACCTCATTGGATAAAAGATTAACATCTTTTAGAAATTGGCCAGCTCAGAATAAACTAACACCCGAACAGTTGGCTACTGCTGGTTTTTTCCACCAGGGTCTGGGGGATCGAACGGTATGCTTTTATTGTGGAGGTGGATTACACAATTGGGAACCAGATGACGACCCTTGGGAAGAACATTCCAAGTGGTTTCCCAAATGCAGTTTCGTCTTGATGCAAAAAGGGCAACAGTTTGTTTCCCAAGCTCAAAATCGGTCAGGTAATTCCGAATCGAGTCAAGAGGAAGCGGCGGCGTTAGAAGTTCCTAGCCACGCAGGAACAAACTCAGATAAAAACAAAGAAGATTCCGTATGCAAAACGTGTAAGATTTGCAAAATTTGCTATATAAAGGGAATGGAAATAGCATTTATACCCTGCGGACATCTAGTTAGTTGCGTCGATTAATTATAATGGTACATCTAATGGTAAACAATTTGTATTTTTGTCACCTGAACTGCTGATGGAAACAAAACGTCTGTCATATACGAAACTGGTTTAAACAAATTAGCGAACCATACAGGTTTAAAGATTCATACAAAAATTTGTATCGGAGGGAATCCTTATTCGTGTCAATTTCATCATGAAATAATACTTGCATCACAGTCTTCTAACCAATCTTTTGAAAACTCCTTCAAGTTTTATAATTACTTGGATAAAACCTAAAATAAAAAACAGTTGTATTAATGTAAGAAAAAAATAAAAGGAACTTAAAAAAAGTTCATGTCTAGCTACAGCGAAATTTATCTATAGGTTAATAAAAAACAAAAACAACAAATATTTGTTTTATTTGCACAAAAGTACCATATAGGTACATAGATAAATTTTGCTGCAGCTAAACAGTAAAATGTAAGCAAAATCCAACTGCAGTTTAGTATATTTGTTTTACTTGCGAAAAAGTACCATATACACCGGCTGACAGAAATATTGACACAGTCCTATGTTAGCAATGTAATTTGTATCTCTTCAAAACGGTGCGACAAAATAGAAAAATGTATATAAATAAAATTGAGGAGAATGAAATTTACAAGAAAAGATTCCTATTTAGTTTTCTATTTCGTGGCACCGATTTTGAGATGCGACTTAAATAATTGTTTCATTTGGCTTGAGTCACTGTCAGTTAGAATTAAAATTGAAAACAACAAAATTAAAAAAAAATTGTAAACCAAAGTGAAGGCAATGAAATTTGCAACAAAAACTGTCTTAAAAGCTTTGCTGTAAAATCGACTGTTATGTGTCAAAATTAGGCTTGAAAAGTTACTAATTACATTGCTAACATAGGACTGTGCCACTAATTCTGTGGGCCAGTGTACATAAATTTCGCTACAGGTAACATGTGAACTTATAAACTAAAAAAAATAGAAATATAGAAATATACTAAAATAAAAACTAAAAATATACAATAAAAACAAGTAGTATACTCATTTTTAAAGTACATATAATTGGTCTGCAGAAAAAGCGTCCATTCGTAAGCAACTTCAAGGTATACTTACATCGTAAAGAATCTTAACGTCGATTTTATAGGTTCCCTGCAAAAGGGAGAAACGGTAAGCGCCATTGTACAATCGATGCAAGCTACCAGATGTCCACAGGGTATCAATGCTATTTCCATTTCCATTATGTAGCAAATTTTGCAAATCTCATACGTTTTGCATACGGAATCTTCTTTGTTTTTATCTGAGTTTGTTCCTGCGTGGCTAGGAACTTCTACCGCCGCCGCTTCCTCTTGACTCGATTCGGAATTACCTGCCGATTTTGAGCTTGGGAAGCAAACTGTTGCCCTTTTTGCATCAAGACGAAACTGCATTTGGGAAACCACTTGCAATGTTCTTCCCAAGAGTCGTCATCTCGTTCCCAATTGGGTAATCCATTTCCACAATAAAAGCATACCGTTCGATCCCCGAGACCCTGGTGGAAAAATACCAGCAGTCGCCAACTGTTCGGGTGTTAGTTTATTCTGAGCTGGCCAATTTCTCAAAGATGTTAATCTTTTATCCAATGAGGTATACCTGTAAAACACATTAAGTTAGAAAATTTGAAAAAGAGCCGCCTCAGATGCACTAAAAAGCACCAATTATTATTAATTGTCATGTTATTTTGCATTCAAGTTCTACATAAATCTGTTTTATTAACCTTATACTTACGTTAACAGCAATTTTGCCAATGTATCTGGCAAATCAATTTTATAGGACATAAAAAAGCATTCGTTACGATCGCCAAATTTAGATGCCATTTTGTTGAATTAACACTATTATTCCACTGTGTTTTATGATTTCAATTATACTTTTTCTAAATAATATGTTTTTAGATATACTAAATTTCTCCTGTTTTTATTTATTGGTATAACTGGATATTAAGAAATTGCCAACCTTCTGTTGTAAAAATAAAAAAAAAAGTTATTTGATTTTTAAATTTAATTTAAAAAAGTATGTTAAGGAACTTAATTATTGGCCGGCCCATTACTATAAAATACTATTTGAAAGCTCCATTTACCCCCTCGGAAATTATCATTATATTTAAAATTTATAAACAATCCCAGATACGACTTCAAGGGGAATTCTAGTTTCGAGGCATGATTTTCGGGCGGTTTTTGAAGCTCTGTACAAACAAAACAAACCATATTTTTACTATCCGCTTTTTTGTCATTTGTTTATTCATATTTTAAGATTATATTAAAAATTAACCAAAGAAAAAAACTCTAAATTTATAAAGTTATGAGCTGGCAAAGTGGGAGGTCCAAAAAATAGGGTGTCCTGGTGTGCACGATATCTCAAGTTCTAATGAACCGATTTATTTGAAATTTGGTGTGAATGTTTATTACAGGTGCTGCTATAGCATGAACTATGGAAAATAAAACAAAAATTTTTTCACAAAATGGCGGCCGCTTGAAGAAAAAAAAATTTTTTTTTTATGTTTTTTTAACAAATCCGAATTTTTTAAAAATAGTAAAATTCAAAATTTTGACTTGACCGTAGTTCATGCGATAGAGGAATGTATAACGAATAATCACACCAAATTTCAAATAAATCGGTTCATTAGAACTTGAGATATCGTGCACACCAGTTCTTTTTAGACTTCCCACTTTGCAACCTCAAAACTTTCTGAATTTTTAGTTTATTTTCGGTTAGTTTTGTATGTAATATTAAAATATCAATAAACAAATGGTAAAAAAGTAGATAGTAAAAATATGTTTTGTTTCGTTTGTACAGAGCTTTAAAAACTGCCCGAAAATTCATGTCTCTACACTAGAATACCCCCTTAAGGGACCAAAAAGGATAATATAAAAATTTTAAGAAGCAATTGAGTGGCTGCGCGGACAACCAGCTTAGAGTTGTGTATACAGGGTGTCCCCGGATACACTTTACATAATTTCAATGGTGATAGAGGAAACTTTTCTAAAAAAAATAGTTAACAAAATTTTTTTTATAAATTCAAACTCGAGAATTAGGCATCTCTAAAACATTTTTTTTAATTTTCACCTTCTCATTGCCACAGCTCGGAAAATGGTCAAGTGCGTTTTTAAAGAGCGTGAAATAATCTACTAACTAGATTTAAACCTTATATTGTCTAAAATCAACGGCTTTCGAGTTATGAATTAAGATAAGTAAAAAAATATTGAAAAATTCGAACTTTTTTTTTCTTGCTTTTTTCCGAATCCCTATATCTTTTAAACGGAACATTTTAAAAAATCCGACGCCCCATTCCGGATAAGAAATTGAACGGACTACAACTTTTGTCTAGTAAAATTTTTTGAAAAACTAATCCATTACAGAGAAAATCAGAAAATAATAAACAAGGCAGCTACAAAATAAACAATTAAATTCACAAAATTTTTGTTTTTATTAAAAAATTATTTTATTAATTATATATTATCTGAATATCTTGCTGACTAAATGGTTCCTCCTCTTCCAATCCATTTTTCAGGATTGCGTCATTTAAAAATATTTGTACTTGAAGCCCAAAATGTGCGTATTAAAAATGAGAGTGGTCATTTTGAACATTTACTTAAATAATATAATTAATAAAATAATTTTACAATAAAAATTAAAATTATTTGTGAATTTAATTTTTTGTTTTGTTGCTGCTTTTTTTATTATTTTCTGATTTCTTTTCCCCTGGCACACTGCAGACTTTCTATCGGCCGATAGTTTGGTAGGTTTCTTAATCAGTATGAAAATGTATGCAAGTGCGCACATTATAACGATTCGGATTCGATATCGGCAGATAAAAAATTTTATGGGCTATATGATTAGTGGAGAAGAAACCGGCCAAACTATCGGTCGATAGTCTTAAACAGATTGATTTTTCAAAAATTTTTACCAGAGAAAAGTTATAGTCCTTTAAATTTCCTATCGGGAATGGAGGGGAATCAGATTTATTGCAAAATGTTTCATTTGATAGATACAGGATTTTGAAAAAAATCAAAAATAAAAAAAGTTCGTATTTTTAAACGTTTTTTTAACTACTTTAGTTTCGAACTCGACAGCCGTTGATTTTAGACAATAAAAGGATTGAATCTAGTTTGTAGATTATTTCACGCTCTTTAAAAATACACAAAACCATTTTTGCTGAAAATTCAATATTTTCGGGGCTATAGCCACGTGAAGTTAGAAATTCAAAAAAATGCTTTAAAGAAACCTAACTCTCGAGGGTTTTAATTTGGAAAAAAATGTTTGTTAAATATTTTTCTTAGAAAAGTGTCCTCTACCATCACCTAAATTATGCAATAAAACAAGATAATAATTAACTATGAGATACCTCAAAGAAACGTCATAAAGGAAATCTGATGTTCAAAAATTTGGTTTGCAGCTTCCCCTCGGTTTGTAACAACCGAAGTACGTACCACATAAAATAATAAATATTAACAGATAATAGAAAAAAAATGTTACCTCTAGCTTGGTTCCAAGACACTCAAATTGCGATCTATTCCCAGTCTGAAATCATCTTTGGTCCATCGTAGAATTCCCAGTTTATGGATCACTCAGCACGGCTCTGAAATTCACTAAGGCGATTTGATCTTGTGGTTCGATTGCAAATCTTTGGACTGACGATGACGCTTCCGTTATCCAAAACAATGAACTAAGCCACAGCAACAATTTGAAATTAGCCATCTCGATTGTTGAAACCTGCAGACGAACAAGACATTTTAATGTCATATAAAAAATAAAATTTTTTTCGAAACGTAGAAAATTCGTGGATTTCAAAACAAAAAAATAAAATAAGTCGAAAAACAAAACAACTTGCGCCTGTCAAGTTCAAACTAGAAAAAACGTGAATGTGCAGAGTTCGACAGCAGTAAAAATCAAAACGTCCAGTGCCTTATTTATTTCACCTCATATAAATAAAATTACAGAAATATCACTTTATTGGGTTTAGAAATATTTAAAAGTATTTTTACCGATGACACATTTATATGTTTAAATTATTATGTTAAAAACTTATCCGAGTGACCACATTTTGGGAAACAAAAAAAAAGTGACATGCGAATTATGACGCGCGTCGCTAGGCCGTATCGGTCATTTGTTCGTTTAAGGCCTTTGAGTAACACTGTTAGTACGCATGAAGAAAATTTGGAAAAATATTTACTGTTCAATCTTCTTGAGGAAATATTTGTGATTTATGTAGAAATTTGAGTAACATTTTTGTGCTGATAAAATTTTCCAACGGTGGAAATTTTCACTTTGGGGAAAGTGCACGATCTAATTAGCATTCTTTTCTGTGCTTTTGATTTTTGTGTGCTGATCAGGAAGATTCCAGAGAATTCTCCAGCTAAAACGTAAGTCTTTGAATTTTTACCTGCAAACAAAGAAAAATTCACGAGCGAGTCAAAGGTTAAAAAATTCATATACTCAGAGTACTAACAGTAACCGTAGCTTCATATCATCAAAGTTTGGTGAAAACACAGGTCTAACAAAAAAAAGAAACAAAAGTTACTTACTCTCCGTAGACGGGTCCACCGTGGTGTGGAAGTCCATACCTTCCCGTAGAAGGTGGCCTGAAATTTTTCTGTTCGGGTACTGAATTCGGCATTATTTGAATAGCAGATCTTCCAAATATCTCATTCGATGCCACAAATGGTACTCGATCAACAAGACTTGCAATGTTTCTGCCCTCTCAGCTTTGCACAAACCGACAGTTTGCTGACCACTTTTGATAATCTTCCATGGGATCGTCAGCTTCTTCCCATTGGTTTAGTACGATGTTACAAAAAGCGCATTAACGCCGTCGTCGTTTTTAGTGTAATAAAATCCTGCCTTTGTGAGTTTTTCTGGCTTTATAAACCTGACTGGCCAATTTCGGTAGGATAGAATTCTATTACTTTCCTGTTTCATGGTATCTATACTTCCACCAACATCCGATTCATTCCGCGATTCAATTGCCATTGTCAAGTAATTAAAAAGAATTGGAAATTGAAGTCAAGTTAAAGTTAAAAATTTAAACAAAAGAAAACCGTAAACAAACCGTACGCGTAAATTATGTTTGGTTACAAACCATGTTACAAACGACCGGAAACGACCAGTGTTGCCAATACTAAGGTAAAGTATTCATCAAGTTTCGTTAAATTTACTCAAATTTAATAAATATAAAGATTTTATTCGAAAGTCTGATTTGCTTTTTTTATGAAATCATGGGGAAAGTTTGGTAATCGAATGGGAAAGAATAACAACTAGAACGAAAAGCTAATTTTCCATATTAATTAGTTTACTACCACAACCCCCGGAAGAGTATATTTGGGAGAAATATTAGCAAAAAGTTAAAAATTGATCCACTTAATCTATCAATCTGAATTTTAAACGGCAAATTACATATTGTTATTCAGTAAGAGTATAAAGTACAGCCAGTGGCGTAACAAGCAGGTGAGGAACCTGTGTGCGAGGTTGTTAACGGGAAGCCCTGCTTATATGAAGAACAAATAAAAGAAAATAATAAATAACTTATATTTTTTATAACCATAATTTTAAGATAAACAAATAACAAAATAACAAGGGTGCCGATTTTACAAGAATCAGATAAACTTAACATTTAGCCAGTGACGTATTTTAAAATTTGGCGCCCTGGGCCCAAAAGGTTAGCCACTCTATAAATTAATTATAAAAAACAAAAATTAATTTTTATTTGTTCTCTCAGTGTATGTAACGATTATAAAATGCTCCCCAAGCTGAGCGTGAGGGACGCCTTGCGCCGCCCCTCGAAGCCTTCTGCCCCGGGCCATGGCCCTCTTGGCCCTTGGGTAAATAAGCCACTCCTGTTAGCGGTCGCTATACTAAATCCTCAGGCTTGTTTTATTATGGTTTCCGCTACATATGGACCCAGCCATGGGCTTTAAACATATTGTGGGACCTCTACAACTTATTAAATTTTATTTTAATTCCAAATTACTCAGAATTTAATGTAGGAAATAGGAGATTAACTGGCTGTCGTACCAATAATTTCTATATCCGCAATTTTTAAGGTTTGGCTATTTCAGGAATGTTTTTAATTATTGGAGCGGCTCAAAGATTCCGTTGTTTTAGGTTGGGCAGCTACAAGGATGTTTTCAATTACCTAATAGTAATTATTAGTAATTTTAGTGGTATATACACAGAGGCGGACTTGCAGTATTTTTTCAGGGGTGCTAATATTTATTTGTAGGGGCCCCCTGCCTTTATTTCATTCCCAAATTTTCTTGCGGACTTATTGTTGCGTATGGCGGTATAGAATATTCCCAGCATTAGCTACTGGCTAATTCCTTAGCTTTGACGATAGAAGAAACGGTGTATTCCATACCCCCCAGAGTATCGTCGTTTTGAGCTCTAAATAATATTCAAAAAGTATTAATCAATAATCGTGTAAATATCGTAAATATTGTTTTTACAATTTTTTTTTTATTTAAAAAAAATGGTTTTACAGTTTTTTTTATTTATTGTGGAGGTGGTTTACATAATTGGGAAGAAGACAACGACCCTTGGGAAGAACATTGCAAATAATGGTTTCCCAAACGCAGTTTCGTATCAATGCAACAAGGGCAACAGTTTTTTTCCCAAGTTCAAAAGAAGTTAGGTAATGCAGAATCGAGTCAAGAGGAAGCGGCGACGTTAGAAGTTCTCAGCCATTCGGGAACGAATTTAAAAGTAAAACAAGACCCCAAAGAAGACAACAAGGAAGATTCCATTTGTAATAAGTGAAAAAGTTGTAAGATATTTCACTAAAAGAACTGCAGATTGCTTTCATACCCTGTGGTATGAAGCTACGAAGATGCGAGATTAGAAGTTCCTAGCCATTCGGGAACGAATTTGCAAGTAAAAGTGGAACCTAAAGAAGCAAATAAAAAAGATTCCACTGGTACTAAGTGTAAAGTTTGTAAAATTTGTTACTTAAAAGAACTGGAGATTGCCTTTATGTGGACATTTTGTGGCTTGCGTCGATTGTACTTTGGCGCTTACTGTTCGTTTTTTTTGCAGAGATCCAATAAAATCGACATTAAAAGTTATTACGCCTATAGATGACGCTACCAAATTGGAAATCCTAATGTCCTATGATGTAGGGTTGATTAAAAAAGTACGCCCTAGTGGAAGTGTGACATTGACACCATCAGTGACGTAGCCATCTATTGATTTAATTTTGAAACAATTTGTATTTTTGGCACCTTAACTGCTGACGGAAATGACACTCCTTCAATATACGAAACTTGTTTAAACTAATTAGCTAACCATACAGGTTTAAAGATTCATACAAAAACTTGTACTGGAGGGAAACCTTATTCGTGTCAATTTCATCATGAAATAATATTTGCATCAGTCTTCTAACAAATTTTTGAAAACTCCTTCAAGTTTTATAATTATGTGGATAAAACCTAAAATAAAATAAAAGTCAGTTGTTTTAATGTAACGAATGTAATTAAGAAATTAATGAAGTTTTATAAGTGTAAATCTGCTCGAAACAAGAAGTTTAAGCACTTAATAAACCAAAATCATAAAATATAAAAAAAAGAACATGGAACAAATGAAAAACAATCACATGGTTAATACACACAAAACAAAAGAAACCAAAGCAATTTGTTGTTTTACAAAAAAAAACACCAAAGCAGGTCAAATTAAAAAAAAAACATATAAAACAAACTAAGATAGAAATATAAAAATATAAACAATAAAAACAAATATACTAATTTGTACATTGGTATAAAAACAACTATACTAAAAGTACAAAAAAGTACCATATAGACTGGCTCACAGAATTGGCACAGTCCTATGTTAGCAATATAATTTGTATAAAAACTAAAATCAAAATATAATAAAAATTAGAATAATCATAAACAATAAAAATAAATAGTATATTAGTCTTAATTGCAAAAAAGCAGCATATTTCGCTGCAGGTAACCATTTGATCTTATAAACTACAATAAAAATGTAATAAAAATAAAAATAAACAATAAAAACAAGTAATATAGGTACCTAGTCATTTTTAAACTGTCATATGATTAGTCTTTATAAAAACTGTTGACATAACACCAACATAAAACCATACTTACATCGCATAGACCCTAAGCGTAGAGGTTATCGGTGCCCTACAAAAAGGACAAACGGTAAGCGCCAAAGTGCAGTCGACGCAAGCAACCAAATGTCCACAAGGTATAAAAGCAATCTCCAGTTCTTTTATGTAACAAATCTTACAAACTTTACACTTAGTACAAGTGGAATCTTCCTTATTGGCTTTTTTAGATTCTACTTTAACTTGCAAATTCGTTCCCGAATGGCTAGGAACTTCTAATCTTGCAGCTTCGGCTTGAATGGACCCTGCATTACCTAACCTAGTTTGTACTTGAGAAACAAGCAGTTTGCCTTTCTGCATTAATAAAAAACTGCAGTTTGGAAACCATCTGGAGTGTTCTTCAAAAACGTCGTCGTCATTTTCCCATTTATGCAAACCACCTCCACAATAAAAGCATATCGTCCTATCGCCCACACCCTGGTAGAAGAAGCCGGCAGTCGCCAACTGTTCGGGAGTTACTTCATTCTCAGCTGGCCAATTTCTAAAAGATGTTAATCTTTTATCCAATGAGGTATACCTGTAAAACACAATAAGTTAGAAAATTTGAAAAAGAGCAGCCTCAGATGCACCAATTATTTTTAATAATTGCTTTATAATAAAGGTCTAATTTACCCCGAGAGTCGTGGTGTGCGGTGACCTGACACCTATATGTTCGCATACACTTATACTTAAAAATTATTAGTTTAGAATTAGAATGTACCTAGTTGGAACCTAAGACTATACCCAAGGTATAACAGTTTACACCATTCGGATGGGTCGCTAAGGTCAGTCGAAGGAAATGGTCAACCTCATCTCAACGAAAATTAAGATCAGATAGGTCGGGTCGCAAGGGTTTACACCAACTTTACCTGTCAGGTTTTTACCTGCGTTATCGGTGTAAAATAGGTCATTATGAAGTCGACTCCAAGTAAAAACAGCAGCAAGTACGTAGCAAATCCAATGTATTTGGTAACTTTGACCTCTAAACCGACGATTTGCCTTATAGTTACTGGCAAATAACTATGTATTACTTGCCAGAGACTTCATAATTATATAATAAATAAGAATTTTTTATTGTCCCTTCGGTTAAAAAATTATTGAGCATGCTCGAAGTACTAACAGTAACCGTAGCTTCATAGCATCAAAGTTTGGTAAAAACACAGATCGAATATAAAAAGAAACAAAAGTTACTTACTCCTTGTAGATGGGTCCGCCGTGATGTGGGAGTCCATAGCTTCCCGTAGAAGGTGGCCTGAAATTTTCTTGTTCGGGTACTGAATTCGGCATTATTTGAATTGCAGATCTTCCCAATACGTCATTCGATGCCACAGTTGGTACTCGATCGACAGGACTTGATATGTTTCTATCCTCTCGGCCTTGCAAAAAGGGACAGTTTGCTGACCACTTCCTATGATCTTCCATGGGATCGTCACCTTCTTCCCAATGATTTAGTACTATGTTGCAAAATGCGCAACGGACGCAGTCGTCGTTTTCAGTATAATAAAAACCTGCTTTTGCCAGGTTTTCGAGTTTTATAAATCTAATTGGCCAATTGCGGTAGGATAGTAATCTATTACTTTCCTGTTTCATGGTACCTATACTTCCACTAGCATCGGATTGATTCCGCGATTCGGTTGCCATTGTCAAGTAATTAAAAAGAATTGCAGTCAACTTAAAATTAAAAATTCAAACAAAAGATAACCGTAAACAAACAAACCGTACGCGCAAGTGATTTTTGGTTACAAACGACCGGAAACGACCAGTGTTGCCAATAGTACTTCGATAATGTATTCCTCAACTTTCGTTAAATTTACTCAAATTTAATATATTCAAATATTTTATTCGTAAGTCTGATATGCTTTTTTATGAAATCATGGGGAAAGTTTGGTAATCGAATGGAAAAGAACAACAACCAGAACGAAAAGCTAATTTTCCTTATTAAAGCTTATTTTACCACACCCCCGCACCAGGAAGAGTATACTTGGGAGAAATATTAGCAAAAAGTTAAAAATTGATCTACCTAATCTATGAATCTGAAGTTTAAACGGCAAATTACATATTATTCAGTATGAGTATAGAGTACAGACGCATTTATAAAACGTTGAGATGCAGAGTCGGATTTAAAGTTGAGGCAGTAGCGTAACCTAAAATTTCCTTTGCGGGCTGGGGGGGGGGGTGATGTAAGAAGGAGCAAACACAAATTCAGTTACTTCTATATAGTCTTTAGAAAGAACTAGAGCTTTGACTAATGATTATTGTTAACAGAACCTCGGTGCCCGATCAAACTAATTCAGTGCCGGGTGCAGGGCCTACTTTTAACTGGGTTGGGCCTAGACTCTAGCAAATTTTCGGGCCCCTGATATTCGACTGTAACTAACAGCATCAAAAGCCCATTTTTAGGATTATTTTATCAGAATGTGACTTTTATTTTACGATTTTATGTTCTTTCATTTCCGGCCCCTTTGCCTATTGGACCCTAGGCATGTGTCTAATGCGTCTAATGGTAAAATGGGCCCTGTTGCGAGGTTAAGTAGATGATGTAGTCTAGTTTGTTGTGTTGAGGGTAGCGATTTGGGAATACAATATAAGCGTGCACTGGGGGGTGCCCCAAACGGTTTATCGTTGTTGTTTTATGTCTTTAAAAAAATTTAAAACTATGAAGTCACACAATTTGTTTATGGCTTGGGGTTTTGGAAAAACTGGTTCTGCAGCCAAGCGTAAAACAGTGGCGGATCCAGACTATTACCATGGGGGGGGGGGCGACAAAATAAAAACTTAATAATTAAGAAAAATTTTTGGGAACTCGTAACGCATCAGAATTTTTTTGTTTAAAAATTAACGTATTTTGAAGATCTAAGGAGAGGCGATCGCCCCCCCTGGAGTAAATGTAATTTTTGTTTAGCTTCAACTCTTCAAACTTTATTTTAGAAGTCTGAAGGTAAACATATTTATTTATTATTACAATTTCGAATAGTGGTTAAGCTTCAGTGTAGATATTGACAAACAGGGGGGTTTACACCGTTTCTTCTATGGTCAAAGCTGAGGAATTACCCAGTAGCTCATGCTGGGAGTGTTCTATACCTCCATATGCAACAATAAGTCCGCGAGAAAATTTGGGAATAAAATAAAGGCAATAAATATTAGCACTCCTGAAAGAAGACTTCAAGTCCGCCCCTGCGTATATACCAATAAAATTGCTAATGATTACTATTAGGTAATTAAAAACTTCATTGAAGCTGCCCCAACTTAAAACAACGGAATCTTTGAGCCGCTTCAATAATTAAAAACATTCCTGAAGCAGCCAGACGACAAAAATTGCGGATCTAAAAAACTGTAGATGAGTATGCATTAAAAGATTAAGAAGCACTGGGGGGTAGGTATTCTATACCCGCCAGACATGTTATGTTCCATGAAATTTTTCAATTCTTTCAGTTCTATTTCAATTCTATATTTTTATTGTTCGTCAAAAAATAATCCCAAAGAATAGCTAAATAAACCAGCAATCACACGGGGTGACCCCCTTAATCAATAATCGTGTAAATATCCTAATATTGTTTTGTAGTATTTTTTTTATTTTTTTAAAAATGTTTATACAAAAAGTTTCACTAAATTGATTGTTATTTAAAAGTATGATAATGTTATGGCAGATGTTTTACATCTGCGGTGGCTTGCTTCGGATTTTCTTTTTAAAATTTTCTAACTTAATGTGTTTTACAGGTGTACCTCATTGGATAAAAGATTAACATCTTTTAGAAATTGGCCAGCTCAGAATAAACTAACACCCGAACAGTTGGCGACTGCTGGCTTTTTCCACCAGGGTCTCGGGGATCGAACGGTATGCTTTTATTGTGGAGGTGGATTACAAAATTGGGAACGAGATGACGACCCTTGGGAAGAACATTGCAAGTGGTTTCCCAAATGCAGTTTTGTCTTGATGCAAAAAGGGCAACAGTTTGTTTCCCAAGCTCAAAATCGGTCAGGTAATTCAGAATCCAATCAAGAGGAAGCGGCAAGTTTAGAAGTTCCTAGCCAAGCAGGAACAAATGCAGATGAAAACAAAGAAGATTCCGTATGCAAAACGTGTAAGATTTGCAAAATTTGCTATATAAAGGAAATGGAAATAGCATTTATACCCTGCGGACATCTAGTTAGTTGCGTCGATTAATTATAATGGTACATCTAATGGTAAACAATTTGTATTTTTGTCACCTGAACTGCTGATGGAAACAAAACGCCTTCCATATACGAAACTGGTTTAAACAAATTAGCGAACCATACAGGTTTAAAGATTCATACAAAAACTTGTATCGGAGGGAAACCTTATTCGTGACAATTTCATCATGAAATAATACTTGCATCACAGTCTTCTAACCAATCTTTTGAAAACTCCTTCAAGTTTTATAATTATGTGGATAAAACCTAAAATAAAAAACAGTTGTATTAATGTAAGGAAAAAATAAAAGGAACTTAAAAAAAGTTCATGTCTAGCTACAGCGAAATTTATCTATAGGTTAATAAAAAACAAAAACAAAAAATATTTGTTTTATTTGCACAAAATTACCATATAGGTACATAAATAAATTTTGCTGCAGCTAAACAGTAAAATGTAAGCAAAATCCAACTGCAGTTTAGTATATTTGTTTTACATGCGAAAAAGTACCATATACACCGGCTGACAGAAATATTGACAAAGTCCTATGTTAGCAATGTAATTTGTATCTCTCCAAGACTATTTTTGGCACATAACAAGCAATTTCCAGAAAAACTTTATTGACTTTCATTTTCGTTTTGAATTTTATTTCTAATTTGTCCTGCCATTTTTAATTGACAGCGACTTAAACTAGACTGTAAAATGAGAAAAATAATTTCAGCTGTATCTCAAAAACGGTGCGATAAAATAGAAAAATGTATATAAATAAAAATGTAGAGAATAAAATTTACAAGAAAAGATTCCTATTCAGTTTTCTATTTCGTCGCACCGATTTTAAGATGCGGATTAAATAATTTTTTCATTTTACAGAGTTTGGCTTGAGACACTGTCAGTTAAAATTAAAATTGAAAAAAATTTTTAAACAAAAGTGAAGGCAATGAAATTTGCAACAAAAAATGTCTTAAAAGCTTTGCTGTAAAATCGATTGTTATGAGTCAAAATTAGGCTTGAAAAGGTACTAATTACATAGCTAAAATAGGACTGTGCCACTAATTCTGTGGGCCAGTGTACATAAATTTCGCTGCACTTATGAACTTATAAACTAAAAAAAAATAGAAATATAGAAATATAATAAAATAAAAACTAAAAATATACAATAAAAACAAGTAGTATACTCATTTTTAAAGTCCATATAATTGGTCTTCACAAAAAGTGTCAATTTGTAAGCAAATTCAAGGTATACTTACATCGTAAAGATTCTCAACGTCGATTTTATAGGTTCCCTGCAAAAGGGAGAAACGGTAAGCGCCATTGTACAATCGATACAAGCTACCAGATGTCCACAGGGTATCAATGCTATTTCCATTTCCATTATATAACAAATTTTGCAAATCTTACACGTTTTGCATACGGAATCTTCTTTGTTTTCATCTGATCTGAGTTTGTTCCTGCGTGGTTAGGAACTTCTACCGCCGCCGGTTCCTCTTGACTCGATTCGGAATTACCTGACCGATTTTGAGCTTGGGAAACAAACTGTTGCCCTTTCTGCATTAAGACCAAACTGCATTTGGGAAACCACTTGCAATGTTCTTCCCAAGGGTCGTCATCTCGATCCCAATTGTGTAATCCATCTCCACAATAAAAGCATACCGTTCGATCCCCGAGACCCTGGTGGAAAAAACCAGCAGTCGCCAACTGTTCGGGTGTTAGTTTATTCTGAGCTGGCCAATTTCTAAAAGATGTTAAACTTTTATCCAATGAGGTATACCTGTAAAACACAATAAGTTAGAAAATTTGAAAAAGAGCCGCCTCAGATGCACTAAAAAGCACCAATTATTATTAATTGTCATGTTATTATTGCATTCAAGTTCTACAGAAATCTGTTTTATTAACCTTATACTTACGTTAACAGCAATTTTGCCAATGTATCTGGCAAATCAATTTTATAGGATATAAAAAAGCATTCGTTACGATCGCCAAATTTAAATGCCATTTTGTTGAATTAACACTATTATTCCATTGTGTTTTATGATTTTAATTATACTTTTTCTAAATAGTATTTTTTTAGATATACTAAATTTCTCCTGTTTTTATTTATTGGTATAACTGGATATTAAGGAATTACCAACCTTCTGTTGTAAAAATAAAAAAAAATGTCATTTGATTTTTAAATTTAATTTAAAAAAGTATTTTAAGGAACTTAATTATTGGCCGGCCCATTACTATAAAATACTATTTGAAAGCTCCATTTACCCCCTCGGAAATTATCGTTATATTTAAAATTTATAAACAATCCCAGATACGACTTTAGGGGGATATTCTAGTTTAGAGGCATGATTTTCGGGCGGTTTTTGAAGCTCTGTATAAACGAAACAAACCATATTTTTACTATCCGTTTTTTTGTCATTTGTTTATTCATATTTTAAGATTATATTAAAAATTAACCAAGGAAAAAAAACTCTAAATTTACAAAGTTATGAGCTGGCAAAGTGGGAGGTCCAAAAAAAAGGGTGTCCTGGTGTGCACGATATCTCAAGTTCTAATTAACCAATTTATTTGAAATTTGGTGTGAATGTTTATTACAGGTGCGCTATAGCATGAACTATGGAACAGTAAAACAAAAATTTTTTCAGAAAATGGCGGCCGCTTAAAGAAAAAAAAATTTTTTTTGCATGCATTTTTAACAAATCCGAATTTTTTAAAAATAGTAAAATTCAAAATTTTGACTTGACCGTAGTTCATGCTATTAGAGGAATGTATAACGAATAATCACACCAAAGTTCAAATAAATCGGTTCATTAGAACTTGAGATATCGTGCACACCAGTTCTTTTTAGACTTCCCACTTTGCAACCTCAAAACTTTCTGAATTTGGAGTTTTTTTCGGTTAATTTTGTATGTAATATTAAAATATCAATAAACAAATGGTAAAAAAAGTAGATAGTAAAAATATGTTTTGTTTCGTTTGTACAGAGCTTTAAAAACCTCCCGAAAATTCATGTCTCTACACTAGAATACCCCCTTAAGGAACCAAAAAGGATAATATAAAAATTTTAAGAAGCAATTGAGTGGCTGCGCAGACAACCAGGTTAGAGTTGTGTATACAGGGTGTACCTGGATACACTTTACATAATTTCAATGGTGATAGAGGAAACTTTTCTAAGAAAAATATTTAACAAAATTTTTTTTATAAATTCAAACTCTCGAGAATGTGGCCTCTCTAAAACATTTTTTTTAATTTCCATCTTCTCATGGCCATAGCTCGGAAAATATTGATTTTTCATTAAAAATGGTCAAGTGCGTTTTTAAAGAGCGTGAAATAATCTACTAACTAGATTTAAACCTTTTATTGTCTAAAATCAACGGCTTTCGAGTTATGAATTAAGGTAAGTAAAAAAATGTTGAAAAATTCGAACTTCTTTTTTCTTGCTTTTTTTCAAATCCCTGTATCTTTTAAACGGAACATTTTAAAAAATCCGACGCCCCATTCCGGATAGGAAATTGAACGGACTACAACTGTTGTCTAGTAAATTTTTTTGAAAAACTAATCCATTACAGAGAAAATCAGAAAATAATAAACAAGGCAGCTACAAAATAAAAAATTAAATTCACAAAATTTTTGTTTTTATTAAAAAATTATTTTATTAATTAAGTATACACTATAACATTACTTAAGTAAATGTTCAAAATTACCACCCTCATTTTTACACACAGTCCTTTTTCGTTAAGAATTACTGTAGCATTCATTGGAGTTAAATCTGAATATCTTGCTGACTAAATAGTTCCTCCTCTTCCGATACATTTTCAAGGATTGCGTCATTTAAAAATATTTGTACTTGAAGCCCAAAATGTGCGTATTAAAAATGAGAGTGGTAATTTGGAACATTTACTTAAATAATATAATTAATAAAATAATTTTACAATAAAAATTAAAATTATTTGTGAATTTAATTTTTTGTTTTGTTGCTGCTTTTTTTTTATTATTTTCTGATTCTCTGTTAGACCCCTCACACACTGCAGACTTTCTATCCGCCGATAGTTTGGTAGGTTTCTTAATCAGTATGAAGATGTATGCAAGTGCGCACATTATAACGATTCGATATCGGCCGATAAAAAGTTTTATGGGCTATATGATTGGTCGAGAAGAAACCGACCAAACTATCGGCCGATAAAAAGTCAGCAGTGTGCTAGGGGTCTTAAACAGATTGGTTTTTCAAAAATTTTTACCAGAGAAAAGTTATAGTCAGTTAAATTTCCTATCCGGAATGGAGGGGGGTGATCAGATTTATTGTAAAATGTTTTTTTAACTACTTTAGTTCCTAACTCGAAAGCCGTTGATTTTAGACAATAAAAGGTTTGAATCTAGTTTGTAGATTATTTCACGCTCTTTTAAAATACACTATACCATTTTTGCTGAAAAGTCAATATTTTCGGTGCTATAGCCACGTGAAGTTGGAAATTCAAAAAAATTCTTTAAAGAGACCTAACTCTCGAGGGTTTAAAATTTTTGTTAAATATTTTTCTTAGAAAAGTGTCCTCTACCATCACCTAAATTATGCAATAAAACAAGATAATAATTAACTATGAGATACCTCATATAAAGAACCCTGCGGTGTTTCAAAACGAACGTCAAGGGGCTGATTATTTAATTTGTAACGAGAGAGAAACTTCTGGAAATTTGGCGTACAAGTGAAAGGAAATCAAACAATTAAACTATAAATAACAAAAATTCAAAAAAATATAAGAATAATACAATACGTAGAAAATCAAAATTCAAAAAATTTAAAAAGGAGACAATTAACACATAACAGATCTGGATTAAGAAAATTTGAAAAAATGAAAATTTCGTAATACGAAGTACAATATAACGTTATTTCATGGTTATTTCAACGTCATAAAGGAAATCTGATTGTCAAAAATTTGGTTTGCGGCTTCCCCTCGGTTTGTAACAACCAAAGCAGTTACCACATAAAATAATAAATATTAACAGATAATAGAAAAAAAATGTTACCCCTAGCTTGGTTCCAAGACACTCAAATTGCGATCTATTCCCAGTCTGAAATCATCTTTGGTCCATTGAAGAATTCCCAGTTTATGGGTCACTCAGCATGGCTCTGAAATTCACTAAGGCGGTTTGATCTTGTGGTTCGATTGCAAATCTTTGGACTGACAATGACGCTTCCGTTATCCAAAACAATAAAATAAGCCACAGCAACAATTTGAAATTATCCATCTCGATTGTTGAAACCTGCAGAGGAACAAGACATTTTAATGTCATATAAAAAAAAAAAATTTTTTTTCAAAACGTAGAAAATTCGTGGATTTCAAAACGAAAAAATAAAATAAGTCGAAAAACAAACCAACTTGCGCCTGTCACGTTCAAACAAGAAAAAACGTGAATGTGCAGAGTTGGACAGCAGTAAAAATCAAAACGTCCAGTGACTTATTTATTTCACCTCGTATAAATAAAATTACAGAAATATCACTTTATTGGGTTTAAAAATATTTAAAAGTATTCTTACCGATTACACATTTATATGTTTAAATTATTATGTTAAAAACTTATCCGAGTGACCACATTTTAGGAAACAAAAAAAAGTGACATGCGAATTATGACGCGCGTCGCTAGGCAGTATCAGTCATTTGTTCGTTTAAGGCCTTTGAGTAACACGGCTAGTTCGCATGAAGAAAATTTGGAAAAATATTTACTGTTCAATCTTCTTGGGTAAATATTTGTGATTTATGTGGAAATTTGAGTAACATTTTTGTGCTGATAAAATTTTCCAATGGTGGAAATTTTCACTTTCGGGAAAGTGCACAATCTCATTAGCATTTTTTTCTGTGATTTTGATTTTTGTGTGCTTTTCAGGAAGATTTCATAGAATTCTCCAGCTAAAACGTAAGTCTTTGAATTTTTACCTGTAAACAAAGAAAAATTCACGAGTAGTCAATGGTTAAAAAATTAATATGCTCAAAGTACTAACATAAGTAGCTTCATATCATCAAAGTTTGATAAAAACACAGGTCTAACAAAAAAAAGAAAAAAAGTTACTTACTCTCCGTAGACCGGTCCACCGTGGTGTGGAAGTCCATACCTTCCCGTAGAAGGTGGCCTGAAATTTTTCTGTTCGGGTACTGAATTCGGCATTATTTGAATAGCAGATCTTCCAAATATCTCATTTGATGCCACAAATGGTACTCAATCAACAAGACTTGCAATGTTTCTGCCCTCTCGGCCTTGCACAAACGGACAGTTTGCTGACCACTTTTGATAATCTTCCATGGGATCGTCAGCTTCTTCCCATTCGTTTAGTACAATGTTACAAAAAGCGCATTAACGCCGTCGTCGATTTTAATGTAATAAAATCCTGCCTTTGTGAGTTTTTCTGGCTTTATAAACCTGACTGGCCAATTTCGGTAGGATAGAATTCTATTACTTTCCTGTTTCATGGTACCTATACTTCCACCAACATCCGATTCTTCCGCGATTCAATAGCCATTGTCAAGTAATTAAAAAGAATTGGAGTCAACTTAAAATTAAAAATTCAAACAAAAGAAAACCATAAACAAACCAACCGTATGCGTAAGTTATGTTTGGTTACAAACCATGTTACAAACGACCGGAAACGACCAGTGTTGCCAATACTTCGGTAAAGTATTCATCAACTTTCGTTAAATTTACTCAAATTTAATCAATTTAAAGATTTTATTCGAAAGTCTGATATGCTTTTTTTATGAAATCATGGGGAAAGTTTGGTAATCGAATAGAAAAGAATAACAACTAGAGCGAAAAGCTGATTTTCCATATTAATTAGTTGACTACCACAACCCCCGGAAGAGTATATTTGGGAGAAATATTAGCAAAAAGTTAATAATTGATCCACCTAATCTATCAATCTGAATTTTAAACGGCAAATTACATATTATTATTCAGTAAGAGTATAAAGTACAGACAGTGGCGTAACAAGCAGGTGAGGAACCCGTGTGCGAGGTTGTTAAGGGGAAGCCCTGCTTTTATAAAGAACAAATAAAAGAAAATAATAAGTAACTTATATTTTTTATAACCATAATTTTAAGATAAACAAATAACTAAATAACAAGGGTGCCGATTTTACAAGAATCAGATAAACTTAACATTTAGCGGTCGCTACACTAAATCCTCGGGCTTGTTTTATTATGGTTTCCGCTACAATTGGACCCAGCCATGGGCTTTTTAACATATTGTGGAACCTCGACAACTTTTTAAATTTTATTTTAATCCCAAATTACTCAGAAGTTAATGTAGGAAATTGGAGATTAACTGGCGGTCGTACCAATAATTTCTGGATCCAAATTTTTAAAGTTTGGCTACTTCAGGAATGTTTTTAATTATTGGAGCGGCTCAAAGATTCCGTTGTTTTAGGTTGGCCAGCTTCAAGGATATTTTCAATTACCTATTAGTAATTTTAGTGGTATATACACAGACGGACTTGCAGTATTTTCTCAGGGGTGCTGCCCCTGCCTTTATTTTATTCCCAAATTTTCTCGCGGACTTATTGTTGAATATGGGGGTATAGAATACTCCCAGCATTAGCTACTGGGTAATTCCTTAGCTTTGACGATAGAAGAAACGGTGTATTCCATCCCCCCCAAAGTATCGTCGTTGTGTGCTCTATAAATAATATTCAAAAAGTATTAATCAATAATCGTGTAAATATCGTATATATTGTTTTTACTAATTTTTTCTTTTATTTAAAAAAAAATGGTTTTACAAAAAGATTTTTTTTTATTTATTGTGAAGGTGGTTTACATAATTGGAAAGAAGACGACGACCCTTGGGAAGAACGTTGCAAATAATGGGTTCCCAAACGCAGTTTCGTATCAATGCAACAAGGGCAACAGTTTTTTTCCCAAGTTCAAAATAAGTTAGGTAATGCAGAATCGAGTCAAGAGGAAGCGGCGACGTTAGAAGTTCTAGCTACGAAGATGCGAGATTAGAAGTTCCTAGCCATTCGGGAACGAATTTGCAAGTAAAAGTGGAACCTAAAGAAGGCAATAAGGAAGATTCCACTTGTACTAAGTGTAAAGTTTGTAAAATTTGTTACTTAAAAGAACTGGAGATTGCTTTTATACCTTGTGGACATTTTGTGGCTTGAGTCGATTGTACTTCGGCGCTTACTGTTCGTTTTTTTTTGCAGGGATTCAATAAAATCGACATTAAGAGTCTTTACGCCGATAGATGACGCTTAAAAAAGTAGGCCCTAGTGGAAGTGTGACATTGACACCATCAGAGACGTAGCCATCTATTGATTTAATTTTGAAACAATTTGTATTTTTGGCACCTTAACTGTTAACGGAAATGAAACGCCTTCAATATACGAAACTTGTTTAAACTAATTAGCTAACCATACAGGTTTAAAGATTCATACAAAAACTTGTACTGGAGGGAAACCTTATTCGTGTCAATTTCATCATGAAATAATATTTGCATCAGTCTTCTAACAAATTTTTGAAAACTCTTTCAAGTTTTATAATTATGTGGATAAAACCTAAAATAAAATAAAAGTCAGTTGTTTTAATGTAACGAATGTAATTAAGAAATTAATGAAGTTTTATAAGTGTAAATCTGCTCGAAACAAGAAGTTTAAGCACTTAATAAACCAAAATCATAAAATATAAAATAAAGAACATAGAACAAATGAAAAACAATCAATTCAATAAGCACAAAACAAAAGAAACCAAAGCAATTTGTTGTTTTACAAAAAAAAACACCAAAGCAGGTCAAATTTAAAAAAATGTCATGTCAAGCTACAGCGAAATTTACCTATCTTAAGTTTATAAAACAAATATATGTTTAATTCGCTTAAAAGTAACATATTATAGATAAATTTCGCTGCAGCTAAACATAAAATACACTAAGATAGAAATATAAAAATATAAACAATAAAAACAAATATACTAATTTGTACATTGGTATAAAAAGAACAATACTAAAAGTACGAAAAAGTACCATATAGACTGGCTCACAGAATTGGCACAGTCCTATGTTAGCAATATAATTTGTATAAAAACTAAAATCAAAATATAATAAAAATTAGAATAAACATAAACAATAAAAATAAATAGTATATTAGTCTTAATTGCAAAAAAGTAGCATATTTAGCTGTAGGTAACCATTTGATCTTATAAACTACAATACAAATGTAATAAAAATAAAAATAAACAATAAAAACAAGTAATAGAGGTACCTAGTCATTTTTAAAGTGCCATATAATTAGTCTTTATAAAAAGTGTTGACATAACACTAACATAAAACCATACTTACATCGCATAGATCCTAAGTGTAGAGTTTATCGGTTCCCTACAAAAAGGACAAACCGTAAGCGCTAAAGTGCAGTCGACGCAAGCAACCAAATGTCCACAAGGTATAAAGGCAATCTCCAGTTCTTTTAAATAACAAATCTTACAAACTTTACACTTACTACAAGTGGAATCTTCCTTATTGGCTTTTTTAGGTTCTACTTTAACTTGCAAATTCGTTCCCGAATGGCTAGGAACTTCTAATCTTGCAGCTTCGGCTTGAATGGACCCTGCATTACCTAACCTATTTTGTACTTGAGAAACAAGCAGTTTGCCTTTATGCATTAATACAAAACTGCAGTTTGGAAACCATCTGGAGTGTTCTTCAAAAACGTCGTCGTCATTTTCCCATTTATGCAAACCACCTCCACAATAAAAGCATATCGTCCTATCGCCCACACCCTGGTAGAAGAAGCCAGCAGTCGCCAACTGTTCGGGAGTTACTTCATTCAGAGCTGGCCAATTTCTAAAAGATGTCAATCTTTTATCCAATGAAGTATACCTGTAAAACAGAACAAGTTAGAAAATTTGAAAAAGAGCAGCCTCAGATGCACCAATTATATTTAATAATTCCTTTATAATAATGGTCTAATTTACCCCGAGAGTTGTGGTGTGCGGTGACCTGACACCTATATGTTTGCATAAGCCCTATCCCTTACTATTGCTATGCTACTCTGCATACTTTTGCAAAATACTTAAAAATTATTAGTTTAGAATTAGAATGTACCTAGTTAGGACCTAAGACTATACCCAAGGTATAACAGTTTACACCATTCGGATGGGTCGCTAAGGTTAGTCGAAGGAAATGGTCAATCTCATCTCAACGAAAAATATGATCAGATAGGTCGGGTAGCAAGAGTTTACACCAACTTTACCTGTCAAGTCTTTACCTGCGTTATCGGTGTAAACTAGGCCATTATGAAGTCGACTCCAAGTAAAAACAGCAGCAAGTACGTAGCAAATCCAATGTATTTGGTAACTTTCACTTCTAAACCGACGATTTGCCTTATAGTTACTGGCAAATAACTATGTATTACTTGCCACCGACTTCATAATTATATAATAAACAAGAATTTTTTATTGTCCCTTCGGCTAAAAAATTATTGAGTATGCTCGAAGTACTAACAGTAACCGTAGATTCATATCATCAAAATTTGGTAAAAACACAGATCGAATATAAAAAGGAACAAAAGTTACTTACTCCTTGTAGACGGGTCCACCGTGATGTGGGAGTCCATAGCTTTCCGTAGAAGGTGGCCTGAAATTTTCTTGTTCGGGTACGGAATTCGGCATTATTTGAATAGCAGATCTTCCCAATACGTCATTCGATGCCACAGTTGGTACCCGATCGACAGGACTTGATATGTTTCTGTCCTCTCGGCCTTGCACAAAGGGACAGTTTGCTGACCACTTCCTATGATCTTCCATGGGATCGTCACCTTCTTCCCAATGATTTAGTACTATGTTGCAAAATGCGCAACGGACGCAGTCGTCGTTTTCAGTATAATAAAAACCTGCTTTTGCCAGGTTTTCGGGCTTTATAAATCTAACTGGCCAATTGCGGTAGGATAGTAATCTATTACTTTCCTGTTTCATGGTACCTATTCTTCCACTAGCATCGGATTGATTCCGCGATTCGGTTGCCATTGTCAAGTAATTAAAAAGAATTGCAGTCAACTTAAAATTAAAAATTCAAACAAGGGATAACCGTTAACAAACAAACCGTACGCGCAAGTGATGTTTGGTTACAAACGACCAGTGTTGCCAATAGTACTTCGGTAATGTATTCCTCAACTGTCGTTAAATTTACTCAAATTTAATATATTCAAAAATTTTATTCGTAAGTCTGATATGCTTTTTTTATGCAATCGTGGTGAAAGTTTGGTAATCGAATGGAAAAGAACAACAACCAGAACGAAAAGCCAATTTTCCTTATTAATGCTTATTTTACCACACCCCCGCAAGAGTAGTATAGTTGGGAGAAATATTAGCAAAAAGTTAAAAATTGATCTACCTAATCTATGAATCTGAAGTTTAAACGGCAAATTACATATTATGTAATAGAGTATAGAGTACACACGCATTTATAAAACGTTGAGAGAGTCGGATTTAAAGTTGAGGCAGTAGCGTAACCTAAAACTTCCTTTGCAGGCGGGGGGGGGATGTAAGAAGGATCAAACACAAATTCAGTTACTTCTATATAGTCTTTAGAAAGAACTAGAGCTTTGACTAATGATTATTTATAACAACAGTACCTCAGTGCCCGATCAAACTAATTCAGTGCCGGGTGCAGGGCCTATTTTTAACTGGTTTGGGCCTAGGCTCTAGCAAATTTTCGGGCCCCTGATATTCGACTGTAACTAACAGCATCAAAGGCCCATTTTTAGGATTATTTTATCAGAATGTGACTTTTATTTTACGATTTTATGTTCTTTCATTTCGGGCCCCTCTGACTATTGCACCCTAGGCATGTGCGTTTAATGGTAAAATAGGCCCTGTTACAAGGTTTAAGTAGATGATTTAGTCTAGTATGTTGTGTTGGGAGTAGCGATTTGGGGATACCATAAAAGGGACCGATTACGGTAATCACAGATTATACCTACCGATTACAGATTACTAGCGATTACTTTTTTGACAAACATTGACAAACAGGGGGGTTTACACCGTTTCTTCTATGGTCAAAGCTGAGGAATTACCCAGTAGCTCATGCTGGGAGTGTTCTATACCCCCATATGCAACAATAAGTCCGCGAGAAAATTTGGGAATAAAATAAAGGCAATAAATATTAGCACTCCTGAAAAAAGACTTCAAGTCCGCCCCTGTGTATATACCAATAAAATTACTAATAATTACTATTAGGTAATTAAAAACTTCATTGAAGCTGTCCCAACTTAAAACAACGGAATCTTTGAGCCGCTTCAATAATTAAAAACATTCCTGAAGCAGCCAGACCTCAAAAATTGCGGATCTAAAAAACTGTAGATGAGTATGCATTAAGAGATTAAGAAGCACTGGGGGGGTAGGTATTCTATACCCGCCAGACATGTTATGTTCCATGAAATTTTTCAATTCTTTCAGTTCTATTTCAATTCTATATTTTTATTGTTCGTCAAAAAATAATCTCAAAGAATAGCTAAATAAACCAGCTATCACACGGGGTGACCCCCTTAATCAATAATCGTGTAAATATCCTAAATATTGTTTTGTAGTATTTTTTTTATTTTTTAAAAATGTTTTTACAAAAAGTTTTACTAAATTGATTGTTATTTAAAAGTATGATAATGTTATGGCAGATGTTTTACATCTGCGGTGGCTTGCTTCGGATTTTCTTTTTCAAATTTTCTAACTTAATGTGTTTCACAGGTATACCTCATTGGATAAAAGATTAACATCTTTTAGAAATTGGCCAGCTCAGAATAAACTAACACCCGAACAGTTGGCTACTGCTGGTTTTTTCCACCAGGGTCTGGGGGATCGAACGGTATGCTTTTATTGTGGAGGTGGATTACACAATTGGGAACCAGATGACGACCCTTGGGAAGAACATTCCAAGTGGTTTCCCAAATGCAGTTTCGTCTTGATGCAAAAAGGGCAACAGTTTGTTTCCCAAGCTCAAAATCGGTCAGGTAATTCCGAATCGAGTCAAGAGGAAGCGGCGGCGTTAGAAGTTCCTAGCCACGCAGGAACAAACTCAGATAAAAACAAAGAAGATTCCGTATGCAAAACGTGTAAGATTTGCAAAATTTGCTATATAAAGGGAATGGAAATAGCATTTATACCCTGCGGACATCTAGTTAGTTGCGTCGATTAATTATAATGGTAGAGATCATTCAGGAGGTCATGTCCCATACAATAGTGCGCAGAAATGATAAAATTCGTTTTAACAAAATAAATACAGTCCTGAAAATATCGTTCTTTGTTGACGTTTTGCTTTGACAGATTCGCTATTTTCGTGCTTTTGATTATTAAATGATATTAACATTATTTGATAATTTAAATAACAATCAGCCTTTTTTAACGCAATTTGAGTATTTTTATTATACTGAGGTTAGTACAAACAACATTTTAATTTAAAATCGTTTTTAAACGAAAATTTTATTTTTAGGTTAAACTACTGTGTGCATCACTAAATCTTTTTTTACATCTATTTGACGAAAACGTTTATTATTTTATTGTGGTAGGTAATGCATAAACAAATTAATTTAACATCGTTTTTTAAACAAACAATATTTTTTACAGTTAAAATTCATTACTAATATGAATAACCGTAAAGTAGTTCATAGTCAAGGACGACAAATAATTTATAATGTCATTCAATATATTATGAATAAAGAAAAATGCAAAGGAAATATGGAAATATTTTGTATGCAAAAGTGTCATCTGCAACTGGAGTTTCTTATAAAACTGTTATAAGAATAATGAAGGAAGGAGCTGAAAATCCTCAACAAGCCAAGTTTTCTACTCCCAGGAAAACTATTAAAATGCCATCCCCAAAAACTACAACAAGCCAATTTGAAGAAGATGTTATTAGGCGTATAATTCATTCTTATGCGACTATACATAAAAGGCGACCTACAATGAAAACTGTGTATGAAGCGATGAAAAAAGATCATGGCTTTTCTGGATCGCTTTCATCATTTCGAATTGTAGTACATAGGATTGGTTTTAGGTGGAGAAAATCCCCATGTAATAAGCAAATACTTGTTGAAAAAAGTGATATTCGAGGTAAACGAGTTATGTTCTTAAGAAACCTTATAAAATATAAAGAAGAAGAAAGAAATATTGTTTATACGGATGAAACTTACATCCATAGTTCACATACCGTTCCTAAATGTTGGGACGATGGAAGTACTAACGGTTTAAAGACCCCAGTGTCTAAAGGACAACGATTAATTATTGTTCACGCTGGCGGTGCAAGAGGTTTTGTTACGAGGGCCTTATTAATATTTAAATCTGGCCTTAAAACTGGAGATTATCACGATGACATGAATCACAAAAATTATTTGAAATGGTTAAATGAAAAATTAATTCCAAATCTAGAAAAAAATAGCGTTTTGGTTATTGACAACGCTTCGTATCATAACGTTAGTATTTTAAAATGCCCTACGTCTTCATGGAGAAAAGGTGCTATGCAGCAATGGTTATCAGAAAGAAGTATAATATGGCAAATCAGAGATACAAAAATGGATCTGTATAATATAATTAAATTACACAAGCCACGTAATAAAAATTATGTAGCCGATAAACTTTTAGCCGAACATGGCCACGTTGTATTACGGTTACCACCATATCACCCAGAATTGAACCCTATTGAGAAAATTTGGGCGTTGGTAAAAGAATCGTGTTGCCGCACGAAATACCACATTTAAAATGGACGATGTCCGAAGATTGACTGAAGAAGAATTTAATAAAGTCACAATAGAAGATTGGCAAAATATTTGTCGCCATGTAGAAGCCACAGAAAAAGAATATATAGAAAAGGAATATATTATGGATGATGTAGATGAACTCATTATTAGAGTAAATTACGAAGATGAAAGTGACAGTTCAGATTATCTGTCTTCGGAAGATGAAGAAGATGATGAAGAGTTCAATTTAGAATGTGAGCCCATCTTGTAAAGATAAAAATAAAAAAAATCAATTACTCGGCTAATAAAATTTACTTCAATGTGCGATTACTCACTTTCTTGTTCGTTATTATTTTATTATAATAAAAATAATTTGTTTTACTTGTACAATAGTATTTGCTTGTACTATAATAATAAAGTTTTACAATAAATTACATTCCTATAGTAATCATTTAATTTTTCTATAATTAGTTTTTCTTTTCTATAATTATAATGAAAATAATGTTCAAGTCAGATTTTTTAAATTTTCGCGCCAAGCTGATGTTTTCATTTAACATTTATTCTTATGTATTTTGCCCGTTTCGCGCATTGTATGAGACTTAAGCTTCTGAACGAACTCTACATCTAATGGTAAACAATTTGTATTTTTGTCACCTGAACTGCTGATGGAAACAAAACGTCTGTCATATACGAAACTGGTTTAAACAAATTAGCGAACCATACAGGTTTAAAGATTCATACAAAAATTTGTATCGGAGGGAATCCTTATTCGTGTCAATTTCATCATGAAATAATACTTGCATCACAGTCTTCTAACCAATCTTTTGAAAACTCCTTCAAGTTTTATAATTACTTGGATAAAACCTAAAATAAAAAACAGTTGTATTAATGTAAGAAAAAAATAAAAGGAACTTAAAAAAAGTTCATGTCTAGCTACAGCGAAATTTATCTATAGGTTAATAAAAAACAAAAACAACAAATATTTGTTTTATTTGCACAAAAGTACCATATAGGTACATAGATAAATTTTGCTGCAGCTAAACAGTAAAATGTAAGCAAAATCCAACTGCAGTTTAGTATATTTGTTTTACTTGCGAAAAAGTACCATATACACCGGCTGACAGAAATATTGACACAGTCCTATGTTAGCAATGTAATTTGTATCTCTTCAAAACGGTGCGACAAAATAGAAAAATGTATATAAATAAAATTGAGGAGAATGAAATTTACAAGAAAAGATTCCTATTTAGTTTTCTATTTCGTGGCACCGATTTTGAGATGCGACTTAAATAATTGTTTCATTTGGCTTGAGTCACTGTCAGTTAGAATTAAAATTGAAAACAACAAAATTTAAAAAAAATTGTAAACCAAAGTGAAGGCAATGAAATTTGCAACAAAAACTGTCTTAAAAGCTTTGCTGTAAAATCGACTGTTATGTGTCAAAATTAGGCTTGAAAAGTTACTAATTACATTGCTAACATAGGACTGTGCCACTAATTCTGTGGGCCAGTGTACATAAATTTCGCTACAGGTAACATGTGAACTTATAAACTAAAAAAAATAGAAATATAGAAATATACTAAAATAAAAACTAAAAATATACAATAAAAACAAGTAGTATACTCATTTTTAAAGTACATATAATTGGTCTGCAGAAAAAGCGTCCATTCGTAAGCAACTTCAAGGTATACTTACATCGTAAAGAATCTTAACGTCGATTTTATAGGTTCCCTGCAAAAGGGAGAAACGGTAAGCGCCATTGTACAATCGATGCAAGCTACCAGATGTCCACAGGGTATCAATGCTATTTCCATTTCCATTATGTAGCAAATTTTGCAAATCTCATACGTTTTGCATACGGAATCTTCTTTGTTTTTATCTGAGTTTGTTCCTGCGTGGCTAGGAACTTCTACCGCCGCCGCTTCCTCTTGACTCGATTCGGAATTACCTGCCGATTTTGAGCTTGGGAAGCAAACTGTTGCCCTTTTTGCATCAAGACGAAACTGCATTTGGGAAACCACTTGCAATGTTCTTCCCAAGAGTCGTCATCTCGTTCCCAATTGGGTAATCCATTTCCACAATAAAAGCATACCGTTCGATCCCCGAGACCCTGGTGGAAAAATACCAGCAGTCGCCAACTGTTCGGGTGTTAGTTTATTCTGAGCTGGCCAATTTCTCAAAGATGTTAATCTTTTATCCAATGAGGTATACCTGTAAAACACATTAAGTTAGAAAATTTGAAAAAGAGCCGCCTCAGATGCACTAAAAAGCACCAATTATTATTAATTGTCATGTTATTTTGCATTCAAGTTCTACATAAATCTGTTTTATTAACCTTATACTTACGTTAACAGCAATTTTGCCAATGTATCTGGCAAATCAATTTTATAGGACATAAAAAAGCATTCGTTACGATCGCCAAATTTAGATGCCATTTTGTTGAATTAACACTATTATTCCACTGTGTTTTATGATTTCAATTATACTTTTTCTAAATAATATGTTTTTAGATATACTAAATTTCTCCTGTTTTTATTTATTGGTATAACTGGATATTAAGAAATTGCCAACCTTCTGTTGTAAAAATAAAAAAAAAAGTTATTTGATTTTTAAATTTAATTTAAAAAAGTATGTTAAGGAACTTAATTATTGGCCGGCCCATTACTATAAAATACTATTTGAAAGCTCCATTTACCCCCTCGGAAATTATCATTATATTTAAAATTTATAAACAATCCCAGATACGACTTCAAGGGGAATTCTAGTTTCGAGGCATGATTTTCGGGCGGTTTTTGAAGCTCTGTACAAACAAAACAAACCATATTTTTACTATCCGCTTTTTTGTCATTTGTTTATTCATATTTTAAGATTATATTAAAAATTAACCAAAGAAAAAAACTCTAAATTTATAAAGTTATGAGCTGGCAAAGTGGGAGGTCCAAAAAATAGGGTGTCCTGGTGTGCACGATATCTCAAGTTCTAATGAACCGATTTATTTGAAATTTGGTGTGAATGTTTATTACAGGTGCTGCTATAGCATGAACTATGGAAAATAAAACAAAAATTTTTTCACAAAATGGCGGCCGCTTGAAGAAAAAAAAATTTTTTTTTTATGTTTTTTTAACAAATCCGAATTTTTTAAAAATAGTAAAATTCAAAATTTTGACTTGACCGTAGTTCATGCGATAGAGGAATGTATAACGAATAATCACACCAAATTTCAAATAAATCGGTTCATTAGAACTTGAGATATCGTGCACACCAGTTCTTTTTAGACTTCCCACTTTGCAACCTCAAAACTTTCTGAATTTTTAGTTTATTTTCGGTTAGTTTTGTATGTAATATTAAAATATCAATAAACAAATGGTAAAAAAGTAGATAGTAAAAATATGTTTTGTTTCGTTTGTACAGAGCTTTAAAAACTGCCCGAAAATTCATGTCTCTACACTAGAATACCCCCTTAAGGGACCAAAAAGGATAATATAAAAATTTTAAGAAGCAATTGAGTGGCTGCGCGGACAACCAGCTTAGAGTTGTGTATACAGGGTGTCCCCGGATACACTTTACATAATTTCAATGGTGATAGAGGAAACTTTTCTAAAAAAAATAGTTAACAAAATTTTTTTTATAAATTCAAACTCGAGAATTAGGCATCTCTAAAACATTTTTTTTAATTTTCACCTTCTCATTGCCACAGCTCGGAAAATGGTCAAGTGCGTTTTTAAAGAGCGTGAAATAATCTACTAACTAGATTTAAACCTTATATTGTCTAAAATCAACGGCTTTCGAGTTATGAATTAAGATAAGTAAAAAAATATTGAAAAATTCGAACTTTTTTTTTCTTGCTTTTTTCCGAATCCCTATATCTTTTAAACGGAACATTTTAAAAAATCCGACGCCCCATTCCGGATAAGAAATTGAACGGACTACAACTTTTGTCTAGTAAAATTTTTTGAAAAACTAATCCATTACAGAGAAAATCAGAAAATAATAAACAAGGCAGCTACAAAATAAACAATTAAATTCACAAAATTTTTGTTTTTATTAAAAAATTATTTTATTAATTATATATTATCTGAATATCTTGCTGACTAAATGGTTCCTCCTCTTCCAATCCATTTTTCAGGATTGCGTCATTTAAAAATATTTGTACTTGAAGCCCAAAATGTGCGTATTAAAAATGAGAGTGGTCATTTTGAACATTTACTTAAATAATATAATTAATAAAATAATTTTACAATAAAAATTAAAATTATTTGTGAATTTAATTTTTTGTTTTGTTGCTGCTTTTTTTATTATTTTCTGATTTCTTTTCCCCTGGCACACTGCAGACTTTCTATCGGCCGATAGTTTGGTAGGTTTCTTAATCAGTATGAAAATGTATGCAAGTGCGCACATTATAACGATTCGGATTCGATATCGGCAGATAAAAAATTTTATGGGCTATATGATTAGTGGAGAAGAAACCGGCCAAACTATCGGTCGATAGTCTTAAACAGATTGATTTTTCAAAAATTTTTACCAGAGAAAAGTTATAGTCCTTTAAATTTCCTATCGGGAATGGAGGGGAATCAGATTTATTGCAAAATGTTTCATTTGATAGATACAGGATTTTGAAAAAAATCAAAAATAAAAAAAGTTCGTATTTTTAAACGTTTTTTTAACTACTTTAGTTTCGAACTCGACAGCCGTTGATTTTAGACAATAAAAGGATTGAATCTAGTTTGTAGATTATTTCACGCTCTTTAAAAATACACAAAACCATTTTTGCTGAAAATTCAATATTTTCGGGGCTATAGCCACGTGAAGTTAGAAATTCAAAAAAATGCTTTAAAGAAACCTAACTCTCGAGGGTTTTAATTTGGAAAAAAATGTTTGTTAAATATTTTTCTTAGAAAAGTGTCCTCTACCATCACCTAAATTATGCAATAAAACAAGATAATAATTAACTATGAGATACCTCAAAGAAACGTCATAAAGGAAATCTGATGTTCAAAAATTTGGTTTGCAGCTTCCCCTCGGTTTGTAACAACCGAAGTACGTACCACATAAAATAATAAATATTAACAGATAATAGAAAAAAAATGTTACCTCTAGCTTGGTTCCAAGACACTCAAATTGCGATCTATTCCCAGTCTGAAATCATCTTTGGTCCATCGTAGAATTCCCAGTTTATGGATCACTCAGCACGGCTCTGAAATTCACTAAGGCGATTTGATCTTGTGGTTCGATTGCAAATCTTTGGACTGACGATGACGCTTCCGTTATCCAAAACAATGAACTAAGCCACAGCAACAATTTGAAATTAGCCATCTCGATTGTTGAAACCTGCAGACGAACAAGACATTTTAATGTCATATAAAAAATAAAATTTTTTTCGAAACGTAGAAAATTCGTGGATTTCAAAACAAAAAAATAAAATAAGTCGAAAAACAAAACAACTTGCGCCTGTCAAGTTCAAACTAGAAAAAACGTGAATGTGCAGAGTTCGACAGCAGTAAAAATCAAAACGTCCAGTGCCTTATTTATTTCACCTCATATAAATAAAATTACAGAAATATCACTTTATTGGGTTTAGAAATATTTAAAAGTATTTTTACCGATGACACATTTATATGTTTAAATTATTATGTTAAAAACTTATCCGAGTGACCACATTTTGGGAAACAAAAAAAAAGTGACATACGAATTATGACGCGCGTCGCTAGGCCGTATCGGTCATTTGTTCGTTTAAGGCCTTTGAGTAACACTGTTAGTACGCATGAAGAAAATTTGGAAAAATATTTACTGTTCAATCTTCTTGAGGAAATATTTGTGATTTATGTAGAAATTTGAGTAACATTTTTGTGCTGATAAAATTTTCCAACGGTGGAAATTTTCACTTTGGGGAAAGTGCACGATCTAATTAGCATTCTTTTCTGTGCTTTTGATTTTTGTGTGCTGATCAGGAAGATTCCAGAGAATTCTCCAGCTAAAACGTAAGTCTTTGAATTTTTACCTGCAAACAAAGAAAAATTCACGAGCGAGTCAAAGGTTAAAAAATTCATATACTCAGAGTACTAACAGTAACCGTAGCTTCATATCATCAAAGTTTGGTGAAAACACAGGTCTAACAAAAAAAAGAAACAAAAGTTACTTACTCTCCGTAGACGGGTCCACCGTGGTGTGGAAGTCCATACCTTCCCGTAGAAGGTGGCCTGAAATTTTTCTGTTCGGGTACTGAATTCGGCATTATTTGAATAGCAGATCTTCCAAATATCTCATTCGATGCCACAAATGGTACTCGATCAACAAGACTTGCAATGTTTCTGCCCTCTCAGCTTTGCACAAACCGACAGTTTGCTGACCACTTTTGATAATCTTCCATGGGATCGTCAGCTTCTTCCCATTGGTTTAGTACGATGTTACAAAAAGCGCATTAACGCCGTCGTCGTTTTTAGTGTAATAAAATCCTGCCTTTGTGAGTTTTTCTGGCTTTATAAACCTGACTGGCCAATTTCGGTAGGATAGAATTCTATTACTTTCCTGTTTCATGGTATCTATACTTCCACCAACATCCGATTCATTCCGCGATTCAATTGCCATTGTCAAGTAATTAAAAAGAATTGGAAATTGAAGTCAAGTTAAAGTTAAAAATTTAAACAAAAGAAAACCGTAAACAAACCGTACGCGTAAATTATGTTTGGTTACAAACCATGTTACAAACGACCGGAAACGACCAGTGTTGCCAATACTAAGGTAAAGTATTCATCAAGTTTCGTTAAATTTACTCAAATTTAATAAATATAAAGATTTTATTCGAAAGTCTGATTTGCTTTTTTTATGAAATCATGGGGAAAGTTTGGTAATCGAATGGGAAAGAATAACAACTAGAACGAAAAGCTAATTTTCCATATTAATTAGTTTACTACCACAACCCCCGGAAGAGTATATTTGGGAGAAATATTAGCAAAAAGTTAAAAATTGATCCACTTAATCTATCAATCTGAATTTTAAACGGCAAATTACATATTGTTATTCAGTAAGAGTATAAAGTACAGCCAGTGGCGTAACAAGCAGGTGAGGAACCTGTGTGCGAGGTTGTTAACGGGAAGCCCTGCTTATATGAAGAACAAATAAAAGAAAATAATAAATAACTTATATTTTTTATAACCATAATTTTAAGATAAACAAATAACAAAATAACAAGGGTGCCGATTTTACAAGAATCAGATAAACTTAACATTTAGCCAGTGACGTATTTTAAAATTTGGCGCCCTGGGCCCAAAAGGTTAGCCACTCTATAAATTAATTATAAAAAACAAAAATTAATTTTTATTTGTTCTCTCAGTGTATGTAACGATTATAAAATGCTCCCCAAGCTGAGCGTGAGGGACGCCTTGCGCCGCCCCTCGAAGCCTTCTGCCCCGGGCCATGGCCCTCTTGGCCCTTGGGTAAATAAGCCACTCCTGTTAGCGGTCGCTATACTAAATCCTCAGGCTTGTTTTATTATGGTTTCCGCTACATATGGACCCAGCCATGGGCTTTAAACATATTGTGGGACCTCTACAACTTATTAAATTTTATTTTAATTCCAAATTACTCAGAATTTAATGTAGGAAATAGGAGATTAACTGGCTGTCGTACCAATAATTTCTATATCCGCAATTTTTAAGGTTTGGCTATTTCAGGAATGTTTTTAATTATTGGAGCGGCTCAAAGATTCCGTTGTTTTAGGTTGGGCAGCTACAAGGATGTTTTCAATTACCTAATAGTAATTATTAGTAATTTTAGTGGTATATACACAGAGGCGGACTTGCAGTATTTTTTCAGGGGTGCTAATATTTATTTGTAGGGGCCCCCTGCCTTTATTTCATTCCCAAATTTTCTTGCGGACTTATTGTTGCGTATGGCGGTATAGAATATTCCCAGCATTAGCTACTGGCTAATTCCTTAGCTTTGACGATAGAAGAAACGGTGTATTCCATACCCCCCAGAGTATCGTCGTTTTGAGCTCTAAATAATATTCAAAAAGTATTAATCAATAATCGTGTAAATATCGTAAATATTGTTTTTACAATTTTTTTTTTATTTAAAAAAAATGGTTTTACAGTTTTTTTTATTTATTGTGGAGGTGGTTTACATAATTGGGAAGAAGACAACGACCCTTGGGAAGAACATTGCAAATAATGGTTTCCCAAACGCAGTTTCGTATCAATGCAACAAGGGCAACAGTTTTTTTCCCAAGTTCAAAAGAAGTTAGGTAATGCAGAATCGAGTCAAGAGGAAGCGGCGACGTTAGAAGTTCTCAGCCATTCGGGAACGAATTTAAAAGTAAAACAAGACCCCAAAGAAGACAACAAGGAAGATTCCATTTGTAATAAGTGAAAAAGTTGTAAGATATTTCACTAAAAGAACTGCAGATTGCTTTCATACCCTGTGGTATGAAGCTACGAAGATGCGAGATTAGAAGTTCCTAGCCATTCGGGAACGAATTTGCAAGTAAAAGTGGAACCTAAAGAAGCAAATAAGAAAGATTCCACTGGTACTAAGTGTAAAGTTTGTAAAATTTGTTACTTAAAAGAACTGGAGATTGCCTTTATGTGGACATTTTGTGGCTTGCGTCGATTGTACTTTGGCGCTTACTGTTCGTTTTTTTTGCAGAGATCCAATAAAATCGACATTAAAAGTTATTACGCCTATAGATGACGCTACCAAATTGGAAATCCTAATGTCCTATGATGTAGGGTTGATTAAAAAAGTACGCCCTAGTGGAAGTGTGACATTGACACCATCAGTGACGTAGCCATCTATTGATTTAATTTTGAAACAATTTGTATTTTTGGCACCTTAACTGCTGACGGAAATGACACTCCTTCAATATACGAAACTTGTTTAAACTAATTAGCTAACCATACAGGTTTAAAGATTCATACAAAAACTTGTACTGGAGGGAAACCTTATTCGTGTCAATTTCATCATGAAATAATATTTGCATCAGTCTTCTAACAAATTTTTGAAAACTCCTTCAAGTTTTATAATTATGTGGATAAAACCTAAAATAAAATAAAAGTCAGTTGTTTTAATGTAACGAATGTAATTAAGAAATTAATGAAGTTTTATAAGTGTAAATCTGCTCGAAACAAGAAGTTTAAGCACTTAATAAACCAAAATCATAAAATATAAAAAAAAGAACATGGAACAAATGAAAAACAATCACATGGTTAATACACACAAAACAAAAGAAACCAAAGCAATTTGTTGTTTTACAAAAAAAAACACCAAAGCAGGTCAAATTAAAAAAAAAACATATAAAACAAACTAAGATAGAAATATAAAAATATAAACAATAAAAACAAATATACTAATTTGTACATTGGTATAAAAACAACTATACTAAAAGTACAAAAAAGTACCATATAGACTGGCTCACAGAATTGGCACAGTCCTATGTTAGCAATATAATTTGTATAAAAACTAAAATCAAAATATAATAAAAATTAGAATAATCATAAACAATAAAAATAAATAGTATATTAGTCTTAATTGCAAAAAAGCAGCATATTTCGCTGCAGGTAACCATTTGATCTTATAAACTACAATAAAAATGTAATAAAAATAAAAATAAACAATAAAAACAAGTAATATAGGTACCTAGTCATTTTTAAACTGTCATATGATTAGTCTTTATAAAAACTGTTGACATAACACCAACATAAAACCATACTTACATCGCATAGACCCTAAGCGTAGAGGTTATCGGTGCCCTACAAAAAGGACAAACGGTAAGCGCCAAAGTGCAGTCGACGCAAGCAACCAAATGTCCACAAGGTATAAAAGCAATCTCCAGTTCTTTTATGTAACAAATCTTACAAACTTTACACTTAGTACAAGTGGAATCTTCCTTATTGGCTTTTTTAGATTCTACTTTAACTTGCAAATTCGTTCCCGAATGGCTAGGAACTTCTAATCTTGCAGCTTCGGCTTGAATGGACCCTGCATTACCTAACCTAGTTTGTACTTGAGAAACAAGCAGTTTGCCTTTCTGCATTAATACAAAACTGCAGTTTGGAAACCATCTGGAGTGTTCTTCAAAAACGTCGTCGTCATTTTCCCATTTATGCAAACCACCTCCACAATAAAAGCATATCGTCCTATCGCCCACACCCTGGTAGAAGAAGCCGGCAGTCGCCAACTGTTCGGGAGTTACTTCATTCTCAGCTGGCCAATTTCTAAAAGATGTTAATCTTTTATCCAATGAGGTATACCTGTAAAACACAATAAGTTAGAAAATTTGAAAAAGAGCAGCCTCAGATGCACCAATTATTTTTAATAATTGCTTTATAATAAAGGTCTAATTTACCCCGAGAGTCGTGGTGTGCGGTGACCTGACACCTATCTGTTCACATAAGCCCTATCCATTACTATTGCTATGTTACTCTGAATACTACTGCAAAATACTTAAAAATTATTAGTTTAGAATTAGAATGTACCTAGTTAGGACCTAAGACTATACCCAAGGTATAATAGTTTACACCATTCGGATGGGTCGCTAAGGTCAGTCGAAGGAAATGGTCAACCTCATCTCAACGAAAAATATGATCAGATAGGTCGGGTAGCAAGGGTTTACACCAACTTTACCTGTCAAGTTTTTACCTGCGTTATCGGTGTAAACTAGGCCATTATGAAGTCGACTCCAAGTAAAAACAGCAGCAAGTACGTAGCAAATCCAATGTATTTGGCAACTTTCACCTCTAAACCGACGATTTGCCTTATAGTTACTGGCAAATAACTATGTATTACTTGCCAGAGACTTCATAATTATATAATAAACAAGAATTGTTTTTTGGCCCTTCGGTTAAAAAATTATTGAGTATGCTCGATACTAACAGTAACCGTAGCTTCATATCGTCAAAGTTTGGTAAAAACACAGATCGAATATAAAAAGAAACAAAAGTTACTTACTCCTTGTAGATGGGTCCGCCGTGATGTGGGAGTCCATAGCTTCCCGTAGAAGGTGGCCTGAAATTTTCTTGTTCGGGTACTGAATTCGGCATTATTTGAATTGCAGATCTTCCCAATACGTCATTCGATGCCACAGTTGGTACTCGATCAACAGGACTTGATATGTTTCTGTCCTCTCGGCCTTGCAAAAAGGGACAGTTTGCTGACCACTTCCTATGATCTTCCATGGGATCGTCACCTTCTTCCCAATGATTTAGTACTATGTTGCAAAATGCGCAACGGACGCAGTCGTCGTTTTCAGTATAATAAAAACCTGCTTTTGCCAGGTCTTCGGGCTTTATAAATCTAATTGGCCAATTGCGGTAGGATAGTAATCTATTACTTTCCTGTTTCATGGTACCTATACTTCCACTAGCATCGGATTGATTCCGCGATTCGGTTGCCATTATCAAGTAATTAAAAAGAATTGCAGTCAACTTAAAATTAAAAATTCAAACAAAGGATAACCGTAAACAAACAAACCGTACGCGCAAGTGATTTTTGGTTACAAACGACCAGTGTTGCCAATAATACTTCGATAATGTATTCCTCAACTTTCGTTAAATTTACTCAAATTTAATATACAGTAGAATCCGCTTAATGTGATCTCGGATAATGTTATCAGTCGGTTATTGTGATCATTTTTTTTGGAAACCGGCCACTTTTTCTTTCTTTTTTTTCTTCTATCTTGTTCTAATCCAAGTCTTCTAAAATTCGCCTTTTTCTAAATTTCGCTAATTGTTATCAGTTAATATTATTAAAATGACCTTGGCCCGAAGTGATCACATTAAGCGGATTCTACTGTATTCAAAAATTTTATTCGTAAGTCTGATATGCTTTTTTATGAAATCATGGGGAAAGTTTGGTAATCGAATGGAAAAGAACAACAACCAGAACGAAAAGCTAATTTTCCTTATTAAAGCTTATTTTACCACACCCCCGCACCAGGAAGAGTATACTTGGGAGAAATATTAGCAAAAAGTTAAAAATTGATCTACCTAATCTATGAATCTGAAGTTTAAGGGGCAAATTACATATTATTCAGTATGAGTATAGAATACAGACGCATTTATAAAACGTTGAGATGCAGAGTCAGATTTAAAGTTGAGGCAGTAGCGTAACCTAAAATTTCCTTTGCGGGCTGGGGGGGGGGCACCCTTCTTACATCACATGTAAGAAGGAGCAAACACAAATTCAGTTACTTCTATATAGTCTTTAGAAAGAACTAGAGCTTTGACTAATGATTATTGTTAACAGAACCTCGGTGCCCGATCAAACTAATTCAGTGCCGGGTGCAGGGCCTACTTTTAACTGGGTTGGGCCTAGACTCTAGCAAATTTTCGGGCCCCTGATATTCGACTGTAACTAACAGCATCAAAAGCCCATTTTTAGGATTATTTTATCAGAATGTGACTTTTATTTTACGATTTTATGTTCTTTCATTTCCGGCCCCTCTGCCTATTGGACCCTAGGCATGTGTCTAATGCGTCTAATGGTAAAATGGGCCCTGTTGCGAGGTTAAGTAGATGATGTAGTCTAGTTTGTTGTGTTGAGGGTAGCGATTTGGGAATACAATATAAGCGTGCACTGGGGGGTGCCCCAAACGGTTTATCGTTGTTGTTTTATGTCTTTAAAAAAATTTAAAACTAGGAAGTTTTAGAAGTCACACAATTTGTTGATGGCTTGGGGTTTTGGAAAAACTGGTTCTGCTGCCAAGCGTAAAACAGTGGCGGATCCAGACTATTACCATAGGGGGGGGGGACAAAATAAAAACTTAATAATTAAGAAAAATTTTTGGGAACTCGTAACGCATCAGAATTTTTTTGTTTAAAAATTAACGTATTTTGAAGATCCAAGGAGAGGCGATCCCCCCCCCTGGATCCGCCACTGGCGTAAATGTAATTTTTGTTTAGCTTCAACTCTTCAAACTTTATTTTAAAAGTCTGAAGGTAAACATATTTATTTATTATTACAATTTCGAATAGTGGTTAAGCTTCAGTGTAGATATTGACAAACAGAGGGGTTTATACCGTTTCTTCTATGGTCAAAGCTGAGGAATTACCCAGTAGCTCATGCTGGGAGTGTTCTATACCCCCATATGCAACAATAAGTCCGCGAGAAAATTTGGGAATAAAATAAAGGCAATAAATATTAGCACTCCTGAAAGAAGACTTCAAGTCCGCCCCTGCGTATATACCAATAAAATTGCTAATGATTACTATTAGGTAATTAAAAACTTCATTGAAGCTGCCCCAACTTAAAACAACGGAATCTTTGAGCCGCTTCAATAATTAAAAACATTCCTGAAGCAGCCAGACCTCAAAAATTGCGGATCTAAAAAACTGTAGATGAGTATGCATTAAGTGATTAAGAAGCACTGGGGGGGCGTAGGTATTCTATACCCCCCAGACATGTTATGTTCCATGAAATATTTCAATTCTTTCAGTTCTATTTCAATTCTATATTTTTATTGTTGGTCAAAAAAAAATCCCAAAGAATAGCTAAATAAACCAGCAACCACACGGGGTGACCCCCTTAATCAATAATCGTGTAAATATCCTAAATATTGTTTTGTAGTATTTTTTTTATTTTTTTAAAAATGTTTATACAAAAAGTTTCACTAAATTGATTGTTATTTAAAAGTATGATAATGTTATGGCAGATGTTTTACATCTGCGGTGGCTTGCTTCGGATTTTCTTTTTAAAATTTTCTAACTTAATGTGTTTTACAGGTGTACCTCATTGGATAAAAGATTAACATCTTTTAGAAATTGGCCAGCTCAGAATAAACTAACACCCGAACAGTTGGCGACTGCTGGCTTTTTCCACCAGGGTCTCGGGGATCGAACGGTATGCTTTTATTGTGGAGGTGGATTACAAAATTGGGAACGAGATGACGACCCTTGGGAAGAACATTGCAAGTGGTTTCCCAAATGCAGTTTTGTCTTAATGCAGAAAGGGCAACAGTTTGTTTCCCAAGCTCAAAATCGGTCAGGTAATTCAGAATCCAATCAAGAGGAAGCGGCAAGTTTAGAAGTTCCTAGCCAAGCAGGAACAAATGCAGATGAAAACAAAGAAGATTCCGTATGCAAAACGTGTAAGATTTGCAAAATTTGCTATATAAAGAAAATGAAAATAGCATTTATACCCTGCGGACATCTAGTTAGTTGCGTCGATTAATTATAATGGTACATCTAATGGTAAACAATGTGTATTTTTGTCACCTGAACTGCTGATGGAAACAAAACGCCTTCCATATACGAAACTGGTTTAAACAAATTAGCGAACCATACAGGTTTAAAGATTCATACAAAAACTTGTATCGGAGGGAAACCTTATTCGTGACAATTTCATCATGAAATAATACTTGCATCACAGTCTTCTAACCAATCTTTTGAAAACTCCTTCAAGTTTTATAATTATGTGGATAAAACCTAAAATAAAAAACAGTTGTATTAATGTAAGGAAAAAATAAAAGGAACTTAAAAAAAGTTCATGTCTAGCTACAGCGAAATTTATCTATAGGTTAATAAAAAACAAAAACAAAAAATATTTGTTTTATTTGCACAAAATTACCATATAGGTACATAAATAAATTTTGCTGCAGCTAAACAGTAAAATGTAAGCAAAATCCAACTGCAGTTTAGTATATTTGTTTTACATGCGAAAAAGTACCATATACACCGGCTGACAGAAATATTGACAAAGTCCTATGTTAGCAATGTAATTTGTATCTCTCCAAGACTATTTTTGGCACATAACAAGCAATTTCCAGAAGAACTTCATTGACTTTCATTTTCGTTTTGAATTTTATTTCTAATTTGTCCTGCCATTTTTAACTGACAGCGACTTAAACTAGACTGTAAAATGAGAAAAATAATTTCAGCTGTATCTCAAAAACGGTGCGACAAAATAGAAAAATGTATATAAATAAAAATGTAGAGAATGAAATTTACAAGAAAAGATTCCTATTTAGTTTTCTATTTCGTCGCACCGATTTTGAGATGCGGCTTAAATAACTTTTTTATTTTACAGAGTTTGGCTTGAGTCACTGTCAGTTAGAATTAAAATTGAAAACAACAAAATTTAAAAAAAATTTTAAATGAAAGTGAAGGCAATGAAATTTGCAACCAAAAATTGTCTTAAAAGCTTTGCTGTAAAATCGACTGTTATGTGTCAAAATTAGGCTTAAAAAGGTACTAATTACATTGCTAACATAGGACTGTGCCACTAATTCTGTGGGCCAGTGTACATAAATTTCGCTGCAGGTAACGTGAACTTATAAACTAAAAAAAATAGAAATATAGAAATATACTAAAATAAAAACTAAAAATATACAGTAAAAACAAGTAGTATACTCATTTTTAAAGTCCATCTAATTGGTCTGCATAAAAAGCGTCAATTCATAAGCAACTTCAAGGTATACTTACATCGTAAAGATTCTCAACGTCGATTTTATAGGTTCCCTGCGAAATGAAGAAACGGTAAGCGCCATTGTACAATCGATGCAAGCTACCAGATGTCCACAGGGTATCGATGCTATTTCCATTTCCTTTATATAGCAAATTTTGCAAATCTTACACGTTTTGCATACGAAATCGTTTTGTTTTTATTTGAATTTGTTCCTAAATGGCTAGGAACTTCTAAACTAGCCGCTTCCTCTTGACTTGACTCGGAATTACCTGACCTATTTTGAGCTTGGGAAACAAACTGTTGCCCTTTCTGCATTAAGACCAAACTGCATTTGGGAAACCACTTGCAATGTTCTTCCCAAGGGTCGTCATCTCGTTCCCAATTGTGTAATCCACCTCCACAATAAAAGCATACCGTTCGATCCCCGAGACCCTGGTGGAAAAAACCAGCAGTCGCCAACTGTTCGGGTGTTAGTTTATTCTGAGCTGGCCAATTTCTAAAAGATGTTTTTAATCTTTTATCCAATGAGGTATACCTGTAAAACACAATAAGTTAGAAAATTTGAAAAAGAGCCGCCTCAGATGCACTAAAAAGCACCAATTATTATTAATTGTCATGTTATTATTGCATTCAAGTTCTACAAAAATCTGTTTTATTAACCTTATACTTACGTTAACAGCAATTTTGCCAATGTATCTGGCAAATCAATTTTATAGAATATAAAAAAGCATTCGTTACGATCGCCAAATTTAGATGCCATTTTGTTGAATTAACACTATTATTTCATTGTGTTTTATGATTTTAATTATACTTTTTCTAAATAATATTTTTTTAGATATACTAAATTTCTCCTGTTTTTATTTATTGGTATAACTGGATATTAAGGAATTACCAACCTTCTGTTGTAAAAAAAAAAAAAAAAATTATTTGATTTTTAAATTTAATTTAAAAAAGTATTTTAAGGAACTTAATTATTGGCAGGCCCATTACTATATAATACTATTTGAAAGCTCCATTTACCCCCTCTGAAATTATCATTATATTTAAAATTTATAAACAATCCCAGATACGACTTCAAGGGGAATTCTAGTTTAGAGGCATGAATTACGGGCGGTTTTTGAAGCTCTGTAGTACAAACGAAACAAACCATATTTTTACTATCCGTTTTTTTGTCATTTGTTTATTCATATTTTAAGATTATATTAAAAATTAACCAAAAAAAAAAAACAATCTAAATTTAAAAAGTTAGGAGCTGGCAAAGTGGGAGGTCCAAAAAAAAGGGTGTCCTGGTGTGCACGATATCTCAAGTTCTAATGAACCGATTTATTTGAAATTTGGTGTGAATGTTTATTACAGGTGCCGCTATAGCATGAACTATGGAAAAGTAAAACAAATTTTTTTCACAAAATGGCGGCCGCTTGAAGAAAAAAAATATTTTTTTGCTTGCTTTTTTAACAAATCCGAATTTTTTAAAAATAGTAAAATTCAAAATTTTGACTTGACCGTAGTTCATGCTATTAGAGGAATGTATAACGAATAATCACACCAAATTTCAAATAAATCGGTTCATTAGAACTTGAGATATCGTGCACACCAGTTCTTTTTAGACTTCCCACTTTGCAACCTCAAAACTTTCTGAATTTTGAGTTTTTTTTCGGTTAATTTTGTATGTAATCTTAAAATATCAATAAACAAATGGTAAAAAAGTAGATAGTAAAAATATGTTTTGTTTCGTTTGTACAGAGCTTTAAAAACCGCTCGAAAATTCATGTCTCTACACTAGAATACCCCCTTAAGGGACCAAAAAGGATAATATATAAATTTTAAGAAGCAATTGTGTGGCTGCGCGGACAACCAGCTTAGAGTTGTGTATACAGGGTGTCTCCGGATACACTTTACATAATTTCAATGGTGATAGAGGAAACTTTTCTAAGAAAAATATTTAACAAATTTTTTTTTATAAATTCAAACTCTCGAGAATTAGGCCTCTCTAAAACATTTTTTTTAATTTCCACCTTCTTATGGCCATAGCTCGGAAAATATTGATTTTTCATTAAAAATGGTTAAGGCGCTACAGTAGCACGTGACTTTTTATAAGCAAAACAAACATATCCCTTACGTCTCCCTTTTTGATATCTTCTCAATGATTGACAGTGCCACCGTACGCAATCATTATGTACTATAAAATTAAAAATTTGCTCTATTAATGCGATTTCCTTTTTTTTTGTATTGCAACCAAGATGAAAACGAGAACATCGTTCCTTGTTTGAAACGTCATATTTCCGAGATAAGATAAGAGCGGAATGCTATAAGAATCACGTGAACATTACGTGCATTTGTTATTTTTATCCAACACCTCTGTCTTATGAAGGCATAATAATGCCGATTTTACATATCTTATGGGGTCTATAAAACACTAGTGGACTTATGAATTCATAATTACACACTAATGACTTATATGTAAATTATGAGTGCACCTACTACTTAATAGTTTTCATAATTTAAATTTGATATTTTAAAACGTCAAATGTCAAAACTTTTAATTACATTTTAAACTATTATTACGAGATATTGGATAAAGCTTTGTATTACACACGTGTCTTAACAGCAAATAAGTTACTCAAAAAAAATTAGCCACTCGAGCAAGCTCTCGTGGCTAAACATTTCTTTCTTAACTTATTTGCCATATAAGCCACTTGTATAATAAATAGCTATAAAATTGAAGCACAAATTACAAGTGGCAAAACAATTATTAAATTGAAGGGTTTAATTTTTATTTTTATTAAAAAATATTACATTACCAATTTTTTAAATTTTAAAGTATAGTCGCAAATAAAAGTAATTCATGTAATATTATGTAATTCAGCCAAAATATCAGTATACAATCCACATTTTTAAATGCGGCGCGGCGTGACTCACTCTTTCCTTTATCTACAAACAGCTGCATTGCTTTCAAACTAGACTTATAATAATGAAAGTGCAGTCTCAAGATAAAATAAACATCGCGTGGTTCTTTTTTAAATTAAACAACTTTAATGATTTTTATTATTTTATTATTTTTTGATAAAAATTTAAAAAAATTAAAATGAAACGTTGCCATTTGGCGTTGTGGCGGCGCTGCTGGGCGTCGTGGCGCTGTTGCCATCGGCCGCCGAGTTGATCGCGACGCCCGAGGGCGGCGCGGTGTTCTCCCCCGGCGTTTCCTTTAAATGGTTTATCTATAAAACTAGTAACCGTTTTTGCAGGGTCTGTGGTAGCCTTCATCTTACAAACGGTGCCAAAATTTGAAGCTGTTAAACGAAGCGATCGCTGTTGCTTCCATTCATGATTATCGGATTGACCTTAAAAAAATATTTTTAGTTAAACATCAATATTAAAGATGAGATAGAATAAAATAAGTATACAAACCTCTTGTAGCTTTTTCTAAATCTATAATTTGTTCGGAAGTTAACTGTAGATTTTCAATAAATTTGTTTTTTTCGATTTCCAACTGCTCGGTTGCTAGAGAAGGTTGAGGTGAGGGTACCAATCCATAATCATCATCTGGACCAACATTTCGCTTGTTTGGCGTTTTGTACTTACGCTTCGATTTTCTATTTGCCAATCTTTTTCTTCCTATTTTGTTAACATATTTGCTGGTATAATATGGCGTAGTATTTGGCTTTCCGGAAAATGCTTCATTCACTACTGTATGGTAAGTTCCCTTGGAATTAAACGATATGGCTGCTGCTTCGCACCGCATATTATATGAATTTCTGGTGGTGAAATTAATTCGTTTCCCACCAACAAATTTACACAACACTGAGTTGTATCGTTCTGCATCATTATTAGTCATATCCAGTAATAAACTTAATGCATAGTGAATTAATCTATGTAATTCAGCCAAAATATCATTATACAATCCACATTCGGTCATGCTGGGAACATAATTTAGTTCATCATCTTGGGGTTCACATTTAAAATATCCAATTTGTACACAATTTTTATGTTCCCCAAAAACATGTGACGGGACATTCTTAATATCTTCTTGTAATGCAGAAATTTTTGTGTTAAGTTCCGTTTCTTCATTATTTCTGTATTTCACTGCCACTTTAATATCTTTTATGATTCTTGTTACAGAATTCACTACATGCTATCTCAAGTTCTTCGGAATCTTCTTACTATTAAATTTACTTGCTGTTCTTTCTGAAAAAGAAAAAAAAATAATTTGTAATATATTAATAGTAAGCAGGTAAATACCATCCAATTTTCGCAATCGGTGAAAACAATTTCTGTACAAATGATTCCTACATTCAACTTTCTCAACACGTAGATTACCATATGGTTTCGCTTGGATTAATTTATAGGAAACGCTCGAATCTCCATCTCCAACCAAACGTATATATTTTAGCCGATGCATTTCTATGCTCTGTTTGAAACCCTCTACGATTATGTCGCTTTCCATAGCTGTCGAAGCTCCAGTCCAATTTTTGAAACAAATATGTTCTTTGCTTACATTTTTGCTTTTGTTATATGCACAAATTGAACAGTATTTATTACGTACACCCAAAAACAATATCTTCCCAGTTCGCTCTCCAATGATACAGGCCTAATGAAAATAAATAATAAAGAGATTTATATAAAATAAAATTCTACTTATAAACTTACCACACCAGACGACGCATTGTAATTGACATTATACGAACGCTTTGACCAAGCTCCATCTGCAATTACTGTTATATTACCTATTCCGTCTTCATCAACATCACCCAATTCCTCAGCTAGTTTGTATTCTTCTTTTCCTGCTTCGATTATAACAGATAATACGGTGTCATGTAATAGCGTCGATATCTCCTGTTGTTTTTCCAGATATGTGCCCAAAGACATAAACGGAATATTCATTGTAGATAAAAATTCATCGCATTGTGAATATCCAATGCCAGTCGATATGGCTCCAAAAGCAGAAGCTTGATTAATATTCATGCTTTCTTGGGTTGGTTCTTCTGTGTCGATGATTTTAATAATTTGGCACATTTCGCATTGGAGAGTAAATTTGGAACGTAAACCAAATCTTTGCTCCTTAATCACTATCATATCGGCTATTGTACAATCGAAAGGTTCGTGCTTTTCTGCATTACAAATTTGACTAAATAAATGTTTGACGTTAATAATTCTTCTTCCATCAATAACATCAACATTATTTTTTATCGGTGTTTCTCTAAAATATATGTTAAAATTAAAATGGAAATTTTAATTAATTTTGTTACAAATTAAATTACCTCATAACTACTTCGTTATTTTCTTCATCCATGAAAGAATTTGCTGGTAAACATTCGCCCGATTCATCTATAATTGCTACTGTATTTTCTTCTTCGTTTATATCCATGAAACAATTCTCTGCAATAATTTCTTCAGTTGTCACAATATTTTGTTGTTCGGGAATTTCCAGATTAGTCAAGTCAACAACAACCTCTTCATGGTCCACCGTCATTTGTTTAAAATGATTACTTTATAAATGTACCAAATTGCTATTTTTCCCCGCTGATTTGCCAATTTTAAAAGTAAACGATTCAGTGTGGCATATTTAGAAAATGCTTACATATTGTAATATCGAATAACTAACAATTAATTATTATTTCACTACGAGGGGGAAATCTCTGGGGAAATTTGGTGTACAAGTGACAGGAAATCTCAGGCAATCTTAGGAAATTCTAGGCAATCTTAGGAAATCTTAGGCAATTCAAGGAAATCTTAGGCAATGCAAGGAAATGTTAGGCAATCCAAAGAAATTTTTAGGAAATCTCAGGAAATTTTAAGAAATCCGGGGAAATTTTAGGAAATCCAAGGAAATTTCATAAAAGGAAATCTGGTGTACAAAAATTTTGTTTGCGGTTTTCACCTCGTTTCACTACCAGTACAAATGCAAAAATTTGTATTCGTTATTAAAAATGTATAGTTTGGATTATTAAAATCTACGCGTAATTAAAATGAAATAATAGGTACTTACGCTGGAAATGTACTACATAATTGGTTGGATTTTTTTCCAGCAGCACTAAAAAAATTCACAATTAATAGTGCAACTTTTTAAAACTTTAAAAAACAATTTACAAAGCACGAGCATGTTTCATTCGATTTTTCATGCTTTTTCTTCTTATACTTAATGGCAAATTAATTCGTTTCTTAAGAGCCTTGTCCTTAGGCATGTTGAACAATTTCGATTCTAAAATAGTAAAAATTATTGAAAACTTTATATACTTACACAACAATAAAATCTGTAAAACACTAAATAATCCGCGTTCGTTATAAGTAAGGAACGGATTAATATTTAATTAAAAAAACAAAATATGTATATATATATGTATTTATTTTAGACAAATATTTATTTAAAATTGTAGAATATGTAAAATAAAAAAAATCCATTATTTGTTTAATCTTTGAAATTGTTTGCAACAACATGCATTTTTAAATTCTCAAATAAAAAATAACGCCGATTTGGCCTTAAAATCGATTTGTATCGGCTGAAAGAACGTTCCACATCGACCTATGTGACTGGAGCATTTTTGAATGCCGTAATTTTTTTTGAGTTTAATTCGATTTCCAAATTTTCGGAAACTTCTTTCTCATTGTGTATGTCTATACACTCATCGAGCCATTAAAAAATTAAAAAACCATTCAAAAGGAATGGTCTCGAAGATGAATGAGAACACAACTTTCCAATAATTGAAAATAATAAATAATAATAGAAAAATAGTAAGAATACACTGAAAAAAATGGTTTATCATATTGATGAAAAATTCATCATTTTTACACCGATGAACAAAATTCATCATATTGCTGAAGAAATTCATAAATACATTGATTTTGTTCATGAATACTATGAATTTTTCATCAATATGATGAATTTTGTTTTTCGATGTAATCGGTCATCGGTCTTATCATCAATATGATAAACCAATTTTTTCAGTGTATCTTACTATTTTTACGAAATATGTATCAAAATATGTGAAAACATGTAACTATGTAAATATATGTAATTTTACAGAAATATGTAAAAATATGTAAAATAAAATTGGCTTAAATCAATTCAAAATGTCTCAGAAAGTCTAATACTGGTTAATAAATGGTGTTATCTAGCTTAGGAAAAAATATGTATTTACATATAAATCCGTTCCTTAGTTATAAGACACTGTAAACAATAAAAACACTGAAAATCGAATAATTTTTAAAACACTAAAATATCGGTTTTATAGTCTTTCAAATTCACTGGAAACAACAAAAACACTGAAAATTAGGTATTTTTTAGAGCACCAAAATAACACTTTTATATTTTATTATATAAAATGTATGATAAAATAAATTTTTTTAAATTCAAATGCAATTTCGAGTGTAATGCTATTTAAAATGCAAGAATGCAATTGCATACATAAGTTGCGCGCGACAATACTAGGTATGCTAAAAATAGAGGATGTTGATTGATAAGGGAAAATGTTATGGTAAGCTATCAACTTCGACGACGTGTAAAAAATTTACACGTAATAGAAAACTTATATTGTGTTTGTGTATAAAACATAATTGGAGATGCATAGTTTTACAAATATTCGCTCCAAATCTAATAGCAGCACTATACGGTTATAAATTTAAATCAAAAATTTTAAATTTAATAAACAACGTGTGTTGTTAATATACATTAATTTTTATTATAAAAATTAAGGGTGAGGTATAAAGTCATGACGTTTAAGTAGGCAGCGATATAAATTGCAAATTCAAAAATATAAATTTTTAAAATTAATTTTTTAAAAAGGACCTTGCCTCTGAATAGTGTTTATTGTTTTATACTTCCATACGAAATTTGAAAGCATAAAAATTAAAATTGTAGAAATTATTTGTTAATTCAAACCAATGTCGCGAACAGCTGACCATGATTCCCCTTAAGTGCGTTTTTAAAGAGCGTGAAATAATCTACTAACTAGATTTAAACCTTTTATTGTCTAAAATCAACGGCTTTCGAGTTAGGAATTAAGGTAAGTAAAAAAATGTTGAAAAATTCGAACTTCTTTTTTCTTGCTTTTTTTCGAATCCCTGTATCTTTTAAACGGAACATTTTAAAAAATCCGACGCCCCATTCCAGATAGGAAATTGAACGGACTACAACTTTTGTCTAGTAAATTTTTTTGAAAAACTAATCCATTACAGAGAAAATCAGAAAATAATAAACAAGGCAGCTACAAAATAAACAATTAAATTCACAAAATTTTTGTTTTTATTAAAAAATTATTTTATTAATTAAGTATACACTATAACATTACTTAAGTAAATGTTTACTTAAGTAAATGATAGTTTGGTAGGTTTCTTAATCAGTATGAAGATGTATGCAAGTGCGCACATTATAACGATTCGATAACGGCCGATAAAAAGTTTTATGGGCTATATGATTAGTGGAGAAGAAACCGACCAAATTATCGGCCGTTAAAAAGTCTGCAGTGTGCGAAGGGTCTTAAACAGATTGGTTTTTCCAAAATTTTTACCAGAGAAAAGTTATAGTCAGTTAAATTTCCTATCTGGAATGGAGGGTGGGATCAGATTTATTGTAAAATGTTTCATTTGAAAGATACAGGATTTTGAAAAAAATCTAAAATAAAACATGTCGTATTTTTAAACGTTTTTTTAACTACTTTAGTTCCTAACTCGAAAGCCGTTGATTTTAGACAATAAAAGGTTTGAATCTAGTTTGTAGATTATTTCACGCTCTTTAAAAATACACTAAACCATTTTTGCTGAAAAGTCAATATTTTCGGGGCTATAGCCACGTGAAGTTGGAAATTCAAAAAAATTCTTTAAAGTGACCTAACTCTCGAGGGTTTAAAATTTTTGTTAAATATTTTTCTTAGAAAAGTGTCCTCTACCATCACCTAAATTATGCAATAAAACAAGATAATAATTAACTATGAGATACCTCATAATATAAAGAACCCTGCGGTGTTTCAAAACGAACGTCAAGGGGCTGATTATTTAATTTGTAACGAGGGAGAAACTTCTGGAAATTTGGCGTACAAGTGAAAGGAAATCTGATAAAATTTTAGGAAATCTAAGGAAATCCAAAGGAACGTCATAAAGGAAATCTGATGTTCAAAAATTTGGTTTGCGGCTTATCCTCGGTTTGTAACAACCGAAGCTGTTACCACATAAAATAATAAATATTAACAGATAATAGAAAAAAAATGTTACCCCTAGCTTGGCTCCAAGACACTCAAATTGCGATCTATTCCCAGTCTGAAATCATCTTTGGTCCATTGAAGAATTCCCAGTTTATGGGTCACTTAGCACGGCTCTGAAATTCACTAAGGCGGTTTGATCTTGTGGTTCGATTGCAAATCTTTGGACTGACGATGACGCTTCGTTATCCAAAACAATAAAATAAGCCACAGCAACAATTTGAAATTATCCATCTCGATTGTTGAAACCTGCAGACGAACAAGACATTTTAGTGTCATATAAAAAAAAAAAAATTTTTTCGAAACGTAGAAAATTTGTGGATTTCAAAACAAAAAAATAAAATAAGTCGAAAAACAAAACAACTTGCGCCTGTCAAGTTCAAACCAGAAAAAACGTGAATGTGCAGAGTTTGACAGCAGTAAAAATCAAAACGTCCAGTGACTTATTTATTTCACCTCGTATAAATAAAATTACAGAAATATCACTTTATTGGGTTTAGAAATATTTAAAAGTATTTTTACCGATGACACATTTATATGTTTAAATTATTATGTTAAAAACTTATCCGAGTGACCACATTTTAGGAAACAAAAAAAAGTGACATGCGAATTATGACGCGCGTCGCTAGGCCGTATCAGTCATTTGTTCGTTTAAGGCCTTTGAGTAACACGGTTAGTTCGCATGAAGAAAATTTGGAAAAATATTAACTGTGCAATCTTCTTGGGTAAATATTTGTGATTTATGTGGAAATTTGAGTAACATTTATGTGCTGATAAAATTTTCCAACGGTGGAAATTTTCACTTTCGGGAAAGTGCATGATCTCATTAGCATTCTTTTGTGTGATTTTGATTTTTGTGTGCTGATCAGGAAGATTTCGGAGAATTCTCCAGCTAAAACGCAAGTCTTTGAATTTTTACCTGTAAAGAAAGAAAATTTCACGAGTAGTCGATGGTTAAAAAATTAATATGCTCAAAGTACTAACATAAGTAGCTTCATATCATCAAAGTTTGATAAAAACACAGGTCTAACAAAAAAAAGAAAAAAAGTTACTTACTCTCCGTAGACCGGTCCACCGTGGTGTGGAAGTCCATACCTTCCCGTAGAAGGTGGCCTGAAATTTTTCTGTTCGGGTACTGAATTCGGCATTATTTGAATAGCAGATCTTCCAAATATCTCATTTGATGCCACAAATGGTACTCAATCAACAAGACTTGCAATGTTTCTGCCCTCTCGGCCTTGCACAAACGGACAGTTTGCTGACCACTTTTGATAATCTTCCATGGGATCGTCAGCTTCTTCCCATTCGTTTAGTACAATGTTACAAAAAGCGCATTAACGCCGTCGTCGATTTTAATGTAATAAAATCCTGCCTTTGTGAGTGTTTCTGGCTTTATAAACCTGACTGGCCAATTTCGGTAGGATAGAATTCTATTACTTTCCTGTTTCATGGTACCTATACTTCCACCAACATCCGATTCTTCCGCGATTCAATAGCCATTGTCAAGTAATTAAAAAGAATTGGAGTCAACTTAAAATTAAAAATTCAAACAAAAGAAAACCATAAACAAACCAACCGTATGCGTAAGTTATGTTTGGTTACAAACCATGTTACAAACGACCGGAAACGACCAGTGTTGCCAATACTTCGGTAAAGTATTCATCAACTTTCGTTAAATTTACTCAAATTTAATCAATTTAAAGATTTTATTCGAAAGTCTGATATGCTTTTTTTATGAAATCATGGGGAAAGTTTGGTAATCGAATGGGAAAGAATAACAACTAGAACGAAAAGCTAATTTTCCATATTAATTAGTTTACTACCACAACCCCCGGAAGAGTATATTTGGGAGAAATATTAGCAAAAAGTTAAAAATTGATCCACTTAATCTATCAATCTGAATTTTAAACGGCAAATTACATATTGTTATTCAGTAAGAGTATAAAGTACAGACAGTGGCGTAACAAGCAGGTGAGGAACCTGTGTGCGAGGTTGTTAACGGGAAGCCCTGCTTATATGAAGAACAAATAAAAGAAAATAATAAATAACTTATATTTTTTATAACCATAATTTTAAGATAAACAAATAACAAAATAACAAGGGTGCCGATTTTACAAGAATCAGATAAACTTAACATTTAGCCAGTGACGTATTTTAAAATTTGGCGCCCTGGGCCCAAAAGGTTAGCCACTCTATAAATTAATTATAAAAAACAAAAATTAATTTTTATTTGTTCTCTCAGTGTATGTAACGATTATAAAATGCTCCCCAAGCTGAGCGTGAGGGACGCCTTGCGCCGCCCCTCGAAGCCTTCTGCCCCGGGCCATGGCCCTCTTGGCCCTTGGGTAAATAAGCCACTCCTGTTAGCGGTCGCTATACTAAATCCTCAGGCTTGTTTTATTATGGTTTCCGCTACATATGGACCCAGCCATGGGCTTTAAACATATTGTGGGACCTCTACAACTTATTAAATTTTATTTTAATTCCAAATTACTCAGAATTTAATGTAGGAAATAGGAGATTAACTGGCTGTCGTACCAATAATTTCTATATCCGCAATTTTTAAGGTTTGGCTATTTCAGGAATGTTTTTAATTATTGGAGCGGCTCAAAGATTCCGTTGTTTTAGGTTGGGCAGCTACAAGGATGTTTTCAATTACCTAATAGTAATTATTAGTAATTTTAGTGGTATATACACAGAGGCGGACTTGCAGTATTTTTTCAGGGGTGCTAATATTTATTTGTAGGGGCCCCCTGCCTTTATTTCATTCCCAAATTTTCTTGCGGACTTATTGTTGCGTATGGCGGTATAGAATATTCCCAGCATTAGCTACTGGCTAATTCCTTAGCTTTGACGATAGAAGAAACGGTGTATTCCATACCCCCCAGAGTATCGTCGTTTTGAGCTCTAAATAATATTCAAAAAGTATTAATCAATAATCGTGTAAATATCGTAAATATTGTTTTTACAATTTTTTTTTTATTTAAAAAAAATGGTTTTACAGTTTTTTTTATTTATTGTGGAGGTGGTTTACATAATTGAGAAGAAGACAACGACCCTTGGGAAGAACATTGCAAATAATGGTTTCCCAAACGCAGTTTCGTATCAATGCAACAAGGGCAACAGTTTTTTTCCCAAGTTCAAAAGAAGTTAGGTAATGCAGAATCGAGTCAAGAGGAAGCGGCGACGTTAGAAGTTCTCAGCCATTCGGGAACGAATTTAAAAGTAAAACAAGACCCCAAAGAAGACAACAAGGAAGATTCCATTTGTAATAAGTGAAAAAGTTGTAAGATATTTCACTAAAAGAACTGCAGATTGCTTTCATACCCTGTGGTATGAAGCTACGAAGATGCGAGATTAGAAGTTCCTAGCCATTCGGGAACGAATTTGCAAGTAAAAGTGGAACCTAAAGAAGCAAATAAGAAAGATTCCACTGGTACTAAGTGTAAAGTTTGTAAAATTTGTTACTTAAAAGAACTGGAGATTGCCTTTATGTGGACATTTTGTGGCTTGCGTCGATTGTACTTTGGCGCTTACTGTTCGTTTTTTTTGCAGAGATCCAATAAAATCGACATTAAAAGTTATTACGCCTATAGATGACGCTACCAAATTGGAAATCCTAATGTCCTATGATGTAGGGTTGATTAAAAAAGTACGCCCTAGTGGAAGTGTGACATTGACACCATCAGTGACGTAGCCATCTATTGATTTAATTTTGAAACAATTTGTATTTTTGGCACCTTAACTGCTGACGGAAATGACACTCCTTCAATATACGAAACTTGTTTAAACTAATTAGCTAACCATACAGGTTTAAAGATTCATACAAAAACTTGTACTGGAGGGAAACCTTATTCGTGTCAATTTCATCATGAAATAATATTTGCATCAGTCTTCTAACAAATTTTTGAAAACTCCTTCAAGTTTTATAATTATGTGGATAAAACCTAAAATAAAATAAAAGTCAGTTGTTTTAATGTAACGAATGTAATTAAGAAATTAATGAAGTTTTATAAGTGTAAATCTGCTCGAAACAAGAAGTTTAAGCACTTAATAAACCAAAATCATAAAATATAAAAAAAAGAACATGGAACAAATGAAAAACAATCACATGGTTAATACACACAAAACAAAAGAAACCAAAGCAATTTGTTGTTTTACAAAAAAAAACACCAAAGCAGGTCAAATTAAAAAAAAAACATATAAAACAAACTAAGATAGAAATATAAAAATATAAACAATAAAAACAAATATACTAATTTGTACATTGGTATAAAAACAACTATACTAAAAGTACAAAAAAGTACCATATAGACTGGCTCACAGAATTGGCACAGTCCTATGTTAGCAATATAATTTGTATAAAAACTAAAATCAAAATATAATAAAAATTAGAATAATCATAAACAATAAAAATAAATAGTATATTAGTCTTAATTGCAAAAAAGCAGCATATTTCGCTGCAGGTAACCATTTGATCTTATAAACTACAATAAAAATGTAATAAAAATAAAAATAAACAATAAAAACAAGTAATATAGGTACCTAGTCATTTTTAAACTGTCATATGATTAGTCTTTATAAAAACTGTTGACATAACACCAACATAAAACCATACTTACATCGCATAGACCCTAAGCGTAGAGGTTATCGGTGCCCTACAAAAAGGACAAACGGTAAGCGCCAAAGTGCGGTCGACGCAAGCAACCAAATGTCCACAAGGTATAAAAGCAATCTCCAGTTCTTTTATGTAACAAATTTTACAAACTTTACACTTAGTACAAGTGGAATCTTCCTTATTGGCTTTTTTAGATTCTACTTTAACTTGCAAATTCGTTCCCGAATGGCTAGGAACTTCTAATCTTGCAGCTTCGGCTTGAATGGACCCTGCATTACCTAACCTAGTTTGTACTTGAGAAACAAGCAGTTTGCCTTTCTGCATTAATACAAAACTGCAGTTTGGAAACCATCTGGAGTGTTCTTCAAAAACGTCGTCGTCATTTTCCCATTTATGCAAACCACCTCCACAATAAAAGCATATCGTCCTATCGCCCACACCCTGGTAGAAGAAGCCGGCAGTCGCCAACTGTTCGGGAGTTACTTCATTCTCAGCTGGCCAATTTCTAAAAGATGTTAATCTTTTATCCAATGAGGTATACCTGTAAAACACAATAAGTTAGAAAATTTGAAAAAGAGCAGCCTCAGATGCACCAATTATTTTTAAAATTGCTTTATAATAAAGGTCTAATTTACCCCGAGAGTCGTGGTGTGCGGTGACCTGACACCTATATGTTCGCATACACTTATACTTAAAAATTATTAGTTTAGAATTAGAATGTACCTAGTTGGAACCTAAGACTATACCCAAGGTATAACAGTTTACACCATTCGGATGGGTCGCTAAGGTCAGTCGAAGGAAATGGTCAACCTCATCTCAACGAAAATTAAGATCAGATAGGTCGGGTCGCAAGGGTTTACACCAACTTTACCTGTCAGGTTTTTACCTGCGTTATCGGTGTAAAATAGGTCATTATGAAGTCGACTCCAAGTAAAAACAGCAGCAAGTACGTAGCAAATCCAATGTATTTGGTAACTTTGACCTCTAAACCGACGATTTGCCTTATAGTTACTGGCAAATAACTATGTATTACTTGCCAGAGACTTCATAATTATATAATAAATAAGAATTTTTTATTGTCCCTTCGGTTAAAAATTTATTGAGCATGCTCGAAGTACTAACAGTAACCGTAGCTTCATAGCATCAAAGTTTGGTAAAAACACAGATCGAATATAAAAAGAAACAAAAGTTACTTACTCCTTGTAGATGGGTCCGCCGTGATGTGGGAGTCCATAGCTTCCCGTAGAAGGTGGCCTGAAATTTTCTTGTTCGGGTACTGAATTCGGCATTATTTGAATTGCAGATCTTCCCAATACGTCATTCGATGCCACAGTTGGTACTCGATCGACAGGACTTGATATGTTTCTATCCTCTCGGCCTTGCAAAAAGGGACAGTTTGCTGACCACTTCCTATGATCTTCCATGGGATCGTCACCTTCTTCCCAATGATTTAGTACTATGTTGCAAAATGCGCAACGGACGCAGTCGTCGTTTTCAGTATAATAAAAACCTGCTTTTGCCAGGTTTTCGAGTTTTATAAATCTAATTGGCCAATTGCGGTAGGATAGTAATCTATTACTTTCCTGTTTCATGGTACCTATACTTCCACTAGCATCGGATTGATTCCGCGATTCGGTTGCCATTGTCAAGTAATTAAAAAGAATTGCAGTCAACTTAAAATTAAAAATTCAAACAAAAGATAACCGTAAACAAACAAACCGTACGCGCAAGTGATTTTTGGTTACAAACGACCGGAAACGACCAGTGTTGCCAATAGTACTTCGATAATGTATTCCTCAACTTTCGTTAAATTTACTCAAATTTAATATATTCAAATATTTTATTCGTAAGTCTGATATGCTTTTTTATGAAATCATGGGGAAAGTTTGGTAATCGAATGGAAAAGAACAACAACCAGAACGAAAAGCTAATTTTCCTTATTAAAGCTTATTTTACCACACCCCCGCACCAGGAAGAGTATACTTGGGAGAAATATTAGCAAAAAGTTAAAAATTGATCTACCTAATCTATGAATCTGAAGTTTAAACGGCAAATTACATATTATTCAGTATGAGTATAGAGTACAGACGCATTTATAAAACGTTGAGATGCAGAGTCGGATTTAAAGTTGAGGCAGTAGCGTAACCTAAAATTTCCTTTGCGGGCTGGGGGGGGGGGGGTGATGTAAGAAGGAGCAAACACAAATTCAGTTACTTCTATATAGTCTTTAGAAAGAACTAGAGCTTTGACTAATGATTATTGTTAACAGAACCTCGGTGCCCGATCAAACTAATTCAGTGCCGGGTGCAGGGCCTACTTTTAACTGGGTTGGGCCTAGACTCTAGCAAATTTTCGGGCCCCTGATATTCGACTGTAACTAACAGCATCAAAAGCCCATTTTTAGGATTATTTTATCAGAATGTGACTTTTATTTTACGATTTTATGTTCTTTCATTTCCGGCCCCTTTGCCTATTGGACCCTAGGCATGTGTCTAATGCGTCTAATGGTAAAATGGGCCCTGTTGCGAGGTTAAGTAGATGATGTAGTCTAGTTTGTTGTGTTGAGGGTAGCGATTTGGGAATATAATATAAGCGTGCACTGGGGGGTGCCCCAAACGGTTTATCGTTGTTGTTTTATGTCTTTAAAAAAATTTAAAACTATGAAGTCACACAATTTGTTTATGGCTTGGGGTTTTGGAAAAACTGGTTCTGCAGCCAAGCGTAAAACAGTGGCGGATCCAGACTATTACCATGGGGGGGGGGGGCGACAAAATAAAAACTTAATAATTAAGAAAAATTTTTGGGAACTCGTAACGCATCAGAATTTTTTTGTTTAAAAATTAACGTATTTTGAAGATCTAAGGAGAGGCGATCGCCCCCCCTGGAGTAAATGTAATTTTTGTTTAGCTTCAACTCTTCAAACTTTATTTTAGAAGTCTGAAGGTAAACATATTTATTTATTATTACAATTTCGAATAGTGGTTAAGCTTCAGTGTAGATATTGACAAACAGGGGGGTTTACACCGTTTCTTCTATGGTCAAAGCTGAGGAATTACCCAGTAGCTCATGCTGGGAGTGTTCTATACCTCCATATGCAACAATAAGTCCGCGAGAAAATTTGGGAATAAAATAAAGGCAATAAATATTAGCACTCCTGAAAGAAGACTTCAAGTCCGCCCCTGCGTATATACCAATAAAATTGCTAATGATTACTATTAGGTAATTAAAAACTTCATTGAAGCTGCCCCAACTTAAAACAACGGAATCTTTGAGCCGCTTCAATAATTAAAAACATTCCTGAAGCAGCCAGACGACAAAAATTGCGGATCTAAAAAACTGTAGATGAGTATGCATTAAAAGATTAAGAAGCACTGGGGGGTAGGTATTCTATACCCGCCAGACATGTTATGTTCCATGAAATTTTTCAATTCTTTCAGTTCTATTTCAATTCTATATTTTTATTGTTCGTCAAAAAATAATCCCAAAGAATAGCTAAATAAACCAGCAATCACACGGGGTGACCCCCTTAATCAATAATCGTGTAAATATCCTAATATTGTTTTGTAGTATTTTTTTTATTTTTTTAAAAATGTTTATACAAAAAGTTTCACTAAATTGATTGTTATTTAAAAGTATGATAATGTTATGGCAGATGTTTTACATCTGCGGTGGCTTGCTTCGGATTTTCTTTTTAAAATTTTCTAACTTAATGTGTTTTACAGGTGTACCTCATTGGATAAAAGATTAACATCTTTTAGAAATTGGCCAGCTCAGAATAAACTAACACCCGAACAGTTGGCGACTGCTGGCTTTTTCCACCAGGGTCTCGGGGATCGAACGGTATGCTTTTATTGTGGAGGTGGATTACAAAATTGGGAACGAGATGACGACCCTTGGGAAGAACATTGCAAGTGGTTTCCCAAATGCAGTTTTGTCTTGATGCAAAAAGGGCAACAGTTTGTTTCCCAAGCTCAAAATCGGTCAGGTAATTCAGAATCCAATCAAGAGGAAGCGGCAAGTTTAGAAGTTCCTAGCCAAGCAGGAACAAATGCAGATGAAAACAAAGAAGATTCCGTATGCAAAACGTGTAAGATTTGCAAAATTTGCTATATAAAGGAAATGGAAATAGCATTTATACCCTGCGGACATCTAGTTAGTTGCGTCGATTAATTATAATGGTACATCTAATGGTAAACAATTTGTATTTTTGTCACCTGAACTGCTGATGGAAACAAAACGCCTTCCATATACGAAACTGGTTTAAACAAATTAGCGAACCATACAGGTTTAAAGATTCATACAAAAACTTGTATCGGAGGGAAACCTTATTCGTGACAATTTCATCATGAAATAATACTTGCATCACAGTCTTCTAACCAATCTTTTGAAAACTCCTTCAAGTTTTATAATTATGTGGATAAAACCTAAAATAAAAAACAGTTGTATTAATGTAAGGAAAAAATAAAAGGAACTTAAAAAAAGTTCATGTCTAGCTACAGCGAAATTTATCTATAGGTTAATAAAAAACAAAAACAAAAAATATTTGTTTTATTTGCACAAAATTACCATATAGGTACATAAATAAATTTTGCTGCAGCTAAACAGTAAAATGTAAGCAAAATCCAACTGCAGTTTAGTATATTTGTTTTACATGCGAAAAAGTACCATATACACCGGCTGACAGAAATATTGACAAAGTCCTATGTTAGCAATGTAATTTGTATCTCTCCAAGACTATTTTTGGCACATAACAAGCAATTTCCAGAAAAACTTTATTGACTTTCATTTTCGTTTTGAATTTTATTTCTAATTTGTCCTGCCATTTTTAATTGACAGCGACTTAAACTAGACTGTAAAATGAGAAAAATAATTTCAGCTGTATCTCAAAAACGGTGCGATAAAATAGAAAAATGTATATAAATAAAAATGTAGAGAATAAAATTTACAAGAAAAGATTCCTATTCAGTTTTCTATTTCGTCGCACCGATTTTAAGATGCGGATTAAATAATTTTTTCATTTTACAGAGTTTGGCTTGAGACACTGTCAGTTAAAATTAAAATTGAAAAAAATTTTTAAACAAAAGTGAAGGCAATGAAATTTGCAACAAAAAATGTCTTAAAAGCTTTGCTGTAAAATCGATTGTTATGAGTCAAAATTAGGCTTGAAAAGGTACTAATTACATAGCTAAAATAGGACTGTGCCACTAATTCTGTGGGCCAGTGTACATAAATTTCGCTGCACTTATGAACTTATAAACTAAAAAAAAATAGAAATATAGAAATATAATAAAATAAAAACTAAAAATATACAATAAAAACAAGTAGTATACTCATTTTTAAAGTCCATATAATTGGTCTTCACAAAAAGTGTCAATTTGTAAGCAAATTCAAGGTATACTTACATCGTAAAGATTCTCAACGTCGATTTTATAGGTTCCCTGCAAAAGGGAGAAACGGTAAGCGCCATTGTACAATCGATACAAGCTACCAGATGTCCACAGGGTATCAATGCTATTTCCATTTCCATTATATAACAAATTTTGCAAATCTTACACGTTTTGCATACGGAATCTTCTTTGTTTTCATCTGATCTGAGTTTGTTCCTGCGTGGTTAGGAACTTCTACCGCCGCCGGTTCCTCTTGACTCGATTCGGAATTACCTGACCGATTTTGAGCTTGGGAAACAAACTGTTGCCCTTTCTGCATTAAGACCAAACTGCATTTGGGAAACCACTTGCAATGTTCTTCCCAAGGGTCGTCATCTCGATCCCAATTGTGTAATCCATCTCCACAATAAAAGCATACCGTTCGATCCCCGAGACCCTGGTGGAAAAAACCAGCAGTCGCCAACTGTTCGGGTGTTAGTTTATTCTGAGCTGGCCAATTTCTAAAAGATGTTAAACTTTTATCCAATGAGGTATACCTGTAAAACACAATAAGTTAGAAAATTTGAAAAAGAGCCGCCTCAGATGCACTAAAAAGCACCAATTATTATTAATTGTCATGTTATTATTGCATTCAAGTTCTACAGAAATCTGTTTTATTAACCTTATACTTACGTTAACAGCAATTTTGCCAATGTATCTGGCAAATCAATTTTATAGGATATAAAAAAGCATTCGTTACGATCGCCAAATTTAAATGCCATTTTGTTGAATTAACACTATTATTCCATTGTGTTTTATGATTTTAATTATACTTTTTCTAAATAGTATTTTTTTAGATATACTAAATTTCTCCTGTTTTTATTTATTGGTATAACTGGATATTAAGGAATTACCAACCTTCTGTTGTAAAAATAAAAAAAAATGTTATTTGATTTTTAAATTTAATTTAAAAAAGTATTTTAAGGAACTTAATTATTGGCAGGCCCATTACTATATAATACTATTTGAAAGCTCCATTTACCCCCTCTGAAATTATCGTTATATTTAAAATTTATAAACAATCCCAGATACGACTTCAAGGGGAATTCTAGTTTAGAGGCATGAATTACGGGCGGTTTTTGAAGCTCTGTACAAACGAAACAAACCATATTTTTACTATCCGTTTTTTTGTCATTTGTTAATTCATATTTTAAGATTATATTAAAAATTAACCAAAAAAAAAAAACAATCTAAATTTAAAAAGTTAGGAGCTGGCAAAGTGGGAGGTCCAAAAAAAAGGGTGTCCTGGTGTGCACGATATCTCAAGTTCTAATGAACCGATTTATTTGAAATTTGGTGTGAATGTTTATTACAGGTGCCGCTATAGCATGAACTATGGAAAAGTAAAACAAATTTTTTTCACAAAATGGCGGCCGCTTGAAGAAAAAAAAATATTTTTTTGCTTGCTTTTTTAACAAATCCGAATTTTTTAAAAATAGTAAAATTCAAAATTTTGACTTGACCGTAGTTCATGCTATTAGAGGAATGTATAACGAATAATCACACCAAATTTCAAATAAATCGGTTCATTAGAACTTGAGATATCGTGCACACCAGTTCTTTTTAGACTTCCCACTTTGCAACCTCAAAACTTTCTGAATTTTGAGTTTTTTTTCGGTTAATTTTGTATGTAATCTTAAAATATCAATAAACAAATGGTAAAAAAGTAGATAGTAAAAATATGTTTTGTTTCGTTTGTACAGAGCTTTAAAAACCGCTCGAAAATTCATGTCTCTACACTAGAATACCCCCTTAAGGGACCAAAAAGGATAATATATAAATTTTAAGAAGCAATTGTGTGGCTGCGCGGACAACCAGCTTAGAGTTGTGTATACAGGGTGTCTCCGGATACACTTTACATAATTTCAATGGTGATAGAGGAAACTTTTCTAAGAAAAATATTTAACAAATTTTTTTTTATAAATTCAAACTCTCGAGAATTAGGCCTCTCTAAAACATTTTTTTTAATTTCCACCTTCTTATGGCCATAGCTCGGAAAATATTGATTTTTCATTAAAAATGGTTAAGGCGCTACAGTAGCACGTGACTTTTTATAAGCAAAACAAACATATCCCTTACGTCTCTCTTTTTGATATCTTCTCAATGATTGACAGTGCCACCGTACGCAATCATTATGTACTATAAAATTAAAAATTTGCTCTATTAATGCGATTTCCTTTTTTTTTGTATTGCAACCAAGATGAAAACGAGAACATCGTTCCTTGTTTGAAACGTCATATTTCCGAGATAAGATAAGAGCGGAATGCTATAAGAATCACGTGAACATTACGTGCATTTGTTATTTTTATCCAACACCTCTGTCTTATGAAGGCATAATAATGCCGATTTTACATATCTTATGGGGTCTATAAAACACTAGTGGACTTATGAATTCATAATTACACACTAATGACTTATATGTAAATTATGAGTGCACCTACTACTTAATAGTTTTCATAATTTAAATTTGATATTTTAAAACGTCAAATGTCAAAACTTTTAATTACATTTTAAACTATTATTACGAGATATTGGATAAAGCTTTGTATTACACACGTGTCTTAACAGCAAATAAGTTACTCAAAAAAAATTAGCCACTCGAGCAAGCTCTCGTGGCTAAACATTTCTTTCTTAACTTATTTGCCATATAAGCCACTTGTATAATAAATAGCTATAAAATTGAAGCACAAATTACAAGTGGCAAAACAATTATTAAATTGAAGGGTTTAATTTTTATTTTTATTAAAAAATATTACATTACCAATTTTTTAAATTTTAAAGTATAGTCGCAAATAAAAGTAATTCATGTAATATTATGTAATTCAGCCAAAATATCAGTATACAATCCACATTTTTAAATGCGGCGCGGCGTGACTCACTCTTTCCTTTATCTACAAACAGCTGCATTGCTTTCAAACTAGACTTATAATAATGAAAGTGCAGTCTCAAGATAAAATAAACATCGCGTGGTTCTTTTTTAAATTAAACAACTTTAATGATTTTTATTATTTTATTATTTTTTGATAAAAATTTAAAAAAATTAAAATGAAACGTTGCCATTTGGCGTTGTGGCGGCGCTGCTGGGCGTCGTGGCGCTGTTGCCATCGGCCGCCGAGTTGATCGCGACGCCCGAGGGCGGCGCGGTGTTCTCCCCCGGCGTTTCCTTTAAATGGTTTATCTATAAAACTAGTAACCGTTTTTGCAGGGTCTGTGGTAGCCTTCATCTTACAAACGGTGCCAAAATTTGAAGCTGTTAAACGAAGCGATCGCTGTTGCTTCCATTCATGATTATCGGATTGACCTTAAAAAAAATATTTTTAGTTAAACATCAATATTAAAGATGAGATAGAATAAAATAAGTATACAAACCTCTTGTAGCTTTTTCTAAATCTATAATTTGTTCGGAAGTTAACTGTAGATTTTCAATAAATTTGTTTTTTTCGATTTCCAACTGCTCGGTTGCTAGAGAAGGTTGAGGTGAGGGTACCAATCCATAATCATCATCTGGACCAACATTTCGCTTGTTTGGCGTTTTGTACTTACGCTTCGATTTTCTATTTGCCAATCTTTTTCTTCCTATTTTGTTAACATATTTGCTGGTATAATATGGCGTAGTATTTGGCTTTCCGGAAAATGCTTCATTCACTACTGTATGGTAAGTTCCCTTGGAATTAAACGATATGGCTGCTGCTTCGCACCGCATATTATATGAATTTCTGGTGGTGAAATTAATTCGTTTCCCACCAACAAATTTACACAACACTGAGTTGTATCGTTCTGCATCATTATTAGTCATATCCAGTAATAAACTTGATGCATAGTGAATTAATCTATGTAATTCAGCCAAAATATCATTATACAATCCACATTCGGTCATGCTGGGAACATAATTTAGTTCATCATCTTGGGGTTCACATTTAAAATATCCAATTTGTACACAATTTTTATGTTCCCCAAAAACATGTGACGGGACATTCTTAATATCTTCTTGTAATGCAGAAATTTTTGTGTTAAGTTCCGTTTCTTCATTATTTCTGTATTTCACTGCCACTTTAATATCTTTTATGATTCTTGTTACAGAATTCACTACATGCTATCTCAAGTTCTTCGGAATCTTCTTACTATTAAATTTACTTGCTGTTCTTTCTGAAAAAGAAAAAAAAATAATTTGTAATATATTAATAGTAAGCAGGTAAATACCATCCAATTTTCGCAATCGGTGAAAACAATTTCTGTACAAATGATTCCTACATTCAACTTTCTCAACACGTAGATTACCATATGGTTTCGCTTGGATTAATTTATAGGAAACGCTCGAATCTCCATCTCCAACCAAACGTATATATTTTAGCCGATGCATTTCTATGCTCTGTTTGAAACCCTCTACGATTATGTCGCTTTCCATAGCTGTCGAAGCTCCAGTCCAATTTTTGAAACAAATATGTTCTTTGCTTACATTTTTGCTTTTGTTATATGCACAAATTGAACAGTATTTATTACGTACACCCAAAAACAATATCTTCCCAGTTCGCTCTCCAATGATACAGGCCTAATGAAAATAAATAATAAAGAGATTTATATAAAATAAAATTCTACTTATAAACTTACCACACCAGACGACGCATTGTAATTGACATTATACGAACGCTTTGACCAAGCTCCATCTGCAATTACTGTTATATTACCTATTCCGTCTTCATCAACATCACCCAATTCCTCAGCTAGTTTGTATTCTTCTTTTCCTGCTTCGATTATAACAGATAATACGGTGTCATGTAATAGCGTCGATATCTCCTGTTGTTTTTCCAGATATGTGCCCAAAGACATAAACGGAATATTCATTGTAGATAAAAATTCATCGCATTGTGAATATCCAATGCCAGTCGATATGGCTCCAAAAGCAGAAGCTTGATTAATATTCATGCTTTCTTGGGTTGGTTCTTCTGTGTCGATGATTTTAATAATTTGGCACATTTCGCATTGGAGAGTAAATTTGGAACGTAAACCAAATCTTTGCTCCTTAATCACTATCATATCGGCTATTGTACAATCGAAAGGTTCGTGCTTTTCTGCATTACAAATTTGACTAAATAAATGTTTGACGTTAATAATTCTTCTTCCATCAATAACATCAACATTATTTTTTATCGGTGTTTCTCTAAAATATATGTTAAAATTAAAATGGAAATTTTAATTAATTTTGTTACAAATTAAATTACCTCATAACTACTTCGTTATTTTCTTCATCCATGAAAGAATTTGCTGGTAAACATTCGCCCGATTCATCTATAATTGCTACTGTATTTTCTTCTTCGTTTATATCCATGAAACAATTCTCTGCAATAATTTCTTCAGTTGTCACAATATTTTGTTGTTCGGGAATTTCCAGATTAGTCAAGTCAACAACAACCTCTTCATGGTCCACCGTCATTTGTTTAAAATGATTACTTTATAAATGTACCAAATTGCTATTTTTCCCCGCTGATTTGCCAATTTTAAAAGTAAACGATTCAGTGTGGCATATTTAGAAAATGCTTACATATTGTAATATCGAATAACTAACAATTAATTATTATTTCACTACGAGGGGGAAATCTCTGGGGAAATTTGGTGTACAAGTGACAGGAAATCTCAGGCAATCTTAGGAAATTCTAGGCAATCTTAGGAAATCTTAGGCAATTCAAGGAAATCTTAGGCAATGCAAGGAAATGTTAGGCAATCCAAAGAAATTTTTAGGAAATCTCAGGAAATTTTAAGAAATCCGGGGAAATTTTAGGAAATCCAAGGAAATTTCATAAAAGGAAATCTGGTGTACAAAAATTTTGTTTGCGGTTTTCACCTCGTTTCACTACCAGTACAAATGCAAAAATTTGTATTCGTTATTAAAAATGTATAGTTTGGATTATTAAAATCTACGCGTAATTAAAATGAAATAATAGGTACTTACGCTGGAAATGTACTACATAATTGGTTGGATTTTTTTCCAGCAGCACTAAAAAAATTCACAATTAATAGTGCAACTTTTTAAAACTTTAAAAAACAATTTACAAAGCACGAGCATGTTTCATTCGATTTTTCATGCTTTTTCTTCTTATACTTAATGGCAAATTAATTCGTTTCTTAAGAGCCTTGTCCTTAGGCATGTTGAACAATTTCGATTCTAAAATAGTAAAAATTATTGAAAACTTTATATACTTACACAACAATAAAATCTGTAAAACACTAAATAATCCGCGTTCGTTATAAGTAAGGAACGGATTAATATTTAATTAAAAAAACAAAATATGTATATATATATGTATTTATTTTAGACAAATATTTATTTAAAATTGTAGAATATGTAAAATAAAAAAAATCCATTATTTGTTTAATCTTTGAAATTGTTTGCAACAACATGCATTTTTAAATTCTCAAATAAAAAATAACGCCGATTTGGCCTTAAAATCGATTTGTATCGGCTGAAAGAACGTTCCACATCGACCTATGTGACTGGAGCATTTTTGAATGCCGTAATTTTTTTTGAGTTTAATTCGATTTCCAAATTTTCGGAAACTTCTTTCTCATTGTGTATGTCTATACACTCATCGAGCCATTAAAAAATTAAAAAACCATTCAAAAGGAATGGTCTCGAAGATGAATGAGAACACAACTTTCCAATAATTGAAAATAATAAATAATAATAGAAAAATAGTAAGAATACACTGAAAAAAATGGTTTATCATATTGATGAAAAATTCATCATTTTTACACCGATGAACAAAATTCATCATATTGCTGAAGAAATTCATAAATACATTGATTTTGTTCATGAATACTATGAATTTTTCATCAATATGATGAATTTTGTTTTTCGATGTAATCGGTCATCGGTCTTATCATCAATATGATAAACCAATTTTTTCAGTGTATCTTACTATTTTTACGAAATATGTATCAAAATATGTGAAAACATGTAACTATGTAAATATATGTAATTTTACAGAAATATGTAAAAATATGTAAAATAAAATTGGCTTAAATCAATTCAAAATGTCTCAGAAAGTCTAATACTGGTTAATAAATGGTGTTATCTAGCTTAGGAAAAAATATGTATTTACATATAAATCCGTTCCTTAGTTATAAGACACTGTAAACAATAAAAACACTGAAAATCGAATAATTTTTAAAACACTAAAATATCGGTTTTATAGTCTTTCAAATTCACTGGAAACAACAAAAACACTGAAAATTAGGTATTTTTTAGAGCACCAAAATAACACTTTTATATTTTATTATATAAAATGTATGATAAAATAAATTTTTTTAAATTCAAATGCAATTTCGAGTGTAATGCTATTTAAAATGCAAGAATGCAATTGCATACATAAGTTGCGCGCGACAATACTAGGTATGCTAAAAATAGAGGATGTTGATTGATAAGGGAAAATGTTATGGTAAGCTATCAACTTCGACGACGTGTAAAAAATTTACACGTAATAGAAAACTTATATTGTGTTTGTGTATAAAACATAATTGGAGATGCATAGTTTTACAAATATTCGCTCCAAATCTAATAGCAGCACTATACGGTTATAAATTTAAATCAAAAATTTTAAATTTAATAAACAACGTGTGTTGTTAATATACATTAATTTTTATTATAAAAATTAAGGGTGAGGTATAAAGTCATGACGTTTAAGTAGGCAGCGATATAAATTGCAAATTCAAAAATATAAATTTTTAAAATTAATTTTTTAAAAAGGACCTTGCCTCTGAATAGTGTTTATTGTTTTATACTTCCATACGAAATTTGAAAGCATAAAAATTAAAATTGTAGAAATTATTTGTTAATTCAAACCAATGTCGCGAACAGCTGACCATGATTCCCCTTAAGTGCGTTTTTAAAGAGCGTGAAATAATCTACTAACTAGATTTAAACCTTTTATTGTCTAAAATCAACGGCTTTCGAGTTAGGAATTAAGGTAAGTAAAAAAATGTTGAAAAATTCGAACTTCTTTTTTCTTGCTTTTTTTCGAATCCCTGTATCTTTTAAACGGAACATTTTAAAAAATCCGACGCCCCATTCCAGATAGGAAATTGAACGGACTACAACTTTTGTCTAGTAAATTTTTTTGAAAAACTAATCCATTACAGAGAAAATCAGAAAATAATAAACAAGGCAGCTACAAAATAAACAATTAAATTCACAAAATTTTTGTTTTTATTAAAAAATTATTTTATTAATTAAGTATACACTATAACATTACTTAAGTAAATGTTTACTTAAGTAAATGATAGTTTGGTAGGTTTCTTAATCAGTATGAAGATGTATGCAAGTGCGCACATTATAACGATTCGATAACGGCCGATAAAAAGTTTTATGGGCTATATGATTAGTGGAGAAGAAACCGACCAAATTATCGGCCGTTAAAAAGTCTGCAGTGTGCGAAGGGTCTTAAACAGATTGGTTTTTCCAAAATTTTTACCAGAGAAAAGTTATAGTCAGTTAAATTTCCTATCTGGAATGGAGGGTGGGATCAGATTTATTGTAAAATGTTTCATTTGAAAGATACAGGATTTTGAAAAAAATCTAAAATAAAACATGTCGTATTTTTAAACGTTTTTTTAACTACTTTAGTTCCTAACTCGAAAGCCGTTGATTTTAGACAATAAAAGGTTTGAATCTAGTTTGTAGATTATTTCACGCTCTTTAAAAATACACTAAACCATTTTTGCTGAAAAGTCAATATTTTCGGGGCTATAGCCACGTGAAGTTGGAAATTCAAAAAAATTCTTTAAAGTGACCTAACTCTCGAGGGTTTAAAATTTTTGTTAAATATTTTTCTTAGAAAAGTGTCCTCTACCATCACCTAAATTATGCAATAAAACAAGATAATAATTAACTATGAGATACCTCATAATATAAAGAACCCTGCGGTGTTTCAAAACGAACGTCAAGGGGCTGATTATTTAATTTGTAACGAGGGAGAAACTTCTGGAAATTTGGCGTACAAGTGAAAGGAAATCTGATAAAATTTTAGGAAATCTAAGGAAATCCAAAGGAACGTCATAAAGGAAATCTGATGTTCAAAAATTTGGTTTGCGGCTTATCCTCGGTTTGTAACAACCGAAGCTGTTACCACATAAAATAATAAATATTAACAGATAATAGAAAAAAAATGTTACCCCTAGCTTGGCTCCAAGACACTCAAATTGCGATCTATTCCCAGTCTGAAATCATCTTTGGTCCATTGAAGAATTCCCAGTTTATGGGTCACTTAGCACGGCTCTGAAATTCACTAAGGCGGTTTGATCTTGTGGTTCGATTGCAAATCTTTGGACTGACGATGACGCTTCGTTATCCAAAACAATAAAATAAGCCACAGCAACAATTTGAAATTATCCATCTCGATTGTTGAAACCTGCAGACGAACAAGACATTTTAGTGTCATATAAAAAAAAAAAAATTTTTTCGAAACGTAGAAAATTTGTGGATTTCAAAACAAAAAAATAAAATAAGTCGAAAAACAAAACAACTTGCGCCTGTCAAGTTCAAACCAGAAAAAACGTGAATGTGCAGAGTTTGACAGCAGTAAAAATCAAAACGTCCAGTGACTTATTTATTTCACCTCGTATAAATAAAATTACAGAAATATCACTTTATTGGGTTTAGAAATATTTAAAAGTATTTTTACCGATGACACATTTATATGTTTAAATTATTATGTTAAAAACTTATCCGAGTGACCACATTTTAGGAAACAAAAAAAAGTGACATGCGAATTATGACGCGCGTCGCTAGGCCGTATCAGTCATTTGTTCGTTTAAGGCCTTTGAGTAACACGGTTAGTTCGCATGAAGAAAATTTGGAAAAATATTAACTGTGCAATCTTCTTGGGTAAATATTTGTGATTTATGTGGAAATTTGAGTAACATTTATGTGCTGATAAAATTTTCCAACGGTGGAAATTTTCACTTTCGGGAAAGTGCATGATCTCATTAGCATTCTTTTGTGTGATTTTGATTTTTGTGTGCTGATCAGGAAGATTTCGGAGAATTCTCCAGCTAAAACGCAAGTCTTTGAATTTTTACCTGTAAAGAAAGAAAATTTCACGAGTAGTCGATGGTTAAAAAATTAATATGCTCAAAGTACTAACATAAGTAGCTTCATATCATCAAAGTTTGATAAAAACACAGGTCTAACAAAAAAAAGAAAAAAAGTTACTTACTCTCCGTAGACCGGTCCACCGTGGTGTGGAAGTCCATACCTTCCCGTAGAAGGTGGCCTGAAATTTTTCTGTTCGGGTACTGAATTCGGCATTATTTGAATAGCAGATCTTCCAAATATCTCATTTGATGCCACAAATGGTACTCAATCAACAAGACTTGCAATGTTTCTGCCCTCTCGGCCTTGCACAAACGGACAGTTTGCTGACCACTTTTGATAATCTTCCATGGGATCGTCAGCTTCTTCCCATTCGTTTAGTACAATGTTACAAAAAGCGCATTAACGCCGTCGTCGATTTTAATGTAATAAAATCCTGCCTTTGTGAGTGTTTCTGGCTTTATAAACCTGACTGGCCAATTTCGGTAGGATAGAATTCTATTACTTTCCTGTTTCATGGTACCTATACTTCCACCAACATCCGATTCTTCCGCGATTCAATAGCCATTGTCAAGTAATTAAAAAGAATTGGAGTCAACTTAAAATTAAAAATTCAAACAAAAGAAAACCATAAACAAACCAACCGTATGCGTAAGTTATGTTTGGTTACAAACCATGTTACAAACGACCGGAAACGACCAGTGTTGCCAATACTTCGGTAAAGTATTCATCAACTTTCGTTAAATTTACTCAAATTTAATCAATTTAAAGATTTTATTCGAAAGTCTGATATGCTTTTTTTATGAAATCATGGGGAAAGTTTGGTAATCGAATAGAAAAGAATAACAACTAGAGCGAAAAGCTGATTTTCCATATTAATTAGTTGACTACCACAACCCCCGGAAGAGTATATTTGGGAGAAATATTAGCAAAAAGTTAAAAATTGATCCACTTAATCTATCAATCTGAATTTTAAACGGCAAATTACATATTGTTATTCAGTAAGAGTATAAAGTACAGACAGTGGCGTAACAAGCAGGTGAGGAACCTGTGTGCGAGGTTGTTAACGGGAAGCCCTGCTTATATGAAGAACAAATAAAAGAAAATAATAAATAACTTATATTTTTTATAACCATAATTTTAAGATAAACAAATAACAAAATAACAAGGGTGCCGATTTTACAAGAATCAGATAAACTTAACATTTAGCCAGTGACGTATTTTAAAATTTGGCGCCCTGGGCCCAAAAGGTTAGCCACTCTATAAATTAATTATAAAAAACAAAAATTAATTTTTATTTGTTCTCTCAGTGTATGTAACGATTATAAAATGCTCCCCAAGCTGAGCGTGAGGGACGCCTTGCGCCGCCCCTCGAAGCCTTCTGCCCCGGGCCATGGCCCTCTTGGCCCTTGGGTAAATAAGCCACTCCTGTTAGCGGTCGCTATACTAAATCCTCAGGCTTGTTTTATTATGGTTTCCGCTACATATGGACCCAGCCATGGGCTTTAAACATATTGTGGGACCTCTACAACTTATTAAATTTTATTTTAATTCCAAATTACTCAGAATTTAATGTAGGAAATAGGAGATTAACTGGCTGTCGTACCAATAATTTCTATATCCGCAATTTTTAAGGTTTGGCTATTTCAGGAATGTTTTTAATTATTGGAGCGGCTCAAAGATTCCGTTGTTTTAGGTTGGGCAGCTACAAGGATGTTTTCAATTACCTAATAGTAATTATTAGTAATTTTAGTGGTATATACACAGAGGCGGACTTGCAGTATTTTTTCAGGGGTGCTAATATTTATTTGTAGGGGCCCCCTGCCTTTATTTCATTCCCAAATTTTCTTGCGGACTTATTGTTGCGTATGGCGGTATAGAATATTCCCAGCATTAGCTACTGGCTAATTCCTTAGCTTTGACGATAGAAGAAACGGTGTATTCCATACCCCCCAGAGTATCGTCGTTTTGAGCTCTAAATAATATTCAAAAAGTATTAATCAATAATCGTGTAAATATCGTAAATATTGTTTTTACAATTTTTTTTTTATTTAAAAAAAATGGTTTTACAGTTTTTTTTATTTATTGTGGAGGTGGTTTACATAATTGAGAAGAAGACAACGACCCTTGGGAAGAACATTGCAAATAATGGTTTCCCAAACGCAGTTTCGTATCAATGCAACAAGGGCAACAGTTTTTTTCCCAAGTTCAAAAGAAGTTAGGTAATGCAGAATCGAGTCAAGAGGAAGCGGCGACGTTAGAAGTTCTCAGCCATTCGGGAACGAATTTAAAAGTAAAACAAGACCCCAAAGAAGACAACAAGGAAGATTCCATTTGTAATAAGTGAAAAAGTTGTAAGATATTTCACTAAAAGAACTGCAGATTGCTTTCATACCCTGTGGTATGAAGCTACGAAGATGCGAGATTAGAAGTTCCTAGCCATTCGGGAACGAATTTGCAAGTAAAAGTGGAACCTAAAGAAGCAAATAAGAAAGATTCCACTGGTACTAAGTGTAAAGTTTGTAAAATTTGTTACTTAAAAGAACTGGAGATTGCCTTTATGTGGACATTTTGTGGCTTGCGTCGATTGTACTTTGGCGCTTACTGTTCGTTTTTTTTGCAGAGATCCAATAAAATCGACATTAAAAGTTATTACGCCTATAGATGACGCTACCAAATTGGAAATCCTAATGTCCTATGATGTAGGGTTGATTAAAAAAGTACGCCCTAGTGGAAGTGTGACATTGACACCATCAGTGACGTAGCCATCTATTGATTTAATTTTGAAACAATTTGTATTTTTGGCACCTTAACTGCTGACGGAAATGACACTCCTTCAATATACGAAACTTGTTTAAACTAATTAGCTAACCATACAGGTTTAAAGATTCATACAAAAACTTGTACTGGAGGGAAACCTTATTCGTGTCAATTTCATCATGAAATAATATTTGCATCAGTCTTCTAACAAATTTTTGAAAACTCCTTCAAGTTTTATAATTATGTGGATAAAACCTAAAATAAAATAAAAGTCAGTTGTTTTAATGTAACGAATGTAATTAAGAAATTAATGAAGTTTTATAAGTGTAAATCTGCTCGAAACAAGAAGTTTAAGCACTTAATAAACCAAAATCATAAAATATAAAAAAAAGAACATGGAACAAATGAAAAACAATCACATGGTTAATACACACAAAACAAAAGAAACCAAAGCAATTTGTTGTTTTACAAAAAAAAACACCAAAGCAGGTCAAATTAAAAAAAAAACATATAAAACAAACTAAGATAGAAATATAAAAATATAAACAATAAAAACAAATATACTAATTTGTACATTGGTATAAAAACAACTATACTAAAAGTACAAAAAAGTACCATATAGACTGGCTCACAGAATTGGCACAGTCCTATGTTAGCAATATAATTTGTATAAAAACTAAAATCAAAATATAATAAAAATTAGAATAATCATAAACAATAAAAATAAATAGTATATTAGTCTTAATTGCAAAAAAGCAGCATATTTCGCTGCAGGTAACCATTTGATCTTATAAACTACAATAAAAATGTAATAAAAATAAACAATAAAAACAAGTAATATAGGTACCTAGTCATTTTTAAACTGTCATATGATTAGTCTTTATAAAAACTGTTGACATAACACCAACATAAAACCATACTTACATCGCATAGACCCTAAGCGTAGAGGTTATCGGTGCCCTACAAAAAGGACAAACGGTAAGCGCCAAAGTGCAGTCGACGCAAGCAACCAAATGTCCACAAGGTATAAAAGCAATCTCCAGTTCTTTTATGTAACAAATCTTACAAACTTTACACTTAGTACAAGTGGAATCTTCCTTATTGGCTTTTTTAGATTCTACTTTAACTTGCAAATTCGTTCCCGAATGGCTAGGAACTTCTAATCTTGCAGCTTCGGCTTGAATGGACCCTGCATTACCTAACCTAGTTTGTACTTGAGAAACAAGCAGTTTGCCTTTCTGCATTAATAAAAAACTGCAGTTTGGAAACCATCTGGAGTGTTCTTCAAAAACGTCGTCGTCATTTTCCCATTTATGCAAACCACCTCCACAATAAAAGCATATCGTCCTATCGCCCACACCCTGGTAGAAGAAGCCGGCAGTCGCCAACTGTTCGGGAGTTACTTCATTCTCAGCTGGCCAATTTCTAAAAGATGTTAATCTTTTATCCAATGAGGTATACCTGTAAAACACAATAAGTTAGAAAATTTGAAAAAGAGCAGCCTCAGATGCACCAATTATTTTTAATAATTGCTTTATAATAAAGGTCTAATTTACCCCGAGAGTCGTGGTGTGCGGTGACCTGACACCTATATGTTCGCATACACTTATACTTAAAAATTATTAGTTTAGAATTAGAATGTACCTAGTTGGAACCTAAGACTATACCCAAGGTATAACAGTTTACACCATTCGGATGGGTCGCTAAGGTCAGTCGAAGGAAATGGTCAACCTCATCTCAACGAAAATTAAGATCAGATAGGTCGGGTCGCAAGGGTTTACACCAACTTTACCTGTCAGGTTTTTACCTGCGTTATCGGTGTAAAATAGGTCATTATGAAGTCGACTCCAAGTAAAAACAGCAGCAAGTACGTAGCAAATCCAATGTATTTGGTAACTTTGACCTCTAAACCGACGATTTGCCTTATAGTTACTGGCAAATAACTATGTATTACTTGCCAGAGACTTCATAATTATATAATAAATAAGAATTTTTTATTGTCCCTTCGGTTAAAAATTTATTGAGCATGCTCGAAGTACTAACAGTAACCGTAGCTTCATAGCATCAAAGTTTGGTAAAAACACAGATCGAATATAAAAAGAAACAAAAGTTACTTACTCCTTGTAGATGGGTCCGCCGTGATGTGGGAGTCCATAGCTTCCCGTAGAAGGTGGCCTGAAATTTTCTTGTTCGGGTACTGAATTCGGCATTATTTGAATTGCAGATCTTCCCAATACGTCATTCGATGCCACAGTTGGTACTCGATCGACAGGACTTGATATGTTTCTATCCTCTCGGCCTTGCAAAAAGGGACAGTTTGCTGACCACTTCCTATGATCTTCCATGGGATCGTCACCTTCTTCCCAATGATTTAGTACTATGTTGCAAAATGCGCAACGGACGCAGTCGTCGTTTTCAGTATAATAAAAACCTGCTTTTGCCAGGTTTTCGAGTTTTATAAATCTAATTGGCCAATTGCGGTAGGATAGTAATCTATTACTTTCCTGTTTCATGGTACCTATACTTCCACTAGCATCGGATTGATTCCGCGATTCGGTTGCCATTGTCAAGTAATTAAAAAGAATTGCAGTCAACTTAAAATTAAAAATTCAAACAAAAGATAACCGTAAACAAACAAACCGTACGCGCAAGTGATTTTTGGTTACAAACGACCGGAAACGACCAGTGTTGCCAATAGTACTTCGATAATGTATTCCTCAACTTTCGTTAAATTTACTCAAATTTAATATATTCAAATATTTTATTCGTAAGTCTGATATGCTTTTTTATGAAATCATGGGGAAAGTTTGGTAATCGAATGGAAAAGAACAACAACCAGAACGAAAAGCTAATTTTCCTTATTAAAGCTTATTTTACCACACCCCCGCACCAGGAAGAGTATACTTGGGAGAAATATTAGCAAAAAGTTAAAAATTGATCTACCTAATCTATGAATCTGAAGTTTAAACGGCAAATTACATATTATTCAGTATGAGTATAGAGTACAGACGCATTTATAAAACGTTGAGATGCAGAGTCGGATTTAAAGTTGAGGCAGTAGCGTAACCTAAAATTTCCTTTGCGGGCTGGGGGGGGGGGGGGTGATGTAAGAAGGAGCAAACACAAATTCAGTTACTTCTATATAGTCTTTAGAAAGAACTAGAGCTTTGACTAATGATTATTGTTAACAGAACCTCGGTGCCCGATCAAACTAATTCAGTGCCGGGTGCAGGGCCTACTTTTAACTGGGTTGGGCCTAGACTCTAGCAAATTTTCGGGCCCCTGATATTCGACTGTAACTAACAGCATCAAAAGCCCATTTTTAGGATTATTTTATCAGAATGTGACTTTTATTTTACGATTTTATGTTCTTTCATTTCCGGCCCCTTTGCCTATTGGACCCTAGGCATGTGTCTAATGCGTCTAATGGTAAAATGGGCCCTGTTGCGAGGTTAAGTAGATGATGTAGTCTAGTTTGTTGTGTTGAGGGTAGCGATTTGGGAATATAATATAAGCGTGCACTGGGGGGTGCCCCAAACGGTTTATCGTTGTTGTTTTATGTCTTTAAAAAAATTTAAAACTATGAAGTCACACAATTTGTTTATGGCTTGGGGTTTTGGAAAAACTGGTTCTGCAGCCAAGCGTAAAACAGTGGCGGATCCAGACTATTACCATGGGGGGGGGGGCGACAAAATAAAAACTTAATAATTAAGAAAAATTTTTGGGAACTCGTAACGCATCAGAATTTTTTTGTTTAAAAATTAACGTATTTTGAAGATCTAAGGAGAGGCGATCGCCCCCCCTGGAGTAAATGTAATTTTTGTTTAGCTTCAACTCTTCAAACTTTATTTTAGAAGTCTGAAGGTAAACATATTTATTTATTATTACAATTTCGAATAGTGGTTAAGCTTCAGTGTAGATATTGACAAACAGGGGGGTTTACACCGTTTCTTCTATGGTCAAAGCTGAGGAATTACCCAGTAGCTCATGCTGGGAGTGTTCTATACCTCCATATGCAACAATAAGTCCGCGAGAAAATTTGGGAATAAAATAAAGGCAATAAATATTAGCACTCCTGAAAGAAGACTTCAAGTCCGCCCCTGCGTATATACCAATAAAATTGCTAATGATTACTATTAGGTAATTAAAAACTTCATTGAAGCTGCCCCAACTTAAAACAACGGAATCTTTGAGCCGCTTCAATAATTAAAAACATTCCTGAAGCAGCCAGACGACAAAAATTGCGGATCTAAAAAACTGTAGATGAGTATGCATTAAAAGATTAAGAAGCACTGGGGGGTAGGTATTCTATACCCGCCAGACATGTTATGTTCCATGAAATTTTTCAATTCTTTCAGTTCTATTTCAATTCTATATTTTTATTGTTCGTCAAAAAATAATCCCAAAGAATAGCTAAATAAACCAGCAATCACACGGGGTGACCCCCTTAATCAATAATCGTGTAAATATCCTAATATTGTTTTGTAGTATTTTTTTTATTTTTTTAAAAATGTTTATACAAAAAGTTTCACTAAATTGATTGTTATTTAAAAGTATGATAATGTTATGGCAGATGTTTTACATCTGCGGTGGCTTGCTTCGGATTTTCTTTTTAAAATTTTCTAACTTAATGTGTTTTACAGGTGTACCTCATTGGATAAAAGATTAACATCTTTTAGAAATTGGCCAGCTCAGAATAAACTAACACCCGAACAGTTGGCGACTGCTGGCTTTTTCCACCAGGGTCTCGGGGATCGAACGGTATGCTTTTATTGTGGAGGTGGATTACAAAATTGGGAACGAGATGACGACCCTTGGGAAGAACATTGCAAGTGGTTTCCCAAATGCAGTTTTGTCTTGATGCAAAAAGGGCAACAGTTTGTTTCCCAAGCTCAAAATCGGTCAGGTAATTCAGAATCCAATCAAGAGGAAGCGGCAAGTTTAGAAGTTCCTAGCCAAGCAGGAACAAATGCAGATGAAAACAAAGAAGATTCCGTATGCAAAACGTGTAAGATTTGCAAAATTTGCTATATAAAGGAAATGGAAATAGCATTTATACCCTGCGGACATCTAGTTAGTTGCGTCGATTAATTATAATGGTACATCTAATGGTAAACAATTTGTATTTTTGTCACCTGAACTGCTGATGGAAACAAAACGCCTTCCATATACGAAACTGGTTTAAACAAATTAGCGAACCATACAGGTTTAAAGATTCATACAAAAACTTGTATCGGAGGGAAACCTTATTCGTGACAATTTCATCATGAAATAATACTTGCATCACAGTCTTCTAACCAATCTTTTGAAAACTCCTTCAAGTTTTATAATTATGTGGATAAAACCTAAAATAAAAAACAGTTGTATTAATGTAAGGAAAAAATAAAAGGAACTTAAAAAAAGTTCATGTCTAGCTACAGCGAAATTTATCTATAGGTTAATAAAAAACAAAAACAAAAAATATTTGTTTTATTTGCACAAAATTACCATATAGGTACATAAATAAATTTTGCTGCAGCTAAACAGTAAAATGTAAGCAAAATCCAACTGCAGTTTAGTATATTTGTTTTACATGCGAAAAAGTACCATATACACCGGCTGACAGAAATATTGACAAAGTCCTATGTTAGCAATGTAATTTGTATCTCTCCAAGACTATTTTTGGCACATAACAAGCAATTTCCAGAAAAACTTTATTGACTTTCATTTTCGTTTTGAATTTTATTTCTAATTTGTCCTGCCATTTTTAATTGACAGCGACTTAAACTAGACTGTAAAATGAGAAAAATAATTTCAGCTGTATCTCAAAAACGGTGCGATAAAATAGAAAAATGTATATAAATAAAAATGTAGAGAATAAAATTTACAAGAAAAGATTCCTATTCAGTTTTCTATTTCGTCGCACCGATTTTAAGATGCGGATTAAATAATTTTTTCATTTTACAGAGTTTGGCTTGAGACACTGTCAGTTAAAATTAAAATTGAAAAAAATTTTTAAACAAAAGTGAAGGCAATGAAATTTGCAACAAAAAATGTCTTAAAAGCTTTGCTGTAAAATCGATTGTTATGAGTCAAAATTAGGCTTGAAAAGGTACTAATTACATAGCTAAAATAGGACTGTGCCACTAATTCTGTGGGCCAGTGTACATAAATTTCGCTGCACTTATGAACTTATAAACTAAAAAAAAATAGAAATATAGAAATATAATAAAATAAAAACTAAAAATATACAATAAAAACAAGTAGTATACTCATTTTTAAAGTCCATATAATTGGTCTTCACAAAAAGTGTCAATTTGTAAGCAAATTCAAGGTATACTTACATCGTAAAGATTCTCAACGTCGATTTTATAGGTTCCCTGCAAAAGGGAGAAACGGTAAGCGCCATTGTACAATCGATACAAGCTACCAGATGTCCACAGGGTATCAATGCTATTTCCATTTCCATTATATAACAAATTTTGCAAATCTTACACGTTTTGCATACGGAATCTTCTTTGTTTTCATCTGATCTGAGTTTGTTCCTGCGTGGTTAGGAACTTCTACCGCCGCCGGTTCCTCTTGACTCGATTCGGAATTACCTGACCGATTTTGAGCTTGGGAAACAAACTGTTGCCCTTTCTGCATTAAGACCAAACTGCATTTGGGAAACCACTTGCAATGTTCTTCCCAAGGGTCGTCATCTCGATCCCAATTGTGTAATCCATCTCCACAATAAAAGCATACCGTTCGATCCCCGAGACCCTGGTGGAAAAAACCAGCAGTCGCCAACTGTTCGGGTGTTAGTTTATTCTGAGCTGGCCAATTTCTAAAAGATGTTAAACTTTTATCCAATGAGGTATACCTGTAAAACACAATAAGTTAGAAAATTTGAAAAAGAGCCGCCTCAGATGCACTAAAAAGCACCAATTATTATTAATTGTCATGTTATTATTGCATTCAAGTTCTACAGAAATCTGTTTTATTAACCTTATACTTACGTTAACAGCAATTTTGCCAATGTATCTGGCAAATCAATTTTATAGGATATAAAAAAGCATTCGTTACGATCGCCAAATTTAAATGCCATTTTGTTGAATTAACACTATTATTCCATTGTGTTTTATGATTTTAATTATACTTTTTCTAAATAGTATTTTTTTAGATATACTAAATTTCTCCTGTTTTTATTTATTGGTATAACTGGATATTAAGGAATTACCAACCTTCTGTTGTAAAAATAAAAAAAAATGTTATTTGATTTTTAAATTTAATTTAAAAAAGTATTTTAAGGAACTTAATTATTGGCCGGCCCATTACTATAAAATACTATTTGAAAGCTCCATTTACCCCCTCGGAAATTATCGTTATATTTAAAATTTATAAACAATCCCAGATACGACTTTAGGGGGATATTCTAGTTTAGAGGCATGATTTTCGGGCGGTTTTTGAAGCTCTGTATAAACGAAACAAACCATATTTTTACTATCCGTTTTTTTGTCATTTGTTTATTCATATTTTAAGATTATATTAAAAATTAACCAAGGAAAAAAAACTCTAAATTTACAAAGTTATGAGCTGGCAAAGTGGGAGGTCCAAAAAAAAGGGTGTCCTGGTGTGCACGATATCTCAAGTTCTAATTAACCAATTTATTTGAAATTTGGTGTGAATATTTATTACAGGTGCGCTATAGCATGAACTATGGAACAGTAAAACAAAAATTTTTTCAGAAAATGGCGGCCGCTTAAAGAAAAAAAAATTTTTTTTGCATGCATTTTTAACAAATCCGAATTTTTTAAAAATAGTAAAATTCAAAATTTTGACTTGACCGTAGTTCATGCTATTAGAGGAATGTATAACGAATAATCACACCAAAGTTCAAATAAATCGGTTCATTAGAACTTGAGATATCGTGCACACCAGTTCTTTTTAGACTTCCCACTTTGCAACCTCAAAACTTTCTGAATTTGGAGTTTTTTTCGGTTAATTTTGTATGTAATATTAAAATATCAATAAACAAATGGTAAAAAAAGTAGATAGTAAAAATATGTTTTGTTTCGTTTGTACAGAGCTTTAAAAACCTCCCGAAAATTCATGTCTCTACACTAGAATACCCCCTTAAGGAACCAAAAAGGATAATATAAAAATTTTAAGAAGCAATTGAGTGGCTGCGCAGACAACCAGGTTAGAGTTGTGTATACAGGGTGTACCTGGATACACTTTACATAATTTCAATGGTGATAGAGGAAACTTTTCTAAGAAAAATATTTAACAAAATTTTTTTTATAAATTCAAACTCTCGAGAATGTGGCCTCTCTAAAACATTTTTTTTAATTTCCATCTTCTCATGGCCATAGCTCGGAAAATATTGATTTTTCATTAAAAATGGTCAAGTGCGTTTTTAAAGAGCGTGAAATAATCTACTAACTAGATTTAAACCTTTTATTGTCTAAAATCAACGGCTTTCGAGTTATGAATTAAGGTAAGTAAAAAAATGTTGAAAAATTCGAACTTCTTTTTTCTTGCTTTTTTTCAAATCCCTGTATCTTTTAAACGGAACATTTTAAAAAATCCGACGCCCCATTCCGGATAGGAAATTGAACGGACTACAACTGTTGTCTAGTAAATTTTTTTGAAAAACTAATCCATTACAGAGAAAATCAGAAAATAATAAACAAGGCAGCTACAAAATAAAAAATTAAATTCACAAAATTTTTGTTTTTATTAAAAAATTATTTTATTAATTAAGTATACACTATAACATTACTTAAGTAAATGTTCAAAATTACCACCCTCATTTTTACACACAGTCCTTTTTCGTTAAGAATTACTGTAGCATTCATTGGAGTTAAATCTGAATATCTTGCTGACTAAATAGTTCCTCCTCTTCCGATACATTTTCAAGGATTGCGTCATTTAAAAATATTTGTACTTGAAGCCCAAAATGTGCGTATTAAAAATGAGAGTGGTAATTTGGAACATTTACTTAAATAATATAATTAATAAAATAATTTTACAATAAAAATTAAAATTATTTGTGAATTTAATTTTTTGTTTTGTTGCTGCTTTTTTTTTATTATTTTCTGATTCTCTGTTAGACCCCTCACACACTGCAGACTTTCTATCCGCCGATAGTTTGGTAGGTTTCTTAATCAGTATGAAGATGTATGCAAGTGCGCACATTATAACGATTCGATATCGGCCGATAAAAAGTTTTATGGGCTATATGATTGGTCGAGAAGAAACCGACCAAACTATCGGCCGATAAAAAGTCAGCAGTGTGCGAGGGGTCTTAAACAGATTGGTTTTTCAAAAATTTTTACCAGAGAAAAGTTATAGTCAGTTAAATTTCCTATCCGGAATGGAGGGGGGGGATCAGATTTATTGTAAAATGTTTTTTTAACTACTTTAGTTCCTAACTCGAAAGCCGTTGATTTTAGACAATAAAAGGTTTGAATCTAGTTTGTAGATTATTTCACGCTCTTTTAAAATACACTATACCATTTTTGCTGAAAAGTCAATATTTTCGGTGCTATAGCCACGTGAAGTTGGAAATTCAAAAAAATTCTTTAAAGAGACCTAACTCTCGAGGGTTTAAAATTTTTGTTAAATATTTTTCTTAGAAAAGTGTCCTCTACCATCACCTAAATTATGCAATAAAACAAGATAATAATTAACTATGAGATACCTCATATAAAGAACCCTGCGGTGTTTCAAAACGAACGTCAAGGGGCTGATTATTTAATTTGTAACGAGAGAGAAACTTCTGGAAATTTGGCGTACAAGTGAAAGGAAATCAAACAATTAAACTATAAATAACAAAAATTCAAAAAAATATAAGAATAATACAATACGTAGAAAATCAAAATTCAAAAAATTTAAAAAGGAGACAATTAACACATAACAGATCTGGATTAAGAAAATTTGAAAAAATGAAAATTTCGTAATACGAAGTACAATATAACGTTATTTCATGGTTATTTCAACGTCATAAAGGAAATCTGATTGTCAAAAATTTGGTTTGCGGCTTCCCCTCGGTTTGTAACAACCAAAGCAGTTACCACATAAAATAATAAATATTAACAGATAATAGAAAAAAAATGTTACCCCTAGCTTGGTTCCAAGACACTCAAATTGCGATCTATTCCCAGTCTGAAATCATCTTTGGTCCATTGAAGAATTCCCAGTTTATGGGTCACTCAGCATGGCTCTGAAATTCACTAAGGCGGTTTGATCTTGTGGTTCGATTGCAAATCTTTGGACTGACAATGACGCTTCCGTTATCCAAAACAATAAAATAAGCCACAGCAACAATTTGAAATTATCCATCTCGATTGTTGAAACCTGCAGAGGAACAAGACATTTTAATGTCATATAAAAAAAAAAAATTTTTTTTCAAAACGTAGAAAATTCGTGGATTTCAAAACGAAAAAATAAAATAAGTCGAAAAACAAACCAACTTGCGCCTGTCACGTTCAAACAAGAAAAAACGTGAATGTGCAGAGTTGGACAGCAGTAAAAATCAAAACGTCCAGTGACTTATTTATTTCACCTCGTATAAATAAAATTACAGAAATATCACTTTATTGGGTTTAAAAATATTTAAAAGTATTCTTACCGATTACACATTTATATGTTTAAATTATTATGTTAAAAACTTATCCGAGTGACCACATTTTAGGAAACAAAAAAAAGTGACATGCGAATTATGACGCGCGTCGCTAGGCAGTATCAGTCATTTGTTCGTTTAAGGCCTTTGAGTAACACGGCTAGTTCGCATGAAGAAAATTTGGAAAAATATTTACTGTTCAATCTTCTTGGGTAAATATTTGTGATTTATGTGGAAATTTGAGTAACATTTTTGTGCTGATAAAATTTTCCAATGGTGGAAATTTTCACTTTCGGGAAAGTGCACAATCTCATTAGCATTTTTTTCTGTGATTTTGATTTTTGTGTGCTTTTCAGGAAGATTTCATAGAATTCTCCAGCTAAAACGTAAGTCTTTGAATTTTTACCTGTAAACAAAGAAAAATTCACGAGTAGTCAATGGTTAAAAAATTAATATGCTCAAAGTACTAACATAAGTAGCTTCATATCATCAAAGTTTGATAAAAACACAGGTCTAACAAAAAAAAGAAAAAAAGTTACTTACTCTCCGTAGACCGGTCCACCGTGGTGTGGAAGTCCATACCTTCCCGTAGAAGGTGGCCTGAAATTTTTCTGTTCGGGTACTGAATTCGGCATTATTTGAATAGCAGATCTTCCAAATATCTCATTTGATGCCACAAATGGTACTCAATCAACAAGACTTGCAATGTTTCTGCCCTCTCGGTCTTGCACAAACGGACAGTTTGCTGACCACTTTTGATAATCTTCCATGGGATCGTCAGCTTCTTCCCATTCGTTTAGTACAATGTTACAAAAAGCGCATTAACGCCGTCGTCGATTTTAATGTAATAAAATCCTGCCTTTGTGAGTTTTTCTGGCTTTATAAACCTGACTGGCCAATTTCGGTAGGATAGAATTCTATTACTTTCCTGTTTCATGGTACCTATACTTCCACCAACATCCGATTCTTCCGCGATTCAATAGCCATTGTCAAGTAATTAAAAAGAATTGGAGTCAACTTAAAATTAAAAATTCAAACAAAAGAAAACCATAAACAAACCAACCGTATGCGTAAGTTATGTTTGGTTACAAACCATGTTACAAACGACCGGAAACGACCAGTGTTGCCAATACTTCGGTAAAGTATTCATCAACTTTCGTTAAATTTACTCAAATTTAATCAATTTAAAGATTTTATTCGAAAGTCTGATATGCTTTTTTTATGAAATCATGGGGAAAGTTTGGTAATCGAATAGAAAAGAATAACAACTAGAGCGAAAAGCTGATTTTCCATATTAATTAGTTGACTACCACAACCCCCGGAAGAGTATATTTGGGAGAAATATTAGCAAAAAGTTAATAATTGATCCACCTAATCTATCAATCTGAATTTTAAACGGCAAATTACATATTATTATTCAGTAAGAGTATAAAGTACAGACAGTGGCGTAACAAGCAGGTGAGGAACCCGTGTGCGAGGTTGTTAAGGGGAAGCCCTGCTTTTATAAAGAACAAATAAAAGAAAATAATAAGTAACTTATATTTTTTATAACCATAATTTTAAGATAAAGAAATAACTAAATAACAAGGGTGCCGATTTTACAAGAATCAGATAAACTTAACATTTAGCGGTCGCTACACTAAATCCTCGGGCTTGTTTTATTATGGTTTCCGCTACAATTGGACCCAGCCATGGGCTTTTTAACATATTGTGGAACCTCGACAACTTTTTAAATTTTATTTTAATCCCAAATTACTCAGAAGTTAATGTAGGAAATTGGAGATTAACTGGCGGTCGTACCAATAATTTCTGGATCCAAATTTTTAAAGTTTGGCTACTTCAGGAATGTTTTTAATTATTGGAGCGGCTCAAAGATTCCGTTGTTTTAGGTTGGCCAGCTTCAAGGATATTTTCAATTACCTATTAGTAATTTTAGTGGTATATACACAGACGGACTTGCAGTATTTTCTCAGGGGTGCTGCCCCTGCCTTTATTTTATTCCCAAATTTTCTCGCGGACTTATTGTTGAATATGGGGGTATAGAATACTCCCAGCATTAGCTACTGGGTAATTCCTTAGCTTTGACGATAGAAGAAACGGTGTATTCCATCCCCCCCAAAGTATCGTCGTTGTGTGCTCTATAAATAATATTCAAAAAGTATTAATCAATAATCGTGTAAATATCGTATATATTGTTTTTACTAATTTTTTCTTTTATTTAAAAAAAAATGGTTTTACAAAAAGATTTTTTTTTATTTATTGTGAAGGTGGTTTACATAATTGGAAAGAAGACGACGACCCTTGGGAAGAACGTTGCAAATAATGGGTTCCCAAACGCAGTTTCGTATCAATGCAACAAGGGCAACAGTTTTTTTCCCAAGTTCAAAATAAGTTAGGTAATGCAGAATCGAGTCAAGAGGAAGCGGCGACGTTAGAAGTTCTAGCTACGAAGATGCGAGATTAGAAGTTCCTAGCCATTCGGGAACGAATTTGCAAGTAAAAGTGGAACCTAAAGAAGGCAATAAGGAAGATTCCACTTGTACTAAGTGTAAAGTTTGTAAAATTTGTTACTTAAAAGAACTGGAGATTGCTTTTATACCTTGTGGACATTTTGTGGCTTGAGTCGATTGTACTTCGGCGCTTACTGTTCGTTTTTTTTTGCAGGGATTCAATAAAATCGACATTAAGAGTCTTTACGCCGATAGATGACGCTTAAAAAAGTAGGCCCTAGTGGAAGTGTGACATTGACACCATCAGAGACGTAGCCATCTATTGATTTAATTTTGAAACAATTTGTATTTTTGGCACCTTAACTGTTAACGGAAATGAAACGCCTTCAATATACGAAACTTGTTTAAACTAATTAGCTAACCATACAGGTTTAAAGATTCATACAAAAACTTGTACTGGAGGGAAACCTTATTCGTGTCAATTTCATCATGAAATAATATTTGCATCAGTCTTCTAACAAATTTTTGAAAACTCTTTCAAGTTTTATAATTATGTGGATAAAACCTAAAATAAAATAAAAGTCAGTTGTTTTAATGTAACGAATGTAATTAAGAAATTAATGAAGTTTTATAAGTGTAAATCTGCTCGAAACAAGAAGTTTAAGCACTTAATAAACCAAAATCATAAAATATAAAATAAAGAACATAGAACAAATGAAAAACAATCAATTCAATAAGCACAAAACAAAAGAAACCAAAGCAATTTGTTGTTTTACAAAAAAAAACACCAAAGCAGGTCAAATTTAAAAAAATGTCATGTCAAGCTACAGCGAAATTTACCTATCTTAAGTTTATAAAACAAATATATGTTTAATTCGCTTAAAAGTAACATATTATAGATAAATTTCGCTGCAGCTAAACATAAAATACACTAAGATAGAAATATAAAAATATAAACAATAAAAACAAATATACTAATTTGTACATTGGTATAAAAAGAACAATACTAAAAGTACGAAAAAGTACCATATAGACTGGCTCACAGAATTGGCACAGTCCTATGTTAGCAATATAATTTGTATAAAAACTAAAATCAAAATATAATAAAAATTAGAATAAACATAAACAATAAAAATAAATAGTATATTAGTCTTAATTGCAAAAAAGTAGCATATTTAGCTGTAGGTAACCATTTGATCTTATAAACTACAATACAAATGTAATAAAAATAAAAATAAACAATAAAAACAAGTAATAGAGGTACCTAGTCATTTTTAAAGTGCCATATAATTAGTCTTTATAAAAAGTGTTGACATAACACTAACATAAAACCATACTTACATCGCATAGATCCTAAGTGTAGAGTTTATCGGTTCCCTACAAAAAGGACAAACCGTAAGCGCTAAAGTGCAGTCGACGCAAGCAACCAAATGTCCACAAGGTATAAAGGCAATCTCCAGTTCTTTTAAATAACAAATCTTACAAACTTTACACTTACTACAAGTGGAATCTTCCTTATTGGCTTTTTTAGGTTCTACTTTAACTTGCAAATTCGTTCCCGAATGGCTAGGAACTTCTAATCTTGCAGCTTCGGCTTGAATGGACCCTGCATTACCTAACCTATTTTGTACTTGAGAAACAAGCAGTTTGCCTTTATGCATTAATACAAAACTGCAGTTTGGAAACCATCTGGAGTGTTCTTCAAAAACGTCGTCGTCATTTTCCCATTTATGCAAACCACCTCCACAATAAAAGCATATCGTCCTATCGCCCACACCCTGGTAGAAGAAGCCAGCAGTCGCCAACTGTTCGGGAGTTACTTCATTCAGAGCTGGCCAATTTCTAAAAGATGTCAATCTTTTATCCAATGAAGTATACCTGTAAAACAGAACAAGTTAGAAAATTTGAAAAAGAGCAGCCTCAGATGCACCAATTATATTTAATAATTGCTTTATAATAATGGTCTAATTTACCCCGAGAGTTGTGGTGTGCGGTGACCTGACACCTATATGTTTGCATAAGCCCTATCCCTTACTATTGCTATGCTACTCTGCATACTTTTGCAAAATACTTAAAAATTATTAGTTTAGAATTAGAATGTACCTAGTTAGGACCTAAGACTATACCCAAGGTATAACAGTTTACACCATTCGGATGGGTCGCTAAGGTTAGTCGAAGGAAATGGTCAATCTCATCTCAACGAAAAATATGATCAGATAGGTCGGGTAGCAAGAGTTTACACCAACTTTACCTGTCAAGTCTTTACCTGCGTTATCGGTGTAAACTAGGCCATTATGAAGTCGACTCCAAGTAAAAACAGCAGCAAGTACGTAGCAAATCCAATGTATTTGGTAACTTTCACTTCTAAACCGACGATTTGCCTTATAGTTACTGGCAAATAACTATGTATTACTTGCCACCGACTTCATAATTATATAATAAACAAGAATTTTTTATTGTCCCTTCGGCTAAAAAATTATTGAGTATGCTCGAAGTACTAACAGTAACCGTAGATTCATATCATCAAAATTTGGTAAAAACACAGATCGAATATAAAAAGGAACAAAAGTTACTTACTCCTTGTAGACGGGTCCACCGTGATGTGGGAGTCCATAGCTTTCCGTAGAAGGTGGCCTGAAATTTTCTTGTTCGGGTACGGAATTCGGCATTATTTGAATAGCAGATCTTCCCAATACGTCATTCGATGCCACAGTTGGTACCCGATCGACAGGACTTGATATGTTTCTGTCCTCTCGGCCTTGCACAAAGGGACAGTTTGCTGACCACTTCCTATGATCTTCCATGGGATCGTCACCTTCTTCCCAATGATTTAGTACTATGTTGCAAAATGCGCAACGGACGCAGTCGTCGTTTTCAGTATAATAAAAACCTGCTTTTGCCAGGTTTTCGGGCTTTATAAATCTAACTGGCCAATTGCGGTAGGATAGTAATCTATTACTTTCCTGTTTCATGGTACCTATTCTTCCACTAGCATCGGATTGATTCCGCGATTCGGTTGCCATTGTCAAGTAATTAAAAAGAATTGCAGTCAACTTAAAATTAAAAATTCAAACAAGGGATAACCGTTAACAAACAAACCGTACGCGCAAGTGATGTTTGGTTACAAACGACCAGTGTTGCCAATAGTACTTCGGTAATGTATTCCTCAACTGTCGTTAAATTTACTCAAATTTAATATATTCAAAAATTTTATTCGTAAGTCTGATATGCTTTTTTTATGCAATCGTGGTGAAAGTTTGGTAATCGAATGGAAAAGAACAACAACCAGAACGAAAAGCCAATTTTCCTTATTAATGCTTATTTTACCACACCCCCGCAAGAGTAGTATAGTTGGGAGAAATATTAGCAAAAAGTTAAAAATTGATCTACCTAATCTATGAATCTGAAGTTTAAACGGCAAATTACATATTATGTAATAGAGTATAGAGTACACACGCATTTATAAAACGTTGAGAGAGTCGGATTTAAAGTTGAGGCAGTAGCGTAACCTAAAACTTCCTTTGCAGGCGGGGGGGGGATGTAAGAAGGATCAAACACAAATTCAGTTACTTCTATATAGTCTTTAGAAAGAACTAGAGCTTTGACTAATGATTATTTATAACAACAGTACCTCAGTGCCCGATCAAACTAATTCAGTGCCGGGTGCAGGGCCTATTTTTAACTGGTTTGGGCCTAGGCTCTAGCAAATTTTCGGGCCCCTGATATTCGACTGTAACTAACAGCATCAAAGGCCCATTTTTAGGATTATTTTATCAGAATGTGACTTTTATTTTACGATTTTATGTTCTTTCATTTCGGGCCCCTCTGACTATTGCACCCTAGGCATGTGCGTTTAATGGTAAAATAGGCCCTGTTACAAGGTTTAAGTAGATGATTTAGTCTAGTATGTTGTGTTGGGAGTAGCGATTTGGGGATACCATAAAAGGGACCGATTACGGTAATCACAGATTATACCTACCGATTACAGATTACTAGCGATTACTTTTTTGACAAACATTGACAAACAGGGGGGTTTACACCGTTTCTTCTATGGTCAAAGCTGAGGAATTACCCAGTAGCTCATGCTGGGAGTGTTCTATACCCCCATATGCAACAATAAGTCCGCGAGAAAATTTGGGAATAAAATAAAGGCAATAAATATTAGCACTCCTGAAAAAAGACTTCAAGTCCGCCCCTGTGTATATACCAATAAAATTACTAATAATTACTATTAGGTAATTAAAAACTTCATTGAAGCTGTCCCAACTTAAAACAACGGAATCTTTGAGCCGCTTCAATAATTAAAAACATTCCTGAAGCAGCCAGACCTCAAAAATTGCGGATCTAAAAAACTGTAGATGAGTATGCATTAAGAGATTAAGAAGCACTGGGGGGGTAGGTATTCTATACCCGCCAGACATGTTATGTTCCATGAAATTTTTCAATTCTTTCAGTTCTATTTCAATTCTATATTTTTATTGTTCGTCAAAAAATAATCTCAAAGAATAGCTAAATAAACCAGCTATCACACGGGGTGACCCCCTTAATCAATAATCGTGTAAATATCCTAAATATTGTTTTGTAGTATTTTTTTTATTTTTTAAAAATGTTTTTACAAAAAGTTTTACTAAATTGATTGTTATTTAAAAGTATGATAATGTTATGGCAGATGTTTTACATCTGCGGTGGCTTGCTTCGGATTTTCTTTTTCAAATTTTCTAACTTAATGTGTTTCACAGGTATACCTCATTGGATAAAAGATTAACATCTTTTAGAAATTGGCCAGCTCAGAATAAACTAACACCCGAACAGTTGGCTACTGCTGGTTTTTTCCACCAGGGTCTGGGGGATCGAACGGTATGCTTTTATTGTGGAGGTGGATTACACAATTGGGAACCAGATGACGACCCTTGGGAAGAACATTCCAAGTGGTTTCCCAAATGCAGTTTCGTCTTGATGCAAAAAGGGCAACAGTTTGTTTCCCAAGCTCAAAATCGGTCAGGTAATTCCGAATCGAGTCAAGAGGAAGCGGCGGCGTTAGAAGTTCCTAGCCACGCAGGAACAAACTCAGATAAAAACAAAGAAGATTCCGTATGCAAAACGTGTAAGATTTGCAAAATTTGCTATATAAAGGGAATGGAAATAGCATTTATACCCTGCGGACATCTAGTTAGTTGCGTCGATTAATTATAATGGTACATCTAATGGTAAACAATTTGTATTTTTGTCACCTGAACTGCTGATGGAAACAAAACGTCTGTCATATACGAAACTGGTTTAAACAAATTAGCGAACCATACAGGTTTAAAGATTCATACAAAAATTTGTATCGGAGGGAATCCTTATTCGTGTCAATTTCATCATGAAATAATACTTGCATCACAGTCTTCTAACCAATCTTTTGAAAACTCCTTCAAGTTTTATAATTACTTGGATAAAACCTAAAATAAAAAACAGTTGTATTAATGTAAGAAAAAAATAAAAGGAACTTAAAAAAAGTTCATGTCTAGCTACAGCGAAATTTATCTATAGGTTAATAAAAAACAAAAACAACAAATATTTGTTTTATTTGCACAAAAGTACCATATAGGTACATAGATAAATTTTGCTGCAGCTAAACAGTAAAATGTAAGCAAAATCCAACTGCAGTTTAGTATATTTGTTTTACTTGCGAAAAAGTACCATATACACCGGCTGACAGAAATATTGACACAGTCCTATGTTAGCAATGTAATTTGTATCTCTTCAAAACGGTGCGACAAAATAGAAAAATGTATATAAATAAAATTGAGGAGAATGAAATTTACAAGAAAAGATTCCTATTTAGTTTTCTATTTCGTGGCACCGATTTTGAGATGCGACTTAAATAATTGTTTCATTTGGCTTGAGTCACTGTCAGTTAGAATTAAAATTGAAAACAACAAAATTTAAAAAAAATTGTAAACCAAAGTGAAGGCAATGAAATTTGCAACAAAAACTGTCTTAAAAGCTTTGCTGTAAAATCGACTGTTATGTGTCAAAATTAGGCTTGAAAAGTTACTAATTACATTGCTAACATAGGACTGTGCCACTAATTCTGTGGGCCAGTGTACATAAATTTCGCTACAGGTAACATGTGAACTTATAAACTAAAAAAAATAGAAATATAGAAATATACTAAAATAAAAACTAAAAATATACAATAAAAACAAGTAGTATACTCATTTTTAAAGTACATATAATTGGTCTGCAGAAAAAGCGTCCATTCGTAAGCAACTTCAAGGTATACTTACATCGTAAAGAATCTTAACGTCGATTTTATAGGTTCCCTGCAAAAGGGAGAAACGGTAAGCGCCATTGTACAATCGATGCAAGCTACCAGATGTCCACAGGGTATCAATGCTATTTCCATTTCCATTATGTAGCAAATTTTGCAAATCTCATACGTTTTGCATACGGAATCTTCTTTGTTTTTATCTGAGTTTGTTCCTGCGTGGCTAGGAACTTCTACCGCCGCCGCTTCCTCTTGACTCGATTCGGAATTACCTGCCGATTTTGAGCTTGGGAAGCAAACTGTTGCCCTTTTTGCATCAAGACGAAACTGCATTTGGGAAACCACTTGCAATGTTCTTCCCAAGAGTCGTCATCTCGTTCCCAATTGGGTAATCCATTTCCACAATAAAAGCATACCGTTCGATCCCCGAGACCCTGGTGGAAAAATACCAGCAGTCGCCAACTGTTCGGGTGTTAGTTTATTCTGAGCTGGCCAATTTCTCAAAGATGTTAATCTTTTATCCAATGAGGTATACCTGTAAAACACATTAAGTTAGAAAATTTGAAAAAGAGCCGCCTCAGATGCACTAAAAAGCACCAATTATTATTAATTGTCATGTTATTTTGCATTCAAGTTCTACATAAATCTGTTTTATTAACCTTATACTTACGTTAACAGCAATTTTGCCAATGTATCTGGCAAATCAATTTTATAGGACATAAAAAAGCATTCGTTACGATCGCCAAATTTAGATGCCATTTTGTTGAATTAACACTATTATTCCACTGTGTTTTATGATTTCAATTATACTTTTTCTAAATAATATGTTTTTAGATATACTAAATTTCTCCTGTTTTTATTTATTGGTATAACTGGATATTAAGAAATTGCCAACCTTCTGTTGTAAAAATAAAAAAAAAAGTTATTTGATTTTTAAATTTAATTTAAAAAAGTATGTTAAGGAACTTAATTATTGGCCGGCCCATTACTATAAAATACTATTTGAAAGCTCCATTTACCCCCTCGGAAATTATCATTATATTTAAAATTTATAAACAATCCCAGATACGACTTCAAGGGGAATTCTAGTTTCGAGGCATGATTTTCGGGCGGTTTTTGAAGCTCTGTACAAACAAAACAAACCATATTTTTACTATCCGCTTTTTTGTCATTTGTTTATTCATATTTTAAGATTATATTAAAAATTAACCAAAGAAAAAAACTCTAAATTTATAAAGTTATGAGCTGGCAAAGTGGGAGGTCCAAAAAATAGGGTGTCCTGGTGTGCACGATATCTCAAGTTCTAATGAACCGATTTATTTGAAATTTGGTGTGAATGTTTATTACAGGTGCTGCTATAGCATGAACTATGGAAAATAAAACAAAAATTTTTTCACAAAATGGCGGCCGCTTGAAGAAAAAAAAATTTTTTTTTTATGTTTTTTTAACAAATCCGAATTTTTTAAAAATAGTAAAATTCAAAATTTTGACTTGACCGTAGTTCATGCGATAGAGGAATGTATAACGAATAATCACACCAAATTTCAAATAAATCGGTTCATTAGAACTTGAGATATCGTGCACACCAGTTCTTTTTAGACTTCCCACTTTGCAACCTCAAAACTTTCTGAATTTTTAGTTTATTTTCGGTTAGTTTTGTATGTAATATTAAAATATCAATAAACAAATGGTAAAAAAGTAGATAGTAAAAATATGTTTTGTTTCGTTTGTACAGAGCTTTAAAAACTGCCCGAAAATTCATGTCTCTACACTAGAATACCCCCTTAAGGGACCAAAAAGGATAATATAAAAATTTTAAGAAGCAATTGAGTGGCTGCGCGGACAACCAGCTTAGAGTTGTGTATACAGGGTGTCCCCGGATACACTTTACATAATTTCAATGGTGATAGAGGAAACTTTTCTAAAAAAAATAGTTAACAAAATTTTTTTTATAAATTCAAACTCGAGAATTAGGCATCTCTAAAACATTTTTTTTAATTTTCACCTTCTCATTGCCACAGCTCGGAAAATGGTCAAGTGCGTTTTTAAAGAGCGTGAAATAATCTACTAACTAGATTTAAACCTTATATTGTCTAAAATCAACGGCTTTCGAGTTATGAATTAAGATAAGTAAAAAAATATTGAAAAATTCGAACTTTTTTTTTCTTGCTTTTTTCCGAATCCCTATATCTTTTAAACGGAACATTTTAAAAAATCCGACGCCCCATTCCGGATAAGAAATTGAACGGACTACAACTTTTGTCTAGTAAAATTTTTTGAAAAACTAATCCATTACAGAGAAAATCAGAAAATAATAAACAAGGCAGCTACAAAATAAACAATTAAATTCACAAAATTTTTGTTTTTATTAAAAAATTATTTTATTAATTATATATTATCTGAATATCTTGCTGACTAAATGGTTCCTCCTCTTCCAATCCATTTTTCAGGATTGCGTCATTTAAAAATATTTGTACTTGAAGCCCAAAATGTGCGTATTAAAAATGAGAGTGGTCATTTTGAACATTTACTTAAATAATATAATTAATAAAATAATTTTACAATAAAAATTAAAATTATTTGTGAATTTAATTTTTTGTTTTGTTGCTGCTTTTTTTATTATTTTCTGATTTCTTTTCCCCTGGCACACTGCAGACTTTCTATCGGCCGATAGTTTGGTAGGTTTCTTAATCAGTATGAAAATGTATGCAAGTGCGCACATTATAACGATTCGGATTCGATATCGGCAGATAAAAAATTTTATGGGCTATATGATTAGTGGAGAAGAAACCGGCCAAACTATCGGTCGATAGTCTTAAACAGATTGATTTTTCAAAAATTTTTACCAGAGAAAAGTTATAGTCCTTTAAATTTCCTATCGGGAATGGAGGGGAATCAGATTTATTGCAAAATGTTTCATTTGATAGATACAGGATTTTGAAAAAAATCAAAAATAAAAAAAGTTCGTATTTTTAAACGTTTTTTTAACTACTTTAGTTTCGAACTCGACAGCCGTTGATTTTAGACAATAAAAGGATTGAATCTAGTTTGTAGATTATTTCACGCTCTTTAAAAATACACAAAACCATTTTTGCTGAAAATTCAATATTTTCGGGGCTATAGCCACGTGAAGTTAGAAATTCAAAAAAATGCTTTAAAGAAACCTAACTCTCGAGGGTTTTAATTTGGAAAAAAATGTTTGTTAAATATTTTTCTTAGAAAAGTGTCCTCTACCATCACCTAAATTATGCAATAAAACAAGATAATAATTAACTATGAGATACCTCAAAGAAACGTCATAAAGGAAATCTGATGTTCAAAAATTTGGTTTGCAGCTTCCCCTCGGTTTGTAACAACCGAAGTACGTACCACATAAAATAATAAATATTAACAGATAATAGAAAAAAAATGTTACCTCTAGCTTGGTTCCAAGACACTCAAATTGCGATCTATTCCCAGTCTGAAATCATCTTTGGTCCATCGTAGAATTCCCAGTTTATGGATCACTCAGCACGGCTCTGAAATTCACTAAGGCGATTTGATCTTGTGGTTCGATTGCAAATCTTTGGACTGACGATGACGCTTCCGTTATCCAAAACAATGAACTAAGCCACAGCAACAATTTGAAATTAGCCATCTCGATTGTTGAAACCTGCAGACGAACAAGACATTTTAATGTCATATAAAAAATAAAATTTTTTTCGAAACGTAGAAAATTCGTGGATTTCAAAACAAAAAAATAAAATAAGTCGAAAAACAAAACAACTTGCGCCTGTCAAGTTCAAACTAGAAAAAACGTGAATGTGCAGAGTTCGACAGCAGTAAAAATCAAAACGTCCAGTGCCTTATTTATTTCACCTCATATAAATAAAATTACAGAAATATCACTTTATTGGGTTTAGAAATATTTAAAAGTATTTTTACCGATGACACATTTATATGTTTAAATTATTATGTTAAAAACTTATCCGAGTGACCACATTTTGGGAAACAAAAAAAAAGTGACATGCGAATTATGACGCGCGTCGCTAGGCCGTATCGGTCATTTGTTCGTTTAAGGCCTTTGAGTAACACTGTTAGTACGCATGAAGAAAATTTGGAAAAATATTTACTGTTCAATCTTCTTGAGGAAATATTTGTGATTTATGTAGAAATTTGAGTAACATTTTTGTGCTGATAAAATTTTCCAACGGTGGAAATTTTCACTTTGGGGAAAGTGCACGATCTAATTAGCATTCTTTTCTGTGCTTTTGATTTTTGTGTGCTGATCAGGAAGATTCCAGAGAATTCTCCAGCTAAAACGTAAGTCTTTGAATTTTTACCTGCAAACAAAGAAAAATTCACGAGCGAGTCAAAGGTTAAAAAATTCATATACTCAGAGTACTAACAGTAACCGTAGCTTCATATCATCAAAGTTTGGTGAAAACACAGGTCTAACAAAAAAAAGAAACAAAAGTTACTTACTCTCCGTAGACGGGTCCACCGTGGTGTGGAAGTCCATACCTTCCCGTAGAAGGTGGCCTGAAATTTTTCTGTTCGGGTACTGAATTCGGCATTATTTGAATAGCAGATCTTCCAAATATCTCATTCGATGCCACAAATGGTACTCGATCAACAAGACTTGCAATGTTTCTGCCCTCTCAGCTTTGCACAAACCGACAGTTTGCTGACCACTTTTGATAATCTTCCATGGGATCGTCAGCTTCTTCCCATTGGTTTAGTACGATGTTACAAAAAGCGCATTAACGCCGTCGTCGTTTTTAGTGTAATAAAATCCTGCCTTTGTGAGTTTTTCTGGCTTTATAAACCTGACTGGCCAATTTCGGTAGGATAGAATTCTATTACTTTCCTGTTTCATGGTATCTATACTTCCACCAACATCCGATTCATTCCGCGATTCAATTGCCATTGTCAAGTAATTAAAAAGAATTGGAAATTGAAGTCAAGTTAAAGTTAAAAATTTAAACAAAAGAAAACCGTAAACAAACCGTACGCGTAAATTATGTTTGGTTACAAACCATGTTACAAACGACCGGAAACGACCAGTGTTGCCAATACTAAGGTAAAGTATTCATCAAGTTTCGTTAAATTTACTCAAATTTAATAAATATAAAGATTTTATTCGAAAGTCTGATTTGCTTTTTTTATGAAATCATGGGGAAAGTTTGGTAATCGAATGGGAAAGAATAACAACTAGAACGAAAAGCTAATTTTCCATATTAATTAGTTTACTACCACAACCCCCGGAAGAGTATATTTGGGAGAAATATTAGCAAAAAGTTAAAAATTGATCCACTTAATCTATCAATCTGAATTTTAAACGGCAAATTACATATTGTTATTCAGTAAGAGTATAAAGTACAGCCAGTGGCGTAACAAGCAGGTGAGGAACCTGTGTGCGAGGTTGTTAACGGGAAGCCCTGCTTATATGAAGAACAAATAAAAGAAAATAATAAATAACTTATATTTTTTATAACCATAATTTTAAGATAAACAAATAACAAAATAACAAGGGTGCCGATTTTACAAGAATCAGATAAACTTAACATTTAGCCAGTGACGTATTTTAAAATTTGGCGCCCTGGGCCCAAAAGGTTAGCCACTCTATAAATTAATTATAAAAAACAAAAATTAATTTTTATTTGTTCTCTCAGTGTATGTAACGATTATAAAATGCTCCCCAAGCTGAGCGTGAGGGACGCCTTGCGCCGCCCCTCGAAGCCTTCTGCCCCGGGCCATGGCCCTCTTGGCCCTTGGGTAAATAAGCCACTCCTGTTAGCGGTCGCTATACTAAATCCTCAGGCTTGTTTTATTATGGTTTCCGCTACATATGGACCCAGCCATGGGCTTTAAACATATTGTGGGACCTCTACAACTTATTAAATTTTATTTTAATTCCAAATTACTCAGAATTTAATGTAGGAAATAGGAGATTAACTGGCTGTCGTACCAATAATTTCTATATCCGCAATTTTTAAGGTTTGGCTATTTCAGGAATGTTTTTAATTATTGGAGCGGCTCAAAGATTCCGTTGTTTTAGGTTGGGCAGCTACAAGGATGTTTTCAATTACCTAATAGTAATTATTAGTAATTTTAGTGGTATATACACAGAGGCGGACTTGCAGTATTTTTTCAGGGGTGCTAATATTTATTTGTAGGGGCCCCCTGCCTTTATTTCATTCCCAAATTTTCTTGCGGACTTATTGTTGCGTATGGCGGTATAGAATATTCCCAGCATTAGCTACTGGCTAATTCCTTAGCTTTGACGATAGAAGAAACGGTGTATTCCATACCCCCCAGAGTATCGTCGTTTTGAGCTCTAAATAATATTCAAAAAGTATTAATCAATAATCGTGTAAATATCGTAAATATTGTTTTTACAATTTTTTTTTTATTTAAAAAAAATGGTTTTACAGTTTTTTTTATTTATTGTGGAGGTGGTTTACATAATTGGGAAGAAGACAACGACCCTTGGGAAGAACATTGCAAATAATGGTTTCCCAAACGCAGTTTCGTATCAATGCAACAAGGGCAACAGTTTTTTTCCCAAGTTCAAAAGAAGTTAGGTAATGCAGAATCGAGTCAAGAGGAAGCGGCGACGTTAGAAGTTCTCAGCCATTCGGGAACGAATTTAAAAGTAAAACAAGACCCCAAAGAAGACAACAAGGAAGATTCCATTTGTAATAAGTGAAAAAGTTGTAAGATATTTCACTAAAAGAACTGCAGATTGCTTTCATACCCTGTGGTATGAAGCTACGAAGATGCGAGATTAGAAGTTCCTAGCCATTCGGGAACGAATTTGCAAGTAAAAGTGGAACCTAAAGAAGCAAATAAGAAAGATTCCACTGGTACTAAGTGTAAAGTTTGTAAAATTTGTTACTTAAAAGAACTGGAGATTGCCTTTATGTGGACATTTTGTGGCTTGCGTCGATTGTACTTTGGCGCTTACTGTTCGTTTTTTTTGCAGAGATCCAATAAAATCGACATTAAAAGTTATTACGCCTATAGATGACGCTACCAAATTGGAAATCCTAATGTCCTATGATGTAGGGTTGATTAAAAAAGTACGCCCTAGTGGAAGTGTGACATTGACACCATCAGTGACGTAGCCATCTATTGATTTAATTTTGAAACAATTTGTATTTTTGGCACCTTAACTGCTGACGGAAATGACACTCCTTCAATATACGAAACTTGTTTAAACTAATTAGCTAACCATACAGGTTTAAAGATTCATACAAAAACTTGTACTGGAGGGAAACCTTATTCGTGTCAATTTCATCATGAAATAATATTTGCATCAGTCTTCTAACAAATTTTTGAAAACTCCTTCAAGTTTTATAATTATGTGGATAAAACCTAAAATAAAATAAAAGTCAGTTGTTTTAATGTAACGAATGTAATTAAGAAATTAATGAAGTTTTATAAGTGTAAATCTGCTCGAAACAAGAAGTTTAAGCACTTAATAAACCAAAATCATAAAATATAAAAAAAAGAACATGGAACAAATGAAAAACAATCACATGGTTAATACACACAAAACAAAAGAAACCAAAGCAATTTGTTGTTTTACAAAAAAAAACACCAAAGCAGGTCAAATTAAAAAAAAAAACATATAAAACAAACTAAGATAGAAATATAAAAATATAAACAATAAAAACAAATATACTAATTTGTACATTGGTATAAAAACAACTATACTAAAAGTACAAAAAAGTACCATATAGACTGGCTCACAGAATTGGCACAGTCCTATGTTAGCAATATAATTTGTATAAAAACTAAAATCAAAATATAATAAAAATTAGAATAATCATAAACAATAAAAATAAATAGTATATTAGTCTTAATTGCAAAAAAGCAGCATATTTCGCTGCAGGTAACCATTTGATCTTATAAACTACAATAAAAATGTAATAAAAATAAAAATAAACAATAAAAACAAGTAATATAGGTACCTAGTCATTTTTAAACTGTCATATGATTAGTCTTTATAAAAACTGTTGACATAACACCAACATAAAACCATACTTACATCGCATAGACCCTAAGCGTAGAGGTTATCGGTGCCCTACAAAAAGGACAAACGGTAAGCGCCAAAGTGCAGTCGACGCAAGCAACCAAATGTCCACAAGGTATAAAAGCAATCTCCAGTTCTTTTATGTAACAAATCTTACAAACTTTACACTTAGTACAAGTGGAATCTTCCTTATTGGCTTTTTTAGATTCTACTTTAACTTGCAAATTCGTTCCCGAATGGCTAGGAACTTCTAATCTTGCAGCTTCGGCTTGAATGGACCCTGCATTACCTAACCTAGTTTGTACTTGAGAAACAAGCAGTTTGCCTTTCTGCATTAATACAAAACTGCAGTTTGGAAACCATCTGGAGTGTTCTTCAAAAACGTCGTCGTCATTTTCCCATTTATGCAAACCACCTCCACAATAAAAGCATATCGTCCTATCGCCCACACCCTGGTAGAAGAAGCCGGCAGTCGCCAACTGTTCGGGAGTTACTTCATTCTCAGCTGGCCAATTTCTAAAAGATGTTAATCTTTTATCCAATGAGGTATACCTGTAAAACACAATAAGTTAGAAAATTTGAAAAAGAGCAGCCTCAGATGCACCAATTATTTTTAATAATTGCTTTATAATAAAGGTCTAATTTACCCCGAGAGTCGTGGTGTGCGGTGACCTGACACCTATCTGTTCACATAAGCCCTATCCATTACTATTGCTATGTTACTCTGAATACTACTGCAAAATACTTAAAAATTATTAGTTTAGAATTAGAATGTACCTAGTTAGGACCTAAGACTATACCCAAGGTATAATAGTTTACACCATTCGGATGGGTCGCTAAGGTCAGTCGAAGGAAATGGTCAACCTCATCTCAACGAAAAATATGATCAGATAGGTCGGGTAGCAAGGGTTTACACCAACTTTACCTGTCAAGTTTTTACCTGCGTTATCGGTGTAAACTAGGCCATTATGAAGTCGACTCCAAGTAAAAACAGCAGCAAGTACGTAGCAAATCCAATGTATTTGGCAACTTTCACCTCTAAACCGACGATTTGCCTTATAGTTACTGGCAAATAACTATGTATTACTTGCCAGAGACTTCATAATTATATAATAAACAAGAATTGTTTTTTGGCCCTTCGGTTAAAAAATTATTGAGTATGCTCGATACTAACAGTAACCGTAGCTTCATATCGTCAAAGTTTGGTAAAAACACAGATCGAATATAAAAAGAAACAAAAGTTACTTACTCCTTGTAGATGGGTCCGCCGTGATGTGGGAGTCCATAGCTTCCCGTAGAAGGTGGCCTGAAATTTTCTTGTTCGGGTACTGAATTCGGCATTATTTGAATTGCAGATCTTCCCAATACGTCATTCGATGCCACAGTTGGTACTCGATCAACAGGACTTGATATGTTTCTGTCCTCTCGGCCTTGCAAAAAGGGACAGTTTGCTGACCACTTCCTATGATCTTCCATGGGATCGTCACCTTCTTCCCAATGATTTAGTACTATGTTGCAAAATGCGCAACGGACGCAGTCGTCGTTTTCAGTATAATAAAAACCTGCTTTTGCCAGGTCTTCGGGCTTTATAAATCTAATTGGCCAATTGCGGTAGGATAGTAATCTATTACTTTCCTGTTTCATGGTACCTATACTTCCACTAGCATCGGATTGATTCCGCGATTCGGTTGCCATTATCAAGTAATTAAAAAGAATTGCAGTCAACTTAAAATTAAAAATTCAAACAAAGGATAACCGTAAACAAACAAACCGTACGCGCAAGTGATTTTTGGTTACAAACGACCAGTGTTGCCAATAATACTTCGATAATGTATTCCTCAACTTTCGTTAAATTTACTCAAATTTAATATACAGTAGAATCCGCTTAATGTGATCTCGGATAATGTTATCAGTCGGTTATTGTGATCATTTTTTTTGGAAACCGGCCACTTTTTCTTTCTTTTTTTTCTTCTATCTTGTTCTAATCCAAGTCTTCTAAAATTCGCCTTTTTCTAAATTTCGCTAATTGTTATCAGTTAATATTATTAAAATGACCTTGGCCCGAAGTGATCACATTAAGCGGATTCTACTGTATTCAAAAATTTTATTCGTAAGTCTGATATGCTTTTTTATGAAATCATGGGGAAAGTTTGGTAATCGAATGGAAAAGAACAACAACCAGAACGAAAAGCTAATTTTCCTTATTAAAGCTTATTTTACCACACCCCCGCACCAGGAAGAGTATACTTGGGAGAAATATTAGCAAAAAGTTAAAAATTGATCTACCTAATCTATGAATCTGAAGTTTAAGGGGCAAATTACATATTATTCAGTATGAGTATAGAATACAGACGCATTTATAAAACGTTGAGATGCAGAGTCAGATTTAAAGTTGAGGCAGTAGCGTAACCTAAAATTTCCTTTGCGGGCTGGGGGGGGGGCACCCTTCTTACATCACATGTAAGAAGGAGCAAACACAAATTCAGTTACTTCTATATAGTCTTTAGAAAGAACTAGAGCTTTGACTAATGATTATTGTTAACAGAACCTCGGTGCCCGATCAAACTAATTCAGTGCCGGGTGCAGGGCCTACTTTTAACTGGGTTGGGCCTAGACTCTAGCAAATTTTCGGGCCCCTGATATTCGACTGTAACTAACAGCATCAAAAGCCCATTTTTAGGATTATTTTATCAGAATGTGACTTTTATTTTACGATTTTATGTTCTTTCATTTCCGGCCCCTCTGCCTATTGGACCCTAGGCATGTGTCTAATGCGTCTAATGGTAAAATGGGCCCTGTTGCGAGGTTAAGTAGATGATGTAGTCTAGTTTGTTGTGTTGAGGGTAGCGATTTGGGAATACAATATAAGCGTGCACTGGGGGGTGCCCCAAACGGTTTATCGTTGTTGTTTTATGTCTTTAAAAAAATTTAAAACTAGGAAGTTTTAGAAGTCACACAATTTGTTGATGGCTTGGGGTTTTGGAAAAACTGGTTCTGCTGCCAAGCGTAAAACAGTGGCGGATCCAGACTATTACCATAGGGGGGGGGGGACAAAATAAAAACTTAATAATTAAGAAAAATTTTTGGGAACTCGTAACGCATCAGAATTTTTTTGTTTAAAAATTAACGTATTTTGAAGATCCAAGGAGAGGCGATCCCCCCCCCTGGATCCGCCACTGGCGTAAATGTAATTTTTGTTTAGCTTCAACTCTTCAAACTTTATTTTAAAAGTCTGAAGGTAAACATATTTATTTATTATTACAATTTCGAATAGTGGTTAAGCTTCAGTGTAGATATTGACAAACAGAGGGGTTTATACCGTTTCTTCTATGGTCAAAGCTGAGGAATTACCCAGTAGCTCATGCTGGGAGTGTTCTATACCCCCATATGCAACAATAAGTCCGCGAGAAAATTTGGGAATAAAATAAAGGCAATAAATATTAGCACTCCTGAAAGAAGACTTCAAGTCCGCCCCTGCGTATATACCAATAAAATTGCTAATGATTACTATTAGGTAATTAAAAACTTCATTGAAGCTGCCCCAACTTAAAACAACGGAATCTTTGAGCCGCTTCAATAATTAAAAACATTCCTGAAGCAGCCAGACCTCAAAAATTGCGGATCTAAAAAACTGTAGATGAGTATGCATTAAGTGATTAAGAAGCACTGGGGGGGCGTAGGTATTCTATACCCCCCAGACATGTTATGTTCCATGAAATATTTCAATTCTTTCAGTTCTATTTCAATTCTATATTTTTATTGTTGGTCAAAAAAAAATCCCAAAGAATAGCTAAATAAACCAGCAACCACACGGGGTGACCCCCTTAATCAATAATCGTGTAAATATCCTAAATATTGTTTTGTAGTATTTTTTTTATTTTTTTAAAAATGTTTATACAAAAAGTTTCACTAAATTGATTGTTATTTAAAAGTATGATAATGTTATGGCAGATGTTTTACATCTGCGGTGGCTTGCTTCGGATTTTCTTTTTAAAATTTTCTAACTTAATGTGTTTTACAGGTGTACCTCATTGGATAAAAGATTAACATCTTTTAGAAATTGGCCAGCTCAGAATAAACTAACACCCGAACAGTTGGCGACTGCTGGCTTTTTCCACCAGGGTCTCGGGGATCGAACGGTATGCTTTTATTGTGGAGGTGGATTACAAAATTGGGAACGAGATGACGACCCTTGGGAAGAACATTGCAAGTGGTTTCCCAAATGCAGTTTTGTCTTAATGCAGAAAGGGCAACAGTTTGTTTCCCAAGCTCAAAATCGGTCAGGTAATTCAGAATCCAATCAAGAGGAAGCGGCAAGTTTAGAAGTTCCTAGCCAAGCAGGAACAAATGCAGATGAAAACAAAGAAGATTCCGTATGCAAAACGTGTAAGATTTGCAAAATTTGCTATATAAAGAAAATGAAAATAGCATTTATACCCTGCGGACATCTAGTTAGTTGCGTTGATTAATTATAATGGTACATCTAATGGTAAACAATGTGTATTTTTGTCACCTGAACTGCTGATGGAAACAAAACGCCTTCCATATACGAAACTGGTTTAAACAAATTAGCGAACCATACAGGTTTAAAGATTCATACAAAAACTTGTATCGGAGGGAAACCTTATTCGTGACAATTTCATCATGAAATAATACTTGCATCACAGTCTTCTAACCAATCTTTTGAAAACTCCTTCAAGTTTTATAATTATGTGGATAAAACCTAAAATAAAAAACAGTTGTATTAATGTAAGGAAAAAATAAAAGGAACTTAAAAAAAGTTCATGTCTAGCTACAGCGAAATTTATCTATAGGTTAATAAAAAACAAAAACAAAAAATATTTGTTTTATTTGCACAAAATTACCATATAGGTACATAAATAAATTTTGCTGCAGCTAAACAGTAAAATGTAAGCAAAATCCAACTGCAGTTTAGTATATTTGTTTTACATGCGAAAAAGTACCATATACACCGGCTGACAGAAATATTGACAAAGTCCTATGTTAGCAATGTAATTTGTATCTCTCCAAGACTATTTTTGGCACATAACAAGCAATTTCCAGAAGAACTTCATTGACTTTCATTTTCGTTTTGAATTTTATTTCTAATTTGTCCTGCCATTTTTAACTGACAGCGACTTAAACTAGACTGTAAAATGAGAAAAATAATTTCAGCTGTATCTCAAAAACGGTGCGACAAAATAGAAAAATGTATATAAATAAAAATGTAGAGAATGAAATTTACAAGAAAAGATTCCTATTTAGTTTTCTATTTCGTCGCACCGATTTTGAGATGCGGCTTAAATAACTTTTTTATTTTACAGAGTTTGGCTTGAGTCACTGTCAGTTAGAATTAAAATTGAAAACAACAAAATTTAAAAAAAATTTTAAATGAAAGTGAAGGCAATGAAATTTGCAACCAAAAATTGTCTTAAAAGCTTTGCTGTAAAATCGACTGTTATGTGTCAAAATTAGGCTTAAAAAGGTACTAATTACATTGCTAACATAGGACTGTGCCACTAATTCTGTGGGCCAGTGTACATAAATTTCGCTGCAGGTAACGTGAACTTATAAACTAAAAAAAATAGAAATATAGAAATATACTAAAATAAAAACTAAAAATATACAGTAAAAACAAGTAGTATACTCATTTTTAAAGTCCATCTAATTGGTCTGCATAAAAAGCGTCAATTCATAAGCAACTTCAAGGTATACTTACATCGTAAAGATTCTCAACGTCGATTTTATAGGTTCCCTGCGAAATGAAGAAACGGTAAGCGCCATTGTACAATCGATGCAAGCTACCAGATGTCCACAGGGTATCGATGCTATTTCCATTTCCTTTATATAGCAAATTTTGCAAATCTTACACGTTTTGCATACGAAATCGTTTTGTTTTTATTTGAATTTGTTCCTAAATGGCTAGGAACTTCTAAACTAGCCGCTTCCTCTTGACTTGACTCGGAATTACCTGACCTATTTTGAGCTTGGGAAACAAACTGTTGCCCTTTCTGCATTAAGACCAAACTGCATTTGGGAAACCACTTGCAATGTTCTTCCCAAGGGTCGTCATCTCGTTCCCAATTGTGTAATCCACCTCCACAATAAAAGCATACCGTTCGATCCCCGAGACCCTGGTGGAAAAAACCAGCAGTCGCCAACTGTTCGGGTGTTAGTTTATTCTGAGCTGGCCAATTTCTAAAAGATGTTTTTAATCTTTTATCCAATGAGGTATACCTGTAAAACACAATAAGTTAGAAAATTTGAAAAAGAGCCGCCTCAGATGCACTAAAAAGCACCAATTATTATTAATTGTCATGTTATTATTGCATTCAAGTTCTACAAAAATCTGTTTTATTAACCTTATACTTACGTTAACAGCAATTTTGCCAATGTATCTGGCAAATCAATTTTATAGAATATAAAAAAGCATTCGTTACGATCGCCAAATTTAGATGCCATTTTGTTGAATTAACACTATTATTTCATTGTGTTTTATGATTTTAATTATACTTTTTCTAAATAATATTTTTTTAGATATACTAAATTTCTCCTGTTTTTATTTATTGGTATAACTGGATATTAAGGAATTACCAACCTTCTGTTGTAAAAAAAAAAAAAAAAATTATTTGATTTTTAAATTTAATTTAAAAAAGTATTTTAAGGAACTTAATTATTGGCAGGCCCATTACTATATAATACTATTTGAAAGCTCCATTTACCCCCTCTGAAATTATCATTATATTTAAAATTTATAAACAATCCCAGATACGACTTCAAGGGGAATTCTAGTTTAGAGGCATGAATTACGGGCGGTTTTTGAAGCTCTGTAGTACAAACGAAACAAACCATATTTTTACTATCCGTTTTTTTGTCATTTGTTTATTCATATTTTAAGATTATATTAAAAATTAACCAAAAAAAAAAAACAATCTAAATTTAAAAAGTTAGGAGCTGGCAAAGTGGGAGGTCCAAAAAAAAGGGTGTCCTGGTGTGCACGATATCTCAAGTTCTAATGAACCGATTTATTTGAAATTTGGTGTGAATGTTTATTACAGGTGCCGCTATAGCATGAACTATGGAAAAGTAAAACAAATTTTTTTCACAAAATGGCGGCCGCTTGAAGAAAAAAAATATTTTTTTGCTTGCTTTTTTAACAAATCCGAATTTTTTAAAAATAGTAAAATTCAAAATTTTGACTTGACCGTAGTTCATGCTATTAGAGGAATGTATAACGAATAATCACACCAAATTTCAAATAAATCGGTTCATTAGAACTTGAGATATCGTGCACACCAGTTCTTTTTAGACTTCCCACTTTGCAACCTCAAAACTTTCTGAATTTTGAGTTTTTTTTCGGTTAATTTTGTATGTAATCTTAAAATATCAATAAACAAATGGTAAAAAAGTAGATAGTAAAAATATGTTTTGTTTCGTTTGTACAGAGCTTTAAAAACCGCTCGAAAATTCATGTCTCTACACTAGAATACCCCCTTAAGGGACCAAAAAGGATAATATATAAATTTTAAGAAGCAATTGTGTGGCTGCGCGGACAACCAGCTTAGAGTTGTGTATACAGGGTGTCTCCGGATACACTTTACATAATTTCAATGGTGATAGAGGAAACTTTTCTAAGAAAAATATTTAACAAATTTTTTTTTATAAATTCAAACTCTCGAGAATTAGGCCTCTCTAAAACATTTTTTTTAATTTCCACCTTCTTATGGCCATAGCTCGGAAAATATTGATTTTTCATTAAAAATGGTTAAGGCGCTACAGTAGCACGTGACTTTTTATAAGCAAAACAAACATATCCCTTACGTCTCCCTTTTTGATATCTTCTCAATGATTGACAGTGCCACCGTACGCAATCATTATGTACTATAAAATTAAAAATTTGCTCTATTAATGCGATTTCCTTTTTTTTTGTATTGCAACCAAGATGAAAACGAGAACATCGTTCCTTGTTTGAAACGTCATATTTCCGAGATAAGATAAGAGCGGAATGCTATAAGAATCACGTGAACATTACGTGCATTTGTTATTTTTATCCAACACCTCTGTCTTATGAAGGCATAATAATGCCGATTTTACATATCTTATGGGGTCTATAAAACACTAGTGGACTTATGAATTCATAATTACACACTAATGACTTATATGTAAATTATGAGTGCACCTACTACTTAATAGTTTTCATAATTTAAATTTGATATTTTAAAACGTCAAATGTCAAAACTTTTAATTACATTTTAAACTATTATTACGAGATATTGGATAAAGCTTTGTATTACACACGTGTCTTAACAGCAAATAAGTTACTCAAAAAAAATTAGCCACTCGAGCAAGCTCTCGTGGCTAAACATTTCTTTCTTAACTTATTTGCCATATAAGCCACTTGTATAATAAATAGCTATAAAATTGAAGCACAAATTACAAGTGGCAAAACAATTATTAAATTGAAGGGTTTAATTTTTATTTTTATTAAAAAATATTACATTACCAATTTTTTAAATTTTAAAGTATAGTCGCAAATAAAAGTAATTCATGTAATATTATGTAATTCAGCCAAAATATCAGTATACAATCCACATTTTTAAATGCGGCGCGGCGTGACTCACTCTTTCCTTTATCTACAAACAGCTGCATTGCTTTCAAACTAGACTTATAATAATGAAAGTGCAGTCTCAAGATAAAATAAACATCGCGTGGTTCTTTTTTAAATTAAACAACTTTAATGATTTTTATTATTTTATTATTTTTTGATAAAAATTTAAAAAAATTAAAATGAAACGTTGCCATTTGGCGTTGTGGCGGCGCTGCTGGGCGTCGTGGCGCTGTTGCCATCGGCCGCCGAGTTGATCGCGACGCCCGAGGGCGGCGCGGTGTTCTCCCCCGGCGTTTCCTTTAAATGGTTTATCTATAAAACTAGTAACCGTTTTTGCAGGGTCTGTGGTAGCCTTCATCTTACAAACGGTGCCAAAATTTGAAGCTGTTAAACGAAGCGATCGCTGTTGCTTCCATTCATGATTATCGGATTGACCTTAAAAAAAATATTTATAGTTAAACATCAATATTAAAGATGAGATAGAATAAAATAAGTATACAAACCTCTTGTAGCTTTTTCTAAATCTATAATTTGTTCGGAAGTTAACTGTAGATTTTCAATAAATTTGTTTTTTTCGATTTCCAACTGCTCGGTTGCTAGAGAAGGTTGAGGTGAGGGTACCAATCCATAATCATCATCTGGACCAACATTTCGCTTGTTTGGCGTTTTGTACTTACGCTTCGATTTTCTATTTGCCAATCTTTTTCTTCCTATTTTGTTAACATATTTGCTGGTATAATATGGCGTAGTATTTGGCTTTCCGGAAAATGCTTCATTCACTACTGTATGGTAAGTTCCCTTGGAATTAAACGATATGGCTGCTGCTTCGCACCGCATATTATATGAATTTCTGGTGGTGAAATTAATTCGTTTCCCACCAACAAATTTACACAACACTGAGTTGTATCGTTCTGCATCATTATTAGTCATATCCAGTAATAAACTTGATGCATAGTGAATTAATCTATGTAATTCAGCCAAAATATCATTATACAATCCACATTCGGTCATGCTGGGAACATAATTTAGTTCATCATCTTGGGGTTCACATTTAAAATATCCAATTTGTACACAATTTTTATGTTCCCCAAAAACATGTGACGGGACATTCTTAATATCTTCTTGTAATGCAGAAATTTTTGTGTTAAGTTCCGTTTCTTCATTATTTCTGTATTTCACTGCCACTTTAATATCTTTTATGATTCTTGTTACAGAATTCACTACATGCTATCTCAAGTTCTTCGGAATCTTCTTACTATTAAATTTACTTGCTGTTCTTTCTGAAAAAGAAAAAAAAATAATTTGTAATATATTAATAGTAAGCAGGTAAATACCATCCAATTTTCGCAATCGGTGAAAACAATTTCTGTACAAATGATTCCTACATTCAACTTTCTCAACACGTAGATTACCATATGGTTTCGCTTGGATTAATTTATAGGAAACGCTCGAATCTCCATCTCCAACCAAACGTATATATTTTAGCCGATGCATTTCTATGCTCTGTTTGAAACCCTCTACGATTATGTCGCTTTCCATAGCTGTCGAAGCTCCAGTCCAATTTTTGAAACAAATATGTTCTTTGCTTACATTTTTGCTTTTGTTATATGCACAAATTGAACAGTATTTATTACGTACACCCAAAAACAATATCTTCCCAGTTCGCTCTCCAATGATACAGGCCTAATGAAAATAAATAATAAAGAGATTTATATAAAATAAAATTCTACTTATAAACTTACCACACCAGACGACGCATTGTAATTGACATTATACGAACGCTTTGACCAAGCTCCATCTGCAATTACTGTTATATTACCTATTCCGTCTTCATCAACATCACCCAATTCCTCAGCTAGTTTGTATTCTTCTTTTCCTGCTTCGATTATAACAGATAATACGGTGTCATGTAATAGCGTCGATATCTCCTGTTGTTTTTCCAGATATGTGCCCAAAGACATAAACGGAATATTCATTGTAGATAAAAATTCATCGCATTGTGAATATCCAATGCCAGTCGATATGGCTCCAAAAGCAGAAGCTTGATTAATATTCATGCTTTCTTGGGTTGGTTCTTCTGTGTCGATGATTTTAATAATTTGGCACATTTCGCATTGGAGAGTAAATTTGGAACGTAAACCAAATCTTTGCTCCTTAATCACTATCATATCGGCTATTGTACAATCGAAAGGTTCGTGCTTTTCTGCATTACAAATTTGACTAAATAAATGTTTGACGTTAATAATTCTTCTTCCATCAATAACATCAACATTATTTTTTATCGGTGTTTCTCTAAAATATATGTTAAAATTAAAATGGAAATTTTAATTAATTTTGTTACAAATTAAATTACCTCATAACTACTTCGTTATTTTCTTCATCCATGAAAGAATTTGCTGGTAAACATTCGCCCGATTCATCTATAATTGCTACTGTATTTTCTTCTTCGTTTATATCCATGAAACAATTCTCTGCAATAATTTCTTCAGTTGTCACAATATTTTGTTGTTCGGGAATTTCCAGATTAGTCAAGTCAACAACAACCTCTTCATGGTCCACCGTCATTTGTTTAAAATGATTACTTTATAAATGTACCAAATTGCTATTTTTCCCCGCTGATTTGCCAATTTTAAAAGTAAACGATTCAGTGTGGCATATTTAGAAAATGCTTACATATTGTAATATCGAATAACTAACAATTAATTATTATTTCACTACGAGGGGGAAATCTCTGGGGAAATTTGGTGTACAAGTGACAGGAAATCTCAGGCAATCTTAGGAAATTCTAGGCAATCTTAGGAAATCTTAGGCAATTCAAGGAAATCTTAGGCAATGCAAGGAAATGTTAGGCAATCCAAAGAAATTTTTAGGAAATCTCAGGAAATTTTAAGAAATCCGGGGAAATTTTAGGAAATCCAAGGAAATTTCATAAAAGGAAATCTGGTGTACAAAAATTTTGTTTGCGGTTTTCACCTCGTTTCACTACCAGTACAAATGCAAAAATTTGTATTCGTTATTAAAAATGTATAGTTTGGATTATTAAAATCTACGCGTAATTAAAATGAAATAATAGGTACTTACGCTGGAAATGTACTACATAATTGGTTGGATTTTTTTCCAGCAGCACTAAAAAAATTCACAATTAATAGTGCAACTTTTTAAAACTTTAAAAAACAATTTACAAAGCACGAGCATGTTTCATTCGATTTTTCATGCTTTTTCTTCTTATACTTAATGGCAAATTAATTCGTTTCTTAAGAGCCTTGTCCTTAGGCATGTTGAACAATTTCGATTCTAAAATAGTAAAAATTATTGAAAACTTTATATACTTACACAACAATAAAATCTGTAAAACACTAAATAATCCGCGTTCGTTATAAGTAAGGAACGGATTAATATTTAATTAAAAAAACAAAATATGTACATATATATGTATTTATTTTAGACAAATATTTATTTAAAATTGTAGAATATGTAAAATAAAAAAAATCCATTATTTGTTTAATCTTTGAAATTGTTTGCAACAACATGCATTTTTAAATTCTCAAATAAAAAATAACGCCGATTTGGCCTTAAAATCGATTTGTATCGGCTGAAAGAACGTTCCACATCGACCTATGTGACTGGAGCATTTTTGAATGCCGTAATTTTTTTTGAGTTTAATTCGATTTCCAAATTTTCGGAAACTTCTTTCTCATTGTGTATGTCTATACACTCATCGAGCCATTAAAAAATTAAAAAACCATTCAAAAGGAATGGTCTCGAAGATGAATGAGAACACAACTTTCCAATAATTGAAAATAATAAATAATAATAGAAAAATAGTAAGAATACACTGAAAAAAATGGTTTATCATATTGATGAAAAATTCATCATTTTTACACCGATGAACAAAATTCATCATATTGCTGAAGAAATTCATAAATACATTGATTTTGTTCATGAATACTATGAATTTTTCATCAATATGATGAATTTTGTTTTTCGATGTAATCGGTCATCGGTCTTATCATCAATATGATAAACCAATTTTTTCAGTGTATCTTACTATTTTTACGAAATATGTATCAAAATATGTGAAAACATGTAACTATGTAAATATATGTAATTTTACAGAAATATGTAAAAATATGTAAAATAAAATTGGCTTAAATCAATTCAAAATGTCTCAGAAAGTCTAATACTGGTTAATAAATGGTGTTATCTAGCTTAGGAAAAAATATGTATTTACATATAAATCCGTTCCTTAGTTATAAGACACTGTAAACAATAAAAACACTGAAAATCGAATAATTTTTAAAACACTAAAATATCGGTTTTATAGTCTTTCAAATTCACTGGAAACAACAAAATCACTGAAAATTAGGTATTTTTTAGAGCACCAAAATAACACTTTTATATTTTATTATATAAAATGTATGATAAAATAAATTTTTTTAAATTCAAATGCAATTTCGAGTGTAATGCTATTTAAAATGCAAGAATGCAATTGCATACATAAGTTGCGCGCGACAATACTAGGTATGCTAAAAATAGAGGATGTTGATTGATAAGGGAAAATGTTATGGTAAGCTATCAACTTCGACGACGTGTAAAAAATTTACACGTAATAGAAAACTTATATTGTGTTTGTGTATAAAACATAATTGGAGATGCATAGTTTTACAAATATTCGCTCCAAATCTAATAGCAGCACTATACGGTTATAAATTTAAATCAAAAATTTTAAATTTAATAAACAACGTGTGTTGTTAATATACATTAATTTTTATTATAAAAATTAAGGGTGAGGTATAAAGTCATGACGTTTAAGTAGGCAGCGATATAAATTGCAAATTCAAAAATATAAATTTTTAAAATTAATTTTTTAAAAAGGACCTTGCCTCTGAATAGTGTTTATTGTTTTATACTTCCATACGAAATTTGAAAGCATAAAAATTAAAATTGTAGAAATTATTTGTTAATTCAAACCAATGTCGCGAACAGCTGACCATGATTCCCCTTAAGTGCGTTTTTAAAGAGCGTGAAATAATCTACTAACTAGATTTAAACCTTTTATTGTCTAAAATCAACGGCTTTCGAGTTAGGAATTAAGGTAAGTAAAAAAATGTTGAAAAATTCGAACTTCTTTTTTCTTGCTTTTTTTCGAATCCCTGTATCTTTTAAACGGAACATTTTAAAAAATCCGACGCCCCATTCCAGATAGGAAATTGAACGGACTACAACTTTTGTCTAGTAAATTTTTTTGAAAAACTAATCCATTACAGAGAAAATCAGAAAATAATAAACAAGGCAGCTACAAAATAAACAATTAAATTCACAAAATTTTTGTTTTTATTAAAAAATTATTTTATTAATTAAGTATACACTATAACATTACTTAAGTAAATGTTTACTTAAGTAAATGATAGTTTGGTAGGTTTCTTAATCAGTATGAAGATGTATGCAAGTGCGCACATTATAACGATTCGATAACGGCCGATAAAAAGTTTTATGGGCTATATGATTAGTGGAGAAGAAACCGACCAAATTATCGGCCGTTAAAAAGTCTGCAGTGTGCGAAGGGTCTTAAACAGATTGGTTTTTCCAAAATTTTTACCAGAGAAAAGTTATAGTCAGTTAAATTTCCTATCTGGAATGGAGGGGGGGATCAGATTTATTGTAAAATGTTTCATTTGAAAGATACAGGATTTTGAAAAAAATCTAAAATAAAACATGTCGTATTTTTAAACGTTTTTTTAACTACTTTAGTTCCTAACTCGAAAGCCGTTGATTTTAGACAATAAAAGGTTTGAATCTAGTTTGTAGATTATTTCACGCTCTTTAAAAATACACTAAACCATTTTTGCTGAAAAGTCAATATTTTCGGGGCTATAGCCACGTGAAGTTGGAAATTCAAAAAAATTCTTTAAAGTGACCTAACTCTCGAGGGTTTAAAATTTTTGTTAAATATTTTTCTTAGAAAAGTGTCCTCTACCATCACCTAAATTATGCAATAAAACAAGATAATAATTAACTATGAGATACCTCATAATATAAAGAACCCTGCGGTGTTTCAAAACGAACGTCAAGGGGCTGATTATTTAATTTGTAACGAGGGAGAAACTTCTGGAAATTTGGCGTACAAGTGAAAGGAAATCTGATAAAATTTTAGGAAATCTAAGGAAATCCAAAGGAACGTCATAAAGGAAATCTGATGTTCAAAAATTTGGTTTGCGGCTTATCCTCGGTTTGTAACAACCGAAGCTGTTACCACATAAAATAATAAATATTAACAGATAATAGAAAAAAAATGTTACCCCTAGCTTGGCTCCAAGACACTCAAATTGCGATCTATTCCCAGTCTGAAATCATCTTTGGTCCATTGAAGAATTCCCAGTTTATGGGTCACTTAGCACGGCTCTGAAATTCACTAAGGCGGTTTGATCTTGTGGTTCGATTGCAAATCTTTGGACTGACGATGACGCTTCGTTATCCAAAACAATAAAATAAGCCACAGCAACAATTTGAAATTATCCATCTCGATTGTTGAAACCTGCAGACGAACAAGACATTTTAGTGTCATATAAAAAAAAAAAAATTTTTTCGAAACGTAGAAAATTTGTGGATTTCAAAACAAAAAAATAAAATAAGTCGAAAAACAAAACAACTTGCGCCTGTCAAGTTCAAACCAGAAAAAACGTGAATGTGCAGAGTTTGACAGCAGTAAAAATCAAAACGTCCAGTGACTTATTTATTTCACCTCGTATAAATAAAATTACAGAAATATCACTTTATTGGGTTTAGAAATATTTAAAAGTATTTTTACCGATGACACATTTATATGTTTAAATTATTATGTTAAAAACTTATCCGAGTGACCACATTTTAGGAAACAAAAAAAAGTGACATGCGAATTATGACGCGCGTCGCTAGGCCGTATCAGTCATTTGTTCGTTTAAGGCCTTTGAGTAACACGGTTAGTTCGCATGAAGAAAATTTGGAAAAATATTAACTGTGCAATCTTCTTGGGTAAATATTTGTGATTTATGTGGAAATTTGAGTAACATTTTTGTGCTGATAAAATTTTCCAACGGTGGAAATTTTCACTTTCGGGAAAGTGCATGATCTCATTAGCATTCTTTTGTGTGATTTTGATTTTTGTGTGCTGATCAGGAAGATTTCGGAGAATTCTCCAACTAAAACGCAAGTCTTTGAATTTTTACCTGTAAAGAAAGAAAATTTCACGAGTAGTCGATGGTTAAAAAATTAATATGCTCAAAGTACTAACATAAGTAGCTTCATATCATCAAAGTTTGATAAAAACACAGGTCTAACAAAAAAAAGAAAAAAAGTTACTTACTCTCCGTAGACCGGTCCACCGTGGTGTGGAAGTCCATACCTTCCCGTAGAAGGTGGCCTGAAATTTTTCTGTTCGGGTACTGAATTCGGCATTATTTGAATAGCAGATCTTCCAAATATCTCATTTGATGCCACAAATGGTACTCAATCAACAAGACTTGCAATGTTTCTGCCCTCTCGGCCTTGCACAAACGGACAGTTTGCTGACCACTTTTGATAATCTTCCATGGGATCGTCAGCTTCTTCCCATTCGTTTAGTACAATGTTACAAAAAGCGCATTAACGCCGTCGTCGATTTTAATGTAATAAAATCCTGCCTTTGTGAGTTTTTCTGGCTTTATAAACCTGACTGGCCAATTTCGGTAGGATAGAATTCTATTACTTTCCTGTTTCATGGTACCTATACTTCCACCAACATCCGATTCTTCCGCGATTCAATAGCCATTGTCAAGTAATTAAAAAGAATTGGAGTCAACTTAAAATTAAAAATTCAAACAAAAGAAAACCATAAACAAACCAACCGTATGCGTAAGTTATGTTTGGTTACAAACCATGTTACAAACGACCGGAAACGACCAGTGTTGCCAATACTTCGGTAAAGTATTCATCAACTTTCGTTAAATTTACTCAAATTTAATCAATTTAAAGATTTTATTCGAAAGTCTGATATGCTTTTTTTATGAAATCATGGGGAAAGTTTGGTAATCGAATGGGAAAGAATAACAACTAGAACGAAAAGCTAATTTTCCATATTAATTAGTTTACTACCACAACCCCCGGAAGAGTATATTTGGGAGAAATATTAGCAAAAAGTTAAAAATTGATCCACTTAATCTATCAATCTGAATTTTAAACGGCAAATTACATATTGTTATTCAGTAAGAGTATAAAGTACAGCCAGTGGCGTAACAAGCAGGTGAGGAACCTGTGTGCGAGGTTGTTAACGGGAAGCCCTGCTTATATGAAGAACAAATAAAAGAAAATAATAAATAACTTATATTTTTTATAACCATAATTTTAAGATAAACAAATAACAAAATAACAAGGGTGCCGATTTTACAAGAATCAGATAAACTTAACATTTAGCCAGTGACGTATTTTAAAATTTGGCGCCCTGGGCCCAAAAGGTTAGCCACTCTATAAATTAATTATAAAAAACAAAAATTAATTTTTATTTGTTCTCTCAGTGTATGTAACGATTATAAAATGCTCCCCAAGCTGAGCGTGAGGGACGCCTTGCGCCGCCCCTCGAAGCCTTCTGCCCCGGGCCATGGCCCTCTTGGCCCTTGGGTAAATAAGCCACTCCTGTTAGCGGTCGCTATACTAAATCCTCAGGCTTGTTTTATTATGGTTTCCGCTACATATGGACCCAGCCATGGGCTTTAAACATATTGTGGGACCTCTACAACTTATTAAATTTTATTTTAATTCCAAATTACTCAGAATTTAATGTAGGAAATAGGAGATTAACTGGCTGTCGTACCAATAATTTCTATATCCGCAATTTTTAAGGTTTGGCTATTTCAGGAATGTTTTTAATTATTGGAGCGGCTCAAAGATTCCGTTGTTTTAGGTTGGGCAGCTACAAGGATGTTTTCAATTACCTAATAGTAATTATTAGTAATTTTAGTGGTATATACACAGAGGCGGACTTGCAGTATTTTTTCAGGGGTGCTAATATTTATTTGTAGGGGCCCCCTGCCTTTATTTCATTCCCAAATTTTCTTGCGGACTTATTGTTGCGTATGGCGGTATAGAATATTCCCAGCATTAGCTACTGGCTAATTCCTTAGCTTTGACGATAGAAGAAACGGTGTATTCCATACCCCCCAGAGTATCGTCGTTTTGAGCTCTAAATAATATTCAAAAAGTATTAATCAATAATCGTGTAAATATCGTAAATATTGTTTTTACAATTTTTTTTTTATTTAAAAAAAATGGTTTTACAGTTTTTTTTATTTATTGTGGAGGTGGTTTACATAATTGGGAAGAAGACAACGACCCTTGGGAAGAACATTGCAAATAATGGTTTCCCAAACGCAGTTTCGTATCAATGCAACAAGGGCAACAGTTTTTTTCCCAAGTTCAAAAGAAGTTAGGTAATGCAGAATCGAGTCAAGAGGAAGCGGCGACGTTAGAAGTTCTCAGCCATTCGGGAACGAATTTAAAAGTAAAACAAGACCCCAAAGAAGACAACAAGGAAGATTCCATTTGTAATAAGTGAAAAAGTTGTAAGATATTTCACTAAAAGAACTGCAGATTGCTTTCATACCCTGTGGTATGAAGCTACGAAGATGCGAGATTAGAAGTTCCTAGCCATTCGGGAACGAATTTGCAAGTAAAAGTGGAACCTAAAGAAGCAAATAAGAAAGATTCCACTGGTACTAAGTGTAAAGTTTGTAAAATTTGTTACTTAAAAGAACTGGAGATTGCCTTTATGTGGACATTTTGTGGCTTGCGTCGATTGTACTTTGGCGCTTACTGTTCGTTTTTTTTGCAGAGATCCAATAAAATCGACATTAAAAGTTATTACGCCTATAGATGACGCTACCAAATTGGAAATCCTAATGTCCTATGATGTAGGGTTGATTAAAAAAGTACGCCCTAGTGGAAGTGTGACATTGACACCATCAGTGACGTAGCCATCTATTGATTTAATTTTGAAACAATTTGTATTTTTGGCACCTTAACTGCTGACGGAAATGACACTCCTTCAATATACGAAACTTGTTTAAACTAATTAGCTAACCATACAGGTTTTTTTAAGGTTTGCAATTTTTAAGGTTTGGCTATTTCAGGAATGTTTTTAATTATTGGAGCGGCTCAAAGATTCCGTTGTTTTAGGTTGGGCAGCTACAAGGATGTTTTCAATTACCTAATAGTAATTATTAGTAATTTTAGTGGTATATACACAGAGGCGGACTTGCAGTATTTTTTCAGGGGTGCTAATATTTATTTGTAGGGGCCCCCTGCCTTTATTTCATTCCCAAATTTTCTTGCGGACTTATTGTTGCGTATGGCGGTATAGAATATTCCCAGCATTAGCTACTGGCTAATTCCTTAGCTTTGACGATAGAAGAAACGGTGTATTCCATACCCCCCCAGAGTATCGTCGTTTTGTGCTATATGAATAATATTCAAAAAGTATTAATCAATAATCGTGTAAATATCGTAAATATTGTTTTTACTGATTTTTTATTAGTTTTTAAAAAATTGTTTTACAAAAAGTTTTTTTTTATTTATTGTGAAGGTGGTTTACATAATTGGGAAGAAGACGACGACCCTTGGGAAGAACGTTGCAAATAATGGGTTCCCAAACGCAGTTTCGTATCAATGCAACAAGGGCAACAGTTTTTTTCCCAAGTGCAAAATAAGTTAGGTAATGCAAAATCGAGTCAAGAGTAAGCGGCGACGTTAGAAGTTCTAGCTACGAAGATGCGAGATTAGAAGTTCCTAGCCATTCGGGAACGAATTTGCAAGTAAAAGTGGAACCTAAAGAAGGCAATAAGGAAGATTCCACTTGTAGTAAGTGTAAAGTTTGTAAAATTTGTTACTTAAAAGAACTGGAGATTGCTTTTATACCTTGTGGACATTTTGTGGCTTGAGTCGATTGTACTTCGGCGCTTACTGTTTGTTTTTTTTTGCAGGGATCCAATAAAATCGACATTAAGAGTCTTTACGCCGATAGATGACGCTTAAAAAAGTACGCCCTAGTGGAAGTGTGACATTGACACCATCAGTGACGTAGCCATCTATTGATGTAATTTTGAAACAATTTGTATTTTTGGCACCTTAACTGTTAACGGAAATGAAACGCCTTCAATATACGAAACTTGTTTAAACTAATTAGCTAACCATACAGGTTTAAAGATTCATACAAAAACTTGTACTGGAGGGAAACCTTATTCGTGTCAATTTCATCATGAAATATTATTTGCATCAGTCTTCTAACAAATTTTTGAAAACTCCTTCAAGTTTTATAGTTAAGTGGATAAAACCTAAAATAAAATAAAATAAAAGTCAGTTGTTTTAATGTAACGAATGTAATTAAGAAATTAATGAAGTTTTATAAGTGTAAATCTGCTCGAAACAAGAAGTGTAAGCACTTAATAAACCAAAATCATAAAATATAAAAAAAGAACATAGAACAAATGAAAAACTATCACATGGTTAATACGCACAAAACAAAAGAAACCAAAGGAATTTGTTGTTTTACAAAAAAAAACACCAAAGCAGGTCAAATTTAAAAAAAATTTATGTTAAGCTACAGCGAAATTTACCTATCTTAAGTTTATAAAAACAAATATACGAATTTGGACATTGGTATAAAAAGAACTATACTAAAAGTACGAAAAAGTACCATATAGACTGGCTCACAGAATTGGCACAGTCCTATGTTAGCAATATAATTTGTATAAAAACTAAAATCAAAATATAATAAAAATTAGAATAAACATAAACAATAAAGAAAAAGAACCCAAAATAAAAATTTTAAGTAAATTTGTGGAATTTTAGTATGTATTTATGGTTAAATTAAAAAAATATAAGAATAATACAATACGTAGAAAAACAAAATTCAAAAAATTCAAAAAATTTTGTCTTTTTTTGAATTTTTTGAATTTTGTTTTTCTACGTATTGTATTATTCTTATATTTTTTTAATTTAACCATAAATACATACTAAAATTCCACAAATTTACTTAAAATTTTTATTTTGGGTTCTTTTTCTAGTTTTACACCTTACGGTTAAAAACGTGGTAAAATTTTTGAATTTTGAATTTTTTCAAAGTTTTTAGAAATCAAATTAAGGGGGCAGTGCTCTCAGATTTCACACAAGCAGTGCTTGGTAAAAGAATCTCTTAGTTCAAATTATTTTAAATTGTTCATTACTACATGTGACAACGTGCAGATTTCATATTTTTGGGGTTATGGTAAGTCAAATTTTATGCTTGTTAATCAGTACTCTTTAAATAGTTTTTTCTTTTGATTAGTTCGAATATTCTTCTTATTAAATAAATTTAAACGATTATTTACAACTGAGGATTGGAAATAACCATGAAATAACGTTATATTGTAATATCGTATTTTGAATTTTTCATAATTTCAAATATTTTTAATCCAGACCTGTTTATATGTTAATTTTGTCTTTTTTTGAATTTTTTGAATTTTGTTTTTCTACGTATTGTATTATTCTTATATTTTTTTAATTTAACCATAAATACATACTAAAATTCCACAAATTTACTTAAAATTTTTATTTTGGGTTCTTTTTCTAGTTTTACACCTTACGGTTAAAAACGTGGTAAAAAATTTTTGAATTTTGAATTTTTTCAAAGTTTTTAGAAATCAAATTAAGGGGGCAGTGCTCTCAGATTTCACACAAGCAGTGCTTGGTAAAAGAATCTCTTAGTTCAAATTATTTTAAATTGTTCATTACTACATGTGACAACGTGCAGATTTCATATTTTTGGGGTTATGGTAAGTCAAATTTTATGCTTGTTAATCAGTACTCTTTAAATAGTTTTTTCTTTTGATTAGTTCGAATATTCTTCTTATTAAATAAATTTAAACGATTATTTACAACTGAGGATTGGAAATAACCATGAAATAACGTTATATTGTAATATCGTATTTTGAATTTTTCATAATTTCAAATATTTTTAATCCAGACCTGTTTATATGTTAATTTTGTCTTTTTTTGAATTTTTTGAATTTTGTTTTTCTACGTATTGTATTATTCTTATATTTTTTTAATTTAACCATAAATACATACTAAAATTCCACAAATTTACTTAAAATTTTTATTTTGGGTTCTTTTTCTAGTTTTACACCTTACGGTTAAAAACGTGGTAAAAAATTTTTGAATTTTGAATTTTTTCAAAGTTTTTAGAAATCAAATTAAGGGGGCAGTGCTCTCAGATTTCACACAAGCAGTGCTTGGTAAAAGAATCTCTTAGTTCAAATTATTTTAAATTGTTCATTACTACATGTGACAACGTGCAGATTTCATATTTTTGGGGTTATGGTAAGTCAAATTTTATGCTTGTTAATCAGTACTCTTTAAATAGTTTTTTCTTTTGATTAGTTCGAATATTCTTCTTATTAAATAAATTTAAACGATTATTTACAACTGAGGATTGGAAATAACCATGAAATAACGTTATATTGTAATATCGTATTTTGAATTTTTCATAATTTCAAATATTTTTAATCCAGACCTGTTTATATGTTAATTTTGTCTTTTTTTGAATTTTTTGAATTTTGTTTTTCTACGTATTGTATTATTCTTATATTTTTTTAATATAAACAATAAAAATAAATAGTATATTAGTCTTAATTGCAAAAAAGTAGCATATTTCGCTGCAGGTAACCATTTGATCTTATAAACTACAATAAAAATGTAATAAAAATAAAAATAAACAATAAAAACAAGTAATATAGGTACCTAGTCATTTTTAAAGTGCCATATAATTACTCTTTATAAAAAGTGTTGACGTAACATCAACATAAAACCATACTTACATCGCATAGACCCTAAGTGTAGAGTTTATCGGTTCCCTACAAAAAGAACAAACCGTAAGCGCCAAAGTGCAGTCGACGCAAGCAACCAAATGTCCACAAGGTATAAAGGCAATCTCCAGTTCTTTTTAATAACAAACTTTACAAACTTTGCACTTAGTACAAGTGGAATCTTCTTTACTGTCTTCTTTAGGTTCCACTTTTACTTGCAAATTCGTTCCCGAATGGCTAGGAACTTCTAATCTTACAGCTTCGGCTTGAATGGACCCTGCATTACTTAACCTATTTAGTACTTGAGAAACAAGCAGTTTGCCTTTCTGCATTAATACAAAACTGCAGTTTGGAAACCATCTGGAGTGTTCTTCAAATACGTCGTCGTCATTTTCCCATTTATGCAAACCACCACGACAAGAAAAGCATACCGTCCTAACGCCCACACCCTGGTAGAAGAAGCCGGCAGTCGCCAACTGTTCGGGAGTTAGTTTATTCTGAGCTGGCCAATTTCTAAAAGATGTTAATCTTTTATCCAATGAGGTATACCTGTAAAACACATTAAGTTAGATAATTTGAAAAAGAGCCGCCTCAGATGCACTAAAAAGCACCAATCATTATTAATTGTCATATTATTATTGCATTCAAGTTCTACATAAATCTGTTTTATTAACCTTATACTTATACTTACGTTAACAGCAATTTTGCCAATGTATCTGGCAAATCAATTTTATAGAACATAAAAAAGCATTCGTTACGATCGCCAAATTTAGATGCCATTTTGTTGAATTAACACTACATATTATTCCACTGTGTTTTACGATTTTAATTAAACTTTTTCTAAATAGTATTTTTTTAGATATACTAAATTTCTCTTGTTTTTATTTATTGGTATAACTGGATATTAAGGGATTACCAACCTTCTGCTGTAAAAACAAAAAAAATGTTATTTGATTTTTAAATTTAATTTAAAAAGGTATTTTAAAGAACTTAATTATTGGCCGGCCCATTACTATAAAATACTATTTGAAAGCTCCATTTACCCCTTCGGAAATTATCATTATATTTAAAATTTATAAACAATCTCAGATACGACTTAAGGGGGTATTCTTGTTTAGAGGCATGATTTTCGGGCGGTTTTTGAAGCTCTCTACAAACGAAACAAACCATATTTTTACTATCCGTTTTTTTGTCATTTGTTTATTCATATTTTAAGATTATATTAAAAATTAACCAAGGAAAAAAACTCTAAATTTACAAAGTTATGAGCTGGCAAAGTTGGAGGTCCAAAAAAAAGGGTGTCCTGGTGTGCACGATATCTCAAGTTCCAATGAACCGATTTATTTGAAATTTGGTGTGAATGTTTATTACAGGTGCCGCTATAGCATGAACTATGGAAAAGTAAATCAAAATTTTTTTTACAAAATGGCGGCTGCTTGAAGAAAAAAATATTTTTTTTGCATGCTTTTTTAACAAATCCTAATTTTTTAAAACTAGTAAAATTCAAAATTTTGACTTGACCGTAGTTCATGCGATAGAGGAATGTATAACGAATAATCACACCAAATTTTAAATAAATCGGTTCATTAGAACTTGAGAAATCGTGCACACAAGTTCATTTTAGACTTCCTACTTTGCAACCTCAAAACTTTCTGAATTTTGAGTTTTTTTCGGTTAATTTTGAATGTAATCTTAAAATATCAATACACAAATTTTAAATAGTAGATAGTAAACATATGTTTTGTTTCGTTTGTACAGAGCTTTAAAAACCGCCCGAAAATTCATGTCTCTACACTAGAATACCCCCTTAACGGACCAAAAACGATAATATAAACATTTTAAGAAGCATTGAGTGTCTGCGCGGACAGAGGAAACTTTTCTAAGAAAAATATTTAATAAAATTTTTGTTATAAATTCAAACCCTCGAGAGTTAGGCCTCTCTAAAACATTTTTTTTAATTTCCACCTTCTCATGGCCATAGCTCGGAAAATATTGATTTTTCATTAAAAATGGTTAAGTGCGTTTTTAAAGAGCGTGAAATAATCTACTAACTATATTTAAACCTTTTATTGTCTAAAATCAACTCTCTTATCTATGGTTTGGTTACAAACCATGTTACAAACGACCGGAAACGACCAGTGTTGTCAATACTTTGGTAAAGTCTTCATCAACTTTCGTTAAATTTACTCAAATTTAATAAATTTAAAGAATTTATTCGAAAGTCTGATATGCTTTATTTTATGAAATCATGGGGAAAGTTTGGTAATCGAATGGAAAAGAATAACAACTAGAACGAAAAGCTAATTTTCCATATTAATTAGTTTACTACCACAACCCCCGGAAGAGTATATTTGGGAGAAATATTAGCAAACAGTTAAAAATTGATCCACCTAATCTATCAATCTGAATTTTAAATGGCAAATTACAAATTATTATTCAGTAAGAGTATAAAGTACAGACAGTGGCGTAACAAGCAGGTGAGGAACCCGTGTGCGAGGTTGTTAACGGGAAGCCCTGCTTTTATAAAGGACAAATAAAAAAAAAATAAATAACTTATATTTTTAATAATCATAATTTTAAGATAAACAAATAACAAAATAACAAAGGTGCCGATTTTACAAGAATCAGATAAACTTAGTATAACAATAGCAAGCCCGTGGCCAGTGGGAAGGGGAATACGTGCCCCGTCTAAATATTCAAAAGAAAAAAAATTTTTGAAAATAAAATCGAAAATATTATAGACTAGATATCTTTTTTTTGCTTTTTTTTATGAAATCTTGGTAAAACTTAAGAATGCTATTTTCTTCCCAAGGAAATTTTTCGAAATTCAGAAAATTTTTAGAATACCATAGATTAATTCTTTTATTTCTTTTTTCAATTTTATGAGATATTCTTGATGGCTTTTGTCTATCCTAAGATTTTTTAGAATATTCTAAATTACCCCTTTTCTGAGATTGCCTGGTTAGGACAGATACAACAGGATATCAACTCCATGAACCATAAAAAACAACAAAATTTACTACATATTGTTAAAATTTTTAAAATATACCTAAATTCTTATCAAAATACATAATATATAATAAATAATTCTCCTATTCATGAACTTTGCCTAGATCCGCCCTTGGTTATAGATTTCAAGGCTGCATGAGACTACAATGAATTCATAATTTTGAGATTTTTGAACAAAATTGTGTGCGAAATTGTCAATCAATCGTGCGCATGAAGGGATTAACGAGATTATCATCCCAAAGAACTTGGAACCTTGGGGCCTGGAATCAAAAAGTCAAATAACAACATTTAAAACTCGAGCGAAGCAGTTATTTTGAAATTTCAAGTTCACGCGCTTAAATGGTAATTTAAAATATTTTTAATTGTACTTATTACAAAAATAATTTAATTATAAATTAATTTAAGTAATAAATGCAGATTTAAAAATCGCTTAAGACTGTTAAATATTTAAATAACATATAATTGTATATTCTTTAATTTATTGATTAGTTATAGAAGGGTCCCAGACCCCCTTGCCTACCTTTGTAAATACGCCACCGATTACTCCCGATATAACAATTACAGGGTTACAGGGTATAACAATTAAGAAAATCTGGAAAAGTCATGGAAAATTTAAGATTTCCCTAATTTTGTCAGGGAATTTCTCATTTTTAGTGCCAAGTCAAGGAACAATTTTTTTAAATTTAAAATAAATTTGTTTTTAAATTTTAAAATTAAATATATTTTATTTAAAAACTATTTTTTTTTAATTTAAAAATTTATTTATTTAAATTAAAATTAAATTTTTTTGCTTTTTTTTTATTTTGTTCCCTTTGTCAGGGAACATTTATTTAATTTTAAAATAAATTTGTTTTTAAATTTTAAAATTAAATTTGTTTTATTTAAAAATTACTTTTTTTAATTTGAAAATTTATTTATTTAAATTAAAATTACTGATTTTAACTTAATTTTAAAATTAAGATTTTTGCGCCTGTTTTATTTTTATTTTGTTGCCTTTGTCAGGGTAAACCTGGAAATGTCAGGATTTAATTATGAATATTTAGTAGCATAAACAAAATAACTTATTGATAATAAATGATGCCCACTTTGTTTACCTCAATAAGAGAAGACAGCCAAAATATTAAAGTTAAATACTAATACTATCACTCTAAAAAATAGGTTGCTAAAAACAAAGAAAATTTATTTTTAACAAAGAACAAAAATTCTGAACATCGGGACGTCTGGTAACTTTATCGGACACGGGGGTATCGACCAAGAAGAAAAAGAATAATTTATTCCTACACGGAAAAATTTGAAGTAATCTTTACTATAATTGAAGTTCAAATGAGCCTCACACCAATTTTAAAGTGAATTTTACAAAATTTGCTTGTAATTTAAAAATATTTTATTATTTTTGTATTTTCTGGTTTTCCCGCCATCAAGTTGTAGTGGCAGCAATGGGCGGTGAAAACCAGGCCTTTTGCCAAAAATGGCCGCCTGAAGCGGTTAGGAGAAGAGTCTTCTCCTGTATTATTGCAACGATTTGATTTGAGATTTTTTTTGATTTTGTGAATAAATTAATTTGGATTTACGTGAGTGATTTTATTCGATGGTTTGGGTAATATTCTTAGGTAATATTCATCCCATTTTGGGATAAAGATTTTGGACGAGTGATTTTGGAACTGTGATTTATTACATTTTGGATATTAATTAAAATTAGATTAGAAGATTGATTTAGATTAAAAAAAAGAGAATCATAATAATTAAATTAATTGATTGCCAAAAGTTAGCTGTAATCTTGAAAATAATCACAATGTTTTTCATAATCTAAAACATAAAAATTTTAAATTGTGGCGGGAATTTAATAACGGCTGTCATGGCGTCGCTTGCATTTTGTGATGTCAGATTTCTCTAACCTCGGGAGAAAATGTTCTGTGAAGGTAGCTGATAGCACATTAATTAGTGAAATAACATATAAACCACAGTAGGAATATTTGTGTGAAAGAAGCTGATTGCCAAACCAATAAATTCGTAGTATAAAAATCTATTTCACATTTAATTGAACGAAAGCAGGTTATTCGACCAGGTATAATTATTGTGGTAAGTAAAACAACTATTTTCGCTTGAACAGACGATAAAACAATAAACTGTTACGAAAATTGCAGGTTATGAAATAATATTGATTCTATCGAGGCTTGTGCAATCATTCGATCGATGATCTTCGTATCGAATGTTGAATCTATATTATTAAAATTTAAGAAATACATGCAGATCTTGGCAAATCTATGGTAAGCGTTTTAATGAATCATATGAACTCTAACCCTAACCTAAGATAATATCTAGGATCCACTGTTTCAACATTTTTACCAGTTGCGAGGCCACCACCAAGAAATCGTGTAAAAACCAAAGTTAGTGATAAAACCGTAGAAATCCTTGGATCGATATGGAGAAAGTGGGATATTCGGAAGAATTACAAAATCCAAAGAGAGAAATTAAATCGGAAGATGGAGAATTAGAAGAATTGCATCATTCCATCGACATTAAAGCTGATATTTCGATTAACCGGGAGACACTTTCAAAGGAATTTGAATGCGGTAGCAAAGAAATTAAAATCGAAGATACGAAGGACGAGGTATATGATTTACATCATTCCGTTGACATTAAAGAAGAGATTTTTCCTCACGATCACACAACAATTCAAAACGGCAAAATATTGTTACAGTGTACCATGTGCAACTATAAATGTTATATATACCAATCTTTGAAAATTCATTTACAGACACATACTGGGCAGAAACCGTACGGATGCAGCATTTGCGATTATACGTGTTTACGTAACAGTCATTTAAAACGTCATCTACGAAGTCATTCGGGTGTGAAACCCTATGAGTGTAACGTTTGTGGTTCTAAATTTTCGGAAAAAGCAAATTTAAAACATCATGTACTAACTCATACGGGAGAAAAGCCGTATGAATGTAGCATTTGTCATTATAAATGTATACGAGAAACAGATTTAAAACGACATTTACTAATTCATACGGGCGAGAAACCGTATAAATGTAACTTTTGCGATTATCAATGTTCGCAAAAACATCATTTAAAACGGCATTTACTAACTCATACAGGCGAGAAGCCGTTTATATGTTTCATATGCAATTTTAGATGTTCACTAAAAGCAACTCTCAAAGGTCATTTACAAACTCATAGGAGCGAGAAACCGTATAAACGACATTCACGTACTCATACTGGCGAGAAATCGCATGAATGTAACATTTGTCAATATAAATGTTCACAAAAAATTAATTTGATAGAACACATACGTACTCATACGGGCGAGAAACCGTTTGAATGTAAGATTTGCAATTATAAATGTTCACGACAAAGAGATTTAAAACGACATTTACGTACTCATAACAGCAACAGGGAGCGATCAGAGAAACCGCATGAATGTAACATTTGCCAATATAAAGGTGCAAAGAGAATAAATTTAATAGAACATTTACGTACTCATACGGGCCAGAAACTCCATGTATGTAACTTATGCAATTTTCGATGTTCACTAAAAACAACTCTCAGAGATCATTTACGAACTCATACCGGCGAACTACAAACTGCGAGGACGTAAAATTTATGGTAATAAATGTTCTCGAAGAGAATATATTAAACATCTTGAGTATGTTCAGTTTCATTGTAATGTTTTATTTTATTTTAAGTATTTGTACTCTTATGTTAACAATGTAAATTGTATTAAAATGAAAATCGACCCAGTATGTTGCAAAATACCCTTATTCGGCCCAGGATGTTGCAAATTCTATCAAGAAATAAATGTTCTGGATTGGTATTTTGGCCTGTGTTCAACGAATGCTGTCCTACTTTCATGCTGCAGGACACTTTTTCTATGCAAAAAAAAGCAGGCCCAAGCCCAGAGGGGGGCGCTCGGGGATTTGTCCCCGGGGCCCGGAATAAAAAATTAGATATTGGGTTTCAGACAGTCGGGAATATGGACCGATCAAACCATAGAACAGACCCTCATGCGAATGATGAAACATCTTGAGGACTATACCTCCAAAGTATTTGCTATGAAATAGAGAAATACTGTGGCACCATGTCATTCAGGCCTGCTAGTGTTGCCCGGGATAGAGAGGATACTGTCCATTTCCTCAAAAAGATGCAATAATGTCTATATATTGCGGCATCATTGGAGGTGAAGAAGTGAATTGCCACCTGTCTGACAGATTGGAAAAGATGGATTAGCACAAATAGTTGCCAACTATTAGTTGGAATTGGAAGATGTGGGAGCATATTTTCTGGTTCGGTTGTATGGAGGCAACCCAGCAACACAAACCTTGATGAGCTTCAATTTCATTCTTTCGTTAAATCTGCCACAAAGACGAAATTCGATCCAGCTTCATTACCTCCAACTTCGGATGCTGGCATAAAGTAGGGCTGGGTAAACACTCCGCAGGGCATCTGCCCCATAAAAGCCATTCGATCCTTCAGACCATCTTCTGCGCTTGCAAGAAAGGCTGCACGAAGGCATGTGGTATGTTGACCTGTGTAACAATCTTGTGGAATTCCAAAGAATTCTACCATCCACATCCATTACCCTATGTGAATACAGTTTAACTCTGTGGCCTGTTAAACGGCCATGATATGTTCGGTAGATATTTATTTATAACAAATTATCAGTGTATTTTACCTTGTAAATATATTTCTTTTAAGCTGCATATAGCTGATTTTTAAATCCTTTATATTAGGCTCCCACCCCCATCCCCCAGCTGGGCACGTCTCTGCTCCTGTTACTTAAAAGCAGCAAAATTTGCAATTTCTTGAAAGAAATTTACATTTTCGTGTATCAGCAGTTGCAGAACTTCCAGGAGTAAAAGATACGAATAATCTCTTAATGTGTTGTGATGTTGTTTTGTTTTCATAGCACACTAATGCCCGATTTCTTCACCTTGAGATATCTATCGGATATCGGAACCTTAAAAATTTGAATTACGTTTGTTTGATTGGTTATCCGTATAGTTATACTTATCCGATAGATATCTCAAGGTGAAGAAATCGGGCATAAATAAATTAAATATATAAATCTTAACTTGTGAGAAAATAAACAATAAAACAATAACAAGTTAAATTCAATAATATAATCGAATTATACTTTTAAGCTTTCGACGACAAATACTTGTTTATTCTTAATTAACGATCCCGATTTAATGCAATTACTATAAATCTTGATGTAAAATGTAAAAGGAACTTACAGGATTTGTTGAATTTTCATTATTAAACTGGATTTCTAAAGTAGCTCGTCTTCTCTCCAACTGTTGCAGTTTCGGCGAAGTTGTCCTCGACTGCCAAAATTGGAAAATTGGCTTACTTCCAAGTAAGCGATTTTAGTCCCATTGGTTATCTTCAACTTAATTTTATGTTGCCCAACCTCGGCGATGCTCTCGTAGGGATGGGCAGCTCGTTAGATTTTGTAAAGACAAAGTCCGTGAATCGTTAAAACGAACACTATTAATTCGCGATTTTGTCAAATTTAATAGCCCGGACTTATCCTACCGACTGTGCCAAATATGTTTAGGCCGTTATAATTCGATTAAAAAAAAATACAAAATTACTTTGAACCTAAACTTTACTGAGAATGCAAAATACAGACAAATGTTAACAGTTGGCAAGTTGCTTTCAACAATTTATTGTTTTCAACAATAGTCGATCATAGCTGCTGACACTAGTCGTGATTCATAATAAACCGAGGAGGAAACCGCTGGGGAAATTTGTTTTACAAGTGAGAGGAAATCTGAGAAAATCTAAGGAAATCTTAGAAATTAAAGATAATCCTGCTTTTTAACATTTTTGAAAGGAAATCATGAAACAATGCAAAAGAAAATTCAAGAAAATATCATAAAAAAATCTGGTAAATTGGGTCTGTGCTTTCCTGTTCGAAATAAGTTAAGAAAATATGTTTTATCTTAATAAATACAATTCGAGTATTATTATATGTAGATTTTCCTAATTGTCAGGGAATTTCTCATTTTTAGTGCCAAGTCAGGGAAATTAAATTATCAATCAGGAAAAACAATTTAATTAAATTTTAAAATTGAATTTTTTTTTGTTAAAATTTAAAAATTAAATTATTTTAATTTTGAAATTAAAAAATTACTATTAATTTAAATTAAAAAAAAAAATTATTAATTTAAAATTAATTTTATTAAAATTAAGATTATTTTTACATTTTTATCTTCCGATTTATCGAAATCTTAGGGAAATGTTTTATTTCTTGTTAGGGAAAACCTGGAAAAATCAGAGAATTTGATTTGGAAAATTTAGTGAGAACCCTGTATATTGTAGAACCACTAATTTGACCCTTCTAAATGAAGGGTTAATATTTGGTAGCTACTGGGTAGCTCCGGAAGCTAGGTCAGGAGGTGGACTTAAATTGTCGATTATACTCCTCACTCACTGGACGGTACTCGGGCGCCAATTCGCATAAGCCGAATACTAAACGGGGGGGAGGGGTAGTTTAATAACACGCAGGTTCGGATGAAAATATTTATATATTGTATGTTGTATGACTACTTTATACTACAAAATTGATTAATTCTAAGCTATACTATTTATAACTAAATTTTATCCAAAAAATATGATACAAAAAAGTTAAACTGAACCTGGAAAGAAAATTTTCTGGTACGGCTATGTCACCTAGTAACGAATTGAATTCAGTGGCTTGCAATAATATAGGCTGCACAATGATTACTTATTTTTACTAAGTTTCGGATAATTTAACAATAATAGCTGGTGACTGCTACTTAACTACAACCAAACAAACGCTGTTGAAAATAATTGTGAATTAGAATTTTAAACTTTTCTAAGCAAGTTTCAAAATTTAATTTGCCTAACACAATTTGATCATTACAATATAAATCAATAGGTATGTATTACCTATCGCGAAAAAATTTAAAGAAACATAGTCGATCGTATATAAAATGAAGTTGGCCACCCCTGCTATATAACACAAAAAAATAATATACCCGAAATTTTTCTAAGGCTTTTTGCGAAAATTTATAATCGCAAATATTACACTTAAATGGTTTCTAACTCGTATGGGTTAATAAGTGTTGTTTTAATCTTCTCTTTTGGATGCATTTATATTTGCAAATGTTACACTGAAATGGTTTCTCACCGGTATGGGTTTTTAAGTGTTGTATTAAATTTGACTTTAAGGAACATTTATAATTGCAGAGACTACAGCCAAATGGTTTCTCATCCGCATGGGTTAATAAGTGTTGTTTTAATCTTCCCTTTTGGATGCATTTATATTTGCAAATGTTACACTGAAATGGTTTCTCACCGGTATGGGTTTTTAAGTGTTGTATTAAATTTGACTTTAAGAAACATTTATAATTGCAGAGACTACAGCCAAATGGTTTCTCACCCGTATGGGTTAACAAGTGTCGTTTTAATTGTGCTTTTCGAGAACATTTATATTCACAAATGCTACACTGAAATGGTTTCTCATCCGTGTGGGTTAATAAGTGTCGTTTTAAATAAGCAGGTTTTTGAAACTTTTATCCTGCACTCTACTCAATTTCTATTTCACTAAATTTTCACATACCTAATTTAAATATAGAAGAGAGGGCTACCCAGCCCTATTATCTATAACCATATGTAATTCGGGAAATGTAAGGTATCCTCGTGCCTCGTACTTAATTAATAAATGTTATTTGATTTGATAAATATGCATTTTCATTCCACATCGAGAGCTCGTTGAGGTCGGATGTGTGTAATAGCGTTATCGTCTAGTGCGTGACGTATATAGTGATTTAATATTGTGCAATCTAAATTTTACAATAAAAGTTAATTTAAACTAAAGTTATTTACTGGTGAATTTGTTATAATTGAAGGCAACGAAGATTTTAACAAGTTAGAATGTGCCAAGTCGGTACAAATCTTACAGAATTTCTTATTAAATGGTGAAAAGAAATTTTCAGAACCAAAGAAAATGGGAAAATCAAATAAGACATCTTTGAAACGGGGCAATAGCTCAATCAGTGCCAAAGTGGTAAATAAAAAATTTATTGCCGAAACTAGCCAGGCAAAAAATGCAAATAGTCAAGACGACACTGAAATGTCGTACAATGTAGATATAAGCAACAAATTTGAGTTGTTAAATGATAACAACGAAGTAGAAAATGTGACATCAAATGTAATAATTTCGACACCAAAAATAATTAAACCCAAGCCAATTGTGGTTTCGGGATTACCCAAAAACCATGTGAAATTCACAAATGATATCAAGGAAGTGGTGGCAAACAAATTTCACCTAAAATACTTAGGTGATAAAGTAAAAATATTTACTGAGAATATTAATGATTTCAACCAGTTGAAAGAAAACCTAATTTCAAAAGGAACTCAATTTCATTCGTATAGCCATACGAACGAAAGAAAGATGATGGCTGTGTTAAAAGGTGTACAGCGAATGAACGAAGCGGAAGTTTTGAACGCTTTAAAAGTTGTGAACCCAAAAGTGATCAGTGTCAAACTATTAAATAAAGACAATATTTATTACCCTAAATTTAAAGTGGCATTTGAGAGCGATATGACGTTCACGGAAATCCAAGCCATTCGAGGTGTTGGTAACATCAGAGTCTACTGGGAAAAATATAGGGCAAGAAAAGGTATCACCCAGTGCTACCGTTGCCAACAATTTGGCCATGCAGCGGACAACTGCAATTTAAAAATTGCATGCCGTCAATGTGCAGGTAACCACCTGTCAAAGGAATGTCAAGTTCCAGAAGGTACAACCCCGAAGTGCGCAAATTGCAAGGAAGCTCATACTGGCGATAACAGAGAGTGTTCCGTTTATTTGAAGGCTCTTAATAGAGTATCAAAACCTCCACAACGAGTTGTTAAGCCTCAGGCTTATGTGGTGCGTCAGGCGGATTTCCCGTCCCTACGGCCAAGTCGACCCATATAAAACTTTGCACCGACGATGAGTCAGGTGTTGCAACAAAGGCCAGTTGTGCGTCAGGAAGTGATGCAACCACGACATCCGATTCCCGTCCGACAAGTGAATCACATCGTACCACCAAGTGCCGGTCGCGATGGTGTGGAAAATTTAAATTCACTTTTTAGTGAATTTAAACTATTGGAGTCAATGTGTAACATTGATAAAATGTTAAAAGCTGTGCGCGAATTAAACCGCGTCATGGCATCTACAGTCGATGGTGGAGCTCGCATGGCGGCATTCATCAGATGTGCAAAGGAATTCGATGGGTAGTTACAACCTCGAAGACCTTAATATAATGACGTGGAACGCCACAAGCGTTGTAAATAAAGCACAAGATTTCGAACTGTTTTTGGACGAAAATAATATCCACATTGCTCTGATAACAGAAACTTGGTTAAAGGTAAGCGATAATTTAAAATTTAAAAATTATTTTGTGTTTAGGAAAGATAGATTAACCGACCGGGCAGGTGGTGTTGCTATTTTAATCAGAAAGGGGTTGCCGCACGAAACGACAGAGCAGCCAAACGTAACAGCAGAGCTATTGGTTATAAAAATCAATTTGAAGAGTCCTTTTTATGTTGGTGCCATGTATGTTCCACCTTCTACAAATCTTACATCGGTTGAGCTTGATAACATCATGAACAAGTACAACAAGATTATAATCGGAGGGGATTTTAATTCCAAGCACCCCCAATGGAACTGTCGGTATCCAAATAGAAATGGAAACACCTTAAAGGCTCACAATGATATAAACAACTATCTGCTGTTATATCCACGCACACCTACTTTTAGTCCGCCAGGTTTGTTACAATCTACTATAGATTTCTTTTTAGTGCAAGGAATAACGAACTATTCGGAACCTATAACAATGAATGACTTAAATTCGAATCATTGGCCAGTACTGATGACTTTACTTACCTCTCGCATACCGCCAAATTACGTTATCTCGGACACTAATTGGCGCAATTTCAGAGAAGAGTGCAACAACAGAATTCGCATAACTCCGAACATCAATTCTGTTGAAGAAGTAGACTTTGAAATCGCCAAATTCACCATGGCAATTATAGAAGCACACAAAGTTTCCACGAAAGTTAAACGTATTCGGAACAAATTTGTCGCAGATCGAGAAACCGATGATCTGAAACGACGACGAAACAAAGCTCGACGTAAGTGGTTGGAAACAGGCAATGTAGCCTATCGTGTCGAGAAAAACCAGCTTACGGAAGACATACAAAACAGAATTAAAACCATTCGACGTGAAGAATGGTTAAGTAAAACTAAAGACCTTACCACGAAAGATAACTCTTTGTGGAAAGTGTACAGCGCGTTGAGAAGAAAAAACGAACCAACGCCCACTTTAAGTCACTCCAATACGAGTTATTATACCAACCAAGAAAAGGCGGAGGTTTTTGCCGATATTTTTGAAGAGGTACACCAGGTAACTACCAACCTTAGTTCCCCGTTAGAGGAACAGGTAAGAGCAAGCGTAGAACTGCTTAAAGACATGGACGATTCGCTGGAAATTAACATCACTCCTAAAAGAATCCAGCAAATTATCAAGAGTCGTAAGGTGAGGAAGGCTCCCGGAGCCGACGGTATCACTAATAAACACCTTAAGTACCTCCCCAAAAAGGGAGTGGTACAACTTTATTATATTTTTAGGTCATGTCTGAAGCTATGCTATTTCCCGACGGTGTGGAAGACCGCTAAAATATTGGCAATTCCGAAACCAAACAAGGCCAAGGGCGAAGCCAAAAACTACCGTCCAATTAGTTTACTTTCTTGTTTGAGCAAAATCTTGGAAAAAGTTATCCAAGAAGAAATTGTCGACCATCTGACAAGTAATAATTTAATTATTAAACAACAATTTGGGTTTCAGAAAGGACATAGTACCATCCATCAACTAGCCAGAGTAGTTGAGGATGTGGTCATGGAATCCAACAACAACAACCATACGGGGATGGTATTACTCGATTTGGAGAAAGCCTTCGATACGGTCTGGCACGAAGGTCTAATCCATAAGATGATGGAACTGAATCTTCCTACCTCATTGACGAAGATCGTTCAGAGCTATTTGACAGGTCGCACCTTCAGTGTTGCAGTTGGCGATGCTAGATCATCGGAAAGAAGCATACCTGCTGGTGTTCCACAGGGTTCGATTCTCGGCCCAACACTTTTTAATATCTACATCAACGATATACCAATGCACGAGGACACGAATATCGCTTTGTACGCCGACGATACGGCTATCTATTCGTCGAGCTTAATTAAAGAAATTATCGTTGAAAACATCAACGAACATCTCCAGTTGGTATGCAAATTTTTCAGCGATTGGAAATTAAAATTAAATGTCAGTAAGACTGAGGCTATCATGTTTACGAACAGCAGAAATCGTCCGACAGTCGATATTAAAATTAACGATAGCGTTATCGAACTGCAAAAAGATATAAAATATCTTGGCTTGCTCTTAGATCAACGACTTACGTGGAAAAAAACTATAGCCGATAGAATTAAAAAAACCAACTTGGTGCTACATCTGCTCTATCCATTGATTAACCACGAAGCACAGTTGTCCAGAGAGTTGAAGCTTCTGCTCGTCCGCACATGTGCCAGGTCAGTCCTGACGTACGGCTGCACTATTTGGGGAAGTGCCGCAAACAGCAACTTAATTGCCGTACAACGTTGTCTCAACAAGTTTTTGAAAGTAGTGAATAACTACCCTCGCTACACTACCATTAAGCACATGCACGAAGACAACAATTTTGAATACGTCGGCGATTTTATAAAACAGTCGACCGAACAATTTTTGAAACGTTGCTCGTTCCACGATAACGAGTTCATTAGACAAATTGGAGACTACGATCTCGACAATATAATTTCCAAGAGGAAAAGCAAACTCCTCAAGTCTATTTTGCTAAGAAATTACAACTTTTATGACTAAAAGCCTGAACTGGTCTCTGTCGGTCCTTGTCGAGGAGGGAAGATCGACAATGTAAATATTATTTTAACTGTGTTGTTTTTGTATAGTTTAATTGTAACTCCACTTCCAATCCCAGTACATGTTAACCCACACAATCCTACATCAAACTTCCCTACCCCATTTTTATCAATTTAGCAAAATTCTTTATCAGGTTTTTGAAATTTTTATCCTGTAATTCATTTAAATTTATTTACAAATCAAAATTATAATTACTGTACATATGTTAAATATCTAACAAAGGGCTTAACCTAATAATAGATAATGTGTATAAATTTGTTGACATTTGAAATGTAACTATTTAAAATTGAATAAATGTTATATATATATATAAATATGCATTTTCACGTCTAGACTACCAAGCGAACCACACGTACTTAACCTCAAACTCACAAATCGAACTCCAGGACATAACCTCAGAAATAAACGTGTAAGTAAATTGTTACTAATTTATTAACTTTGTTTATTTTTAGATACGTCGTTGGAGATTTCTCCTGCGGCAATAACTAAACAAAATCCCCTTTTTAAGGGGAACGCACGATCATACTTAAAGAGGAATTTAAGTAAAGGCCCTCGTGGTCATATTAGAAAATCTTCTTCAATACTTAACAAAACCATCGCCGAGATGGCCAACTCAGTGGAATACGAACACTCCTTGAAGGATGCAGGACTGTTAATCGACTTCGCGGATTTACCGTTTCAAACACAGACTTCCAAGAGGAACAGGGAAGTTACCAGCTCTCCTACCAGGAGGATTCGAAAACCGGAGAATTTCATTCTGCCTATCAGAAACCGCTTTGAATGTTTTCAAAGGGAGGTCGTGAAGCCGACCGATAAAGAATCACCTGCACCACTACCTAAAAAGATAAGGCCCACGCCTATCATCTTGAAGCGTGGACTAATCGGAACGAAAGATTACATGGACACTGTGACCGACATAAAAGAAACCATACACAGCAATAATTTTTCTTTAAAAAATCTGGGTAACCAGACCAAAGTCATGGTGGAGTCGATGGAGGACTACAACCGGATAATACAACACTTCGATACGAAAAAGATCGAATACTATTCGTTCGGCACCGCAGACACTAAACGTACCTCTTTCGTATTAAAGGGTACCAACGAGCTGGATCCCGAAGAGATCCTGGCGGACCTAAAAAGCAAAGGTCTACACCCGGAAGCTTGTAGACTGCTTGCCAACAAGGCGAAAAACAACGCACCAATTCTGTACCCAAAGTACAGAATATCTTTTGCAAACGGTACGACTCTCCAAGATGTAAGGAGAGTTCGACATCTAGTACACAGCACCTGCTACTGGGAGAAATACAGGGCTCCCAGGAATATCATGCAGTGCGGAAACTGCTTGGAATTTGGCCATGGTAGCAGATACTGCCACGCGAAGGCAGTCTGCGGTCACTGCACCAAAAATCACAATACGTGGAACTGTACGGAACAGGCAAACGAACCAAAGTGTGGTAATTGTGATGGCAACCACCGAGGCACATCAACTGAGTGCCCATTATACACAGTTGCAGTAGAAAAAGCCAACGCTAAGAAGGTGCAACAAAGCCGAAAGCATTGGCAACAAAACTCAACAAGGAGGGTATACACTCATGATCTCAGAGAGTACCCCGAACTACCCAGAAAACCACTAATGGAATTACATGTGGAACCGCCACGCACGACACCTTCTACACAACAAACCAATCACCCTTGGCCCAAACCAGGTCCCAGGCGACAACAGCCACCAAATCACACACCAAGAAACACACCAGCCGCAAACTCAGCTTTCGAAGAGTTTATGAAAGAGATGGACGACATTAACAAAATGTTCGATTTCAAAAAGCTTACCGAAATGTTAAGGAAGCTAAAACATCAATTAGCCAATGCGACAAATGCAATGGATATGTTGTCGGCCTGCAACGAGGCAAATGAGGCCTTTGCTGCCATTAGAAAAATTCATGGGTAAGTCAACCATCGACAAAATAAAAATTGCTAACTAGAACGCTACCAGTGTGGTCAACAAAAAGGAAGAACTGGAGGACTTCCTTTTATCAAACAACATAGACGTCGCACTTATCAGTGAAACCTGGCTAAAGCCAGATCTCAAATTTAAACTCAAGAAGTTTCACGTCTACAGATCGGACAGAATAGCACACGGTGGAGGTGTTGCCATCGTTATCAAAAAAGGCATTCCTCACGAACCAGCGAAACCCGAAATTTCCCGAAATTTAGAGATCATCGTATACAAGATCAAGACCAGCCCGCCACTCTATATCGGTGCAGCCTACAATCCACCTCAGGCACACGAACACCTAGCGGAAGAACTCGACCTGTTCCTGAGACAATATCCCAACATCGTAATTGGAGAAGACTTCAATGCAAAACACTCGTCTTGGAATTGCAGTACAAACAATAGTTCTGGCAATATCCTGCGAGACTTATCATTAGAGAAGAACTTCGTCATAGTATACCCACCCGAACACACTTATCATCAAGGGCCTCGATATCAACCATCCACACTCGACATCTTCCTCCTCCAAGGTGTCGGGAGCCACACCACACCAACGGTCCTGGAAGACCTCTCTTCAAATCACTATCCGGTGGTGATGACCCTCTTTCTCAACTGCGACTTGAATGAAAGAGACATTCGTACGACCAACTGGCAAACATACAAGCAACTCTGCAACGAGCGATTAGCAATCGACACCAACATCGTCACCAATGCAGATATCGACGAAGCCATTAAAAAGTTCACCGTGGTATTGCAATCTGCTTTTAAAGATGCAACCACAAAGAAGAAAGTGAAAGAAACTTACAAAGTGGATCCCGAAATCAAAAGGTTGAAAACTGTTCGAAACTGGGAAAAGAAGCAGTGGCTCCGCACGGGAGATCCAACACACCGAATCGCCAAGAATCACATCACCGAAGAGATCCAGCAGCTGCTTCGAGAAGAAAGAAATGAAAACTGGAGAAAGATGACAGAAAGTCTAACGCTCCGGGACAACTCACTTTGGCAGGTCTACAAACGTTTAAAGAACAAACACGACGAGATCCCGATAATCAAGACCAGCAACAATGTCAACTTATATACCGACAAAGAAAAGGCCGATGCTTTCGCAAATGTTTTTCTGGATGCCCACAATAAAACTATCAACGAAGTCTCTCCCATGGACGACGAAGTGAACGCAACCTACGAGAACCTACACCTGAATCTGGATAAGCTCGACGAAAGTCCCCTCGAGACGAATCCTACTAAAATTGCCAAAATCATTCGAAAGCTGAAAAACAGAAAAGCTCCCGGTCTGGACGGCATCTCGAATAGACAACTAAAATACCTTCCGAGGAAAGGAGTTTGCCTCCTGTACTACATATTTCGCGCATGCCTCTCGAACTGCTACTTCCCTACCCAGTGGAAACTGGCCAAGGTGATTGCGCTTCCAAAACCCAACAAGGCAAGAAACGTCGCCACAAATTACAGGCCCATTAGTCTGCTCGCAACTCTCAGTAAAGTTCTAGAGAAAATCATACTGGAAGAGCTCAAGAATCATCTAACCGAACACGGAATTATCATCGATGAACAATTCGGTTTCAGAGCTGGACATTGCACAACGCATCAAGTAGCGCGCATCAAGGAGAAGATCGTGCAAAAAAGACACATAAATAAAGACACGGGCATGGTGTTATTGGACTTGGAAAAAGCTTTCGACGTCGTTAATCGCAAAGCACTTATTTATAAGTTAGTCAAGTTAGTTAAAGCTCCTATCAACTTAATCAAAATCATCGTCAGCTATCTAGAGGATAGACAATTCTTCGTTATCGTCAACCAAGCCGTCTCCGATATGGTAAACGTTCCAGCCGGCGTTCCGCAAGGCTCATTATTGGGTCCGATTCTATTTTCCATCTTCATCAACGATATTCCTCGACACCACAAAACCAGTATCGGAGTTTATGCAGACGACACAGCCATTTTCGCCCATTCCAAGACAACCAGGAAATATATAACGTACCTAGAAGAACATGTCAAATTAATTCTCGAATTTTTCAAGACGTGGAAACTTAAAGTCAATATACCCAAGACAGAAGTAATTCGGTTCACCTTCAAACGTAAACCTCCCGACGTCGCAGGAGTAAAAGTCGGCGAGGACACTATCCCGTGGCAGAACACTGTCAAATACCTGGGCACCACACTGGACTCGAAGCTGCTATTCAGCCAAGAAATACAGGCTCGATTGGACAAAAGCAACTTCGTTATCCAATTACTATACCCCTTCATCGGTCCAAATGCTAGAACACCGAAGAGAGAAAAAGTCACTTTGTACAAAGCTTGTGCCAGGTCGATACTTACCTACAATGCCCCCATTTGGGCCACCGCATGCAAGACGAAGATGAAGTCCGTCCAAGCTATGCAAAACAAATTCCTGAGGATCATCGGGCAGTATCCCAGGTATACCACCATCGATTTCATGCACGCAGACTTGGAAATCGAAACCATCAACACGTTCATCAAAGAGAAGACCAGGAAGATCATCAACCAAATGACAACTCACCAGAATCCACTTATAGCCGAAGTGATTTCAAACGACGACGACGAGATTTTCGGAACCGTGAAGAGATCAATGAAACAAATTTTAAATTAATTGTTAGTATTACCATTGTAATGTTATTCTTTCCTTTGTTTGTAATCCCCACGTATTGTTTGTTTTTGTCATTTTTAACGTAAGTTCTTTTCCACCCCCTTTTTACAATGTCACTCACTTACCGACTACGGCAGTTTTCTGTAACTCGCCTATGTTTAATGAAGGTTAAAGCCAGCGTCACACTGAAATTACAACATTCTTCAAATGTTGTAAGGCAGGTGTTACGGTGATAAATTTTTCTTTTATTTTTATTTACTTGGCCTAATTAGAAGGTAGGTGGCCGGTTGAATGTTGCAGCAGGAGCAATTGCTCCGACCGATATGGTAGTGCATCTCTTCGGGGTTGTTCTGCCAATTCGCGAACGGTTTGCAGTCGCGCTTACGCGCGACATTTAACTGGAGACAACTTTCTAATTTGGCCAACCAAAGCAGGTTTTTGAAACTTTTATCCTGCACTCTACTCAATTTCTATTTCACTAAATTTTCACATACCTAATTTAAATATAGAAGAGAGGGCTACCCAGCCCTATTATCTATAACCATATGTAATTCGGGAAATGTAAGGTATCCTCGTGCCTCGTACTTAATTAATAAATGTTATTTGATTGATAAATGCCCGTTCTGTGAACATTTATATTCGCAAATGCTACATTCAAATGGTTTCTCACCCGTATGGGTTAATAGGTGTAGTTTTAAAGTTCCTTTTTGTGAACATTTATATTCGCAAATGTTACACTCAAACGTTTTACCAGTACGCATTGGTAAAGGAAGTTCACAATCTTGATTCATTTGAGAGTTGATCATTTCCGTTTCTTCTTTTATGTCAATTGAATGATGCAAATCTTCCAAATTAATTTCTGGTTTTGGTACTATTTCAGATTTAATTTGAAAAGAACATTTTAAGTGGCATGGAGTTTTCTGTAACAAATGTATTATCTTAAATAATGTTATTGTCGCATTTGTAAATATTTAATACTAAAGCGTCGTTCACAGCCAATGAACTACAACATAGCATAGCATAATTTAAGGTTAATCGGTAGACAATTACGCAAAACTTTTCAGCTGGGGGAGCTTAGATCTAGTTTAAAAATTAAATTCACCTCAAATGACTTGATACCTTCCACATTGCTTTCAAGCGTGGGCTCGAGTTATCAAATGAGAAACAGATTAATTTAGTATTACATTGGGATACGGACAACTTGGCACTTCGCAACTCATCACTGGATGACTCGGTGCTGGACAACTCGGCACCGGGTTAAATAAAATCTTTTTTATATTTAAATTTTTTTTACATGTTTTTAAGTAACAATAAAACAGTTTTCTAATTGGTGCCGAGATGTTCCGGTGCCGAGTTGTCGCGTACCGTTTTTTTTGATACTGAAAAAAAAGCGGCCACCATATTTAAGGGCCCCCAATCAGCTCGGGCCCTAGGCTATAGCCTAACCAACCTTACAGATAATCCGGCACTACAAAATATGACAAGAAAATGTCTCACTTTACTCGGAGCTCTAAATACTAGACACAAAGTGCCTCGTATTTCAACATTGCTCATCGTCAGTAATTTGTCATTTTCCTGTCTTTTATGTAAAGACTTAATATTTAAAAAAGGAAATACTGTTTGTGTATTGTAAAACAATAATAAAAAATTAGATATAATTATAGATAAATAACTAGCCAATAAAAATCGGCTATCGGGCCGATTATAATTAAAGACGCATTTTCGTGAAAAATTAATTTTACATTTGCTCGTAAACTATTGAATTTACGCAAAAATTGAAAGACATCTTTTTTATTCAATTCAACTTTTCCTTTCCAACAGTTTTTTCCATTTTTCCGTCCGACACCGATTAACTGCGGCGCGGTTAAAAAAAGTTTTGAAACTTTCGATGCGAAACCTATAGTTCAAAGGTAAAAAATTTTGAAATTTTTTTTCAACAAATCGAAAGCCACCGTCACGACGATTTCAAAACTTTTTAGATAATCAAAATCCGACGCCAAATAACGGCGATGCAACCGGATTTAGCAAAACCCTTTAAACCCTCCTGAAGGGTTCGGGGGTGACTTTTTGAACTTTTTCGATTTTTCTGGGTGGTTGTGCAAGTAACCCCATAGGTTTGCAAAATTTCAACTTTCCACGAGGTCCAGAAGGGGTCAAACATTTTTGGCCTATTTATGATGAATCAGTGAAGCCAAGCAGCTTTATATATATAAAACTAGCCAATAAAAATCGGCCTAAGGGCCGATTTTTTTCGGCTAGTTCGCCCTGTCGGGCTCATGGCGGCCTACGGCCGCTTAGCGGCCTGCGGCCGCAAATCTGTAGTTGGTAATCCTCTAGTGATGCACGAGGAGCGATCGTACCGAACCGAGCCGGCGAGACACTTGTACCACTTATTATTATATTTAAACATTAAAAGTGTCGATAATAAATCAAATAATTTTAAAGATTTAATTTAATTTAAATTAAACGGCCGATTTCTTTGGCTATCTCTGCGAGGCACGTGGCCTGCGGCCTCGTTAAGTTTGGTCCCGGTTGTAGTTTGGTAGCGGTGGCCGGAGAGGGGGGGGGGCGAATGGGGCAAGGGGTGGGGGAAAGAAGGTGATGAGAGAGGCGTGGAGTGTCGGACGATCCGAGTGTTTCGATTTGTACTTTTTTGCAGGCGTAGGCGAAGTAAAAGATTACTTTTTTGGACCTGTGGGGATGGGCTTGGAGGCCAGCTGAAAATGGTGAAAATTTGTTGAAAATTGGAATAGTGATATGCAATATAAAATGAGTTCGTTTTAATTTATGTGGCATAAATTAAATGTTCGGTTTTTTGTTGATTCGAAATTAATATAGAATAATATTTTAAGCATTAATATGTTTAAATTTTCTATAAAGTGTCTATTGTCAAGATATTTAAAATTTACATTATTAGTAGTACCCGTTCTCGTCCGTGACCAAACAAATGGGGAAAATAAAATTTGAATAAAGTTATTTAATTTTAATTCCAAATTTGTTCTCATCCGATCCGATCAGTTAAACAATATCGGGCACGGTTACTACTTGGATGGGTGTCCGCAAGAGAACCGTTTGCCGTTACCAAATATTTAGATTTTTGCTGTTTTTACTTTAACCGGTTTTCAGATATAATTTTTATAAAAATATTTGTTAACATTTTTGTTCGATTTATTCTGAGATTCTAAATTGTTTTTCTTAAATTTTAAAAATTTAAATTTTTTAATTTTCACATCAATAATATTCGGGAAAAGAAAACGAAAAGTTCATTTGGCCTTTTCCGAAAAAACCGTTCCTTCACTGTTAAAACTGGCGGTTTTGGTTTACTCCAAAAAAGGCCAAGATTTGAAAGGAAAATTTTCGTGATTAGACATTTTGTCGTTTGGCAGATGTAAGAATGCGTTTTTAAAAAAATTCGTAAGGAAAAAAAGTAAAGCCATTAGTAAGGTTCAATCGGTAGTTGCAAAACATTTTCAAATATTTCGACAGTTTACGTCCAATCGGCGTAACAAAGTCAATATTTGCAATTTTTTAATTTCCGCAGTTGCGGCTTTATTTGTTAACCGATTTTCAATTACAAAGCGGGATCGCGTGGGTAATTTGGATTGCCACAATATTGATATATTACTATTTTTTCTCATCTATAGCGGTAAGGCCGCAAAACCAAATCGAAATTTTGAAAAAGAATGAAAAATTTTTTTTTGAAAATTTGCAAATTTAACGTCATTAACGAATGCACTCGATACTTGGAAGGATTTTGGTTCAAATTTTTTTTATAAATTTATTTTGAATTTGCCGAAAAATTTTGTTGCGAGGAATCAAATTTCAAAAATATATGCATAATTTTACTTTTATTTGAGTCCCACGCTAACGAAGAAGGAAAAAGTTAAAATTTTAGACGTTAAATTGTTATCGACAATTGCGCACATCTATCTCGGCCATTGACAATCACCGCCAAGTTTTTTTCGAGGAGGCCGCCCGCTTTGGTGTCGAACGATTTTTCTTAAATTTTAAAAATTCAATTTTTTTTAATTTCTCGTCGATAATTTACGTGAAAATAAAACTAAAAGTGTATTAGACATTATTCGAAAAAACCACCCCTTCACTGTTAAAACTGACACTTTTGTTTTTGCCAAAATGTCAAGGAATTGAAACGAAATTCTTCGTCATTCGAGATTTTGTCGCTTAGTTGGTGTAAGGAATTGTGTTTGAAAAAATTCGTAAAGAACAAAATTTTAGCCCTCCGCAAGGACCTCACGATGGTCGCAAAACATTTTCGAAAATTTCAACAGTTTAAGCTCTACGGGCGTAAGAAAGTCAAAATTTGAAGTTTTTTTAATTCGGCCGTAGCGACCTTATTTATCAGCTGATTTTCGATATCAAAAAAAGTAAGTATGCGTATGGCAATTTCCTATAATATTGATATGGTTGACTTTTTTCGTATATTAAACAGTAAACCCGTAAAATGCGAATTCAAATATTTTAAATAAATCTGAAGGCATATCTGCCTTGGTTTTTTATTCAGAAAAATTTTCAATTTTTTTTTTAATTATTAAATTTATTTTGCTTAGAATGCTAGAAAAAGTACAAAAGCTTAAGATAACTTTATTCGAAAACATATTTCTTTACGTTTAAAAATTACACTTTGGTTTACAGTTAAACCTGCAAAATTATAAAACCAAATTTTTTGTAATTTAATTTGGCTTTTCTCGCACCAAATTTTAGGTATTCAAAAATAATCATCGGTCTTACTTGTAAGTTTATTTTTGATATTGACAAATGAGTAGCCGAGCTAATCCAGCGAGTTTTTTTACCCGAATTAGATTAAAAAAGCTTCAAGTTATTCTTTTTTTGGTAGGCAGTAATTATTTTCAAGGGTTATTTTTTTTGAAGGGTACAAAACTTCCAAAAGCAAATCCTGGAATAATACAACGGCTTCGAATATTTCAAAGATTCAAAAATAAAAAAAAAGGCTTGTCTAGGAGAGGAATCGAACGTTGATTTTACGCACGCGAGTCCTCAATTCTATCCCATCGGCTACGGGGTGTACATTGCTTAAGATGATCTAATAATGGTATTTCAAACTTAAAATTTTCTACATTGTATTGTAACATAAATGTTTGTTACTGAACGACAATTTATTTATTTTAAATTCCAAACAAATTAACAATAATAAATAAATGTACTAACTTGAAAATCATATTTGGTTCTGTTTTGTAACATTAGTTTAAACGTGAATTTAGTTTCGGAAGGTAGCTGGTAATTCCTAATGCCAAATTATGACTTCCATTGGCCGAACACTTTTATTATTACAAATAATATGCACGGTTTTGCAACCCCAAAATATTTGTTCATATTATGTAGATAATGGTACTGGATGCAAATATAATATTTTTCAGATTAATAAGTAAACTGGTAATTGTTTTTTGTATTTCTATTGTAACGCACATCACAAGTGCATTTGAATCGTCCGAGTTCCGACGTGAAATCCCGAACTATAAATAAATTTGTCAAATTCTTTAAAGGTGCATTTTCGTGAAAAATTAATTTTACATTTGCTCGTAAACTATTGAATTTACGCAAAAATTGAAAGATATCTTTTTTATTCAGTTCAACTTTTCCTTTCCAACAGTTTTTTCAATTTTTCCGTCCGATACGGATTAGCTGCGGCGCGGTTAAAAAAAGTTTTAAAACATTCGAAGCAAAAACGATAGTTCAAAGGTCAAAAATTTTGAAATTTTGAAACAACAAATCGAAAGCCACCGTGATGACGATTTCAAAACTTTTTAGATAATCAAAATCCGACGCCAAATAACGGCGATGCAACCGCATTTAGCAAAACCCTTTAAACCCTCCTGGAAGGGTTGGGGGGTAACTTTTTCAACTTTTTCGATTTTTCTGGGTGGTTGTGCAAGTAACCCCAGAGGTTTGCAAAATTTCAGCTCTCCACGACGTCTAGAAGTGGTCAAACATTTTTTGTGATGAATGAGTGAGTGAGTGAAGCCAAGCAGCTTTATATATAAAGACTAGCCAATAAATTATATATATAATTATGACGAAGTACTTCACAAGAATACTTTTTTTCGAATTTTGACTGATAATGTGCTATTTTATTAAATTCAAAATCATTTATTAAAGTGGCACTTTACCACATAGAAAAGTCACTTTACTATATAGTAATGTCACTGTCAATAAAACACAGTTTGACAGTAATTGTTTATTTAAATATTGGAAACATTGTTATAAATATTAAAAGTACAATTATTCAAATTTGAAAACTTAACAACACCAAATTTGTTCGATTCTATTTGTTCTTCCTGAAAACTCTTTTGATTTTCCATCTGCATTCCGGAATGATCTTGAGGTGCCGCTAGTTCTTGCTGATGAAATATACTTTTGGAAATTTTCAACTTATTGGTGATGCTTTCCTCGATATACCCTTCAGCTACAGTAGTTGAACGCCATCCTCCATGCCTTTTAAGCGTTTGAATATCAGCTCCACTATCAGCGAGGAAGGTGGCAGACGTTCTCCTTAAGCAATGGCCAGTGTAACTAGATGCATCAGGAAGTTTCAAGTACTCGGCAACTTTTTGGGGAATTTTTGCAAAACTGTTGATGCCAACTGGTTGTATTGTGCACTTACCGTGATTATAGTAAATGAAAAATCTATTGTGTTTGACTTGTTTGGGTCTTAGTCGTGAATATTTATGATAAATTTCATATCCATCGCAGTCTGATCCTACGGTAAATACACGTTTCCTTTTGGTTTTGGTATCGTGTAAGGTTATAACCAAAATTTTTCCCGTGTCTTCTATATTTTCTACAGTTAAGCTGCACAATTCTGCACGCCGACATGCCCCATTTAAACCAAATATTAGTACCACTTTCATTAATAAGAACTTATCGTCTGGAGCCTCTTTAAAAAACGTAGTAACGTTTTCCATACTCAAAACTTTTGATTTCTTTGCTTCATATGTGTCATTTTGGCGTTTTAAAAAAGCAAGTAACTTTTTGTATTGTGATATATCCACATTTTCGTTTATTTGTATAGTGCTTTTCAACATGGAATATGTAGACCATAAACTAGATGCCTTAAGCGCTTTTGCCTAAAATAATGAAAGATATTGTAAGAAAAACACAAAAATATTATGTAAAAACATAAAATAGCTTACCTTCTCAAAAAAATACGCTAGCATTACACTTTCGTCAGTTCTTAGTGCGTTTTTTATCATCCTCCAATTACAAAATATTTCATATACCTTCTGGTATTTTTCCTTGGATTTAAAAGAAAGTAAGCTTGAAGACGCTTCTCGAGCGGCATTTAAAATGTCTTCAGAACAATTTTCTAAATTGTTTTCAGTAGCAACACTCATTTTTATAATAAATTAATAGTGTGTAACTTAAGCAAAATTCGAATAGAAAATAAAAATTGTTAACTGTTGTTATGTAAATAAACAAATTCGTGTCAAGTTACTAGATTACCGAAATCCTACACAAGTACCTACTATGAAATATTTTGAATTAGCAATAACTCAAAAACGGCACTAGATATTGAAAAACTGATCAAAAAATCCCCCCCCCCTCGCCTCGCACTCACCCCCCGTAAATTATCAGTAGGAAAGCATATGCAAAAATTCAGATCGATCGCGCGCAAAAAAATCTACTCTTGAACCTAGATTTCTTGGGTTAGAATTGCACAAAATCCGAAAAAATAGTATAAACAAACCTTGTAAGTAAAGCATTTTTACTAAACTCATTAGCTTTTAAGTTACTCGCTCGATGCGCTCGCTCGTACTCAAAGGCTAAATTCGTTTAGTAAAACTTTGCTTTACTAAACTTGTTGTTTAATATACTATTACTAAACTCATTAGCTTTTAAGTTACTCGCTCGCTGCGCTCGCTCGTACTCAAAGGCTAAATTCGTTTAGTAAAACTTTGCTTTACTAAACTTGTTGTTTAATATACTATTATGAAGTGCATTATCAATATTATTACCACGTGCAAATTTCCCCTATTACCACGTGCATTCAACTTGCATTTTAATACGGTGGGAGTACTTAAACGAAGATAGGAAAAGTGTTCAGCTAAATCAGTTTTCTGTGCTGTAAATAGAGACCTTCCAAAGTGAAATCAAACAAATCCAGCAAAACAAATATGGAGTTTAATTTACATAAAAATTATTTAACGAAAAACAAAACTGACATTACATAATTAATAATCATAACATTCATAGCCAGAGCTATATCTAACACAAAATAACTTTAACTAAATAACATAATGTATTCGTTTAACTAAACTCAATAAAAGGTAAACATAGAAGATGTCAAGATATTATTAGACGATTTGTACTTTCCTGTTGTTCTTAAAAAAAATTTTTGTGAAAGAAAATCAAAATTAAAAATTTTAAAAACTCCTGACTATAAAAAAATTCCAAAAATAAAAATTAATAATTAAAGCACTTTACTGTAAAAACCACTGGTCCCTTTAAACAAAAAAAAATAATTTTTTCTTCTTCACTCAACATCATAAACTCTCAGACACTTAACTCGAAAAATTAACTTAACTTCTTTCTTCACTAGCGGCCGAGGCCGCCATGACCTCCTAATATTTGAATGACCTGGAAACTCCTTTTGGATCTGGAAACGTCGAAATGAAGTTTCTCCGAATTTGCAAGAAAAAAATTGACGTAGAGAGCTTGGAATAGTGGCGTTAACCTTAGAACTTTTAGCTGAATATCCAGTTAAAATTTCAATTCAATCGTGCTTTCCGTTGGGAAGATTTTGATAGGATACATACATACAAACTTTCGAGTTTTATACCTAGTCGGGACATAAGTTCTGTTACACAGTATTAATTAAATTTTTAATGTTTCAAAATAATAAATTCAATTATGATATATACTGCTTTATTACTTAATATATAAAGAATACATTTTTAATATATTTACTCAAAATGTCCTCCTTTAGTCTTTACACAAGCCTTTAAACGCCGTTGCCAATCATCAATTGCGGCACGGACGACTTCTAACGGTATCGATGCTGCTGCTTTCACCAAATCCCGCTTCAGAAGCTCGATATTTTTATGAGGCTTACTACAAGCCATGTTTTCAAGAACTGACCACAATTTATAATCCAAAGGATTCAGATCAGGACTTCCAGAAGGCCATTGTTCTGCTGCAATAAACGCAGGTAAATTTTCTGTTAGCCACCTTTGGGTTGTCTTAGCTTTGTGTGCTGGTGCAGAGTCCTGTTGGAAAACCCAATGGTTTTCTTGAAAGAGAGAGTCGTTAAGAGGCTTTACCACGTCTTCTAACATTTCTTGGTAAATTGGTGCCGATGTTTTAACGCCTTTTTCACAAAAGTGAAGTTAAGTAACTCCTTCGTAGGATACACCCCACCAAACCATCACAGATGCTGGATAATGGCCTCTTTGAACCCTCGGAATTTTTTCTGCCGCTTCTTTAGAGCTGTGAGCATAAACACGATCATTTTGCTTATTAAATTTTTCTTCGGCGGTAAAAATTTTTTCATCGGTAAACAAAATATTTTTAAAATTATTATTACCGTGCCTCCTTAATAGGGTTTTCGATCTCTCGTGCCTAATTTTTTTTAAAGCTGTTGTTAACCTTTGTCCTGTTGCTCTACGAAAAGCCCCAAGTTTTAGGTCCTGCCTCAATACGCGAGACACGCTTTTTTTTGAAATTTGCATCTCCATAGCAATAATTTTTTGTTTTCGCAGAGGATTTCGTCGTATTCTTTCACGCACTGCTTTAATCACTCGTGGAGTTCTTATGGTACTAGGACGTCCACTTCTTTTTCTGTCAGCTATTGCATTTGTATCGGTAAACCGTTTTATAGCACGACTTACAAACATTTTTGAAATTTTTAACGGCTTTAGCAATTTTAAAATTTCACTATTTGATACACCACATTTATGTAACGCAATAACTGCTATCCGATTTTCTTTCACACCCCAATCCATGTTGCTGGTTGAACTCAAAAATTTTAACTATAGTCTAGGGACTATCGAATAAAAACTATCGAATTATTCGATAGTTGGTCTTCATTTGAACTATCGATAGTTACTAAAACTATTCGAATAAATTTTTAGTTACTAAAACTATTCGAATAACTTCTTAGTTACTAAAACTATTCGAATAACTTTTTTAGTTACTAAAACTATTCGAATAACTTTTTAGTTACTAAAACTATTCGAATAGCTTTTTAGTTACTAAAACTATTGAATAAATATTTAGTTACTAAAACTTTTAAATGAATTGTTAGTTACTAAAACCATGAAAGAATAATTTTTAGTAACTAAAAATAAATTTTAGTTACTAAAACTATTGTATAACTTTTTAGTTACTAAAAACTATTGAATGAAATTTTAGTTACTAAACTTGTATAAATTTATAGTTACTCAAACTATCGAATGTATTTTTAGATAGTCATTTAGTAATACTAATTATTAAAAGTTAAGAGTACTACTGCCAATACCAACGACCGATAAAAAAATGGTACAACTAATATAAAAATAAATTGTTAACTTCTTCAAAAAAACTTTATTAATTTTATTTTATAAATATTTAATGGTCAAGATAAAATGGTTAGAATAAATTGTTACAAAGAATTAGTATTTAAAAATATTATTTTGTCTAAATTTTTTCCTGTCAATCTATTCCTTCGATCGTTAATAACTTGACCAGCTTTCGAGAAAAGTTGTTCTGACGGAACCGACTTTGCCCGAATACAAAGATACTTTGTACTGAGCTGATATAATTCTGGCATTAAATCTTTGCGTTCTTTCCAAAACTGGAATGGATTAGAATCTCGACTTTGCTCGAGTTTACTTATATACTGTTTTTTAATATTTTATATACCATTTTATCCGATTATTCCATTATCCTCAAAATACAGGGTGTTAACTACCAATTATTACAAAACGAAGGAAGAAGGAACATTTTAGTTACTAAAACTATTCGAATAACAGTTTAGTTACTAAAACTATTCGAATAACTTTTTTAGTTACTAAAACTATTCGAATAACTTTTTAGTCGATAGTTTTTATTCGGCTGTTTTCATTCGATAGTTTTTATTCGGTTTGGATTTTAGTAACTAACTTTTTAGTTACTAACTATCGATAGTAAAAAAAAAATAGTAACTAACTATCGATAGTCAAAAATTCTTGATAGTGCCCATCTCTACTATAGTCTGTACAAGTTGCCAAAAGAAAGGGCTTTCTAAATATGTAATTGTTTTCCACCCTCTGTAATCTTAAGCTGTAAAATCTAACGGTTTTTTACAGGTAACAGAATTTATGTCCCGACTAGGTATATATTTATGGGTACACCTATTTATGTTATATCAACCTTTTATATTGAACCCCGGGCCGGCGCTAGACAATAGGCAAACTAAGCACTGCCTAGGATGCAAACGATAAAGGGGCGCAAACCAAATCAAGGTGCAAAAATTAATTGCAGTGTGCAATGTAAACTTGAATAAACATGTTTGCATAATTAAGTAAAACTAAATGTCGACTAAATGTTAATACAGGGTGGAGTAAAAGTAGTTAGCCGATGTTCTTTGGCTGTAATTTTTTTTATGTAAACAAGAGATATAAAAGTAGTTATTAAAGTTATTAATTTTTTATTAGTTAATTTTGTTTTATTTCATTTTACAATTGAAATAAAATTTTCTGTTTTGCTAAACCAAATGGTACTGAATACGGACCTGACCTCTGTTGTTTTTGATACCCCTTTTTGCATATTATTATTCATTATTTTTTAATGAATGTTAACCAAGAACTCGAATAGGTGCTACTACCAAGGGGTGGCTAAATTGAAAAAATGAAAAATTTTTAAATAATAAAATTATTCAAATAATGAATAATATTCTAAAAGTGGTAGCAAAATGTCCTGGGAGGGAAGTGTTCGGTCACCGTTAAAAGCGTACCTCCAACATTATATACCAAGCGAACACTACGATTAATAAATTTGGATCTCCGAAACCTATCAAAAGGAGTAAGTTTGGTAGACGGTATAAAACTGCAAATTAAACATGTTATAAAAAGACCCACACGCGTGAGTGGTCCAACATATGCTAGCCATATTCTCGGTTTCGTTAACATCAGGGGTCTCCAAACTTATTAGCCTAAGGTTCAGACTGATTGCTTCACAAAGCCCTAAGGGCCAAAATCTAGCTAGCTCATCAGATTAAGATTACATTTTGTTGTGTTTTGACAACAATTTTTAGTCGGTAAATAAAATATCGGATTATTATTTTGTATGATTTGATTTATCAAAATAAATTAAGAGGCGGGCCGGATACCAGGCACGTACCAGGCTGTAGTTTGGAGATCCCTGTTAACATTAATAATATATTGACGGGACAGTTAAATACTGGAAGCCAAAACTATATCTACAGTAGTTAATTACCAATTTCAGAATACTAAAAATAATGCACCCACACTTTTTACAATTGTTGATCCTCGGTGGAACACGAAATATGATTTATAGCTTACCTCGTTACTATCTTGTTGATAATCTAAAATCGGTTCATCTTTAATATCAATGGAATGGTGCAAATCTTCTAACTCCACTTCCGTGTCCTCCATTTCGTCCAATGAAAATTCGTCATCGTTGTAACCATCAGCGGAAGCTTGCAAACCACTGGTATTTTCTTCAAAGTTATTAAACCCTTCCAAAAGTATCTCCCTGTCCATAATGAAAGAAAAATTCGACAACTTGCAGAATAAATTTTGAGGTTAGGTTACAAATTCTGCAAAGCTACAATAATTTATTAATATAAAGAATACAAATATATAGAATTAATTACCATAAACCAATAGGTTAACTAACAACTTCCAAATTATAGTGGGATGTTGGATATCCACAGAAAATAAATACACTATTTAATATTTGCGCGATGGTGAACTCCGACCGCTCCGAACTCTTCAAGAAATTGAAAAGTAAATCACATTCAGGGTCCAGTGGCGGCGTTAGGTTTTTTCATAAAACCCTTGAAATAATAAAATTGAATTTAATTATTCCACAAGTGATAGACTAAAAATCTTAATTTGTTTTAAAATTAGCTTCTAGTTTCTCAATTTAATACAGAAAAACGTAACCGAAGCAATTTGCGATTTACATTAAGCGAACGCCATCACCCGGAATAATATTAAGTTAATATAATACGTACAGCTGACGCCATAGTCTATTAATTAGTAATAAAACAACAAAAGAGAACTTGAAATCTTCAAGCTGAGTAGACCACAGCCGAGGACGACAGTAGGACTACTTACAGGACACTGCTGTCTCAATGTAATTGGGGTTGTAGAAGACCCCACAAGCACCCCCTCGAATGCACTAGAACCTTGCCGTGGTGAGGGGGTTTGCGTCAGGAACATAAAACTCTCTCGTGCTCGGTCTGTTTTGTCAGGCTGGCTCAGGCCGGGGCTTAAAACCATTTGTGCTCGGGCTTAGCTTGTCAAGGAAACGGGATGACGACCACTGTGGAGAAACTAGACGAATGCAGGTATCTGCGTGTTTGTGCCGTGCGCGGTAACCCGTACGGTGGGATGAAGGGGTCCTGGTGGGTGAGCCAGCTCGGGGGCGGTAGTAGTTCTCCTGGGTCTGGCAACACTCCACTTTGGCCTGGATTTCCACTCAAACGGGCGGTCAGGACTAGTCCACCCTGATCAATCGGCTGTGCTGTTCCGTCAGAGGTTCAGTAGGACGAGTCTTTAGGGAAGGATGTAGTGTGCAAGCACCGCACCTTTCAGAGGGCTATATCCTCCGAGTAGCTCTGGCGTCGATTTTCGGCGTCCCCAACGTTGCGGGCTCCATGGCGGGTGGGGAGCTATGGAAGATGAATACTAAATTCTCTACATGGCAGAATTTAAACCTAAAAAACCAGCTGATGTATCAGCTACTAACCAGCAGATGGGTGCGTCTTCGGATACCCCGTCTCAATCTGTAGATGCGTCCAATAAGGACACACTGTAAGTAGCACCTCCTTCCGGGACAGATCTACCTCCCAAGACTGAGAGAAAAAGGATCTGCGGAGCGGAGATAAAACGTCGCAGGAAAGCCCGCCTGGCAGCAATGCAGTCAGGCGAGGGCACCACGACAAGCAAAACCGCACACGAGCAGGCCAGGTTATCCAAACCACCTGCAAGTGACGACGGTATTAACAAAACCAAGCAACTGAAAACCGAAGCTGCTAAAAAGCGACTCCTATCTCGGGACTCCTTGCCTTCACTCTCGAGCAATCAGGGGAAGAGGGCAAAACCGACCTCCGAGAACAAGAGTTCAAATCGGGTGGGCAACGTCACCTACAAAGAGGCCGCTGGAAAGCACATCTGAGTAGCGGTGATAGACCGCTCAAATCCCCTGGGCAAACTCGATGAGTTCCAAGTGACCATAGTGGAAAATCACCTCACCGCTGCACTAGATGCTTTTATAGCAGCAGCGGGAAATGAGGGAAAGCTAGCACCCGCCTTCGACGGGTTCTATCACTCGGGGCAGATCCTTCGGATTGTCTGCAGTGACCAGAGCTCGTTGGAATGGTTGCAAACAAATATAGCAAACCTGCCGCCACCATGGCAGGATGCTAAATTGGATGTAGTCCAAGTAGACAACTTGCCAAGGCTGACTAAGGTCACTCTTTGGATTCCTGGGGAACCGGAACCCACTGAGATGATCACACGGCGCCTTGCTGCCCAGAACCCCTGGGCTAAACTGAAGGAATGGTACGTCTTCCACGACGCGAGCAAGGATGAACCGAAAGGTAAACTCCTTGTCTTTGGCGTTGGCCAGGCAGACAGCGCCGCCATCAAAACAAGAGGGGAGAGGTTGAACTATAAGTTCACCTCTTTCTAAGTTAAGATGCAGAAGTTCGACGACGAATCTACATCCAAGGAAACTGAAACAGCCACCTTAACTCCCATGGAGAAGAGCGAAAACCCGGAACGGAGGCTGTGAATGTAGAGAAACAATAAACCCACTAAGATAGGCCAAATGGCTTCCTTGGTAAGGTGGAGCTTTCTCCAAGCAAACCTGCAGCATTGTCGGGAGGCAGTGGCAATACTATGCCGCCACCTTGACAACTGCAAGGACACTATTGCCCTAATACAAGAGCCCTGGTTAGTAAACTCTTCCATACGAGGTTTTACAAAACTAAACGGGACTATGTTCACAGGTAGTTCCACAAATAAAAGCAGGACATGTATCTACATACCTAGCAATATTCAAGCCAACCTTTTGCCGCAGTACAGCGACTGCGACCTGACAGCAGTTCGGACGAGCTGCGACTTAGGATATGGCCCAAAGGATGTCGTTTTAGCGTCCATCTACCTCCCAATCGATTCGCCGGAACTACCACCTTCTCGAAGGATGTTGGATCTGGTGAACTATTGCGAGCAAGAAAAGAAACACCTCATTATTGGGTGCGACTCCAACTCCCATCATCAGGCATGGGGCAGTAGAGATTGCAACAATCGAGGTAAGTCTCTATTAGACTATCTTATTGATACAAATTTAGTAATACTTAATCGCGGGGATGTCCCTACTTTTTACGTGTCACCCCACCGTAACTCGGTAATCGATATTACCGTGGCGTCATTAAGCATTTCTAATCACTGATGTGAATGGCAAGTGTCCGACCAACTGACAATGTCAGATCACAGATGGATTTCCTTTAAATTAAAGGCTAAAGTAATAGAACCCAAGCAATATAGGCATCCTAGGAATGCGAACAGGATGGTCTTTCTAGATCACCTGTCAACATCCATGGATTCTGAAGTGTTGAAGGGACTTTCCAACAAAGAAGAGTTAACAACTACTAAGGAAATTGAGATGTATGCTACTGAGCTACAAAACTCCCTCATAAACGCATATGAGCTGTCATGTCCGCTAAGAACGGCTAGACTGCGGGTTCGAGCAACGCCCTTGTGGTGCGAAGAACTCGACCAGCTAAGGAGAGTGACAAGAAAGCTCTATAATAAAGCACAAAACTCCAAGAAGGACGACGACTGGACAGCGTTTAAGGCGCACCGGTTAGAGTTCAAGAGAGCAATCCGCAAGAAACAACGCGAGTCGTGGAGAGCCTTCTGCAGCGATGTTGAGACAACCACCGCTGTGGCTAGGCTAAACAAGATCATCGCAAAAATGTCGAGAGGATGGGTCGTACACAGATACCGTCTCATAAACTGCCGAAACACTGCTACATACACACTTTCCCGATAGCCAAAGAGTCTCCGATTTCGATTGGACTGACACCATAAGCCAACCACCGACAGAGGCTGACTGGCAAATTACAAAGAAGGTTGTGAATAAGACCAAACGGCATGGGCCATTAAATCCTTTAGCCCCTTCAAATCGCCCGGACCTGACGGGGTACTCCCAGCCCTACTTCAGTGGGGTCTGGATCACCTACTCGGTCATCTGGTGCGAGTGTTCAAGGCGTGCATTGCACACGGATGGCGTAAGGTTAAAGTTATCTTTATACCCAAACCAGGCAGGGGCGACTACTCCCTGCCAAAATCTTATAGACCAATCAGTTTGACTTCGTTTTTCCTGAAAACGTTAGAAAAACTGTGCGACAGAGAGATACGTGATACGGTTTTGGAACACAGACCATTACACGTAAACCAGCATGCGTATATCCCTGGGAAATCTACTGAGACCGCTCTACACAAGGTGATGGAGCGCGTCGAAAGATCACTGGGCCAAAAAGAGTCCACCCTAGGAGCGATTATTGACATCGAAGGGGCGAAGGGGCCCAGAACCAAACAGGTAACAGCAGCATCCTCTCTACACCGGATTCAGAGACTAATCTGTCTGGCTGTAACGGGAGTGATGCGCACTGCACCCACTGCGGCATTGGAGACCCTCCTCTGCCTCCCACCACTTGATTTTCATGTGCAAGAGATGGCGGTTAAGGCTGCTCTTAGGCTGCGTAGGTGGGGGCTGTAGAACTACAGGCGAGGAGCTACGGGCCATATGCGGATTTTAGAGGACTACTCAATTAGAGTACCCCTGCTGCATTTTGAACCTGACAGAATCTCCCCTAAATATATATTTGACAGGAAATTCAACATCCTGTTGAATCCAACAGAAACCAACGACTATCACATATGTCTATTCTCGGATGGTTCTAAAAACTAAGTTGGCTCAGAAGCAGGCATTTTCTCTGCTGAACTTGATCTAAACATAAGTATACCGCTGGGCAGGTACACATCAGTTTTCCAAGCAGAACTTATGGGGATACTACACTGCGCAAAAACAGTCCAAGATAAATTTATCTGCGACAAAAACATTCTGATATCTACAGATAGTAGAGCGGCACTTGTGGCACTGAGGAGTCGCAAGGTCACATCTGGTCTGTTGCTAGAATGCATCGGACGCTATATGAATTATCGAATTTAAATGTCATTTCGCTTTTGTGGGTGAAGGGGCACCAAGGTAACGAGGGTAACGTAAAAGCGGACGAGCTGGCAAGAAACGGCTCCAACAGCTTCCCTGCGGTCCGGAGCCGATGATTGTACCAGCTGTCAAAACTATCGATACTCTCCTAAAACAACACATCCTAAAACTGCATTCTTGCAGATGGGCAAAAGAAACTGAATGCAGACAAGCAAGGGCAGCGATCAAAGCACCTTCTAGTAGACATTCAAAATATTACTTGAAGCTATCCAGAGTCAATCTACGGACAATTGCAGGGATTCTAACTGGACACTGAAAACTGAATAAACATCTCAACACACTGGGACTTGGAGATAACCCCAGATGTCGGGGATGCAACAGAGCAGACGAAACCGTCGAACATGTGCTCTGTCACTAACATGGCCAGAATCAGCAACACTGCGCCTGCCACGATACTCGAATTCATCCTGGAGACAGGATGGCTTGAGGAGTGCCCAGTACAATGGGCCCGATTTAGTGATCTAAGTGCGTGTGGGGACACCTCCCTGCCCTCCTACCTAAAATCCAGAATCAAGCTTTACATAGGGCTTACATCGACAAGCTTGTCACGTAAAGGGAAAAACAAGATAAATCATAAACAAGGTGGAACTCGGATGACCGTAGTTCTTAGGGTGCCCGTAGGCTTTATTTTAATATGGTATTATAATAAGGCCTATGGCTTTAACATACTTAAATAATAAAATTATGCATAATATTCTTTGGTATTTGAAATCAATAAACACATAAATGCAACAACTAAACATTCTTTTAAAAACAGTATTAATTACAACGCCTTGGAGTACTCAAAATCATCGATTTCTGACCATGTGGCTTATTTAGAAGGCATCGGCTCGAATTACTAAAAACAACGCTCAATGATTCAGTAATAAATATGTCTACTAATTATTTAAACTCGTAATATCTTAAAAGTACTGTAAAATACATTATAAAGCAAACAAACTTTGATACACAATGTATAAGACTATGGTTCTAAGCGCAGACCACTTTATGTAAGAAAAACAAAATAAAAAATATTTGGATATCAAATATATCAAATTTTAAAGATCATCGAAACATGTATTTATAAAGATAATTATAATTTTATATAGTTAACTGCAGTATTACAAAAAATATTTACGATATATTTGAACCGATTTTTATTATTTGGGGCTGCACAATCTCACTTTATGATAAATGATGTAACACTGGTGGCTAGAAACAGGATATTCAGCTCCCGCAAAATGTTGGCAACTTCTACATGCAATAGGTGTCTAAGTGTAATATTGAACAAGGGCGGTTATTTTAACTACGATTTTTGTTGCTTAGGCTTCATTACGTCCAGGTACCTTACTTCTTAACAGGTTAGGATTACAGTACAAGCTCGATTCTGCGAACACAAAAATCCAAAGGTATGTTCAACTTACAGCAAGTTTTCACACTAACGGGGGTGTAGAAAAACTAGTGTTATGCATATATTTCTTATAAAACGTATAATGCATAATGTTGGTAATTAAGAACATTGAGAGTTCACAGGACCGAGATGTTCATAGTCTTAAGTGTTCACGTTATCGAGCTTCTACTGTATTCCTTTTAGTGTATAAATGTCTTTTTTAGTTTCCTAAATAAAAAATTTTCATGTATTATAATTCTTCACTTTATTGTATAAATTATTTCAATTTCTTCTTTAGTTCTGTTTAATATTACAATTTACAAAAAAATAATATACCCGAAATTTTTCTTTTAAGTTTATTTTCAAACGGTTTCTAGCCTGTATGAGTTAGTAAATGTTGTTTTAAGGCTTTTTGCGAAAATTTATAATTGCATATACTACACTTAAAAGGTTTCTCACCCGTATGGGTTAATAAGTGCCGTTTTAAATTTTCGCTGAAGGAACATTTATATTCGCAAATGCTACACTCAAATGGTTTCTCACCCGTATGGGTTAATAAGTGTTGATTAAGACATCTTTTTTGCGTACATTTATATTCGCAAATGTTACACTCAAATGGTTTCTCACCGGTATGGATTAATAAGTGTCGTTTTAAACATCCTTTTCGTGTACATTTAAAATCGCATATGCTACACTTAAATGGTTTCTCGCGCTTATGGGTTAATAAGTGTAATTTTAAATGTTCTTTTTGGGAACCTTTATATTCACAAATGCTGCATTGAAATGGTTTCTCATCATTGTGGGTTGATAAGTGTCGTTTTAAATTTGATTTTTGGAAACATTTATAATCACAAATGTTACACTCAAATGGTTTCTCACCAGTATGGATTAATAAATGATTTGTTAAACTACTTTTAACTGAACATTTATATTCGCAAATGCTACACTCAAATGGTTTCTCACCAGTATGGGTTAATAAGTGTCGTTTTAATTGAGCGTTTTGTGCACATTTATATTCGCAAATGCTACAATGAAATGGTTTCTCACCCGTATGGGTTAATAGGTGTAGTTTTAAAGTTCCTTTTTGTGGACATTTATATTCGCAAATGCTACACTCAAATGGTTTCTCACCCGTATGGGTTAATAAGTGTACTTTTAATTGTGCTTTTTGTGAACATTTATATTCGCAAATGCTACACCCAAATGGTTTTTCACCCGTATGGCTTAATAAGTGTCGTTTTAATAGTCCTTTTAGGGAACATTTATAATCACAAATGTTACACTCAAATGGTTTCTCACCAGTATGGATTAATAAATGATTTGTTAAACTACTTTTAACTGAACATTTATATTCGCAAATGTTACACTCAAATGGTTTCTCACCCGTATGGGTTAATAAGTGTGTTTTTAATTGTGCTTTTTGTGAACATTTATATTCGCAAATGCTACAATGAAATGGTTTCTCACCCGTATGGCTTAATAAGTGTCGTTTTAATAGTCCTTTTAGGGAACATTTATATTCGCAAATATTACACTCAAACGTTTTACCAACAAGAATTTGTAAAGGTAGTTCACAATCTTGATTCACTTCAGAGTTGATCATTTCCGTTTCTTCTTTTATGTCAATTGAATGATGCAAATCTTCCAAATTAATTTCTAGTTTTGGTATTATTTCAGATTTAATTTGAAAAGAACTTTTTGAGGGGCATGGAGTTTTCTGTAACAAATATATTATCTTAAATGATGTTATTGTCGCATTTGTAAATATTTAATACTAAAGCGTGGTGCACAGCCAATTAACTACAACATAGCATAGCATAACTTAACATAACGCAGCACAACTAAACGGTATCAATTTATTTGACATAATCAAATTGGCTAATTATATAATAATAAATTCCCGATAATTATACTTATATTGTCACAAGTGGAAATATATAATCTCTAAATTATTGTAATTAAATGGATTTCCACTTGAAGCTCCCTCGTATAAAAAGTTGACAATGTATTGTAATAATAATTAATAAGTAATCTGGAAGGCGAAGCATCAAGCGGTGCAATAGAATAATAATTAATTAGTCAGTCGTAAGTCGTCTAGAGTTATTAAGTGATTCCGAAGAGGTCAAGATGTGACCGCTTGATGGTTCCACCCTCCAAGGGGGTTGGGTAAGACTTAGTTTATAAGTATGTATGTATATAATTATTCATCTTAGTTAATCTTTTTATTTAATAAATAAATAAAAAAAATAAATAAATAAAGCCAAAGGACACGAAGTAAAAAACATTTCCTACATTAGACATATGGGTACCAAATTATTATTACCCCTAATCAACCTAGAGTTAAGCACTAAATCAAATAATAAAGATATCAAATGAAAAGTATCTCATCCAAAAATCAAATGTGCAGAAGGAATCTCAGGATATTGGATTATGTTAAATCAAACTACGAAGATTTGATGTGCCGACGTTTCGGAAGATTTATTCTTCCATTTTCAAGACTAAAAAGAGAACAAAATGAGCCCTAAGACAGGGCAACAAACTAATTACACTCACCATACAAATCGTGATATTACAATGTTTGATCATACACATATTAGCTACATGGAGAGGTATAACATCCAATTTGGTCACATTCAACAAAGTCCGTACTATATTAAAATTAGTGAAGACGAAATAAATAAAACGGTCCAACATTTAAAATCTAACAAATAATTGTAAAAATATATCTCTGTCCAAAATTTGTAAATATATAACACTTGATAAAATCTGTAAATACAATATAACAATTCATAAAATTTGTAAACATATAACACCTTATAAAATTTGCAACTATAAATATGTCTAAACTATAAAATGCAAGAGATAAAGTTTATCTTTAATTTCATATAAATACAGAGAGAGATGTGACCAATCCTAATGTAGAAAACAGTCTTGAAAATGGAAGAATAAATCTTCCGAAACGTCGGCACATCAAATCTTCGTAGTTTGATTTAACATAATCCAATATCCTGAGATTCCTTCTGCACATAATAAAGATATCTACAAAATTACTAACTTATTGAATACAATAGTTAAAATAGAACCTCCCCAGCCCAAACGTGAGGTTCCCCAGTGTTCTCAATGTCAATCTTTTGGTCATACAAAAAAATATTGTCAACATAGACCACGGTGCGTTAAATGTACTGGTGATCACGCAACTTCCGCCTGCCCTCGTAAAGAGAGGAACGACGGGGTCCAGTGCGTGAACTGTAACAGAAACCATCCGGCCAACTATAAAGGTTGTTCTGTATACAAGGAGTTACAAAAAAAACAATACCCAACACTTCGAAAAAAACAAATTAACGATGCACCTGAAATTACCACTAACAATAAATTTGATATTAATAGAAATTCTTTTCCGCCGCTCCCAAATAATAGTACAAGAAACCAATTACAACATATCGATAATCAAACCCAATATTATGGTAATCAAATTCAACAAAGCACCTCTTACGCTCAAGCGACAACAAACGACACCCAACAGTACCATCAACAACCTTTCAGTGCCCTACCACAAAATCAGGTGCAAACGGTTACGACACAACAAATTCAAAATAACCTCGAGCAAATGCTTACCAAAATGATGGAGAAGATGGACAAAATGCTTGATCTCCTAATAGCCATGATCGGAAAAATGTAATGTGCAACAAAATAAACACTACACTAAAAATCTCCGTATGGAATGCCAACGGTCTAGTCAACCACGGACTAGAATTAAAATCCTTCATAATAAATCAAAATTTGGATGTCTTGCTTATCTCCGAAACACACATAACAAGCAAAAGTTTCATAAGGATCCCTGACTTTAATATCTACCATACTCAACAACCGAATGGTACAGCACGAGGAGGTACAGCAATCATAATTAAAAAATGCATGGACCACTCACGCTTTCTGCAGTATATTGTCCGCCAAACCTCTTAATCAAAAAAGAACAATTCGAGGAATTTTTTAACTCGCTTGGGCATCGCTTTATTGTAGGAGGAGATTACAATGCAAAGCACACCTATTGGGGTTCAAGACTCATAACATCTGGAGGAAGACAACTATATCAGTCGTTGCAGAGTTGTGGCCTACGGCAACTATCATCACGGGAGCCTACATACTGGCCTACGGATCCAAACAAAGTTCCGGATGTGATCGACTTCTGTATAACTAAAGGTATTTCTCACAATTATCTAAAAATTGATTCATGTTTAGATTTATCATCTGATCACACTCCTCTCCTAGTCACCCTCAATAGTGTTATATCAAAATCTACTAAACCACCCTCGCTGTTTAACAAATACACAAATTGGGAAATTTTTAAAACTAACCTTTCTGAGCAACTAAACCTTCATACATCGCTGAAAACAGAAAGTGAAATAGACGAAGCGGTAGAACACCTTACAGTAGAGATTCAACAAGCAGCGTTGAAGGCCACCCCACAAATGTCAAACATCGATAAACCTGGATACTGCCCTGAAAACATAAAAAAGGAAATTGAAATAAAACGAAAGCTTCGAAAACGCTGGCAATCAACCCATGCTCCAAGTGACAAAACGAACTTAAATAAAGCAACAAAAAATTACTGGAAGGCCAGAAAAATGTAGGAATAAGAAACTTTCCGGAAAATCTATCAGCCAGTGAGGCAACCGACTACTCTCTGTGGAAGGTCGCAAAAAAAGCAAAGGAACCACAAAAAGTAAACCAGCCGATTAAAAAAAGCGATGGAACCTGAGCAAGGAATGATGAGGAGAAGGCCGGGGCGTTTGTAGAACATCTCGTCAAGGTGTTTCGACCTCCACCAAGGCAAATTTCCCCTGAAGACGATCATCAACATGATGACGAACAACAAATTCATCAGCTGCTTGAAGCTCCATACCAAATGAGCCTACCAATAAAAAAATTTAAGATGCATGAAATCAAACACATCATTTTCAAAAAGATCAATGCCAAAAAAGCCCCTGGATATGATCTAATAACCGGAAAAGTCCTGCAAAACCTACCAGAAAAAGGTTTTAAACTAATCAGAATAATTTTTAATGCAATTCTTACAATAGGTTACTGTCCATCGCAGTGGAAGATCGCACAAGTTATCATGATCCAGAAGCCTGGAAAGGACCCAACTGATGCCTCATCTTACAGACCTATTAGTCTGCTGCCCTTTTTCTGTCTAAAACATTCGAAAAGCTTCTAGTGAAAAGATTGCTGACTATAATTGAGGAAAGAAATTTAATCCCGGATCACCAATTTGGTTTTCGACAAGGACACGGAACGGTGGAACAGGTTCATCGGGTTGTAAAGAAAATCAGAACTGCCCTAGAATGTAAAAAATACTGCTCTGCTGCCTTCCTTGCTATTTCACAAGCCTTTGATAGGGTGTGGCACCTTGGATTGCTATACAAAATCAAAAAAAACTTGCCTCATTCATTCAGTCTTGTATTGGGTTCTTATCTGACAGACATGTATTTTCTGATCAAAAACGGAGAAACCTATACGACCTTACATCCCATCTTATCTGGGGTTCCGCAAGGTAGCGTCCTGGGACCACTTCTCTATCTTCTATATACATCGGACCTACCGGTAACTGAAAATACTGAATCAGCAACTTATGCAGATGATACAGACATACTGGCATCTGACGAAGATCCAAATCAAACATCTCGCCTTTTGCAGACCCACTTAAACAAAATTGAAATCTGGTTGAAGACTTGGCGAGTTACAGCTAACACCACTAAGTCTGTACACATTACCTTCACCCTCAGAAGAGGAACCTGTCCAAGTGTCACCTTATATGGCAAAACCCTTCCTGTACAGGAATCAGTAAAGTACTTAGGATTTCACCTCGATAGACGCTTAACGTGGGCCAAGCATATTTGGAGTAAACGTCTGCAGTTTGGACTAACACATAGAAAGATGTACTGGCTCATGGGCCTTACATCGCCTCTCTCTATTGAAAATAAAGTTTTACTTTATAAAACCATTTTAAAACCCATATGGACATATGGCATACAGCTGTGGGGTGCTGCCTGCGATTCCAGCATTGCGAAAATTCAACGCTTCCAAAACAAAGTGCTACGCAACATTTGTAATGCCCCATGGTATGTTACAAATCATAATATTGCTGCTGATTTGCAGGTAGTCAGCATAAAGGAAGCAATATCATCTCTGAGCAAAAAGTACCAACTAAGACTAAGTGACCATCCCAACGTATTAGTACCCGACCTACTACTTGGACTCCAGACGAAGAGACTGAAGAGGTACGACCCGACGGACCTGCCCCAAAGAACTTGAGCGTCGCGCTGACAATTTTATTATGTAGTTAGATTATGTAATAATTTCTAAAAGAGGCTTGCCAGTGGGCTAGCTCTCTACTATGCTATGTATTTAATCAAGTCAAACAATGTTGCTTATCGTCCACGGACGGATTGTAATCACTCATGGTGTCAATAAAAAAAAAAAATATTTAATTATTATTACACCTTTGCTTATCATCGATTTATTTAATACCAAATAAACCATACTCAATTTAGCTCCAACCATCTGACTACACCACCCCAAATTAAAAATCCAAAAAATCGGATGTGGCCATCACATAACTTTCCGAATATTAAAAGTACTTCCCAATTTACCTCGGATAGAAAAAACTAAATTACTAAATCTTATCCGAGCATCAGCAATAATCGTCAAAAACATTCAGAAAATCGAAATAATAAGCAAAAGCAAAAATACAAATAAAAAAATATATCACAAATAACTAAAATTATATGTCCAAATTTTTTTTCTTATTTATAGGCAATTGAGAAATTTTATAAAAAAACTTTTTTTAATTTTTTAAAATAAAATTTTTAATTTTTTTTATTTTAGAAAAAATTTTATAGAACAAAAGTTGTAGGTAATTTTATACGGATTATTTTTGTTATAATAAATTTTTACCTATTTCATTGCGTTACGGAGTTATAATGGACTATGTTTTATCGCTTCAAGTAAACCCCCCCGTTCCTCCCATAAGATTTCATCCATTTTTAATAGGCTTCGTGCCACAACAGATAAAAACTTAAATTTAAAATTTGGAGTGATTTCATTACTTCGTTTGGTTGCTATCGTGTTCACATATGTACATACACACACACACCATCACCCTCACATACATACACTCATACAGACATTTTTCAAAAATGATAGAAATGGCTTAAGGGAACCTCAAAACATAAAAATTTCATAAAAAAAATGGGGGGTCAATTCATTTTTTCAATTTCAGATTACAATATTTTCCTTACTAAAGAGTTCGGAAAGTAAATATACGTGACATATTTCTTCTCGGATAGCAGAAATCTCAAAATTTTTGCTATAATTTTGAAAATTTTAAATTTCTTTTTAATAAAAATTTCTACATTTAAAACAAAGTAAATTAATGTGTATGTTAATCAATTTCAGTAAAACAAGCAATGCAAAATAAGTAGGTTAGGTAATTGAATATCAGGTTAAAGAAGATAAGTTTATTTCTATATTAATTAAAATAATTTTTAAAAATTCGGAATCTCGACAGCTTTATTGCATCATAGGAGAATTTTGTATGAACCTATGAAACAATAAGGGATGTTGTGTTCCAAAAATTGATAATTTTTATTTATGATCCATAGCCTAAAATTGGGTCGATATTTTTTGGTGAGGCTACCATTAAGGTAAATAAAAGTTTCAATGAAAATTTTAAGGAAGTCAAATTGAAAAGTAATTATTTAAATATTTTTTCTTGCAATAATAAATTTTGCATTTCAATAATGGTAATTATTTCGTAATCGGCAGAAAAACTCTTACCTCATCATTAATTAAATGCGATCATAAACAACTCGATAATTTATTTTAATATTGAAGTTGATTTACTTTAAATTATGTTTAAAAATTTAATTTTAATGAATATTACGATTCCAAAAATAATTACAAATTAAGAACGGTAATCTTATAAGTAAAATTAAGTTGAATTTGTTTTTAAGTAACTTTTTGTTTTTTTCAATTCGCATTGGGTAATTTTGATAATTTTTGAAGTATAATATAAAATTCTACAATTATAGAAAATAAAAGCAGATTGGATTTTGATATATTTTAGTTGCTTTATAGAATTTTGTTTTAATAAAATAATTTGTATAGGTTGCATAAATGATTAGTTCAAATAAGTTCATAATGGAAAAAAATGCATAGATTTTTATTGTTACTAGGATTTTTGCTAATTAGATAAAATATTTTTATTTTAATATTATAACATTGGATGAAAATATAAGCTAAAGCTCAATATTTCATTTTAGTAACGGAAATGCTTAATAATTTTTTTTTGCAAATAAAGCAATTGACGTATGATAATATTAACTTTTAAAAAAAAAAAAAAGATACTGATTTACAGTTGTCGATCTTTGAATAGCAGTTTACAAATATGAATTGCAGTTGACAATTTCTAAATATATCAGTTGACAAATCTACATTAAAGTTGACAATGTCTGATTGCCTAGGTTGTGCGGCCTGAAGGCCGCACTGCTCCATCACTCCACCGTAATCACTTAATATTTTTAGGCTGGTAACTTAAAATTAACCAATTCTAAACAGGCCAGTGGAAAAACGCCGATACTTATTATTATTATTTTTTCTTGTTTAATTTATTTCATAAAATTCCTATTTGACCTGGGTATCAAATCAAATTAAGGTCTTCAGAAGTATCTAACTTCCTTCCTAAATCATGCAAGGTTTAACGTAATTCTTATTAATGTTGAATAAATTAAATTTCCGATAGAAAATTTTTAGTATCATTTTATAATAATTGAAGAACTGGCTTAACCTCGGATTGTAAACAAATTGACAATATTGTCAGTGTCAACTAGGCAAATTGACAATGTACGGTAAGCATGAATTGCCAATTTTGTTTATTGTTACTGATAATTGAAAAACAAATTTATCACAATTATTGCATGGTTTCGAAGTACAAGATAAGAATATGAAAGATATTAAATAAACTGCCAGATATCAATCGCGAGCTTAGGCGGATTTATGGGGGGGGGGGGAGACACCCATCCCTCAGACGTTTAAAAATAGACAAGGGAACAATCCCAAATCTGAAAACACATTTTGCCCGTCTGATCTTTTTGCTCCTTCCAGAAAAAATTCTGGAACCGCCCCTGATCGCAATATGGATTAAGCAGCGACTTGTAGTTTGTTATATTAAGGGGCCAGGGGGGGGGGGCGAATAATTAAAAATTAGACAAAATGTTTAAGCAGGATTTTGACTTGCAAAAGTAAAGGATTGAGAATTACACAAATTTGGTCAGGAAAAGTCGAGGAATTTTTTATTTTTAAGGAAAAGTCGTGGAATTAATTAGAAAAAATTCTTGAAAAATTCGACAAATAAAAAATTTACAATTTTTAAAATTTGAAAAATTTTTAATTTTGATCTAGGGCAGGGGTCGGCAACCTATTGAAACGGAAGAGCCAAAACTTACAATTTACAAAATTTCCCAGTTTTTCCCACTAACATTTTTATTTCAATATTATGGTATTTTATCCTGTTTTTACCCTGTTTAAAGTTTTTTTTTGCAGAATAATAGTTTTTATAAGTTTTGAAAATAAAATAATAAAATTTAATATTTGTGCGTGGACCTGGAGAGCTGCATCTCGACATCAAGAGCCGCAGGTTGCCGACGCCTGATCTAGGGGAAGACTTTGAAAAGTTAGGGATTTTGTTTTTGAAAGTTTGACAGAAAACATACACAAGTTTTCAGTTTTTGAAACCGGGGGGGTCTGGGGGGTGCGGAACACCCTCCAGTACACCTAAACAAAATTGGTCCCAGAATCCAGCTTTATATAGATTTTTCCAAATGTTTTTTGTAACCTAGATCCAGTAATGCCCAGTGGAATCACAACTTTAAAACTGCAATCGAAATCTGTTTGATATTTGTGTTTTTTAACACACTTACAGGTATACTGGAGGGTGTTCCACACCCCCCAGACCCCCCGGTTGTAAAAACTGAAAATTTGCATATATGTACATGTTCTGTGTGATTGCTTTAAGCAATCGGATGAAGGTCAATCCGATAATCATCAATGGAAGCAACAGCGATCGCTTCGTTGAACAGCTTCAAATTTTGGCACAGTTTGTAAGATGAAGGCTACCACAGACCCTACAAAAACGGTTACTAGTTTTATAGATAAACTATTTAAAGGAAACGAGAGTACCCGATATGGCAATAAAATGGAACCGTATGCTTAGGGCTGCCACCCCGTTCATCTCCCAAACCAGGTTTAACATCGATATGTCCGGGTGGCGGACATTCCTATCCCGACATTTTTTTTCCTGCGATCCGAGCGCTAGCCACGGGCGAATGTATAATAATTAATATTAATTATATTGATTTCAATAAAAATACTTTCTCTAAAATAAAATGTTTTACTAAAAAAAAAAAAAAAATTAAACTCGGTTAAACGGGTCTACTCTTTTTGAAAGGTGGCAGCCCTACGTATGCTATAGAAGAATTAGATATTTTCACAATATTTTATTTGAATAATATGTGCGTTATTGTATAAATAAAGGTACCAGAAAAATTGATCATAAAAATCTACACAGTAGATTGAAATTCTAAATGAACAAAATCGTAGCAAGACATCGGCAGACAGGACCGTCTCAGGAATCAATGACGAATGAAATAATAGCAAGAAAAACTCAATTAAATTCAAAAAAAGCCTTAACGAATTACATGTTTCAATCTTATTCGCGGTGTTATCCACGACACTGATCTCATCAGATTCGTATTGGCAGTTGAAAAAATAAAATTAAACTTACCATTATTTAACACGATCATGAAACCATCCACGTGCGCCTAACCTGTCAAAGTCCATACCACAATAATGTATTTAAAAGTATTGTAAGTATCCACCAGGGATATCTAAGCTTACAAAAGTTTGTACCTCACCAAACTTAAAAAATATAACCCCACCCTATTTTATTGTACACTGATTGTGCCCATTGGTCGAAATAAGTAATAAGAAAGTTCAGCATAAATTCAGTTTTTCCATAGGTTTGTTCGTTAGATGTGATTTATCGGCTCCGAGCAATTTGGAGCAGGTAAAACCGTTCGTTTGCAATCGATCACTTGCTCGGAAAGCGTTCGTTGGACAAGTGCAACTTGTTCGGAACTGTTTAGAGCAGGTTAAAACTGCTCGGTAGCAATAGAAGGAGTAAGTTGCTCCAAAGTTGTTCTACCTTTTATGGCGGAAAATATTTTTAAAATTTGAAATGCTATTTTTCTAAATTAATTAAATTTTGAGATTTAACAACGAATTTAAATTTAAATATTAAGTAATTAATGTAATAAAGTAATTCATTTGAAATGGAAGTTGTTATGCTATTATTAATTGAATTTTAATTGAATTAATAAAATTAATTGAATTAATTGAACAAATTGATTTTGTTTGAAATACAAATATGATGAAATTGAAGAAATATACCACACGAAACTGATTTAAATAAAAATAAATTATAAAAAAATTCGTATTATTGAAAAAAGAAACCTAGAATACAAAATAAAAATTGATGAAATTCGTACAAAGCAAGAGCAGGAGTACATCAATGCTACAAAAAAAGCAATATTGCGTTTATTAAATAATTCATAATAATAATATTGTTATATCCTAGACCAGGGGTCGGCAGCCTTATCCAGTATAAGGGCTCATTCTAAAATAATGTACCTACTCCGGAAGGACGCAAGAATGTTTGACAACGACAACGAATGAGCTTTTTTTTTATTAACTTTTTTGTGTTTTTTCCAAGGGGAGGATGCCATACTTTGCAAACACATAGTAGTTCCGGCACGTCCCTGAAAAGACGTGAAAACCCCTGTCCTAGACTGCTAAAACTTATTTTAAATTTAAACAACTCCTGGTTGCTCTGAGTAGCTGCACCAAACTGTTCAAGCTGCTCTAGTGATGTCATTAGAAGCTCTTCCGAGCAACTTGCTCGAGGTCCAACGAACAAACCTAATAATATACTATCTTCATTCCAGAAGGTTCTCGACAAAAAATACCTACTACAAAAATTGACTAATAGTAAATACTCTACAATTTTTAGCTAAAACATTTTTGTGTAAAATAAAGAATACATATTTTGATTGCTGTTTATATATTTCTTGATTTCGACACTATGGATGCTTATGTCTACCTCTGTAGTAGTTGGCTGAGTGTTAGCTTCCACTTCTGTAATATTTTCTGCACAATTTTATCGTTTTATTGTGCTAAGCTGGCAGTTTACTGAGCGTTTCAATTTCTTCTTCTTTGTCATCGAAGTTCTTCAAAGTTTCTGCTAAGCTTTGTCAGGAATCTCCGTTACAATAATTAATTACAAATGATTCAACACTTTAAAGTGACCCACATTCTCTTTTACATTTTCAGTATAGGAAGTTACAAATTATTTTATAAACAGAAGCTATAGTTGTGCTGTTTGGAATAAGTCCAGTCTTACTTCTCTTCTATTCCTTTTTCTTCAAATTTTTTAAAACATCCTGCCAAGTTTGAATTACGTTCCGAGTTAATGCTGGCGTGGTGCTGCGGGTGGCAGTGAAGTCATATTCAATTCACTTTTTATTGCCGAACTGGTGAAATGTTGGTTGAGAAGCTCCAAAGAGGGTAATGAGGAATTAACAACAGCAATATTTTGGAATTATCGAAAAACCACTGATCCATCGATCATAATCAGGAATTGTTCTCATACAGCCAACAATGCCCTCAGAATTTACACAGTCTGATTTAATTCTTCAAAATTTTTAATCAATTTCAGGAACTTCTTTGTTTGACCAAAGATCGTAGACATCGTGTCAATAAAAACAAAATTAAATAGTGAGGACATATTAATCGTTCTACCCACAATCAACGTGTCCGCACCCTCTGTTGCTGCTGAACGATACATGAATATACGGCAACTCTTGTTTTTACGTAGGCTCGGAATCTTGTCTATGTGTACATTGTCTTCATTAATTCATAAAGAAAGATATCCATGGAAAAGTGAAAAGAATATTGGGTCTTGCGGACTCGAAATAAAACACAAAGTGTCACTTCATTGATATTTTGAAGAACTTTATGTCTTCATCGTCAGGACTAAAGAGGCATTACATATTGGAAACATCAGTTTTTAAAATTGATATTCAGGGAAGTTTGATGTTTTTATCGGAAAATTAGCTCAACATTTTTCGTGCCTGTGTTAGCTGCATCAGCTAGATTTCAGTCAAATACCATGATTGCGTTAGAACCACAGTGCATTTTCACGCGCTTCCAAATTGCGGATCCTTTGAAATGGCTGTACTCCAAATGATATAATTTTTAACAAAATACTAGAACTTCAAAAAGTCTCCCAAAAACATAGACAAAAATTTGTGTGAAAGTATAAAAGAAAAACTATTCCCTTAAATAATACAAAAATTAATCAGTCAACACTTAAACTCCACTTAAAAGCGTACCTCCAACATTATATACCAAGCAAACACTACGATTAATAAATTTGGATCTCCGAAACCTATCAAAAAGAGTAAGTTTGGTGACAGCGTAAAACTGCAAATTAAACATGTTATAAAAAGACCCATATGTGTGAGTGGTCCGACACATGCTACCCGTATCCTCGGTTTCTTTAACATTAACAATATATTGACGGGACAGTTAAATACTGGAAGACAAAACTATATCTACCACAGTTAATTACCAATTTCAGAATACTAAAAGTCTTTATATCTGCGACCACCCAAACTTGTTAATATTTCTATACTAGGACTGACCTAAATAAAATTAACAGCCAAATAGCTTGATAGTATCAGCATCTTAGAAAACCCAAAATAATGCACCCACACTTTTTACAATTAATGGTTGATCATCGGTGGAACACGAAATATGATTTATAGCTTACCTTGTTACCATCTGGTTGATAATCTAAAATCGGATCATCTTTAATATCAATGGAATGGTGCAAGTCTTGTAACTCTACTTTCATGTCCTCCATTTCGTCCGATGTAAATTCGTCATCCTTGTAACCATCACCGGAAGTTTGCAAACCACTGGTACTTTCCTCAAATTTATTAAACTCTTCCAAAAGTCCATCCTGTCCATAATGCATCCCGTCCATAATGAAAGAAGAAATTCGATAACTTGCAGAATAAATTTCGAGGTTAGGTTACAAATTCTGCAAATCTAGAATAATTTATTTAAAGAATACAAATATATAGAATTAATTACCATAAATCAATAGGTTAACCACTTCCAAATTACAGTGGTATGTTGGATATCCTCGGAAAATAAATACACTATTTAATATTTGCCCGATGGCGAACTCCGACCGCTCCGAACTCTTCAAGAATTTGAAATGAAAATCACATTCAGGATCCAGTGGCGGCGTTAGGTTTTTTCATAAAACCCTTGAAGTAATAAAATTGAATTTAATTATACCACAAGTGATAGATTTAAATCTTAATTTGTTTTAAAATTATAGTTATTATAGTTTATAGTTATAATAGTTTCTCGATTTCATACAGAAAAACGTAACCGAATCAACTCGCTATTTACATTAAGAGAACGCCGAACGCCATCACCCGGAATAATATTAAGTTAATCTAATACGTACAGCTGATGCCATAGTACTATTAATCTATTAATTAGTAACAAAAGAGAACTTGAAATATTCATTTCGTCCATTTATCTAGCACATACTTAATGTAAATTTAAGACTTATATGTTTTTCTCATGGATTCCATTGTCAGAACTGGACCAAATGAAAATCGGTTCACCCAATCGAAAGTTCTGAGGTAACAAACATAAAAAAAAAACAGTCGAATTGAGATTAGGTCTGGTTTTGGATTTGAATTTAAAAATAGTATATATATTTGCTTGAGATTTCTGAAAGAATTTGAATTTGTGACATAATGTCATTTACGCCAGCGGGTCTGGCTTTTATTTATCGAACAATTGTGATGAGTTTGCTTATATTCACTATTTCGATTAGACTTTTGATTTTATCGAATAAGGTTTTTATGTCGTTTCGATTTTTCCTTTCAGTACTACCTTCATGGTTCGGTCTTCGGCGGGAGTGAAAGTGTATCCAGGTATGACTCCTCCAAATAGAACGGTCTTCAATTTTAGAAAATCTTCTATGTTTTGCGTGTGAATCCAGGTTTCACCATGTAATGGGATTGCTGGTTAAAGATTTGCATTGGTTTCGGAACCTTGTTGGATCGCCAATATGAGTGAAGATGATTGGTGGAGGTTTTGAGGTTGTTTGTTTAGGAGCCAATGATAATTTTGGATACTGCTGGTTTGGGCTTGATGGGTCTTCAAAAACTTGCCGTTGTCCAATTTCCTTCATCTGTGTTTTGGGTTCCGGGAGGGTCGCCAGGATACCGCATCGGTTGAATGTTTTGATTGCAGAAATATACGGAGGGTCTTCTTCCATGTTCATGTCAGTAGGATTTTGATTTTCTGATTTTTGAGTGACAACAGTGCTACTATTTAAACTTTGGGTAAGATTAAAATTCATTTACTTCTTAATACTGGCGACGAGGATGGGATTGTGTAAAAATGCCTTCAGATGGAAATGCTGCATAAGGTCAAATCTAACCTTCTACACATACAATTTCGAACATTTATATACCTTAGAAAATAATAATAAAAATAAATAATAATAATAATAATAATAATCTATTAATTAGTAACAAAATAACAAAAGAGAACTTGAAGTCTTCAAGCTGAGTAGACCACACCTCAATGAAGTTGGGGTTGTAGAAGACCCCACAAGCATAAAATGCGGTGAGAAGGTGACTCCATACCACTTACTATGTGTGTGTCCAGCACCAGCCCCGTTCCAACAACCGGGGAAATAACTTAAGCACCCATCAGCTGTATACTCAATTTTATTGAGGAAACAAGGCCGATGGAGTAAAACTTGGAATAAGCTTCGAGCTTCAGTGGGCATGGAACTACAAAATGTTCAGCAATAATAATACGATAAGTAGAAAAATACAAAAAAAATTCGCTTAATGTTATCAGTAGAGGGCGGATTTATATGCAGTAAAAAACACCAAAATAATTTTTTTTTATGCGGTTAAAATTAGCCCAAAATAAGTTTTTTATATGCGGTTATAATTAGAAAATAGAGCTAAAATATGAATATACGGTTATACAAATGCACAAATTCAGTCTAAATTAATTAATTCATTAAGTGTCTACTAGTTTATTACGATCAAGTACTAAAATTTTATTTAAATTTTCACTTGTAAAACTGTACGGTTTATCAGTAAGAACATTATTGTATGCAGAAAAGGAACGTTCTACAATCTATATCACACGATTGTAACGGGTGCATATTTCATTGCTGCTAGGTCTCCGGGGCTATGTTGGCAGTTAACATGGGCGTCCATAAGATCTTTTTCAGGGAGAGGCAAAATCCAAAAAAAAAAAGAAAAACTAAAAACACTAAAAAATTTAATTTTCTTTATTTAAGCGAGAGCCTGGAAGGGCAGCTAGCTACCCCCCTTTGCCCCCCCCCCCCCAATGGACGCCCATGGCAGTTAAAGTGTTAAAGCAATGCAAACACACTTGTTTCTCATTGGTTAAAAAATTAAAATATTAATATTAACTCTATCAGTGTAATTTGTAAGCAAATATTCGCTAGCCTGAATAAAAATAGATAATGTAGCAGTTACCATCAAATTCTGGTACACTGTCAATAAGAAATTTTTCTAACTTTGGTACTGCCCTTATAATTACTTCTCTACGAAGAGGACTTCTGTCACGGCTAGAATCTTCCGAATCAGACATAAACACTTAATTAAAATCAATACTCGTTTACTCTTAATTAACTATCCCGATTTAATGCAATTACTATAAAACTTTATGTAACATGTAAAAGGAACTTACAGAATTTGTTGAATTTTCATTATTACACTGGATTTCTAATGTAGCTTGTTCTTCTCTCCAACTGTTGCAGTTTGGGCGAAGTTGTCCTCGCTTCCAAGTAAGCGATTTTAGTCCGCTTGGTTCTAGTGATGGGCTGCTCGTTCGATTTTGTAACGACAAAGTCCGTGAATCGTTAAAACGAACACTATTAATTCGCGATTTTGTCAAATTTAATAGCCCGGACTTATCCTACCGACTGCGCCAAATATGTTTAAGCCTTTGAAAATCAATTTAACAAATAAATACAAAATTACTTTGAACCTAAACTTTACTGAGAATGCAAAATACAGAGTACCGTTAACAGTTGGCAAGTTGTTTTCGACAATTTGTCAACTTTACAAGTCTAGTTTGTTACGCAACTTTTCGGCGCAACGCACAACCGCGCAACAGATAAATTGCCGGCAAGGCTCAGAACGAGGGGTGGTTTAATTTTACTTAAAAATTGTGCGTTGTTGAATATAAAAAAACTATTGAGCCGAAATGTGCGGGATTTCAAAATTAAGGGCGTCACTGACCAAGTCTGAGTCGAAGAATCAAGTGGTCAGAACTCAATTCGACCGCTCCTGCGAAATAAATAATAACGGGCTCCTTGTTCTACCTCGCTTGCTCGAACTTTACATCTGAAATTATATAAACAAACAAAGAGAAAATGGAAAAACAATAATATATTGGAATTTAAAGTTGTACAAAAAATAGGATTACACAAAAAAAAAAATATAATAATAATTGGTTTTAATAAGGCAAATATTTAATAAATTAGTGCACTGCATGAATTTGATTAATTATAAGTTTAATTTTTCTTAGATTAATGATTTTAATAATAAAACAATATTGAAAATTGGTACTTAGTTTATAAAAATGAATTTAACCTATATTAGAAATTTACTTTGTATAGTACCATTATTGAAAATGAATACACTCGCGGTTCACTTTTGAAAATATCGGCACAATATAGATGCAGTTAAAAGTACTTACAAAATTGATGATTTTTGAGTTGGAGCAAGCAGGAAGAACAAATACCAAATGTTGGAAATATCCGGTACATAAGTTGAGATGACAATTGGCGAAAAATGTAATAGCGGACGATGTGAATCCTGGAAGTAAATCCTCGGAAGACACTTTTGTTGTTAAACAACAAAATGGAAAGACAAGGCGTCGTAGTTGTGGTTCCCTATTTTATATTCCGCACACGGTGAACTAAATAATTTTGGGAGTTTTTCCCACGGTAAAAACGTAACGTAAACTTCAAAATTAGGGATCTAACGCGTACAAGCCTATTTTTCCAGCAAAATTATACCATCGAATTACTTTTATTCGAACTTAATTGACATCCATCAAACTTTGGATTTTTACGTTTCTATCCGCACTTGGCGTTATTTTAATGAAACGGAGTTGAAGTGAAGTTAAGCGACTTCAAAAACTAACTGAGGTCGTGAACTTAAGCCAAAGGTTATATAAAATTTCGGAATCCTTGACCAACAGTTCACTATTGGTTAATTTGGGGGTCACTAGGTCGATATGTCATTAACTGTGTGGGTGTATTTTTCAAAAAAATGAACAATACTACGTGATTTTTCTTACAATTGGTAATGACATCATAAGGTTTTACGAGATTTTAAAGAATTTTTCAGACAAATAAACAAGTTTATGTGTTTTAGGAGACTTTTACTATGAAATAGTCGGGTTAACGATTTTTTTGGAAAACATTACAAAGACCATAATAAGTATTTTGGGAAACTTTATAATGTTTATGAATAATAACATATTATAGAATAAACTACTTATGTAACTGAATAACTAACTAAAGCAAAATGTTAAAGTTTTTACTGTAAATTGTTAAATGTTAAGAAAATAAAAACTCTCTTTACAAGTTTTTAATTACAATATTCTTATTACATACATTTGTTTTAATTAAATAAAATATAAAGTGGTTATAATATTGTAACGACCAATTTGCTTTACCAAATTTGACCTTCCTAAATGGAAGGTTAGTTACTATTAGGTAGCTTCGGAAGCTGGGTCCAGGGGTGGACTTAATTGTCGATATTCTTTCTTTCACTTTGTATTTGCAGGCGCCAAAAGCTTTTCTTAAAAACTTTAAAAATAAGACGGATTTATATATGTGGTTTTTATTTATACTAACTATTTACAAATCAAAATATGTACCACAGAAAATTAAATTAATTCAAAAAAAATATGTTAAAATAAACTTATTCTTAAAATACAAAATAATTACTACGGGTGGATACGCCACCGTCTCAGACGTCTCAGAGTAATCGTAATGGTGACCTATTCAAAACTAATATGGTAACTTAATCATAAATTCGGTTTTTACTAAAATAATCGGCGGTTACTTTACTAAAGTTAAGTGTGATGCTGCTTCCAGTTTCTAACAGTAAGTTTGATAGTTTTTACTAAGTAAACAAAATGATAAAAATCAATGTTTAAGGGAATGTTCTACTTTTTAGGTTAGATCAAAGATATTATTTAACTCTACTGCAACTACTAATATTATTATGGCTCGTCTTGCTGTCGGTTTCTTAGAAAGGTAAACATTACTTAAGTTGGTATTCTAATTTCGGCTAATCTATTTTAGTTTCCTGGTTTTATATTAAGCTACTATTTCGACGGGACTACTGGATATGGAAGGTCTTTTATAGGTATCTCAGGAAAAATGATTTATCAGAAATTAGAAGCTCTTGATCTCAGCTAGTTCACTCTGATACAATGCAGGTGTGCAACTTTCAGCTGCGTGTTCCATCTCGGATAACCTGACTAAACAGTAGTAAACCTGAATATATAATAGCTTCTGAAATAAAGTTAAGTAATGATATCGGGAACTTAATTTTGGTTAATTTCAGGATTCTCGTAAAGCCTTGATAACGAAAACTTTATCGAGATTTCGGAACGGAGTCTTTCGTCTAGGTAACGTAAACGAAAGGGAAACGGAAGCTCACGTCTAGGTAACGTAAACGAGAGCGGAAAAAGGTATTTGAAATAAGCAGTCTTGTACACCGAAAACGCTTACTTGCCGTTAAAGCAAAATCAATCCACCTAAGTTTACCTTGGCAGAAAACTCGACAGAAGATAACTTCTACTAAAGTCATCTTTCAAATATTCAAAATATAATAAATTGTAAAGAATAGCAGTTTCCTTTAATCTGCTTGTGTGATAAGTGATATTTAATTTATTAAATTATATATGCAACACACCAAACTTCACCTTTTTATCAATTAAGTACGAAAATTTTAAATTAAATTAATTTTTCAAATTTTCGATTGCGTAAACTTAATTGTTTCTTTACAATATAACTACCATTTTAATGTATAAATCTATAAATGTCTTTTTTAGTTTCCTAAATAAAAAATTTTCATGTATACTATTCTTCACTTAAATGGTTTCTCACCAGTATGGGTTAATAAGAAGTGTCGTTTTAAGCTTACTTTTTGGATGCATTTATATTTGCAAATGTTACACTGAAATGGTTTCTCACCCGTATGGGTTAATAAGTGTACTTTTAAATTTGAATTTAATGAAGATTTATAATTGCAGAAAGGACAGCCAAATGGTTTCTCACCCATATGGGTTAATAAGAAGTGTCGTTTTAAGGTTTCTTTTTGGATGCATTTATATTTGCAAATGTTACACTGAAATGGTTTCTCACCCGTATGGGTTAATAAGTGTTGTTTTAAAGTTCTTTTTAGTGAACATTTAAATTCGCAAAAGCTACACTGAAATGGTTTCTCACCCGTATGGGTTAATAAGTGTACTTTTAAATTTGATTTTAATGAAGATTTATAATTGCAGAAAGTACAGCCAAATGGTTTCTCACCCGTATGGGTTAACAAGTGTCGTTTTAAATGTGCTTTTCGAGAACATTTATATTCACAAATGCTACACTGAAATGGTTTCTCACCAGTATGGGTTAATAAGTGTCCTTTTAAATTTGCTTTTAGGTAACATTTATATTCACAAATGCTACACTCAAATCGTTTCTCACCAGTATGGGTTAACAAGTGTAGTTTTAAGGATTCTTTTCGTGAACATTTATATTCGCAAATGCTACACTGAAATTGTTTTTCACCCGTATGGATTAATAAATGGTTTTTTAAATGTCCCTTTAGTGAACATTTATATTCGCAAATACTACATGCAAATGGTTTCTCACCCGTATGGGTTAATAGGTGTACTTTTAAACTTCCTTTTTGTGAACATTTATATTCGCAAATGTCACACTCAAACGTTTTACCAGTATGAATTGGTACAGGAAGTTCACAATCTTGATTCACTTGAGAGTTGATCATTTCCGTTTCTTCTTTTATGTCAATTGAATGATGTAAATCTTCCAAATTAATTTCTGTCTTTTGTACTATTTCAGATTTAATTTGAAAAGAACTTTTTGAGTGGCATGGTGTTTTCTGTAACAAATGTATTATCTTAAATTATGTTACTGTCGCCTTTTAAAAAATTTAATACTAAAGCGTGGTTGTTAGAAAATGCCAAAGTTGTGTAGTGCGCGCGCTCCCCAAACTTATGGGGATGAAATAGCCAGCCGCGATATGTGACAGTTGCGATGAAAGGCTAGAGTCATTAACTAGTTAATTCGCTCGCATTATAAAGATAAATTTATGTTAAATGTTAAATCAAATAATTATTGTGTATTTATTTCTGAATACATAACTTAACGTAACATAACTTAACAGCACAACAAAACGGTATCAAATATTTGGCATAATTAAATTGACTAATTTCACGATAATTATGGTACAATATAGTGGCGTAACAAGCAGTTGAGGGACCTGTGTGCAAAAGTTGTTAAAGGGAGCCCTGTTTTTAAAAAGGACAAAAATGAAAGACAATATAACCATAATTTTAAGATAAACAAATAGCAAAACTAGATTAAGGGCCAAATCTAGAATAATCGGATAAACTTAGTATAACGTTATTCCCGGTATAACAATTATGTACAAGGTTGTAGGGTGTCACTTATTTGGAAAATCTGGAAAAGTCAGATAATTTAAGATTTAAGATAAACAATAAGGGTATTCATGTCACTTTGTACTTTTCGTAGTTTAGTACTTTTAAATTTTGTACACTTATGTGACATGAACACGCTCACCGTTCAATGTTTCGTAAATTCTTTCGTACTTGTATTTGTAGATTATTTTGACGTTTTGAGGTAGATTTTAACTAATTTAATTATTCTATTCACATTTACTGACATTATTTTTTATTGTCAAATATTTCTTGGTTACTATGTATCGCCAACGTATACTTAAATGCAACGAAACTACGACATCTACATAAAGTACAACTGCGTAGATTTCGTAAACTAGATCTGCATTAAAAATTCTACGAAATTTACAAAAACAGGATCTACGACTTTTACGACAAAAGTACGAAGTGACATGAATACCCTTAATTTAAATACATTTTTTTTTTATTTTAAAATGTTTTTAAATTTTAAAATTGAATTTATTTTATTTAAAAATTAATTTTGTTTAATTAAAAATTAAAATAATTATTAGTTTTAATTTAATTCTAAAATTAAGAATTTTGTACCTATTTATTTTCTGATTTATCGCAATGTCATGGAAATTTTTTATTTTTTGTCAGGGAAAATCTGGAAATATCAGGATTTGATTAGAAAAATTTAGTGAGATTATTGGTAATAATGGCAATACTAAGTCTAATACTAATGGTAACACTTTATACCAGGTTTATCCGACTATTGTAAAACCGGCCGTTTTTACATTATTTTATTATTATTTTTTATATTATTTTAAATTTTTTTAAAAAGATTCCTGGGGGCCCTTTTAGCCGGGGGCCCGCGTGCGTCGCACTCACCGCACCTCAATAGTTCCGACACTGGTACAATAGACTGGGAAAGTGTGACGTCAAAATATGGCCGATCTAATAGCTGATGGGCAAAAACATTGCTAGGTACATGCGTTATTTTAAACTTTTTCGTGATTTTACAATGTTTTAATACAAAATTATGTCTTATTGCATTTGCCCAGGTCGCCCACATAATTCTAGACGAGAAAAGTACAGTTTTTCCTGAAGTGCCATCAAAATGCACTTCCGTAAAATGTGCCCACTATCTAAAGGAGTTTTCAGCTTTTTTAAAAACACTAATAATTTCATCAAAAAATATCACTAAAATGGTTAAAACCATCGTTACATTGAAGCTGTATAGTAACTAAACGCAAACAAAGTGAGGTTATCACCATGTTTACACCCCATCAGCTGATTAATCGGCCATATTGTGACGACATCATTTTCCCAGTGTATACAAATAATTATTACGTTCTGACGTTTACTTGCAATTTATACCAGTGTCTACCTATTAATTCGGTGGTATAAATGTCAATTCATAAAACATAAAATCTTTAAGCTATATGTTATGTTATGCAAACCTCGTCATTTTGAATACATACATAAGTTTCAATGTATTTATTACAGTCCATTTATTTGAAGAAACATAGGTTTTCGTGAGAGCCCTCAGCCGTGGTTTTTATGCGAGCACCTGATCTACATCGGCCGTAGATCGGAAGAAATATTGGTCCCTCGAGCCGGATATAGAATTGGATTAGAAGCATAATTACAGATTGGTTAATAGTGTTTTCAATCGAGTAAAACAGAATAGTAACCATGTCATTACGAAGAAGTGATTATTAGAAAAAGCAGGTGTCCCCCAAAGTTCACGGTCAAGACAGTCAAAATTTAGTGATGTATTGTATTACAGGCTGAACTAAAGGCGGCACGGGCATTAGCAATAGTTAAAAAAAAGCTACTAAAATTGTCGAAGAAGCAGAAATTGATGTCAACAACAAACAGTTGAAATATGAAATTGCTAAAATAAACAAGAATAAATTTGGTGTTGTGACTACTACTGACGGTAGATTGGCCTCCAACTTGTTTACCAAATATTTCAAATCAGTATACACCTCTGACAAAATTCAGGATGATCTTTTATTGTATGGTAGTCGTATAGACAACTCTATATCAAGTATTGAGATCACAGAGGATAACATCGTGTCTAAAATAAGCTCTCTTAAACTCTCAAACTCTTGTGGGCTTGATAAGATTTCATTTGTATTTATTAAAAATTGCCCTTCTCTAGTTTGGCCATTGGCCGTTATCTTCAGTAAGTCTCTAGCTGTTGGTCATTTTACAATTAAGTGTAGCACCTCCAAAGTGATTCCAATATTCAAGGCAGGCAATCGAGGGGATGTCAGTAATTATCGAGCGGTTTGTATTGAGTCCGTCTCGAATTTTTGAATCGATTGTGACTGACACTTTGGTCCATCACACCAACAAGGTTGTGATCAGCAATCAACATGGGTTTGTTTCAGGACGATCCACAGGTACCAATCTCTTAAGTTTTACTGACTTTGTTACCTCCGCTTTGGAGGGTGGAGAAACAGTGGACTGCGTTTTTACAGATCTAGCTAAGGCATTTGACCAGATCCCTGTAAATATTCTGCTATTGAAACTGAAAACACTATTATCTTGGTTAAAGTCTTTCTTGAGTGAGCGTTCTCAACTAGTGGTAGTCAATGGACACCTATCTTTTGACTTCGATGTCACTTCTGGACTTGGGCAGGGTTCTAATTTAGCTCCCTTACTATTTATATTGTACGTCAATGACGTTCAATTGGTTATTAGATATTCAGAGTTTCTATTGTTTGCCGACGATATGAAAGTATTCAAAATGATTTCATCTAGAGACGACTCTGTGTTATTCCAAGGTGACATTGAACGATTGTACGACTGGTGCAACAGTAATGGTCTGAAATTAAATATCGGCAAATGTAAAGCCATGATACCCGAAGGAGAGATAACACAATCTTCTCCTACAAAATCAATGACCAACTACTAGATGATAATGTGTCTGTCTTTAAGGATTTGGGAATTGCTTTTGATCCATCCTTGTCCTACACCTCTCATCCGGACTCAATAATTTCCAAAGCTAACAGGATGTTAGGTTTTGTGACCAGATCCACACATGAATTTACTGATACCAGATCACTAATTTTAATATATTCTGCTTTCGTGACATCTATTCTTGAATATTGTACAACAATATGGTGTCCTTCGTATGCCACTCATATCAATCGAATTGAGGGGATTCAACAGAGATTTATCAGAATACTCTGTTACAAAAATCGAATGAATTACAGTTCCGACAATTACTTATTGGATTACTTTGGTATGAAGTCGTTGTCTGCAAGTCTCTGACTTAAATCTCTGTCTTAACGCTACTTTTTAAGATTCTGAACAACTTTAAACTGTTCGAATTTGTTGTCTTTGTTCGAGATCAAAGCTCCCGTGAAAAACCTGCAAGATAAATCAATTCTTGTTGAAAAACTTCACAAGTCCACCTTTAGACAACACTCTGCTATAGCCAGAATGAGCCGTTTGGCAAACTCAGTCAGTCGAGAACGCGATGATTTTGACATATTCATGAACAATATCTCGAAGTTCAAGCGGTTGTTAATGGAACATTTCTGAACGTTATTGTTTAAAGCATCGGAAACACAAGAAGTACTGATAGACGAAGGAAGCAAAATTAATGTTCAAGAGTGGGTAAATAGAATTGATCCACAAGATGAATACGATGAAGTGAATCGTAGAGTTCCTACGTTCACTAGAGCTACACCTAAAAATGACTATTTAAGAAAAATGTTGATTAGACAAAGCAATTAACCAAAGAAAGTAAATTTGAAAGACCAAAATTTTATGGAAACAACACGAAGAAAGAAACGGTACTTGCTATACTATACATAAGAAATCTGAAAAGGTAGTTTCGAAATATCAGTTATGTGGGGAACAGCACGGGTTATCGGAATGCCCTACCTTTAAAGGTTTTGAGATTGACAATAGGTGGATATGGGTAAAAACTAACAAGGTATGCTTTTCTTGTTTGATGACAGGTCATCGAATTAGATTTGGTCGAAATAAGCAACAATGTGGCGTAGGTAACACCGATGTCTGTAAGAAAAATCATCACTTTCTGCTATGAGATGGACAAACTCCATGACCTGTCAGGAAAAAAATTCGCAACTTGTTAACATTGAAATTAAAAGTGAAGAAAGTGAAGAATATTATCCAATGAAAAATGTACGCAGTGTAGAAAATCTTAATTTGCCCGTTCAGTCTGTCAACGTGAAGAGAATGAAATAAAATTGGAAATATTTAAGCTCCTTAAAGACCTCTTCGATAGTGAATGCAAAACCGACCATACTTATTGGACAAGATAACATCCATTTAATCATCGCCAGAGAAGTTATGGAAGGGTCAAGGTGGGGACCGAATGCTTCGCGAACCAAATTGGCTTGGGTAATTCATGGAAATGCCGCGCAATTCAAAGGAAGAATTGACGAAGAATTTGCTTTTCATGTAGAAGAATTAGAGACGAGTTACATGAATTGGTCAAAGTATCGTTTGAAGCAGAAAGCTTTGGCATTAGAAAGGTAGATCGGCTCTATTCCAAAGAAGACGAGCGGGCAGAACAAAGTATGGACAATACCACAAAGAAAATTAGTGGTAGTGACAGATGGGAAACAGGACTTGTGTGAAAAACTGATCATATTTTACTACCCGAGAGTAAATCGATGGCACATAGACGTCTGCTATCAATAGAAAAGAAAATGGACCGAGACCCCATTTTCTCTGAAACCTACTCTAGGATAATTGAAGATTTTTTAAGAAAAGGTTATGCAAAACGGCTAAACGAGCAAGTTGTTTCCAATCCTTTATAAAATAATCTCAACATTTAGATAAAAAATTAACTGGTATTAATCAACTTTTCTGAATCACCAAATCAACATGTTTTACACCTGCGCACTCAGTTAGCTACCTGTTTCCATAATTTTCACAGAGGAAGAACTTGGGCGTCTCGGTAAAATGAAACCCCGTATGAAAAATTAACCGGGTATTAATTGTTTGTCAAAAGGGTCCAGGGCTCCCGGACTTTTGTTGGACCAAAAATATTTTATTTAAATTAAACAAAATTCAGAATAATAATTCAAACAAAATAGTTTTTTTGATTCAAAGATAACGTTTTTAAATAATTAAACTATAAATAACAAGTTAAATTCAATAATATAATCAAATATATCTTAAGCTTTCGACGATTTTTGTCGTCTTCTTCAGAATTTTATTTAATATAATTTAACTTGTTATTTATAGTTTAATTGTTTATTTTCTCACAAGTTAAGATTTATATATTTAGATAACGTTTTTACTGTGTAGTTGGCCCAGAAATCGCAATGCCGAAGAATTTCGTCAAATCAAACCACTAGCAGTGGACGCAATTATCAAACGGTACTATATGAATGATTATTTGGATAGCGTTGATACAGAAGAGGAAGCAATTCAACTTATAGAAATCGTCACTGCTATTCATAAAAAACGGGGTTTTGTAATATGCAATTGCATTTCTAACTCAAAGCGCGTTTTATTGAAAATACCTGACGAAGCCAGAGCTGGTCTTAATAAAGATATGTGTTTGCAAGCAGGCAACGATTTACCAACAGAAAGAGTACTTGGTCCGCATTAGGATACCAATTCATTTTTAAAGTAAACTTGAATAAAATCCATCCAGGAATTGTTGATAATAAAAGAATTCCAACTAAACGTGAAGTGTTGCAAATAGTCATGTCTATTTTGATCCGATAAGATTATTTGTTATGCATTTTACAATTCACGGTAGAATACTATTATAAGATATTTGGAGAAAAAGGAAAAGAAAAAGAAGGTACATGGGAATGGATTACTTTGGTTCAATGGACGTAACATTGGGATGCCAACATGAAAAGAGATATGGGGTTTTGTTTACTTGTTTAACAACGAGAGCCGTTCATTGGGAAATGGATGCATCATTATCCACCGACTCGACTCATATATCATGGCAATTAGAAGAATGGTTGGAAGACGCGGAGAACCAAAGGAAATATATTCGTACAATGGTACAAACCTACGTGTAGCAGAAAGAGAGTTGAAAATTCATTTAGAAAAGTTAAGTCAAGAAAGTTTGATGGAATATATGTCGCCTAAAGAAATTCCATGGAATTTTAACCCACCTTCGGCTATACGCATGGGCGGATGTTGGGAGAGGTTAGTAAAGTCGGTCAAAGTAGCAATTCGAGCGATTTTGAAATCAAGATCGCCAAAAGAGGAAGTTTTGCAAACTTTATTTTTTGTAGGAGCAGAAAACATTGTAAATAGTCGACCGCTAACTCACGTGTCGATCGATTTGGACGATAAAGAGAGCTCGACTCCAAATCAGTTTTTAATTGGGACTTCAAGTGCGTTACAAATTCCCTGTATAGTTGAAAAAGAAGATCTCTGAGAAAGCAATGGAAGGTAGCGCAAGCTTTAATTGAAATGTTTTGGAAAAGGTGGATTAAAGATTAAAGTATTTACCCACCCTAACTAGACGTACAAAGTGGATAATTAAAAAACAGCAAATAAAGATTGGGGATTTGGTTTTTATTATCGATGGAAATTTACCTAGGAACACTTGGCCAAGAGGAGTAATCACAGCTACATGCTACATACCCGGGAAACGATGGTCCCGTCAGAGTACCTAGTAGATGTGAAAATTGGCAGTGCTTGAAGTCGACCCGAATGTTAAAACTAAAAAATATTGAAGTTCAACGAGGGGGACTATATTGTCGAAATAATTTAGGTTGCCTGTTGCCTGCTGACCGATGCATGAACATAAGGCATCTCGTTTTTACGTTTACGTCAACACTTAAATTCCAGTTAAAGGCGTACCTCCAACATTATATACCAAGCAAACACTACGATTAATAAATTTGGATCTCCGAAACCTATCAAAAGGAGTAAGTTTGGTGACAGTGTAAAACCGCAAATTAAACATGTTATAAAAAGACCCATATGCGTGAGTGGTCCGACACATGCTAGTGGTATCCTCGGTTCCGTTAACATTAACAATATATTGACGGGACAGTTAAATACTGGAAGGCAAAACTATATCTACCACAGTTAATTACCAATTTCAGAATACTAAGAGTCTTTATATCTGCTACCACCCAAAATCGTATCAGTATCTTAGAAAACCCAAAATAATGCACCCCCACTTTTTACAATTAATGGTTGATCATTGGTAGAACACGAAATATGATTTATAGCTTACCTCGTTACCATCTGGTAGATAATCTAAAATCGGATCATCTTTAATATCAATGGAATGGTGCAAGTCTTGTAACTCCACTTCCATGTCCTCCATTTCGTCCGATGTAAATTCGTCATCCTTGTAACCATCACCGGAAGCTTGCAAACCACTGGTACTTTCCTCAAATTTATTAAACTCTTCCAAAACTCCAGCCTGTCCATAATGCATCCCGTCCATAATGAAAGAAGAAATTCGACAACTTGCAGAATAAATTTCGAGGTTAGGTTGAAGGTCTGGTTACAAATTCTGCAAAGCTAGAATAATTTATTTAAAGAATACAAATATATAGAATTAATTACCATAAATCAATAGGTTAACAACTTCCAAATTACAGTGGTATGTTGGATATCCACAGAAAATAAATACACTATTTAATATTTGCGCGATGGCGAACTCGAACCCACGGTATGCTATCTTCTTAACAAACTTTAGTATCGTATTTCAGCGCCATCTATCCGCCACAGTGCGCATATAAAGAGGTGGGGGAGACAGCGGCAATTTTAAAATGTTTATTATTTCATTTAGAATTTATAATTTCTAACTTTATAATCATAAAATTTCATTAAATCTTAAAGTGATGTATTAAATAGCACTAATAAAGTGTATACATATACATTACTATAAGAATTAATGAAATTTTATGATTATAAAGTTACATTATAATTTTGATGTAATTTTAAAATAAGACATTCGGATTTATTATCAAATTGATTTTATTACTACCTAAATAAACCTAATATAACATAATAAATAAGATATAGTATAGTTATTTAACATGCGCAATATTATAGTAAAAGTAAAATTATTATTTACATGTTAGAAAATTAAATTAAAATTGAAAATTTTCTGATTTTTAAAAATTTCGATAAAACTTTGCAAATAGTTGAAATATAAAAATTAAATAAATAAATAAGTAAATAATAAATTATAACTTAAATAATATATATGATGAATAACTTAAAAGCTAAAATCAAGTTAAATAAACTCATTAAAAATCGTTTTAAATACTGAGCTTTCAGACAAGTGATCGTCCTTTTACAAAGTGTTTATTTAACCTGATTTTAGCTTTTTAAGTTTATTCTACATACAATTTTCACAAGCTAGTAATAATATTTAAATTTAAATAATCTATAAGTCAATATTAATAACTTTGGCATAAATAAAGAACTATAATATTAAAAACTTCAATAAAGCAAGTTAATTAAACGTCGCTGAAAGCTTAAAAATATAATTTCATTTTTATTAGTTTAATTAACTTACTTTATTGAAGTTTTTAATATTATTTTTCACAAATTAACTATTTACAATATATTTAAATAAACAATAAAACTTTAATTAACAAGTTAAATTCAATAATATAATCAAATTATATTTTTAAGTTTTCGACGACTTTAATCGTCTTCTTCAGAAATTTATTTAATATTATTATTATTATTATAATTATATTATTGAATTTAACTTGTTAATTAAAGTTTTATTGTGTATATTTTCTCACAAGTTAAGATTTATATATTTAAATAAGGAATGAGTGATAAACACCATGTTTCTGGCTTATTAGTCTTCTCAAGTACCGCATACACATTTATTAACATAATAGTTCTCAATAAAGAAAAAGAAAACATTCATATTTTCTTACTTTTGGTAAAACTGTTTTTGAAACAAATGGTCTAATGTCTGGTAATATATAGTTGCTTCAAAATCTTTCAGATTTTCTAAATTTTCAGTAATCTTGATGTCTTCATTACTGTGGAGTACTGGCTGAACTTCAGCTAGATGCTAAAATAATAATTAGTAAATTAATATATGTAGGACACTTTAAGTAAATACCTGCTGCACAAATTTCTTCAATGAAACTAAAATATCTCATCGTTTTCACAATTACTGCCTTCTGAATGACCCTTGCTGTAGTTATTTGCCAACAAACTCTTGTAAAATGGAGTAAATGCAGCTACTGTTGGATTTGTAAATCTTACTCCCCTCTCTGTCTTAAATCTCCAGAAAAATTTTCCAAAACATCCTGGTTGAACGTCCTAAGAAACATGCTCTTAAAACCAAGAACTTTCATGTTTGAGTAATGTCAATAAAGCCCTGAAAATTGCAAGATATAAACATTAATTATTTATTTTAGAATTATTTTATAAATTACTTCTAGCGTAGTAATCCGCTTTTTGATGGATGGTGGCGTGTGCTTCCTTAAGGTTGTAACTCACCTATCAGCACAACGGCTGACAAGCATCGTCACGGCACCGTCGAGTGGTCAACTCGATGGTTGTGTATAGGTTCACTTAACGCCTCGGTATAGGAACAGCACCGCCGCAGGATCGTACTTTACGGTTCACATATTCTAGCAGTTGCGTTTTGTTTCTAGAAGATTAGTGTGTTCTTAGATACTTAAGAGATGTTTCGGTTTTCTAATTCAGAATTAGCTTCCATGGCTGTAGCATTAGATGAAGAAGAGAATTGTAAACGCCAAAAAAGGAGGTACTGGATACATCCGAGTTTAAAATTCCGAAAACAAGAAGGAGAATTTTTTACTTTATATCCACATTTAATAAGCGACGAAGAAAAGTTTTATAAATATTTTCGTATGTCGCAGACACAATTTCAAATGATATTAATGAAAATTAAAAATTATATTCAAAAACGTAATACAAAATATCGAGAAGCAATTACGCCAATAGAAAAGTTAGCAGTCTGTTTAAGGTAAGTAAATAAACATTTATTAAGTAGGTACATTATTTCAAACTATTTTAAACTATATTGTAATACATATTAAGAACAACGTAATAACAACATAATTAACTAAATATTGGTAAAATTCATTTCTCCTGTTAGAGAATTCCTCCAGTCTTCCATAGGAGAATGCATTGGGGTATTGGAACTAGAACTGCTATAATGGGAGCTTGCCGCACGCTGCGTATGCATTTCTTGGTGATCATTGTTTGGAATGCTGACAGAGGAGGCGAGCTGAACAGGAAAGAAACCAGAGGGTGTTCTTTGTTGAATTGGGGGTAGAATGGTGGGAAATGAATTTTGATGTAATTCTGCTAATTCGAGCTCCGAAACAATAGCAAATATTTTTGATTTTGCAACTGCAATATTAATCGGTGTCAATTTTTTAACTGTAGCAGCCATACTTTCAAAGAACTTGTCTACTTCATCTTTTTCCTTCGGAGTGGTGTAGCGCTCGTGGCTATTATTGTTGGTAATAATGTAATCCATCAAAACTGAAGAAGCAGAGGCCGGTGCCTTTCTTTTATTATGAGAAGACATTTTACGTACAGATGGAGCTGTTGTGCTTTTTTGGGCAACTGCAATTTGCTCAATTTCGTTATCAGTCAGATCAACAGTTGCATCAACTTCTTCATCAATTTCTTTGGTATCACTGTTTTCATCCAGGTCTTCAGTAATGTTGGTGAGCCTTTCTCTTTCTTGGTAGAAAGGTAATAAAAATGACATTTCCTCTTCGTATTTCCATTTTCTGATTTTTTGAGCTGGATCACCACTTTTGGAAGCTTTTTTTTTCTTGATTGCTCTTCGAAATGCCTCACGCAAATTGGTCCAAGTTTTTTTGCATAAATTTGCTAAAACAATAAAGATTATAATTGAAAACTGTTCTTTTTTCAGGTTTTTAGCAACAGGAGATAGTTTCAGAACTATTGCTTTTAGTTATCGATTGGGCGAAACTACTGTTAGGCAATCAGTAATTGACGTATGCCAAGCTATCGTGAGGAGTATGATGTCCGAATATATGCCAAATCCTACAACACAGCAGTGGGAAAAAATTGCGGACGAATTTTGGTCAACTTGGAATTTCCCTAACTGTTTAGGTGCCACTGATGGCAAACATGTCGTTTTAAAAGCTCCACCCAACAGTGGGTCTTTATATTTCAATTATAAAAAAACTTTCTCTATTGTATTGCTTGCGTTAGTTGACGCTAACTACAAATTCATTGCTGTTGACATTGGTGCATACGGCAAAAATAGCGATGGAGGAATTTTTTCAAATTCAAAATTAGGAAGAATCTTGGCAAAATCAAAATATAACATTCCTAATGAAAGAGTGCTACCAGGTAAAATATATTTCATAAGAACCTGCAGTGTTCTCACACGAATTCATTATTTTCGTTTCGAATACAAACCTAATCATAATCTAATAAAATGAAGTTAATACTTTTATCAAATAAATCTTGTGAGAATACTTCATATTAATACAAATAATAATTTATTGTAGGTACGGATATTAAAATGCCTTTTGTTATTGTTGGTGATGAAGCTTTTCCGTTAAAAAATTATTTATTAAGGCCGTTTCCTGGACCACAAGTAGTTAACAACAACCTAAACAGAATTTTTAATTACCGTCTCTGTAGGGCTCGAAGAGTTGTCGAGAATGGTTTTGGCATATTGATGCAAAAATTTAGAATCTATGATAGACGTTTAAACTTAAACCCAGAGTTTGCCCAACTTGTTATTTTAACAACATGCATTTTGCACAATTTTATCCGTTCGACGGCATCGTTAAATATTCGATATTACAATGATTCAGAAGTTGGAAGTACAAGTGACAGAAACAATGTTTTTGGTATTCAAAGACAAGGTGGTAATGCGCAAAATTCGTCATTCGAAGTACGAAATACTTTTGCAGAGTATTTTTCAAGTCCTCAAGGAAGAGTGGAGTGGCAAGATGAATGTTTATAATAAAGTTTATCAATAATTTATGTATAGTTTATAATAAACGTATTTACCTGGTTGTTCCAACTTTTCACCTATTTCTCGCCAAGCCACATCTTTTTTTTTATTATCGCTATACTTACTATCACTTATGTCATATACACAAGGATAGTTCCGAACTTCTTCAATAAGTTTTTCAGAATTCATGATCTCCTTCACTCTTTAAAATTGCTATAAGACTAAATGCAATAGTGAAATATGCCTACGAGTATTTGTAAAATCTGTACTAAGCGAAATGTGATGGTAAGTGAGCGTACAGCGTCGGCAAGGTATCAGCACATAACAAGCACGAATCACTGTCATTTGGCCGAAATTTATTTGGCCGAATTCTATTGGCCGACTGTTTTTGGCCGATAAATCACTTGGCCGACATATCAATTGGCCGACAGATAATTTGGCCGAACAGTTTTTGGCCGACAGATTGTTTGGCCGAACAGTTTTTGGCCGACGTTTATTTGGCCGATCAGTTTTTGGCCGACAGTCACTTTGCCGATAAATTTTATTTTTTTGGTAAATAAATAAATATTTTGTAAAATTATGTTGTTTTATTTAAATTATATTAAATTATTATTAAAATACACAAAAAAACATGCAATACAAAATATTCGTTACACACCAACGAATTATTTTTAAGATCCATTAGGTTTAAACTGAAGGTTATGAGAAATGCCACGAAGGAAGTCGTCTTGAGTTTTGTTGGGAAAATCCACAACAAGTCGTTTGAGCCTGTCCGCCAGTTTGACGTATTTTTTCTTGGGAGGATTGGGCACGTGGCCTGCATTATACTGAGCAAGGCTGAATTCAACATTACCTTGCTCACGTTTGAGTCCATCAATAAATTTCCAAATTGTAGGGTGATTGGCTCCGAGAAGACTACTGAATTTATTATTCCACCCTTCAATGGAATTATTTGTTTTAGGAAGGTCTCCAAGGCAGGCATCGTGACAGTTCCAAACCGAAATCCCGAAATTCACGGGTTTTCGCACTGGATTGCTCCTACTTCGAATTGCGCCAATCCAAGTGTTCTCAAAGTAATCGAGAAGTGGTTTTAAAATTTCTTCATTTTGCAGAAAAAATTCGGTTTGCAGCAAATTCTCGAACATAAGCTCCACATTCTCTTGAGGAGCAAAGGCTAGAGCCGCCAACTTTCTAATATTTAAGGGAAACGATGGATCAGCCAGATTTTCGTACCGAACTCGAATAGGATTGTTAGCCTGTATTACACGCCAAATACATTGATTAAAATGAAAAAAGCATCCGTGGTGAGCGATGCCAGGAAAAACACGTTGAAACGCTTTTTTCTGAGCAATTTCAAAATCAGTCATAATACTTACAGGTTTTAACTCGGGTTTCAAGTTTAGCATAGCTTCTAGAACTCTAATATAAGTGTCCTCCTTCTTATTCGGAAGAAGGACAAACACAGACGGAATTACCACCTTATACTTGATAGAATGGATCGTGTACAGTTGGAAGAACAGTGATGGGGCCGACTTGAATGTCCCATCGGCAAACCAATGATCGCAATCAGCCAATAATTGTAAATTTTCTACGGTACTAAATATAAGAATCCGATTTTCACTGGGTCCGCTATCATAAAGTAAGAAAGGCTCTCCTTTGCCAGTTTTTCCGTAATCTCCTTCAATCACTAAATCAGTCAGGCTGTTAGGAGATGTTGGAACAGCAGGACCATTCCTATTACGAGTTCTGCGAATGGTCTGTTTCAACAAGTTGGTGGAAGGAAGATGTGGGGCCACTGCTGTATCAAGATTTAGAGTAGCATCTGCCAGAATCTGTTGGGGGTTTTCTTTTGAAGTTTTCGCCACTTCTTTAATATTAGCAAGCACAGTTTTTGCTGCAACTTCACTACTTTCCACCGTGTGACCAATATGAGTGCCACTAAGTCCAACAAGTTCATCGTTTTCAGTGATTGCTCTTGCTTTGCACTTTGAAGTGTTGTATTTGGCACATTTCCAATAAATTTTTGCACCACCTTGTTTATCGCGAGTAAACAGAAATCCATTATGTAAAAGCTGCTTAACTCCACGACTGCTTTCGACATATTCCAAAGGCATATTTGATATAATTTTAATTTACTTTTGATTTCTTCTTTTTCTTCTAATACTTATAATTTCTTCTAATTCTTTCTACTTACTGATTCTTAATTACATAATTGTTTATATAGAAAATAACAAAAGGTAATCGGATAGGATTAACGCGGATAATTTTAATACCGCGTCGTTCAGAAACGGTATTAGTTTTTTTATTAGATTCGTCCTTGGGTGACGTTGCTTTCTATTGGTCTGCTCATAGTCAGGACCATATTCCTCGACTATACGTGCTAACACGGCCATCCTGCAATTGCCACCAAATAACTGTCGGCCAAGTGACTGTCGGCCAAATACTGTTCGGCTAAATGACTGTCGGCCAAAAACTGTTCGGCCAAATAATCTGTCGGCCAAAAACTGTTCGGCCAAATAATCTGTCGGCCAAAAACTGTTAGGCCAAATGATTTATCGGCCAAAAACTGTCGGCCAAATGATTGTCGGCCAAAAAAATTCGGCCAAATGACTGGATACCAACAAGCACGGCGTCCGCAAAATATTCTCTTGGAGAAATGTCTAGTGGTTGAAGCGTTGACGTGCCTTGCAGATGATGTGCTTGTGCTGTTAGGTGGGCGCGCTTACATTTAAATACACATAAGAAATAAAATGTGCTTGCGATGATCAGTAGGTGTTCCTATGCTGTGCTGATAGGTGAGTTACGACCTTTATGAGCCCCTCATTCTTGTTTGTATCATCTGTATCGCTTAGTACTGCCATTGTCATCTTTATCAATAAATAATACCATCGTCACAAAAATTCTAATAGCTCTCTTCCAAAATTCAATATGATCTGATTTGTCGGTTACGCAGGTTCGTAACTTCTTGCCTGGAACTTCAACTTCGACATGACCACAAAACATATTATTTACAAGACATGACCAATAACGCTGTCGAACAATTTGTCGAAGAAGTCGATCACTTTTGTAGTTTGTTTTGCTCTTGGTTTCAACTTTAACATTTCACCATTACATTCGTGTTACAAGTCCAATACGAATATACCAATGTAATATATCACACAATACTAATATAAACTATCACAAAATACATAATCTTGCAATAATAACTGCAATTCATAGCTTAATGCTTTGGAAAACAAATTTTGAATCGTTTTAAATACATGTGGTCGATTCTAAATTCGCAAAAACATGAAACAAAATGGACGGTTGCTTATAAAGTGGTTATTGGTTAGGCAATCATCATGCAATCATGAACAAAGAAAGAGACAAAAACTAAAAAAAAAGGACAAAAATGGGTAAGAACGCCATCTATCGCTTACAGTGCCCGTTTTTACGATGTATCACGAAGCCCTATTTGACTTAGCAGACCGTGCTCGAACCGCTCCGAACTCTTCAAGAAATTGAAATGAAAATCACATTCAGGATCCAGTGGCGGCGCTAGGTTTTTTCATAAAACCCTTGAAGTAATAAAATTGAATTTAATTATTCCAAAAGTGATAGACTATAAATCTTAATTTGTTTTAAAATTAGCTTCTATAGTCTATTTCATTTAAGAAAAAAGTAAGAATTTGTACTAAAACGATGACCTCGAAATGTTAACCAATGAAATTGGTTAGAAATGTAATTTTTTGTATTATATTAAAAAGTTCCTATGCAGTATTTCTTTATTTATTTTATCAAAATCGCATTAAAATTGGAGTAAATTTGTGAAAATAAGTTTCGTAAAATTATGCCTTAACTTTTAAACATTCTTAGTTAGGCAACACATATAACATATAACGCATTCAATTTGAATTTTTAAAATGACGTTTCCCTGTGTGAATGTGGTTTTGCATTTGACCTGCTACCTACATTTTTAGTAACTGGAATCGACTATAGTTTCTCAATTTAATACAGAAAAACGTAACCGAAGCAATTCGCGATTTACATTAAGAGAACGCCATCACCCGGAATAATATTAAGTTAATCTAATACGTACAGCTGATGCCATAGTACTATTAATCTATTAATTAGTAACAAAATAACAAAAGAGAACTTGAAGTCTTCAAGCTGAGTAGACCACACGTCAATGAAATTGACAAATTGGGTTGTAGAAGACCCCACAAGCATAAAATGCGGTGGGAAGGTGACTCCATACCACTTACTATGTGTGTGTCCAGCCCCAGCCCCGTTCCAACAACCGGGGAAATAACTTAAGCACCCATCAGCTGTATACTCAATTTTATTGAGGAAACAAGGCCGATGGAGTAAAACTTGGAATAAGCTTCGAGCTTCAGTGGGCATGGAACTACAAAATGTTCAGCAATAATAATACGATAAGTAGAAAAATACAAAAAAAAATTCGCTTAATGTTATCAGTAGAGGGCGGATTTATATGCAGTAAAAAACACCAAAATAAATTTTTTTTATGCGGTTAAAATTAGCCCAAAATAAGTTTTTTATATTCGGTTATAATTAGAAAATAGAGCTAAAATATGAATATACGGTTATACAAATGCACAAATTCAGTCTAAATTAATTAATTCATTAAGAGTCTACTAGTTTATTACGATCAAGTACTAAAATTTTATTTAAATTTTCACTTGTAAAACTGTACGGTTTATCGGTAAGAACATTATTGTATGCAGAAAAGGAACGTTCTACAATCTATATCACACGATTATAACGGGTGCATATTTCATTGCTGCTATGTATACGGGGCTTGTATCATCAATAGTCCATAAGATCTTTTTCAGGGAGAGGCAAAATCCAAAAAAAAAAGAAAAACTAAAAACACTAAAAAATTTTAATTTTCTTTATTTAAGCAAGAGCCTGGAAGGGCAGCTAGCTACCCCGCTTTGCCCCCCCCCCCCCAATGGACGCCCATGGCAGTTAAAGTGTTAAAGCAATGCATACACACTTGTTTTTCATTGGTTAAAAAATTCGGATTAAAATTTTAAATTTTAATTATATTTAATTTTAACATAAAAAATAGTTAAGAAAATTATCAAATATGGATTATACTAGGCGATATATGGATAATAAATATATATGCATTAAAAACAAAAAATATTAAGTTATATGCGGTATAAAACTGCGTATTTTGGCTTCTTTCAGTAACAAATGTTTAGATACAAAAATTCAGCTTTCTATGGTACATCAAACAAAACATGTATAAGTAAATATAAATCCGCACTCTAGTTATCAGTCGGTTATTGTGATCATTTTGACTGGGAACCGGACGCTTTCATAAATTTACGTACAAAAACCACCGGGATAATGAGATCAAAAAGCCGCTTCACTTTCAAAGAATTTCCAACACAATAATCTCTTTTTCTAAGTATCTTTTTCTGATTTGTCATTGAAATTTTATATCTTTAGAAAACATTTATTATATACTAGCTGGCCCGGCAGACGTTGTTCTGCCCAAATTGCAATATTTGTCCACATGAATTTTCTGGATCCAATCCGCATATAGCCTTGCGACTTATTTATGGTCATCGCAAATACCAAACGTATTAAAAAAGGATTACCTAAATAAATAAATGATTAAAGAATAGAAATCAAGGTTTAATAAAAAGTTGAACAAAACTGCCAAGTATTCATAAAAATCACAATTTCACACAATCACAATTTCACACAATCACAATACCACACAAAATCACAATAATTACTAATTTTATTTTTGCCAATTACTGTTCTTCCTTGTCCTCCTCCCCTTCTTCATCTAATAAAGAATTTTCAAAATTACGCAGCGATATTGCCAATTCCTGTTCTTCTTTCTGTTTCTTCTTCATATAGGCAGCAGCCAATTCTTCTTCTCTTTTTCTTTTTGCAATAGTTAATGCATCACTACATACTACATACTTGCAATGCATACTTCTTTTAAAGAATTTATAGTGGCTTGAGTGAATTCCTCTTTTACTTCCCAATTTTCGTATTTTGTGACCAGCAATTGGTTTGAAAATACTTCACCAGATTGGTCGTTCTGTATTCTGCAACTCGACGCTTATGTTTATACTTAATTTGAGTGTTTCCGCAAAACGGACGACTTCAAGCATGCATTAAGTTTATCGGCTGGCGTTGACCGTGGAATCACTGACAATGTTTGACAAAAATCACCTGCCAACAGCATCATCACCACCAAACCGGTTTTGATTGTTTCGTAGATCTTGCATTGTTCGGTCTAATGCCTCCAAAGACTTTTTATGCGCTATTGTACATTCATCCCAAACGATCAACTTGCATTGCAGCAAAACTTTGGGGTCTAGGACAACTCGCCGCGGCCAACTCGCCGCCGCCGACTCGCCGCGGCCGACTCGCCGCGAGCCAACTCGCCGCCGGACCAACTCGCCGCGGTCAACTCGCCGCGGCCAACTCGACGCCGGCCAGCTCCCTGCTGGCCAATGTTCTTACCAGATGTCGCTCCTAAATTATTAATTTTTATTTATTTTAATATAAATATTAATAAATTATTAATCTCCTAAAAATAATAATATTAAGCAAGCAAGCAAGCAAGCAGAAAAGTGAAACTACTTGTTACTTTGAAACTTCTTGATCCTGAAATCTTGAACTTTAATCCCACTTCTTGGCGTCGCTCTATATATTATTGATAGATCTAATTATGTCATTTATTTGAATTTGAAAACTGTTAAATTGAAAAAGTAATTTACCAACCGCAAGCAATTATTACTATATAAGCCTTCCAAAACCACCAAGTATACACGTAATAATTTGTTATATGTAGTATATTATTTTTATTACTAACTAAAATATTAAGAATGCAAAAACCATTTTTAATGATGGCAGCGAAAACGGCCGGCGGCGAGTTGGCCGGCGGCGAGATGGCCGGCGGCGAGTTGGCCTGGCGGCGAGTTGGCTCGCGGCGAGTCGGCCGCGGCGAGATGGCTGTGGCGAGACGGCCGCGGCGAGTTGTCCCATCCCCAAAACTTTGGGCATCGCACAGTTTTTCGAAAGGTTGCACATTGGAGTTTCATTGATTTGCATATTCAATGGCAACTTGAGTGCTGAATGAGCTGTTCGGCCGTCTTCCAACAACGTAGCTGCAATTCCGGAAAAACACTTCGAATGAGCAACTGGCAGAAATCAGTGGGCAATGTGATGAATACAGTCGAGATGTCAACCGCGATTTTCCCATTACCAATTACCAATGTCTAACAATCTGGCAAGTATGCTTTTTTAGCGTAGCGTAGCGTAGCGGAGTGATTTGCGAAGCGTGTAGTGCCAGAGGCACTTTAATTTTCTTCGTCTGGTGATTTGAAGTTTTGACATTGAAATTTTAGAAATTACGCTTGGGGTGGGAGAACCACGACGATCTGAGATATGCTTTTTTAGCTTTGTGAATGGATTTATGTGGACACTTGCACCTAATATAATTGGTGACATATTTAAGTGTCGCCATCTACCAAACACCGAATATTTGAAAATGAATATTAAGAACGCTATCTGTTGAAAGTAAAAAATTGCTATTGAATACATTTTTCCCGAATTTTGTAATGTTCCGGGTAACTTTTCTAATTTTTCTTTCCGTAAAAACATTCCTTAGGCTATTACAAACATTTTCTTTTTTTAAGTAACAAAATCGGTTCAGCCGTTCTCACGTGATGCCATGACAAAGGATTTTCAGATTCATTTTTATTTATATAGATTCCAGTTCCAACTTAAATAGATTATCATAAAAGATTATCATCTATGATGATATGGTCATCGCGAAGGCTAGACTCACGGGGAATTACAGTTGTTTGAACTCGAATGGATGAATCCGGTTGAGATTTTAACTATGATTTTCCCATTACCAGAACAATTGCTCCGAAAACACATGCATTACACCAGGAGAATGTCAAGGCGTACTAACCATGCTGTCCCGCATGTTAGTCGCCAACCGTAGTGTCTTCATATGGCGCCAGAAATTTATTATTAACAAAGTACTTTTTATTGTCGCGTCACCTGTCGACCACACAATTTAGTTAAACGTTAGGTCCGCCACGAACGCCATCTATTGAAAGTAAAATATTTTTATCGGCTATTTTCCAAATTTTTCAGTTTTCTGGGAAATTTTTTTAAGATTTCTTTCCGTAAGAACATTCTACAAAGTATTAGGAATCTTTTAAAACAAAAATGAAAGAAATCGGTCAAGTCGTTCTGAAGTTATTGAATGACCAAGGGAAATAGGGATTCATTTTTATATATATAGATTATAATATAAATATTATAATAAATATTATAATAATATAAATATAATATATAAATATTATAATATTTTTTGAAATCAATTTAAGAGGGCAGTGCCTTCGGATTTCAAACTAGCAGTGCTACACGGAGAGAAATGAATTTTTGCCGTATTGATAAATTATCAGGACTGATTAATAAAATATCACTCTCACGACATTTTGTCGGTTCGTCATAATAATATATCATGGCTTTACCCATAAAATAACATTATCATAATATTATATACATACAAAATTTGACGACTAATAATTTATTCTGACGATCATTAATAAATTATTATTAAAATGCCCGAATAATTCTTCATTATTAGTATGATTTGTTAATTTATTATGATGTCATGATAACTAGATTTCAAATTTGACCTACTTTATTTTATCATGACAAGATTAATAATATATCGTTAAGGTAACAATAAATTATCATGATTTCCTGTGAAAAGATTCAAGTACGCATAATTCTCTAACATCCTGATAGTTTATTCGGAACTGTCGTATAAGTTATCAGTATCAGTTATCATCTTTATATAAGCTTGGATAGCTGCATCAATTAGTCATTCGATGTTTGTGTGTCACAGTGTAGTGTGTTATTAATTTGTGTTATCTAAGTGAAAAATGGATAAACATACCCGAGATTTGTTAGCAGATTGGGGTATGGAAGATTACGAAGAGACTTTTGCTGGTATGTAATAGTATTATTTTTAATTTCCGTTTCTTTTTTCATTCATTAACCTTTAAGTAGTGTCATCAATTATTATCGGACGCTTGTAATCTTACGAACCGCTGCGCTGCGGTATATTATACTAACACTACTTAAGCATTATTATTGTGACTACAAATCACACGTACATACGGCAGTGTAAGCCTAAAATATAAAAGTAATCAAAGTATGGAATAAATATCCATTATGTTGTCACTTAATTCTGCAAATTATTTTTTTTTAAATTTTTTAATCAGACTATAAATACTAAGTATGAACGACGTGAAAATTTGTTGTTGATTGCAGTTTATATTATGTTTATAGCGTTGTTCTACTTTTCTAATCACAGTTGATTATTATTATTTTATTTTTTAGATTATTTTACGAATATGATTGGGAGTGACTGTATGTACAAAACCAACATTCTTTGATTTAAAAATATTTAAAAGCTTGATTAATGAATTTGAATTGAGTTAAATTTTAATTTTAAAATAGAAGTTTAATTTTGACAATTAAATTTTGCTTATTGTCAATTTGAAAAGCAGCTTTTTGAAATTTGAGATTTGCACTGATAAAAAATTATTTCAAAAATTCTTTCGTTTTGAAATTTTCAATATTTTCATGTTTATGTTTCATGCTCTGTTCTTTGTTTCATGTATCTATAAAATAGTTGCACGTATTGATATCATTGCCTTACAATTGCTAACCGATGAATTAATAAAAGAATTAATTCCGATAATCGGCGATCGGGTCAAGTTTATAGCCAAGTTAAAAGTGTACAAGGAGGAGGCTGCAGGAACTGGAAATAAACAACTGGTTAGGGTTTTTAAAATTTTGTATTAGTATTATATTACAGTAGAACCTCGATTATCCGGGTCGACCGGGACCGGGCTCAGCACGGATAATTGAAAAACACGGATAATAATATTTGACGTTTTTCGTTAATATTACAAAATATTCTTATTATATAGTAGATTACAAACAAGGAACATATTAATTTAAAAATTCTATTTGAAAAATCAGATAATTTTGTTTGTTTTTTGACTTTTACTTAAATTAAATAGAGTAGATAAGCAGAAAATTTAGTCGAATTGATACTTTAAGTACATTTGTACAAGTCATTGGACAAAACAATAAATTCAGCAAAATTTCATATTATGTATAACACAAAAAGATGCCTTAAAACCGCCGCACGGATAATCCGCGCACGGTAATCGAAGTATAACGCGCCCACGGATAAACCGCTTCACGGATAATGCGCGCACGGATAATCGGGGTTCTACTGTATATTCGGTACCGGATTTATTAGTATTATATTATATTCGGTGCCGGATTACCCATAAGACAGAAAAGATGACCCCTTGCCTAGGGGTCCCGCTTATTTTAAGGGCCCCGTGAAAACGGAAAAAAATTTTGCTGTAATATTATAAATTTCATCTCTTTGTTTTTATTTTTTAATACTGATTTAGTGTCTTTGAACATGAAAGGATATTAATCTTACATAATTTTATTATTACGCTAAAATAACTTTTGTTAATCTAGAATATGAGAAAAAAGGTTTTTAAAAATACCTTTAACTCTTTAACTTGGTAGGTAACATATTTTTTTATAACACGAATACTAACGTCGGTTTGTGAGATCCATTCTAGTTTTTAATTTATTTAATGCCGTTTTTACATTTTTTTTACCACAAATGGAACAATATCAAATGTTTAGGTATTTTTTATCTTTATAATAATGTTAATTCTAGTAGGAAAAAGTCATTTTGTTTTATAAAATTTCATTGCTGTAAAAGTATTAAAAGTTAAATTTACAGTTAAAACTAGAAGTCGTCTGTCTGTGAGACCGATTGTTAGTACTGGAGGGTTAAAAATATACTGTAAAGATTGTCATCGATCCTCAATGACACAAGACCGTACTCGCTTGCCATGCAAAAAAAAAAAGATTTTAAATATATCCTTAACCCTTGAATGCATGATTTTTTTAAAAGTAGTAAAAAAAATATAATGTATATATTTATACTCTTTATTCATAAAAAATATTAAAAAAATTTTATTTCTTGCGCGATCATGTGTTTTTGTTTTCTGTGGTAGTTGGTTCATTAGTTTCTAATGCTATAATAGATAATATTACTAATCCTAGTAATCAGTATATCTGAATTTGTCTTGTACACAGTTTGATGCTGCTAAAGATCAATCGTTGAGTCCGGCCTTTTTGGAATTAATTGATACTACTATTGGAGACCCAATCCCTACTTTTGGTGGTAGTGAAGGTGTTGCACTAGAAACAAACGAGTTCATACCTGATGACACACATAATTTTGTAAGTATATTATTTGATTTATAATACATTATTTTATATTTAGATGCTTTTCAAAGCAAATCACTCAAAAGTTTTATGATCTTTTTAAGGTTTTGGAACTACTTAAGAAGAGTGATGAAGGAAGGGCCTTACTCCTTCAAGGTAGAAATGCGGGTGGATTGCTAACATCGGGACAGCGAAAAGAGCTTACTAACATAATTATTAGGCAGAAGCTGCAGGATAACAACGGTGCATCAATCTCGAGCAGTGATTACATGAGACTCTCCTACGACATTGGGAACATTTTCAATAAGGAATCTCCAGCTGTGTATTACTCACCATACATAAAGGCTGACTCCTTCCAACCTAAAAGGAACGCATCGGGTCACCTATATAATCATTATACGGCAAAGAAGAGGCGGCTCAGGACACTTGGAATTCTGTCGCAGCCTTCACCGAGCTCCAGTAGGTCGAGCACACCTGTGAGAAGTTTGGATAACACTATTTCGCAGATTTTTGATGACGATATCATCGATTTATCGAACTTACCAGAAGGTCAGTTATTAGTGATGTATTGAGGCCTTATATAAAAATTTACTTAACCGTATTTAATATGTAACTAATTCGTGGTCTCCCTTCTTACAGAACAAACATCAGGGGATAATTTAAAATTATTGGAAAGTGTAGAGTCGGTCAACAGTCCCTGGCAGAGAGTGGAAACTTTGTGGACGAGCACCATAAAAGAACGTTTACGATATTTATATCACGAGAAGGGGTCACTAAAGGGTTACTTTGACAGATTCCCTGTTCTGAAAGCACCCACCGGACATAACCTACTTTTACTAGATTTTGACAAGATATATCCCAATCACCAGACTACTTTCAGGAGTGCTTTCCCGCAAAGCTGCCAACAAATCATTTCGATTGCAACTTTAAAAGCCAGTAAAACTGTAGATGCCACATTGAAAAAGTTGATAAATGACTACTTGGCATGTATTGATTGTAAGTATAAATAATAAGTATAATTATTCAACCATCAAAAAATCTTCAAAAATTGATTTGGTAACACGACATCGTACACTTTCCTTTCAGTGAACAATCCACAGAGCGAGATAAATGTGGCATTAATCTTGCTAGCATTTATAATAAATATAAATCCTGTCCGGAGAAAGAAAAGTGGGTGGAAGGCGACGCGCCAAGAAAGCAGGGACGGATATATTACACAAGTTGGTAGTGTAAGTGACATAGCCGTAATACTCTCTGAGAGAAGAAGAAAATTCTCTGCTGTTGGAGGAACCCTACAGCCACTGATTGTATACTGTGGTGAGTCAATACAATTAGTTGATAAGGTCTTTGTCGCATGTGAGGATCTGCTGTATGAATTTCCTTCGCTTTTTGACGCTGTTGACGGAGCTTTTAAAATCTTTCATGCGACAGCGGCTGAATATCCACAAGAATCATATGATATTTGGTTGCTAATTCAGCGAGTTTTTTACAATATAAGAACTAAATACGATCGTCCTACAACGGCCTTAAAGGACACTATAGCCAATCTAGGTTTTAAAGACAGAATTTAATTATTATTTTTATTATGCGAGAATCACTCACATTTCTACAGACATGTTGTCTTGTTACGTTTGTAAAAAACAGTTCCCTTCTGTAAAGGATTTGACTTATCATATGACGAAACTTTGTAAAAATTATTCATTGGCTAGTTTAGGGTATAGGTGTGGAGAAATGGGTTGTTACAGGTCTTACATTTCTTCAAATTCGTTTCGAAAACATCTAAGGTTATGTCATTTGACATCAGAAGAAACTTGTTTTGGAAACTTGCAATTTACTTCTGCCTTGGACACCGGAGGTCCTAGCACTTCGGTGATTGGATTTGATTCCACTCCAGCGACATCTTCTGTAAATTCTCAGTCAATTGACTTACATGCTTTTGATGATAGAATGTTATTAAATGAAACTTCCCGTTTTGTTGCGTCCTTATATTCAAACCCATTGACACCGCGTTCAACAATTCAAATTTTTCTCAATGGCTTACAAAGTTTTCTAAGTACGTCGTCCCGGGCATTGCAAGATAAATTTTATTCACTTGTGTCTAGGGAACATGTTAGTTCTGATGTAGATGCTGCTTTCAACGATGTTCTTATTTCCCTAACGCAGTTATTTTCTTCTTTTAATTCGGAGTTTAAGTGTTTGAAACAATTTAAGCTTATGGGTTGTTACATTCCTCCACGTGAGGTTATTATAGGTCACAGAAGAGACACTTCCACGAGAAGAAACGTGTTTAACTTAGTCTCTAAGCCTTGTGGAATGCAATTAATCCCTTTGAGGGATGTATTGCAAAAATTTTTTTCTATAGAAACCGTCTGGACGGAAACTATGGGTTACGTTCATCAATTAACCAATGATATGAAGTCCAGACGCGTGTCCCCATCTTCTCCGTCGTGTGTTGAAAATATCATACAGGGCACAGTTTGGCAAAAATTCAGTCAATCAAATCAAGATTCCCAAGCTAATAATGAAGTCACTTTACCTCTCGTTCTTTTTTACGATGATTTTGAAGTTGGAAATCCTTTGGGAAGTCACGCCGGTCAGCATAAGCTTGGTGGTACCTATGTATCGATACCTGTCTTACCTCCGCATCTAGTCTCACAATTAAATCATTTATTTCTTTTAGGATTATGTCATTCTTCAGACAGAGCTGCATTTGGGAATAAAGTTATGTTTGGTCCGGTTATAGACGAGTTGAATTATTTAGAAAATACAGGTATTCAAATAGATACAACTTTTTTTAGAGGGACTATTAAATTTCACATTGCTGCAATTACCGGGGATAATTTGGGACTGAATTGTATTTTAGGCTTCACCGAAAGTTTTTCTGCAAACTTCTACTGCAGAGTTTGCAATGCCCAAAAAGAATGTATGCGAAATATGATATTCGAGGATAACGCATTAATGAGGGATATTTCTTCCTACGAAGACCAGTTAATCCAGAATGACGTTTCAAAAACTGGCATAAAAGAGCGATGTTGTTGGTTAGATCTCAACCATTTTAATTTATTTGAAAATGTTGCTATGGATCCTATGCATGACATACTTGAGGGTGTAGCCCGTTATGTCATGAACTATGTTATCAATTACTATTTAGATATCTCACTTTTGCATGTGAACACAATCCAAGATAAAGTAAATGCATTTAATTTCGGACCTGATTCTGATTCAAAGCCATGCAACTGTTTCGTTGTCGATGGCAAGTCTGTAAAAGTTAAAACTTCTGCAGCGGAAATGTTATGTCTCATTAGGTATTTTGGTCTCCTTTGTGGATATTATATTCCGACAGAAGATAGAGTGTGGGAGTTATACCTTCTTTTAAACAAAATAACCGAAAGGCTACTCAGTCATAGAAATTATAGCGATACAAATGAACAGCTGAAATTCTTAATAGCTGATTTTAATTCGTTGTATTGTGAAGTTACAAAAGAACCTCTCAAGCCAAAGTTCCACTTTTTAACACATTATCCATCTATGATTGAAAAGTTAGGTCCATTATGTCATATTTGGGCAATGCGGTTTGAGGCTAAACACAAAGTTTTAAAATATGCTGCGAGGTCCTCTTCCAGTAGGGTAAATATATGCAAAACAATTTCTATTAAAAATCAGCTCATATTGAATGACTTGTTTTTACGTAAAGAAATGCCCCCCCACATGAAATGTGGAAAAAAAACTCTTTTGACTCCTGATTTGAGGAATAGCTTAAATATAGATTCCAGCGTTAATTATTCGGTTACTTGGGTAAAATTTAAAGGGATAATGTGGAAGCCTTCATATACGTGTACTATTGATATACCTGAAGATAGCTTACCAGTCTTTGGTATAATTCAAAACATTTTTCTTACCAATGATGATGAAATACATTTTTGTTACTTGTTGCTTGAAACGCTGTCATTTGACGAACACTATCATGCTTATCAAGTTTTTAAAACTGGGAATATTTGCTGTATATCTCATAGGGACTTGGTTGCACATTGTCCTGGTAATATAACATTAATGAGGGATTTGAAGTATTATGTAATACCTAGGTTACACCTAGATTGAACAATTCTCATTTTCTTATAAAAAATGTTCTCTGTATCTCTGTTTTTTTCTTTGTTTTAACCAAATTTGAGCTTTATTATAAGTAATTCATATTTGGTTTTTAGTTGTAAGTACCTACATAGTAATTTTGTTTATAGTTTTTGTATTATAGTTTTTGCAATATTGGTATTATTTCTTTTTGTGTATTTAAATAAGCAGTATTAATAATTATTGTATGTATAATGTTTTTACTATAAATTTTTGTAATATTTCTATTTTTTTTCTATATTTTCAAAACTATATATTATTAAATTTAAAAAAATTCAATAAATCGTAATATATTTTATATCTGCTTTTACATTTCATGCCACCTAAAAAATCATTTCCTTGTACGTACAGTGACTCGAATAAGAACTCGGACACTCCTATGTTACCAATGTAAATTGAACAGTTTGAAGCCGCTTTTTTTTTATATAAAAATCGATTTTACAGCAAAACCTTTTAGAGATTTTTTGTTGCAAATTTCATGACCTCCCATTTTGTTTATATGCATTTTTTTATTTTGGACTGAGAGCGACTTAAACAGGACTATAAAATGCAAAAAATATTATCATCTATATCTCGAGAACGATGAAAAAAATTAAAAATGTAATAAGCATTTTTTTCTTGTAAATTTTATTCTCTACATTTTTGTTCCAATAGATTTTTATATTTTGTCCCACCGTTTACGAGATATAGGTGACAACATTTTTTGCATTTTACAAAGTCTTGTTTAAGTCGCTCTCAGTCAAAATGGGCACAACAAATTAAAACTATGCATATAAATAAAATTAAAGGCAATAAAATTTGCAACAAAAAATTTCTAAAAAGTTTTACTGAAAAGTCTATTTTTATAAGAAAAAAAGCGGCTTCAAAATGTTAAATTTACATTGGTAAAGTAGGAGTCTCCGAGATCTTGTCTCTGTATATACACACATACACATATATAGCTATTAAAAAAACAAGGAAGCACATAATGTAGCTATATTTATTTTCTCATTTTGTTATATTTTTGTGAAAATTCTTTATATGATAATGCCTTGTTAATTACCTTCTACTTATTGATAGAATATTAATATTCTATCAGTAAGTAGAAGGAAATCAACAAGATGGCACATATAAATTATTAGTACAATGATCTAATAAATTATTAGGAAGACTTAATGAAGTATTCGTATTGATGCGAATAATTTATTGGTACATACTGTCAAATCATCAGGAAGATTTTGTTAATTTATTCGTATGAGAGCGAATAACTTATTAGTACTTACTGCAAAATTATCAGGAAGAGTTGTTAATTTATTCGTATGAAAGCGAATAACCTATTAGTACTTACTGTAAAATTATCAGGAAGAGTTGTCAATTTATTCGTATGAGAGCGAATAACCTATTAGTACTTACTGTAAAATTATCAGGAAGAGTTGTCAATTTATTCGTATGAGAGCGAATAACCTATTAGTACTTACTGTAAAATTATCAGGAAGAGTTGTCAATTTATTCGTATGAGAGCGAATAACCTATTAGTACTTACTGTAAAATTATCAGGAAGAGTTGTCAATTTATTCGTATGAGAGCGAATAACCTATTAGTACTTACTGTAAAATTATCAGGAAGAGTTGTCAATTTATTCGTATGAGAGCGAATAACCTATTGCTACTTTTTCCTAAATTTATCAGGAAATCCTGATAAAAAAACATCCTAATAATTTATTAGGCCGCCACTTCCTGTTAAATTATTCGTAACGCCTGCAATCCCGTTTTTTACTAGAATTCCGAATAATTTATTAAGAATTCCGAATAAAATTTCTCTCCGTGTAGGTAAACGAATTTCTTAGTTCAAATCATTTTTAAATTATTCATACTTCATGTAACAAGTTCATTTTTGATAATCTTTGGAGGTTATGGTAAGTCAATTTTGTACAATTTAGTCGATATTTTTGTTTAGTTTGAAAATTGGTTTCTTATTTTACAATGTAAGCGATTACGTGCAACTGAAGAATGGCAATAACCATGAAATAACGTTTGACGATAGGTTTAGAACCTATCGTCGAATGTAGCAATACAATATTGTGATTTTGTTTAATAAATTTTTACAACCTAATCCTGATTTTAATTTAAAACACAAAGTGATTATGAGCAAATTATTTATTGATACACAAGGTGTGGATCATGTTTTCAAAATACTTTTTTTAAATTGTGTGTAACATTTACCCAAGCTGCATGACGATCAACAAGTTCATGAATGTTAAATTTGTTATTTATGTACTTTTTCTTGTTCTTTTTGAGAAACGACATGAAAAATAATTTCGAGATTTCTTTTATTCATAGAATTGCAGCCGAAAACTGAACAAAACCATCGACCCATTATTAAAATTTCGTTAGGAAAACTTACAACTTTACATTAAAAAAATACCAGTCAAATATGTACCCATAACGTTAGTTCAAAAATTTGCCACAAGGTAGCGTATCGCTTATCTTGAAACGCCTATTGTACGAATTTTTCATTTTTTCAAATTTTCTTAATTCGGACCTGTTATGTGTTAATTGTCTCTTTTTCAAATTTTTTGAATGTTGATTTTCTACGTATTGTATTATTCTTATATTTTTTGAATTTAACCATAAATACATACTAAAAACCACAAATTTACTTAAAAATTTTTATTTTGAGTTCTTTTTCCAACTTTGTTTATTTTTAGATACGTCGTTAGAGATTTCTCCTGCGGCAATAACTAAACAAAATCCCCTTTTTAAGGGGAACTCACGATCATACTTAAAGAGGAATTTAAGTAAAGGCCCTCGTGGTCATATTAGAAAATCTTGCTTAATACTTAACAAAACCATCGCCGAGATGGCCCACTCACTGGAATACGAACACTCCTTGAAGGACGCCGGACTTTTAATGGACTTCGCGGAATTACCGTTTGAAACACAGACTTCCAAGAGGAACAGGGAAGTTACCAGCCCTCCTACCAGGAGGATTCGAAAACCGGAGAATTTCATTCTTCCTATCAGAAACCGCTTTGAATGTTTTCAAAGGGAGGTCGTGAAGCCGACCGATAAAGAACCACCTGCACCACTACCTAAAAAGATAAGGCCCACGCCTATCATCTTGAAGCGTGGCCTAATCGGAACGAAAGATTACATGGACACTGTGACCGACATAAAAGAGACAATACACAGCAATAATTTTTCTTTAAAAAATCTGGGTAACCAGACCAAAGTCATGGTGGAGTCGATGGAGGACTACAACCGGATAATACAACACTTCGATACGAAAAAGATCGAATACTATTCGTTCGGCACCGCGGACACTAAACGTACCTCTTTCGTGTTAAAGGGTACCAACGAGCTGGATCCCGAAGAGATCCTGGCGGACCTAAAAAGCAAAGGTCTACAACCGGAAGCTTGTAGACTGCTTGCCAACAAGGCGAAAAACAACGCACCGATTCTGTACCCAAAGTACAGAATATCTTTTGCAAACGGTACGACTCTCCAAGATGTAAGGAGAGTTCGACATCTAGTACACAGCACCTGCTACTGGGAGAAATACAGAGCTCCCAGGAATATCATGCAGTGCGGAAACTGCTTGGAATTTGGCCATGGTAGCAGATACTGCCACGCGAAGGCAGTCTGCGGTCACTGCACCAAAAATCACAACACGTGGAACTGTACGGAACAGGCAAACGAACCAAAGTGTGGTAATTGTGATGGCAACCACCGAGGCACATCGACTGAGTGCCCATTATACACAGTTGCAGTAGAAAAAGCCAACGCTAAGAAGGTGCAACAAAGCCGAAAGCATTGGCAACTAAACTCATCAAGGAGGGTATACACTCATGATCCCAGAGAGTACCCCGAACTACCCAGAAAACCACTAATGGAATTACATGTTGAACCCCAACGCACGACACCTCCTACACAACAAACCAATCACCCTTGGCCCAAACCAGGTCCCAGGAGACAACAGCCACCAAATCACACACCAAGAAACACACCAGCCGCAAACTCAGCTTTCGAAGAGTTCATGGAAGAGATGGACGACATTAACAAAATGTTCGATTTTAAAAAGCTTACCGAAATGTTAAGGAAGCTATTAAGGAAGCTAAAACATCAATTAGCCAATGCGACAAATGCAATGGATATGTTGTCGGCCTGCAACGAGGCAAACGGGGCCTTTGCTGCCATTAGAAAAATTCATGGGTAAGTCAACCATCGACAAACTAAAAATTGCTAACTGGAACGCTACCAGTGTGGTCAACAAAAAGGAAGAACTGGAGGACTTCCTTTTATCAAACAACATAGACGTCGCACTTATCAGTGAAACCTGGCTAAAGCCAGATCTCAAATTTAAACTCAAGAAGTTTTACGTCTACAGATCGGACAGAATAGCACACGGTGGAGGTGTTGCCATCGTTATCAAAAAAGGCATTCCTCACGAACCAGCGAAACCCGAAATTTAGAGATCATCGTATACAAGATCAAGACCAGCCCGCCACTCTATATAGGTGCAGCCTACAATCCACCTCAGGCACACGAACACCTAGCGGAAGAACTCGACCTGTTCCTGAGACAATATCCCATCATCGTAATTGGAGGAGACTAATGCAAAAGACTCGTCTTGGAATTGCAGTACAAACAATAGTTCTGGCAATATCCTGCGAGACTTATCATTAGAGAAGAACTTCGTCATAGTATACCCACCCAAACACACTTATCATCAAGGGCCTCGATATCGACCATCCACACTCAACATCTTCCTCCTCCAAGTTGTCGGGAGCCATACCACACCAACGGTCCTGGAAGACCTCTCTTCAAATCACTATCCAGTGGTGATGACCCTCTTTCTCAACTGCGACTTGAACGAAAGAGACATTCGTACGACCAACTGGCAAACATACAAGCAACTCTGCAACGAGCGATTGGCAATCGACACCAACATCGTCACCAATTCAGATATCGACGAAGCCATTAAAAAGTTCACCGTGGTATTGCAATCTGCTTTGAAAGATGCAACCACAAGGAAGAAAGTGAAAGAAACTTACAAAGTGGATCCCGAAATCAAAAGGTTGAAAACTGTTCGAAACTGGGAAAAGAAGCAGTGGCTCCGCACGGGAGATCCAACACACCGAATCGCCAAGAATCACATCACCGAAGAGATCCAGCAGATGCTTCGAGAAGAAAGAAAAGAAAACTGGAAAAAGATGACAGAAAGTCTAACGCTCCGGGACAACTCACTTTGGCAGGTCTACAAACGTTTAAAGAACAAACACGACAAGATTCCGATAATCAAGACTAGCAACAATGTCAACTTATATACCGACAAAGAAAAGGCCGATGCTTTCGCAAATGTTTTTCTGGATGCCCACAGTAAAACTATCAACGAAGTCACTCCCATGGACGACGAAGTGAACGCAACATACGAGAACCTACACCTGAATCTGGATAAGCTCGACGAAAGTCCTCTCGAGACGAATCCTACTAAAATTGCCAAAATCATTCGAAAGCTGAAAAACAGAAAAGCTCCCGGTCTGGACGGCATCTCGAATAGACAACTAAAATACCTTCCGAGGAAAGGAGTTTGCCTCCTGTACTACATATTTCGCGCATGCCTCTCGAACTGCTACTTCCCTACCCAGTGGAAACTGGCCAAGGTGATTGCGCTTCCAAAACCCAACAAGGCAAGAAACGTCGCCACAAATTACAGGCCCATTAGTCTGCTCGCAACTCTCAGTAAAGTCTTAGAGAAAATCATACTGGAAGAGCTCAAGAATCATCTAACCGAACACGGAATTATCATCGACGAACAATTCGGTTTCAGAGCCGGACATTGCACAACGCATCAAGTAGCGCGCATCAAGGAGAAGATCGTGCAACAAAGACACATAAATAAAGACACGGGCATGGTGTTATTGGACTTGGAAAAAGCTTTCGACGTCGTTAATCGCAAAGCACTTATTTATAAGTTAGTCAAGTTAGTTAGAGCTCCTATCAACTTAATCAAAATCATCGTCAGCTATCTAGAGGATAGACAATTCTTCGTTATCGTCAACCAAGCCGTCTCCGATATGGTAAACGTTCCAGCCGGCGTTCCGCAAGGCTCATTATTGGGTCCGATTCTATTTTCCATCTTCATCAACGATATTCCTCGACACCACAAAACCAGTATCGGAGTTTATGCAGACGACACAGCCATTTTCGCCCATTCCAAGACAACCAGGAAATATGTAACGTACCTAGAAGAACATGTCAAATTAATTCTCGAATTTTTCAAGACGTGGAAACTTAAAGTCAATATACCCAAGACAGAAGTAATTCGGTTCACCTTCAAACGTAAACCTCCCGACGTCGCAGGAGTAAAAGTCGGCGAGGACACTATCCCGTGGCAGAACACTGTCAAATACCTGGGCACCACACTGGACTCGAAGCTGCTATTCAGCCAAGAAATACAGGCTCGATTGGACAAGAGCAACTTCGTTATCCAATTACTATACCCCTTCATCGGTCCAAATGCTAGAACACCGAAGAGAGAAAAAGTCACTTTGTACAAAGCTTGTGCCAGGTCGATACTTACCTACAATGCCCCCATTTGGGCCACCGCATGCAAGACGAAGATGAAGTCCGTCCAAGCTATGCAAAACAAATTCCTGAGAATCATCGGGCAGTATCCCAGGTATACCACCATCGATTTCATGCACGCAGACTTGGAAATCGAAACCATCGACACGTTCATCAAAGAGAAGACCAGGAAGATCATCAACCAAATGACAACTCACCAGAATCCACTTATAGCCGAAGTGATTTCAAACGACGACGACGACGAGATTTTCGGAACCGTGAAGAGATCAATGAAACAAATTTTAAATTAATTGTTAGTATTACCATTGTAATGTTATTCTTTCCTTTTGTTTGTAATCCCCATGTATTGTTTGTTTTTGTCATTTTAAAGTAAGTTTTTTTTCCACCCCCTTTTACAATGTCACTCACTTACCAACTACGGCAGTTTTCTGTAACTCGCCTATGTTTAATGAAGGTTAAAGCCAGCGTCACACTGAAATTACAACATTCTTCAAATGTTGTAAGGCAGGTGTTACGGTGATAATTTTTCTTTTAATTTTATTTAACTTGGCCTAATTGGAAGGTAGGTGGCCGGATAAATGTTGCAGCAGGAGCGATTGCTCCGACCGATATGGTAGTGCATCTCTTCGGGGTTGTTCTGCCAATTCGCGAACGGTTTGCAGTCGCGCTTACGCGCGACATTTAACTGGAGACAACTTTCTAATTTGGCCAACCAAAGCAGGTTTTTGAAACTTTTATCCTGCACTCTACTCAATTTCTATTTCACTAAATTTTCACATACCTAATTTAAATATAGAAGAGAGGGCTACCCAGCCCTATTATCTATAACCATATGTAATTCGGGAAATGTAAGGTATCCTCGTGCCTCGTACTTAATTAATAAATGTTATTTGATTTGATTGATATACTTTCTTTTCATTCCACATCGAGAGCTCGTTGAGGTCGGATGTGTGTAATAGCGTTATCGTCTAGTGCGTGACGTATATAGTGATTTAATATTGTGCAATCTAAATTTTACAATAAAAGTTAATTTAAACTAAAGTTATTTACTGGTGAATTTGTTATAATTGAAGGCAACGAAGATTTTAACAAGTTAGAATGTGCCAAGTCGGTACAAATCTTACAGAATTTCTTATTAAATGGTGAAAAGAAATTTTCAGAACCAAAGAAAATGGGAAAATCAAATAAGACATCTTTGAAACGGGGCAATAGCTCAATCAGTGCCAAAGTGGTAAATAAAAAATTTATTGCCGAAACTAGCCAGGCAAAAAATGCAAATAGTCAAGACGACACTGAAATGTCGTACAATGTAGATATAAGCAACAAATTTGAGTTGTTAAATGATAACAACGAAGTAGAAAATGTGACATCAAATGTAATAATTTCGACACCAAAAATAATTAAACCCAAGCCAATTGTGGTTTCGGGATTACCCAAAAACCATGTGAAATTCACAAATGATATCAAGGAAGTGGTGGCAAACAAATTTCACCTAAAATACTTAGGTGATAAAGTAAAAATATTTACTGAGAATATTAATGATTTCAACCAGTTGAAAGAAAACCTAATTTCAAAAGGAACTCAATTTCATTCGTATAGCCATACGAACGAAAGAAAGATGATGGCTGTGTTAAAAGGTGTACAGCGAATGAACGAAGCGGAAGTTTTGAACGCTTTAAAAGTTGTGAACCCAAAAGTGATCAGTGTCAAACTATTAAATAAAGACAATATTTATTACCCTAAATTTAAAGTGGCATTTGAGAGCGATATGACGTTCACGGAAATCCAAGCCATTCGAGGTGTTGGTAACATCAGAGTCTACTGGGAAAAATATAGGGCAAGAAAAGGTATCACCCAGTGCTACCGTTGCCAACAATTTGGCCATGCAGCGGACAACTGCAATTTAAAAATTGCATGCCGTCAATGTGCAGGTAACCACCTGTCAAAGGAATGTCAAGTTCCAGAAGGTACAACCCCGAAGTGCGCAAATTGCAAGGAAGCTCATACTGGCGATAACAGAGAGTGTTCCGTTTATTTGAAGGCTCTTAATAGAGTATCAAAACCTCCACAACGAGTTGTTAAGCCTCAGGCTTATGTGGTGCGTCAGGCGGATTTCCCGTCCCTACGGCCAAGTCGACCCATACAAAACTTTGCACCGACGATGAGTCAGGTGTTGCAACAAAGGCCAGTTGTGCGTCAGGAAGTGATGCAACCACGACATCCGATTCCCGTCCGACAAGTGAATCACATCGTACCACCAAGTGCCGGTCACGATGGTGTGGAAAATTTAAATTCACTTTTTAGTGAATTTAAACTATTGGAGTCAATGTGTAACATTGATAAAATGTTAAAAGCTGTGCGCGAATTAAACCGCGTCATGGCATCTACAGTCGATGGTGGAGCTCAAATGGCGGCATTCATCAGATGTGCAAAGGAATTCGATGGGTAGTTACAACCTCGAAGACTTGAATATTATGACGTGGAACGCCACAAGCGTTGTAAATAAATCGCAAGATTTAGAATTATTTTTGGACGAAAACAACATCCATATTGCCCTGATAACGGAAACTTGGTTAAAGGTGAGCGATAATTTAAAATTTAAAAATTATTTTGTTTTTAGGAAAGATAGATTAACCGACCGGGCAGGTGGTGTAGCTATTTTAATTAGAAAGGGGTTGCCGCACGAAACGGCAGAGCAGCCAAACGTAACAGCAGAGCTATTGGTTTTGAAAATCAATTTGAAGAGTCCTTTTTATGTTGGTGCCATGTATGTTCCACCTTCCACAAATCTTACATCGGTTGAGCTTGATAACATCATGAACAAGTACAACAAGATTATAATCGGAGGGGATTTCAATTCTAAGCACCCCCAATGGAACTGTCGGTATCCAAATAGAAACGGTAACACCTTAAAGACTCACAATGATATAAACAACTATCTGCTGTTATATCCGCCCACACCTACTTTTAGTCCGCCAGGTTTGTTACAATCCACTATAGATTTCTTTTTAGTGCAAGGAATAACCAACTATTCGCAACCTATAGCAATTAATGACTTGAATTCAAATCATTGGCCAGTACTGTTGACTTTACTTACCTCTCGCATACCGCCAAGTTACGTTATCTCGGACACAATTTCAGAGAGGAGTGCAACAACAGAATTCGCATAACTCCGAACATCAATTCTGTTGAAGAAGTCGACCTTGAAACTGCCAAATTCACCATGGCAATTACGGAAGCACACAAAGTTTCCACGAAAGTTAAACGTATTCGGAACAAATTTGTCGCAGATAGAGAAACCGATGATCTGAAACGACGACGAAACAAAGCTCGACGTAAGTGGTTGGAAACAGGCAATGTGGCCTATCGTGTCGAGAAAAACCAGCTTACGGATGACATACAAAACCGAATTAAAACCATTCGACGTGAGGAATGGTTAAGTAAAACTAAAGACCTTACCACGAAAGATAACTCTTTGTGGAAAGTGTACAGCGCGTTGAGAAGAAAAAACGAACCAACGCCCACTTTAAGTCATTCCAATGTTAATTATTATACCAACCAAGAAAAGGCGAAGGTTTTTGCCGATATTTTTGAAGAGGTACACCAGGTAACTACCAACCTTAGTTCCCCGTTAGAGGAACAGGTAAGAGCAAGCGTAGAACTGCTTAAAGACATAGACGATTCGCTGGAAATTAACATCACTCCTAAAAGAATCCAGCAAATTATCAAGAGTCGTAAGGTGAGGAAGGCTCCCGGAGCCGACGGTATCACTAATAAACACTTTAAGTACCTCCCCAAAAAGGGAGTGGTACAACTTTATTATATTTTTAGGTCATGTCTAAAGCTATGCTATTTTCCGACGGTGTGGAAGACCGCTAAAATATTGGCAATTCCGAAACCAAACAAGGCCAAGGGCGAAGCCAAAAACTACCGTCCAATTAGTTTACTTTCTTGTTTGAGCAAAATCTTGGAAAAAGTTATCCAAGAAGAAATTGTCGACCATCTGACAACTAATAATTTAATTATTAAACAGCAATTTGGGTTTCAGAAAGGACATAGTATCATCCATCAATTAGCCAGAGTAGTTGAAGATGTGGTCATGGAATCCAACAACAATAACCATACGGGAATGGTATTACTCGATTTGGAGAAAGCCTTCGATACGGTCTGGCACGAGGGTTTAATCCACAAAATGATGGAACTGAATCTTCCTACCTCCTTGACGAGGATCGTTCAGAGCTATTTGACAGGTCGCACCTTCAGTGTTGCAGTTGGCGATGCTAGATCATCGGAAAGAAGCATACCTGCTGGTGTTCCACAGGGTTCGATTCTCGGCCCAACACTTTTTAATATCTACATCAACGATATACCAATGCACGAGGACACGAATATTGCTTTGTACGCCGACGATACGGCTATCTATACGTCGAGCTTAATTAAAGAAATTATCGTTGAAAACATCAACGAACATCTCCAGTTGGTATGCAAATTTTTCAGCGATTGGAAATTAAAATTAAATGTCAGTAAGACTGAGGCTATCATGTTTACGAACAGCAGAAATCGTCCGACAGTCGATATTAAAATTAACGATAGCGTTATCGAACTGCAAAAAGATATAAAATATTTTGGCTTGCTCTTAGATCAACGACTTACGTGGAAAAAAACTATAGCTGATAGAATTAAAAAAACCAACTTGGTACTGCAACTGCTCTATCCATTAATTAACCACGAAGCACAGTTATCCAGAGAGCTAAAGCTTCTGCTCGTTCGCACATGTGCCAGGTCAGTCCTGACGTACGGTTGCACTATTTGGGGAAGTGCCGCAAACAGCAACTTAATTGCCGTACAACGTTGTCTGAACAAGTTTTTGAAAGCAGTGAATAACTACCCCCGCTACACTACCATTAAGCACATGCACGAAGACAACAATTTTGAATACGTCGGCGATTTTATAAAACAATCGACCGAACAATTTTTGAAACGTTGCTCGTTCCATGATAACGAGTTGATTAGACAAATTGGAGACTACGATCTCGACAATATAATTTCCAAGAGGAAAAGCAAACTCCTCAAGTCAATTTTGCTACGAAATTACAACTTCTATGACTAAAAGCCTGAACTGGTCTCTGTCGGTCCTTGTCGGGGAGGGAAGATCGACAATGTAAATATTACTTTAACTGTGTTGTTTTTGTATAGTTTAATTTGTAACTCCACTTCCAATTCCAGTACATGTTAACCCACCCAATCCTACATCAAACTCCTACACCCCATTTTTATCAATTTAGCAAAATTATTTATCAGGTTTTTGAAATTTTTATCCTGTAATTCATTTAAATTTATTTACAAATCAATATTATAATTACTGTACATATGTTAAATATCTAACAAAGGGCTTAACCTAATAATAGATAACGTGTATAAATTTGTTAACATTTAATAATGTAACTATTTAAAATTGAATAAATGTTATATATATATAGATTTAAAAAGAGGGAAAGTGAGATCCTTTTGAGAAAAATGTTAGCAAGGCGAGATCACTTGGAGAAAGTCGAGATCCACTTTCGGATCTCGACTTTTTTAACGTGTATATCGAGTTTTTCCGTTAAATGTTGGTAAGGTAGGTCGCTTATTTGAAATTTATGCTGGATCTCGTTTTTCCGATATTTTTCGTATTATATACATTAGTAGTTCTCGAGTAGTAAGGTGGAGCGCTGCTATCGGCAAAGTGTATATATGTATATTTGTAATTGTTTTAAGCCACGCTGAGATCCGATAACTTGGCAACGTAGCAAAGCACGCATTCATAACCGAGTTGACTAATTTTAGCAGATAATGTTTTAATGATTACAATGATGCAGTAAATGTTCCGTAAAGAAAAAAATAACAATATTATTAATATCTTTTGTTATTAGTTAATAAACTTCAATATAAAAAATTAAATCTAAATTTTTACCAAAAAAATTTAAACGTTTCTATTGCAAGTTAGAAAATTGAAAAATAATTCTTGTAGAATATAATATATGAATTATTGAAAATTTCTGTTCAGTTTTTGTTATAGTTATTTTTCTTTTCTGTTTCGGATAAACGTAATATTTTTGGGTTAATCGAAAATTTAAGAATTTAGGTTTGAATATGAAGTTGTTTCATCAGTTTGATAAGTTACTGGGTTAGTTGGCGTAGTTTATTTCTGTGTTTATAACAAGTCAATTAAAATGTTTAGTGGATTAAATTAATATTTAAATGGATTTGTTTTTAAATTTTTATAATAAATGTTAAAACTACACAGTACATACAAGTAGTGCAAAATTTTTTGGACCTCCGAGCAAGTTACGTATGGGAAAATAAACTTTTAATGAACTTAAATGAACTTCTATTTTGCAAAAATAATAAATTATTAGAAATAATTGCTAAGATCAACAAAACTAGGATTCTTAATTTAATTAGTTAAATGGGTAATCCGATTTAAAGTAAAGGGAGCGCTTGTAATTTTTGGACGCTAAGAATTTAATTCAGGGTCGAATCGAGTTCGGGTTTTAGGTAATACGAAACGGCCAATGGGTAGAATAAATTACATTTTATATTATACCATATAAAGTAAACCCTCTCACTGGATGGTTAAATCACAACGTTATTTTTAAAAATTCGTAATCACGTTTTACTTTTTAGCCTCTAGAATCAACAAAAAACGTTGGCGTCTTGATAACCGATATGCTAACCTAGGTGCTAACCTTGCTAAATTAAATGGTTTAGAGATCATTATCTTATTTCTATGGTGGGCGATAGAAACAATACAAGTCAATTTCTGTCATTAAAGTTATGTAATTTTTTTAATAAGGCATTAATAAAAAAACTTTTTTAAAAACTTAACTTAATTATTTACTTACTTCACAATGCCCTGAAGGCCAAGATCTAGCTCATCAGATTAAGATTACTTTTTGACAACTTTTTGATGTGTTTCGACAACTATTTTTAGTCAGTAAATAAAATATCAGATTATTATTTTATATGATGACTTTGTTTGATTTGATTGATTAAAATAAATTAAAGGGCGGGCCGGACACCTAGTACGCCAGCTCCGCTATTGCGGACAGGATTGTTGATGCTCGCGGGCCGGATCTGGCCCGGGGGCCGTAGTTTAGAGACCCCTGGTCTAAATAATCATCAAGCAGGAGGGGGGGGGTGATTTTTGAAAAACGCTAGCTAACACTTCAATTCAAGGTCAAATCGAATTCGGTTTATCGACAATAAATCAAACTGCAAACGGTCTAAATAACAACAATTTAAAATAGTGATGGGCGCTTGCAACTTTTGCGGGACGCTAGGTAACAATTTAATTCAAGGTCGAATCAAGTTCGGGTTTTCGGAAATAAGTCAAACTGCCAACGGTGTAAATTATCATATTATAAAACAGGGGGGTGACCTATGAATTTTTCAAAAACGCTAGCTAACACTTTAATTCAAGATCAAATCGAGTTCGGGTTTTCGGCAATAGATCAAACAGCCAACGGTGTAAATTATCATATTATAAAATAGGGGGGAGGACCTATGAATTTTTCAAAAACGCTAGCTAACACTTTAATTCAAGGTCAAATCGAGTTCGGGTTTTCGGCAATAGATCAAACTGCCAACGGTGTAAATTATCATATTATAAAACAGGGGGGGGACCTATGAATTTTTCACAAACGCTAGCTAACACTTTAATTCAAGGTCAAATCGAGTTCGGGTTTTCGGCAATAGATCAAACTGCCAACGGTGTAAATTATCATATTATAAAACAGGGGGGGGGCCTATGAATTTTTTAAAAACGCTAGCTAACACTTTAATTCAAGGTCAAATCGAGTTCGGGTTTTTGACAATAGATCAAACTGCCAACGGTCTAAATAATCCAAATTAAAAATAGGGGTGGAAGGTTGCAATTTTTGTGGGACACTAAATAACAATTTAATTCAAGGTCGAATCAAGTTCGGGTTTTTGGCAATAAATAAAACTGCCAACGGTCTAAATTATCATACCATAAAACGGGGGGGGGGACCTGTGAATTTTGCAAAACGCTAGTTAACACTTTAATTCAAAGTCAAATCGAGTTCGGGTTTTCGGCAATAAATCGAACTGCCAACGGTCTAAATCAAGGGTCTTCAAACTATTTAGCTTAAGGGCCAGCCTGATTACTCCACAATGCCCCAAGAGCCAAGATCTAGCTCATCAGATTACGATTACTTTTTGACAACTATGTGATGTGTTTTGACAACTACTTTTAGTCGGTAAATAAAATATCTGATTATTATTAATCATTATTAATAATTAATAGCCCGCCAGGTCCGCTATTGCGGGCCGGATTGGTGGTGCTCGCGGGTCGTAGTTTGGAGACCCATGATTTACATAATGTCAAGTAAAATATCAAAAATTTTAAAATTATAATATCAAAAGTTATACAGTTTTTTCGCTCTCCTGTAAAGTTGCCTTTTTTTTTACTTGTACTGTTTCTATCGCCCACCATAGATTTTTTACTTCTATTAAAGGACAGTTACGGTCTGATGTTTCGGTGGTTCAGCTTGAGTGGAGCAAAAACTTTATATTAACTGTACTCCCTGGTCATGTGAAGGCGAACCACCACGATAATCTGCATTGAAAACCCTTTATAAAATAAAACGGTCAGCTAAAACCCATCCTGAGTTGTAGCGCAACTTTGGTCTAATGGAATTTGGTTATTTTAAACAATGAATAAGTATTTATTTGTGAGGACCTGGAATAAGTAACTTCTGATTGATTAAATTTAAATAAAAATTAGTAACTTCTGATGGGTCAAATTTAACCCGTAAGTAGCGAGGTGGCTTTCTTGTCGCACAAGAAACGAGATGCTTTACCCCAATTTTGTTTTAAAGAGATAAATTCAATCAGACGATGTGAAACACATGCCCGAGGGGTACATGAAGCCCGATGATACAATGATTACACCTATCGATATCGTTAACTGACGGCATTTTCAAAATCTACTGGGAGCTGTCACACCCCACCTCGCTACTTACGGGTTAAGTATAATGTAAAATTTGACCAATCAGAAGTTACTAATTCCAGAACTTCATAAGGAAATATTTATTCGTCGTTTAAAATCACGGCCCTAAGTACCTATATTCTTCTTTGCGTACTAACAATTCTAATATAAGTTTACCACGAGTATTCATTATTAATTAAAAAATTCAATAATTAATGTAAGATTAATAATTTTATAAATTAAAATTAATATAATAAATTTAAGTTCTCTTAAAAACACGATTATGCTTATGAAATATAAGTTATACTAATGCACTATAATAATGCAAGCATTAAATTTTTTTTTGCTATTCTTGCAACTTTTAGTTTATATAAACTTGGCAACACTACATGATCTCATCTTGTCCTATAGATTACAATTTATACATTAAAGGATCTCAACCTGTCCTTTTTCTTTTAAGGATCTCCCTTGTCTCAACTTTTAACATTAAAAATTAAAATGGAATATTCTTTCCCCTCTATGGTGGTAACATTCAGAATTACTGTTTCCAGATTCTTTATGAAAATATATATGGCTAATTTGTAATATTTAAAGGGGATCTCTGGTAGTCCTAGTTTTATAAGGATCTCTACTTGGATTAAAAATATATATATATATATAAATGTGGTTTTCGAGAGCATTTATATTCACAAATGTTACACTGAAATGGTTTCTCATCCGTGTGGGATAATAAGTGTTGTTTTAAAGTTGTTTTGATTGAACATTTATATTCGCAAAAGCTACACTCAAATAGTTTCTCACGCGTATGGGTTACTAAGTGTTGTTTTAAATTTGTTTTTATTGAACTTTTATATTCGCAAATGCTACACTGAAATGGTTTCTCACGCGTATGGGTTAATAAGTGTTGTTTTAAATTTGTTTTTAATGAACTTTTAAATTCGCAAATGCTACACTTAAATGGTTTCTCACCCGTATGGGTTAATAAATGTATTCTTAAATTTCCTTTCATTGAACATTTATATTCGCAAAAGCTACACTCAAATGGTTTTTCTCGCGTGTGGGTTAATAAGTGTTGTTTTAAAGTTTTTTTTAATAAACATTTATATTCGCAAATACTACACTCAAATGGTCTCTCACCCCTATGGGTTAATAAGTGTACATTTAAATGTCCTTTTCGTGAACATTTATATTCGCAAATGTTACACTCAAACGGTTTACCAGTATGAATTAGTAGAGGAAGTTCACAATCTTGATTCACTTGGGAATTGATCATTTCCGTTTCTTCTTTTATGTCAATTGAATGATGCAAATCTTCCAAATTAATTTGTGTCTTTTGTACTATTTCAGATTTAATTTGAAAAGAACTTTTTGAGTGGCATGGAGTTATCTGTAACAAATGTATTATCTTAAATGATGTTATTGTCGCATTTGTAAATATTTGATACCGAAACGTGGTTCTCAGCCAATTAACCACAACATAGCATAGCATAACTTAACATAACACAGTACAACAAAACGGTACAGATTTATTTGACACTAGCTGGAAACCCCGTCCATGGACGGGCAGCTAGGCGGTGGATTTCTTCTTTAGCGGTATTAATTAAAAAATGCCTTCGCTTACACTGCTTGTGAACCTTGAATCAATTTCCCTTGTTCTTTTCTATCAACTATTTTTATCTTCAGATCTCCGTACTCTTTGCATTGCTACATAGAGTGGACCGTGGTTAAAGACAGGTTCAGGCAGATATCGACGGGCGTTTCACTGATGGCAATGATGTATACAAATTGTTGGTAATATGATGGAAATAAGAAGCAATAGATAGTAATATACGGAAATAAACGGGAATTGTAGTAGTAAGTGGCAATGCAGAGCAATAAGTGCGCAATACTGAGTAATAAAACGGCAATAACTAGCATTAACTTTTTTAATTTGTTTTTAGGTAAGTTGTTTCTTAATAAAAAGGTTTTTTTATAAATATTAATTTGTATATACTTATTTCTTTATCTTCAAATTTTTAGTCTACAGCTATTTGTTAGAAGCAGTTATACTGTCGGCGCAGAGAGCGTAGCGTGATGGCTTTCGAAGCATGTAGTGCCGGAGGCACTTTAATCTTCTTCATCTGACTATTGCAGTTTTGGCATTAAAATTAAAAATTATTATGCTTGGTGTGGACGAACCACAACGGTTTGGGTGGGTTGTTTTTGTTAATTATTTAATAAAATTAAACGTTTAACCAAGGAGGGGGTTGGCGCAGAGACGAATCAAACCGACACTTTTGAGGGGAAACAGTCCTGAACTTGTTCATTTTTTCATTATGTTATCTATATATATAAAAATGGAGGGCAAATCTTCGTTACCTCATCAATTGAGAACGGCTCGGCCGATTTGGCTGATTTTTTGAAGAGTTATTGTCTATATCGCTGACAAGGTTTTTATGAAAAAAAAAGTTCGAAATTCGCGAAAAAAAAATTTAACATTACCGAGAACAAAGGGTTTATCTTATGGTTAAATTAGGTAGGTAGGTATTAGGTACCAGGTATTAACTTAGGGAACATGTATTAAGGTAGGTAGATGTGAACACTACCTAATTTATTTAATAACGGATAGATGGCGCTACTCTATCTATGTACCTAGCAGAGTTGTCGCCAGGGGTAAAGATAAACCCATGTGTCTGTAAGAATGTATATAAAAAAGTTTTTTGTAAAAGTTCATTGATCGCCTCAAAGAATAACTTTGCGTTGTAAAAAGTGAGGTTATCCAATTAGACTGCGGCTTTTCCGTAAGTTTTTTATTTAACGAATTAGAAGATAAAATAAGAGTTATGTCACAATTTCAGAAGGTCATACAAGATGCTTTAGCAAAGGCTATATCATTTGCCAAGTATGAAGATTGGCAAGTCAAATCAGAGTACACCAATATCACCGCACAATGTTTGGCAGAGCTACTAAACGAGGACAATTGCCGTCTTAATCTGAAGGTTGCGAAAAAAAAAAGTCTCGGCGCAGCGCATTCGAAAGCGAAAAAGGGAAGTGGAAAGGGCGGCTCACTATGCAAAAAGGATGAATGCACGATGGCACATAAACGAGCTTTGGAGGCAGTTGACCGAACAATGAAGGATTTACGAGGCGATTCAAGACGATTTGGTGGGGCTATGATATAGCTCTCAGGAGATTTTCGTCAAACGCTTCCCGTCATCCCGAAATCTACTGCTGCAGATGAACTTAATGCATGCCTGAAATCGTCGTCTTTGTGGCGGCATGTCAAAAAGTTGCAATTGACCACGAACATGAGAGTCGCGCTGCAGAACGACCCATCGGCTGCTGAATTCTCAAGACAACTGCTGGCGCTTGGCAATGGCCAACTTCCTGTAGATGTTTCGACTGGATCGATATCGTTCCCGGAAAATTTTTGCGGGTTCACATCGTCGAAGGAGGAACTCATCACCAAAGTTTTTCCCGGTATTGCACAAAATTACAGAAATCTTGATTGGGTTAGCGAACGGACAATACTAGCAGCGAAGAATAAGGACGTCTATAGCTTGAATTTCACGATTCAAAGTCAAATCGCTGGAGAACTACGTTCGTACAAATCCGTTGACAGTGTCACTGACGAAGACGAAGCGACCAACTATCCGACGGAATTTTTGAACTCGCTTGATGTGCCAGGAACTACGCCGCATAATTTACAACTGAAGGTGGGATCGATTATAATCATGTTGCGGAATCTGAATCATCCGAAATTGTGCAACGGTACGCGATTATCCGTCAAGAAACTGATGAACAATCTTATTCAAGCGACGATAATCAAGGGCAAATTCAAAGGAGAGGAAGTCCTTATCCCACGAATTCCGATTATTCCAACGGATCTTCCATTCCAATTTAAGCGGATTCAGTTCCCCGTTCGATTGGCTTTTGCGATGACAATCAATAAATCGCAAGGCCAATCGTTGGAAGTCTGTGGGATTAATCTGGAATTTTCCTGTTTTTCGCACGGTCAGCTGTACGTTGCCTGTTCGCGTGTTGGCAAACCGTCTTCGTTGTTTGTTTTTGCGCCGGAAAATAAAACTCAAAACATTGTTTATCATACCGCTCTGTACTGATTTCCAATCCAATAAATTACATTCTAATTTTAACTAACTGTTTAAAATGAACAAACAAATTTATTCTAATTTTGGCAGGACAACGTCTGCCGGGTCAGCTAGTTATTATATAACGAAACTTGGGTATTACGTCATAAGTTTTTGTATTTCCTTTACAAATTTAGGGGGTATTATCATCTAGACGCTTAGTTTTAGAGTAATTTTTAGGAATTAATTTTCGGAAAACTATCAAACCTACAGTACCGGGGGTTTTACGCATAATAAGACATGTTTCAGCTAACACACATTTTTATGAAATACTCGATTGACATCTTCTATGTATGTTATGCAGGTCGTAGCGTGAGACAATCGTGCAATCGGGCGCACAGATTGTGGCGGTTCTAGTCGTCAGAAGCAGAAGAATAAAATTTGTTTAAATCTATAAGTATGAATGTAGTTATCGTCTGAACTAGAACTAAGTAGTTAGTTAGTTGTTAGTTAAAATATATCTTATAATCCGTGAAATCCTCGGCACTGTAGGTTTGATATAAGTTTTCGTAAAATTAATTCCTAAAAATTACTTACTATATTACTATTATTATCTTAATTACTCTTAATTCCATTTATTTCCTGATTATTGCCATTAATGCCACTTTATTCCCATTTAATGCGCGGTATTACCGTATTTACAAAATATTGCTAAGAGGGGGTAGGCACTTTTGTAGCTAGGTATTTGCGGGAGAGCGATCGAAACTTTTCTTATTATCCGATTTCTTCACTTAGAGATATCCACCCGATAAGTATAAACATACCGATAATCAATCAAAAGGGTTGTCTGTTTGGCCACTTGATCAATTTGATTGGTTATCGGTATGTTTATACTTATCGGGTGGATATCTCTAAAAGAGGGGGCGGCTACTCGACATCACCGATTTCGTCCGGATTTATAGTGTATAGAGGATGAGGCGGCACGCCACACCATTGTTTGAGAATAACATCAGGAATGCGATAACATAAGGTAATCTCTCTCATCTTATCAATAAGTTTTGATAAAAACAAAAACATCCGTTTCCAGGAAGCTTATTGATAAGAGAGATGATACCAGTACAAAAAGATAACTCGTCACGACCAGTTGTTTCGACATCCCAAATTTGTTATCCATATAAAATATAATTGTAATCAATTTAAAATATTATCCATTGTATAATATCAGAGTTATAAATAATTATCTAAAAATTATAATCTTTAAATATCTACAAGATTAGCTAGTTTAGAAAATCAACTAATACATCTCTAACATTGGTGACCTCCGACGTGAGTCTTAGCACTGATAATTTTCGACCTGAGTTATATTTTATTATTACATTGGATTTAGAATATTTCATTGGTAATTTTCAACTAGAATTGGTTAATATTTTCTGGAGAAGAATTTTGACTATTTTTTGAAATTGGAAATTAGAATTGGAATTTGGATTGGAAAAATCTTCCCTTGGAAACATACATTGATATTAATATCAACCAAATACAAACTTTATCACGTAAGTACCTTATTGTTACCGTATTTTTGATATTGTTCCTAAACATGGTCAACGCGCCAGGCATTAATATATCTCTTTTGGTAAACCCTAACGTTCCTGAACCTATTTTTAATAATATCGCACCGGTAAGTGTCAGACCTCCGGCATTTTGGAAGGCTAATCCACGCATTTGGTTTTGCCAAACCGAAGCACAATTTGCAACTCGAGAATTACCAACGATTTTACTAAATACAACACTAATGTCAACTTATACGACACATTAAAGTCAAAGTTACTAGAACGTTTTGAAGAATCTGAACAATCACGATTATTCTTCAATAACTTCATTAACATTAGGAGTCAAGAAACCCACCCATCTATTGAGACAAATGCGTGAATTAGCCGGAGGAAATATTACTGACAATGCACTTAAATCTTTATTCTTGCAACGTTTACCGAGTCAAGCTCAAGCAATGTTTTCAATAAGTGATCAATCGCTTGATCAAATAGCGATTTTAGCAGACTTGTTCATTGAAGTTACCGGGTGTAGTGTCGCAGCAGTTCATACCACTGCCACTGATACAACACACTCAAGGAGTTCACAAATAGAAATGTTGACATTAGAAATAGCCGCGTTAAAAGCCAACTACAATAATATAGATATCATAATAAAAATCGACCTAGATCACAAACCCCTTCAGGTTTATGCTGGTATCACAGAAAATTCAAAGAAAATGCAAAAAAATGTAAAACGCCATGTAATTTAAAAAAAAAAGGAAAACTAGAAAATCACAATATTCTAACGACTAATGTTGTTGATCATACAAACAGTCGTTTACACGTTTACGATCCCATTTCTAAGCAGGTATATCTTATCGATACAGGAGCTGAAATTTCAGTTTTACCTAAGAATTTTATCTCCAAACCAGTTCCTTCTACTATAAAATTATTTGCAGCAAACGGTACGAAGATTGAAACTTATGGCACTCAGTTATTGCATTTATCTTTCGGTCTAAGACGTTCATTGCCATGGGTTTTCATTATTGCAGATATTTGCAAACCAATAATTGGTGCAGATTTTCTATCCAAATTCGGTTTAATGGTGGACCTACAAAATAAACGTTTGATAGATAATATCACTAAATTATCTATTCCGGGCAAAATCAACAAAACGAAAGATTCATTTCTCACTTTGAAAACGATTTCTCCCGGTCATATCCAAGAAGCAATTTTTAAACTACTGCAAAAATATTCCGATATAACTAAACCTACAAAATTCAAAACAACTCCAAAACACAACGTTAGACATTCAATACATGTTTCTGGACCACCTGTTTTCTCGAAACCAAGGCGTTTGGACCCTAAAAAATTAAAGTGCGCAAAGAAAGAATTCGAATATATGTTAGCTAACGGTATTTGTAGACCCTCATCTTCAGAATTCAGTTCGCCACTACATATGGTTCAAAAAAAGAACGGTGATTGGCGTCCTTGCAGGGACTATCGTCGTCTTAATGCAATGACCATCCCGGATCGTTACCCAATTCCGAATATCCAAGATATTACAAACAATATACATGGTAAAAAGTTTTTTACCACTTTGGATCTAGTAAGAGCCTATCATCAAATTCCCATGAACGATGATGATATAAAAAAAACAGCAATAACAACTCCTTTTGGATTATTTGAATTTCTTTCAATGACTTTCGGCCTTCGCAACGCAGCACAGTCATTCCAGCGGTTCATGCATTCAATTTTAGGAGATTTAGATTTTTGTTCTATTTACATAGATGACATGTTAATCGCTTCTGCAACCTTGGAAGAGCATTTAATTCATCTAGAACAAATTTTTGCTCGCTTACATGAATTTGGCATTGTACTCAACGTTGATAAATCAGTTTTCGCACAATCTTCGGTAGAATTTTTAGGTCATTTGATTTCTGAAAAAGGTATTCAAGCTTTACCATCAAAAACACAACAAATTTTAGATTTTCCTCAACCCACCACAGTAGTGGAATTACGACGTTTTTTAGGCGTACTCAATTATTACCACCGGTTTTTAACCCACATTGCTTCTATTCAAGCACCATTACATGCAATGCATCATGGTAATAAGAAAAATGATAAATCCACCCTGCTGTGGGAAGAAAATTCAATTAAAGCTTTCGAAACCTGCAAAGAAGTACTTGCTCAGCAAGTGACACTTGCACATCCATCAAGTGATTTTCCACTATCACTATTAGTAGACGCATCCTTCACCGCGGTTGGATCTATGTTACAACAATACAATGGTACAAATTGGGAACCTCTTCATTTCTTGAATGATGAAATACAGTACCTATGATAGAGAACTTCTTACTATTTACTTATCTGTGCAACATCATCGTCACATGCTGGAAGGAAGATCATTTAAAATTTTTTCAGACCACAAGTCATTATCTTTCGCCTTTACAAAAAATTTAAATAATTTGACACCTCGTCAAACAAGATATTTCGATTTTATCAGTCAATTCTCAACTGACATTAAGTTTATTCCAGGAAAACAAAACATTGTTGCCGATACCCTATCGCGTATCAATACAATAAATTTTCCGACTGCAATAGATTTCGAATCTTTAGCTCAGGACCAACTAGAAGATCCAGACCTAAAGATCGTCAATTCACACTCAAATACTATCAAATTAGAGCAATTACCGATAATTGGTTCAAATAAATTATTGTACTGTGACACATCCACAAATATTTCGAGACCTTTCGTTCCACTTTCTTGGAGAAAACAAATTTTCAATACTTTACATAATCTATCGCACCCCGGGATAAGAGCAACCGTTAAAATGATACGCAGCCGCTTTATTTGGCCATCGATGAATAAAGATATTTCACTATGGGCAAAAACTTGATTACACTGCCAGAAAGCCAAAATTACTAAACATGTTTGCACACCTCTGCCAACCTTTTTGCTCCCTTCCGAACGTTTCGAACACGTCCATATAGATCTCATAGGTCCACTTCCGTCTTGCCAAGGTTATAACTACGCACTTACCTGTATCAACCGATACACAAGATGGATGGAGGTTATACCTATACAAGACGCCACTGCCGAGACGGTAGCATCAAATTTTCTTTTTTCGTGGATATCTCGATTTGACGTTCCGCTTAAGATCACTACAGATCAAGGACGCCAATTCGAATCTACCCTGTTTAAACAATTTTCGTCATTATTAGGCATTCAGCATAGTCGCACCACACCTTACCATCCCGCCTGCAATGGAATGATCGAGCGTTTACATCGATCGCTGAAAAATGCAATACACTGCTGGAAAATTTGTTGAGGTAACGTTTTCTGAACTAAGTCCGCGCAGTTGGCTTGCTGCGATAGAGCCGAGCTCAGGTAACACAACCTCCTACCACTGTGCTAACTTCTACTTGGAATTTTATTAAGAGCGCGCTGCGAGAATGGGAGAGGGAAATTTTATAAATAGTGCAGCTCATTACCATTACTTACTTACAGGAAAATACTTAGGTGGCGTTGGCTGCACTATATCGTTTTCAGTAATTTATTATTTATCACGTGATATGTACGTTTTCGTTACCGACCGTGCGATTGTCAACACGTGATCGACACTGCGGAACAAGGGTTCCGCCAAAAAGAATTTCTAAATGGCGTAAAAATAAATTTTGCCGCTTAAAAAATATTTTTTCCGAAAATCCGAATCAACATTGAAGAACATCTTCGGAATTTAAGAGCGTCCATCAATAAATATTTTCCATCTTTAAGAGAAAAAATGTATAACTGGGTGCACAATCCATTCATTGAATGCCAACGACCATTCGAATTGTCTGCTGTATAGATTTCAAAAATCTAATTGAAATCAGGTGCGATTTCCAATTGGAAAGGAAATTTAAAGAAACCGAATATTAAAAGAATTTGTCAGGAGAAAACAAAATGTCATTCTTCCTCGCTAATAAATATTTTTTAATAATAATTAATAATAATTTTAAAACTTGTAATCTTCACCGGCCACCGTGGTGTGGGGTGGGGCACCTTTCTAATAATAAACAAATGGGCTTGGGGTTCCGCCAAATGTAAAAAATCCATGCAGTTTGCATTCGATTTATGGAGAGGAGCTTGACGGAGATGGACTAATCTAGGTTTCCTTGTAATTCAAACGCCACGTGAAAGCTATATGCAACTACTTACAATGAAAAACAGTAAGTACGGACAGAATATGGGGTTGTCTTGACATTACGACCATCCAATCGCAATTGCAGGTGCAATCAACTTAATGCAATCACGTGCACAACATGTACTGAACACTGTTTACATCAGCTAGCTTGTGTTAAATAAATATTACACAAATAAGTACGAGCTAAAAACACATCTCTATTTACATTACGGTCATCAAAAAAATCCTTCCGTTAGAAAAAAAGACAAGGAAATCCAATTTATCTTCAATAATTTAAAATAAACACAAATCAGTGACCCGGCATTAACATCGGTACTAACTACACGCGTGTTGGACGTAATGCACTTGTTGATTCCCAACTGACGCATACATACTTTAATAAAAACTAGAAGGGATCTCCCCTACATCGGTGTTAAATGCGCAGGACATTTCTGCTATGATAAGATTGCGCGCTTTTATCGTTTAGAATAAAACGAACTGTTATACTGAAAACATGTTACAGTTCACAAATAAAGAAAATTTACAGCAAAAATCGTTTATATTCAACCACTGATGTGTTAAAGAACCAAATAAGCAACAATTAAACATTGGACCTTCCGAGCTGCATATCATAATATTGATGAGAAAATTACAACAAAAGTTAGAAAAATACAAAGAAATCAAATAACAAAAGTGAAACTTAATTTGGACAGCGGAACAATTGCTGTAAAAGAAATGAAGGAAAGCTAGAGCCTAAGAAATAAACATATTTCTTGGCGAGTCCACTTCTTTCATTTAATTCATTCAGGTGATTATTTGTGCTAAATATAAGTAATCCTCATACATAAAATCCCAGCACGCTGCTGCTCCTTCCCCAGCGTGTTATTTTTTCGTGAAAAAAGAAACACTCTGATTGGTCGATTTCTTTTACCAACCCAAAAATATATTAAACTAAGATTAGGACTAAAAATATTTGAAAAATAAAATAATGAATAATTCCGCTATAATAAAAAACAATTAAAATTTAGTAATTCATGTAATAACCCTCGGTAATCGGGTGAAAAGCCAGAACGCTGCTGCTACAGCGTGTCATATATATATTTTTTTAAATTAATATCGCTAAAAAAAAGAGATCCACCGTTTAGCTGCCCGTCCGTGGCCGGGCTCCCCAGCTAGTAAATTTATAATTGCGAAACTGACAGACGAACTTTTAAGAACGTTAAAGTGTAAAAGAGCAAGCTACAAAAGTCAGCTTTTCTAAAATATCGATATATGGTTAATATCGAATTACACTACTTAAACAACATATACATGGATTACAAAATAATTTGGTGAATTTAAAGAATACACTTCATATTTGACAGGTGAACTTGGCAATAATTTGCTAACCCCCTATTGCACCACCTATCCTTAAACGTTACGCTTCCCTTAAATCGTTAAGCCTCACCTTATTTCATTGTACACTAATTGCCCATTGGTCGAAATAAGTAATTAGAAAGTTCACCATAAATTTAGTTTTTCAAAAATATATCTCCATTCCAGAAAGTTCTTGACAAAAAATACCTACTACAAAAATTGACTAATAGTAAATACTCTACAATTTTTGGCTAAAACATTTTTGTGTAAAATAAAGAGTTTTTGAAATAAACTCATTTGAAATAATATAAAGAACTTTTCTCGACCCTGTAGTCTTAATTAAACTGGATGTTGGAAATAGTAATTTTCAATTTACTTTTTAGTGCCAATGCAATGTGGTGAAATGTTGGTTGAGAAGCTCCGAAGAAGGTACTGAGGAATTAACCACAGGAATATTTTGGAATTATCGAAAAACCACTAATCCATCGATCATAATCAGGAATTGTTCTCATACAGGCCACAATGCCTTCGGAAACTACACAGTCTGATTTAATTCTTCAAAATTTCTAATCATTTTCAGGAACTTCTTTGTTTGACCAAAGATCGTAGACATCGTGTCACAATCGCTGTCAGCTTCTCGCACAATAAAAACAGAATTAAATGGTGAGGTCATATTAATCGTTCTACCCACAATCAACGTGTCAGCACCTTCTGTTGCCTGCTAAACGATGCATGAAAATAAGGCATCTCTGGTTTTTACGTTGGCCAGAAATCTCGTCAGTGTGTACATCGTCTTCATCGATTTATAAAGAAAGATATCCATGGAAAAGTGAAAAAAGTATTAGGTCTTGTGAACTTGAAATAAAGCACAAAGTGTCGCGTCATCGATGAAAGTTTGATGCTTTGTTTAGAGAATTAGCTTAACATTTTTCGTGCCTGTATTAGCTGCATTAGCTGGATATCAGTCAAATACAATGATTGCGATCGAACCACAGCGCCTTTCCACGAACTTACTGTAGCTGATGCAAACTGCAGAGAAAGATTCGTAGCAACGCCATACGACCCGATGCAACAGGAGTTCTGTATGCAATAAGAATAGTGCTTCCAATTTGCGTATCTTTTAACTCCAGTTAAAAGTGTAGTACCTCCAACATTATATACCAAGCAAACACTACGATTAATAAATTTGGAACTCCGAAACCTATCAAAAGGAGTACGCTTGGTGACAGTGTAAAACTGCAAATTAAACATGTTATAAAAAGACCCACATGCGTGAGTGGTCCGACATCTCGGTTTCGTTAACATTAACAATATATTGACGGGACAGTTAAATACTGGAAGCCAAATCTACATCTACTGTAGTTAATTACCAAATTCAGAATGCTAATAGTGTTTACATTCTGGGACCACCCGAACTTGTTAATATTTTTATACTAAGACTGACCTCAATAAAACTAACAGCCAATTCGCTTAATCGTATAAGTATCTTAGAAAACCCAAAATAATGCACCCACACTTTTTACAATTAATCATCGGTGGAACACGAAATATGATTTATAGCTTACCTCGTTACTATCCTGTTGATAATCTAAAATCGGTTCATCTTTAATATCAATGGAATGGTGCAAGTCTTCTAACTCCACTTCCATGTCCTCCATTTCGTCTAATGTAAATTCGTCATCGTTGTATCCATCACCGGAAGCTTGCAAACCACTGGCACTTTCTTCAAATTTATTAAACTCTTCCAAAAATATCACCCTGTCCATACTGGTAGAAGAAATTCGACAACTTGTAGAATAAATTTTGAGGTTAGGTTGAAGTTCAGGTTACAAATTCTGCAAAGCTACAATTAATATAAAGAATACAAAGATTTAGAATTCATCACCATAAATCAATACGTTCCAAATTATAGTGGTTGGATATCCACAGAAAATAAATAGTATGTAATATTTTCGCGATGTTCGATCTCTTGCGGAAGTTGAAATGACATCGAGAATCCAGTGGCGGCGCCGGCGTTAGGTATTTATAAAACTCATCAAGTAATAAAATTGAATTTATTTATTCTTAAAGGGATAGACAAAAAACGTTATCCTGCGTAATTATAAAATTAACAATAATCTTAATTTGGTAATAAATTTGCTTGACTTGCAAATTCTGCTCTTCCTGCGTTAAATCGTCATCAGTATAGTTATCGGTAGCGATCCAGTCGAAGATGATATCGATCAAACTGAAGAAGCTATAGCAGTTGTTGTTGGGTATACCCAAAAGTCTGCATTACAGGTATCAAGCTACACACTACGAAATCGGGGAGATTTAAGAAAACTGGAAAGGCTTAAAGATTATCATATTATCAAGCATTTATTATGAACTGCAAAATTACATATGAAGATGCAATAAAAGAAACGAAATAGGAGAACGCGATGAACGCCTAGATGCTGGTAAATTTACCAAAAAGAAGAAAAGCTATAGAAAACTGATGGGTATTTAAAATAAAAGCCGAAGGATCATACACAGCAAGATTAGTTGTTGTAAAAGGTTTTACCCAACGCCAACGTTTGGGTAGGGATTACTTCTATTTTTAGTCCGGTCGCTCAGTTTAAATCAATTAGTTTGATATTTGGAATTCTTACAAATTGAAAGATAAAAGTTGCTCAATTTGATGTTTAAACCGCGTTTCTAAATAGAACCACCAAGATTTTACGACAAAACGGGTCGTGTTTGCTTGCTGCATCGAAGTATCTATGGTCTAAAGCAATCTCCTCGAAACTGGAACAAGAAATTTGTACAAGAGTTGAAAAAATTCGACTTAAAGCAATCCAAATATAATCCATGTATATTTCATAAAGAAGCTAGGTATGGAGAAATTAGGATTTTGCTGGTGATTCCAAGATGAGACGTTCAACTTCGGGTTTTGTGTTAACCATTGGTGGAAAAGCGTTCGATTGGATTTCAAGACGTCAGCCAACTGTGGCTTTATCTACTGCCGAAGCCGAATATATTGCAGCTTAGGAGGGAGTCAAAGAGTCATGATAAATCTGCTTGAAGAACTAGGTATTCAGAAAGGTCCCGTTGTTTTGCACATCAGCAACCAAAGTGCAATAAGACTAATTGACGACGAGATTGCATAAAGGAGAACAAAACATATCGATGTTCGACACAATTTCATTAGAGAAAGAGTGGATGTGGATTTTATTTTGAAATTCCTTGGTTCGAATCAGCAATTAGCAGAACTGCTCACTAAGAATCTTCCGAAGAGCAGACTCGGACAACTAAAGCATGGATTGTGTTTGCAAGCAAAGGAGCTGTAGAAATTTTTCAATAATCTGTATAATGTAGGATTGCATAAAAATTTTCGTATCTCAACGTAGAACCGAGTTATTATGAATAAACTGAATTTAACCCTTTTTTCAAGATGGCGGAAAATCCACAAAGAAATTTCGGTCGACAATTCGAAGTTAAGCTTTTCTAGCCCCCCCCCCCCCACGTAATATCAAAAATTTAGCTCGTTAAGTTCATATGCTTTACCAAATGTATATAATGACTTGGCTACGTTTGTCGAATAAAATGACATTTTTACAATGCAAAACAATGCAAAATTTTGTTTTTATTCGACCAATAGTGCTATTTGTAGTTGGTGAATACAGGCATAAGTGAATAAATGTCCTTTTTAGTATCCTAAATAAAAAATTTCTATGTATTATAATTCTTTATTTTACTTGCTTTGATAAAGGGGGCACCTAACAAATGGAAAACCTTCGTAGCAAACCGTGTCGGCGAAATTCAGTCACTCGCAAACGAAAATAATTGGTATCACGTAAGGTCAACTGATAATCCAGCTGATTTGTTGTCACGTGGCGTCAGTTCGACAGCAATTAGTCATTCGAGACTATGGTGGTTTGGGCCTCCGTGGCTAAGCGAATGGAATTTGAACAATGCTATAGAACAGCGATCGTTATCGAACGTTGCATGCGTTCAAGAGAACCGAATCACCGAATTAATAGATAATTGTTCGTCAATAATAAAAGTTAAAAGAATTTTGGCATACGTCTTACGATTTATAAACAATACTAAGGTGACAAAAGAAATTAGAAAATTGAGGTCTCTAAGTGTAAACGAGCTAGATGCTTCACTGCAAAAATTAATAAAGGTGTTCGAGGTGAATTTTTCGCGGTTGAATACAAAAACTTAAGTGCCAAAAGGGACGTTAGCAAAGGTAGCAAATTATTATCATTAAATCCCTTCATTCACAATGAATTGATACGGGTTGGGGGGAGACTTTCGAACTCAAAGTTTTCATTTGATAAAAAATATCCTGTTATTTTGCCACAAGGTGCAAATTTGACTAGGCCGATTTTAGAAGAGGAACACAAAAGACTGTTACATTGTGGAGCACATTTGTTATTATCGTCAGTTAGGGAAGGGTATTGGCCGATCTCGGGACGGAATGCTTGTAAGGGTATTGTCCGAAAATGCGTGGTTTGCACCAAGGCAAAACCATCCGAGTTCAAATACTTGATGGGAAATCTACCCGATGTGCGCGTTACTAATAAGTTTCCTTTTGAAAATTTTGGTACCGATTATGGTGGACCCTTTCTATTAAAGGATCTCAAAACAAGAGGGCCTAAGTTAATTAAGGCTTATATCTGTTTGTTCGTGTGTATGTGTACCAAAGCAGTGCATTTAGAACTAGTTTCGGAACTGTCCACCAAAGCGTTCTTAGCTACATTGAAAAGGTTTGTAAACCGACGGGGTAAATCGGCAAATATTTATTCAGACAACGGCTCAAATTTTGCAGGAGCCAACAATGAATTAAAAAGAATACACGAATTTTTGCAAACTGAAACAAAAAATATAACTGATGAATTGTCAATGCAAGGGGTCAATTGGCACTTTATACCTGCACGTTCACCAAATTTTGGCGGGTTATGGGAAGCGGGCATAAAGAGCACGAAGTCTCATTTAAAAAGGGTTATCGGGAATCAAGCAATGACTTTTGAGGATTTTAATACAGTATTAGTTCAAATTGAGGGTGTACTTAATTCTCGTCCCTTATCTCCTGATCCTAATGACTTTCTGATAGGACGAACGATCACGTCGATCCCAGAGGTGGATATAAAAACTATAAAGGAAAATCGATTGGACAAGTATCAACGATTGCAAGCCATGGTTCAACACTATTGGACAAGATGGACAACGGAATATGTTTCGGAGTTACAAGTCAGATTAAAGTGGAAGCAAAACTTTGGCCAACTCTTACGAATCAACTCCATGGTTCTTGTTAAGGAAGGAAACGCTCACTCTCGGGAATGGTGTTTAGGTCGAGTCATCAAACTTCATCCGGGTGGCGATGGTGTTGTGCGTGTCGTAGAAGTACGAGTGCGTAGTGGAATAATAAAAAGAGCAGTGAACAATTTATGTGTCTTGCCGATTGAATAATCGTGGTTATGTAAACTTGTATACCTAATTTAACATAATAATTGTTTACGTATGTATTTGAAACCTTTGTTTAAAAGACCATTATGGATTGAAAATGCAACCACATCATTTCAAGGGAGGCGGTATGTTTAGTACCAAACACTCTTTGGTGCAAGTTGGGTTGCCGCATTAGAGACGAGGATTTTTCTTGTTGACCAGCGGATACGCATGAGCATTCATTATGTATACGCCATTATTGTAAAAGGTACAATAAAGTTTAATGCAAAAATTAGTTGGTTTTTATTTAATAAAAACAAAAGAATAAGTTACAGTCCACTAAGAAAGAAACAACTGGTTTTAAGTATAATCAAGATTCGGAGGGAGATATGATCAACGCTTTCACCGACGCGGATTTTGCTGGTGATTCCAAGAGGAGACGTTCAACTTCGGGTTTTGTGTTAACCATTGGTGGAACAGCGTTCGACTGGTTTTCAAGACCTGAGTCAACTGTGGCTTTCTCTACTGCCGAAGTCGAAAATGTTGCAGCTTCGGAGGGAGTTCAAGAACTAATAGTCATGATAAATCTGGCTGAAGAACTAGGTATTCAGAAACGTCCCGTTGTTTTGCACAGCGACAACCAAAGTGCAATAAGACTGATTGACGACGAGACTTCACAAAGGAAAACAAAACATATCGAAGCTCGACACTATTTCATTAGAAAAAGAGTGGATGTGGATTTTATTTTGAAATTCGTTGGTTCGAATGACCAATTAGCAGAACTGTTCACTAAGAATCTTCCAAAGAGCAGTCTCGGACAACTAAGGGATGGATTGCGTTTGCAAGCAAAGGGGCCGTAGAAATTTGTCAATAATTTGTATATAGGCTGGTGGATAGCACTTTGACGACTTTCTCGCATTCTGTAGAAAGCGCTTCCTGAAAAATCATGCTTTTTGAAATATGGGGTTCTGCCTTAGTACCACAGATTTAATATTGCTTAATTTATACTTCTATAGGATTAGCTTATTAACAAGTTAATATTTTGATTATATTGAAGTGTGACCCCTTTATTTATTTATCAAACAGAATTATTAACTTGACTGATAGTGGCATTCGTCTCCTAGAGCAACTATCGGTTCGTATTAGAGAAGAATGCGGGACGAGAAATGTACAGGATGAGATACCAATTTAGTCCCGCGCAGTACTACACACAAATTTCCTGGCGAATGTCTTCCAATATTGAATTACTGGCATTGTTCCAAATCCAAATCCGTACTATCAATTTTAGGTACATCTTCGTTTGCAAAATGTTCTGTAATTTTATTGGGTGTTGGTTGAAAGAAAAGAACCAATCACGAACTCAAAAGCGTTGCGTGCGGGATGCGCGGGACCTACTGGACGAGGCGATACTGGGGAACGAGACGGGACAAGAAAAGGTATACCCGCATTCTTCTCTAGTTCGTATCTGCATTAACAATAAAATATATTCAGTGGGTACGATCTATTGTCCACCTCATGTTACAGCATCCTTTATCCACAAATTAGAACATATTGAGGAAAATAATTATGCATCGATAGTACGCCAATGGTGTTAGCTGGACCAAGCTGGACTGGAGCATTAATAAATTAGTCGCTGCTCATTGTTACTAGGAGTAACACGGGCCGATAAACGTACACCTACGTAAAGTAGTAGCGGTACATAAATCACTTATAATCAATTATTATCCAATTATCAATAAACATTTATTCATTTCTTCAATCGTTTGTTTTTCATTTCTTAATTACAGATCCACAGGACAATATTCTCAATAGAACATACATTGTCTACGCTACTTGTTGAATATGACGGCATCATTCTTTTGGGCGACCTTAATGTGAACTTGCACTCTGATTCAACTCTCGATGCATCCATAAAATCGCCGTTTGCATCATTTAATCTGGTGCAAGTTATCAACCAGCCTACACGAATCACTGCTAACTAGGAATCCCTAATTGATGTTATCTGTTTGAGTAATGACATTAGGTTTTCCAGTGCCTGTACACATGACATGTCCTACATGACCGATCATTGCCGAGCGAGTTGCAAGCTATACTCAGCAACGAAAATTCCGAGCCTCAACACTCAACCTTCAGAAATCTGAATAATATCAACACTGAAGAGCTTGCTTCCGATGCTAGTAATATTGACTTGCCACACGTTGTGAACTACGATAATATCAACGATAAGCTCAACCATGTCAACTCTGCCATTTCATACCCTTTTGATATGCACGCTCCTGTCTTTACGATTAGAATTAATACTAAAAAGCCAAATTGCCTAACATATACCTTTTGGCTTTGCTTACGGTGCACGATTAAGATTCTTATTCGGTATTCTTGTAAATAAAAATATAATAATTAAAAATTTTATTAACCTTTTTTACTGTAATTTATTAATTTTAAACAAAATCAAACTGTTTTTAATGAATTGAAACAAATAGACATTTATATTAAGTTAAATGTATAAATAAATTCCTTCAAAAAAAATGAACAAGTACCTACAATATAAAGTTATTTAAAATACTTATATATATAAAATACAATAAACCTTAGATAATGTAGCAATATTTTTAAAATTACATATTAATAAACCTAAAATTAAAAATATGACTTACAACGCAGAAATTTAAAAAATACGACAAATAAAATAATATAAAAGGAAATAAGACGGTAAAACTATTTGATTACTAGTAAGAGTAACAAAGCAAAACCAGAAAAGAGTGGTAAAATGCACTTGCTAATTTTTGCTCAGTAGCACTACTTACATGACACTACTGCCTGAATAGGCATCTCAATGTAATTGGGGTTGTAGAAGACCCCACAAGCAGAAAGTGGGTGAGGAGGTGACTCCGTACCACTTACTATGTGTGTGTCCAGCACAAGCCCCGTTTCGACAACCCAGGAAATAACTCAAGCACCCATCAGTTGCATACTCAATTTTATTGAGGAAACAAGGCCGATGGAGTAAAACTTGGAACGCGGGGTACAATAAGCTTCAGTGCAAGTGGCCATGGAACCACTACCTGTTCGGCAATAATAATAATAATAATACGATACGTCAAAAATTATTTAAAAAAACTTTAATTACTTCTCGACAGGTTTATTTAATCCTTTTAGTGTATAAATGTCATTTTTAGTTTCCTAAATAAAAAATTTCCATGTGTTATAATTCTTCACTTTACTGTTTAAATTATTTTAACTTCTTTAGTTCTGTTTAATATTACAATTTACAAATACATACTATATAATAGGAGTGGCCAACTTCATTATAATATATACGATCGACTATGTTTCTTAAATTTTTTTCGCGATTTACTTATTAAAATCTTAATATAATATTGACCATTTACATATAAATAATACTAGAATAGTATTTATTAAGGTAAAAGTAGACAAAAAATGAAAAAAACATATTTTCTTAGCTTATTACGAGAAACGAGGAGGAAACCGCAGACCCAATTTTGGTACACCAGATTTCCTTTTAGAACATTTTCTTGGATTTCTCTAATTTCCTAAAATTTCCTTGTGCTTTTGTTTGGATTGTCTCATGATATCCTTTCGAAAAAGTTGAAAAAGCAAGCTTATCTGTAATTTCTAAAATATCCTAGAATTTCCTTCGATTTCCTAGATTGTCTAAGATGTCGTTAAAATTTCTCAAATTTCTCTTCACTTGTACATCAAATTTCACCAGCGGTTTCCTCATCGGCATTTTACGAATCGCGATTAAGGAATGTACGATTAATTAACTTACCACTGCAATCTAGTCACTGTCTATTTGCCGCATTTATTTTTTTTTTCTTATTACCGGTATTCAATCCAGTATATATTAAGCTGTCAAACTGCAATAATTTTTTTTTATAAAATTTCAATTTTCAATGAAAATTAGTCGTTTATCATTGAAAGTAAGGAAACAAATTGTGGACAGTTGGTTAAGTGTAAAGGGTATATCGTTCATACAGATAGCAAAACAGTTTAATGCGTCACACCAAACAGTCAGTAGTGTGATTAAAAAGTATGGGGAAGAACCAACATTTCACGACTTGCCAAGATCCGGAAGAAAAACGGGAATTTATAGCAAAAATATTGATCGGAAAGTACTCAAGTTAATCGAATCAAAAAGATCACTGTCGGTCCGCGAAATTGCGAAAAATGTGGGAACGGTCCTGCAAATGTTCAGGAAATTAAAAAGAGACACAACCTGAAAACATACAAGAAGCAACGGATTCCAAAACGCAGTCTAAAACAACAAGCTGTTGCGAAAACCGAGCACGAAAGTTGTATGAGGAAGTCTTGGTCAATTTTAAAGGGTGTGTACTGATGGACGATGAGATTTATGTCAAATTAAATAAGTCGACTCTACCTGAACCGCAGTTCTACACAAGAAAGAAAGGAGAACCTGTTAGTGACTCGATTTCATCGATTCCAACAGAAAAATTCTGCGAAAAATGCTAGTTTGGCAGGCGATTTGCTCCTGTGGCAATCGCACAAGTCCATTTTTTACAAAGGGGACAATTAATTCGGAAAACTATACTAACGAGTGCTTAAAAAAATGAATTTTACCATTCATTAAGCAACACGAAGGTAAAGTTTTATTTTGGCCGGACCTAGCGTCGGCTCATTACGCAAAAACTACGGTAAGCTGGTACAAACATAACAATATCCGATCTGTTGATAAACAATGAAATCCGCCAAATTGTCAATTCCTTCGTCCAATTGAATGTTATTGGACTCAAATTAAGAGGATATTGAGGAGAGAGGACAAAGACAACAAAAACTTAGACCAGTTCAAAAAAACATGGGTTAATGCAACCAAAAAACTATCAGAAAGCTCTGTCCGAACACTTATGCAGGGAGTAAAAAGTAAAGTTCGAAAGTTTGTTAAAAATGAAAAATAAAAATTTCAAATTTTACAATTTTATACGACTGTTATAATGAATTTTTGAAATATGAAAAAAAATAATTTTTTTTGCGGTGTAAAAACAAAATATAACTAATTTTTAGTGGTAAGTTAATTATTCATACATTCCTTAGCATCTGCGGCTATGATCGACTAAAAATTGCTTTACGATAGACCGGTCGATCGTCCTGTTGGCCACCCTTGTTATATAACACAAAAAAATAATATACCCGAAATTTTTCTTTTAAGTTAATTTTCAAACGGTTTCTAGCCTGTGTACCAATATATAGCATTGCGCGAAAAATGTTATATAAGGTAAAACAATTAAATCAATATTTTCAAGAATCCAACTATATAATACTGATGAGACATAATAAGGTCAAAACAGGTCTATCATTGTTGGGTTCTCGATTATATTGATTTAACTTGGAATTATTACAATTCTCAGTAGCTAAGAAGAAGCTACGCCATAATCTTAAGGTTATGAGTGAGGTTCAATCCTCAACACCCCCGTGAAATGTCCTTATGACATGTCATTTCGACCCCTTCGGAAAGTGCTATGTAGAACACCCTGTGCTTATAATTAGAATTTAAATTAATATACAGGGTGTCCCCGGATAGACTTTACATAATTTCAGTGGTGATAGAGGACATTATTCTAAGAAAAATATTTAAGAAAATTTTTTTTCTAAAATCAAACCCTCGAGAGTTAAGCCTGCTTAAAGCATTTTTTTTAATTCCCATCTTCACATGGCCATAGCTCGGAAAATATTGATTTTTCAGAAAAAATGGATAACTGCTTTTTTAAAGAACCTGAAATAATCTACAAACTACATTTTAATCTTTTATTATCTAAAAGCAACGGTTTTCGAGTTATGAATTAAAGTACAAAAATGTTAAAAATTTCGAACTTTTTTTTTCTTGGAATTTTTCTTATGCCCCATTCCGAATAGGAAATTTAACGGACTATAACTTTTGTTTAATAAAAATTTTTGAAAAACTAATCTATTTCACAGAAAAATCAGAAAATTATAAAAAAAAAACAGCTACAAAACAAAAAATTAAATTCAAAAAATTTTAATTTGTATTGAAAAATTATTTTATTAATGAAGATTAAACCATTACATTATTTAAGTAAATGTTCAAAATGACCACCCTCATTTTCAATACACAGTCGTGATCGTTTTAAAAGATGTTGTATAATATTATTTATAACATGTCCCCTTTTGTTAAGAGCTACTATAGCATTCTTTACTATGTTCATTAATTCCTTTCTGGTATCGGGCTTTCATCTGTTGCTGTACATCAAAGCTTTAACAGCACACCAAAAAAATATATCAAGAGTAGTTAAATCTGTAGATCTTGCTGACCAATTAATACTTCCACTTCTTCGGATCAATATTTCATGATTACTTCATTTAAAAAAATTTTTAATTAAAGCCCAAAATTTGCGAATTTAAAATGAGGGTGGTTTTTGCGAATTTAATTTTTTGGTTTGTAGCTGTTTTTCTAATTATTATTTGATTTTTTGTAAAATGAATTAGTTTTTCGAAAATTTTTACTGGACAAAAGTTGTAGTCCGTTAAATTTCCTATCCGGAATAGGGCGTCAGATTTTTTCTAAAATGTTCCGTTTAGAAGATAAAGTGATTTTAAAAAAACCAAGAAAAAAAAAAGTTGAAAATTTACACCATTTTTTTACTTACCTTAATTCATAACTCGAAAGCCGTTGAATTTAGACAATAAAAGGTAAAAATGTAGTTTGTAAGAAAGCTCTTAACCATTTTTACTGAAAAATCAATCTTTTCTGAGCTATGACCATGTGAAGGTGGGAATTTAAAAAAATGCTTTAAGGAGGCCTAACTCTCGAGGGCTTGAGTTTAGAAAAAAACTTTTCTTAGAATAGTTCCCTGTATAAATAGTACGACTTCGCAAATATTTTTACTTTATCATACCAAGTATGAAAAAGTATTGTTATCGTGCGGAAAAAAATTGAGATTTTAATGAATTTCGGCATATTGGGTCCCAGAAGCTGAAAATCATCATTTCCAAAATATGTTTGTATGGGTGTGTGTGTGGTCAAATTTTGTGTGCGCTCTACCTCAAAAAGTAATAAAAATGTAATGACAAAACTTCGTATTTAGTACATAATATTATATATTGAGACTTAGAACTGATTAGATTTTGATTAAAATCGGTACACGGAAATGCAAAAAAATAATTTTTCTCCTTTTTTTCAAATTTTATTTTTTTATTAAATTCTCCTCTATAATAATATTAAAAATGTATAATGGTCGATTTATACTCAACATTTAACATTTATCATTTAAGAGATGACCAACTTTCATCTATCATTTAACATTTGAGAAATTGTTTGCCGTCAAACGTCACTTTAAATTTGTAATTTAACTAATATAACCTTAACTATGTTTTTAAATATTTTCTGATAGAGGGTTGTTAAAAAACAACCGAAGTTTAAAGATGAAAGGCATAATACCAATCACAGAAAACTTTTATTTCTGTTTTATTTCTACCATGATCAAAAAGTTTCAGGAATAACTACTGTTGAGTATTGCACCGTAATTAATGTAAATAATTATTATTATTATTTTTTATATTGTTTGTGTGTGGTGTGTTGCCGCTATATACATTGGTATTTAGTGGTGATTCCCCACCCCTTTACCATCGATATGGTGGGAAGGATAGTTCAGCTGAGAGATGAACGAACAGTTCAAGTAAGTTTTTAAGCCTAAGATTGTTGGCGAGCGGTCGACTTAGCGACCGCATAAAATAAAGTTTAGAAACACAATTTTAGTAGTGTTTTATTAAGTGATAACAAAAAAGTAAAAGAAAAATTCATACAGTCCACTATTGAAGAAAACAACTACTGTTTGATTTGTAGTAATAACTTTATATGATTTTTTAAATTTTACTATGTTGACACATTTGTAATTGATATGTGCACGTATAAAATTTCAGCATCATAGCTTGACATTTGTAAAAGTTATGTCGTTTTCAGTAGATCTACCTGTTCAGTACCTGTTTTCGATTTATTACAATATTAAAAAAATGGAACCAAGTTTGTAACAACGAGGTTGCATGAAATTCTATGTTAAAAACGGATTCAATGATGGGAAAACTTTGTAAATGTCGTTTCGGTAATGATACTGGCGTACACCAAATTGCGTATACCAAATGAGCAAACACCTAGAAAGCCACGTCGTTTACAGTCGCAAAGAAGGCGTTGATCACGGTTTTCATTGATTACAATAATGTTGTGAATAATGAAATCTTGTCAGAAGGTCAGACGGTAATCTAGGAATATTATTTGCGCGTTATGAGACATTTGCGTGAAGCAATTATCTAAAAAGACATGATTTGTGGGCAAACAACTCGTGGATTTGACATCACGATAATGTATCGTCACACAATTCCATCGTTATCCGTGATGTTTTGCCCAAGAACAGAATGAATACCATCCAACAACCACTGAATTCGCCTGATTTGGGTCTCTGCGACTTCTTCCTGTTTAATCGACTCAAGAAACCGATCCGGGGAACGCATCTTAACAGCTGAGAAGAGATAATAGAAAAATCGAAAAAAGCTTTGATAACCATACCGAAAACAGAACATAAAAAATGTTTCGAAGATTGGATCAGCGCTGACATAAGTGCGTTACAGTCCATGAAGAGTACTTTGAAGGGGACAATATCAATTTTGATGAATAACCTTGCAGTTTTTATTTTATTAAGACATTCCTGAAACTTTTTGATCATGGTAGTATATAAAAGTAAGTATTTAATTAGAAAATTCATTAGAAATTTGAAATCTACTTTATAATGAATGATGAAGATTTCATTGCTTTAGTTCAACAATTTACTATAATTTACGATAAGAGCGATCCCCTTTTCAAGGACAATGTAGCGAAACAAAATGCGTGGTGTACAATTAAAAATATTTGACTAAGGGCATAGCCATCTTTATTTACAAGCCATGAACATAAACTTGGCAACACCGCAATTTTAAATTTGGTAGTCCTATGAAGTATTTCATGACTGCATAAAAATGGTTAAATTTTGTCTTTTTAAATATTTAATTACACAAAAAATTATAAAAATAAAAAACTAGTATTTAGAAAATTTATTACAATAAAAATAAAATTGATAACTTTCGGATAAATCTCTTAATTTACACATGATTTAAATCGAATTTCAATGATTTTTAAGCGTAAACACTACCATTTCCATCATAATATAAGACTACCGGGCGGTGTTGCCAAATTTCTTGTTCATGGCTTGTAAAATAAAGATGGCTATGCTAAGGGCCGATCTTTTCATATTTAAGTTATACGTCAAGTAGTTACTTGACGTTTACTTTACTTGAGCTTTTTAATGGTTGAGTAAGACAGTTTGGTCTTTTCATCGAATTTTATGCATTGATTAACTACTTGAAGTATAATACGGTTGGTATTACATTTAAAACTAAAATTTAGCGTCATTTGAACTAGTAGGTCAGATTAACTTAAACTTAAATGTGAAACCTGACAGGTGATGTTTCAAAAATTTTAATTTGGCGCAGTTGTAAGGTAACTTGAAAACTATGTGAAAGATATAAAATATTCATATTTAGTGATTTTTTTACTAATAAGTAATTACTATAAGTACTAGTAAGTAAATACAAAAAATAATTTTTAAAATATAAATATTTTATATGGTTGGGATGGTTCTAGAAATATTTCTAGAAGCTGCCAGCAATTCGATACCATGGAAGCAACTGAGAAAAAAGAGGACTGCAGAGTTCAAGAGTTAAAGAACAACAAATATCTAAGATTAGCCCAAAGGTTAATAATGAAAAATTGCAAACCAAATTATTAAATAAACAATTATTATAAAAATAAATTTTATTACTATATTAGTTTAAATAATTATAAAAATATTTTTGTAGATAAAAACGTCGAAAATACTTAAAATTGTCGTCTATTTCATGAAAATTAATTCTTGAATATAACACTCGTGATCAACTATAATTTTTATCCATATCTTCATCATCTGCTGAAGATAGAATATTATTGTAAAACATGATTATTGTAAATAATAAATTATCGTTTTTAAAACCACTTTTTCAAATACATAACACGCATTTTTCCTTTGCGCATGCCCAATCCGCATGCATTGGTCATTAACATTGATTAAACTCTTCTAACCAGCCAAAATTGGTTAATTAGTTTGAGGACTGGTTAACTTGCTTTAACCATGATTTAACATTTGGTGGAACACTTCATTTTATTTAACTGTGATAAACTCCAACTAGCCGACATTAAAGTATTTAATAAGAGCTGGTGGAACCGGAACTCGCTCTATTAAATATTATTTTCAAAATTCATAATTCATTCAATATTTATGAAAATATTAAAATTTTAAAACTTCAGTAAACACAATCACAAGTTCGTTTTTTGTCAACTAAGTTTATCATGCTAATAAATATTTTCAGGCCCGTTGAAGGTGCTAATAACTTTACTAGCCAGTAAGCTGATTTATTAGGCTACTAAATTTTACTAGTAGTTGAAAAGACCGAAAAGTAGCTTACTTGTCGATTAAAATTTACTTGGGGTTTACTTGTAGGTAAAAAGATCGGCCCTAATACTGTCAAATGTCAAAAAAACTGTCAACACTTTTAAATGTTAAATGAGTTCAGTATGTATCCGTTCTCTTAAATGTTAAATGGAAATGATAAATGTTAAATGATAAATGTTAAATGTTAAATATGGAGTATAAATCGACCATTAATCAATAATGGTGTAAATATCATATTTTTGAAAATATTCTTTTTTCAAATTTTTTTTTCATTTTTTTTTATTTTTAAAATTTTATTTTTTTATTATATTCTGCTTCATAATAATAATAGAAAAGTATTAATCAATAATAGTGTAAATATTCTATTTCTTTATATTTTTGCTATTTAAAAATATGATAAAGTAATGGGCATGGCCACGCCCGATCTTTTAATTTTTAATTCTTTAAAAATTAGCACAACATGTTTCGTATGAAGAATCATACATCTTCAGGTGTCTACAGAAGAAATTAAAGTAAAATACAATTCTTTAAAAATAATAAATAACATTCCTAATTAAATTTAAAAATGAAATTATGAAAAAAATTTTTATTTTTAGAATAGAAGAGAGTGGTAAGTTAAAAGCGCGTTCTATTAAAGAAAGGAAAGAAGCAATTTTATGCAAGAGGAAGTTGGTGAAAGATGGTACTCCCATGGGTTCTCCAATCTCTTCATTTATTGCCAACATATTTATGGATTCAATTGACTTCCTTGCTTCCTCTTGCTCTTTCTCTTCTTCATACGAAACATATTATGCTAATTATTAAAGAATTAAAAATTAAAAAATATTTGCGAAGTCGTACTATTTATACAGGGTGACCCAGACCACCCGTATCAGTACTTTTTTTCAAAAACGGTAAGTCGTAGAGAGCTGGGCTAAAAAAATTTATTACAAAAGCCTTAATGACGAATCTAATGGTGATATTATTATTTCCGGGAAAAGTCGGCATCCAGAGTAGTTTGCTCCAGAAAGTCCAGAAATCCAGAATTTTAAATAGCACCATATGTCGAAAGTAGTATCGTTGGAAAGCTCCTTAAAAAATAAGCAAGTTTTGTAGAAAAATTTTTTTTATTACACCCACCCTTTTTAAGTTATATTCGACTTAAGTTATTAAGTTATTATTTAGATTATTTTGACTTTATTTTAAAAATTGGCATTCAAAATCTAGCTATCATGTTTGACAATAATTAGACAATAAACCAGAAGAGCTCATCAGTGTTTAGAAGTAAATGGAAGACATTTTGAACACTTGTGACATTGCTCTAACGCGGTAGATAGATTTCAGGTGCTGACTTTTAAAGTTAAGTTTGTTATAAGAAATTGAAATTTAATAATTTCTAGTGAATATAACTTAAAAGGGGTGTGAGTAATAAAAAAAATTTTCCTACAAAACTTGCTTATTTTTTAAACAGCTTTCCAACGATACCACTTTTGACATATGGTGCCATTTAAAATTCTGGATTTCTGGACTTTCTGGAGCAAACTACTCTGGATGCCGACTTTTCCCGGAAATAATAATATCACCATTAGATTCGCCATTAGGGCTTTTGTAATAAATTTTTTTAGCCCAACTCTCTACGACTTACCGTTTTTGAAAAAAAGTACTGATACGGGTGGTCTGGGTCACCCTGTATATTAATTTAAAACATACTTCGCTTAACGTAAAATATTCTAATTTGAATTTAACCTGTGTGGGTTAGTAAATGTTGTTTTAAGACTCCTTTTTGCGAAAATTTGTAATCGCAAATACTACACTGAAATGGTTTCTCATCCGTATGGGTTAATAAGTGTTGTTTTAAATTTGTTTTTAATGAACTTTTATATTCGCAAATGTTACACTCAAATGGTTTCTCACCAGTATGGGTGAAGAAGTGTACTTCTAACTGTCGTTTTTGTAAACATTTATATTCGCAAATGTTACACTCAAGTGGTTTCTCACCATAATGGGTTAATAAGTGTCTTTTTAAACATCCTTTTAGTGAACATTTATATTCGCAAATGCTACACTCAAATGGTTTCTCACGCGTATGGGTTAATAAGTGTTGTTTTAAAGTTGCTTTGATGGAACTTTTGTATTCGCAAATGCTACACTCAAATGGTTTCTCACGCGTATGGGTTAATAAGTGTCGTTTTAAAGTTGCTTTGATTGAACTTTTATATTCGCAAATGCTACACTTAAATGGTTTCTCACCCGTATGGGTTAATAAGTGTTGTTTTAAACTTTCTTTTCGCGAACATTTATATTCGCAAATGTTACACTCAAGTGGTTTCTCACCAGTATGGGCTAATAAGTGTCTTTTTAAACATCCTTTTAGTGAACATTTATATTCGCAAAAGCTACACTCAAATGGTTTCTCGCGCGTATGGGTAAATAAGTGTTGTTTTAATTGTCCTTTTTGTGAACATTTATATTCGCAAATGCTACACTCAAATGGTTTCTCGCGCGTATGGGTAAATAAGTGTTGTTTTAATTGTCCTTTTTGTGAACATTTATATTCGCAAATGCTACACTCAAATGGTTTCTCGCGCGTATGGGTAAATAAGTGTTGTTTTAATTGTCCTCTTTGTGAACATTTATATTCGCAAATGCTACACTGAAATGGTTTCTCACCCGTATGAATTAATAAGTGTTTCTTTAAATCTGTTTTTAATGAACATTTATATTCGCAAATGTTACACTCAAGTGGTTTCTCACCATAATGGGTTAATAAGTGTCGTTTTAAAGTTGCTTTGATTGAACTTTTATATTCGCAAATGCTACACTTAAATGGTTTCTCACCCGTATGGGTTAATAAGTGTTGTTTTAAACTTTCTTTTCGCGAACATTTATATTCGCAAATGCTACACTCAAATGGTTTCTCACGCGTATGGGTAAATAAGTGTCGTTTTAATTGTCCTTTTTGTGAACATTTATATTCGCAAATGCTACACTCAAATGGTTTCTCACCCGTATGGTTTACTAAATGTTGTTTTAAATGTCTTTTTTGCGAACTTTTATAATCGCAAATATAACAACCAAATGGTTTCTCACCCGTATGGTTTAATAAGTGTCGTGTTAAACCTCTTTTTTGTGAACATTTATATTTGCAAATGTTACACTCAAACGTTTTACCACTAAGAATTGGTAAAGAAAGTTCACAATCTTGATTCACTTGAGAGTTGATCATTTCAGTTTCTTCTTTTATTTCAATTGAATGATGCAAATCTTCCAAATTAATTTCTGTTTTTTGTACTATTTCAGATTTAAATTGAAAAGAACTTTTTGAGTGGCAAGGAGTTTCCTGTAACAAATATATTAACATAAATGATGTTATTGTCGCATTTGTAGATATTTAATACTACAGTTTTTGTAAAACATACAAAATGAAACTTATAACAAGAATCAAAAATTTTTGAAAGAGTTTTTGAACGTGAAAATCGAATTTAAAATTGAAAATACGTTCGGTTAGCCGACAGGCTCTCCGACGTCAAAACCATCTTCCCGAACAATTTACTGCTCTATTTGACCATGTTGTATGGTGTAAAACGTTGGTATAAATTGGAACCTTAATTTGACAGTTTAAAAAATTTAGTTTAAAGTAAGTTTGAAGTATTTGAAGTTAGTAATCTTAATATATAAAACTCAAAGTTTGTACGTATGTCCGTCCCATCAAAATATCCCCTACGAAAAGCACGATTGAATTGAAATTTTAACTGGTTATTCACCTAAGATTGCTAAGGTTAACGCCACTATTCCCAGCTCTCTACGTAAATTTTCAATTAAAAAAAAAAAAAAGTAAAAAAATATGACTAATTTTGTGATTTTATAATAATAAAATAAGAAATTAATTATAATAAATGATCCTGTGCAAAAAAGAATTTCCAGGTCATTCAAATATTAGGAGGTCTAAACCTGCTAGTTATTTTTATAAAAATGGCTTGTTTAGATTCAAGTTTTGTAAAAGCTAGTTCGGAAAATTTTCCTACTGTTCTCTGCTGCTGCTGCTGAAATACGAGGTGTAAAAGCTTGAAAGTAAGTTGTTATTAAAGCTGATATAATAATGTATAAAGTGTGTATGTGATTAAAAAATATATTTATTCATTAACAGTGCCCAACGTGAACTTGCAATCGGATTTGTAGAAATTAAACGTGAAGGTGATATAGGTGATCACAAAATAAGAAATAAAGGGTACACCGTTGAAGTAATAATTGATGAAGCAAAAGAGAAAATTCGCAATATTCAATATTTTGATTATGCTGCTGCATCCGGTATAACTTTTTGTTTTTTTGTTGCATTTTCGATAAAAAATGTCTTTAATCTTCGGTATTTTGTAAAAAGGTTGAATTAACCAACCAATAATTTACAGGAGAAATGTTTGTCACTTCACATTACTTTGTGGGTTACCTATTAACAATTCAAAATTTGTGACTTGTTCATGTCTTTAATATTAAACTTGATGTCGATTTTTCGGTGCGTTCGGGGTGCGGCTGCGTCGCTCCGTTCGAGAGCCTATTCCAAAATTATGCGATATTTTCCGTTTTTGGCTTCGAGCTTTAGTATATGAGTAATTCCACGTCAAGCGGGACAAATTTTGGTAAAATTTGACCTTCATGTCTCCGATTCAGTTGTAAAGTCTTATATGGGTTCCATATTACTAAAATATCACAGGTAATTTTTTTCAGATTTTTATAATAATTAATTTGCAAGTTATGGACAATTGAGTTTTAAAAGTTTTACAAAAATTGATCGAACGATGAACGTTTTCAAATATTAATATCTCTGGTTCTATTGTACTCACAAAATCCAGTTTTAGCTCATTTTAAAGCTCTTGAATTGTACTTTCGTTGTAAAGTTTTTATATTTTATGAAAGTTGAAAATTCAATAATTGTTTAAACAATTTAACTTTAAAATCGATTTTTAACTAATTTTACCACCTTGAAAATTCTTGAAAAAAATATGAGCGCGTTCCTCGTTAAATTTTCTACTAAGTATGTAAATTTCAACATGGAGAACAAATGGACACTAATACAACAAAAATAAATTCGTAGCACCAATGGTGCTGCTCATGCTATTATACGCACGAATAAGTGGATTATGATAGGAGATTGTGGCAAGGATTTAGTCATATCTCGTCAAATATTAACTAAATTTACATGAAACTTTTTTATTTGCATACAGAAACTGTAAGAAATTTTTTTGGCTGAAAATCTTTTTGTTTTTAACTTTTTGTTGTGACATTGGTTCTACAAAGTGTAAAGAAAGTGTTCCACGCACAGTCTTCGCTCTTTCAAATCGAGCTTATAAGACGATATCTTCTTCATGGTGCTCTTTATTGGTGAAATAACAAATATCGATATTTTTGATATTTGGATTATTTTCAATCCAATCGAAGAACTTTCTCGATGTGTTGATGGGATCCTGACGGGGTTCCATACTGGCTTTTAATCTCTTGAGTGTCCCTCCGATGCCGTCACATGGGCCCTTTCCATGTGCCGTTTCAAAAAAGTGCCATTCGGCTGGCACGCCAAAATCTTCTACGTGGTGACAGAGGTTTATGAAATTCTTTTTCATGACAAATCTGTCTCTGCAAATATATCAGCAATTGTCGCTGAAACAGGTGGACGGCAATTGTATTGTGCTTCAAGCATTCTGAGATCGCGACAAAATTCTTGTGAAATTAAAAAAAATATAAGAATAATACAATACGTAGAAAATCAAAATTCAAAAAATTCAAAAAAAGACAAAATTAACATATAAACAGGTCTGGATTAAAAATATTTGAAATTATGAAAAATTCAAAATACGATATTACAATATAACGTTATTTCATGGTTATTTCCAATCCTCAGTTGTAAATAATCGTTTAAATTTATTAAATAAGAAGAATATTCGAACTAATCAAAAGAAAAAACTATTTAAAGAGTACTGATTAACAAGCATAAAATTTGACTTACCATAACCTCAAAAATATGAAATCTGCACGTTGTCACATGTAGTAATGAACAATTTAAAATAATTTGAACTAAGAGATTCTTTTACCAAGCACTGCTTGTGTGAAATCTGAGAGCACTGCCCCCTTAATTTGATTTCTAAAAACTTTGAAAAAATTCAAAATTCAAATTTTACCACGTTTTTAACCGTAAGGTGTAAAACTAGAAAAAGAACCCAAAATAAAAATTTTAAGTAAATTTGTGGAATTTTAGTATGTATTTATGGTTAAATTAAAAAAAATATAAGAATAATACAATACGTAGAAAATCAAAATTCAAAAAATTCAAAAAAAGACAAAATTAACATATAAACAGGTCTGGATTAAAAATATTTGAAATTATGAAAAATTCAAAATACGATATTACAATATAACGTTATTTCATGGTTATTTCCAATCCTCAGTTGTAAATAATCGTTTAAATTTATTAAATAAGAAGAATATTCGAACTAATCAAAAGAAAAAAAGAAAAAAAAAAACCTTACGGTTAAAAACGTGGTAAAATTTGAATTTTGAATTTTTTCAAAGTTTTTAGAAATCAAATTAAGGGGGCAGTGCTCTCAGATTTCACACAAGCAGTGCTTGGTAAAAGAATCTCTTAGTTCAAATTATTTTAAATTGTTCATTACTACATGTGACAACGTGCAGATTTCATATTTTTGAGGTTATGGTAAGTCAAATTTTATGCTTGTTAATCAGTACTCTTTAAATAGTTTTTTCTTTTGATTAGTTCGAATATTCTTCTTATTTAATAAATTTAAACGATTATTTACAACTGAGGATTGGAAATAACCATGAAATAACGTTATATTGTAATATCGTATTTTGAATTTTTCATAATTTCAAATATTTTTAATCCAGACCTGTTTATATGTTAATTTTGTCTTTTTTTGAATTTTTTGAATTTTGATTTTCTACGTATTGTATTATTCTTATATTTTTTTAATTTAACCATAAATACATACTAAAATTCCACAAATTTACTTAAAATTTTTATTTTGGGTTCTTTTTCTAGTTTTACACCTTACGGTTAAAAACGTGGTAAAATTTGAATTTTGAATTTTTTCAAAGTTTTTAGAAATCAAATTAAGGGGGCAGTGCTCTCAGATTTCACACAAGCAGTGCTTGGTAAAAGAATCTCTTAGTTCAAATTATTTTAAATTGTTCATTACTACATGTGACAACGTGCAGATTTCATATTTTTGAGGTTATGGTAAGTCAAATTTTATGCTTGTTAATCAGTACTCTTTAAATAGTTTTTTCTTTTGATTAGTTCGAATATTCTTCTTATTTAATAAATTTAAACGATTATTTACAACTGAGGATTGGAAATAACCATGAAATAACGTTATATTGTAATATCGTATTTTGAATTTTTCATAATTTCAAATATTTTTAATCCAGACCTGTTTATATGTTAATTTTGTCTTTTTTTGAATTTTTTGAATTTTGATTTTCTACGTATTGTATTATTCTTATATTTTTTTTAATTTAACCATAAATACATACTAAAATTCCACAAATTTACTTAAAATTTTTATTTTGGGTTCTTTTTCTAGTTTTACACCTTACGGTTAAAAACGTGGTAAAATTTGAATTTTGAATTTTTTCAAAGTTTTTAGAAATCAAATTAAGGGGGCAGTGCTCTCAGATTTCACACAAGCAGTGCTTGGTAAAAGAATCTCTTAGTTCAAATTATTTTAAATTGTTCATTACTACATGTGACAACGTGCAGATTTCATATTTTTGAGGTTATGGTAAGTCAAATTTTATGCTTGTTAATCAGTACTCTTTAAATAGTTTTTTCTTTTGATTAGTTCGAATATTCTTCTTATTTAATAAATTTAAACGATTATTTACAACTGAGGATTGGAAATAACCATGAAATAACGTTATATTGTAATATCGTATTTTGAATTTTTCATAATTTCAAATATTTTTAATCCAGACCTGTTTATATGTTAATTTTGTCTTTTTTTGAATTTTTTGAATTTTGATTTTCTACGTATTGTATTATTCTTATATTTTTTTTTAATTTAACCATAAATACATACTAAAATTCCACAAATTTACTTAAAATTTTTATTTTGGGTTCTTTTTCTAAAATTCTTGTGTCTTATGTCTCCATTTTCTTTGTAGTAAATAACAATCGGATGTAGTGTCACTTGGTCGTTATTCCAATGTATCCTTTGAACGGCATTTTGGATCACGAATGCATAATTTTGGGAAAAAACGCATCTAATTAGGCATTCTCCAGTTTTCAAATCATTCTTCTACTCTGAAAAAACCTTCGATTGTTGTTCAGCAATGAATGCATGAGATACCAGTCCATCGAGCTTCACGCACAGCTTTTCTAAAAAATCCTGTACAGGTGCTTGCATCGTCTCCAAATTTGTTCGATCAACAGATATCTACTGTCTGTAAGTTATGGTGTCTCGAAACCCATTTTCAAATAAATCTTGAAACTGCTCTTCTAAATTTGATGTATCGGGACAGTTAATACAGTTTTTTAAATGGCAGTCAACTGTTGGTGGATTGCATAACATTCGAGCCAAGCAGTCTTTAAGTTCTGCATTGGCTGTACTGTGTTGGATGTAAAAAAAGCTATCCTTCAATCATCAATTTCACATTTTTATGGATGCGGATAGCACAAACGCAAACACAATGAGTTCCTCTCGCTCCAAGGAGTACACACTGTTTCGGTCTGAGTTTAGCAAACTTCCAAAAACCGATTTTTACTTATGGGCATTTTTCTAAGAAAATCCGGTGTGATTTCTATAGATTGGTAAGTAATAATCTTTTCTGCTTCTGAATTTTCTGTCCATTCTCATTTACGGTCCCGTAATTTTTTTTCCACAGCCTCCTGTTTTCAATTCGTTCCTCACCGATCAAAGGTAAACAAGGGATACAGATCAGGGATCAAATATTATTTAATATTTGACGAGATATGATTAAATCCTTGCATCAATCTTCTATCATAATCCACTTCGTGCGTATAATAACATGAGCAGCACCATTGGTGCTACGAATTTATTTTTTTTGCATCAGTGTCCATTTGTTCTCCATCTTGAAATTTACATAGAACCAGAGATATTAATATTTGAATGAGAGCGTTTTGAAGATATGAGGTTTCGTAGCTGTCCCAGTTGACGTGGAATTACTCATATATGGAATTTAATTATAATTAATTTTAAATGTCAAAAACCGATGAAAACAATTTCTCAAAATTTGTCGTTTTGTTGATTCTCTTTTTGTTTTACAGAACACATGTACCTATTTTTAATTTATTCTTGTAGGAGGTTAATAATTTAAAGAATAGAAGTTATTAGTTTAAAGTTCTGTACTATAAGTTAAAATCAAAATTTTTTCTTGAGAAGTGAAGAACCGTCACCTATAGAAGTAACATGTTACTGGAAAAAAGCACAATTATCAACAGTCGTCTACTTCTTGGTCAACTTCAAAAACGGATAACTCAAAAATTTTATCCTTATATTATTTAATTGGCTTATTTAAAGATGGAGAAGGCGATTCAGTTAATGAATTTGTAAAATTTGCAACAAAGGATGCATGTTTGCATGCTCAAACTACAACGATTGCTGAAAATAATTCTCCAATTTTCGGTGATTGGTTGCAACTGACGCTTGGCAGCACACTTCTTGCAGAAATTATTTTTTCATTGGATTGTTACCTTTTTTTCGAAACTTATGACCCTCGCTTTCCGCACTATCTACAGCTAGATTAACATCTTGGGCATCTACAGTAAATAAAAGCTGGTTGATCGTTTCCCAGCGTGTCGAGGAAAATTCTGGAGGCCCCATGAGGGGAAGAGGAATTGTTTGTTTTCCGGCCTGGCTTATGGTTGGTGCTATCAGTTATCAGCTATCACCTTGGGTGGATTTATGAGCTGCACTGATGGGCACAATTCGTGTGCGGGGCCGGAGATTGAGAATTCGGTTGGTCCCCGAGGGAGTGAAGGAATTTTTTATTACAACATGGAGTACACATAGCAATCTCCAATATCATTAATGAACAGCAAATTCAGCAATGCAAAGCAGCATTCTATAAGACCTTTAAGTACAAATGGTGGAAATCTATCAACTCCGCAGGACTTGCCAGGCTTTATCTTTGTCACCGCAGAAAGAATCTCAGTTTTAGTGACTTGGGGGACAATCAAGACATCCTGGAGAGGCAGAAATTCGAGGTCATCAAGCTGGAGATTATAGACACCAGCTTTGCTATGAAATGTACACCAGAAGTATTCACCCAACTTTTCAGCTTGATCTTCAACACTAATCTCATTATCAATTATTATAGTCGATTTAGTAGTGGAGGATACTCTCTGTGTTTAATTCTGCTGAGGCTCTTGACGTATTTTCTTTTACCCTTGTATAATGCCGCAAACCTAGGTAATATTACTACGCTTTTGCGATACATCTCCTTAAGATTTAATTCCCTAATAATTTCCGCATCAAACCATGCGGGATATGGTTTCATCTTATTGTGTTTTATTTTTGGTACATAGCGGTGAAAAGCACCGTAAATTCTTAAGTAAAATTCATCAACAGCAGCATCTACATCAGTAATGTCACACAATGCTTCCCATTCCATACCCACCCATATCCACATGCAGTAGGAGAGCAGGGTGATACAAATCCTCACGCAAAAACGGTAACTCCTCTTTAGAAACAAGGCAATTAGTGCTAGCAAGGGCCAAATCAAGTATATTTCCTCGACCATTTAAAATACCATTAGATTGGTGGAGATTGTATATATCCATGAACTCCGATAAAATTCTAGTGTTGAGAGGTCCCGTATCAAAATCATATGCTCTACTTGTGACATCACTTAAATTGAAGTCGTCAACAATAATAACATTGTCATTAATTTTACTTAAGTTAGTTTCAAAGAAGTCAATAAAATCAGTGTAAATTGTGGTAGGTGATCTAGGAGGTATGTAAACAGTTATAATAGTTAATACAGATCCGGCCCCAGTTCCAAATGTGACACCAACAGCATCAAACATATTGTCAGAGGCAAATACACTTATAACAGTGAATTTATTTTTCAAAACAATAAATACGCCACCCCCCCTTGTCATCCAACCGCGCATCTCCCTTCTGTCACTTCGAAAGATGTTCCAGTCTTTACTGCATACCAGCTCTCCATCATAGTATTTGCTATTGAGCCCGGACTCCGTTACACAAATAGCATCAAACTCACTACCAACAGTTCCTAGATAAAAGTCCTCCAGCCTCGTGCGCAAAAACCCCTAACATTTTGGTAATAAATCCACATTGATAGTCAAAAAAAAAAAAACTACCACTGTCGCATAAAAAAAAAACAATAATAAAAAGAACACCTGTGAGGTAAGCAAAAACCATTAGCATAAATCATGGACTTCTAAGTCCATTGATATTCACGGAAGTTTGATATATTGATCGGAGAATTAGCTTAACATTTTTCGTGCCAGTGTTAGCTGCATCAGCCGGATTTCAGTCAAATATCGCGATTGCGTTCGAACCACAGTGCCTTTCCAAGCGCTTCCAAATTGCGGATCCTTTGAAATGACTGCACTCCAAATAATATTATTTTCAACAAAATACTATAACTTCAAAAAGTCTTCCAAAAACATGGACAAAAATTTGTGTGCGAGTATAAAAGAAAAACTATTCCCTTAAATAATACAAAAATGAATCAGTCAACACTTAAACTCCAGTTAAAAGCGTACCTCCAACATTAGATACCAAGCAAACACTACGATTAATAAATTTGGATCTCCGAAACCTATCAAAATTAGAAAGTTTGGTGACAGTGTAAAACTGCAAATTAAACACGTTATAAAAAGACCCACATGCGTGAGTGGTCCGATACATGCTAGCCGTATTCTCGGTTTCGTTAACATTAACAATATATTAACGGGACAGTTAAATACTGGAAGCTTAAACTATACCGTAGTTAATTACCAACTTCAGAATACTAATAGTCTTTATATTCTGCGACCACCCAAACTCGTTAACATTTCTATACTAAGACTGACCTAAATCAAATTAACAGCCAATTAGCTTAATCGTATCAGTATCTTAGAAAACCCAAAATAATGCACCCCCACTTTTTACAATTAATTGTAGATCATCGGTGGAACACGAAATGTGATTTATAGCGTACCTCGTTACTATCATGTTGATAATCTAACATCGGATCATCTTTAATATCGATGGAATGGTGCAAGTCTTCTAATTCGTCATCATTGTATCCATCATCGGATGCTTGCAAACCACTGGAACTTCCTGCAAATTTATTAAATTCTTCCAAAAGTATCTCCCTGTCCATAATGAAAGAAGATATTCGACAAATTGCAGAATAAATTTTGAGGTTAAGTTGAAGGTCAGGTAACAAATTCTGCAACAGCTACAATTAATATAAAGAATACAAATATATATTGAATTAATCAGTACAAATCAATACGTTAACAACTTCCAAATTATTGTGGAATGTTGGATATTTACAAAAATTAAAAACTATTAATATTTACACGTTGCGCGATGGCGACCACTTGAAGAATGCCAAATGACATTTAGAATTCAGTGGCGGCGTTGGGTTTTTTCATAAAAATATTGAAGTAATAAAATTGAATTTATTTATTTATTCTACAAGTGATACACTAAAAATCTTAATTTGTTGAGCCACTTATCAGATCAACAGTTACTTAACGGATCAACAAATATTTGCCGTATCAACAGATCAATGGCTACTAAACGGATCGTCAGATCAATGGATACTCAACGGATAATCGGATCAACGGATCAACAGATGAATGGGTACTCAGCGGATCAACGGATAATCGAATCAAGTTCCCTATAGAGGTCCAACGTTTGAAACAATAGAGCAACATTATTATATCAACTTACGATAGCGATTAGAAATCAGTAAAACTTGGATTATTATCAACAATGGCATTAATTGAAAGCAACGCTGCTCTTAAAGCTGTCAAAAGTGTGCAATTTGGAATTTTTAGTCCGGAAGATATTCGTAGCACCTCCGTGGTGAATATACGTTACACGGAAATTATGGAAGGATCTAGTCCAAAACTGGGTGGCCTGATGGATCCCAGAATGGGACCGTACGATAAAACTACCCGATGCCCAACATGTGCTGGCAATTGGAACAGTTGTCCGGGCCACTTCGGTCACATCGAATTAGCCAAACCAATTTTCCACGTTAGCTTCCTTAAGAAAACCATCAAGGTTCTGCGCTGCGTCTGCTTTAATTGCAGCAAATTGATAGTGAATCCCAAGAAACAAAACAATTTCGAAGAAGCGCTGAAGACGACCACCGAAAAACCGATGAAACGTTTAGATCTGGTTTACGGTTTGTGCATGGACCAAAAAGTATGTCATCCGGACGTCGGATGTGGCAGTTATCAACCCACAATTCGAAGATCGGGTCTCGATTTGACGGCGGAATGGAAGGAATCGGACGACGGCGTTGCGCAACAAAAAAGAAATTTATTGGCGGAAGAAGTTTTAAATGTTTTTAAAAAAATCACCGACGAAGATTGCAGCGCTCTAGGAATGGATCCCAAATATTCACGACCCGAGTGGATGTTCGTGACAGTTTTGCCGGTTGCTCCTAACGTAGTCAGACCGCCGGCTGTCATGAACGGTTCGAAGATGTGTCAAGACGATTTGACCCAAAAATTGAGCGCCATCTTAAAAACAAATATCCAATTGCAGACAAACGAACGAAACGGTGTTGCCCCACATGTGTTGTCAGAAAATATTAAGATGCTGCAATACCATGTCGCTACTCTTGTCGACAACGAGATGGCGGGCTTACCGCAATCTGCGCAAAAATCCGGAAGACCCCTAAAATCGATATCGAGCAGATTGAAAGGCAAGAGTGGTCGGATAAGAGGAAACCTTATGGGGAAACGTGTCGATTTTTCGGCTCGTTCCGTGATCTCTCCGGATCCTAACCTTAGAATCGACGAACTCGGAGTGCCCAGAGCTATAGCACAAAACATGACCTATCCCGAAATTGTTACGCCTTTAAACATGGAGGAGATGTTGGTAATGGTGCGAAATGGGCCGACGAAATATCCAGGGGCAAAACATATACTATGGCAGAACGGAGACAGAATCGATTTGCGCCATCAGAAAGATCTATCGAAATTAGCACTCCAAGTAGGCGATAAGGTGGAACGAAACCTCATAGATGGCGATTTAGTCGTGTTTAACCGTCAGCCCACCTTACACAAGATGAGTATGATGGGACATCGGGTAAAAGTGCTCCCTTACTCTACTTTCCGATTGAATTTAAGTTGCACGACCCCATACAACGCCGATTTTGACGGAGACGAAATGAATATGCACGTTCCTCAAAGTGTGCAGGCGCGAGCGGAAGTCGAAAGCCTGCACATCACCTCGAGACAAATTATAACTCCCCAAGCAAACAGACCGGTTATGGGCATCGTGCAAGACACTCTTGTCGCCGCCATGTACATGACCAGACGAGACGTTTTTCTGGATCGCGAACAGTTTCTGAATTTGATGATGTTTTTGCCAAGTTGGAACGGAAAATTGCCCAAACCTGCCATTCTAAAACCGGTGCCATATTGGACAGGAAAACAGTTATTTTCGATAATAATTCCCGGCCGGTTGAACGTTATGCGAACGCATTCGGCTCATTCGGACGAAGAAGATAGTGGACCGTACAAATGGATTTCGCCTAACGACACGAAAGTCTTGATCGAAAATAGTCAATTGCTGATGGGAACCTTATGTAAGAAGACTTTGGGTGCTTCTGCGGGTTCTTTGCTTCACGTTTGTATGCTGGAACTGGGACACGAAGTTTGCGGAGCATTCTACGGACACATTCAAACCGTCGTAAACGAATGGTTGCTTAGCATCCACGGTCATTCCGTCGGTGTCAGCGATACCATTGCGGATCCCAAAACCAGGCTTGAAATTAAGAGATCAATCGAACAAGCCAAAACGGAAGTGGCCGAAATTACACAAAAAACGTACAACTTGGAATTGGAACCAACGCCGGGTAACAATTTGAAGCAAACTTTTGAAAACGAAGTAAACAGGCTTTTGAACGAAGCTCGCGACAAAACTGGTAGTTCGGTCAAAAAATCCCTCACACAATATAATAAGTTTAAAACGATGGTGATGGCCGGATCGAAGGGTTCCGACATTAACATCTCGCAGATTGTGGCTTGCGTGGGCCAACAGAATGTGGAAGGTAAACGAATTTCAAACGGCAATCAGAGACGTACTCTTCCCCACTACACGAAAGACAACACCGGTCCCAAAGCTAGAGGTTTCGTCGAAAATTCTTATTGTTCGGGACTGACGGCGCAGGAGTTCTACTTCCACGCCATGGGTGGTCGCGAGGGTATCATCGATACGGCTTGCAAAACATCCGAAACTGGATACATCCAACGTAGGCTCATCAAGGCGATGGAATCGGTAATGGTGGAATATGACGGGACGGTTCGGGGTCCGTTAGGAATGATGATCCAATCCAGTTACGGAGAAGATGGATTGGCCGGCGAACACTTGGAGTTTCAAAATTTGCCGACGAAGAAATTGACCAGCGCCGAGTTCGAAAAGAAATATAGATTCGACGTAACAAACAAAAGTTACTTGAAACGAAATTTTAGCGAAGACGTGAATAGGGATCTCTCGACTTCGGACGTTTCCGAATTGGAACGCGAATGGGAGCAATTGAAGCAAGACCGAAATGTGCTAATGGAAATTTTCCCCACCGGAGAATCCCGAGTCGTTTTGCCTTGCAATTTGGAAAGAATGATTTGGAATGCCCAAAAGTTGTTCCGCATTAATAAGAGGAAACCCACCGACTTGTCGCCGTTGAAAGTCGTACAAGGAGTTAGAGACTTATTGGAAAAGTGCGCTGCGATTAATGGAAAGGATGGGATATCGAAAACTGCAAACAGCAACGCCACGTTGTTCTTCCAATCCTTGGCCCGCTCGATGTTAAACACGAAATCTGTATCCGAGTACAAATTAAACTCGGATGCTTTCGAATGGTTGATGGGCGAAATTGAAACTAAATTTCAGCTTGCGATAGTGCAGCCGGGAGAAATGGTGGGTTCGCTCGCCGCTCAATCCATGGGAGAGCCGGCGACTCAGATGACGTTGAACACCTTTCATTTTGCTGGAGTGTCGTCTAAAAACGTCACTCTTGGTGTACCGCGTTTGAAGGAAATCATCGACGTCTCGAAAAATCCCAAAGCCCCTTCTATGACGGTGCATTTGAAGGAACAAGTGGCAGGCGATCTGGAGAAGGCACAAAATGTGTTGTGTCGTTTGGAACACAGTACCTTGAAATCGGTGACGATTAGCTCGGCTATTTTCTACGACCCAGATCCGCGCAACACCGTCGTTCGGGAGGATCAAGAGTGTGTCGATGCTTTTTACGAAATTCCCGATTTCGATCCAACCAAAATTTCGCCGTGGTTGTTGCGCATGGAGTTCGACGATAAGAAAATGATGAATAAGAAACTCTCCATGGAGCAGATAGCTGCAACCATCCAATCGGATTTTGGCGGAGATTTACTCTGCATTTTCAGCAATGACAATGCCGACAAATTAGTTTTACGTATCCGAATTATGGATAGCGCACCAGAAAGCGAAGGAGACTCGGAAAAATCCAAGCTGGAAGAGCAAAAGTTTATCAAGTGCCTAGAAGATACCTTGCTTGGAGAAACTACTCTAAAAGGAATTCCCGTAATATATAAAATTTATTTGAACAAGCCCCAGGTGAATGAGAAAAAGAGGAGGGTGGTGAACGAGAACGGCAACATAGAATTTGTATCCGAATGGGTGCTCGAAACTGACGGAACAAATTTAGCTGCAGTTTTGGGCGACCCGGAAGTTGATAGCAGCCGAACCGTCACCAACGACATTTGCGAAACGTTTAACGTTTTGGGCATAGAAGCTGCTCGCAAAACTATCGAAAGGGAGATGAGCACAGTATTTCAATTTTACGGTCTGTATGTCAACAACAGACATCTTTCGCTGCTATGCGACGTAATGTCCGCCAACGGTAAACTGATGCCCATAACCCGACACGGTATTAATAAGCAAGAAGTTGGCCCGCTTATGAAATGCTCCTTTGAGCAAACCGTCGATGTGCTATTGGAAGCCGCTTGTCATGCCGAAGTGGATCCCGTAAAGGGCGTTTCCGATAACTTAATTTTGGGACAGATGCCTAGAATAGGCACAGGGTGTGTAGATTTGATTTTGGATATGGAAAAATTAATAACGCAAAGACCCCCTGTCCAAACAAGTGGAGCCGTCCAGAATGCCAAGTCACCAACAGCTACAACAATCGTAGCAACCGAGATAGCGGGTGATTATTCCCCCAGTTATAACCCTACTTCGGCAGGATATCACAGTTCCTCGCCACGTTATAGCCCTACTTCTCCCAGCTATTATCCTACTTCTGTAGGATTTCAGAGTACTTCGCCAAGATATTCTCCCACTTCTCCGATCTATAATCCTACTTCCACAGGATTTTATGGTACCTCGTCAGGTTATGCTCCATTGCAGTAGTCTGGATTGTAAGAGACTATACTAAAAATTTACTTTAATAAATAATTTTTTGTCTGAATAAAGAAAAATTTGTTGAAAATCCGTTCTAGTATTGAAATTTTAAAATTTTATTGGACTGCAAAAAGAGGTTCGAAAAAACTAATTGGTTCTTTCAAACTTCAGTCTATCAAACAAAAAAATTCAAGGAATTTCTATGATTACTGTATTTCCGACTACATATTTAGCTCAAAAATTAAAAACCTCCCTGGGCGCCCTACGCCTCCAAAACATTTGCTTCTAGTTTGCCCCATCTTATAAAAAACCCAGCGCTGCCACTGGATTTTGCAACTCGACGTCATCGAATAGATGTCAAGATGGGGAATAATTTCGAAGTCGCTGATGGGTTGATTTGTTGTGAGTAATTCTTTATAATTTTATTTTAAAATATTTAGATATTTCTATTTATTGCTTGCGTTTTGCCTTTTGCAGCAGATTTGTAGTCAGAAGTTTAAACTAACCTTAAAATTTGTGCTTCGTGTTGGTGATCGGTTGCTGCCAATATGGAAGGTGGGATACTTTTGGGAGATTTTAATTAATTTATTATGTTATTTGCGAGCTTCCAGTAGTGGTTATAACGCCAAACGAAATGGAGAACACGGAAGTCAAATTGGAAGATTTGCACGATTCCACTGATATTAAGGAAGATAGCAATGAGGTAAACTATAAATTATATTTAGTTTAAAATGTTAATTATTTTTTAAAAGAAAGTCGAAAGAATTATGTCAAAACATTCACACCGTGACTATTTTGTGAGTACAATAACAAATCTTCTTCTTTTTGTTTTGTGTGTTTGGTATGGGTACCTTGCATAGAGACCATCCCGACTCGACTCGCATATACAAATACATCCCTTTTGAATAGAAATCATTGGTCGAAACATAATCACCCATAAAAACCCCTATCTAGTGGTGTTTCGCACCGGTTCAAAATTGCATACGAAATAGCTCACGATTTTTTTGTGATGCAGTCAGAATTGCCTTGAGGTTACGATTCCCTATTCTCTCTTCATCTTCCTTTGCTCGCCTCATCTCATGGATCATTTCGTTGATTGAGTTCTAATTCTGTTCAGAAGCAAGCATATAGTAGACATCAGATTTTGAGGTGAATATTGTTTTGATGATTGCTTCAGTGTTCCGTATTATAACTTTCCATTCTCTGCATCCGAATACTGTGTGCCTTCTTTCTCACAGAAATAACAGTTTGAGTTAGGCAATTTTTGTATTTTATTTAGGTATTTGTTTAAGCACCCGTGTCCGGTCAGCACTTGGATGGGGTGAAAATTTAGTTCTCCATGAGTTCTTGAGGACGGTTACGGTCTGATGCTTAAGTGCATTGGCTACTAAGCAGAGAATCCTGGTTGGAACCCGAACAGAGCAAGAACAATGGCAAACCACCGAGGTAGTCTGCCTTTAGAACCCTTCACAAAATGAAGTGGTTAGCCAAAACCCACTCTGGGTTCTAGCGCTACTGTGTATGAGTTCTACGGTTCTACCTCTTCTAGTTTTTTCTTATGTATTTTTCTGCCTTCTTAGCTTTCGTTTTGTTGATTGGGATTTGGGGATTCAGTCAGTAGTCTACCTCGATGTTCAGTACTGTAACTTCCCTTTTTCATTCCACGGTGTGAGCTCCCATATGATAAGATACATGGCCTATATTTCTTTTGCTGGTTAAAAATACAGCTTCTGTTTTACATTTACCCATGTAACAATCTTCGATGGACTCGTTGGACTATTTTATTCAGCTTTCCGGCTTTCCAGCTAACGGCAGCTTTATTTTTTATTCCATCATAAATTCTTATCTATACATGATGTTCTAGAGCATTAAGTCAAGTATACCACTGGTAATATTTAGAGTTCGTAGAGTAGACTGATCATCAGTCAGCCATTTCTGTCCACTCCTGACCAAAGTCTCTTTCTCTAGGAGGAAAGTTTTTAGCATTTAGACCCCATGGTACTAAATCCGGATTGGGGAATGCCTGTAACCTTGTTTTTCAATAGTTGATGACGGCAATCATCAACCCAGGGGCACCGTCGGCTTTACGTGCCCTCCGAAGCACGAAGACAGTCATATGAAAGTTTTAGATTCTTCCGGGATTCTCTTAGCAGTTGTTCTGCTAACCTACTTGCTAATGACCGTCTCTCCACATGAAGCATAGGATTTAATTAATTTTAATATCGCAGCTGGTTGCTTTCTGGACGCTGATCTTATTATTTCTGATGAAATACAGTCCGGGCCTGGAGCTTTTTCACTTGGCATTTATTTAATCGCCAACTCTAACTCCACTTCTGAAAATTGCTGATAATTTTCGTTATCGTCTTACCCCAACTCTTTATCACCCTTATTGTGGGTTGGAAATGGTGTTGATGTTGTTGTTCTAAGTCTCTCAGGAAGAGGAGAATTATTTTATACTTCAGATTTAAATTTTATACAAATTTCAGTGTAAAAATAACTTGATTTTAAAATCAAGCTTTATTTCAAATTTGATTTACATTGCTCTGGTAGTATGAAGAAAACAAATGAATACACGGGCAGTGAAGGCGCCAGCATGAAATGGGTGGGTGGGCACAAATTGGGCTCAATATATTTGAGGTGGGCAGGAGCACACTAAATTTTTAAATAAACTTAAAAAATACATTATTGAAATAAGCACCTAAACAATTTGGGTGGGAACTCCAATCAACAGGGTGGGAAAGTGCTCACCCTTGGCACCGTCACTGCACCTGTGTGCTGCTTAGTTGTATTCCATAATGTTTAGATGTTTAGATATATTTATTCAATGAAAATAAACCCTCAGATCCTCCGGTGGAAATGTAATTGGTTCTGAAACAGTAAAAGTTCCTTGTTTAATAAAACTAATCAAAAACTATGCACACAAACTTTTTGCTGTTCAAACCGGGGGGTCTGGGGGCATGGAATGCCCTCCAGTGCACTTTAAATTTGTTGACCTAGTAACTTCATTATGGAATACAACTTAATACAATTACAGATGTACTGGAGGGTATTTCATCCCTTTGTCTTGCTGTTTTATGTCTCTCAGACCAGTCACGGAAGTGGCGTACAGGTTAATCCCAGCGACGGCGGCAGCATTTTTTTAAATGGGTGGGCACAAAATACATCGCGCGGCGGTAGGAGGGGTGTAAGTCAAAAAATTATTTTTCTAGTGACTGTACGATCATGGACTTACAAGGAGAGGACTGGCATTGTTATAATGCCGATTCTCGCGTGCACTTAACCGTATACCCACCAAACTGAACCACTAGGTGGCGCGAAAGTAGAAGAGTGCTGCGAGAAGTTGCTGATCAACTGTTATTGGCTCCTTCTAAGTCCATGGTTGGTATAGAAAGTTTAGTAGCGTCGGTAAGGTAACCAGGAAATCGGATCGGAAACTAATTTTTTTTCAACTTTCTGTGTATTTAACCCAAAATCGCTTTTTTTTAACTTATGCTCTAACAATATCAAAAATACAATAATAATGTGTCGAATATTTACCGCTACATTTACCTGCAAAAATAATTCCAATCGAAAAGAAATGATTTAATTTCCTTATCAGAGGAACTCTTGTTCTGCCTGTAAATGAAAAATTCGAACACTTTAGAAATGCCGTCGATACCCGGCAGATGCGGCTACAAATTACACCTTTTGTAGTTGTGATCTGTAATTCTGAAAAGGTCAACTGCTGTTTCTGAATTACAATTGACGATTTCTGAATATCAACTGACGATTTCTGAATTATAATTGACGATTTCTGAATATCAGTTGACAAATCTGAATTACAGTTGACGGTTTCTGAATTACTGGTGGAAAATGTGTAGAATTTGTAGCTATATCTTGAGAAATTTATACTGACGCGCACGAATAGATTTACGAGACCCCATTCCGTGATTTATAGTTGATGATACATTTGTTACAGAAAACACCAAGGTGGAACCCAAATTACTTTCAAATTAAGACAGAAAAGGTAGATATGGAAATCGATCTCCAAGATTTGCATCATTCCATCGACATTAAAGAAGAATCTCAAGTGAATCAAGATTATAGAATCTTTTTCCCAATTCATACTGGCAAAAAAATGTTTGAGTGTTACATTTGCGGTTATAAAAGTTCACACACAGGACATTTTAACCGGCATTTGCGAACGCATCCCGACGAGAAACCGTATAAGTGTAACATTTGCGATTTTAAATGTTCTCACAAAGTAAATTTGAAACATCATTTACTAACTCATGGGGATAAGAAACCGTACGAGTGTAGCATTTGCGATTATAAAAGTTTACAAACAGGACATTTCAACCGGCATTTACGAACACATACCGGCGAGAAACCATATAAGTGTAATGTTTGCGATTTTAAAAGTTCGCAAAGAGTTAATTTAAAACATCATTTACTAACTCATGCTGGCAAGAAACCGTATGAGTGTAATTCTTGTGATTTTAAATGTTCTCGTCAAGGACATTTGAAACGGCATTTACTTATTCATATAGGCGAGAAACCGTATGAGTGTAACATTTGCAATTATAAATGTTCTCAAAAAGCACATTTACAGGATCATTTGCTAATTCATAGGGGGGAAAAACCGTTCGAGTGTAACAATTGCAATTATAAATGTTCTCACAAAAGATCTCTGAAATCTCATATACTAACTCATACGGGCGAGAAACTGTATCATAAGGACCAGAAACCGTACGAGTGTAACATTTGTGTTAATAAATTTTCTCACAAGTCAAGCTTAAAACGGCATTTACTAACTCATACGGGCGAGAAACCCTACGAATGTAAGATTTGCGATTATAAATGTTTACAAAACGGAAATTTAAAACGGCATTTGCTAACTCATACGGCCGAGGATCCTCCAATATAAGAAATAATCGAAAATTTTGGAAAGAGGGGGAAATTCTCCATTAATCTTGTCATTTTCAATTTATTTGAAAAAAAGTTGAAAGAACTAGAGCCTTTTTCATTAGGAATTTCAGAATTCAGCTACGCTACGCTACGCAGAAGAGATTCTTGTGATGCCTTGCTTAGGTAGAAACTGGCAAAAGCCAATCAGATTGAAGTATTTTTTTTACATTTTTAAGGATTAAGGAAAATACTTCAATCTGATTGGCTCTTGCCAGTTTCTATCTAAGCAAGGTAAGACAAGAATCTCTATCTGAAAGCCGCTTTAAGGAATCTGTATTGAAATATTGAGGGTATTATATTTTGAGGATTAATTATGGGTATTAAAAATATGTTTTAATCCGGATAATCAAGTACAGTCAATGATTTTAAAAGTCAACGTTAATTTCGATTTTATGTTTTTCTATTTCGGCAAATTATTTCTAGTTGTTGGTGGAAATTTCAAAAAATGTAACTACGATCCACTTAGCACCTTAAGATTATCAATGTAATTGCTACCGAGGACAACCCCAATCGAGTTCTTCGTTAACTGTTGTCTCTTCCTGGCACAACTGAGGAGCTTTAGTTTAACTTATGCAATTAGTCTAATGTATTAGTAATAATACTAATCTTAATATATAAAACTCAAAGTTTGTATGTATGTCGATCCCATCAAAATCTCCCCAACGGAAAGCACGATTGAATTGAAATTTTAACTGGTTATTCAGCTAAGAGTTCTAAGGTTAACGCCACTATTTCCAGCTCTCTACGTCAATTTTCAATTTTTTGAAAAAAGTGAAAAAAATATGACTATAGTCCATCCCAGATACTAAAAATGTAGGTGGCAGGTCAAATGCAAAACCACATGCACACAGGGAAACTTCATTTTAAAAATTCAAATTAAATGCGTTATATGTGTTGCCTAACTAAGAATGTTTAAAAGTTACGGCATAATTTTACGAAACTTATTTTCACAAATTTACTTCAATTTTAATACGATTTTGATGAAATAAATAAGGAAATACTGCATAGGAACTATTTAATGTAATACAAAAAATTAAATGTTATCTGTCACCAACACGTAAATTTCGCTAGTGTGAAGCCGCCTAATTCCTAACTAATTTCATTGGTTAACATTTCGAGGTCATCGTTTTAGTACAAATTCTTACTATTTTCTTAAATGAAATGGACTATAATTTTGTGATTTTATAATAATAAAATAATAAATTAATTGTAATAAATGATCCTGTGCAAAAAGGAGTTTCCAGGTCATTCAAATATTAGGATTAATATTAGGATATTAGTTTTTAAGTTATCACAAATAAAATACACCGTAAGTATTCTCGTTGTATCGGAGATACTACATAGTTCCCTAATTCCTCCCATCTCCAACAGTGCAAGAAAACATTTTTCCAAGTGTCAGCTTCTCCGCATCCATATGTGGTCGAGTCGACAAGGTTAGATCATGCAGATGATCGTTACGTCAACCATGTCTGTTAAGGCGTATTTAGAGGAGGGCAAATGGGCAATTCCCCCCCTCCCCAAGGATGACTCGGATTGTATCTCTGAAGCGTTCGAATGGATTAACGAGATTCTGAAAAATATTTTGATCTGCCCCTCCCAAAAGCATTTTCTAAATACGCCACTGAAGAAGGCATCCGAGATATAACCTCTGTTCGAACCATTCCTTCTCGATTGCGAAGCTAACATCCCTGATGTATTCCCAGGTAGCTCTTCCCTTTTTGGATGTCGATCAACGTTTGTTCCATTCAAGCATTTCAAGTAGGAGACGCTGGAAGCATCCTCTCCTTTCCGGGAGAGCTAAACCTTTACGCCGTTTGTAGGACTCTAATTTCCCGTGCTCCCGCTAGGCTCTTCATACCATCAGTAGAGACAGTTCTACAGACTCGAAAACATATTTCTCTTGCGTCCTCCGTACTCCGTATTACTCATCTGATCTTCGAGTAAGTCGGTGAGCCTGTCGACCATCACTTTGTCCAGAGCCTTAGGAACGATGACCAACTTGGCCACCTTCCAGGCTTGTGGAAAGAATCCCTACTCGAGACAATCATTGAACAACGAATGAATATAGGTTGGGACAGCAGAATCAATTTCAGAGAAGTAATCTCAGACGCCGACCGGATCTATGATTACCCCCGCAGGCAATAGGGCCTGATCACCTTCTTTAAAGAAGCTATCGAGTAGCAACTTTACACTATCTATCGAAAAATCTAAATTTTAGAGTAACCGTTAACATTATCCTCTATTTTCTGTCTGATAAATTGTACAGAATTGTGATACTTTCGTAAGTCTTAAAGGTATATTATTACATATTTTCTTTATTATTTCAATATCCGTCGCTTGTTTTAATTTTCAGCATCATTTTTCCCTTTCTTCTACAATTAACAAACACTTTTATTTAAAAATATTCTTTATTTTACTATTTTCACAATTTCTATACAAATATTCTTAACGACATCGTCATTGCTGGAGTTATTTCAGCAGCCAGAGACTTGCGCAGCATTACTCGACTTTTGAACGTGTACAAAAATATCCTTTGATCCCTAATCAAATAATCCCGACGCAAATGATTCGCAAAATTCTAATCTATACAGTAAAATCTCTATAATTTGAAACCTTCCAACAAGTTGTGAGCTTTAGAGCTTTATCTCGCCAAGACTCGGAGGTGAACACGTAGGCAGCCAGATGGATTACCTACGTTATAATGCTTACATTATAGAAGGAAAATAACAGCATTATAAATAATTATAAAAAATTGAAGCCTAGGCCTAGTTCGGAGACACAGCCGTTAGGTTTTACGTGAATACGTCGTCCAAGGATACTCGTTTTCGCCCAGGTCTACAGATCGGATAACATCCGACCTTATCCGATGGACACACACAAACAGCGTTACACCATATTTTCATTTTATTAATTTATAAAACTTATTCGTAACATAAAAAATTATTTTCAAGTTTGTTTAAACTTGATACAATTTTTGCGAAATAATTCTTTTAACAAAATTTGTACATTTAAATTAAGTCATCAAGTTTGCTAGTGCAAATAAATTCCTATCGTAATCAAGAACATTACATGTTTTGATATTTATTTCAACCATTTATTAGACACATTCTGTATAGGACAGGAAATGGGTCCCGATTATATCGAACTATAAAGTAATAATTTTCGAGTTGGGGCTACTTTAGGGATGTTTTTAATGGCAGGAGTGGCTCAAAATGTACTATCTAAGTAGATCGACCATTTTCGAGTGCAATGTACATATGCCTAAAAATACTTGTATAAAATGAAAAACACCATGAGTGAGACTAACATTCCGGCTACAGTAAATTTAAGATATTTTTGTTATAGTGAACAGCAAATTCAAATAAAAATAAATTATTATAATTTTTACAAAATTAAAATTTACAAATAATTTTTTTTAAATAATTATTTACACCTCCCGCCCCCCTTTCCTTTGTACAAAAATACCACGACACTATATTATAATCCCTAATTTTATATTCACTTTAATACAATACAAAATACTGTAAAATCGGAAAGTAAAGATCGGAACCCAATTTCAGCTATCATCAAAATTGTATAAGGATATTTTCTTAGCACTCCTGTTGTATTAGTGTAATTTAATTATACAAGCTCTATTTAAGAAAGCTAATCCAAATAAACTATTATCCCAAGTGCTATGGTCTGTCCCACAAGAGCTCAAGCGTGACGTATATCTAAAAGCTATCCGATTGATTTATAATATTTAGTAAATATTATAAAGTAGTTTTTAAAATATGAATATTTTATATCTCTCGGGTAGTTTTTAACTGAGTCACACACGGGCTCTCGTGGAACAGACTATAATCGTAGGTAAACCCTGATTCTTTTTCTGAATTTGTTTTTCAATTTTTTAACATTTTTACCCTTTATTCCACTTATTCAGCCATTCATGCGCGTTATCGAGGCCGTTCTAGGGGTAGAATCTCGTTAATCCATTCATGCGCAATCAATCAAGCATGGTTAAAGCTCCAACTAGGCAATACTACTAGCCGGGAAACTGACGTTCGCATGAGTCTGTAAGTGACGTTTTAAACTTCCTTTTTGTGTACATTTATAATCGCAATACTTACACTTATACGGTTTCTCACCCGAATGATTTAGTAAATGGATTTTGAGAGAATTTTTATTAGAACATTTATAATCACAAATATTACACTCATACGGTTTTTCCCCTGTATGAGTTCGTAAATGACGTTTTAAATGTTCTCTTTGTGTACATTTATAATAGCAAATATCACACTTATACGGTTTTTCCCCCGCATGATTGAGTAAATGAATTTTGAGGGAATTTTTATGTGAACATTTATAATCGCAAATATTACATTCATACGGTTTCTCGTCAGTATGAGATACTAAATGTTGCTTAAAATATACTTTATGCAAACTTTTATAATCACAGATGTTACATTCGTATGGTTTCTCGCCGGTATGAGTTAGTAGATGGTTTTTGAGAACTGCTTTTATTAAGCATTTATAATCACAAATGCTACATTTATATGATTTCAAATCCGTATGAGTACGTAAATGGAGTGTCAAATCTCTCTTTTGTGAACTTTTAAAATCACAAATATTACATATATACGGCTTCTCCCCCGTATGAACTAGTACATGGTTGTTCAGATATGATTTTACCGAACATTTATAATCGCAAAAGCTACACTTATACGGCTTCTCGCCCGTATGAGTTCGTAAATGGCGCTTAAGATCTCTCTTTTGTGAACATTTATAATCGCAAATAATACATTCATGCGGTTTCTCGCCAGTATGAGTTAGTAAATGTTGTTTCAAATAATCTCTCTGTGAACAATTATATTTACAAAATTTACATTCAAATGGTTTCTCACCCGTATGAGTACGTAAATGCCTTTTCAGAGATTCTTTGCGAGAGCAATTATAATCGCAAATTTTACACTTAAACGGTTTTTCCCCTGTATGAGTTAACAAATGTCTTTTCATACGAGCATTTTCTAAACATTTATAATCGCAAATATTACACTCGAACGGTTTTTGGCCCGTATGAGTTAATAAATGTCTGTTCAAATGAGCCTTTCGGGAATATTTGTAATCGCAAATATTACATTCAAACGGTTTTATGCCAGTGTGCATCCAACCTCGATCCACTTGAGATTCGATCATGGAAGTTTCTTCTTTAATGTCAATGCAGTGATGTAGTTCTTCTAGTTTGATATCCATATAACTCATATCTTCTATTTTAACTGCTCTATTGGTGTCACTCTCCAATGCTTTCGAAAATACCTGCCGATTCAAATAAAAGTGAGTAATTTATTATTGGTTAAAACTTTTGTTATATTAAACTATTTTTAGCATTTGGCCTAAAAAATAATATACAAGTCTGAAAATTGGTTAAAATGATCCTCAAACATTACTGAACAATAAAGTAAACTCCCAAGACCTTCAACGTAGGCATCATGATTTTTGAAGGCACGGATCAATGAATAATCGTATCAACGGAAAATCTACATAAATGCATAGACTTGAAAACAAGAACTAATTCCTATAATGACTATCTTTCAACTGACATAGTAGGTTTTTCTCGGCTAAAACAGTAAAATCGCTTTATGTCTCTCTTGTTAGATCGCAACTTGAGTATGGATCTTGCATATGGTCTCCACACTATGATGTACACATCTCAAGGTTGAAAAGGGTGGAAAGAAAGTTCTTAAAATACGACCATTTCAAACGTGGTTGAAGATGTGATGACTTCTCCTATGAGAACATCCCTCGATGTGGTTTTTGGTTGCGTATTTTTGCGAATACAGGGACGCGCATGAATGGATTAACGAGATTCTGGCCGACAATTTGCCCTCTCGGTGTGTTCTAAACAAAAAACAATTAAATTTTCTGAAGAAAAACAATTTTTTACGAGCACAAATCGTTTATTTTGCAATCTCTGTCTTTTTCGTGCTGTTCTCGTAGGTAACATAGCTGCGATGAGGGAAAAGTCCCTCGATAAATCGCAGGTATGTTTACCCGAGAACATCGCGAGAGGTTCATATTTTAATAGCATGCAGGACAAATCCCTCCGAGCAATACACGAGTGATGTTCTCGGATAAACAGCCCTGGGCTGTTCTCGGGCAACATCAAAGCTTTTGCCCTCCCGCCCGGGGCTGTTACATACGATGAGAATCTTAGTCACTGCAAGACTAAATCGTTAGAACACCGAAGAGTTGTTGCAGATGTGAGTTTCGTTTACCGTTTATTGAACGGGATGATTAGCTGTGATGCCCTAGGAGATCGAATAAAGTTCCGAGTATCAAGCCACAATACTGGACTCCACGAGGTTTTCCATATACATCATATACATCGTAATATATTTATATTCATTGTGTTTTTAGGTTCTAGCGAGCCATATTATGTAAATTGGTTTTTTTACAGTTAATTAAATAAATAAATTCTAGGAACTCCGGACACTTGGTAACGTTATTGAGTAATTTGTATAATATAAACATTAAATCTGAAACCGATCTCCTTGCAGACAGTGTCATCAACCTAAAATACTTCAAAAGCATTTCATAATGCTCGGAAGAGCACTGAATGCGACTTCTAAAACAAAGATCTTTACAAATTTACGCTGTATCCTCTCCAGCCTGCCAATCCGCGAAGAATTCGATGGACACCACATCACCGCACAGTAGTCAAGAATTGATCTTACAAAGCAACTCACACTTGACATCATCAATTTTCAAATCAATCAAAGTGGTTTCGTGGGGGAAGCCTTCTAACGTATCCGCTCGCCTGAGATCTGTTACCAATAACCAACAATCTTCTGTCTCCAGCAGCAAGGTCTGGAAGAAGCCAACCCTTCTCTGTCTCGAACGAAGATGTCTTTATGAAAAGTCTTCCGAACAATATTACCTACAGTATTTTTAAATTTCCATCTACTATCGGTTTTGGGTTAAGTATTCTAAGCAACAAGAGATCCAGTGGTAGAAGATCCAAACCATCACGATCAATCGATTCCATCAAAACACCAACATTATCACAATCTGAACTGCGTGAACTAACTCAACGCTATCCGACACTCCAGAGCTTTCTCCGATGTGAAAATAGATTAAAATTAGTTAAAAAAGAACCAACAGATGGCATTGTTAAGTTTCACCAGTAATAGAATCTAATTTTGTTTTAAAATAATCATTGTTCTAAAGGATTCTTTACAAATCTTGTTTCGATGGTATACCGAAAGTAAAATATTTATTCATGGCTCACGCCGGTATGTACCAGCCTTCTTTAGACAAAAAAAATCAAACCATTCCCAACGAACAGTTTAGTTTTAACCTGGGGCACTGGGCTACTTAGACGTAGCTAAGGTATTTGGTAAAGTGGAACCTTCGAAATGATACAACTTTTAACAGGGATCGACAAATTTACATTTAAACAGCGACAATACAGCTGTGAATTTTTGAACATAACTTTCTCGAAAATCTTTTGTATGGTTATTATATACTAAATACAAATTACTCTTTACCTCTTTAGTATCCTGCTGACATTTTAAAATCTGATTATGTTCTTTAATATCAATCGACTGATGTAAATCAACTAATTCGGCTTCCAGGTTGTCCACTTCGTCTGCTTTAATTTTGTTATCATTATATCCACTACTGAAAGCTGGCAAACCACTGATACTCTCTTCAAAGTCATTAATCTTTCCCAGAAGTTTCTCATCCATATTAGAAGCAGAAATTCATAAAATTTTGAGGTTAGGTTGAAATTCAGGTATCAAATTCTGCAAAAAGTATACAATCAATATAAAGAATACAATTAATTACATGGAATAATCACGACTTCAAAATTAACTTTTCTTTTGTTATGCAGTGAAACAGCTAAAATGACACAACACAAAATATAAAGGCTTCAAACTCCAGTGGCGGCGCTACGGTTCGTTTAGAAGCAAATAGTGGAACTACACAGAGGCGGGTATTTTAAAAATATTACTGTAAACTTACAGCCAATGCGAAATTCCGTAAAATTGAGATATATAATTCCAATGATTTCTAAAGTTTCATTTTTACAAGATTTACATATTTTACATTTTTACATATTTTACAAGAATCTCGTTAATCCATTCGTGCGCGTCATCAGTGAATGTCCTTTTGGCATTTCCCTTTGGACAATGGCAACCAAAAATAGAAGGTGCACCACTAGATGCTATAAGAGCTTCAAAAACAAAATTTCAACTTTCTACGACCTACCGTATTTGAGTTATGCGACTTACATACGTCTGTACGTACGGACGTGTGTATATCGCATAACTCAAATACTGCAAGTCGTATAGAAAGTTGAAATTTTGGATTTGAGACACTTATAGCATCTATTTTTGGTTGTGATTGTCCGCGTCTGAATGGCATTCATTTATGACGCGTAAAAATAGTTTAACGAGATTCTTGTACAATCATTCTAAAAATGACAAGAAAGTCATGTGGTGTCCAAATCAGATTTTTTACAAGGAAGTAAAAATATGTATGTATTTACCCTCCCCAGCCTCATTTACCTTAGCCATGAATTTCCCCTGAATCAGGAGATTGTACTCCTGTGTACAACTGAAGGGAAATTTGAGGAACTTAAGAAATGGAAAATTTAAGGAAATTAGAAAATCTTAAGAATACTATAATCTAGTTGGACAGCTATGGTGCCGCCACCTAGGCGGTGATTTTGTGCATAAATTAGGTGAGAATCTGGCTATAATTGACCAGAAGATGGCGCGGCGTACGCTTTTTTGGGATATTCAACCAATAACGCCAGTTGGACAGCTATAGTACTGCCGCCTAGGCGGTGATTTTGTGCATAAATTAGGTGAGAATCTGGCCATAATTGACCAGAAGATGGCGGGGCGTACGCTTTTTTGGGATATCCAACTAGCGTTTATTATTAATTTTTTTATTAATTTATTAATTAATAATTCTTTATTAATTCTTTCAATTTTCTGAGATTTTCTAAAATTCTTAATATATCCTAGAATTTTCTACTTTTCCTGGGATTTTCCATTTCACAAGATGTCCTAACATCCTGAAACTTTCTAGATTTTTATGAGATTTCTTTGGATTTTCTAGAGTTCCTGAGATATCCTAAGGTTTTCTACATTTCCTTGAATTTTCAAAGATTTTCTTGATATTTCTATTTCTTGGATTTCTTAACATTTTTCCGGTTTTCTGTATGTTTCCTTTCACTTGTACTCCAGATTTCCCCTGGATTTCAACTAAGTAAGTGGAAAACCAACTGGAAATCGTCATATATACAAAACTAATGGGAAATTTGAAAAATAAATTTATTTCCTTTGATATTCCTATTTCTCAAGATTCTTGAATTTCCTGAGATTATCTTGAAATTCTTATAATTTCCATGAACTTTTGGAAATTTTCTAAGATTCTGAAACTCTTTGAAATCTTTTGGAATTTCCTCGAATATCTTCAGATATCTCTTCACTAGTATACCAGTTTTTTTAATGATATCTCCGTAGTTTGTTCCTGGAAAACCTAGGGAAATCGTAAAATACAAAAGTGAACGAAAATCTTAGGAAATTAGGAAATCTTAAGAATGATCGAGATAATTTCTATTTTTTTAGCTTTTTTAATTTTCTGCCATTTCCTTGGTTTACCAAAGATTTTCTTAAAATTTCCCAAATTTTCTCAAATTTCCCATATTTGAAAAGGGGAAAGGGTAACGTGCTATCTAACCCCCTCCTCATGACTCATCAAAAACAAAATAAACAAAATCTATAAGATTTTTTCAAATTTCAAATACCTACCCCCTCCCACTACTCCTCGTTTGCCCTCTCTAAGAATTTTGCCTGGATCCTCCTTTGATTTCCAAACTAGATCCAATCTAAACAATTTCTATGATTTCAAAGTGTACACAAAATTTTCGAGATATTTGTCCCTTGGTTCTTCCTCTTACGATTTCCTTTTTGGATATAAAAAAACAATTTGCTGGTACAATATGGAACAAACACAGAAAAACAACAAAAAATTAAATAAAAAATTTCAAATCAAGATGTGGTATTGGTGATATCTCGAGAATGGTTGATTGCACAAAAAAATTAATTAAATCAAATTTGTAGAGAATTTCACGATCTAAAAGTTTTATAATAGCTTCTAAAGACCTGCGATGGATAGAACACGAGATATTTGCAAAAATCAAATTTTTGGGAGAAAAAAGTGTAAAACAAAAGTTAAGAGAATGAAATTTTTTTTAAAAATCAGATAAGTAGTACTGTAAAAGCGATTTTTATACGACAAAAAGTCTTCAAATGGTATAATTTACATTGCCATTCTAGAAATTTCTTGAGACACTGTAGGGGAATCCCACAGAAAAGCGTGGAATAGGTACAATAACCTACGTACACAACGTTTTATTTTAAATTTTTATATATACAATTATCACAAAAGTAAGTAACGAACATACATAGTAAGCACCCAAGCCGATTTCGTGTTTGGCTGATATTAATGGTTCAATTCACCTAAGGTTCCAGCTCATTAACCTTAACTCGGAACTATCTCTTGGCAGTGTGAGTACGCAAATGTTTTGTCAAGGTTTGCTTAAGGGAAAATTTGTGTTGGCAAATATTACACTCAAACGGTTTCAAGCCCGTATGACTTAGCACATGCCGATTTAAATCTCCCTTTCGGAAGCATTTATAATCGCAAATGTTGCACTCAAACGATTTCACGCCTGTATGATATAGTAAATGACGATTTAAACTTCCCTTCTGAGAACATTTATAACCGCAAATATTACACTCACAAGGCTTCTCGCCCGTATGAGTTAGTAAATGATATTGCAAATACGATTTATGCGAACATTTATAATCGCAAATGTTACACTGAAACGGTTTCTGGCCCGTATGAGTTTGCAAATGATGTTGTAAACTTCTTTTATGTAAACATTTATAATCGCACATGTTACACTCAAATGGTTTATCGCCTGTATGAGTTAGTGAATGGATTTTAAAACTTTCTTTTCGAAAACATTTATAATCACAAAAGTTACACTTATATGGTTTCTCGCCCGTATGAGAAAGTAAATGCATTTTCAGAGATCTCTTCTGAGAACAATTGAAATTGCAAATGTTACACTCGAACGGTTTCTCATCCGTATGAGTTAGTAAATGGCGTTTTAACCGAGATTTTAGTGAACATTTATAAACACAAATGTTGCACTGATACGGTTTTTCCCCCGTATGAACTAGTAAATGATTATTCAGTGATCTTTTGTGAGAACTCTTAAAGCCGCAAATCTTACACTCAAATGGTTTCTCGCCGGTGTGAGTTTGTAAATGTTGATTGAAATTTCCTTTTCGTGAACATTTATAATCGCAAATGTTGCACTCATACGATTTCTCGCCGGTATGAGTTCGTAAATGTTGTTTGATATTTCCTTTTCGTGAAGATTTATAATCGCAAGCGTTGCACTTAAATGGTTTCTCGCCGGTGTGGGTTAGGATATGTTGATGTAAATGTCCTTTATGTAAAGATTTATAATCGCAAAAGTTACACTCAAAAGGTTTTCTGTCGGTATGAATTAATAGTGGGGTTTTGCAATCTTGATCCACTTGAGATTCCTTCATTAAGTCTTCTTCTTTAATGTCAATGGAATGATGCAAATCTTCCACATTGAATTTCATTTCTTCTTTTTCCGTCTTAATTTGAAAGTAATGTGAATGACTTGGGGTTTTCTGCAACAAATTCATCATCGTAAGTGATATTATTGTCACATTTTTTGTAAATGTTCAATAAAAAATATTAAAAATCAAATGAAAACCAAGAAAATTCAGCAGATGATAGTTCTGAATGATTTACCAAGCATCCTTCGAAGACTATGCGCATGCCAAGAATTTTTAACTTGTGAAATGTAATAAATTAAAACTTCAATATAACACGTTAATTTTTAATTATTAATATAGCTCTAGATTCTATCAAATAGGGTTGTTCCTTTAGGAACTTACAAAACTTACAAAAATTAGTCCTCATGTTTGTCTTTCAAATTTTTCAACATATTTTGACTTAATTTAGTCCATAACTTCAAAGTTGTTAATTTTAGAAAAAAAGAGTTAGAATGTAGTTTGTAGATAATTTCAAGGGCTTTAAAAAAGCACAGAAGCATTTATCCCGAAAAATCAACAGTTTCGTTGCTATCGCCAATTGAACTTAAAAATTGACAAAATAAAATTTGAAAATATAAATTTTCGAATTATACATTTGTTACTTTATATTAATTTGCTTGAAAACCAAATACCAAAAAAGTTTTGGTCGGAACTGTCGTTCCTTTCCGTGTGAGTTACTTATATTGCATCTTATCACCCCCTGCGACACATCGTAAATTGTCACACGGTTTCAACGGAACTTATTAAGCATAATAATTATTTCGGCAAGCCAAATGTCTGCTCTAGCTAGTCCGTCAAGAAGCGTTTGGTTGCCAATAATTATTAACCGATCATTTCCAGGTCCAGAATCGAATAATAGCATAGCGGCATACTTATACGGAAAAGCGAAATGTAAATCGGTTGTAATTTGTGGAAGAGCATTATCGGCACTGTTTTTTTTAGTGCCATCAAAACACTATCGGGTACGTTTAGTTCGACTGCACCTTGCACTGCTGTAGCTCCTAATTCCGTCATCCTTGTCTTCATATCACCTACCACTTTTCTAGCTAAAGCTGTTGCCACATTTCCTTCATGGCAATGTTCTGGAATCACGTTCCCAACCACAGAAGACTCTTTGACTTTAATTCGAGCTTTACAGCTTAATAAACGATATTTACAACATCGCCAAGTTGACTTACCTTGTTTATTATTTGCAACAAACCAATACTCATAATTCCTATATATGACAGTAGGCTTTTCCCGTTCTGAAGTTCCAAATCTTACAGTAGTCTCCATGTTTTTGCTTCAAGAATTATTTTACTAAAAAACTTACTATAGCGAGTTACTTACTATAGTTATTCGTCCGGGCCCCAGGGACAAATCCCCGAGCGCCCGAGGGCCTGCGAAAGACATAAAAACTGAAGCATCGTTTGCAGTGGCGTAGCCAGGAATTTAGTTCGAGGGGGGGCATTACCCCAAACTAAATCCCCCCCCCCCCGGCTACGCTACTGATCGTTTGAATTACAAAATATTAGACTATACCATTACTATACTTATATAAAAATATCTTATTCTTCTTTATTCAAATTAGGCTTTCACCTATTCATTGTTCAATGATGTTATCGCTCCACCTCTTTCGTGGTCTCTCCACACTTCTGCGGCCCACCGGAGGCTTGTTTCTTGCTATTCTCACCACCCTGCCCTCTGCCATTCCACTTATATGCTGATTTCACTCTCTCTTCCTCCCAATTATCCATTCGTTGATATTCTCAATCGTACAGGACAGTCTTAAGAGTTCGCTTGGTTCTCTATCCCAAAGGGTTTTTCCAGCAATCCTGCGAATGGTTTTCATTTCTGATGTTTCCAGGATATGTCTTGTTTTGGTTGTATCAGGTCTCGTTTCCACTGTGTACGTCATTACTGTTGCCTTGTATATTTTAGCTATTACTTATTTTGTCTACCTGCTGTTGAACCTCTGCTTCCGTATCCCCGTAGCTGTACACTGGTATACCCAGATATCTAAAATTTGATACTTGTTGGATCGCAGCTCCATTAGCGTCACGGGTACATCTAATTAGCTCTGCGGATATCGGATATATATTTTGAATCAATTTCTGTAGTTGATGGGTTAGTTCCCGACCACCAAACTTGAGCAGTTCATTGGGAATCTTATTTGGAAGTATTGTAATCCCGATTTTTTCGGTTTCCAGATTTTGACGGAAATATCCGTTTTGAACTTCCCTGAATCCATTTTGACTATTTTCGTTGTAACGTATGTATGTACGGACGTCTGTATGTCGCATAACTCAAATACGGTAGGTCGTAGAAAGTTGAAATTTTGGATTTGAGACACTTATAGCATCTAGTTGTGCACCTCCTACTTTTGGTTGCGATTGTCCATACCAAGAAGGCATTCATTCATGACGCGCACAAATAGATTAACGAGATTTTTGTTTTTAAATGATGGAGTGACCCGATTGGCTATCGGCAAAATTTTGTTTCAAATTCAAAATTTATTGTAAATCATTTTTTACAGAGAAATTTTTATAAAATCTTGAAACAATTATTCCTTGGAAATAATAATCGTGAGTGGTGCTTACTACTCAATTATATAAAACTCTTATTTGTAAGAATTTAAAGTCATATGATTTCATCATAAGTCATAAGATTTATAATTACATCCCGATATTTACACCAAGACAATTTTTGAACATAATTTTTACGATTTCCTTTAAAATGTACATTTTACATTAAATATGATTTATTATTTACCTCATAACTATCCTGTTGATATTCTAAGGTGGAACTATCTGTCTTAATATCAATGAATTGATGGAAATCTTTAAATTTGACTTCCACGTTATCCATTTCGTCTGACATTGTAACCACCACCGGAAGCTCCCAAACCACTGATACCTTCTTCCAATTAATTAAAATCTCCCAAAAGCATCACACCGTCCATGCTGGAACCAGAAGATCATCAACTTGAAGCCTTGAAGCACACATTTTGAGGTTAATTTCAACTTCAGGTTACAAAACCTGTAAAATGCATTCAATTAATATAAAGAAATACAAATGTATAGAATTAATTACAATTAATATAAAGAATACAAATATAAATAATTAATCTCGATAAATCAACACTTGAACGCTTGAAATTAGAATCGCATCTTGCCATCAATTCAATGACAGTTAAGTTACGATTAAAAGATCCAGTGGCGGCGCTAGTATAAGTAAGAAAAAATTTCCTAAATTTTTATCAGATTTCCTAAAATTTCCGAAATTTCCTTGGATTACCTTCAGATTTTCTTTCGAAAGAATTGAAAAAAAACAAAAACGAATGTAGCCTGTTGTATGCCGGCATAATTTATTATTTTGCCGCAGTAGGCAAGGTAGTCACGTTTGACATTAATAGCTGTCACAATCAGTAATGGCCGCGGTTGTGTTGTTCCTGGATTTTAATAAATTCCTGTAGGAAACCTAACAGGATCCTAATATTGTTATCACGTAAATTGATATGAGTAAAAGTATGGCATTTACACAAGAGATAGAGAGTGCTAGTAGTGAAATTAAGATAGAACTCTTGGACATCCACCTAGAAGCCGTACACTATTCTGTGAACATCAAAGATGACACTTTCATCAAGGGGGTATTTTCGGATACTGAAGTGGAAAATGGTAATAAAGATATTAAATTTGAAGAGTTGGAGAATATGGATATCAAGCTCGAAGATTTACATCATTCCGTTGACATTAAAGAAGAACTGTCGTTTAACGATTCTAAACTGAATCAAATAATATGCAAACAGTTGGAATGTGGGGTTTGTAATAAATTATTTACCAATAAATTGAAACTTACAAAGCATGCAAAAGTTCATACCGGCCAGAAATCGCTCAAATGTAATATTTGCGATTATAAATGTTCTCGGTCGGGATACCTGAGAGATCATTTACGCAGTCACACTGGGGAGAAACCTTTTGCATGTAGAATTTGCGATTATAAATCTTCTTGGAAGGGAGATCTAGATTCTCATTCACGAACTCATACAGGAGAAAAACCATTTGAGTGCCGAATATGCGATTATAAATGTAGCAAGAAAGTTACTCTCAGAGATCATTTACGAATACATACCGGAGAGAAGCCGTTTGAGTGCAGTATCTGTGATTATAAATGTTCTCTAAAAAACCATCTGAAACGGCATTTTCAAATTCACACTGGCGTGAAACCATTCGGATGTACTATTTGTGGGCATAAATGTTCCGAAAAGGGAGATTTGAAAAACCATTTACTGACTCATACTGGCGAGAAACCATTCGAGTGTAGCATATGCGGTTATAGATATACTCGAAAAGGAACTCTGACGCGTCATTTGCGAACTCATACTGGTGAGAAACCATTTGAGTGTAATATTTGTGGTCATAAATGTTCGGAAAAAGGAAATTTGAAAAGTCATTTACAAAGCCATACCGGAGATAAACCATTCGAGTGTAAAATGTGCGATTATAAATGTTTACGAAGAGGACAATTGAAAGATCATTTACGAATTCATACCAAAGACAAACCGTTCCAGTGTAGCATTTGCGATTATAAATGTTCTCAGAAAGGACGTTTGAAACGGCATTTTCTTATTCATTCCGGGGAAAAACCGTTTGAGTGTAAAATTTGCAATTATAAAAGTTCTCTAAAAGAACTCTTAAAACGGCATTTACTAATTCATACCGGCGAGAAACCGTTTGACTGTGAGTTTTGCGAATATAAGTGTTCTCAAAAAGGACAATTAAAACGGCATTTACGAACCCATACTGGCGAGAAGCCGATTATTTGTCATCTTTGCGATTATAAATGCTCAGAACGAAAACAGCTAAACGGCCATTTTTTACGAAATCATACATTCGAATAACATTTTAGTAATAGTTAGCTGTTCTGTCTGTGTGTACAAAAATTGTTCATTGGAATACCGAGTAATTTAAATAAAAAATTTTCAAAAATTTTAATTTACTAATTTTGAATTTAACTGGCGTTGCGAACATTTATTCATTCATGCTAAATGCATGTCACAAATACTCTTTCTCGCTGGTTGTTGAACGCATCGTTATGTTCGGAGCAAGTGATGGAGACCATCGAAAGTCGATTGATTTTGTGGTTTGACATTTCTGTACAAATGATCTTAAATTTTTCAGGTTTTAAATCCACCTTTACGATTTAACCATAATCTGTGGTAATTCGTATCAATCTTTATTGCTGAGGTAGTTTGAAGCTTGGCAATTATTTTTTTACTTGTCCTAACGATAATCTAATTTGATCCGATTGTACCTGCTAGTATCGTAACAGCTTTGTTTTTACAGAGTAATAATTAGTTTGGATTGTGAGTTTAATTTACTGAGAGTGATTTACTTTTAGATTTTTCCATCTGTCAGCTGCATTTGACAAGTGAAACGAATCTGCTGTTTCGATCCCGAAGACAACATTTTCTTACGAAGTGGTACTAAGGGTTAGTCAATTACCAGTATTTTATTGTTGCATTCGACTGCAACTATTTTTCAATTTATTTATTATATACGACTGAAGATCGGAAATAACCGTGAAATAACGTTATATCGTATTATGAATTTTTTCATATTTAAAAAAAAAATTTTAATCCAGACCTGTTATGTGATAATTATGTCTTCTTCGATTTTTTTTAAATTTAATTTTTTTCTTTTTGCAGAATCCGGCAAAAGTCCTGCCCAGCAGTTCCCAGCAGAGATAGCCAAAAAGGTGAGATTATGCCCTTCAAAAGTAGTTTTTTTTACAAAAAAAGCTCAGAGATGGCAAAAATGGGTGAGTCGGAAAAAAAGAGGAGAGTTTCTGACAGAATCTCGTTAATCTTATCATGCGCGTCAATGTGGGGCAATACTCGCAAAAACTCCCGACTAGTTCCCACATTTAAGTTAAATACTGAAATTCGGTCTTTGTAAAACATTATTTTTTAATGTTATATAATATTTAAACATTTAGTTTCATTTCCCGACACTGGGGTATTCCCCCTTTTTTCTGGAAAAATTTGAAAAATTATAAATTCTATATCTTCTCCAAATATTCTAAAAGAGTCGAAACACTTCGATGTGTACTGGAGGGTGTTCCACACCCCCCAGACCCCCCGGTTTACAATTTTGACTGTATATTTTTATATTATTTTTATAATTTAACTTTCAAAGTAACAGAAAGTTGCTGCTAAACTCCATAAGTAGTAAGGTAATTAAATAAATACGCTTTCCATGTTTTAACTTTTTTCTATCCGGAGGTAAATTTCCCTCATTTTTACTTAAAAATTCAAATTTCTCGGTTAGTCCTAATCTTAGTTAGTTCAATATATTTTTCGGTTGGTTTATTTTAGAATACTTGGAGAAGAGAGGGAATTTATAATTTTTCAAATTTCGTCATGAAAAATCGGGAAATTTGAATTTTTAAGCAAAAGTGAGGAAAATCAAGAGTGTTTTTTTTCCACCCAAAAATGATACGATGTAGCAAGAGCAGCATCAGCATGCTGGGATTTTATATATTCGGATAGATTAAATTTAAAAAAATTAAATTAAAAAGTGCCGCCCGGGGCATTGCCTCCCCCTGACCCCCCCACGCTACGCTACTGATTTTTAAGTTTTTCAAGTCTTTCATTTGAAATACTTTCAACTCTGGGTAGGACTATAACGTTGTAAACAAAGATTTTTCCAAAACCTCAAACAAACTATCTCCCGGGTTATATCTACACCTCGCCACACTCCTCACTTTATCGCCACCAATCAGCAATTTGAAGAACCCCAAAAACATACCGGCGTTATGTCAATAACCTTCTCATTCCTTATCAACTTAACTTATTTTATTTTTGCAGATTATAAGAAAACTGAATTTTGCGTATCTACCAACTCCCAACCTTTAGGCGACGCCGCTGCTACATACATAGAGACCTCTATCGGCAAAATCCATGCACCAATTATACAAATATAACCTGACAAAAATGTTTTTACGATAAAAGCTTTTTGTATTTTTATCTGTACAAATCAATGTTCTCAGAAGAGTAGGCACTATGAATAAATTAAAAGAAGAACCCGGAGCCGATATAAAATCCAAGATGGAAGATTTTCCTTCTAAAACAGAAATCGACCCAGCGGAAACAGGGTATTATGGAATTAAAAGGGAAGTAGTGGAAGATAACAATTGCAACTTTGAAGATTTGCATTATTCGATTGATATTAAAGAAGATCCAGAAGAATCGGAAGCAGAAATATGTAAATTTATCAAGTGTGATATATGTAACGAAGACTGTACGTGTAATTCAGAGCTCACGAAGCATAGAAGAATTCATTATCCACCTTTATCTAGTAGTACCAGCGTTGCAACGTGTGAAGTTTGTAATGTTAAAAGTTCGGTCAAGAATTTGAAGAGGCATATGAGGATCCATTCCGCTGAGAAACCGATTGCTTGTTCTATGTGTGATTTTAAAACTACCTACAAATATCTTTTGAAAAAGCATTTGTTATCTCATAGTGACGAGAAGTCGTTTGCTTGTAATTCATGTGCCTTTAAATGCGCAGGCGCATTATATTTAAGAAAGCATATTAGGAGAAATCACATCGAGGAGAAGCCGTTTGCTTGTTCAATGTGTGATTTCAAAGCTCGATATAAATATTTAGTGACGGAACACTCAAAAAAACACACCGATAAGAAACAGTTTGCTTGTGAAATATGTGGGTATAAAACTTCGGGGAAGCAGACCTTGAAACGGCATATGGCCACTCACAGTATTGACAAACAGTTCGGATGTAAAGTTTGTGACTTTAAAAGTTCAAATATGATTGCTTTCAGACAACATTTAAAAACACATACCGATGGCAGAAAATATTCTTGTGAAATTTGTGACGATACAATTTCGGGCAGACAGTGTTTCCGAGACCACGTGAGAACTCATTCCGGTGAGAATCCGTTCACTTGTAAATTATGTGGTTGTGAATGCTTAAACAAGAAACATTTTAACAGCCACATTAGAAGTCATTCCGATGAGAAACCATTTGCTTGTGAAATATGCAGCTATAGAAGTGGAAACAAAAAACATTTAATACAGCACGAGAGAATTCATTCGGGGGTGAAACCCTTTGCTTGTGATAAATGTGTCTATAGATGTTTAACTAAACAACAGTTAGAGCAACACGTGAAAATTCATAACAAAGCAAAACAGTTGGCTTCAAATATGACCGTAAGTCGGCTTTGATATATCATTTTTTGAAATTGCATCAACCCTGTGGATGTGAAAACTCTTTCACTTGTGCAATATTAATAGTATGAATGTTTTATTTGCCAATATACATATAGATTGTAATGATCAAAAAATAAAAATAAAAAGTTAATCAAATGTATCAGTTGAGAGCAAGAGGTATTAATCGCCGGTCTTTATACATATATTACCTTGACTTACCAACATATTTAAAAATTAGGTTTAACCTTATGTGAAAGAAGTTAGCCAGTGGCGTATTACTCCAGCGCCGGGCTAGCGTTCCAAAATTTTTATGGGCCCCCCTAGCTTACTTTATTATTATTTTATTATTTATTATTATTTATTAAAATAAAAACTAACAAATAAAGGGGGATTATACACCTGGAAACACAAAAAAAGTAATTTTCAAGAATTTTTTTTGGGGCAAATTATTGGAATATCGGATAGGTATTTTTTTCTAAAAAATTTTCAATTTGTTTTATTTAAAAATATTATGAAAAGCAAGATTTTTAACAAAACAGCATTGGGTACCTACCGCAATTTCAGAGCAGAAAAGAAAAGTAGAGAAGTATCCCTTGCTTTTCACAACATTTTTAAATAAAAAAACCTGAAAACTTTCTTGAAAGTCTACATTTTTAACTAGAAAAAACCCTGATCCGATAATAATGAATAGCATAGTAGGAGCTAATTTAGAAAAACTGAAATAATAATTTTACGGTGAATCCTTCATTTGCGGGGTTGCCAACTATAGAAAAATTTATCTCCCTAAAAATCAAATCTAAAACCCCCACAATTATTTGGAAACCCCCTAACAAAATATTAAAAAAATAAACAAACAAATATTATTAAACAAATTAAACAAAAATAAATAAATAATACGAAATCAAATAATCCCTAAAAATATAACCCCCTTAAAAAATTTCATTCCACTTTTTTCTCCCCTAAATTTAGGGGGAAATCCCGAAGTTGGCAACCCTGAGTGGTTGCGCCAGCCACAATGGCCGATTACACTGGCGTACCCAGAGCTTTTGCCGCCCCCTACTCCCTCCCTAATATATTTTTAAATATTTATTTATAAAAAGAATTTATTTTTAAATATTTTTTTATAATTTTTTTTTAAATTTTATAAAAATGTTTTTTGTACAAAAAGAAACAAAATGCCGCCCGAGGAGGTCCGCCCCTACTTACTTGCAATTTCTATGTAGTACTCCCATGTTAAACATATTAAAAATTTCAATTTTTAAATGCCGTTTTCTCAAAAACTAATGGATAATCCCCAAAAAATATTTTTTCAATATTCTTAAAAAATTGTCCTCTTTCCAATTATGTATAGGAAAAAGCGAAATTCGTGGTACAGATTAACTGACAGTAACCTCAAAAGGATTTTTTTTTAAAAATTTCAAATTTCGTTCGTTCAGCTTTATAATTTAATAAAAAAAAAAAAAATTATAATAAAAACCCGGTGCGCAAAAACATAAGGTACAAGAAGAAGCTCCCAAAGTTTAGTTTTTTGATTTAGTTTTTCTATTTTTCGTCCGTGCATGGTTCGGGCCGGCCTCTTACTCAGCTGACATAGTTACGTGATAATCCGTCAAAATCACGTTATTTTACGTGTTTTTGACGTCAAATCACGTGATATGACGTAATTATGTCAACTGGATAATACTTCTATTATTTTTTTTCACAATCTTCGTGGGTGATTTTACAAACTTCGTCCGGGAGCCCCCCCTTTTTTCGAAAACTTTTTTTATTGTGTTGTATCCAATTTGTATTATTTGTAACAATTAAAGTTCCAAAATTAACATTAGTCGCGTAATTTGCGAAACAAAATTTCGCGCTGGCCCCCCTTTTTTGAAAATTTTGAAATTTTATTTTGCATTGTGTTGTATTCAATTTATATTGTTTGTACAATACAACACAATACAAAAAAAATTTTGTTTTCGGAAAAAGGGGGGCTAACTTCACGTACATTGTATTGAAACTATAATATGTCATATTTATCTTTGTCTATATCGTTATGTTTCCTTTTATTAAAGTCTTTGAAGATGGTCTTTGAAGTCCAGTAAATGGGCGGAAACGTCGACAATTAATTAATTAGTTCTAATTTTGCGTTTTTTCAATATTCCGAGATTATTTGGTTCTGTTAATTTTCCAAAACTATATTTCTTCGGAATTTCTATGTTTACAGGAGCAATCCCGTCTAGACCGTGTCGGCGCGGTCGTTTTGGCGCGAAGACGATTTGGTGCATAGACGGTTTGGAGCGAGCCGGTTCGGCGGAAAGAAGGTTCGGCGCAAGCTAATTTGGTACGAAAACGGTTCGTCGCGAAGTCGTTTCTTCTTCTTTGGAACGCCAGAAAAAGTTTTTCTTGGCTTCCTTTTCTACCTTTAGGCTCTGGCCAGCCTAACAAAGTTGGAAACGGAGACCTCTCAGAAGTGAGTTGATGTAGTGCCGCAACTTCATACAAAATTTTACTAGGTTTTCCAATTTAACTTTAATTACTAATTCAAAAAGCAACTATATTCTCCAAATCAAGATTTGGATATATCTTTCAAGATTTTCAAAAATCCAAAACTATTGTCCAAACTTCGGACGACTTCCAAACCAAACAAAACAAAAAATGTACTACTCACTCAAATATTAATTTTATTTTACAAATTATACAAAATTAGAAATCTCTGGGGAGATCCCAAAATACGTCCGTATGCTTCCATGGACACTGCTGGACAGTGGCGTATTTAGAAAATGCTTTTGGGGAGGCAGAGCAAACAATTTTAGAATTTCGTTAATCGATTCATGCGCGTCAGTGAAAACCAAATGAATGAATGAATAAACAAATAGATAAAAATAATTTAAAGTTATTTGAATTTTAAAACTTCGTGGTAAACATTATTTTTATCAGCGAGGGCATCAAGGATACAATTTGAGTAATCCTTGGGGGGGGGGGGGGAATTGCTCCTTTGGTCCCCTCTTAATACGCCACTGCGGCTGGAAGTCCAGATATCTCATCTTTCGGTGCCAAGATTCAAATTGTTAACACCAAAAGCGCACAACATTCGAATAAATAAAATCAAAATTATTCAACCTTTACAACAATATATTGCCAAAAAGGCCCATCTTTGATGAAACGCTTAAGGAATTTCTCAGTGTAATATCTATTAATCCAGTGGCATTAATATTAAACTTAGGACTTGAATTTTTGACAATACAAACAATATAAATTGAATACAATGCAATTCAAAAAAAATTCAAAATTTTTAAAAAAGGGGTTCCAGCGCCAAATTTTCTTTCGCGATTTATGCGACTAATGTTAAATATAGTACTTTAATTTTTAGCTATACAAACAATACAAATTGAATACTAGCCAACACAAAAAGAAATTTAAAAATTTTCGAAAAAAAGGGGTTGGCGCAAAAAATAGTTTTTCGGCATTTTTAATTTTATGTTTCGCGAAATTGAGAAAAGTTTTAGGATAAAAAAAAATTTTAGTTTTCGAAAAAAAACTACTCACAATTTAACCTTGAGGTAAATCACGGGGCAAATTCAGGGAAATGTCCCAAAAAATCCCCGAATTTCTAGGAAAATGTTTCAGGAAGAAAGATGTAGTTTATCCATTGAGTTACCTGTCGGGTATTAAAAAAATTTTTTTTTTAAATTTAAAAAAAACAAATGATGATTTTAAATATTATTATTTATTACATTAAATTATTATTTATTACATTAAATTATTATTTATTACATTTAATTCATTTCAAAACATTTAATCTGCTGAAATATTCAGTTTTCATTTTTAGGTCAATACTTTCAAGATCAAGGTTTTCAGTTTTCAATGACAGCAAAGGGCGCCCTTTGGGCCCAAAGGGCGTGCGTCTTTACGTAAATACGCAGGTCCGTCCGGTTCTAGGATATCGCGCGTTTATCAGACCCTACTTGTTGTCTTGCCAAACGGGCGTTGTCGCGACGCTATTCTCCGGTCGGAGAGAAAAAGGTTTCACATAGTCGAACGACATACTCGCATTTGGAGAAACACTCCCCGACTCATCGACGTCGACATTCGGAAGACCGCCTCGGCGATTGAGCGGATGTTCAATCGTCGGGCGCCTTACTACGTGACGCTGAAATATTATTGTTTGTCGAAGTAAAAACACAAGGTTAGTAAAAATGTTTCCATCTTCGCATGGGCATAGCCCCGAAAATATAAATTTTTCAGTAAAAATGGTTTAAAGCTTCTTTAAAGAGCCTAAAATAATCTACAAACTAGATTCAAAACTTTTTTGTCTAAAATCAACTGCTTTCGAGTTACGAATTAAAAATTGGACAGGAATCTCGTTAATCTATTCATGCGCGTCATTAATTACAACTTTTGGCACGGACAATCGCAACCAAAAATAGGAGGTGCACAACTAGATGCTATAAGTGTCTCAAATCCAAAATTTCAACTTTCTACGACCTACCGTATTTGAGTTATGCGACATACAGACGTCCGTACATACGTACGTACGTACAGACGTCACAACGAAAATAGTCAAAATGGATTCAGGGAAGGTCAAAACGGATATTTCCGTCAAAATCTGGAAATCGAAAAAAATCGGTATCACAATACTTCCTTGTTTTACAAGGAAGTAAAAATTTTAAGATTTAATAAATGGTTTCTCGCCGGTGTGACTTTTTGAATTCGTCAAACGCTGGCTTTCTATTTACAATCATTGCCTATATGTCACCCACGTAAGAGTAGTAAGTTGGTCATTTATTTAAGATTGGGATACGAGTGCGACTATTTATATCTTTAGATTTAATAAATGGTTTCTTGCCGGTATGGTTTTTCAAATGATTTCTTTCGATTTTCTCTTCACTTGTACTTCAGATTTTTCCAGAAATATTTTCAAAATTCCCTCCTCCCTCGATATTAGAAATATGATCAAAACCTTTTCTTAAAAAAAATCAAAATTAAATAAATCTTCAAAATTTTCAACATTTTTTTGATTAATTTAGTCCATAACTTGAAATCTATTGATTTTAGGCAACAAGCAATTAGAATCTTTCTTGTAGATAATTTTATGCTATCTAAAAAAGCACCGATCACTTTACCCTAAAAACCGAATCGTTTCGGTGTTATGGCTGTTTTAAATTCAAAACGTTGCCTCAAGCTTCTTAATTGACTCAAGAAAAACAATACTTCTATAAAATAAACCAATAAAAATAAGTTTTGTTATTTGAATGAGAATTGTAATGCTAATCTCTAACCTCCAATCTCCAACCTCCAACCTATATACTCCGACCTCCAATCTCAAACCTCTAATCTCTAACCTCTAATGTCCAACCTCCAATCTCCGCCAATCTCTAATCTCCAACCTCCAATCTATAATCTCCAACCTCTAACCTCCAATCTTTAATCTCTAAATAGGAATAAATGAAATGTATCGATTAGAGGTTTGTGGGAGGTTTTCAACTTGGTTTAAAAGGGGGATGGACTTTTTTATTTTCGCTGACCAAGTTTTCGATTTTCAGACATCCACGATGCTTTTGTCGAGATGTTGCGGCTGTTACAGTCTGAAATATGGATATTTTGCTTACGCAGTTGTTAATATGGTAAGTTTGCATTGTTAATTTTAACTTAACTGACTGAAGATCATTTTTAGGCTTCACGATTGATTATATGCATTAGTCTTCCACGTGCGTTACTCATCACAAGTTTGAGTGCACATAAGTATGGTGAAGTTATTAACCCTATATTCTTATCTTCATGGGTGACTATTTACACTGGATGGACTATCACCAGTGTCGTTAGTTTGTTTTTTACTATGAAAGGCATAGTACAGGTAATAAATTATTAATAATCAACCATTGGAGTCTTGGTTTGTTGTGTTTCAGGAACGTTCAATTTTAATGTATCCACATATCATAGTATTGGTTGTGGAATTATCGGGCTTTGGATTATCGGTTTTCATTTTAACATCAGTAGTTACTTCATTATATTATTACATAATTGCACCAATTATAGCAGGTATGTTTGCAATTTGTCCCTCTAACAAAGATATTTTAGTAGCTATAACCTCAACATAGTTTTTTGTTATAACAAATTTTTTTAGTCTGATAAAAGTTTATTTACTAAAAAAGTGTTTGTCGCCCTAACAAAACTTTTACTATAACATAGCAGTTTTTTTGTTGCCACAACAAAATTTTATGTTGCCGTAACAACATTTTTTTGTAAAGATAAAAGCTAACATTTTACTTGAACTTAATTACATTTACATTATTGATGTAACCTATTTTTCAACATTTCAGCCATTATGGGATACGAATTATGGTGTTCCACACTTAAATTTTTATTTTTGTAAACTAGTACAAATAGAAACTTTATCAAATAATGTTACAGTCTAAACTTTCCCGGAAAACCTGATTTGATTCGAAATTTCCTTTTGTGGTATTCTTAAGATTTCTTTTGATTTCCTGCGATTTTCGCTTCAGTTGTATACCAGATTTCCCCAGCAATACTCCCCACGTTTCAATGTATTTTTTGGAAGACTGAGAGCGTAGATATCGAACCATCTAAATACCCGTTTAGACGTCAGGCCTGTTCAGCAGCGGTTCGTAAAATCATCAAATCCTTGTTGCTGCACTATTTTAGATTTTGATTAAACTTTGTGGAAATGTTCTTTGGGGTTCCAAAGACCAAAATCCAGAAGGATTTAATCTTCGCTTCGCCACTTCCGGTTCAGACAAAATGGAAGAATTGAAAAGTCTTATTGAACTTTCGTTTTTGTGCTTTGCGATTTTTTGTAGTTAAAGGTTAGAACTAAGTATCCTGAAAATTTCCAATTTTTTCTCCTATCAAACACTTCCAAATTGTATAGCCTGAAATATGCAAATTTCATAAAATCATAAAATTTTCAAAGATTTTTTCAAAATTTCTTTGATTTTTCTCAACCTATTATGTTAGAGTCTCCAGCAATTTTTCCTCAAAATGCTCAAATAAGAAAGAATCACCTCCAAATCTAGAAAGCTAACGATCAACGTCAGGGACAAGCCAAAGCGACACTTTCGATGGAGAAGCAGTTCTGGATTTTGGCAGTGTTTGAAAATATGAGGGGGGGGGGGAAGAGGCTTTTCTCCATTCCCGCAAAGTCTGCGCATGGTTTCGGCATTTAAACCCCACGGCTGCTTAACTGGATTGGGAAATGCCTGTGGCCATCATCCAGACGGTCATATGGTAACGAAACTTTAGGGAAAAAAACACCTGCGACGCTGTAAGCCAGACGACTCGCTTCGCTCGAGTTTTAAATGTTGTTAATTTCGGTTTTGATCCCAGGCCCTAAAGTTCAAAGTTCTTTGAGAGGATAATCTCGTTAATCACTTCATGCGCACCGGTGACAGACAATTTCGCACACAATTTTGTGCAAAAATTTCAAAATTATGAAGTCATAGTAGTCTAATACAGCCTTGAAATCTAAAACTAAGGGCGGATCTAGGCAAAGTTCATGGATGGGGGAATAAAAATCCTATATTATGTATTTTGATAAGAATGTAGCTATATTTTTAAAATTTTAGTACAAAACTAAGGGGAAATCACCGGAAAAATTGTGTGTACTAGTGAAAGGAAATCTGAAGAAATTCTGGAAAATTCTAAAACATCTCATGAAACAAATTCTGAGAAAATTTGTAGAAATAATGTAGAAAATCTCAAGAAATCCATAAAAATTTCAAGAAATTCTAGAAAATGGAAAATTCTAAGGTAACCTAAGATATCTGGATAAATCCAGAAAATTTTAAAGCCCATGAAATTTCAGAATAAGAGAAAAATAAAAAAAGAGTAATCTATAATATTCTAGATTTTCTCAAATTTCAGCTGATTTCCCTTTAGTTTTGCATAACAATTTCTCCATCACTTTTCCACTTAATAAAAAAAAGGGCGGGAAATTTGAAGAAATCCGGAAAAATTTTAAGGATTTCAAGAAAATCTCATTAATTTTACAATCTTAGGAAATGTAGAAAATTAGAGGAAATGAAAAATTCAAAAAAATTTCGGAGTAATCTAAAAATTTCAAGATTTTAGGAAATCTAGACAATATTAGAAAAATGAAGGAAATCTCAGAAAATTGCAAAATAAAATAACTAATCTATATATTTTTGATAAGAATTAAGGTATAATTTTCAAATTTTAATAAAATTAAATAGGGGAGTGGGGTAGTCACCCGTCTTTATATCCGTTCTGTTTTGGAAAGAATTCTTTGGAATTCACTGGAATTGCATGGAAATCGAAAAAGAAAAAAAAAAGGGAAAAAAAATGTAAAAAAAAATGGAAATTGAGAAAAAACGTTTTTCACCGCTATTTGCAGTCCAACTCTATAAATATCGATCCTAGGGTAAAAGTTATATAAACCAAACTTGTGGAAAATTACATTTCCTATAATTTTCAATCTTATCATTTTTACTCTAAAGTTGAGAATAAGCGAGTTATTTAAAACACCCTTTAAAACAAGATGGCGGCAAACGCAATGGGGGGATTTTCCCGAAAATGGAGATTTACGTTACCAAACAACCCTCCTTGAGTTTAAAAAATAAAATCGCTTCCGGGAATTATTTCCAGGTGAAATCCTAATTTGACTGGACTCAAATTAGATCAATTCTACATGACTACCGGCATATCCGCACAGATGTCACCACTTGCCAAACTTGTCGCCATTTCTATTTAATATCGGTGTCTGCAGTTGTATGGTGGCAGCATTAAAACACGTAGGTAGCCTGACGGTTTGATAAAATTGCAAATTATATATCAATTTTGTAATTTTATTTTAGGATTAAAAAATTTTGGCAAACAAATTGAACCAAATTCAGACATGGATATTAAGCTGGAAGACATCCATTATTCTATTGACACCACAGCGACTTCTTCAACTAATGTGGAAGTAGAAAATGGTAGCAAACATATTAAAATTGAAGAGCCAAAGGATGTGGATATGGAACTGGAATCCTTGCATTATTCCATTGACATTAAAGACGAGACTTCAGGAGGAGACTTCCAATTGGATCAAAATTGTCAATTCCAATTGCAACTTGGAGTACATGAAAAAACTCATACAGGTGGTAAGGCTTTTGGGTGCAGCATTTGTAATTTTAAAGGTTCAGGAAGATATAATTTGGAAAGACATTTACGAATTCATACCGGCGAGAAACCATTTGAGTGCACAATTTGCGATTATAAATGTGCACAAAAAGGTGATTTGCAAATACATGTACGAATCCATACCGGCGAAAAACCTTTCCAGTGCACAGTTTGCAATTATAAATGTTCACAAAAAGGTTCTTTGCGAAGTCATTTACAAACTCATACAGGCGAGAAACCGTACCAGTGCACAGTTTGCGATTATAAATGTTCACAAAGAGGTGGATTGCAAAAACATTTGCGAACTCATTCCGGCGAAAAACCGTTTGAGTGTACATTTTGTGATTATAAAAGTTCACTTAAAGGTAATTTACGAAGTCATTTACGAATTCATACCAACGAAAAACCGTTTGAGTGTACCATTTGTGACTATAAATGTTCACAAAAACATAGTTTGAAAATACATTTACGAACCCATACCGGCGAAAAACCATACGAATGTGCAGTTTGCGGTTATAAATGTTCCATTAAATATCAATTGCGATGCCATTTACGAACTCATACTAACGAAAAATTGATCGAGTGTTCAGTTTGCGATTATAAATATTCACGAAAAGATAGTTTGCAAAAACATTTTTTACTAACTCATGCCGGTAAGAAACCATTTAAGTGCACAATTTGCAATTATGAATGTTCACAAAAAGGTGATTTGCAAAAACATTTGCGAATCCATACCGGCGAAAAGCCTTTCGAGTGCACGGTTTGCGATTATAAATGTGCACAAAAAGGTTCTTTGCGAATTCATTTACAAACTCATACAGGCGAAAAACCTTTCGAGTGCGCAGTTTGCGATTACAAATGTTCCGAAAAAAGGGGTTTGCAAAGACATTTACGAACTCATACCGGCGAGAAACCATACGAGTGCACAGTTTGCGATTATAAAAGTTCACAAAAGTTTTCGATGCGAAGACATTTACGTATTCACACCGGCGAAAAATCTTTTGTATGTTCAATTTGCGATTATAAAACTTGTGAAAATTATATATTGCAAAGACATCTGCTAACTCATACCGGCGAAAAACCATTCGAGTGCGCGAGTTGCGATTATAAATGTTCACAAAAGCTTTCGCTGCAAAGACATATTTTACGTACTCACACCGCCGAAAAATCTTTAAAATGTTCGATTTGCGATTATAAAACTTGTGAAAAATATATGTTTCAAAGACATTTGCTAACTCATACTGGCGAAAAACCGTTCGGGTGCACAATTTGCGATTATAAATGTGCACAAAAAGGAACTTTGCGAATACATTTACGTACTCATACCGGCGAGAAGCCGTACAACTGCACACTTTGCGAGTATAAATGTGCATATAAAAGAAGCTTGCAAAGACATTTACGTACTCACACCGGCGAATAAATATTATTTATAAATTTGTCACCATTGTATCTCACCTTTGTTTAATTTTGTTCAAATTGTTTGTAGTTGTAGTTAATAAATTCGAAAGCATACATTACGCCACCAACACATTAATTTAGGAAAACTTGTATCCAATTTGTAAATAAAATTTCCTCCTTTGCTTGTTGGAGGGGGGGGGGGGTGAGATAGAACTTTTCCAACACGTTATTTTAAAAAATGTAAACAGCTTTCATTTCTCTGTAGAAAACCCGAGCTTTTATAGCTGATGGTGCGGAAGCGAGTGCGTGGCTTCCATGCAACTGCAAGTAAAAGCCTCCCTGAAAGTAAACATTTTCAAAAAAAAATTAACAGTCTATATTTATTTACTCAAAAAAAAAATCAAAAGCAATACTACTTGTTATGTCTCTCACAACAGTTCTGAGCGCTGACTCAGAAAGTGACTGTAAAATGTCTTACTTATTCTAACATATTTCATAAGTGATTGTAGGACATTTAGCCCTACGACAGTTGATCCCGACAACTGGCCCTGGCGACAATTAGCCTTCGGTACCTTTTTTTTTCTTATTATGGCGTCGGAAGGGGGAAAATCTTCCAAAAGACACCACCAATCCGTATTGGTGGTAGTGTGGGATTTCTACCCACTAAAAACCCTCTCCCTTTAGAGTGTCCGGGACTCGCTCGCGAATTTCCTCCGTAACACTACCCGCTAGGTGTTCTGCCCTTTCGGGACTTTTTTCTTCTTACACTTGGTTGTTGATCTCTTCCTCTTGGTTTGTTTTTTGCTTCTTTCTCTGCTCGTCCTCTTTTGCTCCGATGATCTCCTTTGACAGAGCCTCAACAGTTTCCCATGCCTCGCTGGATGTTAACATGTATTGGACCACGGTTTCTGGGGTCAAGGGTTGTGCCATTTTCGTGATCGCTGCGGCTCTGTAGGGTTCCCATTTAGAACACTGGAAAACCGTGTGTTCCACGGTGTCCTCCACGTATGGGCAGTTGGGGCTGCTTGCCTTCTTGAATCGGAACAGGTAAGATTCGAAGCACCCGTGACCCGATAGTACCTGCGTCAACTCATAGGATGTTCCGCCATGGTCTCGGTTGTACCAGCCTCTAAGGTCTGGGATGAGGCGGTACGGCCATCTGGCCTTTTCGCTCTTGCTCCATCTGTCCTGCCATGCTTCTATTGATAGGTTTCTCAGGTGTTCTCTATTCTGATGGGGTTGATGGAAGGCGGCTTTCCTTTCTTGCGCCAGGAGATCTGCCGGTATCAGGGATGCCAGGAGAATTGACGCTTCCGCCGACATGGTTCTATACCCCCTTGTAATTCGCAGGGCCATCTTCCGCTGAACTTTGGTCATTAAACCCGCGTATTTTTTCACCTTTAGTCCATCTGCCCATATGGGCGCCCCATATAGCATTATGGACTCTGCCACACTGGCAACGATTCTCCGCTTCCTCTCCGCTGGGCCACCTATGTTTGGGAGGAGCCTGGAGATGGATGCCGCCGCTCTTTCCGGTTTGGATGTTGCTGCCACTATATGCGGACCAAAGGATAGGTTGTGGTCCACCTGTACCCCCAGCACCTTGATAGTCTTTTTGGATGATATAACTATATCCGGCAGACGTATCTGAATAGCTCTATGCTTTCGTCTTCCGCAAACAAGTACTGCCTCGGTCTTTTCGGGCACCAGTGTCAGTCGCTTGGACGCCATCCATCCTTATGCATTCTATGGTCTTGGATGTTTTTTCTTCAATGTCTTCTTCTGTCTTGCCTACCACTATCGCATTAACGTCGTCGGAAAACCCTATCAGGGTGACGCCCTGTGGCAACGGTAGCGTGAAAACCTCGTCGTAGTTTACGTTCCACAGGAGCGGTGCCAATACAGCGCCCTGTGCTACCCCCGCAGTGACGTCGTACGACATGTTCTGGTATATGATTGATCTGTGGTTCAGATAATCTGAGATCAGGTTATAAAGAGCTCCATTTAATTCTCTTTTTTCAAGTTCTTCCAATATGCTCGACCATCTGGCCGAGTTAAAGGCGTTTTTTACGTCGAGGGAGACGATGATGACATAATTCCGCGTCCTCGAGGTACCCATCCTGGCTCGGCTTACCGTTTTGGTTAGGACTTCTAGGGCGTGGGTTGTTGACCGCCCCTTCCTGAATCCAAACTGGCTTGGTGATAGTCCGCCATGAATTTCTACTTCGGTAAGTAATCTGGTCAGGATGAATCTTTCGTACACCTTGCTGAGATGATTTAGCAGACATATGGGCGTGTAGGACGACGGAAGGTTTGATAGCTTATCCCCTTTCTTTAGGAGGACTAGTCTGGCAGTTTTCCACTCCTGTGGAAATTTCTACTTTCTCGCTAAGTTGTTCAGTGTCTTCACTACCCATTTGGGTCTCTCCTCGCAGAGTCTTCTGATTAGCCTTGCCGGGACATCGTCGGGACCTGGGAACAGCGTTTCTATGACTCTCTGAGTGTGTTCCTGGGCTAGGTCTAGCTTGGCCCTCTCGCCCAATCTCTTGCACACGATTTTGTAGCCTTGATCCCAAATGTCCCTGTCTAGGTCAAGTAGTAGGTCATCCCACTTCTTCTTTTTGGACCTGCATATTTCTTTTTTAATGCTTTTTCTTTCCTCTTTGGGTTGGTATTTTAGGGTTTCGGTCTCTTCTGGGTGGTTTCTTGATATGCGGAACATTTTTCTTTTTATTTTGTTGCACGCTTTTCTGATTTCGGCTATTTCTGTGGTCCACCAATAGACCGGAGGTTGCTGATCTTAGCTCTCGGTATGCAGCAGTTGTGTAATTCTATTAGATACTGGTCTAGGTCTTTTTCGGTATATTGACTTAAGGCGTTGTTGGTCAGGTATTCCTAGAACTTTTCCTCGTTAAATCTTTTCCATTCCCATCTGGCTTGTGGTTCGGGTGGTTGGCCCCCCGAGGAGACGCTGAACGCCACGTAGCGGTGGTCGCTATGGCTTTCCTCCCGGAGCACCTCCCATGAGGTAATCTGGCTGCTCACTTTGGAGGTAGCCAGGGTAAGGTCGAGTACCGAAGTGTAAGTCTCCCGTTCGAATGTATGATCTCCCTCGTTCATCAAAACAAGGTCGTGTGCGGCCATAAGTTCCGAGAGCAGCCTCCCTCTTCGGTCTTCCTTGGGGGACCCCCACTCTGGCGACTTTGCGTTGAAGTCCCCCCCTACTATGGCTTGTTTTTTTCTGATTCTTATGCTGTGGAAGAGTGCTTCCAAGTGGTCCGTGACTTCCTCCTGCGGCTCGTTAGGGGAGAAATATACTGAGTAGACATCGTAGTTCTCCAATTCCACCCAGGCGTATCCAGCGCCCCGATCGGAGTTTTTGATCGGGATGCAGTTTTGCCCTCGATGCTTTGTACCCAGTTGTGTTGTTGGGGTTTATTGGGTTCGCTGATCACGGCCAGTTGGACGTTTCTTGTTCTTGCCGTTTGCTTGAGAAGGTCTTGTGCTGTTTTGGAGGAATTAAGATTGATCTGAATGAAGGGGGTCTTGTTTCCCCCTCCATTGTGGGCATCTATAACCAAATTGGTGTGGTCCGTTGCATTTCGGATATTTTCTTCTGTTGCGGCATGACGCTGCTTTGTGGCCCTTTTCTCCGCATCGTAGGCACGTGTCGTCGAGGTGTATAGTACTTCTGCAGGTGTCGGCTTTGTGGCCCTCTGACCAGCATCTTTGACAGAAGGCCCGAAAAAACCTCTCCTTGGGCTTGCACCCCTTTACTAGTCCTATTGTGAGTGAGACCTTTTCTTAGTTGCTCTGACGCCTCTCTGTCTGCCGAGATTACCGCCTTACATGATCTTCCGTATGTGGGGTAAATTCCTAGTGTAGTGTACGGTACCTGTATCAAAAAAATACCCAAATCAACTTCAGAACTAGCCCCCCATCTACCCAAGCACTACCCTTCTTCCGAAATCGAAAATTTTGTATTGCTAATGATTTACGTCCTAAACGTATACGTCCTCGATATACTTGAAAAGCAAATCTGGCTTTGCCAGTGGATATGGACGTAAATGGGATTTTTGAAAATGATGCCGGAGAGTCCGCGTTGTGTCAAGTACTGTTTAATGACGTCGAGATACATCTAACATGTAGTTTTCTTTCCAAGTTAGCAACGCCGAGTCGGTCGGCGCCGAGTTGTCCCATCCCGATGACTTTCCACCAAATATGACTTGGATAAAACGTTGATATCCTAAAAAAAACTCTAAAGAGAACTTACATAGAAAATCGGAAGTAAATCACAATCCATCAAACTAAAAACTGAGTTACCTGATGGTCGGTTCTCCGAAAATGAAAAATTAAGACAACTAAAGAACTTCCAAAAATATAAGTGTCAGTTGACTCTTCAAAGGTTTGACAGAAAGTGATTCGTTATCGCTCAGCCGTCGCGCCTGCTCAAAACGCGTTTTTGGAAAGTCACATGAAAATATACCGAGCAGTCAAAAATAAATGTTACAGAGCATTAAATTTGTGACAATTTAAGCCTAACCAGAGCTTTATAGATCAATTAGTTACCGAATTACGGCACTTTGAAAATAGGCCATTTCTAATCTCCAACCTCCAATCTCTAATCTCCAACCTCTAATTTCTAACCTCCAATCTCTAATATCCAGCCTCAAATCTCCAAATCTGTGTAAATTCAAAAATATGTTCAGAAATTTTAAGAAATCTGAGGTACCTAACTTAAGAAATAGAAAAGTGAACTGTTAGTTAGTTAACTCCAAATATTGGAGTTTTTCCTATATAGGATTGGGTAGATCTTAGTAAAGTAATCATAGAAAATTCTCACTGAAAAAAATCTAAAATACCAAAATATTATTACATATAAATTAACTGATCTAATCTATTTGAGCCTCAGCAAAGTATTTTTGTTGCTATCACGAAATTTGTGATAACAATTGATCAAAAACACCAAGTACCGTTTAGTGATTGAAAGCTTTAACGGAATTTTAAATAAAAAAGTAGAGGGATTTTATATCTCCAGTTACAATGATACCGAAGGAAAGGGGCGGTGAGTAGGAAAACACAAAATTAAGCTTCATTAACAAACTTTTTTTTCTAGAAAATTCGCTTTAACCGATTTCCAACCACTTGATGCGAGAGCAGCTTTTCCATGCTTTGATGAACCTGGTTTAAAAGCTAAATTTATTATTAACGTAATAAGACGAAGCGAATACAAGTCCGCATCTAACGTGGAATTGAAATCAACAGTGTAAGAATTTTTAATTAATTTATTGTGTAATATTGCAAAGGTAATTTAAATTTCCCGCCAAAATGTTTTGGATAACAACTTCCTTTAAGGAATAATTACAGGGAAATTCAAACTTTGCAATTTAAAATTGAGGAATTAAGTGGATTTTCTTGATTTTCAAAATTTTTGTAGTGATGTTGGAAACGATCTATACCAAGACATTTACAAAGAAACCCCTGCAATGTCGACGTATTCCGTAGCATTTGCAGTTTTCGACTTTGATTACGTAAATTCATCAAACACTAGTAAGATTTATGGAACACCCCAGAAGATTAGAGACAACGCGTTTTCAAATGTTGTAGAAGATTTCGAAAAAATTATTCAGGCAATGGAAAATTTTACTGGTATTAGATACAGCTTAAACAAACTAGACCTAATTGCTGTTCCCGACAGTACACTTTTTGGTACTATGGAAAATTGGGGTTTGGTGGCTTATAGGTGAGGTAATCTGAAAATATGTTCTTTCATAATATCAAATACTTACTTTTAGAGAATTTTATTTGGATTTTTCAAATAAAAATCCGTCCTCGGAAATTGAGAGTAAATTAGAGATCATAGCACAAGAGCTTTCACAGCAGTGGTTTGGTAATTAGGTTACTCCACTCTGGAGGGATTCCCTATGGTTAAAGGAAGCTTTTGCAGCATATTTTCAACATTATATTGTAGATGCTGTAAGATTTCGGCATTAACAGTAACTGATATTTAATTTACCTAATCCTAATTTGCAGGTTCATCCATCTTGGAGAAATTTAGAACAACTTGTTTCAACTCTCTATGAGGCATTCAAAACGGATAGTAAACTCGCGAACAAAAATATTACATTAGGCCAAAATTATTTAGAAGTTGGGGGTAGTTCCAAAATAATACTTCATGATAAGGGTAGCAATAAATTTAATACTTCGCAGATCGATCGTAAAACTTGTCGTTTACAGGAGCTGTGGTGGTGAGAATGATGGAACACTTCCTAACCCACGACATTTTCAAAAAAGGTTTAAGAATTTATTTAAACAGACAGTAGGTTATTTCGTTAAATTTGAAATGTAACAAATTTACGATGATATTACAGTAAGTTTGGTTCCGCCCAGACGCAGGACTTGTATGATGCTTTACAAACAGCAGTAGATGATGAGAACGCTAACCATTTACTAGGAAATCTGACGGTTGCTGAAATATTAGACACTTGGGTCAATCGATCAGGCTTTCCAATTGTTACGGTTAAAAGGAATTACACCTCTGGAACTATCACATTTACTCAGGTAAAAGCTCATTGAACAAATGTGCGATCCACTGTATCAAAACCGCCGCAGAAATTCAAGGGAAGAGTTGGGGGGAAAACAAAATTAGAGTAGACGGTAGGCAACCCAAATAGAACCGCAGTTATACCACGTACCAATTAACTACGTGTTCCAATCGGATCCCCCGGAGAAAATGCTAAAAACAAATGCCGATTTTTGGCTATCAGGCGAAAAGAAGACTCTGAATGGTTTAACTACAAGTGGCTGGATTTTGGTAAATATACAACAAACTGGTAAGTAACTCGGAACCTTCCTATGTAACCTTTTCTACAAAATTTGGCTTCAGGTTTTTACAGAGTCAACTACGATATACATAACTGGGAACGTATAATAGACTTTATGAGATATGGAAATTTTGAAAACATTCCTCCAGCAAATAGAGCCCAATTAATAAACGACGTTTTTAATTTGGCAATGTCTAAGGAGATCCCGAATACAATTGCATTTAAATTGTGTGAATATTTAGTGAGAGAGCGAGACTTCCTACCCATTCTTACATTTATGGTACTCGAGCCATACATATCAGAATCTTTAAAAAATTTTAAGCAGAACGAAATTAATGAATTCTGGAATTACACCATTACTAAACACAAGCAAGAAGATTTCGTTGGCCAGGCTATTGCAGAGGTACGTAAGCAGGGCCAATTTTTAACTGGGTTGGGCTCTAGGCTCTAGCAAATTTTCTGGCCCCTGATATTCGACTAACTAGTAGCATCGAAGGCCTATTTTTTGGGTTATTTTATCAGATTGTGACTTTTATTTTATGATTTTATGTTGGAAATCTTTGGAATTCCTTGGAACTCCCTAATCTTCTTTGAAAATCTCTGGAATTTTTGGGAAATCCATGGAATTCTAGAAATTTCTTGGAAATCTTGAAATTCCTTGGAAATCCCGGAATTTCTTTAAAATCCTTTGAATTTTTTCGATTAGAATTTGTTTGGAAATTATTGGACTTCGTTGGTGTCATGTGTACAGAAATTTTACTAAATATTTACCCCTTGGATTAACTACTGGGAGCATATGAATTTACTCATTATTATAATTTCAAATATTGATCGAGCTTCAGTGTAGCCATTGGCAAACCGGGGGGTCTGGGGGGGTATGGAATACCCCCCAGTGTACGGTTTACTTTTTATTTATGAACCAATAGTAGTAGAAAAGGGGGGGATGATTTGAAAAAAAACATTAAGAGGCGGGGCGTATTTTTAACTGAGTTGGACCCTAGGCTCTATCAAATTTTCGGACCCCTGATATTCGATTGTAACTACTAATAGCATCGAAGGCCCAATTTTTGGGTTATTTTATCAAATTTAACTTTTATTTTACAATTTTATGTTCTCTCTTTTTGAGCCCCTCTGGCCATTGGGCCCTAGGCACGTGCCTAATGCGTCTAATGGTAAAATGGGCCCTGTATGTAAGTTAAAGAGGATCTTGAAAAAACAACCAAGCGTTTGGCTGTTCTAACGGGTTTGTGTTTTTTCAACACAATTGACTTTGTAATCCAAACATTTCAATTGGTAAAAACTGGAATAAATTTTAAAATCAATCATAATTTTCTCTTTTACATATAAATTTATTTTTAGGCTTACTTTTTACATATTTTCGAACCAGCATATAATTATTTTGGAGTAAGCGAGAAAGAGAACGATTCCCATTTGGACAACATATTGAGATACATGGTGGTTACTGATGTTTGTCGTCGTCGGCTAAAGAGTTGTCATGAAGATTTGATGACCGAATTTACGAAATTAAAAACTTATGGAATTAATGTTATTTCGCCTGGCATGCAATATACGGTTATGTGCGAAGGTGCCCGATCAGAGAGTGGTAAAAATTACTTGCAGCAGCTCTATAAACAAACGAAAATCATTTCCCAAAGGAGCAACATAGAGTTTGCATTGCGTTTTTGTCAAAAGGAAATTCGTTAAAACCCTTTAACTCATAACTAATAGTACTCTACTACTGTACTACTTATTCGAGTTTAATAAATCCTATGGGTAATAATACCTTTAATATTCCAAACTGTTATACCATTAAAATAATACAATTAACCAATTTATGTCTGTTTTTTGTAAATTTCTAACCTATACGGCCCCACGGTGGACGCCAGTGAAAAAAAATTTCTTACCTACCCACACTGAGAGTAAAAAAACTGTGACCTATATTATGCTTCTTTTTCAAGTGCCATGCATAATACATTATACAGTGTGTAAGCGATCACTTGGCTGAAGCCAAGATGACGTACTAAGGAGCTTTAATTAATGGGGTGGTTTCCCGTTGCCTTCCCCACAGATCTCTCTTGGGGCTCTAGTTCACAGCATTGTATATGACGCCACCAAGATTTGAACCGCGGTTATCCGATTCCCAATCGGTCGGTATAGGTTTTACGCCATACTGCTGGTTGGATGGAAAATATAGACGTTTTTACCTAGATTATTTTTTATCTAGACCAAGTTACCGTAGACTATCTTTCCTGAGACTATTCTACCGATTACCGGTCTCTCCAGAAGCAACTTAAGTAATCCATTTGTCCAGGACATCCTCCAAAGTTTCGCGTGCTATATCTGTCCGGTATAAATATTTGAGTGCAATTTTGGTCAAAGAATTACCATATTGTAACGAATATTAAACGTTAATTTATTGCTAAAGGGCTAAATTATAATTACAGTTAAAAACACTTAGGGTTAACAACAATAGAACAATTTCTAACTAATATTTACACTTAATTCTAAATTACACTACAATTATTTACAATCACATAAGTCTATATTTATTTCAATTAAGTCATTGTATTTATTTAACACTAGGTATATTTATTTCCACTACTATTTATTTTCACGATATTTATGTTCACTGTTCCGAGTCCGAACTCGGACTTCCTTCACAACAAATCGCGCTGCTATTTATATTCAAATGCATAGTTCTAGAATATTCCACAACCTTCCAGGTAATTCTATCAAGTTCTATTGCTTCCTGGAACATTCTAGAATGCATACTCAGCAGTCTTTAAACAGGTTATCATATGTGAGTCATTATGCATGCGTCATTACAGATGAGTCATCATAAATGAATCATCAAATATAAATAACCATTGCTGATTCGTAACACTATAATAAATAAATCAATAAAGTACCAACACAACTGAACATTTACAAAGGTTCAAACGTAATTTTGTAAATTTGTACATTTACAATTGCAATGCAAACGTTTGGTTTATAAAAATTACTTTCTACATCAATCAATGGTGCTACTAATTAATATTTTAATAGTAGTACTATTATCAGCTATACGTATTAGATTAACTTAATATTATTCCGGGTGATGGCGTTCGCTTAATGTAAATAGCGAATTTCTTCGGTTACGTTTTTTTGTATTAAATTGAGAAGCTATAAAGTAATTTAAAAAAAAATTAAGATTTTTAGTCTATCATTTGTAGAATAATTAAATTCAATTTCATTACTTCAAGAGTTTCATGAAAAAAAACCTAACGCCGCCACTGGATCCACAATGTGATTTTTCAACAGTTATGAGTTCGGCATCGCGCAAATATTTATTTTCTGTGGAAATCAACATACCACTATAATTCGGAAGTTGTTAACCTATTGATTTATGGTACTTAATATAAATTGTTGTAGCTTTGCAGAATTTGTAACCTGAACTTCAACCTAACCTCAAATTTTTTTCAGTCAGTGGTCGAATTTTTTCTTCCATTATGGACAGGGCGATACTTTTGAAAGAGTTTAATAAAAATGAAGAAAGTTCCAATGGTTTGCAAGCTTCCATCAGTGATCGATACAACGACGACGAATTTACATTGGACGAAATGAAGGATATGAAAGTGGAGTTAGAAGAATTGCACCATTCCATTGATATTAAAGATGATCCGAATTTAGATTATCGACAGGATAGTAACGAGGTAAGCTATTAATCGTATTTCCGGTTCCTCCGATGATCAGCAATTAATTGTAAAAAGTGTGGGTGCATTTTTTGGGTTTCCTAAGGTTTTCGTACGATTACCTACGCTATTAATTTCATTTAGGTCAGTCTTAGTATAGAAATATTAACAAATTTGGGTGGTCGCAGAATATAAAGACTATTAGTATTCTGAATTTGGTAAATAACTACTGGAGATATAGTTTTGCTTCCAGTATTTAACTCTCCCGTCAATATATTGTTAATCTTAACGAAACCGAGAATACGGCTAGCATGTGGATCTTTTTATAACATGTTTAATTTGCAGGTTTACACTGTCCACCAAACTTATTCCTTTTGAGTGGTTTCTGAGATCCAAATTTATTAATCGTAGTGTTTGCTTGGTATATAATGTTGGAGGTACGCTTTTAACTGGCTATTTAACTCATTCGCAGCCATGTTCCAATTATGGAACAGTTGTAAGTGTTTCATGAGCTAATGAAATTACTAGTAGTATCGTTTATATTAAAAATATCAAATAGTTTGAAAAAAAGGCTTGGCTGCGAATGGGTTAATAGCTATTTAATAATTGATTTAATAGCGTGTATCGTATCATTTCATCATCTGTTATTTGAGAAACAGGTATGCCACACGTATTAATCGCCATGTTGACCGTCGCCGAGTTGACCGTGTCCGGGGTAGATTGGGTCAACACCCTGGTCTGACGTAGTGTTTCATCCCGTGCCATACGCACGGAAACGCAACGAAAATATTATTACATATAAATTAACTGATCTAATCTATTTGAGCCTCAGCAAAGTATTTTTGTTGCTATCACGAAATTTGTGATAACTCATGTTGGAAAATCTTAGGAAATCCAATAAAATCTTAGAGATTTCAAAGAAATTCAAGAAAATCTTTATTATATTATGGGAAAATATTTTACATTTCCCGTATTTTCTATTTTCTAAGATTGCTTCATATTTTGTTTCGGTTGGAGAAAAATTGTACCTAAAATGCCCCTTATTCAAAGCACCCCCTGTCACTTCAATGGGCGAAAATATAAAAAGCCGTCATAGCCATAGGCTCGATTTTAGTTAGTTCAAAAGAAAAAAAAATTTTTGGATGTAAATTTGAATTTTGAAAATAAAATAGGTAAATAGATATACTATTTTGAAGTGGGAAAAACAATTTTTTTTCGGCAAAATTCTTGGAAGGGGAACCCCAAAATTTTTTTCTTTTTACGAGTTTTTAAATCTCTTCCCAGGACCACAAGACCACATTGATTAATCAAAATTGTCATTGGCGGAGTAATTTAATTAAAATTTTGATTTTCGGTTTTTGATTACAATGTATTTATGCTGGCTCAATCACTGCGATGAGAAATCATTTTGAGGTAATCTCGAAACCACACAGTAGCAGTGGCGGCGTAACTTTTGAGAATTTTTTCATAATCTTAATTGCTTAATACGTAGTCCATAATTTCGTCGGAGATTATGCCTGCCTTGCCTTCTTTGGCGAGTCGTCGCTGCAGATACAACATAGATAGAACTGTGGGAATTGAAATTATCAATTATATTAATTCAAAGAACAGTAATTCGACAAATTTAGTTTGCTTGTGTCATAACATTGCAAATAATACTAACAACCAATTGACGTGATTGGTGACCTTTCCGAGGTTAACTCAATTTAACTAGAGATTAAGTAATTTAGTTTTTACTTTAAGTTTTGATAGTTAGTGCTTCTGAGCCAAAATGAAGACAGCTACTCTAACTAATGATTGCTTACTTTTTGCACTTTTATTTACAACTTCTTTGTGCGATCTTCGAAATTATCGATTGCCCAAAAACGTCAAACCCGTTCGTTACTATTTATTAATTCAACCAAATTGCAATGAATCTGAGAATTTTATTAACTAACCTAAACTTTAAATAATATAAGAACTGTCACTGTGAGATAAGCTGACAGTTTCGTCAAGAAACTTGACGGTTTCTGTACTGTAGTCCACTGGAATTAGACGAAAAAAGTGACTTTGAGGCAAATTTTTAGTACAGCGTAGTGACGTATGAAAACTTGTAGATTATGACATTTTAAAACTTTCTGTCACAACCCGCAGTGTCAGGGAAGGACGTAATATGTACATATTGCTACGACATCGGTCAAGAACCTTAAATCGTGCATACTTACTTTATTAAACTTTCTGGGATATGGTAGCTAAATATCGAACCTCAGCCTTGCCTTATTGTCGAATGAATGTGACTCTTCTAATCTTTTAATTCAAAAAAATATCCTACTTATTGAATGAATATTAAAATTTTATTTTTGTTAAGCAAAACAATTGAATTACAATTTTTAATTTTAATTCATAATTATTGCCAGTGGACGCATTGTTGTTACGATCCGAATAAATGTCCGCATAAATCGCGCGAGCACTTTTAAGGTTGCCGTCACGCCTATGCTAAATAAATGAATAACATGGTGTCATTGTAATTGCTTAGGAAGAAAAAGTACGAACTTTTAGAAACCAATTTTGGAACCATTTAAAAGCTAAAAGTTGGCTCTCGGACCCTAGCTAGTTTTTATTACGATCAGAACACCGTAAATATTAAAAATTTTGCTGTTAAATTTACAATTTTTCGAACAGCAAAAGTAGCCATTTAATAATTTTTATAAACATTACTTTAATAAATAGAAGTATAAGAAGTAGCTGACATCCAGCACAAATGTTCCATCTAACTTGAAAAAAAAATTGGTAGCATTATATGCATTTTTGTAGAAACGTAAGCAAATACAAATTGATAGTACAATATTTCTTGTTATGGCGAATCAACTTGAAATATTTGATAGAAATCTGCCGTATTAAAAGAAAAAAAATTAAATTTTATTGAATAATAGTTTGTCTATTTTCTCAGCAATGGCGCTGTGGGTTAAACGCTACCGGAGAGGTTTCAAACTTTGCTAAGTGTATAATAATAGAAAGATGAAATACCTATGATGAGAGTAATTCTTATCATGTACTAGTAGGTAATATAAGGAACATAATATACCTGTGGGTAGACGGTCAGCATTTATCAAAGTACGTTATCAAAGGTCAACCGTATACTATTTTTATAATATTAAATATGCTATTATATAGGCCATACTAAATAATATAAAAGAGAAAATAAATTTTAATTCTTCTCTGAACTTGACGGCATTACTGAACTATTTTGATGTGAAAAAGCTCAATAGGCAATACATAAATATAAGCAATGTAAATTAAACCTTTTGAAGACATTTTTTGTCATACATAAAAAATTCGCTTTTACAGCAATACTATTTAAACATTTTTTGTAGAAAGTTTTATTGCTTTTATTTTATTTTTTTATTTATGTACATTTTTCAATTCCATCGCACAGTTTTCGAGTTACAGTGATTTAGAAAAGACTCTGTAAAATGCAAAAAATATTTTCGTTTGTATCTCAGAAACGGCACAACAAACGAGAAAATTTAAGAAACATTTTTTCTTATAAATCTTATTCCCTAAATTTTTGTTCATATACATTTTTCAATTTTATCGCACTGTTTTCGAGATATAAATGACGATATTTTTTGTGTTTCTCTTGTTTAAGTCTCGTTTAAGTTGCTGTCAGTTAAAAACGGGGCGACAAAATTGAAACATGTATATACACAAAATTGAAGACAATGAAATTTTTAACAAAAAATGTTTAAAAAACCATTTCAAAGTGTGCAATTTGTATTGTTAACATAGGAGAGTTCAAATATTTTCGTCCATCACTGTATGTAGGTATATTTCACACAAAAATTTAAAAGAAAAAAATTATATAACATAAACAATTTTGTAGACAGTAAACTTATCAAACAATTTGTTGAAAATTTCATTGCCTTCGTATTGGTTTATAGTATATAATTTTTTATTCCGTCGCACCGTTTTCAAATTACAGTGATTTAAAAAAGACTTTGTAAAATCAGTGGCGGTGCAAGAGTAGCTAGGGCCCGTAAGCAAATATAAAAAACGGACCCCTAAAAAAAATAATGTATTAATTTTGAATTGCATATGTTATTTAAAAATCTCCTTTTTGGGATTTACTACCCTTTATGGTCCCAAGCCCCTAAGCTTTGCTTATACATTTGCTTATTGATACACTGTTAAAAATGTATGGAAAACTACAATGATTTTTATTGTAAAATTAACGTTGAAAATCTATGTAAATAAATAATTACGGTAACGTTCGTATAAAATTAAAAAATTTGTGTAAAAATAATAGACCAATGTAAATTTACTGGTTTAGATAATGTAAAATTAATTTCTGTTCTGTAAATTTACAAAAATTTTGTGAAATCACAATGATATAACTAGTATTTTTACAGTTCCCATATGAGTACACACCTATACCTCAGAAGCATAACACTGTATGTCAAAAATTATGATTTTACAAAACAAGCTCAATTGTCTTAGAAAATGGTTACTTTCATTATCAAATTAATGAAACTGTTAGTCAAGGGTTTTTTCTACTAAATCTCATAACTATGATAATGTATGTATGTACCTAGGTACTTATTTTCTAAGACAAATTGAGCTTGTTCTGTAAGCATGATTTTCCACATACAGATATTACTTGGGTATGTAAAATTACATCCTTATGTATATTTACATAGATTATCATAGGTCACAAAGTTGCCAATGATTTTCTATGTAAATTTACATAATTTTTTTTACAATGTATCACCGTCACTGCAATGGACCCGATTTAGTGGCCTAAATGCGCGTAGAGACATCTCCCTGCCCTCCTACCTAAAATCCAAAATCCAGAAGAGTGCACTGGGGGTATTTACCCCCCAGACCCCCCGGATTACACCAATTTTTTGTGACTTAAATAATATGTTTAAAGCTTTAAAATCGGAAAAAACTGGTTTCCCTGCTAAGTCCAAAAGTAATTTTAATTTTGCTCACCAGGGAGTAAAAGTCTAAACATATTTTTTAAGTCACAAAATAATTGGTGTAATTCGGGGGGTTTGAGGGGTATGGAATACCCTCCAGTGCACTCCTCTGAATTTTGGATTTTAGGTAGAAGGGCAGGGAGATATCCCTACGCCAAAATTAGGTAGGCCTCCAAAAAGACAATGAATTAATTGTGAATTTCGGATATTATTTAAAAATCTCTTTTTTAGGATTTACTACCCTTTATGGTCCCGGGCCCCTAAGCATTGCTTACACTCGCTTATAGATATCACCGCCACTGTGTAAAATACAAACAAATTATTCGTCTGTATCTCGGGAACGGTGCGACAAAATTTAGAGAATGACATTTTTTTATAAAAAAAGTTGTTTATTAATTTTTCTCTTTCGTTGTACCGTTTCTGAGATACATACGAAAATATATTTTGCATTTTACAGAGTCTTTTTTAAATCACTGTAACTCGAAAACGGTGCAACGGAATAAAAAAGTGTACTAAGTATATAAACAAAAACGAAGGCAATGAAATTTGCAACAAAAAATGTTTAATGAGTATTACTGTATTTTATATGATAAAAAAGACTTGAAAACCTGCAATTTACATTGTTAGCATAGGGGTGTCCGGATTTTATTATGAGCCACTGTAATTATTTGCTATATTGTATTTTTTCTGTTTTTGTTGGTACGCTTGCTATATGGCGGATGGTTGCTATTAATTTAATTAATTTAATAAATTGGTTAAGTAATTATTTAAGTGCACTTATCAGTGCAGTTCATTGATATCGACAAATATGGCGAGCTTGTGTATGGATTGTGATATTGAGATTAGAAGAAACGATAAGAATGTTAAATGTGTGATTTGTAATGGGAGATTGCATATAAAATGTACAAAGTTTACCGATCAGGAGCTGAAAGTAGTAAATGAGAATGAAAATATAAATTTTACGTGCAAGACTTGTAATAAAATTGATATGCGTGGTCAAATAAATGAATTGAAAAATCTGGTAGAACAATGCTTAGAGAGATTACATGAGCAAGGTAAGATTATAACTACTAATAGTGAAATTATAGAGAGACTGGATAAAAGAACTGTAGGCGGCAAGAATGAGGAGGGTGAGACTGTTGAGAAGAAATCTTATTCACAAGTGCTAATTAAAAATAAGGAGATGATAATGATTAAACCAATAAACGTAGAACAGCGTAATGATGTTACAAGGAAGGACATAAAAACACAAATAGATCCGAGTAAATTAGCAGTGGGTGTTAATAGTATCAAGAACATAGGAAGTGGTGGTGTGATGATTAGTTGTGCTGACTCAAATTCAAAGGGATTAATTAAGAGTAAAGTGCAGGAGGTATTAAGTGAAAAATACAGAGTGGAAGAAGTAGCTGAGAAGAATCCAAGAATCATTGTTGTAGGAGTGGAAGAGGACTACATTAACCTGCAAGAGGAAGAGATTGTATCGGCAATAAGTGAACAAAATGGCATTGTATTTGACACTATCAAGGTTGTAACCAAATATATAAAAAAATCTAGGAAGAATATAGGTAGTATCGTACTGGAAACTGATCCTATTTCATACAACGAAATTATGAAACGCGAAAAACTAAAGATGGGATGGAGAATATGTAACGTACATTATCACGTAAATATTAAAAGATGTTACAGTTGTGCGGGATTTAACCATATAGCAAAGGAGTGTACAAACAGAAAAATATGTTTTAAATGTGCTGAAGAACACAGCGATAGAGAAAAATGTAACTCTACGATCTTAAAATGTGCAAATTGCGTTAAAGCGGTGGAAAGGTTAAATATTAAAGTAGACGTGAATCATTGCGCAACGGATCTAAACTGTCCCTGTTACAGAAAAGAGATAGAAAAAAAGAATAGCCGAATAAATTATAATATATAGCCATCGACAGAAAATGAAAACGAGATCATTTATTTTAATTGTCAAGGATTTTTGAACAACAGGGATCAAATATTACTATTGGTTAAAAAAAAGAAGCCTATTGTGTTATGTCTAGTAGAAACCCACGTAACGGAATTCATATACGAAGGAGAGCTTGAAATCATTGGTTATAAAATGGAGAAATGTTTGACAGAAAATTCCAGAACTGGTGGAGTTCTTTTATACGTGAGTAATAACATAAAATATACAGTGATACTGAATTACACAAATAACGAATATTTATGGATTTTATCAGTTCAAATAAAGATAAATGGAGAAAATAAACTAATAGCTGGTATTTACCATCCACCACAGAGTAGTGATGGTATATTTGTGCAATACATGGAAACGTATCTTGAATCGCTAGAATTTAACGGTCATATTATTATCACTGGAGATATGAATCTGGATTTCGCAAAAGATGATTTTTATACTCAAAAATTGAAGAATGTTATTACGAGATATGGTTATTATCAGCAGGTGAATGGATATACACGAGTAACAAATAGAAGTGCAACAACTATAGATTATGTAATAACAAATAATAAAGAAAATGAAGTAAAAATTCTTCAGATTCCCAGAATAAGCGATCATTACATAATAACAATCAGTGTACGGAGAGAATTTCTGAAAAATGAATACATCAGTATCAGGAATAGAAATTTAAAAAACTACAAAACAGAAATGTTTCAAGAGAGGCTACTTGAAAGAGAATGGGATGTGGAAGTATCAGATATAGATAAAGCGAGTCAACTCATTAACAATATAATTAGTACTATGAACGAAGTCTGCCCAATTAAAACTATAAAAATTAGAAGCAAATATAAAGAAAACAAATGGATGAAGAAAGATGTCGTGGAACTTATTAAGAAAAGAGATAATTTGTATAAAAAATTTCAATTTACTGAAAAATTAGAAGATTGGGAAATATATAAACAACATCGAAATTTGGTAACAGAAAGAATACGTGTGAATAAGAGGAAGTATTATTATGATTTGGTCTCCGAAAACAACAGTAACCGCTTTTGGAAGGAAATAAAGGGATTACTGTCAGGTACAAATAAAGGAACACAAGAGGTAATAAAATTTCAAGGAATTGACGAAAGAAATGAAAAAAACATATCAGATAAATTTAATAAATATTTTTTAGAGAGCATTGCAGAGTTGATTGCAGAAATACCATCGAGTGACAATCATGATGGAGTCTTAGAAAATGTCAAACATGTCAAACACTGGGAAAAATTTGAGTCAGTAACTATGAAAAAATTAAGAGAAAATATATATAAATTAAAAAACACGACCGATCCAGATACGTTGATTAATACCAAAGTAATTAAGGATTCTTTTGAAGTAGTAGGCCAGTTTTTTTTTAACACGATTAATGCGTCACTGAAAAATGGAGTTGTTCCAGAGAATTGGAAAACATCCAGTATAGTGCCTATACCAAAGATTGCAAACACAAATATATGTGAAGAATATCGACCAATAAATATAGTTCCCATACATGAGAAAATTTTAGAATATGAAGTGCATGATCAATTAAAATATTTTTGTGAAACAAACGATATATTGGTTCAAGAGCAGTCTGGGTTTCGGAGGTTTCACTCATGTGAATCCGTAATAATGGATTGTTGTGAGGAATGGACCAGAAGTGTAGAAAAAAATGAAGTTGTTTTGGCAGTGTTTTTAGATTTTAAACGTGCGTTCGAAACGATAGATAGAAGATTACTTATAGAAAAACTTAAAAAAATTGGTGTAAGTGGCACAGTATTAAAGTGGTTTAAATGTTATTTAAGTAAACGAAAACAGAAAGTGAAGTTTAAAAACAGTTTTTCAGAAGAACTTTTTACTGAATATGGGGTGCCACAGGGAACAATTCTGGGTCCTTTACTTTTTATTTTGTATATAAATGATATTGTGACATGCCTTAGAAAGTGTAAAGTGAAAATGTTTGCTGATGACACTATGATTTACATATGTGGTACGGATATCAAACTAATGTACGAAATACTAAATATTGAATTACAATGTGTATTTGAATGGTTATGTAATAACAAATTAAGTGTGAATTGTAAAAAATCTAAGTACATTATTTTGGCAAAACAGAATATTTTGAAGGGTATAAAAACTGAGGGGTTGCAGATTATTATTCATAAAATTGTTTTGGATAGAGTAATCGAAATTAAGTATTTAGGAGTAATTATAGATGAGAACTTGAATTTTAAAAAACATTTTGATTATATAATGAAAAAGATGTCGCGCAAGGTATTTTTTCTGAGACGTATTTCGGACAGTATGTGTGCATCCACAAAGGTGCTATTGTATAAATCTCTGATAAGTCCACATCTTGAGTTTTGTTCAACTTTGTTTTTAATTATGAGTAAAACTGAAACACAACAGTTTCAGAAAATACAAAATAAGGCCATGAGAATTGTGATTCAATGTAATAGAATGACGCCAATTAGAGATATGTTGAATGTGTTAAATTTAATGAGTGTGTCACAGCAAATAAGATATAGAGTTTTGGATTTTGTATATAGAATTAAAAATGGTATGGCTCCAAAATACTTATTAAAAAAGTTAAGATGTGTGAATGAGGTGCACTCTCAGACTAAATATACCTAGACAGAACATATACAAACGTAACTTGAAGCAAATTTTTCTATTTGTTTACATATCTGGTGTTTACCGAGTCCCGAGTTGTAATTGGTCAAAAATGCGCACCACTTGTTGTGGTTAAAATACGAAATATTTTTTTAAACATAGTGAATTAATTATTTTAGTTATTGAGTCGTGTGTGGAATTTATAATTTAAAAAATGGGCAAGCAATGCATTGTGTGTGGTGGAGTGTATCAAAAATCTTTAAAACATAAGTAAGTAAAATTTAACCTATAAAAATTCATAGGCGTAACCACTGGACGTTGTTTAATAACAAGTAATGTTTACCAACAGTGATGCTTAAAATTTGCTTCAAAACAAACCTGTGTGTTAGCATAGCTATGCTCTGTCTAGTAAATAGTTAGTCTGAGGGTGCACTCGTATAATACGAGACAGAGAGACAATTTCTATGTAAATGTTACATCATCATCTAGAACATATAGTTCCTTCTTTAGCATGGGTTTACTGTTGTACAATGCTTTGCCTGTTGTTTTAAGGGAATGTAATAATTATATGATTTTTAAGAAGGAATTGGCTGTATATATTAAAGAAACTGTAAATAACTTGTAGTGCATTTTTGGGAATGATTTGTTTTAGTTGAATTTGAGTGTTGATTTAATTTGTTATATGAACATGTAATATAGCATTAGCTAATAAACCATTATTATTATTCTACTACTATTGAAGGAGGATCTCTTCATTTTAAATTCTTTTCTCTCCTGTTTAAAATTATTTGGGGAGCTTACATTCTTTATAAAATTTAATTAATTTTGGTAACATTATCTAACAATCTAACCCAGTGGTCTAACCCATGGGGGGGGCGCAGAGACCTGCAAAGGGAGGCGCGGGCCACTTGTGTAGTTGAAATAAAATTTTCATTTTATTTTTAACACGGTTGGAACTCAATACTTTCCCTAAACTCCCTTTCCTTGTTTTGAAAAATTGAAAAGTTTCGTTTTGTGGAAAAGTACTTTTTTTGAAGGGGGGCGCTGATAATTTTTTCTGGTAGAAGGGAGGCGTGACATAAATAAGTTTGGGAACCACTGATCTAACCAAATATTCAAATTCAGAATTTGAAAGAAATAATCGTGAGATCTATTTATAGCCCCTCTGTAATAATAACTCTGCTTGTATTTTTTTAGCTGATTACGCATACGTCCTTTCAAGGTAGTAATCACTGCTCTACGCTTTGATAAGAAAAATATGTTTCTTTTTCAATTATAAATTATTTACCTATAGTAAATTTTTATAATAAACATAATTTCTGTTTAAAAATATTTGATAAAATGGGTTCTCATTTATTAATTAATTTAATTCAATTCTCTAAAATTGATTTTTAGAGATTGAATATTAAATAATTTGTTATAAAATATACGTTATGTAGCAAATTGTTTATAAATCTCAAAAAATTATTATTTGCGAGTTTGTGAATCGGTAAAAAATGCATAAATTAGATGCATAATATTTAATATAGTATTAAAGTCGAGTTGTATCTAAATAGCATAATAATTCAGGATTAATAGTTTCGCCTCTACTCACTACGTATCGCTACTTTACAAATGAATTTTTACGAACATCTACCCGCCCACGGTCGTGACGGCCCCCTTAATGTTAAGTTTTAATGCAAACCTGATCCGCTTAGTTCTGCACTCCTATCTGCTGGTACACTTAAATGGGTTGTGGGTACTTATTTTGCTCTCCCACGTTAAAAAGGAACTGTCCTCTCCAATTCCAAATGATTTTCTACTCCACTACTCCTTCCAAATTATTATTACAAAAGATGAACAGCTGGTTCTCGTCCAAAAATTTAATTTATCTTTATTTGTTCGAAATATTTATTTTGAATTCACTTAGTGTATGCTTGGTTTTCTAAGCATACACATGCACAAAGTCTCTTTCGAGAGCTATCGTCAACTCAACACGACCTTCCCCTTTTGGATTCAATCGTAAACTTTAAACACGACCTCCCTTGTTGGGATTCAATCGCAGACTCTAAACACGACCTTCCCTTTGGGATTCAGTCGTATACTCTAAACACGACCTTCCCTGTTGGGATTCATTCACGAACTCAAAACACGACCTTCCCCGTCGGGATTCAGTTTCAGACTAAATTATTTATACTTGTTATCTTTTGTCAATCTGTTGCCCAGACAAATCATGTTTGTTTCTTTGTTTAATTTTTCAAATCAATGCTTGTTATCTGATAACGCGATTTTTTAATCATAAGTTCGTCCGCACGCGCGCTGTTGGCAATATTTTGTTTTATAGACACTTTGAGTTTTTCAATTTTCGCTTGTTTGCTTAAGTTATAAAATTTGATTCGTTATTTTTTTATACATTATTATCGGACTGTAAGGTTTTCTTGAATTAAAGTTTTCCTTTTTTCAAGTTTTACTTTGATTATTAATTTTTCTTTAGCAGCTCAGGTTCGATTGCTTGCTTTCTTATTTTTCGACTTCCAGGATCCTTTAAACTAAATTTTGTAGGACCATGGAAGTCTCCCACGTCTGCTGGCTTAATCCGCCCCACGTGTTTCATCGCAATATATATCAATTTTCGACTTTTTCATGGGTTTTTCGCATTTTAAATGAAAACTATGCATTGTAGTGAAAAACAACAACATAGCAAAGTTGTAGAGCAGAAAATTCTCCATATTCTTAGTTTCTTAGTTTTTTTTCCAAAGGGCCTAGTTCCGCCGCTAGAGCGCGCAGAAAACGTACATATATATAGGTATATGTTTGGCTTATTGACATTTTAAGTAAAAATTATGACTTTTTATATAGACTAACATCCAAGGAAGATTTTGGAGCGAAAACATTTGAAATTTTTTTTGGTTTCTTTTTTCGATTTGTCATAGTTTCGTCGTTAAAGTGCGCGCAAGCATGATTATGGATCCTTTCAGCAATTCTTAAGATTTTAAGTGGAAATTATGCGTTTTTTGTTAACTAAGGGTTAACTAACACTTGAAATGGAACTGCGTCCAGTCGGTTCCAAAATAATTTCTCTGCCACTTGTCCAAAATACTCTTTCTAAAAATTTGCACTTTGTGCGGTTTTCCCAAATTGAATTTGTTGTTAATTGTTTCGAAATATTTGTTTTATTATTCACTATGTGGTTGACTTCAGCTTTCTTCGAAGCCCACCCCTTCAACGACTTGTCTGGACCAAGTCTTATCGCCAACTAACTATTTCAGTTATTGTTTTTCAGCCTGTTGTCTAGGCAATTTAACTTTTTTTCAGATTCAATTTTTTTAATTCAATGCACGTTACTCATACTGCGATTTGTTATTCTTATTTGCACACGCACTGTCGACAACAGAAAGTTTTCAAATGTTAAAACCTACAAATTTTCATAGATCACAATGCTGTACTAAAAATTTGCCTCAAAAAATCTAATTCCGGTGGACTACTGGGGAAGAAACCAATTAGTTTCTAAGCCGTTTAATTTAACAAAAACAATGAAAATTATCTCATAGTAAAAGTAAATATTTTCCATTGGTTTGTTTGATTAAACAGCTTGTTATATAATTTATTTTTTCAAATGTTTGTGAATACGGGCATTAGTATTAAATATTTACAAATGCGACAATAACATCATTTTTGATAATTTGATATTATATTTGTTACAGAAAACTCCCAGCCACTCAAAAAGTTATTTTCAAATTAAATCTGAAATAGTAGAAGAAACGGAAATGAATTTGGCAGATTTGCATCATTCCATTGACATAAAGGAAGAAACGGAAATGATCAATTCTCAAGTGAATCAAGATTGTGAAATCCCTTTACTAATCCATACTGGTAAACCGTTTGAGTGTAACATTTGCGAATATAAATGTGCCCGAAAAGGACATTTAAAACAACACTTATTAACCCATACGGGTGCTAAACCATTTGAGTGTAGCATTTGCGAATTTAAATGTTCATTAAAGACTAGACTAAACCATCACTTACGAATCCATACTGGTGAGAAACCATTTGAGTGTAGCATTTGCGAATTTAAATGTTCATTAAAGAAAAGTTTAAAACATCACTTACGAACCCATACTGGTGAGAAACCATTTGAGTGCAGTATTTGCGAATATAAATGTTCATATAAAACAAGTTTAAAACTACACTTATTAAACCATACGGGTGAGAAACCTTTCGCTTGTAGTTTTTGCGATTATAAATGTTCATTAAAGACAAGTTTAAAACAACACTTACTAACCCATACGGGTGAGAAGCCATTTGAATGTAGCATTTGCGAATATAAATGTTCATTAAAGACTTGTTTAAAACAACACTTAGTAACCCATACGGGTGAGAAACGATTTGAGTGTAGCATTTGCGAATATAAATGTACACGAAAAGGAAGTTTAAAACGACACTTATTAACCCATACGGGTGAGAAACCATTTGAGTGTAATATCTGCGATTATAAATGTTCACGTAAAGCACATTTAACAAGACATTTATTAACCCATACTGGTGATGGTAGATAGTGTCCATTAATTTGTTAATTTCCGTATTATGTCTGCAGGTACAGATAAAATAGTATATTGTAACTCGAATAATTTCTTATTAAATAATATAATATTATAAGTTGGTAATCTAATCTAAAAAATAATAAGCCGCCTTAATATCTTCATTAATTTTACTTTGAACGTTAAGATACCGAAATTTCTTTTGATCCGATTCGATCTGGCTTTTCATTGGATAATAATTCTGTGGTCGGCACTTAAAAGGTCATAAGTATACATTGAATCCCTATGTACTTATGACTTTTTAAGTGCCGACCACAGAATTAATCTTACGTTAGTTTAGTGGGGGGGGCATAAATAATAATGATTATTGGTCGACCAAAAGACTGTCGGTTACAGACTGTCGACCAAAAAGTGTTCGACCAAATGACAGTGATTCGTATTTTTGTTTATCGTGAAGTTTAACGATGACTAATGTTAACGAAAAAAATGACGACGAAATTGTCGACGACGGCCAGAAGAAATTATTAGTCGAGTTGAAGAAACTAACAAAACCCGTTCTGGTGGATATCATCATAACCGGCAAACTGCCTGTTGAGTTTCAAGACAATGCGAATTTAATCGAAAGAGGTTTTAGTGGTGGCGAATTTGAAAGCGTTAGTGAAAGAAATTTTAATAGAAACTTGTATAAAGAGTTGATAAAAATACTATCATTGGATTGTTAAAATGTAAACAGGCACAAGATCGCAACACGTGGAAATCAAATCGAAAAGTGTAATGCAGGCCTCAAAGGTAGTTTTAAAACGTGGTAGTTCAAATAATGTAGATAACCTTATAACGAATGTTAATGGATTAGTTGTTAATAATGAAGTGAATTCTAATGGTGTTAATAACAACAATGACTTCACGATGGTTTCCTACAAAAGGAAGAAAGAAAAAAGAAACTCTGATAGCACAGGTAATAACGAGGTGAATACCGCTCATACTCATAACTTATTTGTAGGTATAACTTCTAAGACAGAATCATCTATCGTTGGTTCCTCTGAAGACAATTCCGATCTGCGTGGCGTTGATAGTAAATGTTGGCTCTATGTTAGTCGAGTGTCGGCCTCTGCAACCGAATCCACAGTAGTATCCTACTTGAAGTTAAAACTACCTCAAAACGAATTCTCTTGTACAAAATTGAGCTCCTACCATGATGTAGCATCTTTTAAGGTGGGTGCGAATATGTCACCTTATCAAACCTGAATTTTGGCCTAAAAGAATAATGATTCGTCGTTTCAAATTTTTTCGGGGGTCCAAGGAAGGTTACCGAACCCAACAGGACTAATGTTATTTCAAACACGAAGGAATCGACAGATTTTTCTAACGATTGCATATTATAACAATGTTAATTGTTGTCTTTACGATGTAATTATTCTTCTAGAGACCTTTCTAGACGACAGCATTGCTTCAAGTGAATTGAAGTTTTTTGACTTCTTTCGTTCTTTCAACTACTTTCGTTGTGATCGATCTGTCGACTCTAGTCAGAAGACCACCTGTGGTGGTGTTTTAGTAGCCTTTCGCAAAAACTTAAAATGCATTCAAATCCACACGGCTAAATCCATCGAATTCCTTTTCTTACAAATAGGTAGCTTAATTGCTGGGGCGGTTTATTTACCTCTCGATTCCAAAACTGATTCTTACGAAGAGTTGTAGGATTGTTGAGAATATTTGGTAAATACAAGTAATGAGTACAATCCATTTTCCATTCCAATGTATAATCCAAAATGTCGGTTTTCGGATTTTCGTATGACTCAAGGTAGATGTCGTGTCTTCTGGTAGTGGTTCTTACAAAACCTAATATTTTTCGCTTTGAACCTCCATACGATTGGAGTTGGTGCCGGAATCGAACGGGTGGGGCTTACGCCCTATTGGTTGCGGGGTATGGCTTAGCACATATCTAAACAATATTGCAACGTGAACAGACCGGAAGTAAATGTAGTTAAAATCTTCCCATGTTAATTTTCATATAAACACTACTGTCAGCCTTTGACGATGAATGAGGTTTGTGCAATTCCGTCACCAGCCGACTTGTACTGATTCCCCATTGGAAACGTCGCTGGAGCATAAGTCTCGCCGACCTCTAATCGTCATTCGATTAATCGTCCGGGAACCAAACGTCCTAGAATAATGAATTTTCGGCCCGTCTGTTTTAAGCATGTTCTCTCCTAATATAATTGTTCGAATTCTAATTTAAATCTCTTCGCGGGACCACAAGACCACTTTGATTAATCAAAATTTTCATTGGCGGATTAATTTAATTAAAATTTTAATTTGCGGTTTTTGATTACAATGTATTTATGCTGGCGCCGTCACTGCGATGAGAAATCTTATCTGCGGCGTAACTTTTGGGGTGGTACAACTTCCCCGGGTTTGAAAGGTTTCGGAAACCCCTAAGGGGGGCTTTATACTTTTTTCAAAATTTTAATAGTTGAATACGTAGTCCATAATTTCGAGGGAGATTATGCCTGCCGTGCCTTCTCTGGCGAGTCACCGCTGCAGATATAACATTGATAAAACTGTGGGAATTGAAATTATCAATTATATTAATTCAAAGAACAGTAATTCGACAAATTTAGTTTGCTTGTGTCATAACATTGCAAATATTACTAACAACCAATTGACGTGATTGGTGACCTTTCCGAGGTTAACTCAATTTAACTCGAGATTAACTAATTTATTTTTTACTTTAATATTTGATAGTTAGTGCTTCTGAGCCAAAATGAAGACAGCTACTCTAACTAATGCTTGCTTACTTTTTGCACTTTTATTTACAATTTCTTTGTGCGATTATCGAAATTATCGATTGCCCAAAAACGTCAAACCCGTTCGTTACTATTTATTAATTCAACCAAATTTCGAAAAAGAAACTTTCAACGGAAGTGTAGTTATAGATATAATAGCACTGGAAAATTCAAATTACATTACTTTGCATAAGAAAAAGTTGGAAATTAATAGCTCTTCGATCAATGTGTTGAGCACCGAAGGGGAGGAAATTGAAGTGGTGAATTCAACCGAAGACGAAATTCACCAAACTTTTACGATAAACACCAAAAATCAATTGATCAAAAACACCAAGTACCGATTAGTGATTGAAAGCTTTAACGGAATTTTAAATAAAAAAGTAGAAGGATTTTATATCTCCAGTTACAATGATACCGAAGGAAAGGGGCGGTGAGTAGGAAAACACAAAATTAAGCTTCATTAACAAACTTTTGTTTTCTAGAAAATTTGCTTTAACCGATTTCCAGCCACTTGATGCGAGAGCAGCTTTTCCATGCTTTGATGAACCTGCTTTAAAAGCTAAATTTATTATTAATGTAATAAGACGAAGCGAATACAAGTCCGCATCTAACGTGGAATTGGAATCAACAGTGTAAGAATTTTTAATTAATTTATTGTGTAATATTGCAAAGGTAATTCAAATTTATAAAAAATAAAAACTTCCTTTAAGGAATAACTGGCGGGAATTTCAAACTTTGCAATTTAAAATTGAGGAACTGAGTGGATTTTCTTGATTTTCAAAATTTTTGTAGTGATGTTGGAAACGATCTATACCAAGACATTTACAAAGAAACCCCTGCAATGTCGACGTATTCCGTAGCATTTGCAGTTTTCGATTTTGATTACGTAAATTCATCAAACACTAGTAAAATTTACGGAACACCCCAGAAGATTAGAGACAACGCGTTTTCATATGTTGTAGAAGATTTCGAAAAAATTATTCAGGCAATGGAAAATTTTACTGGTATTAGATACAGCTTAAACAAACTAGACCTAATTGCTGTTCCCGACAGTACACTTTTTGGTACTATGGAAAATTGGGGTTTGGTGGCTTATAGGTGAGGTAATTTGAAAATATGTTCTTTCATAATATCAAATAGTCACTTTTAGAGAATTTTATTTGGATTTTTCAAATAAAAATCCGTCCTCGGAAATTGAGAGTAAATTAGAGATCATAGCACAAGAGCTTTCACAGCAGTGGTTTGGTAATTTAGTTACTCCACTCTGGTGGGATTCCCTATGGTTAAAGGAAGCTTTTGCATCATATTTTCAACATTATCTTGTAGATGCTGTAAGATTTCGGCATTAACAGTAACTGATATTTAATTTACCTAATCCTAATTTGCAGGTTCATCCATCTTGGAGAAATTTAGAACAACTTGTTTCAACTCTCTATAGGGCATTCAATACGGATAGTAAACTCGCCAACAAAAATATTACATTAGGCCAAAATTATTTAGAACTTGGGAGTTCCAAAATAATACTTCATGATAAGGGTAGCTATAAATTTAACACTTCGCAGATCGAACGTAAAACTTGTCGTTTACAGGAGCTGTGGTGGTGAGAATGATGGAACACTTCCTAACCCACTACATTTTCAAAAAAGGTTTAAGAATTTATTTAAACAGACAGTAGGTTATTTCGTTAAATTTGAAATGTAACAAATTTACGATGATATTACAGTAAGTTTGGTTCCGCCCAGACGCAGGACTTGTATGATGCTTTACAAACAGCAGTAGATGATGAGAACGCTAACCATTTACTAGGAAATCTGACGGTTGCTGAAATATTAGACACTTGGGTCAATCGATCAGGCTTTCCAATTGTTACGGTTAAAAGGAATTACACCTCTGGAACTATCACATTTACTCAGGTAAAAGCTTATTGAACAAATGAGCGATCCACTGTATCAAAAACGCCGCGGAAATTCAAGGGAAGAGATGGGGGGAAAACAAAATTAGAGTAGACGGTAGGCAACCCAAATAGCACTTATGTGTTTTTTCCGTATCCATAAAGTCGTTACCGGTATATTCAAACAAAAATTTTAATTTTTCCAGAAAAAAAGAGAAATTGAAGGTGGCGAAGATGATGAACCGCAGTTATACCACGTACCAATTAACTACGTGTTCCAATCGGATCCCCCGGAGAAAATGCTAAAAACAAATGCCGATTTTTGGCTATCAGGCGAAAAGAAGGCTCTGAATGGTTTAACTACAAGTGGCTGGATTTTGGTAAATATACAACAAACTGGTAAGTAACTCGGAACCTTCCGATGTAACCTTTTCTACAAAATTTGGCTTCAGGTTTTTACAGAGTCAACTACGATATACATAACTGGGAACGTATAATAGACTTTATGAGATATGGAAATTTTGAAAACATTCCTCCAGCAAATAGAGCCCAATTAATAAACGACGCTTTCAATTTGGCAATGTCTAAGCAGATCCCAAATACAATTGCATTTAAATTGTGTGAATATTTAGTGAGAGAGCGAGACTTCCTCCCGATTCTCACATTTGTGGTACTCGAGCCATACATATCAGAGTCTCTAAAAAATTTTAAGCAGAATGAAATTAATGAATTCTGGAATTACACCATTACTAAACACAAGCAAGAAGATTTCGTTGGCCAGGCTATTGCAGAGGTATGTAAGCAGGGCTTATTTTTAACTGGGTCGGGCTCTGGGCTCTAGGAAATTTTCGGGCCCCTGATATTGGACTGTAGCTAGTAGGATCGAAGGCCTATTTTTTGGGTTATTTTATCAGCCTGTGACTTTTATTTTATGATTTTATGTTGGAAATCTTTGGAATTCCTTGGAAATCCCTAATATTCTTTGAAAATCTCTGGAATTTTTTGGAAATTATGGAATTCTTGGAAATCTTGAAATTCCTTGGAAATCCCTTAAATTCTTTGGAATGGAATTTATTGGAAATCCCTGGTATTTTTTACAAATCCCCGAAAATTTCTGGAAATCTCTGGAATTTCTATGAAATCTCTTGAATTCTTTTGATTAGAATTTGTTTCGAAATCATTGTAATTCCTTGGAAATGGATTCTTTGGAATCCATGGAATGTTTTGAAAATCTTTGGAATTCTTTGGAAATTTTCTAAAGGCCCTAGGGATATAAGCAAGGTGATTCGGCCCTGGAAAGATATTTAAACGATATTCAGAGGATATGTTGGTACTAATAAAATAATAAGATCCTGAAAATTTCAGATCGCTAACTTAATTGGTTTTCAAGAAAAAGCAAAATATGTAAAAAATGCAAATAAATGTTTTTCTCTTGAATGGATGAATCGATTGATCTAAAAATTTAATATGTTTTGGGGTATGAAATACCCCCCAGTATACGGTTTACTCTTTATTTATGAACCAATAGTAGTAGAAAAGGGGGGAAGGTAGTGGAAAAGAAAACATAAAGAGGCAGGGCCTACTACCTACTGGATCAACTACTGGGCGCATATGTATTTACTCTTTATTATAATTTCAAATATTGATTGAGCTTTAGTGTAGCCATTGGCAAACCGGGGGTCTGGGGGGTATGGAATACCCCTCAGTGTACGGTTTACTCGTTATTTATGAACCAATAGTAGAAGAAAAGGGTGGGGGGGAAGAAGTGAAAAAAAAACATTAAGAGGCAGGGCCTATTTTTAACTGAGTTGGACCCTAGGCTCTATCAAATTTTCGGGCCGCTGATATTCGATTGTAACTAATAGCATCGAAGGCCGAATTTTTTGGTTATTTTATCAGAATTTGACTTGTATTTTACAATTTTATGTTCTCCCTTTCCGGGCCCCTCTGGCCATTGGGCCCGAGGCACGTGCCTAATGCGTCTAATGGTAAAATAGGCCTGTATGTAAGTTAAGGAGGATCTTGAAAAAACAACCAAGCGTTTGGCTGTTTGAACGGGTTTATGTGTTTTCAACGCTAAATTGAGTTTGTAATCCAAACTTTTCAATTAGTAAAAACTGGAATAAATTTTAAAATCAATCATAATTTTCTCTTTTACATATAAATTTATTTTTAGGCTTACTATTTACATATTTTCGAACCAGCATATAATTATTTTGGAGTAAGCGAGAAAGAGAACGATTCCTATTTGGACAAAATATCGAGATACATGGTGGTTAATGATGTTTGTCGTCGTCGGCTAAAGAGATGTCATGAAGATTTGATGACCGAATTTACGAAATTAAAAACTTATGGAATTAATGTTATTTCGCCTGGCATGCAATATACAGTTATGTGCGAAGGTGCCCGTTCAGAGAGTGGTAAAAATTACTTGCAGCAGCTCTATAAGCAAACGAAAATCATTTCCCAAAGGAGCAACATAGAGTTCGCATTACGTGTTTGTCAAAAGGAAATTCGTTAAAACCGTTTAACTCATAAGTAATACTCTACTTTTTATTCGACTTCAATATATCCTATGTGTAATGTAACCTTTAATATTCCATACTGCTACCATTAAAATAATATAATTAACCGATTTATGTCTATTTTTTTGTAAATTTGTAATGTATGTATGCGGCCCCACGTTGGGCGCCAGCGAAAGTAAAATTCTTATCTATTCACACTGAGAGTAAGAAAATTGTTACCTAGACTCAAATTAGCTCGTACTTGTGCTTTTTTAATTTGTATGCAACCCTTGATCTTCGTATAAACTAGCTGATATTGCAGCGGTAAGTTTCACTTTTTTTAGATTTAGTTAACGAAATAAAACAACAGAATCAATCATTTAATCTGTAATTAAATTATCTAATCAATAACTAATACGGATCAAATATTTTTGTAAATTATATAAATTGCGGGAAAAAATTAAAAAATTGAAACAAACCACTTCATGAATCAGCCTCATGGGAAGTTTATAATGAGGAAATCATAAATTTCAAGAGTGCAGTTCATTTGCAAATTTATCAATTACCATAAATTACCTTAACGGTAATATTTATACATAGAATTTTTATTATTTGTGATATATTTTTTTATTTGTATTTTTGTTTTTTTGTTGTTTATTATTTCGATTTTCTGAATGTTTTTCACGATTATGGCTGATGCTCTGATAAGATTTAGTAATTTAGTTTTTTCTATCTGAGGTAAATTGGGAGTTACTTTTAATATTCGGAAAGCTATCCGATAGTCACATCAGATTTTTTTTCTAGTTGCAATAAGTAAATCTTTGTTTGTTGTTCTTTTAAGACTTCGGGTTTTTATTTTTGGGTTTGCTATAATATTGTTTTAGTAATTTTTCTGTTGGTCACCATCTGTTGACGATATTTTACTGGTGATTAGTCCCTAATTCCCAAGAGCGTCACTTCCAAGAATTGCAGGGGGGGGGCAAATTTTTTTAAATGCTATTAAAATTAATTATTTATGTTAAAATTTTTTATATTTTTATATTGCAATTGTATATTTATATGTTTTTCCAAAAGCCAGGGGGGGCTGTAGCCCCCCTCTGCCCCCCTTTGGCGACGCCCATACTAATTCCTATCAATTTTCTCGTTTTTTTTGGACACAAACCTAATCGAAGTCCCACTGAATAAGTGTGCTTACATCGCGTCTTACGGAATCGAGATTTGGTCATGGAGAATTGATGAAAAACATACGAAGGCGAAGCTCTTGTCTCGCTATGATCTGGTATGTACTTAGACTAATCATCAGAGAATATCGAACTATATATCATCAATTGCAGCTGGAGTAATAGATCGGACCCATCCACTAAACCTTGAGATCAAAAGAATCCACGCTTGGAGAGAAATAAAAAATTGGAAGAAGCACCATGTTTTTAGGTCACCAACTAATAATAGGAAAGTATAGATACAAACTGAAAAACTGAAAATAAGTGGCAAGAAAGATGGGACGACTCAATCAATGGAAGAATCACATACCCATTTATTGCGGATGTACTACCTAGAATCGAAGTAGAAACGAAATTTGAAACCACTCAACTCCTCATAGGACATGGAGAATTTGGACGACATTTAAAAAGACTTGGGAAATTTCAAGACGAACTGTGCCCAATATGTGCATTAACAGACGAGCCTGTGCACAGAATCCTAGACTGCACCTTGTACAAACAATGAACAAAGACTGGCGGTGGAAACTTTTTTCAGGGGCGATTGGATTAACTTTTTGATAAAAAGTTGCCTTAATCAATAAAATTATTTACAATCAATGCTTCGTTATTTCGAAGATAATCAAGGTAAATCGTTCTGTGTGTTCGGTGTAAAATGACGCAACCCCTTATGAAATTTGGACTGGAAAGAAGCCGGATAATCAAGAATTAAAAGTATTCGGGTCGCGCGCGATGGTTCACGTTCCAAAAGAACGACGACGAAAATGGGACAAAAAATCTCAAGAAATGATTTTTATCTGGTATAGTGAAACCACAAAAGGATATCGGTGCTTTGAAATGGAGACGAAAAAAGTAGTAACAAGTCGTGATGTAATATTCATCGAAGAAGTTGCTAACAAGAAAATTTCTATTCAGGAAGAAATCGTTTCAGATTCAGTGAGGGATCTTGACTCGGTAAATCAACATCTTGAAGAAAATCATCAAGACGATGAAAATAATTTCGAAAAAAGTGTTGAAGAAATTGCATTCGAGGAAAGTGACGATTCATTACAAGATAAAACATACCTTCCACATGAAGAAATTCCCGAAAACAATCAAGCCGGTTCAAGTAGACCAAAACGAGAAAGCGTCAAACCAAGAAGGCTCGACGAATTTGTGACATACAACACAACAGGTCAAGAAAAAATGGATCCATCAACCCTGGACGAAGCCTTGTCGAACCTTAATCGAAAAGAATGGAAAGCTGCAATGGAAGAAGAAATGAAGTTGTTAAAACAAAATGGAACCTGGGAACTAGTAGACTTACCAACAGACCGCAAGGCCATAACATCAAAATGGGTGTTTAACACCAAGCGAGATGGAAATGGAAACTTGGTCAAATACAAAGCGAGATTGGTAGCAAAGGAATGTTCACAGAAGCCAAGAGTCGACTACAGTGAAACTTACTCACCAGTGGTAAGATACAGTACGATTCGTTATTTAATTGCTCTGTCCGTTAAATTAGGGTTAAAAATCGACCAGATGGATGTGGTGACTGCGTTTCTGCATGGGGACCTCGAAGAAACCATTTACATGGAACAACCAGAGGGTCATGGTGATGAGACGACAAAAGTCTGCAAACTAAAGAAGGCCATCTACGGGCTGAAGCAGAGTGGGAGGCTATGGAACAGAAAATTTGATGAAACACTACAAGGTTTTGGGCTAAAAAAATCGAAAATGGACCCATGCGTGTATTATGCAGAAAATCTTATCGTGTCAATCTATGTAGATGATATATTAATTTTTTGGAAACAAAAAGACGTTTGTGACAGGCTCAAGGCGGCGCTTAGCAAAGCGTTTAAAATGAAAGATATGGGAGAAGCTAGTGAAATAATAGGTCTAAATATCACCCGAAATGAAAACAACGGAGACATCTACTTGGATCAGGCAAAGTATATTAAAGAAATACTAGGGCGCTTTAATATGAAGGACTGCAAACCGATGAAAACCCCAAGCGATGTAAATCAGAAGCTATCGACAGACATGTGTTCAAAAGACGAGGAAGAAAACGACCTGAAGAAGATTCCTTCCATTCCAGGAAGTTGTAGGAAGTCTGCTATATTTAGCACAAGGAACCCGTCCAGACATAGCATTTGCCGTAAATGATGTGAGCAGCTTTAACAATAATTATGGTAAGGCTCATTGGGGTGCAGTAAAGAGAATCTTTAGATACTTAAAGGCAACTCCGCATACTGGAATATGCTACAGAAAGAATAACGATTCGAAAATACAAGGATACTCTGATTCGGACTGGGCGTCAGATATCGACAAAAGAAGATCCTGTACTGGTTATGTGTTTACAATGTCTTCCGGTGCGATAACCTGGGCAACAGTAGCTTTATCAAGTAGTGAAGCCGAGTACAGCACCTGTGCATTCGATAAGTACAGTGCCGGTGCATTCAATACATACGGTTTTTTCAATTGAAACTTATAATCCAAGTTTGAAGTTTGATCGTTGGTTGATGCGATTGGAAAGCGCATTTAAAGTTTTCTCCGTTCCAGAAGGCAAAAGGGTCGCATACTTGTTACACTACATGGGTCCGGAAGCATACGATGTACTTTGCGACAAAGTTTCACCTGATACGCCAGATGGAAAAAGTTACGAAGAAGTTACAGAGGCTATGCGTTTACATTATAATCCGCAACCCTTGGAGATTGCTGAAAATTTCCGATTCCTACAGCGTAAGCAAGGTGAAGGAGAAACAGCGCAGGAATATTTGACGTCACTGCAGAAGTTGGCGACTACATGCAATTTTGGATCATAGGTACCTGAAGAAGGCGTTACGTAATCAATTTGTTTTTGATCTAAGTGCACAAAGCATTCAAAGTCGGTTGCTCGAATACAAAGATTTGACAATCGAGAAGGCATTAGAAGTGGCAATAGGCATGGAGACTTCTTCCAGGGATGCTGCTCAACTAAACCGTTCAAGTGCAGTCACCATTAACAGCATAAATACGAGGGGTCAAGATTCAAGAAAGAAGAGTTCTACAAATTCAACTGACACAAGGCGGAATTACAGTGATATGAAAAATTCAAAACAATCCAGTACAATTTTCAATAAGCATAATAATAATTCATTTTGTTACAGATGTGGTTCGCCACAGCATTTTGCAAATAAGTGTAAATTAAAGAATGCATTTTGTAATTTTTGCAAGACCAAGGGTCACTTGTCAAAGGTTTGCATGAAAAAGGGTACGGAAAATGCGAATCAAATTGAAGAAATTTTTTCTATCGATGAACATGTTCAATGCAGAGAAAAGTTTATGGTTACACTTCAAGTAGAAGATCAATACATTAAATTCGAGGTTGATAGTGGAGCAGCTGTCACGATAGTAAGTTTTAAACAATTCAAAAATCTTTTTCAAAAATTACAAATTTATCGTACAAATTTAAAACTAATTACATATTGCAAGCGCGAGTTGGATATTGTGGGATTTTCTCAGGTACAGTGCAGTTACAGGGGTACAAAAAAACGTTTAAATTTATACATAGTTAATTCCGATAGAAACTATTGGGAAGGTTGGCAGTAGACAAAGAGAGATACACACAATTTAATAAATTTAATAACAACTAACACAAACATTACATAACAATACAAATACACTGACCTGTTAACATCAAGTGGATACTTGATGATAACAGTAGCGTAGCGTAGCATGATGGCTTGCGAAGCATGGAGTGCCGGAGGCACTTTAATCTTCTTCATCTGACGATTAAAGTTTTGGCATTGAGAATATTTATTACGCTTGATGTGGACGGACCACAACGATCTGGGTGGGTTGATGATAACAGCAGAGACAACCCTGAGACGTGCAACTAATATAGCAAATTTGTTCGCCTTTACCTATCCCTCTCTAATGCATATTTTGCGCATACTTGCTTTCTTTGTCAGAAAATTGTAAGCCCTGGGTAGATGCCGCTGTTGGAGCAATTTAAAAATTTCACAGCGCCTGTCAAGAGTGTCAATTTTAATTCCAGTTTTGGCGGTATTTGTTGATATGTTTGGTTAAGTTCATATATTTTCTGTGGTTATATTCGTTATATTTTTATTTGTTAAAAATTATTCTATATTTCAAATTTAAATGATATTTGAATATTAAATTTGACTTTAACATTTTCCAGTTGGTATCACAGGTAAGTAGTATCGTAGTATATAATAAATATAGTTTCTTTAGTTTTCACAAAATATCAAGAAATCCATTATTCTGTGTAGCAAAGTAATTTTTAATAATACATTAAAGACAATGACGAAAATCTTTTGTTTAGTTTGTGGATGTGAACAAGATGAAGTAGAAAAGATGCATTACTTTTCGAAGGTTTTACACAGGTACCTAATTATGTTTTTATTCTATTATATTTTATAAGAATGAATTGCAAGTAGAATTTTCTATATTAATAATTATAGTGGGCGAAATTTTTGAGCCTTTGCTATGCTAAAAAAGTAAAAATTTTATAGATTTTCAAAGCAGTGATTATTTTTTTTATAGATCTCAATTATGGCAAGAAAACATGGGAATGGTGTTTTCCGGAGAGATTTTATGTAACTACCGAATTTGCAATAGGCATTTTACGCAGGAGTCTTATTTAAATCGTATAGAGTGGCAACTTCGTCGAGATGCAGCTCCCACATTACTTCCATGTTCAACAGATCAATCGACCCAAGCAGAACCCAGTAGTTGTGGCATAAGCAGAGAACAAGTGCAAGGTAAAATATCTTACATAACTTAATGCAATTCAATAGTTTAAATTTTTCCCCACTTCATTAATTTTAATATTTTATAAGATTATCCGAACAAATGGATTGTACAGAGGCAAGTTCTTCTGCCACAAGTCAACAAGAAATCCAAGGTAAACTATTTTTTTAATGTTGTAACAAAATTCATGAAACGCAAGTTTAATACAATAAAATAGTTGAATGTACTCAACATTCAATTGTTCTTGTGGAGCAAATCATCAAGGCAGTGATTAATATATCATTGCCTTGGTGTTGTAAACGCAAGAACATTGAAATGAAAGATTCAAATGCTCAACGGAAGAAAGTAAGAAAATTCAAACACTTGTAAATATTAAATTGTTTATATTTTTACTGTTTATATTGGGAAGGTTGGCAGTAGACAAAGAGAGATACACACAATTTAATAAATTTAATAACAACTAACACAAACATTACATAACAATACACTGACCTGTTAACATCAAGTGGATACTTGATGATTACAGTCTTCAGATAGATGGTTATACATTTAGTACCAGCGATAACATTGCTAGGTACCGTCAAACGGGGTGAGACTGGACAGGTTTTGATATATTTTGAATGACTGTATCTTTTCTGTCACATTTAGAGGTCCAAGTATTTAACCATGTTGCAATCAAAGCCTAAGCTATAACTTGGACTAAATATTTTAGCAAAAAATTATCCAAATTAAGAGAAAACATTTTTTGTTTGCCGTCCCGACTCACCCCAGTGTTTGGGGTGAGTTGGGACAACGCTTTAAAATGCACAGTTTGGCTTGTATTTCCCATGTGTGGGATGAGTCGGGACATATTTAATGTTTTTAAAAAAATATCACGTAAGAAACTTTATTTATTTGGAATTTTTTATAGATTAAACATAAAAATAATAAAATAAAAATAACTTCAAAACAAATTATAAAATAATAACGACAAGAATAGGTAATATATATGTTAATAGGTTAATATGTCCCTGGAGACAGCTGCTCTAGAACGTTTGATGTTTTCACTTAGGCGAACAGTTAACTTAGCCCTGTGGTATTTCATAAACCTAAGGCACCAGTCTTCACCAGGAAAGTTATTTTTAAATCGTGGTTCTCTGCGGCCAAGGCTGTCTAGATAACCTTTTACTAGAAGTCTTATATCGATTTTTTCAAAGGGGTAGCCCCATTCAGATGCAACAATAATAATATCGACAAACATTTGTTCTTCTAGTGCAGAAAGGACACATTGCCCCCCTGAAGTTTTAAAACTTTTTTTAACATGATTTTGCAAAGTAGATTTTGGGATTCCGTAGACATCTTGGGCTTCTCTCAAGGTCATTCGTTTATTTCGCACATGTTGCAATGCTTCTATAAATATATTTTTACTATAATTGCTTCTTTTCTTAACTCCCAGTGGGGTCTTGTAGATTCTAGGCATTGTCCGAACTCACCCCGAAAATGTACTGGAAAAATAAAATGGGCTCATACAAAAAAGCAGTACATTACATTGGACGAACAGAACCATAACCTCAAAGTACAAATATCACTGAGTAAGAAAAAAAATATACATACTTTAAAAAAAAAAGTAGTCCTTTTGGTCTAACAGGAACTATCTCATTAATAAAAAACAGGTAATCTTTAAAAAAATAATTAAATTTAAATTACTGACGAACATGTGTGACAAGCACAGATGCAATACAAACATTCACTGTAGGCGACATCGGTGAGTCGGTTTTGAAACTAGAAATTAAAATTTACCGTCATTTATTGGCATAAGAGCGCTAAATTTAAATCCAAACACGTTTGTCCCGACTCACCTCGCATGTCCGAACCCACCCCGTTTGACGGTACATAGATAGGTAACACCATCTATCCGTTACATTGTAAATTAATATTACAACACCTCCACTAGTTACAATGTAACTAGAATCCTAAACCCATCTTGGTAGTACAAAACGAATGCTTCTCCCTTGGTAATCCTTTTGTTAGGGAATCTGCTACCATGTCTTCTGTCGCAATATGTTCAATTTTTAATTGTCCGGTTTCTTGCTTTTCGCGGACAAAGTGGTGCTTGACGTCAATGTGCTTGGTTCTACATCTATAGCCTGCATTTTTGCTAAGATCTACGGCTCCTTTATTATCGCAAAATATTTGTACACTGTTCACATTTCTTTCCAATTCATTCTTAAGACCTTGAATGAAAATAGCTTCTTGAGTTGCAAAACTTAATGCCATATACTCTGCTTCCGTAGTTGAAAGAGCCACTGTTGGTTGCTTTTTTGATGCCCAACTTATAGCACCTCCACTCATCAAAAAAATGTAACCAGCAGTAGATTTTCTGTCATCCACATCTGCCGCCCAATCCGAATCACAATAACCATGCAAATCACCAGCTCCTTTTTTAAACGTGAGTTTGAATTGTTTCGTTTTTTGGAGATATCTAAAAATTCTTTTGACAGCAGCCCAATGCGCTTTTCCTGGATTATTACTGTACCTACTAACTTTTCCAACAGCATATGTAATATCCGGCCGTGTTCCTTGTGCCGCATAAATCAAGCTTCCGATGGCCTCTTGATAAGGAACCTTAATAATTTCTTCGTCGGTCTTTGGCTGCATATCTGTTGTCAATACTTGATTTGCATCGAATGGTGTTGAGACATCTTTACATTCACTCATGTTGAATCTTTTTAAGATCTGACTGATGTATCTTTCTTGATCCAACGTTATAGTACCACTTTTTTTATCACGAACGATTTTTATTCCAAGGCAATAGTGTGCCTCGCCCAAGTCTTTCATATTAAATGATTTCACTAATTCGCTTTTTACTTCATTCTTCAATTCGTCATCTTGAGAAAAAATCAAAATATCGTCCACATATATAGCCAAAATTAACATTTTGCTGGTTTTCTGCTTTATGTAAATACATGGATCAAATTTTGATTGTTCGAAATTTAATTGTTTAATAGTTTTGTCAAGTTCTTTGTACCAAACCCGACTTGCTTGTTTTAAACCATTAATCGATTTCTGCAATCTACAAGTTCTTTTATCCGGTAATTCCATATAGATTTCTTCATTTAATTTTGGATGCAAGAACGCAGTTACTACGTCCATTTGATCAATGTTCCAATCGTTTTTCACTGCTAGGGCTATCAATAAACGTATCGAACTGTGTCGTACGACAGGAGCATATGTTTCATCGTAATCAATACCTTCCTTTTGAGTGAATCCTTTAGCAACTAATCTTGCCTTGTATCGATCAATTGTTCCTTCGGCGGTAAGTTTAGTTTTAAACACCCATTTACTTTTGATAGCTTTTCGATCTTTCGGCACATCACACAGAATCCAAGTTTTGTTAATTTTGTGGGCTTCCATTTCTTCATTTATTGCTTTTCTCCACTTTTCACTGTCTTCATTTTTAAGAGCTTCTTCAAGTGTTATTGGATCACTTAAAATTGATTGGTAAACTACAAATTCCGAATTAAAAATATCTTTATTGCGTTCAGTTACACGTTGTGATCGTCTAGGTAAATTAGTCGCTGTTTGCCCAACCGGTACTTCGACATTATCGACAACATCATTATTGACGGCTTCAGCATCAACATTACTATTATTTGCAACAATGTCACTAGTACTAATTTCATCTTTATTAATGCTGACGGTTTCAATTTCAACATTGCTGCTATTTGGAACAACGTCACGAGCACTAATTACATCATTATTAATGCTGACGGTTTCAAAATCACGAGTACAAATTTCTTCATTCCTGATGTCATCTTTATTCTGGTGTATTATTTGTACGGGTTGTTGTGGAAATAATCCTTCAATGGATTCTTTAGTACCAATATTTATTAATTGGTCTTCAAGAAATACAACGTCTCGAGATATCTTTAATTTTTTTGTTATTGGATGAACAAATCTATATCCCTTAACCGTTTCGCTATATCCCACAAAAATGTATTCTTCTGCTTTTTCATCGAATTTTTTTCGATATACCTTCGGTATGTGAACTAGCGCTTTGCAACCAAATATTCTCAAATGCGATAAATTTGGTTTTTTGTTGTTCCACGCTTCCTCTGGTGTCATACGATTTAATTGCTTCGTTGGGCATCTATTCTTTAAGTATGTTGCTGTAAGTATCGCTTCTGCCCAAAATTCTGTTCCTAATTTCGCTTCTATCATCATACATCGTGCACTTTCAACCAACGTTCTATTGAGCCTTTCTGCAACCCCATTTTGTTGTGGTGTATATGGGACACTTGTTTGATGTTGAATTCCAAATTTTCTTAAACGAGACAGAAGTTCTTTATTCACGTATTCCGTTCCATTGTCAGTACGTAGACACTTGATTTTTTCTTGGCTTTGATTTTCAACAAACGACTTGTATTCTAAAAATTTTTCTGTGACTTCACTTTTATTTTTAAGACAATACACTATTGTTTTTCTTGAGAAATCATCGGTAAACGTTAGAAAATATTTTGCACCACCAATCGATTTTGTATTCATCGGACCACATACATCCGAATGAATCAGTTCGAGCTTTTTTGTTGCTCGAGACGCGCCATGTTTATTAAACGGTGCTCGCGATAATTTTCCTTTTACACAAATTTCACACGGTTTACTATTTTTATCTTTGATTACAACACCTTCAACTAAACCATTGTTCATCAAGTTCATAGATACACGATTTATATGTCCCAACCTTCGATGCCATAACGCATGAGAGTTATTTATTTTTACAAAATTCACTGAATTAACCGAATTGTTTAATTTGTAAACACCTTTTTCTAATCTTCCACTGCCCAGCACATCTTCATTGTTAATATTTATGTTTAACCTTGTAATTCTACACCCATGTCTTTCATCGAACACTAGAGTATTTCCATGTTTAACCATTTGACCAACCGAAATCAAGTTTTTCTTAACTCCTGGCACATGAATAACTTCTTGAAGTGCTAATGTCTTATTACCGATAAGATCAATTTTTATTTGACCCTTACCAACACTATTCAACGTTGTACCATTTGCAACTTCGATGCTGCAATTATCGTAATTTTTATAGTTCTCAAAATTATTAACATTTGCCGATAAATGCACTGAAGCACCCGAATCCAAAATCCAATCATTATCGTTATCACACAAATCACTACACAACCCAATAAACTGCGTACTTTCTGATCTACTATTATTGTGTTGTTTTGAACCAATCTTCTTTCGATGAGGACAGGTATTGGCTTTATGACCAATGTTGTTGCACTTATAACATCGAATTTCTCTATTCTTCGATCCTATTGGTCCATATAAATTATTTGATTTGCTTTTATTTTTACTGTAAAACGCACTCGATTCTGCACTACTTATTACTTTAATTTGCTGAACATTTGGTTGCAATAATAAATTTTTCACAAATTCTACAGTTGTGCTTTGCTTCGATCCTTGAATGCCTAACAATAATGGTTGATATTCTTCCGATAGTCCAGCCAACATTAGACCACCGATTACGTGATCTTTAAAAGGTTCACCAATTGCTTCCAACTGATCAGTGATATTTAACATTTTATTTATATACTCCTCCATCCCGTTGCAATTTTCTAGTCTTATTTTAAATAATTGTGCATACAGACTTATCAAATGCAACGTACCCGTTTGTTCGTAGACTCGACATAATTTGTCCCAAGCTTCTTTCGCTGTCTTCACATTTTTGATCTCAGCTGCTGCTCCAGGTTTAATGGACAAATTAATCTTCGCAAGAACTCTTTCGTCTATTTCAGCATCTAACTTTGAGTCGGTTGCAGGTACCACATACTTCCACATACCAGCATCAATAAGAAAATTTTTCATGTTATGCTTCCATTCGCTGAAATTTTCTCCATTTAAATGTTTGTTCTCTGGCAATCCTCCCATCATCGTTACAATTGTCGATCGCGATTCGGTCCTTCCATTTAACCTCAATTGCAACTGTGCGATTTGTTGTTGCATAATTTCCAATTGCGATTCTTCCATAATTTTTATTTATAAATTATGAACGCAATATTTGCACAAATTCAAATCAAAAATTAAATAAATAGTATTCTCTTAGTTGCTTACTGGGCCCATAACCTATTGGAAAGGTTGGCAGTAGACAAAGAGAGATACACACAATTTAATAAATTTAATAACAACTAACACAAACATTACATAACAATACACTGACCTGTTAACATCAAGTGGATACTTGATGATTACAGTCTTCAGATAGATGGTTATACATTTAGTACCAGCGATAACATTGCTAGGTACATAGATAGGTAACACCATCTATCCGTTACATTGTAAATTAATATTACAACAGTTTATTTGTTTTTATATATTTATTCCACAAATTCAGCATTCCGGCTTGTAGATCATCCAGAATTTCAAAAACTGATAAATATTTTACGACCTGGATACACCCTTCCAAACCGTGCACAAATTGCCAGCAATTTGCTGGATGATGTGCATAGTTCAATATGGTCAAATGTTCAAAAAACGATCAAGGACAAAACGGTATGCATGGCATTGGATGGATGGAGCAACATCCATAATGAACCGATCGTATGTGTGTCGGTAACAGATGTTTCTCAAGAAGCTATCCATTTAATCGAAACAATAGATACAGGTGACGCAAGCCATACTTCGGAATATTTATTAAAATTAACTGTGGATGCGATAAAGAAATGTCAAACATTTGGTTGTACCGTTCGAAGTGTCGTTACAGATAACGCAAGTAACATGAAAAAAATGAGAATAGAACTATCTAAATGTGAAGAACTTGGTATGCCCGATATATTAAGCTATGGTAGCGCGGCCCACATTTTAAATTTTAAAGGATATTGATATACCAGCTCTCAATATTAAAGATAACGTAAAAAAAGTCATGAAATATTTTAAATATCACCACTTCCCAGCAGCGAAATATAAACAAGCTGGTGGGGCAAAACTGAAACTTCCGCAAGATGTTCGTTGGAATACCGTAACAGATTGTTTGGAATCGTATTTGGATAACTGGACATTTTTGTCAAAAGTATGTACCGAAAATCCCGTTGCGATCTATCGTTTGTTTCTAAACAAATATATCTACAATTGTTAATGATAACAATTTTAAAATTAACATACACAATTATTTACAAAAGTTAAAACTAATATCTACTTCTTTAGACAAAGTGCAAGCAGAGACGTGCTCAATTGGAGAAGCCGCTGACGTATGGATTCAAATGTTAATCAAAGCAAAAGAAATTTTTAACGAAGGTGAATTTGAATTCTGCGAAAAACGATTCAATATGGCTATGACACCAGCCCATTATTTGGCCAACTTATTGGATCATCGATTTGGAGGACAAAATCTAGACCAAAGTCAAGTAGAAGAAGCAATGGAGTACGTGGCTGCATATCATTCGAAAGCACTTCCATATGTAATACGATACCAAGCCAAGGTATCACCGTTTAAAAATTATTTATTTACCATCGATAATGTAACCCCATTGGCTTGGTGGAATTCCTTGCAAAGGAGTGTAAATCCAGAAATGCATAATTTAGCTATTCAGCTGCATTCTGCAGTAGCTTCTTCTGCAGGAATTGAAAGATTATTTTCATCATTTGGACTTGTACACAGTAAACTCCGAAATAGATTAGGAACAGAAAAAGCTTCAAAGCTTGTGTCCATAATGAGAGCCCTAAATAATAATTCCTCAATTTTTGAAGAAGATTGAAGACACTTTTTTTCTAAATAAATTTTTAATTTTAATAATTTTTAATAAATTATTATTTATAATCTTAAAAAATATTCAAAAATGTAAAAAAATATTCAAAAATGTAAAAAAAACATGTTTTAAACTTACACAGAATTAAACATTCGTTTTAAACACATTTAAAACATGTTTTAAACAAAATGTTGTTTTAAAAGAAATTTGTTTTAAACATGTTTTAAACACCTTGTTTAAAACAAAATGTTTTAAACATTACAACCCTGAAAATAAGTAAGACATACCCTTGTTACGGTCCTGATAAGAGAACTGTTACAATATGCGAACGACTAGAGACTTGATAAATAAGCACGGTTTTTTGAAAAATAAGTGGTTAAAAAAGCACGCTATTTTGCCAAAATAAGTTCGAATAATGTCAAAAAAAGTTATGAAAAAGTTCGTAATTAAAACAAAAAAAAGCTCAAAATGGGAACTCGGGGAATATTATTAAGTGTTTAACAAAGCACTTTTGCACATATTTATTTAATACAATAATATATTGCAGTGGTATTTTCGAAATAAGCACAAAAGTAGAAAATAAGTTCAGGTATAAGCAAATAAGCAAGAAATCGCAAAAGAAGCAAAATAAGCGTGACAAAATATACGTTAAAATACATCTTTTTATGTAATTCGTCCACATCTCAAATTTCAAAGAGCTGCTTTCAAAATTGACAATAAGCAAAAATGCTTAAAATCCGGTCTCTACGAACGACCCTGAATGTGAAATAGTTATAACAATAACGATTTAACAAACATTTTATTAAAAAATTTTATTATTTACTTGGCACCGAGTTGTCCTGGCGCCGAGTTAGCCGGCGCCGAGTTAGCTGGCGCCGAGTTAACCTGGCGCCGAGTTGGCCTGGCGCCGAGTTGGCCTGGCGCCGAGTCGGCCGCGCCGAGTCGGCCGCGCCGAGTTGGCTGCGCCGAGTTGTACCTGACCGGCCCGGAGGATAGGAAGCTTCTCACTTTAAGTACACCAAAGGGTCTTTACCAAAGTACAAGACTTCTTTACGGAGTTTCAAGTGCACCTGCCGTTTGGCAAGGTGAAATAGAAAGCATTTTAAGAGACATTGAAGGTGTTTCGGTATTTTTGGATGACATACGAATTACAGCTCCAAACGATACGATAAATTTAAAGAACTCTTTGTTTTTGAATTCTTAAGAGCTCTTTTGTCTGAATTCATAAAACGACTTCCTAAGGAATTGTATTTCTGAGCTTTTAATAAACAATTACTAATTTTATATTAATTTTTTATTAACTCGAAAAAAACACAAGTACGTCAAAAAAGCTACATATGTACCTACATATTTGTGTACAAGTACAATTTATTTTTTTCTTTCGGTAATCAAATCTATCACCGCAGTGCTGGAGCCACACCCTTCTGTATTGCTGTTTCGTGTTTCAACCATCACAATTGTGTTCTCATTATTATTTCTCACCACCACCCATAACTATCCATGGAGTGGGAGACATCGTCCCACTACATACGCTCATTAAAGAAGTAGTGAAAGATGAGTATAGATTAAAGGTGTTGCCAGATAATAAGGTAAAGTTGCAGATACTCAAATCAGAGCACTTCAAGCCAATTCTTGATGCCCTAGATCATAAAAAAACACAATATGTCACGTACAAACTCAAGGAGGAAAGAAGCTATCGGACTGTACCTACTTAAGGGAGTACATCCTTCAACACCAACACAAAAAATAATTGCTAACTTGAAGTTACTAGGACATGAAGCAACAAATGTGTGGAATATAAAACACAGAGAAACCAAGCAGCCATTGGCAATGTTCTATGTAGACCTCAAAACCAACGAAAACAATAAGGAAATATTTAAAATTGTGGAATTGGACAATTCAATAGTGAAATTTGAACCGCCACATGTTAAACGAATCATCCCACAATGCGCGAGATGCCAGGATTACGGACACACAAAAAACTACTGCCGAAAGACATATCGCTGTGTTAAATGCGCAGGAAGTCATGAAACTTCAAAATGCGAACGGAAAGTAAGAGATGACAAAGCCAAATGTGTAAACTGCGATAAAAATTATCCGCCAAACTATCGAGGTTGTGTAATTCACAAACAGCTACAAGAACGACTATACCCACCCCTCAGAAAAAAGAAAATAAACCAACCAAGCGAAATACCACCAAACCAACAACCACAACAAAACGCATTGGGATATAATACGCCAGAAAATTATAAAGCTGCTTTTCCACAACTTCCTACTCGACACGAAGTGCCATATGCACAAGCAGTACATAATAATAATCCCCAACTAATCAATGCGGGACCAACAAACCAAACCCCTAGTCAACCAAATGACGACATAGGTGAACTCAAAAATCTAATAAGAGAACTCATTGAGCAAAACAAAGAAAATGCCAGAAATATGAGCACAATGTTAAACCTACTAACCGTCCTCGTCAGTCAACATAAATAATAATGGCAGAGCACTACAAACATAGAATTGCTGTCTGGAATGCTAACGGACTCAATCAACACTTACAAGAGGTAAAAACATTTATAGTTAATCAAGAAATAGACATAATGTTAATGTCAGAAGCCCATCTTACAAACAAACACTATATTAAAATACCTAAATACAAAGTCTATCATACTAAGCATCCCACAGTAGGTAAAGCACATGGTGGTACAGCGGTAATCATACGAGACAGCATCAAACATCATGAAACTAATAAGTACGAAAAGGAATGGCTACAAGCTACCAGTGTAGTACTAGAAGATAAATCGGGAGAATTTACCGCGTCTGCTATCTATTGTCCACCGAAATATAACAACAAAAAAATCGACTTTGAACGTTTCTTTAACACTCTAGGCAACCGATTTATAGCTGGTGGTGATTACAATGCCAAAAATCGAGTATGGGGTTCCAGATTGACTACATCAAAGGGCAGAGAATTGGCCAAAGCCATGACCGCTAATAACTTAGTGAGCATTAGCACTGGAGAACCAACCTACTGGCCAACTGACAGGAATAAGCTACCTGATGTAATCGACTTCTGTATTGTAAAAGGTATCGATATCAAAAAAGTTAAAGTGGAATCCTGTTTAGATCTCTCCTCTGATCATTCGCCGATAATTCTTAGTATTTTTCATAAAATCTTGCAGAAAGAAAAGCAACCATCGCTTACCAGCAAAAGAACTAAATGGAACTTGTTCAGAGAAAAACTCGACAAAATGATCACACTAGATATTCCCCTAAAAACTGAAAATGATCTAGATGAAGCAGTAAATATGATAACAAACAATATACAACAAGCTGCATGGGAAGCAACCCCTGATACCTACAATAAATACATTAAAGAAGAAACACCATACTCAATAAGGCAGAAAATAGCTGAAAAGCGGGCACTACGCAAAAGATGGCAACAAACTAGATACCCTGAGGATAAAACTAAGTTAAACAAAGCCAGTAGGGAACTAAAAGAAATGATCACTGAAAATAAAAACCAAGGAATCCAAGAATACTTAAAAATCCTCAGTGCCACAGAAGCGACTGAGTACTCACTGTGGAAAGCCACCAGAAAAATAAAAAGACCACAACAACATATTCCTTCTATTAAGGATGAAAACAATAGATGGGCGAGAAACGACGGAGAAAAAGCAAATATATTTGCTAAACACGTAGAGAACACATTCCAACCAAATCCTTCACTAATAGTAGCTAATGATAACGAAATACGAGAATACTTAGAGACACCGTTTCAAATGGATTTACCAATTAAAAAGTTCAGAAAGGGCGAAGTGGTCAGAGTAATTAACAAAGAAATAAACCCAAATAAAGAACCAGGCTTTGATCTTATCACTGGTCGAATCCTACAAGAGGTAAGCAGTAAGTGCATCAAAGCTCTCACTCAAATTTTTAATTCCTTTATCAGAATCAATCATTTCCCTAGCCAATGGAAGGTCGCCCAAATAGTTATGATTCTCAACCCGGGTAAAAAAGTTGATGATGTTAAATTATACAGGCCAATAAGCTTGCTACCTGTGCTGGCTAAAGTTCTCGAGAAGCTCCTACTGCAAAGACCCATAATAGAAGAACGTAAACTGATTCCTAACCATCAATTTGGATTCCGAAACAACCACGGAACCATCGAGCAAGTGCATAGATTGGTCAGAAAAATTAACCGGGATCTTGAAACAAAACGATTTTGCTCAGCAGCTTTTCTTGACATCAGCCAGGCTTTCCATAAGGTATGGCACAACGGATTGTTTTACAAACTGAAGAAAAATCTTCCTTACCACCATTATCTAATCCTTAAATCATATCTAACCAATAGACATTTCTTCGTTAAACATGAATCTGAACTAACTGATCTTCATCCTATCCAGTCAGGAGTGCCACAAGGAAGTATTCTGGGTCCCATCCTATACTTGCTGTACACACTTGACCTACCAACATCAAGCACAACTACAGTAGCGACATTTGCAGATGATACTGCAATACTATCATCTCACGAAGATTCGGCAACAGCATCTAAAAATCTGCAAACAAATTTAGACTTGATCCAGAAGTGGCGTATTAAGGCTAACGAAACTAAATCGGTGCATGTGACCTTCACCATGAAAAGAGACACTTGTCCCCCTGTCAAACTGAATAATTGCATATTACCACAAGCGACGGATGCTAAGTACCTCGGCATTCGCCTTGACAGAAGACTCACTTGGCGGAAACACATATTTAGTAAACGCAAACAGCTTGGTATAAAGTTCAGCCAGATGTATTGGATCATGGGCCGAAAGTCGCAACTCTCCCTTGAAAATAAACTACTGCTCTACAAGGCGATAATCAAACCAATCTGGACTTACGGCATCCAACTATGGGGCTCGGCAGCTGAATCAAATCTAGAAATTCTCCAACGATATCAAAATAAGGTGTTACGGACCATCGTTGATGCACCTCGGTACATACCGAATAATGTTATACAACGCGATATTCCTATTGCTTCGGTTAGGGAAGAAGTCAAGAGGTTTAGTGTAAATTACCACGAGAGACTTACAGTGCACCCGAACATTCTTGCCAACAAACTAATAGTGCCTAGTGATGAAGTGCGCAGACTAAAAAGGTTTAGACCTACAGACCTCATGAACAGATTTTGACTTTTAATCTAAAGGAACTTTAAGTTTTAATTAATTATTTTAACTCGGTGCCTATTCATATATTTATAGTACACGCATAACTATAATTAGTTAATTTAGAATATGCAGTGTTCACTGGAACTCTTCATACGTGTCTTTCTTTTCTTTCATTAAAATAAGCTTGTTATCTTGTGATAGATTGCTGTATCAAGGAGTTAAATAAAAAAAAAAATTATTGTTTCTGGAAAAAAAATGACAAACATTAAAAAATAATGAGTTAAGATTGGTTTAATATTTTAAAATTAAAACAATTTTTTTTTTTTTACTTTAACTTTACATACACCGAACACCTAATGTAACATTTTAGAAACATTATTGAAAATGATACTTTAAAAACATTTTCTCTTAATAATTTTAATAACCATATCAACAACTGCTCCAAATTTCATTAATAAATTAAGAGTGTAAAGGCCACAACCGGCCAATTTTATATGGAGAAACTAGATCAAAAATTTGTAGAGGGCGCAGTTGACGATGTCCCTTCCTAAATTTTGGTCTGAATAATGTTAGTGACGGCACCAACAAGTGTTCCAAATTTTCCCATCCAGACCGTTGTTGTGGTTCGTCCACCTCAAACGTAATTCCACAGAATTTCAATGCCAAACTTCAATCATTAGATGAAGAAGATCAAAGTGCCTCCGGCACTACATGCTTCACAAGGCAACCCGTTACGCTAACGCTGTTCCAAATTTTATTGTTAAATTCAGAGTATAAATGCCATAACCGCCCAATGCTATCTGACAGTTTGCTCAGTTCATGTAAACGAACGCTTTTCTTTGCTTTAACTTGCTCGGTTCAAGTTCGTGCAAACAAACGAACAGACCTAATGATTTTCGGCAAGATTTTTCAGCTCAGCGCCCTCTATCCGTGTGGCAGTCCACTGTTTCACGGCATTTTTGCTGCTATTCGAGTTCAAGCACCGTGAATCCGTTGTAACGTCCTTTCTGGTTACTTCCGTTACCAACACACATAAACATAACTGTTATAGTGGCAAATTTGAATTTTTACCTATGATGGGTTAGCGCTAAAGAATAATAAAGTTGAAATATACAAATACTAATCCGAATACTGTAGTAGCGTTTGGTCTAAGTGTCAAGCGACAAGGAATAAGAAGTAAAATTGACTTTTCGTATAATTGTACTAATTTAACCCGGATAAAGGCTTATGTTCTCGGATAAAAAGACAACATAACATATCATATATGACACAGATGTGCATTTGCATTTAAGTTGACTTTCGAGCTCTTCCTCCAGTGCTAGGTTGTGATTTTTATCTCTATGCTTGAAAAGGGGGCGTCCATTAATTACGTGAGGTGATTTTGACGATTTTTAGACCCCCCCCGCCTCTCTTGGTGAGGGCACTAGGTGATTTGGTCCCTGGTAATTTGGTCCCCGGTAATTTGACCCCGGTAATTTGATCCCCGAGGTAAATTGATCCCCGGTAATTTGATCCCCGGTAATTTGACCCCCAGTAATTTGATCCCCGAGGCAAATTGATCCCCGGTAATTAGATCCCCGGTAATTTGACCCCCAGTAATTTGATCCCGGAGGTAAATTGATCCCCGGTAATTTGGTCCCCGGTAATTTGGTCCCGGTAATTTGATCCCCGAAGCAAATTAATTCCCGGTAACTTGATCCCCGAGGCAAATTGATCCCCGGTAATTTCGCCTCTGATAATTTCACATCCGGTAATTTCACCCCTCTGAAATTTGATCTTCTGGTAAATTGGTCCCCGGTAATTTCACCCGTGGCAATGTGATCCCGGTAATTTCATCTAACAGTTAATCTAAGCTCGACCGGTGGATCTCTCTTTTAACAGTGATAAATATTAAAAAACTATCGTTTCCTAACACTAACCTAAGCGTAACCGGTGGATCTCTAAGTAAATTATATTATTATTATAAAAAAACTTCAGATAATAATTTTATTAATTGCAAAATATGAATAATATAACACAAAAAAAATTATCAAACATTCAACAAATCAACAATCAAAAATTATGAAGATTGTAAGCAATTCCTTTCAGAAATTCAATTTTACGATCAGCATTATAATTTTCAATTAACGTGAGAACATTTTTGTTAATGTTGTTATAAATTTTGTTGTTCTTCTTTTCGCCGCGATCAAATTGATTTTTTTTCACTTGAGCTAGACTCTCTTCTTTTTTCAAAGATTCGATTAATTTCCATATGTTGGGATGCATACAGGTAATCGAACTTTGTATGGCACGATGGTAGGCTTCTAAATTATTATTAGTCCGAGGCATATTTCTCAAAGTCCGATTATGTATATTCCATGTCTCGAGAGGAAAAAGTTGTAATTTTCTTTGAGTTTTGTTACGCCTACCTGTAACTTCCCCAATATAATATTTTTCAAAATAATTTAATATTTCCTCGGGAATAATATCTTCATGAGATAGTTCTTCAAATCCTTCTATTACATCACTAATTGGAAGAAACGCCAGGCTTGATAAGCATTTAATTCTCAAACTAAATTCCATATCTTGATTGTATAGTTCTTTGAATCCAAAAGTTCTACTACTTTTCGGTGTATATTTTGAGAGAAGTGGAACAAACATGAAGTAATTCTAACATTTGGAAAAACCGTAGCAAAGGCGTTAATGCTGGATTTCTCAAAATTCATCATGAAGGTTTCCGGTTGAGCATTTGGCCGTAAATCTACTATCGCACGGAACAGACGAATATAAACTTCTTCCTTCTTATTCGGTAATAGAGCGAATAATCTGGGAACACTGAAAGTTTCTATTTGGATATGCAAAATATACAACTGATAGTAAATGCTAGGGCAACATTTAAATGTACCGTCACCTGCCCAATTTTTATTTTTGTCAAGATCATCTAAGCCACTACTAGTTGCAAAGATAAGAATTCTTTCTTCATCATGTAAACCGCTATCAAATTGCAAAAATTGTTCACCATTGCTAAGAAATTTAAATTCGTCAGAAATCACAAATCCAGATCTGGTATTAGGAATTGGAGGCGCACATTCCTTAATTTGATGGCAATTGAGATTTTTCAGTGGTATTTAAATATCTTTGGGAGCTACGACCGTTCCAAGGCAGAAATTAAAAACTAGAAACAAAAAGTTGAAAAGCTTTCTTAAAAAATTGTCTTGTATAACACCCTGTATATACAATTAAAATTTTTATTTAACTTTTTTTTTTAAGTGATCAAAAAAAGGCACGGGTAATGGGGCGATTACTTAACCGATGCATATAATATTCGCGCGGATATCTCTTTTTTACGGACAATGCAAATAATTAACACCAAATTACAAGCATGAAGAGGAACAATTTTGTAAAATAATGTACCTATATTTTAATAAATTATTTTAAATAAAAATGTATTTTAAGTAATTCATCACAAAAATGCAGTAGAATAATATAAATCGAAATTGGGGACGAAATTACCGGGGTCAAAATTACCAGGGGATGAAATTACCAGGGATCAAATTACTTGGGGGTAAAATCACCTGGGATGAAATTACCGGGGACGAAATAACCAGGGGATCAAAATACCTGGGGGTAAAATCACCTGGGACGAAATTACCGGGGACGAAATTACCAGGGGATCAAATTACCGGGATCAAATTACCGGGGATCAAATTACTGGGGGTCAAATTACCGACACCGATTTTTAGTATAAATCCGTTGTAATCTGTGCTTGATTACGTTGGATTTATTTGAAAAACATAATTAGCTTAATTGTTTTTATTTGGGACTAGTTGAAGCAAAAAAATCTGCCTAAACACCCCCCCCTGTCCCCACGTGAGATTAGGTGAGATTTTGCTCGACCCCTCGATGTATTTGTATTTTTAGTATTTAGGAGATACTACTAGCTCTGTCAAGGGTGTTAGACTCATGAATCGAACCACATGGTTTACCAATAAAATTTAATTTCAACAACATACGATTCCCTTATTCGCAAGGCAAGATACATACTTGTTTAAATATTAACCGCTTGATCTATTAGATCACTCAAAATTTGGTCCTTCGAGCCGAATATATTTAAATTTCGAATCATCATTGAGATTTTTCTAGAAGTATTGTCATTTTTATCTTCGAAAATCAACCTTTAGTCGTTCGAAGAATTAGTTATTTACGAGATCAAACCAGCAATAAAATTTAATTTTTACAACATACTTATAAAAAAATAATTTTTTAAAACTTTTTTAAAAAACTTTTGTACATTTAATCTAAGATGGCGGACCGCGCCGACCACCCCCGAAGTCCAAAACTTGAATTTTTCATCAAGGCCCGGTGTCAACGTGAATTTTTACCCCCGGTAAAATATCCATAGCGAAATTTTACCCAGGGGCAAAAATTCACGGTTACACCGGTACTAAATAACACATATAAAATTTTTTTATTTGCATGCACCTTTTGTAAACAAAAATCCCCTATTAACTTAATTTAACATACAGATGTGTCCATAAGATCAGTTGCTGCTGCATAGGAAAAGAAAAATCGGTGAAATCTTTTGGACAACAAACTGAACGAAAGCTACATATTATATTAAAAAGATATATTCCAATTATTATAATATTGATAAAATAAATTCATACATAAAAAATACAATTTTGTTATAATGAAAAAGTTTTTAATTTGGTAATATTCCGAATTAATTCATACAGCTAGCAATTAAAAATTCACAGTAAAATTACAATTGGCGCCCAACGTGGGGCATTAATAACATTAATTCAAATTAACGTTTTTACAGTATATTTCAATATGTACTACAAATAATAAACACCTAAGCCGAGATTCCGGGTTCCACCAATGTAAACCACCGATATGTCTGCCAAATAAAACTTTGAACGAAAAAATAAGAAGTGTTGGATAAACGTAGTTATGCTCCGATTGTGCCAAGCGGCTCAGCTATATTATTTTGAATTTAACTTTGGAAAATTTAACAAAACTATTTCTTGGCATTGTGGATTCGTAAATGTCTTGCCAAGGTTAGCTTAACAGAACATCTGTATTGGCAAATCTTACATCCAAACGGTTCTGCGGCTGTGTAAGTTAGAAATTGTATCTTCAAATATTCTTTATTTGAACATTTATAACCACAAATGTTACATTCATATGGTTCAAATTTCCTTTGGTAGAACATTTAAAATCGCAAATGTAACACTCCTACGGTTTCTTTCCAGTATGACTGCGTAAATGACTTTTCAAATTATGTTTGATAGAACATTTATAATCGCAAAAGTTACACTCAAACGGTTTTGCGCCCGTATGAGTTAGTAAATGATTATTCAAACTTTGTTTTAGTGAACATTTAAAATCGCAAATGTTACACTCATACGGTTTCTCGCCCGTATGAGTGCGTAAATGAGTTTTCAAATTACCTTTGATAGAACATTTATAATCGCATATGTTACACTCGTACGGTTTCTCACCTGTATGAGTTAGCATATGTATCTTCAAATGTCCTTTCTGCGAACATTTATAATCGCAAATGTTACACTCGTACGGTTTCTGGCCCGGATGAGTGCGTAAATGACTGTCCAAATTACTTTTGAAAGAACATTTATAATCACAAATGTTACAATTATACGGTTTCTCGTCTGCATGAGTTAGTAAATGTCTCTTCAATTGTTCATATTGTGAACATTTATGATCGCAAAAGTTACACTCATACAGATTCTCGTCAGTATGAGTTCGTACATGTCTCTTCAACCGATCTTTTCGTGAACATTTATAATCGCATATGTTACACTCGTACGGTTTCTCACCTGTATGAGTTAGCATATGTATCTGCAAATGTCCTTTCTGCGAACATTTATAATCGCAAATGTTACACTCGTACGGTTTCTGGCCCGGATGAGTGCGTAAATGACTGTCCAAATTACTTTTGAAAGAACATTTATAATCACAAATGTTACAATTATACGGTTTCTCGTCTGCATGAGTTAGTAAATGTCTCTTCAATTGTTCATATTGTGAACATTTATGATCGCAAAAGTTACACTCATACAGATTCTCGCCAGTATGAGTTCGTACATGTCTCTTCAACCGATCTTTTCGTGAACATTTATAATCGCATATGTTACACTCGTACGGTTTCTCACCTGTATGAGTCAGCAAATGTCTCTTCAACCGTTCTTTTCGTGAACATTTATAATCGCATATGTTACACTCGTACGGTTTCTCACCTGTATGAGTTCGTATATGTATCTTTAAACTTCCATTTTGTGAACATTTATAATCGCATATGTTACACTCGTACGGTTTCTCACCTGTATGAGTCAGCAAATGTCTCTTCAACCGTTCTTTTCGTGAACATTTATAATCGCATATGTTACACTCGTACGGTTTCTCACCTGTATGAGTTCGTATATGTATCTTTAAACTTCCATTTTGTGAACATTTATAATCGCAAATGTTACACTCATACGGTTTCTCGCCCGTATGAGTGCGTAAATGAGTTTTCAGAAAATGATTTGTAGAAAATTTATAATCGCAAACCTGACACTGGAACGATTTCTGGTCGAAATGAATATTTCTATGTTGTTGAAGTTGTAATTTATTAGGAAATATGACATTACATACCCGACACTCAAATTGCTTGTTTGTTGGTCTTTCGCTGTCTTGATCCGTGCTAATAACGTTATCGGACGAATCTTCTTTAATGTCAATAGAATGATGTAATTCTTCCAAGTGGAAAACCAAGTCTGGCGTCCCTTCAGTTTTCATTTCCTTGCTACTATTTTCCAATTTATCATCAAATGTCTCTTCATTATCAATGGAGTGTTGTAAATTTTCCATCTTTATATCCATGGCTTCTGTTTTAATTTCAGTGTTAAAATTTTCCATCTTTATCTTGACGTAAAAGATTATGCTTCAATCCGTTGTTAGTCTTACTATTGTAGGGATTACCGGTTGCACCACTTATTCGTTTATTCGATTGTTTCACGAAACACCAGCAAAATACAAAATGTCCGCATAACCGAAATCTGACGCTTCCTTTCTTGTTACTTCCGTTACCAACATAAGGCTTTCTCGACTCGTGCTTGGGGGATCGTTTTGGTATCAAATAAAAATAATTCCACCAAATTTTCAGCTCTATCTTTATGGTGAGTTTATACAATGAGATAAGGGATAAGCGCTAAGGAATAAGACCTAAGCGATAGTGGATACGAAATAAGCTGGTTTATACAAGATAAGAGATGCGAAATGCGCCTGTTTACGCATGAGTAGAAAAGATTGTTTTGTAACTTGACAGATGCTTGACAGCTTTGACTTTGACACATTTTTCGCTTTAGTTTTTGTTTACATTTCGTATCTTGTTTCAAATTTTATTATCTTAAAATATGGATCAAGATTTAGCAGTAGCAATGAGCATGTTAATTTGCTTAAAAGTGTATCTCAGTGTAAATAAGAAAAAAGAAGAGCACGTCGTCGATATAAAGTACAACCGATTAATCGACTTCGAAATGTGATAGGACAATACGAGTGCCTGGTGAAATATATTCGTGCTCAATTTTTCAAATATACCAGATTAAGTGTCGATCAATATAAACTTTTATTAAGTTTAGTCGAATCGAGGCTACAAAAATGTATAAATAAAAGTCCTCTAACACCTGGTCATCGATTAACAATGACTTTACAGTGAGTTCTATTTACTACGTAACGCATTATGATTTATCCTGGGGTAACAAAGAAAATATTTTATTTTTTTAATTGCAGCTTTCTTTCACAAGGATCTTCAATGCAAGAAATTGCATGGGCATATTATGTTGGAAAAACCACAGTACATTGCGTTATTAAAGAAACTTGCGAAATTCTTTGGGATGTTCTTTCACCAACTTACTTGAAACCACCGTAGGAAAGTAATTGGTTGGAAATAATAAACGGTTTTTTTCAACGTTGGAATATGCCCAATTGTATAGGTGCGTTGGATGGAAAACATATCAACATCCAAGCTCCACGTTTTTCTGGCTCCGATTATTTTTCTTATAAGAAAACTTTCAGGTAAATTTGTGTATTTAGAAATCATACAGTTTTAGAAATGTCGATTTTTTTTAGTTTGGTGTTAATGGCAATATGCGATTTCCAATACAAATTTACTTTGGTTGACATTGGTGCTACTGGTTCAATGCACGATAGCAGAATATTTCGAAACTCTGCTTTCGGAAGTGCCATAATGGAAAATAATGCCGAAGCCATTAAAATACCCACCGACCGATGTCTACCACATTCAGACATAAATACACCATGTTTTTTTGTAGCCGATCAGGCATTTCCTCTTCACAAACACATCATGCGTCCATATCCTGGTGAAAGATTGTCACACGAAAAGCAAATTTTCAATTATCGATTATCTCGAGCTAGAAGAGTAATTGAAAATACATTTGGCATTTTGGTACAACGATGGCGGATTTTGAGAAAACCTATTATTGGTAACATTGATACTTGCGAAAGTATCGTAAAAGCAACAATAGTGTTACACAATTTTGTGCAACGTGGAGAGGAAGAATTGCCATTAAATAATAGAAGATATTGTCCTACTGGTTATACCGACTATTATGATAACGATGGAAATTTACCTTTAGGCAAGTGGAGAGATGATGCCCCCAATTTTACAAATATCCAAAGACTTGGAAGCAATAACTCTAGTCAAGTTGTTCGTTCAATAAGAGACACTTTTGTTATGTTTGAATAATGTTTTATTGTCAAGTATACTTTTATGTCATATAATCAATTGAGTTTTTGTTTTATGTTATCAACATTAAAATTGTATTTCCTTTTTAATAAAGAACTATTTAAAAGAAAATCAAAGATATAATAGGCACTTTTCAGAGAGGTGTTAAAAAATAAGATTTAAATTTTATTTCTTTCGCCAAAAATCGTCTTTTCGTTTAAGAATCATGATCGAAGTATTTTTTCATGTCTTACTCTTCAGAATTCGAAAAAAAATCTCCATTCATTAATTTTAAATTGTATATTTAAATTAAAATAAAATCGAAAAAATAGATTTTTTTGAAAAACTCGAGAACCGTTTAATGGTGGGTTTATACAACGAGATAAGGAATAAGCTCTAAGGAATAAGAAAGTTGAGCTATGCGAATACTGTAGTAGCGTTTAGTCACGGAATAAGGATTAAGCGACAAGGGATTAGAGCTGAAAATTTGGTTGAATTATTTTTATTTGATACCAAAACGATCCCCCAAGCACGAGTCGAGAAAGCCGTATGTTGGTAACGGAAGTAACCAGAAAGGACGCGTCAGATTTCGGTTATGCGGACATTTTGTATTTTGCTGGTGTTTCGTGAAACAATCGAATAAACGAATAAGTGGTGCAACCGGTAATCCCTATAATAGTAAGACTAACAACGGATTGAAGCATAATCTTTTACGTCAAGATAAAGATGGAAAATTTTAACACTGAAATTAAAACAGAAGCCATGGATATAAAGATGGAAAATTTACAACACTCCATTTATAATGAAGAGACATTTGATGATAAATTGGAAAATAGTACCAAGAAAATGATAACTGAAGGGACGCCAGACTTGGTTTTCCACTTGGAAGAATTACATCATTCTATTGACATTAAAGAAGATTCGTCCGATAACGTTATTCGCACGGATCAAGACAGCGAAAGACCAACAAACAAGCAATTTGAGTGTCGGGTATGTAATGTCATATTTCCTAATAAATTCCAACTTCAACAACATAGAAATATTCATTCTGATCAGAAATCGTTCCAGTGTCAGGTTTGCGATTATAAATTTTCGACATATCAAGTTCTGAAAACTCATTTACACACTCATACGGGCGAGAAACCGTTTGAGTGTAACATTTGCGATTATAAATGTTCAGAAAATGGAAGTTTAAAGAAACATATACAAACTCATACAGGTGAGAAACCGTACGAGTGTAACATATGCGATTATAAATGTTCACGAAAAGAACGGTTGAAGAGACATGTACTAACTCATACAGGTGAGAAACCGTACGAGTGTAACATATGCGATTATAAATGTTCACGAAAAGATCGGTTGAAGAGACATTTACTAACTCATACAGGCGAGAAACCATATCAGTGTAATATTTGCGATTATAAATGTTCGCAGAAAGGACTATTGAAGAGACATTTACTAAGTCATACACGCGAGAAACCGTATAATTGTAACATTTGTGATTATAAATGTTCTTTCAAAAGTAATTTGGACAGTCATTTACGCACTCATACGGGCGAGAAACCGTACGAGTGTAACATTTGTGATTATAAATGTTTTTTCAAAAGTATATTGAACAGTCATTTACGCACTCATCTGGGCGAGAAACCGTACGAGTGTAACATTTGCGATTATAAATGTTCGCAGAAAGGACATTTGAAGATACATATGCTAACTCATACAGGTGAGAAACCGTACGAGTGTAACATATGCGATTATAAATGTTCTATGAAAGGTAATTTGAAAACTCATTTACGCACTCATACGGGCGAGAAACCGTATGAGTGTAACATTTGCGATTTTAAATGTTCACTAAAAAAAAGTTTGAATAATCATTTACTAACTCATACGGGCGCAAAACCGTTTGAGTGTAACTTTTGCGATTATAAATGTTCTATCAAACATAGGTTGAAAAGTCATTTACGCACTCATACGGGCGAGAAACCGTACGAGTGTAACATTTGTGAATATAAATGTTTTTTCAAAAGTATATTGAACAGTCATTTACGCACTCATCTGGGCGAGAAACCGTACGAGTGTAACATTTGCGATTATAAATGTTCGCAGAAAGGACATTTGAAGATACATATGCTAACTCATACAGGTGAGAAACCGTACGAGTGTAATATATGCGATTATAAATGTTCTATGAAAGGTAATTTGAAAACTCATTTACGCACTCATACGGGCGAGAAACCGTATGAGTGTAACATTTGCGATTTTAAATGTTCACTAAAAAAAAGTTTGAATAATCATTTACTAACTCATACGGGCGCAAAACCGTTTGAGTGTAACTTTTGCGATTATAAATGTTCTATCAAACATAGGTTGAAAAGTCATTTACGCACTCATACGGGCGAGAAACCGTACGAGTGTAACATTTGTGAATATAAATGTTTTTTCAAAAGTATATTGAACAGTCATTTACGCACTCATCTGGGCGAGAAACCGTACGAGTGTAACATTTGCGATTATAAATGTTCGCAGAAAGGACATTTGAAGATACATATGCTAACTCATACAGGTGAGAAACCGTACGAGTGTAACATATGCGATTATAAATGTTCTATGAAAGGTAATTTGAAAACTCATTTACGCACTCATACGGGCGAGAAACCGTATGAGTGTAACATTTGCGATTTTAAATGTTCACTAAAACAAAGTTTGAATAATCATTTACTAACTCATACGGGCGCAAAACCGTTTGAGTGTAACTTTTGCGATTATAAATGTTCTATCAAACATAATTTGAAAAGTCATTTACGCAGTCATACTGGAAAGAAACCGTAGGAGTGTTACATTTGCGATTTTAAATGTTCTACCAAAGGAAATTTGAACCATATGAATGTAACATTTGTGGTTATAAATGTTCAAATAAAGAATATTTGAAGTTACAATTTCTAACTTACACAGCCGCAGAACCGTTTGAGTGTAAGATTTGCCAATACAGATGTTCTGTTAAGCTAACCTTGGCAAGACATTTACGAATCCACAATGCCAAGAAATAGTTTTGTTAAATTTTCCAAAGTTAAATTCAAAATAATATAGCTGAGCCGCTTGGCACAATCGGAGCATAACTACGTTTATCCAACACTTCTTATTTTTTCGTTCAAAGTTTTATTTGGCAGACATATCGGTGGTTTACATTGGTGGAACCCGGAATCTCGGCTTAGGTGTTTATTATTTGTAGTACATATTGAAATATACTGTAAAAACATTAATTTGAATTAATGTTATTAATGCCCCACGTTGGGCGCCAATTGTAATTTTACTGTGAATTTTTAATTGCTAGCTGTATGAATTAATTCGGAATATTACCAAATTAAAAACTTTTTCATTATAACAAAATTGTATTTTTTATGTATGAATTTATTTTATCAATATTATAATAATTGGAATATATCTTTTTAATATAATATGTAGCTTTAGTTCAGTTTGTTGTTCAAAAGATTTCACCGATTTTTCTTTTCCTATGCAGCAGCAACTGATCTTATGGACACATCTGTATGTTAAATTAAGTTAATAGGGGATTTTTGCTTACAAAAGGTGCATGCAAACAAAAAAATTTTATAACGGGTGCTGAATGAGTTAGCCGAACATAGGGAATTAACATGTAAAAACTTATTTATATAAATTCCTGCTTCCCTAATTATTTTAGAGAAAAAAAGAAAGATACAAAAATTATGCAGAAATATAAACTCATTCGTACAACTCATATAAACATAAAATCATTCGTAGTTTATATTTCTGCATTATTTCAGTGTCTTTCATTTTTTCTCTAAAATAATTAGGGAAGCAGGAATTTGCAGAAATAAGATTTTACATGTTAATTTCCTATGTTCGGCTAAGTCAATCAACACCCTGTATGTGTTATTTAGTACCGGTGTAACCGTGAATTTTTACCCCCGTGATATTTTACCCCTGGGTAAAATTTCGCTATGGATATTTTACCGGGGGTAAAAATTCACGTTGACACCGGGCCTTGATGAAAAATTCAAGTTTTGGACTTCGGGGGTGGTCGGCGCGGTCCGCCATCTTAGATTAAATGTACAAAAGTTTTTTAAAAAAGTTTAAAAATTTTCTTTTTTTTAAATAATAAGTGAACTGTATGTTGTAAAAATTAAATTTTATTGCTGAACCATGCGGTTTGATCTCGTAAATAACTAATTCTAACTAATAACTAATAAAAAATCTCAATGATGATTCGAAATTTAAATATATCCGGCTCGAAGGACCAAATTTTGAGTGATCTAATAGATCAAGCGGTTAATATTTAAACAAGTATGTATCTTTCCTTGCGAATAAGGGAATCGTATGTTGTTGAACCATGTGGTTCGATTCATGAGTCTAACACCCTTGACAGAGCTAGTAGTATCTCCTAAATACTAAAAATACAAATACATCGAGGGGTCGAGCAAAATCTCACCTAATCTCACGTGGGGACAGGGGGGGGGTTCGACAGATATCACGTAATTTATTTTGCTTTAACTAGTCCCTAATAAAAACAATTAAGCTAATTATGTTTTTCAAATAAATCCAACGTAATCAAGCACAGATTACAACGGATTTATACTAAAAATACGCATTTAAAAAAATCTTACGTGAAATTAGAAGGGGGCAGGGGGTAAAGCCAAATCTCACGACATCTCACCAAGAGTAGCGGGGGGGGGTCTAAAATTCGTCAAAATCACCTCACGTAATTAATGGATGCCCCCTTTTCAAGCATTGTCTTTTTATCCGAGAACATGAGCCTTTATCCGGGTTAAATTAGTACAATTATACAAAAAGTCAATTTTACTTCTTATTCCTTGTCGCTTGACACTTAGACCAAACGCTACTACAGTATTCGGATTAGTATTTGTATATTTCAACTTTATTATTCTTTAGCGCTAACCCATCATAGGTAAAAATTCAAATTTGCCACTATAACAGTTATGTTTATGTGTGTTGGTAACGGAAGTAACCAGAAAGGACGTTACAACGGATTCACGGTGCTTGAACTCGAATAGCAGCAAAAATGTCGTGAAACAGTGGACTGCCACACGGATAGAGGGCGCTGAGCTGAAAAATCTTGCCGAAAATCATTAGGTCTGTTCGTTTGTTTGCACGAACTTGAACCGAGCAAGTTAGTGCAAAGAAAAGCGTTCGTTTACATGAACTGAGCAAACTGTCAGATAGCATTGGGCGGTTATGGCATTTATACTCTGAATTTAACAATAAAATTTGGAACAGCGTTAGCGTAACGGGTTGCCTTGTGAAGCATGTAGTGCCGGAGGCACTTTGATCTTCTTCATCTAATGATTGAAGTTTGGCATTGAAATTCTGTGGAATTACGTTTGAGGTGGACGAACCACAACAACGGTCTGGATGGGAAAATTTGGAACACTTGTTGGTGCCGTCACTAACATTATTCAGACCAAAATTTAGGAAGGGACATCGTCAACTGCGCCCTCTACAAATTTTTGATCTAGTTTCTCCATATAAAATTGCGTGTTCTTAAAATTAAACTAAGTATACGGAGTTGAGCAGATCTGAATTAATAATGGCCAAATAAAGAGACTACCTTGCAACGTTTGAATATTTCCTGATAGTACTTGATAACTGCAGGCACATCCATAAACATGGATGATCGAAGTTCGAAGCACAGGTACACAGATGCAGATATGTAGCTCGATAATCACAAAGTCCTTCTTTGTTTTAAAGAAAACATAAATTTTGCACGTGAGATATTTTCTTGGACACTTATAGAATACGTTGGAGAAATAATTTCAAATTAATCGTTTCATTTAAAATTTTCAAATTTGTAGGTTAGACTTTCTACCGTTGAATAACAAATTTCGTTACGTAACAATGCACTGGAAACAGTAGGAATAGGATAATAGGAATACAAATATACGGAAAAAGAATCAATAATATCAGATTTGCCGACGACACCGTAATAATTGCTGAAAATATTGAGGATTTGCACGAATTGCTGGACAGAGTGGCAGAAAAGAGCAGAGAGTTTGGTATTGCCATATATGACGACGTGTAAAAGCCCATACCACAAGGACAATTGCATGTAAATCAAAAGACAATCGAAAAAGCGGCAAAATTTACTTACCTGGGTAGTCAGGGGTGGGCACCTGGAGGCACGTGCCCCCCCCCCGAAATGTTCAAACGAAAAAAATTTTTTTAAAGTAAATTTGAATTTCGAAAATAAAATAGATAAATAGATATATTCTAAAGTGGAAAAAAAATTTTTCCCGGAAAAATTCTCGAAAGGGGAACCTCCGAAAATTTATTTTTATTTTTACGAGTGCCCCCCCACCACCCCAAAATGATATCCTGGCTACGGGCCTGTGGGTAGTACAATAAAAGACCAATGGGATCATGCCTTAGAGATCAGAATGATGTAGAATAGAAAAAGCAAGAAGTGCGTTTATAAAAATAGATAAATTGCTAAAGAGCCGGGAATTCGACCAGAACCAGACTCCTCCGATGCTATGTGTTCCCGGTGCTATTATACGGCGTAGAGACATGGACACTAACAGAAGCATCATATGTAAGAAACTCAAAGTATTTGAAATGTGGCTGTATCGAGGCATTTTGAGAATATCAAGGACGACAAATATCACGAACAAAGAGGTAGTAGAACGAATGGGAAACGAAGTGGAAATCACGAATCAAGTCAAGAGAAGGAAACTTGAATACTTAGGCCACATCATGAGAAACAGCCAATGGTATGAGTTGCTTCAACTGATACTCTAGGGCAAGGTGTATGGGAAGTGAGGACTGGGAAGAAGACGAATTTCATGGCTGAAAAAACTAAGAACATGGTTTGGAACAACAACAGGACTTTTCAGAGCCGCAGTCAACAAAGTCATGATAGCCAATATGATCGCCAACATCCGGTAACTTACTGTTACTTACTGTTAGTAACAGTAAGTCAGTAAGTTACCGGATTTATAAACCCGAAATTTTTCTTTTAAGTTTATTTTAAAACGGTTTCTAGCCGGCCTGGTCGCTATTACGAGCAAAAAAATAAAATATTTTAATGATTTTACCTTATGCGGTATTGGAACGGTTTAACGAGGCACCTCAAAATGACAACGGAAATAGACATATATATGTTACGGTCAATGATGACAATTCGGCCAATATCGTCAATGGCCGGACAATAACGTCAATGGCCGGACAATAACGTCAATGCCCAGCTTAGTTGGGCATTAACGTCATTGACCGGTGAGATTTGTATTGTGGATCTGAATGTTAATTTTATTTATATATTTTTAATTTGATTTTTGTAAAGAACTATAAATTTTGAGTTTGTGTCTTTTGGCGCAAATAATTTAAGTTGGCACCAAACTGTATTTCTTGAATAGTTCGCCATCACACATTGCGTAAATTATCAGATTGTTTTTGTTGACCACACTGGTAGCGTTCCAGTTAGCAATTTTTAGTTTGTCGATGGTTGACTTACCCATGAATTTTTCTAATGGCACCAAAGTCCTCATTTGCCTTTATTTAAGAATTGCTTTAATTTAAAAGGATTTAAGAATTGCTCAGAACTTTTAAATATGGAAATAACAAGTAATTGTATATTATTTAATATATTGATTAGTTACAGAGGGGGTCTCCTCCGTAAATACGTCACTGGACAAAATAAATGCTATATTTTCAGAATCTCGTTAATCCATTCATGCGGGTCAGTTGTAAACCACTTTATTTTAATTAGGGAGGACTTCAGGGATACAATCTGGGTCATCCTTGGGAGGGGCTGGGGAGAATTTCCCCTTTGCCCCCCTCTAAATACGCCACTGACTCTCATGGATGATATCATAAATTCCACTTCCAGTATTTTGTTACTTTCTATGTAAATCCGCGATCCTTTCAGTTTATTTTTATTTTAATGGTATTATAAGGTTATCCAGTTTATTAAATTAAAAAAAATTAAAAATAAACCCGCATTGGATGTGTTTTTCTGTAATAAATTTAGAAACTAGTTTATTGAAGGTAACTTATTACCAAATTAAGATTATTGGTAATTTTATAATTACGCAGGATAACGTTTTTAGTTTCTTCCCCTTCCCTTTAAGAATAAATAAATTCAATTTTATTACATTATTAGTTTATGAAAATATCTAATGCCGGCGCCCGGCGCCGCCACTGGATTCTCTATGACAATCAGGTCTACTATGTATCCAAAACGTTAAATATAACGTGCCCGTTAAGTCAAGGTTAGCCAACTTGTTATGTTATTTATTAAATTCTTACTACGTATCTGATAACTAAACGTCTAATGTTATCGATAACATGTAAGACATTACAGTCACGTTAAATTGAGACCGTGTATCTCAAACATGACGTAATTTGCATAACAATTGCTGTTATACTTTTATGTTATATTTTTATAACGAGTAAAATATAGTGGTCTGTTAAGAGTAGCTGTTCAGTATAACATTAAATGTGGTGCATGAAAAATAAATATGGCTTTAGACGGAATTATCGATATGTTCATTGCGAATGATATAGTGGATTTACAACAAAGGTATTTTAAGTAATTTATTTAGTAATATCATTATAATTAACTTTTCATTTTAACTTGTAGACATGAATTAAAGTTGCGACGGCGAGCTATAAGAGACACGACAAATCCCTTTCAGTTACCAAATGAAAATTTTGTAAAAATGTTTAGGCTTTCAAAAGATTTAGCAATGCACTTGGTACATGAATTGCAACCGTTCCTGAAGCAGGGTGTGAGAAAAACTGGGGTCGCCTTGGAAAAAAAGGTGTTGAGTACTCTTTTGTTTTTAGCGCATGGGTGCTATCAAAGTTGTGTTGGTGATAGTTTTAATTTAGGTTTATCACAACAATCAATGAGTAACTGCATAGAACAAGTCACTTCAGCCATAACTGACCATTTATTGGAACGTTGGGTGGTATTTCTACAAACGGACAAAAGCAAAAACCACGTGAAACAAAGATTTATGCAAGAATATAATTTTCCTGGTGTAATCGGGGCCATAGATTGTACCCATGTTGCCATTATTTCACCTCCAGTCGAGCATCCTACGCATCCTGGTCTGAGTTATTATAACAGGAAAGGTTTTTACAGTATCAATGTGCAACTGATTTGTGATGCCGATTTGAAGATTTTAAATTGTAATCCAAAATTTCCTGGTTCATCACATGATTCAGCTATATGGTCCTTATAATCTGTTAACCGCCATCTTCAACAAGCCTATGAAGAAGGAACTCTGAACTCATCATGGCTTATTGGCGACTCAGGATATCCTCTACAGCCATGGTTGTTAACACTAATAATCGATGCTCCTGAGCAGACTCCGGAAGGAAGATATACGAATACTCATATATCCGCAAGGAATTGTATTGAGAGATTTTGTGGATCTTTTGCCACCTCCTGTCCGAGTAACATCTATTTTAATGTCCCTATGTTTCCTTTTTGCATTACTCTTCCATTCCACTAGAATCTGGAATTGACAATACAACATTTTTTAATTTATAATTAATTTATATGCCTTATAATAATTGAATATTGAAAATATAAAAATTGAAAAAAAAATATTATTGAAGTTATTATTTTACAATTTCTTGCAGTTAATTTAATAATTTATTTAGTTTGAAAATGTATAATACTTAAAAAATATGTACTACTTACTTTTTTCCACTGATCTGCCTTTTTTACAGGTCATATTTGACCATAACTTCTTTACTAAATTTACTTCAGAAGGTTTGGTTCTGTTGTGCAAAATAATTTTGTGTTCTTGCACAAAATTTAAAAGTTCATCGTATTGTTCTGTTGTGGTTTTTTTAAGTCGTTTCTTATCCATTTTAAAAATAATGTAAGAAGTATAATTATTGTAACTATTAATTGTATTCACAATGCAACTGATATGAAGATACTAATTATAACCAGACGAAAATGCAAACTTTTCATGTTTTTATCTATTTAGTTTTAGTAACTGTTGTTTCTTTGTTTCTCGTATATAAAGTAAGTAATTCTGTCTCAATTGAAACGATTACTTCCGATTATCTTACGTTATAATAACAGGTACATAAATATAACATACATCCGTTAACGATAAACGTTATGATGAGATACATGGTATCAGGTTTGGACAAATCTGTTATAATACATGTTAAACTTAACCATGATTGTTAATATAACATCAACAGTTAAAAATAACGATAAAGATACATAGTTGGACTGAATAACACAACAATAATTTCAACTTCTGCAAGAGATCGAGCATCGTGTAAATGTTGAGTAGTATTTATTTTCTGTGGATATCCAACGTACCACTATAATTTGGAAGTTAACGTATTGATTTATGGTAATTAATTCTATATATTTCTATTCTTTATATTAATAATAGGGCACTTCCACTCCCCCACTCCAACATGGCTGCCGAACAGCTGTTTGGTGGTATGGTTGGTGGTATTCGCCATAAGATTTGTTAAGGATTCAAGTGTTTTCGTTATAAAAATGTATTTTTTATAGAATTCTAACCAGTTCTTTTAGCATTTTTAGCTTTTATGACACGGTGCTGATAGTTTTATATTAAATTGAACTACTAAAATCCACTATACTTGCAAATAATTGAATAATTTGTGTTATTAAATTTTTGAAAATTATTAGCTTTAAATATTAAAATTTAGGTACAATAATTTGAAATAAATTGCTTTAAATAAAAATAAACAACATTTCAGCTGTTTATTAATAATTAGTTTCCAGCATTTTTGTGTTTTTGAGTAATTTACATACATTCAGATTTAGTGAAAGTGATCTGCCTTTTTTACAGGTCATATTTGACCATAACTTCTTTACTAAATTTACTTCAGAAGGTTTGGTTCTGTTGTGCAAAATAATTTTGTGTTCTTGCACAAAATTTAAAAGTTCATCGTATTGTTCTGTTGTGGTTTTTTTAAGTCGTTTCTTATCCATTTTAAAAATAATGTAAGAAGTATAATTATTGTAACTATTAATTGTATTCACAATGCAACTGATATGAAGATACTAATTATAACCAGACGAAAATGCAAACTTTTCATGTTTTTATCTATTTAGTTTTAGTAACTGTTGTTTCTTTGTTTCTCGTATATAAAGTAAGTAATTCTGTCTCAATTGAAACGATTACTTCCGATTATCTTACGTTATAATAACAGGTACATAAATATAACATACATCCGTTAACGATAAACGTTATGATGAGATACATGGTATCAGGTTTGGACAAATCTGTTATAATACATGTTAAACTTAACCATGATTGTTAATATAACATCAACAGTTAAAAATAACGATAAAGATACATAGTTGGACTGAATAACACAACAATAATTTCAACTTCTGCAAGAGATCGAGCATCGTGTAAATGTTGAGTAGTATTTATTTTCTGTGGATATCCAACGTACCACTATAATTTGGAAGTTAACGTATTGATTTATGGTAATTAATTCTATATATTTCTATTCTTTATATTAATAATAGGGCACTTCCACTCCCCCACTCCAACATGGCTGCCGAACAGCTGTTTGGTGGTATGGTTGGTGGTATTCGCCATAAGATTTGTTAAGGATTCAAGTGTTTTCGTTATAAAAATGTATTTTTTATAGAATTCTAACCAGTTCTTTTAGCATTTTTAGCTTTTATGACACGGTGCTGATAGTTTTATATTAAATTGAACTACTAAAATCCACTATACTTGCAAATAATTGAATAATTTGTGTTATTAAATTTTTGAAAATTATTAGCTTTAAATATTAAAATTTAGGTACAATAATTTGAAATAAATTGCTTTAAATAAAAATAAACAACATTTCAGCTGTTTATTAATAATTAGTTTCCAGCATTTTTGTGTTTTTGAGTAATTTACATACATTCAGATTTAGTGAAAGTGATCTGCCTTTTTTACAGGTCATATTTGACCATAACTTCTTTACTAAATTTACTTCAGAAGGTTTGGTTCTGTTGTGCAAAATAATTTTGTGTTCTTGCACAAAATTTAAAAGTTCATCGTATTGTTCTGTTGTGGTTTTTTTAAGTCGTTTCTTATCCATTTTAAAAATAATGTAAGAAGTATAATTATTGTAACTATTAATTGTATTCACAATGCAACTGATATGAAGATACTAATTATAACCAGACGAAAATGCAAACTTTTCATGTTTTTATCTATTTAGTTTTAGTAACTGTTGTTTCTTTGTTTCTCGTATATAAAGTAAGTAATTCTGTCTCAATTGAAACGATTACTTCCGATTATCTTACGTTATAATAACAGGTACATAAATATAACATACATCCGTTAACGATAAACGTTATGATGAGATACATGGTATCAGGTTTGGACAAATCTGTTATAATACATGTTAAACTTAACCATGATTGTTAATATAACATCAACAGTTAAAAATAACGATAAAGATACATAGTTGGACTGAATAACACAACAATAATTTCAACTTCTGCAAGAGATCGAGCATCGTGTAAATGTTGAGTAGTATTTATTTTCTGTGGATATCCAACGTACCACTATAATTTGGAAGTTAACGTATTGATTTATGGTAATTAATTCTATATATTTCTATTCTTTATATTAATAATAGGGCACTTCCACTCCCCCACTCCAACATGGCTGCCGAACAGCTGTTTGGTGGTATGGTTGGTGGTATTCGCCATAAGATTTGTTAAGGATTCAAGTGTTTTCGTTATAAAAATGTATTTTTTATAGAATTCTAACCAGTTCTTTTAGCATTTTTAGCTTTTATGACACGGTGCTGATAGTTTTATATTAAATTGAACTACTAAAATCCACTATACTTGCAAATAATTGAATAATTTGTGTTATTAAATTTTTGAAAATTATTAGCTTTAAATATTAAAATTTAGGTACAATAATTTGAAATAAATTGCTTTAAATAAAAATAAACAACATTTCAGCTGTTTATTAATAATTAGTTTCCAGCATTTTTGTGTTTTTGAGTAATTTACATACATTCAGATTTAGTGAAAGATATAATCGTAACTAGCACAGTTCAGGAGTTTACTAAAAAATGTAAAAATTATGTCTTAAAAATCAGCAAATCTTCTAGTCGAGAATACATTAAGCCCGGCAGATACAAATTTCGCCCAATTTTGAAAATTCCCTACCTATAACTCAAACTGACGAAAAACCATTTAAATTAGATATTTTTTAGTTTAATTTGGTTAAGTTTATTCATTCATTTAATTTTACTGTACTTTTTATTCTGAAAATATTTGACTTTGTTTAAAGGCAAACCGGCAGAAGTTGGAAAACAACAAATTCTGGTTGTATAGCCCTGCTATTTCAACATGAACCGGAAAGTCAAACAAATTACTGAAACACAAAAATGCTGGCAAATAATTACCAAACATAACAGCTGAAATGTTGTTTATTTATTTATTGTATTGTATTTCATTTAAATAACTGTTAAAATTATTAAATTATTGGGCACGTTCAGCGGGTGCCAACCGTTGAGTAACATCAGTAAAGCAGCTGGGTATGCTTTATGACAGCAGAAAGGATTCGGCTGAACGGTACGTTGAGTCATCAGTACACCTGTTGTCAAACTAAGAACTTTATTTAGTTGTAACCAAGGTTACACTTTGTTACAAGGTGTCACAAAGTCTTTCGTTGTTTAATGGTACATACGTATTAACACCATCTACTATAATAATTATTATTAGTTTAATTATGTAAAATTCCACAACTTTCTTTTATATTAATTTAATTATTATAATTAAAAAATTTAATTAATTGAATTAAAATCAGTAGATTGGTAATAAGATGTTATTATTGTCGATTATGGGTGAATTATCATCACCACTAACCACTAAATAATGTGTAGTAATTTTAAATTCCATTTTCTAACCTCACAAAAAAACTTTCAAATTACCGCTGCCAAACAAATCACTAACAAAGCGTAGTTTATTTCTGCTGGGAAGTTTACTCAACTGTTGGGTTACAGCGTTTACCCAGCGTACCGTTCAGCCGGTACCGCTAGCTCAGCAACTCAACAGTTGGCACCGGCTGAACGTGCCCATTGTAACTTTTAATATTTCAGGTTAATAATTTTGAAAAATTTAATAACACACAATTTATTCAATTATTTGCAAGTATAGTGGATTTTAGTAGTTCAATTTAATATAAAACTATCAGCACCGTGTCATAAAAGCTAAAAATGCTAAAAGAACTGGTTAGAATTCTATAAAAAATACATTTTTATAACGAAAACACTTGAATCCTTAACAAATCTTATGGCGAATACCACCAACCATACCACCAAACAGCTGTTTGGCAGCCATGTTGGAGTGGGGGAGTGGAAGTGCCCTATTTGTAACCTGAACTTCAACCTAACCTCAAAATTTATTCTACCAGTTGTCGAATTTCTTCTTCCATTATGGACAGGGCGACACTTTTGGAAGACGAGCGTCTCGAGGCAGATCTGATCTTGGCTGCGAGCGGTAGCGACATCTAGCCTGTGGTGACGTAAACCGATCTTAGCTGTTGACGTTTAGAAGTGAGGTTAGAGTTTCGTGTTTACTGTTTACATCATAGATGTTAATATAGAATATATTCTATGTTAATATAGAATATATTCTATTAACATCTATGGTTTACATTACCGTTGTAACCAACTTCAATCTTAAAAAGTGACACTTGTCAAATCAAAAAGAAAAAAAACTTTGTATAGTAAAAATATATTTATTCAAGTATAAAAGAAATTACAAATTATCACAAATTTAAATAAAAACAAATTACGAAGTGTATGTGTGGTCAAACCTAGTGTTAATATTTTCAGTAACATCCTTTTTATTCAGAAGGCCATCCATTATATTTTTTTCTTCAACAATCGTTGGTTGATTAAATTTTATTACCTCTTTACTTTTCTTCTTTTTAGTAGAAAATAGACACACCTGTTTTTCTATATCTTCATTTGTATTAATTTTTTCCTCTGTTTTCATTTGAATGGTATTGGATTTATTCAACGTGTTTATAATTTTATCAAAATTATTTAAAATGGATCTATGTTCTTCTTCTGTTAGTGAACTTGTATCACACAGACCTATAACTAATTCGGCCCTTCTTTTTATATCGTCTGTTTTATTAGGTTGTTGTTGTACTTTACCAAATCTGTTGAAATCGAATAATATATCTTCAACGACACTATTATTTTCAGTATTACAATTAACTACACCATCATCAGAATCCTTAAAAAACAATGATTTGCAAGCATGTACATGCTTGCAAATGTTAGCTTTGATAACATTATCTATACAAGAGCATTTGAAAGTATGAAAACATATGTTGCACTCATCACATCTTGAACATAAATCAGAACAATTTTCCACCCAATTTTCGTTTACCTTAACTACCAAGTATTGCTGGGATTTATCTGCCGAAGAGGTAACTAGGAATTCATTTTCATTTTCAAGACGTTCCACCATGTCCAACCCGATATTTTGGCTTGATGTCTTATTCGCTTTATTTTATCCGTAGGAGAATTTTTTGCTAATTTTATTAATCGCTTAAATAGAGCATCACGTGCAATTTTCATTACAGCATTGACACTTTTATCTAGACGTTTAACTTTTTTTCCTTCTAAATATACGTGCTTTAATACTTTGTGAAGGGATTCTAAGTACATGTTGGTATTAATTCCTAAACGTAATCGATAACAATAGGCCCAGCATTCTGGACGATTGGCATAATAATCTTTAAAATATCGAGCGAATGAAACAGTATCCTGATCTGCATGAAGATCAACTAAAAATTGATTTAAACTGTCATTGAAATTTTCAATAGACGTACACTGTAGGATAACTCGTAGTGCTTTATATACTAGAGCTTTTTTCTCAGTTCCTCCACTTATTTTGGATAAATTATGCCTCCAATTTCGATCGACATGCCATGTACATAGCAGTCTATTAGGGACAGGTAACATTATATTGGACCAGGCATTGTAAAATGCCGGTGCATCATCCGACATGAATACATTGGCCTCGATAATCCCCACTTTCAATTTGATGTTTTCAAAAAATATATTAAAAATGACTTCATCAGCCCTATTTGAAAAACAAAATGCCACTGGAGATCCTGAGCCAAATTCATCAACAGTCATCAACGTATACAATTGAAAATCATAAGCGTTCGTTCCATGGGTGCCATCGATACATATTTTGTTGTGACCAAATTGTAGCAACTGTTGAATTTGAAAAGACGTCATTATTATCAAAGCAAAATCGTTAACATCAAGAAGCCCAAAATCACTTTCAACACCTTGTTCTTTATATAACAATACTGGACACTCGTCACCTAGATTTTTCATATCTTCAACCCACAATTTTACGCTTATTGCATCGTTATGGTGGCGTTTTGTACTATAATCTATACGGAAATCTCTTGCAATATTGTGCAAGTCTTTCTTCTCTAAAAGTAAGATTCGCTGTGATTCTTCATTCGTCAAGCCAGTATCACGAATATCATCTAATATGTGCTCAAAAGTTACACCTTGTTTTAATTTGCCTAGAACACACAAAAACTTTACATTTCAAATCATACATTATAAATAAATATTTGAAAATACCTGCAATTTCAGTTTTTATTTTTTGGCTTAAAAAAATACGACCAATATCCTGAGAATGACCTAAATGGGTCATCCAATACTTCACCAAAACAGGTTCCTCGCTGCTTTTAAACAAAATTTCAATCCTTGAAGGACATGCTTTCCCAATTTTATTTGTTCCAACACTTTTTATATGTCTTAAACTATTTCCTTTCTGTACATAATCATAGGAGCGATGACAGTTGTAAAATTGTTTCTTACTGCCATCAGCCAGCAAGTTAGGTGCAGTGTGAAGTACATACAATGACAAAGTGCGTCCTTCAATTTGGTCTTTCCACTGGTGAAATGCTGAAAAACATGTATCATGAATGATTATATTATATCAAATGATATTAATGACCTACCTGAAAAAGATTCACATTCGAACTCATTATACTCAATTTCCATTTTATGTACACTTGACAAATGGTTTCGCAAGTCAGAATAATTTCTGAAATCTTCAGAACAATTTCCGAGTGGGCATTTAATTTTGAATTTTCTGGTATTATCTTCCTTTGCAGCAGGATCTCCATGGACTTGCTCTCGATGACGAGTCAATTAGATTTATTGACAAACTGTTTACCACATATATCACAAATTTCCTGAACAACTTTGGGTGTAACAGGTTCCTTATTGTGCATTCTTCTTATATGAGCGTATAAATTTTTCTTCTGGGTAAATTTTGCATTACACTCGTCGCAAATAATATCTTCATCCATAATTTGAAATTGATTAATTAATAAATAAATAAATAATGAATAATAAATTTTTCTTACTTTTTGATTTACATTACAAACACTTAGACCCACTACAATTATTAAACATTTCATAGTTGGCAAACAACCAATTTGAATTTGAAAATCTCTGTATTTTAATATATTATACTAACCACAGTATCCATAAAAATTTTGAAATATTAACATCTATGAGTACAACAAGAGTACAACACTATACTCTAACCTCATTTCTAAACGTCAACGGTTTACGTTACCGCAGTATAGATGTCGCTACCATCTCGCAGCCAAGATCAGATCTGCCTCGAGACGCTCGTTTTGGAAGAGTCTAATAAATTTGAAGAAAGTACCACTGGTTTGCAAGCTTCCGGTGATGGTTACAACGATGACGAATTTACATTGGACGAAATGAAGGACATGGAAGTGGAGTTGGAAGACTTGCACCATTCCATTGATATTAAAGAAGATCTGATTTTAGATTATCAAGAGGATAGTAACGAGGTAAACTAAATCATATTTCGTGTTCCACCGATGTTCAACAATTAGTTGTAAAAAGTGTGGTCGCATTGTTTGGGTTAATTTCATTTAGGTTAGTCTTAGTATAGAAAATTTAACAAGTTTGGGTTGTCGCAGAATATAAAAACTATTAGTACTTTGTAGCTAGTTAACTTTTTATACATACAAAAAGATGCCGGTCTCGCTAAAATAATTTTAGTTCCGTTGGATGTCAAATTGTCGTAATTCAAGTTGTTATAAATTAAAATATAAATACAACTGGGGGGATCTAATATTAGTGATTGTGAGGGGGGGGGGAGGTTCAAAAAGAGTAAAAAACCGTACACCATAGAAATTGATAGTAAAATTGTTGAAGTTGATTGCAGCGAATTGTAATTTAGACAGGTGTTATGAAGAAAAGAAGACGAACATATAATACAAACGTTTATTAATTAAAAGAAAATATAAATGTGTAAATTAAACTATGCTCTAGGCTCTACTAACATTACGTAGATGCACTAGCTTGATGAATATTAGAATACGTCTTTACATAATGACTGTAGACTTAATACTACTATCAACTACCCTAAATTTAAGAAATTCACATGTGGTTGCGACTCTGATGTGTAGACTCGCCCCCAACTCCAGTGGACCAAACAGGTAATGAACATTTCAATTCATATTCTTTAACACTTCCACCAATTGTTTATGTTCATTACTGCCTATAATATTATAATTCAAAATCTAAACGAAAATTTATAAGTAAACTAAGAACAAAACTCAAAACAAAGATTAAACATAAGAGATTAACGGCAAATTAACGGTTTTAATGCTTTTCATCCCTAACTTTGACCTTAAAGTGCAAAATTGGTTTTTACTTAAGGCCTTTGTAAAAATATCGGCGTACTGTTGTTTTGTTTCTACATAATCAACACTTATTTCCTTATTTTTTAATTTTTCGCGTATATAGTGATACCTTACATCAATGTGTTTTGTTCGTTTATGAAATTCACTATTCTTAATCAGTTTGATAGCACTTTGATTATCAACTTTTAGAGGTGTTGGCAATTCTTGCACTTCGCCAATGTCGTGTAACAATTGGCGTAGCCAAACAATTTCCCTCGTTGCCTGACTCGCACTTACATATTCACTTTCGGTGCTGGACAGCGTTACGATTTGTTGACGTTGACTTGACCATGTCACTGCACCTTGGTTAATTTTGAAAATATAACCTGAGGTTGATTTTCGCGTATCTACATCACCTGCGAAATCTGAGTCTGAGAAACCGATTACGACGTTCGCGTCATCTATTTTACCATCGTACTCGATGCCGAAATCGTTGGTATTTTTCAAGTAACGTATTATTTGTTTTCGATTCCTTTCGATTAATTCCCATGTCGAATTTTGTTTTAATGCCTTCAGCTCGTCTTCCACCGCGTCTTGCCACTTTTCCGAGTCTTTGCATGACATTGCCTCTTTGTAGGTTTGAGGTTCTTCGACAACAAAATTTATTTCAAAATCGTCATACCTTTGAGGTGCCGAAATACATTCTCTTGAGCGTAGTTCATATCTTGGTTGCTCTACCATAGATTCTTCTTCGTGTGCTTCAACTTCTTCGATTGCTGGTACTTCTGGTTCCTGAGATATGTCTTCGTGGATTTCGTGGTTTTCTTCTTCATACTCTTCGAGATCGATTTTCGTTGTATTCTTTCTGTCGATTGGTCCTACCAACTCTTCATTGAAAATCACATCTCGGGAAATTATAATTTTCCTAGTTTCGATGTCGAATAACCGATAATTGGTAGAATTGCCATCATATCCTACTAATAATGTTTTTATACTTTTTGGTTCCAACTTCGTCCGTTTTTGTTTTGGTACGTGTGCGTACGCTACACTCCCAAATGTTCTTATGCGCGACAGATTTGTTTTCTTACCTGTCCACAATTCATACGGAGTCGTTTCAGGTGTGTTTGCATTTGGTGTTCTGTTTAATATGTAAACCGCAGTATTAACAGCTTCACCCCAAAATTCCGCTTTTAAGTCTTTTTCGTACAGCATTGATCTTGCACTTTCCACTATTGTTCTCATCTCACGTTCCGCGCGTCCGTTTTGCTCAGGTGTGTACGGCGCTGTTCTCTCTATATCGATACCCTGATCGCGTAAGAAGTCTTTAAAATTTCTATTAATAAATTCAGTTCCATTATCGACATGTAATGATTGCACTTGATGCCCGAATTTATTTTTGCACAATTTAACAAATGATTTAAATGATTCTAAAGCGTCACTTTTGTGTTTTAGGAATGATACTACGCGGTAACCCGTCGCTTCGTCTTTGAATAAAAGGAAGTAATTTGAGTCCCCGATGCTAGTTTCGGTAAATGGCCCGCACACGTCACTGAATATGTTTTCGCCCGGGTTCACTTTGTGGTTTACCCGACCGAACTTTAATTTATGTTGTTTTGCGTAGATGCAACTTTCACACTTTAAATCATTAATTTTCGTTAAATTTATATCCGTTATTTCGCCCTTGTTAACGATACTTTTCAATCTTTTGAGGTTTATGTGGCCGAGCCTTTTGTGCCACAAATTTAACTTCTCCGCGTCAGTTGCAGCATAATTTGCTTCATAATTTATCACCGTTCTAAATTGTAATAGGTATAAATTATTGGTTTTTCTTTCTGCTGCAGCTGTAAGTTCTCCATTTAAATAAACAAAAGCGAACTTGTTTTCTTTTACAATTTTGTAACCATTTTTAGTTAAGACTCCTTCAGAAAATAAATTTCGTCGCAGTTCTGGTACATAAAGCACGTTTTTAATTATACCATCGCACCACTTTTCATTTATTTTCTTCTGTATTTTTATCGTTCCTTTTCCGTGTACCTTAAGAATTTTGTCGTTGCCTAACTTTACGGTGTTATTCTCGATGAGTTCTTCAAACGTAGAAAAGTTTTCCTTCTTGTACGTCATGTGTGCGGACGCCCCGCTGTCCATCACCCATTCTTCACTTTCTGTTGTTGTTAGGGCTTCAGCAGTTCGATTTTCTTCGTCCGTCACAAATGCTGACAAGTTTCCTTCTTGTTTTGCACTTTCGGTCTTTCGAACTTTCCTCGGTGCCTTGCAATTTCTTGCGAAATGTCCTCTCTTTTGACAATTGAAACACGTAATTGTCGTCTTTGCACTCCGTTTTTCCTTTGTGTGAGCTGTGAATGCATTATCACTTTGCTCCATCGTCGTTAGACTGGCTTCTTCATCTAAAAGTCTTGCTGTTAAATTTTTTAGAGTTTGCTTGCTTTCGTCAACCGACAGCCATGCTTGTCTAAAATTTCTAAATTTTTCAGGTAACCCTAGCAAGATTTTTGTCATTATTGACGCATCACTTATCTCGTCGCCCGAATTCCTCACTTCTTTAGCTAAGTTTTCGATTTTAGCTATGTGGATGGCCATCGAGTCATTTTTATCCATTTTGTAACTGTAGTAACGTTCCTGATTGATCATTTTGTTGGTTTCCGATTTTTGATCGTAAACTAGATCCAGTTTTTCTAAAACTTCCTTTGCTGTTACGCAGTTTTCCACCAGAGTTGTCAAGGATAAGTCGATTGCTGAAGTTATTGTAAACATTGCTACAGCATCCTTTTTATCCCAAGTTTCATTAGGGCTAATATTTGAGGGTCTCGGGGTTACACCGGTCGCTATTTCGAGTACCCCTTTGGCCCTTAATGCACACATTATCTGGAACTTCCATTGTTTGAAGTTCTTCCCATTGAATTTCGAGATGACACTGATATCAATTCTGTCTGCCATTTTCACTGTGTTACTGACAAAATCCCAAAAACTACTTTACGTTTCACCCTTATTGTTTTACACTTGCAAAACCCTTTATATTGAAACTACTTTACGTTTCACACTTATACTGTTTTACACTCAGATAATCTTTTATTATGAAACTACTTTACGTTTCACCTTTATTGTTTTATTGTCCACCTCTTTTTCGAAGCACTTGCACTGAACCCGGTTCGCGCACGTTCCTGTCTTAATTACTCGCGTTACTGGGCGACATAACCTGTTGAAGTTGATTGCAGCGAATTGTAATTTAGACAGGTGTTATGAAGAAAAGAAGACGAACATATAATACAAACGTTTATTAATTAAAAGAAAATATAAATGTGTAAATTAAACTATGCTCTAGGCTCTATTAACATTACGTAGATGCACTAGCTTGATGAATATTAGAATACGTCTTTACTTAATGACTGTAGACTTAATACTACTATCAACTACCCTAAATTTAAGAAATTCACATGTGGTTGCGACTCTGATGTGTAGACTCGCCCCCAACTCCAGTGGACCAAACAGGTAATGAACATTTCAATTCATATTCTTTAACAAAAATACTTTTTATTACTATCGATTTTTGGGGAGCCCCTTAGAACCGCTAGGGGATGCAACCCAAAGTACACTTCATTATTTCATTGATCTTGTTTTAAAGAGTACCATACTGAAACCTATTTCATGGCATTAATATCTTTTCTCTCAAGACAACAGAGGTTAACGGAAAGCATGCGAAGCATGAATGCTTGTGTATATTGACTTTAAATTCAAACGTTTAGTTTTTCAAGTCAATAAAATAGATAAAACCACACTAATCATGTAAATTTTACTATTTTAAACTATATTTAAACAAAATAATGCTTCAAAATTTTAATTTATACCAACATTCAGTTACTTCTAATGAACTCGGACGCTCCAATGTTAGTAATGTAATTTGTACTTTTTGAAATATTTTTGTCGTATAAAAATCAATTTTCAGCAAAATTTATTACAGATATATTGCTAACAGTAGTGAGAGAAATTCAAAAAAATTACAATAATGAATTGCACTTCACTGCACTTGGTAACGGACAAGTTCGATTTGTAGCATGTTTGATGATGCCATCGGCTGTGCGAACAGTGACTACTCGGATGATTCCATCATCTCCTGGATGGATAACTTCAATGCGTCCTATTTTCCACTTAAGTGGAGGAAGGTTGTCGTCGCGGATTAGAACCATGGGATATTTGCCGTTGGCAAGTTCCACTTAGCTCATCTTTGCAGCTCGACTAGGTACTCTTTTGACCATTGGTGCCAAAATTGTTGCTGCATTTGCTGGATTTTCTGAAATTTAGAGAGCCGATATTCTGGTAACAGTGTCATATCAGGGTCAGCCATCGACATGATCGGTCTTCCAATCAGGAAGTGCGATTGGCACAGAGGTTGCAAGTCGTTGGGATTTGTGGATAGAGGGGTGAGAGGTGGAGAATTTAGGATTCCCTCGATTTGAACTAATGGCGTGTTGAGTTCCTCATATGTTCACCGGTTTTCTTTTCTTAGAGGAAAAGCAAATAAAACAAAACTGGAACCGTTCACTAATTTATTTATATTTAACACAATTATCAGGAGTGTCGTGTGGGACACCCGTAATTCTCAAGCTGTTACGCTTGACTGTCCCCTCTTCCTTCCTCGGTCATCATCGCTACCTAGGCAGTGGCAGCCCAAACCGCTTCATACGTTAATAAACAATTATTGATAATAGGTTTCAGTAATTTTTTACACGATTTTGCTCCCGCTTCCCAAATTCCACCAAAATTCGGACTATATGGCGGAATGAATTTCCAATTAATTCCCTCATTAGCTGATCGTTTCGAAAGTTGTGAACTAGATTTAACAAGAAAGTTTGCAAGTTCTTTCAGTTCGGATTTTGCTCTGACAAAATTCTTCCTATTATCTGATTTTCAGAAAGTTTCTTTCTACGTGAAGCAAACCGGCGAAGACACAAAATAAATGATTGCGTTGTCAAGTCACCGACCAATTCTGGCTATTTACAAATGACATGTCTGTTAATTTGAAGATAATCAAGAGAGGCAAATCCAACCTTAATTCCTTCCATTGCTTTTCTATCGCGTGAGGTAACGGATCATCCCATCCTAACTTTTCAAGCCATAATTTTTGTAACAGAAATTTAGCTAGAACAACGCACGGGCTTAAAAGTCTGAGAAGGTCGAAAATTTGATGAAATGAAATAATAGTGCCCACATGTTACATATAATTGAAAAGAGGATAAAAAACTCGATTTAAATATTTCATAACAAACTATGCTTTCTATTTAAAAAAACACAACTTTATATTATAAATTGAGAGAATCGAAAAATAGTATCCTGTATGTAATACAATTTCTTATTAGAGTTCTTTAATTAATTAAATTTTATTTTTTAGTTATAGGGTAAATGAAGAAGGTTGGTTTTCGATAATACTCATCGTTTCCGCTCCTCATCAGCAGAAGTCCACAAAAGAATGAAACCGATTCCGATAACGGGGACGCAATATTGTTGTTCATGTAGGATGATGTTTTGTTTCTGTAAATCATCTATAGAAACACTTACAATTATTATGATGATCTTTTACTATGTAGGGAAACGTTAAAAGATAGTCCTCCTTCAACATCAATTAAAGAAGAATAATTAAAAACCTTCTACCAAACAAATATATATTTTATAATAATGCGTATCTTAACCCATATTAAGTATTCAAATAAATGTAAAACGAAATTGTGAAGTTTAATAGAAAATGTACTTTGTCATTGCGCATGTCAATATGATAAGACCAGTAGTTGTAATGTAGATTACAGAAGCGCAAGACGTTTTATTTGTGTCTATCAATATTGTTCGTTATTTGTATTCAATCGTTAATTCAATTGTTAATAATCTTAATATGTCCGAGCTGTATATACAGTTTACACTTAGTAGTCCGAGACAGTTTTGCTATCGGGAAAGTGTGTCTGTAGCAGTAGGAGAATCGTACCAAGTTGTTGGTTTCGGTCTTAAAAGTAATCTTCAGCATACTTAATGGATGTGATGCCGCTGCAGAAATCTTTCCAAGGCCTTTGTTGTTTTTGACGAATCATCTCCATGTACTCCAAATGGAGGTTTTTTTTTCTTTTTTGTCCATTGTCTTGCACACTTTTGAAACTAATTGATTTTCGTTTCTCATATTTCTCATATTTTCATATTTCATGTTTGACCAATCGGATGTCATCAGCAAAACACAACATATAAGTTGATTGCCGGCGGTCGTACTTCTAGCCACTGCCAATCTAATGTCATCTACAGAATATTCGAAGGCTGTTATGTATGGTTAAAAAAAGTGTTCAGTGTTTCTGGAATAAAAGAAGTTCTTATTGATAGTTAATCAAAAAATGGTAAGATTTAAAAGTAATTATTTGATTTAACACTGAAAACTTTAAAAAATTTCGGGCAAATAAAAATACAGCAGATTGCTGTAGATATTTGTTAAACCGTAGGCGAAGTTATTATAATTTTCTATAGAATCCATAATATGGTATATCTTCAAAAATTGCCACAATTTCCTATTATTCAATAAGGTCAACACTTTGAATTTTGTCAAATTTTGATTTTTAGGTTAAGATTTGAAAGTGTCAAAGTATTATATCTTTAAGTAATTCAAATTATAATGGCATTATTGAGCAATTTAGAATGAAAACCACCCGTTTGTTACTATTATTATTCGTATGGCTCAAACAAACTAGATCTAGATAATCGTTAGGATATTCTAAACTCTCCGGACCACGGGTGAAGTCTGCCAGGCTTCACATAAGTGGTATACTATATATAATATGTAATTTATTCTACCCGTAGACTGAAGGGTAGCAGGATGCAACCACGACACTTTTACGGGTCAGTGTAAACAAAACTGTTCTGGGAATTTATTATTATATTAATTAAAATATAAATCCTAGTTCCGGATTCTTCGAGAGGTTGAATTCTTTGAAAAACTTTTTATTACAACATTCACAATAACGATCTTTCATTTGAGGAGGCTAATCATAAAGTATAGTATAAAAGTGTAACCCTACCCCGCTGGCGGTTTACCATGTGTGGTAGATGTGATAATTGCACACATCGTGAAATACGAAGCTGGATCGTCTCAAGCTACATCATTACATCAACAATTATCATGAACGTGTTACATCGTAAAACAACTGAATTTCGGTTAACTTTGGCTAAACTGACTTTAAACCCCGCAGACTACTTACGTAGTCTAGACTACGTTAGACTACTTTCACCGCTAACAGTAAAGTCTGAAGTGTTTCCCGTTACCATATTTCGCGTCGATCGGTCTTAGATCTATCGGAGACAGGCGCGGACTGTCAGTATTTATTTGTAAGGGCTCTCTGCAATGACAACTCCTAGATAAACAGCTTTTTTTCGAGCTGATTTGAACTTTTGCCTAATTGATCTATTATGACGTCGACCAAAGGTGTTCATCTGATTCGTTTTTCTATTTTGATTATTTTTAATTTCTTGGAAGTGAGGGGGCCCGGCACGCCTTACTTCGAAGGGCCCGATCGTTTAAAAATTAAACAAACATGATAACAAGTGGCCATGTTGAATTAACTGACGTTTCGTTGAAATGCCAACCCCAATTGTCTTATTTCCCTGCGGTTTCCTTATTAGATGCTATCTATATATTACTAAATAAACAATATAATATAACAAAAATAAAATGACTCAAGCAGGTAGAATTCATCGTCTCATGTCTGAAAGATCGACACTTTAAAGTGTCTCAGACCAATGACCCCCAGGCACCTCCCAAAGTTCAATCCTTTTCTCGATGATTTGTAACGCTAATTCCGGGTTTCTTATAACGCGGTTACTAATGAACCGCATTATAGGAGGGTTGACTGTATAGCAATTAGTCATTTCATTCTAAGATATCTAAACCATGCTTGTGTTTAATTATGTGTATGTTCACTTTTGTTTTCTTTGGACTTCTTTGCTACATTCAGGTTTACAGTTCTGTAAACTTATTTTGAAATAAACATTTGTTCCAGGAGACTCCCTATCTTACAAATAGCTGTGTCCAAATTAAGGTAGAGGAAGAAATGCAGTTTATCAAGTTGGAAGATTTACATCATTCCATCGATATTAAAGAAGAGCCTACTGATTTAGATAGCCAACCAACGGCAGATGGAAATCCTCTTACATGTGGAATTTGTGGCTACAATTCGTCATCAAACGCATACTTTAAGAAACATTTAAGAACTCATTCCGATGAGAAATTGTTTAAGTGTACAATATGTGACCACATTTCAACACACAAAAGAAACTTCAAGATTCATTTAAGAAGTCATACTGGAGAGAAGTCGTTTACATGTAAAATTTGTAGTTATGCTTGTTCACGTCAAGATAATTTGAAAAGACATGTTAGAATTCACACCGGGGAAAAACCGTTTAGTTGCGAAACGTGTAATCATAAATTTTCAGATCAGACGGTTTTTAAAAGACATTTAGCCACTCATACAGGGGAAAAACCTTTTTCATGTGAAACTTGTGACTATAGAGGCGTAAATAGGGAAGCCTTAAAAATTCATATAAGAACTCATACTGGGGAGAAACCGTACCGGTGTGAATCTTGTGACTTTAGATGTGCCAATAAGGCTAGTTTAAAGTTTCATATAAGAACTCATACTGGCGAGAGTCCCTATCAGTGTGAAGTCTGCGGTCATACCACAAAACGTAAAGGAGATTTAAAGGTTCATTTAAGAACGCATGTTGTCGAGAAACAGTATACCTGTGAAATATGTGACTATAATTGTTCAAGTAAACATAATTTAAAAAGACACGTCAGGATCCATACCGGTGACAAACCGTTTACGTGTAAAACTTGCGGCTATAAATTTAGAGATCAAACAAATTATAAAAGACATTTGGTAGTTCATACTGGCGAGACACCTTTTGAGTGTGAACTTTGTGATAACAAATATGCACGCAAAAGAGCATTACGAATTCATTTAAGAACTCATACTGGCGAGAATCCATTTCAGTGCGATAGGTGTGGTCTCAAATTTGCCCGTAAAATAGATTTGAAAGTTCATTTAAAAATTCACACTAGAGAGAAATCGTTCACGTGTGAAATTTGTAGTTACGCATGTTCACGCCAGGATAACTTAAAAAGACATATTCGAATTCATACTGGCGAGAAACCATTTATTTGTGATACTTGCAATCATAAATTTTCAGATCAAACGCATTTTAAGAGACACTTAACAACTCATTCACGTAAAATAGATTTAAAAATTCTTACTATAGAGAAATCTTTCAGGTGTGAGAGTTGTAGTTTTGCATGTTCACGGCTAGATAACTTAAAAAGACATATGCGAATTCATACTGGCGAGAGACCATTTATTTGTGATACTTGTAAACATACATTTTCAGATCAAACGCATTTTAAAAGACACCTAAAGACTCATTCTGGTGAGAAACCGTTTTCGTGTGAAACTTGTGACTATAAATGTGCCAATAAAGCAAGTTTGAAAATTCACGTAAGAACCCATCGTTAGCGGTTCCATTTGATGTGGTAGTTGAATTATTGAGAAAATGTTAAAATCATAGATGAAGCATTCATCGTAGTCGTATTGATTGTTTGTTTATAATTTGTAAACTGAAATGCATAATATTATAGATCGAAGTGATAAGTTGATTAAAATGAACTTACTTTAGTTCCATTTGAATTTTCCACTAAGGTTGTTTGTGAATTTTGTGAAAATCCAAAGTCGGTTGTGTTTCCATACAGAATGGTAAACCAGAAAAGAGCTTATGAGCGAACACACACTTAATTAAACACAATAATGGTTTTGATGCTTTAAAATTTAATAATTATATGGTTGTATTTGCCAGTTTAGGTCAAAATCGGTGATGATGAAATAAATTTGTGTTTGGTGCTTGATGTAAGAGTTCAAATTATTTGAAATTACCGCCAAATATATTTATATACCAACAACGAAAAAAAATCAAAAACATTCAGAATCAACCTCAAAACAACATCAAGTATACGTAACAGAACCGCCATGTTGTTGAAATTGCGAGTTCCTGGAGACACCAACCGTCTAACATATTCGTAGCCACTGCCGTTTTACAAAAGCTGTCATCTGTCATTCTGTGGCTGTCATCGAAATGAAGAATTTTGATCTAGAAACTTTGTGAAAAATATATTAGCCAATTTTCATTAGAATATTTATGAAGTGTAGGTTATCATATTTATAAACTCAGCTCATTGGGATCTGCTTACAGAAGTAACCTGGTCCGATGAGTACCTACTGCCCGATTGGTGGTTTTTCATTACCTAGCGTTCTAGTGTTTCTGAATAAGAACTAGTACCTACCTGTCTACTTAAAAAATGGTAAGATTTAAATGCAATTATTAGATTTAGTACCCAAACTGCTACAATTGTGTATTGGAAAAGTGGGTAATATCGAAACTTTGGTTGTGAGGTTAAAACTGAAAAATTTGATCATTTTAGGTCAACGCAACTCAAATTATAAAACCATTATCACAGAATACATAATATTGAAAATTATATACAGGCTGACCCAACCAAGACAGTCTACTTAGTAAAATTAGAAAAAATTAAACATTGGTAAAGATCTGAATTTTGGTACACATGTTTATTACCGCTTCCCGTTAAACATATTAAAAGTTGCCGTTCAAATCTGTTGCGCTCGAACCGCCATCTTGGAAAAATTGTACACTTTTTCAGTTTTTTGCCTATATCTCGGCAACTTGTGCTGATACAAAAAAAAGTTTCAGGTAAAAATTGTAGTTTATTAAATTTTCTTCAAAAAAGTTTATATACATTTTTTTGGATCTTCAATAGTTTAGCTTGACTGGGCTGTAGACACTTTAGAAGGGAGATGCATATTGTCTTCCCATACTTTTTTGTACTGGAGAAACGGTCAGTGTTAAAGGTAAAGAATTTACCACTGTGAAAAAATAAATTGACTGCATTGAAACGACAAGCTGCAAAAAGACCTTCTGTATGCAACCTCGGGTTACAGCCAAAGTATTAGAGATACAAAAAAATATATATAAACTTTGTTGAAGGATATTTAATAAACTACAATTTTTACCTGAACTATTTTTTTTCATCAGCAAAAGTTGCCGAGATATAGACAAACAACTGAAAAAGTATACCTTTTTTCTAAGATGGCGGTTCGAGCGGAACATATTTCGAAGGGGACTTTTAGTATGTTAAACAGGAAGCCGTAATACCAAAATTCAGATATTCACTGATTAATGTTTTTTTTTGCCGAAAATTGATTTAAATTGATTGCAACCGCGTTCGGCGGTAGTTTTTGGCAAAAAGCCTCACTTCCCCACTCCACCGTCATAATGCCAACTCAAAAACGCAAATAATATTATATTTGTTACAGGAAACTCCATCTCATTCGACTAGCGGTTTCCAAATTAAAACAGAAAAGGAAGAAATGGAATTTATTAAGTTGGAAGATTTGCATCATTCCATCGACATTAAAGAGGAACCGAGTGTTTTCGACTACCAATCGGATACAGGACGCACACCGACATCGAGGGGTCAACCGTTTACCTGTGAAATTTGTGGCTACAAATCAGTATATAAAACTTCTTTTGAAAAACATTTGATGATTCATACAGACAAAAATCCGCTGAAGTGTAAATTATGCGACCATATTTCAACTCGTAGAAGAGATTTCAAGGTTCATTTAAGAAATCATACCGGAGAAAAGTTGTTCACGTGTGAAGTTTGTGGATATACTTGTGCACGTCCGGATAATTTAAAAAGACATTTTAGAATGCATACTGGGGAGAAGCCGTTTACATGCGATCTTTGTGGTCATAAATTTGCCGATCAAACACATTTGAAAAGACATTTGAAAACTCACACCGGGGAAAAACCGTTTGCGTGTGAAACTTGTGAGTATAAATGTGCAGATAAGGCTACGTTGAAAATTCATGTAAGAACTCATACTGGCGAGAACCCATTTCGGTGTGATATATGCAGTTTTGCAACCACACGTAAAGGGGTTTTGAAGGTTCACTTTAGAACTCATACGGGCGAGAAATTGTTTACATGTGATTTATGCGATTACAGTTGTTCAAGTAAATATAATTTAAAAAGACATTTTAGGATTCATACGGATGACAAACCGTTTACGTGTGAAATTTGTGACCATAAATTTAGAGATCAAACAAATTATAAAAGACATTTAGTGACGCATGCTAACGAGAAGCAGTTTACGTGAAGCTATGTAATGATTATTTGACTCTGCATGTGTTAAGTTCTTCAATCTTGTTTTAATAAGCTTATTAATCGTTCACTAATAAAATTAGACCTAAAACAAGTCTGAAGTGTTTTAAAGATTTATTAAATTTAATAAAACACCAAAAGTGCTCCAAATATGCACCAAATGTTGAAAATATGCATTTTGACATAAAACAGTGTTTCGAAATCGTTTGTACATAATTCGTCCAGATTTCAAAACGAATCTGTTGGTATATATTGATAAGTTAGGTTAGGTTCAGGTCAGATTCAGGTTTAGGTTAGGTTAGGCTTCTTGAGAACGTTGGGGTATTACCTGTGTTCCATACAATGAGCCCGGCTGAAGCATCTCCTCTGACAGGTCCGCAGCTTTCTAACACGCCACGTTCCACTTTTGGTCTTGGTGGCTACATCTGTTTTTTTTTTATAGACGCCCTGAAGAAAATAACAGGTGTAGCCACCAAGGCCACAAAGCGGAACGTGGCGTGTTAGAAAGCGGTGCCTCCTAATAACGCTTGATATCAAAACTACGTTCAATTCTGCGAAATGGGTCCACATTATTGACGAGCTGAAGAACAAAGAACCCCGATCTAACTGCTGAATATAATCAAAAACTGCCTGAGCTAACGAGTTCTTATCATCGACGAGCAGATGCTACGGAAGAACATCATATTACTAGCGGAGTTCCACCGGAATCAGTACTGGGTCCACTCCTGTGGAACATTATGTATGAGCGGGTTTTACGATTGGTTCTCCTGAAAGGAGTAGAAATATACGGTTTCGCGGAAGACATCTCTGTAATAGTAACCACGAAGATAACGGAAGCGCCGAATCTAATAGCGAACGAAAATAGAGCTGAGAGGCTGCCAAATCGTACCAGGGAAGACTGCAAAGGTGTTGGGGGACCAGGGGGGTGAAGGGAGCCTGGACTAGGCGGTTGATACTATAGAGACGATGGAGAGCTAAACCATGAGATTACGCAGGCGTTGACGGGCCACGTCTTACAACCAATACCTGCAAAAGTTCCAAAGAACGGATTCACCTGACTGCGCTTACTGCGAGATGATATTGGACGACGCACACCACACCATCTTTGTGTACCCGAGATGGACCAAGGACAGGCTTGTCAGCGAAATGCTTTCAAGCGCGGAAAGGTGGGAGAACATTAAGAACAGCATTTCCATTATTTTGAAGAAAGAACACAAAGAAGAGCTTCTCCGACAGAAGAACGAAGAACATTAGAGAAGAAAAAGTCCCGAAAGGGCAGAAATCAATTGCGAGCGGAGAAATGCCAGATTGCTGAATCCCGCGGACATCCGGGAGGAGGTTTCTAGTGGGCTAACCCCACACTACCACCCAGCACGGCCTGATGGTGTCTTTTTTAAGATTTTCCCCCTTCCGACACGCAACAAAAAAAAGCTTCGATTTAGGTTAGGTTCAGGTTAAGTTCAAGTTAGGTCTTCAAGTTATCTCTAGTCGATTGAGAGGGATCAGATTGATGATCCGAGCAGAGGATTGCTCAGATTGTGCAGCCTAACTGAGTTGTTATTCTCCTAAATTTCTTTTAGGTTGATAACTTATAATTAATCAATTGCAGGTAGTTCTTCATATGTTCTTCATATTTTAATAGGCGGAAGTTTCCGAGGCGTCAAGCCGAATAACCGTCTAAACGCGCAATTATTCACAAGAATATAGGGAACTCGTCTCACAAAGCAGTAAGTAAAATAGCGACTGACAGTTAAAATGAAGAAAACTGGAATTCCAAAAAATGCATTAGAGATCGAGTCCCGTCAAAGGGCAAACAATACAGGTTGCCTGTAAGATTACATCAAAAGAAAAAGATACCAACAGATTGAAAACATCGCGAGGTCTTTAAAAGAAGTAAAAAATTAATAGAACTCCAACCAAGTACGGAGAAAAAATTGAACCTGAACCTGAAATTGAAACAGAGATGATGGATGAAGTAAAACAATTTATGCAAAGCATCAGTACGGAATTGAAGCAAATGAGAGTAGAGAATGCCGAGATCAAACAAGAAATAAGAGAGAACAACAGAAAAATACAGGAACAAATGAGGATGCAGGTTGAGAGATGAAGGTTATGAAAGAAGAATTGAAGCAAACTAAGATCAGTTGGAAACATGAACAAAAATCAAATGAGAGAAAAATAAAGGAAATGGAAGATAAGCTGAAAGAGGTTGAATATAAATTAGAATTACAGAAGAGACAGAAAAGAAGGAATTGATTAGTAGTAACAGGATTGAAGACAGATAACAACACGAACACCCCCCTTGAAGAAAAGCTGGGAAACTTTATAAAACAGAATCTTGGAATTGAAGGGAAAATAACAACAGCATGCCAGATTGGAACCAAAGAGACTGTGATAATGAAAAATAAGTCTAAACTAAGTCGTTTACCAGGAGGAAAAATATACATAGACGATGATATGACATACCCGAAGAGAAGAATACAACAGAAAATCAGAGAACAAGCAGAAAAGCTGAGGAAATCAGGAAAAAAGTAAATGTAGGGTGCCAAAAATTACAATGTGAATTTAAGCTACTAAGATGGGAGAGAGAGGGAGGGTGTCTTCGAGAGGTACCAAAAAGCTAACCAAGCAAACCCATCAAGTAAAATATGAGACGGACCGGCGATGAAAAGGAAAATGGAACGGAAAAATAGAGCATACGTATGATGAAAAAGAGAATTACATAACAAATGGACGAAAGAACGGAAAAACAATTGACAAATTAAGAGAAAATATTTACATAGCGAGTTGGAACGTGAGGGGTGCGTTTGAGGAAGGAGCGATAAAGCAAAGAGATGTAATGATTTCATACAAGACGTGAGAAGTTATAGAGGGGCAGACATGAACACGGACCACTATTTGGTGAGAGCCAAGATGAAGCAGATAATACCAATTGACCTGAGAAAAAAAGTTGACAAACTCAAAGCTAGATCAGTATTACTAATTAAGGACGGAGAGACAAAAATAAAATACAAAAACAAGATGACTGAAAGCCTGAAAAATGATAGAACAAAAGCCAGCAACCTACAGGAAATAATACTTCAGACGGCGAAAGAGATAGGAGAGGTGAAACAAGGAAGGAAGAAATAGTGGTACGATGAAGAATGCGAAAAAGAAATAAACAAAAGAGATGATACAAAAACAAACAGCAGAACATAAAGAAAGATACGAGAAACAAAGACGGAAATGCAAAAAAAAATCAGACTAATGAAAATGACACTGGAAACAACGGAGAATAAAGTTAGAGAAAGTTTAAAGTGGAGAATTGTCTGCAATGATGTTCAACCTATACGGGAAAGCAGAATAAACAGAAATGGAATAGTAACTACCATCAATGTCTGGCTTTCGCAGATGATGTGACACTGATAGCAAGATCAAAACAAGAACTTCAACAGTGTATTACGAGAATGACAGTGGCGAGAAGAATGGGTCTCAAGATCAAGGAAGAGAAGACCAAATACATGACATGGCAAGACCAAACGTACGAAGACAATAGAATATTACAGGTAGAAACAGAAATCAGTAGAACACTGAATATCAGAGAAGTTCAGATATTTATATACCTCGATACAATGATAACAAGGAAACCAGAATAGCAGCGGGAAATAGAAGCATGGCATCACTACAGAGTATACTGTCGAAAAAAATTATGTTCAGAGCATTGAAAATCAGGATATACAAGACAATAGTGAGATCGGTAGTGAAAAGCAAGATCAGATGATGTTGAGAGTCTGGGAAAGAAAGATCTTGAGAAAATTTTTTGGCGGTGTGAGAGTGGCGGAAGGGTGGAGAAGATGAACAAATGATGAATTGAGAGAACTATATGGAGAGCCTGACATGAGGCTCATGAGACATGAGAGCACAGAGGCTGAGATGGCTTGGGCACATAACAAGAATGTAGGAAGAGAGAGTGACAGCCAAAGTGTGAACAAAAATTAGGACTCTAATATTGTTTAGGGACCCCCACATCAATTTTAACTTCCTCGGAGAATGGTTGAAAACTGGTTGATTATTAAACAAATAAATTCAGTAACCAATCAGACAACAGCAATTCAAATTCACAGTAACAAATCAAAAATTTTATAGGTGACTTGATTTATTTGTTGTCTAATAGATTCGAATCCTAGAGATATCTCGAGGTGAAAAATCGGACATTGGAGGAAACCTGATAAAGGGGAAAACTCATTTGTACCTTTGTACTGGATAATAAACAGTTTAAAATCATAACAGCTCTGTTCGAAATTTTAATTTACCCCACTTCAGTAGTAAATAACATAGCAATATATAGCATATTATCAATATAATTTTATTATCATCTAAGTTGTGAGGTCTGTAAAAACAGGATTATGAGAATCTTCTGTTTAACGATACATTTGTTACAGAAATACTTGTGCCATCTAAATAGTCAATTCCAAATTAAAACGGAACAAGAAATGTCAATTAAGTTTGAAGATTTGCATCATTCCATTGACATTAAAGACAGTCTCTTATTTTGAAGGAACAACCGGATACACAGAGAAATCGTTCGCTTGCATTCCATATACCCCCAATGAATGGGCATTCAATAATTCATACTGGCAAGAAATCATTTACGTGTGAAACCAGGGGTCATAAATTTTCATGTCAAACATACCGAAAAAGACGTTTAAGAATTCATACCGGCGAAAAACCATTTTAGTGAGAAGTATGCGGTTTTGCAGCGGTAGTTAAGTGGAGAAAAGTTATTTATGTGTGAAATTTGTGGATTTACTTCTTCAGGTCTAGGTGGTTTTTAGAGACAATTTAGAAATCACACCGGGGAAAAACCGTTCAGTTGTAAAATGACGTAGATGGTGGACTCTCACCCATCGCTAGCTAATCCTGGGTACACCGGCAGTACCAAGATCCTTTATTTTATTATAGGTCTGGGCAAATAGTACTTTTTTTTGGATCTCAAAAGTAACATTCAGCAGTGAGAGTTTGTATGAGTTAATAAATGAGATTTCAAATATCTTTTTTGAGAACATTTATAACCGCAAACGTTACATTCAAACGGTTTCTCTCCCGTATGAGTTAGTAAATGGTTTTTCAGAGCTCCTTGCTGGGAAAATTTATAATCACAAATGTTACATTTATACGGTTTCCTATTCGTATGAATAAGTACATGACGTTTCAAATATCCTTTTCGGGAACATCTATAATCGCAAATACTGCACTGAAATAATTTCTCGCGCGTATGAGTCAGTGAATGGATTTTCAGATGTTGTTTGAGATAACTTTTATAATCGCATATGCTACATACGTACGGTTTTTCGCCCGTATGAGTTAATAGGTGAATTTTCAGGTTTCCTTTCGTTGAACATTTATAATCGCAAAGACTACAATCAAACGGTTTCTCGCCTGTATGAATTAGCAAATGACGTTTCAAATGTTCTTTTCGTTTACATTTATAATCACAATTGGTACACTTATACGGTCTCTCGCCCGTATGAGTTCGCAAATGGATTTTCAGATATCCTTTGTGGGAACATTTATAATCGCATATGTTACACTCGTACGGTTTCTCGCCCGTATGGATTAGTAAATGAGATTTTAAGTGCGATTTTAGCAAACAATTATAATCGCAAATGTTACACTCAAATAGTTTTTCGCCTGTATGAGTTAATAAATGGATATTCAGATTTCCTTTCTGTGAGCATTTAAAATCACAAATGTTACACTGAAATGGTTTCTCACCCGTATGAGTTAACAAATGAGTTTTCATGCTAGCTCTCCATGAACATTTATAATCGCAAATACTACACAGAAATGTTTTTTTGCCAGTATGAACTAGTAAAGGTATTTGACAATCTTGATCCACTTCAGATTCGTTCATTGAAGTTCCTTCTCCGATGTCCATGAATTGAAAATCTTCTAATTTAATTTCCTTTCCTTCTTCTTCCGTCTTAATTGGAAGGCAATCATTTAAGTGACCCGGGGTTTTCTGTAACAAATGTATCATCAGTAAATATCATAAAAATTGCGTCCCGTCCGCAACATGGTCAGATCGGTCAGAACTGTTAATTAACACGACGGTTTACACTATTTGGTGATTTTCAAGTATAATCATAAAGCCGGCGTTCCCCCTGGGTTGATGAATATTGCCATCAACTACTAAAAACAGAGTTACAGGCATTTCCCAATCCGGTTTAAGCAGCCGTGGGGTCTTAATTCCAAAACCTTTCTCAAAAAAGAAAGAAGGCGATGGTCCAGGAGTGAATTGCAAGGCTGATTATGTTCAGTAGTAAAATAAATTAATTGCTCCCAACTTTTTAATCAAAGATTTGTAATATTATATAGTAAAAATCACCGATTCGATCGATCCCATGATCCCGATTTGCAATGGCTAACCACCGAGGTATCTGCCTAGAGGACCCTGCTAAAGAACGAAAAGTGGTCACTACGCTCTATAATGAATCCTAAGATACACCCACAACGAGAAATCCCGGAGTCCTTTAACCTTTTAAGAGCGGGCTGGGACAAAAATCGACTACTGAAGTTTTTCAACGTAATTTGATGCGCTGAAAACGAAAAAAATAGTGAAAATTTTTTGGAAGCGCAGATGACTTTGAAAATTGCATTTTAAAGTCAAATTTATTGTTATTTATATTTATTTATTTATTATTATTTTTGTACATAATTTTCAAGCCCTTCTACTTCTTTTTGCTCTCACATCAAAATACCTTACTCTTCAAATTATGTACAAATAATAAATAAATAAATATAAACAACAATAAATTTGACTTTCAAATACAATTCTCAAGGTCATCTGTACTTGAAAAAAAAATTTCACTATTTTTTGCGTCATCAGCGCATCAAATTACGTAGAAAATACCAAAAAAATTTGTTGTTTTATATTGAACTTTCCGTTCCGGACGGGCTGGGGACATATATTATGTCCCAGCATGGAATGTTGCATTATGCTAGGTGAGAAATAAATTGATTCGTACACAAATTTTGTTTATAACAAATGGTAAATTTTACTGTAAATTACCCGTCCTTAAAAGGTTAAGAAATTTACAACCTAATACTCTGTTCTTCACCACCCTAGAGGTAGAGTATTAGGCCCATTGCTTTTACGGGGGTTTCCCGGTAGTATCCAGACTAACTTAAGAGTATAAATGTTAAGAGTTGCCTAAGTTGTAAGGGGTGGAGAGCATAAGCCTGGTGTAATAATTCAAAGTTCAATATAATCAAGAAGCAAGAACTCAACAATGATAGACATGTTTCGACCCTATTAGGTCTCATCAGTATCACATAGTTAGATTCTTGAAAATATTGCTTTGATTGTTTACCTTATATAGCATTTTATTCGAGAAACCCTCGATTATAAATTCAAATTATAAATACAAGGGTTTATGTGGTTGCGTCTCCCTTTTCCACAACGGTCACCTCAAGTGCCACATCGATGGCAGAAGATGGTTGACGGTAACTGGTCCTCGCAGAGCAATCAATTCTCACTTACAGCTCCAAGTGCCACACCCTGGTAAACTGCATTGACTGGTAGGCCAAACTAAGTGATGGTAACCAGATATGGTGAAAGTAGCGTCTGATCCAAAGTGGGCGGCTACAAACAGCGAGATTGGCTGAATACAAACCGGAGAAGGCAACTGGAAACCACTCTGGTATATTATTCCCAGGAAATCACTATGACGAGAAACAAAATATAAATGGCCCCTAGTCCCGGGCAGCCCTTAAATGGGCAACTCCACAATCCGGGTAAGCACCTAGAATGTTAAAAATCTGTTTGTGGCTGGGAAGCTAGACAATGCACTCAAAGAAATGCAAAGAATGCAAGCTCAGATGGCCTGCCGTGGGAACATGCCCACAAGAACATGGAACACTATACTACTCGGGAAGTAATGAAAAGGACAGATACCATCGAACCGGCGTGGGCATTCTGATCGATCCACGGATAGCCAAGTATGTGAAAAACTTCGTTCGCATCTCTGACAGAATTATGTTGTTGGAGTTACAGGGTCGGTTACTCAATATGAACATCCTGCAGGTGTACGTACCCATTTCGGAAAGAAAGTATGATTGAGTAAGTACTCAGAAGCCCAAAGAAAAATGAAATAACCCTTGTTATGGGGGACTTTAATGCAAAAATCGGTCATGGACGAAGAGAAGACATAGTACAGAAAGCAATGAAAGAGGAGACAGACAATACCAGTTCTGCCAAGATGCGAAAATTGAAGTAACTAATACATAGTTCAAATTACGTAAGCGCCGATAATCAAATTAGCCCAGAATCAAATTGACTATCTACTGATAAACGAAAGATTCCGAAACTCGGTTAAAAGAATCGCAACATATCCTGAGGCAAATGCAAGTTTAGACATGGGCGCCCGAAGGAATAAATCTCACTGGGGGCAACTACATGTATTTACAGTTTCCAAATTTCATTATGTTGTTCCTTCGTCTGTAAAAATTGTTTTTAAATCCTTATATTAGTTTCACCTTTCTGCTTGAATACGGCAAAACTTAGAAAGTCAAATTTGACAGAGTTCGCGCTATCCAATCGAGCTGAAATTTTGCACATGGATTCGTTCCCGATGACACTTTGCCAAAAAACATATTTTCCGAATTTTCACATTTTCCAAAAAAAAAGTGAAAAAATAAATTTTTTTTTAAATTAACATTGGACTTCAATGACCAATTAAACCAAATACCTAGAACTGATTCTGCCGACACAAATGAACAGTGGAACAAAATAAAAGAAACATTACTGAGAACAGGCAATCATCATCTGAAAACTTAAAATCGCATCAGAAAGAGGAAATGGATGATAGAACCGCTATTGGAGCTTATGGAAAAGCGACGATTATTAAAACAAAACATAAGAAAGTATAAAACACTCCAAAATACAATAAGAAACGCAATCCGAACAGCAAAAGCTGAATGGATGGCAGCCTATTCGGTGCACATAGAAAAGAGAAGAAAATGACATTACTGGATAACAATAACAAGATCATACTTCAAGAAGAGGAAAAAATAAAAGAGTGAAAATCATTATATGGCCACACTGTTCAAAGACAGACCGAATTTAGAGACAGACGGTAATAATAGGTCCGAGGGGCCCAACATTTTGAAGTGGGAAGTATAATTATGCCATAGAAATAGCGAAGAACAGGAAATCACCTGAACCAGATGGGATACCTATGCAAATGATAAAAATCATAAATGAAGGTAATATCGACCTCGGGGTAAACTTGTTCAACAACATTATGACTCCGGGAAAATCTTTGAAGAGTAGCTAACGTCAACATTCGTGCCTATGTAGTGACTATCGACTGATCAGCCTTATGAATCATATGTTAAGAACCTTCTTATGTATACATACTCATATTCGGGCTCATAAGCAAGACTTAGATGATTCACAATTTGGGTTCACCAAGGCATTTGGAAGACGCGAGGCGTTGTTTGGCTTCAATGTCCTGATGCTAAAATGCCGATATCAGCGTCGAGACGTGATGTCAGAATAATAGAGAACCTATACTGGTACCATCGTGGAGGGGTCAGAGGTCAAAGGTCAGAACTGGAGATCCAAAGAGGAGTGAGGCAGGGATGTGTCCTCTCTCCACTGCTGTTTAATTTGAATTCGGATAAGATATTTATGAATTCAGTCTGGTTACTAAGAAGAATGCTCTGAATATCATGGGTAGAGAGGATCACAAATGAACGAGTCTTGGAAAGAGCAAGAACTGATCGTGTGTGGCTGAATGGGGTAAAGTAAATGGGATAGTCGTTTACCTGGGACATACACTGAGGGGAGAAAAGAAAAGTAGAAAGAAAGCAGATTGCCCTGGCTGAGGAACATTGGCGAATGGACTGGCATTCGGGGTGCAGAAGAGTTGGTTAGAATGACGGAGGACAGAACTGCCTATACGCTGAAGCGAGCGCCAACCTGAAAAAAGAAGAAACCAAGAGAGTCTTCTTTAAAGCGTCTGCCACTCTGTTTTCCTGAAAATTTTTAATTTTAATTTTCCTAACCTAAAATTCAACCTCAAAATGTATTCTACTAGTTTTTAAGTTTTGCTTACTGTATAGACGGCAAACTTTTGGGAGAATTCAATAAGTTTGGAGAAAGTAGCAGTGGTTTGCGAGCTTCCAGTAATGGATATAACTATGACGAAATGGAAGTCAAGTTAGAAGATTTGCACCATTCCATCGATATTAAAAAAGAATTAAATTTAGGAAGTCAACCAAATAGTAAGAAGATAAGCTATAATTTGCATTTAGTGTAAAAATGTTCATACACAACAAACCCGAGAAAATTATCTTTATACGTGTAGCATACCCGGTGCCGAGGGTCCGGTCTCGCGAGAAATTCATGCGTGAGCGAAGCGAAAGAGGGAAAGTCTATGTAGATCCAGACATTCGAGCAACGGGTGTGTTTAACGGAGTATTGCCCTCGATGTGACTCGCATGAATAAATTAACGTGATTAACGAAAGATAAATGGCCGAAAAAGTGGAATAAACGGTAAAAATTTTGAAAAATTAAAAAAAATTCCGGAAAAGTATCAATTATTTGGCATAAAAACTAGTTTTTCTTCTCGGGCAAAATCTTTGATTTGCCCTCCCGCCCGGGGCTGTTACCTATGAGTACATCTCGACGGCCTCAGTTTTCCGGCTCGAGTCTCGCGCAGCCAAGTGACTTACCCTGGAGTGATGTTCTCAATAATTTTGTTCTCTAGCTTTGGCCACTCTGATTGGATCAACATTAGTTGACCCTGGATTCACTTTTACCAAACGTTTAACTAGAGTGTTAGTGCAGATATTTTCACCCAGCTAAAGATGCGATTCTTTAGCTGCGGCTAGAGCTCTGCGACTGAAGTCGCAGTGAATGCTATATCCATATCTTCTTATGGCAGTATTTTCTTAGAATGCGTTCGTCGCAGGCGACTCTAAGGTAGCAGTCTCATAAGTAGAGACTGGATTATATGCATTTGCATATTTACATATGCATTAATTTCCATATTTTGGCTATTTTTTAAGAAAATTGCATATTTCGATTGAAATCTACTGATTGTGCATATTTGAGCATATTTTATAGAATTTCCGAAAAAAAAGTTTATTTTGCATATTTCGACCATTTTAAGTTGCATATAATATAATCCGGTTTCTACTCATAAGAAAGCATGGAGAGCAGACACTGCGACTGCAGTCTTCCGAGAATTTCCCTGGCTACGGGCCTGGTAATTTTAATAATAAATATAATATAAAACTCTCTTAATGAAGCGAAATCCAAAGAGATTTTAGGAAATCCAAGGAAATTTCATAAAAAGAAATATGGTGTACAAAAATTTGGTTTGCGGTTTCCCCCTCGGACTAAACATAAATATTTCCAAGACCTAATTCATGGTGATTAGCCGACAAAACCATGAAGATGCACCGATCTGTCTCGAGGATAAACAAATCAAACAGGTGAAAATATTTAATTATTTAGGTAGCCTGACCACAAAGGATTTGGACCCCGATAGAGAAATTAGGTGCCGAATCGAGACCGCCCGAGCAATATTTAATAAAATGAGGTCACTATACCGTGACAATAATTTAAATCTTAGGATAATACAAAGAATGGTCAAATGCTACGTTTGGTCTGTTCCGCTATATGGTGCGGAAGCATGGACTCTCAAGAACAGAAATGCCTATGCTGAAATGATCGCCAACGTCGGGAAGACCTGATACGGCACATGAAAAAAGAAACACAGGGTATCCTATGAAGCATTTTCCGAAGGGGTCGAAATGAATTGTCATAGGGACGGTACATGGGAGTGTTGAGGATTGAACCTAAACATTAAAAAAATTTTCTAAGAGAGCCCCCCGTATGCCTCAAATACATATGAAAATTTCAGACAATCCCAAGAAATAAATTTTTACTATTTATTTATTTTCCCGAAAACCAAAAGTGGCAACGGTCTGAAACTATCAGGTTCTTAGATTCTCGATAAGATGTACTGATCGTGAAACTTTTAATAAAATATGGTCCGGAGCACTTGGATCATGCTTATCCGGCTACGGTCTAAGGTAAATGTGATTTAGCTCACCTCGTTATTATCCTGTTGATATTCTAAAATAGGATAATCTTCTTTAATATCAATGGAATGGTGTAATTCTTCCAACTTGATTTCCATACTCTGCACATCTTCTCTTAAAATCTCGTCATCGTTATAACCATCACTGGAAGGTCGCAAACCATTGATACTTTCAGTAAATTTATTAAATTCTCCCATTGGCATTACCCCGTCCATATTGGAAGCAGAAGTTCGTCAACTTGTAGTGTAGTAGGTGTAGTACTCCAAATTTTGAGGTTAGATTGAAGTTCAGGTTACAAATTCTGCAAAAGATATACAATTAATTATTATGACGAATATAAATATATAGAAAATAATTACGATAAACCAACACAATAGCGACTTCTAAATTATAATGGCGTTTTACTACAGAATCTACAGATTATTTGATATTCATGCGATGCGCAGAAGTCAAACCTAAAATATGACATCAGAAATTCAATGGCGGCGTTGGTGTTTTATAAAACTCAAAAATAGAATTTACTGGGAAATTTGTGAAAAGTGAAAGGAAAAATAGCTAATATTAGGAAATCCGAAGAAATCTTAGGAAAACCGAGGAAATAGGAAATTTGAGGTAATTAGAAAATCCGGGAAATATTTTATTCAATTTCCAAAAAAATTTTCTTTCAAAAAAGTTAAAAAAACAAAACACAGAGGTCTGTAGTATTCCTAAGATTTCTGATTTTCTAAAATTTCCCAAGATTTGCGTCCGACGTCTTATTAGCCACTGCCTTCTTAGAAATCTGCTATGGAAATCTGTCATCCTCCTTTGCCAAAGCTGTCAATCTGCTAAATACATAAATTGATTATTGAAAATTATCAATAGTTAATTAATAAAATTGAAGTTACATAAAATCTGTGAATAGTAAATTACTCAATTTTTATGAGAGTAACTTGTGCAGTTGAGGTTAGCCCATTTAGAAAACCAACTGTTTGTCCCGGATGGGTTATTTTTGATTATATCAGTGTGCAATGGTCTCTAAAGTAGAAATAGTACCTACCACGAAAATGGTAAGATTTACAATAGATAAAAATCAGATAAAGAAGACAAATATAGGAACGTTGATGTTTCCGGTAACACGGGAAAACGTTCAGTGGTTGAACTGAATCGTTGAATCACTGTTGCTTCGGTGACTAAATTTTATTAATAAGAATTACAAAATAATAACTGTTCAGTTAATTCACTCTTACTGGTTTAGTAATAACACGTTTGTTACAGGAATGTCCGAGTCAGTCAAATAGCCATTTCCCAATTAAAACAGAAGAAGAGGAACTGGAGTTTATTAAGCTGGAAGATTTACATCATTCGATTGACATTAAAGATGAGACTACTATTTTAGAAAACGAACCGGAGAGAGAATGCACATCGGGGGCTTCGGGGAAACCTTTTTCATGTGAAATTTGTGGTTACAAATCGGCATATAGAACATGCTTAAAGAAACATTTAGACACTCATAATACTGACAAGAAGCAGTTTAAGTGTAACATGTGCGACTATATTTCGTCACGTAAAAGAGGCTTAAAGATTCATTTACTAAGTCATACCGGAGAGAAAGCTTTCACGTGTGAAATTTGTGGTTATACTTGTGCCCGTCAGGATAATTTGAAAAGGCATATTAGAATTCACACTGGGGAGAAGCCGTTTAGATGTGAAACTTGTAATCATAAATTTTCAGATCAGACGGTTTTTAAAAGACATTTAGCCACTCATACAGGGGAAAAACCTTTCTCTTGTGAAACTTGTAAATATAAATGCGCAAATAGAGGAGCATTAAATCTTCATTTAAGAACTCATACTGGCCAGAATCTATTTCGGTGTGAAATATGCGGCCATGCAACTGCACGTAAAGGAGATTTAAAGATTCATTTAAGAACTCATACCGGCGAGAAATTGTATCCGTGTGATTTATGCGATTATAGTTGTTCAAGTAAATATAATTTAAAAAGACACTTCAGGATTCATACGGATGATAATCCCTTTACGTGTGAAATTTGTGACCATAAATTTAGAGATCAAACAAATTATAAAAGGCATTTAGAAATTCATGCCACCACGAAACAGTTCCCATGTGATCTTTGTGACTATAGTGGAGCTCATAAACAAAGTTTAAAAATCCATTATAGAACTCATACCGGTAAGACATTTAAGTGTGAACAAGTATGCACGTAAACTGTCCAAAAGTTCGCTTTTCGACTTTTCGTTAAATATTGATATCTCGGTTAAGGAGAATAAACTGGGAAGGAATTTGAAATATCTTCATTTGTTTTCGAGTTGGCTATGATATATTTAAATAGGGTTTTTTTATCCTCTTTTCAATTATATATAACATGTGGGGTCTATTGTTTCAGTTTCATCTCGTTATATTAAAAAATGTTATAAAAATAAAAGAAGATCGGAAAATTAAATGTTGGCTTTGTCAAAACAAAACACTACTAGATATAGATATATTTTGTTAAAACAAAATACTATACATCAAACATATAAAACAATGATTATCTGGAGTTGTTTTTAGTTGGTACCTACCTATTCCTAAATTCCTATACAAATCGCAAAAATTATTCAAGAGCAAAATTGGCAATTTCACGACTAATCCCCCCTCAAAAAAGTCCGTTCGGCATTGCTGGGGGAAGTTCAGTACTGGAGTGTGCTTGAGGCAGAAACTGCCAGCGATCACCTTTATATCAGCTTCGAGATCGGCCTGCTCTTTGGGGTCGATAGGCTTCCACAGTCTGGCTGGATCTGCTTTAAATTGGACAAGCCCAGATTGGAAGATCTACTGAAGAGACCCGATATAAAGAAGGGCATACAAGAGTTTCTCACAGACTATGATCTAAGGCAGTAGCCCTTGCCAGAAACAGGAGGAAATACTTGAAACTGCGCAAAACAATGCGAGGAAGCCCGTCTGCCCCTTGCACGGCGCATAAAGGCTTTGAAGAAGACTATCAATGAAAGCCAAAAATAACACTGGCAAGACCTCATGGAGGAAGTAAACAGGGAATCTAGGGGGAAAGCGTATAACATTGTGATGAAGAAGATGGGGAGACTAGAGATCCCAGGCCTCACGGAGGAGCGACTTGGATCAATCATCCAAACTCTCTTCCCAGAGCACCCAGAGAGAATCTGCGTTCCTAGGCAGATGGACGGCAAAGTTCCACTTTCCAGTGAAGCCGAATTGGCGGCTTCAGTTAAGAAGATGTCTGTAAATATGCTCCTGGCCCGATGCCCTCCTGGAAGTCTTCAACAGATGCCTGGAGGAGGGTAGATACCCTGAAAATTGGAAGACTGCCAAACTGTTGTTACTTGAGAAGGGTGACAAGCCGTTACACCTTCCGAGTTCGTACAGGCCGATCTGCCTGTTGGACCACGTGGGCAAGCTATTTGAACCCCTGATCCTGCACAGACTGAAGAGAGAGATATAGACAAGACTGGTGGCCTCTCCGATAATCAGTTTGCCTTGGGGGGGGGGGGCGGAAATTCACTGTTGACGCGTTGGACGGCGTGGTGTCTGATGGAAATCAGGCAAAAATGATCAAATATGGAGGAAAAAAAAGTGCATCATATGATTGTTAAAGTGATCTACGAGATATGGAAAAATGAAGATATGTCCAAGTCGTGGAGGAGAAATAGGAAGCGATGGAACCACGTGATGAAACAAGCCATGGGCCTACTAGGTCTGTAGTGCTATTAATATATAAATAATTAGGTTAAACTTACGTTAATTTTATAAAAAAATTGTTTCCTGGTTTAACCAAAGGTATCTGCTGTCAAGTAGTTCAAATTTTCGAGGAACTGTAGCTTAACCATATAGCACATAACCTCAGTGACATACAGCGCCATCTAGTGGAATGCAAATAAGTTAACAATTGACATTGCGAACTATATTTGACAGGTTTAAGACTACAAAGAAAAACTCGATAAACTGATGATTCCAGAGTCTTTTCCCAAGGTTTTAATGGAAATTTTAGTTCCTGCGTAAGTTTTTAAATTATTTTGTAATCTGTGTAATTGTACCTTGTGAAATAATTAAGAGGGGCCGTATATTCTAGATAACCTAGATGTTGTCGAGATAAATTGGAAATTTGATTTTGGGTGGACCTGATATTAATGGATCATGACTTTTTACAAATGCCATGCAATTCAAGCAATCTGGTTGAAATTAAAACCGAAAAAGTGGAAGATGTCAAAATAAAGTTGGAAGACTTGCATCATGCGATTGACATTAAAGAAGAAACTTCCATTCTCGCAGCCGAAGTAGATAGAAAATATGGTCAAATATACCAACAATTTGAATACGGGGTATGTAAAATCGAATTTACTACTACATCCGAACCCAAAACACAGGCAAAATTATTTGGGTGTGAAGTTTGTGGATTTAAATCGTCACGTAAGGGAACTTTAAAAGTTCATTCTAGGATTCATACGGGCGAAAAACCTTTTGCATGCGGAATTTGCGACCACAAATCTTTAACGAAACAGAATTTGAAGGAACACATAAGAACCCATACCGGGGAAAAACCCTTTGCTTGTGGACTTTGTGACTATCGGAGTTCAACAAAGAGGAATTACCAAATTCATCTGAGAACTCATTCTGGGGAGAAACCCTTTGCTTGCCAACTTTGTGACTACAAATGTTTAACGAAAGACCGATTAAGATTGCATTTGATGACTCATACCAGAGAGAAACCGTTTGCCTGTGAATTTTGTAACTATAAATGTGCAACCAAAAAACATCTCAAGGTCCATTTAATGATGCATACTGGTGAACGACCCTTTGCTTGTGAATTTTGTGGTCTGCGATTTGCCCAAACGGGAGATCTGAAAGTTCACTTAATGGTCCACACGGGGGAAAAACCGTACGCCTGTGATATTTGCGACTTCAAATGTAAAACAAAAAGGTATTTGAAATACCATAGCAGAACTCATACCGGAGAGAAGCCTTTCCCCTGTGACCTATGCGACTCGAAATTTGCACGAAAGGAATATTTAAAAGTTCACCAAATGATTCACACGGGGGAAAAACCCTTTGGCTGTAAAATATGCGATTACAAATGCGCTACGAAACAACGTTTGAAAGTACATTTGCTGACTCATACCAGTGAGAAACTTTTCTCCTGTGAAATTTGCGACTATAAAGGCTCAACGAAAAGTTGTTTGAATATACATTTGATGACTCATACCGGAAACAAACCTTTCGTGTGTAAGATTTGTGATTCGAAATTTGCACAAACAGGGGATTTGAAGGTTCATTTGATGATTCATACGGGCGAGAAACCTTTCTCCTGCGAATTGTGCGATTATAAATGTAGAGCGAAAAAGTATCTGAAAGGTCATATAAAGACCCATTCCGGGGAAAAACCCTTTGCCTGTGAACTTTGTGACTCGAAATATACCAGAAAAGGAGATTTAAAAACTCATTTCATGATTCATACCGGAGAAAAACCCTTTGGGTGCAATGTCTGTGACTATAAATGCTCAAGAAAGCAAGATTTGAAAAAGCATTTAATGGCTCATACGGGGAAAAAACCGTTTTCCTGTGAAATTTGCGACTATAAATGTACAGCACAAAAGTATTTGAAGGATCATATAAAAACTCATAGCGAGAAGAGAACCGAATGCCTGTGAAGTCCCGGTGTTAATTTAATAAATTTACTCAAAAACCTCTTGTGTAAATCCTGTCCTAACTGAATTAATTACGCAATAATATGATATCTGACATTGTGAATTTAATTATTAACCCTAACCAAGTCAACTAATTTTAAATCTTGCCCGCAAGGTAACCGAAGAACTGCTGACCTCCGAGCTACCCAGTTTGAATCAGGGGAGAGTTGAAAACTTTAATATGTCCGTCTCCATGCTTCAGAGGGATGTAAAGCCGGCAGCTCTATGAGTTAATGATTGCCCCCATTAACTATTCAAAAATATGGTACCAGCATTCCCTGATCCGGATTAAGCAGCCGTAGGGTCTAAATGCTGAAACCATTCTCATAAAAGAAAGAGGCTGATACTGTAAAAGTTGACAATAATGATGAAGTGCAAATGAAAAGGTAAGTACAGACAACAAAATTTAGCCAAGGACACGCAGAGAGAGATATGTACGCAATTGTGTGGATTAGTAACATATACATAATATGTATGTATTTCTCTGTAAAAATTCCAACAACAATCACAAAATTAAACCCGACATGACATATTTGATTCTGCTTTTGGATCTTATCCGTTATCTGTCTACAACTGACAAATAGATTACGAGATTTCTGCAACCATGAACCATAATTTTTGAGGTGGGCAGCCTTCAGGGATGTTTTTACGAAGTGCGTAGGTTCAAACATCCCCTATCTATCTGGATCCGTGATTTTCAAGTTTGATCGGGCTTCAGGGATGTTTTGATTAATATTTCATCCACCGTGGACCATAACCTTCATCTATCTACATGAAGAGCATGAATAGGTTAAAGAGAAAAAATGAAAAACATTTGATTTTTTTTTAATTTATAGACTAGAATCCCGTCTTAAATAAACATGATATAACTTCAATTGTTTTCATCTTAATTCCCAGAGCTCAAATTAGTTACAAAATTATAATAACTGGATTCCATTACCAGAACAGTTTTTAATATTTAGCATTAAATTACCATTAATTAAGAAAAATTTATAAGATGTGATAAATCATAAGAAAACAGGAATTTCTGCGAACGAAAGTCACTTTGAATATTTGTTTAACTTTCTTCTTTACTTCATTTGTGGAAAAACCTTAACTATTCTTCTTCCTCTTAATTTAGAATTAGGTACTGTTATGTTGCTTATACATTTGGCTCTCGTGGTCCTGTGAGCACTTGAATAGTATTCTATCAGGGTGTTAACCTTGCTAGATGGACAGTCCATATTTCGAACTTGGACTTTAGATCGCAGCAATGTAGTAGGCGGGGTTATTGCTTTAATTATTGAATTAAATGCATTTCTGTAACTAAGACAGATAATCTTAATAGTTCTTCTCCTCAATGCCATGGCTTCTCTCCATAGATCACACCATTGAAAAAATGGTGCTCTATCCAAATCCGTTAAGAAACATAAGGATTGCAGTTTAAAATAATTTACAGTGATGTTACAGCTTAAAACAAACCACGATAAAACAATTCCCATGGCAAAAAAAAATGACAGTTTAAAAATTTATAGTGTTTTGTTCCTGAACTTTGCGAGCTCACTGTATGTGAATATTCAATACCTTAAAATTAAAGATTGTAGAAAAAATTAAGAAAATTACCCAAGCATCCGTAAATTTTTTCTAAAAATTGACATTTAAAGAATTGATTTTTACTATAAAATATTTTTGTTTAAAACATATTTTTTTACAAATCTAATATAAAACATATTTTAAACAAAAGAACTGTTTAATAAAAAAAACACGTTTTTTGTCTAAATTAAAATAAATATGTTTAAAATAATAAAAAGGAATTAAAACAAACATGTTTTCTTTTTGTTTAAATTTAAAAAACATGATTTAAACAATAACAGTTTAAAACAAAAGAAAATCATGTTTAAAATGGCTAAAACAGTTTAAAATAAGGTTGGGAATCGTTGTCATTTTTGTATTCGAATATTCGTTGATCAAATTATTCGAATAATTCGAATATTAAAATAATTCAAATATTCAAATAATTCGAATATTCAAATAATTCGAATAATTCAAATATTCAAATAATTCGAATATTCGAATAATTCAAATGTTCGAATAATTCGAATATTCAAATGATGTATTCAAATATTCAAATTATGTATTCGAATATTCGAATTTTCATATGTTTGAAAATATAAATTAAGGCTGGGAATTTTGAATATTTGTATATTTAAACTCCAAGGTTTAGTTATGGCTGGTGAGAAAATTTTTTTTTACCATTAGGAATTAGTAAAATGCATTCAAACATTCAAAGGTACACCGAAACTTGCAGCCAGTACTGAAAGTTTGAATATTCGAATATTCACAATTCTCGGCTCCCAAATTATTCGAATATTCAAATTATTCGAATATTCAAATTATTCGATTATTTAAATTATACGTTGCGATATTATTCGTATTCAAATATTCGAATTATTCGAATTTGATTTCCCAGCCTTATTAAAACAACAAAAAATTGACTCTTTCTTTAAATTAAAAAAAAAACATTGTTTTAAATAAGAAAAACAGTTCAAAACAAAAGAAACGTATTTTTTTTTGTTTAATTGAGAAAACAAAAGAAAAACATGTTTTTTGTTTAAATTAAAAAAATCAACATTTAAACTACAAAAACGGTCAAAATCAGAAAAAAACATGTTTTGAACAATTAAAACAGTTTAAAATTTAAAAAAAACCTGATATTTTTGTTTGAATTTAATCAGTTTAAAATTAAAGCAAAGCATGTTTTGTTTAAATTTAAAAAATCATGAGTTAAATACAGTTAAAATGAGAAAAAACATGTTTTAAATAATATAAACAGTATAAAACCAAAAAAGAACATATTTTTTGTTTAAATTTAGAAAACCATGTTTTAAACAATAAAACAGTTTTAAACAAAAAACATAACTTTTTGTTTAAATTAACAAACAAAAAACATGATTTAAACAATCGTATTCGTATTAGCTGCACGGGTAGTGGTTCAATGCCCACTTTTTATTGAAGCTCCAGGCTCATTGTTCCCCGTTTTCCATTAAGATGTTAAGGAAAGTTATTAGTATTTCGATCCACAGTTTGATGTTCACCAGAGGGCTGAGCTAAGAAATTCTGCCGAGTCCGGGATTTGAACCCAGAATTTTCGCTATAACTCAACTAGCGATTACATCAAGCCACCAATGTGGTCTTTATTTAAACAATAAAAATAGTTTAAAACCAAAAAAACCTGATATTTTTGTTTACATTTAAAAAAATATTATTCAAATAATGAAACAGTTTAAAACAAAACAAAAGCATGTTTTTCGATTTAAAAATTCATGGTTTAAAGAATAAAAACAATCAAAATGAAAAAAAACATGTTTTAAACAATAAAAACACTTTAAAATCAAAAAACCTGATATTTTTGTTTACATTTAAAAAACACGATTTAAACAAGAAAAACGGTTAAAATCAAAAGAAAATCATTAAAAAATCATGTTTGAACAACAAAAACAGTTTAAAACAAGTAAAATATGCTTATTGTTTAAATTTAAGAAAACACGTTTTAAACAACAAAAACAGTTTAAAACCAAAAAAACCTGATATTATTTGTTTAAATTTAAAAAAACATGTTTTGAACAATAAAACAGTTTAAAACAAAAGGAAAAGCATGTTTTTTTGTAAATTGGAAAATATGTTTCAAACAATAAGAACAGATTAAAACAAGAAGAACGATTTGTGTTTAAATTAAAAAAACTTATTTTAATCATTAAAATCAGTTGAAAACAAAGTAAAAACTTTTTTTTTTGTTTAAATTTAAAAAATCATAAGTTAAACAAAAACAGTCAAAATGGGAAAAAACATGTTTTAAGCAATGTAAAAAAGTGTAAGTATAAAACCAAAAAAAGCAAGTTCCTTGTCTAATGTCCGATTTCTTCACTTAGAGATATCCACCCGATAAGTATAAACATACCGATAACCAATCAAAACGGTTGTCTGTTTGGTCACTTGATTAATTTGATTGGTTATCACTTATCAGTATGTTTATACTTATCGGGTGGATATCTCTAAGTGAAGAAATCGGACATATGTTTTAAAGAATAAAACAGTTTAAAACAGCAAAACATGATTTTTTGTTTAAATTAAAAAAAACATGATTTAAACCAGCGGTCGGCAACCTTTCGGCATGCAAGGGCCACATAGTTGCAAATTCAAAAAAAGGCGGGCCGCACTCAGGGACGAATGAGCCTTTTCTTTTTTAGCTTTTTCGCGGCAGTTTTTTTCAAGGAAATGCCATAATTTGTGCGATTTGTAACTAGTAGTTTTGCCAACAACTGTTCAATGAAAATTAAACCGCTTGATTATTTTTTACGTCGATTTATAAAATAGCCGCGGGCCGCAAAGTGGAGGGCTTCGGGCCACATGTGGCCTGCGGGTTGCCGACCGCTGATTTAAACAATAAAAACAGTTTAAAACCAAAAAAACCCGATAGTTTTGTTTACATTTAAAAAAATATTATTCAAATAATGAAACAGTTTAAAACAAACGAAAAGCATGTTTTCTGATTTAAAAAATCTTGATTTAAACAATAAAAACAGTCAATATGAAAAAAAACAAGTTTTAAACCAGCGGTCGGCAACCTTTCGGTAGGCAAAGTCCACATAGTGGCAAATTGAAATGAAGGCAGGCCGCACTCAGGGACGAATGAGCTTCTTTTTTTTTTTAGTTTTTTGCGTTTTTTTCAAGGAAACGCCATAATTTGTGCGATTTGTAACAACTAGTAGCTTTGCCAACTGTTCAATGAAAATTAAACATCTTGATTTTTGTTACGTCGATTTATGAAATAGGCCGCGGGCCGCAAAATGGAGGGCTGCGGGTTGCCGACCGCTGTTTTAAACAATAAAAAGAGTTTTAAACCAAAAAACCTGATATTTTTGTTTACATTTAAAAAAATATTATTCAAATAATGAAACAGTTTAAAACAAAAGAAAAGCATGTTTTCGATTTAAACAATAAAAACAGTCAAAATGAAAAAAAAAACATGTTTTAAACAATAAAAACAGTTTAAAATAAAAAAACCTGATATTTTTGTTTACATTTAAAAAACACGATTTAAACAATAAAAACGGTTAAAAACAAAAGAAAATCTTGTTTTTTGTTTAAATTTAAAAAATCATGATTTAAACAATAAAATCAGTCAAAATGAGAAAAAACCTGTTTTAAACAATAAAAACAGTTTAAAATCAGAAAACCTGATATTTTTGTTTACATTTAAAAAACACGATTTAAATAATAAAACGGTTTAAAACAAAAGAAAATCTTGATTTTTGTTTAAATTTAAAAAATCATGTTTTAACAATGAAAATAGTTTAAAACAAAAAAATATGCTTTTGTGAAATTTAAAAATATCATGATTTAAACAATAAAATCAGTCAAAATGAGAAAAAACCTGTTTTAAACAAGAAAAGCAGTTTAAAATCAAAAAACCTGCTAGTTTTGTTTACATTTAAAACACATGATTTAAACAACGTTTAAAGAACATGTTTTAAACATTGAAAACAGGTTAAAACAAAAGAAAAACATGATTTCTGTTTAAATTTAAAAAATCATGTTTTAATCAATAAAAACAGTTGAAAACTAAGTAAAAACTTGTTTTTTTTTATTTAAATTAAAAAATATATGATTCAAACAATATAAACAGTTGAAAACAACAGAAAAGCATGTTTTTGTTTCAATTGGAAAAACATGTTGAAACAATAAAAACAGTTTTAAACAAAAAAAAAACATGTTCTTTGTTTAAATTTAAAAAAATATGTTTTAAACAGTTAAACCTTGAAAATCTGATATTGGTTTTGTTTAAATTACAGTTTTTTAACCGTAAATTAATTCACACCTTTTCTGCATGTTTTTGTAGTAAAATGTTTCTTCAAATTTTGTTTGTTACTACATTTATAACCACACACAGCACAAGAAAATGGTTTTTCTCCCGTATGAATTCTTGAGTGAATTTTTAATGCTCCTTTTAAATAAGTTGTATAATCGCAGACTTCACATTTAAACGGTTTCACCTCAGTATGAGTATGTAGATGAATTTTCAAACTTCCCTTGATAGCCGTTTTATAATCGCACAGATCACATGCAAATGGTTTCTCACCAGAATGATTTTTAGTATGATTGCTTAAACTAGCCGGGTTTGCACATTTGTAGTCGCAAATTTTGCACTCCAGCGGCTTCTCCCCTGTGTGACTTCTTATATGAAGTATCAACTGTCCTTTGTAACAACATTTGTAATCGCAAATTGCACATCGGAACAATTTCTCGCCAATATGAGTTTTTTTATGAGTTTTCAATGCAGCCCAATTGGAACACTCTAAGCCGCAAAATTTGCACTTGAACATTTTCTCGCTTGCATGAAGATGTAAATGAAGTTTCAATGATCTTTTTCGACAACATTTATAACCACAAATTGCACAAACAAATGGTTTCCTGCCTGTGTGGTTTCTCATAATATGAGCTTTTAAACTTCCTTTCCAAATAGTTTTATAATCACATATTTCACACGCATATGGTTTTTCCTCGGTGTGGGTTATCATAATATGATTTTTCAAAATCCTCGGCTGTCCACATTTAAAATCGCAAATATTACACTCGAATGGTTTCTCGCCAGTATGAATTCGCAAATGATTTTTCAAATTACCTGACAGCGAACACTGAAATTTGCATAAGTGGCACTTAAACGGTTTTTCGACCTTATGGTTTAATAAATGAAGTTTCAAATTTCCCTTTTGGGAACATTTGTAATCGCAATGTAAACACGAAAATGGTTTTTCACCAGTGTGAACTTTCAGATGACTTCTCAGACTTTCCAAGCGTGAAAATTTCAAGTCGCAAATTCCGCAGGAAAAATGTTTTTCACCGGTATGTGTTGCGATGTGTCTTTTCAAAGTGGACGACTTTGAACATTTGAAGTCACAAATATTACAACCCAGCGGTTTTTCCCCCGTATGAGTCCGTAAGTGAGCTTTCAAGTTTTCTTTTCGAGAACTTTTGAAAGCGCAAATATTGCAAGTAAATGGTTTTTCGCCGGTGTGTGACTTTAAATGCTTTTTGAAGGAATCATTAAACGAAAATGTTTTATCACAAAGTTTACATTCATATTTGTTGGTCAGGATGTGATTTTTTTTATGTCTAGTAAGTTGCCAGTTTGTTGGAAATGTGACTTTACATACCTCGCACTCAAATCGTCTGGTTATTTGTGGTTTGCAATCTTGATCCGGTCGAGATTCGTTTATCGGAGAATCTTCTTTGATGTCGATGGAATGATGCAAGCTTTCTAGCTTGATATCCACGTCATCCACAGCTTCGGTTTTAATTATATCTATGCTTTCATTTCCCAGATCTTGCGAAAATACTAATTTATTCATGTTAATGCAGTTACTCTATTACGTTTACTGTAAGATATATATATTAATTAATTATCACTATTTATCAATTGGCGCTGTCAAATCGAAGTTTAGTTTTGTTTTTTTCCAAGTTACCGGAATCAATAGATGGCACTACGATCTATTACGGATAAAGCTATGTCTTCACAACAGCGAATTTTACGAATGAATTCGCGATATACAAGCGAGTGCCACCTAGCGGAATAATATTAAGTTAATCTAATACGTATCAGTTGGTATAGAAAGTTTTGTTTATAAATCAATTTTTGTGAATTATCATTTATTCACGGCGGTTCACGATAAACAATATGTTTTTTAAAATTTAAACGAAAACGTGTTTTTTGATTTAAAATGATTTATTGATTAAAATATGTTTTTTTTGTTTTAAAGTGTTTTCATTGTTTAAATCATGTTTTTAATCCATCGTTATCGGGGAACTCCCCCCCCCCCTATCTATTTTATTATTTTTTTTAACAATTATTTTAGCCTTTACATTTTTTTTGGTAAACTAGAGAGGTAAAAAGTTAATATTTGTAGCAAAAAAGTTGATTTGGGAGAAGATTTGTCCCCTGAAATTGTAAAAAAAATCATCCGAGATGATCGAATTTTCCGGCTATTTATTTCAGCAAAAAATAACAGCAACTGAAAACTTGCATATTATGCATAATATATAATAAGTTTTCAGTTTTTACGACCGGAGGGTCTGGGGGGTGTGGAACCCCTGTGTGTTAAAAAACACAAATAATAGCATACATATTTCGATTCCAGTTTTAAAGTTGTGATTCCACTGGGCATTACTGGATCTAGGTTACAAAAGACATTTGGAAAAATCTATAGGAAGCTAGATTTTAGGACCAATTTTGTTTAGGTGTACCGGAGGGTGTTCCACACCCCCCAGACCCCCCGGTTTCGAAAAATATACCCGACGTTCTTTATGTTTTTACCAAAATTTAATTTATCATAAACATAGTTTGTTAGTCAAGAAAAAAAAAGTCAGGCCCCGTAAAGAGCCGAACCACTTAACCACCGATCTCTAGACTAACCCCATATACTGCTTAAGCCACTCTAGCTATTGCCAACTGTTTTACTTCCAGTCTTTATAAGTCGGTGTTAATATTTTAAAAGTCGATTTTCTCGAAAACTTCTGACAATATTTCTCTACAACTTTGGGAAATTGTTATTCGAGGGCTGACCTTCCAGCACGATAAGTGGCATAATTTACAAAAATGCCGCTGGTATATCATCCCCTAGTCACATAAACGCAATAAGAAATGTACAGGTAGGAATCTGTAATTCAAAACCATCAAGAACTTTAAAACCGATTTAAAACAAAGGTGTATGCATTCATATTTTCTAAGTGCTAATTTAACATTATAACGAAACTTGTATAACATTAAGTTATCGGATCCATCTAGATTTCCTCGGATTTTCCGGGATTGCCTCAGATTTCTCCGGAATTTCCTCAGATTTTTTAAGATTGCCTTAGATTACCTGAGGTTTCCTCGGATTTTCCGGGATTGCCTCAGATTTCCCAAGAATTTCCTCAGATTTTCTAAGATTGCCTGAGATTTCCCTAGATTCTCGTTAATCTATTCATGCGCGTCATAAATTACTACTTTTGGCACGGACAATCGCAACCAAAAATAGGAGGTGCACAAGTGCTATAAGTGCCTCAAATTAAAAATTTCAACTTTCTACGACCTACCGTATTTGAGTTATGCGACATACAGACGTCCGTACGTACGTACAGACGTCACAACGAAAAAAACGTGCACTGGGGGGTGTTCCATACCAACAATGGGGTATTACATACCCCCCAGACCCCCCCGTTTATCGTCGTTGTTTTATGTCTTCTAAACTTAAATTTACAATTTAATAAGTTGTAGAAACGAAAGAAACAGATCAACTCATGGGGTAAATATCTCGAAAATTTTATGTACAGTAGTTTGGAATTCCCTTGGAAATCTTTGGAATTCCTTGGAAAACCCTGGAATCCTTTGGAAATTTCTGGAATTTCTTGGAAATCCTTTGAATTCTTTAGATTGGAATTTGTTTGGAAATCATTGGTATTTCTTAAAAATAGATTCTTTGAAAATCCATGGAATTTTTTGAAAATTTCTGGAATTCCGAGTCTTGCGTGCAGAAATTTTAGCCCTTGGATCAACTACTCGGCACATATGTATTCAGTGGCGTAGCCAGGGGGAAGCCTCCCCCCCCCCCCCCCAGAAATTATTTATTCAAAATTTGAAATGATCCATTTATACCTCTTGTGTAATAAACCCTTTGTGTGGCTTTTTAAAATAACTTCAAATATTGATTGAGCAGCATTGTAGACATTGGCAAACCGGGGGGTCTGGGGGGTATGGAATACCCCCCAGTGTACGGTTTACTCTTTATTCGTGAACCAATAGTATTAGTTCTTCAGTACTGAAGAATTACTTAGTAGCCAATGCCGGGATCCTTGATTGTAAGCGCCCTATTTGGTCGCAGTATAAGTCGCAGTTATGAGAAAAAGCGGGAAGGAAGTGGAAAAGAAAAGATTTATAAGTTGAAAAGATGATGTAGTCTAGTTTGTTGTGCTGGGTGTAGTGATTTGGGAATAAAATAAAAGCGTTCACTGGGGGGTATTCCATACCCCCCAGACCCCCCGGTTTGTGCCCATTATTTTATGTCTTTAAATGAATTTAAAACTAAGATAGCTTGGGGTTTTGAAAAACTGGTTCCGCTGCCAAGCGCATAAGTAATTTTTGTTTACTTTCAAGCTCTTCAAACTTTATTTTAGAAGTCTGAAGTGGAACATATTAATCAGAGGACGGTTACCGTCAGATGCTTAAGTGCATGGGCAACTAAGCAGAGAAACTTAGTTCGAGCCCGAGTAGAGCGAGAACTTTATTCTAACCGTGCTCCCTCGGCGGGCAATGGCAAACCACCGAGGTAGTCTGCCTAGAAAACCTTTCATAAAATGAAGTGGTTAGCCAAAACCCACTCTGGGTAGCGCTACTGTATGTATATTAAACATATTTATTTATTATTATAATTTCAATTATTAGTTAAGCTTCAGTGTAGCTATTGACAAACCGGGAGGTTTGGGGGGTATGGAATAAAAAATTTAGAAGCCGGGCTTATCTTTAACTGAGCTGGATCCTCAGACTCGAGCAAATTTTCGGGCCCGTGATATTCGATTGTAACTAATAGCATCGAAGGCCCAAGTTTTGGGTTATTTTATCAGAATTTGATTTTTATTTTCTCTTTTCTGGCTCCTCTGACCATTGGGCCCTAGGCACGTGCCTAATGCGCCTAAAGGTAAAATAGGCGCTGACCGTGGTTCTAACTTAGATTTTTCCTAAGATTAACTTAGATTTTGGTAAATAGAACGCAGCAATTAATTACTATTATTATATATAAATTTCTCCTCCTCCTGTATATAGTTCATAGTCAACAAGTTGATTGTTTTTATTTTTGGGCGCCATGTTGAATTTCTAACCTAAATTTTTGTATCTGTCGAAATAAGTTCGTATATTAATATATCAGTTAAAACTAAAGTAGATTAAATGGTAATTGATAAATCGTGTTAATTAGGTGACTACCGTATTTAATTGATCATATTTTTTAGCGTCGCAGCCAAGCGCCAAGTCAAGTTGGCAAGCAATGGGCTAGTCCCGTTCAAACTGTCCCAACATCCAAGAAGAGAGGTAGAGATAAATCAAAGGAAAATGAATCTAAAACGCGAAAACCACTATTATCCATTACCGATAATAAGAATAATTTGGAATTTACTTCCAATCATGTAATTGTAAAATATAATCGGTCGAGATGTTTGTTAACGAATTGTATAATTTTTAGGAAGAAATCATTAAAAAATTGATGAAACCTTTCAAATGTCCTCTCCCGAATTATGTGAGTTCAAATTCGACACGAAATTTAGGGATGAAACGTGCCCAATTGCGCAGGCCATTGTACGATCCAAATACTCCAAATGCGTTGGTATTGTATACGCCTCCCGAAGTTACACAACACGATAAATTAAAAAATAATTCGTAAGTAACATAAATCTAACTGTTTTTTCTTTACGGCTTTTGCTTTTTTTTTATAATTTAGATCGATTTTGGTGCATGTAGTGGTAGATCCACTTTTGAGTAATATTTTACGTCCACATCAGAGAGAGGGTGTTAAGTTTATGTACGATTGTGTCACGGGAGTACAAATTCCTAACTCTTATGGTTGCATAATGGCAGATGAAATGGGTTTAGGAAAAACATTGCAGTGTATTACTCTTATGTGGTCTCTTTTAAGGCAAGGACCCGAATGTAAGCCAATAATAGAGAAAGCTATTATTGTGTGTCCCAGTTCTTTAGTTCGAAACTGGAGTAACGAAATCCTTAAGGTTAGATTTTTTGTCTACATTTTTTAGTTTAACCCGTAAGTAGCGAGGTGGGGTATGAGAGCTCCCAGTAGATTTTGAAAATGCCATCAGTTAACGATATTGATAGGTGTAATCATTGTATCATCGGAATTCATGTACCCCTCGGGCATGTGTGTTTCACATCGTCTGAGTGAATTTATCTCTTTAAAACAAAATTGGGGTAAACCACCTCGCTTCTTGTGCGACAAGAAAACCACCTCGCTACTTACGGGTTAACTCGAAAAAAACATGGGAGTTTTGAACCTGAGAACTACTAAAACCCTATTTCAGTGACAACTTGACTACATATTTTAACAATTCTTTTAGTGGTTAGGAGGACGATTGAGTTCGTTGATTATGGATGGTGGAACGGATGCCAAAAAAAAGTTAACGCAATTTATGCAGGGTCAAGGACGCACTGCAATTCCGTTATTGATTATTTCATACGAAACTTTTAGAATGCATGCCGAAATATTGCATAAAGGCGAGATAGGGTTGGTACTTTGCGATGAGGGACATCGGTTGAAAAACTGTGAAAATCAGACTTATAAGGCCCTCATGGCTCTTAATGCAAAACGGCGTGTCTTGTTGAGTGGCACGCCAATTCAAAACGATTTGACCGAATATTTTAGTTTGATTCATTTTGTTAATCAAGGAATGCTTGGAAGTGCTCAAGAATTTAGAAGAAAATACGAGAATAACATCATGAAAGGTTTGTATTATAATTTTACTTATTTAATTTTTATTTTAAGTTTTTTATTTTAGTATTTTAATAATAATATTATTATTATTAGTATGCATTTTTCTTCATATGCGGGCTAACTTAAATTTTTACAAGTGGGGCGGCATAGTAAATTAATTGTGCATTTGTGATAAAAGCATGAAATTTTTATCAATGTTGGTACATTATATGAACTTGATTTTAAGATATTGGGGCACTTCGTATTGCGAATGCGTGAGATTTGGCAGACATTTTAAATTCTGCAAATTTTTTTATTGATGCTATTTTAGATTTTGCATATTTTTGGGCTTTAGAACATTGAAGTTGATATTAAATGGTAAAAATACAGTTAATCTACAGCAGAGCCGGATTAAGGGGTGGGCTAAGGGGGTTGTAGCCCCGGGCCTCCAAATTTCTAGTGGCCTCAAAAGATAGAAGCAGCAAAATTTTTGAGAAACAAATTTTGATGATTGAATTACCCAATTTGTGCAACCTAAAGTAAGCAAAAAATGTTTTCAAAATGTTATTGTAGGTATAGTTACAGAGCTGGATTAAGGAGGGGGGGGGGTAAGAGAGCTGCAGCCCCGAGCTTCCAAATTTTTAGGGGCCTCAAAAAAATTAAAGCAACAAAATTTTGATGATTTAATCATCTGAAACAAATTGACGGCCAACGGTTACTCTTAAAAGAACTCGGACACTGCTAAATGTCACAAATGTAAATTAAACATTTTGAAGCCGATGTTTTTCATATAAAAATCGATTTTACAGGAAAAACTTTTTCGAGTTTTTGTTAAAAATTTTATTGCCTTCAATTTTATTTATATGTTTATCAAATTTGTCTCTCTCGTTAATCCATTCATGCGCGTTAGTTGTAACTAATCCTTATACATAAAATCCCAGCACGCTTCTGCTACAACGCAACGTGTCATTTTTTGATGGAAAAAGGCACTCACTCTGGTTGGTCGAGGGAAGTTTAACCTTCGGCTAGAAAAATTAAAACTTGGAAGGCATATTTATTTTAATTACCTTACTGCTCTTGCTGGAGTTTAGTAGCAACTTTCTGTGTTACTTTGAAAGTTAATTATAAAAATATAGTCAAAATTGTAAACCTGGGGGTGTGGAACACCCTCCAGTGCATATCGCAGGATTTACACTCTTTTAGAATGAAGAGAAGGAGTTCTCACCCAATGCCAGTAAGTAAGGAAAAAGGATTTCGGGTTGGCTGGGTAGCAATCAAACAACTTATAAAGCGTCCGAAACGTCGACCTACAAGTTATAAGTTGTTTGATTGCTACCCAGCCAACCCGAAATCCTTTTTCCTTACTCTTTTAGAATACTCGGAGAAGATAGGGGATTTATAATTTTCCAAATTTCGCCGGGAAACACCGGGAAATTAGAATTTTTAAGCAAAAATTAGGGAAATTTAAACCTTTGGCTAGAGAATATTAATTATATTGAATAATTAAAAATGCGAGGACACAGGTGCAGTAGCTGTCCACTGTCAGGTCAGCAACCTTGGTCACACAAGTGCGAGCTGCTGGCGTGAAAGTAGACAGCTACTACACGTGTGCAATGAGAAAGAGAAGGATTTGGATCAGGAATTGGATTCAAAAGAAAGGAGCAACGCATACAATGTACTGTTATTTTGCAATACGGTAGAAGTTGACGTCCGAGTCGCATGCGAGCTGCTGCTTGGGCGTGGTGGGGGAAGCTGAGAGGTGATTAATGTTTTTCTGATAAACAATTTCCTACACTGTCGATTCGAGATTCAAATTTATTCCCGCCTTGCCATGACGTCACATGAGAGATTTCTTATTTGTGATTTCACGAAATTCCATAAGCTTCACAATACTTACCAATTGACGCTGCTATACCTGCTCTCATATTATTTTACTGATTTAAAATTATTTACATTTTGGAAACTTTCTTGCAGGTCAAGACTCGTACGCAACGCTTTTGGAACGTCAACATGCACAAGAATGCCTTCAAGAATTGACTACTCTCGTAAACAAGTGCCTTATTCGTCGCACAAGTGCATTGCTAACAAAATACCTGCCAGTGAAGTTCGAAATGATAATTTGTTGTGATTTAACCCCAGTACAAAAGCAAATTTATTTAAATTACATAAATTCACCCGCAATTCGTAAAAAAGTGGATAGCGAAGGCGACGTCAAGGGAGGTGGTTTTAATCCCACTCTGTCTTGCATTACTACTTTGAAAAAGTTGTGTAATCACCCCGATTTGATTTTGGATAAAATAAAAGAAGGCGAGGAAGGTTTTGAAAATGCCTTGGCATTGCTGGGTAATAAACGCGGCGAGAACGATGTACGTCCCGAATTGTCCGGTAAAGTGATGTTATTAGATTGCTTGCTTGCAAATGTAAAAGCAAGTAGTGACGATAAAATCGTGCTTGTTTCAAATTACACGCAAACGCTTGATTTGTTTGAAAAATTGTGTAAGAAAAGGTGTTACTCGTATGTTCGTCTGGATGGAACACTGTCAATTAAAAAACGTGCCAAAGTGGTCGATAGCTTTAATAATCCCGAATCGCGTGAGTTTATTTTTATGCTTAGTTCGAAAGCCGGTGGATGTGGTTTAAATTTAATTGCCGCTAATCGATTGGTTATGTTCGATCCCGATTGGAATCCTGCAAACGATGATCAAGCTATGGCTCGAGTTTGGAGAGATGGACAAAAGAAGCCCTGCTTCATTTACAGATTTCTTGCGGTAAGGAAATTTTTTATTGTTAAGTTATTTAAAATATTAAGCTAGTTTGGGAGTAGTAGATATTATAACTTGGCTCACAAATTAAACGATTTTCTAATGCAATTAGAACATTACATAACCATCTAAAAATTAGGGTAAGAAAGGCGTAGAAACGTTATGCGATTATCCATTGGCTGTTCATACAAGTATTTTCGGGCATAAATTGTACTTAAAAATTGCAGATCTACTTTAGATAAATTTATAAAAAGTCGTTCGCTAACAGTTAACTGAAGACGGCTCCAATCATTATAGTAAATGCTGCATCTATTTACGTCGATCACACGCACCGTCAACGGAATGAGCAATTCGCTCGTTCTAAACTAAATATCTCATCCCCCAAAGTAAAGCTAGTGATGAATTGAAGACTTTCTGCCGCAATACCATCAATCATCAGCGCACTAAATTTTATCTGAATCGGTTAAACATTTCAAAATAAACCAAGCAATTAAATCAAGTTCATTACCCATGTCTGTTCAATCAATCGATATCTGATGACTTTTTTTATGTTTTGTTTTTTATACTAGTTAGTTTATGCTGGCAAAAATAATGACATCCTCCATTTACTTTATTTTTATAGACCGGCACCATTGAAGAAAAAATTTTCCAAAGACAAGCTCATAAAAAAGCTCTGAGTTCCACAGTTGTGGACATGAACGAAGAAACTCTACGACATTTCAGTGCATCTGAATTAAAAGAACTGTTTCGTCTTGAAACCACGGAATCTGATACTCACACGAGACTGAAATGTAAACGTTGCTTTAATAAAGGACAAATTAAAAATCCCCCAGAGGAGGCTGACTGCACGAGCGATTTAGCCAATTGGTATCATTGTTGGGATAAAAAGGGGTTAGCTGACATGGTAAGTTGCAGGTTTTGATCTCGGATGTTGTGGTCATCAGCAAAACTTTTTTAGGTGATTAAGGAAATATGGGATATGTCGCGTTATATTTCTTTCGTATTTCATCAAAAATCTGCCAATCAAATTGTAAAACCTGAAAAAACCGAGGAGACCGAAGAAGATGAGGAGGACGGTACCGGCCCTTCGACCGACCACAGCACGTACGATTTTGACGAATAATTTTTCAAATGGGGGTTTCAAGAATTCTGATCATGAAGAAGGTGATATGTTAAGTATGTAATAGTTATTGTTAATCGATTATTTTGCTGTATTTTTAAGTGTTTGGTGCAATCGCACCGAGAGAAAATTTTAATACTGTGCATTATAATTATTGTTACAAAGTATAAGAAATTCTATTAATAGATATTTGGACAGCAAAGCGTTTGATTACCGTTATTATACTCATTTTGCTGAACCAGTGTTTTACTATCAAATATTTTGTTTGATAAGCGTTACAATAAGTATGTTGTTATTAACATTATTATTTTTAATACCGTTTTAATATAATTTAATATCCGTATCCGGTTTGGTTCCGTAAGGTAGGTACTCTTTCCATTTTGTACAAACCTTTGTGTGTGCTCCATGCTAACAGCAGTTTAGATTCTTCCTCTAACTCCAATTGGTTGTAAGCGTGGCTCAAATCCAGCTTCGAAAAACTTTTTCCTCCTTCCAGTGCTGCGAACAACTCTTGGATATTTGGCAATGGAAATTTATCGTCTGCTATTACCGGGTTTACTGTAGCTTTATAATCGGCACATAATCGAATCGAACCGTCTGCTTTCAAAACTGGGACCAATGGGGTACCCCATTCAGAACTATTTATCGGTGTAATTACCCCTTCTCTCTCTAAACGCGCTAACTCTTCACCGACTTTGGTTTTGTACGTAAATGGTAGTGGTCTTGGTTTTAAATATCTTGGTAACGCCTCGTTTACAATCGTCAACCTAATCTTTTCATACTTATAGCGTCCTAACCTATTTTCAAAAAGTTATTTATATTTTTCTAAAAGTTCACTCAGCGCTTTTGATTTGGCATCCTCTAAGATTTTGTTTATTGTTACAGTTATGCCAAACATTTCCATAATGTCTCTTCCTAATAGTGGAGCGGGGTCATTCCCTCTGATAATTAATAATTTTACTTCTTTTTGAACCTCTCCTAATCTTAACTTGACCCTTATCTGTCCTGCCGTTGCAAATGAAGTACAGTTATAATATTTTAAAGTCGTATAACTTTTTTCCAGAGGTATGTGCTTGAAATATTTAATGTAGGTCGGCCAACACAGAAATTGCCACTCCAGAATCGATCTCCATTTTGACAGGTATGTTATCTATGAAAACGTCTGCATAGAATTCATTATTTATTTTTATAATTTCATTAACTTTATTTATACAAAGATTGCTTCTAGCGTCTTCCTCCTTTCTCGAAACTTCCAAATAATTTGTTCGTCTTTGTTTACACACCTTTGATATATGTCCTTTCCTTCCACAACTATAACATTTTGCTTGCTTCCACCTACACGAATCCCACTTGTGATTCGTTTCCCCACAATAGGAACACCTCGGGAAGGTGTATTCTTCTCTTTTTGTACCACTTGATTGGTTCTGCCTCCGTCCGTTATTCAACTTGTAGCTCTTCTTTAATTCGTAAGTTTGTTTGTTTTGCTTCTCGTGAATTTTTTAATGCCTGCTCCCTTTTAATAGCTATATTGAATATATCTTCCAATTTCTTTACTGTTGGATCCACTTCACTTACTCGATCGTATACCGAATTGTCTTTCAAACCCATAACAAACTTATCTTTCACAAAATCACTCAAATAGCTACCGAATTTGCAATTGACCGATAGTTTCTTTACCCGAGCGTACCATTCCACCACGTTTTCTTCTAATTTTTGTTTTGCTTTGTGGAACTTGGATCGTTCATTAAAAATCGACTCTTTTATACAATAATGTGACTCGAGCTTTTCCCATAATTCTATTAACGTTTGTAGCAATTTCGGTATTTTTTATAAAAAAATACCTTGCTCACCACACCTGGGATAGGTATTTCCCAGTAATAATAAATTTTGTGGTGAAGCCCAGGTGGAAAACCAGCTCTTATAGCGGAGGCAGAGCGTAGGTTCTGAAAAAAAATATGAATTTGCTTCCTCGGAACAAAATAAAACTCTCTTAACAATTAACCGTATAATGGATAATAAAAAGAATACAACAACTTCCAATTTTTCTATAATTTAATAAATCGTTAGCCACAAAATAGGGAACATCCACGTCGCCAGCTGATGTAAAACTCGACGTTTTCACAATTGCAGTAAAAATCAGTAAAGCAAAAAAACACTTACCAAGGCCTGGCTCGTTTACAAGATAGTAATTCGTCGACAATACTTGTTTACCAATTATGTACTGCAATTCCAACCCACACAAGCTCTTGACTCGATGACTTCCCCTGGCTACTGCAGATGAAAAACCACGGCTCGATTGCTAAGCTGCTTGAAGAATTCTTTGCGTTGCACAAACAAGAAATTCGCTACCTAAAACTTTATCGTAGCACACAACTGAACTCTTTCCAGTAGTCGTCGAGGTAAGTAAAAACCAGAAAGATTTTAAACATACGGCCACAAACGTATTCCAAAAACGAACATTCAATGTTGCAGGCAAATGAAGGCAGCTTGAGTTATCGGCGCCACGGTACAAATCCCAAAATAAGGTTTCCGATGTTAACTGTATTACAAAGGTTTTACGGTTTCGTAAATCCAAACTTCGCTGACAGATTTCTTCCTCAGGTGTACTCCTTAATAATTATTCTGCCCTATCTGAATAATCTTCAGCCACCAACGAAACTAAACACGTCTTTCCTCTCTCACCGTGCGCTTTAGAATCCCGAACCCAGCTCAGCACGCGCCTTCTACGATCCCTCGCGCATGCCTTACTAAGCATAGGCGTACTAAAAATCGTCATCAAGGGATCGCGCAACAATTAACAAAAAATTGTTACACGTTTGTGCTTCAGATGCCCCCGGGCTACATAAATTGCTTAACGTTTCGTAAACATCCGAATCGAGTGCTGTTAACAAAATTGCAATTTTCTTCCTTTCCGCAACATCGTTTGCAATAAAATATTGTGATAGCTTCGCCTTGAATATTGCCAAATTTTCTTCTTGCTTAAATTCCGGCAATTTACCCAGTAAAGATGTATACTGCACACGGATTTATGAATATAAACTGGATAGCCAGTTACTGTATATCCCCAACGCAATTTATGTCCAACCCTCCTTGGCCGCCATACTGTGCTAATTTTTAGTAACTTTCAGTAACTTTAATGCCATCGTTTTGTTCCTCGGTGAGTGTTGTTTTTTGTAACTTTTGCTTGCTAATTTTGTAATCACTAGGGACTGATGGTTACTCTATTTCAGTCTTGATAATGGATAAATAAATTGTCTGAAACGTCGATAGACAAAATTGTTGTTTGATTTGCTACCCAGCCAACCCGATTATTTCAGTTTTAAAATAACAATTTTATTGCACAAAAACTATAAGCTACGAATGATAAGAGCATTAGATTTCATATATGAAAGCGATGACCTCGAAATATTAACCAATGAAATTGGTTTGAAATTAGGTGGTTTCACGCTAGCGAAATTTACGTGTTGTTGACAAGTAACATTTAATTTTTTGTATTATATTAAACTAGCTGGAAAGCCCGTTCACGGAAGGTTCTTTTTTAGCGTTATTAATTAAAAAATTCTTTTATCTAAACTGCTTGTGAACCTTGAATCAAATTCCCTTGTTCTTTTCTATCAACTATTATACGTAGTGAATTTTCAAACTTGGACGAAATTTGTATCTGCCGGGCTTAATGCATATTCGATTAGAAGATTTGCTGATTTTTAAGACATAATTTTTACATTTTTTAGTAAACTCCTGAACTGTGCTAGTTACGATTATTTCTCTCACCAAATCTGAATGTATTTATGCAGTGGCGTAACAAGCAGGTGAGAGACCCGTGTGCAAAGTTGTTAACGGGGCCCTGCTTTTATAAAAAACAAAAAAAAGCAATTTTGTATACGAGACTCGGAATTCCGACGAGTAACTACCCCCCCTCCCCCTATTTAATTTTATTAAAATTTGAAAATTATACCTTAATTCTTATTAAAAATATATAGATGAGTTTTTTTATTTTTCAATTATCTGAGATTTCCTTGATTTTTCTAACATTGTCAAGATTTCCTAAAATATTCTAGAATTTTCTGTGATTCCTCTCTTCGAAAGATTTCCAAAAATCCTGAAAACCTTAAGATTTTTTCGAAATTTTTTTGGATATTGTTCTAAGATTTTCTAGAATTTTCTATTTCTTCTAATTTTCTACATTTCCTAAGATTATAAAATTAATGAGATTTTTTGGATTTCTTAAAATTTTTCCGGATTTCTTTAAATTTCCCGCTCGTTTTTTACTAAGTAGAAAAATGATGGAGAAATTGTCATATGCTAAACTAAAAGGAAATCAGAGGAAATTAGAAGAAATCTAGAATATTATAGACTTTTCTTTTTGATTTTTCCATTTTCTGAGATTTCATTGGATTTAAAATTTTCGGGATTTTTCTAGATGTCAAGATACCTTAAGTTAAGATTATCAATAGTGAGCTAAAAGACACAATAAAACGCTTTTATAAACGAGCTTTCGAAAAATAATTTTTTCTTTTTCAAGTTTAATATGAAATGAAAATCAAAAACAATTACAATTATTACAAAGCTACTACGAAATATTTTTGAATATTGATATTTATCCGACAACTTAATCAAAATAATAATACGAAATCCCGGTAATGAAAGAAAAAAGTAAAGAAAGCGAATGTATTAATAATTCTAATAAGTTGTCGTGGATTAATAAAAACCAATGGTGAAAAACTTAACCCCAATATTCGGATGAAAATTAAGATACTTTAGAATTTTCCATTTCTCTCGATTGTTTTATTTACTAAAATTTTCTAGAGTTTCCTGAGATTTTCTTGAAATGTCTATGGATTTCTTGAGATTTTCAATATTTATACAAATTTTCTAAGAATTTCCTTCACTAGTACAAACAACTTTTCCTTCGCTTTCCCCTTAGTTTAGTACTAACTGGAAAACCGAAGGAAAAATCGTGATATACGAAAATGAAAAGAAATCCAAGCAAACTCTTGGGTGTCTTAGGAAATTCTATGAAAAAATCTTAGTGAAATTTTGAATACTATTTTCTTTCCAAGGAAATATTAAGAAAATTCATAGATTAATTCTATTAATTCCTTTTTCAAGTTTCTGAGATTTGCTTGGCTATTGGCTATTCTGCATATTCTAAATTTTCCCTTTTCTAAGATTGCCAGGAAAAGGCAGATATTATAACGGGATATCAACCCCCCCCCCATGAGCTGTAAAAACAAAAAATTGACTACGTTTTGTTAAATTTTTAAAAATATAGCTACATTCTTATCAAAATACATAATATATTTATCCCCCATGCTATTTATTCTCTAATTTTGTCAGGGAATTTGTCATTTTTAGTGCCAAGTCAAGGAAATTAAATTTTCAGTGGGGACATTGAATTATTGATGATAAATGATGTTCACTTTGTTTACCTCAATAAGAGAAGACTGCCAAAATAAGCTGGGAATCGTTGTCATTTTTGTATTCGAATATTCGTTGATCAAATTATTCGAATATTCGAATAATTCGAATACTGAAATTATTCGAATAATTCGAATATTCGAATTATTCGAATTTGATTCCCAGCCTTAGCCAAAATATTACGTATTGTGAATATTAAAACTTAAATTAATTATTTAAAAAATAAAACAGTACAACTGGGGGCCCTTTCAGCCAGGGCCCCGCGTGCGTCGCACCCACCGCACCCCGGTAGTTCCGCCACTGTATTTATGTAAATTTCTCAAAAACACAAAAATGCTGGCAAATAATTAATAAAAAGGTGAAATGTTGTTTATTTTTATTTAAAGCAATTTATTTTAAATTATTGTACCTAACTTTTAATATTTAAGTCTAATAATTTTCAAAAATTTAATAAAGTACAAATTATTCAATTATTTGTAAATATAGTGGATTTTAGTAGTCCCATCTATTATAAAACAATCACCACCGTGTCATAAAAGCTAAAATTGATAATAGAAATGGTTAGAATTCTATAAAAAATACATTTTTATAACGAAAACACTTGAATCCTTAACAAATCTTATGGGTAATTTAAATAACCATACCACCAAGCAGATGTTAGGCGGCCATCTTGGAGTGGGGGAGTGGAACTGCCTTATTCATAATGGACTACCGGCATCACTTCACAGATGTCACCATATGCAGAGCCTAAGTCGGCATTTGTTGCCAATATATATGTTCTGTGTTTGTTGCTAGTCGCCATTTTAGTTTAACTGAAGAACCAGTAGCCTGACGGTTTGACAAAATTGTAATTTAATGTGAATAACAACGTGATAATTTTATTTCAGGATCAGAAAATTTTTGCAAAAAGATTGAACCAAATTGAAACATGGACATCAAGCTGGAATACAGCCATGATTCCATTGACACCACAGCGACTTTTTCAATTAATTCAGAAATAGAATATGGTAGCACACATAATAAAATTGAAGAGCTGAATGATGTTGACATCGAACTGGAATCCTTGCATCATTCCATTGACATTAAAGACGAGACTTCCGGGAGTAACACCCAATTGGATCAAAATCAACTTGGGGTTCATGGAAAAACCCATACGAGTGGTAAAGCATTGGAGTGCAACATTTGTAATTTTAAATATGCAAATAAATATGTTTTGCGAAGACATTTACGAACTCATACCGGCGAAAAACCGTATGAGTGCACAGTTTGCGATTATAAAAGTTCACGAAGTCATCACTTGCGAAGACATTTACGAACTCATACCGGCGAAAAACGGTTTGAGTGCACAGTTTGCGATTACATAAGTTCAGAAAGTCAAACCTTGCGAAACCATTTACGAACTCATACCGGCGAAAAACCGTTAGAGTGTACAGTTTGCGATTTTAAATGTTCAAATAAACCAACATTGCAAAGCCATTTACTTACTCACACCGGCGTAAAGCCTTACCAATGTTCTATTTGCGATTATAAGTCATACAACAAAAGTAGTTTGCAGCGTCATTTACGAATCCATACCAACGAGAAACCATTTGAGTGCACTGTTTGTCATTATAAAGCATACCAAAACTGTGATTTGCGGAAGCATTTACGAATTCATACCGGCGAGAAACCGTACGAGTGCTCAGTTTGCGATTATAAATGTACTGCAAAAAAGGGTTTGAAAAGACATTTACAAACTCACACCGGAGAAAAGCCTTTCAAATGTTTAATTTGTGATTATAAATGTATTGAAAAACACCATTTGCAGAGGCATTTACAAACTCATACCGGCGAAAAACCGTACGAGTGCGCCGTTTGTGATTATAAGTGTTCCCAAAAAGCAAGTTTGGAAAGACATTTACGAACTCATACCGGCGAAAAACCGTTCGAGTGCTCAGTTTGCAAATATAAATCTTCATTAAAAAGTAAATTGCAAATGCATTTACGAACCCATACCGGCGAAAAACCGTACGAGTGCGGATGTTGTGAGTACAAATGTTCCGAAAAAAGAAGATTCAAATCAAATCAAATCAGAAAAAGAACCCAAAATAAAAATTTTAAGTAAATTTGTGGAATTTTAGTATGTATTTATGGTTAAATTAAAAAAATATAAGAATAATACAATACGTAGAAAAACAAAATTCAAAAAATTCAAAAAAAATATATAAATTTATAATATATGTTAATTTTGTCTTTTTTTGAATTTTTTGAATTTTGTTTTTCTACGTATTGTATTATTCTTATATTTTTTTAATCAAATCAAATCAAATAACATTTATTAATTAAGTACGAGGCACGAGGATACCTTACATTTCCCGAATTACATATGGTTATAGATAATAGGGCTGGGTAGCCCTCTCTTCTATATTTAAATTAGGTATGTGAAAATTTAGTGAAATAGAAATTGAGTAGAGTGCAGGATAAAAGTTTCAAAAACCTGCTTTGGTTGGCCAAATTAGAAAGTTGTCTCCAGTTAAATGTCGCGCGTAAGCGCGACTGCAAACCGTTCGCGAATTGGCAGAACAACCCCGAAGAGATGCACTACCATATCGGTCGGAGCAATTGCTCCTGCTGCAACATTCAACCGGCCACCTACCTTCTAATTAGGCCAAGTAAATAAAAATAAAAGAAAAATTTATCACCGTAACACCTGCCTTACAACATTTGAAGAATGTTGTAATTTCAGTGTGACGCTGGCTTTAACCTTCATTAAACATAGGCGAGTTACAGAAAACTGCCGTAGTCGGTAAGTGAGTGACATTGTAAAAAGGGGGTGGAAAAGAACTTACGTTAAAAATGACAAAAACAAACAATACGTGGGGATTACAAACAAAGGAAAGAATAACATTACAATGGTAATACTAACAATTAATTTAAAATTTGTTTCATTGATCTCTTCACGGTTCCGAAAATCTCGTCGTCGTCGTTTGAAATCACTTCGGCTATAAGTGGATTCTGGTGAGTTGTCATTTGGTTGATGATCTTCCTGGTCTTCTCTTTGATGAACGTGTCGATGGTTTCGATTTCCAAGTCTGCGTGCATGAAATCGATGGTGGTATACCTGGGATACTGCCCGATGATCCTCAGGAATTTGTTTTGCATAGCTTGGACGGACTTCATCTTCGTCTTGCATGCGGTGGCCCAAATGGGGGCATTGTAGGTAAGTATCGACCTGGCACAAGCTTTGTACAAAGTGACTTTTTCTCTCTTCGGTGTTCTAGCATTTGGACCGATGAAGGGGTATAGTAATTGGATAACGAAGTTGCTTTTGTCCAATCGAGCCTGTATTTCTTGGCTGAATAGCAGCTTCGAGTCCAGTGTGGTGCCCAGGTATTTGACAGTGTTCTGCCACGGGATAGTGTCCTCGCCGACTTTTACTCCTGCGACGTCGGGAGGTTTACGTTTGAAGGTGAACCGAATTACTTCTGTCTTGGGTATATTGACTTTAAGTTTCCACGTCTTGAAAAATTCGAGAATTAATTTGACATGTTCTTCTAGGTACGTTACATATTTCCTGGTTGTCTTGGAATGGGCGAAAATGGCTGTGTCGTCTGCATAAACTCCGATACTGGTTTTGTGGTGTCGAGGAATATCGTTGATGAAGATGGAAAATAGAATCGGACCCAATAATGAGCCTTGCGGAACGCCGGCTGGAACGTTTACCATATCGGAGACGGCTTGGTTGACGATAACGAAGAATTGTCTATCCTCTAGATAGCTGACGATGATTTTGATTAAGTTGATAGGAGCTTTAACTAACTTGACTAACTTATAAATAAGTGCTTTGCGATTAACGACGTCGAAAGCTTTTTCCAAGTCCAATAACACCATGCCCGTGTCTTTATTTATGTGTCTTTTTTGCACGATCTTCTCCTTGATGCGAGCTACTTGATGCGTTGTGCAATGTCCAGCTCTGAAACCGAATTGTTCATCGATGATAATTCCGTGTTCGGTTAGATGATTCTTGAGCTCTTCCAGTATGATTTTCTCTAGAACTTTACTGAGAGTTGCGAGCAGACTAATGGGCCTGTAATTTGTGGCGACGTTTCTTGCCTTGTTGGGTTTTGGAAGCGCAATCACCTTGGCCAGTTTCCACTGGGTAGGGAAGTAGCAGTTCGAGAGGCATGCGCGAAATATGTAGTACAGGAGGCAAACTCCTTTCCTCGGAAGGTATTTTAGTTGTCTATTCGAGATGCCGTCCAGACCGGGAGCTTTTCTGTTTTTCAGCTTTCGAATGATTTTGGCAATTTTAGTAGGATTCGTCTCGAGGGGACTTTCGTCGAGCTTATCCAGATTCAGGTGTAGGTTCTCGTAGGTTGCGTTCACTTCGTCGTCCATGGGAGAGACTTCGTTGATAGTTTTATTGTGGGCATCCAGAAAAACATTTGCGAAAGCATCGGCCTTTTCTTTGTCGGTATATAAGTTGACATTGTTGCTGGTCTTGATTATCGGGATCTCGTCGTGTTTGTTCTTTAAACGTTTGTAGACCTGCCAAAGTGAGTTGTCCCGGAGCGTTAGACTTTCTGTCATCTTTCTCCAGTTTTCATTTCTTTCTTCTCGAAGCAGCTGCTGGATCTCTTCGGTGATGTGATTCTTGGCGATTCGGTGTGTTGGATCTCCCGTGCGGAGCCACTGCTTCTTTTCCCAGTTTCGAACAGTTTTCAACCTTTTGATTTCGGGATCCACTTTGTAAGTTTCTTTCACTTTCTTTTTTGTGGTTGCATCTTTAAAAGCAGATTGCAATACCACGGTGAACTTTTTAATGGCTTCGTCGATATCTGCATTGGTGACGATGTTGGTGTCGATTGCTAATCGCTCGTTGCAGAGTTGCTTGTATGTTTGCCAGTTGGTCGTACGAATGTCTCTTTCATTCAAGTCGCAGTTGAGAAAGAGGGTCATCACCACCGGATAGTGATTTGAAGAGAGGTCTTCCAGGACCGTTGGTGTCCTGGAAAAAAAAAAGAAGATTGGAAGAACATTTAAGAATTCATACCGGCGAAAAGCCGTTCAAGTGTAATCTTTGCGATTATAAAGCTAAACGTAAAGCAGATTTGCGAATACATTTACGAACTCATACCGTCGAAAAATCTTCCTAGTGTATAGTTTGCTATTATAAAACCTACAAAAATTATGTTTTGCGGAGACATGTACTAATGTTTATTGGCGAATAACTGTTCAAGTGTATAGTTTATTATTATTGATAAATTTGTCACCATTGTATCACCTTTGTTCCATTTTGTTTAAATTCTTTGTAGTTGTAGTTGTAAAACCGGCCTGGAGCTGTGTAGTTTGCACAGCAATCGAGGTGCCTCTCTTGAATTACCGAGTATTTCGCGCTCTCCTTCGGTAACGGCCCCAATCGGCGCAGCCGTTTCGGCGAGGGTCTAGTTCGGCCCAGCCGTTTTGGTGCGACTCCGGTTTGGCGCAGGCACGATTCGGTGCGAGTTCCGTTCGGCGCGAGTACGCCCAGTTCGGCGCGAGTCTTTTTTATTCTATCTTTTTTAATTCGTTTTTCTATTTTACTTTTAACACCTGCCTTTTAATTATAGTAAATTTTTTATTATATATGTTAGCATTAGTAGTAGGGGATACGGTCCAATGGAGAGAGACGTCACCCAAGTAAGTTGGCAATAGACGAATTCAGGCTGAATTGGGAATGACACATCCCACTATAAGGCAATTCATTAATGGGTTAAAAAAAATTCAAACACGGCAAGATGTAGCTTATGAGCGACTTGTTGCTGGAAATCTTCGACCATTAAAACTAAAAAAAAAACAGAGACGTAGACATAAGAATCGCAACACTGATGGAGGATTTTGATAACCGCGATATTATCGATTTTTTACGCGGATTAGTGCATAATTTTGCTATGCGCGAATAATTTTTTATTAATTAGTTTTTCAGGATTATTGTTTTGTTTATTTATTTCTTTAATAAAATTTATTTTTTTAAATAATTTTTTTTTAATCAAATTAGAACAAGATTAAAAATATAGTAACTATACCCGCGCCGATCTGGACTCACGCCAAAACGAGTTTGCGGCGAACTGAACTCGCGCCAAATCAGGTCTGTTCCAAATAGTAATTGCGCCGAACTGTACTAGTGCCAAACTGTACTTGCGCCGATCAGGACTCACGCCAAATAGTACTTGCGCCGAACGGGATTTGCACCAAGTTGTACTTGCACCGAACTGTACTTGCGCCGAACCGGTTTTTGCGTCAAAACGGCTGCGGCGAAACAGTTGCGTCGAAACGGCTGCGTCGAAACGGCTGCGCCGAATAGTACGCGACCCCTCTCCTTTGGCGCCTGTTTCTCCGGGTTTCGGACAGCCTGATGTAGTCCAGTCAATTTAAATGAATTTTCGGCAAATAACATCATTAATCGGTAAAGATCTGATTTTTGGTATACATGTTTATTACGGCTTTCTGTTAAACACACTAAAAGTCCCCGTCGAAATCAGTTGCACTCGAGCGGCCATCTTGGAAAAAAGGTACATTTATTCAAGTTTTCCCAAAGTTTTAAACTTATTTCATCAAATTCAGCAATGTCTAGAGCTCTTGAGGTTCCTACAATGGACACTGTTTGGCAATTACGCAGTGACCTATAAGGTCTTCGTGAGTTTTGCTACCTGGTCAGTAGGGCTCGTCTCTAATCGTTCTCATAATGATTAAAACTTATACTTTAAATAATCATGTTCATTGAATTCGATTACACGAAACTCGTACCGTTGGAATATATTATTATTATAAACATTATTTACCTTAGATTGTTTTAAAACCACACCAAACTGTTATTTTACAAGGGGTAAATATCTCAAAGTAATTTTGTACACCGGACTCGGAATTCCAACGGTTTCCAAAAGAATTCCAAGAATTTCAAACAAGGGAGAAGTAATGGGGTAACTACCCTTATGACCCAACGAAACTCATTAAATCTACTAAATTTTGTTAAAATTTAAAATCTAAATTCTTATCAAAAAATACAGGCCCGTAATCAGAAGAGCACCTGAGGGCACGTGCCCCCCCCCCTGAAATGTTCAAAAGAAAAAAAAATGTTTGAAAGTAAATTTGAATATTGAAAATAAAATAGGTAAATAGATATATTTTAAAGCTGTAAAACAAAATTTTTTTTCTCGGAAGGCAAACTCCCGAAAAATGTTTTCATTTTACGAGTGCTCCCCCCCCCCCCCGAAATGAAATCCTGGCTACGGGCCTGAAAAAATATGTATTTACTCTTCTCCAGTCGCGTTTATCTCCTACATGATTTTTTCCTGAATCTGCTCTTGTGTACAAGTGAGGCAAATTTTGAGGAAATCTTAAGAAATACGAAATACAGGAAAATTAGAAAATCTTAAGAATACTATTATAGACTAAGTATTTTTTCTGAATTTTCTAAGATTTCCTTGGCTTTTCAAGATTTTCTAGATTTCTTAAAATCTCCTAAATTTTTCATTTTCAGGGATTTTTCATTTCATAAGATTCTGAAATTTTTTTGGGTTACTAAGATATCTACATTTCCTTGGACTTCCTAAAATTTTCTTGATATTTCAATTTCCTAAGATTTTCTATATGATTCTCTGAATTTTTATTTCTCGAGATTTTCTTGGAATTTCTGAGATTTCTTAACATTTTTCCGATTTTCATTAGATTTCCTTTCACTTGTATACCAGATTTTACTTTTAATTTTACTAAGTGGAAATCAAACTGGAAATTGTCCTATAGAAAACTAAAGGAAAGTTTGGGAAAATCTTTTTCATTTCCTAGAATTTCTTAACATTTTCTGAAATTTCTTAAAATTTCCATGCATTTCTTGAGATTTTCTAAGATTCTGAAATTCCTTGTTATTTTTTTTCTGATTATTTTTGAGATTGTTCTGTCAATTTTTTCCCCACTTTGTGCTGGAAAAATTAGGAAATCTTAAGAATACTCTTGATGAGCTTCATTTTTTAGCTTTTTCAATTTTGTGAGATTTCCTGAGATACACAATTTTCCAAATTCCTTGAAGGTCAGCTGGAAGGGGAAGAGTAGCGGGGTTATTTCCCCCCCTCATCAAATACCAACAAAATCTACTATATTTTTCTTCAAATTTTCAATGGTTTCCAAACTAGTTCCAATGTAAAGAATTTCTCTGATTTTCAAGAATTGCAGCGATTTCCAAGGGAATTCCAAACAGTGTACACGAAATATTCGAGATATTCATTCCTTGTTATTTTATACAATTAAATATTAAATAGCTTTGAAAAACACGTGTCTTCTACTTCGCTTCACAAAAATTGTTTCTCATGCCTTTTACCTTTTACCACCCGCATAATTCGTGGTCCATCTCTTGGTTGCGTTCAATGTCGAGCGTTGTAAAGCCATAGGTTGCCATCTCTTGACCCAGGAAACATCAACTCAATCAACTTCGAGACCACACAACTGATCACAGGCCATGGTGAATTTGGAAGACACTGAAAAGGTTGGGAAAGTCCCAAGACGGCCTGTGTCCAGAATGCAACACCCTGGATGAACCAACACATCGAATCCTTGACTGCGGATTATACAGGGAGGAAAGAAATGAGGTGGAAAGCTACTTTCAAGCAGACCCACCTCTGAACCTGGCCGACCTGTATAGACGAACCCCGTGGGAAATGCTCCGAAAACTCCTTCCAATGAAATCTGTTAACATCCCTGAATAAAAAGTTAGAAGACAGCCTTGAATAAAGACAACAGAAACATAGCATCCTCCCACCCGGAAGATGAACAACAAACCTCGACCAAAAACAACCTACGACGATGAAGTGATTGCCGAATGGAGGACCAAAACACGAAATGGAACCCTGAAGAATCTAGATCAAAGTCAAACTAACAACCCGACATGGCATCATCGAAAACTATCGTAATGGAACATAAAAGGTCACCCGAACAATAAGCTGAGAAGAAAATGAGAACAAGATTAAAAATTTGGAACCCCATCACAAACCAAGCAATCTCCGAGATATCTGTCGAAATGCTGTCGATATTGAGAGAGTCCGTTGCTAATGGGGCGACGAGTGATGATATTGCCACCCTCAGGAGTGAAAATTCTTTGCTGAAATCTGAAATTGGATCTCCAAAAGTGGAAAATCGTCAGCTTGCCTCCGCCATCTCTCAGGTTGATGTGGTTGGGGGGAGGTGGTGGGGGCTGATGAAGATTTCGTTGTTGATGCTCCAATGTTGGTACCTAGCGCGACAAGGTCTGGGCCAGCAGATAATAATGGTACTGTCATGTGTTATGTAGCGGCATTGAATTCGGTTCTAGTGAGTCGACCACTGGAAGCAGCTGGGATCGCCGAGGCTGTGGTGAACCGCAGAAAGTGCGGGGGTTGTTGGGCGCCAAATTTAACCTGATCCTATTAGTACCCCTTAGAATACCCAGAATATCCACAATACCCAGAATACCCCGATACCCTCTAAATTCGAAACATCCAACAACACAAATACAGAACAGAATAGAACAGAAGAAGGAAGGAAAAACCACGAAAAGCTAGACCAAATCATTGAAGAAAACTACGAACTTGCAAACAAGATCAGGCAGTACCTGCTTAAATGCAAGGACTCACTAAAGGACAGAGATACCGCACTCGATATGCTAAAAATATACGAAAAAAACACAAACACCAGCATTATGATGGCCTATCAACTATCAGAAAGAATGAAATATGAAAAACAAGAAAACAATGCCAACAACAAAATCGAAACTGAAACAATAATCAAGGAAATCAGACAGAACTAGAAACAATTCTCCCCCCCCCCCCCAACGTACACCCCCCCCCAAACCAAGCAAAACCCCCCAAGGGACTATCTCAAAGCGTTTCTTGCCCAACCAACCTTGAACATACAACCACAACAGAAGAAATATAAAGTTTTGGTTTACCCCAAAACAATAGACTCCAACAAAACTTCAGCTGATACCAAAAACGCACTTACCAAAATACCGTTAGATCAACTTAAGATAAAACCCGATCGACTATATATGGTAAGAAACAACGGAATGCTCGTAGAATCCTCGGATGATTCAATCCATAAACTTTATGGGAAACCCCCTATTGGAACAAGCTGAACTACAAGCAAGAGAACCCTCCAAAGTTTGGCCCGCCGTCTACATTAAACAAGTTGACAAGGATATCTCTCAAGAAACTCTCAAAGCCGGCTTAGAATACAACTTTTCAATGGCAAAAACCACACGATAAGCACTAGCACTAGCTTTCAAATAAAAAAAAATCATCAAAATCGGTTCTCCAGTCGAAAGTTCTGAGGTAACAAACATAAAAAAATACAGTAGAATTGAGTAGTTTCCACTCCCCCACTCCAAGATGGCCGCCGAACATCTGCTTGGGAGATAGGGTATTGAATTTCGGCATACGGTTTGTTAAGGATTCAAATGTTTTCGTTATAAAAATGTATTTATCAAAGAAATCTAATGAGTTTTTTTGCAATTTTAGATTTTGGGACACGGTGGTGATTGTTTTATAATAAATGGGACTACTAAAATCTATTATACTTGCAAATAATTGAATAAATTTTATGTTTTTAAATTTTTCAAAAAATACTAACGTAATAATAGTTAAATATTATTGATTTAGATTACCAACTCCCAAACATAAATTTTTTTTCCGTGGAATTTTTGTGGTTTTTGCTTTTTTTTTTGAAAGTTTAAAATGAAAAAGCAAACTATGAAAGTATTTGCAAAAATTAAAATAATTACAAATTAGCCAGCGCATTAGTTTAGTACCAGATGTAGTTCTACTATAGGAAGGTTTCATTTTAGAGTTCGTGCCAAATAGAAATAGAATCGTCAATCATCATATGCGACACCTTTAAAATATCTCCAACCACTTATAGAACGGTACGTGACATTTGGGGGCCACCGTTTGACCCGATTGGGTTCTTTAAGTGGTTGGAGATATTTTAGAGGTGTGGCCTATGATGATTGACGGTTCTATTTCTATTTGGCACGCATTCTAAGTGATTTTTGGATTATCAACAATTATAAGATGAATAAACCCATTCAGTGCCATATTTTTAACAAAAATTCGCAAGATAACTTTAACAACTGTCACAAAACATGAATGCAAATTAATAAACGCCTTGACTTGAACGCGTTGTGTTAAATATTTAATGGTTTCCTACTTTACAGAATTGGAATTTATGTTGAAATTCTAACATTGTGTTAATTTTTAAATCATGGAATTAAAATTAACATCAGTTTAAAATTTTAACACACACGTTAAAATTTAACATTATGTTAACTGTTGTTTATAGAATTAGAATTAAAATTAACATCACGTTAAAATTTTAACACCCGTTAAAATTTAAAATTTTCCTTACAGAATCACCACTTATATCTGCCTGAACCGGTGTTTAGTCACGGTCATCTCTATTGCAAATGTGAAGTGTACGGAGATCTGAAGATAAAAATAGTTGATGGATTTTTAATTTTTAATTATTTTATACTAATATAAATTATTTATTTAAAAAACAAGTAGCATACAAAATTATTTCAATTCCATTTACTTCATCGTTTTCATTCGATCTTTACGATGACCTTCCCAATCTTTGGCATTACTTATCACCTGTCCTAGTGCAGTGTAGAAAACCTTTTCTTTGATTGCCGACATTTCTTGGTGAATTTGTAATTCTGTGTTGATTGCATCTAAAATAAAATAATTAAAGCATTTGTAAGATTTAATGTAACAAGAATTCGCGATTTACATTAAGCGAACGCCACCGCGCGGAAAAATATTAAACTAATGTAATACGTATATGTGGTATCGAAAGTTTTGTTATATGTTGTGAAAACAACATCAAGTATACGTAATAGAGCTGCCATGTTGTTGACATTTGGTAGCGTCACGAGCGCCACCAACGTTAAAGTAAATCGCGAATAAGGAAATACTATTTTATATCTTACCATGTATACACGAGCAGAAGGCGGTATCTTTAAATATTTTTTTGTCGCCAGTTTGTTTAACAGCTGTGAACTGCAAAACCAATTCACGAGACAAAAACTTCGTGAATATGCTTGTAATGGTTCTTGTTATTTTGTTTACGTCCACAAGAGGCCACATCATTCTTTCCTAAAAACAAAATTTTTTTAAATTATACAAAAAATTATTATACATTACACTTACAATTTTCTCACGGAGACAGGGGTCTGTTCTCAATTTAAGATCAAAATCTTGAAAACTTTTCAGATTGTTCATTCTTTCAGGAATGCCATGTTTGTTGTGTGCCATCTTATTTGATGAAGTCGATGGGTAATCCCCGGAATTCTTCAACTCCATCATCATTAACTTCATCTCAGCAATTTCTTCATTTTGCGTTTTTAATTGCGATTCTAAACTTTTAATTTGTTTGAAATGTTCTGTATGTAATTTCAACATCAAATTTTTCAAGCCTGAAAAAAATTTTAAAGAAACTTAAGAGACTGATATATGAAATCGATTAAACTAAATATTTACCTGCTTCTTTAAATTCTTTGTCTTGAAACCCTTTCTCTTGCGATGATACAGTTAAAGGGGTAGAAACATTTTCTTCCTTTGTCAGATCAACATGTTCAACATTGATACATCTTTTACATTTCTTCATGTGGGCATCAAATTTTCCAAACAGTTGTGGTGCTGGTACCTGATGATTACTAGTTGATGGAATTGAACACAATTCAACTTCGTTCTCAGTTTTTCTGCACTTCTCTCGGAATCGTTGTACTCTAAATCGTGAGAGTTCGCTAGTAAGCTGTTTTTGTTTATGACTCATTTTCACCTGTTATTATTTGATGTTATAATTTCCTTTATATATGTAAGTATTGATTGATTGGTAAAAGAAGTTATCTGCTCCAAAAATGATCGACTTAGTTTGAAAATAAAAATTAAAACCATCAATAATGCGATCATATAGAGTGAGCTATAACTCCCCCCCCCCCCCCCCAGTAAAACAAAAAGTTAGTTACAATAGAACTACACTTACTAAAACAATAAAATCTACACTTACTAAAACATAATTATTACAATAACAATTTTTGATAAACTAAGTCACTATATTTATGCAACACTCTGTATATGTATTTATCACCACACTGCTATTTCCTCATACTATAAAATCAATTTTATTTTTAAATTTTTGGCGAAGATTTTCGCTATCGTCAGAATATTAAACAATTTTATTTATTACATTTCACAAGTTAAGAAATTATATATGTTACGGTCAATGTTAACAAAGGCCGGACAATAACGTCAATTTCCAGCTTAGTTGGGCATTAACGTCATTGACCGGCCAATGACGTCAATGACCATACATTTTGGGCAATGTTGACAATTAAAATTGTATATGTGATTTTTACATAATTTCCCGGGCAATGACGTTAATGCCCAATACAAGGTGGATAATGATGAATTACTATTCTGCAGATTCTATATTCTATCACTCTTTCAGTTTTGGCTGCGGCGCAACTACAACAAATCACGGATCCACAATGAATAAGTTAAATGTAATTAATTTTTCCTCCGGGCCGCTTTGGCTGACGCAAACACGTCAAATCATGGATCCACCCTAAAATGATCGCATCATTTTTGATGCCTTGAAAAGGGCCGAGTTGTTGTCATTTACATGGAAAAATGTCCCTAGTTGAAGCAGTGGCGGTGATATCAATAAGCGAATGTAAGCAATGCTTAGGGGCCCGGGACTATAAAGTCGCAAAAATAAGATTTTTAAATCTCATACTTTTGCATCGGCATTGTCACAATGTACTACCTTCGATGCAGCTGTCTTGATCGAATTCATCCTGGAGACAGGATGGCTTGAGCAGTGACAGGACGAAGAGCCGCTGCATCGGAGGTAGTACAATGGGCCCGATTTAGTAGCCTATCTCTATTTTTTTAAAAATTTAGTTTGTCTGGGATAACACAGAGTTATCACAACACAGACCCAAAAGGTAACAAGTTATGAGCCCAGGTCGGACATTTCATGGTTAATCAGTTAATCAATTTATAAATCAATTCTGTAATTGGTGCTGAAGTTTGCGAAACTATCTCAATTTTTGACTATAAGGTTAGGGCTACCACTGACATAGTGAACCTAAAAGTTCTTCTTTGAAAATAATAACTGGTGCACTGGAGGGTATTCCATACCCCCCAGACTCCCCGGTTTGATTAAGCGAAGGTTTGTGTGCATGTTCTTGAATTGATTTTGAATATAAAGAAACACATAAATAACTTTCTACACAAATATTAGGAGGTCGGGCGACCTGCGACTGCCAAGGCTGAGCGGCCTGAAGGCCGCATTGTTTACTCGCTCTTCTGGAACCTATCAATTTTGTTAGGTTGGTAATTTAAAATAAATAAATCAAAGGTGCGTTACGTAAAGAAAGGCAGAAGTTGCTTTTTACATAAGTACTAGGAGGACGGGTGACCTGCGATTGCCTTGGTTGTGCCAAGGACCTCGCCCTGGGCTTGCTGCCCTCCCACCTAAAATCCAGAATCCAGAAAAGCAAAACCAGTTTTTCCCGATTCCAAAGCCCTAAGCATATTATCTCAGTCAGAAAAGAATTGGTGTAATCCGGGGGGTCTGGGGGGTATGGAATACCCCCCAGTGCACTTTTCTGGATTCTGGATTTTAGGTAGGAAGGCAGGGAGGTATCTCTACGCCACTGAGTTGAAGTGCATTGCCATTTTGCTGTTCCTTATAGTATTTATTCTATAATATCATCATTGTCCAATCCATTTTGGCCATTAACATCATTGACCGGCCAAAGACGTAAATATTACAATCAAATGAAAATATTTACATCATTGCCCACCGTTAACGTGCGTTGACGTGAATGGCCGGTCAATGACGTTAAAGGCCAGCGTAAATGGGCATTGACGTCATTGTCCGGCCATTGACGTCAATGCCCAATTTATGTCATTGACAGTACCATATATATTATTTAAAACATATTAAAAATTAAATTTTGTTAGATGGTAATAAATCTACAGGGACCTATCGAACCGGCAGTTTTTAGGGGAGAACAGCCTTGAAATTGTGAACTATTTTGCTCTCCGCAAAATATGGACGACTCCTTCTCGTAGAAAAGTAGAAAAAACTCCTTCCTCCTTTTTTACCAACTAACTTAAATAAAAATATATAAAAAATACGGTGACCCACCAAAATAACCTCGACAATATCCCCGACATAATAGCCTGAGACATAATAGCCTGTGCTAAAATAGTTTTATACAACTATGCACCGCGTGCTTATGGTCATTATGATCAACTACACCTGTAACAATTTATTAGCCCTGCTAATAATTGTTTCGCACGACGCCCTTGTCTTTCGTGCGCCTTTGTCTTTTTGCTCATGGCATTCTCGCTCCGGCGGTGATCCGCGATTGTCAGATTAGGTTAGAATCTCGAGTGAGGCGGACGCTTGGTTGTGTGCGGTGAAGTGATTCCTTTTTTTTGTCTCACCGATACTTGTGGGTAAGTTTAAGTAGTGGGGCTATGAGAGTTCTACATCAATTTCTTATGGGAATTAACATGGGAAGATTTCAACTGCACAAACTTCCGGTCTCTGACGTGCCACCCCTTTAAGTATTTAGCCAACATTTAGTGTTGGTTTTAATGACGTCACAGCGTATAGAACAATGGGAGTGTGGTTTGAAATCCTATTCTATAACAATAGGCATTGTTTCCAATCAATTGTTTAAGTATTTCGAAGACAATTACTTCTGGTTTGCTGAAGGTTGGTTCCTATTGTTAACAGGAAGCAGCTTAGGCCCTTTTGGCAGCGGGGATAGCTTAAGCTCTTTTGGCAGCGGGGTGGAGCTTAGACCCTATTGTTCACAGGGAGACGCTTAAGCCCTTTTGGCAGCGAGGAAGGTTTAGACCCTTTTTGGCAACGGGTTGTGACTTAGGCCCATTTGGCAACGACGTGTAGCTTAGGTCCTTTTGGCAATAGGGTTTGGTTTAGGCCCTTTTGGCAAATCTGTGTGATTTAGGCCCTATTGGCCACCAGATGACGCTTAAGGCCCTTTTAACCACGGGGGTGTATCTTATATGACAAATAAGACATGCATTTAGTTTAATTTAATTATTGATGAGCAGGGCTCGGAAGTTATAGCACTAAAAAAGCAAATGTTGAGCTCTTTTATTTAATATGCACTTCAAAACACCAAAATTACACCACAAACAGCACCAAATAATGAAAAATATGCAAAATTGTCAATCGTTTTTTTTATTTTTATATAAATGGATTTTTTAAATAATTTTAAATTTGAATGATTTGCGGTTATTAAATAAATATTTAAAATGTTCATTTATAAAAAAATAAGAAAATTGATTGACAATTTTATTTTGCATATTTTTCATTATTTGGTGCCGTTTGTGGCGCTAATTTTGGTGTTTTGAAGAGCATATTAAATAAAAGAGCTGAAAATTTGCTTTTTTAGTGCTACAACATCCGACCCCTGTTGATGAGTAATTTAATTACCTCATTAAACAAACAAGCAGTTACCTCATTAAATAAACAGATTCTAGGACAATTGTTCGCCGCAAATTGTTCTCCGGACAATTATTCGCCGGACAATTGTTCGCACAGGACTTTTATTCGTCGGACAATTGTTCGCCTATAACTTTTGTTCGCCGGACAATTGTTCGCCGGGAAATTGTTCGCTATTTGTTCGTCTATATATAAAGTCTCATAAAATATCATTCATAATCTCATTCATAAAAGTAGAAATGAAGCTCTGATTGAGCAATATATTGTCGGTCAGCAGCCCCCGTTAAGAAAAAAGAAATACCGTGATGTCTGGTATATGGTACATTTCATAAGGTAAATTATCTATAAACGAAAAATCAGGCGAATAATTTTCCGGCGAACAATTGTCCTATGCGAACAATTATCCGGCGAATAATTGACCTATTCGAACAATTGTCCGGCGAACAATCGTCCGGCGAACAATTGCCGGCGAACAATTGCCGGCGAATAATTGTCTGGATACCAGTTATCCTGTTATTAATTACCAGCTGGAAAGCCCGTCCGTGGACGGACAGCTAGCGGTATAATATTTAAACATTTAATTTCGTTTCCCGCTACTGGGGGATTCCTTGTTTTTCCCGATTTTTTTGGCGAAATTTGAAAAATTATAAATTCTATATCTTCTCCAAGTATTCTAAAAGAATGGAAATCCTAAAATATGTACTGGAGGGTGTTCCACACCCCCCAGACCCCCCGGCTTATTATTATATTTTTATCATTAACTTTCAAAGTAACAGAAAGTTGCTGCTAAACTCCATGAATAGTAAGATAATTAAATAAATATACTGTTCAAGTTTTAATTTTGTCTAGCCGAAGGTTAAATTTAAATTTCCCGGTTAGTCATAATCTTAGTTAATTAAATATATTTTTTGGTTGGTAAAATTGTAAACTGGGGGGTGTGGAACATCCTCCTGTACATATCGCAAAATTTTCACTGTTTTAGAATACTTTGAGAAGATAGGGAATTTATAATTTATTTTTCAAATTTCGTGAGGAAAAATCCGGAAATTTGATTTTTAAGCAAGAGTGAGGAAAATTTGTGTTTTTCTCCCACCAAAAAGTGAGACGCTGTAGCAAGAGTAGCAGCAGCGTGCTGGGATTTTATATATCAGGATTATTATTGTTTTAGCCTTTCGAAAGGGTTTCTATATTGGAAATAATATTTTGTATAATACTGAAGAGGAAGAGGTTCAAAATTGCAAAAATATGTTCCCAATGACTTACAAAGCGAGTTAAATAAAGCACTGTAATTACATCATATTTTCAAGTCTTAAATAACAGTTTATTTTTATTAATATTTATTTTTTAAATAGGGCGAAACTTCCCTAATTCGAACTGCTCGAACTCAAATTATTCTATAAATCCAATTCTTTTTTGAAAAAATATATAAGTTTGTCAGATATTTACGTGTAATTATTTATCTCCATAACTCGAAGTTTCTCTAATTTGAACTTTTCTGGCGGCCCCTTAAGTTTCGAGTTAGGGAAGTTTGACTGTATTTAATAAATATTTATAAATAATATTTTATAAATATTTTTTATATTTTATAAATATTTTTACAACCGATCCATGAATCAAAAAATAATTTTTTTTTTATTTGAATTTGTGACATCACAACATTTAAAATCCCCCGGAGCCCCCCCAACGACATATTTGTCACAAATCTGAGATGACCCCACTACCCCCTAACGTGTGACTTAATTTATGGATGGTTCCTAAGTTTTAACAGATATTAACTTGGAAATGTTAGCAAATAAACATTCACAATAAAATTACAATTGGCGCCCAACGTGGGACATTTTCAACATAAATTCAAATAAACATTACAATATATTTCAATTTGTACAAATAACATACACAATTCATTATTTGAGTAATACAGAAAATTTCTCGCAATAAAAATCCTAAGTAGTGCGTCGACATCTAAACCGAGATTCCGGTTCCAACCGGAATAAAAACCTTATTTTGAAGATCTTCTTTCGGCAGTTGGCTATGCTCTGTTATTTTAACTTTAGCTGTAGAAAATTTAACAATACTATTTCTTGGTAGTGTGTAAGGTTTGTTTAACAGAACATTTATATTGGCAAATCTTACACTCAAACTGTTCTGCGCTCACTTAAACGGTTTCTCCCCAGTCGCGCGTATGAATTAGTAAATGCTTTTTCAGATTTCCTTTGAGAGAACATTTATAATCGCAAATGCTACACTCATACTGTTTATTGCCTGTATGAGTAAGTAAATGTCTCTTCAAATTTTCTTTTCTAGAACATGTATATTCGCATATGTTACACTCATACGGTTTCTCGCCCGTATGGGTTTGAAAATGTGTTTTCAAATTTGCTTTCACAGAACATTTATAATCGCAAATATTACACTCATATGATTTTTCGCCAGTATGAGTTAGTGAATGTCTCTTCAAATTTCCTTTGAGAGAACATTTATAATCACAAAAATTACACTCATACGGTTTCTCGCCCGTATGAGTGCGTAAATGAATATTCAGATAAACATTCTTAGAACATTTATAATCGCAAACTTGACATTGGAACGATTTCTTGCCGGAATGAATGTTTGTATGTCGTCGAAGTTGCAATTTATTAAGAAATATTTCATTACATATCCGACACTCAAATTGTTTGATTGATGTCGGTCTTTCGCTGCCTTGATCCGGTCGAAATTCGTTATCGGAGGAATCTTCTTTAATGTCAATAGAATGATGTAATTCTTCCAACTGGAAATCCATGTCTGCCATCTCTTCAGTTTTCATTTCCTTGCTACTATTTTCCAATTTATCATCAAATGTCGCTTCATCATCTATGGAGCGATGTAAATTTTCCATCTCCATATCTACGGCTTCTGTTTTAATTTCACTGTTAAAATTTTCCATCTTTATTTTGACGTAAGAGTAAGAATATTAATGCTTCAATCCGTTGTTAGTCTTACTATTTTCATTCGTTTAATTGACAAAACACGAAATGTGCACATAACCTAAATCTGACGCATCCGTTCTGGTTACTTGCGTTACCAACACACATAACTGTTATAGCGGCAAATTTGAATTTGTACTTGCCGTGATTGCCGTCTTCGGAATGTGGTGGTATGCTTTCGTTAGGTCGATTTTCGCGAATACTTTCGAACCGGATACATTGATTGTAGCGTCTTGGATGTGTGGCACGGGGTATCTATCTGGGACGGTTATTGCGGTTAACCTCCGATAATCTCCGCATGAACGCCAGTCACCAAGGTGAATTCGAAACACGGCAAATTCCTTGTTGTAACATGTAATCGAATTCTTTTTTAGCTATGTCGCATTTGTCTGGTGTTAATCTTCTTGCTTTTGCAAATACTGGTGGGCCGTGTGTTTCGATATGGTGGAATACATTAGTTTGGGTAGCGGATTTTGTGACAGCGTTGGGTTGTGTTATGTCACTATACGTTTTTAGAAGCTGCTCGTATTCGCCACCGCTTGGAATAGAGGTAATGTTGACGTCCGTATGGATTCCTGCTTCAATTTGGCCAGACACCTTGATTTGAGTGTGTTTGTCGATAAGCTTTTTGGATCTTAAATCAACAAGCAGCTCAAATTTTTCCAAAAAATCTGCACCTATTATTGGTCAAGTGACGTCAGCTGTGATGAAACGCCATGTAAAATTTCGACGTAGGCTCAGGTTTAACGTTATTAACTTCTTACCGTAGGTTGAAATGAGGGATCCGCTTGCGGCGTATAGTTTGCAGTCAGTAGATGGGAATCTCTTGTCCCGAGCTGTTGGTGGAACTATTGACAAATCCGATCCGATGTCCACCAAGAATTCTATCTGTAACGTACAAACGACTCGATGTATTAGACAACACCTCATCTGTCGCTGGGGACGGGTGTTGTGCCATAGTTTTTTGGGTTCTGTGCTCTGAAATTGCACCAGTCGGTGCACTTCTTTGCATGATCACCGAAACGGTAGTGGTACCAACAAATATCGTATTGTTTGGAGCTTGACTTACTGCGATTTCTAGGCGGGGTGTGGCTTCGTGACTGGGAGCGACCACGGTTTGAATTTGCTTGAGCAAAGTTTAGTGCGAGAACTTCTACCTATTTAGTCAGGGCGTCCACTTGCTTGGATAAGTAATCGTTTCTGTTTGTGTTAGGTGGTGCTGCTGCGATGGCGAATGCTTCGAATTTTGCAATTTTCATGATTTTGTCAGCTGCCTCTGCTTTGTTTTTTAATTCCGTTTGCGAAATACTTTGAATGTAGTTGTTGATAATAATTATATTGATTATAAAGTTTTATTAGTTTAAAACTAAATACAAGTTATAATTGGTTTCGTCCCAACACCAAGAGTCAACCGGAGGTACCAAACCCTACTAAATATTAATAAATTCATGCATAAAACAGTACAATTTCGTTATAAATGAATACATTTTAACAGATGTTAATTTAGTAATCTTCCGAATTAATTCACACAGCTAGCAGTTAAACATTCACATTACCACTACAATTGGCGCCCAACGTGGGACGCTTACAACATAAATTCAAATTAACATAATATATTTCAATTTGTACAAATAAAATACACAATTCATTATCTATGTATTAATACAAAAAATTCATAACAATATAAAACATCTAAGCCGAGATTCCGGTTTCAAGCCCGAAAGGAATAAAAACCTTAACCACCAATATGTCTGTTAAAAGGACCTTGAGCTCCGACAGTGCCAAAGGCTTAGCTCTATTATTTTAAGTTTAGCTTTGGAAAATTTAACATTTCTCAGCAGTGTGCGTTCGTAAATGTCTTGTCAAGGCTTGCTTTACCGAACATTTGTATTGGCAAATCTTACACTCAAACGGTTCTGCGCCGGTATGATTTAGTAAATGTGTCTTTAGATAATCTTTACGAGAAGATTTAAAACCGCATATGTTACACTCAAAGGGTTTCTCGCCCGTATGAGTTAGTAAATGTTTCTTCAAACTTCCTTTGATAGAACATTTATAATTGCAAAATTTGCACTCAAACGGTTTTTCGCCCGTATGAGTTAGTAAATGTTTTTTCAAACTTCCTTTGAGAGAACATTTATAATCGCAAATGTTACACTTAAACGGTTTCTCCCCCGTATGAGTTAGTAAATGTTTTCTCAAACTTCCATTGAGAGAACATTTATAATTGCAAACATTACACTCAAACGGTTTCTCGCCGGTATGAGTTCGTAAATGTTTTTTCAAACTTTCTTTAATAGAAGTTTTAAAATCGCAAATGTTACACTCATACGGTTTTTCGCCCGTATGAATGCGTAAATGAATATTCAGACAGTCATTCTTAGAACATTTATAACCGCAAAACTGACACTGGAACGATTTCTTGACGGAATGAATGTTTGTATGTTGCTGAAGTTGCAATTTATTAGGAAATAAGACAAATTGCTTGTTGGTTTCTCTTTCGCTGTCTTGATCCGTTCGAAATTCATTATCGGAGGAATCTTCTTTAATGTCAATGGAATGATGTAAGTCTTCCAAATGGAAATCCATGTCTGCCGTCTCTTCAGTTTTCATTTCCTTGCTGCAGTCTTCCAATTTATAATCAAATGTCTTTTCATTATCAATGGAGTGTTGTAAATTTTCCATCTCCATATCCACAGCTTCTGTTTTAATTACACTGTTAAAATTTTCCATCTTTATTTTGTCGTAAAAGTAAGAACTTTATTGCTTAAATCCGTTGTAAGTCTTAACAAACCTTAACCTGCAACGTCCTTTCTGGTTACTTCCGTTACCAACACAACCATAACTGTTATACGAGTAGTGGCAAATTTGAATTTTAGCTTATAATGGCAAAAAACGGCAAAAAGTTGAGAGATTTCGTTTGTTTTAATAATGTCAAAATAATGAACACTTTTTTTAAGCATAAGCGGATACACAAGTTCATCTGGGCAGCTCGAGGACTAACATCAACAATAGATTACTTTTTAAGTAACTACAAAACGGCAGAACTATTCAAGGATATCCGGGTCTATTGAGGAGCGGATGTTGGGTCGGATCACTATTTACTGCAAGCATCAGTAAATCTGAAAGCCGAGCTGCTCAAGAAAAATAAAAAATCAGACGGCATCATATTCGATGTGTAAATTTAGCTATGTAAGTTTGTGTTAATTTGTAACACAACACTGTAAAAATTTACACAGTATTCTGTTTAAGGATAAAAATGATTATTTTGAGACGTTATTGTGTAAATGTGTGATTCCCCGACAAGAATGGGTCATTTGCTGCGTTCTATTTGCCAAAAACTAAGTTAATCTAACCTAAGTTGAAGTATTAACTTAGTAAAATTGCGTTCTATTTACAACTAAGCATTTGAGGGGAAGTTAGATTTTTTGCTTGTTTCGTAGGTACCTGAATATCAACCTTAGTTCCTAAGTTTAACGAAGTTGTTGTTTATGTCAAATGTTCACAAGTTATGAATTTATATGTTAAAATATGCGGAATAACAACGTAATGCAAACTGTTTAAGGTTAGGTTATAATTCAAACAAGTTAAATGCTAAGTTCGAACTTAGATTTTTCCCCCTCTACTTAGGTTAGATTAACTTAAATTTTGGTAAATTGAACGCAGCAAGCGAATCAAAAAGAATTTCGTGTGTTAATCAAACACTGATTTTTGAAAAATACTGTTCAAGCTCAACAATGGCTTGATATGTGTTACCTGGTAATTCCCCATCGAAAACAACCATTTGACGATGGTATGCAAATTCTAAATGCGGTCGAACGAACCCCAAAGAAGCGGAATGCCCAGTTCATCCAATTGAGGTGGCTACCCCCAAAAAACCAAAAAATGTCTGAAATCAACTTGTGCAATCGAAACTTGCACAAAAGTTACGAAAGTTACAAGAGATAGCTGACATTTTAAAAATATCAAAAAACACCGTGTTTAAAGTTGTGCATGAAAATTTATATGGGTGCCGCGTTTGATCACATTTGCTCTATGAAAACGATGGTGAAATTGAACGATCTACGATTCGAATGGCTTCGACACCCCACATATTCACCAGATCTGGCTTCATCAGACTTCTACTTGCTGGCAGATCTTAAAAAGTTACTCCAGGGTAAGAGATTTAAAAGTAAAATTTGGGTAAAAGTAAACGCCATCAGTTTCCAATACGAGAATTCGGATTACATAGAATTAGGTAAGTTTCATAAAGTTTGTCTTTCATGTAAGGTAACTTTTTTAATTATTTTACAGTGCAGTTGCAGTCGATGAAAAATGATACCTAGACATGACGCGTCAGGATGACGACTAAAATACGTTGAATACCTACTTACGATCAAGTTTTACTGCTCATACAAATTTAAAATTTAAAATGAAGAAGAAATTGTGGGGGCTACCAATATTTGGAGTTAAATTCATTTCAATACCACATTTCTATCAAGAAACAAGTTTACTGTATTTTACTGTATTTTATTAAAGAACTTGATGAAGTGGTAAAAAAGAAAAAAACAGAGAACATCCAACTGTTAAATAACAAAACATCAGAAAATAAAATTCAAAAAAATATAAGAATAATACAATACGTAGAAAATTAAAATTCAAAAAATTTAAAAAAGAGACAATTAACACATAACAGGTTTGAATTAAGAATATTTGAAATTATGAAAAATTCCAGGATTTTCTTTCCGCACACTTCGTTCTCCAGTTTTCGATCTCCATATCACCCAGGGATTTCATCACTGCGTCCCACCATGTCGTTCTCAGCCTCCCCCTCTTTCTCTCCTTGTCCGGTCTCCATTCCATTACCACTCTAGTTGGATCCTTCTCTTGTCTTCGCATAACATGACCCAGCCATCTTATTCTCTGCGCTTTGATGTACGTTACAATATCTTCACATTCCAGTTCTTCCTCAATCTCATCATTCTTTCTAGCTCTCCATCTGTTGTCTTCAGTTTTTTTTGGACCCATAATCGATCGCACTATCTTCCTCTTAAACACCCTCAAACGTTCTTCATCCCTGCATGTCATGCATAATACTTCGGCTGCATACGTTATCGTTGGTCTTATTAAGCTCTTATAAATTCTCATTTTCGTCTTCTTGCTTATGTTTCTGTTTTTCAATGTCTTCTTATTAGCATAAAATGCTCCGTTTCCCGCCTGCAACCTCTCTCTTATTTCTTTTTCTCTACTTAGAGGTGTCTACTTCTTCAAAATTGCAATGTCCTATTTTCAGGTTCGTTTTCTGGTTATTTCTCCTTCCATTCCGCATGTACTTTGTCTTTTTCTCGTTTATTTGCAGCCCTATTTCTGTCGCTTGTTGGCTGATCCTCTCGTATGTTTCTCTCAATTTCTTCTCTGTCCTAGACAATATTACGACATCATCAGCATAAGCCATCACCTGTGCCTCTTTGTTGACTATCGTACCAGCGCAATTAGTTTTTCTGATCATGTTCTCTATCATCAGGATGAATAAAGTTGCTGACAGGGTATCTCCTTGTTTCACTCCTGCATTTATATTAAATTCTTCAGTCTGTCCTTCCCTAACCCCGACTGTACTTTTTGAGTTTTCCAGCGTCATTTTCTGGGATTTCGAGTTCTCTCATTATTCTCATCAGCTGTCCTCTTTTTACAGTATCAAAGGCCTGCCGGAAGTCTATGAACATCATGTGCAGCTCCATCCCGTATTCATGGAATTTCTGTAAGTTGCTTTAGTATATGAACCGCATCTGTCGTTGACCTTCCTTCCCTAAATCCCCATTGGTATTCTCCTAGGACTTTTTCGGAGTGTATTTTTAGCCTTTTTAGTATTAGGAAAGACAGTATTTTATATACCACAGGCAGTAGAGTTATTCCTCTGTAATTATTGCACTCGCTAACGTCACCCTTCTTGTGTACCGGGATTATTTTTCCCGTTTGGCAATCATTGGGCATCTTTTCTTCTCTCCATATTGTTTTTATGAGTTCCGTGTCCACATTTAATAGTTTCTCAAAGTGGGTTCTCCATAATTCTCTTATTTTCCCCTGGTCATTCTCTAGGTTACCATGTTCATCTTTCATTGTTCTTGGTTTTAATTTATTTGATCTTTTTTGTTCGTTTATTTTCTTGTAAAAAGCTTGTATTATTTCTTTGGCCTTCCTGTTCAATTTCATTCATTAATTCTCTTAACCAAAGGTTCTTTCTTTGTTTACAAATTTTGTGAGCTTCTCTCATTTGTGTATATTCTTCTGTCTTCTTCCTTTCCCGTTCTTAACCATTTCTCTCTTGCTTTCCTCTTCAATTTACCCCTTCTTCACAGATTTCATCAAACCATTGTTTGTTCTTGGTCTTCTTTTTATGTCCTATTACTCTTTCTGCCGCTGTCTGAATTATGTTTTTTATTCTCTCCCATTCCTTTTCGATATTGTTACTACTTATCTTCTCCGAAATGTATTTGTACAGTTATATCTTCAATGTATTTGGTTCTCGTATTTTCACTTTTTAGTTTTTCCAGGTCCCATCTCGTTTCTTTTATGTTACTTGTTTTTGTATTAATTTTTTGCCTTATTGTCGCAACAACCAAATAATGATCCCAGTCAGCATTCGCACCTAGATATGTTCTTACATCTCTTATTGATGATTCTCTTCTTTTGTCTGTCAATACATGGTCTATCTGGTTTCCATCCTCGCTATTGTTCCCTGGCTTTATCCATGTTACTTTGTGTATTGGGTTGTGTTTATATTTTGTGCTGCTGATCGTCATGTTCAATGCGGCTGCAAGTTGGCACATTCTGTTACCGTTGTCGTTCGTATCTTCGAGTATTGTTTGCCTACCGGCCACTTCTCTTACATAATCCTCCTTTCCCACTTTTGCATTAAAGTCTCCCACTATCATCAGCATTTCGTGTTTGGGTATCTCTTCTATTATTCTCTCTAATTCGATATAAAATGCATCTTTTTCCTCGGTTGGTGCGTATATGTTTACAATTGCTAGATCATAAGGTTTTGAAATCACTCTTAAGTAGGCTATTCTATCATTTATTGCTTTAAACTGTTTTACATTTTGTTCAATTTTCGTCTTTACAAAAAAGCCTACCCCGTTCCTGCCTTGCTTGTCTCCTCCTGAATACAGTAGTACCTGTCCATCGCTGTGTATCTCTCCTTTTCCTTTACATTTCGTTTCTTGTACAGCTGTGATGTCCATATCGTATCTATTCAGTTCTCTAGCAACTTCGATGACTTTTCCTTGTTTCAACAGTGTCCTGACATTCCAGGTTCCCAGCTTCATTTTTCTCTTGTTCTTCTTTTTTTCATTCCTTGTCGTATGTTTTATAACTGTATAATTTGTATGTTCCGTTTCCATTGCTCGAGTTGTTTCCGTTATTCCATTAGAGGCATTTTCCCACGTCCTTAGTTGTTTGGGAGTGGGTTTTCCCCTTCTTTTCTACTTATTGTTCTCTCTTGTTCTATTCAAACAGGTCTCCATCTATTGTAACTTTTTGATATCCCACTTTAACCCTCCTTCCGTTTTCTTTTTCCTTTCTTGCTATAGATCATAGTTCAGCTTGTATCTTGCGTTCCTCAATTGTTAAGTCGCTATCTATATAGATTTTCCTACTTCCAAGCTTATATCTATTTCTCATTATTTTGCTTTTCGTTACTTGTTTAAACAAAAACCGTTTGACCTATTAGATTTCTCAACAAACATTTTTTCAAAGACAGAATGATAAATATTTTATCGACTTGAGTTTAGTCGTGGATGATTTACAGAAAGGTTGGATTAATTTGAGGAAACATACTCTCAAAAGCCACAAAAGACCATCATAATGTAAAATTTTTAAATGACCATATATTATAAGCCAAAGAATGTAAGTGAAAAAAAAATCAATTAGTATATTGTCGTGTCGTGTAACTAAAATAATTTTTGTGATGCCACCAGCAACATAACAAAAATTTCTTCCAACATTGTCAGCAAAACAATGGAACTTGCGGATTTAACCAACCAAATTATTTCCGAAGCTGTCAGAAGTCGAAAGTTATGGAGCTAGAAAGACGGGATCTTTGAGCCCACGGACTCATTAAAAACATCCCAAGGCATGCAGTGGTTGCGACAGCAGTGTATTAATTTTTTTCTTTTTTAATTTTTCTTTATAGAAAATTACATTTAGTGGTTTCTCTCATTTAAAGAATTTGATTTTAATGGATTTTTTTCTGTGTTGATTTTGCTGTAAGCAATTAAAACAGAAAGGAAAGAATTTTGTTTTGTTTACTTGAATCTGTGGAAACCAAATTTCAATATTTATGAAATATTTTAGTTGGTTATGATTAAGGCTGGGAATCAAATTCGAATAATTCGAATATTCGAATAATTCAAATATTCAAATATTTGAATACGAATAATATCGCAACGTATAATTTGAATAATCGAATTATTCGAATAATTATTCGAATATTCGAATATTTGAATATTCGAATAATTTGAATATTCGAATAATTTGTATATTCGAATAATTTGTATATTCGAATAATTTGAATATTCGAATAATTTCGGAGCCGAGAATTGTGAATATTCGAATATTCAAACTTTCAGTACTGGCTGCAAGTTTCGGTGTACCTTTGAATATTTGAATGCATTTTACTAATTCCTAATGGTCAAAAGAAAATATCTCACTAGCCACAACTAAACCTGGGAGTTTAAATATACGAATATTCAAAATTCCCAGCCTTAATTTATATTTTCAAACATATGAAAATTCGAATATTCGAATACATAATTTGAATATTCGAATACATCATTGGAATATTCGAATACATCTTTTGAATATTCGAATAATTCGAATTATTTGAATATTCGAATAATTTGATCAACGAATATTCGAATACAAAAATGACAACGATTCCCAGCCTTAGTTATGATTTATTAAATTAAATCATTTCGTGTTGTTTGCTTAATTTAGAATCTATTGATTTTGGTGAAAAATCACTTTGTAGATTTTTCTGTATGTAATTATAAATGTATGATCACTGAATTTATTAATTTTGGTTATAAATAAACTATTTTATTAACATTTACAAATTGGTTTCAAATTATTGAATTGAAGTGGAAGTTTAAGATCAATCAACTATTTCAAACGAGTAATGAACGCAGAATTGCTTTTCAGCCGTTCGCCTGGGTTATCCAAAGGGACATTGGTGAAAAGCCACCAAAAATATTTAAAGTTACAAATGTCGACAAAGAAGTAAACCAATAAATCTGGGGAAAGGGAGTGGTGGCAGCAATAACAAAAATAAATATTTTCGTCCTTTCTGCAGGATTATTTTTTTTTTATTTTTTAATTATCGGAGCATCTCAAAACTTCGTTTTAGGACATCTGAAATCTTAAAAAAGTGAAAAACAACGAGGGTTGATTTTACATGGGGTGTGACATTTATAAACATAAATTCAAATTAACATTACAATATATTTCAATTTGCACAAATAACATACACAATTCATTATTTAAGTAATATAAGTATATAAAAAAATAAGTATTCAAAGTCGAGATTCCGGGTTCAAGCCCGAGCGGAATCAGAACGTTATTCTGACGATCTTCCTTGGACAGACAGTAAAAGGACCTTGAGCTTGTGTCAAGGTGCCAAGCGGACTTAGCTCTATTGTTTTAATAATCGATTGATCCGTAGTTTAAGTAATGTAATGTTTTCAAGTTATCACATGTAAAATACACTGTAAGTATAAATTCGCAAAAGTTTTCACCATACTATGGCATCATCAGGCGATGAAAAATACTTACAGTGTATTTTACATGTGATAATATATAAACATTTTAGTTCTGAAAAGTGTTTACTGCATTTTTTGGGTTTTGGTTTAGTTTTGGAAAATTTTACGAAACTATTTCTTGGCAGTGTGCCTTCGTAAATGTCTTGCCAATGCTTGCTTAACGGAACATTTGTATTGGCAAACCTTACACTCATACGGTTTCTCACCCGTATGATTCAGTAAATGAGTCCTTAGATAATCTTTACGAAAACATTTATAACCGCAAATGTTGCATTCATACGGTTTCTCGCCCGTATGAGTTAATAAATGTCTCTTCAAACTTCCTTGTACTGAACATTTATAATCACAAATATTACAATTAAATGGTTTCTCCCCAGTATGAGTTACTAAATGATTTTTCAAAGTTACTTTGATAGAACATTTGTAATCACAAATATTACACATAAATGGTTTCTCCCCAGTATGAGTAAGTAAATGTTTTTTCAAACTTCCTTTAATAGAACATTTGTAATTACAAATATTACACATAAATGGTTTCTCCCCAGTATGAGTTAGTATATGTTTTTTCAGACTTCCTTTGGCAGAACATTTATGATCACAAAGGTTACACTTATACGGTTTCTCACCCGTATGAGTTAGTAAATGTCTCTTCAAATTTCCATTCCGCGAACATTTAAAATCGCATACCTTACACTCATACGATTTTTCACCCGCATGAGTTCGTAGATGTCTTTCAAACCGTTCTCTTCGTGAACATTTATAAGCGCATATGTTACACTGATACGGTTTCTCACTTGTATGAGTTAGTATATGTGTCTTCAACCGTTCTTTTCGTGAACATTTATAATCGCATATGTTACACTGATACGGTTTCTCGCCCGTATGAGTTCGTACATGTATCTTCAACCGTTCTTTTCGTGAACATTTATAATCGCAAATGTTACACTCATACGGTTTCTCGCCCGTATGAGTGTGTAAATGAGTTTTCAGAACTTGATTTGTAGAAAATTTATAATCACAAACCTGACACTGGAACGATTTCTGGCCGGAATGAATATTTCTATGTTGTTGAAGTTGCAATTTATTAGGAAATATGACATTACATACCCGACACTCAAATTGCTTGTTTGTTGGTCTTTCGCTGTCTTGATCCGGTCGAATTTCGTTATCGGAGGAATCTTCTTTAATGTCAATAGAATGATGTAATTCTTCCAAGTGGAAATCCAAGTCTGACGTCTCTTCAATTTTCATTTCCTTGCTACTATTTTCCAGTTTATCATCAAAAATCGGTCTGGTATCAATGGAGTGTTGTAAATTTTCCATCTCTACATCCATAGCTTCTGTTTTAATTTCACTGTTAAAATTTTCCATCTTTATTTAGACGTAAAAGTAAGAATTTTAATGTTTCAATCTGTTGTTAGTCTTAATGTCTTAGAGATCACCCGTTACACCACTTATTCGTTGAATTCACAAAACACGAAATGTGCACATAACCTAAATCAGACGCATCCGTTCTGGTAACTTCTGTTACCAACATACGTAACTGTTATAGAGGCAAATTTGAATTTGTACTTATGTGCTTGTCACATTTACTGGTTTTGGGGCCGGTTGTACCAACTTCGCTTGAACACTGGTTCAACTGAATTGCAGTTCAACCTTGAACTAGGTTCACAGTTTTTTGGGTTGTACAATAGAGGTTCAGATGGCGTTTAGGTGTAATGGTCAGTGGCGTAACAAGCAGGCGAGAGGCGATGGACCCGTGTGCGAAGTTGTTAACGGGGGCCCTGCTTTTATAAAAGATAAAAAAAACAATTTTGTATACAAGACTCGGAATTCAGAAGATTTCCATACAATTCCAGTTATTTCCAAGGAATTTCTTCCAAACAAGAGCGGATATAAAGACGATTAACTACCCCCCCCTTATTGAATTTTATTAAAATTTGAAAATTATACCTTAATTCTAACTTATCAAACATATGTAGACGAGTTTCTCTATTTTTCAATTTTCTGAGATTTCCTTGATTTTTCTAACATTGTCTAGATTTCCTAAAATATCCTAGAATTTTTTGTGATTCCCTTCTTCGCAAGATTTCTTAAAATCCTGAAAATCTTAAGATTTTTCCGAATTTTTGTGGATATATTTCTAAGATCTTCTAGAATTTTCTATTTCCTCTAATTTAGAAATTAGAGATAAATTAGATGGAAAAAATGATGGAGAAATTGTCATATGCAAGACTAAAAGGAAATCAGCGGAAATTTGAGGAAATCTAGAATATTAAAGACTATTTTTCTCTGATTTTTCCATTTTCTGAGATTTCATTGGCTCTAAAATTTTCTGGATTTTTCGAGATATCTTAAGATACCTTAGAATTTTCCATTTTCTAAAATATCCTAAGATTTTTTAGAGTTTTCTGGATTTCTCTCGATTTTCTATTTACGAAAATTTTCTAGATTTTCATGAGATTTTCGTGAAATTTCTAGGGATTTCTTAAGATTTTCAATATTTCTAAAAATAATGTTCTCAGAATCTGTTTATCGAGATGTCTTGGAATTTTCCTGAATTTCCTCAGATTTCTCTTCACTAGTACACACAATTTTTCCGTCTATTTTCCCTTTTGTACTAACTGGAAAACCGAAGGAAAAATCGTAATGTACGAAAGTCGAAAGAAATCCAAACAAATTTTAGGGTATCTTTGAAAATTCTATGAAAAAATTTTAGTAAAACTTTAGAATACTATTTTCTTCCCAAGGAAATCTTGGGAAAATTCATAGATTAATTCTTTTATTTCTTTTTTCAAGTTTCTGAGATTTTCTTGGCTATTGGCTATCCTAAGATTTTCTAAAATATTCTAAATTTCCCCTTTTCTAAGATTGTCAGGGAAAGGCAGATATTATAACGGGATATCAACCCACTCCCCTTAAGCTATAAGAACAAAAAAATTACTACGTTTTGTTAAAATTTTAAAAATATAGCTACATTCTTATCAAAATACATAATATATTTATTCCCCCCATCTTATTTGTTCCCTAATTTTGTGAGGGAATTTGTCATTTTGAGTGCCATGTCAAGGAAATTAAATTTTCAGTCAAGGTAAACAATTTAATTCAAAATTAAAGATTTTTTTTGTCCTTTTATTTTCAGGTTTATCGAAATGTTATGGAAAATTTTTATTCTTTGTCAGGGAAAACCTGGAAATGTCGGGATTTGATTTTGAAAATTTAGTGGAAACATTGAATTATTGATGATAAATGATGCTCACTTTGTTTACCTCAATAAGAGAAGACTGCCAAAATATTACTTATATTTCATTGTGAATATTAAAACTTCAATTAATTAATTAAAACAATTCAACAGTTCAACTGGGAGCCCTTTTAACAGGGGGCCCGCGTGCGTCGCACCCACTACACCCCGGTAGTTCCGCCACTGGTAATGGTACTCCTATATTGTTCCCAATACTTCCAAAATGCATTGTCACGTGTCATTTGATTTGAAATTCAAAATTAAGTTTTATATTTCTTAAGTTGTAGGTGTTAAAAACGTTTATTTTTGAAAAATTAAAATTTATTTTTGTGTTTTTAACTAATTTTCGCCACTTCATTGTAAGTGATTTAAAATTCAAAATTAATTTTTATAGTTTTAATCATTCCATTGTAACAATTTTTTGTTAATTGTTGCGCGATCCCTTGATGACGATTTTTAGTACGTCTATGCTTAGTAAGACATGCGCGAGGGATCGTAGAAGGACGCGTGCTGAGTTGGGTTTGGGGATTTGAAAAGCGCACGTTAAGGAAATAAGACGTGTTTTAGTTTCGTTGGTGGCTGAAGATTATTTCAGATAGGGCCGAATATTTATAAAGAGTACGCATGAGGAAGAAATCGATCAGCTACGTTTGGATTTACGAAACCGTAAAACATTGTAATTCAGTTAATATCGGAAACCTTAATTGTGGGATTTGTACCGTGGCGCCGATAACTCAAACTGCCTACATTTGCAAGCAACATTGAATGTTCGATTTTGGAAACGGTTGGTGGCCGTATGTTGCATCTTTCTGATTTTTTACTTACCTTCGACGACTACTGGAAAGAGTCAGTTCTGTGCTACGATAAAGTGTTTGGTAGTGAAATTCTTGTTTGTGCAACGCAAAGAATTCTTCAAGCAGCTTCGCAATCGAGCCGAGTTTTTTCAACTGCAGTAGCCAGGGAAGTCATCGAGTCAAGAGCTTATGTGGGTTGGAATTGCAGTACATTACTAGTAAACAAGTATCTGTCAAATTACCACTTTGTAAACGAACCAGGCCTTGGTAAGTGTTTTTTTGATTTACTGAGTTTTTTACTGCAATTGCGGAAAGGTGTAGTTTTGCATCGGCTGGCGACGTGGATGATCCCCTATTTGTGGCTAACAATTTATATTGTTTTCAAATTGGAAGTTGTTGTATTCTATTGAATCATCATTATACGGTTAATTGTTGATAGAGTTTTATTTTGTTCCGAGGAAGCAAATTCTTATTTTTTTCAGAACCTATGCTCCGCCTCCGCAATTAAGAGCTGGTTTTCCATCTGGGCTTCACCACATTTATATAAATACTGGGGAATACCTATCCCAGGTGTTGTGAGCAAGGTATTTTTTTTTAAAATACCGAAATTGCTACACCATTTTAAAGTAATAATAATAATATTTATTAAACAATATGTACAAATCATTTACAATTGATAAACACATACTAGTTTAACGGGTACTAGTTCAGCAAGCTGATTTTCAACCTGTACCGAGATTTAGGCACCATCTATTTGAGCAACTAGCAGACGATTCATCACCTTCTTTTTAAACGTGAGCTTGGTTTCACTATTCAGGAAGAGATCAGAAAATCTGTTGAAGATTCTAAAAGCGCAGAACTCAAAAGATCCCTCAAACTTGAAGGACTTGTGCACAGGAACCGATAGATTGCTACCATTTCTTAGATTTATATTGTGGCAGAGGGATCTTCTATTCAAAAGGTGCTGTAGATAGTTAGGTCGTCCTGATTAAAGACCCCAAATAAGAATACAGCAAACTGGAGTTTACACCGGGATTCTAATTTAAGTATTGTTGTGTTCTGATAAAGTAATGAAAAGTGAGTTGCGTAATTTAGAAATAAAGAACTGACTTTACAACCTGAGGAACAATAAAGGCAGGACTCTGTGTTCGTTTTCCAAAATTGTTTTTATTAGTGTTAAGTTTTGTTCGTTAGTTAAGTTGTATTGTTTAGTTTAAGTTTGTTGTTGCAGTAATTTCGTTTGTTTTTCTAAATTTTAATGTTTGTATTTGTAATTTTCGTTGTTTAGCGACTCACACAAATGCAGCTGAGCAGTACGCAAGCTAGAACCTTGATTTGATTTTTAAAAAAAAAAGAAGAATAGAAAAACCAAGGAAATGCAAAGGAGGTAAATAAATGAATAGTACGAGAAGTCGCAAAATTTACAAACGGAGAGATAAATAAAAGTTAATTGCGGAGAGTCGAAAATTTTACAATCAAAAATAGAAATAAAAGTTAATTGCGGAGGATCGCAAATTTTACAGTCGAAGATAAATAAATAAAAGTCGAATACAGAAGTCCCAAATTTACAATCCAAGAGTTGGTGTGGTGTTGAATTTAGCTGAAGAAAATTGTGATTAGAGTGGGAAGAAAGAAGCCAAATTACGTGCTGCTCGGCGAATTTGTGTGAGTCCTGCTCCTTTTTAATTTTGTTTACTTGTGTAAGGTTGCAAAATAAATTGTTCTATAATCGTCAGTTTTTTATTGTTCTTGCATGTAACCATTTTCGAGAACCAACGACCATTTTATAAGAGAGTAAGAGATCACAACAGTATATTCAATGTTTTGTAGATGGGAGTGATGTGATCCCAACGTTTGATGTTGAAGGCATAACGTAGACAAAAGTTTTGTAGCACTTGCAATTTATTCCTTAAAAAACATGTGAGGAAACCATAGTGAACAGTAGCGCAGTAATCAATATGACACAACACGAGACTTTAAACCAGGTTCCATTTGACGTGTTACGGAAGAAATAGTTTGTACCTGTACAACGACTTGAGTTTTTAATAACCCGTACTACATATCTTGTTGACATGCTCTTCGAAGTTCAAGGCAGAGTCCCATATCACACCAAGATTTTTCGCCTTTTCCCTAAGGTCAATGACCTTATTATCAAGAAGAATATCAGTGTGTCTTGCACTGTCAGCAATAGCTCGGCTGCGTGCACTGCCCATGCAGAGGCACACTGTTTTACCTGGATTAAGTACCAAGCCATTTCCAGTAGACCAGCGTAGAACCGCTTCAAGACTAGTATTGATTCTAGCGATAGTTTTATTGATAGCCAAAGGATTATCGGAAGTATACACCTGAGTATCATCGACATACAGATGAGAATCACATTCATCGGGCAGAACTTCAGGAAGATCCGATGTGAAAATCACAAAGAGCAAAGGACCCAATAAGCTACCCTGTGCTACCACACGTATCATGATAAGTTCGTCAGAAATACTACCATGAAGTTTTACACGTTGTGTTCTTCCATCCAAGAAATTAATAAGGAGCTTAAGAGCGGAGCTGTCGCATCCATAGTAGCTCAACTTCGCCAAAAGAAGCTCATGATCGATTATATCGAACGCCCTGCTATAATCGAGTAGAGCCACAACGGTCACTTTGGAGTTGTCCATATTACCAATGACATCATTCGATACTTTCGCCAATGCAGTAACCGTACTAAAGCCAGCCCGGAATCCAGAATAAATTTTGGGCAGAATGCCCATCCCTTCGATGTATTCCAGCAGCTGCCGATGCATAAACAATTCATGAACCTTAGAGAGCGCAGGTAGGATACTGATGGGTCTTAGCTCACTAAAACTTTTTGCATTATTGACTTTCGGGAGAGGAATAATAATCGACTTCTTCCATAACTCGGGTAGAGACGATGTCTCAAAACAGAATTTGATCAAATGAGTGAAAATGTCCAAACAAAAAGAGAAGACAAGTTTCAGCATCCTGGATGAGATACCATCTATACCAATTGCATCCGATTTAAGTTCGAGGATGAAAAAAATTTTTATTAAATTTTTTTAAATTAAAATTAACATTAAAAAAAATGACATTAATATTAATAATGAATTAGTATCACAGAATTAAAAATAGTATTAATTCAAAACCCAACTTTCGCAAATTTTAAACAAAGTTTTCGCACATAACCATACACTGATAACTAAAATAAACCGATATAAACTGTCATTATTTTATAGAAATGACATTTGCGCAGGTTTCCATTGCTTGAACCCAGTTCAACTTCTCTTGAACGACCGTTCTACCAGGTTTTCGTGAACGGGGATTTGAATTGCAGTTCAAGCTTAACTGGGGTTGGTACAACGCAATTTTTCAGTTGAACCGAAGTTCACCTTGAACGAACTTTGAACGAGTTTGGTACAACCGGCCCTAACGATGTACAATTTAATTTAATTTAATTAATTCAATTTAATTTAATATAATTTAATTTAACGGTATAACTACACCACTACTATAGGGCCGTGTTCGGTCTGGCACTTTTTTCGCTTTGAAACACTTTGTACCCCTTCCGTTTGGCACTTTCTTGCATTTTCAAATGCTTTGGCTAACACTAACTCCCTTTTGAAAGAAGTTATACTTCCATGAAAAAAAATCAAAATCTCTGTTATGTACAGAAACATCATTTACAAGACGGCACAATCTGGACATGGCCAGGGGTGGATGGGACAATCGGGACACCGGGCACATGCCCGGTGGGCCGGTTTACTGTTTGAAGAAACGAAAAATTATTATTGAATATTATTTCTTATCTTACAGATAACTGACATCTTTCCTAATTATTTTAGATAAAAAATAAAAGACACAAAGGTAATGCTGAAATATAAAGTACAAATGATAAGTTAGTGACGGCAGCAGCATTTTTTAAAAGGGTAGGCACAAATTGGGCCTAATATATTTGGGGTAGGCAGGAGCACACAAAATTTATAAATAAACTCAAAAAAATCTGATGTGGACACCACATGACTTCCTTATCATGTTTAAAATGATTGTACAAGAATTTCGTTACGTGTGCGTTAGCCAAAGTGCTAAGGATGATTGTCGAAGCACCGCGGTATGCGCCCAACAATTTGATTCAAAGTGATCTCCAAACAGTGGCGTAACAACTTCGCTCGGGGCCCGTGTATATATTTGCTTAAAGTTACGGGGGCCCCTAGTTTAGCAACAAAAAAACAAAAGAAAAGGGGGTAACACATAAATTTAATTTATCAAAAATCAATCATAATTTAGAAAACGAAAAATATGAATAAATCACAATTTGCAAATGGTCAGAGTCAAGTTGTTGGCAGTCAAAACCTGAAAACTAAATGAGGGTGAGTTCTTAAATTTAATGATGGTTAACATTATTAATTTCATAAACATACAATTAATGATCAAAACAAAAGAATGCTAAATACTAAAACCGACTCAACGAACAATTTGTCATTCAATACTTAAAACATAAAAAAAAAGTTAACTGAATTAAATTTTTATTAACTAAATTAAACTTCAATAATATTTTGACGATAAAGCGGAAACGACGTTAATCCCATAAAGTATTGAATTTCTGACTTGACTAAATTTTGATAACGCAAACACAAGCGAAAAGGTTGCACATGTAGTTCCAAAGTTACAAAATTAATAAACTAAAATTGAGAAGTTACATTGTGTTGAAAAACACTTACGACATTAAACTTGATGATGCAGAGTAACGGAAGATCTTCAAGGTGAAGTGCTGACGCACTTGACGACAATTTATGCCGACTGGCAAGGCGGGATAGCCAACGGAAAATTCCTTCACGAACATCGCAATTGCTAAACCAAATTATCTAGTGGACTCAAAATCGGGAATTGTGGTATTTCCAAAATAAACCTTCACTTATGATCGGTCACCACGAGCCCACGTGCAACAAACGGCACAAATAATACTTGAGCTTAATAATTTTCTGAAGGGAAGCTCGAATCGGCACAAGGCGATAGCCGTGCTGACTGCTACCCCGAAGCATTACAGCCACAAAAACCAAACTACTAACGAAAAATTTCTTCAGAAAGGGTCAAGTAGTGAAAGCACCATTAAATTTTCCATTACGAATGGGTGTTGTTAATACAACCCATCCGGAGTCACAGATCTCGGAAGACTAATGTAAAGCGGGAGCGTATAGATAACGCTTATGGAAATTCGCGCAACCTGTTTGTGGTCTCCAAAGGATACCAGAATATTTAGTACAGGAGACGACCACCGCGAGCGTGTTGTCGTGTTGAGCTATGGTGGCTAATGGACACACTTTATAGATGTCGCATCTAAAATATGCCGGGAATGACATTGAAAATTAATATCATAATCTAGTTTAGTCATTATAGTAATTTAATACACTGATACTGCATTTTGCAGTGAAGGTAAATTAACAAGAAATTTATCCGGTGGGTTGAATAATCTCCTGTTATTTACGAGACCACGGGTATTTGAGCCGGATTCCAGCATGTATTGTGGCGTCATCACACGAGAAAACCAAGACTTACACAAAATGCCAGCTCCTATTGCGCAAGATTAGACTTTATTTGCCGCCTTTTAAATCTAATTTATTACAGATTTATTCCAAACACGATTTAAAGAACACTCGCGATCCCACAGACTTGCGGATGGAAAATCTAATTTCGCGAAACATTTATTGGATACCAACGATAAACAAGGAGGTTATGAAATTTTACATGTAGAACCAAAAAGTAAAAAATTAGAATTTTTAGAAGCTTTAGAAATAAACAAATTAAAATATTCACCTTTCTTATTAAATATTCAATCGGATTTAAACAATTCACCTTTATTAAACATTTTTAATAAGTAATAAACCCTCCCCTTTTTTGTAATAACTTTCAAAATATCCCTTCTTTTCTTATAAAAGCCTCCCCCTACCACTCTGAACAATATTTAAAGGATTCTCTCTTAATTTTCTTTCTAATTCATCCCCTGATGATGCCATAGTATGGTGAAAACGTTTGCGAATACTTACAGTGTATTTTACATGTGCTAACTTTTAAACATTTTAGTTCTGAAAAGTGTTTAGTGCATTTTTTGGGTTTTCTAAAATATTGATATGGTTAATATCGAGTTACACTACCTAAACCACGTATCAATTGATTAAAATTAAAGGTGTTTGTCCTTCAAGAATAACAGCACAATTTTACAATGCAGGTAACTTGGCCTGCTCATATTTTAATTTTTTATTATTTGCTATTTACATTTAGGTAAAGTCGAAGTTCGTTTCATTAAAACCCATGTTGGACATGAAAATGAACTTCGCACTAGACGTTTGACACCTGAAGAACAAAATGAAATTGGTGAAAAATTGAGGGCTGGTGTATCATTGGATAGGATTGTAAGAGACGCCCAAAAAGTGAAGAATGGCAAAATGGAACGAACAAATTTATTGCGTATAGATGACCTAAAATATCTAAGACAAAAAAATTAAATTGGAAAAAAATAAGACACAAATGATTATATAGCTACATCTATTAAGGTACAAGAATGGAATTCGGATGGCAGGAACTATGCATATTTATTTAAAAATTTTGGTAGGTAATTATAACAAATTATACCATCGCAATGGCTAATATGTGTAAAGATTTTCGTTGGGGAGTTTGGTGTAATATTAATGAGGTGGAATTTATTTTTTATATTTCTAATATGTAATTAATGTGAGGTAATTGGATTCTGTTGTGGTGTGTTGGGTTAAACAATGTATTAAATCAGGTTGATGGTGGTTTTTGTAAGTGATTCACATCCGATACTTAAAGAAACCGATTTTGCCCTAGGATTTATGAACAACACGATGGAACAGAAGCTCAAGCAATTCAGTCGTATAATTTGTATGGATGGAACCCGCTGTACAAATTATAAAAAATATGATCTTACCGTTATGATGGTGAACGATCATGAAAATATGGGTTTCCCTGTAGCCTTCTTTTCATCGAACAGGTAAAGCATAGGTACTTAAATATTTTAAACTATGTAAAATATTAGCTTCAAAGACTTAAGCTCTTTGGAAGCATGGAAAACAATTATGGGCAATTCACCAAGAAAACTGTTGTGTACGTGGCATGTTCTGAAAAATTGGAATCAACGAGGAAAACCAAAAATTAACAACAAATCAATTCAGACTAATATGGGAAAGGACTTGCGAGAGATTATGATGGCCACCAAAGAAGAACGTTTTATATCATAGAAAAATGGTTACTTGAAGAAACTTGAAGACGAAAATGAAGTTCAATTTTTAAATTATCTTCAAAAGTAAGAATTATTACTTTTTAAAAATAACTTAAATATTCAATTGGTATTTAATCAATTAATTATTATAATTACTTTTTTTATATCCAAAAATAGTATTTTACCCAATGGTTTGTATTTTATTTTTTAGAATGTATTTTAAAGATGAAGAAACGCAGAAAAAATTGGGCATATTGTTATCGACTCCATGCTGGTATTATTACAAACATGGCACTGGAAAGTTTTAACAACTTTTTAAAAAGTAAGAAGTACAATATAATATATATTTAATAATAATAGTTCTTCCAATAAACTTTCAGCAAATTATATATTTAATGCGCTTTCCTTAATAATTTATAATATGCTTCTTTTTAAATTTAACTATAAATAATAATCCTTAATAGTTTGTAAGATGCGACTTTCTAATTTGAAATTAGCGCCAACATCTTCTCATCGATGACACGGAAATAGCCATTGATCACCTCACGTTGTATAAAATTCCTACAGCACGCCACCTAGTAACCAGTTCTTTCTTCCGATGTACAAAACAAAGTTGTGAACTTAGCTGAAACACAAACAGATGACCGCTCCAAAAACAAGAGACGATCGTAAACCGCAACACAAATAAAACTACAGATATTGGGGTTATGTCAAATCTTTTTATTTCACCTTAATATCAGGGAAAAGTTTAAAGTCTGAAGCAATGGTTTTGTAACTAAATGATTCCTAATTCCCCTGTATTACATATTCGGTCTTATAATTTAATTCGTTCGGAACTGTGAAATTTTAGTAATTTATGCCATTTTGGCGACACAATAATTGTTATGGAAGATCTTTGATTTTAGTTGTCTCAAGATTATTTATATCTTGTTTATTATTATATTAATTTTTATGTTGCTGATGCAAATATTACCAAACCAACCTTTATAGAAGAAACCAACAAATACCTTCAAATGTGACTTAATTAAATCAATACGTAGATCATAATTTAGATTTGAAATTCAAGGAAGGCTACGATGAGTTCGGAATAAAAGCTTTTTGGCTCTTGTCCTCACGGTTGGGCAGTTTTTTCTAGATAAGGCGATATAAGATCAAGTGTGCACGGTAAAGATGTAGTTCTTCTAGTCTGAATGCAATATTTCAAATAGAAACCATGATTACGATCAATTTAAACTATCCAAACAATATATACCTGATATTTCGAAATATAATGACTCTCTCTAGGCAACCCAAGCATCATTTAAATTAAAATTGAAATGCTATATTACAAGTTGTTATTAATTTATACGTTTCTTCTCAATTTTTAAAGAATTACTAACCCGCAATGCAACAAGTTCGATAGAAAGATTGTGTGATGCCTTCGATGATGCCGTGGATAGAAAAATGTGGAAAACAATCGTTAATATGGAAACTTCCAAATTTCAATAGTTATCAAGACAGACAAATTGCCAAGGCACACAAGAAAGCGGAACAACGAAATTTGAATAATGATGTGAAGATGACAGAATTTGGAAAATTTCAGGTAAGATCTTCAACACCAGGTGAGAACTTTTATTCGGTTGTGTATGGTGAGGTTGTTATATGCAGTTGTGCGAGTTTATTGTGTAGGGTATGTCACATTTGCATGCATAAGTATGTACTATGTGAATGTCCAGAGTATGCAGTGAAAAATGTCATGTGAAAGGATGTACACATGGTATCTTTGTATGAAAGGGTGTGCTTGCGGAATTTGTTTTATATGAAGAGGCAGAAAATCAAGAATCAGGGACTTTTTGTATTAAAGAAACAAGCGAAGGAAAATTAAAGTTACGGGAAGCTGCAAATGAATTCTTAGAAGAAAAATGTCAAGATTTCGACAAGAAAGAAACTGTTGAAGAAAATATAGATGTCGAAACTTATAAGGATATACTTCGTAAAAACCTAGTCAATAATATTAATAATATTAAATTAGATCTACAGATCAGATTACAGATTACAAGAAATTTGCTGTACAAGTGACGTCGATTGTTAGGCAATTCCAAGGAAATACTTCCACAAATGGAAAAATGCAGAAGCAAACATATTATCCTGAAGCGCAAAAGAAGCAAAGAAACGAGTAGCTAGTATCCTTTTTATTTTCCATATTATGTATTTTATATTTTTGTTTGGTGATTTTTGGTATTATTTAATGTCAGTTTCAGACGAGACTCTAAAATAATTCCTACTCCGGCATCCACGTGGCGAGTCTTGGTAATGCAATATAAATTTTCTGAATGCAAGTAAAAGGGAAATTTCAATGTATTTTATTTAGGAACGTAAATTTTAAAGAAAAGTCTATATTAATTTCGGAGAGGAATCGAGTGTACGATGTTTTTCGTCAGTCCGTCTTTAGCCAACACAAATAAGCTCGATGTTTTGCCGACGCGAGAACATGCCAGGTATAATTATCCGTGTGAAAAACACGGTGTGGTCAAATCTAAGCCGCAAACGGATATCGGAAAAACATTTTCGGCTCGGAATTTGCCATTCAAAATGGTGGCTTCTATAATGTTTTTCATTAATTTTTTAATTACCAATCGCGTGCCATTGCACAGCCGTGGTGTGTTCAAATTCCGAAGTAAAATAACTGGAGATCTAACTTTCAGTCGTAGAAGGTGTGTTGGCATGCCTGGCAGAAACTCTTTCTTTCTTTCAGAGTTCAGAAACTCTGTTGGTTAATTTACAGCTTCGTTAGCATCGCTAATTATGTCGATCGATTTGTATCATACCAAGTCGCCTGGCAACGACTGCAGTATCTTGTAGTTTAAATCGTCGACGTCCAAAATTCTTGCTGCCAAAATGACTTTTTCTGCCAGCCACGCATAAATTCGAATCGTACAACAGTTCACGATTCATGTCGGTGGCTATTAAATCAGTTGCACTTCGATTTGGCGAACTCATATCGAAATGACTGAGGTCCAGTATTTCAGTTGCTAGTTAAACTAAATTCAAGGTTTAAACTACGTTGATGGCTACCCGATTGGTCAGATATTGAGTTTACACGTAGTTTAAACCACAACTGAAATACCGGTCCTGCACGGAAAAAAAAAAGTTGTTAAAGTAACTACAATTGCAGTGCAATCTACTACAATAAATTGTAAATATAGTGACAACACCAAACATAAGTAAAATTTACACGTCAATTGTTGTAAAATGTCTGCAGTATAGCTTACTACAATTGTTGTAAAATTTTAACAACATTGTGATACAAAGTACTTAATATTTTGTGCTTCAGTACATAGTACTATTGGTGATGTTGTTTTAACAACTATAGCTGTAGTTAACTTTACGTTTGCTGTGTAGTAAATATTGCTAAAATTCAGTACAATTCACTCTTGCTGCTCTTGTTACTTGAACAACATTGTTAAGTAATGTTCACGACCTCGAAAGTTAATTGTACTACAAACTTGCTGCTATTTTTACATAACATTGGTGTTGCTAGATTTTCATTATAAATTAATTAGAACTACTACAATTCTATGGTCAGCGTACTTAAAAGATCATAAGTATTGTATACTTATGACCTTTTAAGTGCCGACCACAGAATTATTATGTGGCTTTGACAACAAATGGCAGTTGTAATACATTTATTAAATTAAATTGATGTAAACATTTTTATAATTATAATAAGGTAATAAATTAATTCCGTTGAAACGAAAAACCACTTTTAACTTCAGTTTTTGAGGGCCTTCAGTGACATCCAGATATTTTAGATTTTACCGTTGCAGTTCCAAGAAGTAATAGTAATATCAGTACTTCAATATTACCTACAAAATTGATTATATAAAACAAGAGATTATATGATATCTAAAAGCAATACTTACCGTTAATAATCTTTGGTTTTCATCAATTGCTAAATAGGTTTGTGTCTTTAAACGATTTTGCAAAACGAACTAATTTAGTTGCTATCTTTGACTATTCAGTAAAAATTAAATTACTTACTGGCTATTTTTTTTGTATTTGTTTTGCAAATTTGTATCCAGCTGAAAAAATTATGTTTTTATTAATTTGCAGTTGTTATAAATTAAAATAAAAATATAGTATACCATTACATTAAAAATTTGAGTACTTACCTTTATAGGAATTTATTAGGTACTAATAAGTCATGTCTCATTCGGTTAAAATGTTTTAAACGTAGTCACCATAATTTTTTTGCACTTCATTTTAAAACTATTTGCTACTTTGCAGTTCACATACTAGTACCTTAGGTTACTGTTGTTCAAACATAAATGAAGGACGAATAAAACATTCTGCATATTCGTCAAAGCATGATTCAATTATAGAAACTGCAAGATTGCAAAACATCAGAGCTGCAATATTATGTTACATACTACATAGTACAACAAAATTGTAAAATTAACTATATGCATCTAACAACAATGCGTAAGTGCATTTTACAGCTTATTTAGTATAAACAGCCTGAGAGGTGCGTTTAATTTGACTGCAATTGTTGTTCATATGACGACAATTATTTTACTACACGAAAAATGTTAATATAACAATATCTTTTTTTTGCGTGTGAGTGATAAATTGGCAATGACAACGCAAAGATCCTCGATAGCAATCAATAATGCTTCATTGTGCATAGCGTCGTGAATGTAATCGTTAGATCGTTGCACCGTGTACGAATTCGATCCAATATATCTTCAGTCATTGAGTCTTTGTGCTTATTCCACAACGTGCCTGCTCGTCCCGAGAAACATGTAGTCAACACTATAGCAAATAGTAGACGAATTTGTTTTGCTGTACTGCTCAGTGCTGCTTCAGTAAGGATATCGTCACAGCGATTGTCGTCTTCGAGTAAGCCGAGTCCAAGGCATGCATCTTTATATGTTGGATACTGTTGTCCATTCACTTAGCGTATATCTAGAAATGACAATGGGCCGATGACATTAATCAACAAAAGTCGCAGATAGAAGCACTCAATCTTCTTTGGATTGACTGTATATACTTGGCCCAAAGTGTTTGATTTGAATGGGCCGGGGCACGCATCTATTGATGTGCCTTGCTTGTAGGGCATCAATTTTTTTTGTTCGATTCCACGTGAAATACCGTGGTACTTCGGAATAGAGTAGTGTTCGTGCAAAGGCATCGAAAGTATCCGCACGATTACACAATTCGAAAAATTCGGTGACTGTTGTGTTTGGTGGATATATGCCACGCTCAATTGCTGTTTCGTTGGATTTTAAGATGGACGGCTAAATGTATAACTGCTGGGTCTCGTTCATGAGTTGGGAAACGAAAGATACGCCAGACAGCTTCATTGGAGCTGATGTACCGGTCAATTTGGTAGCGCATTATTTCGTCGTTGTCATTCAATGCAGGAGCATTTGTATCGGTATTTTGAATTTTTATCAGTCCAAATTTTAGACCCAACTGTGTATTCACCCTGTACGTGCACTTTTTTCACCGGATTATATGATTAAAATTCGACCAATCAGAGCAGCGTTACCATTAATCGTTTGTGGATTCCGCGTTTTGGCGAATTTAAAATTTGTTTTTGCACTAAAACCTATTCTCATACTTACCTAATATACACAAAAAATTTCATAAAAGTTGGTCGAGCCGTTTAGGAGGAGTTTACATTACATTAATTTACAATCACTTCCTTCTAATCTAATATAAGTTCATAACCATTTTATTGTATCAAATATCTAACGAATGTACTTTATAATTACTTTATGACCATTAGGCCTATGTCTAACGTTATCAAAGATAAACAAATTTTAATTATAAAAGCTGTATCCAAATTAAGTTTAAGTCAGTTGTTCTTTATGCTTGACGCTTGTAACAAACTGTGTAATTTTAAATAAAGTCTTTTTAAAAATTCGAACTTGTCTGTTCGGAATTTAACTGGCGCTATGAACAGGATAGCTTCACGAGTGCAACATTTCTTATTTTGAAAAATCAAGGGAACAACTGGACGTCACCCCAGCTCATCCTATTTGGAAAATGCGAGAGAAAGCTTGTAACAGCTTGTAACACGGCGTGTTTCAACACTTTAGAAACTATCCACGAAACTGTGTTCCTGAAGGAAGACAACCACCTAAGAAGAAGGCATCATCTATAACTAAAAACGGAACCTGAGATTGAACATGTCAATCCTTCTCCTAATTCTGTAAGTTTTTGAATCCTTCCTCTTTATTATTTTTAGTATTGTGTTTAATGATCGAAAACGATATTGAAATCGAAGTAGAGGCTCTATTAGAATCCTCACAATTAGAAAATATCAATTTAAACTCCAAAAATTATAGATTCACACCATATCGAACGAATAATAACATGGCTAACCCAAATGCTCCTCAAGCTCCCATGTTAATTCCATTTCAAATCAATGAATTATGCGCTCTAACAAAATCATTACCCGATATTTATCAAGGTAATAACTTATCGACTTTTATAACTAGTGTAGATAACTTGGTAAAATATTTAACGTCTAAATTAACACCTACTCAAACTTACTTATTTAACGCTTCTGTACTTTCCAAAATTAAAAATAAAGCTAGAGATTATCTAAATTTTCATAATGAAACTGAATGGCCCGGTATACGTAACGCATTACTAAGAAAATACGGGGATCTAATAAACGGGGATTTAATGCAGAATTGCTGATTTCTGCTTTATGTAACACTATTCAATATAAAAATGAGAATTATAACGAATATTACGACAAGATCTTACTTGCTCAAAACGACTTATTGCAATATGTACAATTGCACGAAACCGATGCGAATGTATTTTTATTTAAAAAATTATCACATCAAAAACAATCACTACAAGTATTTTGTTCAGGCTTATTAGAACCATATAGAACCTATTTGATGAATTTTGAATTGATTAGTTTAGAAGACGCGTTAAATAAATGTAGAATCTATGACAATAAAATTCAGGAAAATAACTACACTGATTATGTACGACGATTACAAGACAGTAAATTACAAAAACCTTTCCCACAAATAACAAACCACACGAACCCAACACGGAAAATTCATTCTACCAACAATTTTAATCAAACACAGCAACCTTTTAGATTTACTCCAAACTCGATTCAAACTCAACCTCAAACAAAACCATTTCAATTTCAACCAAAACCGTTTCAATTCCAACCAAAACCTTTTTCAGGACCTATTAATAAACCCATTCAACAATCTAGATTCCCTACTAATAAACAAGTTTTCGGAACAAAACCCGGAAATATGACGCAACGAGTTCCATACAAACCTACACCAATGTCAGTTCAAACTTCAGCGTTCTCCAACAAACCAAGATTCAATCAATTTCAACCTACAAATAAACCCACATTTACCTCTGAAGAACTATTTAATACCGAAATAGAAAACGAAGATTACTACGGAAATAATACTTACGAAAATGAGACATTCGAAGATAATATGTATGGAAACTGCATTGAAAATGAAGAAACACAAGAAGAAGAAAATTTTTGCATAACTGCCTCGGAAACCCAACAATAAATATAGATTTAAATTCAATCTGCTCTAAACCCAAGTTACCTTTTTTTTATTTACCGCATTTAAATTTAAAATTCTTAATAGACTCAGGAGCAACGGACTCGATAATTAATACCGAAGTCGCATCAAAATTTAGAAACTATTTTTACTCAGAACCTTTTATAATTTCAAGTCTAAATAATCAAATTACATCAAATCAAAATTTGTACTATCCGATATTTTCAGAACTAGGAATAAACGAACCCCTAAAACTTAGAATTATAGATTGGCACAAAAAATTTGATGCTCTAATCGGAACAAAAGATCTGCAAAAATTTGAAGCATACCGACCTGAGCTTTACGAACCAAGTCAAACACGAAATTCGAGTAATGGATAAACATCCAATCTTTACCAAATCTTTCAGGCATCCAAGATCAATGCAAATCGAAATACAAAACCAAATACAAAAACTACTAGACAATAAGATCATTAAGCCTTCTATTTCTCCATACAGCTCACCGGTTTGAATAGTCCCAAAAACAATGGAGGCTAGTGGAAAGAGAAAATTTAGAATGGTAATAGACTACCGAAAATTAAATGATAAAACAATAGAAGATAAATATCCATTACCTCGAATCGAAGAAATACTAGACAACCTTGGCAGATGCACGTACTTTACAACATTAGATCTAGCCCAAAGATTTCACCAGATAGAGATGGATTCCAAATCTATAGAAAAAACAGCATTTACAGTAAACAACGGCCACTACGAATATCTTAGAATGCCTTTTGGATTAAAAAACGCTCCTGTATCATTCCAGAGAATGATGGACCATGTACTAAAAGATTTTCTTTATAAATTCTGCTTTGTCTATATGGATGACGTAGTCATTTTTTCTAAATCTTTACAAGAACATCTCAATCACATTCGACTAATTTTCAAATGTTTGAAAGAAATGAACCTCAAAGTTCAACTAGATAAATCTGAATTTTTATCAAAAGAAGTAGCATTTTTAGGACATGTAATAACACCCGAAGGAATCAAACCTAACCCAACGAAAATCACTGCAATACAACAATATCCTATACCAAAAAACATCAAGGAAATTCGATCCTTCCTAGGCCTGGTAGGTTATTATCGTCGATTCATTGCAAACTTTGCAAAAATCTTTGCTCCAATGACAAAATGTCTAAAGAAAGATCATAAAATAAACATAGAAAATACAGAATATAAAGAATGTTTTGAATTATGTAAAGAACTATTAACAAATGCACCCATCTTAACATACCCAGATTTTGAAAAAGATTTTAAACTGACCACCGACGCTTCTAATGTAGCAATAGGAGGTGTACTCAGTCAAAATAACAAACCCATAGCTTACTATTCCAGAACACTAAACTCAGCAGAGAGAAATTACAGTACCATTGAGAAAGAATTACTTGCCATAATTGATAACACAAAACATTTCAGACCTTATCTATACGGACGAAGATTTACTATAGAAACTGACCACAACCCCTTAGTTTGGCTCCATAAAATGAAAGAACCTAACTCCAGGTTGATTAGATGGAAAGTAAAACTAGAAGAGTTCGACTTCAAAATCATCTATCGAAAAGGTAAAGAAAACGTTGTTGCCGATGCTTTATCGCGTATAGAATTACATAACAAAGAACTTGATGAATTATCAATGATTCCATTACTTGAAGAACCCCCTAACGAAGAAGACTTAGACGACATGTTAGAAGACACATCAAATGATAACTCTCCTGAATTCGAAAAAATTCTTCAAGATTTAGAAAATACAATACACTCAGTAACTAATGAAGTTGACGGAAAAGTAATGCCAATATCCGAATTCCCTATCAACAACTTTAACAATAGATTAATCATACTCCTTGGAGACAATTACGAAATCAAATTAAAAAAGCCTTTTAAAAAGAACCATTACATTATATTTATCAGGAAAGATAATATTAAAGAAGATTTATTCCAAGCAATTAAAGAAATTGTTAGACCTAACATTAACTATGGAATTTACTGCAAAGAACCAAATCTTAAAAACATTTTGACAGACTTATGCAAAAATTACATGAACAACACAATAAAATTCGTATTTACAAATTATTGCCATACTGATGTAACTAACGAAAACGAACAAAAAGACATTATAGCTAAATACCACGATGATACCCATACCGGAATAGTAGAAACTTATAACCACCTAAAATCAAAATACTTCTGGCCAAATATGAAGACAATGATCACTTACGAAATTAAGGCCAGGATACGTGGATCTAGCTTTAATTCACGAACTAACTATAATCGATTCCTTCTCAAAATACGCCCAAGCCTATTTCATTAAAGATGGAACCGGTCTCGCTGTTCTAAATAAACTTCGTCATTATTTCTGTCACCATAATTACCCGAAACGTATTGTTTGCGACCAGGGCAAAGAATTCTTCAACAAAACATTTAAAGAATATTGTCAATTTCATAAAATTGAACTCGACTTTACTACTATAAACAATCCAAATTCTAACTCCCCCGTTGAAAGATTACACTCAACACTAGTAGAAAAATTAAGAATCCTTAAACTAAAATCATCTAACGAGACTCCACAAAATCCTAATTTATAATCAATCGATCCATTCAGCCACTGGATTTTCTCCTTTTTCTATCTTATATGGCCCACATGAACACGAAATTGATTTATCACTAGACATGACCATTTATGAAGAATACAATAGTAATGATATTAAAGATTCCAATCTTAAATCCAACTACATACACATTAACAAAAATCTATCCAATCCCAAACCTACATTCTCAAATTCTCATACCACCAATTTCATATAATCTAAAATGGAAAGACGATGAAAGATGGCTAAAAGATTGTTCCCACGGAAAAAAATCCAACTACTTGCAAGAATCAAGTCATCACCACATGTAAATTAAAAAACCTGCAAGAATGTCCAATGGCACGCATTGAAAAGAAACACAACATCTACGCAGTAGTAAACACGGGTTTAATAACCAGTTTTAACCCACGAGAAGAAATAATAGAAAATTGCAACTATAAAATCAGCAAACATTTTATTCAAGGAACCAACTTCATACAATCGTCTTGCGACATTATAATCCAAGAACAAGTTGTTAGTCTCAGAACCTCAAACTTCACTGTGCTTTTACCCGAAGTCCAGCAAAGGAATCTAAATGTGACATACGAAGTACAACTTAAAACAGCACACCTAGAAAACCTCGATCAACTTAAACAAGATCTCGAAAGGATAAAAGAAAAATCATCTATAACACAACCAGTGATGAATTATGTCCATTACTCCGTTACTTTCTTCATCATGCTAACAATTATAATTTTCACATGCATTTTAGTGAAATTCAAAAAACAAATATACAATGGACTCTGCAAAAAGAAAACAATCATCAAGATCTCCCAAAAAGAAGCAGTAGAACTTGCACGAGGACGTACAAACAGCTTAAGGAAGGAAGAGTTATGTTATCACTTAACATAAGATGCATTTATTAAATATTTATTAAACAACCGCTCTTATAATTTACAATCACTTCCTTCTAATCTAATATAAGTTTATAACCATTTTATTGTATCAAATATTTAACGAATGTACTTTATAATTACTTTATGACCATTAGGCCTATGTCTAATGTTATCAAAGATAAACAAATTTTAATTATAAAAGCTGTATCCAAATTAAATTTAAGTCAGTTGTTCTTTATGCTTGACGCTTGTAACAAACTCTGTAATTTTAAATAAAGTCTTTTTAAAAATTCGAACTTGTCTGTTCGGAATTTAACTATATATTTGAAGATATTATATAACCTAAAACAGGATTTTGACAGGAGAAAAACTTAGAAGTTGGCTTTAGATGACGCCACATACAGGTGGAATCCGGCTCAAATACCCGTAGTCTTTGATTTTACATAGGGTGGGACATTTATAACATAAATTCAAATTAACATTACAATATATTTCAATTTGCACAAATAACATACACAATTCATTATTTAAGTAATACAGAAATTTTATAGCAATATAAAATATAAGTATATAAAAAAATAAGTATTCAAAGTCGAGATTCCGGGTTCAACCCCTAGCGGAATAAGAACCTTATTCTCACGATCTTCCCTGGACAGGCAGTGAAAGGACCTTGAGCTTGTGTCAAGGTGCCAAGCGGGCTTAGCTATATTGTTTTAATAATCGATTGATAAATTTTTAAGTTAAGTTTTTAAGTTATCACATGTAAAATACACTGTAAGTATAAATTCGCAAACGTTTTCACCATACTATGACATCATCAGGCGATGAAAAATACTTACAGTGTATTTTACATGTGATAACTTATAAACATTTTAGTTCTGAAAAGTGTTTACTGCATTTTTTGGGTTTTGGTTTAGTTTTGGAAAATTTTACGAAACTATTTCTTGGCAGTGTGCCTTCGTAAATGTCTTGCCAATGCTTGCTTAACGGAACATTTGTATTGGCAAACCTTACACTCATACGGTTTCTCGCCCGTATGATTTAGTAAATGAGTCTTTAGATAATCTTTACGAAAACATTTATAACCGCAAATGTTGCATTCATACGGTTTCTTGCCCGTATGAGTTAGTAAATGTGCCTTCAAATTTCCTTTTTGTGAAAATTTATAATCGCAAATATTACACTGATATGGTTTCTCGCCAGTATGAGTTAGTAGATGTGTCTTCAAACTTCCCTTTTGTGAACATTTATAATCGCAAATGTTACACTCATACGGTTTCTCGCCCGTATGAGTGCGTAAATGAACATTTAGAAGTACATACTTGGAACATTTATAATCGCAAACCTGACACTGGAACGATTTCTTGTCTGAATGAATGTGTGTATGTTGTTGAAGTTGCAATTTATTAAAAAATATTACATTACACACCCCACACTCAAATTGCTTGTCTGTTGGTCTTTCGCTATCTTGATCCGGTCGAAATTCGTTATCGGAGGTATTTTCTTTAACGTCAATAGAATGATGCAAGTCTTCCAAATGGAAATCCATGTCTGCCGTTTCTTCAGTTTTCATTTCCATGCTACTATTTTCCAACTTATCATCAAAAATCTGTTCATTATCAATGGAGTGTTCCAATTTTACCATCTCCATATCCACGGCTTCTATTTTAATTTCACTCTTAAAATTTTCCATCTTTATTTTGACGTAAGAGGAAGAATTCCGTTTAAGTCTTAATATTGTGGATGTTGAAAATAGATAAATACTAAATAAATTATAAAACAATCGAAACAACGAAAACCTTTGAACTTCGACGCGGTTGAACTACGGTCACTTGGAACTATTCTTCTCGTTATGTCGGCGTCGTTGTCTCTCGTTGAACTGCTTTTTTTAAAATTTTATTTAAAATTATGGTAATAAGTAAAGGTCGCCGCACTACTCCCCCCCCCGTGACGAAGTCGCGATGCGTCTGCGAACCTCTTGAGAGTTTTAATAGAACGTCCGGATCTTGAATGGATCGCTGGCTGAAGTTGGGGAAGTTGTTCATGGAAGGTAACCTTCCTTTTAGGTTGGGCCGGTGTAGGTGATGTGCTGGCTGGTAATACTTTTTCCAGGCCTCCTAGTTGCATGGTTTGCGGTTGGCGTTGGTTTGATTCCTTGAGATACTACCGAGTTACCGCGTGTGGGATACAACGCCTATAGAAGTTGATTGATGCGAGGAATCTCCGTAGGTCCTTGGCGCATTTGGGTTGAGGAATTTTTTGTATGATCTCGACCTCGACCTTCTCCGGCAATGGGCGTATTTCGTCTTTGTCGATGACGTGACCTAAAAGTGTTATCTCGGTTTTAAAAAATTCGCACTTGAAGACGTTAATTTTTAGTCCATGTTCTCGAAATCTGTGTGCTCTTCTTGGCTCTTACATGAAATGAAAAAATCGTCGATGCATTTGAATACGAATGGCAGCCCTTTTAACACCTTGTCGATAGCACCTCTGGAAGGTTCGTGCAGCGTTGCGTAGCCCGAATGTCATAACTAAAAATTCAAACAAACCAAATGGTGCTATGATTGGAATCTGGTGGTATGCCTTCGTCAAGTGGATTTTCGAGAATACTTTCGAACCGGATACATTGATTGTAGCGTCTTGAATGTGTGGCACGTGGTATCTATCTGAGACGGTTATTGCGTTTAGCCTTCGATAATCTCGGTATAGGCGCCAATCGCCGTTCTTTTTGGCAACCAAATGTAGTAAGCTGCCCCATGGGGAATTTGAAGCGCGTCAAATCTCTTGCTGTACCATTAGTTCAAATTCCTTGACTTTTTATATGGTGAAAAACATTTGATTTATTTTTGGAATTGACGATAACGTGTGGTTAAGAAATAACAAAGTTGAAGTATACAAATACTAATTCGAATACTGTAGTTGCGTTTAGTCACGGAATCAGGGTCAGGCGATAAGGAATACCGAATAAAAAGATAACAAAACATATATCACCCTTATGGTAACACAATCCAGGTTTGTAAGTCACTTCTTCGATGTGATAGTAGCACTTGCAGAACAGAACAGCTTAACGCTGAGGTGGATACCTGGGTACGCAGGAATAAAAGGCAACGAAAAACAGATGTCCTTGCTAATCTGCTGCAAAACGATATCTAGTAGGACCAGAACCAACTTGTAGGATAGCATATCGGACCGCAAAAGAGGTTATTAAGGAACTACTAAGTAAACAACATTTTTCGTATTGGAAGGATTTTCCGGGACTGAGGCAATCGCGGATGTTCATTGGTGGGCCCTCCAATAAAAGAAGAAAACTAGAAATCCTCAAGGTGAGTAGACCACAGGGAGGAAGACAGTAGGACCTGTGGTAGGACTTACAGAACATTGCTGTCTGAATAGGTACCCCAATGTAATTGGGGTTGTAGAGTATACCCCATGCAGAAAATGCGGTGCACACCACTTACTATGTGGGTGTCCAACCTTAGCCCTGTTGAGGCTACGACACCTCAGCTAAGATATCCTACAACTGAGAAAGTAATTCATTCACCCATCAGCTGTGTACTTAATTTTGTTGAAGGAACAAAGCTGAGGAGTAAAACGTTGAACGTGGGGTACAATAAGGTTCGATATCAACCTTAGTTCCTAACTTTCATTGCTAAATTTACATGTCAAATTTGATAAAATTAGAGAATTGTATTTCAAATCTGTCAAACTGAAGTTAGATTCTATGGCGATGTTGCCTAGTCTAAATACTGCGTAAATCAAACGAGCCAGTGTATATTTTTGACTTTCGCAGTACCGACAGTACTACCTTAAATAATAACCGCTTGATCTATTAGATCACTCAAAATTTGGTCCTTCGAGCCGGATATATTCAAACTTTGAAACTCATCATCGTGATTTTTCTACAACTTTTCCACCAGTAATTCAGAAATCGTCAACTGTAATTCAGATTTTCCAGTTGATATTCAAAAATCGTCAATTATAATTCAGATTTGTCAACTGATATTCAGAAATCGTTAATTGTAATTTAGATTTTTCAAATGATATTTGAATTGAAATTAAATTGAATTGAAAATAGAGCTTTCTGTCGGTCGGTCGTCAAATTTTGTCACTCGCTTTATTGCTAAACCGTTCAACCAATCACAACCAAATTTGATATGGTAGTAGGGTTTACGGTATAAAGGTGAAAATAAGGTTTTTGTCGCGATCTGTCAATCAGGAGTGCCACTATAAGAAAATAACACAAGATTTTTAAAAACGATTTTGTCTAGCGATAGGTTATTTTAAAGAGTTTGAAAGAATAGATAAAATTTACTTTCTGTCTGTCATCTGTCAAAAATTACAAGCTGTCAAATTTGAAACTTCAAGATTGAAGTAATTGAAGTAAAAATAAAAAAAAGTAAATACTGAAGGGATCTCAACCAAATTTGGTATGTATAAACATTGCCCCCCCCCCCGCAGGATTTGACAACAAATGGAACCATTTGATAAAAATCAGGAAGTCAACTACTAAAAAAAAGATGACCTTTTTTGCGAAATTTTGCAAAAGTCCTTGTCCCTCGATTTTCTTCGGCATTTCTGCGTCGATGGCAATCAAACTTTTTGGACCTATGTCTGGTGGGCTCTGGTGGTGAAAATAAGGTTTTAGCAGAAAAATCTTTACCAAGGATACCACAATAAAATAAATAACAAAAAATGAAAATGTCATCGTATCTTTTTTGGCTTGAAATTGATTGTCTTCAAATTTTGTGTGCCAATAGAGCATTTAAAATGCAAGTATTGATGAGAAAACAATTGAGCTAAATCTAAAAGCAAGAAAATTACATAAAATATTAACTGAAATCTTAATTTTTTATTTTTTTTGGGCATCAAAAAGATGACAATTTTGTCCCGCGCAGTATTACAGGCCAATTTCCATGCAAGTGTCGTTGCTACCAGAAACCAGATGCTAGATTGGAGCCCATCTAACAACTTTTTAAACTACCAATTTTTACCTGCCTTACGAAGCTATTTTAATTTGCAAAACAATATGCCTAATCTAGTGGAACCGACTCCTGAGCGTCTCAGTGCTTACCGACAAATAGAGACAAATCGGAAAAAAAATTTCCGGGGTTCCACCACAATATATCTGGAATTGCACGAATGCACAATAAAGAGGGAAAAAATAAGGATTAATTCACCCTAGAAAATGAATTGACACGGGTTCAACTACATGGGAATATTTCTTAACCCTTAAGTTGGCAACGTAGGTATCTCACAAGATACATAGTTTCAAAAATTGTATATATCAGGTAGGGTTGAAAAGCTTCAAAAGATATAATCTCCGATAGGAAGAATTTTATGCCGAAAAATTAATGATTTCCAAGTTCAGGGTTAAGGAATGGAGGAGTGCCGTGATTATAACGATTAGCGATATGATGTTAACTGTTGCACTTTTAGAAGGAATTGTGGTCAGTTCCACCTAATTTGGTAATGTTCCGAATTAATTCATACAGCTAGCAATTAATAAATTCACATTAACATTACAATTGGCGGTGAGGTAGCCCATGATGGCACGGCTATTGCAGATTTGTTTGCTAAGTACTTCTCCTCTGTATATGCCCCTCGCGCTTCTGCGGTGTCGCATGGAATTTTGAGTTTTAACAATGCGCATGTCACCTCCTATCAGGTTACAGAAATTCAGATTTTTAATAAATTAAGAGATTTGGATGGTGGCAAGGGGGCCGAACCAGATGAACTGTCTTCCATATTTTTAAAGAACTGTGCATGTGCGTGAAGTTAGCCCCCGTTTTGTCGAAAACTAAAAATTGTTTTTTTGTATTGTGTTTATTCAGTATGTATTGTTTGTATTGTAAATCTTTTTTTCATTTTGCGAAGTATAAAGTTATAAATTGCGAAAAACCATTTTATGCGCTGGCCCCCCTTTTTTGAAAATTTTGAAATTTTTGTTTGTATTGTGTTGTATTCAATTTGTATTGTTTGTATTGCTAAAATTTAAAGTCTTAAAAAGTCGCGTAAATCGTGCAACAAAATTTCGCACCGGCCCCCCATTTTCGAAAATTTTGAAATTTCTTTTTTGTATTGTGTTATATTCAATTTGTATTATTTGTATTGTTAAAATTTAAAGTCTTAAGTTTAGTAATAACCGCGTAAATCGCAAAACAAAATTTTGCTCTGACCCACACTGCTTAGCTGACTCAAAATTTTAAAATTATTTTCGTATTTGTATGCAATTTGTATTGTGTTGCAATGTAACTTGTATCGTAAAAATTAAATTGTTGACTATTACAACAATGAAGCTACGTCAGCGGTTCCCAAATGGGGTTCCGCGAAAAAATCCAAGAGTTCCGCCAAAAAAAATTTCAAAATGAGGAAAAGTAAATTTTGCAAAATAGTTTTACTTTGCCCAAGGGTTCCGCGGCCAAAACTAAATTGGAACCGCTGCTCTAAGGTAACTGTCTTATATAAAAGCATGGAGAGCATCCACTGCGACTTTAGTCGCAGAACCCCAGCCACAGCTAAAGATTCATATCTTTCATACTTTTATATCAACAATGCTTTCTTATGGGAGTGTTTCCTTAGAATGCGATTGTATCATAAGGAAGTGTGGAGAGCAGTCCCTGCGACTGCAGTCGCAGAGCTCCAGCCGTAGCTAATGAACCTTAAGATGACCAGCTTAAGATGTGATTTTTTAACTGCGGCTTTTACATAACATTTAACTAGCCCGTAGTGTTGGTGAAGAAAATTTCGCCCAGCTAAAGGTGTGAATCCTCAGCTGCGGCTGGGGCTCTGCGACTGAAGTCGCAGTGACTGCTTTCCATGCTTTCTTATAGGAATGTTTTCTTAGAATGCGATCTTTGCAGGGGACTCTAAAGTAACAGTCTCATAAAAAAGCATGGAGAGCATCCTCTGCGACTTCAATCGCAGAGTCCATGCTGCAGCTAAAGATTAATATCTTTCATACTTTTATATCAACAATGCTTTCTTATGGGAGTGTTTCCTTGGAATGCGATTGTATCATAAGGAAGTGTAGAGAGCAGTCACTGCGACTGCTGTCGCAGAGCTCCAGCCGCAGCTAAGGAACCTTAAGATGACCAGCTAAAGGTGTGATTTCTTAGCTGCGGCTGGGGCTCTGCGACTGAAGTCGCAGTGACTGCTCTTCATGTTTTCTTATGAGAGTGTTTCGTTAGAATGCTAATTTTGCAGGGTACTCTAAGGCAGAGGTTCCCAAATGGGGTTCCGCGGAAACCTTAGGGGTCCGGGAAAAAATCCAAGGGTTCCTCCAAAAAGAATTTCAAAATGGCGAAAAATAAATTATGCCAAATTTTTCTTCGTCCAAGGGTTCCGCGGACAAAACTAATTGGGAACCGCTGGTCTACGCACTGCATAGTGTATGGCACTTGAAAAAGAAGAAATGTTGCTGTATTGTCCCACTAATTTGAAATTCTTGGGTATAGGGACTTCTCGGGACGGACGTTTCGACGCTGACGTTTCGGCGCTCGCCGGTTCGGTGCAAGGACGGTTCGGAGCAAAGACGGTTCGACCGCAAGCAGTTTCGGCACGGAAATATAATTTTTGATAAAAATAAATAGTGTACCTACATAATTTTATTACTGTACAAATAAAATTTGTTTTGAAATATCTAATTTAACAAAATAATGATTGTACGGCCAGAGAGGAGAATTTACGCGGTTAATATTAAACTTAAAACTTAAATTTTTAACAATACAAACAGTACAAATTGAATACAATACAATACAAAAAAAAATTTCAAAATTTTCGAAAATGGGGGGCCAGCGCGAAATTTTGTTTCGCGATTTACGCGACTAATGTTAAATTTATAACTTTAAATTTTGCAATACAAACAATACAAATTGAATACAACAGAATACAAACAAAAAATTTCAAAATTTTCAAAAAAGGGTGACCAGCGCATAAAATGGTTTTTCGCAATTTATAATTTTATGCTTAGCGAAATGAAAAAATGATTTACAATACAAGCAATACAAACTGAATACAGCACAATACAAAAAAAAACCATTTTAGTTTTCGACAAAAGGGGGGCTAACTTCACGCACATGAACTGTGCGTTCTCGTTTGCGTTCCCCTTATGGCTGCTATTTAATGCTTCACTTTCTGCGGGATCTTTCCCCAATGAATGGAAGAGATCTTATATCGTTCCCATTTTTAAGTCGGGCTCGAAGAGCTCTGTCGAGGATTACCGCCCAATAGCGATCTTGTCGCATATCCCTAAGAGTTTTGAAAGCCTAGTGAATGATTTTTTTTCCGCAGCACTGAAAAATGTTATCAGCGGTGGGCAGCACGGTTTCACTTCTAAGCGATCCATAACTACGAACCTCTTGTTTGAGAATTTTGATATACAAGCTTTCAAGGAGGGCATCACCGTTGATGCCATTCATACGGATTTTTCTAAAGCTTTCGATCAAGTTGATCACGTGTTATTATTGTCCAAATTAGCAGCGGTTGGAATTGGGGGGGCCTTCTTGGCGATGGCTTTGTACCTACCTCATTGATAGGATTATGATTGTGACAATAAATAGTTTTCGATCGAAGGCCTTTGTAGCTACGTCGGGCGTTCCTCGGGGTTCTCATTTAGGACCGTTACTGTTTATCATTTTCATAAATGACATTGTCCAGTGCTTTTATTATTGCAATGTCATCAGCAAAGCGTAAATGGTTTAACATTTCCCCATCTGTATTTCCCCATTTTTGCTGATGCAGAAAATGAAGAAGACAAGGCACAATTAAATGCCGGGGACCTAATAATTGAAAAATTAAACTCTAAAAGAAATTTGAAAGCCGACTTGAGCAGAAGAATATCCCTAGCTTGGGCGGCATTTGGGAAACTGCAAAAGGTCTTGCAATCTAACAGACCGTCAAACCACGAACTTTCGATCAATACATATTGCCGGTACTAACTTATGGCACTGAAACGTGGGCTCTAAATAACAGCATAATAAAAAAACTACAAGTTGTGCAAAGAGCAATGGAAAGGCGTATGATTGGAGTCACGCTATGGGATCGAATACATAATGCAGAAATTCGAAATAGATCCCGAGTAACCGATGTAATACAGCGGATGTGTAGTCTAAGGTGGAACTTGACAGGTCACATCGCCAGAACAACAGATAATACATGGACCCAACGAATAATACAATGGAGATCTCGGCGATAAAGAAGAAGCATTGGACCACCGCAGACGAGGTGGACGGACGACATAGAAAGATTCGTTGGGTACAATTGGATGCAAAGAGCAGCAAATCGAGAAGACTGGAAGAATATGGGGGAGGCTTATATCCGACGATGGATGTTATCGCTAATGATGATGAATAATATTTATGTGAGCGATGCGCTCACGTGTTTCCAATTATAATTAAAATAATATTAATAAATTCATTCATAACAAGTGCAATTTTGTTATAATAAATAATGTTCTGAATTAATTCATACAGCTATCAAGTTAAAAATTCACTTTAACATTACAATTGGCGCCCAACGTGGGGCATTAATAACATAAATTGAAATTAACATTACAATATATTGCAATTTGTACAAATAACATACACAATTAATTATATGCATACAGAAATGTATACAGAAGTGTTGGATAAACGAAGTTGAGCTTTGACAGTTCAAAGAAGCTCAGCTCAATGTTTCTTCATTATCAATGGAGTGTTGTAACTTTTCCATCTTTATATCCACGGCTTCGGATTTAATTTCACTTTTAAAATTTTCCATATTTATTTTGACGTAAGAGTTTTTTGCTTCAATCCCTTGTTAGTCTTAATATTGTAGGGATCACTCGGTGCACCATTTATTCGTTTATTAGATTAATTATAATTAACACTAAATGTACACTAAACGTGCATTTCTATTTTAATGGATATGGAAGATATGGTAACCCTTTCTGGTTACTTCCGTTACCAACTTACATAACTGTTATAGTGACAAATTTAAATTTTACAACAGATACCTACAATTTTATACAGCCAATTTGGCAACGTGATATTATTTTATCTTCAGTATTCTTCAAATTTGAAAATTATGAATAAATAAATTTAACGCACACGAATGGATTAACGAGATAGCCGTTACCATAGGTCTGTTCGTTTGCAGAGCCGGATTAAGGATATGTGAAGCCCAGGGCTAACTATTTTTGGAGGCCCCATGGCTTTGCATGTTTTAACAAAACTCGCCGCAGGCAAAAATTTTTGATTTTTTAAGGTAAACCGCGCTTACATCAAATGAACATTTTTAGAAGAATCATAATTCGTATACATAGTTTATCATTAGAGTACGGACTTCTAGCAAAACATAACCCGATATTTGGTATGCGGCATACAATTTATGCATAAACACAAGATATTATACTTATTATACATTATATGCCACATACTAAATATCGGGTTACGTTTTGCTAGAAGTCCTTACTCTATTTATCATAGTTTTTTTATAAACCACAGGTATACATACAGTTACTCGCAAAAGAACCCGGACACTCTTATGTGTTTGAACACGACAATTGCGAAGTTTCTTCCCACTTTGTAAATTTGTAAATCTATCGTTTTAACCGTCAAGTTATCTGACAGTGGCAGTTCTTATATTTTATGAAGGTTAGGTTAGTTAATGAAACTCTCAGATTCATTGCCATGTATGGCACGTTACAAAGTATGCTTTCGCTCGGACAGGCAAATCCCACGCTTATCTGAAATCGTTTTGTTTCATCCCTAGCCAAACAATATACTATTGCATCTATTGCAAACATTGCATAACTTTCCCCATTAAATTTGGGTATAAAAATTATCGTTTAACCTCCTCTTTCCGGGTACCATTCGAGGAGAAAGACCGCGAGGAAGCTACAGTTCGCATCAAAAATTTGAAAAATTTGAAAACCAGTTAAATTAAAGGTGCAGATTTACTTTTTTGCTCACATAATTAGAGGATAAATTTTCGTTCGCCACCCTCTTGCAATGTACCGTTCGACGTAGAAGACCTCAAGGAAGCGACAGGTCGCATCTGCGGTGCTTAAAATCGCGCTACGCGGGACACGACTCGTATTCCGTCTAACTCGATATACATACGTGCTTGAGAAAGAGATGCGACACGGTACAATTAAATAATTTGGGTATAATAAATGATGGTCCAAAAGTAATTGACACTTGAACTTTTTTATTTTCTTTATCATTTCCGCAATTTTCAACGAATTTTCACCATTTTCAGCTGGCCTTTAATTTAACTATGAAGTGCATTTATGCCAAATTTTTTGACATTTGGTTGCGTGGTTTAACTTGGATAATTGATACTATTTCTTTTCATGATGTCGTAACCACACACAGACATACATACTGTAGTGGTATTTTGCAGAATTTGTAAAACCCTTCACTATCTTTTACTGCCACAACTAGCTTTATCGGTCGGCGCAAGAACTCCCCCAAGAGTGGATTCCTGTGGGTTGTAAAAATCCCCTGTTTATGATCAAAGTAACGAAAATAAATACTTCTTATTGACACAAAAATTTTAGTTTTATTGAAAATAATTTTTATTTGCGACGATTTTCGCATTTATTGTTCACGTGCCCTTTGTTCTGGCGCCAATTATTTTCCAATAATATCATCGGTTCTCCAAATAAAATAATTTTAAATTATTCTTAACGTAAATTGCAATTTTTAAATTCAAATATAAAATGGAAAAATCGTCTTTGTTCATGTGGCGATAAACCGCCAAACCACATTATCGTTTCAACAGACGCTCCCTTGAACGTATTCTCAACCTTTTTAAACTTAAAATAATTCCAATTTCCAGCATTCAAATTAAATAGCCAAAATCCAAATTCAAATCCAACTTGACAACATCCAAATCTTCATCAGACCCGGATAAAAATAACGCAATCGAAATAATAAATTCTCACCATAAAATTTCTTTATTCGTTGAATCAACAAACTAAATCGCACAATTTCAAATTAATTTACCAAAATATGCCAAAAACTAGCCAAATTACTCAAAAATTTAAGCACATCGGCAAAAAAGCCCCTTCCCTAACAAAAATTGTTACCAACTTTCCAATAATTCCCGCATAATTGCGAAAATTTAAAAATTGTTCACAAAGTCAAATCAATTGACAAAAATTAACAAATTCATCGCAAAATAAATAAAATAATTCAAAAATATCCTATTTTACATTTTGAAACACGACAATCCATACAGACGAATATCCAACTAAAATTCATGAAAAACTTATTATTTTGATTTGTGGATGTTATTAATAAGAACACTTTAAGAACAAAGTAACTTTTATTTGATAATTTCAATAATCAGTACGTGCGCGTCACTGCTTGTTAACATTACGACTTGCAGTTCCGCACACGTTATCTGCGCGATCGTGTGTGCGCAGCACGACACGAGCAGACACGAGTTCTACCAATATCCTCAACACTCCCACGTATTGATGGAACGGGTGTCTAGTTTTCTGAAAATTTTTAACACAAAAAAATTGAACAAGCATTGAGTTTAAAATACATAATAATAAAAGAATGCTTAAACTAAACACATAATAAAATGAAATTTTTAAATTCGAACAGGTATTATAATTTTGACATTCCTAGTTTGTCACGTAAAAATTCAAATTTTACTGTTGGTAGTGCCTTTGTTAAAATGTCAGCGACATTTTCGTTGGTAGGCACATATTCGATTTTGAATTCGCCGTTATCATATTTTTCGCGTATGAAGTTGTACCTGACGTCTATGTGCTTGGTACGTTTGTGAAATACCGGGTTTTTAATGAGTTTAATCGCACTTTGATTATCTACGTTTAGACACAAATCACTAAATGGTTTTTCACTTATTTCGCTGATTAGTTGTTTCAGCCACATAAATTCTTTTGCTGATTCGCTGGCAGCTATAAATTCGCTTTCGGTTGTTGATAAGGACACGCTTGATTGACGTCTACTACACCATGTAATTGCACCGTTGCTCATTTTGAAAACGTACCCCGTCGTAGACCGTCTGGTATCGATGTCACTTGCGTAATCTGCGTCAGAATATCCGCATAACGATTGACCGTTTGACGAATAAAGAATACCGAATTCCGTAGTATGTTTTAAATATCGCATTATTCTCTTTACCGCATTCCAGTGAGTTGTACTCGGGTTATTTTGAAATCTGCTGATGATGTTTACAGAATGACTAACGTCTGGACGTGCTGTAATCGCGATAAACATTAAACACCCGACAGCTTGTCTGTATAATGTTTCTTCGGAGATTCCATTAGTTGCAAATATTTTATCGTCATCATTTCTTGTTAGGATTGCATTTGCGTCAGCTGGTGTGGTTACTGACCTACACTCATTTAAATCGAAACGTTTTAAAATGTTTTTTATGAAGTTTGCAACATGAATGAATATCGTGTTATTTTCTTTATTTATTTGAATTTCCAAACCTACGAAGTAGTTTGGTTCACTCACGCTGATTTCGAATACCGTTTTTAATTTGTTAACAATTTGGTCGAGTAATGTTTTACTTTTGGCCATTATCAGTCCATCGTCAACGTATAATACGAGTAAGGCTGATTCGTTGTTAAATTTACCGACATACACACAATTGTCAGATTCGCATTGCGTAAAACCGAAAGATTTTAAAACTTCACTAAATCTTCTATTCCAATTCCTTGGGCTCTGGCGAAGACCGTACAATGATTTTTTTAATTTACACACTACGTTGTTTGTTTTTGTTGCACCGGGAGGCAGTTGCATGTAGATGTCTTTGTTTAGTTCGCCGTTTAGAAATGCGGTTTTTACGTCGAATTGAGTAATGTTGTATTTTACAATTCTTCAACCGCTATTGCAAGTAAAATTCGTATTGTGTCGTATCGAGTTGTTGGTGAGAATGTTTCTTCGTAATCTATACCTTGAATTTGAGCGTAACCTTTTGCACAAAGTCGAGTTTTATATCGATTAATTTCACCACTAGGTGATCGTTTCACTTTGAAAACCCATTTCGATCCTATGGTTCTTTGGTTGGCGGTTTGGGGTTTGATTTCCCAAGTCTCGTTTTTATTTAGCGCTTCCATCTCTTCTTCGATCGCCATTTTCCAATTTTCTGCGTCGTTGCTTTCCATAGCTTCTTCGTATGTTTCGGGAACTCCAGCTTCGATTATGTTAATCTCGAGCTCGTAATTCGTACGTAGGAACATTTTCAGTAACTACTTGTTCTTCTGGTTCTTCTTCAATGACGTCTTCCTTTTCCTGTTTTTCGTCTTCTTCGATTACCGGAATTAATATCGTATTTGTTCTAGGTAATTGGACTTCTTTTGTTTCATTGAAGGTCACGTTCCGCGCTATTTTTATTTTTCTTGTTTGGAGATCGAACAAACGGTAATTTGTTGACTCATTTTCATAACCAACTAGGATGAATTTCTTGCTTTTCGGTTCCAGTTTTCGTCTTTGGCTGTCTGGGACGTGCATAAACGCTTCGCTACCGAACACTTTTAAATGCGTTAACACGGGTTTCTTTTGATTCCATACTTCGAATGGAGTTGTGTTAGGCGTGTGTACGTTCGGTGTTCTGTTTAGAATGTAGACTGCTGTTTTAACAGCCTCTGCCCATAAATACAACGGCAGGTCCTTTGTGTACAACATTGAACGCGCACTTTCCACGATCGTACGGTTTTCTCGTTCAACTTTTCCATTCTGTTCGGCACAATATGGAGCACAAGTTTCTAGTTGTATTCCTTTATTATGTAGAAATTCTCGGAAATCTTGATTTATATATTCCGTTTCGTTGTCGACTCTTAAAGTTTGAACTCGGTAATCAAACTTGTTTTTCACACGATTAACTAACTGTTTGAAGCAGTCTAGAGTATCCGATTTGTTTTTAACAAAGTAAACGAATCTTTGACCGGTTGCATCGTCTTTAAAGAGTACGAAATATAGAAAACCGCTTACCGAAGCAACCGACATAGGACACAGGAAAAACAGGTCACTGTGTATGTATTCTCCAGGTTTCGAATTTCGTTTTACATTTTTCTTAAAGGGTAATTTGTGCTGTTTACCGTATTGACAGCCGTCGCACACGAAGTTGTCTTTATTTGTTAAGTTTACGCCGTCGATTATGCCTTTTGAAACCATTTCACAAATTGATTTCACATTTACATGTCCTAGACGTTCATGCCACTCCTTGAGTGTTCCGCTTTCAACTACCGCGTTTATTTCCGGATTGTTTATTGTACGTAACAATAATTTATACAAGTTGTTCGGTTCGCGAACTGCACACGCTTTTAACATTCCGTTCTCGATTATTTTTGCCATGTCTTTGTCTTTTATCACTTGCATGCCCTTTTTGGTTACAGCACCTTCGGAAAACAAATTTTTTCTCAGTCCTGGAACGTACCAAACGTTCGTCATTATACTTTTGATCCATTTACCTTCGATCGAACATTCGATTTGAATCGTATACCTATTCCTTTTACGGCTAATTTTTCATTGTTTCCTAATGTCACTGAAAATTCATTAATTTCTCGTAACGACGAGAATGCTGTTTTAATGGGTGTCATATGCGATGATGCTCCGGAGTCCAATGTCCATCCTTCTTCATTCGTCAGCTTTGCAGCGATTTCTTCTTCCACGTTGAACGCGGAGTAGAAACTGTTTCCGGTGGAGTTTGTTGGACTTTCACGTTTGTTGTTGTTATGATTCCCATTTTTCTTACGAGGTGCTTGACAGTCTCTCGAGAAATGTCCTTTCTTACGACAGTTGTAACAGGTGACTACAAATTTTCCTGTTGTCTTTGGTTTTGTCTTGTTGCCACTTGATCCTGATGTCAGCATAGCGCTTTCGGCTGTTTCCGTCGAGTTTAGGTTCGTCTCTTCGTCGACCAAACGAGACGTCAAGTTTTGTAACGTTTGTTTACTTTCGTCGAGAGAAAGCCAGGCTTGCCTAAAGTTTCGAAATTTCATTGGTAAAGTACCCAATATTTTTGTTAAAACGGCCGTATCGCTTATTTGATCACCACTATCTTTTATTTGTTGAGCCATGTTTTCAATTTTGGAGATGTGTTGAATTACTGAATCACCGGTGGCCATTTTATATTGGTGGAACTGCTCATGCGCTATCATTTTGTTCGTTTCCGATTTTATAGCGTAGATTCCATTCAATTTATCTAAAATGTCTTTGGATGATTCGCAATTTTCGATCAAGGCAATTTGTGACAGTTCCATCGTGCTTGTTAGTACGCACATTGCTATCGCATCTTTCTTATTCCATGATGCCAAGTCGTCGCGTTTATCGGGCGTTGGCTTCAATATGGCTCCCGACGCCATTTCAAGTACGCCTTTCGCTCTTAAAGCGCATTTTATTTGAAATCGCCACTGATTATAGTTTTTCCCGTCAAACTTACTCACACTCGCGAGGCTTATTGTATCGGCCATTCTTTTCGATGGTTTTAACACATAAAACACGAACACGAGAATGTTACACACAAAGAACCGATTCCCGCCACGCGTGGTTCGTTACTTAATTTCAAGAATATCCTTACTCGAGGGTCAAAGCGTACCCTGGGCCCATAACCTATTTTGATTTGTGGATGTTATTAATAAGAACACTTTAAGAACAAAGTAACTTTTATTTGATAATTTCAATAATCAGTACGTGCGCGTCACTGCTTGTTAACATTACGACTTGCAGTTCCGCACACGTTATCTGCGCGATCGTGTGTGCGCAGCACGACACGAGCAGACACGAGTTCTACCAATATCCTCAACACTTATCAGGGCATGATAAGAAACATTTTAATACCAAAATTTCGATTTTTGAGTGGATTACAATACTTTCCCATATACATACTGTTGTGTTCTGATAAAGTAATGAAAAGTGAGTTGCGTAATTTAGAAATAAAGAACTGACTTTGCAACCTGAGGAACAATAAAGGCAGGACTCTGTGTTCGTTTTCAAAATTGTTTTTATTAGTGTTAAGTTTTGTTCGTTAGTTAAGTTGTATTGTTTAGTTTAAGTTTGTTGTTGCAGTAATTTCGTTTGTTTTTCTAAATTTTAAAGTTTGTATTTGTAATTTTCGTTGTTTAGCGACTCACACAAATGCAGCAGAGCAGTACGCAACCAGAATCTTGATTTTGATTTTTAAAAAAAAAGAAGAATATAAAAACCAAGGAAATGGAAGCAGAACATAAATAAAAGTGAATTGCGGAGAGTTGCAAATTTTACAATCAAAGAACATAAATAAATAATAGAACGAGAAATCGCAAAATTTACAAACAGAGATATAAATAAAAGAAAAGAACGAGAAGTCGCAAATTTTACAGTCCGGAAGATAAATAAATGAAAGAACCTGAGAGTCGCAAATTTTACAGTCGAAGATAAATAAATAAAAGTCGAACAGAGAAGTCGCAAATTTACAACCCGAAGATAAATAAAAGTTAGTGGAACAGAGAAGTCGCAAATTTACAAGCCGAAGAAAATTGTGGTTAGAGTGGGGAAGATAGAAGTCGAATTACGTGCTGCTCGGCGAATTTGTGTGAGTCCTGCTTTTTTTAATTTGTTTCCTTTGTGTACAGGTTGCAAAATAAATTGTTTTTTAATTCGTCAGTTTTTTATTGCCTTACATGTAACCATTTTCGAGAACCAACGACCATTTTTATAAGAGAGTTGAGAGAGAGCACAACAATACGTATACGTATAGGGAAAGTAGGTATAAATGTATACCTACAGTAGAACCTCGATTATTCGGGTCGGCTGGGACCGTGCTCAACACGGATAATTGAAAAACTCGGATAATAATAAATGACGTTTTTTGTTAATACTACAAAATATACTTATTATATAGTAGATTACAAACAAGGAACATATTAATTAAACAGTTCTATTTGAAAAAATCAGATAATTTTGTTTGTTTTTGACTTCTACTTAAATTAAGTACAGTTGGTAAGCAGAAAATTTAGACGAATTGACACTTTAAGTACGTTTCTACAAGATCCGAAGATCAGCTAGCTGCTCGGTTTTTGATACATATTACTGAAATGACCCGTTTAAATTTTCTTCGAGGTATAGCTCATAATTTCCAACTACAATTAAAAAAATATGTATTGTTTTTATTTTAATTAATTTTGTAAAATCAAATTTTTGTTGTTTTTATTTTAATTGTATTTAATGCGATGAATTGTTTAATTGACCGAGATGAATTGACGGTACACCTGTAAAAACTATTTTTCCTTTTAAAAAAAAATAATTTTTTCTTCTTCACTCACATCATAAACTCTCGGACACTTAACTCGAAAAATTAACTTATCATCCTCTCCCCCCCGCCCCCCAATACAAAATTTAAACATTAATTTTGAAGTCAGGGGAGCGGAGAATATTTAATAAAGAATTTATTAACAGGTTTCGTAATTGGGACAGATCTCCGTTCGCCCTGACTTAAAAATAAATGTTTAAAATTTGTATTGGTGGTGGAGGGGGGTGGAAAGAGGATGATAAGTTAATTTTGCGAGTTAAGTGTCCGAGCGTTTATGATGTTGAGTGAAGAAGAAAAAATTATTTTTTTTAATAGGAACAATAGTTTTTACAGTAAGATGCTTTTATTTTTAATTTTTATTTTTGGATTTTTTTTTAGTCGGGGGTTTTTAAAATTTTTAATTTTTATTTTATTTCACTCTTTTCGTTTTCTTGTTTTTTTCACTCAATAGAAAAACAAAAAGAATTGTCATGTGGTTGGGGGTGTGTTGTTAAAACCAAATGTGCATTACCATCTGCCCGATAACGTCATATGCCCTTTGCTGCCCGTACGAATTTTTCTTTAGGTTTTGCTTTTATTAATTTCTTCCAACGTAGTTTTAATTTTTAATTTTTAGATTAATTACCAATTAATTACTTTCAAAAATACTTCAATATAATTCAAATCTTCAAAATTCTATAAAACTTCCAAAATTATCAAACAAATTCATCCAAACAAAGAAACAAATTTTTACTCACGTCAGAATTAATAATTTATTTACAAAACCTAGCAAAATTTTTCATATTTTCAACTTGCGGCTCGCAATTTTAAGTCATGAAGATGAAAATGGCGCTGCTCTTGACTCTCTCGACTGATCCTTGTTGCGGTACGCAATGTTGAGTTATGAAGACGAGCATTGCGCTGTTCTTGGCTCTCTTGACTTATCCTTGTTTCGGCACAGAATTTTAAGTCACGAAGACGAGAATTGCGCTGCTCCTGGGTTTCTAAACTTCTTTGAAGTTCAGAGCGAGCTCTTGCAACACGAAGATGTACTTCACGTTGTTCTTGTGCAAACTGTGAATGCACGTGCGAAATTCGCTTAGCTATCTTGGTTTTTCTACCGATACCCATATTTGCTTCCACAAGGTAATATGAGTATGCAATGTAATACAATAATAATCCAACCCTATTCCTTAATAGTCGTAGGATCTTTGCCTAAATTCCATAGTTTACGAGCAAATGTAAAATTAATTTTTTATACAACTGACATTAAAAATGTCACTTTTAGTTCAAGTTACCCGGGTTAAAAATTTGTACAATTACAACGCCAGCACTAGTAATATTCAGTGGAATTTGTTCCGCCACCTCTTCTAATTCTTGAGCAAATAGCACGGCTTGTCTCCGGAAACCGTACTGTCCGAATCTACCTCCCAGTTTAACCATTTTCAAGAAAGGTACTATTGTACTTAGCAGTCTTTTTTCCATGTAATAAAATTTCTTCTCGTGGGTGAAAATTGTATTCGACCAGCAAGTACATAGTAACTTCATATACCCTGTGTTTTTGAAAAACAGTCAGGGGTAAAAATACAATTTTGTTATAATGAATAAGTTTTTAATTTGGTAATATTCCGAATTAATTCATACAACTAGCAATTAAAAATTCACATTAAAATTACAATTGGCGCCCAACGTGGGGCATTAATAACATAAATTCAAATTAACGTTTTTACAGTATATTTCAATATGTACTACAAATAATATACACCTAAGCCGAGATTCCGGGTTCCACCAATGTAAACTAGCTATATGTCTGCCAAATAAAGCTTTGAACGAAAACATAAGAAGTGTTGGATAAACGTAGTTATGCTCCGATTGTACCAAGAGGCTCAGCTTTATTATTTTGAATTTAACTTTGGAAAATTTAACAAAACTATTTCTTGGCATTGTGGGTTCGTAAATGTCTTGCGAAGGTTTGCTTAACAGCACATTTCTATTGGCAAATTTTACACTCAAATGGTTCTGCGGCTGTACAAGTTAGAAAATGGGTCTTCAGATTTTCTTACGAGAACATTGATGTTACATTCATATGATTTCTCGCCAGTATGAATAAGTAAATGTTTCTTCAGATTTTGACAGGAGATTTATAAACGCAAATGTGACATTTATATGGTTTCACGCCCGTATGAGTGTGTAAATGTCTCTTTTCTTTGTTTCTCTGTTCTATCCCGTATGAGTTAGTTTATGTTTATGTTTCTTCAAATTTCCACTCGTCGAACATTTATAATTGCAAAGGTTACACTGATATGGTTTTTCACCTGTATGAGTTAGCAAATGCATCTTCAAATGTCCTTTCTGCGAACATTTATAATCGCAAATGTTACACTTATATGGTTTCTCGCCAGTATGAGTTAGTAAATGTAAGCGAACCACACCTACTTAACCTCAAATTCACTTATCGAACTACAGGACATAACCTCAGAAATAAACGTGTGAGTAAATTGTTTTACTAATTTATTAACTTTGTTATTTTTAGATACGTCGTTGGAGATTTCTCCTGCGGCAATAACTAAACAAAATCCCCTTTTTAAGGGGAACGCACGATCATACTTAAAGAGGAATTTAAGTAAAGGCCCTCGTGGTCATACTAGAAAAACTTCTTTAATACTTAACAAAACCATCGCCGAGATGGCCAACTCAGTGGAATACGAACACTCCTTGAAGGATGCAGGACTGTTAATGGACTTCGCGGATTTACCGTTTCAAACACAGACTTCCAAGAGGAACAGGGAAGTTACCAGCTCTCCTACCAGGAGGATTCGAAAACCGGAGAATTTCATTCTGCCTATCAGAAACCGCTTTGAATGTTTTCAAAGGGAGGTCGTGAAGCCGACCGATAAAGAATCACCTGCACCACTACCCAAAAAGATAAGGCCCACGCCTATCATCTTGAAGCGTGGACTAATCGGAACGAAAGACTACATGGACACTGTGACCGACATAAAAGAGACAATACACAGCAATAATTTTTCTTTAAAAAATCTGGGTAACCAGACCAAAGTCATGGTGGAGTCGATGGAGGACTACAACCGGATAATACAACACTTCGATACGAAAAAGATCGAATACTATTCGTTCGGCACAGCGGACACTAAACGAACCTCTTTCGTATTAAAGGGTACCAACGAGCTGGATCCCGAAGAGATCCTGGCGGACCTAAAAAGCAAAGGTCTACAACCGGAAGCTTGTAGACTGCTTGCCAACAAGGCGAAAAACAACGCACCGATTCTGTACCCAAAGTACAGAATATCTTTTGCAAACGGTACGACTCTCCAAGATGTAAGGAGAGTTCGACATCTAGTACACAGCACCTGCTACTGGGAGAAATACAGGGCTCCCAGGAATATCATGCAGTGCGGAAACTGCTTGGAATTTGGCCATGGTAGCAGATACTGCCACGCGAAGGCAGTCTGCGGTCACTGCACCAAAAATCATAACACTTGGAACTGTACGGAACAGGCAAACGAACCAAAGTGTGGTAATTGTGATGGCAACCACCGAGGCACATCGACTGAGTGCCCATTATACACAGTTGCAGTAGAAAAAGCCAACGCTAAGAAGGGGCAACAAAGCCGAAAGCATTGGCAACAAAACCCAACAAGGAGGGTATACACTCATGATCCCCGAAAGTACCCCGAACTACCCAGAAAACCACCAATGGAATTACATGTGGAACCCCCACGCACGACACCTCCTACACAACAAACCAATCACCCTTGGCCCAAACCAGGTCCCAGGAGACAACAGCCACCAATTCACACACCAAGAAACACACCAGCCGCAAACTCAGCTTTCGAAGAGTTCATGAAAGAGATGGACGACATTAACAAAATGTTCGATTTCAAAAAGCTTACCGAAATGTTAAGGAAGCTAAAACATCAATTAGCCAATGCGACAAATGCAATGGATATGTTGTCGGCCTGCAACGAGGCAAATGAGGCCTTTGCTGCCATTAGAAAAATTCATGGGTAAGTCAACCATCGACAAAATAAAAATTGCTAACTGGAACGCTACCAGTGTGGTCAACAAAAAGGAAGAACTGGAGGACTTCCTGTTATCAAACGATATAGACGTCGCACTTATCAGTGAAACCTGGCTAAAGCCAGATCTCAAATTTAAACTCAAGAAGTTCCACATCTACAGATCGGACAGAATAGCACACGGTGGAGGTGTTGCCATCGTTATCAAAAAAGGCATTCCTCACGAACCAGCGAAACCCGAAATTTCCCGAAATTTAGAGATCATCGTATACAAGATCAAGACCAGCCCGCCACTCTATATCGGTGCAGCCTACAATCCACCTCAGGCACACGAACACTTAGCGGAAGAACTCGACCTGTTCCTGAGTCAATATCCCAACATCGTAATTGGAGGAGACTTCAATGCAAAACACTCGTCTTGGAATTGCAGTACAAACAATAGTTCTGGCAATGTCCTGCGAGACTTATCACTTGAGAAGAACTTCGTCATAGTATACCCACCCGAACACACTTATCATCAAGGGCCACGATATCAACCATCCACACTCGACATCTTTCTCCTCCAAGGTGTCGGGGGCCACACCACTCCAACGGTCCTGGAAGACCTCTCTTCAAATCACTATCCGGTGGTGATGACCCTCTTTCTCAACTGCGACTTGAATGAAAGAGACATTCGTACGACCAACTGGCAAACATACAAGCAACTCTGCAACGAGCGATTGGCAATCGACACCACCATCGTCACCAACGCAGATATCGACGAAGCCATTAAAAAGTTCACGGCGGTATTGCAATCTGCTTTTAAAGATGCAACCACAAAGAAGAAAGTGAAAGAAACTTATAAAGTGGATCCAGAAATCAAAAGGTTGAAAACTGTTCGAAACTGGGAAAAGAAGCAGTGGCTCCGCACGGGAGTTCCAACACACCGAATCGCCAAGAATCACATTACCGAAGAGATCCAGCAGCTGCTTCGAGCAGAAAGAAAAGAAAACTGGAGAAAGATGACAGAAAGTCTAACGCTCCGGGACAACTCACTTTGGCAGGTCTATAAACGTTTAAAGAACAAACACGACGAGATCCCGATAATCAAGACCAGCAACAACGTCAACTTATATACCGACAAAGAAAAGGCCGATGCTTTCGCAAATGTTTTTCTGGATGCCCACAGTAAAACTATCAACGAAGTCTCTCCCATGGACGACGAAGTGAACGCAACCTACGGGAACCTACACCTGAATCTGGATAAGCTCGACGAAAGTCCCCTCGAGACGAATCCTACTAAAATTGCCAAAATCATTCGAAAGCTGAAAAACAGAAAAGCTCCAGGTCTGGACGGCATCTCGAATAGACAACTAAAATACCTTCCGAGGAAAGGAGTTTGCCTCCTGTACTACATATTTCGCGCATGCCTCTCGAACTGCTACTTCCCTACCCAGTGGAAACTGGCCAAGGTGATTGCGCTGCCAAAACCCAACAAGGCAAGAAACGTCGCCACAAATTACAGGCCCATTAGTCTGCTCGCAACTCTCAGTAAAGTTCTAGAGAAAATCATACTGGAAGAGCTCAAGAATCATCTAGCCGAACACGGAATTATCATCGACGAACAATTCGGTTTCAGAGCCGGACATTGCACAACGCATCAAGTAGCGCGCATCAAGGAGAAGATCGTGCAAAAAAGACACATAAATAAAGACACGGGCATGGTGTTATTGGACTTGGAAAAAGCTTTCGACGTCGTTAATCGCAAAGCACTTATTTATAAGTTAGTCAAGTTAGTTAAAGCTCCTATCAACTTAATCAAAATCATCGTCAGCTACCTAGAGGATAGACAATTCTTCGTTATCATCAACCAAGCCGTCTCCGATATGGTAGACGTTCCAGCCGGCGTTCCGCAAGGCTCATTATTGAGTCCGATCCTATTTTCCATCTTCATCAACGATATTCCTCGACACCACAAAACCAGTATCGGAGTTTATGCAGACGACACAGCCATTTTCGCCCATTCCAAGACAACCAGGAAATATGTAACGTACCTAGAAGAACATGTCAAATTAATTCTCGAATTTTTCAAGACGTGGAAACTTAAAGTCAATATACCCAAGACAGAAGTAATTCGGTTCACCTATATGGTAGACGTTCCAGCCGGCGTTCCGCAAGGCTCATTATTGAGTCCGATCCTATTTTCCATCTTCATCAACGATATTCCTCGACACCACAAAACCAGTATCGGAGTTTATGCAGACGACACAGCCATTTTCGCCCATTCCAAGACAACCAGGAAATATGTAACGTACCTAGAAGAACATGTCAAATTAATTCTCGAATTTTTCAAGACGTGGAAACTTAAAGTCAATATACCCAAGACAGAAGTAATTCGGTTCACCTTCAAACGTAAACCTCCCGACGTCGCAGGAGTAAAAGTCGGCGAGGACACTATCCCGTGGCAGAACACTGTCAAATACCTGGGCACCACACTGGACTCGAAGCTGCTATTCAGCCAAGAAATACAGGCTCGATTGGACAAGAGCAACTTCGTTATCCAATTACTATACCCCTTCATCGGTCCAAATGCTAGAACACCGAAGAGAGAAAAAGTCACTTTGTACAAAGCTTGTGCCAGGTCGATACTTACCTACAATGCCCCCATTTGGGCCACCGCATGCAAGACGAAGATGAAGTCCGTCCAAGCTATGCAAAATAAATTCCTGAGGATCATCGGGCAGTATCCCAGGTATACCACCATCGATTTCATGCACGCAGACTTGGAAATCGAAACCATCGACACGTTCATCAAAGAGAAGACCAGGAAGATCATCAACCAAATGACAACTCACCAGAATCCACTTATAGCCGAAGTGATTTCAAACGACGACGACGAGATTCTCGGAACCGTGAAGAGATCAATGAAACAAATTTTAAATTAATTGTTAGTATTACCATTGTAATGTTATTCTTTCCTTTTGTTTGTAATCCCCATGTATTGTTTGTTTTTGTCATTTTAAAGTAAGTTTTTTTTTCCACCCCCTTTTACAATGTCACTCACTTACCAACTACGGCAGTTTTCTGTAACTCGCCTATGTTTAATGAAGGTTAAAGCCAGCGTCACACTGAAATTACAATATTCTTCAAATGTTGTAAGGCAGGTGTTACGGTGATAATTTTTCTTTTAATTTTATTTAACTTGGCCTAATTGGAAGGTAGGTGGCCGGATGAATGTTGCAGCAGGAGCGATTGCTCCGACCGATATGGTAGTGCATCTCTTCGGGGTTGTTCTGCCAATTCGCGAACGGTTTGCAGTCGCGCTTACGCGCGACATTTAACTGGAGACAACTTTCTAATTTGGCCAACCAAAGCAGGTTTTTGAAACTTTTATCCTGCACTCTACTCAATTTCTATTTCACTAAATTTTCACATACCTAATTTAAATATAGAAGAGAGGGCTACCCAGCCCTATTATCTATAACCATATGTAATTCGGGAAATGTAAGGTATCCTCGTGCCTCGTACTTAATTAATAAATGTTATTTGATTTGATTTGATTGACAGACTTTCTTTGGTAGAACATTTATAATCACAAATGTTACACTTATACGGTTTCTCGCCCGTATGAGTTCGTACATGTCTCTTCAACCGTTCGTTTAGTGAACATTTATAATCGCATATGTTACACCCGTACGGTTTCTCGCCCGTATGAGTTCGTACATGTATCATCAACCGTTCTTTTCGCGGACATTTATAATCGCAAATGTTACACTCATACGGTTTCTCGCCCGTATGAATGCGTAAATGAGTTTTCAGAATTTGATTTGTAGAAAATTTATAATCGCAAACCTGACACTGGAACGATTTCTGGTCGGAATGAATATTTCTATGTTGTTGAAGTTGCAATTTATTAGGAAATATGACATTACATACCCGACACTCAAATTGCTTGTTTGTTGGTCTTTCGCTGTCTTGATCCAGTCGAATTTCGTTATCGGAGGAATGTTCTTTAATGTCAATAGAATGATGTAATTCTTCCAAGTGGAAATCCAAGTCTGGCGTCTCTTCAGTTTTCATTTCCTTGCTACTATTTTCCAATTTATCATTAAAAATCTGTTTATTATCAATGGAGTGATGCAAATTTTCGATCTTCATTTCTAAGGCTTCTGTTTTAATTTCACTCTTAAAATTTTCCATCTTTATTTTGACGTAAAAGATAATGCTTCAATCCGTTGTTAGTCTTACTATTGTAGGGATTACTGGTTGCACCGCTTATTCGTTCATTCGATTGTTTCACGAAACACCACGAAAATACAAAATGTCCGCATAACCGAAATCCATAGATATTTATAAACATCTATGCCGAAATCCGACGCGTCCTTTCTGGTTACTTCCGTTACCAACATACGGCTTTCTCGACTCGTACTAGGGGGATCGTTTTGGTATGAAATAAAAATAATTCAGTCAAATTTTCAGCTCTTTATCTTAAACGAGTTTTTCGAGTTTTTCAAAAAAACCTATTTTTTCGATTTTATTTTTTTTAAATAGTACAATTTTAAATTAATGAATGGTGATTCTTTTTCTAATTCTTAAGAGTAAAAGACATGAAAAAATAACGAAAAGCCGATTTTCAGCGAAAGAATTTAAATTTAAATCTTATTTTATAACGCCTTTCTGAAAAGTGTCACTCACCAAATTTTGTCAGGAAATGTCTTTTATACTCCTCTATACTCATGAATTTTTAGATTTTTTTAAAGCGGTGGAACAATATGGAAAAAATTAAAAAGTAATTTAAAAAAAAAAAAAAAAAAAAGCCGAACTGATAATTTCCAACTATTTCATCAGTGTATCTAGTAAGACGGTTGTGAATGACTATCGATAGTATTTTGTACGCGGGCAATTATTACCCCTTCCTTCCACCTTTGTGGCATCTCCTCTTGCGTCCATATCTGTTTTACCAATTTGAAAATTTCAGATAGCACCTCTTCTCCTCCATTCTTTAGCATTTCTGCTGTAATTTCGTCTGTACCAGAGAATTTAAGGATTTTCAGCTTCTTAATTGCTTCTGTTATTTCCTCTCTAGTCGGTTCATCTATTTCATCTGTATGCTGTTTGTCTACTGTCTGATTTTGTTGTATATCCTCATTTTCTTGTGTGTTCAGTAGCCTCTTGAAATGGTTCTCCCATATTTTTTTAATCTTGTCAGATCTATTTTCCAGAACCCCTTCATCGTTCTTCATTCCTTTGTTTCTTATCTCGTAATTCTTTCTCGTTTTCTTGATTTGCTTATAAAACCTCCTTACATTATTATTAACACTGCTTATCTCGATTTTCTTTATTCTTTCCTCAATCCATTCGTTCTTTTTTGTTTATACAGTCTATTAGCTTCTTTTCTTTTGTTTTTGTATTCATCTAGGTGTTCTCGTTCATTACTTCTCAACCATTTAACTCTTGCTTCCATTTTTATTCACATTCATCACATTCCCCATCAAACCATGTCTTCCATTTTACTCTCTTTTCGTATCCTAGCACTTCTGTGGCACTTGTTCTAATACTATCTCCAATGTTGTCCCATATCATGTCTATGTTATTGTTTTTCTCTATTTGTTCCATTTCCCTATTCACTCTCCCTTCGTATTCTTTTCTACATATTTCATTGTTAAGTTTCTCTGTTGCTATCCGCTGTCTTGTGTGGTGCCTTATGTCTGTTACCATGGTTTTCTGTTTCACTTCTGCGACTACCAATAAGTGATCTGTGTCGACATTGGGGCCTCTGTAAGTTCTCACGTTCTTTATTGATGTTGCTCGCCTTTTTGTCACCAGTACGTGGTCTATTTGGTTTCCTTCATCGTTATCGCCGCCAGGCCACATCCAAGTAATCTTGTGTAGTTTTTTGTGCTTAAATTTGGTGCTACTGATAACCATATTCAGTGAAGCTGCCAGGCAACACAGTCTAATTCCGTTGTCATTTGTTTTCTTCTGTGCTAGTTCTATCCGATTGCATGCTAAGCATGTTATTAGTCTTGATTGAGTTAAAGATCATGGTATGGTACCTACCCCTTTATTGGGGTATTTATACCAAAGCCGTTGATTGTTAGCCTGTAGGCCGCTAGTAGGGCCTCTGCCTCCATCACTATGGATGGGGGTGGGCATTGATCTTATTGCCCCCGGGATTCCTAGGCATGCAAGTCTCTGCAGTTTGCCAAGCCTTGTTATTCCTTCCCTTAATCACCACTCTGGTGTATAGCCACAGTGCCATCTTCGGTTTCAGTCCCCAGATTACTTGACCTCTTTTACCACATGTAGTTCTTTCCCACACATTTTTAACGTTTTCACGTCTTGCAATTTTCTGCGTCGCGTGAATGCAACAACTGAGGTTTTCACCGAATTTTCCGATTACTAGAATATTGATGTCATTAGCATCTGTTCCAGCTCCCACAAAAGGCTGTCTACCACTGGGCACCACAGTAGGGGCAATAGAACCCCACCCTGCGGACAACCCCGTGCGGCAGAGACCTCCACGGTCGCTTGTCCCAGACTGGCACTAATCTCTCTGCCCCTTAAGGGGCAACCTATTATGGTTTGGTGTATTCCCCGTTTTCTGACGGCTTCCTCTATTGAGTCAAAGGAGGAATTGTCAAACGCCTCCTCTATGTCTAGAAAGATTCCCAGAGCAATTTCTTGGTCTTCGAGAGCCTTCTCAATCGTATGAGTAAGTTCATATAGACTTAACTCACAGGATTTACCTGATTGGTATGCATACTGGTAATTGTGCAGTGGCGAATTCGTCAAGACGCAATCCCATATATGCCTGTTAATCAATTTCTCTAATGTCTTTAGCAGGAATGACATCAGGCTAATTAGGCGGAAGGACTTAGCCTGGGCATATGATGCACGCCCTGCCATAAATACCACTCTAACCTTCCGCCAGCTTTGAGGTACATAATTCAGAGCTAAACTTGCGCTGAATATGACACATAACGAGACGGACAGCTCCCCCAGCCCCTCCTGCAGCAGGGCAGGAAAGATGCCATCAACTCCCGGAGACTTGTATGGTTTGAAAGATCTTAACGCGCATGCAAACCTCAATTTGTTAATAATTTTATCCGCCACCTTCCAGCCCGACACATCAATATACTGGAAGACCATTGAGTGGTAGGATCTAAACCAGGTTTCGGTATTCACTCCGGGAAGTATGTTGTGAGCATAAGCCCAAGAGTCTCCTCCCCCGAGGATGTGCCCCCCCCCTGTGAGTCTATCATCGTTCCCACCTTTCCATGGTTTTTTTCTGGAGTCTCACACATTCCGGAGTTCTTTCGACTTCCTCGCAGTACTTCCTCCAGGTGTCCTTCTTGGCTTTACGTATAAAGTACGTATATTTTAGACGGGTACTCTTGTAGGCTTCCCCGTCTATAATAAAGCTTTATTAAAAAGATCAATTCCAATATTTTTAAAATATTAATAAAGAGTTTTTAATTTGGTAATGTTCCGAATTAATACAGCTAGCAATTAAAAATTCACATTAACATTACAATTGGCGCCCAACGTGGGGCATTAATACCATAAATTCAAATTAACAATACAATATATTTCAATTTGTACAAATAACATATACTTAAGCCGAGAATCCGGGTTCCACCGATGTGAACCACTGATATGTCTGCCAAATCCGGGGTACCGATCTTTTTCTTGTGTGCCTGGATCGTCGGCTTGGATGCGGGTAGCTTGCGAGGGATTACCAATGATTTTTCACAGGATGCCATGAAGTGGTTGTCGGCGCATTTCACGCATCTTGTTGGTGCGCGGAAACTGTTTTGTTGATCGCCGAACTTCTGGCACCTGTGACATTGTCCAGCTGTTGATCTTCTGAATGAAGATTCGGTTTAGATTGAGATGTTCAGGATCGTGTTGAGGCTGAAGATTTTCCTTTCTTGCTCCGATTTGTCGATTGTGACGAGGTATAGAGGCATAGGGCGGCGGTCTCTACCGTGCCTCATCTGCAAAACTTTTCTTACAGGTATTTGCTCTTTCTTCAGGTCTTCCATAATTGCGGCTGGATTGAGGTTGCCGGGTAAGCCTCTGGTGATGGTCTTAAGTAGGCCCTCGCTTGGAGAGGTGTTTTTCGCTGTGTTTTTAGTCGTAGGTGGGTTTTCGCCTAGAATTTTTGACAGCCGTCGGTGGTCGAGTGATGTTGAAGGGAATATAGCTATTCCTTTTGCTGTGGTTTCCATACGAGCGAATTTTATGTGGTTTTCAATGATCAGGTTGTTGACTTGTATCCAGTTTCTTTTTTGGGCTAGAATAGGTGGAATTGGTACAGAAGTGGAGTTGCCATCTTCCAGTTCAACGGTAGAATCGCTCCCGTCTCCGTGGCCCATCACTGCATCGTCATGCAGGTTGAGGTTGGGGGCGTCCTTCTGGTCGTAGTTTCCGTTGGCTTTTCCATTTTGTACTCATTCCGGAGGCTAGTTGTAAGGTCCGACAAGTTTACTGTGCATGTGACTTCTATTTCAGTAGTTTCTCCTACCATCGTGGCAACCTCAGGGGTAGTGTCGCCGTCGCTGTTTGTGCTTTCCTCGTTTAGACGGATTTATGCCTTTGGTGGTCCCTCATCCGAAAACGAGGGCGAGGCTGGTGCAGGATTATCGTTGGTGCGGCGGTTGCCTTTAGTCCCTTTTTGTAGCTATATCTCATGGGGTTGAGTTGTGGGTGGTAGAACTTAATCCGAGGGGTCCTTTACGCTTGTTATAATAAGGTTTGCTGCAGGAATTTTAAGAGTTTGGTCCGTCAGGTGTTAACTGGAGATTCTAAAGAAATTGGTTTTGTCAAAATTTTCCATTTTACCGGAGCACTTAAAAAACAAGTCTGCATTATTATTGAATATTATTTCTTATCTTACACATAACTGCGATCTTTCCTAATTATTTTAGATAAAAAATAAAAGACACAAAAGTAATGCAGAAATATAAACTACAAATGATAAGTTAGTGACGGCGGCAGCATTTTTTAAAATGGTAGGCACAAATTGGACGTAATATATTTCGGGTGGGCAGGAGCCTACAAAATTTATAAATAAACTCAAAAAAATCTGATGTGGACACCACATGACTTCCTTATCATGTTTAAAATGATTGTACAAGAATTTCGTTACGTGTGTGTTAGCCAAAGTGCTAAGGATGATTATCGAAGCACCGCGGTATGTGCCCAACAATTTGATTCAAAGTGATCTCCAAACAGTGGCGTAACAACTTCGTTTGGGGCCCGTGTATATATTTGCTTAAGGTTACGGGGGCCCTTAGTTTCGCAACAAGAAAACAAAAGAAAAGGGGGTAGCACATAAATTTAATTTATCAAAAATCAATCATAATTTAGAAAACTAAAATAATGAATAAATCACAATTTGCAAATGATCAAAGTCAAGTTGTTCGCAGTCAAAACCTTAAAACTAAATGAGGGTGAGTTCTTAAATTTAATGATGGTTAACATTATTAATTTCATAAACATACAATTAATGATCAAAACAAAAGAATGCTAAATACTAAAACCGACTCAACGAACAATTTGTCATTCAATATTTAAAACATAAAAAAAAAGTTAACTGAATTGAATTTTTATTAACTAAATTAAACTTCAATAAATATTTTGACGATAAAGCGGAAACGACGTTAATCCCATAAAATATTGAATTTCTGACTTGACTAAATTTGATAACGCAAACACAAACTAAAAGGTTGCACATGTAGTTCCAAAGTTACAAAATTGTTACGACCAAAATTTAAAATAACTAAAATTGAGAAGTTACATTGTGTTGAAAAACACTTACAACATTAAACTTGATGATGCAGTGTAACGGAAGATTTTCAAGGTGAAGTGCTGACGCATTTGAAGACAATTTATGCCGACTGGCAAGGCGGGATAGCCAACGGAAAATTTCTTCACGAACATCGCAATTGCTAAACCAAATTATCTAGTGGACTCAAAATCGGGAATTGTGGTATTTCCAAAATAAACCTTCACTTATGATCGGTCACCACGAGCCCACTTGCAACAAACGGCACAAATAATACTTGAGCTTAATAATTTTCTGAAGGGAGGCTCGAATCGGCACAAGACGATAGCCGTGCCACAAAAACCAAACTACAAACGCAAAATTTCTTCAGAAAGGGTCAAGTAGTGAAAGCACCATTAAATTTTCCATTACGAATGGGTGTTGTTAATACAACCCATCCGGAGTCACAGATCTTGGAAGACTAAAGTAAAGCGGGAGCGTGTAACCACAGATAAATATACAGATAGATAACGCTTATGGGAATTCGCGCAACCTGTTGTGGTCTCCAATGGAGACCAGAATATTTAGTACAGGAGACGACCACCGCGAGAGTGCTTGTCGTGTTGAGCTATGGTGGCTAATGGACACACTTCATAGATGTCGTATCTAAAATATGCCGGGAATAACATTGAAAATTAATATCATAATCGAGTCTAGTCATTATAGTAATTTAATACACTGATACTGCATTTTGCAGTGAAGGTAAATTAACAAGAAATGTATCCGGTGGGTTAAATAATCTCCTGTTATTTACGTTAGTCTATTTTTGAGTCAATGTATTATAGTAATTTCTTAGAATTAAATTCTTTTACTCCAGTGCAGTGACTAACAAGAAAAAAAAATTCAAACAAAATATTTTTTTGATTTGGGGTGGGCAGGAGCCCATCTTAATCTCCTACAACTGGTGAAGTAGAAATGGCATGGGTAATTTTTAGGGAATTCCTTAACCCGGAAGTGGCGTCGAGCCTGACTGAGTAGGTAGGTGATTTTATATTAGCGAAGACGCTGCCTTTTATGCAAAATCGGACGATTTTGCTCTCGGTGCGTCGTCCAATGCGAAACTCCCCACGGCAGTAGGGTCGAGCTAGACTCGCAGCCAATCATCATCCGATTTAAGGTCCAAATACCTCCAAGTTTTCCCAAATAAATTTGGTTTTTCGTCTTCTCCAACACATTTTCTTCGGATTTCAAATATTCTCAAACTGTTGTGATAACCTTTTTAAATATAATTGTTGATGGTAGGATTTTTACGTGTTATTCTCCTTAAACTGTTGATGGTATGGTTGAGGGTGGTTTCGAATCATAAGATTGATTGTTTACTTAATTTTAGTAAATAACTTATACTTGGAACTTAATTATATTTACAACCTAAGACTACATGATTAAACTAACTTCTTGACATGTCAACTTCTACTCTACTTCCTCCATTATATTATAATATGGTAATACTAAATACTAACTAAACACATTCCAAGGGAGTCATCATACAATGGCTTCCTTGATACATGAGTATATGAATGTGCAGCAAATTACAAATATTACTGCGTTACCACACTGTAGAGTTTTAGAATCCGCATCTTCTCATGCAAGTATCCTCATCCGAAAAGCTATCAGTTGGATCCCAGCTTCAATCTAAAAGTTTTTTTGGTCCAAACCCGTCCACATTTTCAGATGGAAATTGCTCTTTCTTCCACAATTTTCTCTTAAAGTTCTTTGAATTTTCCCAACTTGTAGAAAATTTCCGGGCCTTTTCATGTCATTTGGACATGAAATACTTCGTCCAAGCTACTTTCTCCAAAATTACGATGCACAACACCTATCTGCATTCCGATTTGCCACAAAAGTCTCATTTCCTTCACAAATCAAGAACCCATGCAAAACTAATCGTCCTTATGTTAACAGATGAATTTAAATCGCAAATAATAGAAAAACTGGGTGATAAATATGAGATAAGCACACCCAAGATAAAGAGACCAGTTATTAAAATTGTGGGATGTGAAAATAAATATGAAGATTCTGAGTTGAAGCGAACAATTGTAGAACAGAATGATTTGAGACAGGATGCCGAAATTGAAATAGTTGAAAATAAGGAAGGAAATAACAAAGTATACATACAATTAATAGTGGACAATGAGTCATATGCTAAAATGATCGAAGCGGGTAAAATCTTTGTTGGTTGGAATAGATGCATTGTTTATAACGTGATATCTCTCAGAAGATGCTATAGGTGCCAAGGATTTAATCATAGCGCCAAATATTGCAGAAATAGCAAAGCTTGTATGAATTGTTCCTTAGATCATGACTTCAAGGAGTGCAAGAGTAAAGATACAAAATGCATAAATTGTATCCAAATTAATGAAAGATTTAACTTAAAATTAGAAGTGCATCATCCGGCAAATGACAAAAATTGCGAAGCTTATAAAAGAAAGTGGGAAAAAATGAAAATTGATAGTAACAAGACTAAATACCAATAGCAACTAATTACACCAAAAGATAATATTAATAAAGAAAATAACATAACAATCATGAATCTATTTGATAGAATGAGCGATATTAATGGACGCTTAAATGGAATGATTTCGGCCTTTTCTCGAAAGTTTGCTAGCAATGTTAATTTAGGTCTTTTCAACGCACGTAGCTTACAAGCTCATATTAATGAAGTACGTTCACTTCTGCATAACTCCCTTTTTTCGATTATTGGAGCTACGGAAACGTGGATGAAATCTGGTTTGACTTTGAAATCGGCGAGTGTTCCGGGGTTCAAATTTGTGCATAACCTTAGACGAAAAGGAAGAGGTGGTGGTGTTGGTTTTTATGTTAGAAACAATCTAAAGCTCAAAATTTTGGAAAAATCACCAAACTTGATGACTTTTTCACTAGAATATCTATTCATCGAAATATCTGTAAACCTAAAAAAATATTTGGCTGGAATTGTCTATCGAGTAAAGGAACATTGTGTGAATGATATAATAAGTGAACTTTCGGATATTTTAATGCGATGGTCATCGAACTATACAAGCGTTTTTCTGATGGGTGATTTCAACGTAAATTCATTAATTAACAATTCTAATTTTAACCTCTTGAAAAATTTAACTGATTCATTTTCTTTATCACATTTGCAATTTGGTCCAACTCGCATCGATTTTCATCATAATTCTGAATCTGCTATTGATCATGTTTTCATTTCTGAAGATTGTGAAGTGGTTGCTTCAAAAACAGGCGTGATGCAGGAAGTTTCCGATCATGATTTTCTTTTTGTTGCTCTGAAGATCTGCAAACCTACGATTATTCCAAGTTCCTACACGTTCTTCGATTATTCTGCCTGTTTGGTAATTAAATAAATTAATTAACTTAGTGCAATTTGATTTGTATTTCACGTGTTTAATTTTGTTATTTGATACTTTGTTAGTAAAACGTAACACTGTTTAACGAACGTAATTTTATTTGTAATAAGTAATAACTAATAACTAATAACATGTGATGAATAAAAGAAACGACAGTTTTAGTAAAAAATGTGTGCGTCTTGTAAGACGGTTACTGCGCGAATGATGCCGTCACTCACTACATCCCTAACCGCGCATCCCCCACTTAGAACGGTGTAAAAATGCACTATGATAAAAATGATTAAACATATCGCCCCCCTTGAAAGCCGAAAGGTCTTTAAAAACAAAATGAAATTATGTAGGCTGATTAGGCAGTATACAGATTTTCACCATCGGCTGTTTGAAGATGCCAGTGGTGGTCTTGATCGTTACCGCCCGAATGATGCCAACAAGTCCAGGGTGTATTTCCAAGATTCGTCCTAAACACCATTTCATGGGTGGAAGACCATCTTCTTTGACTATCACCATAACACCAGGTGTAACCAATTGCTGCATATTTTCTTTCCATTTGGATCGGATTTGTAAATTGGAAACATATTCCTTGGTCCATCGGGACCAAAAATGTTGAAACATTTGTTGAAGATGTTCGAAACGTGACAGCGTATTTTTCGTAGCGTTGAGCCAACTAGGCTCCGGCAAGCTCGTTAATGTAGTTCCTATCAGAAAATGTGCAGGCGTTAGAAGATTGGGATCATTTGGATCATTGGATAAGGGATTTAAGTTAAGTAGTCTACTTTTTGAAGCTAATTTGCGTAATTTTTGTAAATTTTGATAATCATCAGGAAAGTGTTTTTGTTGTATGGCCCGAATTAAGATGTTAAGAGAGTCTTCCAATTCGGTAGGTTCAAAAATACCTTGTTTTCTTAATTCTACGGGTTTCCTAATGTTGTTTATAAATCTGAGTACGCAAGCGAAAATTCTGGTTAATTTATTGAGCGAAGAAAATTTGCTAGTGAGTTCGGGGAGTTCGTGGTTGACGACGAGAAGTGAAGTCACTACACGATGTTCTGATTTATTAGTTAAATCCTCGAAGTTCTCTGCAATGTGAGAAGGCCATCGTTCTTCAGCCATGGAAAGCCATGTAGAACCGTGAAACCAGATTCTGGAATTGAATAGATCGTAAGGCGATATCCCTCTCGTTAATAAATCTGCTGGATTCTCAGCCGTACCAATGTAGTGCCAAGAATCAGGTTTTGACATTGATTGTATTTGGGATGTTCTATTGGCTGTGAATACCGTCAGTTTGCTTGGACAGGTATTATCCACGCCAGCACTATGATGGAATCGCTCCAGTAAAATATTTTGTCAAAGTTGATTGCAATGGCTGTTTTTACCTTTTCTACAAGTTCACACAACAATAGAGCTGCACAAAGCTCTAAACGAGGAATGGTGGTGTGTTTCAAAGGCGCGACTCTTGTTTTTGCACATAATAGGTTGGAAATAAATCTACCGTGTGATTCTCGACATCGTACGTAGATACAAGCTCCGTAGGCGCTTTCAGAGGCGTCTGCGAAACCATGTAGTTCTATCCTGCTTGGATTGGAATTTAAAATCTTTCGAGGTATCTCCAACTCGTTTATTTTGATTAGTTGGCTGGAGTAATTTTCCCATAAAGTATGAAGGTCTTGTGGGATCGATTCGTCCCAAGACAAATTAAGTTTCCATAGCCTTTGTAGTGTGATTTTAGCAGTTACAGTAACAGGAGCAAGAAGACCCAAGGGATCGAAAATTTGCGCTATAGTTGACAGAATTTGTCTTTTCGTGATTTTGTTCTTATGAGAACAATCTTTAATTTTGTATCTTAACGTTTCATTGTGAGAATGCCATAAGAGACCTAACGTTTTATTCTGTTCACCGATTTCTATAATTGTATTTTCTTCGTCTGCACAGTTAATTGCGTTTTCGTTTGAGATGAACTTACGTAATTGAAATCCGTATTTTCCCAGTATGTCAGTAATTTCACGTTTAAGTTTCATTACTTCTTTGACGGTATCCCCTCCAGTCAGAAGGTCGTCAACATAAAAGTCTTGCAAAATGGTGAAGCTAGCCTTGGGAAATTCCTTGGATTGTCGTATTGCAGCTTCTCGTAAAGCTCGTATTGCCATAAAGGCGCTTGAAGTTAATCCGTAAGTTACTGTGTTGAGCTCGTATACTTTTATCTGTTCTTCCTGATTGAAACGCCATAAGATCTTTTGTAAATTGCGTTGGTCTTTAGGTATTAATACTTGACGGTACATTTTGGCAACATCTCCGCCGAGTACAACGTTATGCTTTCTAAATCGAAGAATGATAGAAAAGAGGTCGTCTTGTATCGTAGGTCCTACCATCATCAAGTCGTTTATAGAAACCCCGGTTGTCGTTTTGGCTGAGCCATCGAAAACGACGCGTAAATTTGTTGTGGTGCTACTATTTTTGATCACGCTGTGATGAGGTAAAAAGTAGCCTGTTGTGTCATCCTGATCATTTCCCAAATTCATGTGCTCTAACATGATGTAATCTTTCATAAAATTGTCATATTGCAATTTGAGTTCAGGTAATCGTGAAAGTTTTCTTTCCAAAGTTGTAAAACGGTTCATCGCTATTTGTTTCGATTCACCTAGCTTTGTGATGCTCTCCTTTAGTGGCATTGCCACTATGAAGCGACCGTTGGAGCTGATCGTAGTATTGTCCCGAAAGTGATTTTCGCACGCGATATCTTCTGGCGATATAAATTTGTTTTTCGAGAATTCTTCAATTTCCCAAAATTTGGATAACTGTTGGTCGATGTCTTGTGTGACGCTGAAATGACATTTCGTTTCGGTTTTAAGATGTTGTTTGATGAAAATTGGACCGGATACGAGCCATCCGAGTTTGGTCTTTTGTAAAATGGGATAGCCTTTTCCTAGCTTAATTTGGCCAACACTCATTATCTCCCAGAAAGTATCTGCACCAACAAGCATGTCTACTGGCGTTGCGCAGTTGAAATTTGGATCAGCAAAAATTAAATTTGGTGGTATAGTAATTGTGTTAATTGGAAATGAAATAGAAGGTACGTCACTTGTTATGTTTTGTAGAATAAGACATGAAAGTTTACAAGAGAATTCGTTGATTGTGGATTTAATTGAAACATTTGTCTGAAAGTTGATCTTGGAATTCACTTGGTTTATACCGGCTACAGAAAAATTGACTTTGCTGGTAGGTAATTGTAAAACTTGGCATAATCGTTGAGAAATAAAATTGGATTGACTACCATTGTCGAGGAGTATTCTGCAGTCGTGTGGAATACCTGTGTGGTCATAAACTTTAACAATAGCTGTTGAAAGTAAACAAAGTGATTTGTGATTGAAAGCATTGTTGATTGTTAATGCAACCGATTGGTTGGGCTCATCTTCTGAAGTAAAGGTTTGTTGTTCGGAAGAGATGTTTGTGTTTTGGCTTTCACCGGTGTAAGAATTTGCGGCTCTGTGGCCAGAAGTGTTATTAAAATGTAAAAGTGTGTGATGTACTTGACCACACTTTCTGCAGCCACCAGATTTACATTCTCTTGTACGGTGTCCAGCGGTAAGACAGTTAACACATAACCATAAGCGTCTGGCTTCATTTAACTTTTCTGCAGGTGTAAGTTTCTTGAAGTCAGGACACATGTAAATGTTGTGATCCCCTTTACAGGATGGGCAAGTTGTGTTTGAAGTATTGAGAAAAGATTTTAACTTGCTCGTCTGTGTGATTACAGGTTTGTTGTAGCTACGCCTTCGTTCGTCGGGTGTGTCTAATGATTCTAATATGCAACATTTGTTTTTTAAGAAACTTGTCAAATCTGATTTTGTTGGTAAATTGTCTGATTTGTGTACAATCTTTTCCCATTCTCTTCTGGAAACGTTGTCGATCTTTGAAGTGATTAGATAGATAACAATAATGTCCCAGTGTCCTATTGGCAATTGTAATGCTTCTAGTGCACGTAGGTGTTTTTCCATACTATCCAATATAAGTCTTAAGCCTTGGTGTGATTCTTTCTGAACCGTGGGAATGTTAAAAAGACCTTTGATGTGATTGTTTATTAAAAGTATTTTGTTTTCAAATCTTTCCAATAATAAATTCCATGCTACTTCATAATTTGCGTCAGAAATTTCTAAAGCTTTCAAAATATTAGCTGCATTTGACCGTAAAGATAAACGTAAATAATGAAATTTCTGTATGTCGGCGAGCGAATTATTATTGTGTATTAAAGAGGTGAATGTGTCTCTAAAAAATGACCACTGTTCATAGGAACCATCGAATTTTGGTAAATTTAAAGTAGGTAATTTAATTTTTGCATTGGAAATTAAATAATTGTTATTCGAAGCGTTACTACGTGCGGATGGCGTAGGAGAACTTGGTAGAGATTTTATAGTTTTATCCCGAATGAATTTCTTTGTTATTGAAATGATTTCATAATATTTATTTTCAAAATCTTGTCTTGTAGTAAAATGTATGTTTTTATTATTTTCGTAATCGGTGTCAATCTGTTCCAATTGTGATTGGACGTTGTTAAAGATTTCAAGTAAATTTTCCGCATCATTTAAACGCAGTTGTAATTTTTACGCTGTATTTTATAATTTTCAGTTGTCATAATTATAATGTTGATAAATTACACAAGTTGACAGAAATGTTTGGATAATAAATGGTAATAATGATAAGATAAAATGTGTTCAAAAGGATGCAATGTGTTTTTATATTTAAGGAAATGGAACAAAGGGATTTTGCAGGTACTGACCTTATTGCGATAAGAAACGTAGCAAGCATGTGAGATGGAATGTTGTATGTATAGTTGCGTGGTAAATCTTGAATATTAAATTGTAGTTGGATTCGTACTCGAAGGACCATAATATGTTTGGTAATTAAATAAATTAATTAACTTAGTGCAATTTGATTTGTATTTCACGTGTTTAATTTTGTTATTTGATACTTTGTTAGTAAAACGTAACACTGTTTAACGAACGTAATTTTATTTGTAATAAGTAATAACTAATAACATGTGATGAATAAAAGAAACGACAGTTCTAGTAAAAAATGTGTGCGTCTTGTAAGACGGTTACTGCGCGAATGATGCCGTCACTCACTACATCCCTAACCGCGCATCCCCTACTTAGAACGGTGTAAAAATGCACTACGATAAAAATGATTAAACACTGCCATTGAGCAAGAAAATCTTTTCAGAGCTACAGCTGCAGTAAACTGGTATCCTATTTTGATGTCAGCAGATTTAGATGAAAAGGTTGAAATTTTAACAAATAACTTAATTAAGCTTAGAGATAGGCACGTTCCAGTTAAAACAGTTTCTAAACCTTATCGCTCTACGCCCTGGTTAACTTGGAAGATTAAAAACGAATGAACAAACGTGATGTTGCTTACGGTGTCTGGCGCAAAAGAAAATCCAGAAGTAAAAAAGATGAATTATGGGAAGCATATCGTAAACTTCGAAATAAAACAAACGGATTAAAATATTTGGCTCAAAAGAAGATTTGTGCACGAAAATTTGACCAAAATCTTCCATCCAAAATTTTATATCAAAATCTGCGGAAGGAAGTAGTGTATGGCGATGAATTAGATCCTGAAATGAATGTCAATTTAGATGATTTGAATGAATATTTTACGAATGCCAACTCAGTAACAAATACAAATGATAGTATTTTTATAACATCTGCTCATTACGAAACTTTTAAATTTGAATGCGTCACCGAGGAAGCAATTTTTAATGTACTATATTCAATTAAATCAAATTCGGCTGGATGCGATGGTTTAAGTCCAAAATTTATAAAAATCATACTTCCTCTGATTATCCCGATTATCAAAGATATTTATAATTTTGCAATTTTAAATTCCTCATATCCTTATCTTTGGAAGCAAGCTAAAGTTGTTCCATTTCCCAAACTTATAAATCCATCAAAATTGTCCGATTATCGGCCAATTAGTGTTCTTTCGATCTTGTCAAAGGGTTTAGAAAAGGTTCAATTTTTTCAATTTCAAGAACATAATGAGCAAAATCGTTTGCTTTCAAATTTTCAATCTGGTTTTAGACCAAAATTTAGCGCAACTACTGCTTTAATAAAGGTTACGGAGGATATTTGTCGTGGTAGTGGAGGTTCAATGTGTACTGTCATGGTTTTATTAGATTTTTTAAAAGCATTCGATAGCATTCCACACAAACAACTACTTGATAAGCTTGCTCGTTTCTTTCATTTTAGTCCATCTGCAATTAACCTGCTAAGCAATTTTCTATCAGATAGAACTCAAATAGTTGTTTTTAATGGCTCAAAATCGAAAGTTTGTAAAATAAAGAAAGGGGTTCCGCAAGGTTCCATAAAAAGTCCAACTATGTTTACGAGTTATATTAATGACTTGGGTTCATTATTAAGATGCTCATATCATTTATATGCTGATGATTTACAAATATATAAATCTGCACCGATTGCAAAGATTAATGAGATTATAACAGACATAAATAGTATTATTCAAGAAATTGTTAATTGGTGTGATGCTAATTCTTTATCTTTAAATGCATCGAAGTCGCAGGCAATTATTTTTCATTCATCGTCTTTACCAGCAATTCTTTCAAAAATCTCAATTAGTGGAAAATAACTGCCATTTCTAAACAAAGTAAAAAATCTTAGACTACTTATGAATCAAAATTTATCATGGAATGACCAGGTGAACTCGATAACTCGGAAAACTTTTGGTACTTTAAAAGCCATGAAGCCTTACTCAAAATTTCTTTCGTTAGAAATGCGCAAACGTTTAGTCCTTACGATCATTGTTCCATATTTTACTTATTGCGATATTGTTTTTTATCCCTCACTTTTATCAAGTGAATTTGACCGATTACGAGTCGCTTTTAATGCATGCGTTCGGTTGTTTTTAATTTGAGTCCAAGAGATTATGTAAATAACAGAGTCCCAGAAATATTGGGTTTAAATTTTTCAAATTTCTTTAAACTACATTTACTCCAATTCATTTTTAAAATTATACACTTTTCAATGCCACAATATCTTAGAGATTTCTTAGTAAAGAGCCAGTCTCATCGAACTAATAATTTAATAGTTCCATATGTGCCTAATTCCTGGATTGACAAAAGTTGCTTTAAAGCTTTAATTCTATTATGGAATGGTCTCGACTCTTCGGATCGGTGTTTTCAAACCCTCAAGAAATTTAAAATGAATATGATGGAGCGTCTAGTAACGTAGGCTTAGAAGTATAACAAAAATTCTTTCAATTTTCATATAAAATTTAGCTGTATAAAATCATTATTTCTATTGTTAGCCTTCTGCATTATTATATTATTCTATTTTAGTTATAAGTTCGTTTAATTATGTTTAGTATCTAAGTTAGTCCTAACTATTTTTATAGATATAAGTTATGTACTTTTAGGACTTATTTATAATTTACAAACAATAAACAATGAACAAATAAAAATATTTTGGTCAATACAATGGTCCAAAAATCACTCCTTAAACCTAACTTTAAAATTACTACATGTTACAATAAATTATTCATTTCACTTCCACATTTTAATAATTTACATTATTTTACATTATTAATTATTACATTACATTACATTAATTATTTACATTATTAATGATTTCTGGTAATGGAAACAATCCAACTTTGCAATATTGGAAAGTCCAAATTGACGTTATAATAACCAATTTTGTACTGCAAAACCTCTAGTGAAATTTAAACGAATAAATACATATACTCCCAACTTCAGATAAGGTACTCTTTTTAATTAACAAATAATAAAATCTTATTTTAGTGAACCTACTCAAGTGATGTTCCAACCTGAGAATATACTGAATCAAATCTTAAGCTTCACCGATTTATCGATAGTTAAGATTTCAGGTGTCGATGTCGTTAGCCTATTATAAACACTGCTATTGCATACGGTATTAAATATTTATAATACACATACAATTATTGTTTGATTGAACATTTATAATCGCCAATATTACATTCATACGGTTTCTATGTTCTATCCCTTATGACTTAGTAAATGTTTCTTCAAATTTCCATTCGTCGAACATTTATAATTGCAAATGTTACACTGATATGGTTTTTCACCTGTATGAGTTAGCAAATGTGTCTTCAAATTTCCCTTTAGTGAACATTTATAATCGCATATGTTACACTCATACGGTTTCTCACCTGTATGAGTTAGTATATGTGCCTTCAAACTTCCTTGTCGGTAACATTTATAATCGCAAATGTTACACTCATACGGTTTCTCACCCGAATGAGTGCGTAAATGAGTTTTCAGAACTTGATGTGTAGAAAATTTACAATCGCAAATAGTACAATCATACGGTTTTTCGCCCGTATGAGTTATTAAATGTTTCTTCAAACTTCCTTTCCTTAAACATTTGTAATTGCAAATGTTACACTTAAATGGTTTCTCCCCAGTATGAGTTAGTAAATGATTTTTCAAAGTTACTTTGAGAGAACATTTGTAATCACAAATATTACACATAAATGGTTTCTCCCCAGTATGAGTAAGTAAATGATTTTTCAAACTTCCTTTAACAGAACATTTGTAATCACATATATTACATATAAATGGTTTCTCTCCAGTATGAGTTAGTATATGTTTCTTCAGACTTCCATTGGTAGAACATTTATAATCACAAAAATTACACTTATACGGTTTCTCACTAGTATGAGTAAGTAAATGTATCTTCAAACTTCCACTCGTCGAACATTTATGATTGCAAACGTTACACTGATATGGTTTTTCACCTGTATGAGTTAGCAAATGTATTTTCAAAGTTCCACTCGTCGAACATTTATAATTGCAAATATTACACTGATATGGTTTTTCCCCTGTATGAGTCAGCAAATGTCTCTTCAAATTGCTCTGTTGTGAACATTTATAATCGCATATGTTACACTCATACGATTTTTCACCCGTATGATTTCGTACATGTCTCTTTAAATGTTCTTTTCGTGAACATTTAAAATCGCAAATGTTACACTCATACGGTTTCTCGCCCGTATGAGTGCGTAAACGAGTTTTCAGAACTTGATTTGTAGAAAATTTATAATCGCAAACCTGACACTGGAACGATTTCTGGTCGGAATTAATATTTCTATGTTGTTGAAGTTGCAATTTATTAGGAAATATGACATTACATACCCGACACTCAAATTGCTTGTTTGTTGGTCTTTCGCTGTCTTGATCCGGTCGAATTTCGGTATCGGAGGAATCTTCTTTAATGTCAATAGAATGATGTAATTCTTCCAAGTGGAAATCCAAGTCTGGCGTCTCTTCAGTTTTCATTTCCTTGCTACTATTTTCCAGTTTATCACCAAAAATCTGTTCATTATCAATGGAGTGTTGTAAATTTTCCATCTCTACATCCATGGCTTCTGTTTTAATTTCACTGTTAAAATTTTCCATCTTTATTTTGACGTAAGAGTAAGAATTTTAATGTTTCAATCCGTTGTTAGTCTTAATATCGTAGAGATCACCCGTTTACACCACTTATTCGTTGAATTCACAAAACACGATATGTGCACATAACCTAAATCTGACGCATCAGTTCTGGTAACTTCGGTTACCAACATACGTAACTGTTATAGAGGCAAATTTGAATTTGTACTTATGTGGTTGTCACATGTACTGGTTTTAACGATATACAATTTAATTTAATTTAATTGAATTTAATTTAATTTAACGGTATAACTACACCACTACTATAGGGCCGTGTTCGGTCTGGCACTTTTTTCGCTTTGAAACACTTTGTACCCCTTCCGTTTGGCACTTTCTTGCATTTTCAAATGCTTTGGCTAACACTAACTCCCTTTTGAAAGAAGTTATACTTCCATGAAAAAAAATCAAAATCTCTGTGATGTACAGAAACATCATTTACAAGACGGCACAATCTGGACATGGATTCCATGTCAAAATGTCGAAAACAAAAACGTCGAAAGCAAAAACGTCGACGTCAAAACGTCGAAAACAAAAATGTCGAAAGTCAAAAACGACGAAAACAATAACGTCCGAAAACGAAAACGTCGAAATCAAAAAGGTCGAAAACAAAAACGTCGAAAATGAAAACTTCGAAGTTTTTAATATATCAAGTTTTATAAGTATCAGATTGGCTAATATATTTAGTGCTATCTATTATTCGTAATTGAATAAAAAGTTTTATTAAATTTTTTTAAATTAAATTATATACAAGGGTGAGCAAAAAAAGAACATTTTTGGGCCGAATTTTTAAAATACATGTATTTTAATAAGCCGAGCCGTCCTAAAAATGTATTTTATATATTTTTATCCCACCCCTGATTATAAAATGTAAACGTTAAAATCAATTTTTGAATTAAACATGATTTTTTCAAAGAGTTCGAAGATATAGATGATGCTAAGCCTATGGAAGATGAAAATTCGGTCGGATACATTTAAATAAAGAAATTCAACACTACAAAATATTGCATGTTCAGTTTTTATTATGATTTATATGTATGGAGTTTTAGTCCTCCTTTTGATGTTTTAGCCCCCCTTTGATTAGGTCACAGATCTGATTAATCACATAAGAAGATACCAACAGCAAATTATAACTATATACTACATATAAACAAAATGTTTGCTCACCAAATACTATCCCTAAAAGTCAAACATTTAAACTTACTAGTGAATATGGAATATATTAAAAGCCAAAAGAAAAATAACCAACTTCTTCATGAAGGTTTTCTCTACAAACGAGATGGTAGTAATAAAGACAGAACCTACTACAAGTGCGTGGAATACTCAAAATTTAAGTGCAAAGGACGTGCCATCACTGAAGGAGAAGAAGTAGTTAGTACGTCGGGATCTCATAACCATGTGGTCAACGTGGCCCAAATCGAAGCAAAGAAAATTCTTGCAGAAATCAAGCACAATGGTGAAACTATGATTGATACTCCGGCTCAGCTTATCTCTACGTCCGTCGATAATCTGCCATCAGCTGTAGCTGCGGCACTTCCTTCAGTTTCTCTTATGACGAGAACTGTTCAACGCGCAAGAAGAGCGGCTACAGCTCCACTTCCTAACCCTACAAATCTTATGGACTTGACTATCGTTGGAAAGTACAGGGAAACAAAACGAAACGAACCGTTCCTTCTCTTTGATAGTGGCCCCTCCGATGACCGAATCCTCTTCTTTAGTACCCAAAAGAATTTAGATTTAATGAAGGACTGTAGCCACTGGTACGCGGATGGAACATTCAAATCTGCTCCCCCATTGTTCGAACAGTTATTCACCATTCACGCTATTCGGTACAATAACGTGATTCCGACCATTTTTGCTCTTTTGCCAAATAAACGTCAGGAGACATACGGTAAAGTCCTTGATGTTCTCAAGAACCTCATGCCTGGGCTAACCCCTGAGAGCGTCATGACAGATTTTGAAGTCGCTCAGATAAATGCTTTCAGACAGGCATTTGAAGGCATTAATAACCGAGGATGTTTTTTCCATTTCAGTCAATGCATATGGAGAGTTATTCAAAGAAACCATAGGATTCGAGTCCAGTGCGAGAACCGTGAGAACATTCAGTTCTCGGTTAATATTCGAAAGTTGGCTGCTTTGAGTTTTGTCCCCGTCGACGAAGTGGTTCAATCTTTTGAGGAACTCATTCAAACCGAGTTTTTCATTACTAACGATGAGATACTTGAACCACTGATCGATTTTTCTTGTGATATAGTTTATTTAAAAAACGTAATAAAATTAAAATTAAAAGTAAAAAAAAATTTTTATTTTCGACCTTTTGACTTCGACGTTTTTGCTTTTCGACGTTATTGTTTTCCGACGTTATTGTTTTCGTCGTTTTTGACTTTCGACGTTATTGTTTTTCGACGTTATTGTTTTCGTCGTTTTTGACTTTCGACGTTTTTGTTTTCGACGTTTTTGTTTTCGGCGTTTTGACGTGCTACCCTGGACATGGCCAGGGGTGGATGGGACAATGGGGCCACCGGGCACATGCCCGGTGGGCCGGTTTACTGTTTGAAGAAACGAAAAATTATTATTGAATATTATTTCTTATCTTACAGATAACTGACATCTTTCCTAATTATTTTAGATAAAAAATAAAAGACACAAAAGCACTGGCGTACCTAGAGCTTTTGCCGCCCGGGGCGGTCCTAAATTTTGCCGCCCCCTACCCCCCCTCATATAAATATTACTACATATAAATATAATATAAAAAAATGTATTTGATAAAAAAAAATTAAAATTTAATAAAAACTTAAATATTTATTTTTCTTGCCTTCTTATTTGCACAATCTCGAATGATATCGTCAAAATTTATAACATCCGTTAGTTCTTTTTCTATTGAAAGTATTGCTAAATTTCGCAATCTCGATTCACTCATTGTGGAACGAAGATAATTTTTAATTAATTTTAATTTGGAAAAGCTCCGTTCACAACTAGCGACACTGATGGCTATTGTTAAAAAAATTCTTAACAATATTACTATGTTGGGAACACAGTTTTCCAACCTATACTTTTGAATAAAAATTAATAGCTCAAGAGGCCCTTGCTCGTTTTCCCAAAGTTTTGTTTCTTCTTGTAGACCAGGTACAGACATAAAATTCTGAATTCTTTTTCTTTCAATATGGAACTGTTCTTCGTCAATGTCAACAAAGTGATTCATTTGACATTCAAAATTGTCGTTCAAAAGATTTGATGGTATTAAACACGAATACTTCTCTGCAAGGACATGGAGTTACTCAAAACGCACCGTTATTTCCTGGATAACTCGATCCAATGACGAAAACATTTCTCTTCGTATTTCTTCTTCTAGAGATAGTCCCACGTCTCGCGAATTTTCACCACTCATCATTTTTTTCTTTCTAACTCGACGCTCAGTGGATATTCCCAACTCTTCACAAATTTGTTTGCTTGTTGTAACTGCGTTTTGCACTAACGTGTCCCTTTGTCCATTGAAATACAATTTTAAAGAATTCAGTTTTAAAGTACATTGATAGATATTTAACCCCTTGGTTTGCAAGTATTGTTGCGTGTCGTTAATTTCCACAAAGACGGGTTCCCATAAATTGAGGTAGCACAGAAAAGCAAAGGATTCCATTGCTTGGGATAATATTCCAGCGTCTGATCTGGTTTTAATATTTTCTTCTTGAGATGTCAATTGTTCCAAAGTATTTAAAATGTATAAGAAATGTTTTTTTACAATACTCACCGCTTCTCCTCTTGAACTCCAACGAGTTTCTACACTGCGCTTAATACCTTGACCAGTAACAGATAGTAAAATAGCCCATCGATAAGTAGAAGACGAAAAAAATGAATACAACCGTTCGATGGTCCCAAAAAATGTTATGGAATTTACAGCAGTAGAAGCTGCATGTATACATGCCAAGTTTAAAGAATGATTTGTACACGCTACAAATTCTGCATTTGGATTTTTTTGTTTAATGCGACTTTGAACACCAGACAGCTTTCCTGCCATTACCGCTGCATTATCGTAAGCCTGGCCTCTGCAATTTTGTATATCTAATCCGTCATTTTCTAATTTCGATAGAATCATATTTGTGGTTTCTTCAACAGTCTTCCCTTTAGTTTCTATAAAATCAATAAACGATTCTACAACTTTCACGTCTCTTCCGTCAATAACGACATATCTAATAATTTGACTGGTTTGATCTTTGTGAGAAACATCTGGAGTGCTGTCAAACATCATACAAAAATATTTAGCTTGCTTTATTTGGTCAACTATTGTTTTTCTCACTTTGTTTCCTAATAGATCTATGAATTCGTTCTGAATCTTTGGTGACAAGTAAGTGGTACTATATTTATTCCCCATCTTAATTTTTAGTACATGCTCACATAATACTGGGTCGTATTCAGCCATCAAGTCAACGAGCTCCAAAAAGTTTCCTCTATTTTCTATTGAATTAATGTCTTCCTGATGAACTCCTTCACGGTGACCTCGGAACGCCAAATTTTGTTTTGCCAAGAATCTAATTATGTCAAGTATTCGTTTTAGAATTTCCCTCCAGTTTGTTGTTTCCTTTTCAATATTTTGTTGTTCTAATATGTCAATAGTTGCGACATGTCCAAGTCTGATTTCGAATTCCTTCCATTTGGTAAATGATTGAATATGTTGTTGACTCGATTCGTGTTGAGATATTTTAGGATTCAGTTTCCACCACTTTGTAAATCCATTTTCCGAGTTAAAACTTGATTGACAGTTATTTGAGAAAAGTTTACAGCAAAAGCAGTAAATACTTTTATTCGATGGAGAGTACACCATCCACGATCTTAACATCTTTTCACCATTTGACATAGTTTGAAAAAACCAGTCGCGAGTAAGTTTTCTAATTTCGCTCTTGGCTACCTTACCAGGACGAACTACTCCTTCACTGAAATCGGAATCTAAATTTTGGATTTCAAACGGGCCTTGACATACTAGAAAGACTCTTGTTTTGTCTTCAATGCTGCTACGCCATAGTCCAATATCTTTCAAGGAAGTACAGGATAAAAGACACAAAAGTAATGCAGAAATATAAAATACCAATGATAAGTTAGTGACGGCGGCAGCATTTTTTAAAAGGGTAGGCACAAATTAGGTCTAATATATTTGGGGTGGCCAGGAGCACACAAAATTTATAAATAAACTCAAAAAAATCTGATGTGGACACCACATGACTTCCTTATCATTTTTAAAATGATTGTACAAGAATTTCGTTACGTGTGCGTTAGCCAAAGTGCTAAAGATGATTATCGAAGCACCGCGGTATGCAGTGGTGTAACAAGGCAGATACGGGCCTGTGTTTCTGACTCAAGCGGGGCCCCAAATGGAATATTAAATTAACATGGAACTTTTTTATAAGCAGAACAATTTTTATAAATTAATTTCTTTGAAAAAAATATAATACATATTAAACACGTTTGCATAATTAAGGAAGAGCAGTAGACGCATGTGTTTCTGGCAACTTGGCCGTCGTCAGTATTGCGCACTTGATTACAACTTACCTGCTGCTACCAAAGCGATGAACACGCTTAATTATGCAAAATTACACTACGTATTCGTCTTCGTTGCTATAGTAATAAATATTGTAATTTAGTTTTATTGAAATCATTTAATAAACTTATAAGTTATAACATCTTAAATTAAAAATGGAACCAAACGAATCTTATTTATATGTAAAATCATTGCATATCATTGCATTTATATGTTTACCTTTCGACACTTTAAACTCGCAAAATTTTTAATCAGTTCTTCGAAGTTCAGTGTTTTTACTATTTCCGATTCTATAGATAAAATCGAAAGATCTGCAGTTTTGTCGTCAGTCAAAGAATTCCGCAAGTACGTTTTAATACGTCTGAGGGTTGAAAAAGATCTCTCTCCTGTACAGTTTGTTACAGGAAGACATAAATACATTCTTAAAACAATATCCATATTCGGAAAAGTGCAAAGTAAATCTTTGCTTCGAATGATATTTACACGGAAAAAAAAAGTTGTTAAAGTAACTACAATTACAGTGCAATCTACTACAATAAATTGTAAATATAGTGACAACACCAAACATAAGTAAAATTTACACGTCAATTGTTGTAAAATGTCTGCAGTATAGCTTACTACAATTGTTGTAAAATTTTAACAACATTGTGATACGAAGTACTTAATATTTTGTTGTTGTAATAACTTGTGCTTCAGTACATAGTACTATTGGTGATGTTGTTTTAACAACTATAGCTGTAGTTAACTTTACGTTTGCTGTATAGCAAATATTGCTAAAATTCAGTACAATTCACTCTTGGTGCTCTTGTTACTTGAACAACATTGTTAAGTAATGTTCACGACCTCGAAAGTTAATTGTACTACAAACTTGCTGCTATTTTTACATAACATTGGTGTTGCTAGATTTGCATTATAAATTAATTAGAACTACTACAATTCTATGGTCAGCGTACTTAAAACATCATAAGTATTGTATACTTATGACCTTTTAAGTGCCGACCACAGAATTATTATGTGGCTTTGACAACAAATGGCAGTTGTAATACATTTATTAAATTAAATTGATATAAACATTTTTATAATTATATTAAGGTAATAAATTAATTCCGTTGAAACGAAAAACCACTTTGAACTTCAGTTTTTGAGGGCCTTCAGTGACATCCAGATATTTTAGATTTTACGGTTGCAGTTCCAAGAAGTAATAGTAATATCAGTACTTCAATATTACCTACAAAATTGATTATATAAAACAAGAGATTATATGATATCTAAAAGCAATACTTACCGTTAATAATCTTTGGTTTTCATCAATTGCTAAATAGGTTTGTGTCTTTAAACGATTTTGCCAAACGAACTAATTTAGTTGCTATCTTTGACTATTCAGTAAAAATTGAATTACTTACTGGCTATTTTTTTTGTATTTGTGTTGCAAATCTGTATCCAGCTGAAAAAATCATGTTTTTATTAATTTGCAGTTATTATAAATTAAAATAAAAATATAGTATAAAACCATTACATTAAAAAATTGAGTACTTACCTTTATAGGAATTTATTAGGTACTAATAAGTCATGTCCCATTCGGTTAAAATGTCTTAAACGTAGTCACCATAATTTTTTTGCACTTAATTTTAAAACTATTTGCTACTTCGCAGTTCACATACTAGTACCTTAGGGTTACTGTTGTTCAAACATAAATGAAGGACGAATAAAACATTCTGCATATTCGTCAAAGCATGATTCAATTATAGAAACTGCAAGATTGCAAAACATCAGAGCTGCAATATTATGTTACATACTTATTATAGAGGATAAATTGTACTACAATTGATGTGTACTTTTTACTTATCTTATTGTTACACCAAAATCAACTATTTTGAGTGATAAAACAACAACGCTCTCGAGTTAAAAGTACAACAAAATTGTAAAATTAACTATATGCATCTAACAACAATGCGTAAGTGCATTTTACAGCTTATTTAGTATAAACAGCCTGAGAGGTGCGTTTAATTTAACTGCAATTGTTGTTCATATGACGACAATTATTTCACTACACGAAAAATGTTAATATAACAATATCTTTTTTTTGCGTGTATCCACGTTTTCATTTTGGAGTCTGTTTCTTCGCTTTCTTGCAAATCCAGTTCATTTATAAAATATTTAAATTGAAGGCACTCGCTTGCAAAGTTAAAATCTATATCATTGGCTTATATATTTTGAAGTTTCACACATTACGCGGGATAGGGACGTTTCGCCCCCACCGTTTAGTCCCCGCCGTTTCGCCCCCACCGTTTTGCACCCGCCGATTCGCCCCCGGCGCTGATTTGCCCCCAGCCGTTTAGCCCCCCCCCCGTTTTGCCCCTGCCGTTTGGCCTCCGGCGATTCGCCCCCGTCCGTTTTGCCCCTGACCGTTTAGCCCCCGTCCGTTTCGCCCCTGACCGTTTTGCCCCTGACCGTTTCGCCCCCGTTTCTCCCCATACGGGGCCATCCATAAATTACGTCACACTTATGGGGTAGGGGGGTTATCTTAGATTTGTGACAAAAATGTATCAGGGGGTCCGGGGGAGTTTCAAATGTTGTGATGTCAAATTTTTAAAAATATATTTTTTGGATCCATGGATCGGTTGTATGGTGCGGCCGAAAAAAAAATTAAATATTTATAAAAATAAATTATTATTTAAGACCTGCAAAATTGATTTAATTTAAGTTAGGGGGGAGTGGGTTAATGAAAATTTGACTAAATGTAACAGGGGGAGCGAGGAGTCTAAAAACCTTAAAGATCGTTTGATGTAATTTATAGACGACCCCTATATAAACTGACCAATATTGATTGATTTAAAATAAACTTCGAAGGTAAGTGTACAATCGGTCTCTGTCAAAACAAATACAGAGTGGGCTATAAAGAATTTACTATTTTAAAACGTCACGATCTAACGGTATGTCGGAGGGGGGTGCGAGTGGCTGGGAAATTGGTATCACGTCAAAACGCCATCCCCAAAGACGCCGTTGCAATAACGCCGTGAGGTAAAGGGACGCCTTTATGTATTTAGTTAGGTATTAATAGGTATTTAGAGCTAAAGAGGTTTTCTCCTAAGTCCAATTTGTTGGTGCCTATAAATCCCTATGAATTTTACAATAAGCGAGGGTTACTAAACCGATTTTTATGAATAAACTCCACAATGGACTCCATTATTTACGTAAGGACGATTCTTCTAATTTTTTAGCTCCCTCTCTCCTATGTAGGTACGTAATATTTTGCCCCCCCCCCCTCATTTTACGTATGAATTAATTAAAAACGGTGGGGACTAAAAGGTGGGGGTGAAACGGTCGGGGGCAAAATATCCCGGGGCGAAACGGTACGGGGGCGAAACATCTCGGGGCGAAAAGGAGGGGGCTAAAAGGTCGGGGCGACACGGTCGGGGGCGAAACGGTACGGGGGCGAAACATCCCGGGGCGAAACGGCGGGAGCGAAATGGTGGATGCTAAACGGCGGGGGCGAAACGTCATACAAAATTATGATGTTTAAATATTTAATATTAATAAATAATATTTTAGATTCTATGTATGCAGGTTTTTATCGCACGATAACGGAGCACTTTCAAACACACGTCCTACACGTTTCGTCTCTATGAATCCTAATACCGAAGGTGAGTTAGAAAATTTTTTGTTGTTTGGTAATTTTCACAAAGTTACTTATATATTTTAGAGCAAGAAAATCTTCGATTATGGCTTGCTATTAACATTGAGCCATGGGACGAAGTTAAACTAAAGTGGAAGGAAACTTTTGAATTTAGAAGAAATCAATTTTTGGTAGACAATAACAATAAATGCACTGGATCTGCATTAGTTGAAAGTTTGGCCTTTAATTAAACATCCACACGGATTTACTTTGGTAAGTTAAAAATAAAATAAATAATTCATGTTTATTGAATGAAAATTTTTCAGATTGATTTAGATTTTGCCAAATTATTTCCTGAACAGGGATTTAATTTATTAAAATATTGGCAATCGTTTAAAGATAACATTATACCAATCCTAAATTAGAAAATTAAAGATAAACAAAATATTAATGTCCTCAAAGTTGTTAATACAGCTAATGATAAAAATGGTGAGTTTAAAAAAACAAGTGATTTCAAAAAAAAATAATTCATTTTTCATTTACAGATTCGTCTTACGATTTGCTGGTTGGACTTTTATTACACGCGTTACTACCTCCTACAATCAGACACAAGAAAGTCAACAATATTAAGAAATTTATTACAAAAGCCACTATCAAAGATTCGCAAGATAGTTTTTTTATACATGTTCTCACAGCAAACGATTTTGAAAGAAAAATTTTGGAACATCGGCAAGTAATTATTATACGTAATGGCACTATTCAGCCTTTAATAATAGGTATTGGAGAAGAGTTGAGAAGCATTACAAATTTTTATGTATATTTTGATAATGTTAAGGGGGCGTCCATTAATTACGTGAGGCGTTTAGGGGGGGGGAGGGGGCCGAGCTGAAACTCACTAAATCTAACGAGGGGGAGAGGGGGGTCTCGGCAAATATCACGTAATTTTTGTGTGTTTTTCTTCTTAAATAAAAATAAATTAAACAAATTATGCTTTTTTAATAAATCTAACGCAATCAAGCACAGATTAACGCATTTACACTAAAAATACGCATTTTAAAAATCTCACGTGAGATTAGAAGGGGAGGGAGGGGGTCGAGCCAAATCTCACGACATCTCACTAAGGGGGGCGGGGGGGGGTCTAAAAATCGCCAAAATCACCTCACGTAATTAATGGACGCCCCCTAAGTACAAGTTTGATAACTTTCTAAGCGCCTTAGATATCTGTTTCAAAATTCACCATGTCATGCATCTAAAATACTCATCTGAATCAGAATTAGTTTGGACATTTATTCAAAAAGAAATCTATAAAATTCAAACATCTTTCGATATAATCAATAGTAATTTGCTTTGTTTATTGAACGATTTGAAGAAATAATTTTGTATAAAATGCCTCAATGTTTCTTGTGCATAAAAAAACAAATTTATACCAACTTTACTGTTATAAAGTTAATAGGACATTTTAAATTATTCAATTAAATTATATAATATGAAATTAAGTTTTTTAAAGAAATAAAATATAAAAATACTTCATATAAAATAAATTCTTGTTTATTGTCTACACAATTGAAAACACTATACAAGATTGTTAATATTGTAGTAGATAATAATAAAAAATGTTATTTTATTTGTTTGAGTCTCAAATTAGGTAAATTTGATGCTCATTATCAATAGTTTTCAGTTTTGCCTAAGCAAATCACAAATTACAGCACAATTATTGTAGGTACTACCAATAACGTTTATTATGCTCCTGTGTCAATTAATAAATTATGTGATTCGACCCAAATATTATAAATGTACATAATTAATTTTAATTTTTAAGTTTATCTTTTTTTGTAGATTAGGTTTTTTTAGATCTTTTTCATTAGTTTGTAATTTTTTTTTTAATATAACAATAATATATTTTAAAACTTTTTTTAATTTCCTTCACCATTAAAATTTATTACTATAAGCAATAGTATAATAACTAAGTTTTCTGTAGGAGTACTATTTAAAATAGTACCGAAACAAACATCGTTGTTACAGCACAATTAAATTGTTGGTTAAATCATATTTTTGTTTATTTACTATAAATAAAGTTTAGTAACTATTTTAAGTGTTACACTACTACTAAAATAGGTTTTTAACCTTTTATCTGTTTCTTCACTTAGAAAAATTTGTGAAAAATATCGCGTTACAAATAAAAAAGAACCTATAATATCACATAACATTCCAACTATACCGTTTTTAAAAGTAGGAATTTACATTTTAAATTCAAAAAAATATAAGAATAATACAATACGTAGAAAATCAAAATTCAAAAAATTTTAAAAAAGAGACATTTAACAAATAACAGGTCTGAATTAAGAAAATTTGAAAAAATGAAAAATTCGTAATACGACAGTACAATATAACGTTATTTCATGGTTATTGCCATTCTTCAGTTGCACGCAGTCACTTATTACATTGTGAAATAAGAAAAATTTTCAAACTAAACAAAAATATGGACTAAATAGTACAAAATTGACTTACCATAACCTCCAAAGATTATCAAAACTGAACTTGTTACATGAAGTATGAATAATTTAGTTAAATTATTAAATTAAAGTTAAATGTCTCTTTTTTAAAATTTTTTGAATTTTGATTTTCTACGTATTGTATTATTCTTATATTTTTTTGAATTTAACCATAAATACATACTAAAAACCACAAATTTACTTAAAATTTTTTATTTTGAGTTCTTTTTCTAGATTGACATTTTATATTACAATGGACATGATTATTTAGTTTTGATAGATTATATGTCAAAATGGATCGAGGTCACATCACTAAAATATAAAACAGCGGAAGAGGTAATTAATAAATTAAAAAATATATTTGCAATTCATGGAATACCAAAAATAGTAATAAGTGATAATATGCCTTTTGGAAGTTCAAAATTCAAAAATTTTGCCAATGAATGGGACATGGAAATAATAACATCCAGCTCTAGATACCCAAAATCAAACGGGTTAGCGGAAAAGGCAGTAGGGATAGTAAAAAATATCATGAAAAAATGTAAAACCGGCAATTCAAACATACATTTAGGCCTACTTCATTATAGGAATTCAGTAGTAGCAGGGTTAAACAAAACGCCGAGCGAAATGCTAATGGGTCGCGTGTTAACAACAAAAATTCCATGCACGGCGAATATTTTAAAACCAAAATTTTTTAGCAGTAAAGACTTAGAATTAAAAAGAGCAGAAGTTCAAGTAAAAACTCAGGATTATTATAATAAAAATACAAAAAAGAAAGAAGGTTTTGAAAAAGGAGAAAATGTAACTATTCAGAATCTTTCTGATAAAACGTGGTCACCAGGAAAAATCATAGAAGTGAGTAACACTCCCAGGGCCTATAGAGTTAAAAATAGTTCGGGCAATATAATTAGGCGAAATAGCCATCATTTAAGAAAATCAAATAATGAGTTCACTGAGGAACTACTGGAACTAGATTTAAATTTAGATTCAGAAAACAATGAGCAAATACCGGGCCCTTCTATGATTGATCCAAGCTCGCAAATAGATCCTAGCGAAGAGGTACAACCTCAAAAACAACCTGAAATAATAAAAACCAGGTTGGGATAGACTATTAAAAGACCAGAGTATTTGAAAGATTATGTTAAATGAAAATCTTTAGAATTACTTTGTTTAATAATTATTATTGTTCATTTAGAATTAAAAATTTTAATATTTGTTAATTAGATTTAAGATTTGTGAAATTTAATTGTGTTTTGAAATTTGTAAACCCTAATGTAAGAAAAAGGGGAGATGTTGTAATAACATAATGTATGGTGGGGAGCCATAGAAGTTCGTTAATAAACGCAGTCTCAATCAAGCTCTTGTTTATATAACACCAACATACGTAACTGTTATAGAGGCTGTCATGTTTAAATAAGGGACATGCGCATGAGAAAGTAGATGGGCATGAGAATAGATACGAGGTGGTACGCAGGGTGTATTTTAACGTCCATCTTACGAATACATTACGTTCAATTATTAATTGTAAAATAAAATATAATACGAAGAGTGTGTTTCATTGTCCATTTACACGAACCTACACAACAGAGGCAAATTTGAATTTGTACTTATGTGCTTGTCACATTTACTGGTTTTAACGATGTACAATTTAATTTAATTTAATTTAATTGAATTTTATTTAACCATATAACTACACCACTACTATAGGGCCGTGTTCGGTCTGGAACTTTTTTCGCTTTGAAACACTTTGTACCCCTTCCGTTTGGCACTTTCAAATGCTTTGGCTAACACTAACTCCCTTTTGAAAGAAGTTATACTTCCATGAAAAAAAATCAAAATCTCTGTTATGTACAGAAACATCATTTACAAGACGGCACAATCTGGACATGGCCAGGGGTGGATGGGACAATCGGGACAGAGGGAACATGCCCGGTGGGCCGGTTTACTGTTTGAAGAAACGAAAAATTTATTATTGAATATTATTTTTTATCTTACAGATAACTGACATCTTTCCTAATTATTTTAGATAAAAAATAAAAGACACAAAGGTAATGCAGAAATATAAACTACAAATGATAAGTTAGTGACGGCTGCAGCAATTTTTAAAATGGTAAGCACAAATTGGGCGTAATATATTTGGGGTGGGCAGGAGCACACAAAATTTATAAATAAACTCAAAACAATCACCACATGACTTCCTTATCATGTTTAAAATGATTGTACAAGAATTTCGTTACGTGTGCGTTAGCCAAAGTGCTAAGGATGATTGTCGAAGCACCGCGGTATGCGCCCAACAATTTGATTCAAAGTGATCTCCAAACAGTGGCGTAACAACTTCGCTTGGGGCCCGTGTATATATTTGCTTAAGGTTACGGGGGCCCCTAGTTTCGCAACAAGAAAACAAAAGAAAAGGAGGTAACACATAAATTTAATTTATCAAAAATCAATCATAATTTAGAAAACGAAAAAAATGAATAAATCACAATTTGCAAATGATCAAAGTCAAGTTGTTCGCAATCAAAACCTTAAAACTAAATGAGGGTGACTTCTTATATTTATAGATGGTTAACATTATTAATTTCATAAACATACAATTAATGATCAAAACAAAAGAATGCTAAATACTAAAACCGACTCAACGAACAATTTGTCATTCAATACTTAAAACATAAAAACAAAAGTTAACTGAATTGAATTTTTATTAACCAAATTAAACTTCAATAAATATTTTGACGATAAAGCGGAAACGACGTTAATCCCATAAAATATTGAATTTCTGACTTGACTAAATTTTGATAACGCAAACACAAACTAAAAGGTTGCACATGTAGTTCCAAAGTTACAAAATTGTTACGACCAAAATTTAAAATAACTAAAATTGAGAAGTTACATGGTGTTGAAAAACACTTACGACATTAAACTTGATGATGCAGTGTAACGGAAGATCTTCAAGGTGAAGTGCTGACGCACTTGAAGACAATTTATGCCGACTGGCAAAGTGGGATAGCCAACGGAAAATTCCTTCACGAACATCGCAATTGCTAAACCAAATTATCTAGTGGACTCAAAATCGGGAATTGTGGTATTTCCAAAATAAACTTTCACTTATGATCGGTCACCACGAGCCCACGTGCAACAAACGGCACAAATAATACTTGAGCTTAATAATTTTCTGAAGGGAGGCTCGAATCTGCACAAGGTGATAGCCGTGCTGACTGCACCCCGAGCATTACAGCCACAAAAACCAAACTACAAACCCAAAATTTCTTCAGAAAGGGTCAAGTAGTGAAAGCACCATTAAATTTGCCATTACGAATGGGTGTTGTTAATATAACCCATCCGGAGTCACAGATCTTGGAAGACTGAAGTAAAGCGGGAGCGTGTAACCACAGATAAACATACAGATAGATAACGCTTATGGGAATTCGCGCAACCTGTTTGTGGTCTCCAAAGGAGACCAGAATATTTAGTACAGGAGACGACCACCGCGAGCGTGCTTGTCGTGTTGAGCTATGGTGGCTAATGGACACACTTCATAGATGTCGCATCCAAAATATGCCGGGAATGACATTGAAAATTAATATCATAATCTAGTCTAGTCATTATAGTAATTTAATACACCGATACTGCATTTTGCAGTGAATGTAAATTAACAAGAAATGTATCCGGTGGGTTGAATAATCTCCTGTTATTTACGTTAGTCTATTTTTGAGCCAATCTATTATAGTAATTTCTTAGAATTAAATTCTTTTACTCCAGTGCAGTGACTAACAAGAAAAAAAAATTCAAACAAAATATTTTTTTGATTTGGGGTGGGCAGGAGCCCATCTTAATCTCCTACAACTGGTGAAGTAGAAATGGCATGGGTAATTTTTAGGGAATTCCTTAACCCGGAAGTGGCGTCGAGCCTGACTGAGTAGGTAGGTGATTTTATATTAGCGAAGACGCTGCCTTTTATGCAAAATTGGATGATTTTGCTCTCGGGTCGAGCTAGACTCACAGCCAATCATCATCCGATTTAAGGTCCAAATACCTCGAAGTTTTCCCAAATAAATTTGGTTTTTCGTCTTCTCCAACACATTTTCTTCGGATTTCAAATATTCTCAAACTGTTCTGATAACCTTTCTAAATATAATTGATGATGGTAGGATTTTTACGTGGTATTCTCCTTAAACTGTTGATGGTATGGTTGAGGGTGGTTTCGAATCATAAGATTGATTGTTTACTTAACTTTATTAAATAACTTATACTTGGAACTTAATTATATTTACAACCTAAGACTACATGATTAAACTAACTTCTTGACATGTTAACTTCTACTCTACTTCCTACATTATATTATAATATTTGTTTGATTGTTGCTTGTGTTTGGTTCTTTTACACATTTTACAAACATGATCCATATTAAGTCGGAATTTTCCAAGGGTGAAAAACTCCAGTATTTGTTGGGAAGTTTACAAGGCAAAGCATTAAAAACATGCAGCGGTGTAGAGCCCATACCGGATAATTATGATGTCATATGGAAACTTCTGAAAGATACCTACCATGACAAAAAATTCTTATCTAACTTATATTTAGATAGAATAACCAAGTTTCGTCCATTAACAATGCATCATCCTACCAAATTACAATTCTTTTTAGAAAATTTGGATACCAGTGTTAGCAGCCTAAAGAGATTAAAAATTGACAACCTAGCTGATTGCATTTTAACCTACCTGGCTATGTCAAAATTATCGCAAGAAACTATTAATTCGTTCGAATTGATTAATGCCCAAACCACCAATATGGCTACTTATGATCAGTTGATAAGTTTTGTTCGTCAGCAAAGTAAGATAATGATAAAACACGAAAAACTTCCAGTTAGCAACCCTCATTTCAGAAATCCTAAGACATTCTTTACCAATAGTACGGACACTCGTTCGAAAACCGTCATTCGAAATTGCATTTCGTGCAATAAACAGCCTCATTTATTGAAAGATTGTATTCACTTCAAGAATAGCACACAAGAACACAAGTTTGCCGTGGTAAAAGATAATAATCTTTGCTTTAATTGTTTTTCATCTAAACATTCCGCATTATCGTGTCCATCAAGATTTAGCTGTACGATTTGCAAGAAACGACACCATACCTTATTGCATAAAACCAATTCTATTAGCTTGGCAAACCCTACTTCATCTACCGAAATTTCCAATACCGCAATGAACTCGAACAACGAAGCGGTTCACAGTTTATGCACCAACGTTCTGTCAGTCAAGATTCCTAATCCCAATTACGTTTTGTTGAGCACAGCCCTAGTCAAAGTAAAAGATAAATGGAATCAAGTACGTACACTTCGCTTTATTATCGATAGCGGTTCTATGTCCAATTTCTTAACCATCAATTGTTGTAACCGATTAGGATTGTCATATACCAAGTTATCTACTAGTGCCATTGCAATTGGTTCAGCTACCAAACCAATTAGTGGACGAACAAGTTTAACCATTTTTTCTAATTTGAATTCCAATTTGAAATATCCAATTGAAGCGTTACTTATCGATAAAATCAGTGACAAATTGCCAAGTTTTCCTGTAGATATTCAATTCTACAACCACCTGAAATTTCTACCATTAGCTGATCCGACATTTAATATTCCTGGTCCGATTGATGGTCTTCTTGGAGCAGCCATGTTTGCCGAGATTTTAGGTCCTCACAAAGTACCCGGATCTCTTAACACCCCTACAGCCATTCAAACCACTTTAGGATATGTAATTCTGGGCAATATATCTCCAATGAAAACCAACATAAACCCCTTGAACCGATCAACATTCTTAACCTTAGATAATTTAGTTGAAAAAATGTTTGAACTTGAAGATTTTAACCCTCCTGCGTCAACTAAAGAAGATACTGTCGTCGAAGAGATATTTGTTAACACTGTGAAGCGCGATGAGAATGGGCGTTATACAGTAGCCTTACCGTTTAAAGATGATCAAGAAAGGTTTGGTGATTCTTATTTTCTTGCTGAAAAACGATTTATTTCTTTGGAAAACCGATTGCTAAAATCCCCAAATATTAGAAAACTATATAATTCCGTCATCGAAGACTACTTAAGCCAGAAGCACATGTCGTTGATACCAGAAAGTAGATTGAATTCTCCTGGTTATTATATTCCTCACCACTGTGTATTCAAACCGGAAAGCGTTTCCACCCCCTGTCGAATAGTTTTTGATGCAAGTATGAAATCTGATACTGGAGTTTCATTGAATGATGTTTTATACACCTGCGCTAAATTGCAAAATCATTCGATACCGATTTTGTTAAATTTTCGCTTATTTCCAATTGCCTTTTCATCGGATGTCAAACAGATGTATCGTCAAATTAACGTGATTGAGTCACATAGACCTTATCAACGCATATTATGGAGATTCCATCCGGAAGATCCCATCCAGGTTTATGAGTTAAACACGGTAACTTTTGGTGTCAAATCATCTCCGTTTCTGAGTTTACGAACAATAAAACAATTAGCTAAAGATGAATCTCTATCCTATCCTCGAGCTGTATCATATGTAAACAGAGATATGTACGTGGATGATCTAATTTCTAGTGTACCCACTGTTGAAGAAGCACTTGATTTATAATCAGACCTAATTAATATGTTCAAGTCCGGTGGATTTCAATTAGTAAAATGGACATCTAATTCTTCTGATTTTTTAGAACGTATTCCAGATGAATTAAAGTTAATCCAACCTTTTGATTTTGATCACGATAACGTGAAAATCCTTGGTTTACGTTGGAACCCCATAACAGATCAGTTTTATTTTAAGATAAACCAAAATATTCTACCTTGCACCAAGAGGAATATGTTATCCATAGTAGCACGTACGTTCGATCCATTAGGTTTTTTGGCCCCTATCACGTTATTAATTAAATTGTTAATTAAGAAATTGTGGGAGGTAGGAAACGACTGGGATGCCCCAGCACCGCTGGAAATTGAAAAAATATGGAGAAAATGCCAAGAAGAATTCGTTATGCTAAACAAGTTGGAAATTCCACGTCATGTTTTGGTATATGAGGAAACTCCTATAACATTAATCGGTTTTGCAGATGCCAGTCTGTCCGGATATGCGGCAGTGATTTATCTACAAACTATGAACCCATTCGAAAATATTAATTTGAGATTTCTATGTGCTCAATCTAAGGTGGCCCCCATGTGTAAAATAAGCCTTCCACGTTTAGAACTTTGCGCGGCTGCGTTATTAGCAAGACTTCTAGCACATGTTCGTGATATCTATTCTAATCGAGTTAAAATAAACAATATTTATGCTTTTACGGACTCCAGTATAACCTTATGTTGGATTAATTCTTCTACCAAGAAATTAAAACCATTTGTTGGAAATAGAGTAACAAAAATTCGAGCCTGTTTATCTCCACTACATTGGTATCACGTTCCGGGGAAATTGAATGTGTCTGATTGTGCCTCTCGAGGAGTCACTCCTTCAACTTTACTTCACCATCCGACATGGTTTGCTGGTCCTCTTTGGTTAACATCATCGCGTCCCAAATGGCCAGTCAAACTTTATAGTGAGCTTATGGTTCCCCCCGATGATGATGGGAAAGAACTAGCGTTCCTTGCCGTTTCAGATATGATCTCTCCGTTGTATTCATTGATAAATTATTTCTCGTCTTGGACTAAACTTCTTAACGCCACAGTTTATGTTCTTAGATTTATAAAGGTTTTATCAAATCAAACACCGATAACTACTTCACATTTAAAAACTGCGGAAATGTTTCTGATAAAGGCCGTTCAACAACGTTACTTTCAATGCGAGTATCATAGTTTAAAGAATAATAAAGTTGTTTCATCTAACCTACGCCGTTTATGTCCCTTTATAAAGAATGGTCTTATCCGAGTAGGAGGGCGGTTATCCAACGCTACTCTTAGTTATGAACACAAACATCCCATTTTATTACCCAAATCAGATCCGTTAGTAATCTTGTTAATTACTTATTATCACAAACTTCATCATCATGCGGGGTCTTATTTGTTACAATCCTTGCTAATGCAAAACTACTGGATTTTGTCAGCGAGAAATACTATTCGTCAATGTATTTGGAAATGCAATCATTGTTTCAGTCTATCTCCAAAACCTACAACTCATTTGATGGCAAACTTACCATTTGAAAGAGTGAACCAAGCGAAGGCTTTTCTATCAACAGGAGTTGATTTCACAGGAGCTTTCCAAATTACCATAAGTCGTCGCCGAGGTGTCAAAACCCAGAAGGCTTACGTCTGCCTCTTTGTGTGTTTAGCAACAAAGGCCGTTCATCTCGAGTTAGCGTCCGATTTATCTACCGAATGTTTTATAGCAGCTTTCAAGCGATTTTTATCACGTCGTGGAAATTGTGCAACTTTATTTTCCGATTGTGGTACAAATTTTGTAGGTGAAAAAAAATATATAGATGACGTCCATGAATTAATTTACTCCCGTAACTATAAGGATGAACTGTTGCGTGAGTTGAATTTGAGAAAAATTGAATGGAAATTTAACCCGCCAGCCGCACCTCATTTTGGAGAAATTTGGGAAGCAAATGTAAAAAGCGTCAAAACTTTCCTTACGAAAACAATCGGTATTCAAATACTCAGTTATGAAGAATTTTATACCGTGTTAACCCAAATTGAAGCTTTACTCAATTCCAGACCCCTATGTAGACTTGCGAATGACCCTAATGATCCTCAAGCGTTGACTCCGGCCCATTTCTTATACGGTACACCTTTATCTTCGTTACCCAGTGAAGATTTATCAGATATCCTTCCAAGCCGCTTGAATCGATACAAACTATTAGACTCCATAGTCCAGCATTTTTGGAAACGCTGGCATACAGAATACTTGCACACATTGCAAACGAGATCGAAATGGAATACCAAAACCAATCCAGTAAAAGAAGGTATGTTAGTCATCTTAATCCAAAACAATATTCCTCCATTACAGTGGCCATTGGCTGTTATCGAAAAATTACATCTGGGAAAAGATGGAATTGCTCGGGTAGCTACCATTCGAACGAAGGTTGGAGTTTATAATCGCCCCTTGGTGAAACTTTGTCCAATTCCAAATCAGTAATCCAATTTCTTTTAACTTTCGTTTCTTTTTATGAATCCGAATTTATTTTATTACCTACTCGTATGTTGAATTTTAAGTTTTATTTGGAATTTCCTTTATTTTGTTTCTTTTATGATATTTATTTTGTTTGTTTATGACCATGATTTTTCTTGAATTGAAAATTCAAGCCCGGGCCGGCAGGATGTTTGTGCCACTTTTCAAATCCATTTCCGGATGCGCTTGGAGCAAGCGCAATGTGGGGTTGATAACCATCCGCCATATTGAAAAGACCAACCAATTTTGTTGTAATACCAATTCTGTGTATTTTACCGGTTTTTTCGATTGTTTGTGACCAACCAACACGATCACCAGCTGAATAATTATTGGAACATTTCACTACCAGTTATTAGTGCTTATCAGTGATTCCTATTGCTATCCTTTCCTTACCTTATGTTAGTTCCTACCAACCAAGAGAGAGGAGAAACAAGAAGATTATCTGGTAAGTCACTATATCTTTACCATCTGACACAATCGAGAAATTCCCCATACAGTCCACTGATTCTTTTCTCACCACATTTTATTTGGGGTGAGATTTGGCCCAAACATTTGGGCCTTTATAAAAATATAAAACGATTTTTTGCTGTTTTATGTTTTTATTGTGGACTGTAACTGTTCTTCGCATAACAGTTCATTTTATACTGTTTTATAATACCGCGTAATCTTATCATTATCAAAAAATGTCCTGCGCCTTCAACATATCGGCCAGCTTGAAACATTAGTTTCAAAATATGCTCAAAATTGACAATAAAAATGTTAAAAAGAAAAATACATAATTATGAAACAAAGAAAAATGTTTATAACTTAAAACTTTATTAACTTTACTTTTATTCATTTGGCAACATACAAATTTTTGTTAACGCACGTTTATATAAACCGCGAACTGTTTGCACTTGCACTACTCGCACAATTCCATCGTTGCCAGGAAAAAGTTGAACAATTCGAGATAATTTCCAAAGTAACGTGGGTGTGTTGTCATCTTTGAGGAGAACTAAATCGCCAATTGCTGGAGTTTGGTTTTTGCTGCCGCTCCATTTATGCCTCTGTTGAAGCTGATGCAAATATTCGGTGCTCCAGCAATGCCAAAAGTGTTGTACAATTTTTTGTACTCGTTGCCATTTTGATAAAGCGTTGTCCTTTACATCTGTATAGTCTGGTTCTGGTATAGCCATTAGAGGGCCTCCAACAAGAAAATGACCTGGCGTAAGCGGAGTAAAATCAGTGGGATCACAGGAGAGATTGGAATGGGACGGGAATTCAAACAGGCTTCTACTTGTGCTAATACAGTTAAGAATTCACTTTGCGTTAAATGCGATTCTCCCACAATCTTTTTTAAATTTTTTTTGTAGCTCTAACCCCTGATTCTGCTATTCCGTTAAAGTTTGGGCTTTTTGGAGGTGACCAATGCCATTGTATTTGTTCTTTTAACAAATAAGAATTTATTTCAGATTTATTTACTTTTAAAAATTGATACATTTCCTGAATAATGCGATTAGCGCCCACGTAATTGGTCCCATTGTCTGAATATATATTGAAGCATTTTCCTCTACGGGCTAAAAACCGTTTTAACGTTGCCAGAAATGAATCCGTGGTTAGGTCGGTGACTAACTCTAAGTGCGTTGCTTTTGTTGACATACATACGAAAATGCAAATGTACATCTTGACTAACTTGTATCCCCGAGTAACCTTATCTTTTATTAAAAAAGGTCCTACAAAGTCAATGAAACTGTTAATGAAAGGCTTTGATGGGGTTATCCGTACCTTTGGTAAATTTCCCATAAGGTATTCTGAGGTTTTAGGTCTTACCTTGAAACAAATTTTACACCCGTGTGTAATTTTTATTATAAAATTTCTTGCCCCCATAGGCCAATAGTTTTCTCTTATTGATGCAAGTAGAGCTTGAGCTCCGCAATGAAGTAAACGCTTGTGTTCGTTTTCAATTACTAAACGCGTAAATGCATGCCTATGTGGAAGTACGATTGGATGTTTCTTTTCAAAATTATGATCTGAATTTGATAAACGACCCCCTACTCGAATTAAATCCTCGTCGTCAATGAATGGATTTAGTGTACGTAAAGTACTACCGCTTGAAACTCGCCCGTATGTTTTTAAACTTTGTATTTCGCGACCTAATGAATTGTTTTGTGCGATTTTTATTAATTTAATTACCGCCATCGTTGTTTCAATTGTGGTTAAGTCCCCTGTGCGTTGATTATTTCTGTTTTTTAAATTATAAATAAAACGCTCTATATATGCCATTACTGACGTTACCCTAACGGATCGAAAAACTTAGAAATACTTGATAATATAGCCCTCTTTGAATTTTGCGTTGGTAAGGACGTTATGTCAACCGAATAGTGTAAATTGTCCGTGATTGAATTCCACGCAACACCTAATGTTTTTGAATTCTGCTTTTCTCCCAATGGAATTGAATTTTGTGCTTCATTCCTTCCCAATAAATTTGATTCATTAGATGCCCATTTGTCAATGGGGAAACCACCCGATTTTAAAATGTGTATAACTTCTTTTTTAATTATTAACAATTCATTTAGATTATCGGATCCGCATATTAAATCGTCAACATAAAACCGTGTTTTAATTATGTTCGCTGTTCGTGGGTACCTTTTTTTATTTTCCACCGCTAATTGGTGTAAACATCTTATCGCTAAAAATGGACTTGCGGATTGGCCATACGTGACTGTATTTAAATTATATTCTTTTATCGGTTCTGCATTATTGCTTCGCCAAAATATACGTTGAAATTGTCTATGTTTAGGATTTATTAAAACACATCGGTACATGGAATTGATATCCCCGATTAAGACATACTTATGTTGCCGAAAACTGATAAGAATACTGAAAAGATCTTTTTGAATTGTTGGCCCTACCGTTTGTGTGTTATTTAACGATATTTCTGTTGTGGTTTTCATACTTCCATCAAATACCACTCTAATCTTTCCATTTTTGTTATTATGTTTGAACACAGGATGGTGTGGAAGATAGTATGATAACTCATCTTTTTCTTTATTTGTCCCTTCTGTCATGTGACCTAATGAAATGTAATCGTTCATAAACTTGGTATATTTTTGTTTTAAAACAGTATCAGCGTTTAATCGCCGTTCTATTGATAAAAACCGATTTAATGCTAAATCTCGCGATTCTCCTAATAGTGGTAATTTTTCATTAAAAGGCATGCTTACAATAAAACGACCTGATGGGTCTCTTTGATGTGTATTTACAAAATCATCTTCACAAATTTGTTCTTCAATAGTAAAATTTTGTTTGCCATTATTATCTTCTATATGTTCTACATTCCAAAAACGCTCTAATTGTTTATTTAAGTTTATGTTTGAAGAAATGCAACTATTCCCTGCTAAAATATATCCTAGTTTTGTTTCAAATAATAATGCATCTTCATTTTCAATGATAATTTTGTTTTGCCCTACTAAATTCCAAAAACATTCTCCCCCTAGCAACAATTGTATTTCACCACCGTCCGCAAAACTTGGATCGGCCAATCGGACAATAGTATATTTGATGGGGTTCGCGACAATATTTACAATTTGCTTTAATATTATTTTCGCCCTGAACCGCGGCATTTATACTTAACTTGGTAAATGATTTTATTTTATCTGAATCCCGATTTGAATTCATGGACTCTAGTATTTCACATCGCCTTTTTAAAAATGTATTTAAATCTTCCCAACTTGGCACCTCGTCTTCGGTTTCAAATTCGTGCCATAAGCTTTTTGTATTCGAATCCAACTTGGAAGTTATAATGTGCACTAAAAGTGTGCCCCATTGACTTGTAATTTGTCCTAATGAATCTAACGCACGCAAATTTTTGTTAACATTATCCAATAATGCCCTTAAATTACTATGAGATTCGCGCTTTACTTGATCTAGATCAAAAATTGCAGATACATGATTTTGCACCATTATTCTTTTATTTTCGAACCTTTCCAATAAAAGATTCCAGCCAATTGTGTAATTGAAATTTGTTAATTTCAACGAACTTAGAATGTCACCCACCTTCCCTTGTAATGATGTTTTTAAATAATGCAATTTTTGCACGTCAGACAATGAGCCATTATCGTGGACCAATGATATAAACATATCTCGAAAACCTAGCCAATCATCGAATTTTCCGTTAAATACCGGCAAGTTTATAGTAGGCAACTTTAAATTGAAATTTTGAGATTCATGTTTATTTATTGCCTTACATTTATATATTTATATAATATATAATTATATATATATATTGTCATGGAACGACGGACCAATAATTGTTTTTTTGTACCGCGGTCATTAGATTTGTTCATAGCCTGCAAATCGGTTTTTATTATTTAAGAACAAAAATAAAGACTTAAAATTGTTACAAATCCACACGCTGTCAACACGATAATTTTGTTTTTATTGCCAATTTATCCGAGTGCGAGTGACTGTAGTTCGACATAAAATCTAAAACAAAGAGTGTTTAATACGTTTGGTTCACCTTGTACATTTTTGAAAAAGATTACCAGAAAAGTTGGAGTGGGAAGATAAGCGTGGAAACACGTGAGGCCGGTGGACGATTTTTGAGCGTTCCAGGTTTTTAAGCGTAATTTTTGGTAGCGATTTGCCTGAATATTACTGGTGAAGTCATCAGAGTGGTTTTTAAGAGTGCCATAAGGTGTGATCGAGAGAAGAATGCGATAACGCTTCGTTTATTTGCTAAAATTAGAGCAAAGTTAGAATTGATAAAAAGATTAAAAGGACGCGAGTGGTCCGACATTTTGAAATTTGGAAAGTATTAAAAATTTTACCTACCTGTAAAATTTGATGAGTGCCCTTATGGAGAATAAAATTGGATAAAACGCGTGAGTTTGTTGTTTTTACGACTGCACCACAAATTTCGCTGGAGCCGAACTTCAATCAAAGCAGAAGGAAAACACCGGTTACAACTTACGAGGATCGAGATAACCACACGGAAGTTAAGAACTACCTGCGTGAACTGAGCGTCACCTATCGTCGGTATCAGGTACTTAAAACTATTATAAAATTTAAACACAGAGGAACTATTTTTTTATTCAATTTTAAAATTTCATTTGATACAAAGACAATATTATTTTTAGTTAATCAATTTTTTGTACAAATTCCTCACATATTCGACACAGAAGTAGTCAATGGTCACTGAATTTAGACTCCTTATTAAAACCGTAAATGTAGTTCAGGGACCACGGACTACACACCAAAACACTAACGAGTCAAAAAGCGATATTAACCGCTAAATTAATTTGTTTTTAAATAAACCTAGCTATCGTTGGTCAATTTCAATTTTATTACCCCACTCAATTATTGGTTTGAGACAGAAGCAATCCATGCCCTGGGACGTCTCTGTTCTGAGATTGAATAAGCTAGTCGGCAAATTTGAAGAAAAGGAGGCTATCGAGATTGATAATAAAATTTTTTGTTCGTAAAATTTTAGGGGGACAAAATCTCGGTAGCATTCCACTACAATATATATAATTATATATATATAATATATAATATATAATTATATATTATAGTGGTTTTTTGTAAAAAACCCCTTACCTACTTTCCTCGGGTCGCTCTGATTTTGCGGAAGCTGAAAAACTTTCTCAGGGTTCGCGAGTTCAATAATTTTGCTTGCCGGTTTAGTTTTAAAGTTTATAAGAAAACTACGCATGTACGTAAAATAAAAGAATCTTATATTGAAAAATAAAAATTTGCCAAAACTTGATTTTTGTTTCTTTACAAAACAAACGAAACTGGAGGTTCGTGTATTGTGGTTTACCCTTTTACAAAAGCGCGCCTCTGTTAATTGATAAAGACAACTTGCATTTACTAATAAGCACTCGCCGTTGTAAAGGTAAATGGTGTGATATGTATCCAAACCTGTTAATATGAAAATTTGATAATCGTAGAAAATACAAAAGTTCAAATGGTGCGCCAATGTTTAAATTGCAAAAAATTTTATACACAAAAAAAAGTTTACAGATAATCTTTTTACCTGCCGGTTTAACACTCGGATGCAGTGGATCAGTAGGCCGTGTTGGTAGCTGATGGTTTCGCTGTGCCAATAATATTCAGTGTTGCTGTGACTCGATTGTATTAATTTTCCTTTTGTTGGAACCAATTTAATTTCAACAAGTAAGTAAATCGCTAGCTGCTTAGAACCAGACATGTGTTGTTTGATAAAATAATTCCAAAATGGACGCCGTTTTTAATCACTATCTATTTTCAGGTGTAGATAAACCAAAATCTGCTGAAATAACCTCGACGGCTGCAGATAACTTCTGTTTTGATACGCAAATACAAAAAGGATCTTCCAATTTAGCACTTAAATCACCACCCTTTTACTTAAGGCAGGTAAAAATCACGTCCGTCTTGCTCGTTTCAAACGGCTCAAGCCTGTCCCCTCTTTCCAAAAATTTTTAATCTACCTCGTTATCTTCTAATGCGCGAAATACCAGTTTAAACTATCACCAACTTTAAATTTTAAATTTCATCAACACCACACCATTTAAATTTTAATTTATCAATTTGTATTTGTTTTTGTTCTTTGTGTTGTAAGTAACAATTTACCTCTCTTATCAAAATTCTGGCAATCTCTCATGAGAGTAAATCTCTCCAATGATTCAAAATTAAAGTTTTCTTATATTTTCCAAAACACTCGGTAGCCTTTATTTAAACTCACTCACCCTGATGAAAGTCCCACAAAACTACCGACAACCCTATCTCCAACTTAATTTGAACAGAACACGACAATATGTATAAAAGGTACCTTGTCACCTCAAAAACGGATACGCAACATTCGTTGTCACCTCATATATAACGCTTTCACCTCCGTTTTCGGAGGTGACAACGTTTTTCCTTGTTTTCTTCGAAATAATGTTGTAGATGGCGTTACGGGCTAAATATCAAAATTTTACCCGGAGGTGACAACGACCCCCTAGTATCCGCAAAACAATCTGTTAGTTCGGGCATATATCACCGGCGCTAATGTCGTTTTCTTGTATTCACGGACTGTGCGTACCTACCTCCGTTACATGAACTGTACGTTGTCTCCACCGAGACTTGGCAACACTGCAATATTATATATTCATTCAAAAGAAACGGTCGACTTGTCGGTATATTTTTATCTGCTATTCTACGAGTGTTAGTTATTCACGGATACACAATAGTCGTTGTTACCTCTTGGATTTTTAAAATGAATTCAAGAAGTTTATTAAATTAATTAAGATTAATATTAAATAATATAGTTTTGACTAAAAGTAAGTTTATTAAAAACAGTTTTAATTCTTAAAATCAGTGATAAATTAAAAGTTTACCTAATTTTTGCACTTCTGACTGTTTAAATACTTTTTGGAACCAGAAGAAGTTAATTCTGATGATATGGAGCGTTGCGACGTTGAGAAAACTCTTTGCAAAAGTGACAATAATTATAGATCTGACGGAGTATACGTAGTCATAGAAATTTATTCAAAATTATTTTAACCCAATTTTTATTAAAATAATAATAATAGCAACAACTGTTAATTATTATTATGCTCCTAAGTTTGTTAATTAAAAGTTCCCATTAAAGCTGTAGTTGAATTACCGGACAGAAATAGGAAATTAATTCAAAAACTTTCATGTCTATATTTTTACGAACGTAAAAGGTGTAGGGAATCCGTTAAGTTCTAGCGACGCGACTTTATCAACAACAATGTACCTAATGCGTAATGTAATAGTAACTTATAAAATAAGCAATTTTTGAAAACAACCATGGCAAAGTTTTTCTAGTAAATTAGTAAAATTTATATGAATTTTACTGAAATTATGTTGTACTCATTAATACAAACCAAAAGATTTTTTCCTACGCCTGATAGTGAAAGTAGGCTTTTCAAGCTGTCAGTTGATAGTTGAAAGTTGGCATTTGCCGCTTCGTGAGCGGCAATATTTCATTGCCGCTCGCCCAGCTGAAAGTAGATTTGTTTAAAATAAAATACATAACATAAACAGTAACTACAATTTATTCAATAATATAATATGTCATCTTATTTATACCTTCAACATCAAATAAGATTTATCAGGAGTAATATCTATCAATTTCTTCTCTTTTAAGAATCTTTGATTTTTTGGATTTTGGTAACCTTTTGATTGCTTTTTTGAAAAAGCAATGAATCGGCTATTCTTTGAAATGTCAATATAGTCGCGTCAATAAATACATAAAATAGGCAATCTTCGGAAGTCCTCAAGAACAGCTCCGATTTTGATGATTCTTTTTTTTAAATATTTTATTTTTTATATTATTTAAATTCAGAAACCTTTTGAAGCGGGGATATGACTATTAATGTAATTTAAACAACATGGTTCGATATTTATATAAAATATCAGTTTTTCATACAAAACTTATTCTACAATAATTAATATACGAAAGTAAATTAGAAAATTATTATTAATTGTGGATTATTTATTATTTTACGAGATATCTATAAAAAAAAATTGTTTATCAATACTTGTAGATCCGCAACATATGCATTTAATTAAATGCATATTTAAAAAAAATATATAATAATAACTGTTACTAATAAAAAATTAAGGTAAAAGTTTAAAAGATATTGATATTAGCAAATTTGCGTTTCCGGCCTTAAAACCATCTTGAAAATAGCCGTTTTATTTGTCTTTTAATGAAATTTATTAATTACTAGTAGGTGGCCCAGCTTTCCTCGATTTTTCGTTACCCCAAATACAGGGGTTGCTACAATTTTGTTTTTGTAATTTTTGCATTGTTGCGCCACTTGTCCACGCCTCAATTTTTGATTTCATTCGTTCATGCGCGTTACCGGGTTTTTCTAATTTTGCGAAATCTCACTTTCTCCTCTTAAATTAAAAAAAAAAATTGCACAAAAACTTAGTCCAAGTACTACTGAGTAGCGAAAGCCCAAGAAGTATTTTTTGTCGAGTATAAACACGGATCACATTAATTAAAGTTGTTGTCATTCCATCAATCCAATCAATACCATATTATTATTATAATTTAAAAAAGTTATCGGGTTATATGGAACGCAATCAAACTCATAAAGTTGTCAGGTCGACGTTTCGGAGGACTTTATTCGCTCCATCTTCGGGACTAAAATTAAAAGTTGAATATGGAACAATATAGGTAAGCAAATCTTACCTAAACAACCAAGATGTATATTGTTTGATTCATGACGCAAGGAGTAAAAAACATGGTGCAAAACTGTATAAGGCAAACGAAAAATTATGAACACTATGAAATCTATGAAATATAACAATGATAAATTAAATGCCAAAAGGGGGCTAAAACGAATAAAATTAGAATAAAATATGACACAATAATTATGTCAAGTTATAAAAGATAGCATAACATATTATGTGTCGATCAACTTCAAAGTATGGCCAACTCAATTGATAATAAAAATTTAAATTTTCCGCAAATTTAAAGATGACCAAACAACAGAAATTCAATACGTTAATCAAAATAATGCATGAATATAAACAAACAACATCCTGATGCCTAAGACTACTAAAATAATGCAGCAAGTACAAAATAAAATAAAGTTAAACCAGTTAACAACATATCAGTGAAAAAAGAAGAAAATCACGATATCCGACACATATATAACCGACAATGAAACACAAGGGTGCAGAAATCCAACCACCACTACTTAGTCCTCTGCAGGTAATGTCTGATCAAACCTTTATAGCCAGCGTTGATATATCCATAATCTGTCTGTTTGTTGATATTGTTGTCAATAGTTGAAATGTGTGCTGCTTCCAAAAATATTCTTTTATAATAATTCGGCTGGACTTCCAAAATGGTAACATCTTCATGTTTAAATGAATGAGAACTTTGGATGGTGTGCTCGGATAAGCCCGTCTTCAAGGATCCTAACCGAATATCATAAAGATGTTGTTTTATACGAGTTGAGAGGAGTTGTTTCGTTTGGCCAATGTAGACACAGTTACAGGAACATTTGACACTATAGACGACGTTGCTGCGTTGTAAGGTGGGAATCCTGTCTTTGATGGTGGAAAACAGGATTTTACCAATTATTTTACCAATTATTGATGTCATCAACACATTCTCTAAACAGCCCCCGTATCTTGTTAGATAGGAGAGGATGATACATGATCTTCATGTATTTAGTATCACAGCTTGTATTATGTGAATCTGGAGGAACTAAAGGTTGGAGTGGTCTTCTATTACCAAAAGGAGTTAAGTCTAACAAGCGTCCTGGATAGCCATTTTTCAGAAGTTGGACCTTTAAATTCTCTAATCTAGCGTTAACGAGATGGTCAGGTACGCATAACTTTATCCAATTTTTCATGGTATGTATGAGACAAACTTTTTGGTTATTGGGATGCGATGAGTGGTAGTTTAATAATCTGTCTGTCGATGAAGGCTTCCTATATACATATATCAGTCACTAGTTTTCCATCATCCATTCTCCTGACAAGGAGGTCAAGAAAAGGGATAACACCATCAACTTCACGTTCAAATGTGATAGAGAGCATATCATCATAACCATCTAAGATCTTAATACAGTTGTCTACTTCTCCCTCTGGGACAGAAGTAAAAATGTCGTCAACCTATAACAATTAGAATGGTAACTGGAATGGTTGTCGACCTGACAACTTTATGAGTTTGATTGCGTTCCAAATAACCCGATAACTTTTTTAAATTATATTTATCGCATTGGACGAGATTAGGTTTATCTATCATATTATTATTATTAAACAAAATAAAAAATTTATAAAATTATTTATAAATTTATAAAAATAATTATAAACAATTTTTAGTATATCACGGTAGAACAACAGAATATAAAAATGAAACTGGTAAACATTGACAAGTCCCACGCAAGTGTCATGGATCGCGTGAATGTTGCTTTGTATGTTGTTTATATATATATACATATATATATATATTTATATATTGCCTGAAATTGATTCATTTAATATCGATGGTGGATTTAATTTTACATACATTTCTTTTAAATATGACCCAACTTGCGCAGTTAATTCGAAATATTTATTTTCAAACTATTCCCGTTCTTTAAGGTCTTCTGAATCAGTTAAAACTTCGATTTCTAATTGTGTTTCCGCGAATTGATCATAAACCGGCTTAGTTTTGTCTAATTTTGCCTCTAATTGAATTAAAACACATTCTTCTTCGGTTTCTTTGCTACATTTTTGAAAAAATGTGTTTAATCGTGTAAGCTGACTTTTGTAACTTGCTCTTTTAAACTTTAATGTTCTTAAAAGTTCGTCTGTCATTTTCGCAATTATGAATTTATTACTTGTATTTGGCACAAATAATAACATGAATGAATTAAATAAAAGGAATGGACTCACCAAGGAATATACACATTTCTTAGGCACTAGCTTCCATTTATTTCTTTTACAGCAATTGCTCCGCTGTCCAAATTGAATTTCACTTTTGTAATTTGATTTCCTAACTTTTGTAATTTTCTCAATTAATTACCACTGATATGCGGCTCTGAAGGTCCAATGTTTGATTGTTGCTTGTGTTTGGTTCTTTTACACATCAATGGTTATTTGAATATAAAACGATTTTTTGCTGTTTTATGTTTTTATTGTGGACTGTAACTGTTCTTCGCATAACAGTTCATTTTATACTGTTTTATAATACCGCGTAATCTTATCATTATCAAAAAATGTCCTGCGCCTTCAACAATATTGTAATACTAAATACTAACTAAACACATTCCAAGGGAGTCATCATACGATGGCTTCCTTGATACATGAGTATATGAATGTGCAGCAAATTACAAATATTACTGCGTTACCACACTGTAGAGTTCTAGAATCCGCATCTTCTCATGCAAGTATCCTCATCCGAAAAGCTATCAGTTGGATCCCAGCTTCAATCTAAAAGTTCTTTTGGTCCAAACCCGTCCACATTTTCAGATGGAAATTGCTCTTTCTTCCACAATTTTCTCTTAAAGTTCTTTGAATTTTTCCAACTTGTAGAAAATTTCCGGGCCTTTTCATGTCATTTGGACATGAAATACTTCGTCCAATCTACTTTCTGCAAAATTACGATCCACAACACCTATCTGCATTCCGATTTGCCACAAGTCTCATTTCCTTCACAAATCAAGAACCCATGCAAAACTAAAAGTCCTTATGTTGCACAAATAAAAATATTTTGGTCAATACAATCGTTCAAAAATCACTCCTTAAACCTAACTTTAAAATTAATATATGTTACAATAAATTATTCATTTCACTTCCCTATTTTAATAATTTACATTATTTTACATTATTAATTATTACATTACATTACATTAATAATTTTACATTTTACAATTACATTATTAATGATTTCTGGTAATGGAAACAATCCAACTTTGCAATATTGGTAAGTCCAAATTGACGTTATAATAACCAATTTTGTACTGCAAAACCTCTAGTGAAATTTAAAGGAATAAATACATATACCCCCAACTTCAGGTAAGGTACTCTTTTTAATTAACAAATAATAAAATCTTATTTTAGTGAACCAACTCAAGTGATGTTCCAACCTGAGAATATACTGAATCACATCTTAAGCTTCACCGATCCATCGCTAGTTAAGATTTCAGGTGTCGATGCCGTTAGCCTATTATAAACACTGCAATATATAATATAAATACAATTTTTGTTTGATTGAACATTTATAATCGCAAATATTACATTGATACGGTTTCTATGTTCTATCCCGTATGAGTTAGTAAATGTTTCTTCAAATTTCCACTCGTCGAACATTTATAATTGCAAACGTTACACTGATATGGTTTTTCACCTGTATGAGTTAGCAAATGTATCTTCAAATTTCCATTCGTCGAACATTTATAATTGCAAAAGTTACACTGATATGGTTTTTCACCTGTATGAGTTAGCGAATGTGTCTTCAAACTTCCTTGTCGTGAACATTTATAATCGCAAATGTTACACTCATACGGTTTCTCGCCTGTATGAGTGAGTAAATGTGTCTTCAAACTTCCTCTGATAGAACATTTATAATCGCAAATGTTACACTCATACGGTTTCTCACCTGTATGAGTTAGTATATGTGTCTTCAAACAGCTTTGTTGTGAACATTTATAATCGCATATGTTACACTCATACGGTTTCTCACCCGTATGATTTCGTACATGTCTCTTTAAATGTTCTTTTCGTGAACATTTATAATCGCATATGTTACACTCATACGGTTTCTCACCTGTATGAGTTAGTATATGTGTCTTCAAACTTCCTTGTCGTGAACATTTATAATCGCAAATGTTACACTCATACGGTTTCTCGCCTGTATGAGTGAGTAAATGTGTCTTCAAACTTCCTCTGATAGAACATTTATAATCGCAAATGTTACACTCATACGGTTTCTCACCTGTATGAGTTAGTATATGTGTCTTCAAACTTCCTCTGATAGAACATTTATAATCGCAAATGTTACACTCATACGGTTTCTCACCTGTATGAGTTAGTATATGTGTCTTCAAACTTCCTCGTCGTGAACATTTATAATCGCAAATGTTACACGCATACGGTTTCTCGCCCGTATGAGTGCGTAAATGAGTTTTCAGAACTTGATTTGTAGAAAATTTATAATCGCAAACCTGACAAGGGAACGATTTCTTGCCGGCATGATTGTTTCTATGTTGTTGAAGTTGCAATTTATTAGGAAATATGACATTACATACCCGACACTCAAATTGCTTGTTTGTTGGTCTTTCGCTGTCTTGATCCGGTCGAATTTCGTTATCGGAGGAATCTTCTTTAATGTCAATAGAATGATGTAATTCTTCCAAGTGGAAATCCAAGTCTGGCGTCTCTTCAGTTTTCATTTCCTTGCTACTATTTTCCACTTTATCATCAAAAATCTGTTCATTATCAATGGAGTGTTGTAAATTTTCCATCTCTACATCCATGGTTTCTGTTTTAATTTCACTGTTAAAATTTTCCATCTTTATTTTGACGTAAGAGTAAGAATTTTAATGTTTCAATCCGTTGTTAGTCTTAATATCGTAGAGATCACCGGTACACAACTTATTCGTTGAATTCACAAAACACGAAATGTGCACAAAACCTAAATCTGACGCATCACTTCTGGTAACTTCCGTTACCAACTGTTGTAATAACATAATGTATGGTGGGGAGCCATAGAAGTTCGTTAATAAACGCAGTCTCAATCAAGCTCTTGTTTATACAACATGGTGGTACAAAAGGTTAGCGGTCAGAGGCGGGAGACCAGATTATAAAATATTACTAAAGTGTTAATTTCATTCAAAAAGAACAGATAATAAAATTTTACTAAGTGTTTAATTATAATAAAAGTCGAAATGGAAGCATCCATGAAGCCGCCAAAAGGACCCACAACAGGAGGAACAACGAACCGGACCAAATTTATTCAACAGTTTCAGTTGTACCTGAAAGCGATAGAAATGGAAAATAAACCGGATGCAAGAAAAATTGCCATATTTCTAAATGTCGCGGGAGAAGAAGCAATAGATATATTCAATACGCTTTAATTCACAGAAGAACAAAAAGGAAAATACGATGAAGTCGTAAAAGCTTTTGAAGCCTACTGTAAACCAAGGAAAAATGTAATAACGGAAAGTTTCAAGTTCTACTCCAGGTCGCAAATGCCAGATGAAAGATTCGATCACTTTCTTACCGAAATTACAATACAAGCAAGGCTATGTGAGTTCGGGGACCAAGAAGAAAGAATGATAAGAGATCGGATAGTGATGGGGACAAACGACTCTCAACTAAAAGAAAGAATGTTGAGAGCACCAGACTTGAATCTGAACAAAGCCGTAGACTTCTGTAGGGCAACGGAAATTGGTAAAGACCAAATAAAAACTCTGCAGCAAGAAAAACCAATGGTATCAGTGGTGAGGAAAAAGGAAAAAAGAAAAGCAATGCCAACATCAAGTGGTTGTGAAAAGTGCGGGAAAGTGCATAGCGGAAAATGGTGTCCGGCTTCGGGAAAGTTGTGTATGATCTGTAAAAGAAAGGGTCGTTATTCAGTGATGTGCGGCAACAAAGACAAAACAAGTGTCAAGAAGCCAACGTATAAGAAGAAACTACACACCGTAGCACAAGAAACATCTGAAGACGAAGAATCATCTGAAGACGAAGAATCATCCGAAGACGAAGATAGTGATAAACGTTTTGAACTAAGCGAACCTAAACAAGAATCCAACAAAATGGAGCAATGGCTACAAAATGTATTGCTATGCGCTCACCCTGTACTTAAGTTGGAAGCGGTCTCTCTCGGTGATCATTTTGCTGTTGTTTCCCACGTTTGAAACAGCTACTGTTGGTTGAAAAGTTTTGTTTGTGTTAATTTTTCGTGCACTTAATTGATAATTCCACTTATTAATTCCTTGTTTACTAACTAATTCACTCTTCATTGAAGGTAAGTAACATTAACTTTGTTTGGTTGATTGCGACATTAATAAATTTTAACTAATTTTTATGATTACAGGTTAAATTTTTATATTTTATAGAGACACAATTTTATCAACTTACACGTTTGGTGGTCTCAGTCGCAATGTCATTTTTTTATTCTGCAAATTTTGTTCTTACCATTTTCAAAATTACCAATTTTCAAACATAAAACAATGGCGCCAAATTCAATCGGTGAGTATTTTAACTTTTGTTGTTACACTTTCTCTTTTTAATTTTTTTTAAACACTTTTATTTTAAGTTTTAGGCCCTAAATGCATTATCATTTACAGCCCCGATCATCATTAATCATCGTCCTCTCATTCGAAGATTTTGTGATCTAAAAACATCTTTATTCTTAAACAAAACTATGAAATGATCTCAAATAATTCATCGGGTAAGTATTTATTTTAGAAATTTATAACTAAAGCTTTCCTCTTTTTAGGATTATACTACAAATCAACATATTGATTTATAGATTATACTACATATCATAATTAGCTTAATTTAATAAAAAAAACATGACAGTGTACGTAAGTGGTACTAAAATAAAATGCAAAATTGATACAGGGGCAGATTGTAATTAAAATGTTAAATCAGGATTTTCAAGATAAAATAACAGACAGTACATCAAAATTAATTGTGTATAATGGGAGCAGTATTACTCCATTAGGATCAGTAGTTTTAGATTGAATTGTCAAGGGAGTAAAATATCAGTTGAAATTTCAAATAATTGAGCAAGACAGTAGCCCATTGTTATGTTTAAGTAGCTGTATAGAATGTAATTTAATATCTAGAGTAAGTGAAATTACACACAAAGCGAACGTTAAAAAATTTGTTAAAGATAACAAAAATGTTTTTACGGGCCTAGGGAAAATAGGGAAATACAAAATTGTATTAAAAGATGATTTTGAACCGGTAATTAAACCAATAAGGAGGGTACCGGAAGCCCTAAAAGATAGGTTAAAAGAAAAACTAGATGATTTGGAAAAAAAGAATATTATTGCTAAAGTAGAAGAACCGACAGATTGGTGTCATAATTTAGTAATTGTAGAAAAAACGGATAAATCACTCCGATTATGCTTAGATCCTAAAGATTTAAATAAATACATTGTGCGTGAAAGATACTTAATACCTTCACCAGAAGAAATTTACAATCAATTAGAAGGAAAACAAATTTATAGCGTACTAGACTTAAAAGATGGATTTTTTCAAGTTGAACTTGACTATACCAGTAGCTTACTTTGCACATTTGGAACACCTTTCGGGAGATATAGATTCAAAAGAATGCCATTCGGCATATCCTCAGCACCGGAAGTGTTGCAAAAAATTATGTATAAAATCTTTGGAGACATCGCAGGCGTTGCAATTTATTTTGATGATTTAAATATCGCAGCGGATGACGAAGCGTCTCTCGATAACATTATGAATAAAGTATTAAAAAGAGCAGAAGTTCAAGTAAAAACTCAGGATTATTATAATAAAAATACAAAAAAGAGAGAAGGTTTTGAAAAAGGAGAAAATGTAACTATTCAGAATCTTCCTGATAAAACGTGGTCACCAGGAAAAATCATAGAAGTGAGTAACACTCCCAGGGCCTATAGAGTTAAAAATAGTTCGGGCAATATAATTAGGCGAAATAGCCATCATTTAATAAAATCAAATAATGAGTTCACCGAGGAACTACCGGAACTAGATTTAAATTTAGATTCAGAAAACAATGACCAAATAACGGGCCCTTCTATGATTGATCCAAGCTCGCAAATAGATCCTAGCGAAGAGGTACAACCTGAAATAATCAAAACCAGGTTGGGAAGGACTATTAAAAGACCAGAGTATTTGAAAGATTATGTTAAATGAAAATCTTTAGAATTACTTTGTTTAATAATTATTATTGTTCATTTAGAATTAGAAATTTTCATATTTGTTAATTAGATTTAACATTGCTATTGCAACAATTTTGCATAATTTAATGTTAAAATAATTTTTATTGAAAAAATTTATATACACTATTAATAAAGGAGCACAAATTAAGTAATTAATATTTTGTATGGCCCCCTCTGCCCTTTATTACATCTTTTAAACGCTTAGGCATTGATGCAGTTAAGCTCGTCAGGTAGTCCGGTGTTAAATTATTGTTCCAGACAAAATTTAAAGACCGCTCTAGCTCTGACACATTCTTCGGTGATGTATTGACAACATGTCTTTTTATTATCGCCCATAAATTCTCTATCGGGTTAAGGTCAGGGGAATTTCCAGGCCAATCCAAAGTAAAAATTCCGTTTTCTACAAAGTATTCAGCTACCTATAACACATAAACGAGATAATAATTAGATATTTTACAATAAATAGTTTTAAATATGTATAAGAAACATCATATGATCAATAACTTAAAAAAAAAAAAATTACTTACTTTTTTAGCCATATGGCAAGGAGTATTGTCTTGCTGAAAAATCCACTATTCATTATCTGTGTATAATTGCTGAACAGATGGTCCTAAATTTTTTCTAGAATATTGTTTATTAATTAATTTAATAACAACTAACCCTACTCGTCACCACCTAATTCATTAATTTAGCTTGCACACCATCTGAACTACACAACCCCAGCGAGAAGATCAACCCATCTCGTGACAATATTGCCTTGACTGTATACCCCAACTTCAGGTAAGGTACTCTTTTTAATTAACAAATAATAAAATCTTATTTTAGTGAACCAACTCAAGTGATGTTCCAACCTGAGAATATACTGAATCAAATCTTAAGCTTCACCGATCCATCGATAGTTAAGATTTCAGGTGTCGATGTCGTTAGCCTATTATAAACACTGAATATATAATACACATACAATTTTTGTTTGATTGAACATTTATTATCGCAAATATTACATTCCTACGGTTTCTATGTTCTATCCCGTATGAGTTAGTAAATGTTTCTTCAAATTTCCACTCGTCGAACATTTATAATTGCAAATGTTACACTGATATGGTTTTTCACCTGTATGAGTTAGCAAATGTGTCTTCAAATTTCCCTTTTGTGAACATTTATAATCGCAAATGTTACACTCATATGGTTTTTCACCTGTATGAGTTAGTAAATGTTTCGTCAAATATTCATTTTGTGAACATTTATAATCGCAAAAGTTACACTTATACGATTTCTCACCCGTATGAGTTGGTAAATGTCTCTTCAACTGTTCTTTTCGTGAACATTTATAATCGCATATGTTACACTCATACGATTTTTCACCCGTATGAGTTCGTACATGTCTCTTTAAATGTTCTTTTTGTGAACATTTATAATCGCAAATGTTACACTCAAACGGTTTCTCACCCGTATGAGTGCGTAAATGAATTTTCAGGACTTGATTTCTAGAAAATTTATAATCGCACACCTGACACTGGAACAATTTCTGGCCGGAATGAATATTTCTATGATGTTGAAGATGCAATTTAGTAAGAAATATGACATTACATACCCGACACTCAAATTGCTTGTTTGTTGGTCTTTCGCTGTCTTGATCCGGTCGAATTTCGTTATCGTAGGAATCTTCTTTAATGTCAACAGAATGGTGTAATTCTTCCAAGTGGAAATCCAAGTCTGGCGTCTCTTCAGTTTTCATTTCCTTGCTACTATTTTCCAATTTATCATCAAAAATCTGTTCGTTAACAATGGAGTGTTGTAAATTTTCTATATCTATATCGATGGCCTCTGTTTTAATTTCATTGTTAAAATTTTCCATCTTTATGTTGACGTAAGAGTAAGGATTTGAATGCTTCAATCCGTTGTTAGTCTTAATATCGTAGAGATCGCCCGTTACACCACTTATTCGTTAAATTCACAAAACACGAAATGTGCACATAACCTAAATCTGACGCATCAGTTCTAGTAACTTCCGTGACCAACACACATAACTGTTATTGAGGCAAATTTAAATTTGTATTTATGAGCTTGTCACATTTACAGGTTTAAACGATGTACAATTTTATACGGCCAGTTTGGCAACGTAACATTCACTAGGATGTGATTTTAATTTTCTTCAGTATAAATTTTTCAAATTTAAATAACGCACATGAATGAATTAACGAGATACCCGCTACCATAGGTCAGTTCGTTTGCTTGCATTAACTCGTTCTGAAAACGTCCGTATGACGTCATCAGTTCAACTAAGTTCAACATCGAGCAGAAGTTTTCAAACTTTAAGCAAACGAACTCTTTCAGTGAAAATTATCTATTCGGACGGTGTATACACGCGTAAATCTCAAACATTTATATTTGTTTTTTGAAAGATGGAAAGTGGAAAGGAGCAAAAGACGTTTCAACAAAACCAATAAATTTTAGAAGCACTAAAAGTAAATTATTACAGACATTTCTTGAAAATAACAGCAGCTAATTAATTAATTACAGCGGCTAACGAAAATAATCAAACCCTCCTAATAGGGCAGTTCCACTCCCCCACTCCAAGATGGCCGCCGCACATCTGCTTGGGAGGTAGGTTATATAAATTCGCCATAAGGTTTGTTAAGGATTCAAGTGTTTTTGTTATAAAAATGTATTTATTAAAGAAATCTAATGAGTTTTTTTTTGCAATTTTAGCTTTTGGGACACCGTGGTAATTGTTTTATAATAAATGGGACTACTGAATTGCAAAAAATTAATAAATTGTATGTTATTAAATTTTTCAAAATTTCTAACCTGAAATATAAAAAGTTACAATTATTTAATAATTTTAACAGTTTTTTTAAAAGAAATACATTGCAATAAACACATAAACAACATTTCAGATGATATACTTTGTAATTATTTGCCAGCATTTTTGTGTTTCAGTAATTTATTTGACTTTCCAGTTCATATTGAAATAGGCTATACAACTAGAATTTATTATATCTCCAACTTCTGCCGGTTTGCCTTTAAACTAAAGCAAATGTTTATAATAGACTGGGAAAGTGTGACGTCAAAATGTCGCCGATCTAACAGCTGATGGGTGGTAACATTGCCGGGTGCATGAGTTATTTTAAACTTTTTCGTGATTTTACAATGTTTTAATTCAAAATTATGCCTTTATTGCATTTGCCCAGGTCGCCTACATAATTCTAGACGAGAAAAGTGCAGTTTTTGAAGCTATATGGTAACTAAACGCAAAAAAAGTGAGGTTAACACCACGTTTCCACCCATCAGCTCATTGATCGTGACGACACCACTTTCCCAGTCCATAACATGGAGCGATAGGGGGTTAGGTGGAAACATGGTGATAACCTCACTTTGTTTGCTTTTAGTTACCATATAGCTTCAAAAACTGCACTTTTCTCGTCTAGAATTATAAAGTTAGGAAACATCTACAGAAATTGGGACTTAAAATTACGGAAGTGAACAAAATACACTTAGGTTCCTTATTGAACAATAAAGGAGCAATTAACGATCATCTTACGAATAGTGGAATCTATCAATTGAATTGCAACACATGCGACGGCATCTATATAGGACAAAGTTGAAGATCGATACATACCAGGGTGAAGGAACATCAGGCTGACATAGCCAACAATAGGTCAAACACAAGTTTCTCAACACATTGTCTTGAAAATAGCCATGATTTAGACACCAACAACATTAAGTTATTACACCCGGCAAGAAAAGGGAGAATGTTAACGTTATTAGAAGGTCTCGAAATCAAGAAAGCGTTAATGAGCGGACAAAATTTAACTAACTCGCAATTAGAACTCCAAGATATCAGCTCACCACTGTTATTCTGGAGTCCTTAGCAGTAGTTGAGGTTTTGGCCGTCCATGACCTTTCTTTTTTTCGAGACCCCTGTATCTTAAATTAACACGATTGGTATTAAAGACTGAAAAACTTCTCATATATAAGAAAATGAGACACTTTCCAATGAAGTAAATGGTCGTACTTGATAAAGGAGTGGTTTATCCCTTCGAAACAATTGTAGTATATATTTTTAATAAATATCTATAGCGCGAGTTTATTAGCCGATATTCAAGAGGAATCTTGATAATATCAATTTCATTTGTTTTGGTATTAAGACAAATTGTGCTTGTTCTGTAAGCTTGAATTTCCACATTATACCTCTGAGGTACAGAATTATATTTTGTATGTAATATTAATACATTAAGAGTATCACATTAATTCGACATCATTTATACATTTGCGTACCAATAGGGCACTTCCACTCCCCCACTCCAACATGGCTGCCGAACAGCTGTTTGGTGGTATGGTTGGTGGTATTTGCCATAAGATTTGTTAAGGATTCAAGTGTTTTCGTTATAAAAATGTATTTTTTATAGAATTCTAACCAGTTCTTTTAGCATTTTTACTTTCCGAACTCCTTAGTAAGGAAAGTATTGTAATCTGAAATTGAAAAAAAAAATTGACCCCCAATTTTTTCATAAAATTTTTATGTTTTGAGGTTCCCTTAAACCATTTCTACAATTTTTGAAAAATGTCTGTATGTGTGTATGTGTGTGTGTGTGTGTGTGTGTGTGTGTTTGTGTGGCATTAACTGTGGCTACCTGTGTGTGCATTAAACTCAATTATGGCGTACGCTTTAGTTGTGGCAACATACATTCGGATGCCACAGCCAAATCCGTCATAACTCGGCTATTATAGGTGTTTAATGTGTTCCGATTTGAACTTGCCGCTTCTATGAGAATAAGTCGCAAAATACCAGTTAAAAGGAGGCGTTACCGTTAAAGATATGGCGGGAATTGAATCTGTGTGTGGTACACCACAATTAGGTCTGTATCTTGGATGCTTTTAACCAGATTGTTACTACATTTGTCACTCGGTATGGTGGCGCCCTCTGGTCACACACACTATTTAGTTTTGGAATTTGTTATGAAAAATAATAGTGTCTTGAATGCCACAGCTATGGGAAGTATTTTAATAGCTGATATGAATCATGTTATAAATATATATTTAGCTTTGTTCAACCGCTTATACAGACCCGAAATAACCGAAAAATGGGCTTAGGGTTCCACAAGCAATGTATTTGCTGTGTACAGTGTGTGTTTAAGATGTCACATATAATTCGTCGTTTTTCTCGGCAGAGAGCGCGCCATTAGAAGCGTATATAATATATTATACAACCAACGATACAACGTTTCTGAGCTCTATACACATGTACTAAATTTTACAACATCGCTTCAGTACCTTAATATCATTAAGGTTATTTATAAAATGAATTAGATAACAAGTTTTATAGAAGTATAATATCATTCTTATGCATGTTTGATTTAAAACTTTAAATTGAATTAAAATTTCAGAATCATTTAATAAGTTACATGCATTCCATCAGTCTGAAATCTATCAAATTCTTTTTTGCAACAAACTTTACTAGGAGGAGGATACCTAAAATAGTAACCTAATATTTGAATTCAAAATTTTCAATTCAAAAATAACACCCGAATAAAACTTATTGTGAATTTATTTTAGTGGTAGTATTTTTAGTAGAAAATATTCGAGCTTTCATAATCATAATTTATAGTATGTATTCTGCCAATTTTTAAAATTGACTGAATGTTTATTAAAATTAACATCGAATAAAGCAAACTTTTGAAATTTTCATTTAGCTCCGAGCCACATACGTTCTGAATATTTCGTCGGCATACAAGCAAAAGTGAGCAACTGCATAAATGGCGAAAATAAGATGCTTGACTAATTGAGTTGAATAACGATATAATAATAAAAAAATAATTAAAATTTTAATATAATAAACTATATTAATTGTATTATGACTAAAATTATTGAAATTTGGCATTAATTGTCTTATTTTATAAGCGATATTCAACCTAAAAGTTGCTCTCCTGTAAAACTTGAGTTTTGCAGTTGGTCACTTTTGCTTGTATGCCGATGATTAATTAAAAAAAAGATCTTTTAAATTTTTCTTTTAGCTCCGAGCCACATACGTTTGGTGCCGCTGTTTAAATTTGATTTTAATATTCAATTAGATCACCAGATGATAAAAAAAATTAGCGATGTGTAAAGGCATTAAAAGTTTATCTAATCGTTGAAACATGAAAACCAATGCTGTTGAAAAATTTAATTTAAACTTAAATAAAATAAAAAACAGAATCAATGTTAAGCAATTCACTTCACGCTAAAGTTTATTCATAAACTTTTATTTTTCAAAACTGACATCCAATGATTTTTTTTCACCTTTCGATTAAATCTATAATTATCTTATAAATTTAAAAAATTGTATCCTTGACTAATTATGTAAGCTTTGTTGTAACTACTATAAAATTTGAGAGAGAAATGACTCTCTCACTCGCACTCGCAGACGATTTGAAATCGTACGTACAATCGTTGTACTATCCGGTGCATTTTTCCTTTTCTATTTTTAGACACGATATTAGAAAAATTGGAAAATTGTTTTACAAAAATAAAAATTGTAAGCTTAAAAATACTATACCTACCTACCATTTATACCTACAATTTCTATTGAAACATGAAAATAAATGCTTAAAAATTGAAACAATTGTTATAAATAAATGTGTATTTTCAAAATTGACGTCCAAGGATTTTTTTTCACCCTTCGATTAATTCTAAGTATAATTTTTATCTTATAAATTTAAAAAATTGTAACCTTGACTAATAAATTATTATAAGCTAACGTAACTCGAATTCAAAACTTTCCAGTGTATTGTATGCTTTTCTATTTTTTTATTAACCGACTACAAAATAAGGAGGAGATTTTCAATTCGTCTGAAAATTTTGATGTATGTTCAGCGATAATTCGTTACCACGTTGTCCGATTTCAATGATTCTTTTTTTGTTAAAAAATGGGTAACACAGGGGTTGTCCGATATAAATTTGGTCACGATCAAAAACAAAAATTAGCAAATTTGATTAAACGCATAGGCTGCAGAATATTCATTTACATGATAATACTTTATAAATAGGTACCATTACCACGCATCTCATGCTAGATGTAATGTGAGCTGTTTTACAATAAACAAGTTTGATAATAAGTGAATACTTTAGGTCAGATAATAAAAAATTTGTTTCTGATCCCCATCAGAAACTCCGGGTCCAGATGAAATTTCCATCGACTCTCGCCCCCCATCATCGGACCTGTCTATAGTTCAACGACTAACATCAATAAATTAAAAGTTAAAAAAATAGTCAAAATTGATTCAAGGAAAGTCAAAATGGATATTTCCGTGAAAATCTGGAAACAAAAAAAATCGGTATTACGGCCCTCGGTGTTATGGTTAACGGCTTAAGAATTATTTAAGTCAATTACGTATTTGAGTAGCTTGTCACTCATGTTTATAGAAAATGAAGTGCAATTGTTTAGATTATGAATCTATTATTATTGCAGTTCGCAAGAATGAAGGCAAGAAAAGTTCCACTTTAAACGAGCACTACGCAGAATTTAACTGTGAATTGATTACATGAAAATTTTTTTTATTTATGTTTATATTTTTATGGGTTTATGTTTTTGTTTATTTCAAAAATAAAAAAGGTATAATTTTTCATTTTCATTATCATTTTAGTGAACCATCCCATTCTTGTTGGGGTCATAGGGGGGGGGGGGGCTCCAAATCAGGCTGCACCTGGGGCCTCACATTTAAATAAAACTCCCATAAGAGCCTTCTTTTCTGCTTCTCAATATTCATATTGCAATATTCGAAGTTTCAATAAATTGATAATATCACAGTTTTTTCAAATCTACATCACCGTGAGTCGTCGTGGTTACGCAAAAATTACTTAATATTATCCAGTTCCGCAGTCGTCACCTTCAATTATTTCTTAAAAACATGCAAAAAAGCTTAAAAAAAAGCTCGTCATTTATATGGGGTTCCATAAAATAAAAAAGAAACAAATTTTTTATTATCTGACCTAAAGTATTCACTTATTATCAAACTTGTTTATTGTAAAACAGCTCACATTACATCTAGCATGAGATGCGTGGTAATGGTACCTATTTATAAAGTATTATCATGTAAATGAATATTCTGCAGCCTATGCGTTTAATCAAATTTGCTAATTTTTGTTTTTGATCGTGACCAAATTTATATCGGACAACCCCTGTGTTACCCATTTTTTAACAAAAAAAGAATCATTGAAATCGGACAACGTGGTAACGAATTATCGCTGAACATACATCAAAATTTTCAGACGAATTGAAAATCTCCTCCTTATTTTGTAGTCGGTTAATAAAAAAATAGAAAAGCATACAATACACTGGAAAGTTTTGAATTCGAGTTACGTTAGCTTATAATAATTTATTAGTCAAGGTTACAATTTTTTAAATTTATAAGATAAAAATTATACTTAGAATTAATCGAAGGGTGAAAAAAAATCCTTGGACGTCAATTTTGAAAATACACATTTATTTATAACAATTGTTTCAATTTTTAAGCATTTATTTTCATGTTTCAATAGAAATTGTAGGTATAAATGGTAGGTAGGTATAGTATTTTTAAGCTTACAATTTTTATTTTTGTAAAACAATTTTCCAATTTTTCTAATATCGTGTCTAAAAATAGAAAAGGAAAAATGCACCGGATAGTACAACGATTGTACGTACGATTTCAAATCGTCTGCGAGTGCGAGTGAGAGAGTCATTTCTCTCTCAAATTTTATAGTAGTTACAACAAAGCTTACATAATTAGTCAAGGATACAATTTTTTAAATTTATAAGATAATTATAGATTTAATCGAAAGGTGAAAAAAAATCATTGGATGTCAGTTTTGAAAAATAAAAGTTTATGAATAAACTTTAGCGTGAAGTGAATTGCTTAACATTGATTCTGTTTTTTATTTTATTTAAGTTTAAATTAAATTTTTCAACAGCATTGGTTTTCATGTTTCAACGATTAGATAAACTTTTAATGCCTTTACACATCGCTAATTTTTTTTATCATCTGGTGATCTAATTGAATATTAAAATCAAATTTAAACAGCGGCACCAAACGTATGTGGCTCGGAGCTAAAAGAAAAATTTAAAAGATCTTTTTTTTAATTAATCATCGGCATACAAGCAAAAGTGACCAACTGCAAAACTCAAGTTTTACAGGAGAGCAACTTTTAGGTTGAATATCGCTTATAAAATAAGACAATTAATGCCAAATTTCAATAATTTTAGTCATAATACAATTAATATAGTTTATTATATTAAAATTTTAATTATTTTTTTATTATTATATCGTTATTCAACTCAATTAGTCAAGCATCTTATTTTCGCCATTTATGCAGTTGCTCACTTTTGCTTGTATGCCGACGAAATATTCAGAACGTATGTGGCTCGGAGCTAAATGAAAATTTCAAAAGTTTGCTTTATTCGATGTTAATTTTAATAAACATTCAGTCAATTTTAAAAATTGGCAGAATACACATAAATGATTATGAAAGCTCGAATATTTTCCACTAAAAAAGACTTCCACTAAAATAAATTCACAATAAGTTTTATTCGGGTGTTATTATTTTTTGAATTAAAAATTTTAAATTCAATAATTAGGTGTCCTCACCTCCTAGTAAAATTTGTTGCAAAAAAGAATTTGATTGGTTTCAGACTGATGGAAATAGTATTGCATCTAACTTATTAAATGATTCTAAAATTTTAATTCAATTTAAAGTTTTAAATCAAAAATGCAAAAGATTGCTATTATACTTTTATTTAATAAAACATCTCAGGTAATTCCGGCTAATTCATTTTATAAGTAACCTTAATGATATAAAGTTACTGAAGCAAAATTTAGTAACAGGTGTATTGAGCTCAGAAACTTTGTATCGTTGGTTGTATATATTATATACGCTTCTAATGGCGCGCTCCCTGCTGAGAGAAACGGGGAACTAAATGTGGCATCCTAAACACACACTGTACACAGCAAATACATTGCTTGTGGAACCCTATACACATTTTCAGATAAATGCATTTGATGTGGCAACGGATGCCACATGCTTGCTTATAGTCTGTATTTTTATCTTCGAAAATACGGAGAGTAAACGAGCGCCTCCTAGCGCAAATAAATTGTAATTTTATGTGCTATGCGCACAGTGACCAACAACGAAATCGCCACAATTGGGTGTATAGGTCGGGCTGCCACAAAGATGCATGGACATGTATATGTGTGTATGTATGTCTGTGAACACGATAGCAACCAAACGAAATAACAAAATCACTCCAAATTTTAAATTTAAGTTTTTATCTGTTGTGGCACGAAGCCTATTGAAAATGGATAAAATCGTATGGGGGGAACGGGGGGTTTACTTGAAGCGATAAAACATAATCCATTATAACTCCGAAACGCAATGAAATAGGTAAAAGTTTATTAAGACAAAAATTATCCATATCAAATTACCTACAACTTTTGTGTTATAAAATTTTTTCTAAAATAAAAAAAAAAATTAAATTTTTGTTTATTTTAATTTTTTTCTAAAATTTCTTCATAATTATATAAATATCTAAAAAAAAGATAATTTGAGACCTCCTGAAGAGAAATGATCCGGTTAAAAACCCCAAATATTAAAATTTAAATAAAAATTCAGATAATTCACAAAATAAAGTTCAACTGTCAAAAAAGTCAAATAGTTTTTTAAAGTTTGTAAGAGGTAGGAAAATGCTACAGGACTCTACCATATACCAAAAGAAGGGGAATTAAAAGCCCGAATTTTCGAGACTAAAAAGAAGCTTCAAGGTGGAAAATTCAGAAAAATTTCTGTAGAAAACATTTTATGAAATTTTATAAATGAAAATTAATTTATTGTGAGAGAATGCATAAATATTATGGATTAAGATTTATTGTACATGCATATGGATGAATAAGGAAGATATATGTAAAATTTGGTTAAAATCCATTCACTTTAAAATTTTCGAATTGCATGGCCAACTCAAAAATATGAAATTTTGGGAAAAGTTATAAAAGGATGCGCGAAAACAAAATTAAAGTAGTACATTTTTGCGAGTTATTCAGTACGGACGTATTGACTTAACCTCATTTTTAGCTTTTATGACACGGTGCTGATAGTTTTATATTAAATTGGACTACTAAAATCCACTATACTCGCAAATAATTGAATAAATTGTATGTTATTAAATTTTTCAAAATTATTAACCTGAAATATTAAAAGTTACAATAATTTAATAATTTTAACAGTTATTTAAATGAAATACAATACAACAAATAAATAAACAACATTTCAGCTGTTATATTTTGTAATTACTTGCCAGCATTTTTGTGTTTCAGTAATTTGTTTGACTTTCCGGTTCATGTTGAAATAGCAGAGCTATACAACCAGAATTTCTTATTTTCCAACTTCTGCCGGTTTGCCTTTAAACAAAGTCAAATATTTTCAGAATAAAAAGTACAGTAAAATTAAATGAATGAATAAAATTAACCAAATTAAATTAGAAAATATCTAATTTAAATGGTTTTTCGTCAGTTTGAGTTATAGGTAGGGAATTTTCAAAATTGGGAGAAATTTGTATCTGCCGGGCTTAATGCATTCTCGACTAGAAGATTTGCTGATTTTTAAGACATAATTTTTACATTTTTTAGTAAACTCCTGAACTGTGCTAGTTACGATTATATCTTTCACTAAATCTGAATGTATTTATGTAAATTACTCAAAAACACAAAAATGCTGGAAACTAATTATTAATAAACAGCTGAAATGTTGTTTATTTTTATTTAAAGCAATTTATTTCAAATTATTGTACCTAAATTTTAATATTTAAGGCTAATAATTTTCAAAAATTTAATAACACAAATTATTCAATTATTTGTAAGTATAGTGGATTTTAGTAGTCCAATTTAATATAAAACTAACAGCACCGTGTCATAAAAGCTAAAAATGCTAAAAGAACTGGTTAGAATTCTATAAAAAATACATTTTTATAACGAAAACACTTGAATCCTTAACAAATCTTATGGCGAATACCACCAACCATACCACCAAACAGCTGTTCGGCAGCCATGTTGGAGTGGGGGAGGGGAAGTGCTCTATTATGTGTTAAAAAGTAAAATCCAATTATAATAATATATAATAAATTCATACATAAAAAGTGCAATTTTGTTATAATAAATAAATGTTTATTGGGTAATGTTCTGAATTAATTCATACAGCTATCAATTCAAAATTCACTTTAACATTACAATTGGCGCCCAACGTGGGACTATATGACATATTATATAATATAAAATTTAACATTACAATATATTTGATTAGTACAAATAACATAGACAACTCATTATTTAAGTAATACAAAAATTTTAATTTTAATACAAAAATGATCTTACATTGATTAATTACTTATTTTATGTATACGATTAAAACATTAATTCTAACAAGAAAAAGATGTTTTTGAATAGCATAAGCATCAGCAAATATTTACTTGATCTTGACAAAGAATGCGTTTATGATGATAGTTGATACAATTATTAAAATAATAAATAAAATTAATTAATATAATAAAAAATGGTATTTAGAAATTCATAAGTTGCATTTATTGCGTCAAGAAACAAATTAATTAATTAAGCCGTTTATCGTAATAATTAATTGAATTCATTTGCACTTATGATTTTTTATAAAAACGACTAAGTCTTTTCTTGGCGTTGCATCCGTTGCATCATTTCATTCTACCGTTGAAATCCACCTATGCTCGTTTGCACTGTGAATATTGTGAAAGACTATAATAATAATAATAATAATAATTGTTTGGTGCTATATTTTGCTGTATAAAATAAGGTAAGTACAACTAGCCATCGATTAGAAAAGAAAATTTTGGAATGAAATTGGTATTTCTTTCATCATCAAAGTTCCATATTTTTATTTTTATCAAATATTTCATTACAGGAATTTTATCGTGTAGAAAAAAGAGCCAACATTAATTTCGGCATATAAACGAATTTGGTAAGTATTAAATAACTGATATTTGTGGTCCTTGTGGTATAAATAAAGGTAAACGTTTCGTAGTAAAAAGATTTATTAAAATGACGAGTAATAACTAAAACACGTTTGCTCATGAAGTGAGTGTACTCAACTAACTGTGCATGCGCATAGATACACTATGTTTAAGTTGACAATTGACATGAAATATATGCAATATTCAATAGTCCCACAAATTGTTAACTGACAAAAAAATATTAATGAAACATTACATAAACGCTTAGCTTAACATACAAAAATATTTAATAAACAATACACTTAATTATCGTTGTCACATAAGTCGCGCATTCCGAATTTAAACTTTAGTTCGTTGAATTGTCGCGCACTAAGTGCTTTTGTTGTAATATCCGCCAATTGGAGCTTTGAAGGTACATATAAGATATTTATGATCCCTTCCTCGTATTTATCACGTATGAAATGGTACTTCACATCTATGTGTTTAGTACGTTTATGGAATTCCGCATTTCGAATCAATTTAATTGCGCTTTGATTATCCACGCATAAAGTGGTTGATTTTTCTTCCATTTCTCCTAGTTCTTTAAGAAGATTTCTTAGCCATATCACCTCTTTCGTTGCGTTAGAAGCTCCGACATATTCACTTTCGGTTGTTGATAACGAGACGGTTTTCTGGCGTTCGCTCGTCCAAGTCACTGCTCCACCACATAACTTGAAGATGTAACCGGACGTTGATTTTCTGGTGTTTTCATCGCTGGCAAAATCTGCGTCCGAATATCCAATTAATTTTCCATCGGGGTCGTCTGATCTATATTCTATTCCACAATTTTGGCTTCCTTTTAAATAGCGTACTACACGTTTTGCTGCATTCCAGTGGGACGTGTCTGGGTTGTTCAGGAATCTGCTTAACAAGGAAACAGAATAAATAATGTCTGGTCTACTTAGAATTGCAAGGAACATTAATGCGCCCACTATTTCTCGATAAGGGAATTGCGTCTGCTTGTTTTCCTTGGGGTAGGACAGTTTCACGTTACAATCGGCTGGCGTATTCAATGACTTCGCGTCATCAAGGTTGAATCGTTTTACGATTTGTTTAACGTAATTCTTTTGATGAATAAACACAGTTTTCTTATCGCGATCTCGTTTTATTTCCAGTCCCACAAAATAATTAAGATCTGAACTGACCGTTATTTCGAAAGTATTTCCTAATTTTGAAATCAAATTTTCAACTGCAGTTTTATCTTTACTTAAGATTAGTCCGTCATCAACAAAAATTATCACATAAGTTTTTACTTCGTTGGATTCATTTACGTAAACACATTTGTCCGCATTACACTGTTTAAAATCAAGTTGTTCAAGAAAGTTATTAAACCGTTGATTCCAAATTCGGCTCGACTGCTTCAGACCGTAAATTGTTCTTTTCAATTTGCAAACTTGCCCTTCTTCGACATTTAAACCTAGGGGTGGTTTCATGAAAATTTCTTCTTCCAGTTTTCCGTTGAGAAAAGCCGTTTTCACATCGAACTGTTGAATTTCCATGTCGTGTTTTGCTGCTAAAGCTAATAAAACTCTAATGGTGTCATATCTGATTGTTGGAGAGAAAGTTTCTTCGTAGTCTATCCCCTTTATTTGTTTGAAACCTCTTGCACAAAGTCTTGACTTGTAGCGAGATATGGTTCCATCTGTTGTTCGTTTAACTTTAAACACCCATTTGTTGTCGATTATATTTTTGTCTGCTGGCTTTTTAACTAAATCCCATGTATCGTTCTTTTCCAACGCTTTGAGCTCTTCGTCGATGGATTCTTTCCATTTTTTTGAATCTTCACTTTCCAGTGCTTCTTGGTATGTTTCGGGTACGTCGACCTCAACATAATTCGCTTCAAGATCGTCATATCTTGCTGGTTTTCGAATATTTTCTCTTTGTCTGAAATTATACGAAGCTCTTTGATTCTGTTGTTGCTCATTTTCGTCGTTTATTTCGAGTGGTTCGTCTTCAATGTCACTTGTTTCGATGTTTACTTTCACCGTGTTGTTCCTTCTTTCGGTATCTTTTTCTGCGTATTCAACGAAGATGACATCTCTCGAAATACTTATCTGTTTTGTTTTGGGATCGTAAAGTCGGTAGTTTGTAGAATTTCCATCGTAACCTACCATTATCAACTTTTTGCTTTTAGAATCCAGTTTGGTTCGTTTTTGTTTTGGAATATGCATGTATGCATCGCTTCCAAAATTTTTTACATGATTCAATGTTGGCTTTTTGCCTGTCCACATTTCATAGGGACTCGTCTTTGTATTGCTGTTAGGCGTTCTGTTTAATATATAAACCGATGTATTTACGGCTTCCGCCCATAGGTTCATCGGCATGTCTTTTCCATATAACATTGATCTTGCTGATTCTACAATTGTTCTCATCTCTCTCTCGGCTTTGCCATTTTGTTCCGGTGTATACGGTGCAGTTCTTTCCAGGTCAATTCCTTCTGCATAAAGAAATTCACGAAAATTTGCGTTGATAAACTCCGTTCCGTTGTCAACGTGTAAACATTTTACCGAATTTTCGAATTTTGTTTTGCACATTTTTATAAACCGTTTAAAACAATCGAGCACATCTGATTTATGTTTAATAAAAAACACTACGCGATAACCCGAGTGATCGTCTTTAAAGAGCACAAAGTAATTTGAGCCATTTACTGAGGTCGTAGAAAATGGTCCGCATACGTCACTATATATTATCTCACCTGGTCTGGTGTTTCGTCTGACGTTTTCAAAGGTCATTCGATGCTGTTTGCCAAATAAGCAAGATTCGCATATTGTTTTGTCGACATTCTTCAAATTTATATCAGTGATTTCACCATTTGCAACCATCTCCTTTATTAATTTAAAATTAATATGTGCAAGGCGTTCGTGCCATTGCATTATCTTGTCCTTGTCTGTTACAACATTTACTTCATAATTACTTACGGTTTTAAATTTCATTTGATATAAATTGTTGTTCTTGCGAATTGCATGGGCTTCCAATTTTTCTTTTTTGTAAATGTACGCATCTTTATTTTCTTTTACAATTCTCATTCCTTTCGTCGTGAGTACACCTTCTGAAAAAAGATTCTTTCTTAAATCAGGAACGTACAGCACGTCGTTTAAAATTCCATCACTCCAAATTTCATTTGTCAATTTTCGAATTTTAACAGTGCCTTTTCCTTTCACCTGAAGATTCTGGTTGTTCCCTAGTGCAACCGTTGTTTCGTTTTCTTCATCTTGAAACGTTGAAAAGAATTCCTTTTTGTATGTCATGTGAGCCGAAGCTCCACTGTCTAGAATCCAAATGTTTTCTTGACTTTCTGCTGAAAAATTTTCTTCTTCGGCGGTTGTGAATGCTGAAACATTTCCTTCTGGTCCATTTTTATCTGATTGTTTTTTTGCTTTCTTAGGATTGGAACAATCTCTTGCGAAATGCCCTTTTTTCTGGCAGTTGTAGCAAGTGATCTTCTTCTTCCAATCTTTCGATTTTCCATTTGCTGCTGTTTTCAACTTGACTTGAGTTGAAAACGCGTTGTCGACCTGTTCGACTTCGGTTAAATTTGTTTCCTCATCCAACAATCTTGAAGTTAGATTTTGTACGGTTTGTAAACTTTGATCGACTGACAACCATGCTTGACGTACTCCTTTGTATTTCGTAGGTAGCGTACTTAATATTTTTGTCATAACTGCTGTGTCACTTATGACATCGCCGGCCTCTCGTATCCGTTTTGCAAGGTTTTGCACTTTCGCAATGTGCAGCGCCACGCTGTTGTTGGGATCCATACGATATTGATGAAAGCGTTCTTGATGCATCATCTTGTTAGTTTCTGTTTTCTGCTGGTAGATGGTGTCCATTCTTTCCACCATTTCGTTAGCACTAGTACAGGTTTCTATCAAGGTGATTTGTTCAAGTTCCATAGCTGACGTCATCGTAAACATGGCTACGGCGTCCTTCTTATTCCACCTTTCTAATTCAGCGGTATTTTCCGAGTTGGGTCTAGTGGACACACCACTCGCCACTTCAAGGCATCCTTTCGCACGTAAAGCACAATTTATTTGGAACTTCCATTGTTGGTAGTTCTTGCCATCAAACTTGTTTATTGTATTAATATCAATTCTGTCCGCCATTTTCACTTTTCTTGTTCACTACACGTTACACGCAAAACCGATTCGCGACACTTTATTCTACCTGGTGAACTGGTCCCATAACCTATTAAATAACTGATATTTGTGGTCCTTGTGGTATAAATAAAGGTAAACGTTTCGTAGTAAAAAGATTTATTAAAATGACGAGTAATAACTAAAACACGTTTGCTCATGAAGTGAGTGTACTCAACTAACTGTGCATGCGCATAGATACACTATGTTTAAGTTGACAATTGACATGAAATATATGCAATATTCAATAGTAAGTATCGTACAAAAAAAACTATTGATTAATTAGAAAAATTAATTTTGGACAAGTTCTAAAGATAACAAACAATATTATAAATTTTTGTGAGTAATTGAGACTTGTAAGATTAACGCTGTATTGTTTTTTAGAACCTGAAGTAGATGCCGAAAGTTGCCTTCGTTGTTCGTTGTCTCAGATACGATAATTTGAGTGTGTGCTAAACTGCTAGATATCGGTTGTCGCAATAAAGGAGCTGGTCTCGACGTCATATTTTATGGATACGTGGTCATTCTATAAAAATCCTTCGGGATATCGTTTGGTACGTCACTATAGAAACGTTATCTTACAGTTAATTGTTAATTTCCTTGCAGATTGACATAGATTTTAAAATTTCTTTTGAAAACAAAGATGGTTTGATTATGGATTGGGACAATTACCGCGACAATTTGGTGAAAATTTTATCAAGTAATGTGCATGTCAAGGTCAAAAAAATAAAAAAAAGAAAAACGTATTGTATCGTATTGTATTGTAAAAACGTATTTTCTACGTATTGTATTATTCTTATATTTTTTTGAATTTAAAAAAATAAAAGGCTTGAAAAAAAACGGCGAGGGATACCTCTGATTTACCAAAATGTGAGTATTTTATATAAATTATTTCGGTTTGCTTAACAGAACATCTGAATTGGAAAATCTTACACTGAAACGGTTTCTCGTCAGTATGATTTGGTAAAAAATGTTTCTTCAATTTTCCTTTCATAGAACATTCATAATAGCCAACACTACACTTAAACGGTTACTTGGGGGTATGATTTAGTAAATGTTTCTTTAGATAATCTTTACGTAAACATTTATAACTGCAAATGTTGCATTCATACGGTTTCTCGCCCGTATGAGTTAGTAAATGTGCTTTTAAAGTTCCTTTTTGTGAAAATTTATAATCGCAAATATTACATTCATATGGTTTCTCGCCAGTATGAGTTAGTAAATGTTTCGTCAAACTTCCCTTATGTGAACATATATAGTCGCAAATGTTACACTCAAACGCTTTCTTGCCCGTATGAGTGCCTAAATGGACATCCAGACGTACAGTGTTAGAACATTTATAATCGCAAATGTTACACTTAAACGGTTTCACCTTAGAATGAGTTCGTAAATGACTTTTCAAATTTTGTTTGGTAGAACATTTATAATCACAAATTTTACACTCAAATGGTTTCTCCCCAGTATGAGTGAGTAAATGGGTTTTCAAACTTCCTTTGAGAGAACATTTAAAATCGCAAAAATTACACTCAAACTGTTTCTCGCCCGTATGAGTTAATAAATGTGTTTTCAAATTTCCTTTTTGTGAAAATTTACAATCGCAAATATTACATTCATATGGTTTCTCGCCCGTATGAGTTAGTAAATGTTTCTTCAAACTTTCTTTCACCGTACATTTATAACCGCAAATATCACATTCAAACGGTTTCTCGCCCATATGAATTAGTAAATGTCTCTTCAAATTTCTTCGCACCGAAAATTTATTATTGCAAATTTTACACTCGTACGGTTTCTTGCCCGTATGGATTACTAAATGTTTTTGCAAATTGCTTTTCAGAGAACATTTATAATCGCACAATTTGCACTCATACGGTTTCTCGCCCGTATGAGTACGTAAGTGTAATTTCAAATTTCCTTTGAGGGAACATTTATAATCGCAAAGTTCACACTGAAACGGTTTCTCGCCTGTATGAGTACGCAAATGTTCCTTCAATTTTCCTTGTTTTAAACATTTATAATCGCATAAATTACATTCAAACGGTTTCTTGCCCGTATGAGTTAGTAAATGTTTATTCAAATTATCTTTCGTAGAACATTTATAATCGCAAACCTGACAAGGGAACGATTTCTTGCCGGCATGAATGTTTCTATGTTGTTGAAGTTGCAATTTATTAGGAAATATGACATTACATACCCTACATACAAATTGCTTGTTTAATTGTCTTTCGCTGTCTTGATCCGGTTGAAATTCGTTATAGGAGGTATCTTCTTTAATGTCAATAGAATGATGTAAGTCATCCAACTGGAAATCAATGTCTGCCGTCTCTTTAGTTCTCATTTTCTTCCTACTATTTTCTAATTTAACATCAAAAGTCTCTTCATTATCAATGGAGTGTTGTAAATCTTCCATCGCTATATCCACGGCTTCTGTTTTAATTTCAGTGTTAAAATTTTCCATCTTTATTCTGACGTAAAAATTGTATTGCTTCAATCCGTTGTTAGGCTTATTATCGTAAGGATCACTCGTTGCACCACTTATTCGTTTATTTGATTAAATTATAATCAATATGAAATGCATACTAACATGTGCGCATTACTTTAATGGTTATGGAAACGCCTTTTCTGGTTACTTATGTTACCAACATACATAATTGTTATAGACTAGGAAAGTGCGACTTCAAAATGTCGCCGATCTAACAGCTAATGGGTGGAAACATTGCCGGGTGCATGCGTTATTTTAAACTTTTTCGTGACTTTACAATGTTTTAATTCAAAATTATGCCTTTATTGCATTTGCCCAGGTCGGCCACATAATTCTAGACGAGAAAAGTGCAGTTTTTGAAGCTATATGGTAACTAAACGCAAACAAAGTGAGGTTATCACCATGTTTCCACCCATCAGCTGATTGATCGTGACGACACCACTTTCCTAGTCTATAGTGGCAAATTTAATGGAGAAGTTTCTTACTTACAATCTTTTATTTTTTTATTTGAAAGTAGAGATCAAACGGAGCTAACAGTTTTTTTTTCAGATTTATTTGACCGCGTTAAGTATCAGAAAAAACTTATTGAAATTTTAAATCGCTAGGGCGTTGCCTGAACCACGGCTGCCACTTGTATGCCAAGATTCTCATACTTCTTCTTTCTTACTTCTAGGCGGCCAGTTTGTGCATTGGCTAACAACAAACGTTGGCAAGCAATGTCACGCTGCAATCCATCCAAAAAATTCCATACACTGGGATGGCTGCAGTGAAATATGGAATTTAAAGCATTGTGAAAACCTTCACAACAATTTGTTGTTTTGGGGCTATTTTCTCCAGCGGCTTCAAAATGGTTCCACAACGCGATAGGAAATTGCGGTGATCTTCGAAAGGTGAATACGAAAGTTATGATGATAAGTTGAGATTCTTGCGGCGGATGGCAAACTTGCAATGATTTACAGTTGTTTTTTATTTTTTGTTTTTATTATTATTGACTTTGGTTGTTTTGTTGTTATTATTTTTGTTTTATTTTTATGTGAATTAAAATAAAATTTAAAATTTATATAAATTTATTGTTCTCATTTTTCAAAGTTCTGTTTTGTCAATGTTCTTTTATTTCAGTGTTCTGTTTTTTCAGAGTTCTTTTTTGTCAATGTTCTGTTTTTTCATGGTTCTGTTTTTTCATTGTTCTGTTTTTTCATAGTTCTGTTTTTTCATTTTCTGTTCTGTCATATTCTGTTCTTTCATGTTCTGTTATGTCATGTTCTGTTCTTTCATGGAATCATCATTTTTAAATAAAATGTTAATAAATTAAATAAGTAATTATAAAAGTGATATTTTTTCAAATCAAAATGTAATACTAAATTAGTTCGAACAGAAACTTTTAGGCAATTAAATTAAATGTGTGAAAAAATTCATTAACGTTGTAACAAACCGCCCTCAGGTAATTTAGGTAAAATCAATCATAAACTACAACTTAACTCGACTAGTAAAATATATTCATTCTTGTTATAATTTTGTTAATATTGTTCATGACTTCGATAATAATTTTAATTTAATTCAAGTTATGTCGTAGAAACTTTGGCCACCACAATAATTTTTATTACGTTGATGCTTGTTTAATGATGGGACAACTAAATTATTGCAATTTAAAGATTATTTAAAAATTGTTTAACGAATTAAAACATTTTGCTATACCTAAACTTAGATTTCCTCCTTGCTAATATTTTAGTCACTAATTAAAACTACTATTAAAGAGAACAATTTTACTATTTACTTGCGAATATTTTGGTCGAATTCATATGCGCGATTAACAGCCGTTTCAGTTTCATAATTATCTATACTTACCTCACGATTAATTACTTTACATATTAATTTTTCAATAGAACAAATTCAAATTGTAATATAAAATTACAATTCATTTTTAAATTATTTTAAAAATTATCAGCATAGTTACGAAAATTCAAATATTTCTAGACGATCAAAGTAACAAAATAGCACAATTAGTGCTATTAAATTATGTCAAAATTTTAACCCAAAAGTCATAAAATCTTCTATCTTGACTTTTATTATTTTTCTATCAGTATAATTTGAACATGCAATATTCAGCCATAAGAACATTATTAACGCTTGCAAAAGTCCTATCTTCATGAAAGTCTCACCATAAACAAATATACAATAGTTAACAATATTTTCATTAAAATTAGCATCAAATATAATAACCCACGCGAATTACTACAATTTAAATTATGTCACAACCAATTGATAAAAATATAAAAATTATCCCAAATGAAATATACATTTCAGCGCTGAAGATAAGATAATTTTCGAACATGTTTCCAAATTATAATTTGACAAAACTAAGTTCCCTTCACACCAGAGGTAAACTAACACACCCCTGTAAGTAAAAAATTTTACATAAAAGAGAGGTTTTGAAAATTAATAAACCAGTCGTTTTTCGAGCCGTTTCGGACAGTTGTTTTTCGCAAGCTGTCGAGTTTCTTCTTGGTTTAACCCAAAAGAAACGTCGCGTTACCCCTTTTCATTTTTGTCATTGTTGAATTTTTCTAAATTCAATTTTTAATTAATTTAATCGATCTTTTATTTTTTTTTGTGTTTAATTTCATACATCCTAATTAATCTTTTTTTTAAATTCCATTACGTCGTTAATTAAAATTATTGTGTGTGCACCATCATCAAATAAGGTAAAATAAACTTGAATTTTTGCAAATGTGTTATTTATATTTTTCTTTGTGTGTCTTCGAAACAAATTGAAATTACGAGTTGAGCTTATGATTTACAGGTCAAATTAATTTTCATATTGTTTATTTAATTTATTAGGGATACTACATAAAATTAACTTTTCGTTTATAATTGACATAAACATTTATTTTATTTTCTTTTAATAAACTGGTAATTAAAATCTCTTAAGTGTTTTTATTTTTCTTGTGCAAAGATAAGAGTAATTTTAAATTTTGGTTTAATTCCTACGTCATCCGAGCTCGCACGTTATATCTTAAGTTTTATGAATTTCTTTATCAAAAATTCATTGGTGGCAGCATACTCAAAGAGGAAATCCGAAGAAAGGCAAAATTGGACAGTTTCGACATCCAAAAACCGTCGACTTCGGACGTTTGCAGTAGTAACATTGGTCAATCGTTAGCTGAAGTGTTACAACCGAAACCAGGGTGTTACAACGTTAGGTTTAATTGTTTTTTTAAATAGTCTCCATGGAATCTTAAGTTTGCATAATAATTTTACAAATAATTTTAAAAGTTTATTAAAAACAATAATTAAAATGAATCTTATTTGTCGTGGTTACGATTACGACAGGTTTTCTGTCGTCGTTGGTTTAGGTGACTACCATACAGAGCCGCATTAAGGATTTGTGAGGCCCGGGGCTAGCTTTTGTTGGAGGTCTCTTGGCCTTGCATGTTTAACATAATGCGCCGCATTTTAACATTTTACTTTGGTGATTTAAATTTTTTTGCATTTAAAAATGTTACAACTTCAGTTCTATAAGTGCTACAGAGTTGTATGATAAAAAATTTTACTGGACGAAATTTGTAGTCCGTTAAATTTCCTATCCGAAATGAGGCATCAGATTTTTTGTAAAATGTTTCGTTTAAAAGATACTGAGTTTTGAAAAAAAAAACAAAATAAAAAAAGCTCAATTTTTTTTTAGATTTTTGTACTTACTTTAATTCATAACTCAAAAGCCATTGATTTTAGACAATAAAAGATATGAATCTTCTTGGTAGATTATTTCACGCTATTTAAAAAAGTACTAAACCATTTTTACTAAAAAATTAATATTTTCGGAGCTATGATCATGTGAAGATAAAAATTAAAAAAAATACTTTAAAGAGTCCCATCTCTCGAGGGTTTGAATTTAGAAAAAATAATTTTATTAAATATTTATTTTTTAAAAAGTGTCCTCTACACTACGGAAGTTTTATAAAATCTATCCGGGGACACTCAGCATGTCATTTACAATTTACAATGTAAATTGGACATTTTCAAGCCGCTGTTTTTCATATAAAAATCGATTTTACAGCAAAACTTTTTAGACATTTTTTGTTGAAAATTTCATTGGTTTTAATTTTGTTTATTTCAATTTTTTTATTTTGTTGCGCCATTTTTGACTGACAGCGAGTTTAAGAAGACTCTGTAAAACACAAAAACTATTGTCATCTATATCTCGGAAACTATGCGATAAAATAGAAAAATGTATAGAAACAAAAATGTAGAGAACAAAACTTAGAAGAAAAAATTCTTATTAATATTTTCATTATTTTGCACCGTTTCCGAGAGATAGATGAAAATATTTTTTGAATTTTACAGAGTCTTGTTTAAGTTGTTAAGTTTCTTGTTAAGTTAAAAATTCATATAAACAAAATTAAAGCCAATAAAATTTGCAACAAAAAATGTCTAAAAAGGTTTGCTGTAAAATCGATTTTTATATGTCAAAAACAGTTTAAAAATGTCCAATTTACATTGTTAACATAGAAAAATCCGAATATTTTCGTTACTCACTGTATATTCTTAATAGTAGGTACTGAAGATGTAATTAAAGTAGTTGAGCTAGAACATTGAGTTGAATTTTTTATCATAACTGCTGATCCCACCATGGTCCCACTCTGAAATTTTTATAAAGTATTCACCAAGTCACTATTATAAACATATTATAGTGGTTTTTTGTAAAAAACCCCTTACCTATTTTCCTCGGGTCGCTCTGATTTTGCGGAAGCTGAAAAACTTTCTCAGGGTTCGCGAGTTCAATAATTTTGCTTGCCGGTTTAGTTTTAAAGTTTATAAGAAAACTACGCATGTACGTAAAATAAAAGAATCTTTTATATTTAAAATAAAAAAATTGCCAAAACTTGATTTTTTGTTTCTTTACAAAATGAACGAAACTGGAGGTTCGTGTATTGTGTTTTACCCTTTTACAACAGCGCGCCTCTATTAATTGAAAAAGACAACTTCCATTTACTAATAAGCACTCGCCGTTGTAAAGGTAAATGGTGTGATATGTATCCAAAATTGTTAATATAAAAAAATGTTATAATCGTAGAAATACAAAAGTTCAAATGGTGCGCCAATGTTTAAATAGCAAAAAATTTTATACACAAAAAAAAGTTTACAGATAATCTTTTTACCTGCCGGTTTAACACTCGGATGCAGTAGATCAGTAGGCCGTGTTGGTAGCTGTGTTGTTGGAACCAATTTAACTTCAACCAGTAAGTAAATCGCTAGTTGCTTAGAACCAGACATGTGCTGTTTGATAAAAAAAAATTCCAAAATGGACGCCGTTTTTAATCACTATCTATTTTCAGGTGTAGATAAACCAAAATCTGCTGAAATAACCTCGACGGCTGCAGATAACTTCTGTTTTGATAGGCAAATACAAAAAGGATCATCCAATTTAGCACTTAAATCACCACCCTTTTACTTAAGGCAGGTAAAATCACGTCCGTCTTGCTCGTTTCAAACGGCTCAAGCCTGTCCCCTCTTTCCAAAAATTTTTAATCTACCTCGTTATCTTCTAATGCGCGAAATACCAGTTTAAACTATCACCAACTTTAAATTTTAAATTTCATCAACACCACACCATTTAAATTTTAATTTATCAATTTGTATTTGTTTTTGTTTTTTGTGTTGTAAGTAACAATTTACCTCTCTTATCAAAGTTCTGGCAATCTCTCATGAGAGTAAATCTCTCCAATGATTCAAAATTAAAGTTTTCTTATATTTTCCAAAACACTCGGTAGCCTTTATTCAAACTCACTCACCCTGATGAAAGTCCCACAAAACTACCGACAACCCTATCTCTAACTTAAATTGAACAGAACACGACAATATATTATTTTTTTAATTTTCAAAAAACACTAACTCAAAAATGTTTTTAAAGACATTTTTTGAGCGTTTCAAAAAAATTCATTTTTATTAGAAAGTGGTCAAGATGGAAATCAAATGAAAGCCCTTTAAATCCTCTTTAAAATGAGCTATTGCACAACTCAGTAGGACTTATAGAACTGAAGTTATAATATTTTGTATAATTAAGCGTGAGTCGAAAGAGTGTTGTTTTGGCGATTTTTTGTAATTAAATAACTCAAAAACTTTAAATTAAAATAAAAAAAATTTTGAATTCAGGATGTTAAAGAGTATAATTAACCAAAGTTTGAATAAAATCTGTGATGGTCAATTTGAAAACTATTTATTTTTGGTTGCTTTCATAATATGGAATGACCCAAGTATTCAATTCAAACTCGAATTTTTATAACTAACTTTTTATAATTTTTATAAACAAATATTGCCTAAAATATGTAGTTCTACAAGAATATTATTATAAATACACTGTATTTCAATTTTTTTTGACAAAATCTCAACCTACTGAACAGCCTTAAGATGTAGATAACATGATGACCCGATAACAAGTAATGGTCTCCGTGTATTTTGTGGTTGCTTTTTTATTGTTTTATATGAGTTAATATGAATTACTTAGATTCATAATTTTTATTTAATGAAAACAAATACTTTAAGTTTTACAAAGATTTCGACAACTTAGAAGAGCTTTGCATCCACAGTTTAAGAGATTTTAAATGCCACACGTAAACGGCTTTTCGCCTTCTAGCGATTTTCATCAAAATTAATCCAACTTTTAGAGTTTTTAAAAAATATGTAAGATGCGACTTTCTAATTTGAAATTAGCGCCAACATCTTCCCATCGATGACACGGAAATAGCCATTGATCACCCCACGTTGTATAAAATACCTACAGCACGCCACCTAGTAACCAGTTCTTTCTTCCGATGTACAAAACAAAGTTGTGAACTTAGCTGAAACACAAAAGATGACCGCTCCAAAAACAAGAGACGATCGTAAACCGCAACACAAATAAAACTACAGATATTGGGGTTATGTCAAATCTTTTTATTCCACCTTAATATCAGGGAAAAGTTTAAAGTCTGAAGCAATGGTTTTGTAACTAAATGATTTCTGATTCCCCTGTATTTTAACTATTCGGTCTTATAATTTAATTCGTTCGGAACTGTGAAATTTTAGTAATTTATGCCATTTTGTCGACCCAATAATTGTTATGGAAGTTCTTTGATTTTTAGTTGTCTCAAGATTATTTATATCTTGTTTATTATTATATTAATTTTTATGTTGCTAGTGCAAATATTACCAAACCAACCTTTATAAAAGAAACCAACAAATACCTTCAAATGTGACTTAATTAAATCAATACGTAGATCATAATTTAGATTTGAAATTCAAGGAGGGCAACGATGAGTTCGGAATAAAAGCTTTTTTATGCTCTTGACCTCACGGCTGGGCAGTTTCTTCTAGGTTAAGATAATTTAAATCAAGTGTGCACGGACCCGATGTAGTTCTTCTAGTCTGAATGCAATATTTCAAATAGAAACAATGATTACGATCAATTTAAATAATATACGTTCATTTATATGCACTGTAGATGGCATGGGCTTTTAAAATTACCTCAACTTGTGATCATTGAAAATAACGAGAAAATCCAATTTACCCAAGTACATAAAAATAAAATATTGTCGTTTATAACGTAACCTACCCTGTATATAACAAAAACGCGTGTAATAAATTAATTGTAAGAAAACTTCGTATGCAAAGTAAACCACCCTGTATATAACAACAAAACGTACAAATACGATACCACGTGTTGCTAGCAAAAGAATAACCTAACTTGAAAGTACCCTAAACTTTAAAATACGCAAACTTATGAACACGTGTTTATGTGATTATTTAACCAATTCCCAAATTTAAACTTATATAAACAAAAGTATTTAACACGGTAGAGTTCGTTCAGAAGCTTAAGTCTCATACAATGCGCGAAACGGGCAAAATACATAAGAATAAATGTTAAATGAAAACATCAGCTTGGCGCGAAAATTTAAAAAATCTGACTTGAACATTATTTTCATTATAATTATAGAAAAGAAAAACTAATTATAGAAAAAATAAAATGATTACTATAGGAATGTAATTTATTGTAAAACTTTATTATTATAGTACAAGCAAATACTATTGTACAAGTAAAACAAATTATTTTTATTATAATAAAATAATAACGAACAAGAAAGTGAGTAATCGCACATTGAAGTAAATTTTATTAGCCGAGTAATTGATTTTTTTTATTTTTATCTTTACAAGATGGGCTCACATTCTAAATTGAACTCTTCATCATCTTCTTCATCTTCCGAAGACAGATAATCTGAACTGTCACTTTCATCTTCGTAATTTACTCTAATAATGAGTTCATCTACATCATCCATAATATATTCCTTTTCTATATATTCTTTTTCTGTGGCTTCTACATGGCGACAAATATTTTGCCAATCTTCTATTGTGACTTTATTAAATTCTTCTTCAGTCAATCTTCGGACATCGTCCATTTTAAATGTGGTATTTCGTGCGGCAACACGATTCTTTACCAACGCCCAAATTTTCTCAATAGGGTTCAATTCTGGGTGATATGGTGGTAACCGTAATACAACGTGGCCATGTTCGGCTAAAAGTTTATCGGCTACATAATTTTTATTACGTGGCTTGTGTAATTTAATTATATTATACAGATCCATTTTTGTATCTCTGATTTGCCATATTATATTTCTTTCTGATAACCATTGCTGCATAGCACCTTTTCTCCATGAAGACGTAGGGCATTTTAAAATACTAACGTTATGATACGAAGCGTTGTCAATAACCAAAACGCTATTTTTTTCTAGATTTGGAATTAATTTTTCATTTAACCATTTCAAATAATTTTTGTGATTCATGTCATCGTGATAATCTCCAGTTTTAAGGCCAGATTTAAATATTAATAAGGCCCTCGTAACAAAACCTCTTGCACCGCCAGCGTGAACAATAATTAATCGTTGTCCTTTAGACACTGGGGTCTTTAAACCGTTAGTACTTCCATCGTCCCAACATTTAGGAACGGTATGTGAACTATGGATGTAAGTTTCATCCGTATAAACAATATTTCTTCCTTCTTCTTTATATTTTATAAGGTTTCTTAAGAACATAACTCGTTTACCTCGAATATCACTTTTTTCAACAAGTATTTGCTTATTACATGGGGATTTTCTCCACCTAAAACCAATCCTATGTACTACAATTCGAAATGATGAAAGCGATCCAGAAAAGCCATGATCTTTTTTCATCGCTTCATACACAGTTTTCATTGTAGGTCGCCTTTTATGTATAGTCGCATAAGAATGAATTATACGCCTAATAACATCTTCTTCAAATTGGCTTGTTGTAGTTTTTGGGGATGGCATTTTAATAGTTTTCCTGGGAGTAGAAAACTTGGCTTGTTGAGGATTTTCAGCTCCTTCCTTCATTATTCTTATAACAGTTTTATAAGAAACTCCAGTTGCAGATGACACTTTTGCATACAAAATATTTCCTTTGCATTTTTCTTTATTCATAATATATTGAATGACATTATAAATTATTTGTCGTCCTTGACTATGAACTACTTTACGGTTATTCATATTAGTAATGAATTTTAACTGTAAAAAATATTGTTTGTTTAAAAAACGATGTTAAATTAATTTGTTTATGCATTACCTACCACAATAAAATAATAAACGTTTTCGTCAAATAGATGTAAAAAAAGATTTTGTGGTACACACAGCAGTTTAACCTAAAAATAAAATTTTCGTTTAAAAACGATTTTAAATTAAAATGTTGTTTGTACTAACCTCAGTATAATAAAAATACTCAAATTGCGTTAAAAAAGGCTGATTGTTATTTAAATTATCAAATAATGTTAATATCATTTAATAATCAAAAGCACGAAAATAGCGAATCTGTCAAAGCAAAACGTCAACAAAGAACGATATTTTCAGGACTGTATTTATTTTGTTAAAACGAATTTTATCATTTCTGCGCACTATTGTATGGGACATGACCTCCTGAATGATCTCTAACCATTAACTAGACAATAAAATTTTAGACACGTGTGTCCTGATTTTAAACACATTTTACATTTATACGTAACCAAAATTTCATACAAAAATAGCTGAATAAGATTTAACCAAACCCACAATATTATAAACCATTCAAATTTAAATATAATTAAAATTTACGTTACCTATCTAGAATAAACAGCAAGAGACGTAATACCACTTTTTAAAATCAACTAAACCACTCGGTCTCACTTCACTGCTGTTAATGTGTCGATCCGTAAATTTGTCACCACGACCTGCCGTATCCCCCTTCTAGGTGTCGCCACAAACTTAAACTATCCGACAGTATATACCGGACATTTCGAAATATAATGACTCTCTTTAGGCAACCCAACCATCATTTAAATTAAAATTGAAATGCCATATTACAAATAGAACAGATTTTATTATTGAATTGGGCTTAACGTGTATTCTTAATGTAATATTGTAAGTCCGTTACCTTTGGGTTATAATTTGTTGATCGGATGTGCTTCGGTAAGATTAACATGTCGACAATGTTTTATTATTTATTTACAAACAAGATAATTCTTTGTATATTTTACATAAATAATTTATAAAAACCACTTAAAACATTAATAATACTTTTACAAGAGCTTTGGATCCACAGTTTAAGAGATTTTAAATGCCACACGAATATGGCTTTTCGCCAGTAGCTTACCAGAAGCTACCATCCAGCTTATGGAGTTCTTAAAAAGAGTGCATCAATTTTGTCTGTTAAAGCATTGATCAACATTGATGTGGCGAAATAATCAATAGCCTTAAATGAAAAATAAAGAATTTTAGTAAACAGCTGTCAATAGGTTTGTTCGTTGGACGTCGAGCAATTTGCTCCGAACAGTTTCTAATGACGTCACTGGAGCAGCTTGAACAGTTTAGTGCAGCTGCTCTGAGTAATGCCCAACGAACGCATTTGTCTGCTCGGAACAGTTTAAATTTAAATATCCTAACTTCAAAATAAGTTTCTTTTGTCATCATTATAACAATTCATATATCAGTCTAGTCTATATTATTAATATGAATAATTTAATAAACGTAATAGGGCAGTTTCATTCCCCACTCAGGTGTGGTACACAATGACTTTTCTTACATTTTCAAAAATTTCATGGTAAAACACGGCAGTCTCGATCCATGTTCCGCATATCGTCAGCACAAGCTTTAGAAGCAATGGAATATTGGGACACATACAGTGAGTAACGAACATATCCGGACACTCCTATGTTAACAATGTAAATTGTTCATTTTGAAACCGTATTTTGACATTATTACCGATGGCGGTATCTATTATCTACACTGTTGGAACTTACCCCTGTTGCAACTTACTCCGGTCTCTCCTACTTATATCAAATATCAACCCTGGGCAAACGCAGATACAAGGGGAGCAATGGGTGGAATTGCCCCCTCACCCCCTGAACTTCGAAGCACTTTATTTGACCAATTTCAAAACTTTTAAATCGAATAACTAATTTTCTTAAAAATAGATCTTGTATCCGTGCCTAACCCTGAGATTTATACCTCATATTTTATTCATTTCTTCAAAAGATTAAAAATTTAACAGTAGAAAATCCGGAGCCCGAATAGCGGCGACCAAATGTCACGTACCAAGGTCAAAAGGACTTTGAGTTTGTTCCAAGGTGCAAACGGACTTATGCCAGATTTCTTCACCTTGAGATATCTATCGGATAAGAATAACTATAAGTATAACCAATCAAACAACCGTAAAAATTTGAATTACGGTTGTTTGATTGGTTATTCTTATAGTTATACTTATTCTATAGATATCTCAAAGTGAAGAAATCGAGCATTAGCTCTATTATTTCAAGTTTAACTTTGGAAAATTTAACAAAACTATTTGTTGGCAGTGTGCGTTGGTAAATGTCTTGCCCAAGCTTAACAGCACGTTTGTATTGGCAAATCTTACACTCAAACGGTTTATCGTCCGTATGATTTAGTAATTTTGTAACCAAGTCCATTTTTGCACTTTTTCCAGTTTCTTTTTCACATTTACCTATTTTAAGTAACTAAAAATTATTAATTTCTTTCGATATAATTTTTTTTCTTTTTCTACACACAATAACGGATAAAAAACGTTAAAGAAATTTTTTTGTAACTGATGTAACAACCAATTTGCTTTACCAAATTTGACCTTCCTAAATGGAAAATTAGTTACTATGTAGCTTCGGCAGCTGGGTCCAGAGTGGACTTAATTGTCGCTATTCTTTCTTTCACTCTATATTTTGCAGGCGCCAAAAACTTTTCTTAAGAGCTTTAAAAATAAGACGGATTTATATACACGGTTTTTATTAATATTAATTATTTACAAATCGAATATCTATATACAACGGAAACTTAAACTAAATTATAAAAATTTCTTTCCAAATACAATATTTTCCATAGTTACTATGGGTTGATAAGCCACTGGTCTGAGTAATTGGTGTTTTTGGAATTATAGGTATCTCAGGAAGGATGATTTATCAATAATATCAGCAATTAGAAGCTCTTGTTCTCAGGTAGTTCACTCTGATACAAATGCAGGTGTGCAACTTCTATAAGCTACTTTTACAGTCTCGGATAACCTGACTAAATAGTAACGAACCTTCTTATTATTATTATCGGCTTCTGAAATAGATAAGTAATTATATAGGAAACTTAAATTTGGTTATTTTTAGGATTCTCGTAAAACCTTGATAACGAAAACTCTATCGAGATTTCGGAACGGAAGTTTTCGTCTAGAAAACGTAAACGAAAGAGGAACGGTGTTGAAGTAAGCAGTCTCGTACACCGAAAACGCTTACTTGCCGTTCCACTTAAGTTTACCTCGGCAGAACACAACTTATAGTAAAGTCATCTTTCAAATATTTAAAATATAATAAATTGTATATAGTCCATTTCATTTAAGAAAATAGTAAGAATTTGTACTAAAACGATGACCTCGAAATGTTAACCAATGAAATTGGTTAGAAATTAGGCGGCTTCACACTAGCGAAATTTACGTGTTGATGACAGATAACATTTAATTTTTTGTATTATATTAAATAGTTCCTATGCAGTATTTCTTTATTTATTTCATCAAAATCGCATTAAACTTGAAGTAAATTTGTGAAAATAAGTTTTGTAAAATTATGTCGTAACTTTTAAACATTCTTGGTTAGGCAACACATATAACGCATTCAATTTGAATTTTTAAAATAACGTTTCCCTATGTGAATGTGGTTTTGCATTTGACCTGCCACCTACATTTTTAGTATCTGGGATGGACTATAGAATAATAATTTTCTTTAATCAACTTGTTTGATTTGCATATAGGCAACACACCCAACCTTCAGTATTTATCAATTAAGAACATTTCAAACTATATGAATTTTTAAATTTTTGATTGCTACAACTTAATTGCTTCTTTACACTGCAATACAGTAGGAGCTAGCCATTTTTGAAACTTGGGGTGTGGTCACCCCCATGTACTCCTCTAGGGTTAAAATCGCAAATATCACATTCATACGATTACTTGCACGTATGAGTGCGTAAATGTGTCTTCAAACTTTCATTTCGTGAACATTTATAATCGCAAATATCACAATCATACGGTTTCTCGCCCGTATGAGTTAGTAAATGTCTCTTCAAACTTGTTTTTCGTGAACATTTATAGTCGCAAATAACACAATCATACGGTTTCTCGCCCGTATGAGTTACTAAATGTGATTTCAAACTACCTTTAATAGAACATTTATAATCACAAATATTACACCCAAACGGTTTCTCGCCCATATGGGTTAGTAAATGTGTCTTCAAACTACCTTTAACAGAACATTTATATTCACAAATGTTACACTTAAATGGTTTCTCAACAATATGAGTTAGTAAATGTCGCTTCAAACTTTCTCTTCGTGAACATTTATAATTGCAAGTGGTACACTCATACGGTTTCTCGCCCGTATGAGTTAATAAATGTATCTTCAAATTTCCTTTTATCGAACATTTATAATCACATATGTAACACCCAAACGGTTTCTCGCCCTTATGGCTTAGTAAATGTGTCTTCAGACTTCCTTTGATAGAACATTTATAATCACATAAGTTACACTTAAATGGTTTCTCCCCAGTATGAGTTAGTAAATGTCTCTTCAAACTTTCTTTTCGTGAACATTTATAATCGCAAATATCACAATCATACGGTTTCTCCCCAGTATGAGTTAGTAAATGTTTTTTCAAATTTCCTTTGATAGAACATTTAAAACCGCAAACCTGACACCGGAACGATTTCTTGCCGGAATGAATGTTTCTATGTTGTTGAAGTTGCAATTTAGTAAGAAATATTACATTACATACCCGACACTTAAATTGCTTGTTTGTTTGTCTTTCGCTATCTTGATCGGGTCGAAATTCGTTATCGGAGGAATCTTCTTTAATGTCAATAGAATGATGTAATTCTTCTAACTGGAAATCCATGTCTGCCACGTCAGTTTTCATTTTCCAATTTTCCAATTTATCATCAAATGTCTCTTCATTATCAACAGAGTGATTTAAATTTTCCATCTCCAAATCCACGGCTTCTATTTTAATTTCACCGTTAAAATTTTCCATCTTTATTTTGACGTAAGAGTAAGAATTTTAATGTTTCAATCCGTTGTTAGTCTTAATATTGTAGGGATCACCCGTTGCACCAGTTATTCGTTTAATTCACAAAACACGAAATGTGCGCATAACCTAAATCTGACCCATCCGTTCTGGTTACTTCCGTTACCAACACACATAACTGTTATAGAGGCAAATTTGAATTTGTACTTATGTGCTTGTTCATATTGACTGGTTTAAACGATGTACAATTTTATACGGCCAGTTTGGCAACTAACTTCAGTATAACTTTTTCAAATTTAAAAAATATGATTCAATATATTTAACGCAAATGAATGGATTAACGAGCTACCCACTACCATAGGTCTGTACGTTTGCTTGCACTAGCTTGTTCTGAAAACATTTTAACTATTTCAACACATTTCCATTAAGTTTACCATTCTCGATAATAATAATGTTTATACTTGACTAATTAAATCACTATTTAATTATATAAAAAAAATTTTCTACGAATAATATATTTTTATTAAAAAATATTCTATCACCGAAGATCCTTCTATTTATTTTGTTCATCAAATAATTGCCGAGAAGCTCTCGCTGCTCTGCTTTCCAAAATTTGGAAACTACTACAAAATATTAGTATCAAGTAACTAAAATCACTTATCGGGAATTTGGACCAATGGTCAGAAGAGTAAAATATAACTCGAAACGTCGACAAAAAGTTTAAGTGTTTTATTTCGTTCTGACCATTGGTCTAAATTCCCGATAAGTGATTTTAGTTATAAGTTATGGACGAGAAAGTAATGGATAATTAGTATCAAGTGTCATCTTATGGCAAGCAGAGCATTTGATCTCTTTTATCTGGCGTTTGAGTCAACATGTCGTTGATTTTCTAAAATTTATACTACTGTTCGTCAGTTTCGTAAAATTCCGCCCGCCGTGTATATGCACTCCAAAATATTACCGAATTGCACCCCATTTTATATAAAATCGGGTGGATTCACTCGCGACAGTGGTGTATTTAGAGGGGGTCAAAGGGGCAATTGTAGTAGGGGGCCAAAATCCTACTCGCAGCTCCACGTGGTGGTCCCTGGTAACTTGTGGGGGAATCTCTGAGATCGGGTACCCAACACCGGTGGAAGAGAGGAACCTGCAAGGCTAACGCGAGAGGTAACAAGGTAAGAGGCCCTGCCCAAAAATATCTGAACAAGCTATGGAAATGGAACAAGATAAAGAAAAAACGTTTACGGTGCAGGGGGGGGATACCCCAGTACCTGTCGTGGAAGGCTGTGCCGGAGCAGGCGCCTCACGACCATCATCCAGTAACTGCTCTGCATCCTCGGTGGCCGACCAGGCCGGGGCGCAACAACCAGTGACTGGCGATGACAAAAAAGGAGGATCAATGAGGAACTCTGTAACTGAGAATCCCACCAGGAAAAGTTCGAGGAGTAACTCTCTATCTGAAGACCCAGCCCAGATAGAGGAGTCTATAAGGCTGATCACTGAAGGGCTCAACACCTCTCAGACCAGGTCGATTTATCTACCCTACAAGAACTTATTAACTAAACAACTGCAGTTAATCAAAAAGACGTACAAGAAGGATCTCGATATTAGAGTAGCAGCAGCTGCAAGGCCTGACGAGCTCAGACGAGCCTTGGACCTGCCTAATCACCAGGACTCGACAGGAGAAAAGGATACGGCATCTACATCCATATCTCCAGTAGACATAAAGGGGATCCATGCAAAAATGTCAAGGCATCACGAAAAACTTGAAAAAGCAATTGAAACCATCAAGGCTCAAAGAGACATCATCAAAAACCTCCAAAGCCAAAACATCAAACTAATGGAAGAGATCAAGTTGACAAAATCGGAGGCAACATTAAGCAAAGGAGTTCCTCAGGAAGTTGTGCGATGAGGTGATGCCCAGGAGGGGCCCTAATGTGAGGAGACGAGTCTACTGGTGGACAGAGGAGATCGCCTTGGCTAGGAGGCGCTGACTAGGCGCCAGGAGGGCATACCTACGTCTGAGGAAGCTGACTTTTTGACGACGCGGAGAAACACTCTCAACTCAGTGCGAAGAGGCTAAACAAGAGCTGAAAAGACTCAGAGATATCCTGACCATGAAAATCAGAGAGAGAGCAAGAAGGAAAACTGGAGGAAACTCATAAACGAAGTGAACGAAGATGTCTGGGGAAGGGCCTACCGGATAGTCACCAAGAAGCTGGATAGCCCATCTATCCCTGGCCTGACTGTAGACAGACTCAGAGAGATTATTCGGACCCTCTTCCCAGAACATCCTGAAATGACATTCCAGACCAAAACAGTGGACGGAAACGTCCCTTATTTTGACGAAGCCGAATTGAAGGCAGCCGCGAAGAAGATGCCGAACAACAAGGCGCCGGGGCCGGATGGAGTTCCATTGGCCATCATCAAAGAGCTGGCAGTGACCCGACCTGAGGTGCTGCTGGACGTGTATAATGGGTACCCGAGAGAAGTCAATTACCCAAAAAACTGGAAGAAAGCCAAACTACGACTGCTGAGGAAGGGAGACAAGCCGCTTGAGCTCCCTAACTAGAACAGACCAATCTGCCTACTGGACCACGCTGGTAAACTATTTGAAAGATTGACTCTCCACAGGTTACAATTAGAGATCGATAAGACCGAGGGCCTCTCGGATAGGCAATATGGCTTCCGAAGGTGTAGATCCAACACCGATGCGATCGACATCGTGGTCCAGAGAATAAAATCGACAATGGGCAAGAAGAAGAAAAAGAAGCGTTACGCTGTACTGGTGACGCTCGACGTCAAAAACGCCTTTAATTCGGCGAGATGGCAGACGATCATGGAAGAACTAGAGAAGAGGGAGGTGTCGCCATACCTCCTCAACATCCTGTCAAGCTACTTCCACGACAGGACGCTGGTAGTAGACGAAAAACTCTGGCAACAGACGCTCCCGGTGTCCAGTGGAGTCCCACAAGCTTCAGTACTTGGTCCTCTGCTAAGGCACGTGATGTATGACGGTGTCCTCAGGCTCCCCACGCCACCCGGGGTGAGCATCATCTGCTTCGCGGACGACATCACGGTCGTAGTAGAGCCCAAACAGAAGAAGAGATGGAGCAATTGGTCAACTCTACCATCGCCGACATTGCAGCGTGGATGGCTGCTAGGGGTTTGCAGCTGATCCCGGAGAAGACGGAGGCTATCTTGGTCATTGGGAAGAGGTGGATCAAGCCGGTCCGCTTTTCGCTGGGAGGTCACACCATAACACCGTGCGACCAGGTCAGAGTGCTAGGCGTGGACATCGACCGGTGCCTATCGTTCAAGCCCCACATTACAAAGGTTGCAACCAGAGCAGCGAAGACAGCAGAAGCGTTAAGCAAGATAATGCCTAATTTGAGCGGCCCAAGCCAGGAGAAGAAAAGACTTCTGTGCGCCGTGGCGGAATCCATTATGCTGTACGCTGCTCCAATATGGGCCTCGGCCCTTGGAAGGGTAACGTACAGGCGCCTGCTTGAGTCAACCCAGAGGAAGAGCGCCCTGAGGATATGCAGAGCCTATAGAACCGTATCCACAGAGGCGGTTCTTGTCTAGGCGTCCCTTCTGCCAATCCACCTCAAGGCGGAGATACGAGACGCCAAATACAGATCCGAAAACAAGATCCTCTTTAAAGGCAGGTGTATGGATATCCAAAAGCAGTGGCAGACGTCATGGACGGCCTCGGAAAACGGTCGGTGATTCACCGCCCAATTCCCGAATTAGAGCCTTGGCTAAATTGCCTTGGAAGCACGGTGAGCTCACCTATGAGGTCTCATAGGCCCGCTAAGGGCCTGTGTGGTCACACCGGCCCTTAGCGGGCATGGATGCTTCAGGAGCTACCTGCATCGCTTTAAGAGGTCCGATACCTCCAACTGTCTCTTCTGTGGAGAGATCGATAATGCAGAACATACCATCTTTTTCTGCAATAAATGGACGGACCGCAGAGTAGCCGCCCAAACCCAGTTGGGGCAGAACCTGACCCCCGCAAACATCTTGAAGCTGATACTGGCTAGTGACGAGCTATGAATAGTTATAGAGAAGATGCTGGTTGACATCATCTCCGCCAAGGCCAAACTACAGGACGAGTCACCAACTTGAAGAGCAAAGTCCCGAAAGGGCGAACAGCCAGAGGCAAGAGAGTGTACGGAAGAAATGCCAAGCGATTCCCGGCACCTCTAAGGAGTGGGGTTTTAGTCGGTAAAAATCCGACACTACCACCCTAATCATCAGGGTGGTGTCTTTTGAAGATTTCCCCACTCCCAACGCTTACAAAAAAAAGGGGGGAAATTGCCCTCCCCCCAGGATAACTCGGATTGTACCCCTAAAGCCCCCCCTGATAAAAATAATGTTTACCACGAAGTTTTACAATTTAAATAACCTTAAATTATTTGTATTTTGGATCTCTTTTTTGGCGATTTCGTACTGGGTGATTCCCGTTTTTCAAAGTAACGCAAAAGTTACTGTTAAACTTGATGTGCCGTGGGACAATTAACATTTTTTTTATAATATAAAAATAAATAAGTTTCTCAAATTCAAATTTTCTTTAGCCGAACGTTTTAATTTCTCTCACTTTTGCTGAAAAAAAAGTTTCCAGCTTTTTCCGACGTAATTTGTATAATTATTCTGTCTTCTGTAGGTATTCCAGAAGAGTGGGAATTTTATTATATGTATACTGAAGCACTCGGTTTACACTTTTGACTATAATTTTGACAGTTAACTTTCAAAATAACGTAAAAATTGCTACTCAACTCTGAGCAGGAAGGCACTTAAGTAAATAAATGGTTTTCCAAGCCTTAATATTAAAATTATAAATTATAAAAAGTTAACAATAAAACTTTAAATAACAATTTAAATTCGATTTGAAAGCTTTCAGCGACTGTTATCGCCGTTGTCAGAAATTTATTTATTATAAACAAAATAAATTATCAAATTATCGTATCAAATGACAATGTGTTTTTTCCCGGTTTCTATGTAATTTATTTTGTTGATAATAATTTTGTTGATTTTGTTGACGCAGGCGATAACAGTCGCTGAAAGGTTAAAATTATAATTTCATTATATTATTGAATTTAACTTGTTATTTAAAGTTTTATTGTTCAAATCCCCTATCTTCCTCAAGTATTCTAAAAGAGTGAAAATCCTGCGATATTTACTGGAGGGTGTTCCACAGCCCCCAGACCCCCGGTTTACAATTTTGATTTGACATTTTTTTTAAATGAACCCAAAATATAAATTTTAATGAAATTTGTGGTATTTATAGATATGTTACGGTCAATGATGACAATTCGGCCATTAACGTTAATGGCCGGACAATAACGTCAATGCCCAGCTTAGTTGGGCGTTGACTTCATTGACCGGCCATTGACGTCAATGACCTAGCATTTTGGGCAATGTTGACATTTAAAATTTTATGTGTGATTTTTACATCATTGTCCGGGCAATGACGTCAATGCCCAATATAGGGTGGGCAATGATGAAATTATTATTCTGAAGATTCCATCTAAAAGTAATATATTAAATGTGCCTTTGCAATTAATACTAGCTATTAAAGGATACTGAAAAGTTAATTTTGTTAGAAAATGTTAGTGATACGACCAAAGAAAATGAGATTACTCTTAGACAAGCAGAAGCTGAAAGCAGTGCTTTAGAAAACCACGGTTACAAGCTTTGTCATTGCAGGGGTGGATGTAAAAATATAAATGTGCGTATCGCGCCAGCAAACAAATTTGCAATCCTAAGAGCCATGGGTCACTCCCGTGCCTGAATGAAAAATTTTATTTCATTATTTTTTAATTTTTATATTATTTTTGTTAATAAATGATTATATTATATTATAATACAATGAATACAACATATGTACGTAAATATCTTTATAGTAGTAATTCTATAATATCATCATTGTCCAATCCATTTTGGCCATTAACGTCATTGACCGGCCAAAGACGTAAATATTAGAATCAAATAAAAATATTTACATCATTGCCCACCGTTAACGGGAGTTGAAGTCAATGGCCGGTCAATGACGTTAATGGCCAGCGTAAATGGGCATTGACGTTATTGCCCGGCCATTGACGTCAATGTCCAATTTACGTCATTGACCGTAACATATATATATGTTAATATATATATATGTTACGGTCAATGATGACAATTCGGTCATTAACGTCAATGGCCGGACAATAACGTCAATGGCCAGCTTAGTTTAAAGTTTCATGTGTAGTTTTTCATCATTGTCCGGGCAATGACGTCAATGCCCAATACAAGGTGGGCAATGATAAAACTATTATTTTATAGATTCCATCTGAAAGCAATATATTAAATGTGTTTTTCAATTAGTACTAGTTATTAAAGGATACTGAAAAGTTAATTCTGTTAGAAAATATTAGTGATACGATCAAAGAAAATGAGATTACAACTCTTAGACAAGCAGCAGCTCAAAGCAGTGCTTCAGAAAGCCAGGGTTTACAAGTGTTGTCATAGCAAGGGTGAATGTAAAAATAACAAATGCATGCAATAAATTTGCAATTCACTCCCAAACCAGAATAAAAATGATTAATTTAAAAATTTTTATTTTATTATTTTTTAATTTATATTATTTTTGTTAATAAATGATTAAGTATATTATATTATAATACAATGAATACAACATATTATGTACGTAAATATCACTTGCCAGTTGTCTGTCGAATTTAAATCGCCATTTTGCTGTCCTTTATAGTAAGTATTTATTCTATAATATCATGATTGTCCAATCCTTTTTGGACATTAAGGTTATTGACCGGCCAAAGACGTAAATATTATAATAAGAAAAAAATATTTACATCACTGACCACCGTTAACGGGCGTTTACGTCAATGGCCGGTCAATGACGTTAATGGGCAGCGTACATGCCCGGCCATTGACGTTAATGCCCAATTTACGTCATTGACCGTAACAGATATACATTTAAAGAAAGTTAAGAATAATACATTTAGTTAAATAAATATTTTCGTCCATATTTTAATAAATTTTTATTTCTATTTTCGGGATATTAGACTTTTAATTAAACTCTGTGTAAACGGTCTACGTTTTGCCCAACTTTTTGTGGGCCTCGTCAGGACTAGAAACTGTTTATTGTAATAGAGAATATGAAACAATTTTTACAAATTTTACCTTATTACGATTAATTATAGCGAGAAATTGTGTGTGCCTAAAAATATTTTATTAATAAAAATTAAATTTTAAATGTAAGGCACACATGGAATAGAATACAATGAAATTTTAATTTTTAAAAAACAAAAAACAGTTTTTGGCCCCAAAAATTTTTTATTTGTAAAAATTAAATTTTATGATTAACGGCACAAAGCGGCACAAGTCAAGTAAAATCCAATACAATTTTAATTTTTAAAATTATCGAAAATGGCGGGGCTAACTTCTATCGATCAAAATAGTTTTTGACCCAAAAAAATTTTATTTATCAAAATAAAATTTTATAATTTACGGCACACAACGGCACAAGTTAAGTACAATCCAATACAATTTTGATTTTTAGAATCATCGAAAATGGCGGGGCTAACTTCTACCTCTATAAAATCAAAAATAAAAGAAAATACGGCACAACGTAGCACACATCGGGCACAATCCGGCACAATATTCAGTTTTTAAATTTTCAAAAATGGCTGGGCTAACTCACGCACATCTATTAGCATTTGAAAAATTTATATTAAAGAAGAAGAACATTCAACTGAATGTTTGGTTGTCAAATAGGTAGCATAAAATTAAAATTAAAATAGCTCAATATTGATAATTATAACTATAAAATTTTATCAGTTTGAAAATTCAAATTTGCCACTATAACAGTTATGTGTGTTGGTAACAGAACTAACCAGAAAAGACGATTCCGTAGACATTAAAGTAATGCTCTCATTTTAGTCATTTTAGTATGCATTTCATATTAATCGTAATTAATCAAATAAACGAATAAGTGGTGCAACGAGTGAATAGTAAGATTAACAACTGATTGAAGCAATAAAATTTTTACGTCAAAATAAAGATGGAAAATTTTAACTGTGAAATTAAAACAGAAGCCGTGGATATAGCGATGGAGAATTTACAACACTCCATTGATGATGAAGAGACATTTGATGATAAATTAGAAAATAGTAGGAAGGAAATGAAAACTGAAGAGACAGCAGACATGGATTTCCAGTTGGATGACTTACTACATCATTCTATTGACATTAAAGAAGATTCCTCCGATAACGATTTTCCACCGGATCAAGACAGCAAAAGACAATTAAACAAGCAATTTGAGTGTCGGGTATGTAATGTCATATTTCCTAATAAATTGCAACTTCAACAACATAGAAACATTCATTCCGGCAAGAAATCGTACCATTGTCAGGTTTGCGGATATAAATTTCCTACGTCAGGAAATTTGAAGAAACATTTACTAATTCATACAGGCGAGAAACCGTTTGAGTGTAATTTTTGCGATTATAAATGTTCACAAAAGGGATGTTTGAAGAAACATTTACTAACTCATACAGGCGAGAAACCGTTTAAGTGTAACAGTTGCGATTATAAATGTTCTATTAAAGATAATTTGAAAAAACATTTACGTACTCATTCGGGCGGAAAACCGTTTGAGTGTAAATTTTCGGAGCGTGGACATTTGAAGGGACATTTACTAACTCATTCGGTCGAGAAACCGTATGAATGTGATATTTGCGTTTATAGATGTAGGCTGAAAAGAACAATGAAGAACCATTTACTAACCCATATGGGCGAGAAACCGTTTGGGTGTAAAATTTGTGATTATAAATGTTCTGTCAAAGGTAGTTTGAAGGCACATTTAGTAACTCATACGGGCGAGAAACCGTATGATTGTGATATTTGCGAATATAAATGTTCACGAAAATCAAGTTTGAAGAGACATTTACTAACTCATACGGGCGAGAAACCGTATGAATGTGATATTTGCAATCATAAATTTTCTGTGAAAGAAAATTTGAAAACACATTTATTAACTCATAGAGGCGAGAAACCGTTTGAGTGTAATTTTTGCGATTATAAATGTTCTACCAAATATAATTTGAAAAGTCATTTACGAATTCATACTGTTGAGAAACCGTTTAAGTGTAATATATGCAATTTTCAATGTACTATGAAAGGAAAATTGAAGACACATTTACTAAATCATACGGACTAGAAACCGTTTGAGAGTAAGATTTGCCAATACAAATGTTCTGTTAAGCAAGCCTTGGCAAGACATTTACGAACGCACGTGGCCAACAAATAGTTTTGTTAAATTTTCCAAGATTAAATTTAAAATAATACAGCTGAGCCCATTTGCACAGTCGAAGCTCAACTACACATATCCAACAGTTCTAATTTTTTTGTTTCAAAGGTCGTTTTGCAGATATATCGGTGATTTACCACTGCCTGCCGAAGAAAGATCGTCAGAATTCCCCTCAGGCTTGAACCCGAAATCTCGGCTTTGGTGTCGACGCATATAAACGCCACTACTTATTTCTGTATTACTTAAATAATAAGTTGTCTATGTTATTTGTACTAATTGAAATATATTGTAATGTTAATTTGTCAATTAAAAATTCACTTTAACATTACAATTGGCGCCCAACGTGGGACTATATAACATATATATTATATGTTATAATATGTTATTATAACATATATATTGTTGTGTTCTGATAAAGAAATGAAAAGTAAGTTGCGTAATTTAGAAATAAAGAACTGACTTTGCAACCTGAGGAAGAATAAAAGCAGGACTCTGTGTTCGTTTTTCAAAATTGTTTTTATTAGTGTTAAGTTTGTTCGTTAGTTAAGTTGTATTGTTTAGTTTAAGTTTGTTGTTCCAGTAATTTAGTTCATTGTTGTTTAAATTTTAATGTATTTTTAATTTTTTGTTGTTTAGCGACGCACACGAATGCAGCTGAGCAGGACGCGAAAATCTTGATTTTATTTAAAAAAAAAAGAAAAATATAAGAACCAATGAAATGAGAACACGAGAATAAAACCAAGGAAATAAAGAATATAAATAAAAGAAAGAACATTCAGTCGTAATTTAGAAGCCCGAGAGGCTAGTAATAGTATGGAGTTTAAAATTGAGAGCCCTAGAGGCAAGTCGTGGTGGTGAGTCGTAATTTGAGAGCACGAGAGGCAAGTCGTGTTAGTCAATCTTAAATTGTGAGCCCGAGAAGCAAGTCGTGGTGTAGAGTTATAATTTGAGAGCCCGAGGGGCTAGTCGTATAAAGTTGAAGTGAAGGGTTTGGTGTTGAAGAGTTCAATCAAAAATAAAATTTATTGGGATAAAAAATGCAGAAACCATAATTGAAAAACTTGATTACGCATTAATTAGTCCCGAATTGGAACAAATCAATTATCCAAGGAAGGAGGTGGATCCAGGACCAGATATCCAAAGAAAGTTTTCCGAATTACGTGCTCAGCTGATTCCGTGTGAGTCCTGTTTTATATATTGTTTCTTGTGTTCAGGTTAAAATAAATTGTTTTGTCATTCGTCAGTTTTTTATTGTCTTCATGTAACCATTTTCGAGAACCAACGACCATTCTAATAAGAGAGTTGAGAAAGAGCATCGCAATATGTTATATAGAGGTGACGTGGAGCGTGACGTGAGCCACTTCCTATGTAGTATAGCTTCCGATTTTCTGGTTTTTAATCGTGATTTTCTCTGGTTTCTCGGCTCGGCGGTGTGCTGGAATCGATTGGGTGTGTGCTCGACTTCCCGATATCTTCACTCCTGGTTTTTTTTTGTGGCCGGGAATCGCTGCTTTTGTGCGCTAAAATTTCCTAACCTGCAAATTACCCACAACTTGGGGTGAGTTTTGTTTACTGCATCGTTCATAGAAGTTTGACACCCTATATCCTACTGTTTCTCTACTGTTTTACCTTTCCGTAGCCCACACCTGTACCTGTATTTTGTTAGTCACTCTAAAGGGCTCTGGAGTGTGAAGCGTGTGTCCATTGTGTTTGTCCTCACCTCTCGGTCGTTCTTACGTAATTGATTTACATTTGCCATGCCGACTGGCAGAGTTTGTAGGTGCAGGTCTGTTGTGGCCGTGAATTCGGGTGTTTCCTGTAGTAAATGTGGTGTGCCGTACCATCCTAGTTGCGCAGCAAAATATAGAAAGTGTTGCGATTTGCCCCTCGGCGGTCATGTCGAATTCGACCTTCCGAAGATATACACTGACCAACTCGACTTATACAGGGAGCTCATCGGTGAGCTACGTGCATCCAATTCGCTACTGAATGATAAGGTCGTACTTCTTGAGATGTGCTTGAAGGCGAAGGAGATCGAACTTGAGTCTATCCGCGCTTTGACACCTCATACCGTTGATCACCTCCCGTCTGGTCCTTCTGATCATTTTGATGTACGAACGCCCACTATCCAACAGTCCCATAGCGGCCCCTCTCATGTCTCCACTCAGTTGGTCCAGCTTAATGAATCTGTCAAGATCAAGGACAATTCATCACAGCGTACGCCACCAGTTATGCCTGTCTCACAATCTTCACAGGCCGATTCTCCTCTTAAGACGGGACCTGCCCTGGGTGCTGTTCCTCCAAATCTTCCTTTCCATGCAAAAGAGCGGACTTCTAATAATCGTAACTCCCGTAGGTCGCGAGGTGCGATCTTCGGATCAAGACCTGCGGACAACTCGCTTACTTCTTATGACCCTCTTATTAAGATCCATGTCTCGAAGCTGAACCTCAGTACCACCCCCGAACAGGTCACAGGGTTCATATCTTCAAATTTGTCCTCCAAATTACCCCCAGACCTCAAACTTGAATGTACCGAGCTTAAGGTTAGGTCTGGTAGCTACAAGGGATACGCTGTCACTGTTCCCTCCTCGGTTGTCGATGTATTACTTAAACCCGAATTCTGGCCTTCTCGCGTAGCAGTTAAGCGATTCAGATCCACGCGTAATTCCAATCTTACCGAGAACGGAAATTTTCCCAAAGTGGGAAACAGCCTGACTGCTGCCTAATGTCACCTGCATGCCTCTCTTCCTTCGCTTCTCTGAGTGGGAGTCCTTACGTTGGCTGTTCTGTTACACACAATTCTCCCTCTTGTCGTCCGATTAACCCTGGCCATATTCCCCCCACTCAACGGGTGCTTCCTATATTTAGCGGCGTATATTATCAAAATGTGCGGGGACTACGCACGAAAACTCTTCGGCTCTTGAACAGCGTATGCTCACAGGACCTAAACATAATATGTCTTAGTGAGACTTGGCTCTCTTCGGACATCGCCGACGCTGAAATATTTCCTACTTGGAAGTATGCCGTTTACCGCTGCGACCGAGATTTTGAGACCACCGGTGTTGGAAGAGGGGGTGGCGTACTGATTGCGATACGTTCTTCCCTTAATCCCATTCCAATCGACCTTGCTGCCGTGCGCCAGAGCATACCGACCGTAGATGTTGTGGGTGTAACGGCGAACTTGGATAAACAGCATAAAGTTCGTATTTTTGTAGTTTACTTGCCGCCAAGCCTTTCATCAGAAGAGTACGACATGTTTTTTGAACTTTTTGCCACGGCCTCCTTCTCTCCCGTGGACGAATTGCTTATTGTAGGTGATTTTAATGCACCACTTTTCAACACCGATATCGACGATTTTAGAAGTATTACTATCCATAACTTTATGCAGTTCCTAGACGTGTCTCAACATAGTGGCATCTGTAATTCCATCGGCCGCACCCTGGATTTAGTCATATCCAACATGAACATCTTCGTGTCGCACAGTCTTGATGCATTGCTCCTGGAAGATGGGTATCATCCATCGCTTGATGTATCCGTTCAAATGTCGAATCCCTGCACTCCCTGTTTTGTTCCTAATATGGCAGGATGCTTTGACTTCAAGAAAGCTGACTTTGTTCTTATGTACCGTTTATTTAATGAAGCAGACTGGTCCTCTATCTCTGCCTGCGCCGATGTTGATCTGGCCTGCGAAGCTTTTTACTTAATCATGAATAGGGTTTTTCGGGCGAGTGTCCCTCTGAGCACCTACGGGTCACACAGACGTTACCCTCCATGGTTCACCAAGGAACTGATTGCTAACATCCGGTTGAAGTCGAAGTATCACAGACTTTACTTAAAGACCGGTTCGATTGTAAAATACGAATCTTTTAGGCGACTCAGAGCTGAAGTGAAGTTGCAGACTGCCGAGTGTTATCGGGATTACCTCTCTCGTTCTGCGAATGCAATCTCTTCTGATCCCTCTCATTTCTGGACATTTGTAAAAGATAGAAGAGGCGGCTCTAGAATACCGGGTTCACTTCAGTTAAATGGTATCGAGTACTCTGATCCTGACTCAGTAGTCAACGCATTTGCAAACTACTTCCGATCAGTTTATATTGATTCAGATGCTACCTTTTCTTCATTTTGCGACGAAATCAATCCATCCCTATTAATACACATCCCGACTATCACGATTGAGGATGTTGTTGCTGCTCTGAAACGTTCAAGTAATAAACTTACCAGCGGTATAGACGGGATTCCTGCCTTCATACTAAAAGACTGTGCATCGACATTTGCAGATCCCTTACTGCACATTTTTAACCTGATTTTAACCTCTACCACTTTTCCACAATCCTGGAAGGTCGCACGTCTTTGTCCAGTACTGAAGAAGGGTAGTCCCTCGGAAATCAGCAATTACCGTCCTATCTCGATTTTGTCTAACCTGTCCAAGGCATTCGAACGGATCTTGTATGACCACATTTATGCTCACGTCAGGAGTTCCTTGTCTCCTTTCCAACATGGTTTTATGAGAGGTCGATCAACCGTCACCAACCTAGCGACTTTCAAACAGTTCGTTTCTGAAACCCTAGACTGCCAGGGGCAGGTTGATACAATCTACACAGACTTCCAGAAGGCATTCGACCAACTTGACTTACATATTGTAGTGGAATGCTACCGAGATTTTGCCCCCCTAAATTTTTACTAACAAAAATTTATTTACCAATCTCGATAGCCTCCTTTTCTTCAAATTTGCCGACTAGCTTATTCAATCTCAGAACAGAGACGTCCCAGGGCATGGATTGCTTCTGTCTCAAACCAATAATTGAGTGGGGTAATAAAATTGAAATTGACCAACGATAGCTAGGTTTATTTAAAAACAAATTAATTTAGCGGTTAATATCGCTTTTTGACTCGTTAGTGTTTTGGTGTGTAGTCCGTGGTCCCTGAACTACATTTACGGTTTTAATAAGGAGTCTAAATTCAGTGACCATTGACTACTTCTGTGTCGAATATGTGAGGAATTTGTACAAAAAATTGATTAACTAAAAATAATATTGTCTTTGTATCAAATGAAATTTTAAAATTGAATAAAAAAATAGTTCCTCTGTGTTTAAATTTTATAATAGTTTTAAGTACCTGATACCGACGATAGGTGACGCTCAGTTCACGCAGGTAGTTCTTAACTTCCGTGTGGTTATCTCGATCCTCGTAAGTTGTAACCGGTGTTTTCCTTCTGCTTTGATTGAAGTTCGGCTCCAGCGAAATTTGTGGTGCAGTCGTAAAAACAACAAACACACGCGTTTTATCCAATTTTATTCTCCATAAGGGCACTCATCAAATTTTACAGGTAGGTAAAATTTTTAATACTTTCCAAATTTCAAAATGTCGGACCACTCGCGTCCTTTTAATCTTTTTATCAATTCTAACTTTGCTTTAATTTTAGCAAATAAACGAAGCGTTATCGCATTCTTCTCTCGATCACACCTTATGGCACTCTTAAAAACCACTCTGATGACTTCACCAGTAATATTCAGGCAAATCGCTACCAAAAATTACGCTTAAAAACGTGGAACAGGAAAAACAAAATTATCGTGTTGACAGCGTGTGGATTTGTAACAATTTTAAGTCTTTATTTTTGTTCTTAAATAATAAAAACCGATTTGCAGGCTATGAACAAATCTAATGACCGCGGTACAAAAAAACAATTATTGGTCCGTCGTTCCATGACAATATATTAGTTAGCAAGCTCTCATCGTTCGGTTTCTCTAATCAGCTAATCAATTTCTTCCGCTCCTATTTATTCGACCGCATGCAATTTGTTGAATATCGTGGTCACAAGTCCTCACTCTTCACTATTAGTTCCGGTGTTCCCCAGGGGTCAAATCTTGGTACTCTACTTTTTATATTATTCATTAACGATCTACCTAGGTACGTAACATCTCGCAAATTGCTATATGCTGACGACTTTAAAATTTACCTACGTATTTCCTCACTGGAAGACTGCTATCGACTGCAAGCTGATCTGGATGCCATAGGTTCTTGGTGCAGACGTAATCGTCTGTATCTTCAAATCCCGAAGTGTAAGGTAGTCTCTTTTACCAACCGCAGGACTACAATTGATTTTCCTTACTCTTGTGAGGGCACCTCTCTGAAGAGATGTGACTCTTTCTGCGACCTCGGCGTCACCTTCGATTCACGTCTAACATTCGCCGAACACATCAGTGTTGCCTTAGGCTCAGCCTCCCGCATGCACGGCTTCATCTATCGTAATGCACATGACCTTTGCAACCTCCAGTGCTTAAAACTTCTATTTTTTAGCTTTATAAGATCAAGGCTAGAATATGCTGCACTTATCTGGTACCCAATACATGCATACCATGTCAAGCGGCTTGAGGCGGTCCAGCGCCGATTCCTAAAATACCTGGCATTTCTTCAGGACGGTGTGTACCCTGCACAGGGATTCGATCATCGTGCTCTTCTTGAACGGTTCAATCTGATGTCTCTGGAAAGCAGGCGTTTTGTTTCATCCGTTTTGTTTCTATGTAAACTTTTGAGAAACTTAATCGATTGTCCCTCTCTAATGGCTGAGATCGACTTCCTCATACCCAGAGGTTGCTCTAGACAGCGCAGCCTCTTTTACTGCAAGATCTGTCGTACTAACTACCGAGCTTCATCTCCAATCTCCATCTGTTGCCGCAACTACAACAGCATCGCCGATGATACCGACATCAACCATGCGAGCCTGAAAGATATTGCGGAGATCTGTTACAGGCGATATCTCGTCCCTGCATAATATGTATTTCTATATATAGTAATTTGCTCTTTTGCTTTTTTGTTTTATATACATATGTATATAGTATAATATTTTTTTTTCTTTTGTTATACACATTTCATGTAATTAGTCTCGGCTGTTTGTAGTGTGTCTAAGCCTAATAAATAAATAAAAATAAAATAAATATAGTCCCACGTTGGGCGCCAATTGTAATGTTAAAGTGAATTTTTAATTGACAGCTGTATGAATTAATTCAGAACATTACCAAATGAAAAATTTATTTAGGAATTATAACTTATATTATATTTTTATAAATAATATTATTGACGCCAAATGTATAAATAATGATGTCGAATTACTGTGATTCTATTAAAGGGGTACTCCAGTTTAGAGGTATGAATTTTCGGCCGGTTTTTAAAGCTCTGTACAAACGAAACAAAAAATATTTTTACTATCTATTTTTTTATCATTTATTTATTGATATTTTAAGATTATATAAAAAATTAACCGAAAGAAAAACTCAAAATCACAAAGTTATGAGCTGCCAAAGTGGGAGGTCTCAAAAAACTGGCGAGCACGATATCTCAAGTTCTAATGAAACGATATATTTCAAATTTGATGTGAAAAACTACATGAAAAATATGTAGTGATATTTTATGAAAAAAATTAATTTTCCACAAAACCTCTCCTTCACTTTGGTTTTGCTCCGGCTAGCTCAGTTGGGATTTCAAGAATATGTAATGAGCTTTATTTATTTTGCCCCTCGTTCTGGTTCCAAAAATTTTCCAATAATATGCAACAGCTCTCCAAATAAAATAAAATTATTGGCGTCTAACAAAATTTTCATTTTAAGGCGGTATTCTAGTCTAGAGGCTCGATTTTGAGGTGAATTTAAGGACGCAATAAAAAAGAAACACTAAAAATTTTTACTAGACATTCTTGTATCAGTTTTTTATTGGAATTTTAAAAGTACAAAAATTTATTTAAAATTTAAAAACATTCTAAATTGAAATAGATACATGCCGGCGAAGAGGGGACTCAGAAAATAAAGGTGTCTCCTGGTTGACGCGATTCCAACCCTCCCGGTGATCTGAAACATAAAATCTTGGTAAATTCTTAAAAAACAAGGATGTAGAATTAGTCGGACGTAGGCCATTTGAATGAAAATTTATTTTCACAAAATGGCGTCCATCTGAAAAAAGATGTCAGTTTTTTGCCTCCTTTTTTCAACTTGGGGAATGTTTTAAAAATAGTAAAAATAATTTTTTTTCATAAATCCCTACGTCAGACCAATTTTGATAGTATCAGGAAGGTCTGTACCAAATTTCAAGTGAATCGGTGTATTGGAATTTGAGATATCATGTCAACCGCATTGAAAAAAGTTGTATCGAGTAAATCGTGTTTAAAGTTTGGAGTCTCATTTCGTTTAATGGTATGTTATACTTACATTTTTTAATCAGCGATCCCTGCCTCATACAATGTCCCTTCTTCTACCTCAAAAGCGGCATTGTGTGTAGCTCTTTCAGCCATACGAGCAGTTCTAGCTTTAGAAGTTTCAGAAGCGCGTAATTCGGAGCGGTTAATTCGCTGTTGATCGCGTTTGCTGGCAAATGCATGACTTTCATGCCCAATTTTTATTTTCATTGTATCCAAAATTTTTAAAATTGGTAAAAAACCTTCATTAAAAATACAGACAGCTATATTATTTGCAATTTGAATGGTCTGACTTCCAGCATGTATGTGTTTAGGTGCAAAAGTCCAGATTAGCGAATTCAATGATTCATTGTTATTTTGGGTTTCTGCACCCAAACATCTTGTCAGCAAGCTTTCCGAAGACAAATCCTCGTATATTGGCTTTAGCACTTCCAATACTTTTTCACTCAATGGTGGATTTTCGTGAATAAAGTCTTGTAGAGCAGGGGTGGCCAACTTCATTATATATACGATCGACTATGTTTCTCAAAAAATTTTCGCGATCTACTTATCTTAACACAATATAATATAATATTATATTGACCACTGACATATAAATAATACTCGAATAGTCTTTATTAGGTAAAAGTAGACAAAAGAATGAAAAACATATTTTTTTAGCTTAGTACGAGAAACGAGAAGAAAACCACAGACCCAATTTTTGTACGCCAGATTTCCTCTCAAGACATTTTGTTAGATTTCACTAGATTTCTCCAGATTTCCTAAAATTTTCGTGGGTTTTCCTTTGGATTGTGTTTTTATTTTTCGAAGGATTTCCTTTCGAAAAAATTGAAAATGCAAGATTATCTGTAATTTCTAAGATATCATTGGGTTTTCTTAGATTTCCTAGATTGCCTAAGATTTTCTTAGATTTTCTCAAATTTCCTTTCATTTGTACATCAAATTTCCTAAAATTCCTTGGATTTTCTTTTGGATTGTCTCATAATTTCCTTTGGAAATAGTTGAAAAAGCAAGATTATCTGTAATTTACTAAAATTCCTTGGGTTTTCTTTTGGATTGCCTAAGATTTCCTTAGATTTTCTCAAATTTTGCTTCACTTGTACATCAAATTTCCAAACATTTTGTGGGGTTTTCCTTTGGATTGTCTCATGATTTCCTTTCAAAAAAATTGAAAAAGCCAGATTATCTGTAATTTCTAAGATATCCTTGGATTTCCTTAGATTTCCTAGATTGCCTAAGATTTCCTTAGATTTTCTCAAATTTTCTTTTACTTGTACATCAAATTTACTAAAATTTTCTTTTGGATTGTCTCATGATTTCCTTTCGAAAAAGTTGTAAAAGAATGATTAGGTATGTATAATTTCCAAGATATCCTTGGATTTTCTTAGATTTCCTAAGATTTCCTTAGATTTTTTCAAATTTCTCTTCACTTGTACATCAAATTTCACTAGCGGTTTTCTCCTTGGCTTTTTATGAATCACGACTAGTATCGGCGGCTATGATCGACTAAAAATTGTTTCGCGGTCGACCTGTTGGCCACCCCTGTTGTAGAGTACCCTCAAAACTAGCTTTCTGCCATTTACACCAGCTTGATTCACCAAGTGGACAATACTGGTGCTGGGGATTTTCATTCGTTGAACTTTTATGGTAATAAGTAGCCCACACCTGGTTCCTCATATCATCAAGAGATTCAGAATTTCGGCGAATAGCTAAACCATAATATAAAGTCAATTCATTGATTAGCTTGTCAGTTAATTTTCCAGGGCCTTTACCACCAATAACTGTAGTGTTCTTTTTGACTTTTCGTAACCTAGAACTCATCCTTTTCTGTACATGTCCAACACACTCTTTTTTTATCACTACAGGATCACCATGATATGGGTCTATATCTAGAATACTTTTAAATGTTTTCGCGTCACCGTCGCCGATATATTTAGCATATTTGATTCCATATTTTTCAACTGACTGTTCGAACATTTCAATCACAGCGTCGACCTCCATTTTTCCGGAACTTCCTTTATGATTGATAGTGCAAGAATCGCCATGTTCTTCGTACCAATCATTGTAAGCTTCAATATCGCAATTTTTTTTATGTTTCCATAAATTACATCCTTGACAAAAGCTTGATTTTACAACTGCATCAATCACTTTCTTGCTGCTTTTTCCGACAAGTGTAGTAACTCCAAACAGTAAATTGAAACCTCGTTTCTTCCACGTGCCATCACCAGAAACAGTCACATATGTAGGGTTAGCATCAGGTTCAGAGGCTTGTTTTAGGTCTTTTTCTTCCTCAACGGCTTTTGAAATTACATGTTCATAAACTGCACGTGCAGCTATCTGCAAATTTTCTAAACAACTGTAGTAAGTATTAATTGCCAATCTTTGGCAAATATCCATCATGCTACAAAATATATTTATACCTTCGCTTCCTACACCTAAAAGTCTCATTGCTACGACGATTCTTCCATTAATTTCAAAAGCTTTATTGATAAAGGGTGATGAATTGATGTATTGTACACCATCACAGCTACATTGCAATGTAATTTTAAATCCCAACCCACGAGGAGCAGTTCGAGAAAATTTAATATTTTTTATGCATTCAGCACAAACAATTACCGCAGACAAGGCCGTGAAAACAAAAAAAAATTCTAAGATGCAATATCCGTAATTATTTTCTATAATAATTTCTTCATCTTTCGACCTTTTTAGTTTTGCTGCTGAAGCACTCGTAGAACTAGTATCTTGCTCCATGGAATAACAATTTAATGGTGCTTTTCTTTTTCTTTCTCTATCTGGACGCAAATTACTTCCTCTTGAACTTTTTCTATCCATTTTACACTAAATAATTGAAATTAACACTGAAAAATTGCACGGTACACAGCTAACGCACATAGACGTGGTTTGATTCTTGAAACTAAACTAAAATTACCTTCAAGAATCTTCCAGGTATTAGTTTTCCTGGTATATATTGAAAACAAAAAAGTTTATACTACCTGGTATCTAATCAGGTAGTCGGAGATTACCTACCGTCTACTATAGATAGAAATAACAACTATACCGCCGAAAATAATTCGAATTTCCAAAATTCTGTTAGAGGCTTATTCTTAAAGGTCTAAATTTTGAAAATATGAAAGAAAAAATAAATCGACTTTTTCAAATTTATAAACTAGAATACCGCCTTAAATTTTATAAATGGAAAAATCGACGGTCAACTTCACGTGGCGATAACCTGCCAGGCCTCGCTATATCGCTTCAACGCAGGTTTCCTTGAAAAAAATTTTAATATTCCAAATTTTCAATAATTCCAATATCCAGCATCCAAATTCAAATCCAAATCATCAATTATCAGTATCCAAATCGAGGGGTAAACCACGGTTAAAAATTGTGTACACCAGACTTCCTCCCACTTCGGACTTCCCCAGACTTCCCCGGACTTCCTCGGACTTCCCCGGACTTCCCCAGACTTCCTCAGACATTGTGACAAATATTATTGTGTTGCTTTAAGAAGTAATTATAATTATGACATTTGAGATCAATTTGAGATTTTGAATTTACAATAACTCGAAAACGGCGCTAGATATCGAAAAACCGAGAAAAAAATAGTGCCTTAGAATCCCAGTACTTCGTCATAGGAAGCCATATGCAAAATTTCAGATCAATAGCGCGCAAGAATGGCGCGGAAAGAATTAATATTATTTTATATATCAGACTTCCCCGGACTACCTCAGACTTCCCCAGACTTTCTCAGACTTCCCCGGACTTCCTTAGACTTCCTCAGACTTCCCGAAGTTCCTCAAACTTCCCAGACTTTCTCAGACTTCCCCGGACTTGCTCAAACTTCCCGGACTTCCCGGGAGATTTACCCCTCGATCCAAATTTCCACAATTTGGACAAATCGCACAAATAAAATAATAAAAGTTCTCACCATAAATAATTCAATTTGTTTTCTTAAATAAATCAGTTCACACAACTTTACAAAACTATGTCAAAAGTTCGCCAAAATATTCAAAAATTACGAGAGCGTGACAGAACACGTCCGCTCTCGTCTCAACGTTGCACAGTGGGACGAAACCCTGAAGTCGTGGCCAAAAATACGAAAAATGAATTGTTGATTCGGGGAATTTTAACCTTTGGGCTGGGTAGAGAAATGATTGGTGCATTCAAACCTCAAAGGGTAGGGTCGTACTTTTCATACCTGACTCGATACAGTAATTCAAACTCGGCCTTCGTTAAGAGTTCATGCGTCACGACAGAACATAAAACAAAAAAGGGTGATCCTTAAAATTCCTTAACTTAAAAATGAATTACCTTAATTCAATTCTTCAAAATGGATTCTATTACCGGAGATATGTAGAAAATATTCATGTTTGAATTAAATTGAAAAGTTATGTTTAACTGCTTGAAATACGTCCATGTTCGATACTCTCTCGAAAACTATAAGATTTTCGAGACCTTTACCTTCAAATAAACAAAAAGTATAATATAACACCATATTCCACAACAAGTTGAGGTAAAGTTGAGGGTTTTAGATGAGTCTATCAGCTATCGAACGCAACTTAAAATACCTGCGGAAACTGCAGTTTTAGCTGTTTTAGCATATCTTAAGCTGTACACAGCAGGCAAATGACAGGCAGAATACTTCATACAGAATAGGCAGATGTAATGTTAATCGACATTTTTTTTAATTCAGGCTCATTCAAAATTTTATTTAAACCAAATTTCGTTCAATTGTCACATTCACTAGGCTTGGAAAATTCAATTTTGTCACTTTTAATTTGGTAAAAGAACATTCTTATGCCCTCTATCGGTTAATAGTATAATTAAACCCATTTTTAAGTAATTACAGATTCATTATTAAACGCAGTTACCTGCAAAACCCCCTTCCCTTTTTGGACGATTAACTGCGCATCGACCTCAGCGAGCAGTTCTGTCTTAACAGCACTCATAGAAGGTTGTGTGTTGGGAAATGGTTTCCTTTTTGTTGAAAAACTTGGAAAATTTTAGTTTTGCCGTTTAAGTTTTGGGGTTCTTTGTGGTCTAGGCGGATCAAGAACCATTCTGCACTTGTTGCAAATTTAATTCACAAATTCCAAGAGATTATCCAACATTTCGCAATCCCAGGTCGATTGCGTTTCACTTGAAAATTTGAAGGAAAACCGTTTGAACAAATTAATTGCGGACAAATCAATATCAACCTTTGTCGACTACTTGAAATAACATCCAGAAACCTTGTTGGTTACCACTATTTGCACCCCAGTGAGGCGATGATTGCAGATTTCATCATTTAACCACGTTGTTCAGCGTCCATCTTGTTTAGTTTTCAACGTTAATCCGCTCTTACTCCACACAACTGTAAGTGACTACGATTCTTTTAATTAACATTCCTCGAAATTTGATTTTACCAACAATTAACGGTCCACCTTGTATTGAATTTCTCAAAAATTTCCGTTGTGACGTCATCCAGTCACCTTGCGGGTTTGAACCATCCCCAGCAATTGTGATTACCGGTTTTTGAATTTTTTTTTAACCGACCTAAGTAACTTTCAAAATTTTAAGAAATCAACTTTTAACTTTCATGTTATTTAGTTTAGTGCCACCGATACATTGCTCCGTTAAGTCTTTTTTTTTTAATTTAAAAAAAAAATTTTAATTCTCATTCAATTGACAATAATTTTGATTTCTCTACCGAAATAAATTGAAGTGCTCCATGCCAAATGTATTTTTAGTTAATCTTAATTGCTTTTGACTAACACTGCAAAACTTTGACTTGACTCGTTGGAGGTCATCGTTGCAATTATTCTGTGTTCAGACCCTTGACGACACCTCTACGAGTCGGGGATACAAAGTATTATTTTGTATGCTTGCTATTTTAATTATTTGATTATCTTCAAGATATTATTTCAAAAACTCTATTCGTGTTAATTGGGTTGTCTATCTCTAAGGCAACATTTTATTGTATTAAATTTTTAATGTTACATATTATGTGAAAAATTATATTACTTACAGGTATTGAAAATTAATGTTAAACTTCATCTCATCATTCATTTAATTTTAAGCATTATAACTGTCCGGACACCAAAATTATTATCAACCTTTAAGATTTCGTTTGTGGTACTGTTGCAAATTATTCACCAACTATATTTTTATAATTTGTTTTTGTCATTAATTAACCTTTCATTAAATTTTATTAATTTTTTATTGACCTACCTTTCTATTGAATCTACCTGCCCAAAATCATATTTAGTTGAAGATTCCATCTCGAGCCGAACTCAACTCAAGGTAAGATTTAGTGACATTTGCTCGAGTGGCGCCCTCTCGATTTTGACGATTCATGAAGATTCTTTGAGGAACATCGTTTACTTGGACCTAGGATTTCCTTGTTTTTCAGCGACCCAGGACCTCGCCGACTCGAGCCAGCGGCAATCCTGTGTGTCTGAGCGGATAGCCATTCCCCGCTATCAATTTTGAGACTTCGGGCAATTCGGGCCCGTCACACAGAATACAGGAAACTTATACTTATACCGGTCTTAGCGTATAGAGGGTGTTCGTAACAAAGTGGTCATAACGTAATAGGACAAGCGGCTAGGTACACGACTCTCGCGCATGCGCGTTTCAAATTTTAAACAGATTTCTTCTATTTGATGCAATAATTTTATAGAAATCGTCGATAACAATATTTATTGTAGCGAAAATGTTGATTTAAAATATAAAAGTTATAAGTGCAACACAATTTAACCTTATTAAAACCTTACTGAATGCAATTTTTATTATAAAAATATTATTTAGTTATTTAGTTGTAACCTTATTATACCTTCTATTGTCACACAGGGTGTCACAACTCCTTTGGAAGTAACCCCGAAGTACAGATTTTCACCCGAATTAGACAGGCTTTTGAAGAAATTTGTTACCGTTTTGGATTCGCCATTTTGCTTTTGAGATTTTTGACTTTGGATTTGCAATCAGCCACCCCAAAACCCCCAGTACAGATTTTCACCAGAATTAGACGGATTTTTGAAGAAATTTGTTACCGTTTTGGGTCGGTCATTTTGTTTTTGAGATTTTTAGTTTTGGATTCGTAATCAGCGACCCCAAAAATCCCCGAGAAGTGTTTTCACCCGAATTCTATGTGTTTTTGAAGAAATTTGGTATCATTTTGGGTCCGCTATTTTGTTTTTGAGATTTTTGATTTTAGATTCATAATCAGCCACCCCAAAACCCCTAGTGCAGATTCTCACCCAAATTAGATGAGTTTTTGATTATTGGCCACGAATTCAGGGGTTCGTCCCACTGTGTGTCCCACATTATTTCGATAGGTATATCAGAGTAAATGATTTTCGGCAATATGATGCAATGTCTGAGCTGTAGTATGCCACCAACGTTAAGTCTGTGTACCTAACGTAATCAAAATCATCGTCAGCTACCTAGAGGATAGACAATTCTTCGTTATCGTCAACTAAGCCGTCTCCGATATGGTAGACGGTCGATCCTATTTTCCATCTTCATCAACGACATTCCTCGTCACCAGAAAACCAGTATCGGAGTTTATGCAGACGTACCTAGAAGAACACGTTAAACTAATTCTCGAATTTTTCAAGACGTGGAAACTTAAAGTCAATATACCCCAAGACAGAAGTAATTCGGTTCACCTTCAAACGTAAACTTCCCGACGTCGCAGGAGTAAAAGTCGGCGAGGACACTATCCCGTGGCAGAACCATATGTAATTCGGGAACTGTAAGGTGTCCTCGTGCCTCGTACTTAATTAATAAATGTTATTTGATTTTGATTGATTGAAGTTATTTGTTTTTTGCTCGAATCGAATAAAATCGCTTGTGGGTTCAACATCTGTAAACACTTTAGAGCCTGACGTTTTCTGTCATCGAAAGGAAATCTTTGCTTGAAATGGGCTGCTGCCTCAATTTAAATGTCTTTATACATTTTGTGTAAAAAGCGTCAGTTTATCGTCGGCCAACTCTTGAGTGTCTCTTGCGCTAGCACCTTAAATGAAAAACTGAAAAAACAATCCAAAAAAAGCTATGAATTTTCTAAAAAAATGGCTTTTATATTTTCAAATAGCTATAAATTTTTCAAAAATTGACCTTTCGGGACCGCATTATATTGAAATATTTATTTTAAATGTACTTTCAGAAAAAAATACAAAAAAATTTTAAGATGATAAACTCCATAGAATTTTCGCCTTTTTTGAGGAAAACCGCATTTTCTCGAAGTTTACCACTTTTTATTTTATGTTTTAGTTTCTCAAAGAAAACTTCAATTAATTCTGCAATTATTCCTCCTAATCCCAAAGTGGACCGATTTTTTTTTTCTATATATTTTATTTGAGTGTAAAAAAATGTTTAAATTTTCAAAAATTAAAATTTTTTTTTTAAATTTTGTTTATAATACAATAAAATAAATGTAATTAAACAATTTTACAGTATAATATACTTAATTTATAGTCTCAACCTACAACTGTAATGTACCGTAATGTTAAAAACCATAGGTTTTTTAAAACTTAACATGCCTGGCAGTCTGATAAGTCCCTGAAAATTCTAAGCAATGACGTTAGTATGCACTAATGTGAATCATTTTTGACAAGATTCATCCTTTAAATGATGCCTATTAAAATTATAGCCATTGAAGATTAAGATTACCCACTTGCAAGATACAGCACTGAGAAGCGACCAACCAATGAGTATTTTTTAATATGGAAAAAAGTAAGTTTTGAGTTTTGATTAAACTATTATTTTCTCGGGAAAACGATAATCGAGACCAAAGCCAAACTGGAGAAGTGTTACCCGGACTCTGCACAGTCGATTGGAACGATTCATAAGTGGTTTACTATTTTTCGTTTTGGACTTCGGTAGTGGAATCAAAATTATTGTCAATTAAACGAGAATTAAATTCCAATAAACTTAACGGAGCAATGTATCGGTGGCACTAAGCTAAATAACATGAAAGTTAAAAGTTGATTTTTTAAAATTTTGAAAGTTAATTAGGTCGGTTAAAAAAATGCAAAAACCGGTAATCACAATTGCTGGGGATGGTTCAAACCAGCAATGTCACTGGATGACGTCACAACGGAAATTTTTGAGAAATTCAATACAAGGTGGACCGTTAATTGTTGGTAAAATCAAATTTCGAGGAATGTTAATTAAAAGAATCGTAGTCACTTACAGTTGTGTAGAGTAAGAGCGGATTAACGTTGAAAACTAAACAAGATGGACGCTGGACAACGTGGTTGAATGATGAAATCTGCAATCATCGCCTCACTGGGGTGCAAATGGTGGTAAGCAACAAGGTTTCAGGATGTTATTTCGAGTAGTCGACAAAGGTTGATATTGATTTTTCTGCGATCCGCTTTTCAAATGATTTTCCTTCAAATTTTCAAGTGAAACGCAATCGACCTGGGATTGGGCAATGTTGGACAATCTCTTGGAATTTGTGAATTAAATTTGCAACAAGTGCAGAATGGTTCTTGATCTGCCTCGACCATAAAGAACCCCAAAACTTAAACAGCAACACTAAAATTTTCCAAGTTTTTCAACAAAAAGGAAACCATTTCCCAACACACAACCTAAGGAATCCGCTGATCTTAAAGGACTGCTCGCTGCGTTCGATGCCCAGTTAATCGTCCAAAAGAGGAAGGGGGTTTTGCAGGTAACTGCGTTTAATAATGAATCTGTAATTACTTCAAAATGGGCTTAATTATACTATTAACCGATAGAGGGCATAAGAATGTTTTTTTACCAAATTAAAAGTGACAAAATTGAATTTAAATTGAATTAAAAGGGATTGCCAAAGCTAAAAATTTCAAACGAAGGTTACAGTGTATCATTATTCAGGAACCTATCAGACTGCCTAGTATATTAAAAACTTTTCAAACTCAAATGAACACAAAATATGTAAAATATTAATTTAAACGCCAGAGAAAACAATAATAAATGATTTGCATGCATTATTTTTAAAATCATTGAATGTTAATTATATCAAACATAAATCCTAATCATTACAGTTTTAAATTTCTAATTTTCCTTCTTAACAACCTTAATACATTTGAAGTTGGTAATAATATCATTTTTGCAGAAAAAGTGCAATTTTGTTATAATAAATAAATTTTTTATTGGGTAATGTGCTAAATTAATTCATACAGTTATCAATTAAAAATTCACTTTAACATTACAAGTGGCGCCCGACGTGGGACTATATAACCTATATGGTTAAATTAACATTACAATATATTTCAATTAGTACAAATAACATAGACAACTCATTATTTAAGTAATACAGAAATTTTACGGCACTATGAAATATAAGTAGTGGCGTTGATATGCGTCAACACCAAAACCGAGATTTCAGTAAGCCTTCGGTAAGCAGTGGTGAACCACCGATATATATCTGCGAAAAGGACCTTTGAAACTAAAAAATGAAAACTGTTGGATATGTGTAGTTGAGCTTCGACTGTGCAAAGGGTCTCAGCTGTATTACTATTTTAAATTTAACTTGGAAAATTTAACAAAACTATTTGTTGGCAGTGTGCGTTCGTAAATGTCTTGCCAAGGATTGCTTAACAGAACATTTGTATTGGCAAATCTTACACTCAAACTTTCTTTTCTCACCCGTATGTGTTTGTAAATGTTTTTTCAAACTTTCTTTGAGAGAACATTTATAATTGCAAATCTTACACTTAAACGGTTTCTCCCCAGTATGAGTTAGTTGATGTCTTTTCAAACTTCCTTTCATTAAACATTTATAGTTGCAAATATCACATTGATACGATTTTTCGCCCATATGGGTTAGTAAATGATTTTTCAAATTTCCTTTGATAGAACTTTTATAGTCGCAAAATTTACAGTCAAAGTGTTTCTCCCCCGTATGGGATAGAAAATGTATCTTCAAACTTCCTTTGACAGAACATTTATAATCACAAATGTTACACTTAAATGGTTTCTCCCCAGTATGAGTTAGTAAATGTTTTTTCAAACTTCCTTTGATAGAACATTTATAATCGCAAATTTCACACTTAAACGGTTTCACCCCAGTATGAGATAGTAAATGTGTCTTCATAACTTCTTGTCGTGAACATTTATAATCGCAAACTTTACACTTAAAGGGTTTCTCGCCTGTATGAATTAGTAAATGTTTCTTCAAAGCTCCTTTTTGTGAACATTTGTAACCGCAAATGGTACACAAATGAGGTTTCTCACCAGTATGTGTTAGTAAATGTTTTTTCAAACTTTCTTTGAGAGAACAGTTATAATCGCAAATTTTACACTTAAACGGTTTCTCGCCCGTATGAGTAAGTAAATGTTTTTTCAAACTTTCTTTGAGAGAACATTTATAATCGCAAATCTTACACTTAAATGGTTTCTCCCCAGTATGAGTTAGTAAATGTCTCTTCAAACTTCCTTTCATTAAACATTTGTAATTGCAAATATAACATTGATACGATTTCTCGCCCATATGGGTTAATAAATGATTATTCAAATTTCCTTTGATAGAACATTTATAATCACAAAATTTACACTGAAAGTGTTTCTCGCCCGTATGGGATAGTAAATGTGACTTTAAACTTCCTTTGATAAAACACTTATAATCACAGATGTTACACTTAAATGGTTTCTCCCCAGTATGAGTTAGTAAATGTTTTTTCAAACTTGCTTTGACAGAACATTTATAATCGCAAATTTTACACTTAAACGGTTTCACCCCAGTATGAGATAGTAAATGTCTCTTCAAAACTTCTTGTCGTGAACATTTATAATCGCAAGCTTTACACTTAAAAGGTTTCTCGCCTGTATGAATTAGTAAATGTTTCTTCAAAGCTCCTTTTTGTGAACATTTGTAATCGCAAATGTTACACTCAAACGGCTTCTCGCCCGTATGGGTACGTAAATGAACATTAAGACGTACATACTTAGAACAATTATAATCGCAAAGCTGACACTGGAACGATTTCTGCTCGGAATGAATGTTTCTATGTTGTTGAAGTTGCAATTTATTAGGAAGGATTGCATTACATACCCGACACTCAAATTGATTGTTTATTTGTCTTTCGCTATCTTGATCCGGTCGAAATTCGTTATCGGAGAAATCTTCTTTAATGTCAATCGAATGATGTAAGTTTTCCAACTGGAAATCCATGTCAGCCGTCTCTTCAGATTTCATTTCGTTGCTGCCATTTTCCATCTTTTCATCAAATGTCTCTTTATTATCAATTGAGTGCTGGAAGTTTCCCATCTCAATATCTACGGCTTCTATTTTAATTTCACTCTTAAAATTTACCATCTTTTTTTGACGTAAGATTAAGAACTTGATTGCATCAATCCGTTGTTAGTCTTAATATTGTAGAGATCAATCGGTGCACCACTTACAATTAATTGTTTATTTGATTAATTATAATTAACACGAAATACATACGTGGAACGTTCGCATAACAGTGATCTGAAACGCCCTTTCTGGTTACTTCTGTTACCAACATAGATAACTATTATACGCTAGTTTAACAGCTATTGTGGTGCCGCCTAAGCGGTAATTAATGCCCGTTTTGGTACTGCTCTAATCATTCGTTAACTAATTTGTTAACTTTAATAAACCGTTAAATTCTGTTTTATTTCATAAAGGATATCTCTTGTTAACCCTTATGTTCCCGGATCGGGGTTCCGGGTACTTTTTAGACTTTGACAGTGTTTGTACTTTTCACAGCGTCTTGGGATTTTGTGACACAGTGGCGGTGATATCAATAAGCAAATGTAAGCAATGCCTAGGGACCCGGGACCATAAGGAGCCCGGAACCATAAAGGGACGAGTAAATCCCCAAAAAAGAAATTTTTAAATAATATACGCAATTCAAAATTAACAGGGGCGTATTTAGAAAATGCGTTTAGAGGAAGCACAGCAAATATTTTCAGAATCTCGTTAATCCATTCATGCACGTCAGTGATAAACCTCCTGACAAGTTCACAAACGAAATCCAAAAACTAAGAATCAAAGAAAAATTTTTAAAAATTTTAAGTTATTTTAATTTTAAAACCTCGGGGTTAACATTATTTTTATCAGGGAGGGCTTCAGGAACACAATCTGAGTCATCTTTGGGGGTTGGGGGGGATTGCCCCTTTGCCCACTTCTGAATACGCCACTGAAAATTAATAAATTGTTTTTTTAGGAGCCCGTTTTGTATATTTGCTTAAGTGTATAGCTACACTTGCACCGCCACTAATCTGACGGTGATACTACCTCCGATGTAGCTGTCTCGATCGAATTTGTCCTGGAGACAGGATGGCTTGAGTGACAGGATAGAGAGCGGCTCCATCGGAGGTAGTACAATGGGCCCCATTTAATGGCTTCAGTGCGCGTAGGGAATCCTAGGGATCTCACCTTGCCCTCCTACCTTCAAACCCATAAGAGTGCACTGGGGGGTATTCCATACCCCCCAGACCCCCCGGATTACACCAATTATTTTGTGACTTAAATAATATGATGTTTAGAGTTTCACTCCCTGATGTGCAAAAATTAAATTACTTTTTGACTTAGTAGCGAAACCAGTTCTTTGCGATTTCAAAGCTCTAAACTTATAAATTAAGTCACAAAACAATTGGTGTAATCCGGGGGGTCTGGGGATATGGAATACCCCCAATGCACTCTTCTAGATTCTGGATTTTAGGTAGGAGGAAAGGGAGATATATCTACGCGCACTTAGGCCACTAAATCGAGCCCATTGCAGTGGCGTATTTAGAGGGAGGCAAAAGGCCAATTGTCTCCTCCCTCCAAAGATAACTCGGGTTGTATCCCTGAAGCGCTCCTTGATAAAGAGGTTTTAAAATTTTAAAAACTTTTAATTATTTTTATTTATTTGTTTAATATTTATTTATTTATTCATTCAGTTACCACTGACGCGCACGAATAGATTAACAAGATTTTGAAAAATATTTAGATCTGCTCTCTCCCCCAAAACTATTTTCTAAATACGCCACTGGTGGCGGTGATATCAATAACGAATGCTTAGGGGCCCGGGACCATAAAGGGTAGTACTTCCCAAAAAGGAGATTTTTAAATAATATATATGCTAGTTGGACAGCTATGGTGGCGCCGCCTAGGCGGTGATTTTGTGCATAAATTAGGTGAAAATCTGGCCATAATTGACCAGAAGAAGGCGCCACGTACGCTTTTTTGGGATATCCCACTAGCGTATTACGCAATTTAAAATTAATACAATTTATTTTTAAGGGGCCCGCTTTGTATATTTGCTGACGGGCCCTGGCTACTCTTGCACCGCCACTGTTGTGACATCTTATCAGGGGCGAAACTACCTGGGTGCGCTGGTCTGCAGGGTGTGGAATACCCTCCAGCAGGCCCGTAGCCAGGATTTCATTTCGGGGGCGGCACTCGTAAAAAAAAAGTTTTTTTCAGGGGTTCCTCTTTCAAGAATTTGTTTTCCCACTTTAAAATATATCTATTTACCTACCTATTTTAGTTTCAAAATTCAAATTTACTTCCAAAATTTTTTTTTTACATTTTGGGTAGGGGGGGGGGGCACGTGCCCCAATTGTAGGTAAAAGATTTCCTGTTTCAAGAATTTAACTTTCTAAAAAGTCTTACAATTACTATGTTCTGAGGGGTGTAGACCCCCCTGTTTCGGTCAATGACGTAAATTGCGCATTAACGTCAATGGCTGAGCAATGACGTCAAACCCATTTAAGCTGGCCATTAACGGCATTGACTGGCAATTGACATCAACACCCGTTAACGGTGGGCAATGATGTAAATATTTTCATCTGATTGTAATATTTACGTCTTTGGCCGGTCAATTATGTTAATGACCAAAATGGATTGGGCAATGATGATATTTTGTAATAACTACTATTAAGAACAGCAAAATGGCGATTTAAATTTGACAGCTAACTGGAAAGTGATAATATAAACATCATTTTAGTTCTGGTACGAGAGTGAATTGCAAATTTGTTTGCTGCGCGACACCCACATTTATTATTTTTACATTCACCCTTGCAATGACAACGCTTGTAACCCTGGCCTCCTAAAACACTGCTTTGAGCTGCTGGTTGTCTACGAGTAATCTCAATTTTTTTGGTCGTATCACTAATATTTTCTAACAAAATTAACTTTTCAGTTACTTTCAGATGGAATCTATAAAATAATAGTTTCATCATTGCCCACCGCGTATTGGGCATTAACGTCATTGCCCGGACAATGATGTAAAAACCACACATGAAATTTTGAATGTCAACGTCGCACAAAATGCCTGGTAATTGACGTCAATGGCCGGTCATTGACGTCAATGGCCGGTCATTGACGTTAATGGCCGGTCAATGACGTCAATGCCCAACTAAGCCGGGCATTGACGTTATTGTCCGGCCATTGACGTTAACATTGCAAACATGTTGAGGTTTTTTGCGTTTTTCTTTATGAAGCCAACCTCCTACAAGGCAGCAAACTTGAAATTTTGATTCAGCAACCCAAAAAACATATAGAACAGCTGAGAGAATAACTTCCGCAATTTTGTTACGGAAAAACAACCATTTGACTGGACAAGAGTAAAAGTTCCTTGTTTAATAAAGTTAATCAAAAATTATACGCACAAACTGTTTGATTTTCAAACCGGGGGGTCTGGGGGGCATGGAATGCCCTCCAGTGCACTCAAAATTTGTTGACCCAGTAACTTGATTATAGAATACAACTAAGCAGCAGTGTGGCGTAAAGCACACAGGTGCGGTGCAGTGACAGCGCCAGGAGTAGGCCAGGGTGGGCACTTTCCCACCCTGTTAATTGGAGTTCCAACCCAAATGCCCACCCAAATTTTTAAGTGCTATTTCAATAATGTACTTTTTTAAGTTTATTCATGAATTTTTTGTGCTCCTGCCCACCCCAAATGTATTGGGGCCAATTTGTGCCCACCCACGAAAAAATTCGTATTATTAAGAAAAGAAAAATAGAACACAAAATTAAAATTAATGAAACTCGTACAAGTGCCCTTGTGTAATATTGCAATATACAATTGACTCTATGCGCTGTTCGCTTACTGGAACGCTAACGGACTTAGACGCCAGCGAAATTTCCTTGAGATTTTCGCGACCAAGTTCGACCTTGACGCTATTCTGATAGGCGAGACTCATCTAAAAGAGAGCCACCAAACAAGGATACATCTACCCAACTATGCTCTATAAAGAAGGGAGGGTCGCGGTGGAGGCATCACCATTTATGTGAAGTCCTGTATAGAGCATTACATACAACCCCTGCAGGAGCTGCTTTAGGAAATAGGGGCAACCACCATTAAAATCCGCACAGGAAACAATGGACGATTGACCCTGAACTCTGTACACAAGTCACCACTGAAGCCGCTCCTGGAGTCAGATCTACTCAAGGTATTAATGCTCATACTTATAGTCGATACTTCGCCCGATCTCGGACTTGTGTCAGACTTAAGTACGAAATCAACCTATCAAAATAAACAATTTCGTTCTTAAGTGGTGCTCAAGTTTTGCTCAAGGCCGTAGCTAGGGGGGGCTTTGTGGGGCAGTGCCCTACCTTAAATTCCCAATGCCCTACCACCCCAGAGGTCGGCAACGCTGGGACCACGGGCGCGACATTTTGATGCGTTATCACGTCTTTCCAGGGACGTGCCTGAACTTGCCTGAAAGACGCAAAAAGCTAAAAAAACAAAAAAGCTCATTTGTTGTCGTTGTCAAACATTCACGCGCCGCTCAGGAGTAAATTATTTTTTAGAATGAGCCTTTATTTACACTTCTGCCCTACTTGTAACCGCCGCTGCTCTACCATAAATTTAACTCTAGCACGGCACTGGTTTTGCTGGAGCCAAGCATCGACTATAGGTACGGGCATAAGAGGCGATGGCGAACAGATCATCTTCGCTTGAGACCTGAACCCCAAACATTTGGCGTGGAACAGCCGCAAAGCCAACCGCGCTGGTCGCAGCCTCCTAACTTTCTCCGACAAGTATAATTTCACGGCCGATGCTCCAGTAGAATACACCCATTACCAGGTCGATCCTAGGATCCCCTTCGACCCTAGAGAGGAAAGGGCTTCCACGGAGCATCAACGCGACATCCTAGACATTGTAGTTCTCAGGAACCTTCAGTTCCTGCACGAACTCACTTCATTAAACGAACTTGACTCGCATCACAACCCAATGCTCCTGCAACTGGGGGACACCGAGCAAGTCTCAAACAACAGAACAAAATACAAGCCAAATTGGGGTGACTTCAAGCGTCGCTGTCGGTCCTTCAGATTAAAGAGGCTCTGAATAGCTAAGTGAAAACTTTTGAGGACAATGTTATACAGGAGACGGCTGAAGCCACAAATACGGTTACGGCGCGCGATCACCGTTTCGGTCTCCCTCCAGATATCAGGGACAAAAAGCAGGCCAGGCGGCGTACTCAACGCATTGGATATCCAATGATCGTCAACGATATAGCTCCCTTAAACAGCAAGTATGGACGGCTGTTTCGGAGCACAAAAATACTAACTAGGGAAACATTCTGAGGGATCTCTCCTTCCAAAATTCTTCGGCATGGGGGTTGGTGAAAGGGCTCCGAAACAAAAAAGCAACCACCGCCTGCAGCTCTCAAGAAAAAGCTGAAATATTGGTATCTCCATTCTTGACTTCACCAATTGGATAGAGGCAGAAGTCGATAAATGGCTAAGGGGTAGATCAGGATCTAAATCGGGACTTAAGCAGGAAGGCTCTACACAAATACATAGCACCTCCCTTCTTGAGGTCATCCAATTAATTAACAAATTGAGGAATAAAAATGCTCCCGGACCCGACGGAATTTTGAACAAGGAACTGCACAGGGCGAGCGTGGCGGCAGTGACATGCATCCTCAATACCATTCTGCTACTCGAGCACTTCGGTCTAATATCTCCAAAGACTTTTTATGCGCCATTGTACATTCATCCCAAACGATCAACTTGCATTGCTGCAAAACTTTGGCTATCGCACAGTTCTTGAACGTTGGAGTTTCATTGATTTGCATATTCAATGGCAACTTGGGTGCTGAATGAGCTGTTTGACTGCCTTCCAACAACGTAGCTGCAATTTCGGATGAAGCAATTGCAAGTGCAATTTTATTTTGCGGGCGAATCATTTCAAAAATCAATGCAATCAAAAAGTTTTTCCACTTCCACCGGACGCATCCAAAAAGAAAATTCCTCCAGTTCCATCGTTCACAACTTCATGAGAAGTTTTTGGTATCCTCGCAATGCGTCGTAAAAACATTCCTTGGGCTATTACAAATAATTTTTTTTTAATTAACAAAATCGGTCCAGTCGTTCTCCCGTGTTGCCGTGACCAAGGATTTTCTCATTCATTTTTATTTATATAGATAATTTGTTATTATTTGCATTGAATAGAAACTGTAATTTAAATAAACGTTTCTGTTTATTATTTATTTCCTTAATTATTAATTAATTATTTCCTTCCCAATAGTATTTTTAAACTACCCGCCACTAATCGTGTTCAAAGCCATCTATCGGAGCTTTTTGACAACGGGAGTCTTATACTTTTGCGTGCAATAACTAGGTGGCGCGTCGCCACAAATTTTATACAGCAGATAAACAGGAACGCATCCGTTGTTACTAGTTTATCACTACATCACAAGATGGCGCGGTTTTTGATTTGATACACGAACTGTCCCATGTCACTTGTACTGTCACTAGTTATGTGTAGTGTGAGTTGTAATCTTGTGTTTTCGAGGTTTGTAAAACAATAACGTGATATCGAAGCCATATAAAATTGCAAGGTAAGAAAAGTGATCTAAATCTACAATAAGTAATTAATACCAGCAGCATGTTTCAATCCACATATAACAAACCTTTATTAGTTACTTACTACCTTCAAGGATAATTTATTGCATTGGTAATTTACACTGTTTTGTTTAAAATTCCGTCAGTTCATATTTGTTTGATTTTAAAAATTTCAATTTTAAGCTACTCGATTACCACATAATTTGAGTAATCCATGTTGCCGTTCTCTTCTCGCTTTGTTATCGAAGGCTTCCCATTACTACTGTTTTTGAATTTATAAATACATTAACCCGATAATAGTATAATAATAACAGCAATCCCGAAAGGAATTTTTTCAATCTGGTTTTGATAATTAGCTAAAGGAAGCAACTGCTACCGAAGGTCTCCATTTTTCGATTTAATTTAATTCAATCTGCTTACTGCCATGTTTATATTTATAGTAGCTTTGCTTGGAAAATAGATTCTAAAAATATTAAAATGAAAAATATCTTTGAAATTAATATATTATTTGGCCCGAAGGGTAAGTCCCGAGGAGATGTGATGTACACGAAGCAGGAAATGTAAAGAAATATTTGAGAGTTTTAAGTGATAAGAAATAGGAAATTTTTTCCTTGTGATTTACCGTAAGATGACCCGAACCGAAGTCATAATAACAGCAATTTCAAAAGGAATTTTTGCAGCCTGCGTTTTGAAAATTAGTTAAACTGTAGTTAGTCATGATTTCTAAAAGTTTTGATAAAAATATTTAATTTCTTCAAAATGCTTACCTGAAAACATTAGTCAAATTTTCATAATATCAAGTGGCCCAATATAGCTGCTCGACTATTTAAAAAATTGATTGTTTTCTTCTCTTTTGTTTTCGTCGGGCTGCCATATATGTTTGACAAGCTGCACTATTCTTTTTTTTGCAATAACTGACATATTTTTATTTCTATTTGTCTGATCGACATGGAACTGAATTTATTATTAAATTGCAAAATGATTTGAGTAATGTGCTGTAATGCAAACTCTATGTGGCACACATTACAGGGATCGTGATCAAAGGTATCACCGTTCCCCAACTCCTAACTCGATAAATTGTAGTAATAATATGAATTTGACGATTTCTGGCTGAATGTAATGCTTTTTTGGTTTTATGAGTTTGTAGTATTTGTGCATTCTTACTTTCTAATAATGTAACCTGCTACAGATATGGATCTGGAACTGGTGCTCCCCGAAAAGTTGCAAATTATGGAAAGCATCAGTGAAGATGTTAAACTTCCGTATGATTTAATTAACAATTTCAAAATTAAAATCGAAGAGTTGGAAGATGTGAAATTTGATGTAGACGATCTGCATCATTCCATTGACATTAAAGAAGAATGCGATGTTAAGGAATTACCACAGAAGAAACCCGAAAGAAATTTTAACAGTTTAAATTCATTCGAATGTGGAATCTGCGGATGTAAAATTACACGTAAGGAATCGTTGAAACGACATTTAAGAACCCACACCGGAGACAAACCGTTTGCTTGTGAATTATGCGACTATAAATCTGCTCGTAAGTGTCATTTAAAAATTCATTGCCTAAACAGTCACACCGACTATAAACCGTTTGCTTGCTTAATTTGTGACTACAAAAGTGCACACGAACCGAGTTTACGGGTGCATTTTAAAACCTACCACGGTGAGAAATCTTTTGTCTGTAAAATTTGTGGCCATAAATTTGCGAAAAACTCCAATTTAACAAGGCATTTTAAGACTCACACTGGTGAGAAACCGTTTGCCTGTGAAATTTGCGATTATAGATCGGCGCAAAAGATACATTTGCAATCGCATGCACTAACGCACACTGAGAACCTGTTGAGAAACATCGAGAAACAGTTTTCCTGCGAAGTTTGCGGTTACAAATGTGCGCAAAAATCAGTTTTAAATAAACATTTGAGGATCCACACAGGAGAGAAACCGTTTGCATGTGAATTGTGTGATCATAAATTCGCGCGAAATTCAAATTTGAAAATGCATTTAAAAACCCACACCGGCGAGAAACCATTTTCTTGTGATATTTGTGACTATAAAAGTGCACACAAACCAACTTTAAGACTTCATTTGAAAACTCACACCGGGGAAAAATTGTTTTCCTGTATCATTTGTGATTCTAAGTTTGCCACAAAGGCCACTTTGAAAAATCATATCAAAACTCACACCGGGGAAAAACCATTTGCTTGTGAATTGTGTGACTACAAATGTGCTCACAAAACAAGTTTGAAATACCACAATATTCACATTCACGCCGGCGAGACACCGTTTTCTTGTGAAACTTGTGACTATAAGTGTGCACAAAAATCTACCTTGGAAAATCATGTAAAAACTCACACCGGAGAGAAATCCTTTGCTTGTGAAATTTGTGACTACAAATCTGCTCATAAATCAAGTTTACAATATCATAATGTACACGCTCACGCCGGCGAGACTCCGTTTTCTTGTGATCTGTGTGACTATAAATGTGTACGAAAATACAGATTACAGCATCACTTGAAAACTCACACCGGTGAGAAATCTTTTTGCTGCGACATCTGCGACTATAAGTATGCACACAAAGCAAGTTTACAAATTCATTTAAAAACTCACACCGGGGAGAAGCCGTTTTCGTGTGAATTTTGTGACTATAAATGTGCTCTAAAGTCCACCTTAAAAAATCATGTGAAAACTCACACCGGTGAGAAACCGTATCCCTGTAAACTTTGTGACTACAAATGTGCATACAAAGAAGGTTTAAAAGTTCATAATATAAATGCGCACACCGGTCAGAAGCCATTTTCCTGTGAAATTTGTGACCGTAAATTTGCGCGAAAGACTAATTTAAAAGTCCATTTAAAGACCCATTCAGACGAGAAACCGTTTTCTTGTGAAATTTGTGACTATAAGTCTGCGCACAAATCGCATTTGAAAAATCATATGAAAACTCACACCGGAAAGAGTACGCACAAAAATTCTAGTTAAAATCGGAACATCATAAATAGGTGTGCGCGACAACTCGGCGAGCGACGGTCGACTCGGCGACCAAACAATTAAAGAAATTTATAAATTATAATTTTTTCGGAAAATATTGTTATCCTGAACCACTTGACCAATTTTGGATTATAGGTCGTCTTTGAAATAATGGAATATGAGCTACTTCAGTATTTTCTTCAGATGTTTGGTCTGTGTACCAGCGAACATTAAGTGAGAGTGAGTGACCGGACATAATAACGAATTTTAGTTCTTGCTTTTATTTACCAACTTTTCCTGTCAGTTTGCGTCAAATTTTATAAAATTATAGAATTAATAAGACCAGAATGTGGGGTAAAGCCTACACCGGCCGACTGGGAAACGGGTAACCGCGGTTCAAATCCTGGTCGCATCGAATACACTATTGTGATCTAAAGCCCAAGATAGATCTGCGGTCTAGGAAGTCTTGGAGCAAAGACGGTAGGGCGCAAGGCCGGTTTGGTGCAAGGCCGGTTCGGCGCAAGGCGGTTTGGTGCGGGAATATAATTTTATACTTTTATTTCCTGTATACCATTGGAAAGAGGACAATTTTTTTGGCATATTATTAAAAAAAACTTTTTGATTGGATTATATTATCCATTAGTTTTCGAAAAAACAGCATTTAAAGATCGAAAATTTTATAGGTAAACTAGCATGCATAAATTAATGGGAGGAGCCAAATTAATTTAATTTAATTAATTCATTTTACGGTGGATCCGTGATTAGCCGTGGTTGCGCCAGCCTTAATTCGCTAATCAATCCACGTCGACTGGGAGGCCCGACCAGGGCCGGTTTAGGTCTTACTTGGCCCTTAGACTATGCCATTTTGGAGGCCCATCTTCTGTAAGGTGACAAATTATTATTTTTCGGCAACCTTGTTTTTTTACCTAAATTTAGACCAACAAGTAGTAAAATCACAATAAAATCTTTTTTTTATTCATTTGATAATTTTTTTTATACATAAAAAACCAGGGACCACATTTAAGGGCCCCCAATGAGCTCGGGCCCTAGGCTATAGCTTAACCAGCATTACGGTTAATCCGGCCCTGTGCCTGACCTCTGCAGGGAAGCCCGCTTTTGGCGAGATACTACAAGCATGTGGCGACTATCACTAAGACTATATCAGAGCGCACGTAACGTCAACAGAGAATCCTTGACTTGCAATTAAATGTCCTCCCATGCTAAACATATGGACAATTTCGATTTTCAAATGCCGTTTTTTCAAAAACTAAAACTTTCTTTCTACTTAAAACTTTCCAATGGTATCTATATAGAAAAAAGTGAAATTTTTGGTCTAAATTAACTGACAGTAACCGTGGTTTCTTATGTCTGCTTGATCAAAATTCAAGTTAAATGTCTTTAATTATTTTGTGCTAAAAAGTCCTTGCCCTGAATCGCCTCTCACCCAACCGTCTCCGCGCCGAACTGGTCGCTCCGAAATGACCCAATCCCTGTGGGGAAGGCAACGGGAAACCACTCGATCAATTAAATTCCCTAGTATGCCATCTTGGCTTTGGTCAAGTTTGATCGCCAACGCCCATTGAAGGTATGGCATACTTACGAAGGTGGAATTAATTTAAAATTTTTCAAAAAGTAGATTAGCTTAAATTTTTATATTAACTGCCTAACTGGATGTCAAACTAACTGTAAGTTAAGTTGTAAATAGAACATTTGGTCTGTGAGACGGCCGACTTCGAATTTAATTTCCAATAAATGTGAAATATAATTTATTATGGTTGGTATAGAAAGTTTTGTTTATAAACAAAATGCTTGCATTTTTTTGGTGTTCTATTTTGTGAATTATCAGTTCAAAGGATTACAGGAATGTAAGTTGAGTTGCCTACAAAATAAATAAACATTGGTTATAACCAGCCCCCTGTCACTCCATGTTACAGAAAGTGGCGTTATGTTGTCACATAACTGGTTATAACTGGGCTGGTTATAACTCGGTCGGAGCTTTTTTATCGATTAATCGATAAATACCGATAGTTGTCGATTAATCGAAGAAAGATATTTTATTTTTGAAATATAGATTAATTGATATTTCAATATTCAGATGGGTATCGATATGTCGATCGTTATCGATACGTCGATAGTTGTCGATGTTCCTTATATTTTTTGGACTTCCAATTGGTCAATTTTGGGTTCGATCGGTTTTTTTATTCGAGAAAAAAAGTTGGAGTTTCTAATTTTGACAATTACAAAGTATAGATATTTTGATAATTATCGATACTTTGAAACTCCGACAATTATCGGCAAATAATATCGATTAATCGAAGTTATCGATAGTTTTTGAATTATCGATATTCAATAACCCGTGAGTCATGACAGGTTTTAGACTAACCGGCTTCAAAATGTACAATTTACATTGCTAACATAGGAGAGTGTTCGGGTTCTTTTGCGAATAACTGTATACATATTTCTGAGGATATTATTTTATGAGTCTTTTGCTTTCATTATCGCTTTGATCAGAATTTAAAATTTTTTTTTTTCAGCAATGTAGTATCACTGTATAAGGCTTAAATCCGATATGCTACAAAGCAGGAGACTGAGGTTTAATGCTTGGTCGCGCCGAATACACTGTTGTGATCTAAAAGCCCAAGTTTCTACTATGGGCTATGCATCTAGCAAGGTTAGCACTGTACTGGAATATATGCAAAGTGGTCATGGTAATAACAGGACGTACTCCTAAATTAAAAGGAAAAAAAATATTTTTTTGAATTTTAACATTGAAAACCTGACGCTTTAGAGCCCTCGCAGACTGCAGACTTATAGTCTGCATAGTTTAGTTGGTTTCTTAATCAGTATGAAGATGTATGCAAGTGCGAAAATTATAACGATTCGGTATCGGCCTATAAAAAAGTTCGAAGTTGGTTAAATGGACGCGAGCGTTTGAACGCAGACCCGAAAGGACGCGGCCAAATAGATGTAGGTTCAAAAAGACGGAAACAATTGTTTTTTTAATGAAATTAATCAAAAAAAATTATACCATTTTGTGTTGTACGGCCCTGTATGGATTTTGCTTTATATTATATTTAAAGATTAAATAAAGCACGGGTAAAAGAGGTGAAGAGACGCTCATTAGCTTAATAAGTTAGCTAAACAACTACTGACTCCCGGTGGTTTCAGGGTTACAGACATTCCCCAATCCGGATGAAGCAGCCGTAAGGTATAAATGTTTCTCAGGGAAAGAGGCTGATTGTCCTACAGTGGATAGAAAACGCTGAAAAGAAGAAGAGAGGTGAACGGTGATTTTTTATACTATATCATATTGTTGATACCCTTTATACCCTTTATATATATTTTTTATTTATTTATTTTTTATTTATTTATTTTTTATTTATACCCTTCGGGTTGAGTAAGGTATCACGACAACCCGTTCACATCTTTTGCAGCTGTAATTCAGAAAATATCAACTGCTATTCAGAAAACGTCAATTATAATTCAGATTTTTCAACTGATATTCAGAAATCGTCAATTGTAATTCAGATTTCAAGGGTTTAGTGTCAGAATGGTGTAATTACAAAATTAGCTGTTTTGAGTTACCTTATTTCGTTATTTCTATTGTAAATTTAATAAAATTTTATCAAGTTGCTTGAAAATGTCGGTTTTCCTTCAATATCTCAAATGTGGTAATTTGTAGTTACATCCTTCTGACTCTACACTGTCGATTTGTTAACTGATATTCAGAAAACGTCAAATGAAAATCAGAAAACGTCTGCACAATACATCAAGCGACAGCCTAATCTGAATTACAGTTGACGGTTTCTGCATATCATTTGACGGTTTCTAAATATCATTTAACAAATCTGAATTACTGTTTGCGATTTCTGAATTACTGGTTGAAAAGGTGCAGTCTAGTCCAGTCAAGAACTACATAAGTAGCGAAGTGGTAGTCACCTTTCTGATTTTTTAATCAATCAGAATACTTCCTTTCTACGTTCCATTAGATGGCGATCATATTTTTCACTGAGATTTGTACACATAAATTTGTATTAAAATAAAAATTAAATAAAAAAAGGAAGCTCTGTATCTATTGAGGAAAATTATGCATCGATAGCACGCCAATGGTGGGACTTCAGGGTTACACTTTATGTAAACTAGGTTACACATCTTACATGGTTCTGCTTAAAGAAGAAGGTCACACCTTCGAAAGGGGCACATATACATCGGTCCTGGACCTGACTCTGGCAACCTCCAACGCAAGTACCCAGGTAACCAACTGGAGGGTGCTCGAGGAGGAGAGCTTCAGTGATCACAGATACATAGCATTCGACGTCATATCCGACAAATCAGCACCAGCAGAAGACCAATTCAGATGGGCATGGCGAAGCCTCAATGAAGAAAAGTACCTAAATCTCAACCCCTTCGAACAGACCAACGCAAATTCCTTCGACCTATATCTCGCAGGGCTGAGAAGTGCTTGTATACCTCATATCCAAAGATCCAAAACCCCTGTGTATTGGTGGACTACGGAAATCTCCGAAAAAAGAAAACAATGCATTAAAATCATAAGAAAAATGTACAGGGCAGCACTTAACTCAGAGCAGGCCGAGGCACTCAACAACCAGTACAAAGAAGAAAAATACCAGCTAAAGATCGAAATCCTCCAAACCAAGAAGAGGAAATGGGACGAACTACTAACAAAACTAGAACAGGACATATGGGGGAAAGGCTACAAGATAGTATGCAAAAGACTTGGAAACAGACCTCCACTAGACCTAGCGCCTCAGCACTCTTCGAAGGTCATTACCGCGCTGTTTCCAACCCACTCTCCATTCGAATGAAACTAAAGTCACAGTGAAAACATCATAGAAGGAATCTCTGAAGAAGAACTGAAAGAAATCACAAAAAGAATAAAAACCAACCAGGCTCCGGGACCGGATGAAATCCATTCATCCAGCCAGCCATTCTCATCAAAAGACTAAGCGAAGACAGACCTTCTTGGTTGATGGAAGCATTAAACAACCTTTCACAACACGAAGAATTCCCGGAAGATTGGAAGAACGCCTCACTGGTTCTTCTAAAAAAGGGAGACAAGCCAGCAAACGTACCATCCTCATACAGGCCTATTTGTCTTCTGAACCACCTAAGCAAGCTCTATGAGTGATACATCCTCATCAGATTACAAAAAGAGCTGGAAGAACTGGGGGGTCTAGCACCAAACCAATTCGGTTTCAGAAAGGGGCGTTCCACCACCCACTTACTAGACCTCCTCACCAAAATCACAACAAAGGCTAGGTCGGGAACTTGGAGGACAAGAAAATACGTACTGGTTGTGTCCCTTGACGTGAAGAACGCCTTTAACTCAGCGAGCTGGAAGGTGATTCTCGAAGAGCTGAGAAAAAAATGAATTAGCGGACCTTTACTAAACCTCCTATCAAATTACCTCAGCCACAGAAAAATCACCTTCCAAGGCAAAAGCTACGAGGTTTCATCCGGGGTCGCGCAGGGCTCTGTACTGGCATTGACTCTTTGGAACGTCAGTTACGACGGAGTTCTGCTAATCCCAGTTCCCCAAGGAGTGACCCTGCTTGGATTCCCCGACGACCTAAGCATAGTGGTGGAGGGTAAGACAGAAGAAGAACTGGATGAACTGGAAGGCGCAGACACAGGGAGTTGAGAATAAGGCTGCATGACCTAGACATAGCAATGTCAAGGACTATGACAGTACTGGGCGTCATAATTGACGACAACTTATCCTTCGGTCCTCACATCACAAGAGCCGCGGCAAAAGCGGAAAAGACAGCCATGGCGATCGCAAGGCTCCTCCCGAACATCGGAGGTCCCGGTGAAAGGAAACGACGAGTGGTGGCATCGGTGGCAGAGTCCATCATGTTGTACGCAGCTCCTATCTGGGCAGGCTCACTAAAAATGAAGAAATACGCCTTGCTACTGCTAAGAACCCAGAGGAAAATGGCACTCAGAGTGACGAGAGGTTACCGCACCATGTCGGCCAAAACGTCCCTGGTGCTGGCATCTATGGTCCCAGTCGACATTCTTGCAAATGAAAGGAACATCTTGTTCCAGCAAAAAACGGACGCAAGAGAGCTCTCAATGAGCTTATGGCAAACGAGATGGAACAATTCAGAGAAGGGCAGATGGACTCACCGCCTCATCCCGGATCTTGCAGGCTGGTGCAACAGAGACCACGGAGAGACAATATACGAACTCACCCAGGTGTTGTCGGGCCACGGGTGTTTCGAGGCCAAATTATTTAAAATAAAAAAAGCAACGGTCTCCAATTGTCCATACTGCGGGGTAATCCAAGACACGGCAGAACACACCTTCTTCACCTGCACCCATTGGGAGGACATTCGCAGATGTTTCTGACTTCAACTAAACCCCGAAGATATGGTGACACAAATGCTGGCAGACACAGAACACTGGCAAAACGTAGAAAAGCTAGCCAAGGCAATCATTGGTCAAAAAGAAGATGACCAAAGAAAGGAACAAGAATCAGAACAGACCAACTAGCGGGGTGTGATAGGAAGGAATGCACGAGCGAATCCCTATCACATCCACGGGAGGGGGTTTTAGTCGGTACGAGTCCGACACTACCACCCCACAACATCGGGGTGGTGTCCATGAAGATTTCCCCCTCCCCAACGCACCAAAAAAAAAAAAAGGTCACACATCTTAAGCTGGACCGTTAATGAATTAGTCGGTGCTCATTGTTACTAGGAGTAACACGGGCCTCTTTATTATCTCTTTATTATCCAATTATCAATAAACGTTTATTCATTTCGTCAATCGTTTGTTTTTCATTTCTTAATTACAGATCAACAGGACAATATTCTCAACAGTATCAAAAAAATTTGATAATAGGTTGCCTACCCTAGTATAAAATATAAAAATAACTTTTTGCGTTCTTCTGGGTCTGCGTCCAACTGTCGGCTAACTATCGGCCGATAGAAAGTCTGCGGTTTGCGTGGGCTTTTATTCATTGCGATTCCAGATATTCCAGTTACAATACAATACTTGCATGCAAAAGCCTATTCTCACAGAGGCTAGACCCGTGACAGTGCTACCAATATTTGAAAAGATCATTAAAGTCCGAATCTTAGAAAGTATAGTTCTGTACCATTCTCCGGAGCAATAGGCCTTTGTAGTTCCTCCCCTCGCGCAAAAACAAAACGTAGCTGCGGCACTAAACTATCTATTCTCCTCAGGATACCACTGTAGTCACATACACAAGCTGTAGCTCGGTAAATATTAGAGTTGCAAAAAAATATTTCAGACAAAAGTTGTAGAAAATTTCGTTCTGAATGTGATTCATAGGTATCATATTTGTGATAAGATTAACTGGTAAAGAGATATTGCAAAAGAAACTGTTTTTGCCGCCATTTTGAACAATATGGTTACTTTCGGACGTTGAAAACTTGGAAAGTTTTACGATATATCTAAAAATCAGAACTATCTGACTCACAAGCTAACCGCCCTGTTTTTCGTCCCTGTTAGTGGACTATTGCGACGAGCCGCTCATGTGAATGCAACTGTTGGCAGCACTGCGTTCCACACTAACATCCACAGGTTTGATGTTAGTCGTGTAAAATATATGATTATAATCATTTAAGAAGCAATAATAAGTAAATCGTGGAAAAATAAATAGTAAGAGATTAAAATTTACATCTAAATTAATATATTCCAACCCTAACCAAACTTATGCAGGGTTCAAGATATGCAGACTGCACACCACCATAAGTAATCGGGCCTACATGTACCAATATGAATAAAGCGAAATTTTCAGAAGAACTACAAGTAGCTGGCAAAGAAATTAAAACGGAACTAGAGGAATTACATCATTCCATTGACATTAAAGAGGATCCTTCAGTTGTCAAGGAGGAGCCGATAGACGAAGTACATCATTTCATTGATTTTAAAGAAGATAAGAACAAGAAACTGTTTGAATGTGACATTTGCAATTACAAAACTATTCGGAAAGGAACTTTGGTTGCACATGTACGCACCCACACCGGCGAGAAACCGTTTGAGTGTAACACGTGCGGTTATAAATGTTCTCGAAAAATAACTTTGGATGGCCATTTACGATCCCATACAGGCGAGAAACCGTTTGATTGTAAATTTTGCGATTACAAATGTCATCGAAGGGAATATCTGTATATTCATTTACGAACTCATACCGGCGAGAAACCGTTTAAATGTAACTTTTGCAAACATCAATTTTCGCAAAGTGCACAATTAGTAAAACATTTACGAACCCATACCGGTGAGAAACCGTTTGAATGCAACATTTGCAATTATAAATGTTCTCTTAAGCAAAATTTGAAGAGTCATTTACGGTCCCATACCGGGGAGAAACCGTTCCAGTGTAAAATTTGCGATTTTAAATCTTCTCGAAATTGTGATTTGAAGAGGCATATTCTAATCCATACTGGTGAGAAACCGTTTGAATGCAAAATTTGCCAATATAAGTCAGTCCGAAAAATTGATTTGAAATGTCACTTACGAACTCATACTGTTAAGAAATCGGAGAAGAGATTTCAGTCGTAGCCACTTAATTACTAGCCTTTTTCGACATGGCTGGCAGTAGCATAGTAGAATAGGGTTGGTTAACCCTTTGTTAATTTATTAAAATTTCTACAACAAACTAGCAGTTTTTCTTTCCATTTTTTGAGTGGACGAGAATAAAGCCTGCGGAAGTGTGTGCGAGTTTCAATATAAGTCATCCGGTGGATATCCGGATTATGTTGTTTTACGTATTAAAGCCGCCATGTTGTTGAATGTTGACCATTGATAGGTAGGTAATCTAAATCGCGATTATAAATAATATTCATTTTATCGAACAAAATCTATGATTAGATTACCAAAGCAGCCTCCGGGCTTTAAACGATATCCTCTCAGCTGCCGTTTTATCACTGCAAATTAAGTAAAAGTTTCGTACAAAATTTTTAATTATCAATATCAGCAGAGAAACTAAATAATTTTCAAATCAGAAATACTTCGGTGAAACGGCACTGCTCAATGGGTTAAATTAAAAATGCAGCGCCACCTTGTAGTAGTATTGCGAAGTTTTCAAACGTCAACTGTAAGTAATGTGCGAAATTTGTGTAGAAAATCAGGTATAATAAATGTTATTATTTAAATCAATATGAATAATATAATATTTTCGCAACAACTAGAAGATGCAACCCAAGAAATTAAATATGAAGAGGTGGATGTCAAGTTGGAAGACTTGCATCATTCCATCGACATCAAAGAGGAGCCCCAACCGGATCGAGATTGTGAACAGAAGTTTGCAAGGAATTTGTTGAATACTGTGTAGGTAAGGTAATATTTATCAAAAAATTGCAACCCTCCCGGAAACGGTTTGAGTGTAACATCTGTGATTATAAATGTTCTCATAAAGCATCGTAGCAATATCATTTATTTATTTTTTAATTTCTTTGCCGATATACCAGTTTACATAAATTTAAGTATTATATTAAGAGAGACGGTCATTAGCCTAGTATGTTAGCTGAATAACTGCTGACACTAAGGTACCTGATTCACATCCGGAAAGGTCTAAAATTTCTTATGATCGTAACCGTGCTTGGGAGGGCACCTAAAGCCGGTGGTCTCCCTGGCCCTCATCAACAAAAAATCCAGGGTTACGGGCAGATGTAAAGCAATTAATATGCTCACAGACTTGTGACTTCGGCTCTGTCTAAGACAGCCCGAGGTCAAGACGAACAGGATTTATCCTAGCCTAAAAGTGGAAGAAGAAGATATTAAAAGAAAAAAATAAAGTAACAGAACTTGGTGGTGTAAGTTAACCACCAAGCATAACATCAATATTCCACATTGTGCTAGTGGAATAGCTTAATCTAACTTCTCGATAATCTGTAATCTGTTAACAATACGGATCATTCTTGAAATGGGGCTATTAAGGCCATAATTAGCCCTATACTGACACATCACAAAGAAGTTCTTATGTCTAGTATCATGCAGGGGAACGAATGGCACCATTGACCAGGCGATAGGTACATAGGTCAGCCGATGACTTTGTGTTACAGGTAATTAAACAGTTGAAACTAGAGAACCCAAGCTTAAAGTTGAGATGCTTGAGAAATTTCCGCTCCACCGATTCCAATCTTCCAATATAAGTATGGTAAAAAAGAGACCACGCACATGAGGCATACTAATTGAGACTTCACAAAGTTAAGCCGGTGTCTAAGCAAACACCCAAATCATTGAATAGATCTACGTATTCTTGACCAGAGAAACAAACTTCTTCACCAAGAAACATGGAAGCTGGATATCCTCAGACCTTTTTGCAGTCGTCAATATACCGCCAGAATGCCCTAGGATTAGCAGTAATTTCTTCTTCAATGCTGTCGATACAACTACGATGAAGCATTAGGTGAGTTTTTGTGCTTGATTACGAATTTCGCAATACTTTTGGTAATATTCATAATGACGAGTTTCTTTAAACTTCTGATGCAAAATCTTCTTTTCAATTACTAGGTTGATCAACTCCTTAGAGAACCACTTAGGATACTTCGAGACCACTAGCTTTTTTCGGGATACATGGATATTGATGATGGACCACAACACTTCATGGAAGTAATCTATGTTGATAGATTAGGAATGAGATAGCTTGGACCAATTGGTTTCCAACAAGCGACTATTAATTTAATTAAAATCGGCTGATTTATAATCAAGGATATAATCAACAGGTTTCAGATTTGCATGTGATGAATTGATGCTGACTGTGTATGCAGTATGATGAATCGAAGTATTTGATAATACGAGATCAGGCTAAACTTCTTACTTCTGCACTTCATCGTGAGTATGTTGTTAAAACCGAAAAAGCTATTGCAATATTGCAACTGCAAAAGAGTATGGGATTATCCTTCCTCTATGTTTCTCGGTGGTGAATTCTCCAACTTGGGTCAAGAATACGTTGATTTGTTTCCCAAGCAATTCTCTACCGTTTATTGTAAAGATAATGATGATGATGATGGCGGCGTTTATTTTGATGTGATGGATGAGATTAGCTACAGCAGCCAGTAACTGTTAGTGATGCTTTTGAAGCAATTGGAAGTCTGTCGGATAGTCTTAGTTCTGGACCCGATGGTATTGCTCCCTGTGATATCAATAACTCTAAAGGTATTTCTATTATTTCAAGTTTGTTTCAGATGTTGTCGAGTTGTTCGAAAACATTGATTTCGCAAAAGCGTTTGATCTTGTACACCATAAAGCTCTTCTATCAAAACTTTCTTCTCTAAGCTTTGGTACGATGGCAGTTAAGTGGATTCGTAGCTATCTAGTCGATAGGAAGCAAATAGTACGCATTAAGAATTTTCACTTCGGTTTCGTCTGGTGTTCCTCAAGGTTCCCATTGTGATCCGATTTTGTTTCCGATATTTATAAATAATGTTGATAAATTTATCAAACGCTGTTGTTAGCTATTGTTTGCAGATGATCTTAAAATTTACAAATCAATCGGCACTAATCAAGACTGCTGGTTATTACAGGTAGATCTTGATAATCTTCATCGATGGTGCTTGCATAGCAAACTATATTTAAATTTTGACAAGTGTTCGGTAATCTCATACTCCAAACTTAGTTTTGACGTATTTGGTTACAACATTAATAAAAACGTACTCAATCGTGTAATTGAGATTTAGGTGTTCGACTTGATAGAGTGAAGTACTACCTAAGACGAGCATGCGCTGCGCCGATATGACAAACAAAATAATCATACGAGGTCGTTTTGATCCACAGTTTGACGATCATAGTTTTAGCAATCTCTTATTAAATTTTATTCTTTAAGGTTATGATTTATTATTACTAGATTTGATTTGTTGATGGTTTGATAGATCGATTAATAGATTGCTTGATTAATCTATTATTCGGTTATTAATCGATTGGTTCAGTTGTTTGTTTCATCGTCTGTTTGATTAATCGATTGTTTCATTTTTTAATTGTTCTTGTTTACACCTTCTTTGTATGATGACCTTGTTTTTTCGTTCTTATTTGTTGGCAAAACCTTCCGACTTCTTTTGTTCTATAGTTCTCTTCCAATTCTTCCAATTCTTTCAGTTCTTCCTCTTTAGCTTTTTATTCTTTTTTTTATTCTACATACATGTTTAGCCTCCTTTCTTTTATTTCTGTATTATGCTTTTGCTCCTTCTGTTCCGTTATTTATCATTTCCATTCTTGCTCGTTTTCTTTCTTCTACTGCTATCTATTATACTTTCCCAAAATTTGCTCAGACGTTTTCTTTATAGCATTTTCATTATTTCCAATGCCTCCTCTATATTTTTTCCTTTTTCTCCTGTCTGTAGAGTAGTTTTTGTTGTCTTCTTTAGTTTCCCAATGTCAATTCTTTCCATTCTTTCTTGGGTCTCTTTATATGCTTCTGATAATCTTTCTTTTTACTTATTTGATTATTTGATTGTTTGGTTAATCGGTTTTTTCATTGCTTGATTAATAGACTATAATTATTATTATTGATTATTGAATACTGATTGTGAAATTTTCATAATTTAACTTTCAGATGTGGCTCAAGTACTTCCCAAGGAAGAATTTAAAATGGAGGAGTTGGAAGACGTGAAATTTAATTTAGATGATTTGCATCATTCGATTGAAATTAAGGAAGATAACGATACTATTCACTTATTACAGGACAAATCTGAAAGAATCCCATATTTTTTTCAATGCGCAACTTGCAGTCTTATAATTACACACAAACAGTCATTCAATCAAATCAATCAAATAACATTTATTAATTAAGTACGAGGCACGAGGATACCTTACATTTCCCGAATTACATATGGTTATAGATAATAGGGCTGGGTAGCCCTCTCTTCTATATTTAAACTAGGTATGTGAAAATTTAGTGAAATAGAAATTGAGTAGAGTGCAGGATAAAAGTTTCAAAAACCTGCTTTGGTTGGCCAAATTAGAAAGTTGTCTCCAGTTAAATGTCGCGCGTAAGCGCGACTGCAAACCGTTCACGAATTGGCAGAACAACCCCGAAGAGATGCACTACCATATCGGTCGGAGCAATCGCTCCTGCTGCAACATTCAACCGGCCACCTACCTTCTAATTAGGCCAAGTTAAATAAAAATAAAAGAAAAATTTATCACCGTAACACCTGCCTTACAACATTTGAAGAATGTTGTAATTTCAGTGTGACGCTGGCTTTAACCTTCATTAAACATAGGCGAGTTACAGAAAACTGCCGTAGTTGGTAAGTGAGTGACATTGTAAAAGGGGGTGGAAAAGAACTTACGTTAAAAATGACAAAAAAACAAACAATACATGGGGATTACAAACAAAAGGAAAGAATAACATTACAATGGTAATACTAACAATTAATTTAAAATTTGTTTCATTGATCTTTTCACGGTTCCGAAAATCTCGTCGTCGTTGTTTGAAATCACTTCGGCTATAAGTGGATTCTGGTGAGTTGTCATTTGGTTGATGATCTTCCTGGTCTTCTCTTTGATGAACGTGTCGATGGTTTCGATTTCCAAGTCTGCGTGCATGAAATCGATGGTGGTATACCTGGGATACTGCCCGATGATCCTCAGGAATTTATTTTGCATAGCTTGGACGGACTTCATCTTCGTCTTGCATGCGGTGGCCCAAATGGGGGCATTGTAGGTAAGTATCGACCTGGCACAAGCTTTGTACAAAGTGACTTTTTCTCTCTTTGGTGTTTTAGCATTTGGACCGATGAAGGGGTATAGTAATTGGATAACGAAGTTGCTCTTGTCCAATCGAGCCTGTATTTCTTGGCTGAATAGCAGCTTCGAGTCCAGTGTGGTGCCCAGGTATTTGACAGTGTTCTGCCACGGGATAGTGTCCTCGCCGACTTTTACTCCTGCGACGTCGGGAGGTTTACGTTTGAAGGTGAACCGAATTACTTCTGTCTTGGGTATATTGACTTTAAGTTTCCACGTCTTGAAAAATTCGAGAATTAATTTGACGTGTTCTTCTAGGTACGTTACATATTTCCTGGTTGTCTTGGAATGGGCGAAAATGGCTGTGTCGTCTGCATAAACTCCGATACTGGTTTTGTGGTGTCGAGGAATATCGTTGATGAAGATGGAAAATAGGATCGGACCCAATAATGAGCCTTGCGGAACGCCGGCTGGAACGTCTACCATATCGGAGACGGCTTGGTTGACGATAACGAAGAATTGTCTATCCTGTAGGTAGCTGACGATGATTTTGATTAAGTTGATAGGAGCTTTAACTAACTTGACTAACTTATAAATAAGTGCTTTGCGATTAACGACGTCGAAAGCTTTTTCCAAGTCCAATAACACCATGCCCGTGTCATTATTTATGTGTCTTTTTTGCACGATCTTCTCCTTGATGCGCGCTACTTGATGCGTTGTGCAATGTCCAGCTCTGAAACCGAATTGTTCGTCGATGATAATTCCGTGTTCGGTTAGATGATTCTTGAGCTCTTCCAGTATGATTTTCTCTAGAACTTTACTGAGAGTTGCGAGCAGACTAATGGGCCTGTAATTTGTGGCGACGTTTCTTGCCTTGTTGGGTTTTGGAAGCGCAATCACCTTGGTCAGTTTCCACTGGGTAGGGAAGTAGCAGTTCGAGAGGCATGCGCGAAATATGTAGTACAGGAGGCAAACTCCTTTCCTCGGAAGGTATTTTAGTTGTCTATTCGAGATGCCGTCCAGACCGGGAGCTTTTCTGTTTTTCAGCTTTCGAATGATTTTGGCAATTTTAGTAGGATTCGTCTCGAGGGGACTTTCGTCGAGCTTATCCAGATTCAGGTGTAGGTTCTCGTAGATTGCGTTCACTTCGTCGTCCATGGGAGAGACTTCGTTGATAGTTTTACTGTGGGCATCCAGAAAAACATTTGCGAAAGCATCGGCCTTTTCTTTGTCTGTATATAAGTTGACATTGTTGCTGGTCTTGATTATCGGGATCTCGTCGTGTTTGTTCTTTAAACGTTTGTAGACCTGCCAAAGTGAGTTGTCCCGGAGCGTTAGACTTTCTGTCATCTTTCTCCAGTTTTCTTTTCTTTCTTCTCGAAGCAGCTGCTGGATCTCTTCGGTGATGTGATTCTTGGCGATTCGGTGTGTTGGATCTCCCGTGCGGAGCCACTGCTTCTTTTCCCAGTTTCGAACAGTTTTCAACCTTTTGATTTCGGGATCCACTTTGTAAGTTTCTTTCACTTTCTTCTTTGTGGTTGCATCTTTAAAAGCAGATTGCAATACCACGGTGAACTTTTTAATGGCTTCGTCGATATCTGCATTGGTGACGATGTTGGTGTCGATTGCTAATCGCTCGTTGCAGAGTTGCTTGTATGTTTGCCAGTTGGTCGTACGAATGTCTCTTTCGTTCAAGTCGCAGTTGAGAAAGAGGGTCATCACCACCGGATAGTGATTTGAAGAGAGGTCTTCCAGGACCGTTGGTGTGGTGTGGCTCCCGACACCTTGGAGGAGGAAGATGTCGAGTGTGGATGGTTGATATCGAGGCCCTTGATGATAAGTGTGTTCGGGTGGGTATACTATGACGAAGTTCTTCTCTGATGATAAGTCTCGCAGGATATTGCCAGAACTATTGTTTGTACTGCAATTCCAAGACGAGTGTTTTGCATTGAAGTCTCCTCCAATTACGATGTTGGGATATTGTCTCAGGAACAGGTCGAGTTCTTCCGCTAGGTGTTCGTGTGCCTGAGGTGGATTGTAGGCTGCACCGATATAGAGTGGCGGGCTGGTCTTGATCTTGTATACGATGATCTCTAAATTTCGGGAAATTTCGGGTTTCGCTGGTTCGTGAGGAATGCCTTTTTTGATAACGATGGCAACACCTCCACCGTGTGCTATTCTGTCCGATCTGTAGACGTGAAACTTCTTGAGTTTAAATTTGAGATCTGGCTTTAGCCAGGTTTCACTGATAAGTGCGACGTCTATGTTGTTTGATAAAAGGAAGTCCTCCAGTTCTTCCTTTTTGTTGACCACACTGGTAGCGTTCCAGTTAGCAATTTTTAGTTTGTCGATGGTTGACTTACCCATGAATTTTTCTAATGGCAGCAAAGACCTCATTTGCCTCGTTGCAGGCCGACAGCATATCCATTGCATTTGTTGCATTGGCTAATTGATGTTTTAGCTTCCTTAGCATTTCGGTAAGCTTTTTGAAATCAAACATTTTGTTAATATCGTCCATTTCTTTCATGAACTCCTCGAAAGCTGTGTTTGCGGCTGGGGTGTTTCTTGGTACGTCTTTTGGTAGCTGTTGTCTTCTGGGTCCTGGTTTGGGCCATGGGTGACTGGTCTGTTGTGCAGGTGGTGTGGGGCGCGGGGGTTCCACGTGCAATTCCATTAATGGCTTTCTAGGGAGTTCGGGGTACTCTCTGGGATCGTGAATGTAGGCTCTCCTTGTTACGTTTTGTTGCCAATGCTTTCGGCTTTGTTGTACCTTCTTGGCGTTGGCCTTCTCTACTGCGACCGTGTATATTGGGCACTCGATCGAAGTGCCTCGATGGTTGCCATTACAATTACCACATTTTGGCTCGTTTTGTTGTTCCGTACATTCCCACGTGTTGTGGTTTTTGGTGCAGTGACCGCAGATTGCCTTCGCGTGGCAGTATCTGCTACCATGGCCGAATTCCAAGCAGTTTCCGCACTGCATAATATTCCTAGGTGCCCTGTATTTCTCCCAGTAGCAAGTGCTGTGTACAAGATGTCGAACTCTTCGTACATCTTGGAGTGTCGTACCGTTAACAAAAGATATTCTGTACTTTGGGTACAGAATTGGTGCGTCGTTTTTCGCCTTGTTGGCAAGCAGTCTGCAAGCTTCAGGTTTAAGGCCTTTGCTTTTGAGGTCCGACAAGATCTCTTCGGGATCCAGTTCGTTGGTACCCTTTAACACGAAAGAGGTACGTTTAGTATCCTGGGTGCCGAAGGAATAGTATTCGATCTTATCCGAATCGAAGTGTTGGATTACTTTGTTGTAGTCTTCAATCGACTCCACCATAATTTTGGTCTGGGTACCCAGATTTTTTATAGAAAAATTATTGCTGTTTATAACAGCTTTTATATCGGTGACGGTGTCCATATAGTCCCTTGTTCCAATGAGTCCACGCTTCAAGATGATAGGGGTGGGCCTTATCTTCTTGGGTTGTGGTGCAGGTGGTACTTCGGGTGTCGATTGATGGTTAGCGGTCGTCTTCACGACCTCCCTTCGAAGGCATTCAAAACGGTTTCTGGTAGGCAGAATGGAGCCGGTTTTCGAATCCTCCTTGTAGGAGGGCTGGTAACTTCCCTGTTCCTCTTGGAGGTCTGAGTTTCAAACGGTAATTCCGCGAAGTCCATTAAAAGACCGGCGTCCTTCAAGGAGTGTTCGTATTCAACTGAGTTGGCCATCTCGGCGATGGTTTTGTTAAGTATTAAAGAAGATTTTCTAATATGACCACGAGGGCCTTGACTTAAATTTCTCTTTAAGTAAGATCGTGAGTTCCCCTTAAAAAGGGGATTTTGTTTAGTTATTGCCGCAGGAGAAATCTCCAACGACGTATCTAAAAATGAACGAAGTTAATAAATTAGTAACAATTTACTTACACGTTTATTTCTGAGGTTATGTCCTGGAGTTCGATTTGTGAGTTTGAGGTTAAGTAGGTGTGGTTCGCTTGGTAGTCTAGACGTGACTGAATCCAAACTTAACAAAGCATTTGAAAACCCACACCGGTGAAAAACCGTTTTCTTGTGAAATTTGCGACTATAGAACTGCGCACAAATCTACCTTAAAATTACATTTAAACATTCACACTATCGTTCGAGTGCCAAATTTGTGATTACAAATCTAGTCGAAAGGATTGTTTGAAAAGGCATTTACGAATTCATGGCGCCAAAAAGCCGTCTGAGAGAGTACAGCACTCGGTTGGTTGCGCATGAATGGATTGATGAAATTCTACCCCGAGAACGGCCTTGATGACGCGCATGAATGGCTGCAGAAAGGGCATAAACGGTAAAAATGTTGTAAAATCGAAAAAAACTAGTTTTCAGCGTCCCCTGTCCTTCTCATGCCGTACTCGAATAAACAGCCTCGGGCTGTTGTTCTAGATTTTGCCCTCCCGCCCGGAGCTGTTACCTATAAGTATATCCGTGATTTAAAAGTTTTCCAAAATGCTAATTTTTGTGAAATTGTGACCGATGTTACACCAGATTATAGGGAGTAACGTGGAAAATTAATTTTTGTTGTAATTCTTTTTAAAATAAAAAGTGAGTCTGATAGGGTAAACTTTAATTTTTTTTTCGTTTGCCGTAACTTCAACCAGTTTTTAAAGTTACGTTCGCCATAACTCGAGCGTCTCGTAATTTGCATTAAATTAAGTATCTCATAATTAAGATTATTGTTTTATTCGAAAAATAGTAGGATTTTTGATTATAAACAACTGTTTTTCCCTCAGCCGTGAGGTTACAAACCTACATTTTCAGCAAATAAAATTTTGTTGAGGCTGCAGTTTTCACTAGAGCCACCACTACCCACCTCGGAAGCTAAGTTTGAGCACACCAGAACGCACTCAGAAATTAATTTTACCTTTGGAGCACTAGATGTCGCTATGTGTGATTTATCGTAAAACAAATGAACTGTCACTTTTACTGACACTACTAGTAAGTCAGTTTTGGTGTTTGCTTGAATTTTGTAAAATGATGGCGTACAATCACAGCAATATATTACAAGGTAAGAAAAGAGATTCTCCAAATCTACTATAATTAATAATTACTGGTAGGATGTCTCAATTTGCTAATAACCTCGGTTATTGTCCACCGACCTACAATGACAAATGTATGTTGTACTAGTAATTTACGTTCTTAATATTCAGGCAACACTTATTAAATTGTTTGATTTTAAACTAATTTGAATTTTAAGCTGTCCGATAACTTACCTTTTTCACATCTGTTGACACTGCGTTGAGGCTTCCGATAATGGTTATGCTATACTTTTCCAGTTTCAATTTAGTTATCCTATTAAAAATAAATTAAAAGATAAAAAAACGCAGTAACAGCTTTGAATTTATAAATATCAACCATCAACGGAAAAGCATCAACCTTTATCGAAGTCTTCTACTCTCCCATTTCATTCATTTGGTTTATTTATGCCCGTACCTATAGTCGATGCTTGGCTCCAGCAAAACTTGAGCACGACTTAAGTACGAAATTGTTTATTTTGATTTGCCGATTTCGTACTCAAGTCCGAGATCGAGCAAAGTATCGACTATAGGTACGGGCATTATTGAAATATCTAAAAATCTGAAATTAAAAAAATATTTGACCGCCTATGTTTTTTTTAAATTTAAGTTTTAATCTGTTGTGGCACAAAGTCTATTGATGATGAAAAAAATTGAATGGGGGGATCAGGGGGTTTACTTGAAGCAATAAAACACAATCCATCATAACTTTGAAACGCAATGAAATATGTAAAAGTTTATTATGGTAAAAAATTATCTACAAATTTTGTTCTATAAAATTTTTTTTCAAAAAAAAAAAAATTTTTAAATAAAATTTTTAAAAAAATTTAATTTTTTGTACATAGAATTTTAATTATTCGTAATATATTTCTTTATTTGTATTTTTTCTGCATGTATGTATTTTTTCTGCAAATTTGCATGTATGAGCTGAAAGAACTGCTTCAGTAGTATCTTCACGTGAAGCTTTGGATGTGTATCATGGAAGGAGTATTACAGAAGTTTTTACACAAATAACAGATAAAGATAACAAGTAAAATATAAAATTAAATATTGGGCTTAGTGAACTAAAATCAAACTCAATTTTACTTTTTACTCAAGTAAAGAAATAATTGAGATTTCTAGCGGCGCCCATGATCTCGGTCGAAGAAATGCTAGTTTACCAATTAACTATGTACGGTGTATTTTTTTAACCTACCAATTAATTGTTGAATACTTCAGTTTTAATCTGTTTAAGTGAATCAATCGAGATTTTGAATTTTTGATTATGAAATTAATTAAGTATTAGATTTTCGATTGTTTTATTAAAATGTTAACGGTAATCGATTGTTCATTAAAAGATTGTTTCGTTAGCTTGAAAAAACCATTATATTGATATTTAACCGTGCAAAAGTTATGAATTTTTTATCAATATGATGAACAATTTCTTAGTAATCTATCAAATAGTAATCAATGGTTTCAATCTCTAATAAATTAATTATTTTATCAATCGATTAGTATTTGTAACCGTTGTTGGATTGTTTCGTTCAAGGGGTAAATATCTAGGAAACTTTTTGTACACGAGACTCAGAATTTCAGAGATTTCCAAGAATTCCAATGATTTCCAGGGATATCCGAAGAATTCCAATGATTTTCAAAGAATTCCAACGATTTCCTAGGAATTCCAAAGAATTGCAAGGAATTCCAACGATTTCCAAAGAATTCCAATGATTTTCAAAGAATTCCAAGGATTTTCAAGGGATTCCAATTATTTTCAAACAAGTTCTAATCTAAGGAATTCCAGGATATTCAAAGAATTCCAAGGGAATTCCAAACAAGTGCACATAAAATTTTCGATATATTTACCCCTTGGTTTTGTTCATGGATTTAATGATTAATCGATAGTTTTATTACTCGCCTGTTCGACTGCTTGATTAATTGCTTATTACATTAATCGATTATGATATTAATTAATTATTTGATTAATCTATATTAAGCAATTGTTTGCTTAATCTATTATTCAATTATTTTTAATTGATTGTTCAATTGTTTGATTAATTGATTTTTCGATTAATGTATTATCTAATTAATTGATCATTTGATTAATAGATTTAATGATTAATCGCCTGTTCGACTATTTCATTAATCGATTATTCCATTAATCGCGTATGATATTCATTAATTATTTGATTAATCTATATTAAGCAATTGTTTGATTTAATCGATAGTTTGATTAATTGCCTGTTCAACTATTTGATTAATCGGTTACCTATTCCATTAATCGTTTATGATGTTAATTAATTATTTGATTAATCTATTAATCAATTATCAATTGATTGTTCATTTGTTTGATTAATAGATTTTTCGATTAATCTAGTATTATATTGTTACGTTTAGCTGCAATGTGGCGATAAAGTAAATTTTTTGTGGGTCTGAAGGTTTTATTTATTGCGGCCAGCTGCAAGACAGCGTACCCTTTCCTGCAAGTTTGGACAGACCCCCTGAACGCGATGGTTGAGTGGAAGGGAGCGCTCGAACCATGGCATTCTATTGCGAACTATCGCGGCAATAAGACGCCTTTTGGTTAGATCCGTGTGATTTCATGGCATAGGCCGTATGTTTTGTGCTAGAAGTTATCGCTAAGATTTTTGTTGTGTTTTCCGTTTTTGCGGACTGTAATTTTTGAAGTGCACTTGTTAATTGTGGTCCATGTTCTGGTCAGCATCTGAGCTTATCGTGCTGATTTTTGCTACCGCTTGCTACGCTCAAGCGTTGCCGTTACGAGCCAATTATTGCTTTGTTGACTATTACCGCTTGCTACCGTTCAGCTATACCGTTCGGGTCATTCGAGTTAGTTCGACTCTGGCTTCACCCACATCAACGGTGACATCGGAAAGCAGTTCCCATCCGGAGCGCAGCGACGTTCACGCATACCGAGTGATACCGTCACTCCAGACATTTTCACCCACCGAAGCTCACCACCCGATAACAACAAATGTGAATACTAACTTTAATAATTTTGTGAAGTGCTTCGAATTTAAATTTGATAAAGACGTTTTGCAAATTTCGTTACGAATACTATTGATACGGTGCCAGTACGAAGGCCGTTACATTTTGTTTATAACTTTTGTACGAGGATTGTTTGTTGTATTAATTATAATACTTATTTTATCGCTTAGTTTAAATAGTTTTAGCATATTATTCTTGATCCGAGGTCGACCCGTGATTTCTCTGAATTTATCTTTTTGCCGACAACATTGTAATGTGTTTATGTACAACGTGTTAGGGTACACCTTTCAATTTAAATTAAATACCGGTTATTTATTCTATGTCTTTGTTTTGTATAACCATCTTATTTTCAGTTGTAAGAAAACTTTGTAAGTGGTTTTGGTGTGTGAGGATTGCTGGAGGACGCCCTCGTTTCGGCTCTCGTAGAGACTTTGCGGTTTACTTAGTAAAGATTCACGCCCTGAGTTCCGCTGAGCTATCGTCATCTATAAGGGCATTACGTGTTTATTTAAATTTCAATAAGTCAAGCAAAAGTATCGTATCAATATAATTAATTGATCATTTGAGTAAGAGATTTAATGATTAATCGCCTGTTTGACTACTTGATTAATCGTTGAGATGATAATTAATAATTAGATTAATCTATAATATATTAAGCAATTTTTTGATAAATTGCTTTTTTGATTAATCTATTATCTAATAATTCATCGTTTAATTAATAGATAGTTAAATTAAAATAGTTCTAGATTTTTCAATTGTGTGATTAATCGATTATCTAATTAATTAATCAATTGTGTGATTGACAGATTAGTTGATTAATCACTGTTTGCTACAACTTTACTAATTGACTATTCAGTTTAGTAATTTATTATTTGCTTAATGGTCCATTGATTGTTTGAAAAATTAATTATTTTGTACGATTTTTTTTAAATTGTTTGTATCAATTTAATCGCTTAATATTCTATTAATTGATTATTCTATCAATAAATTTACAAAACTGGATTGTTTGATTAATCGATTGTTAGATTAGTCAACTGTTTCATTAAACGATTGCTTGATTTTTCAATTGTTTAGTTAATCGATTAACTAATTAATCGATTGCTTAATTAATTCACTATTTGACTATCGAAAACTTCATCAATCATCATTTTTGCGTCAATCAACAAAATTCATCATAAGTTATATTGATGTACAAATTCATAATTACAATCATTTTGTTTCATAAATGCTATGAATTTTTATATGCTGAATAATTTTTTTCAGTGTAATTTATTTTCAGCTTAATCGATTAAAAGCTTAAACACGTAACGATTGATTGATTAAATACCTTTGATTATTTGAAAAATCAAGTATTCTATTAATCGATTGTTTCATTATTCATTTATGTCATTGATTGTTGTATTAATCGAGTTTTTGATTAACCAATATTATATTGTTTGACTTTTTTATTTATTGGTTTTTATATTTTTTATTATTATTATTTTATTTTTGTATTTTATATTTTTTTTATGTTTTTATATTTTGGTATTTATTAATTAGTTATTCGATTGTTTAAATAATTGGTTTTGGTTAATCGAATTCTCGATTAATCAATAATATTGATTATTACAGTCAATCGATTGTCAATTGTGAAATTTTCAAATCTGCTAGTCCTACTTATAATTTAATTTGCTTCAGATATGGCTCTAGTATTACCCAAGAAAGAATTACAAATTACGGAAAACATTATTCAAGTTTTGAAGTCTCCGTGCAGCTCGACTGGGAATTATGAAATTAAAATAGAAGAGTTGGAAGATGTGAAATTTAATTTGGAGGATCTGCATCATTCGATTGAAATTAAAGAAGAAGATACCAAACAATTACTGCAGAAGAAATCCGAAAAAAATTCCAGTAGACCAAATTTTTTTCAATGCGCAATTTGTGGTTGTATAATTACACGTAAGCAGTCATTAATTCGGCATTTGAGAACTCACTCCGGAGAGAAGCCATTTACTTGTGAGTTATGCGACTATAAATCTGCTCGAAAATGCCATTTAAAAGTTCACTATTTAAAAAGTCACACCAACGAAAAACCGTTTTGTTGTGTAATTTGTGACTACAAAAGTGCCCATAAACCAAGTTTAAGGGTTCATTTGAAAACTCACAATGGCGTGAAACCATATGTTTGTAAAATTTGTGGTCATCAATTTGCAAAGAATTCAAATTTAAAAAGGCATTTCAAAACACACACCGGCGAGAAACCGTTCGCCTGTGATTTATGCGATTATAAATCAATTCAAAAATCAACTTTAAAAATGCATTTGGAAACTCACACAGAAAAACCCTTCAGAAATATTGAAAAACCATTTTTTTGTGAAATTTGTAACTACAAATGTGCAGTAAGATCAATTTTAAATAAGCATTTAAAAATACACACCGGGGAAAAACCGTTTGCTTGTCATTTATGCGATTATAAATTTTCTCGAAATTCAAATTTAAAAATGCATTTAAAAACCCACACTGGCGAGAAACCGTTTTCTTGTGTGATTTGTGACTATAGGACTGCGCACAAACCAACTTTGAGACTTCATTTAAAAACTCACACCGGCGAGAAACCGTTTGTGTGTAATATTTGTGATTATAAATTCGCACGAAAATCAAATTTGGAAATACATTCAAAGATTCATACCGGCGAAAAGCCGTTTTCTTGTGAAATTTGCGATTATAAATGTGCTCACAAGTCAAGTTTAAAAAATCATAATATTCACACTCACGCCGGCGAAACACCGTTCTTTTGCGATATTTGTGACTATAAATGTGCACAAAAATCCAATTTAACAAATCATTTGAAAACTCACACCGGGGAAAAACCCTTTTCTTGTGAAATGTGTGATTATAAATGTTTACGCAAGTCCAGATTGGAAAATCATTTAAAAATCCACACCGGCGAGAAATCATTCGCTTGCGACATTTGCGATTTCAAATATGCTCACAAATTAAGTTTGCAAATTCACTTAAAAACCCATACCGGCGAGAAACCATTTTCGTGTGAATTTTGTGATTATAAATGCGCAATTAAATCTACCTTAAAAAATCATTTAAAAACCCACACCGGCGAGAAGCCCTTTCCTTGTGAACTTTGTGACTACAAATGTGCATACAAGGAAGGCTTGAAAGTTCATAATATAAATGCTCACACTGGTGAGAAACCATTTTCGTGTGATATTTGTGATCGTAAATTTGCACGAAAAGCAAATTTAAAAGTTCATTTGAAGACTCACACCGGCGAGAAACCGTACGGTTGCGAAATTTGTGATTATAAATCTGCACACAAATCGCATTTAAAAAATCATGTTAAAACTCACACCGGCGAGAAACTAATTGTCCCGTAGAATTTTCAAACAAATACTAGTCACAGATAGTATATTTTTATCTCAAATACATGAACCGTGGGGAGATGAAGGGTAAGTCACTCTAGAATTTTGGTATGCTAGTGTCCGAAATTTTCATGTAATCTTGGAGAAAATAAAGTAAAAGAAAGATAGGAAATTAACAAAATTTTGTTTTTTTTTACCCTGTTTCTACTAAGAATGTGGCATAAAAAGGTGAAATCAAATTTTCCTTATTGACACCAAACAAAAATCAAAGCAGAATTCTGCCTAGACCTCACACCAGTAATTTTTTGTATTTAGGTATGCTCTCAAATTTAAAATAAAGAGAAAACCCATCATTATACAGCAATCGAGCAGACTGGATCGCATACAAAGGAGGCCCGATAAGCTAATAGAACTGGACAAATCTCCAAGGAGTATAAATATCTCCAAAATTTTGTGTAGACTTGTTTGGAAATCCTTGTAATTCTGTGGAAATCACTAGAATTCCTTGTAGATCTCTGGAATTCCTTGGAAATCTCATAAATTCATTAGATTGGAATTTTTGAGAAATCTTGGAATTCTTTGGAAATTTCTGGAATTCTTTGGAAGTTTCTGGAATTCTTTATGTTGTAACTTGTTTGAAATCCATTGGAATTATTTGGAAATCTCTGGAAATTTTGGAATTCCTTGGAAATCTCCGGAATTCCGAGTCTCTGTACTGAAATTTTACTGAATATTTACCCCTTGCAAATCTCTGAAATGAACTGGAAGATGTAGTTAACACCGTTTCTGTAAGAAGAGGATGTACAACAAGCTGCATGGCGAGCCACGCGGGATGTATACAAACCCGAAATAAAGGATTACACGATCACCAATAATAAAACACAATATCTGAAAAGTGAAGGCTTAGAAAGCGATGGGAAGAAACCGGATATCATGAGGATAAATTTAATTTCAACAGAGCTACCAGGGAATTATGAGAAATGATGACAGAAATGAAAATCCAAGACCTTCAAAACTACCTGGACAACCTAACAGCAACTCAGGCCACAGACTTCTCCCTATGGAAGACAACGAGAAACATGAAGCGCCCACAATCAAGGGTTAAAATTTCTGTACACAAAACTTTCCAAAGAATTCCAGGGATTTTCAAGGAATTCCATTGATTTCCAAACAAGTTCCAATCTCAATAATTCCGAGGATTTCTAAACAAGTTCCAATTCCAATATAAAGAATTCAAGGAATTTCCAAGAAATTTCAGGGATTTCCTAAGAATTCCAGAGATTTCCAAAGAATTCCAAGAAATTTCCAAAGAATTCTAAGAATTCCAGAGATTTGCAAGGATTCCAAGATTTCCAAACAAGTTCCAATCTAAAGAATTCCATGAATTTCCATAAAATTTCAGAGATTTTCAAAGAATTCCAGAGATTTGCAAGGAATTCCAAGATTTCCAAACAAGTTCCAATCTAAAGAATTCTTGGAAATTCCAAGGAATTTCCAGAGGTGTCCAAGGAATTTGAAAGATTTTCAAAGAATCAAAAAATTTCTTAAATTTCTAAGGGAATTCCAAACACCAAAATTAATACACTGAACTAAGTACATACCATCGATGCTACGGCGAGGAACTTCTGAAGGAGTTCGACAATGACGTCTGGGATAAGGCCTATAAGATAGCTACGAATAGATTCGACCTTCGCACAGAAACGAGAATTGAAGAGCACCAGCTAGATTCTTTAATAGAAGGCCTATTTCCGAGATGTGACGAAGTAATTCGCTACGAGCCCCCACCAATAAACAACATCTTTCTGTTCACAGAGGAGGAATTGACGGTGGCTCTGAAGAATACTGCACCTGGCCCAGATGGCATCCCGGGTGTTATTGGTCAAGCAGGTGGGCGAAGCACAGCCAGAGCTGCCAATAAGAGCGGAGGATTATCCCACCACTGGAAGGAAGCCAACTTGGTGTTAATTCGGAAGGGCGACAAATCCACAGGGGAGCTTAGCTCATGCAGGCCACCGTGCCTGCTGAACCATGTCAGCAAAGTATTGGAGAGAATGCTGCTTGAAAGGATCTACACGGAGCTAGACGAGGAGTGATTGTCGAAGAGACAATACGGCTTCAGGAAAGGCAAATCCACATTCAACGCTGTTGAGAAAATAACCAACATAGCGAGGAAAGCCAAGGAGGGATCCAGACTGGGACTGGGACATTTTATCGATAAATATCGATAGTTATCGATTAATCGAAGAACAATATTTTATTTTTGAAATTTCGATTATTCGATATATCGATTTTTTGATATTTCGATAGTTTTCGATATTTCGATAGTTACCTATATATCGATAATTATCGATATGTCGATAGTTATCGATATTTGCAACTAACATGGCACCTGGATAGTTATTGATATTTTGATAGTTATCGATATTTTGATAGTTTCGATATTTCAAATTTAGGTTTGTCTTCTGTTTTCTGGACTTCCCATTAGTCAATTTTGAGTTCGACCGGTTTCTTTATTCAAAAAAAAAAGTTAGGGTTTATTATTTTGATTATTCGATGATTAATAGAGTATCGATATCTTCGATTATTATCGATATCTCCATACTTCGATAATTATCGACAAATATCGATTAATCGAAATTATCGATAGTTTTTAAATTATCGATATTCGATATCGATTTTTGAATTTCGCCCAGCTCTAATCCAGACACACCAGTAGGTTTTCTCTGATAGTAGCTCTGGATGTCAAATAGGCCTTCAACAAGGTGAAATGGAGCAACCTCAGCGACCAACTGACCCGCCGAGGGATCAGCTTCTATATAATCAGAGTTATAGTCAGCTACTTTGAAGATATCAAGCGATATTTGATGATTGCGGGAGTCCCACAAAGATCAATGGAACTGGTGGTCTTCGCCGACGACCTCACGGTGGTGACGGTCGCCAAGTCGGAGGAAGATCTAACAAAGAAGACAGAGACGACGGTGCGCAAGGTGCGCAACATTTGCAACTGGATGAAGACCAGGGGCTAGCGGGAAAAGACGCCACACGCCAATTCAGATCGAGGTGGGGAGAGTCATGGTGGAACCTCTTCCGAGGCGATACGAATGTTGGGAATCAGGATCGACCGGCCTAAGCTTCAGATATTACATCTGGAACGCAGCGGAGAGAGCACTGAAATGTGCAGCGGCAATCTCAAAGTCACTCCCTTGCGTAGGGGGACCGTCAGAACCAAAAAGGAGAGTGCTAGCTTCGGTGGCTACATCCATTATGTTATAGGAGCCTCCATCTGAGCCGACTACCTCCAGAAAAAGACTAGCTACGCCCAAAAGTTCGCTAGGCTCCAAAGAAGAATTGCCCTACTCGAAGTCACGTCGTCAGTCCCAATAGATCTGCAGGCGGAAGAAGGGAAGCTGAAGCACCTGGACAAGCACCTGACACGAACGGAGCTGAGACGGGGTTCCCTCATCAAATGACAGTAGAGATGGGATGCTAGCGAGAGCGGAAAATGGACGCACCGTCTGATTCGCAGACTGGAGCAGTGGGGCAACAGATCTCTAGGTTTCCTGACTTACGAGATGACTCAGATCCTGGCCGGGCCCGGCCGCTTCCAGGAATATCTCTACCGCTTTAAGAAAGTGGACAACAGCCGTTGCTCTTATTATATTTATATTTATTTATATTAGTTTATTATACTTGTATAGATCGCTTGTAGCTCTTCGGAGTTGAAAAAATTAAGATTGTGAACCACCGTCATCGATAGTACAAATCGACTCGGCTAGATGGCGCTCATGCTGAATTATCGCCATTTTTAAAATTTGCTAGTGTCAGTAAGGCGTTAGTAGTTTTTCTCATCATAGTTAATCTTCATGAAGTTTTTATAGAAATCCTATTTTTACGACTTTTCTTGATTTAGTTACAAGTTGTTATTCTACAAAATACCAAAAATTTTGAAGGTAAGAAAGTGATACCTGATGTCCTAACCTACAAATAACTTATTTTTAGCCATTGGCAGTTTGGGCATACACAATGATGTTAAGTGGTTTGAATTAAACAATAGACTAATTTCAAGTAGATAAGCCGAACAGCAAGTATTTATATTTCAGTAGCTATGCTGTAATAATACGAACGGGAGGTCGTATTGAAGTTCGACAAGCTCAATCGGGACCGTTACAAATTATGGAAAATATTGAAGTTTCAAGTGATCAATTTGAAATTAAAACCGAAGAATTCGAAGAGGTTAAATTTAAGATAGAAAATTTGCATCATTCCGTTGACATCAAAGAGGAGAACGATACTGACCTAACACCTGCAAGCAAAGGCAACAGTGTAAATTTCTTCGAATGTTCAAATTGTGGTTATACGGACACACAAAAACATGCATTTAAACTGCACTTAGCAACTCACATGGAAAGGAAATTATTTGCTTGTAAACTGTGCGACTATAAAAGTTCAAAATCTTCGCATTTTAAATTGCATTTAAGAACTCACACGGGCGAGAAACCGTTTGTTTGTGAATTATGTGATTATAAGAGCTCGGACAAGAGCAATTTGAAGAAGCATTTGAAAACTCACTCCAACGAGAAACCTTTTGTATGTAAAAATTGTGACTTTAAATTTGCACGGAAGTCTCATTTAGAAACTCATTCAAGAACTCATACCGGCGAAAAGCCGTTTTTTTGTGATATTTGTGACTATAAATGTTCTCGTAAATCACATTTTGTATCGCATTTAAGAACACACACCGGTGAAAAACCGTTTATTTGTGAGTTGTGCGACTATAAATGTTCAGACAAACGGTATTTAAAACGGCATCGGAAGACTCACACAAGCGTAACAATGTTTTAGAACAAATCGGGAGATTTAAATAAAATATATCGTATACTCTTTTCGTTTCGACCATAATCGGACACACTCAGGCACAATATTGGCCAATATTATTTAATATTTTCCATACATTCTGAATTTGTAAGCCAATTTCATCTGATATAGGGCTTTCCGTAAACTGATTATAAAATTTTAATTAATTAGATAAACTAGGTATTGCGTGTCAAGGTGCAAATACAAGAAAATATTTTGATCGATGTACTTGAATGATATGATTATGATCATTCACTTCTTAATTATTAATGGTAAACGATTTTACGTATAATTAATTGTATCGGGTGGATAATCCATACAGCGGTTATTATTTAACTATTACAGTGGTGCCTCACACAACGAACTTAATTCGTTCCAGGAGCAAGTTCGTTATGTGAAAAGTTCGTTATGTGAAACGCGTTTTCCCATAACAATACATGTTAAAAAAAATAATTCGTTCTGTAGCATAAAATATGGTAAGATGACATAAAAAAAAGATAAATTTTTTGTTATTATTTTTATTTAGATACATCTAAAAACATAATGAAAAAAACACACATTTTTTAATTTTAAGAAATAATCGAATCTTGCACATCTTCATCCATTTTCCGCTTTTTGGCCGATGGTGCAGTGAAAAACCTGTTCAAAGTCGTTTGTTTCTCTCTTTTCTTCAACATCTGCCGGAAATAACGGACAAGAGTATCGGAGTACAGGTCGTTGATCCTGTTTGCTTCAGCGGAATCCGGATAGTGGGCATTGGTAAACTCCTGAACTGCTTTCCATTTGACCAGGATGTTCTTGATGTCAGCAGTTGGAATTGGTTGATTGTTTGATTGTTGCTCCTCGTTATCAGATGACGCTTCCCTTTGAGCATTGTCCTGTTGTTGGGCCAGAAGTGTTTGGAGCTCTTCAGTTGTCAGCTCTTCTTTGTGTTCCTCAATAAGCTCCTCTACATCCTCTTCCTCTACCTCTAATTCCAACCTTTGGGCCACTGTGATGATGTCCTACACCACTTCTGTGTCATCAACTACTGCTTCTTCCTGAATCCACGAAGGCACAAGCATCTTCCAAGCAGAAATGAGGGTCCTTTGTGACACTTCTTCCCAGGCCTTCTGTATAAGTCGTATTGCCAAAAGGATATCAAATTTCTTCTTCCAAAACATTCGGATAGTCATATTGTCTCCACCAAACTCGCATTCTTCAAACACCTTATTAAAGAGGGCTCTAGTGTAGAGTTTTTTAAAGTTCGCAATAACTTGCTGATCCATTGGCTGGAGAATGGATGTGGTGTTTGGTGGCAAATACTGCACCTTGATAAAAGGATAATTTTCCTGCAATATTTCTTCTAGGTCTTTTGGGTGAGAAGGGGCATTGTCAAGTATCAGAAGGGCTTTGAGCGGCAGTTCTTTTTCCAACAAGAATTTCTTCACGGCAGGAGCAAAGGTTTCCAGAATCCATTCGTTGAAGATAACTTGGGTCACCCAGGCTTTTTGATTGGACTTCCAATGGACGGGCAATTTGGACTTAATAACGTTATTTTTCTTAAAAATTCTTGGATTTTCAGAGTGATAAACCAATAGAGGTTTGATCTTGAGGTCTCCGCTGGCATTAGACGAAATCATAAGGGTAAGGCTGTCCTTCATGGCTTTGTGTCCTGGCAATTTCTTCTCTTCTTTTGTAATGAAGGTTCTGCTCGGCATTCTTTTCCAGAAAAGACCCGTTTCATCGGCATTGAACACTTGTTGTGGGCAGTATCCTTCATCCATAATAAATTTTTGAAAATTAATAGAGAACTTTTCTGCTTCTTTTTTATCAGCACTGCCAGCCTCACCATGCATATTAACGCTGTGGATTCCATACCTTTTCTTAAATCTAAAAAACCACCCCCTGCTGGCTTTGAAATCTTCTTTATTATCTTGATTGCTGCTACTTCCAGGGATGTTTTTCTTTAGATCTTCATAAATTATCTTGGCCTTGTGACAGATAATATCTTGGGTTGTTACGTCACCTTTCACCTGCCTGTCCTTAATCCAAATCGCTAATAGCCTCTCCATTTCCTCGTGGATTGAAGATCTATGTTTTTTATTAAATAGTTTTGATACTCCTTTGGCTACTTTGGCTGATTTTATTGCATCCTTGTTTGTCAAAATGGTGAAAATGGTGGTCTTGTTGAAGCCAAACTCTTTAACGAGGTCACACTGTTTTACCCCACATTCACTCCTTCTAATTATTTCTTGTTTCATTTCAAGAGAAATCACCTTCCTGCTTTTTTTAGAACCCATCATATAAAAAAAATGTTGAGTTTATCTTAAAAGGACGACTGCCGTGATACGTGTGCGATTTAATTCGTAATGAAGAACGATTGCTGCGATATGTGCGTAAGTTAAGCGTACTACGCAGTGACTAACGAGTCTAACGACTGCCTGCGCGGGAGGATGCAATTAATCGGCAGTGATCGTGTGAAGTGGGCGACTTCGTTGTGTGAAGCGAAGTTCGTTGTGTGAAGCGAAGTTCGTTGTATGAATCGTGAAATGAACGAAAAGGAAGTTCGTTGTGTGCAGCGTTTGCTGTGCGAGGCGTTCGTTATGCGAGGCACCACTGTATATTATTAGTTATTTACTTAAATAATTTCTTCCGAATGGCATCCGTTTGCTTAGGTCTCTAGTCTCACATTCTTTTATGTGATTGATGCAGGCCCGTAGCTAGGGAGAGGCACCCCCACCCCGAAATGTTCAAAAGAGAAAAAAAATTTTGAAAGTAAATTTGAATTTTGAAAATAAACTAGGAACCTAAATAGATATATTTTCAAGTTGGAAAACATTTTCGGAAGGGGAACCCCCCCAAAAAATTTTTTTGCGAGTGCCTCCCCCGAGATGAAATCCTGGCTACGGGCCTGGGTTGATGAGCACTTGAAACATTTGTTAGATCGGTATGGATGAAGAATTCCTTTTCAAAAAGTCACAGTCAGTCAGCTTCTTTTCAAGGTCTGGCTCATACACTTCTCAAGGATACGTGTCAGAAAAAAAATACGCTGACAATCAAATAAAATGGCTAATATTCTGCAACATTTTCAAATAAAAAATGGTATATTAAGAGACATGTCGGAGAACAAGCATAATGTTTGAAGGTATGAAGATTATATTTATATTAATTTTAGAACAGAAAATTTTTATTTTTGTTATTTTAGAATATCGATCGACTGTTGAAGAAGATGAGAAAGATTTTAGAATTGATGATACAGCGAGTCGATGATGAATATACCTAGTGATAAAATCGATGATGGAATTAGGGCTGCCACCTTTCAAAACGAGTAGATCCGGAGATGACCTTTTTTTTAAATAAATAGATTCTTTACATGCTATTATACAGTTATACAGAGTAAACCATAAAATCTCCAAACATAGATAACATGGATTCCCGTTCGGCTTGCGGGAAAAAAAATGTCGGGACATTCCCTAGGAATATCCGCCACCCGGACATATCGCTGTTAAACCCGGAGCCCGGAGATGCAATTCTTTAAAAATAGAAGATTCCATCATTCAAATGATATGAAATGAAAAATATAATAATATTAATAAAGCAAAATATACAATAACAAAACAAATTAAATAATTTTTCCACTTTAATCTTCCATCTTCTTTGGCCTGTGGTGTACCGTGATTGATTCATATCTCCTTCATCTGAATGTTGTCGAAGAGTTTTTATTTCCACTTTACTGCTTCTGCTGATGTTGCGGATTACCCCCTTGCTTGATTGTCGTCACGGATGGTTATAAACAATTTTTTATTGGTTTTTGGATGGTTCCTAATCGCCGGAATTAGCTGTGAGGATCATTTCTGAGGTTACTTTTGCAACTTCTTGAGTGATTGCCCTCAACACTGTTGCCATCAGGGAGCCGATAGCTTCACGATGTCCGTGTTATAGCGGAGCGGATTGATGGTTTTCCGATGGATTGCGTTGCTCTCGATGTTGATGGGCGTGGCTTCATAACTTGGTGGAATTTGCGCTATGTTTGGTTGGTGGGCGTCGCTGAAGTGTAGCCGGTTGTTTGAAGACTTGGTATTTCGATTTTCTCCGGGTCGAGTTTAGTGGATTCTGTTCGCTTCTTGTTGATTTCGAAGTTGACGATTTGACCACCGTCTGAATGGTGGTTCGATGGTGATTGATATGTTGAGGATAGCTTCGAGGTCGAAGATTTTTCTCTACTGTTCCGTTTTGTTGAGAGTAACATAATAAAGTCATGGGGCATGGTCGGCGATCTCTTCCCTCGGTCACTGGGGAAACGGCATCCATCAGGGGTGACTCGTCGGCTTCACTGTCTTGAACCCTAAATTTGGGCTTGGGTTCTTCGTTAGAAGACGTGGGAGTGGAGTGATTACAGTTCCAGATTTGGGGGAGGAGGTGGAACTTCTTTCGGTAGAATATTTGCGATTGGTTATGGTGGACTCTTGAGGGTCGAGGATAGTTTCGTCGACTGCCGAGATTGCTAATATGTAAGTTAGTGTATTAATTTTCCCTCTCAGTTTCTGTCCCAGACTCTCATATTTGCGTTGGTCCACTAGTATGGAGCTGCAGGAGTTCCGAATCTTGAAGAACTTCTGAGGTTTTTTCGAATTGCTTTTTGCCGTATCGTTGTGATTTTTAATCTTACTTACTGATCAGGATGACCGAGAACCCAATATTCGACTAACTTTTCTTGGTCTCGTCTTGGTGTTTGCAACTAGCACTTGGGTGAGTTTTTCATATTGGGGCACCTTAATTGGTTCCATTTCGGTGATGTTTATCTTCCGGAGTTGGAGGAGTTTGAAAAGAAACTGATTTTGCTTTAATTGTTGATCACTGATGGACACGTCTGTCTTCGTTGACTACACTCGCGCGACTTCCTTGATTTTTTCGCGCGTAGCGTAGCTGATTGGTATGCGAAGTATGTAGTCTTCTTCTTCAACTATACGTATTAGATTAACTTAATATTTTTCCGTCAAGCAAAGCAGTTTTTTCTCTAAATTTTCAGAGAATTGCATGGTGAATGTGTTTGGAAGTTGGGGAATTGAGGTTGCCGGGAAAAAGAAAGGATGAAAAGAGAAAGGTTGGGTGGGATTTGGGTACAGAAGAGACTAAATAAAACAAAACACAGAAACAGAAGATTTATTTAACTGGAGAGCAAGACTTTGCCTCTATTCAAACTTTTCCGCCGTCCAGGGTGCACTAGAAGTGAAAGGAAGTAGAAGCGAGTTGTAATTCAACAGTTAAAAATAATGTTAGTTAAATTTATGATTAATGGTTGAGGAGGGGGTCTGAAAGGAGAGTTGAGCTGGGGACGAAAGTGAGAATGTGAGGAAACTGACGCTTTAGAGGCTACAGACTAGTTGGGTTAGCTGGATCTGAAGATTGAAACTGGGTGAGTATCGGCCTGATAAGGGATTTGTATAACCGTAATTTGAGGGCTGGTACTATAGGGCTTTGTCTCCTGATGAGTGGATTGAGGAGGTTGCGGCAGTTCGAGCCTGACTGTTGACCATATTGACAGGGTCGATTTGCTTGTTGGGGTTGAATTGGGATTCCAGCTGACGTGGTTATGTCAGAATCCATCAAAATCGCGTTATTTTACGCGTTTTTCATATCAAATCACGTGATTTTGACGTAATATGACGTAATTATGCATAGCCATCTTTATTTACTTTATATATCTTTATATAAAATAAAGATGGCTATGAATTATGTCAACTGGGATTCAATGGTACCAACCTTTACTTGGTTCAAATTAAAAGTTTAATATGGGAAAGGAGAGGGAGCTTGTGAGTTGGGCATCGGGTTGGGTTGTTTGCTAACTGCAGTGAGGAAAAAGTCTGACTTTCGAAAATATTTCGTTAACTTAGTTCATTTGCGGTTTTGATGATCGGCCAAGCTCGAGAACAGGCTGGGTCGGTTCGTATTTTCCCGCGTGGCGGCGGCAGCGGCGTTCGCTTAAGGATTTGTTAATAGTGGCGCCATCTATACGTCATTCTACGAACTTATTGAGTGATTTACCAAGTATCAAGATTGGTTATCTTAAAAAGTATTTATTTTGAGAATAAAAATTCAAATAACTTTGAACATAGAGAAATACAGGCTAAATTACTACATATTTTGTTAGAAGAGATAAGATGATAAAGTAATGTAACATCAAGGGTTAGTTGTGATTTATAATCTTATTAATAATGAAAGTTAATAATTATAATAATTTGGAATAAAGTCTACCATGATAACAAAATGATAACTAATAATTATTTAATACAAAGTTTAAATGTGATTATTATTTATCAGTTGCAGCTATCGAAGTGCTCATTGCCGTACGTACATTGTTTGCTGATGAGTATTCCTTATAGAGTATCCAGTATATTCACACAGAAAATACGACTGATGCGCACGATTGGATTAACAAGAGATAATTTATTCAAAAAATTACAAGGTAACATGTAACCTAAGAGGCCCACAAGACTTGAAGCGGAGAGTTTTCGCAGTGAGTAGGTCTCTGATCTAGAAAGATAGAGGATTTTTGAGTCACACAGTTGGTAAACTCATTTCTGAAGTTCAACCCAACTAAAAAATCAGAAATCATGGTAGAGGGAATCTCATTAATTCATTCATGCACGTCAGTATAAACACAGAGTTAGCACCTCTGCCATTTAAGCTTTCCACTTTTCTCCATGAACTGAAAACAAATTGCAAAGTTATAATTTAGTTATTAAAATGATTTCAGGTAGTTACGCCACTGGTCTGTCAGCGTTGAAGTTTCTCCTCTTCCGAACTCTAATAATTTATCAATCATGTTATCTACAAGTAGTAATGACCGACTTGTGAGCATTGCAGTTATATTTTTCTGGGTGAGCCAAATTTGTACAACAAAAGCTTGACACCATAGTGATAACATTGCTGAATTTATTACTTACACCAATAAGAATAAAGCACTGGATGCGCAAGAATTAAAAAATTGCAGTAAATAAAAAACAATCAAAGACATGGAAGACGTAGAGATCAAGGTAGAAATATTTGACATCAAAGAAGAAATTTTGATTGACGATGAGGTCTCGTTAGAAGCATTGGTAACTCGGAAGACAGAAATTGAAGACATGGAGATTAAGCTAGAAAGTTTACATCATTCCATTGACATTAAGGAAGAGACTTTGGTTAAGGAACTGGATCAAGTTTGCAAAACACCAAAAGAATGCAAGCAATTTGAGTGTGGGGTATGTAACGTAAAATTTACCAATAAATTGAAACTGAGAAAACATGTAAAGATTCATATTGCAGTAGACCGATTTGAGTGTACAATTTGTAATAAAATATGTTCGTCCAAAATTGTCTTGAGACGACATTTAAAAATACATACGAACGAAAAACCGTTCTCGTGTGAAGTTTGCGATTATAAAACTTTACTCAAGGGAAGTCTGAAACGTCATCAGAGGACTCATACGGGCGAGAAACCGTACGGGTGTAATATTTGCGATTTCAAAGGTTCACTCTTGGCGAGCTTAAAAAATCATATGATAGTAACTCATATCGGCGAGAAACCATTTGAGTGTGAAATATGTAATTTCAAATGTTCAAAATCATCAACTCTGAAAAGGCATATGGTAACTCACACTGGTGAGAAACGTTTTTCTTGTGGAATTTGCGAGATGAAATTTACACGTTTATTCTCTTTGAAAGGTCATTTAACAATTCATACCGGTGAAAAACCTTTTTCTTGTTCGTTGTGCGATTATAAATGCTCCCAAAAGAGTAACTTGAACATTCATTTAGCTAGTCACAGTGGCAATCAACCGTTTGAATGTGACATTTGTAATATGAAATATTTATTTCCGTCAGGTTTAAGGCATCACTACAAACAAGTGCACACTGTCGTGAAAAAGTTCCAAATATGATCGTGCCAGGCACGACATGCCTATCAATACAGTCACTAGTATCTAGTGACTGTATTTATCAAATAGCGCAAACGCCACCACGCGGAAAAATATTAAATTATTCTAATACGTACCGTTGGTATAGAAAGTTTTGTTTATAAACCAAATGCAGCTAAATGTTTGCAATCTTTTGGTGTTCGGTTTTGTGGATTATCATTTCACCGGGCAAACTTAAATCAACATCAAGTGTACGTAATAGAACCGCCATGTTGTTTACAAACATATAAAAAAACAAAAGAAAAGTTATGTAATTATTTAATTTAGTTATTTAAGTTATTTTTAAAAATTTTGTTTTTGGATGAACAAACTGCTTTTTTGTTTTAACAAACTTGGGACTTATTGTTTATAATAAATTATGACTTAACAGTAATAACATCAAGGGCTAAATATCTCGAAAAAATTCGGAATTCCAACAATTTCCATGGAATTCCAAGGATTTTCACGGAATTAGAAGGGTTCTAATGCTTTTCAAAGATTTTCAAGAACTCTAGGGTTTTTCAAAGAGTTTCAGAGGTCTACAAAGATTTCCAAACAAGTGCAATTCTAAGGAATTTCAATGATTTTTAAAGAATTTCAGGAATTCCGGGGATTTTCAAACAGTGTACAAACAATTTTCGAGATATTCACCCCTTCAACAACATAAAACTGTTTTTTACTGTATAGGTTTCAAGGGATAAATATTTTATACAAAGGACTCGGAATTCCAATGATTACCATAGAATTCTAAGGATTTCCAAGGAATTTAATTGATTTTTAAAGAATTCCAAAGGACTCAAAATATTTCTAAACTGCAATTCTCAAAAATTTTAATGATTTCCAATCAATTCTAAAAGTTTCCAAGGAATTCCAGAAAATTTCAAGATATAAATTTATAATAAAAGTAAATTTTTTGTATACAAGACTCCTGAGATTTACGAAGAATTCTAAGGAATTCCAAGAATTCCAATGATTTCTAAAGAATTCCAGGAATTTTCAACGAATTCCAGAGATTTACAAGAATTCTAAAGATTTTCAAAGAATTCCAATGATTTCCAAATAATTCCCGAGCTTTCCAAAGAAGTTCAGAGATTTCCAAGGAATTCCAGAGATTTCCAAGGAATTCCAGAGATTTCCAAGAATTCTAAAGATTTTCAAAGAATTCCAATGATTTCCAAATAATTCCCGAGCTTTCCAAAGAATTTCAGAGATTTCCAAGGAATTCCAGAGATTTCCAAGAATTCTAAAGATTTTCAAAGAATTCCAAAGATTTCCAAATAATTCCCGAGCTTTTCAAAGAATTTCAGAGATTTCCAAGAATTCTAAAGATTTCCAAAAAATTCCAGGGATTTATAAAGAATTCCAATGATTTCCAAAGAATTCCAAGGAATTCCAAACAAGTGTTTTCAAAATTTTCGAGTTATTTGCCCCTTGTATCTGAGCGACCAACTTTGAGTTCGAATTCACTCGAGAATGTTTTTACGATGTCTTTACTTACTGACAATAATTTCTTATAATAGTAGAGTGTTTCATGTTATTTATGATATTATTGTTTCCAAGGAATTCCAGCAATTTTCCAGGAATTTCAAAGATTTCCTAGGAATTCCAAGGAATTCCAAACAAGTATAAACACATTTTTAAGATATTTACCCCTTGCTTGATAGGTTCAGTTGTCATGTTTATTCGTACTTTAAGCATCAAAAGTGGCCTTAGTGATGGCACTCGTTTACAAATTGTAACTTTATAATATTATAAAAATGCAAAATTAAAATATAATAAATATTTTTTTATAAAATAAAATGTGTTATCCTTTTAGTTGCAGTCAGCGAGAGGAGAGGGGCAAGGGGTTTGGTCGCCGTAGGCGTCCTAGTGCAATATAAATTAAATAATATAATTTACGAAGGAAAAATTTTTTTACAATTTTATGTCAAAAGTGCAAGGAAGTAATCACTAAATGAAGTCCGTGGAACGAGAAAACAATGAGTTTTTATGAGTTGTTGTGAAATCTCATGAAGTCTGTAGAACGTCAAGTTCAAAGTGATTCCCCTTTGCAAAATTGAGATAATTTTTATTGAAAATTATTTTCAACATATAAAAATCTATAAGGGTAGATCATAGCAGTATATGTATACAGCACGTCTTACGATGTGGGATTTTTGTGCAGTGATATTGATGGAATACACTTTTTTAAGAAAAATGTTGTCCAAGTCCGAATTTTTCGGGGGGGGGGAGATTTAAAAAATTTCTGCCTTTAAACGGTCATGGCATCAAAACTATAGCTTATTCAGTGCTCTCCGAAGTACGGAAGCAGTCATACGAAAATTAGTCTTTTTCTAGACCCGAATCGGACACTTCAACGTTAGCAGTTGATCACGCTAACTACTAGGCCAACGATCATTATCTCTTTTACATGCATTTTGTGTTAAGTTAATCTTAATTCGATAAAAAATATGATTTTTAGAATACTTGGATTTTCCCGAAGTAGTAAGCCCAGTCAGTCTCATAAGCGCAACTAAAGGGGGGGGGGAGGCTTCTCAAAATTAATTGAAGTGTCGGTAGTGTTTCTTCCATTTCGACACTTAAGTGAATATCGATAATCATAACATGTCAATGTTCACGACGGAAGGCTGATCTAAAGAAACCTTGTGATCTCGATTAACAATTGCAGCCGTTAGACTACGCCATCCAGACCGAAGCTCTAAGCCGATGAGAAAAATTTGTATGAAGATTTATGTAAACCACGGGAACTGCTAGATTTACATGCCCTCCGAAGCACACTGTACCTTTTCCAGTATGATTTGGAACAAATGAAAACAGATTTGGAGCAAACGAAAACAGACATGAAGCAAACGAAAACAGATTCGGAGCAAACGAAAACAGATTTGGAGCAAACGAAAACAGGCTTGGAGCAAACGAAAACAGACCTGAAACGAATGAAAACAGACTTGGAGCAAATGAAAACAGATCTGAAGCAAGTGAAGAACATTTGGAACAAAAGGAAAACAGATTTGAAAACATGAAAACAGATTTGGAGTAAATGACTCCAAGTCTGTTTTCATTCGTCCCAGGTCTGTTTTCGTTTGCTGCAAATCTGTTTTCGTTTGCTTCAAGTCGGTTTTCGTTTGCTGCAAGTCTGTTTTCGTTTGCTCCGAATCTGTTTTCATTTGCTACAAATCTGTTTTCGTTTGCATCGAGTGTGATTTCATTTGCACCAAATCTGTTTTCGTTTGCTTCATGTCTGTTTTCGTTTGCTCCAAATCTGTTTTCATTTGTTCGAAATCATACTGGAAAAGGTATAGTTTTGCTTTCTTCTGATTTCATAAAAAATAAAATAAATTACGCAGGCGTAATTTATACATAACGGGGCCCGGAAAAAACTCGACTTTGCTTGGAGTTGGGTATCGACTTCGGCATGGAGTTTTTAACTTCGAAATTTAATTGGTTTACAAAATTTAAAAATGCGACGGCATCTGATAGATAACACTAAAATGAAGCGATTAAACCGCGGAGGAACATCTGATATCGATTAATTTAAGAAATTTAAGGTAGATGATTTGCGCATTCTGTTGTCAGTACGTATGTTACATAAATAGGTTAAGTAGGCGGAGCTGGCTTCGGTTGTCTTTCTAGCAACATAATATAAATTTATTTAAAACAGACTTTCATTAATTATAGTCGAATTTAACTTAAAAACAAGGATCCGCGTCTTATATATTCGTAATTTTCGTACAACTGTAGTTTTTGAGTCGAATCCGCTTCAGGGAAGCTTTTAATGAGTAGAACGGCTCAGAGGTTCACTGTCAAATAGGTCTGAATCGGGTCAAAATCTGAAGTGATACGGCTTTTTTTTAATCTTCTTTTTTTAGTGAGGAGATTTTTATCAAGCCACCACTAACATGTTCTGCTGTCAGCTTTTCTAATTTTATATAAATTTTTATATAAATGCTTGTAGATCCTGTTCAGAGAAGTATTGCCGTCGGTTGGTTGCGCATGAATGGATTAACGAGATTCCATCCGAGAATTTGCACTTGCGTCGTGTTTTTTTTGCCATCTCTGTCCTTTTCGTGCCGTACTTGGATAAACAGCTCCGGGCTGTTCGAGGGCAAAATCTCCGATCTTGCCCTCCCGCCCGGGGCTGTTACCTACAAACACACTTCTTTCGCACCTCCGCAATCTCTTCGTTCCACAAATGCACTTTTTTTCGATGTGACTTCTCTTCCGAGACATGGATAAGTCGCATACTTTTGTCATTTCTTCCATCAGTTCTTTCGCAGTATTTATTGATCTGCAAGGTATACCTTGTACAATTTTTGTTAATCTAAGGATTTTCATTAAGACGTTCGAAAGTCTAATGCAAAATTTCCCAAAGCTCATATATCGGAGAAATGAAAATAGCTTCTTAAAGTACTGCTACTGATAATCCTAATTCAAATTTTCCCTTTATTTCGCGCCAAAAATATTATTGCTGGCCGCTAGATGTAAAATGCCGGTAAAGCAATATACAACTTTGTTATTTTGCCGGCGCAGGCAACGTTGACACTATACTGCTTTTATTTTATTATGACAGTTGACATATTTTCTGAATGTCACAAATAACTCACACAAAAGTGTGTCCGGTTAATAAAATTGATATGAATAAGACTGTGCTTCTGGAAGAATTACAAAATATAAAAAAGGAAATTAAAACAGAAGAAATAGAAGACCTGGATATCAAGGTTGAAGACCTGCATCATTCCATCGATATTAAAGAGGAGACTTTAATTAGTGAATCTCGGGGGGATCAAGATTGTAAACAGTTTCAATGTCGGGTATGTAACCTAATATTTACTAATAAATTGCGCCTTCGGGAGCATTCAAAAATTCATCCCACCGAGAAACCGTTTGAATGTAACTTTTGTGATTATAAATCTTATCGGGCAGTTCATTTGCAAACTCATTTACGCACTCATACCGGTGAGAAACCCTTCGGATGTAACATTTGCGATTATAAAAGTTCTCATGAGCAAAATATGAAAGTTCATTTACTAATCCATACAGTCGAGAAACCATTTGTGTGTAAAATTTGTGATTATAAGTTTTCGGTCAAAGCATATTTAAAGCGGCATTTACGAACTCATAGTGACGAAAAATCGTTTGAGTGTTACATTTGTGATTATAAAACCTATCGAAAGGTTCATTTGAATCGTCATTTGCGAACTCATACAGGCGAGAAGCCATTTGAGTGCAACATTTGTGATTATAAATGTTCCCAGAAGCACAGTTTGAAAGGTCACTTACTAACTCATACTGGAGAGAAGCCCTACGAGTGTAATATTTGCGATTACAAGTCTTATCACAAACATACCTTGAAAGATCATTTACTACGTCACACCGGCGAGAAACCGTTTGAGTGCACAGTCTGCGATTATAAATCTCATCGAAAAGTTCATCTAAATCGTCATTTACGAACCCACACAGGGGAGAAACCCTTTGAATGTGACATTTGTGATTTTAAATGCTCTCATAAACATAGCTTAAAAGGTCATTTTTTACGAATTCATTCTTCCGAACAACAGTTTTGTACATAAAATTTGCCAGTACTGGTTGTGCGGTCGGGTTTTTGTCCTCCGAAACTAAAATTCTAGTGTTTCGTGAATGTATATTGTTGCGGTTCAAAATGTTCTGCCGATAAACTTGACTGGTTTTGGGTCTATTAAATTCTACAGCTGAGGAAATTTTTTATCTCCAGATTATTTTAAATTTATTTATTTGCGATTGTTATAAACTGTAAAATAAATTATAGAATTTTAATAAAACTTAAAAACAATGGCTTGATTTGTGTATTTAATTCAAAATGTAAATGTTACATAAATATTATATGAGCTGATTTTGAAATTTTTATTTTGTTGGGTTTGCAAATGTTTACAAGAATTGGGTCAACGAAAGAGTGAGGATTTGTAAACAAACGAAAGGTAATTTCCTGAATTCTAAAAAAAATTATTATTATGAAACAAATGCAATTTCTTTTTAAGGACGTGAAATTAATCTTTTTTTATGTACAAAATTTGTAACCGATCATCCTGGGACATATACAGTCGCTCACAAAATTATTCATCCAGTCCTATGTTAGCAATGTAAATTTTACGTTTTGAAGACACGTTTTGTCATAACAAAATCGATTTTACAGAAAAACTTGTTATACATTTTTTGTTGAAAATTTTATTATCTTCAATTTTGTATCTATGCATTTTTCTATTTTGTCGGATCGTTTCCGAGTTACAGTGACTTAAAAATAGACTCTGTAAAATACAAAAAATATTGTCAGCTGTATCTCGAAAACGGTGCAACAAAATAGAAAAATAGCGGGGAGGGAAGAATTAAAAAAAAATCGGTGGATTATCCATTAGTTTTCGATGAAACGGTGTTTAAAGTTTGAAAAGTTTGCATATAAAATAACATGCATGAATTAGTGGGGGGAGCCAAAATAATTTAATTTAATTAATTCATTTTACGGTGAATCCGTGATTTTCCGTAGTTGCGTAAGCCAAAACTGATTCTTCGCAACTCTCGGGCCGTTTTAGTTGACGCTTAACTCGTTAAAAACATCTTTGAACTCAATCCACCTTGACTAGGAGGCCCGACCTCGACTGGGAAGCCCTCACTAGACGAGGTACAATACGCGTTGTGGTCAGGTCATGTTCGTTCATGGTGAGAGTACTTAGGAGGCATTTTTGATTATGTACTCCGTTAGGTCGTTGCGTTGTGATAATTGTCTGGGCTATTCTTAAGTCTAAAAGGTTACATTGGATGCGTCGTCGTACGATATTTTGGTCTTACGTACACGTACGAGTATTTAAATAAAAACAAACGCTTGAAAATGCTTACGAGTGGTTATACTGGTGACGGGTTGATAAGTTACGCGACGGGGTACACGTCCGATATCGTATCAAAACAAACACTTTTGTTTCTTTCATCAGATCGTACGACTTTTATTATAAAACATAGATATAGAAGGATTATCTATTAGTTTTTGAAAAAAACGACATTTAAAATTCGAAAATTTTACATAATATACAATCGCATGTATAACATAAAGGGAGGAGCTTAACTGCTAATAATTAATTTATGGCCGTCTCGAAAACTAATGGATAATCCAAAAAATCCCAAATACAAATTTGCGTCCATCTTTATACTACACTGACGTATCTAAAATCAGTATAACCACTTCACTCATACGAAAATTATCGTACGAGCACGCACGTCTAAAATATCGCACGGATATGCATCCAATGTAATCTAAGTATTTTTCACGGTGAACGGCTTTTGGAGTCACTTGCATGACTGGAGGGGGGAGGGCTGCAGAATGGCTTTGGGTCTCTTATAGCGCAGGAAGTCTTCGAGCTGGTAGTTACCAAGCTCTTGGACTAACGGGTTTTCAGAGTGTTCCTAAGCCTCGTAGAGTTTTTCCGCCGTGTTTCGGCTAAACTCGTCGATGGATACCATGACGGCATCCTCCTGCAGCCTCATGTTTGAGACGTACCAATGGCCCTTCATGGCACATCTCACAGCTATGTTTTGCCACGCGTTGTGTACCGTCAACAGACAGGGGTGGGCAGAATTTAAATACATGTATTTGAAATACGTATTTGAAATACATTTTGTATTTTGTATTTTGTATTTCAAATACAATTTGCAAATGTATTTTGTATTTTGTATTTCAAATACAAATTTTTTTGTATTTTGTATTTTTATATTGTATTTTGTATTTTTATTATGTATTTCAAATACAAAGTACATTTTAAAATACAAAATACATTTTAAAATACAAAATACATTTTAAAATACAAAATACATTTTAAAATATAAAATACATTTTAAAATATAAAATACATTTTAAAATACAAAATACATTTTAAAATAGAAAAATACATAGTGTAGATATAATTTATTGTTAAGAGTTGGGCCAATGAAAATGTCTATTAAGGGTCCTGTTCACAATGTCTGTGCAAAATGTCCTTTAAATGCGTTGTAAATTATATTTTTTAATAAAATTTTAAATACCTTGAAAATTAAAAAAATTCATGTCTACAAGGTGTCAGATTTTTTGTAAAATGTTTCGTTGGCAAGAGCCAACTAAATTGAAGTATTTTAGCGCAATTTTTAAATTTTTTATTTTGGTTAAATCTGATTGGCTCTTGCCAGTTTCTAAGCAACGCAAGTAAAAAATCGCTATCTGAACGCGGCTTAACTCTTGAAGGTTTAAATTTAGAAAAAAAAATTTTTTTTATTTATTTAGAAAAGTGCCCCCTATCACCTTTAAAGTTATATAAAGTGTATCCGGGGACACTCTGTATAGCGAAATCGAATACTCTTTTCTTGACACTTTCATCTCTTTATAATTTTTTTAAAAATTTGTTTTCAAATTTCTTGTCAAATGTCAAATAAAGACAATAGAAAAGACAGCTATTTTTCAAATTTTTGCAGGCTTAGCCTGTCCTAGCCTTTTTTTTTCTGTTATAGTGTTATGATTTAAAACAAATATAATTTATATATTTTTTTAAATAAAGCAAGCAAAGTTCGACGTTTGACTTTCTGGATGTGAGTGATGAGCCATTTTTTTTTAGACATTAGACAATTTTCAGCCTATCTTAAGCCTGCCGTAATCTTTCAACCTGGCTACGGCCCTGAATAGGACCATAGGACGTTACTAAAAGACTAAAACAGTGATGGCGCCAGATTGGAGTGCCCAGCAAGTGATCACCCAAATTTTTTAGGTGCTTATTTTATTAATGTTTTTTTGAGTTTATTTATAAATTTTGTGTGATTCTACCCACCCATTTCAAAAATACTGGCGCCGTCGCTGCACTACAATACATTTTACAGAAACTCTGCTTTAAATTAGACTATTACCAATTCAAAAAAATTAAAATTTTTTTATATATATACCGACTTAACAAATTAATTAACTACTGTGAGATAGAGAAAGATTTACATCGAAGTGAAACTGATTTCCGATAAAAATTGATATAACTATAAAATTATTGATATAACACATAATGGCTTCATCATCAAAGAACGTTCTTGAAATGGTGGAATCTTCAGAAGATTCTGTTTTTCCAGCAATTTTAAACGGTATGTATTTTAAAGTATGTAAAGATCAGGTATTTTCAGGTACTATAAAGGCTGTTTGCCAAATATGCTTGAAAGATAAAAATAAAGAAGTGCTAATTAGTGGGACGGTGAAGTCAACAACAAATTTTAAAACTCATTTAAAGCGATTGCACCTAAGAGTTTTGGAAGAATACGAAAAATTCAAAACTGACAACAAAATTTCTGGTAACAGAAATAAAAGAAAGCATGATGGTAATTTGGAGGTACTCGATGGTAAAACGTTAAAACAACCAAAAATAGTAAACTATGCTAATTGTTCAAAACAAGATACCTTTGATCAAAATATAATGGATTACATTATCAACAGCATGAAGCCGTTATCAACCGTTGAAGATACAAATTTTATAAAACTGATTAAAGATATTCGACCGGAAGTAAATATAATGTCGCGACGTAAGCTTGGAAGACAAATTGATGATAAATACTTCAGAATTCAGGAAAAACTGAAAGAAACCCTGAAAGACATCAAATACATTTCTACAACCGCTGATATTTGGTCAACAAGACATAGGAGTTTTATGGGCGTCACTGCTCACTGGATTGAATTTAAAACTCTTGAGCGAAAGAGCTGCGTGTTGGCCTGTCGAAGATTTAAAGGTATTCATTCTTATGACAAAATTGCCGAAATGTTGTTTGAAATTAGTTCAGAATATAATTTAAAACAGGAACAGTTAATATCGACCGTAACCGATAATGCCAGAACGCATCATCCTGCTCTTGCCAAATGTACCACATTGTGGAATTCATCACGACGGCCAAAAAGTGCTGAAGTAATTTATGAGGTCCTTGGGTGCCAATTAGTATATCCTTGCCCAACCAGATGGAATTCAATGTTTGACTCGATCAACCATCTTTTAAAGCATAAAGAAAAGCTTAATGTTTTAATTGATAAACTTCATTTAAATATTAAATTCAAAGATTTAGAACAATTTTGCATCATAATGAAACCTATAGCATGTGCGTTGGACTGCCTGCAGGCACAAAATAACTGCTACTACGGTCAGCTTCTACCAACAATATATGTATTCTTTAAAAATTCGAATGCAGAATGTGATAGCAGGTTCCAATGTGTCGCCCATTATTGCTGATTTAACAACAGAATTAATTATCCATTTGGAAAAACGTTTTGAAAAATTTTTTAAATTATCAGAAGTTGATGAAGCAATTATAGCAACATGTTTACACCCGCATTTTAAACTTCGGTGGCTACCTAATACGACAAGTGATGACAAGATAAATGAAATCAAATCTCTTTGCTACAAAGCTGTAGAAGCAGTCATAAAAGCTAGTAATATAAATAATAATAATGGCCTTACTTCGTCTACGCTTTTGAATACAGAAGATGATTTTTTTGTTTTGGCAAAACCAACCGAGGAAATTCAGGCATCTTACTCTAATGCAGAATTGGAAGTGGTAACATTTTTGAACGACCAAAGTAAATGCTTCTCAAGTTTTGAAAATTACCCAAATATTAAGAAAACTTTTATCAAATTTAATACAAGTTTGTGTTCTTCTGCACCCGTGGAAAGATTATTTTCTTTTGCTGGATTTATTCATTCTCCAAGCAGGGGAACATTAAGCGACAAAAATTTTGAAAATCTTGTATTTTTGAAAGGAAATCAATTATTTAAAAATTAGATCGGTATCTATTGTTTATTAATTTTGTTTTTTAAATATACTAAATTGTTGATTAAAGAATGGCTTTAATTTAATATCATTTATATATAAATAATATAAAAAAATGTATTTTGTATTTTAAATACTGTATCTTGTATTTGAAATACTGTATCTTGTATTTTGTATTTCAAATACATCACATAAATGTATCTTGTATTTTGTATTTCAAATACATTATTCAATGTATTTTGTATTTTGTATTTCAAATACAATTTTACATGTATTTTGCCCACCCCTGTCAACAGAAAACCCGTTACTTGCAATTTGTATTATGTTAACTCCCATGTTAAACATGGAAGATTTTGATTTTCAAATGCCGTTTTCTCGAAAGTGGAAAATCAACCCAAAATTTTATTTTTAGTATACGTGACGGGGTTAAATGGTTTTTATTTTGGAATAATTAACAATAAATTCGACCTTAAAATGCAATTTTCAAGGTCACGTGTGCCTCAAAAAAAATTTACCAATTTTTTGGTATTCAGCGCATCAAATTACGTAGAAAAACATCAGTGGTCGATTTTTGTCCCACCCCGTCCTTAAAGGGTTAATATAAATTATCAAATCCGAACGTAAATATTTCAAGTATCGCCCTCGCATCCCAATTTTAAATAATTAGCAAACATACCAATATTACGCGTGCGACTCATCACCAATAATTGTAAATAAAAAGTCAACGTTTGCCGAATAAAAATATAGTCTATAACATCAGGTTCGACTTTTGATTTTCTTTTTCTTTTCTTTGTCGGGATTGGATTTTTGCAGTGGATGGTGATATAAACTCACACTAAGTTGGGCTCATTATACTACCTCTGATCAGTGGTGCAACTAGGGGGAGCAGGGGGGACATATGTCCTCGGGCGTTAGGGGGCGGCAAAATGAGTAATTTAATGAGTATATTTTATTTTTTGCAAATAAATTGTTTACAATCGCATTATAGAGAATTAGTCTGTATTTTATTATAATATACCAGATGCTCCAAAAATGAACTATACAATATGTTACGGTCAATGATGACAATTCGGCCATTAACGTCAATGGCCGGACAATAACGTCAATGTCCAGCTTTGTTGGGCATTAACGTCATTGACCGGCCAATGACGTCAATGACCATGCATTTTGGGAAATGTTGACATTTAAAATTGTATATGTGGTTTTTACATCATTGCCCGGGCAATGACGTTAATCTCCAATACAAGGTGGACAATGATAAAATTACGATTCTACAGATTCTATATTTACTCTTTCAGTTTTGCCTGGCGTAACTATATCAAATCACGGATCCACCATAAAATGAATTAATTAAATTTAATTAATTTTTCCTCCGGCCGGCCGCTTTGGCTGACGCAAACACGACAAATCATAGATCCACACTAAAATGATCGTTTGTCTAAATTAAATAAAAATCTCTGTACATTTATGAGGCCTTGAAAAGGGCCTAGTTGCTGTCATTTACACGGAAAAATGCGTGCACGACTAATAATTGTCCCTAGTTGAAGTGCATCCGCCATTTTGCTGTTGCTTATAGTAATTATTCTATAATATGTCCAATCCATTTTGGCCATTAACGTCATTGAGCGGCCAAAGACGTAAATATTACAATCATATGAAAATATTTACATCGTTGCCCACCGTTAACGGGCGTTAACGTTAATGGCCGGTCAATGACGTTAATGGTCAACGTAAATGGGCATTGACGTCATTGTCCGGCCATTGACGTCAAATTCCCAATTTACGTCATTGACCGTAACATATACACCGTAAAATTTCAAAATTTTCTTGCGGGCTTAGTGAGCCCCCAGAATCTGTCGGTCCGAGAAGGGGCGCAGACTTTGTGTCATGTCCCCGGGCGCAGATGACCCTAGCTACGCCAATGCCTCCGATGTTAAGGCGACAACGTGTTGATGTATACCGAGAAGATTCGAACCTATAATTTTCTGCCTGTAACTCAACCATCGATCACACCAATCCACCGCTGTGGTTTGTCGTGGTAGTCGGGATCTAGCAGGAGTCTGCGTAAACGTTTACAAGTCAGTGGAAAGTTTAATTAAAAATTTAATAATATTTATTTTTTTTAAGAATAATATACGGGGTATTTCATACCAAATCGACCACTTTTGATTACGACTCTTTTCAATTTAGCTGAAAGGTTTTTTATCTTTTCCTACCCTATGAAACACGGTTCTTAGAATTTTTTCAATTTTTTTTATCCAACCCAAAAAAGCTATGAATTTTTCAAAAAAATGGCTTTTAGCTATAACTTTTTCAAAAATTGACTTTTCGGGACCGCATTGTATTGAAAATGTTTCTTTTCAAATATACATTCTGAGATGATAAAATCCAGGTTTGCTCTTTTTTTGAGAAAAACCGTTATTTTCTCGAAGTTGGTAATTGTTTACTTTATTTTTTATTTTCTCAAAAAAACTTCAAATAACTCTACAATTATTCCCGCTAATCTCAGAGTGGGCCGATTTTTTTTTTATTTGAAAAAAAATTTTGAAATTTTCAAAAATTAAAATTTTTTTTTTAAAAACTTTGTTTATGCAATAAAATCAATGCAATTAAACGATTTTATTAAATCATTTATTTAAATCATTTACTGCTGTATTATAATCCTCCTCTGGGGAAAACTTGACCGTGATATTTGGAAGGTTGTCCAGTGCAGAGCCCAATTAAAGAAAATGAGACTAAAAATTGAGTATATAATACTGTATAATTGTTTAATTGCATTGATTTTTTGGGTAAACAAAGTTTTTGAAAAAAAAATTAGGTCTGGTATTTCAGTTACTAGTTAAACTAAATTTAAAAATTCACCTACGTTTATGGCTACCTGATTGGTCAGATACTGAGTTTATACTCTGAACTTAAGTTTAAACCACAACTGAAATACCGGCCCTTAGAAATTTTGAAAACTTGAGAATTTTTTTCAATGAAATAAAAAAAATAGAAAAAAAATTCGCTTATTCTGGGATTGGCTGGAATAATCGCAGAATTAATTGAAGTTTTTTTGAGAAAATAAAAAATAAAGTAAAATAAAAAATGGCAAACTTCGAGAAAATAACGGTTTTTCTCAAAATAAGCAAAAATTTCAAGGAGTGTATCATCTTGGAATTTTCTTGTAGTTTTTTCTGAAAAGTACATTTAAAAACAAAAATTTTCAATACAATGCGGTCCCGAAAGAACAATTTTTGAAAAAGTTATCGCTATTTGAAAATAAAAAAGTCATAACTTTTTTTGGGTTGGGTAAAAAAATTTGAAGAAATTCTCGAACCGTTTTTTAAAGAGTACAAAAAGACGAAAAACTTTCAGCTGAATCTAGAAGGGTTGGGGTCAAAAGTGGTCGATTAACCCGTCGTTGGTACACTTCATTTTTTAACGTGATTGGTAACACTGTAAGCACAACTGTGATTGTTGTGCAATAATGCTTAGGTGTAGGTTCAGAAATTAAGTGGTTCAGACTCACCAAAAATTGTTCTTCGGTCTCCTCCAACTACGAAATTAATTTATTCGCCATGATGAATTGAAAAAAATAGAAACACGTGTACGTACGACGACGATAAAAATATTGCGCGGTAAGCGCGAAGCTCACTTTATCGGAGTTGTCAACTTTGTAAGACAATAACTACGAAGGAATGGCAAATAGCGCTATAATTTGTCAATATTGTCAATTGTCAATATTTGTAGACTTGTAATTTGAAAGTATCAGATTAATTCGACATCATTTATACGATTGACGGTCGAAATTTTATTCATGTGAGCGCCGCGCTCACATGTGTACCAACAAGTAAAGTAAAGGTGAAGTATGAAATATCCCATACATATTCAAAAGTTTTTTTTTTAATCAAAATTTCGGACCTATAAATTAATCCATTTGTTCGGTCGGCCATACTTGTGGCCGTACATGTACCATAATTTTTTATCTTAATTAGAAATGAAAGTTATGAAATTTTTATCAATTTAATCGGTAAATAATTTTAATGATTGAATTTTTCCTTAGTTTTATTTTGGGAACTAGACAAACACTGATGTTTGTTTAATATCATTAGATATTAAGCTTCAATTAATTATAGAACTTCGTTAAGATAAGATAAGTACTGGGAGTAAACTTAAACTGTCAATGTTAATAGTTACTCTATTGTAATCCATTATTGACAGTACTTAGTCATAAGTTCCAGTTGATTATCATTTGTATTCAAATATAATATACTAGATTATATGTATAAATCCGAAAATAATTGAATATTTGAAGAGTAAAACTGATCAGTTATTACCAGGGTGAGTGAATTAAACAAATTACTTTTTATTGCGCTATTTAAAAGTAAATCTACATTTTATGAAATTTTAAAGACACTGGCGTATCTAGAGCTTTTGCCGCCCCTACTCCCCCCCCCTAATTTAAAATTTTTTTTTTTTTAATTTTATAAAACTATTTTTGTACAGAAAAAAGCAAAATGCCGCCCCGAAAAATGTGCCGCCCGGGGCGGTCGCCCCTACCGCCCTCCCCCTAGGTACAATAGTGTTTAAAGATTATTAAAATTTATTATTGCAACAAATGCGAATTTATCAATCTTATTCGGCATGAGCTTCATCAGTCATCACCACACTATCAGAGATAACTTATCAGGTCAGTCACCATCCGCAACACTTACTAAAACCATTAATTAGATCACCAGAAAAACCACAACCTCTCTCATTAATGTTATTTTGATTAGTTTTTATAAAATACGTTTTACTAATATTGAAATGATTCAAAAATTTTCTTTGGGGCGAAATGCTAGCTACCTATTTCAAATTTTAAATATTCAAAATTATTTGTACCTGTTTATAGCAGCATTTCGCCCCCCATTTTGAAATTTGGATCCAAAATAGATTCAATCATTTATGTCTGTTTGTAACTTCATTATTATACAATTGAAATATACAATAATTCCGTTAGAGCTCTTTCTTGTTTTATCCGTTGGGGGGTGTCACTGATAGTCTTTATTCAAAAAGTCGACCAAATTCTGCATTTGCTTATGTCCGCCATTTTGAATTTTATAAAAAAATTGTTTTTCTTGAATAACTCGGCCATTTTCAATTTTAACGAAAAATCGTAAAAACAAAAGTTCTAGTAAATTCAATTTTCTACAACTTTGATTCCCTCATAATTTTTCTGAAATTGATATTTTCAAATTAAACCTGAAAAAAGGGGCGAAGTAAAACTCTTGCATTATCCTATTTATTTTTAACTTTAGGGCACAAGCTGGGCAAACAAAATAACGCATGCCATTAGTGGAAGAGACACCACGTCATCTATATTCAATGTAGATAAAATAAAATTGTTCGATACTCTTTAAAGGATTAAAGACTTAGTAGAAGGTCTAAACTTGTTCAAAAAACAAAGTGTTAACATTGAAGGTATTATATTTTGAGGATTAATTATGGCTAATAAAAATATGTTTTGTTCCGGATAATCGGATTAATTGTGCTTGTTTAAAAAACAGTATATCAGGGAGAAAATGTTAAGCAAATAAAAAGAGAGAAGATGAGAGAGAGGTACCGCCTATATTTAAAAGAGAATGAATCTTCTGTACCAAATCACAAAGAGGTGAACTCTGAGGACTGGAGCAAAAGAGATAAACTCTTCTAAGTTGAAGATGAAGTAAACTTTCGGATAACAATTGCTGACTGAACAAATAACAGGTACTAGTATTCTTGACCTAGTAAAGAATTTGTAATATTAGCTATAGTAATTTGAGGAATTTGCACTTCTTAACAATTAAGTGTAGTAAATGTTTTCATTACCTACATTAAAATGTTTTGTGAATTTGCAGTTTATGAATTAGTTCAAGGTGGTTTACAAATTGCAATATTAAGATTACTTTTGTTTCGACTACAAAACTTACAATTTTGAAATATAAAAATTCCATGGTTAATTTTGAATTAAACAGACTACTTTTAAATTATTTAAATTTACAAAAATTTTGTTTTAGTCTACTGTTGGCGAATGTGGACTGATATAGCTAGAACCTTTCCGGAAGCTTCTCGTTAATGATGATTTATTTTCTTACTTTGGTAATTTATATTATGTGGTTTGTAAAAGCGTTAATGTAAATAATAATAATAATTTTATATTATTTTCTTTTATAGTTTCGAGGAAGTCTTTAAATAAGTTCCCAAAGTGCCATTTTTTAATTCGTTAACCGTTACGGACATTTTTAATTGAGGTAAGCATTGCAATTTGTAATCAAAAGCTTTTATAACGGAATGAATGTTGCTTTGATTATTTAAATAATTTATTATTTAAGACACAAAGACACAATTAAGAGACAATTTGATTTACGGATCTTTATGCTCGAAAATTTTGTTTACTATTTCAAGTTTGTGCTGTTCGCATATATTTGAATTATATTATAATTTCTGCGGTTTTAGGTACTGTGTCCGTTGTACATATTAACCTATCTTGGAAGTTTTCTTACTGCTATGTTACCGGAAGATGAAAATGAAGTACGCCACAAGGAGTTTTATGACGCTGTACGTTCAGAAGACATTCAACTTCTCGATGCTCTCCTTAGTAAATGGTCCCATGCTGGACCACTACAATTGGATGAAATTCTCTCGAGAGCATACGACGAATTGAAGTTAAAGAACGTACCATTGTCAGACGAAATTGAAATATTTGTAGAAAATAAGTTATTATCTTTCCGTTTCTTCTCCAATACTTCCGATCAGGATCAACGAAGTAAAACTAATTTTAACAAAATCGAAGAACGGAAAAAGATATTACTTGAGAATATTAGCTTACTAACAAGTGATAGCTCAGAATCGGAAGAAGTGGACGAAACATTTTTGTTTATAGCAAAGTTTATTGCAAAAAATATTCATATATTAAAGAGACAGTTGAGGTCAACATACAATATTTTACCTTGGGAAGAAATTGAGTTTTGTTTAGTCATTTTTGTTTCTTCTCATGAAAAACTACAAGAGATGAATATGTTTTATCGTGCGACTTTGAACAAAAGAAAAATACTAAAATATCTAGAACTATTCGCAGAGCAGTTGCAAAAGGTTATTATTGAAGGCACTAAACTTCATATCCTCCCAAAGTTAATTCGTGAAAAAGTTATTTTGGATATTATTGGCAGTTGTACTCAATTTGAAGATCTGTATGACGATTATCAACAGATTAGGGATGTATATTCCTTACAGAAAATGAGCGATTACATAAATTTGGCTCTATCGACTGATCCTCAAAGAAAGGAAGGACAGTTAATTATCATTAGGGTTTTGCAGGTTATTGGAGAGCATTTAAAAAACGCTCTAGAATCTCCTAAATTATCCCATACAACAAGTCAACTTTTGATGCTATCGTTAAGAAAGAACGTAAGAGACATCATTATAGCTTTACGTGATTCAGTATCGCATGACGAATCCCTCTCCATGAGAATAGAAATTGAGGAAAAAGCAACTGTGGACTTCTGTAATATTCAAAATGACCTTAAAAAAATTGGTGAAGCTATTACAGTTATTCTTCATAAGTTCAAGATCAAAAAAATCAAAATACTATTAAAATCAATTATTGATAGTGAAGATGTAGATGAAATAGTGAAAGTTCTCGAAAAACTTAGCACTTTTAAATTGGATGAAATGGCCACAATAGAAAATTATAAAATATCAGAACTTGAAGAGTTGAAATACTGCGTTAAAGAATTTTACAATCAGATGAAAGATAAAACGGATTTTGAAGAGCAGCTCTTTAATGATATTAATAAGATTATCAATTTTGGGGCAACTCATTTAAACAATACAAGAGGAGATTATGCTACAGGATTAGCAAAATTACAGAGATTAAGGATGATGTTAAGCGACTATAAGGACAACCACAACCTTCTTCGAGTCATCAAAATCATTGCCATCATGGCATTTAAGAATATTATGTCAGATACAATCGAACCTCCAGATGTTGACAAAATTTTGGAGTTGATTATTAAAATATTTGACAGTGTTAAATCAAGAAAGCAATTTGCCGAAGGTGATGCTAAAATGGTAATTTACCGTTTTGTATTTGAGGAAATATATAAATTGGTTAAGTTTGTGACCGGTCGCGTCAAATGGATTGAAGAATTAGAAAAACTTCTGACGATAAAAAAAACGAAAAAAAAAATTAAAACAAAAGAAGATCTGGATGTTTTGAACACTCTACTTCAACTGAAGCTATTAGACCTCAACAATGTATTAACCGAGAACTCAGTAATTATTGAAAAAATATCTCTCTATAAAAGTGAAAAAAAATTACAAACTGCACTAGAAATGCTTCTTCTGGATATAATGTCGATTTTAGGTATTACTAAGAATTACTTGACAAACAATGCACTTTTTCTAGAAGATAACAGTCCGTTATTACACGGTACATGTTTACGTAATCATTTAGCCCACGATAATGCCATAGTTGATATATTATGTGATCCTTCCATAGCACTTATTTTAAACGCTAAAAAAATTATTACTGAAAAAAAGATTATAATGGAAAGGGAGGAAACGATTGGCAAGTTGATGGACGATAATCCTGAGAAGCTGAGAGAGAAATTCCATCAAGGTCTAGTCACCGTTAGGAATCATAAACGAATGTTTGATGCTTTGAAAGAAGGAAATTTAGAAAGCTTTCAGAGTTGTCTCAAGAAAGGAGCAGATATTAAAGCTAGATCAATTGATTCATGGACTACGTTACATCTTGCTGCTAAGGGATCTAATCTCTCAATTATAAAATTTATTCTTAATCGAAATATAAGCATCAATGTTAAAGATCTTGAAGGTCACACCCCATTGCATATAGCTGCTGCATATGGAAAACAAACTATTGTAGACTTCTTTATCAAAGAAAAACGTTTAAATGTTGATGAAGTCAATAATAGAGACAGAACACCATTACATGTTGCCTCTCAGTATGGCAACCAGGATGCTGTTGAAATTCTTTTAAAACATAAGGCTAACCCCGTTGCCCAAGATAGTAGCGGTTATTCGCCTTTACACTATGCAATAAGAATTAATAATATTGGTATTGTTAAAATTTTACTACAGAAATATGTCGACGATGATATTAATAGAACTATGAGCGGTTTCACTCCACTGCACGAAGCTGTACAGCGCGGTAATCTAGTATTGGTTAATTTGTTACTTGAAAATGGTGCAGATGTCAATGCTACAGCAGGTCGTAAACTTGAAGTAGTAGTCTTACAGTCGTCTTTCAGTAACGCGACGTTTAAAACGTTTGCCGTTGTAAACGGTCATGTGAAAGAATTATGTACATCAATCTCACAAGAGAGAGTTAAATATGGTTTTACGCCATTACACGGTGCAGCGGAGAACGGTCATGATGAGATAGTCGAGATGCTATTGGCAAAGGGAGCTTGGGTGGATGTTATTGATAAATTCTCCGCTACCCCATTACACTATGCGACAACTTATGGGTACCACAGGATTGTTAACATGCTACTGAAAAATAATGCTGACGCCAATGCTACTGCTCTTAATGAGAGAACTCCACTACATATGGCAGTATTGCATGGCCATTTAGAAATAGTAGCAGCACTTATCGATCATGGTGGCGACATTCGCGCTAAAGATGAATATAATAATACACCATTACACGACGCAGCAATGAATGGTCATAGGGGCATTGCTGAACTTTTAATAAACAACGGTTCAGAAATTAACGCCAAATCGATTAAAAATTTAACACCACTATATATAGCCACTGGGATGGGCAACAATGATGTTATGAAACTTCTAATATCGAAAAACGCTGACGTTAACGTTCACGATATGCAGGGTTGCACTCCATTACATTTAGCTGCTATAACTGGTACTACATTTATTATTAATCTCCTAATAGAAAATAACGCTGAAGTCAACATGAGAGATGTTGCTGGTAGGACACCATTGCATCGAGCTACTGGAGCCGGCCATATAGAAGCTGTTGAATGTCTAATAGAACACAACGCTGATGTTAATGCAACAGATCTCGATGGAAAGACACCCTTATATTTTGGCGCTTTTTATGACCGCGGTGACATTGTTAACCTTTTAATAGATAAAGGCGCCCGAGTTAATGATTGCACTGGAAATTTCGAATATTCTCCATTACATGGAGCTGCTATAGCTGGTAGAACAAATATTATTGACCTTCTGATAAGAAAAAACGCTGAAGTCAATAGCAAAACTGTTGGTGGTAGGACACCATTGCATGAAGCTACCGCAAACGAACACATAGAAGCTGTGGATTGTCTAATAAAAAACAATGCTGATGTCAATGCTACAGATAACGATGGTTGCACATCATTACAGTTTGCTGTTCGGTCAGATCGAGAAGATATTATTACCCTTTTGATAAATAGTAAAGCAAAAATTGATATTGCGACAGATTCTAGCATGTCACTATTATATGTAGCTGCTACAATAGGTAATACAACTATTCTTGATCTTCTGATAAAAAGAAACGCTGAAGTCAATATCAGGGGTGATGATGGTAGGACACCATTGTATGGAGCTATCTTAGCCAACAATATAGATGCTGTTGATTGTCTAATAAAAAACAATGCTGATGTCAATAATATAGATATGAAGGGATGGACACCCTTACATTATGCCACGTTTGAAGGTCACAGATGCATTGTCAACCATTTAATAGATAGTGGAGCTGAAGTCAATACTGCTGACAATATTGGAGATACGCCATTACATTTAGCTGCTTTTCTTGGTAAAACAAATATTGTTGATTTACTAATAAATAAAAACGCCAAAGTCAATATCCAAGATATTAAAGGTAGAACACCATTGCATGAAGCTAGCTCAGCCGGCCATGTAGAGATTGTTGATTATCTAATAAAGAACAATGCTGATGTCAGTGCTACAAATAACGCTGGCTGGACATCATTACATTTTGCTGCTCAAAAAGATCATAAAGATGGCAAAGCAAATATTATTGATCTTCTGATAAAAAACAACGCTGAAGTAAATATCGAAGATATTCAAGGTAGAACACCTTTGCATCAAGCTTCCGCAGACGGCCATATAGAAGCAGTTGAAATTCTAATAAAAAACAATGCTGATGTCAATGCTTTAGATAACGAGTACTGGGCACCATTACATTTTGCTGCTCAAGAAGGTCATGAAGATGTAGTTAAACTTTTAATAGATAGTAAAGCTCAAATCGAAGCTAAAAATAGTATGTGGTCGACGTTACATATAGCTGCTTTGGCTGGTAAAACAAATATTATTGATCTCATGATAAAAAACAACGCTGAAGTTAATATCGGAGGATTTTACCGTAGAACACCATTGCATCTAGCTACCGAATCCGGCCACATAGAGGCTGTCGATTATCTAATAAAAAACAATGCTGATGTCAATGCTACTGATAATGGTGGTTGGACATCATTACATTTTGCTGCTCAAAAAGGTCATGAAGATATTGTTAAACTTTTAATAGATAGTAAAGCTCAAATCGAAGCTGCTGATAATAATGGATGTTCACCATTACATGTAGCTGCTGTAGCTGGTAAAACAAATATTATTGATATCCTGATGAAAAAAACCGCTGAAGTTAATATCAGAGATGATGATGATAAAACACCATTGCATGGAGCTACCACAGCCGGCCATATAGAGGCTGTCGAATATCTAATAAAAAACAATGCTGATATCGACGCTGTAGATAACGATGGCTGGACATCATTACATTTTGCTGCTGAAAAAGGTCATGAAGATATTCTTGAACTTTTAATAGATTGTGAAGCTCAAATCGAAGGTGCTAAAAAGAGTAGATTTTCACCATTATATGTAGCTGCCCAAACTGGTAACATAACTATTCTAGATCTCCTGATAAAAAATTACGCTGAAGTCAATAGCCGAGCCATTAATGGTAATACACCATTGCATAAAGCTATTGAATGCGGTCACATGGAAGTTGTTGATTTTCTATTAAAAAGAAATGCCGAAGTCAATGCTAGAAATAATTATGGTAGGACCCCCCTACATACAGCTGCTGTAACAGGTAATACAACTGTTTTTGATCTTCTGTTAAGAAGAAACGCTGAAGTTGATATCAAAGACTTGTATGGTAATACACCATTGAATATAGCTATCGCAAAGAACCATACGGAAGCAGTAAATTTTTTAACCAAAAAAACGACGCTTTAGGCCCAAAAAGATGCAGACCCGCAAGGCCGTGACCAGATTTTGCTTTATGTTATAAATATTTCAAGATTAAATAAAGCGCGGGTAAGAGAGGAAAACGTCAACTGTAATTCAGATTTGCCAATTGATATTTAGAAACCATCAAATGAAAATCAGTAAACTTCAAACGTTATTAAGACAGCATCAATTCTGTGGCTTCCTTGGAGCAACTTAGAATAATTTTTGTGGCGTTGTAGCTATGGAACGCTAAGGAGGTTTGCTTATTTCACAATTTGCAAATAATTGTGTAACATTGCAAGATATGGAAAATCAACAGTCAGATTTAGTACTTGTAGACAACGCGCGTTGCTATTCATGACAAGAAGTGGTCTTTGATGAGACGACAACAACCCTGTTGCGGCTAGGACTTTACTCTCCAATGCTAAATCCCATTGAATTTTCGAGTTCCCAATGTCGCAGGACTTAATCTAATGGAACAAAGATTAGTCTACTAGAGGAAATAATAGATCAAGCCAAGGACACCGTAACTGACAGTCGGCCGTTAAGTTATTTGCTGAAATTTGAATTACCATATTGTTGTGACAAAATTTATGCTATATTTCTTATATTTTCTATAATATGAATAAATAATTTTAAACAAAATTAAAATGTTATTTTCGTTTCTATTAAATTTCATTTAACGGTTTTTGAATTACAATTAACGATTTCTGAATATCAGTTGACAAATCTGAATTACAGTTGACGATTTCTGAATTACTGGTGGAAAAGGTGTAGTCTAGTCCAGTCAAGAAGTACACAAGTAGCCAAGTGGTAGTCACCTTTCCGACCTTTTAACTAATCAGAATACTTCCTTTTTAAGTTCCGCTAGATGGCAATCTCGTTTTCAAGCCAAGTAGTAAGTCCGCCTCCCATATTGTTTGGGTTGATTTGACCCCAGGCAATGTCGTTAGACAATGTCGACCCCTGATGCCTTTGCTTGTTACGCCTCGTCGTTGATATTTTTATTTAATAAAAATAATTTCACAAAATTTGTGGATGCAAAAATAAAACATAAAAAATGTTCGGATGAACAGCTCTAAATGTGCTCCTTTCGCACATTCTGGGGCTTCAGAGGATGACCGTCTTCTTGGGTTTTGAGGATCGGTTAGAGATTTTGTGGTTTCAGGATTCACCAGGACCTCATATACCTCAGGAAATTAATTTCCAATCTCCCGGATCAGTAAGTTTTCGGAGGACTCCAGGTTGTTGTAGAATTTTTCCGCCGAGTGACGGATAAAAAAACGTGACGAAGTCTTCCTGTCCCCGTGGATTTGTGATGAAGGGGGGAGTCTTCAATGATCGGCGAAAGGCTATGTTTTGGGTTGTCTAAAGCTGCGTTCTGTGGAACTGGGCTGCATAGCCCCAGACTGTCGAAGCGTACGTCATGATGGGACGAATATTGTTTTTGTATGGGAGCAGTCGGTTTGTTGAAGACAAAATAAATGTTTAAAAACCCAGTGACGTCACTAGGAGGTTTTGCAAAACGTGGCAACCGTGTAAACAAAATGAGTATATTGTGGTAAGATAAAGATAAAAAACTTAGAAACTTGAAATTTTTAAACGTCAGATTATACTTCAACATGGCCGCAAACATGTTTTGTATAATTATTATAATAATATAATAATTTAATTTCTTTATTTTTGTAATAACGTATTGTAACGATACAATAACCTACAGAAGGGATCTATGTCTTCAAATGGACCTCTTTATTAAAAATAAAAGCTTTTTGACGTTGGAATCATTTGCTATCGGCAGTGGCTGTGGAGTTTTTGTATAGGTACCTCAAAACCTATTAGAAGTACTATGTTTACCTTCTAATAACTAATCCAAACATAATCCTGAGCTTCTGAACTAGGAACCTGGACTATTTATGATTTGTAGACTCCAAATTCATGGAAATTGTATTTAGATACCTACGTAGGTTTAAATTTAAATAGTTTAGCGCGTTTGAAGATTCGACGAAGGTTCACTAGAGGTCACAAGCGAGGTTGTCGATGAAAGAGGCAGCGGTCGAAAAAAAGGGGCAGTGCAGATAGTCAGTGCGAAAAAGAGAATCGGGTGAGAAATGGGGGAGTTTCCTTAGAAATAATTTTTTGAAATAATATATAAACATGAAACTGTAATAAAAATGCCGCATGTTGATGTAATTGGTTGGTCTTAAAACTTAGCGTACAATTTAAAAAAAAATTTTGAATTTCAAAAAAATATTTCAACTGCCCGCCATAGCTAACCAATAAGATTTAAACATGGCCGTCCGATGTTGTCAGTTCTTAATTAGGTTATTATTGACAGCTATCATATGCTAACTAAAATTCGTCACTCAATGCTGATCAATGCTTTAACTGACAAAATTGGTGCACTCATTTTAAGAATTCTATAAGCCATATTATACGTGTGGCATTTAAAATCTCTTAAACTGTGGATGCAAAGCTCTTGTAAAAGTATTATTGATGTTTTAAGTGGTTCATATAATATATTTATGTAAAATATACAAAGAATTATTTTGTTTGTAAATAAATAATAAAACATTGTCGACATGTTAAATCTTACCGAAGCACAACCGATCAACAAATTATAACCCAACAGAACAACCAAAGGTAACGGATTTACAATATTACATCAAGAATACATGTTAAGCCCAATTCAATAACAAAATCTGTTCTATTTTTTAAAAACTCCACAAGCTGGATTAATTTTGATGAAAATCGCCAGAAGGCGAAAAGCCATTTACGTGTGGCATTTAAAATCTCGTAAACTGTGAATGCAAAGCTGTTGTAAAAGTATTATTGATGTTTTAAGCGGTTCATAATAATGTATTTATGTAAAATATACAAAGAATTATCTTGGTTGTAAATAAACAATAAAACATTGTCGACATGTTAATCATACCGAAACACAACCGATCAACAAATTATAACCCAACAGAATAACCAAAGGTAACGGACTTACAATATTACATCAAGAATACATGTTAGGCCCATTTCACTAACAAAATCTGTTCTATTTTTTAAAAACTCTACAAGTTGGATTAATTTTGATGAAAATCGCCAGAAGACGAAAAGCCGTTTACGTGTGGCATTTAAAATTTCTTACACTGTGGGTGCAAAGCTCTTGTAAGTTGTCGAGATCTTTGTAAAACTAAAGTATTTGTTTTCATTATTTTTTTTCAATAAAAATTATGAATTTAAGTAATCCATAATCACTCATATAAAATAAAAATGTAACCACGAACTACACGGCGGCCATTACTGGTAATCAAGTAGGCATCTACATTTTAACATTTTAATAGAAGATAGTACGGCAACATAGTACAGGCATGGCCACATTCGATTTTTTTTATTTATTTTTATAGTTGATAATAATTTATTTATAAAACAAGAATGTTATGGGCCCACATTTTTTAAGCATGCTTTTTTTCTCGTTTTCCATCAAATACCATTGGTAATTTCATCTTGGGATTCCAGTTTTAGGTAAATCGAGCGCAACAGTTTTATGAATTAATATTCGCATTTTAAATATTACTTTGGATTTTCTTAATTTATCATCAAACTCCTGGATTCGCCTGGTACAAAGTTTATCAACCAATTTATTTTTGAACCACGAAATTTATTAATTTATAAATAATCAATCACGTCCATATTCATAAATATAAGATTGTCGATTATTGGACAAAAACTCTAAATTTCAATCTATTATCGACGTTTCCCCGTATCTCACGGCTTCCTCAGGACTAAAAGTTCGTTATTCGTCCAATAAATACCTCTAGAGGTAGATTTGTTATTATTGGTTATTGCATTTGTTTAATGAAGGACTTTTAGTCCTGAGGAGGCCGAGTTTTTGTCCAATAATTCACAGCTTTACTATATTTATTAATTGAATTTATAAAATACTTAACATTTAATTTAATTATTAATAACTGGAAAGTTTTCATAAATTTCCGGGTTATTACAGCGTCGCCGAGTTACCCGTGTCCGCTATTTAACTTAGGTGGTGATCGAGGACACTTTTCTAAAAAAAAAAAATTTGTTAAGTTTGTTTTTTTATAAATTCAAACTTAGGAGAGTTAGGCCTCTTTAAAGCATTTTTTAATTCTTCGCAGTTTGGTATAGGTAAAGGGCTTAAGTCAGAAATTGAAAAAAAAATTTATTGATGATTCAAAATATATTCTGAATGCTCTTTCGATTGATAAGAACTTAGTTGTACTTCTTTTCATTGACGATATTATAGAGGTATAGTAATACACATTAAGTATAGGAAAATTATAATTTTCTGATCTAGTTGTCGGATAAATGTCAATATTCTAAAATATTTTAAAGTTGCTAAAATCCAAGATTTTTTTGAATTAAGAATATTTGAAATTATGAAAAATTCGTAATACGATAGTACAATATAACGTTATTTCATGGTTATTTCCACTCTTCAGTTGCACATAATCTATTAAATTGAAAAATAGGAGAAAATTTCGAACTAAACAAAAATATAGATTAACGTGTACAAAATTGACTTACCATAACCTCCAAAAAATTATCAAAACTGAGCTTGTTACATGAAGTATGAACAATTTAAAAATAATTTGAACAAAAAATTCTTTTACCTAGCACTGCTAGGGTGAAATCCGAAGGCACTGCCCTCTTAATTGATTTCTAAAAACTTTGAAAAAAGTTAATTCAAACCTGTTGTGTTATTTGTCTCTTTTTAAATTTTTTGAATTTTGATTTTCTACGTATTGTATTATTTTGATATTTTTTTGAATTTAAGCATAAATACATACTAAAAACCACAAATTTACTTAAAATTTTTAATTTTTAGTTCTTTTTCTAATTTCTAATAAGTTTTATATGGTGGTTTCATAGTATTTCAAAGTTAAATTAAAGGTATCGCCAACTAAAGTTGATATCATCGCATGTGCCACGGGTTATCTCGTCGATTTACTTCTCCATTTTACATTGAATTGTATTAACATTTAAAATTGAATTAATTTCAAATTCGGATTTGGAAAAATTATACCTGAATAAAAACACTACAATATATATAAAACATATTTTTCGAAAATGTTATAATCGCAAACTGTACACTGGGAAGACTTTTCGCCGGTATGAGTTCGTAAATGTTCCTGCAAAGAATATTTTACGAAAGTTTTATAATCGCAAATTGAACATTGGAAAGGCTTTTCGCCGGTGTGGGTACGTAAATGTTTAATCATGTTACTTTTAATTGAACATTTATAATCACAAATTGAGCACTCGAATGGTTTTTCGCCGGTATGAGTTTGTAAATGCATTTGCAAACTTTGTTTTCGTGTACATTTATAATCACAAACTGAGCACTCGAATGGTTTTTCGCCGGTATGAGTTCGTAAATGCATTTGCAATGTACTTTTTGCAAAACTTTTATATTCGCAAACTGTGCATTCGAACGGCGGTATTTCGCCGGAATGAGTTCGTAAATGCATTTGCAAACTTTGTTTTCGTGCACATTTATAATCACAAATTGAGCACTCGAATGGTTTTTCGCCGGTATGAGTTCGTAAATGTGTTTGCAATGTACGTTTTGCAGAACATCTATATTCACAAATTTTGCACTCGAATGATTTTTCCCTCGTATGAGTTCGTAAATGCATTCGCAATGTACTTTTTGCAGAACATTTATATTCGCACTGTAGGCACTCGAATGGTTTTTCTACGACATGAGTTCGTAAATGGCTTTCCAAGTATGCTTTTTGTGAATATTTATAATCGCAAACTGTGCACTCGAACGGTTTTTCGTCGGTATGAGTTCGTAAATGCATTTGCAATGAATATTTATCAGAACATTTATACTGGCAACTTGTGCACTGGAATGGTTTTTCTACGACATGAGTTCGTAAATGTCTGTCCAAGTACGCCTAGAGAAAATCATACTGGAAGAGCTCAAGAATCATCTAACCGAACACGGAATTATCATCGACGAACAATTCGGTTTCAGAGCCGGACATTGCACAACGCATCAAGTAGCGCGCATCAAGGAGAAGATCGTGCAAAAAAGACACATAAATAAAGACACGGGCATGGTGTTATTGGACTTGGAAAAAGCTTTCGACGTCGTTAATCGCAAAGCACTTATTTATAAGTTAGTCAAGTTAGTTAAAGCTCCTATCAACTTAATCAAAATCATCGTCAGCTACCTAGAGGATAGACAATTCTTCGTTATCGTCAACCAAGCCGTCTCCGATATGGTAGACGTTCCAGCCGGCGTTCCGCAAGGCTCATTATTGGGTCCGATCCTATTTTCCATCTTCATCAACGATATTCCTCGACACCACAAAACCAGTATCGGAGTTTATGCAGACGACACAGCCATTTTCGCCCATTCCAAGACAACCAGGAAATATGTAACGTACCTAGAAGAACATGTCAAATTAATTCTCGAATTTTTCAAGACGTGGAAACTTAAAGTCAATATACCCAAGACAGAAGTAATTCGGTTCACCTTCAAACGTAAACCTCCCGACGTCGCAGGAGTAAAAGTCGGCGAGGACACTATCCCGTGGCAGAACACTGTCAAATACCTGGGCACCACACTGGACTCGAAGCTGCTATTCAGCCAAGAAATACAGGCTCGATTGGACAAGAGCAACTTCGTTATCCAATTACTATACCCCTTCATCGGTCCAAATGCTAGAACACCGAAGAGAGAAAATATCACTTTGTACAAAGCTTGTGCCAGGTCGATACTTACCTACAATGCCCCCATTTGGGCCACCGCATGCAAGACGAAGATGAAGTCCGTCCAAGCTATGCAAAACAAATTCCTGAGAATCATCGGGCAGTATCCCAGGTATACCACCATCGATTTCATGCACGCAGACTTGGAAATCGAAACCATCGACACGTTCATCAAAGAGAAGACCAGGAAGATCATCAACCAAATGACAACTCACCAGAATCCACTTATAGCCGAAGTGATTTCAAACGACGACGACGACGAGATTTTCGGAACCGTGAAGAGATCAATGAAACAAATTTTAAATTAATTGTTAGTATTACCATTGTAATGTTATTCTTTCCTTTTGTTTGTAATCCCCATGTATTGTTTGTTTTTGTCATTTTAAAGTAAGTTTTTTTTCCACCCCCTTTTACAATGTCACTCACTTACCAACTACGGCAGTTTTCTGTAACTCGCCTATGTTTAATGAAGGTTAAAGCCAGCGTCACACTGAAATTACAACATTCTTCAAATGTTGTAAGGCAGGTGTTACGGTGATAATTTTTCTTTTAATTTTATTTAACTTGGCCTAATTGGAAGGTAGGTGGCCGGATAAATGTTGCAGCAGGAGCGATTGCTCCGACCGATATGGTAGTGCATCTCTTCGGGGTTGTTCTGCCAATTCGCGAACGGTTTGCAGTCGCGCTTACGCGCGACATTTAACTGGAGACAACTTTCTAATTTGGCCAACCAAAGCAGGTTTTTGAAACTTTTATCCTGCACTCTACTCAATTTCTATTTCACTAAATTTTCACATACCTAATTTAAATATAGAAGAGAGGGCTACCCAGCCCTATTATCTATAACCATATGTAATTCGGGAAATGTAAGGTATCCTCGTGCCTCGTACTTAATTAATAAATGTTATTTGATTTGATTGACAAGTACGCCTTTTGTGAATATTTATAATCACAAAATGTGCACACGAATTGTTTTTCGCCGGTATGAGTTCGTAAATGTCCTTCCAAATTTTGGTTTGTTGAACATTTAAAATTACAAATGTTGCACTCAAACGCCTTACCACCAGTATGGGTATTTGCATTAACTCCAAGTTGCAATTGGAATTGGCAGTTTTCATCCAATTCGGAGTCACTCCCTGAAGTTTCATCTTTAATGTCAATGGAATGATGCAAGGATTCCAGCTCGATATCCACATCCTGCTGCTCAACTTTAATAAGTTTGCTACCATATTCTACTTCTAAATTGATTGAAGGAGTCGCTGTGGTGTCAGTGGAATGATGGATGTCCTCCAGCTTTATGTCCATATTTTGGTTAAATTGTTTTGCCAAAATTTTCTAATCTAAAATAAAATTACCATACTGATATATAAATTGCAATTTTGTCAAACCGTCAACCTATCTACGTGTAATAATGCTACCACCATACAACTGCAACTATCGACATTATAATTAAAATGATCGTTAACGAACATGTGGTTCTTAATCGAAAATCTAAAATGGCGACTAAAAACTTTACATATAGCGACATCTCTGTGGCAATGCCTGTGGCTCATTTTCAATTGTTCTAAAGGTGGGTTTACACATTGAGATAAAAAATTGGACGGAAATAAGTTGGAATTTAATAACTAATACAGCAGTAAACAATAATTAATTTTTATAAGAATTATAAAATACTTTGTTAGCAAATAAAGGGATCAAGTCAGCTGTGAGATGCGACTTTCTAATTTGAAATTCTAATTTGAAACATCTTCCCATCGATGACACGGAAATAGCCATTGATCACCCCACGTTGTATAAAATACCAACAGCACGCCACCTAGTAACCAGTTCTTTCTTCCGATGTACAAAACAAAGTTGTGAACTTCGCTGAAACACAAAAGATGACCGCTCCAAAAACAAGAGACGATCGTAAACCGCAACACAAATAAAACTACAGATATTGGGGTTATGTCAAATCATTTTATTTCACCTTAATATCAGGGAAAAGTTTAAAGTCTGAAGCAATGGTTTTGTAACTAAATGATTCCTAATTACCCTGTATTTGGTCTTATAATTTAATTCGTTCGGAACTGTGAAATTTTAGTAATTTATGCCATTTTGGCGACACAATAATTGTTATGGAAGTTCTTTGATTTTAGTTGTCTCAAGATTATTTATATCTTGTTTATTATTATATTAATTTTTATGTTGCTGATGTAAATATTACCAAACCAACCTTTATAAAAGAAACCAACAAATACCTTCAGATGGGACTTAATTAAATCAATACGTAGATCATAATTTAGATTTGAAATTCAAGGAGGGCAACGATGAGTTCGGAATAAAAGCTTTTTGGCTCTTGTCCTCACATTTGGATAGTTTTTCTTCTAGGTTAGGATAATTAATATCAAGTGTGCACGGAAAAGATGTAGTTCTTCTAGTCTGAATGCAATATTTCAAATAGAAACCATGATTACGATCAATTTAAATAATATACGATCATTTATATGCACTGTAGATGGCATGGGCTTTTAAAATTACCTCAACTTGTGATCATTGAAAATAACGAGAAAATCCAATTTACCCAAGTACATAAAAATAAAATATTGTCGTCTATAAAGTAACCTATCCTGTATATAACAAACACGCTTGTAATAAATTAACTGTAAGAAAACTTCGTATGCAAAGTAAACCACCCTGTATATAACAACCAAAAAGTACAAATACGAGACTACGTGTTGCTAGCAAAAGAATAACCTAACTTGAAAGTACACTAAACTTCAGAATATTCAAAATTATGACCACGTGTTTATGTGATTATTTAACCAATCCCCAAGTTTAAACTTATATAAACAAAAGTATTTAACATGGTAACCATTAACTAAACAATAAAATTTTAGACACGTGTGTCCTGATTTTAAGCACATTTTTCATTTATACGTAACCAAAAATTCATACAAATATAGTTGAATAAGATTTAACCAAAACTGCAATATAATAAACCATTAAAATTTAAATATAATTAAAATTTACGTTACCTATTTAGAATAAACAGCAAGAGACGTAATACCACTTTTTAAAATCAACTAAACCGCTCGGTCTCACTTCACTGCTGTTAATGTGTCGATCTGTAAATTTGTAACCGCGACCTGCCGTATCCCCCTTCTAGGTGTCACCACAAACTTAAACTATCCAGACAGTATATACCGGACATTTCGAAATATAATGACTCTCTCTAGGCAACCCAACCATCTTTAAAATTAAAATTGAAATGTCATATTACACAGCGTTACTGGCCCGGTAAATAAATTGCTCCTATGACTAGCTCTGAGTTGCTTAGAGAAATTGCTCCGAAGTAAGCGATAAGTTGGTGAGGTTGAGTGCCATTCACTCTAAGTAACACACCGTAGATAGTCGCATCAACTGAACCTGCTGAACTGCGAAGGGTTGTGTGAGGAAAATAAAGGATTAGGACCACCTCTAGTGGTCCAACCCCCACGTTGTGCATAAAACTTTGCAATAGCTAATGAATCGAAAGAAACGCAAAGCGAACACATAATTAAACACATTAAATTTTGATATTTATAATTTGTCAGTTGTTACATTTGTCTGTTTCAACATTGTGGTTGGCTTTGGTCGCTTTGGTTACAAATACTATATCTATAGTATCCCAGGTAGCAAAGAATGACGTTCCAGCGACGTCATGATTTGGACCAAGTAATGCCGTCATGTTAAATACGTGATAATGACGTATTTATTCGTCATATTTTTGGATTAAAAGGAAATAATTTTCCATCGTTTGTAGCCGCCTAGAGCGCATCGGCCCTCCTGGTATAAATCCGACTCGGATTCACTATCGTCTTGGCTGTTGATTCATGGCTTCATATATTCGGCACATGTGGTAGTTTTGTACGGCCCTTCGTGATTTCCTTCTCTAACGACATCATACGTGGCATTGGGTTCCTTCCTGGTTACGGTGTAAGGTCCCAAATATTTTCTTTGTAGTTTCAGACCCGGTCCGAATTGAGTTCTCTTTATGGCAACTAGAGCGTTCAATTCATAGACTTTTGGTAACCGTCTTCTCAAATTGTATGCATGGCGATTCTCTTCCTGAATTCGCTGTATTTGAACTATTCCGGCCCTTTTGAGCTCTTCTCGGCCTTTTTCGAATTCTTTTTGGATTTCATCATGCACCTCGGCTTCCATTAATTCTTTTATTCGCAGAACCTCTTTACTTTTCCTTTTGACACCAGTCATCAATTCAAATGGTGTGGTATCGATACTTCTTTGGTAAGTAGAATTAATCGTCTCCTGTAATTGGTCGACATGTTTGTACCACTTATTTGGTTCTTTGATTGACAGCTTCGACAGGATAGGTATTATTATTGAGTTAACCCTCTCAACTTGACCGTTGGCTCTAGGTAAGCCTGTGGTTACCTTGTGATACTCGATACATTCGTCTCTGCAATAATTTTCGAATTCTCCCGCTGTAAACGCTGTGCCTCGGTCGGAGATAATGCAACTGGGACTACCGAATATTTTCTTTTGATTTTCCAACTTTTCTACGACTTCTGCCTTGGCGGTGGTGGACTTTGTCGGATATAAACATACGAATTTGGTAAATGCATCAACGACTACCAGAATGTGTTTATAACTTTTGTGAGTTGATTCTACCGGCCCCAAATGGTCTATATGGTAAGTGTAACATCATCTTTTGGCAGTGAATGTAAGAACTCTTCCGTTCTTCCTCTTTTCCTGTAAAACAAAATACATTTTATACAGTTAGCAATACATTTTTTTATTTTCTTTTTTAATTTCGGTATGTAATACTCGCGCATCACGATTTCTTCCGTTTTTTAACACTGAAATGTCCCTTCTCGTGCGCACTTAATATTATATTCGTCGGCATACCACTAGGAATTACAATTAATTCACGTCTGTCTTTATATTTATATAAAATATCATTCTTTAGAAAATAGTCTTCATATTCACTTGATTTTAATATTGTTTTTATACTTTCTATTAGTTTGTCTTTGTTTTGCGCGGCTTCGATTTGTACACTTAGTTTATTTACAGTTTCTATTATCATTACCGGATGTCTACTTAAAGCATCTACGTGTTTCATTCGCTCTCCAGGTCGATGTTCAATTTTATACTCAAATTCTTCCAGCATCATTGCCCATCTGGCAACTCTTTTTATCCATCGTTTTCTGGAATGCTCAACAATCTGTCACAAACTTCAATTCTAGTCCAAGCAGATATACCCGAAATTTTTCTAATGATCTTACAATCGCCAATACTTCCAATTCGTAGCTGTGGTATTTTTCCTCTGCTGGTGTCGTCTTTTTACTCATGTAGTAAACAGGGTTTACTACATTATCCATCGTTGTTTGATCTCTGTAGTAGCACAGATCCGTATCCATACTTACTAGCGTCGGTATGCAATTCTGTTTCACTATCTCGTTGATAAATTTGTAAAACTGGTTCACGACTCAATAAACTTTTTAGATTTACAAAAGCTTCTTCTTCTTTTAATCCAAATACGAAGTCATTTTCTTTCTTCAACAGGTCGCCTAGAGGCTTTGCTATTAACGCATATGATGGCATAAATTTTGGAAAGTAGCCTGATAAACGTAGAAAACTTTGAACTTGTTTAAATGTCGTTGGCCTTGGAAATTTTTTACTGCAGCAGTCTTAAGTGGTGACGGCTGGATAGTTCCATTCTCGATTATGTGCCCTAAGAATTCGACACGTTTCTTCAGAAATTGGCACTTTTCTTTTCTTATTTCTAGTCCGTATTCTCTGGCAACACTTAAAACTTCCTTTAAATTCCGAATGCCTTCCTCTTCGTCTTCTGACGGAACGATTATATCGTCAACGTAAAGTTTAACAATTCCTTTGATTATTAGGGGTCTAAATACGTGGTATATAAATCTTTGGAATACCGGTGGCGAATTACTCATTCCAAACGGAATTTTTAGGAACTAAAATTGCCCATGATGAGTCACAAATGTGGTAAATTTTCGACTTTCGTGGTCTACTGACACGTGAAGAAATCCATCAATTACACTGAAAATTTTAGCCTTTTGCAATTCGTCTAATCGTTCCTCTATTAGTGGCAGCGAAAACGATCTTTAACGATTACTTTATTAACCCTTCTGTAGTCCACGCAGATCCTTGGGGTGCCGTCCTTTTTCTTTACTACCACAACTTGACTCTCATATTCCGATTCGCAAGGTTCTACGATGCCATCTCTTATGCATTCTTCTACCTGGTTGTCTACTATGTCTTGTTCGGCAAAAGGTAATCTCCTTGGAGTGGAATATATAGGTTCGTCATTGTTTACTATTATTTTCATAGCTTCGTTTGTAGTCTTACTTTTTTCTGGTCGATATTCCTCCAACATTTGGCTGATTATCTTGTGGTTGCGTTTTTCCAACACGTGGTTTAAGGGAAATCTGCATCGCGATGTTATTTGCCTCTTCTTTTTATTTTTGCAAAATAAGCCTCAAAATTATAATTTTGTTCATTTTTAGCATTATTATTGGTCAATTTCATGAGTAAAAAGTTTATTTTTTATTTTTATTCTGGGGTCCTCTCGCAGTACATCAATGAGTTTTTTTTTTAATTCTTTTAGCTATTTCGCGTGTTTTTCAAGGGAATGCCATGTTAGTTTTGCCAGCTTTCAATGAAAATTACCAAAATTGCCTTAAAAACCCTAAATTTTCCAACTTTCTTCCAATATTGGGAGGGAAGGCTCCTCCCCATCCTTCCTCCCTTAGACATGTCCCTGAAAGTATGACTGGAAAGAAATGGTACTGGAAATAAATAGGTGTCGGGGTTCACCCCGAACCATAGGGGCGACACCGGACAGTATAAAACAAGAACAGGAGGGGTCCTGCGTTAAAATTATTACAATGTTTTTATCACATAATGTAATACACATACTAGAGTACCTAAATTATGTTTTTGAATATTTTAAAAATTAATCTGCGAAAGTTATTAACAAAAAACTGCGAAAATCGTCCGTCTTCACCCCAGATGACGGTAGTGAATTTTCAAACTTGGACGAAATTTGTATCTGCCGGGCTTAATGCATACTCGACTAGAAGATTTGCTGATTTTTAAGACATAATTTTTACATTTTTTAGTAAACTCCTGAACTGTGCTAGTTACGATTATTTCTTTCACTAAATCTGAATTTTAGGCAGCTTACTTACTCTGGACCAATGTCATATTTTCACAATTTTTGGTAAAACTCGGTATTGAAAATTTAAAAGCATCCTAAGTGACTGAAATTATGTACTTTCGAGATTATTTGAGATCGCGCATGACAGTCTCTAATTTAAATTTACAAGACCCAAGTTTTATGTTAGTAATATGGCATTTCAATTTTAATTTAAATGATGGTTGGGTTGCCTAGAGAGAGTCATTATATTTTGAAATGTCCGGTATATATTGTTTGGATAGTTGAAGTTTGTGGTGACACCTAGAAGGGGGATACGGCAGGTCGCGGTTACAAATTTACAGATCGAGACATTAACAGCAGTGAAGTGAGACCGAGCGGTTGAGTTGGTTTTAAAAGTGGTATCACGTCTCTTGCTGTTTATTCTAGATAGGTAACGTAAAGTTTAATTATATTTAAATTTGAATGGTTTATAATATTGTGGTTTTGGTTAAATCTTATTCAACTATTTTTGTATGAATTTTTGGTTACGTATAAATGTAAAATGTGTTTAAAATCAGGACACACGTGTCTAAAATTTTATTGTCTAGTTAATGGTCACCATGTTAAATACTTTTGTTTATATAAGTTTAAATTTGGGGATTGGTTAAATAATCACATAAACACGTGGTCATAAGTTTGCGTATGTTCAAGTTTAGTGTACTTTCAAGTTAGGTTATTCTTTTGCTAGCAACACGTGGTCTCGTATTTATACGTTTTTGTTGTTATATACAGGGTGGTTTACTTTGCATACGAAGTTTTCTTACAGTTAATTTATTACACGCGTTTTTGTTATATACAGGATAGGTTACTTTATAGACGACAATATTTTATTTTTATGTACTTCGGTTAATTGGATTTTCTCGTTATTTTCAATGATCACAAGTTGAGGTAATTTTAAAAGCCCATGCCATCTACAGTGCATATAAATGAACGTATATTATTTAAATTGATCGTAATCATGGTTTCTATTTGAAATATTGCATTCAGACTAGAAGAACTACATCTTTTCCGTGCACACTAGACTTAAATTTACCTAATCTAGAAAAAACTGTCCAGTCGTGAGTACAAAAGCCAAAAAGCTTTTATTCCGAACTCATCGTAGCCCTCCTTGAATTTCAAATCTAAATTATGATCTACGTATTGATTTAATTAAGTCACATTTGAAGGTATTTGTTGGTTTCTTCTATAAAGGTTGGTTTGGTAATATTTACATCAGCAACATAAAAATTAATATAATAATGAACAAGATATAAATAATCTTGAGACAACTAAAATCAAAGAACTTCCATTACAATTATTGTGTCGCCAAAATGGCATAAATTACTAAAATTTCACAGTTCCGAACGAATTAAATTATAAGACCGAATAATTAAATAAAGGGGAATTAGGGATCATTTAGTTACAAAACCATTGCTTCAGACTTTAAACTTTTCCCTGATATTAAGGTGAAATAAAAAGATTTGACATAACCCCAATATCTGTAGTTTTATTTGTGTTACGGTTTACGATCGTCTCTTGTTTTGGAGTGGTCATCTTTTGTGTTTCAGCTAAGTTCACAACTTTGTTTTGTACATCGGAAGAAAGAACTGGTTACTAGGTGGCGTGCTGTAGATATTTTATACAACGTGGGGTGATCAATGGCTATTTCCGTGTCATCGATGGGAAGATGTTGGCGCTAATTTCAAATTAGAAAGTCGCATCTTACATGTTTGAACTGTTATCACTATTTAAACTACTGCATTCACCTAATAAAACTTCTCCCCAACTCAAATAGCTATCCTGGTGTGGTTAACATACTGTTATAGATCACATGAAAACACAGAGTTTGCAAATGTCACTACTAACAATGTGGAAAATAAATTATATTTATAATTATACAGATTGGAGCAATGTCACCCTGTAGGACCAATCTCACCTCGGTTGACGTATGTAAATTACTCAAAAACACAAATACGCTGGAAAATAATTAATAAACAGCTGAAATGTTGTTTATTTTTATTTAAAGCAATTTATTTCAAATTATTGTACCTAACTTTTAATATTTAAGGCTAATAATTTTCAAAAATTTATTAACGTACAAATTATTCAATTATTTGTAAGTATAGTGGATTTTAGTAGTTCCATTTATTATAAAACAATCACCACCGTATCATAAAAGCTAAAATTGCTAAAAAACCTACAAGGTAACAAAAACGAACCACAATGTTGAACTGACAAATTATAAATATCAAAATTTACTGTGTTTAATTATGTGTTTCTTTTGATTCATGTGCTATTGCTCAAGTTCACTCTTCGATATAAGAGAAATACTATTTCTGCCATTAGACGATATGGAATGCGGGTTTGGTGGCCACCATAACTGCGCTTAGGAGGGTTAGGTTAAGATTAGGAAGTAGGGTTAATTGTGGGAGATTTGAAATGACGTTTTGACATTACAAAAGTTTTGTTTATAAACCAAATAGAACAAATTTATAAATAATAAACTATACACCCGAACAGTTTATTCACCGGTAAGAGTTTGTAAATGTCTCCGCAAAACATATTTTTCGGAAGTTTTATAATCACTAACTGTAGATCAGGAAAACTTTTTACCGGTGTGAGTATGTAAATGTTTGGTCATGTTACTTTGACTTGAACATTTATAATCACAACCTGTGCACTAAAATGGCTTTTCGCCGGTATGAGTTTACAAATGTTTTCGCAAAGTACTTTTTGCAGAACATTTATATTTGCATAGTGTGCATCCGATCGGTTTTTCGCCAGTATGAGTTCGTAAATGTTTTCTCAAGTCACCTTTTCTTGAACATTTATAAACACAAACTTCGCACTCAAACGGTTTTTCCCTTGTATGAGTTCGTAAATGCATTCGCAATGTACCTTTATCAGAACTTTTATATTCGCATACTGTGCACTCGAACGGTTTTTCGCCGGTATGAGTTCGTAAATGCCTTCGCAATGTACTTTTTGCAGAACATTTATATTCGCAAACTGTGCACCCGATCGGTTTTTCGCCGGCATGAGTTCGAAAATGGCTTCTCAAGTTACGTTTTGTTGAACATTTATAAACACAAATTTCACACTCAAACGGTTTTTCCCCGGTATGAGTTCGAAAATGTCTTCTCAAGTTACGTTTTGTTGAACATTTATAAACACAAACTTCACACTCAAACGGTTTTTCCCCGGTATGAGTACATAAATGTTTACTCATGTTATTTTGAATTGAACATTTATAATCACAAACTGTGCACTCAAATGGTTTTTCGCCGGTATGAGTTTGTAAATGCATTTGCAAATTTTGTTTTCGTGCACATTTATAATCACAAACTGAGCACTCGAATGGTTTTTCGCCGGTATGAATTCGTAAATGCATTTGCAATGAACTTTTTACAAAACATTTATATTCGCAAATTGTGCACTCGAATGGTTTTTCCCTGGTATGAGTTCGTAAATGCATTCGCAATGTACTTTTTGCTGAAGATTTATATTCGCAAACTGTGCATTCGAAAGGAGGTTCTTCGCCGGTATGAGTTCGTAAATGCCTTCGCAATGTACTTTTTGCAGAACATTTATATTCGCAAACTGGGCACTGGAATGCTTTTTCTACATGAGTTCGTAAATGGCTTTCCAAGTATGCTTTTTGTGAATATTTATAATCGCAAACTGTGCACTCGAACGGTTTTTCGTCGGTATGAGTTCGTAAATGCATTTGCAATGAATATTTATCAGAACATTTATACTGGCAACTTGTGCACTGGAATGGTTTTTCTACGACATGAGTTCGCAAATGTCTGTCCAAGTACGCCTTTTGTGAATATTTATAATCACAAAATGTGCACACGAATGGTTTTTCGCTGGTATGAGTACGTAAATGTCCTTCCAAATTTTGGTTTGTTGAACATTTAAAATTACAAATGTTGCACTCAAACACCTTGCTACCAGTATGGGTTTTTGCATGAACTCCATGTTGCAATTGGAATTGGCAGTTTTGATCCAATTGGGAGACACTCCCTGAAGTCTCATCTTTAATATCAATGGAATGATGCAAGGATTCTAGCTCGAAATCCATATCCTGCGGCTCAATCTTAACAAGTTTGCTACCATATTCTACTTCTAAATTGATTGAATGAGTGGCTGTGGTGTCAGGCGAATGATGGATGTCCATGTCTTGGTTCAAGATTTTTGCCAAAATTTTCTAATCCTAAAATAAAATTACTACACAAATAAATAAATTGCAATTTTCTTAAACCGTCAGGCTACCTTGGTGTATTGATGCTATCACCATACAACTGCAACTACAGATAGTTAATGAAAACGTGGCTCTTAGTACATCTAAAATGGCGACTAACAAAGAATGGCGTTGGTCGCGATAAGATAGCTTTGCATATGATGACATCTGTGTTGAGATGCCGGTAGCTCATTTTGAAGTGATCTAATGGTAAGTTTACATAATCAATTTGACCTATAAATGACATTTGGCAACCTTAAAACTTGATAAATGATAGTTTCATTAGAAATATTTTTTTGAAATAATATATAGGGTGGCCGTTTGAAAACGAAAAGACGGGATTGTCTGATTGTGGCCAGCAAAATTTTTTTTTCAAGAAATGCAAAAACACGTCAATTTTATTATCGAGGGGGACAACTTTTGCGACCAATGTCACTTCCGTATTGTTTCATCCCTTAGCGCTGTGAAGACAACCCCTGAAATGGGTTGATATGGCAAGTGACACCTCATTTGAAAGGTCTTGGTTCCCTGAATTTAGTCCAATAATTTTTTTTTGCCAAACGTTTTTCACTTTTTTTATTCTTAACAATTTTTTTTTTTTTAATTTTTTAAAAAATTTGTTCAAATTGTAGAACATCTAATTTGATTAAACTGATCTTTTTATTAAACCCATCTTTTCATTCAAATTTTCAAGGGTGGTTTGCTCTTTACCTTAAGGGTTGAACTGCCAATGTTTATGAATAGCAGTAAATTAATGTAGCCCCCTTGAAATTAATATCAACCTGGCCAAGCGTTTTTCACTTTTTTATTCTTAAATGTCTTGAAATATCGTATTTATTTCGCATATTTGCAACTTCAATTTTTTTTTTTGAATAATTGATAAAACAAAAAAAAATGATTGCACTGAATTCAGGGAAGCAAGACCTTTCAAATGAGGTGTCACTTGCCATATCATCCCTATTAACATTTCAGGTGTTGTCTTCACAGCGGTGAGGGATGAAACAATACGGGAGTGACATTGATCGCAAAAGTTGTCCCCCTCGATAATAAAATTGACGTGTGTTTGCATTTCTTGAAAAAACAATTCTGCTGGCCACAATCCCATCTGTTTCGTTTTCAAACGGCCACCCTGTATAAACATGAAACTATCATAAAAATGCTGAATGTTGATATAATTGGTTGGTCTTTAAAAAAAAATTTTGAATTTCAAAAAAATATTTAATCTACAGCTAACCAATCAGATTTAAACATGGCCGTCTGATGTTGTCATTTTATGCAGTTAGGTTAGGTTTTCATTGTTGTTTATAACCTGCAACACTTAGACAGGCTGACACGGTTGCGTTTATTGGTTTTTGAAACCCCGCTATTTTTAAAAAAGCAGGCCCGTGACGTCACCGGCCTCTCCTTTAATAATTTTTTTCTTACTTTAGACGTACAAAAAAAAATTTGAAAAAAATTCTGAATGCTCTTTTTGACTCTTACTTTCATATAAAAAAATAAAAAAAACAAGTGAAACACGTCCATTGACAAGTAACCTTGAAAATGGTCAAGCTTGACAGAAATTCTTATTCAGGACAACATTTTTTAAGCGAAACTTGACAGTTATTAATTGACATCCAGCAAGTAGGGTATTGTACTTGCTGAAGATTGATAGCACTTGACAACGGAAATAAATTTAGGTTAAGCATTGAGAAATTGGTGTTAGGTAGTTATTTAAAGTATAAGAGTAGGATCATTCCATATCAAGTGGTCCAACGCCGTGGTTCGACCATTCTAAAAAAAAATTGATTTTTTTTGTGTAAACATCCTAACATATTAGTAGTACTAAATTACCATTATTTCAATTTTATTGTCTTTTGTTTTCGCGTGAGAGCCATATTTGCTTTGCAATGTGTGGCATATTTTGCAATTTTAAGGGTTTACGGCAACCGAAATATTTCAGCTCTTATTTGTCCTATCAAGATGGGGAAAAAATGAAATTGTTTAGAAAGAAACATACTACAATATTCGTTATTACATATTTTTACCTAAAAGCAATCCTAAAGAATAAAACTGCAGCCTCAATTCGTATCTAGTTTTATAAGAAAATGCCATTTTTAAGGGAAGTTTATGCACGAAGGGAGAATATCTCAAAGTTAAACTTTTTTTTTACAAAGAGATGATAAGTAGTTGAAATCACACACCAAATATTAACCCTAAGATTTACTCCCCTTTTCTTCTAAAAAATTTCAAAGTTTGAAAATTTAACAAAAAGGCGATTTTTGGCATTAAATATCGCTGGTGGGGGACCAGATAAACATCTGAAATTTTATGTCATAAAAGTACTATATAATGGCATTACGTAAAAAAAAATTTGAGTTTCAGATTTGACTACAAGCCGAGATATAAAAATCACAAAATGTCAAAAAATGTGCATGTCTCAGTGTACATAATTGCTTTTTTCGGTATTTATTTTGATATTTTGTGATTGTTATTGTGTTGAAATTGTTTAAAAAGAAACAGACTACAGTATTCCTTATTACTTATTTATACCTAAAAGCAATCCTAAAGGATAAAACTGCAGCCTCAATTCGTATCTAGTGTTATAAGAAAATACCAAATTTAAAGGGAAGTTTATGCATGAAGGGAGAATATCTTAAACTGAATTTTTTTTTACAAAACGACGATAAGCAGTTGAAATCACACACCAAATATTAACCCTAAGGGGCGGTTGTACCAACCTCGTTCAAAGGTGTTACGCCTATGATTTTTATTGTGTTGAAAATTGAATTATTTATAATTCATGCTTAATAAGTACCGTCCCGATAGCGTGAGATCTGCGTCTTCAGCTAATAAATAAACATAATTGATTATGCTTACTAGGTTCCCGTCGAGATCGTGTGGAATTCAACTTTTCAGCTCTCGATAAATATTATTAAGCTTAATAAGTTCCGTCGAAACCGTGTGACTATTTACGATTCAGCGTCCTGAATTGCAGACAGTATCGCAGAGGGTCATAAGATGCAATATAAGTAACTCACACGTGAGAGGAAGGGCAGTCCCAGCTAAACCATCAAATTGGCAACAAGCTTTCGCGTATCCAGTTTATAATTTGAAATTGTTTAAGCAAGTGCTTGGTTAAATTCGTTAATTACGGTTTCGGGATTCAACCAATTCAGTTTGTGAATTATGTTGTTGTGGATTGATCAAGCCTCCAGTGGAATATCGGTAAATTAGATAGGATTAAGGATTGTAACTGAAGGTCAGACTTATTTGTAATAATTAATATTGTTCCAGCCAGGGCCGATTATAATTTGTATTTAGAATAAATTTACTTTAGTCCAGCCAATTAGTGCACGATATAAAGTTTATCTCTACGTAATCCAAAAGACTTTGTATTTTAAATTATGAATGAGCAGTATATCAGTCAAAAATATTTTTCGGAATCTCGTTAATTCATTCATGCGCGTCAGTGCTATCCAAATGAATATAAATAAATAAATATTAAACAAATAAATAAAAATAACTAAAAGGAATATATAATATAACAAACAATTATTTTATATAACCTCCAATCTTGGCATTAAACGTAATATTAAACTTTTTAAAAAAATCCATATTATGCTGCACCATTTATTATTTAATTAAATAATTGTTTATTGTTAAATTATATATTTATATTGCTAACTCATAATTTCAATAAAATACAAAGTCTTTTGAATGACGTAGAAACTTTATATGGTGCACTAATTCGCGTGGATAGTAGGGAAACCACATATAATTGATCTAAACATTTAACAAGTCGCCAAATGAAAACGGTGCATAGAAATTGTTTGTGTCCATGACAACTTTTGTTCAGAATGATCTGAACTACAAGATATTATAAAAAAATCAGCCGAAACCCAATTTCCATATACTTTTGTGCGGGGTCCTTTTAAAAACTTCAAAAAAAAATCGGAAATAGGGCAATTTTATTAAAAAAATTGCAAGTCGCTTTTTTCAAAAAAGTCTGGTTGGAAAAAATTTTCTTAAAAAAGTTGAAAGATTTCTTCGGATTTCCTTCTCCATTTCATTCCTTTCAAAATAGTAAAAAATGCAAAGAAAGAGCAAAGAGGTCATCTATAGTAATTTCTAAGTTTGCTTGGGATTTTTTCTGATTTTCCTTGTACACTACATTTTTCCAGCAATGCTTCCCTCGGGAGAAGGGTAAAAGTTATCATACTTCTGATGATCATTAAAAGTAATTCTTACAAAAATCGACTCATAAGAATATGTAACCTACAGTTAATTTAAAAAATCTATAAAGGGATAAATGGAATATGGATCTTCTTAGGTTTCTTAGGATTATAATCCTATAATTCTTACGATTATAATTCGGAAAACCTGTATATTTCGGAAACCTGCTTACTCCGGAAACCTGTATAATCCGGAACATGTATACTTCGGAAACCTGTTTACTCGGGATACCTGTATAATCCGGATACCTGTATAATCCGGATACCGGTATACTTCGGAAACCTGTTTACTCCGGATACCTGTATAATACGGATACTTGTTTACTCCGGATTCCTGTATAATCTGGAAACCTGTATACTTCGGATACCTGTATAATACGGATACCTATATACTTCGAAAACCTGGTTACTCCGGATACCTGTATAATCCGGAAACCTGTATACTTCGGAAACCTGTTTACTCCGAATACCTGTATAATCCGGAAACCTGTATACTTCGGATACCTTTATAATCCGGATACCTGTATAATCCGGATACCTATATAATCCGGATACTTGTATACTTCGGAAACCTGTTTACTCCGGATACCTATATAATCCGGATACTTGTATACTTCGGAAACCTGTTTACTCCGGATACCTGTATAATCCGGATACCTGCATACTTCGGAAATCTGTATAATCCGGATACCTGTATAATTACTAGGTAATTGTTTGTTTATTTAATTATGTTACTGTTTGTTTGTTTAATGAGGTTATCAACTTACCCATCGATATTAAATCTACTTAAATAAATTTTTTTCTAAAATTATAATATTTACCTTGCGGGCCCCTAAAATTTTGATACTTATACTAAGTAATTGTTTATTTAATGAAGCAACTGCTTGTTTGTTTATTTAATGATGCAATTAGTTACTCATCGATATTAAATTTAATTAAATAAAAAAAATTTCAAAAATTATCTGGGCTTCGGAGGAACACGCGCGTGCATGACTTATTTGTCATATAAAATACACCCCGTTGCCAAAAGGGCCTTAAGCGTCATCTGGTGGTAAATAGGGCCTAAATCACACCGTATTGTCAAAAGGGCCTAAACCAAACTCCATTGCTAAAACGGCCTAAACCACACCCCGCTGCCAAAAGGGCCTAAGCCACGCCCCCTGCCTAAAGGGCCTAAACCACACCCCGTTGCCAAAAGGGCCTAAGTCACGCCCCCTGCCAAAAGGGCCTAAGTCACGCTACTTGCCAAAAAGGCCTAACCCACACCCAGTTGCCAAAAGAGCTTAAACCACACCCTGTGAACAATAGGAACCTACCTGCAGCAAACCGGAAGTAATTGTCTTCGAAATACTTAAACAATTGATTGGAAACAATGCCTATTGTTATAGAATAGGATGTCAAACCACACCCCCATTGTTCTATACACTGTGACGTCATTAAAACCAACACTAAATGTTGGCTAAATACTTAAAACAATGCTGTAACGTCAGAGACCGGAAGTAAGTGCAGTTAAAATCTTCCCATGTTAATTCCCATAAGAAATTGATGTAAGCGCCCTGTAGCCCCTCGACTAAATTCGATGTTATAAGTGCAACAACATTGGTCATAAAGCTAATACTTGTCCTCATCGAAAGAAGATTAGTTCAAAACAACACAATAATAGTAGATCAGAAAGTACGCAGTTTATTGGGTTGTGTAGTGATTTGTGTGATAAAATAATGATTGGATTTTGGATTCGGGTGCTTCAGTGCATTTATCGGCAAATGTTAATAATTATGAGAACTATAAAAAATTACGATAATTGCAGCATCGAAGTTGCAAATGGTCAAATAAAAATTGATCTTATCGGTAATAAGACATTAGCACTTCAAGAAGTTATTCATGTGCCAGGAGTTAAGAAAAACTTAATGCCATATACTCTGCTTCCGTAGTTGAAAGAGCTACTGTTGGTTGCTTTCTAGATGCCCAACTTATAGCACCTCCACTCATCAAAAAAATGTAACCAGCAGTAGCTTTTTCAACTACGGAAGCAGAGTATATGGCATTAAGTTTTTCTTAATTGAAAGATTTTCCGGATAGGAAACTTAAGGAACTACAACTTTTGTCAAGTAAACGTTTTTGAAAAACTAATCTATTTCACAGAAAATAATAAACAAAGTAAACTACAAAACAAAAAATTCAATTCACAAAATTTATATTTTTATTGAAAAATTATTTTATTAATTTAAGGTTAAACTGATTAAAGGTGTAAAGGTTCTTTTAGTTTTTTTTTTTAGCTAATTTTATTTTTTCATCTCTGAAATGGGCCTTCGTTCGAATTGATGTATGTCCCTGATAATTATAAAAGTTTATTGTTTTTTTTGGGAATTCTTAAGCCGAATGCAACTAACAGAGTATTCGCGATTTACGTTAAGCAAACGCCACCACGCGAAAAAATATGTAATTAATCTAATACGTATAGTTGGTATAGAAAGTTTTGTTTATAAACCAAATAAAACAAAGGTGATATAATGGTGACAAATTTATAAATAATAAACTATACACACGAACACTTGTTCGCCAGCAATGTCTCCGCAAAACATATTTTTCGGAAGTTTTATAATCACACACTGTACACTAGGAAGACTTTTTGCCGGTGTGAATACGTACTACATGTTTTCTCAAGTTAGTTTTATTTGAACATTTAAAATCGCAAACTGTGCACTCGATTGGCTTTTCGCCGGTATGAGTTAGTAAATGCATTTTCAATCGTACTCTTCGTAAAGATTTATAATCGCAAACTGAGCACTCAAACGGTTTTTCGCCGGTATGAGTTCGTAAATGACTTTGCAATAAACTTTTCGTAGAACATTTATATTCGCAAACTGCGCACTCAAACGGTTTTTCGCCGGTATGAGTTCGTAAATGTCTTTCCAAGTGAAATTTTCGTGAAGACTTATAATCGCAAACGGTGCACTCAAACGGTTTTTCGCCGGTATGAGTTTGTAAATGTAATCGTAACGTACCTTTTTGTGAACTTTTATAATCGCAAACTGTGCACTCGAATGGTTTTTCGCCAGTATGAGTTTGTAAATGTAATCGTAAAGTACCTCTTTGTGCACTTTTATAATCGCAAACTGTGCACTCGAATGGTTTTTCGCCGGTATGAGTTCGTAAATGACTTTGCAATGCACTTTTCGCAGAACATTTATATTCGCAAACTGCGCACTTAAACGGTTTTTTGCTGGTATGAGTTCGTAAATGTCCTTGAAAATTTTGGTATGTTGAATATTTATAATTACAAATGTTGCACTCAAACGGCGTACCATCAGGATGAGTTTTTGCATCAACTCCAAGTTGCAATTGGAATTGGCAATTTTGATCCAACTGGGAGTCTGTCTCAGAAGTCTCATCTTTAATATCAATGGAATGATGTAAGGATTCCAGCTCGATATCCACATCCTGCGGCTCAATTTTAATATGTTTGCTACCATATTCTCCTTCTAATTTGATCGAAGGAGTGGCTGTGGTGTCAGTGGAATGATGGATGTCCTCCAGCTTGATGTCCATGTCTTGGTTAAAATTGCAATTTTATCAAACCGTTGAACTACCTGAGTGTATTAATGCTACCGATTAAACTACCGATATTATAATTAAAATGATCGTTAATGAAAATGTGGTTCTTAGTAAACCTAAAATGGCGACTAGCAACGAATGGCGATGGCGATGATTTTGCATAGGGTGACATCTGTGTGGAGATGCCGGTAGCTCACTTTGAATTGATCTAATGGTAAGTTTACACCAGCTCTTCCGCCTGACCTCGCTTCACTTCCATACGCACAGTCCACTGTATAGTTTCCACTGTATTATAGGAGCTATGTTTGCGTGTGCAAAGGTGAGAACAATGCTGGTATATTTTCCACTAGCCATAGCCAGATGAGTGTATTTGCCGTCATTTAGTAGGATTATAGTTATCTGGTCGTTTTAGAATTTTTTCTATTATTGTACCTCTTTTGTTGGTTTGTTCTGAGCCCCATATGATGTTATGTCCATTGAAATCTCCCAATCAAATGTATGAGATCGGAAATTGAGCTATTACTTCTTCAAGATCAGTAGAAGTAAAATCCGTGGAGTTTGGGAGATAGATGGAACAAATTGATGTTGGGTGATTTTTTTATAATAATTCTTCTAAAAGTATTTTCAGTGCTATATGTGCAGAGTCAGACCCGTAGCCAAAGGGGGGACACTTAGGGACACCCTCCGAAGTGTTCAAAAGAAAAAAAATTTTTGAAAGTAAATTTGAATTTCGAAAATAAATTAGGTAACTATAATCTATATATTAAAGTGAAAAAAAATTTTTTCCCCGGAAAAATCCCCGAAAATTTTTTTTTACGAGTGCCCCCCCCCCCGCGATGAAATCCTGGCTAAGGGCCTTATTTCCTTATTTGATAGGAAATTGAGTAATATTCAAAATCAAAAAATTAAATTAATTTAGCCCTCTTGGAAGGTCCCGGTTGAGGCTCGTCCGTAGCTGGATCGACGTATTGGGATGGCATATCCCCATTAGGGGATGGTGATGAATCGTCGACGTGCCCACAAGTCATCCTCCATTTCGACATCGGACAGATCGTCGCCTTCTGGGATATCTGCTACTGCAACATCAGGTATATTGTCACAAGAGGTCCATGAGTTCATCTAGAGAAAACTGACACACCTCAGCGTTCTCTTCCAGAAATGAATAAATCTTTTCCATGGCCTCATCAACTGTGGGATGCTGACGATTTCCCCTGGACTTTCCTGTTGGTGATGCCTGGTAGAACTTTGTTTGGCAAAACCGATGATATCTGGCATCAAGGGCTACCAAATCTGTGTTCTCAGATGTACGCCCTCTTATTTTAAGATATTTAAAAATATCGAATGGTGATTGATTATAGATTATTGAACGAAAAATGTCTCGATGACAAGTACCCCCTTCCCCATATTTCCGATATATTAGATAAGTTAGGAAAATGTTCTTATTTTACTACATTAGATTTAGCATCGGGTTATCATCAAATTGAAATGTATCCTGATGATCGAAAAACGACGGCTTTTTCAACACCCCAAGGTCATTATGAATGACCTTTTCATAATTTTCAAAAAACACTAACTCAAACATTTTTTCAAAAACACTTTGAGGTTTTCAAAAAAATTCATTTTTATTAGAAAATAATCAAGATGAGTATCAAATTAAAGCCCTTTAAATCTTCTTTAAAATGAGCTATTGAACAGCTCTGTACGATTTATAGAACAGAAGTTATAAGGTTATAACATTTTGTATGATTGAGCGTGAGCCTAAAAAGCACCAATTGTTAAATAATTATTTTCTTCCATATTTTAATAAATTCTTATTTCTATTTTCGGGATTTTGGACTATTTAATTAAACTCTGTATAAAACGGTCTACGTTTCTAGAAACTAGGACTAGAAACTGTTTATTGTAATAGAGAATATGAAAAAATTTACAAATTTTACCTTATTACAATGAAGTATTATAGTATTAATTAAAACAATTTCTTTCGGAATGTGTAAAAAATGGAAGCAATGACAATATTACGTAATTTTGACGTAAATCAAACAAAAACAATAAAACAATGTAAAATTATAACAAAAAGATGCAATTCTTTTTTATAGTATTACAATAAACAGTTTCTACTCCTGACGAGGCCCACAAAAAGGTTGGGCGAAACGTAGACCGTTTTACACAGAGTTTAATTAAATAGCCCAAAATCCCGAAAATAGAAATAAGAATTTTTCTACAAAGTACCTACCGTTTTTGCGATTTTTAGAATTAAATAACTAGAAAACTATATGAGTTAAAATTTGTTTTAAATTATATTTGAATTCAGGACGTTAAAGAGTATAATTTACCAAAGTTTCAAAGAAATCGGTGGTGGTCAATTTGAAAACTATTTAAATTAGATGTGAACCCCGAAATCCAAAAAATAAGAGGTTGGATTGTCACTAAATGTTTATTATCAGTTGCTCTATAAGTACTAAAAAGTCTCCCGCTTAAGAGCGACGGATTTGGGTGGGGCGAGGGGGGAAGCAGTCAAAACCATACATTTCCATAGTTTTTGTCAAATATCTCCGAGAAAAACATGTGTGCTTTACAGGGTTAATAACACTTCTCTTCTCCATCACTTTCATCAGTAATTACAAAATTTCAAAATTTTTTTTTTATTACAAAAATTATTTAAATTACAAAAATTTCAAAAAAAATTATCAGAACTGTCCCCCTCCATATCTCCTAATCTATAGAGTTTACCAAAAAAATGAATAGAACTATTTCCGTAGAAAATTTCAAGGTCTTTAATTTTGTATAGAATGGTATTTTCTGTATCTTCCATCATTTTCGAGATATTTGACGAAAACTGTGGAAACGTATGGTTTTGACTTCTTCCCCCCCTCGCCCCACCCAATCCCGTCGCACTAGAACGGCTAACTTTTTAGCACTTCTAGAGGAACGAGTAATGAACATTTTGTGGCGATTAAACCTTTTATTTTTTGGATTTCCCGGTTTGGGTGTTTTTTAGTCTAATTGTACTGTAGTACTATATGGAATGACCCGGAGATCCAAAAAAATATATATTAACGTTTTTGAAGAAAATTGCCGAGATATAGACAAAAACCTGAAAAAGTGTACCTTTCTTCCAACCGGCTAAAGCGCAACAGATTGTGACGGGGACTTCTATAGTATGTTTATCAGGAAGCCGTGTATCATGTGTACCAAAATTCAGATATTTGCCGATTGTTTTAAGGCGCATGCGCAGATTGTCTGGAAATGTCAAATGTCATTTATACGTCAAACTATTTACTGCTGTGTCACAACTCGAACTGTTTAGTTTGCTGATACGTAAAAGTAATTCTTCTTTGTGTTTAATGAGTAATAGTTTCCTAGCTGGATTGTAAAGCTAAACGTAATAATAACAAAATTGTTAACCAGTAATAAATTGCTTACGCCGACATGAATCAAGAGGTATTTCAGGCAGAACTGGTGAGTGGAACCGATCGAACGGTTAAAACCGAAGATATCAGTGATATGGATATTAAGCTAGATGTTCTACATCATTCCATTGATATTAAAGAAGAAATTTCAATCAACGAATCTCAAGATACTGTCAAAAAACCGTACGACTGTAACTTTTGTGATTATTCGTGTTCGCATAAAGGAAGTTTTGACCGTCATTTGCGAACTCATACGGGCGAGAAACCGTTTGAGTGCAACATTTGCGACTATAGATCTTCTCTTAAAGGAAATTTACAACATCATTTACGAGCTCATTTGCGCGAGAAACCGTTTAAGTGTAACTTATGTGAGTTTAAATGTTCTGAAAAGGGAAATTTAATTCAACATTTACTAATTCATACGGACGAGAACCCTTTTGGTTGTACTATTTGTGATTTTAGATGTTCAATAAAAGAACAGTTGAAAAGTCATTTACAAACTACTCATAATGGCGAGAAACCATATCGATGCAACATATGTGATTATAAATCTTTTCGCGATAGAGATCTGAAAATTCATTTGCGAATTCATACTTGCGAAAAACCGTTTGAATGCGAAATTTGTGATTACAAATCTTCTCGTAAGGCCAGTTTAAAAATTCATTTTCTAACTCATACAGGCCAGAAACGGTATGAGTGTAATATCTGCGGTTATAAATGTTCCGTTAAAGTAAGTTTAAATCGTCATTTACTAACTCACACTGGCGAGAAACCGTTTGACTGTAACTTTTGCAACTACAGAACTTCTCAAAAAACACTTCTGATATCGCATTTACGAACTCATACGGGCGAGAAACGGTTTGAGTGTAATATCTGCGATTATAAATGTTCCTTTAATGTAAGTTTAAGTCGTCATTTACGAACCCACACTGGCGAGAAATCGTTTGAGTGTAGTATTTGCGATTATAAAAGTTTTTACAGCAGAGATCTCGCATGCCACTTACGAACTCATACGGGCGAAAAACCGTTTGAGTGTAATATTTGTCATTTTAAATTTACACTAATGGGAAGTTTAAAACGGCATTTACGAATACATACGGCCGATAACCGGGGTGTGTGCAGCTTTTGCGATTATAAATGTTTTGCCAGATCTGAGCTGAAAGTTCATTATTTACTCTGTCATCCAGGCGAGAAACCGTATAAATGCAACATTTGTGATTTTGAATGTAGTTTGAAAGGAAATTTAGATCAACATTTAATAACTCATTCGGACAAGAAACCGCACGAGTGTGACTTTTGCGATTATAAAAGTTCTCGCAGAGGAGATCTCAAAGCTCATTTACTTACTCATACGGGCAAGAAATCGTTTGAGTGTAACTTTTGCAATTATAAATGTTCACGAAAAGGAAATTTAAAAGGTCATTTACGAATACATACTGGCGAGAAACCGTTTGAGTGCAACGTTTGCAGTTATAAATTTTCTCATAAAGGAAGCTTGGCAAAGCATTTACAAACCCACACTTCTGAGTCTTCCGAGATTGTTATGAATCAACCCGTAGGTGGTACACTTAATTTCTCAACGTGATTGTAAAATATTGCGCGGTTAGCGTGACGCTCACTTTATCGGTGCTATCAACTTTGTAAGACGATAACTATGCGGGAATGACAAATGCACTATTATTTATTTTTGTCAATAATAATATAATAGAGTCAGATTAATTCAACATCATTTTTACGATTGACGTTCGTACGCTCACAGGTGTACCAACGACGGGTGAAGTAAATATTCCACTATTATATGGGCTATTTATATTGAATATTAGTTATGTATGTAAGAATAAGATCAAATTATTGAATCAATATAGAATTCTCAAGATTGTTGTATTTTTATTTCCATCAAGAAACAAAAAAGTTAGTTTAACTTAGTGAGAGTGCACTATTTGCTCTTTCTTCACGGGTTATTCAGTTATCAACGTTTCCTGATATTTACCATGGAGATAATTACCTAATAAAGAATGCACTGGAGAGCGTTCCACGCCCCCCAGACCCCCGGATTCACACCTTTATTTTTATGTTATTTTAAGATATATACGCAGTAGAAGTACTAGGTATGATACAGCTGGAGAGAGAAATCTTAAGAGTTTTTGAACGCAACATTTTGAGAACAATACTGATGGTTCAGAAAATGAGAAATGATGGAGAAAGCAGACAAATCATGAATTTTGAGCTCCTAGAAGAGATGGAAGGAGAGGACATCGTCAGAGTAATAAAAACTCGGAGATTTATTTTTTGTTTGTTTTATTTTGCTTTACAAACTAAAAAGTAGGTTTCGGCCAGTGATTTTCTATATATATTTTTTATAAATGATTTTCTATAGAAAATCACTGGTTTTGGAGAATAAAATTTTTTAGGTTAGCAGAAATACTAAAACTAGTAGGATCTGTGTTAGTTCAAACTACAAACCTTCGGGTTTCTGTTGCATAAACTAGCTGTAGTATTGTATTTAATGAAATTTTAAACTTTATTTTCTCAGAAACGGTTGCTCATAGCACTTTGAAATAAAACATTTGTTCTCTTAATTTTAGTACTACTCTTTCAACCTACCAAAGCTTGTCCCGATCCTAGAGTTACACTAGAGGTTCACCTCAATAAATCCAATTTGATAATTTGAAAAATTTTAGATTTAATATTTATAGCTTTCTAACGTTAGATTCTTAAGCGACACTGCCATGGAAGTGGTATTTTTACGCCAAACCGGCAATACTGATGTATTCCAAAATGAAAAATATTAATCGTCAAAATTAGGCAACCGTCGCGTCGTACCAATCAGATTTAACCGTAAAATTTAGTGGGCAACATGCCTTAAACGTAAAATAGAATTCCTAACCTCAAAAAGGCGTCGCCATATTGGTTCACTATTGGTTGTATATTTACTGCTGCACAATGTTGAGTGCATGTCAAGTGAAAATTTGCAAGAACTATTGGCGAAAAACCAAAAAGGAGAACTCGACGATACATTATTTTCGATTTCCTAAGAATGAATTGTTTAAGGAAAAGTGGACGCAAGCTACTGGATTAACCGTCATATCTGTGAAAAATCGTAAGCATTCTTTGATCAAATATTTAACATGTTATGTTAACATTCCATATTGACACTCTTGTATTTTACACTTACGTATTTTTTGCAGCTCGAATTTGCTCTATTCACTTCAGCGAGGATTGTTACGCAGAGGATTGGATAACGATAACCTATAACCTGCCTTCGTATTCCAAACGATTGTTGAAGCATGATGCTATTCCAACATTACATCCGCAAGAAGAAGAATCGAGTTATAGGTAAAAAATTATTTATTGAGCAAAGCAAACTAATTGAAAATTGTACGAGGGTCATATTCAAATTCATTGCTACTTTTGTGTCCCGATAAGTTTCCCGTTGCTCTAATCTTGAGAAACGAAATCATGTTTTACCCTTAAAACCTACAAAATTATTTTTGTTACTTGACCGAATCGGAAAAAAATGTTGTCCCTCTAATAAGTATGCCACATATAAATTACATTTGTCCCGTTTAAGCCGCACTTATATTCAAATTAAGTTTCTAGTGCCATTTCGGTTTGGATTCTTAAGAATTCGCCTTGTGGTTTTGTTCGTTACTGGACAATCTTCTTTTGTTGTGTCCAAAAAGAAAATCACGAACGTTACTTCATGACCGTTACCATCACTGAAAAAAATGGTTTATCATATTGATGAAAAATTTATCGTAATTCGTTCCATCAGTTAACACATTTAAGGCTAGGTTGGATGATTTTTCGTTTGGCTTAGTCGTGAGGTGGTTTGTTCTTTTCTTGTCTGAAGTATATGTATTATGTAATATTTTGAGTCAATTTACAGTGTTGATTTGGACTTGTCTTTGTATTTTTTTTTGTACTGCTTTTTGAGCTATATATATATATAGGTACTTCTGTACCTCTGCTCCTTATATTTGTTAATGATAATGATAATAATTCATGAACAAAATCAATGTATTTATGAATTTCTTCATCAATATGATGAATTTTGTACATCAGTGTAAAAATGATGAAATTTTCATCAATATGATAAACCTTTTTTTCAGTGTAGAGAAATAAAACCGGTGATATGCCATTTTTTCTAATAGTTCATCATGAACGTTACAATAATTACTGAAGTAATTCATCACGAACGTTACAATTGCTATAGTAACGTTTATTAAGGTAATGATCATGATGGAATCAGGGGTCGGTCCATAAATTACGTCACACGATTTTTAAGGTGTTTAGACCCCTCCCTCCCTATGTCACATTTTCATTGAACCCTCCCCGCCAAGTGACGTCACACTTCTACCCAATAAAATTTAATAATTCGATCAAAAAATATATTTTTTCAAGATTTGACTTTGTGACATCGCAACATTTAAATTTCCCCGGACCCCCTGTCACATTTTTGTCTCAAATCTTAGATGACCCCCCCTAACGTGTGACGTAATTTATGGATGACCCCTAATGAATTTAACAGTTATCTGAAGGAAAACCTAAAAGCTTGTGGTTCATCAAGTTTCTGAATCTATTAATGAGTAATAATAAGTAAAAATTGAAACATTTTTGTACTGTAACGTTCATGATTTTTTTCTGCACTTCATTCCAAACAATGTCCGCTAAAAGGCACATTAAATTTAATTAAGACAAATCATATTGAGAATACGAAGGCAGAATAACAAGAATACCATTCACTCGAAAAAAAAAGGTTCGAAACTGGCACTCAAAACCTGAAAAATATTTTTTTCTGAAAAAAGCAATGTATTTGAATATTATGACTCACAATAAATGTAATCTGTTTGCAGTGAAAGAGAAGCAAGACAAGGCGAAGAAACAGAAGCTTCTCGACCTCCAGATTCTGCGGTTGTTGTGGAATATAATGAAGAATATAATTAATGAATAATATAATAAAGAGTGAGTTTGATTTTGTTTCGAAAAACGTTCTTACCATTTTATACATTAAATTAAGGAACTTAAAACTATATTATCATTTATTATAGATCTGGTTGGTCTACACAAGATACCCGGACTTCTAGCGGAAGAGCAGTAAAAGCGAAATTTCGGAAAACTACAAGAAAATGTATTCAGAAAAAGAAAGACTGTGTTATGTAAAAATTTTAATTTCTTAATTGAATTTAAGTGATAACTGAAAAAGTATTTTTTTGTAGAAAAAGAAAGTTCTTGAAGCGGAACGTACAGCAAAAACTGAAACTAATGAGAAGGTACAAGATTCAAATGGAAGTGAAACAAAAGCAATTAGAAGAAATGGCAGAAAGATGTCGAAAAGAGGAATCAGAGAAGATAGAATGGCAAAATGCCTGGGAAAGAAGTGAAGAAAACGTTTCTGATATTGTCCAAAATCTATCACGTATGTTCACTCCCGGACAGATAAGAATGATTATGGATCCGACATTGACGAAAGTGCATTGGTGCGAGGAAGATTACTTTGCTGCCATCTCTGCACTATCTTATGGTCATGCAGCCTATGAGTACTGGAGGTACTCGACCTTGCGAAAAATAGTATAATACTGAAAAGCAATGAAAGGCAATGTAAGTACCTAATAATTTAAATCAGCACATGTAAATTACCACTATAGGAACAGTTGACAAATTTTTTAAATTAACCTGATCTAATCCAACAGGTGGCAATGGTAACTTACGATCTCATTACGACCGGCAAGTTTACATGCATCTTATTTTCTAATTAAGAAGATTTAACAAAACCTAATTTCTGGCTTCTGAAAAAGCGCTTCTGTGCCTCGGGTCCCAAAATGGTTTTCACGAGTATGTGTGATGCTTGTTGGTATGTCGACGACATCCAGTGGGAGTGTTTTCAATGCTCAATTCTGCAATCGTAGGATACTTGGCAATAATGAAACTTTGGTAAGATTTAGATCATTTTGGTTGTTCCATAGGACTTATCTTCAGAAACTTTTATATAAAGCGTATTCACATTTTCTGTTCCGTAGTAAATATACCCTAGTTTACCAATTTACATTTCTTAATTTCCTGTTTTACAGGAAAATTTAAAAAAATTCTCTTTCCGCTTCTAAAATCCCTAGATTCGGGGAAAACCGTAGACCTGGCAAAGCTGCCACAACTCGATTCAATATGGCGAAGTGGAAACAGCTGATCATGGCTGATTTAAAATAAGGTTAGAAGTTGACTTAAGTTCTAACTTGCATATAACAAAGCTAATTGTGACAAAAGTGCGTTACGTTTGTACAATTTTTGTAATTATGAGAACAAAAACAGCTGATTGTACCGAAAGTAAGGTTAAAGTTCAACATGTTAAATATACCAGAGAATGTGAATACCATTTTTTGTTATAATTTTTGGAATTACTTTTCATTTGTTTATTTTAGTTTATAACTTGAATGATTATAATTTTCCTTAGTTCTATTTTGGGAATTGACCGAACAATGATTTCTTATCGTTGGATATCAAGCTGGACGTATTTATAGAACTCTGATTAGATAAGAGCGAGAGAATCTAAACCGTCAAACTTGTGATAATACATTATGAGTAATTATTGGAAGTTTATAAAAAGAGGTGTCGGTTCAATTTGGATAATCGATTTTAGAGTTTGATGGTCGTATTAAATTTCTAAATCGACACTCGTCAGTTTCAATCGATTCGATATTCAACATAAGCTGTTATTGCTAGGGTAAGTCAACTGAACTATTTACAGTTTTTACAAACGTGACACTGCATTTCATGAAATTTTAAAAATTTAAAGAATCAATATAGATTGATAAAAGGCTTCAGCCGGATAATCATGCGGAAATGGCCTTTGCATTGATTCGGCAAAATTTTGTTTCAGAAAGTTCTCTCTAGGTAAAACTAAATCTCTGCAAATATTTCTGTTAAAATTCATATACTTCGTTTTATATTCATTGATTTTAAGCCCTATTTCTATCGCATGTCTCTCCAGTTCTTGAAATATCTGTTCCGTTCTTTGTTTTGATCTTGCTATAATTCCAATATCATCTGCGTATGCTAGTATTTGCCATTCCTAATTGTGAACTTCCTTGTTTTGCTAATCCCCACTTTTACTGTATCGTTTGAACCTCTCTTCGTCATTTATATCAGCTTTCTTATTTTCCGATAAATATTTAGATCGATCATCACTTTGCCCAACTTTTTCCGTTTAACAGAATCGACTGCCTGTTGCAAATCGACAAACAGGAGATGAAGCTCTATGTTGTGTTCTGATCTTGTGTGCTGTTTCACCTTTTCTATCACTGATTCTCTCTTGTCACTCATATAATTTGTATTGTTAGTAATTTCAGCCTACTAGTTTATACTTTTCTAATTCAGTTTCGTCTTGTATGTTGTGTTGCCTATTCTCTTGATTAGTGAGGCGTTCAAACAGTCATTTGGATCAACTTCTCGGAAATTTCCGTTTATAACCTCAATTCACTAAAAATTTTCTATTGAAAACCAGCAAACCTCCGTTACAGTATCTTCTAATGTTTTAAATAAATTCTTCAGTTATTTGTGTCTGTTGACGGTTTTTCTCCATTACGAATACTTATATGGTTTCTCACCAGTGATCCCTTGTATGGTGTGTTGCCTACTCGAGATACACCTTTGATTTAACTTCTCTTTTAGACGGATCTTTCTTTACCTTTTTCTACCTGTTATTTCACGCTTTTAGCATTTTTACGTAAAATTGTCTTTTCTTCTCGCTCTATAGATCACTCACTTCGTCTCTAAAACCATTTATTGACAATGGCTGCTATCGCACAGACGCTATCTCTCTGTATCTCAAAAACGGTGTGGCAAAATAGAAAAATGTAGGGAATGAAATTTGCAACAAAAGTTATTTATACATTTTTCTATTTAGTTGCACCAATTTTGAGATACAGGTGACAATATTTTTTGTATTTTACAGTGTCTTGTTTAAGTCGTTTTAGTCAAAATCGGGGCGACACAATAGAAAAATGTATAGGTAAAAATTGAAGAAAACAATGAAATTTTTAACATAAAATGTCAAAAAAGTGCTGTTGTAAAAGCGATTTTTATATGTCATAAAAAGGTTTCAAAATGTGCAATTTGCATTGTTAACATTGGAGTGTCCGGATATTTTCGTTAGGCACTCACTAAGTATCGTTTACTTCAAATAACTGCATAAGCTTTTCTTCCTCTCTTGCGTAATTTATTTCTGCTAAAAAAAATTTTTTTACTGCAAAATCTTGTTAAAAACATCGTACTCACTGTACGCAACAGTTAAAATGGTTATGTAACGTTAGTACTAACGTCGGTCTGTGAGACCGAAAAAAGAACACTTCACTTGCCAGATGTCACGAATTTCCGCATGAACACTCCAAACGAAATAAAACTCTTGTTTTACAGATTGGAAAAGACTTCAGTCGATAAGTTCGAAGAGATACCAAGTTTCAAATTCGTTTCCCGTTACTGGAAATTTATGTACTGAAACTTCTAATCAAATGCTTCTATAACAGGATAATGACAAGAAGTAGGTTCCGTAATAAAATATACAATAACTTAAACAAATACTACTATTATTTTCAGCTCCTTAAAATAGCCTTCCGGTAGTAAAATTCTGAACTGCTATGTTACCAGAAGATGAAAATGAAATACGTCGTAAGGCGTTTTATTCTGCCATACGTTCCGATGACGTTCGGCTTCTCGATACGCTCATTGATAAATGGTCTCAAGGTGGACCATTCGACTTGGACGAAATTCTTTCAAGGGCTTATGACGAGTTAAAGTTAAGAAACGTCCCATTATCGCACGAAATTGAAATTTTTGTAGAAAATAAGTTATTGGACTTTCGTTTCTTTTCCGATGCTGCCGGTCAGGATCAAAGCATTAAAAGTGATCTTAATACAATCAAGGAACGGATTAATTTAATTCTTGAAAAAATTGGCTTGCTAACCAGTGATTACTCAAAATCAGAAGAAGTGGATGAAAAGTTTTTATTTATAGCCAAGTTTATTGTACAAAATATTCATACACTAAAGCGGCAGTTGAGATCTACCTACAAAATATTACCTTGGGAAGAACTTGAGTTTTGTTTAGTCATTTTCATCAGTTCTTATACAAAACACCAGGAAATGAATCTATTTTATAGTGCAACACTGAATAAACATAAAATTCTAAGTTATCTAGAAGTTTTTGCAGAGCAGTTGAGAAAGCTTACCATCGAAGGCAATAAACTTCATTGTCTCCCAAGGTTAAATCGTGAAAAAGTTATTTTGGATATTATTAGCGGCAATCAAAAATTTGAAGATCTGTATAAGGACTATCAGCAGATTAGAGATGTGTATTCTTTACGTAAAATTAGTGATTACATAAATCTGGCACTGTCGGCTGATCCTCGAGAAAAGGAAGGACATTTGATTATCACGAGGACTTTACAGGTTATCGGTGAACATTTAAAAAATACTCTTGAATCTCCTAAATTATCTCACACTGCTAGTGAACGTTTGATCCTGTCGTTATACAAGAACGTGAAAAATATAATTGTAGCTTTACGTGATTCAATATCGCATGCCGATTCGCTCACCAAGAGAATGGAAATTGAAAAGAAAGCAAATGTGGACTTCTGTAATATTCAAAATGACCTTAGAAAAGTCGGTGAAGCGATTATAGTTATTCTTTATAAACACAAAATCAAAAAAATCAGGATACTTTTAGAAACAATTCTTAATAGTGGAGATTTAGATGAAATAGTAAAAGTTCTCGAAGAGCTTGGCGGTTTTAAATTGGATGAAATGACGATAACAGATAATTTTAAAATTATGGAACACCAAGAACTGGAAAGTCTTGTTACGAAGTTACGGGATAATATAGAAGACCAGACGAGTTACGAAGAGATGCTTTTCAATGAAATAAATGAGATAATTAATTTTGCAGGAACTCACTCAAAAGTTAAACGATTTGATTATGCCACAGGATTTACAAATTTACGGAACTTGGGTATTTTATTGACGGACAATAGGATTAATGAAAACCTTCTGAGAGTAATCCGAATCAATGCTACCGCAGCACTACAGAATATAACGTCAAAAATAGATCCTCCGGGACTTAAAAATATTCTTCGGTTGATATTCGAAATATTTGAGAGTGTAAGATCAAGAAGTCAACGTGACGAATTTGACCAAGGAAAGATAATAAGCTTCGACATAATTTGGGAAATTTATTATGTTCTTACATTTGTAACAGGTCGCATTAAATGGATTGAGGAATTAAGAGAAAAACTGATCAAAAAACTTGTGCCCAAAGCTGTACGTAACAATGACAATTTAACAGAAGAGGAATGTAACGAGCAACTCCAACTAAAGCTGTCGGACCTCAAATATATTTTAACCAAAAACGCTGTAATTACTGGAAACATTCTTCTCTACAAAAGCGACAAAAATCTGCAAGCGGTGCTAGAAATGCTTGTTCTGGATATAATGTCAATTTTAGGTATCTCCAAGCATTACTTGAACAATAATGCACTTTTTATAGATGATAACACTCCTTTATTACTCGGTACATGTTTACGTAATCATTTAGCCCACGATAATATCGTAGTCGATATATTATCTGATCCTTCCATAGCAGTCATTTTAAATGCAAAAAAAATTAGCACTGAAGAAAATATTATCATGGAAAGAGAAAAAAAGATTGGAAAGCTGATAGACGATGATCCAGACAAATTAAGAAAGAACTTCGATCTAGGCTTAATCACCATAACTAATCAAGAAGAAATGTTTAAAGCTTTAAAGGAAGAAAATTTAGAAAGCTTGGAGAGTTGTCTTAAGAAAGGAGCAGATATTAAAGCTAGATCGATTAATTCATCGACGGCGTTACATTTTGCAGCTAAGGGATCCAGTCTGGAAGTTTTGAAATTTATTCTAGATCGCAATGTCAGTGTCAATATTAAGGATGACGAAGGGGAAACCCCACTGCATGTAGCTGCTGCACATGGAAGACAAAATATTGTAGATTTCTTCATTTTTCAAGGTTTAAATGTTGACGAAGTTAATAACAGAGGTAGATCACCACTACACATTGCTTCTCAAAATGGCTACAAGGATACTGTTGAAGTTCTATTAAAACTTAAAGCCGATGCATTTATCCAAGATAGTAGTGGTTTTCCGCCTTTACACTATGCAATCCGCAATAACCATATTGATATTGTTAAAATTCTACTGGAAAAGTATGGCACCAGTGATATTAATAAAACTATGGGCGGTTTTGCCCCCCTTCACGACGCTGCAGAGACCGGCAGTCTAGAAATAGTTCATTTATTGCTTAAAAATGGGGCAGATGTCAACGTTAAAAATGTCGTTGTACCCTCACCTTTACATAAAGCGGCGTTTAATGATCATCCGGAAGAAGGATATATGGATATCATCTTTGGAGCCACAGCATTCTCAAAAGAGGTAGTTATACATGGTTTTACTCCATTACACGGTGCTGCTGAGAACGGTCATGATGAGATAGTCGAGATACTGTTGAAAAATGGAGCTTGGGTTCATGCTACCGATAAATACCATGCTACACCTTTACACTATGCGGTTAGTTATGGGCACCTGAAAATTATTAATCTTTTACTGAAAAGTAATGCCAACGCCAATGCTGCTGCTTTCAAGGGTAAAACTCCCCTACACATAGCAATATGGAGTGGCCATTTGGAAACAGTAGAAACTCTCATCAAGCACGGCGTTGACATTCACGCTAAAGATGTACATAATAATACACCTCTGCACGCCGCAACAGCAAGTGGTCATAATGGCATTGCTGAACTGTTAATACAAAGTGGTTCCGATATTAACGCTAAATCCGGTAAAAATTTAACAGCACTACACGTAGCCACACTGATGGGCCACGAAGATGTTACAAATCTTCTAATTACAAAAAACGCTGACGTTAACGCTGAGGATATTCGGGGAAATACCCCATTACTGATAGCTGCCATAAGCGGTAACACATATATTATTAATCTTCTGATGAAGAGAAACTCTGAAGTCAACATCAGAGCTGCCAATGGTAGGACACCACTCCATGGAGCTACTCTAGGCGGTCATATAGAAGCTGTTGATTTTCTTATAAAAAACAATGCTGCGGTCAATGCTACAGATAATAACGGATGGACACCGTTACATTTTGCTGTTCAAAAAGGCCATGAAGACATTGTTAACCTTTTAATCGATAGTGGAGCCCAAGTCGATGCTGCTGAAAAAACTGATGGCCGACCATTACATATAGCTGCCACCAAAGATACTACAAGCATTATTGATCTTTTGATAAGAAAAAACGCTGAAGTCAATATTACAGATGTTGATGGGAAAACTCCATTGCATGCAGCTATCGCATTTAGCCATAACATACTAGCTGTTAATGTTCTAATTAACAACAACGCTGAAGTCAATGCTACGGATGATGATGGCTGGACGCCGTTACATTTTGCCGCTTTAGAACCCAACGTAGACATTGTTAACTGTTTAATAAAGAATGGAGCCCAAATCGATGCTGTTGATAATACTGGCTGTTCACCATTATATATAGCTGCTATAAATGGGAATCCGAATATAATTAATCTTTTGATTAAAAAAAATGCTTCGATCAATATCAGAGCCGTTAAGGGTAGGACACCATTGCACGGAGCTACTCTACGTTGCCATATGGAAACTATTGATTTTCTAATTAAAAACAATGCCGATGTCAATGCTACAGATCATAATGGATGGACGCCATTGTGTATTGCTGCTCATGACGGCCACGAAGACATTTTTAACCTTTTATTAAATGGTGAAGCTCATGTGGATGGTGCTGAAAATTCGGGCTGTTCCCCATTATATATAGCTGCCATAGCCGGTAACACAAATATTATTGATCTACTGATAAAGAAAAATGCTGAAGTCAATATCAGATCCGTTAAAGGTAGGACACCATTGCATGCTGCTAGTCTACACAGCCACTTGGAAGCTATTGTTTTTATAATAAAAAATAACGCTGAAGTCAATGTTTCAGATAATAATGGATGGTCTCCCTTACATTTTGCTGCTCATGAAGGTCACCAAGACATTGTTAACATACTAATAGATAATGGAGCTCAAGTCAATGCTGCTGAAAATACCGGCTGTCCACCATTACATATACCAGCCATAACCGGTAACACTAATATTATTGATCTTTTGATAAAGAGAAATGCCGAAGTCGATATCAGAGACGCTAATGGTAATACGCCACTGCATACAGCTACTGTACATGGCCATATACTAGCTATTGATTCTCTATTAAAACACAACGCCGATGTTAATGTTACGGATAACGATGGCTGGTCATCGTTACACTTTGCTGCTCAGAAAGGCAATGGAGATATTTTTAAACTTTTAATAGACAGTGGAGCCCGAGTCAATACTGCTGCAAATGATGGCAAATCACCATTACATATAGCTGCCACACACGGCAACACAAATGCTATTGATCTTTTGATAAAAAGTGACGCCGAAGTCAATGTCCGAGACTTTACTGGTAATACACCTTTGCATGCAGCTACCGCATATAGCCATATTCTAGCTATCGATTGTTTATTGAAAAACAATGCCGATGTCAATATTAAAGATAACGATGGCTGGACATCGCTACATTTTGCTGCTGATAAAGGCCATACAGAAATTGCTAAGCTGTTAATAAATAGAGGAGCCCAAGTCAATGTTGCTACAAATGATAATATGTCACCATTACATTTAGCTGCAGTAGACGGTAACACAAATATTATTGATCTCTTGATAAAAAGCAACGCTGAAGTCGATGTCAGAGATCTTACTGGTAGTACACCATTGCATGCAGCTACTGAATATAGCAATACGGAAGCTATTGATATTTTAATAACAAACAATGCCGAAGTCAATGCTACAGATGATGATGGCTGGACATCGTTGCATTTTGCTGTTCAAAAAGGCCACGAAGATATTGTTAACCGTTTAATAAATAATGGAGCCCGAGTCGATACTACTACAAATGATGGCCAGTCGCCATTAGATATAGCTTCCCTAACCGGAAACATAAATATTACTAATTTGTTGTTATTGAAAAAATGAAATGATTCATATTTTATAGAACATGGTGGAACTCGGATGACCACAGTTCTTAGGATACTATTTAAAAACTTATGATGGTGATGAGAGATGCAAAAGAAATTAAATATTTTTGTATTAGAATTCGTCAAGATTTATTTACGAAATTTTATTTTTATTGCTGTATAGTCTAGTTCTTAAATGTTTATTTATAATATTGGTAAACGGTTGAAACTATGTAACTTTTACCTCCTGGATGGATACCTGGATGATAGTTTCAAATCGATTCTGTCTGCTGCAAGAACAAATGTAGATTATCTCACGAATTCACTAAGTTAATTAATAGGTCCTTGATGCTAATAAGAAATAAAATAGGATCTTTTATACAAATAATTATACTAAAGATAAAGCAATATTAGACGATCAAGGTACACTGAAAAAAATGGTTCATCATATTGATGAATAATTCATCGTAATTCATGAACAAAAATCATTATATTGATGAAATTTGTTCATCAATATAATCATTATATTGATGAAATTTGTTCATCAATATAATGATTTTTTCATCAATACTATGATACTATGAATATTTCATCAATATGATGAATTTTGTTCATCGGCTGAAAAATGATGAATTTTTGATGTACCTTTTTTTTCAGTGTAGTTGAAAGTTCATTTTAATTATAGTAATTTGTATTACTTTTACAATATTAATTTGAATTTTAATATTTTTTTAAAAATTATAATAACTTTGAATAAAATAATTTGAGCAGTTTGTCTGTTATTTTTGTTATCTGATTATTTCAAGATACTATTCTAAAGAGTGAAAGAGAACGCAAAATAGATCTCTCCGAAACGTGATTCACGTGCATGCAGTTCTAGTAAATTCCCTGACCTAAAGTTGGTATAATATAGTATAGTGGAACTCCGGAAAAAATTAATTTCCGACTTCCTTGTACATCAGTGTTTCCAAAATTGAGATCCGCGGCATGTATATTGGGGTGGGGGGTGGGGGGGGGGTCCGCGAACCCACGACATAAAAGGAAAAAAAAGGCGAATATACAAAAATACGTTAACAATGAAAATTTTAAGAATTAATGTTTGATCTGGCAACGGTGCTAACACATAGCCACATTCCCAGCTGACATGGTTACGTCATATTGTCGTCGATAATTGGTTAGTAGTGACGTCATATGACCAAAGAAATGACTGGTGACGTAAAAGTTACAGGTTAATGTCAAAGCCCAGAGACGTCATTTTAGGACGACTATACGACGTCACCAAAGACGTTCAGCTGAACGTCTCACAAGACAATCAAGAACGTCATAAACACATAATGTCAGACGAATTATTATTCTTACTATTGACGTATGATATTCTGCTTTATGCATAATCAGAAAGTTCCATGCTCTGCCTAAAATCAAAAACAATACACATAATTAGCATTGACGAGGTCACATTTCAATTTTTTAATTTTCAATGCATTACATTTCTCTGTTGTCGGCATTTAAAAGGGCATAACTCAAAAGTATACATTGTTTCCCTGTATATTTATGACCTTTTAAGTGCCGACCACAGATTTCATAAGTATAAGTTAAATTTATATCTATATTTAAATCGACGTCAAAATTACATTGAAATGACGTTACTTTTTTGACGTCAAAAATAGGTCATAAACCAACGTCTCACTGACGTCAGTATTTAGTCGTGTGACGTCCTCGATGAAACATTACCAGAAATAAACGTAATTTTGACGTAACCATGTCAACTGGGTTCTGCCATGGCTTAATATTTTATTTTTGTAACAAAACTGTTCCTGGGGGTCTCTTGATACTAGGGTCCAATTTTGGGGGTCCGCAATTTTGAGACATTTGGGAAACCCTGGTGTACATCTTAGTTAAACTTAGAGGCCAGCTGAAAATGGTGAAAATTTGTTGAAAATTGCGGAAATGATAAAGAAAATAAAAAAACTTCAAGTGACAATTGTAACCTTCGTTTGAAATTGTTAGCTTTGTCAATCCCGTTTTATTTAATTTAAATTCAATTTTGTCACTTTTAATCTGCTAAAGAACATTCTTATGCCTTCTATCGGCTAATAGTATAATTAAGCCCATTTTTAAGTAATTACCGATTCATTATTAAACACAGTTACCTGCAAAACCCCCTTCCCCCCCTGTTGACGATTAACTGCGCATCGGCTGCAGCGGGCAGTCTCCCAACATCTGTGACTCCGGATGGGTTATATTCACAACACCCATTCGTTATGGAAAATTTAGTGGTGCCTTCGTTTCTTGACAATTTCTGAAGAACTTTTACGTTACGTTTCGTGTTTTGTGGCTGGAATACCCGTGGTGGCATTCAGCATTGCTCCTGCTTTTGTGCAAATTTGAGCCCCTCTTCAGAAAATTAAGTTCAAGTATTCGTGCCGTTTATTGTGCATGTGGTCCGTGGTGACCGATCATCAGTGAAGGTTGATTTTGAAAATACCACAAATCTCGATTTTGAGTCCGACTTCCCAACTGGATAATTTGGCTTAGTAATTCCGTTGTTAGCTGAAGGAACTTTCCGTTGACTATCCCGCCTTTCCAGTCAGCACTAATTGTAGACAACTGCGTCAGCACGTCATCACTTCACCTTGAAGATCTTTGGTAGCAACTTGCTGTCGTAAGTGTTTTCTACATAATGCAACTTATATCGTTATTTTAAAATTTGGTCGTAACAATTTTGCAACTCTTGAACTTCTTGTGCAATTTTTTTGTGTGCGTTAAAATTAGTCACGTCAGAAATTCAATAATTTATTAAATTAACGTCGCTTCAATTTATTTAGTAAAATTAAATGCAGTTAACGTTTTGAAGAAAACAACACTTTGCGTTGTTTATATTTTACGTATTAAATAACAAATTGTTCGTCGAGTCGGTCAAGCATATTTCGTTAATAAGCAAAATTTAGTTTCAGCAATTCATTTGTAATCTTGTTGATTATTTCATTATGTAAAATTATTTTTAGTATTTAGCATTCTTTTGTCTTGGTAATTAATTGTTTGTTTATGAAATCAATAATATTAAACCATCATTAAATTTTAAGAATTCACCCTCATTTAGTTTTAAGGTTTTGACTACGAACAACTTGACTTATTCATTTGCAAATTGTGATTTGTTTTTTTGTTTCCTAAATTATGCTTAATTTCGATAAATTAAATTCATGTGTTACCCCCCATTTTTTGTTTTCTTATTACGAAACTACCGTTAGGTTGAAGATTCCATCTCGAGCCGAACTCAACTCAAGGTAGATTTAGTGACATTTGCTCGAGTGGCGCCCTCTCGATTTTGACGACTCTTGAAGATTCTTTGAGCAACATCGTTTACTTGGACCCAGGATTTCCTTGTTTTCCAGCGAACCACGACCTCGCCGACTCGAGCCAGCGGCAATCCTGTGTGTCTGAGCGGATAGCCATTCCCCGCTATCAATTTGAGACTTAGGGCAGTTTGAGCCCGTTACACAATTACTTTTGGGCCACAATTTGTTATACCCAAATTATTTAATCGTACCGTGTCGCATCTCTTTCTAAAGCACGTAAATCGAGTTAGACGGAATGCGGGTTGCGTCGCAACTTGATTCAAAAAAATTTCGGAAATTAAGTAAACTTTGATATTTATGAAATTTTAACATGTTTCCGGGTTTATTTTGGAGCGCCGCAGGTGCGACCCGTCGCTGCAATGAGGTTTTTGCGTCAAACGGTCAGTAGCGTAGCGTGGAAGGGACAGGAGGGCCAAATACCCCTGGCGGCATTTCTGTGGAATAAAATTCTAATTTTTTTATTTTAATTTCTTTTTAATAATCCTAATACATAAAATGCCAGCACGCTCCTGCTGCTCTTGCTACAGCGTGTCATTTTTTGGTGAAAAATGAAACACTCTGATTGGTAAATTTTTTTTACCAACCGAAAAATATCGAAAAATTTAAATCGAAAAATTTAAATCGAAAAAAAAATCTTAAACTAAGATTAGGACTAAAAATATTTGTTCAATATTAATGCAAACCGGGAAATTTGAATTTTTTGAGCAAAAGTCAGGAAAATTTAACCTTCGGCTAGAAAAAATTAAAACTTGGAAAAAATATTCATTTAATTACCTTACTGCTCACGGAGTTTAACAGCAGCTTTTTGCGTTACTTTGAAAGTTAATTATAAAAATATAAAGTCAAAATTGTAAACCTGGGGGGCGTGGAACACCCTCCAGAACATATCGCAGGATTTTCACTCTTTTAGAATACTTGGAGAAGATAGGGAATTTATAATTTTACAAATTTCACCAGGAAAAACCGGGAAATTTTTTGTTTTTGTGCAAAAGTGAGGGAAATTAAAACGTTCGGCTAAACAATATTTGAATTTGAGAAACTTATTTATTTTTATATTATTATAAAAAAAATTTTAATTGCCCGACGGCACATCAAGTTTAGCACAAGCTTTTTGCGTTAATTTGAAAATATAGAAAAACGGTGAATCACCCAGTAGCGGAAACGAAATTAAATGTTTAAATATTATTCCGCTAAAAAAGAGATCCACCGTCTAGCTGCCCGTCCGCGGACGGGCTTTCCAGTTAGTATCTAATAAATTGATATAAGAAATACTTGTTTTTGCTTAATTGCGAAAATAGGGGGCAGGCAAATTTAGGGTTTGCCCCGGGTACCAGAAATCCACGCTACCCCACAGCAAACGGTACCCAGCAAGAGGGTGGCGGACGAAAATTTACTCTCTAATTATGTTTGCTAAGAAGTAAATCTGCGCCTTTAATTTAACGGGTTTTCAAATTTTTCAACTTTTGACGTTTTTTGCGCTAGGCGTCAATTTACAAAGTTTTGTAAAACTTTAAGTTATGTTTTTCAAAATTTCCTTTCCGTTTTACGGCTTTACCTATTTAGATGGGAAAAAAATGTACTATATGAAGATTGTGGCAATCCATCGTACGTATTTTTAATTTAAAATAGGTCTAAAAATAAGGCCCCCGCGGCCGAAATAAGAAAATTTCAAATTTTGACTTTCTTGCGCTCGTAGAGCGTAAACTGTTGAAATATTCGAAAATGTTTTGCAGCCATCGATTAGTTCTTGCGAATGGTTTTTTTTATCAGCATAGCCGATTTTTTATAATCGAATTAATACTGTTTTAATTATTTATAGTTATTTATTATACAAGTGTATTATTAGGCCCCTAAAACACGAAAGAAAAGTTTAAACACGAGACCGCAGGTCGAGTGTTTAATTTCTTGAGTGTTTTGGATGCCAATAAGACACGTGTGTAATACAAAGTTTTATCCAATATCTCGTAATAATAGTTTAAAATGTAATTAAAAGTTTTGACATTTGACGTTTTAAAATATCAAATTGAAATTATGAAAACTATTAAGTAGTAGGTGTACTCATAATTTACATATAAGTCATTAGTGTGTAATTATAAATTCATAAGTCCACTAGTGTTTTATAGACCCCATAAGATATGTAAAATCGGCATTATTATGCCTTCATAAGACAGAGGTGTTGGATAAAATAATTAGTAGTAGATACCTACTACGACATTTTATTTAATAGTGACCCGTCAAAATAACCCCAACAAAATAACCCCGACGAATTATCTCCGACATAACAGCCTGAGACATAATAGCCCATGCCAAAATAGCTCTGCGACATAGTAGCCCCGACATAATAGCCCTGCGACGTAATGGCCCATGCTAAAATAGCCCTGCGACATAGTAGCCCCGACATAATAGCCCGGGCTAAAATAGCCCTACGACATAATAGCCCGTGCCAAAATAACCCCACGACAAAAAATTCCCGACATAACAGCCTGAGACATAATAGCCAATGCCAAAATAGCTCTGCGACATAATAGCCCCGACATAATAGCCCTGCGACGTAATGGCCCATGCTAAAATACCCCTGCGACATAGTAGCCCCGACATAATAGCCCGGGCTAAAATAGCCCGTGCTAAAATAGCCTTACGACATAGTAGCCCCGATATAAGAGCCTGAGGCAGCCCGGGCTAAAGTAGCTTCTCAAAATATACTAATATAACTCTGTTTGATGAATAATAATAAAAAAGACATTTACAGCAAAATCATTTATTTACAAAGTTAAATTATGCGAGATTCCGTGAGATTGGCTGAGATTCCGTGAGATTGGCTGAGATTCCGTTCGACCCCCCCCCCTCCTCAAACGCCTCACGTAATTAATGGACGTCCCCTTAGGTAATTCATTAACGGTCCCTTTTCTCATCCTTCTTGAGGAAAAAAGATTACGTGATATTTTCCGAGACCCTCTCTCCCCCCTCGTGAAATCGGCTGAATTCTGCTCGACCCTCCGCCCCTAAACGCCTCACGTAATTCATGGACGCCCCCTTAAGTAATTCATTAACGGCCCCTTTTCTCATCTTTCTTGCGGAAAAAAAATTACGTGATATTTTCCGAGACCCCCCTCCCCCCGCGTGAGATTGGCTGAGATTCTGATAATAATTAATAATAATAAATAATAATTAATAATTTATTATTGGGCTATTTAGTCGGAGCTATTTTATCATCGATCTATTTTGTCGGAGCTGTTTTGTTATTGGGGTATTTGGTCGGAGCTATTTTATCATCTGGCTATTTTGTCGGAGCCATTTTGTCATCGGGCTATTTGGTCGGAGCTGCTTTATCACAGCTATTTTTTCGGAGCTATTTTGCCATCGGCCTATTTTGCCGGAACTGTTTTGACGGGGCTGTTTTGGCTGGGGCTGTTTTGACGGGGTACCTATTTAATATCTAATATTCTAAAAAATTAAAACAACTTTTATTTTCAGCTACTGAAAAGAGCTTAAGATAACTCTTCTCAGTATACGAAGAATTGCTATGTTACCAGAAGATGAAAATGAAGCACGCCATCGGGCGTTCTATGATGCTATACGGTCAGAAGACATCCGACTTCTCCATACTCTCCTTAGTAAATGGTCTCGTGTTGGGCCGATCCACCTAGACGATATTCTTTCTAGAGCCTATTCCGAATTAAAATTGAAGAACGTCCCATTGTCACAGGAAATAGAAAGTTTTGTTCAAAATCAGTTATTATCTTTCCGTTTCTTCTCCAATACTTCCGGTCAGGATCAACGAGATAAGAGTGATCTTAACAAAATCAGAGAACGGATTACTTTAATACTGGAAAAAATTTCCTTGCTAACAAGTGATTACTCAAAATCGGAAGAAGTGGATGAAAAATTTTTGTTTATAGCGAAGTTTATTGCAAAAAATATCCACATATTAAAGAGACAGTTGAGGTCAACCTATAATATTTTGCCATGGGAAGAAATGGAATTTTGTTTAGTCATTTTTGTTTCTTCTCATGAAAAACTACAAGAGATGAATCTATTTTATCGTGCGACTTTGAACAAAGGTAAAATATTAAAATACCTAAAACTTTTTGCAGAGCACTTGGAGAAGGTTATTATTGAAGGCAATAAACTTCATCGTATCCCAAGGTTAAAACGCGATAACGTCATTTTGAATATTATTAACAGTAGTTCACAATTTGAAGATCTGTATGACGATTACCGACAGATTAGGGATGTATACTCCTTACAGAAAATGAGCGACTATATAAATTTGGCACTGTCGACTGATTCTCAAGAAAAGAAAGGACAGTTAATTATCACCAGGGTTTTACAGGTTATTGGTGAAAATTTGAAAAACACTCTTGAATCGCCTAAATTATCCCACACAACCAGTCAACTTTTGATGCTATCGTTACGGAAGAACGTAAGAGAAATCATTGTAGCTTTACGTGATTCAATATCACACTCTGATTCACTCTCGAAGAGAATTGAAATTGAGAAAAAAGCAAATGTAGACTTTTCTAATATTGAAAATGACATCAAAAAGGTTGGTGAAGCCGTCACCGATATTCTTTATAAACACAAAATTAAAAAAATCAGAGAACTTTTAGAAAAAATTGTTAGTAGTGAAAATTTAGATGAATCGGTTAAAGTTCTCGAAGAGCTTAGCGCTTCCGAATTGGATGAAATGGCGATTACAGATAATTTTAAAATATTGGAACATGAAGAGTTGAAAAATCTTATTAAAAAATTAAGCGATAAGATAGCAGACAAGACGAATTACGAAGCGAAGCTCTTCGATGAAATTAATGAGATGATCAATTGTGCAGGAACTTATTCCAAAAATAAAAGATTTGATTATGTTAAAGGTTTTACAAATGTACGGAGATTGAGTATGTTCTTGAGCGACAATAGGACTAATCAAAACCTTCTCAGACAAATCAAAAGCATTGCTAGCAGGGCATTACAGAATATTACGTCAGAGATAGAGCCTATGAGCCTGAACAAGATACTTGACCTGTCATTTAAAATTTCTGAGAGTGTTAATTCAAGAAAACAGAATAAGGATTTTGATGACGATCAAATCATGTATAAAATTTATTATCTCGTTAAATTTGCAACAAGTCGCGTCAAATGCATTGATGATTTAGGCAAAAAGTTGAAGAAAGATTGTTCCTTTGTTTCCAAAGCTGTACGTAACAGTAACACTACTGTAGTAACACAAGACGAATTTAACCAGCTGCTTACACTAAAGTTATTGGACCTAAACAATATTTTAAACGAAAATTCATTAATTATTGAGAATATATCTTTCTATAAACGTGATAAAAAATTGCAAGCTGCAGTAGAAATGCTTCTTCTGGATATAATGTCAATTTTAGGTACGGCAAACAATTACCTGAAAAATAATGCACTTTTTATAGACGATAACACTCCACTATTACATGGCACATGTTTACGAAATTATTTAGCACACGATAATGTAATAGTTGATATATTATCTGATCCTTCCACAGCAGTTATTTTAAACGCTAAAAGAATTGGTATCGAAGGAGATGTTATAATGGAAAGAAAAAAGCAAATTGGAAAGTTGATCGACGACGATCCGGACAACTTAAGAAAGAATTTCGATAAAGGCTTAGTCACCATTCCTAATCAGAAGGAAATGTTTGATTCTTTGAAGGAAGGAAATTTAGAAAGATTAGAGGATTGCCTCAAGAAAGGAGCAGATATTAAAGCTAGATCAATTCATTCATGGACCTCGTTACATTTTGCTGCTATGGGACCTAGCCTTAAAGTTATAAAATTTGTTCTTGATAGGAACATAAGCGTAAATGTTAAGGATGACGATGGTAAAACTTCCCTGCATGTAGCAGCTGCACACGGGAGGCAAGATATTGTAGACTTCTTTATTGCAGAAAAAGGAGTAAATGTTGACGAAGTCAATAATAGAGGTAGAACACCATTACATGTTGCTGCTCAAAATGGCCACAAGGATACCGTTGCAGTTCTATTAAAAAATGAAGCTAATGCTTTTACTCAAGATAGTAGTGGTTTTCCACCTTTACACTATGCAATAAGGAATAACCATATTGATATTGTTAAGATATTACTGAAAAAGTATGGCACCGGCGATATTAATAAAACTATGGGCGGCTTTGCTCCGTTACACGAAGCTGCAGAGATTGGTAATCTAGAGATAGTTAATTTGTTACTTGAAGATGAGGCAGACGTTAACGTGCGTGTTTCTGGAACTTGTGATGTAGTACCATCACTTTTGAATATGTTCTTAAAAGAAAAAGTTGTGTATGGTTTTACGCCATTACACATTGCAGCTGAGAACGGCTATGATGAGATAGCTAACACACTATTGGAACATGGCGCTTATGTTCAGGTTTGTAACGAACATCATGTTACGCCTTTACACTTTGCAGCAAGCTATGGATACAAAGGAATCGTTAACCTTCTACTGAAAAGTAATGCTAATGCCAACGCTGCTACTGTCCAATACGTAACTCCATTGCATATGGCAGTATATTGTGGGCATTTGGAAATAGTTGCTGCTCTTATCGAATACGGTGCTGACATTCACGCTAAAGACATATCTAATGATACATCTTTACACTACGCAGCAGTAAATGGTCATACAGGCATTGCTGAACTTTTATTAAAAACTGGAGCAGAAATTAACGCCAAATCCAAAATAAGTTGTACAGCACTACATGTAGCCGCGATGAGAGGCTACGAAAATGTTGCGGATCTTCTAATAACAGAAAACGCTGACGTAAACGCTCAAGATAATACAGGTTGCACTCCTTTAATTATGGCTGCCATGAGCGGTAACACAAATATTATTAATCTTCTAATAAAAAAAGAAACTGAAGTCAATATCAGATCTTTGAATGGTAGGACACCATTGCATGTAGCTGTTATATGCTGCCATATAGATGCCATTGCTTTTTTAATAAAAAGCAAAGCTCACGTTAACGCTCACGATAACGATGGATGGACACCGTTACATTTTGCTGCTGAAGAAGGCTACGGGGATATTACGAATTTATTATTAGATGCCGGAGCTCAAGTCGACGCTGCTGAAAATGATGGCAGGTCGCCATTATATGTAGCTGCTATAAATGGTAACACGCAAATGATAGATCTTCTGATAAAGAACAACGCTGAAGTCAATATCAGAGATGTTAATGGTAACACACCATTGCATATAACAACTATATTCAACCATAAAGAAGCTACTGATTTTTTAATAAAAAAGAATGCCGACGTTAATGCTACAGATAATGATGGCAGGACACCATTACATGCTGCTGTTAAAATAGGAAACGAAGATATTCTTAAGCTTTTAATAGATGGTGGGGCACAAGTCGATGTTGCTGAAATTAAATGTAGCCCACCGTTACATATAGCAGCCTTAATCGGCAATACCAATATTATTGATCTTCTGATACAGAAAAATGCCGATGTTAATATCAAAGTCCTGAATGGCAATACACCATTGCATACATCTACCATACATAACCAAATAGAATCAATTGAATTACTAATAAAAAACAATGCTGAAGTCAATGCCACAGATAATGATGGCTGGACACCGTTACATTTTGCAGCTATAGAAGGCCACGTAGATATTGTTGATCTGTTAATAGATAGTGGAGCACAAGTCAATACTGCTGCCAATGATGGCTGCTCACCATTATGTATAGCTGCCTTAAACGGTTCCACCAATATTATTGATCTTCTGATGAGAAAAAACGCTGAAGTCAATTTTAGAGCCAAAAATGGTAGGACACCATTACATGCAGCTACTCTTCTCAACCATGGGAAAGCCATTGATTTTCTAATAAAACGCAATGCTGAAGTCAATGCTACAGATAATGATGGATGGACACCATTACATTTAGCTGCTCACAAAGGCATCGTAGATATAGTTAACCTTTTAATAGATAGTGGAGCTCAAGTCGATGGTGGTGAAAATTCGGACTGTTCACCATTATATATAGCTTCCACAAACGGAAACACAAAGTTGATTGATATGCTGATTAAAAAAAACGCCGAAGTCAATATCAGAACCATTGATGGCAGGACACCCTTACACACAGCTACCATAAACAGGCATGTGGAAGCTATTGATATTTTAATGAAAAACAATGCTGATGTCAATGCTACAGATAGTAATGGATGGACACCGTTACATTTTGCCGTTCATAAGAGTCGAGGAGATATTGTAAATGTTTTAATAGACAGTGGAGCCCAAGTCGATGCTGCTGAAAATTCTAGATATACACCATTATATATAGCTGCCATAACCGGTAACACAAATATTATTGATCTCCTGATAAAGAATAACGCTGATGTCAATATCAGAAACGCTGATGGTAGTATATCATTGCATGCAGCTACCGCATACAACCATTTAGAAGCTGTTGATTATCTAATTAAAAGCAATTGTGAAGTCAATGCTACAGATAATAATGGTTGGACATCATTACATTTTGCTGCTCAAAAAGGTCACATAGATATTGTTAACCTCTTAATAGATGGTGGGGCCCAAATCGATACTGTCGCAAATGATGGCAGCTCACCATTAGATATAGCTGCTTTAAATGGTAACACAAATATTACCGATCTTCTGATGAAAAAACTCGCTAATGACGATACTAAAGAAGTTTCAGTATATTAGCATTTTAAGATTAAGGAGGAAAAATGTCATAAGAAGGATAATCAATCACTGAGAGAGTTAGTTGTCCGGTAATTTTGGGATTTGAACTTTTACCTATGCCCGTCATTATGGCAGTTTTCCTTTTAGCGTAGGGTAAGTCTTTTGTAACATTTTATATTGATTCCTATGTATAAGATTATATTTGATTATATTTGTCATTTAACCTTTTGTTTGATTCAAAAATATGCATCGACCCCCGACCAACAATTCGACTCGTTAACATCTGAGCTACACTAACTCCCTCCCCCACGAAATTAGCTTCGTGGCATGGGATGGAGGTGCCGAGCATACGTTTAAGCTTACCTCAGCGTTTCGCGAGCGGGGGAAATGTCACAAGTGGAAATGTGTAAACTATAAAAAAAATGAAAGTGTAATTAATTTAATGAAATAGATTTCCACTTGAAACTCCCTCGTATAATAGGTTGACGAAGTATTGTGTTAGATGGTTCCACCCTCCTAGGGGTGAATGTAGAGTAAGTCTTAGTTTTAAGTATGTCAATATTTATTAATATTAGTTCATATTTTTATTCAATAAATAGTTTATTAAAGTTACACCTGTGCTTACTATTGATTGAAGACCAAATCAAACCCTATGCGTCAAATCATAACTAAACCATTTAACTCTCAATCATCTGACTATATAACCCCAGCATAGAAGGGCGAAATCAGTGCCGCTCTGGGACTGTCGAGCTGGAACAGATTTGCATACATGCACATGGATTTGCGGACGCTACATCGATCAAAGCGACTAGGGCACAAGAAAAACCAAAAATGGTTTTTTGGCTATTCGCTAAAGTTGTGTTGCCCACTGTAGCATGAATCCCTTATCTGGTGGTACAAAGCCAAGAAAAGGGGTAGTATCACAATTCTAATCAAGCTACAAAGACTTGGCTGACTAGGGGTAACACTGTTCGAATAATATTGTTAATTTCACGGCTAGCTCCATTTTCCGAACCTTCAATCTCGAACTAGAAGATTATCCACAGGTAGATCCGGGTAGCGCCCTCTGGATTTAGACTGAACTCGATTTTTTTATGTTATTTTGAACTTGATATCTGGACCTCCTTAATATTTTAGCAATCTACTCCCATCTCCTACTTACGGATGGTCGTAGTCGGGTTCTCTGAGTTGTGTCAATTTTGGCCCGTTACACTTATGTTAGTTGCATTTATAGAGTGCTGTCGTAAGATTGAGTTAGAATGCATATGTCACAGTCGTGGGTTCGATCCCCGACCAAGTACATTTGGCTAATTCGACCGTGTCTCTAACAAGATGTTAGCAACATCTTTGAGGTATTAAATGCCTAAATACTACTCAGCCCTGAGCTCGCGATGCCTGTAGCGATTATATATGATGCCATGTTCCAAAAAAATGTACTATTTTGAATTTATTGTTTTGTGAGAGCTGACGGGATAAATGAGGCTTTTTATAGAGTTTGCATTCGGTTCGAATCCGGAGAAAGTTTAAAACTTTTATTTGTCCGTCTCCTTGCTTCGGAGAGTACGCAAAGCCGGCGGTCCTTCTTTTGCCACCATCAGCTATTAAAATCAAGGTACGTGCTTTCCCCAATCTGATTTAAGCAGCCGAGGGATCTAAATGAAAGAGAAAGATGGAGGTTAGCCCAGGAGTGGACCGAAGGAATGATGATGAATTATTTAGTGGTTATAATGCCTACACGATTTTCTTTGAGCCTTAAGTCAGGAACGTAGCAACAGGTGGTTCCAACAAAATTTCAAATTCATTCAATCTATGCTCTATCGAATCACCGATAGCCTTGTCTATAAAAAACTTCTGCGGTCGGTTATCGTCCTATTATCGCAACTAAGAATTTGAAATCAACTCAACAACAAAAATAATAATGATATTCAAATATTATTATATTTTTATACTTCCACATAGGTTTTTGATAATTTTTTTGGGAAAATTACAATTAATTTCATTTGCAGCTATTAATACTATAATTATTAGGGAAAGGGTGTACAAAATGACATAGTGGGGTAAAATGACACAGTGCTTGTATATACTGGACTCATCGTTCAGGAGTGCTCCGAAACGAATATGTTATTGTGGCGTGGGTTCCAGTCATGCCAGTTCACATTTAGTTCCGCTTCATCGATCAGAGAGGAAGCACGTCCGATTTTAGTTATTGTTTTGTCAAAAATTGTATTTGTTTAAATTAAGTTTGCGTGGGGGTAAAATGACATAGGTGTAAAGAGAGCAAAATGACATACGTTTTGTACGACAAAAAGTTTAGTTTGTGAGCTTTGTACCGACTAAAAATTATTAAACAGTATTAATGTGTCATTTTGCCCCCCCCCCCCCCCGGTGGGGTAAAATGAACTTTTCTTGTTTATTTCTGAAGTGTTGCAAATATGTTAGCTTATATTTTGTCCATAATTTAGTTAATAAATGTTATTTTTTTAAACAAAATTTTTTATTGTTTTAAAATGTATGTCATTTTGTACACCCTTCCCCCACCAATTATTATTATTATTATTTTTTATTTATTGGTTTTGTGCATTGAGAACAGATATAGAATAAGATTAACTGAGTTTTTTAAATATAATTAACTAAGGCTAAGTTACGCACGGAAATCTTATCACCTTCATTCTCGTTGAAAACCATGAATTTCCCGTTTAAAACCATTAAATTTACGATAGTGCATTTTTAATAATAATCATTGCAAGTTAATAAAAAGGGACGTCCGTTAAAGCTGGAAAACATAGTTTAGATTTTGATGTTCCTAATCATTTGCTAGTAATACAATTTACTGCAAATTATCAATCGTATTTAAAGGGAAACTATACTTATGATTATTATTATTATTACGAAAATTATTAATGAATATTTGAAGAATAAAGCATAGGTAAGTTAATAAAACAATTTAAATTTTTTGTGCTTTTTATTTGTATAATTTTAATTTTTTAATTTAATTGTAATTACAAGGAGCAAATATCCGGTGGACTGATTGTTTCTGACTCTGCCGAAAGTAGTAAAAACATCTTTTTGTTTTATAATAATTTTCTACGTAGATACCTCCTGTTTTCTTCACATTTCAGGAAAAATTCTAATATTTTAACGTTTTGTTAAAATTTGTTAATTTTTATTATAAAATTGATAATTAACCCCTATTTGCAGGAGAAAACACTGCAATATATTTCGTACAATTTTTATGCTTATAACTCATATATTATATATAGTACGATATTCTACTACACTTTTTTGAATTATCAAAAACAGTGGATTTTAATATTAAGTTTTAATTTAACAGAACTAAACAAAACGTTAAAATAATAGAATTTTAACAGTCAAGTGTAAAAATACAATAAGTACAATCAAAAAAACTAATTAATTTTAGAGATTTTTTAACCCTCTCTCTTTTCCTGGTGAGATATCGTGGGATTTGGCTTGATCCCCCCCCCCCTCTAATCTCACGTGAGATTGTTTGTTTTATTTAATTTAACTCAGTTCTCTTGCAATTTGACAGTTTCTTGCGGATAAAAAAAATTACGTGATATTTTCAAAGACCCCCTTTCCCCCACTTGAGATTGGGCGAGATTCTGCTCAACCCCTTCCCCGCTAAAACGCCTCACGTTTCTTTATGCTTAAAAATATTAAAAAATTTTTTTTTATTTTTATAAAATTGATTTTATTAAAAAAATAAAATTTTTTTAATCATTAACAAATGGGGAGATGGCGCAATATTAAAAAATTTTATTTTCGAAGAACAAAATTAGAAAGAAATTAAGAACAATTAAAAAAAAAATTTTTAATTTGAAAAAAAAGCGAAACTGGAATAAAGTGTTTTATGATTTTTTTGATATTGTTTTTGTAAAATCAAAAAACAAAATATAAAATTCAATATTCCCAATATACAATTGAGTACAAATCAAGAACCACCAAATTTAAAATTAATTTTTAATTTTATTTAAAAAAAATTTAATTTAAATCCAAAAAAGGGGAGCCTGGGCAAAATCTCATTTCGAGATTTTTCAAAGTTATCATTAAATTTAAAATTTTAATTTTTAACCGACAATTGGGAAGAAATCAAAAAACATTTTTAATTTTGAAAAGGGGGGACCTGGCAAAAAAATGTTTTTTATGATTTTTTCGATAAATACCGGCAAAATTAAACAAACAATACCAAAACAATTGAGAATAAATGAAGAACAATCAAGAACAACCAAATTAATTTTAAATTTCAACAATAGGGGAGCTGACGCAAAATCAAATTTCGCGGTTATAATTAGATTTAGATATTTCATTTTTAACGGAAAATTGGGGAAAAAATCAATAACAACAGAAAACAAAATAAAATTTTTATTTTGAAAAAAGGGGACCTGAAAAAAAAATAACTTTTGTGAATTTTTAGATATAATATATGTTTGCAAAACCAAAAAAACAATATCAGAACAACCAAAAAATTTTAATTTCATAAAAAGGGGAGCTGGCACAAATCTTATTTTGCGATTTTCGCGGTTATCATTAGATTTAAAAATTTAATTTTTAAAGAATTATTGGAAACAAATCTGGAACAATCGAGAATAAAAAAAGTTTTTAATTTTGAAAAAAGGGGGGAGCTGGCAAAAAAACAAAAAAAATTTTAATTTCAAAAGAGTGGAAGCTGGCATAAAAATCTTATTTCGCGATTTTCGCGGTTATCATTAGATTTAAAATTTTTATTTTTAAAGAACAATTGCGAACTAATCAAAACCATCAAAAACAAAAAGGATTTTTAATTTTGAAAAAAGGGGAGATGGCAAAAAATCTGTTTTTGTGATGTTTTTTATATATTTTTGCAATATCAAAATAACAATACCAGAACAATCGAGAATGACAAAAAAAATTAATTTTTTGAAAAAGGGGGAGCCAAGTTCACGCACGTAAAATCTTTCTAGAAATCCAGCAGTAGTATACTTTGGGGTAGATTTTTTAAAATTCTTAGTTTCAAAATTACTTAAATTTACAAAAGTTTTTAAATGATTTTTGTTTTTAGCGTAGCGGTGAACGGAGACCTATATTCTTTTTTTTTTAAGTTTTCCGTTAATGATGATGTTTTAGTATTAAACGACAATAAAGTCTAAGAATTTTTGAAGTTTGCAGGGAGAGTTTGGAAAAGAACGAAAATAATTGTGAATTATGTATTTTATATCTTCAATCCAAAGTCCTGGAAGATCTTACCTTAAGGTATATGTATTATAATCAGTGGCGGCTCGTCAGTTCAAGCAAAGGAGGCTTTCTGAAATTTTGGAGTATCAAACTATAGTAATATTTTCTAAACAGAAAATCATCGTCAGGCACTGATTGACGCATCGACTATGAAACCTCCGCATAAATATATGGCGCTATCCATTCAACATTGTATTATAATGTATCTAGCGCATAAGATAATTATAAAGTTAGTTCTTCTTCTTTCTTTCTTAACCCATTTGACATGGTTACGTCAGAATTCGTCAAAATCACGTTACTTGACGTGTTTTTGACGTCAAATCACGTGATATTTACATAATCTTACGTTACCATGTCAACGGGGAAGTTATGGTGGGATTTCAAAGAGTCACTAACCGCCACCGATTTTAATTATATTTATATCAAAACAATAAATAATATATAACTTTTATTTTTTGCTAGGTACTGAAAACGGCGTTTAGAGGTTGTTAGATGTCAAAATCCGCTATGCTGATACCAGAAGATGAAAATGAAGTTCGCCACAAGAAGTTTTATCATGCCATACGTTCAGAAGATCCTGGTCTTCTTGATGCTCTCATTTGCAAATGGTCCGATCTTGAAACATTTGAATTGGATGAAATGGTTTCAAGAGCATATGACGAAGTAAAATTAAAGAACATACCATTGTCACAGGAAATTAAAATTTTTGTTGAAAATAAGTTATTAGGCTTTCGTTTCTTCTCTAGTACCACTTCTGAAGGTCAGGACCAAAGCATTAAAAATGATCTTAACAAAACGGAAGAACGGATTAAATTCGTCCTCGAAAACATTAGACTGCTGACGAGAGAATCTGAAGAAGTAGACGAAAAATTTTTATTTGTAATCAAGTTTATTGTTCTAAATATTCATACCTTAAAGCGGCAGTTGAAATCAACCTACAATATATTACCTTGGGAAGAAATGGAGTTCTGTTTAGTCATGTTTGTTTCTTCTTATACGAAAATCCATGAAAATAATCTGTTTTGGCGTGCGACTTTGACCAAAGGTAAAATTCTAAAGTATCTAGAACTTTTCGGAGAGCAGTTGGGAGAGGTTATTATTCAAGGTAATAAACTCCATAGTCTCCCAAGGTTAAAACGCGATACTGTGATTTTGAATATTATTAACAGGTGTTCTGGATTTGGAGATTTGTATGAAGACTATCAGCAGGTTCGGGATGTATACTCGTTACAAAAAATAAGTGATCATGTAAATTTGGCGTTGTCAACTGATCCTCGAGAGAAAGAAGGGCAATTAATCATTACAAAGGTTTTGCAGATCATCGGTGAACATTTGAAAAACACTTTGGAATCTCCTAAGTTATCTCTGATTACCAGTGAACTTTTGATGCAGTCTTTAGGTAAGGACGTCAGAGACATCATTGTAGCTTTACGTGATTCAATATCACATGCCGAATCCCTCTCGATGAGAATGGAAATTGAGAAAAAAGCAAATGTGGATTTCTTTAATATTCAAAATGACCTTAGAAAGGTTGGTGAAGCGATTACCGTTATCCTCTATGAACATAAAATCAAAAAAATCAGAACACTTTTGGATGCAATTGTTAATGGTGAGGATTTAGATGACATTGTAGAGGTTCGAGAAGACATTAACACATTGAAATTGGACGAAATGATGATGGCAGACAATTTTAAAATAACAGAACATGAGGAGTTGGAAATTCTTGTTAAACAATTAAGCGAAACGATAGAGGACAAGACTAATTATGAAGAGAGACTGTTCAATGAAATTAGCGAGATAATCAATTTTGCAAGAGCTCATTCCAAAAATATAGTATATGATTATGTTAAAGGCTTTATAAATTTACGGAGCTTGAGTTCGTTATTGAAGGACAATAAGACTAATAAAAACCTTCTTAGAGTAATCAGAATCAATGCCAATATAGCATTACAGAATATTACGCCAGAAGTAGAACCTCCGGGTCTTAAAAAAATCATTGAGCGCATACTTGAAATAAGTGAGAGTGTCAGATCAAGAAAGCGACTTGACCAGTTTGATATCATCAAGAAAAAAAATTTCAGGATAATTTGGGAAATCATTTATTTGCTTAGATTTGTAACAGATCGCGTGAAATGGATTGAGGAGTTAAGAAAAAAGTTGAAAAATGAAACGTTTGCTCCTAAAGCTAATGTACGTAACAGTAACACTAACAATGTAACAGAAGAGGAATATAATGAGCAACTTAAGCTTAAGCTAGCTGACTTAAAAACAATTTTAAGCAAAAACTCATTAAGTACCGAGAAATTTCAAACCGCAGTGGAAATGCTCATTCTGGATATAATGTCAATTTTAGGGATCTCAAAGAGTTACCTGGAGAATAACGCCCACTTTATAGACGATAAATCTCCTTTATTACATGGTACGGGTTTACGTAATTATCTAGCACACGACAATATCGTAGCTGATATATTGTCCGATCCTTCCATAGCAATTGTTTTGAACGCTGAAAAAATTAGTAAGGAAGAAAGCATTATAACGAAAAGGGAGAAAAGAATAGGCAAGTTGGTAGACGACAATCCTGATAAATTGAGAAAGAAATTCGATCAAGGCCTAGCCATCCTGTCCAATCAGAAGGAAATGTTTGATGGTTTGAAGGAAGGAAGTTTAGAAAGCTTGGAAGATTGCCTCAAGAAAGGAGCAGATGTTAAAGCTAGAAGTACTAATTTATGGACCACGTTACATTTTGCTGCTGTGGGATCCAGCCTTGAAGTTATAAAATTTATTGTTGACCAAAATATAAGTGTCAGTGTTAAGGATAATAATGATCAAACCCCTCTGCATATAGCTGCTGCACATGGAAGGACGAATATTGTAGATTTCTTTATAAAAGAGAAAGGCATAAATGTTGATGAAACAGATAACAGAGACAGAACACCCCTTCATGTAGCTTCTAAAAATGGCCATAAGGATACTGTTGAACTGCTATTGAAGCATAAGGCTAATGCTGTTGCCCAAGATAGTAGCGGTTTTCCGCCTTTACACTATGCAATCAGGAATAACCATATTGTTACTGTTAAGATTCTACTGGAAAAGTATGTCAATGATGATATTAACAAACATTTGGGAGGTTTTGCCCCTCTAAACGAAGCAGCAGAGAATGGTAATCCAGAGATCGTTAAATTTTTACTTGAACATGGGGCAGATGTCAACGGTAGTGAATCACCATCACACAACGACGTAATATATGGTTTCACGCCATTACATGGTGCAGCCGAGAACGGCCATGATGAGATAGCCAATATACTATTGCATTATGGAGCTTCTGTTCAACCTATTGACAAATCCTACACTACACCTTTGCACTATGCAGCAAGCAATGGGCACGAAAAGGTTGTTAATCTTTTAGTAAAAAACAATGCTAACGTCAATGTTGCCGCTGTTAAAGGCAGAACTCCGTTACACATGGCAGTATGGAATGGGCATATGGAAACAGCTGCTACTCTAATCGCACATGGTGCAGACATCCACGCTAAAGATATTAATAATGACACACCATTGCACGACGCAGCAGCAGGCGGTCATAAAGGCGTTGTTGAACTTTTATTAAAAACTGGAACAGAAATTAACGCAAAATGCAATAAAGACCTAACAGCACTACATGTAACAGCAGGGTATGGCCACGAAGATGTTACAGATCTTTTAATAACAAATAACGCTGATGTTAACTCTCAAGACATAACAGGTTGCACCCCATTACTTACAGCTGCCACAAAAGGTAACACAAATATAATGAATCTTCTGATTAAAAAAAATCCTGATGTCAATATCAGAGCTGTTAATGGAAGGACACCTTTGCATATAGCTGCCTTGAGCAACCATAGAGCAGCTGTTGACTTTCTAATAAAACATAATGCCGACATCAATGCTAGAGATAATGATTATGGTTGGACCCCATTACATTTTGCAGTTCATGAAGGCCATGGAGGTATTGTCAACCTGTTAATAGATAATGGAGCCCAAATTGACGCTGCTGATAATTCAGGCTTTCCACCATTGGTCATAGCTGCTATATCCGGTAAAACAAATGTCATTGACCTCCTGATAAAAAGAAACGCTGATGTCAATATCCGAGACATTAATGGCAATACACCATTGCTTGCAGCTACAGCACACAAGCATATGCAAATAATCGAAGTTCTAATAAAAAATAAAGCAGAAGTCAATGCTGCAGACAATAGTGGCTGGACACCGTTACATTTAGCCACTTTGGAACGTCAAGTAGACATTGTTAAATTTCTATTAAACAGCAAAGCCCAAGTGGACGCTACCGAAAATGAAGGCTGTTCAGCATTATATATAGCGGCCATGAACGGCAACACAAATATTATGGAACTTCTGATTAAAAAAAAGGCCGAAGTCAATATCAGAGAAGTCCATGGTAGGACACCATTGCACACAGCTTCACAACGCGGTCACATAGAAGCTGTTGATTTTCTTATAAAAAGCAAAGCTGAGGTCGATGCTACAGAAAATAAAGGATGGACACCTTTACATTTTGCTGCTCAGGAAGGTCACGCAGATATTGTTAACCTTTTAATAGATCGTGGAGCCCAAGTAAACATGGCTGCAAGTGATGGTAAGTCTCCATTGCATATAGCTGCCATTGAAGGTATCACAAATATGATTCATCTTCTGATAAAGAAAAATGCTGAAGTCAATTGCAGAGACTCTAATGCCAGTACTCCATTGCATCTAGCTACTGTATACAACCATTTGGAAGTTATTAATCATCTTATAGACAATAACGCTGAAGTCAATGTTACAGATAATCTTGGAAACACGGCGTTACATTTTGCTGCCCATGGAGGCTACGGAGATATTGTTAATCTTTTATTAAATAGTGGAGCTCAAGTCAATCCTGCTGCAAATAATGGTAGGTCACCATTACATGTAGCTGCTCTAACCGGCAAGACAAATATTATTGATATTCTGATAGAAAGGAACGCTGAAATCAATATCAGAGACGTTGATGGTGATACACCATTGCACATTGCTGCCGCGTGCAATCACATGGAAACTGTTGATTTTCTAATAAAAAATAATGCCGAAATCAATGCTACAAATAGTGCTGGATGGGCACCGTTACATTTCGCTGCTCAAGAAGGCAACAGAGATATTGCAAACTTTATAATTGATAGCGGAGCCCAAGTGAATACTGCTGCATGTGATGGCCGGTCGCCATTACATATAGCTGCCATAATTGGTAATACAACTGTTTTGGATCTGCTGATAAAAAGAAACGCTGAAGTCAACATCAAGGATGTTTATGGTAATACACCATTAAATATAGCTATCGTACAGAACCATACCGAAGCTATCGATTTTCTAATAAAGGAAACAATGTTCAAAGCCATGCTATAGATATTTTTGGCTCACGGATCTCTTTTCGTAGTCAAAACGTTGGACCCCCAAGTTAAAAAAAAGTAATTTTGTAAATACTAAATAAAAATTTTCAATTTGAAGTGCTTTTTTGTGTTAATCCCAAAACTTTATGGTACCTAGGTGTGTGAGTCGACCTGCGACTGACCCTGTCTTTAGTAAAATCTCTCCAACAAGAGGACCAAAGCAAAGCCAGCACTATGACTCGGTGTGAAGGATCTACCAAGGATAATCGTGGCTTATGGAAGCGAAATCTGGATACGCAGATTCAAGGAGCGTCTCCCAAGGCCAGGCTTCTGTCCACCTATGGCTGTCGTCTGATTAGCCAAAGCTATAGGAGCGAATACGAAAGAATTATCCAATCCCTGCCAACGGGACTATTGAAAAAGCTCAACTTCGGGCAGAAGTCGAAGCATTTCATGGTATAGACCGCCCTGCAAGTTTGGATGAGCTGTTTAAGAAAACAGCCCCAGAACTATTCTACCGCCCTCTCTGGCCTGCAAAACGGACTTCACAAAACCAATAAACCCAAACCCTCCCCACGGGTCAAAAATCTTTACCGACTCGGAATCAGATTAAATCATCTCTCATAAACCACAAGAATAGACCTAAGCAAGCGCAGACCAAAACTCTTTTAAGGTACACTGAGGCAATATAGGGATCCTAATCTTCAGGATACCTAGATATTGGGGTACTCAAAAATAAGGCAAAGGGCCTTATTAAATACAAAAGTAGTCAAAGCGCGAAACTTGACGAAAAACATTGGATGAGGTATGATCATGCCTCATTTCTCAAGAAACCTCATAAGAAACAAGAGCGAAACGATGGTAGAAAACGAAATGTGAAAAAAAGAATTCCAGAGAGAGAAAAACAAAGCAGAACCGAAAAATTAACAACAAAAACACAGATCGAGTGGCGACGAATGGGTGGAAGCCCCATCCAAAAACGCAATGAAGAAGAAAAGGAAAGTCTGGGATAAAGGCTACCCTGCTTTCTTTAAACCTGTAACCTTCGTTTGAAATTTTTAGTTTTGTTAATTCCGTTTTATTTAATTTATAATTCAATTTTGTTACTTTAAATTTGGTAAAAGAACATTCTTATGCCCTCTATCGGTTAATAATATAATTAGGCTCATTTTTAAGTAATTACAGATTCATTATTAAACGCAGTTACCTGCAAAACCCCCTTCCCCCTTTGGACGATTAACTGCGCATCGACCGCAGCGAGCAGTCGTTTAAGATCAGCGGACTCCTTAGGTTGTGCGTTGGGAAATGGTTTCCTTTTTGTTGAAAAATTTGGAAAATTTTAGTGTTGCCGTTTAAGTTTTGGGGTTCTTTATGGTCTAGGCAGATCAAGAACCATTCTGCACTTGTTGCAAATTTAATTCACAAATTCCAAGATAATATCCAACATTGTGCAATCCCAGGTCGATTGCGTTTCACTTGAAAATTTGAAGGAAAACTATTTGAACAATAATAGAGCAGAAAAATCAATATCAACCTTTGTCGACTACTTGAAATAACATCCAAAAACCTTGTTGGTTACCACCATTTGCAACCCAGTGAGGCGATGATTGCAGATTTCATCATTCAACCAAGTTGAATCCGCTCTTACTCTACACAACTGTAAGTGACTACGATTCTATTAATTAACATTCCTCGAAATTTGATTTTACCAACAATTAACGGTCCACCTTGTATTGAATATCTCAAAAATTTCCGTTGTGACGTCATCCAGTGACCTTGCTGGTTTGAACCATTCCCAGCAATTGTGATTACCGGTTTTTGCATTGTTTTAACCGACCTAAATAACCTTCAAAATTTTAAGAAATCATCTTTTAACTTTTATGTTATTTAGTTTAGTGCCACCGATACATTGCTCCGTTAAGTTCTATTGAAATTTTTAATTCTCATTTAATTGACAATAATTTTGATTTTACTACCGAAATAAATTGAAGTGCTCCATGCAAACTTATTTTTAGTTAATCTTAATTGCTTTTGACTAACACTGCAAAACTTTGACTTGACTCGTTGGAGATCATCGTTCAGACTCTTTACGACACCTCTACGAGTCGGGGATACCAAGTATTATTTTGTATGCTTGCTATTTTAATTATTTTATCATCTTCAAGATATTATTTCAAAAACTCTATTTGTATTAATTGGGTTGTCTATCTCTAAGGCAACATTTTATTGTATTAAATTTTTAATGTTATGACAACATATTATGTGAAAAATTATATTATTTACAGGTATTGAAAATTAATGTTAAACTTCATCTCATCATTCATTTAATTTTAATCATTATAACTTGTCCGGAAACCAAAATTATTATCAACCTTTAAGATTTCATTTGTGGTACTATTGCAAATTATTCACCAACTATAGTTTTATAATTTGTTTTTGTCATTAATAAGCCTTTCATTAAATTTTATTAATTTTTCATTGACATATCTTTCTATTGAATCTACCTGCCCAAAATCATATTTAGTTGAAGATTCCATCTCGAGCCGAACTCAACTCAAGGTAAGATTTAGTGACATTTGCTCAAGTGGCGCCCTCTCGATTTTCACAATTCTCGAAGATTCTTTTAGGAACATCGTTTACTTGGATCCAGGATTTCCTTGTTTTTCAGCGACCCACGACCTCGCCGACTCGAGCCAGCGGCAATCCTGTGTGTCTGAGCGGATAGCCATTCCCCGCTATCAATTTTGAGACTTAGGGCACGTGATTGAAATCAGGACATGACGACACGAGCCTCAAAAAGTGATACACATGTGTGCCAATACACCAGTATAATTTCCCCTAAAGTATCTAGTGTTTGTAAAATAACGAAGAGTTGGCTATGAAGTAACCAAATTTTAGTTACTAATCGCCATTTTAGTGACGTCAAAATCCTCAAAAGTTGCATTAGGCCCACCCATATTTATTAATACGATTTAGCGCGACAAGTATAGGTATACATTTAAATTTTAATTTTTTTTTTGGCTTTATTTGTGAACCAACATTTAAAAAATTAAGACACTTTACCTATGTTGTTATGTAGAATAGTTATATGCTAAAATTAAAAATCATGCAAATTGTCCATTGTGTAATTTTTCAGCACAATTGTGTTGATTGGTAACACATAATTATTTCTACGAATTTAGTCAAACTTCAACCTCAATTTCTCAAAAACATAACTTAGTATGTCCTTTTTTGTAATTTACACAGGAGTTGTTAAGGTGTAAGTAGGTACCATATTATTTGTAATAATTTTTTCAATTACTTTTAGATTAGATGGTTACATTAGATATTAAACTTGATTTAATTATAAAATGTCGATAAGATAAGATAAGTTACTGCAAAAAAAAATTATTTACCTTATTTATAATAATTATTAGCTTATTAATAATTATAGGTAGATAATAAACAGAAGTGTCCGTTCAATCTGGAAAATTAATTTTAGATTTTGTTGTTAATTCTCATTTAGCCACAATTTAAAATTGGTAAAAAATTTTAACGGTTTCCATTATTTCTAGGGTAAGTTAACTAAACAATTTATATTTTATTTTATTTATTCAATTTTTGAATATATAAAAATGATTTCATGTAACAATATAGAACAAACAAAAGTTCACACGCTGAATTGCGAACCTCCTCCTATTTTTTGAAGTCTGGTAACTTCTTATCAACTATTTTTTTCAGCTACCAACATTCAGATAGCATTTAGATAGTAGTGCTCAGCATAATTTTTCTATCGGTATACAAAGAACTACTATGTTATCCGAAGATGAGAGTGAAGAACGGCAGCGGCATCGGCATAAGGAGTTCCTTCCTATACGTTCAGAAGACATCTCACTTTTGGACACTCTCCTTAGTAGAGTTCAGCATAATTTTTCCATCAGTAGACAAAGAACTGCTATGTTATCAGAAGACGAGAGTGAAAAAAGGCATCGGCATAAGGAGTTCCATGATGCTATACGTTCAGAAGACATCCCACTTCTGGATACTCTCCTTAGTAAATGGTCTCATATTGGACCTACTGAACTAGATGATATTCTTTCTAAAGCCTATGCCAAATTAAGATTGAAGAATATACCATTGTCACACGAAATTCAAATGTTTGTTGAAAATAAGCTATTAGCTTTTCGTTTCTTCTCTAATCCTTCCGGCGAGGATCAACGAGATAAGACTGATTTTAACAAAATTATAGAAAGGAAAAAAATATTACTAGAAGCAATTAGCTTGTTAAGACGTGATTGCTCAAAATCGGAAGAAGTAGACGAAAAATTTTTGTTTATAGCAAAGTTTATTGCAAAAATATGCATATATTAAAGAGACAGTTGAAGTCAACCTACAATATATTACCATGGGAAGAAATTGAGTTTTGTTTAGTCATTTTTGTTTCTTCTCATGAAAAACTACAAGATATGAATATATTTTATCGTGCAACTTTGAACAAAGGTAAAATACTAAAGTACTTAAAACTTTTTGCAGAGCACTTGGAGAAGGTTATTATTGAAGGCAATAAACTTCATTGTATCCCAAGGTTAAAACGTGAAAAGGTTATTTTGGATATTATTAACAGGTGTCCTCGATTTAAAAATCTGTATGGCGATTATCAACAGATTAGGGATGTATATTCCTTACAGAAAATGAGCGATTATATAAATTTGGCCCTATCCACTGATCCTCAAGGAAAGGAAGGACAGATAATTATCACGAGAGTTTTACAAGTTATAGGAGAAAATTTTAAAAATTCTCTAGAATCTCCTAAATTATCCCATACAACAAGTCAGCTTATGATGCTATCGTTACGAAAGAACGTAAGAGAAATCATTGTAGATTTACGTGATTCTGTATCGCATCCCGAATCCCTCTCAATAAGAATAGAAATCGAGGAAAAGGCAACTGTGGACTTTTGTAATATTCAAAATGACCTTAGAAAAATTGGTGAAGCAATTACAGTTATTCTTTATAACCACAAAATCAGAAATATTAGAATACTATTAAAATCAATTTGCGATAGTGAAGATTTAGATGAAATAATGAAAATTCTCGAAAAACTTAGCACTTTTAAATTAGATGAAAGGGCTGTTACAGATAATTTTAAAATATTAGAACGCAAAAAGCTGAAAAACCTCATTAAAGAATTGTACGATCAGATAGAAAATAAAACAAATTTTGAAGAGAAGCTCTTTAATGAAATTAATGAGATTATCGATTTTGCTGGAACTCGAATAAGAAATATAAGATTTGATTATGTAACAGGATTAGCAAATTTACAGAGCTTAAGTTTGTTACTAAGCGACAATATGGAAAACCAAAATCTTCTTCGAGTAATCAAAACTAATACGATCACTGCACTTAAGAATATTACGTCAGATATAGAACCTCAAAATCTTGAAAAAATTACTCGGTTAGTGATTGAAATTGCTGACAGTGTTGGATCAAGAATACAATGTGACGATAGCGATGATATAATGTCAATTTGCTCCATTATAAATTTGGAAATATATAAATTAGTTAAATTTGAGACCGGTCGCGTCAAATGGATCGAAGAATTAACAGAAAAACTTCTGTCAATAAAAACAAAGAGAAAAAAAAAAGATCTGGATGTTCTGAAAACTGTAGATAAAAGTAATACTAACACTAAAAAAGGAGGTAAATATAAATCGCTACTTCAACGAAAGATTTTAGACCTCAACAAGGTAATTAGCGAGAACTCTTTAATTAGTGAACAAATATCTCTCTATAAAACTGAAAAAAAACTACAAACTGCACTAGAAATGCTTCTTCTGGATATAATGTCAATTTTAAGTATTAAGAAGAACTACTTGAAAAACAATGCATTATTTCTAGACGATAACACTCCGTTATTACACGGTGCATGTTTACGTAATCATTTAGCACACGATAATGCTATAGTTGATATATTATGTGATCCTTCCATAGCACTAATTTTAAATGCGAAAAAAATTATTGTTGAACAAAAAAGTATAATGGAATGGGAGGAAACCATCGAGAAAACAATTGGCAAGTTGATATACGATAGTCCTGACAAGCTGAGAGAGAAATTCCATGAAGGTCTAGTCACCATTAGGAATCAGAAAACAATGTTTGATGCTTTGAAAGAAGGAAATTTAAAAAGCTTTCGGAGTTGTCTCAAGAAAGGAGCAGATATTAAAGCTAAAACAATTAATTCACGGACTACGTTACATCTTGCTGCTGAGGGATCCAATTTAACAATTATAAAATTTATTCTTAATCGAAATATAAGCATCCATGCAAATGATTCTGAAGGTCAAACTCCATTGCATATAGCTGCTGCACACGGAAAACAAAATATTGTAGACTTCTTTATCAAAGAAATACGTTTAAATGTTGATGAAGTCAATAATAGAAATAGAACACCATTACATATTGCATCTCAATATGGCAACCAGGATACTGTTGAAATACTTTTAAAACATAATGCTAATGCCGTTGCCCAAGATAGTGGTGGTTTTCCGCCTTTGCACTATGCAATAAAGATTAATCATATTGGTATTGTTAAAATTTTACTGAAAAAATATGTCAACAATGATATTAATAAAGCTATAGGCGGTTTCACTCCACTACACGAAGCTGTACAGATTGGTAATCTAGAATTGGTTAATTTGTTACTGGAAAATGGGGCAGATGTCAATGTTTTTGCATCTCGTAAAATTGACGTAGTACTATCACCTTTAAATGACTTTGCTTTCAACGACCATCAGAAAGAACCATGTACGGATGTTTCACCAATCTCAGAAGAGAGAGTTATACATGGTTTTACGCCATTACACGTTGCAGCTGAAAACGGTCATGATGAGATAACCAATGTACTCTTGGCAAAGGGAGCTTGTGTAGATGCTAATGATAAATATTACGCTACACCATTGCACTATGCGGTAAATTACGGGAACGAAAAAGTTGTTAAATTGTTATTAAAAAATAATGCTAACGCCAACGCTACTGCTGTTCAAGAGATAACTCCATTACACATAGCAGCATGGAGTGGCCATTTGGAAACAGTAGCAGCCCTTATCGATCATGGTGTTGACATTTACGCTAAAGATATAAATAATTACACACCACTACACGAGGCAGCAACAGGAGGTCATAAAGGCGTTGTTGAACTTTTATTAAACAAAGGTTCAGAAATTAACGTCAAAGGCAATCAAAATTTAACAGCACTACATGTAGCAGCTTGGTTTGGCCACGAAGATGTTACGGAACTTCTAATAATAAAAAACGCCGAAATTAACCCTCAAGTTATTCAGGGTTACACTCCATTACATATGGCTGCCATGAAAGGTAATGCATCTATTATTAATCTCCTAATAGAACAAAACGCTGATGTCAACATAAGAGATGTTGAGGGTAGAACACAATTACATTTAGCTGCCGGTTATGGCCATATAAAAGCTGTGGAATATCTAATAGAATACAAAGCTGATATTAATGCTACAGATAATAATGGTTGGACATCATTACATTTTGCTGCTGAAAAAGGTCAAGAAGATATTATTACCCTTTTAATAAATAATGGTAAAGCAAAAATTGATGCTGCTGATGATGATGGCTGGTCTCCATTACATATAGCTGCTGTAACAGGTAATACAACTGTTCTTGATCTTCTGATAAAAAGAAATGCTGAAGTCAATATCAGAAATGTTACTGGAAACACACCATTGCATGAAGCTATCGTAGCCGGACATATAGCAGCTGTCGATTATCTAATAAAAAATAATGCTGATGTCAATGCCACAGATAATGGTGGTAGGACGTCGTTACATTTTGCTGTTTTAGAAGGTCAAAAAGAAATTGTTACCCTTTTAATAAATGGTAAAGCAAAAATTGATGCTGCTGCGAATAATGGCACGTCTCCATTACATATAGCTACCGAAACAGGTAATACAACTGTTCTTGATCTTCTGATAAAGAAAAACGCTGATGTCAATATGAGATATGCTAATGGTAACACACCATTACATGGAGCTATCGTAGCCGGTTACATAGAAGTTGTTGATTATCTAATGAAAAACAATGCCGATGTCAATGCTAAAGATAGCAACGGAAGGACATCATTACATTTTGCTGCTATAGAAGGTCAAGAGGATATTATTACTCTTTTAATAAATGGTAAAGCAAAAATTGATGCTGCTGATGATAATGGCAAATCTCCATTACATATAGCTGCCAGAAAAGGTAATACAACTATCCTTGATCTTCTGATAAAGAGAAACGCTGAAGTTAATATCAACGATATTCATGGTGACACACCATTGCATATAGCTATCCTAAACGGACATACGAAAGCTGTCGAATATCTAATGAAAAACAATGCTGATGTCCACGCTACAAATACCTATGCTTGGACATCATTACATTTTGCTGCTGAAAAAGGTCAAGAAGATATTATTACCCTTTTAATAAATGGTAAAGCAAAAATTAATGTTGCTGCTAATGATGGCACGTCTCCATTACATATAGCTACCGAAACAGGCAATACAACTGTTCTTGATCTTCTGATAAAACAAAACGCTGAAGTCAATATCAGAGCTGTTAATGGTAGGTCTCCATTGCATACAGCAACCAAACTTGGCCACATGGAAGCTACTGATTATCTAATAAAAAATACAGCCGAAGTCAATGCTACAGATAGCATGGGATGGACACCGTTACATTTTGCTGCTCAAGAAGGTCACAGAGATATTGCAAACCTTTTAATTGATAGTGAAGCCCAAATCGATATTGCGACTAGTGATGGTAAGGCAGCATTTGATGTAGCGGAAATAGCAGGAAATACAAATGTACTTGAGCTTCTGATACAGAAAAAAACCCAAAGTCAATATTAAAGACGTTTATGGTAACCGCTTTTAATAACACACCATTGAATATAACAATCGCACAGAACTGTTAATATAATATCAAAACACCTTGTATATGGCTAAGCGCCATCTATGTAGTATAGAACTTATTAAATAAAGTTAGTCTTGCTTAAAACTAATAACCGACTAGTCATTTCTTCAACAGGTTATGTGCTCAGTTACCGCGTGTGTTTTTAAGTAAATATAGTCAGGAAGTTATTAGTGCATAAAATGGCTCAAAGTTATCATACTAGTGTTCCCAAGTTAAAGGGAAGAGAAAATTATGATGATTGGAGTTGTAATGTCAAGACTTAGGTTTGAATCTCGCGCCCCCATATTTCTAAACCCCAAATCCTCAGCACCAAATACCTAGCCGCACGCTCGTGATCGTCAAAGCCAACATCCATACGTCGTTAGGAACCTCCAGTTTGTAGTAACCCAATCTTCAGATTCTTTTAAAGAACGGACAAGCAGTTTGGGAGATCGTCATAAACGTTGCTAAATATTTAGTTGTTGACTTAAACAAGATACAAACCCAACTTACAGTTTCCTAGTTTGCCTGAACCAGTGACGTACTGAAAGCTATTTGATGTAAGGTTAGTAACAATTAAATCTCAAAAGTTGATTCAATCAAGAGCAAACATCCCAACTTAATATCTTTACATAGATTAATATCCCCTTTTAATCAAATAGACATAATAAAACACAGAATGAGGTATATTTTGGTATTTATTAGTAGATAAAAAGAAAAGAAAAAAAAACTTGCACGGAAAATTCGAACAACAGCCAAATCAGCAACTCTAGTCATTATTCATTAATATCATTAACAATTAAATACAATACTTTATATTTTATATTACATATTGGTAGTTTTCTGAATTATTTCATTGATATAATAAATTCATTTTTCTAAACTCCACTTTGTTGTCCCTAAATTGAAATAATTGTTATTATTTTCTTGATCATCTTTAACTTCAAACTCTCCATTTATCATTAACATATAATTTCCTAATTTGACTTTTTAGTCAGAATTAACTTCATATTTATAATAATTAATTATATTTGTATGAGATTCTTGTTCTCTTTGAGAATTTTATATCATTTTGCTTGGACTTTTTAGTCATCGACGATTTTGTATAAGAACGCATAAAATAAATAGTAATAACGCAAAACCTACTGTTGCTTGTCAAACAACGAAACCAACTCACTCAAATAATGTAACGATTTGAGAAACCACATACCAAGGTTAACATAGGTCAAATGGGGGGGGGGGGGTAAAACCATCGATTCAAGCACACAATGCCCTAACTAATATGATTGCCTCATCTCCTGATTAAGCAGCTATACCATATGATTTGGACTCGGTTACGTGCAACAAATCGGTAAAAACCTCATATTATTGTTAATTCTAAAGAACATACAAACTCCTGGTTCGAAACGGTTACATTATCAAATAAGTCGTATCATTGTATGCAAGCGTTACCTACGCCATTTTGTAAAACCTAACCAACCCGCCATTTTGTAAACCAAATTTTAATATAACCAACCTTTCCAACAATAATCGACGTTTCACTAAATAAGCTACCAGTACCAATAAATTAAACACATTAATTACCACACATGAATAAAATAATACCCCATCATCACCTCCTCAAATAAATACAGAAAACCAAACACCAAAATATAATATTCACGAAGTATAAAAAACCAAAACTAATTTATAATTACCAATAACCAAAACCCTTCATCCCTGATTATTTAAATAAATGAAGATTTAAATGCATTAGACAAAGCCACCATTTTAATTTAAAGCTTCACAATAAGTCACCTCGTGGTTAAATCAACTTTAGTTAATAATTATAATAATAAATACACTTACTTGAGAATTTCAATTTTATAGAAATACCTGATTTGTAGGATTTAAATTTAGTATAAATTTAAATTAATTTAATTTTGAAATTACAAATATTTTATTCACACTTTGAATGTACGTCCGATCACTTTGACCATCCCCAGCATAAGACCTTCTCAAGCTTTTCAGTTGTAACCAACCCCTCTCTTGCTTATTAAAACTTCTGTTACCCTCCCACAGATGGTGCTTTCAAATATACAGTGTCGTATCATGAATATTTAATAACCCGGTAAATTCAAATGTCTATTGTGAATACTACAAAGTTTTGCAGCAGAAAATTTTCTAATTCTAGATGGACTAGATAAATGTATAACAGGAGAGGATTTGAAAGCTACAAATGATGCTAAAGCGGAAGCAAAATTGATATTAACAATAGATGCTTTACTTTACCCGCATATCAGGCAAGCTGCAACAACAAAGGAACTATGGGAAAAGATGAAATCGTTATTCGATGACTCAGGTTTTACAAGAAAGATAAGTTTACTGCGTATGTTAATATCAACCCGTTTAGAGAATAGTGATTCAATGGCGTCGTATGTAAATAAAATCGTAGAAACCGCGCAGAGATTGCAAAGAACGGGATTCGACATAAATGACGAATGGATTGGCTCATTATTATTGGCGAATTTATCAGAAAAATATGCTCCGATGATCATGGCGATTGAACATTCAGGCATTGCGATCACAGCTGATTCAATTAAAACAAAATTAATAGACATAGAAACGGATGTTGAAAAAATAGGTAACGCGTTTGCCGGCAAAGCAAATTGGCGTCGTAACCAGAAAGTTTCAGTTGGTAGTAATGGAAATGTCAAAACAAATGACAAGAAAAATGTGAAATGTTACAAATGTAAACAATTCGGACATTACTTTAATAAGTGCCATAATTTAGTTAACAATGACAAGAAAGACAACAGTGATAACACTATAATGCAAGTTAAATACCACGAGAGTTGTTATTCTCGGATTTATGTAAAGCGATTTTTGTTAGTACCTATTTAATACCATTATTTTATTATAATTAGTAATTAATTAGTAACTAGTAATTAGTAAAAATTATAATTAGTAACGGTACCGGTTACCCTGATATAGTTTTAAGGGCCCTTTACACTATGCGATTTATCCTAGGATGATTTTTGGTTTACACTCGCGGATTTACAATTTATGTCCAACACCCCTTTGCTACTGTGCTAACTTTTAGTAACTTTAATGCCCTACAATTGTCGGAACTGCATAAAATTGTTACCCTTGAGTGCCCAGTCTGTCATTTGGTCGTCAATTTCGAAGTACAGTGAGGTTCACTTTTTGGAGTTTGGAGTTCAATTCTGAATTATTTTATCGTAAAACCGAAGTGATACTTCACAGAATAAAATAGTAAAAGTATGCAAACAAGTGGTTTTAAACAAAACTTTCTATACCAACTCTAAGTATTTGATTAACTTAATATTTTTCAGTGTGGTGGCGTTCGTTTAATGTAAATCGCGAATAATCAACGAAAACCAAAAGTTTTATTGTTTAAAGGTGTTTGGAGGAGGATGAGGGAGGCTAGAAGCTAGAATATGTAGAAAATAAGTAAAGAAAATTAAGCAAAAACCCGGAAAAACCGAACAAATCAACATAGTTGATAGCCGTCACATGCGTTTCGTATCCCACTCAGACCGACGTGGTATAGCCACGCCAGAGTAATTCCAAAGGATTTCATTAGCAAAATTTCATCGCCAGTCGAAGAAGATCAAAGTGCCTCCGGCACTTTACGCTTCGCAAACCATTCAGCTACGCTACGCTACTTGCGTTTCGCACTTCGCCGAGTTTGGACTTCCCTGGAGAGGGCGGGCCTCCCAGTCGAAGTGGATTGAATGCAGATTTGCAGCGAGCAAGCGCCAGCGGAGGTGCGTAAGATCAGTTTTAACTGGCGCAACTACCGAAAATCATAGATCCACCCTAAAATGAATTCATTAAATTAAATTAATTTAAATTTTAAAAAACTCTGTACACTTATGGGGCCCTGAAAAGCAAACGTGAAACGGAGGGCATCGTTGACGGTAGTGCATCGCAAAAAATTCTTCCCGGTTTAACTGTAGTTAGGCTCCTCCCACTCACTATACTGTGCATGCTAGTTTTTTATATATTGCACTGTTAAAGATGGAAGATCTTGATGCAGTGAATGCAAAGCTTAACGAACCTCTGCTTCCAGATATTTGTGGAACGAATGAATATTAATTATGCAATCTTTTATTTTCAAAGAATCTTCAGAAATTTTTGAATAAATATTTGGTTTTATTTTAAAATAAATTTGATTAATCTAATTTGCTTTTTTTTAAACGCATAGGCAGCAAAATATTCATTTACATGATGTCACCACTTTATAAATCCATGGTATCGCATGCTAGTCTAATGTGCACTGTTTTAAAAAAAAGAAGCCGAAACATTGAGTTGAAATTGTGCAGGTAATAAAATTTTAAAGACGTTATTTGAGGGGGGCTAGAATCAAAATCGGCAATCTCCATTTTTGACAAAAATCTTTTTTTATGCTACATTTAGTATTTGATACACTCTATCACAGACTGTTATATCATATGGTATAAGTTACTGAAAACAAATTCGGTGATAACCTATTTATTTTTAGTCTTGAAAGTTACCCTAGTATACATACAGGGTGACCGTTTGAAAACAAAACAGACGGGATTGTGGCCAGCAGAATTTTTTTTTCAAGAAATGCAAAAACACGTCAATTTTATCATCGAGGGGGACAACTTTTGCGATGAATGTCATTCCCGTATTGTTTCATCCCTTCGCGCTGTGATGACAACCCCTAAAATGTTAATAGGGATGATATGGCAAGTGACACTTCATTTGAAAGGTCTTGCTTTCCTGAATACAGTGCAATAATTTTTTTAAAGTTTTATCAATTATTCAACAAAAAAATTGAAGCTCCAAAAATGCGAAATAAATACGATATTTCAAGACATTTAAGAATAAAAAAGTGTAAAACGCTTGGTCAGGTTCATTTTAATTTTAAGGGGGCTACATTTACTGCTATTCATAAAGATTGACAGTTCAACCCTTTTAAGGTTAAGAGCAAACCACTCTTTGAATTTTGAATGAAAAAATGGGTCTGATAAAAATATCAATTTAATCAAATTAGATGTTCAACAATTTGAACAATTTTTTAAAAAATTTTAATTTTTTTTTTAAATTTTTTCTTTTTAATTTAAAAAAAAAATTTTTTTTAATTAAATGATAAAATGATGATAAAATTGACGTGTTTTTGCATTTCTTGAAAAAAAAATTCTGCTGGCTACAATCCCCTCTGTTTCGTTTTCAAACGGCCACCCTGTATAACTAAGTAGGTACAGGGTGGTTCAAATTCGAATGTTCTTATGGAAAATTCGGTAACTATAAGAGATATGGAAAAATGGATGGCGCATCCTCGATCTCTTTTTTTGAGAAAAGCTCAATGGTGAAAACCCAAATTCGATATCTTTTATCGTTTTCGAGTTATGGCCAAAAGTTCGCCTTTTTGACTTTTCGTTAAATGTCGATATCTCGGTTGTTTATAAAGTTATAGAAAAAATATTTAAATCTTCTTCGGACACTTTTTTAAGGAGAATAAACTGCGCTAAAGAAATTTTAAATATCGTCATTTGTTTCCGAGTTATAATATAAAGTTGTGTTTTTTTAAATAGAAACCATAGTTGGCTATGTTATATTTAAATAGAGTTTTTTATCCTCTTTTCAATTATATATAACATGTAGGGTCTATCATTTCAGTTTCTACCCGTTATATTAAAAAATGTTTAATAAAAATAAAAGAAGATCGGAAAATTACATTTTGGCTTTGTAAAATAACAAAACACTGTTCAAAATCATTATTGACTTTTAAAACAATTGTCTCAAATTGTTTTTAATAAGTGTCTTTCAAGCCTACTCAGATCTACTTCTATTTGGAAGTATTTAGAAGTAGAAGAATTTACCTCCTTATTTACCTTCACAAGAGTATAAATGGCTTATGCACATTAAAGAAATTATGATATCCTGAAATACTAAATCAAAATTTTGTTGACGATTATTTAGATAATTTACCCTTACTTGAAAGAAGACATATTATATTCTTCCAACAAGATAGTGGGATGGTGCACCACCTAGTAATGCAAGAATTGTTAAGGAATTGTTAAATAGCAATTTTGGAAATAATTTTGATATTAAAATTTTCATAGTTTTCAAAAGTCATTTTATACTCTTGTGAAATAACAGGTAAATAAGTAGGTACTAAAAAATAGAAATAGATCTATGAGTAGGCATTAAAATCACCTATTAAAAACAATTTGAGACAATTGTTTTAAAAGTCAATAATGATGTTGAATATTGTTTTGGTTTTTTGCAAAAGCCAAAATTTAATTTTCGATCTTCTTTTATTTTTATTAAACATTTTTGAATATAACGGGTAGAAACTGAAATGACAGATCCTACATGTTATATATAATTGAAAAGAGGATTAAAAACTCTATTTAAATATGTCATAGCCAACTATTATTTCTGTTTAAAAAAACAAAACTTTATATTATAACTCGGAAACTAATGAAGATATTTATAATTCCTATAGCGCAGTTTATTCTCCTTAAAAAAGTGTCCGAAGAAGGTGTAACTATTTTTTCCATAACTTTATAAACAACCGAGATATCGACATTTAACGAAAAGTCAAAAAGGCGAACTTTTGGCCATAACTCGAAAACGATAAAAGATATCGAATTCCGATTTTCACCATTGAGCTTTTCTCAAAAAAAGAGATCGAGGATGCGCCATCCATTTTTCCATATCTCTTATAGTTACCGAATTTCCCATAAGAACATTCGAATTTGAACCACCCTGTACACAAAACAGTTTATGAAATCAAAATGATTTGAAAAAAATAAATTGAAATGATACAAAAAACGCAAAAATAGTATTGAGAAAATCAATGTAAAATTTTGCGATATTTTTTTTCGATATAGTTTAATCGAATGAAAAATTATTATCCAATAGAAAATATTGCTTACGAACAGTTTTTATCTTGCCCATTTTAATGTAATTATTAGTAAATAAAATTAATAACACTTTAACAAAATTTTGTTTAATAAAGAAAGCTTTACAAATAATATACCCACGCAAAAGATAATAATATTAAGTAGGTAGGAATTATCACAATTAGAAAAATGATGATATAGTAACTGCATAAATAAAATGCATTGACTGTACTGAAATCTCTATCCCAAGGTATTTATGTCTACGCTACATGATAATTTGTACCATACGTCGTGCATTTAATTTAAATCGGTCTGTCTCGCTTAGAACTTGACGTATTTTACTGGCTTACAATTGCATTTTACCGTTCTCTTGCCCTTAATAAACATCAGCAATTTTTAAGAAATGCTAATTGGGTATGTATTTTTTTAAGGACGTGAAAACGCTATGTTAAATGAATGGCAGAAAAGTTGCTTTACCTATTCCAGATACACAGAAAAACTATGTAGAATTTGGGGGCAAATAAAACAGAAATATAAAGTATAAGGTTACAGCTTTATGATGAACCAATTTTAGTTAAAGAATTTAATTTAGAAATATTATTTTTAGGGCACACAAAAAGTAACATTTTAAAGCATGCGTGATATTTTAAATTTTACCTTTTTAACTTGCTTTACTTATATAATATTTAGCTTTATCAGAATCAGACGAAAATTTTCTTCAATTTACTTTACTTCAATTTTTTAAAATTCTTTGTAGTTACGGCGGTAGCCAGGAAATACAAAATTTGCCAAATTTATATTAAAAATTTTAATAAAACTCACATGTTGCATAAGTGCGAATTAGAAAAATAGTAAAATTGTTCAACTATTTTTATATAGAGGACGGTATATTATAAATTTGAAAACAGATATCTGCGCGAAGATATGCATATGCATCCGTTATGTAGGTTAGTGTTAGTAAATTTGAGATTTTGAAATTGCAAAAACTCTTAAACGGCGTCAGATATCGAAAAACTGAGCAAAAAATTACCCCCGCCACACTAACTTTCAGCAATTTGTCGTTAGAAGTCAAATGCAAAATTTCAGATCAATAACGCGCAATAATGGCGCAAAAAAAAGTACAGGAGGTTCAAGTTTTAACTTACTTTAACATCGAATTTCTACTTTATTTCTTATTTTCGCAACTAAAATTTTATTATTTTCGTGCTAATTAAGACTCCCCCTTCCCCCCATGTAAGTGATGAAATTAAAAACCTTGAATATCTCTAATAGTTATATTTAGGGTTATAAACGGTTTTTCGCTGGTATGAGTTTGTTAATGAAAAGTTCAAGTTGATTTTTGTGTAAATTCATAACCGCAAATGTTGTACTCATACCATATCTGCCCTCGTAAGAGTTAGCATATGTATTATGACGATTTAAATTTTCTTTAAAATAGCATTTATAAACGCAAATGTTACATTTAAACGGTTTCTCGCCAGTTATGGTAGTATATGACATTTTAAACTTCTTTTGTTTGAACATTTATTTCAACACACATCTTCGACTTCAAACGGTTTCTCGTCTATATTGTGTTAGTAAATGATATTTTATTTTGTGTAGGATTATAATCACAAATATGCTACATTTATATAGTTTTTCGCCTCTGTATGAGTTAGTAAAAATGATGTTTTTAAATCTTCTTTTTTGTGAACATAATAGAAAAAAGCTGTAATATGGCATTTCAATTTTAATTTAAATGATGGTTGGGTTGCCTAAAGAGTTGGTTTTTAAAAAGTTAAAAGTTGGTGGTTTACTTTGCATACGAAGTTTTCTTACAATTAATTTATTACACGCGTTTTTGTTATATACAGGGTAGGTTACTTTATAGACGACAATATTTTATTTTTATGTACTTGGGTAAATTGGATTTTCTCGTTATTTTCAATGATCACAAGTTGAGGTAATTTTAAAAGCCCATGCCATCTACAGTGCATATAAATGAACGTATATTATTTAAATTGATCGTAATCATGGTTTCTATTTGAAATATTGCATTCAGACTAGAAGAACTACATCTTTTCCGTGCACACTTGATTTAAATTGTCCTGGTCTAGAAGAAAACTGTCCAGCCGTGAGGTCAAGAGCGAAAAAGCTTTTATTCCGAACTCATCGTTGCCCTCCTTGAATTTCAAATCTAAATTATGATCTACGTATTGATTTAATTAAGTCACATTTGAAGGTATTTGTTGGTTTCTTTTATAAAGGTTGGTTTGGTAATATTTGCATCAGCAACATAAAAATTAATATAATAATAAACAAGATATAAATAATCTTGAGACAACTAAAATCAAAGAACTTCCATAACAATTATTGTGTCGCCAAAATGGCATATATTACTAAAATTTCACAGTTCCGAACGAATTAAATTATAAGACCGAATAGTTAAATACATGAGAATTAGGGATCATTTAGTTACAAAACCATTGCTTCAGACTTTAAACTTTTCTCTGATATTAAGGTGAAATAAAAGATTTGACATAACCCCAATATCTGTAGTTTTATTTGTGTTGCGGTTTACGATCGTCTCTTGTTTTTGGAGCGGTCATCTTTTGTGTTTCAGCTAAGTTCACAACTTTGTTTTGTACATCGGAAGAAAGAACTGGTTACTAGGTGGCGTGCTGTAGGTATTTTATACAACGTGGGGTGATCAATGGCTATTTCCGTGTCATCGATGGGAAGATATTGGCGCTAATTTCAAATTAGAAAGTCGCATCTTACAAAGCTTATGAACAAAAATGTAGTCACAAACGTTTATCGAAATATTAGACACTATGTAGCAACGATTCCCGAACAAAAATGTAAATTTTGTATTAGACGTCCTTATGTACAGTGAGTAACGAAAATATTCAAACCCTCTTGTTTTAGCAATGCAATTTGCATATTTTGAAACCGGTTTTTGATATACAAAAATTATTACTATTATTTAGATTACTAAAGATTATTAAATATTATGGACGATTCTCCTTCTATTCTCCCAGGACCTTCTCCAAATGTAAGTCCTTTTCAAATACTCAAATTATTTTGCCCTGCTTATCTCAGAAGCAGATGATTTAGAAACTAGTATTAAGGAGAAGCAAAGAAAAGTTCACTTAAAAATAAAACAACAGTAGCCGAAATTCCAAGTTTTAAGTAAAACTAAAAGGAAGGCAATGGGCAAAAGTAAAAAGGTAAAGAAAGTAGAAGAAGGAAGTGAATCCTCAGATAATCTTCTTTGTGATGATGACTCAGATATAGGATGCCAATACTTTTGTGCCTATACTCATTTCAAAAATTCTGGCGCCGTCACTGAACCAACTATTAAAAAAGAATCACCACCAAACAACCAAGTTATCCAAAATAAATTAAAACATTGTAACACCCTGGTTTCGGTTGTAACTCTCCAGCTAGCGATTGACCAACGTTACTACTGCAAACGTTCGAAGTCGACGGGTTTTGGATGTCGAAACTGTCCAATTTTGCCTTTCTTCGGATTTCCTCTTTGAGTATGCTGTCACCAATGAATTTTTGGTAAAGAAATTCATAAAACTTACGGTATAACGTGCGAGCTCAGACGACGTAGGAATTAAACCAAAATTTAAAATTACTCTTATCTTTGCACAAGAAAATAAAAACACTTGAGAGATTTTAATTACCAGTTTATTAAAAGAAAATAAAATAAATGTTTATGTCAATTATAAACAAAAAGTTAATTTTATGTAGTATCCCTAGTAAATTAAATAAACAATATGAAAATTAATTTGACCTGTAAATCATAAGCTCGCACCCAGAAAAAACTCATTGGTCAATTCAACTAAAGAAAATAGTTATTTAACAATTTGCCGAATATCACTGTAATCAAACAAGATGTAGTTTAATAGAAATTGTCTGCGATAGTTATTTCATCCAAGAACAAATAGTTAAGTTACAAAATATGTAGTAATCTAAAAAGTAGTTGTTTCAAATATCATAAGTGTAGATGAACTATTAAATATTTACATCTATCAACATTTTTTGTAAGTTTAATAAATTTTAAAGTCATTTAACTAAAGAAATTGTTAAACAACGTTGGAAATGTAATGTGCAACTATAAAAATAGTCCAATTACAATTAACTTTAGATTATTTGACATTTTTACTTGTTGCAGAGAATATTATCTTTTTCAACTAACTATTTTAATTGTTGATTCATTTAAGAAATTGTAAAGTAACCATATACTTGTTAAATTTTATAAAACAAACTTGATTAGATTATAATATGAAATAGTTACTGCACTGAAATATTTTATAATTAAACAATTTCAATCTGTTGACAACGAAGAAGTTTGCCAATCAACATTTTTATGCTTGAAATTGATATATGTGTGCATCACAACGAAAGTGTTCTCTTGATGGACCTCTTGCAAAATTATAAATTAAAATCTCGGTCTTTTCTGGTCTTTACAAGTGATTAATGGTCTTTATTATTTTGTAAAATATTATCTTAAGTAGTGTTTAAACTTAAATTGTGAAATTCAAGAAACTGTTGGTTACCCATTAGAAAAATTACTGGATTCCTGAAGATTTTACAGTTTATTTCAGAAGTTCGTAGGTAAGTAACAATAAGTACCTAAAACCAACCAAGAGAAGTTTTTTGTTTAAAATTGAGAGATGTTTAGTATAATAATAATTTATGTAATTTAAATATAAAAATATTATATTTACAGATCAGGACATTACAGTAGATCGTCTGAAATTATTAGCTGAAGCACTGAAGCTGATTTAAAGGAATTGTTTAAAAATGAAAAATTAGGATTAAAAGTTGAGTTCCGACACGATTTGAACAAGCGGAAAAGTAATAATGTGAGTTAAAGATTTTCTGTATTATTAGTGTTTATATTATGCATAACAGTTTCAGAATATTTCAAATCTTACATTTTATACTGAGCCCAACGTACACAAATTACTGGCTAAACCAAGCTGATAAAGATGGATCTTCATCGCTTTGATTAAGCAAAGGTGTTTTTTTATTAATTAGTGTAAATTACTGTTTTCTACAGATAGAACTAAATTAAAAAAAAATATTTCATTTCATAAAGAACAAACATAATGTAACCCATCTGAAGTATTTAATACTGGAGGTAATACAGATGGTACTATATTTATATTAAAAAAAAATTTCTATAATGTTTTAAAAATGTATATGATTTTCGTATTTTATAGCTGTTGTACACTATAATACTTTCTTTTAATTTTAAGGTTTCTAAGAAGGAAAATGAAAATAATGAGAAGTTCTATTTTTACAGTACATTATTTGCATAATAAAAAAAATTCTGGCAAAGTTTGAACTTAATCTTGTTCTTAGTTATCGAGATAAAAAATGTTAAAGTTCACATTAATTTAATGGTCATTAAATCGACAATCAGAAATGCCAGCATTTCCAAAAATTGCCAAAATATTTATGAAAGTCTTATAAATAAGTATATACCAAATTTAAAAAAAGTCATGTTTTTAGTTTCTGAGAAAATTAAATTATTATTCTAAAAAGTAGTTCAAAAGCTATCAAGATTTTCGATAAATGTACATTAAAAACAAAAATATTGGTGGGAAAATGAAATGGTTACGAAATCAGATGTTGCCATGATTTACTAAATCTAGATAGCTTTTGTACACTTTTTGGAATAATAATTTAATTTTCTCAGAAACTGAAAACATGACTTTTTTGAAATTTGGTATACTTATTTATAAGACTTTCATAAATATTTTGGCAATTTTTGGTAATGCTGACATTTCTGATTGTTGAAATAATGACCTTTAAATCAATGCAACCGTTATGTAACTTTGACATTTTTTATCTCGATAACTAAAAACAAGATTAAATTCAAACTTTGCCAGACATTTTTTTATTACGCAAATAATATACTGTAAAAATTTCAAGAAGTTCTCATTATTTTCATTTTCCTTTTTAACAACCTTAATAGTTATTTTGGTTTATTTATGATGATTTTTAATTAATAAAAATATTATGTACTTAAATAGCATATTTTTATTTCTGTATTTTTAGACCACATTTATTGTATACCAGTCCACAGTTTTCTGTAAATCTGTTTTTTTTCGCTAATAAATTGCGATGCAAATATACAATATAAGCGTTATAATATTGTATTTGTGTTTAGATTTGGTTAACGAACGAAAGCAGTTTTGCAAAAAAAACTGTAGAATGGTGTACCAAACCCACCTACAGTTGAAATATTAAAAAATATAAAGTGTAAACCAACTATGCAGATAGTTATATTACCAGCCGATAGTAGCTAAACAATAATTACAGTTGGCTAACTAAATAAAAAGATTATTAAACATATTAAATAGTCAATCTACTATAAAAAAAGGTTATTGAAGTAGGAAAATAGTTACTGTACAATTAAAATAGTGCGGTGACATATTTAAGTTGTCAAATAACTATTTTGTAGTTAAATCAAACTTTAATAAGTGTTGAAATTGATATCATAAGATACAGATAAGGTTTAACTATTTTTTCGTCGTTGAATTAAACAGAAAGAGTTAATGGCTCATTATCATATGCTGTTTTTAGTTGATTTTACCAACGTTTTTCTTTGAGTGCGACTCGTAATTTGTTTCGAAGACACACAAAGAAAAATATAAATAACACATTTGCAAAAATTTAAGTTAATTTTACCTTATTTGATGTTGGTGCACACACAATAATTTTAATTAACAACGTAATGGAATTTAAAAAAAAAGATTAATTAGGATGTATGAAATTAAACACACAAAAAAATAAAAGATCGATTAAATTATATAAAATTTGAATTTAGAAAAATTCAACAATGACGAAAATGAAAAGGGGTAACGCGACGTTTCTTTTGGGTTAAACCAAGAAGAAACTCGACAGCTTGCGAAAAACAACTGTCCGAAACGGCTCGAAAAACGACTGGTTTGTTAATTTTCAAAACCTCTCTTTTATGTAAAATTTTTGACTTACAGGGGTGTGTTAGTTTATCTCTGGTGTGAAGGGAACTTAGTTTTATCAAATTATAATTTGGAAACATGTTCGAAAATTATCTTATCTTCAGCGATGAAATGTATATTTCATTTGGGGTAATTTTTATATTTTTATCAATTGGTTGTGACATAATTTAAACTGTAGTAATTCGCGTAGGTTATTATATTTGATGCTAATTTTAATGAAAATATTGTTAACTATTGTATATTTGTTTATGGTGAGACTTTCATGAAGATAAGACTTTTGCAAGCGTTAATAATGTTCTTATGGCTGAATATTGCATGTTCAAATTATGCTGATAGAAAAATAATAAAAGTCAAGATAGGAGATTTTATGACTTTTGGGTTAAAATTTTGACCTACTAATTGTGCTATTTTGTTACTTTGATCGTCTAGAAATATTTGAATTTTCGTAACTATGCTGATAATTTTTAAAATAATTTAAAAATGAATTGTAATTTTATATTACAATTTGAATTTGTTCTATTGAAAAACTAATATGTAAAGTAATTAATCGTGAGGTAAGTATAGATGATTATGAAACTGAAACGGCTGATAATCGCGCATATGAATGTGACCAAAATATTCGCAAGTAAATAGTAAAATTAAGTAAGGAAAAAGGATTTCGGGTTGGCTGGGTAGCAATCAAACAACTTATAACTTGTAGGTCGACGTTTCGGACGCTTTATGCATCCATTATCAAGACTGTAATGGAGAAGCCTGTATTACAAAAAATACTACAACTCAACAAAAACTACACTCACCGATGACAAGTTTAGGTGGAAAAATATTTGATGAAAGCTATTGGGAAACAGCGTAGGTCGACGATCGTGTTTACCGCTCAACAAAGTCAAATTGTTTAAAAATGTAAATAATAGGTATAAAAACATCAAAAGAAACCTTTGTTAAAAACTACTAAAACTTTCGGCTTGTAACGAATTCTCATTTACAATATAAAATATAAAATTATTTGATATCAATAACCTTCCTATCTGAGCTGATAGCTGTGATCCGAAATGAACCTGATGGTATACAACCCAACATACCTTACGTCTACTTGCAAGTCGGTAACTTGGAAGTAGCGGCCTATAACAGTAGTAAATAGATATCGGTGCCACACATGTGACGCTTTACAATTAAGCGAGCTATTGTGAGTTGCAGCAACGCCGACAAGAAAATAACATTAATAAAATCGCCAAAAGACAAATAAATTAATTAAGATTAACATGGTAAAAAACAGCGACAACACAATTCTGGCTGAACAGTAGTCATAGACGACAAGAAACCGGCAGGTGAACAGGTGTTATGAATTGTTGGAAAACTTGAGTTTAAACATGTTCAGAAGATCTTTATATCCATTGTGTAGGAATTGGCAATCAAGTTGTTTGTTGCAATTTTCTGTCGTTGAGCTGATGAACGCCGCCTCCAAAAAGGTTCGTTTAACATAACTTTTCTCCGAGGTTAATATTTTAACGTCGTCTTGTTTGAACTTATGTGAGGTTTGTACGGCGTGTTCCGACAAACCCGTCTTGCTAGACTTTGACTTGACGTCTTGCATATGCTGGTGAATTCGGGCTGAAAGTCTTTGTTTCGTTTGTCCGATGTAACATAGCTTACACTCGCATTCGATTTTATAAACAACATTTGCTCGGTCTAAAGCTGATACCTTATCTTTTAGCTTTGAGTACAGTAGTCTGTTCAAATTGTTATTGTTATGAAATGCTAATCTTACCTCGCCTCCATCTACAGCTTCTTTAAAGGTATGCTTGATCTGGTGTTCCAACCATGGATGGTATGTAATCTTGCTGTATTTCTGTGTATTTTCTGGGTCATCCGGGTCTTGTGGTGGTCCTAGAGTGGTAGCCGGCTTTTTCCTAAAAAGAATCAAGTCAACCAGTCGAGCGGGATAACCGTTTTTCCTGAGTTGCAACTTGAGGTCATGTAGTTTAATACCCACTGATTGTTGGGGTACACAGGTTTGAATTCTACGTTTTAGAGTATTAATGACACTAATTCTGTTTTGTATAGGGTGGCTTGAGTGATAGTTCAGCAACCTATCGGTAGAGGAAGATTTTCTATAGACGTCTGTTGAGAGGGTTCCGTCTTCATTTCTAATTACTTTCAGGTCTAGGAAGGGTATGGTACCGTCTGTTTCGAGTTCGTAGGTAAAACTTAGCATTTTGTTGTACTCATTCAGTATCTTTATACAATTGTCTACTTCTATAGCTGGGACCGCTGCAAAGATGTCGTCGACATATAGCAGCAGGAATGGCAGATGGAATGTTATGGTCCCGAAGAAATTGTAAAGTAGGTCATTCATGACGTAGGCTGCCAAGGCCTGCGAACAGGGGTCGCCCATAGCAGAGCCCTGTATTTGGGAGTAAAAATCGTTTTGGAAGCTAAAGAAACTATTGTCAAATATTGTAGCGATCAGTTGGTTAAAAATGTTCATCGGAATCTTAGTGAATGGAGCAATTATGTCCCAATTGTTCTTTATCGATGCGATGGCTGCCTCTTTCGAGATGTTCGTGAAGAGGGAATTTACATCGAACGAAACCAATACGTAGTCCCTAGGTATGATACTTTGAGTTATTATGTTTTTGGCTTCTATAGTGTTTTTCACATTGAACGGCAGAAAAGGGATGGCGTCACTTAACACTTTGTTTATCATTTTGGCCAGAGGAATGGACGGGGAGTCTAAACAACTGATCACGGGTCGCAATGGGGTACCGATTTTATGGGCCTTTGGGAGACCATATGCCCTAGGGTATTGGGAGTTGTTTTTATCATTGACTTCCTTGTATCGTCGTCAATGTATCCACCATCGTACAACTCCTTCACTTTTCTGTTGAAACGACCTTGTATAGTGGAGGTAGGGTTCTTTTCCAGTTTTTTGTATGTTTTGTTGTGGTTTAACATGTCCAACATTTTCCCCTCATATATCTTCTTGTCCATGACCACTGTTGAGTTCCCCTTATCTGCTCTCATGATTAGGATATCAGGATGTTTCCTTAGGAAGTTCTTAGTTGTCCAAACCTGCTTCCTTATAGGATCCACGTCATCTCGTCTATTTATGAAATTATGTGTCATATTAATAAGTGTACTTCTAATTTGGTCTTTTTTGACTTTAGGGAGTGACGTCATATTGATGGTGCTCTCGATCTCTGCCAGGAAAGTGTGTACAGGAAAATCTCGTATCGTAGGTGTTATGGCAAATTTTGGTCCTAGGGAGATGGTTTTCGCAACGATCTCTGGTAAATGGGTATCGGTGAGGTTTAAAACCCAATTCTCGTCTCCCAAAACTTCCGACTGCTGTTGTTGATGGGTTAGCACTTGATGTTTCCTACACATCACCCCCCTTACAATGTCGTGTGGGATCCTGGATTTTAAAAAATTGGTGTTAGTGTATATATTATTGTTTATATGTTTAATGCTTTTTATGGCTATTTTTATGTGAATATTAAGAATATTCCTTTTAAATTTCTTCAGGAAACCGTCAGCCATTCTCAATATCTCCCTGTCGGGAATCAGCTCTTGTGACATGCAGTTCACCTTTTTCTGGATAAAAGCGGGGTAGACATTCTCAGTACGACATCTCAACAGAAAAATTCTTCTGTTCATGGTTCTTGCGAGCTTCCTGAGGTTGTCTTACAGTCCCAGTAAACACAAACCTGTTATAGAGATGTAACATAGTTTACCCGTCGGGAAGTGTGATGTTCTGTTCTAGTGCCTATTAACATCTCTTGGACGTTCCTGTCCACTCTTATGTCCGACTTTTAGGGAGCAGTGTGAGATGTCGGATAGAACTCCCACTAATACGGCTATTAGAACTCTTACATACAACATCCAATAGAACTCACAAAAATATATCTTTAAGAGGTTAATGTAGGATAGCACGTAGACTCCCACCAATAACGTCACTGATAACTCTTATTTACAACTTCCTGTAGAAGTTACAAAAGGGATAACTTTAAGAGGTTGGCATACAACTCTCATACAACTCCACCAAGAACATCCATTCGAGCTCTTATTGACCACTTCTGGTAGAAGTTATAAAAAAACATCTTGAAGAGGTTAAAATTGTGAAATCGTATAGAGGTTCTAATAATGTCTTATTTGTGAGTTGCGGGTTTCATATATAGCGAAAATCTGTAATAATGAATGTCAAGCTGAACTGCAGTTGAACGTTGAAATTATTGCTTATTTCATAATTCAAATTGCTTGCAATTTCAACGTTCAACTTCAGTTCATTTTGAACTTCATTGTTACAGATTTTGGTTGCATATGAAATTCCTTGTTTTACGGATTGTAACAATAATTAATAAAAGCAGATATAAATTATTAGAATATTTTATAATTAAACAAAACAGATAAATACAAACAATTGATTATGAATATTATATAATTATAGAACAATAAACGTTAAAAACTTATAATTAAAAAGAATAAAAGTACACAATATAATATTCTCACTCCCAAGGTATGTTAGCAATGTAAATTGTATCTTTTCCAGACTTTTTGTCATATAAAAATCAAATTTACAGCAAAACTTATCTGACCTTTTTTGTTGCAAATTTGATTCTCTTCATTTTTGTTTATATACATTTTTTTATTTTGTCACAAAAGGTCCGACAAGATAGAAAAATGTATACCGGGTGCTGAATGAGCTAGCCGAACATAGGAAATTAACATATAAAAACTTATTTATGCAAATTCCTGCTTCCCAAATTAATTTAAAGAAAAAATGAAAGATGCAACAAAAATGCAGAAATATAAACTGCGAATGATAAGACCATTAGATTTAATCTAATTTTTACTTAAAAGGTCAAAAAATGCTTTCGAAAATTGTTAGAAGTTGTTTAAAGACGTTAAAAAGACTGGCCATGTAAATTTCCATGGTAATTATTTTTGACAATATAAATTAAATAGAATTTATTACATGGCCAATGCGATAAATGAAAATTTTAACAATTTCGAAAACATTTTTTTACCTTTTAAGTAAAAATGAGATGAAATCTAATGGTCTTATCATTCGTAGTTTATATTTCTACATTATTTTTGTATCTTTTATTTTTGCTCTAAAATAATTTGGGAAGCAGGAAATTGCATAAATAAGTTTTTTCACGTTAATTTCCTATGTTCGGCTAAGTCATACAGCACCCTGTATAAACATAAATTAAAATAATGAAATTTGCAAGCAAAAATGTGGGATAAGTTCTAATGTAAAAACAATTTTTATATGACAAAAAAAGTCTTCAAAAGATATAGTTTACTTTGCCAACATAGGAGTGTCAGAGTTCTTTTAAAAGTAAAACTAAATAAGGTAAACACAAACAATTCGTTCAATACTAAAACTAAAAACACTAGAACTTCAAATACATACAACTAAAAATTATTGGGTTCCTGTTGATGGCCCTCTCTTTTGAATCGTTGCATACAGTGACGGAACCATTCCCTAACACATAATTCAAATTCTTTATCAGTGGAATTAGGATACGATTCCCTGCAGACTTCTAAAAAATAAATTTTTCTTGAGAGGTGAATATAAAATACTTAAAAAATTCATTACTAGATACCTAACATTGTTGAAATGATTTTCAAGTCTTTTAATTGAAAATTGTTTTTCTGCCCCGTCCAGGAGCAGCTTGTTCCCACTTTGTTGGAAAACAATCTTTTCAGGCATCGGTTAATTAAATCCTTGGGGTTTACACCCCCGATACCCAGGAACCAAATCTTCTAAAAAAAATAGTTTTTTAATAACTATTATGTAAAATATTATGCACAAATGTAATTAATTACAGTAGAACCTCTATTATCTGGATTCCACTTTCGGCAACTTTCATGTACTCTATTATTTGAAAACTCACAGAATTGAAAATGGGTTGACAAAATTCATTCAATTTTACAACAAATTTAAATTTTATTTACGTATATAGTATTAACTCCGGCAACAACAGTTCACATAATATTATATTATTTATATCTATATATATATAACCCTAAATTATTATAAGTACCAGTTGGCTTACTGGAGTTTGCAAAACACGGTCAAAAGTTGAAGGCAAATAAAAACTTACCCTGCGACTCGAACCGCCTAAATCAACATCATTTTCGCCTACGCCAACATCATTTTCGCCTACATCCAAAACCAACGAAGGTTTTTCGTTATTAGTCCTATAATGCAAAATACAATATAACAAAGATCAAATTTATTAAAAATTAATATGTACATATCTTTTAATTAATAATAAAAGTAAAATATTGAATATGGAATAAATCTACAAATCAGAATCTACAACAAAATGCCAGAACAAATCAGAAATCTTTCTTTTCAGAAATTTAAGAGAACAATGAAGGAATAACTAATTGAATGCGCATTTTGTAGGATGTGGAAGAGTTTTTCCAAGCTGAGTTGAGATGAAAAACAGCAACTGCTGATCTCCACCATTTAGGATGAATGTAAAAATTTTGTACTATTATTATTATCTTTACAGGTAGTATCCTTATTTAATTTTTTTTAAAAAACCTTACAATTTTTAGAAAATCAGAAATTTATAAATGCACATCATCACTCATCTCATCAGTTTCGAAGCACTTGGTGTAATTTATGATTTTGAAAAATTGTAAAAGCAATGCAATAAGGGCATACAATTGTAATTATTGTAAAAAACATTCTCTCAAATATTATCACTTTAGGATTCGTAAATTACAATCTTTCCGCCTTAATTTACCCTTCGATGATAAAATCAGAGTGATTTTGTCATCGAAAAAAACTGACGTACTAAAAACCGACATTTTTATCATTTCAGAGAATAATGCCTAAAAATGCTGACTTTCTGTTGTCATGTATAGTAGGTGTTTTTTTAATATACAGTGGCTGCGAAAAACGATCATACACCTTGTTATATTATCTAATAATTATTACTCGATGTACTTACATATATATAATAAAATAATTTTTTTAATTACCAATTTTTCATAAAATGATTATTATTAAATTATTAGTAGAATTACGTAAATTACATAAATGCGTAATTACGAAAATACGTAAAATAAACACCACAAATCTACTTAAAATTTTTTATTTTGGGTTTATTTTCATTCTTATTATATCTGTAATTTTTATTGCAATATTTACATCGAATACCCATAATACTTTAATTTTGTTTGAATTAGGAAGTTTCAGCTAAAGAAAGTAAAAAAAAATGGAAAAAAATAAAATAATAAATCATTATAGGAAAAAAATCATTTACTTTTTATCCGACTGACGAAGGCTTGCTACAAACGTAAAGTTGGCTATAAAATTCAAGGTATTTCATGGGGGCGTCATGTCGCGTCAAGTAGACGCGATAGACGCTTAACTACATTAATTAAAATAAAATTCGATTTACAAAAAAGCGAATTATATGTAATAAATTATACTTACATTTTTATAATTGAATTATAAAACACTACAAAGTTTTGTAACACAACAAAAACAGTCAAAAAAATCAAAAAACAAATAAAATCGCAAGGAAAATACAAACAACACCTGTTAATTACCATAGAAGCACGATACTGTGGAAGAATCTGAATAAAAAATATACCAGCCACGCGGGGGGTATGTACCAAGATTACATCTAGTACACACGCGCGTAAAACTCCCTGGGATGTTAAGCGACTTCTGATTTTGAACATGTTAAATAGAACTTCCGAATGAAGATAGTTTATAGTTGTTTAAAAATATGTGTTTTAAATACATTTTAAAACAATATCCCATAGCAGATATAAATGTGACGATCCAAACGCAACCTCTCCAAAATGTCTTATATCTGTTACAAAATTAAGTTTTTTTATGTACTATAAAGTAACATTATATAGATGTTGTATTTTGTAATGTTTCATACAGAACTTCCTTGAGATTTCCTATTGATGATATAAAAATATGATATTTTATGTAACCTAATACAACATCTGATGAATGTTTTAGATATGACGTTATGCGATTTAACTACTATGCAACAACTAATAGATGTCACAAAAAGAAGTTATACGTGGGATCAAAATAGAACATCGCATAACATCCCAAGGAGTTTTGTGTTTACTGGGGTCCATTACAGTCTTGATAATGGATGCACAAAGCGTCCGAAACGTCGACCTACAAGTTATAAGTTGTTTGATGGCTACCCAGCCAACCCGAAATCCTTTTTCCTTACTTACTGGCATTGGGTGAGAACTCCTTCTCTTCAAATAGTAAAATTGTTCTCTTTAATAGTAGAATTTTAATTAGTGACTAAAATATTAGCAAGGAGGAAATCTAAGTTTAGGTATAGCAAAATGTTTTAATTCGTTAAACAATTTTCAAATAATCTTTAAATTGCAATAATTTAGTTGTCCCATCATTAAACAAGCATCAACGTAATAAAAATTATTGTGGTGGTCAAAGTTTCTACGACATAACTTGAATTAAATTAAAATTATTATCGAAGTCATGAACAATATTAACAAAATTATAATATATTTTACGAGTCGAGTTAAGTTGTAGTTTATGATTGATTTTACCTAAATTACCTGAGGGCGGTTTGTTACAACATTGTGTCGAAGAACATACACATAAAATTTTTAAATATTCTAATATTCTTAGACTATGGTTATCTTTATTATACTTTGTAGCTCTGTATTGTTCATTGCCAGTTATAATTTTTAAACAGTCCGAGCCCGAGCCCAAATCTAGTTAGTTAGTCTACTAAATGAACTACTACAAATAAATTTTTACCTAATTTATTTAAAATTAAACTTTATAACAAAACTTTCAAGTATAATATGTGTGAGAATTCCCAGTTTTTTAACTCTTTGATAATCGCAAATATTAAAATAGCATTTTATAAAATATCCTGTAATTGAAAATAATTTAATGATACTGTTAAAAAGAGAATGAATCTTCTGTACCAATCACAAAGAGATGAACTCTGAAGACTGGAGCAAAAGAGTAAAACTCTTCTTAAGTTGAAGATGAAGTAAACTTTCGGATACTTCAACGGACGTCGTCAATCAAAACTAATTTGAATGAGAATCGTTTATTTAACAAATTTACATTGCTTATATATGTAATAACAGTAGTAATAACAATTGCTGACTACACAAATAACATATACTAGTAGTCTTGACCTAGTAATGTATTTGTAACATTATTTTTATCGTAATTAGAGGAATTTGCAGTTCTTAACAATTAAGTGTAGTAAATGTTTTCATTACCTACATTAATATGTTTTGTGAATTTGCAGTTTATGAAAATAGTTCAAGGTGGTTTACAAATATTAATATTACTTTTGTTTTGACTACAAAAATTTACAATTTTGAAATATAAAATTCCATGGTTAATTTTGAATTAAACATTCTGCCCCCCAAAAGTTAGAATGTTTTATAATGGCTGTAGCTGAACCATTTCCACCTGTGTTGTGTCCGATAGTTCTCGTCGTTTTCTGGTATCTCGTTGTTGTCTGTGGTTCCAACAATGATATGCTATTAAGATGGAACCCATTACCATTAGTAAAATTACACCTGTGGAGATATTGAACCAGAGCGAATGATGCTGAATTGTTTTCCAGTTGTAATCCTTAAGATCCTGTGAAATGTCCATCTGATCGTTAAGTAAATTCTTAAGTTCATCTGAATGTTTTAAGACAGGTTCTAATGTTTTCAATTGTTGTATTTTCTGAACTTGTAGAGTATTGTTGTCCATTGGCACTTGCACGTGATATGAGCCTAATATTTGGATTGTGTTAATTCTTTGCGGTGTTATGAGATTATGTTTTGTTTTTAGGATGCAATCTTGAGATAACTGTAGTATGCTTGTGTTCTTGATTAAAATGTCCTGGCGTTGGTTATTGCATATAATTGCACATGTAACTGTGTTAGGAGGAACTACTATCCATGCGTTCGGTGTGTATAATTGTTTCCATATTGTATTGTTTAAAGTTGTTTGAATTGTATTGCACATGGTTGGATTTGGCCGTTGATAAATTTGATCAATGATACAGTTTGGAGTTGTTTCTAAGTTTTTTACAGTAACTGGAGAGTAAATCCAATTATTTTCTGAAATTATTATCCCATCTTTAAATTCTTCATTGTTCCTTTCGAAATATTGTTGATTGTTGTAATCTACTGCCAAAAATGCGTTTGGAACGTCTGTTATCCAATATGTAGAATCATTTCCTCTTCTGGCTGGAACTGGAGTAATCTTCATCATTGTAAATTTGTTTATTCCAACTAATAAAAACTGAGTGACTATGTGTATGTTGGTTTCATCTTGTGTCACCTTTGTTTTGATTATAAAGTTCCTTACGATTTGTAATGTTGAATCTATCTTCTTTTGTGCTTCATCCAGAATTTTATTTACATGAACTGGTGAAACGAGGTCATGTAAGCTGCCACGCCCAAAAGTGATTAGCAGAATCTTCTCATAATGGTCACACATTTCCGAAATGTAATTATTTGCGACTTGAAATGAACTTAATATCTGAATTTCTAGTTTTTCTCGTCCTTGGTATTTTTCCCATTCTTGAATTACTTCAATTGCTTGATTCAATTTTGTTCGAAAATTTTCTAATCGTTGATTTATTCTTACTTCCGTGTCATTGAACGTCGATATTGCTGATAACATAAATTTTGTTTGGTGGATTGACATTTTTCTTAATTCTTGTTGATTCTTGTCAAGTTCGTCTATATCTTTGTATACTTCGTCGTTCACTCCAAATATAGATGTCATTATGTCACCTAAAAATCCTCTTCTTTTTCTTGTTTGTTGTCGTTTCGTTTGCAACCCTTCATTAATCCATTTCATTTTTTCTTGATCGTCTTTCAGATGATGAGCTAATGTATGACACATTGTATTGGGATGCAGTTGTTTTATGGTTTCACAAAGTTGTTCAAATTGATTTGTAACTTGATTTACCGATGCCATCGCTTCGTTTAGTTTTGATATGCTATATTTCATTTCTACTTGAAATATTCCTCTGTCGATCATTGCGTTTCCTAAATGTTCCACGTATACCCCCGATTCCAGTGTTGTAATATTAAAGTTGGCTTTGCTTGTTATTATCAAATTCATTATAATCAGTAAGGAAAACATTGTTGTAATAGACTTTTTTGCCGGTAAATAATTTTTTCTTGCGAGAGTGGAATTTATAACTTCATCTGATGATGTTTTTGATTGAGGTGGGTTGTCTCTTGATTCTTCAATCAACGGTATGATGTTGTGAATACTTTTCTTCGTAATTTGTCCTTTTGCTTTCTTGACTGTCACTACTCGTACTGTTCCATCTATTGTTTGCTGACTTCCCCCATGTAATGTTTGCTTACTTCCCCCATGTAATGTTTGATGATGAACATCTCTGATGATTAGTGTTGTTAAATGATGTCCGTATGGCAAAATTATCGGATGTTTTTGTTCAAACGGTAAAATAGAGTTTTTTAATCTTCCTCCTACTCTTAATATGTCGTGTTCCAAAAATGGGTTTAAGTTTAGTATCTTACTGTTTTTGTTTATTCCTATTTTGTTCTTAAGTGCTCCAATTTCCTCTCTTAGTGTTTCCTGTTGTACTTTTTTAATTATCTGGTTAAGAGTATCTTGAATTTCCAATACGCTTAAGATTTGCGGTGATTTATCTGTTGTTCGTTTGTACCATCTATTACAGTATGATATTACTCGCAGCATTATTGTTAATGTTGAAAATCGTTCAATTGTTGAGTTTATTTCGCTTTTAGCTTGGTTAGTTTTGATTGTTATTTGTAAACATTTCTTCTCAATTTTTGTTTCTGGGATTGTTTCGTCTTGTACGATAATTTTTTCTTCTTTTAACCATGTTGGTCCATGCCACCATAACGTATTCTCTTTTAGTTTTGACGGTGTTATTCCTCTTGATATCAGATCGGCTGGATTTTCGGCTGTTTTTACATGTTGCCAATGGTTTGCTGATAACATTTTGTTGATTTCACAGACTCTGTTTGCTACGAACTTGTTCCATTTTTCAGGGTTTCCCTTTATCCATGCTAATGTGATTGTTGAATCTGTCCATGCTGTTTGTTGAACATTTTCAATTTCTAGTGCTTGTCGTGCATGTACCATTAATTTTGCCAGAAGTACTGCTGCACATAATTCCAGTCGTGGTATTGATGTTTTTGCTTTAATAGGCGCTACTTTTGATTTTGAGATCAATAATATGGTTTTAATTGTTCCTTGTATTTTAACTCGTACATAGATTACTGCTCCATATGCTTTTTCGGATGCATCGCAGAATCCGTGTATAGTTCGATTATCTCTTCACCTTTAGTTGTTGTATTTATCCATCTTGGGATTTTTATATCTTGTAATTCTTTTAGCGATGTATAATACTTCGTCCATTTTTCATTAATTGTTGTTGGAACGGGTTTATCCCAATCTAACTTTTGTATCCATAGTTCTTGAATTATTAGTTTTGCTGTTATAATTACTGGTGACAACCACCCTAGTGGATCGAATATTTTTGCTATTTCGGATAAAATTGTTCTTTTTGTTGCATTTTCGTAAACTGTTGTTTGTGTTTTAAATTGGAACGTGTCGCTGTATGGTGCCCAATGTATTCCTAACGTCTTGTGAATATCTTGATTTGCTATTTCCGTGATATTCTTGCTTTTGAGTTGTTCTGGTAATTTTTCTAATACTGCTTGATGATTGCTTGCCCATTTTCTTAAATTGAAGCCTCCGGATTGCAATAGTTGTATTATTTCTTCTTGTAATTGTTTTGCTTCTTCTATCGATTCTGCTCCTGACATTAAATCGTCAACATAAAAATCTTGTAGTGCTATTTTTGCGGCTTTGGGATATTTTTCTTTTTCATCTTGAGCTAATTTCTGCAGAGTTTTAATGGCCAAATATGGTGCTGATGCTGTTCCATATGTTACTGTAGTCAATCGATATTCTTGTATTGGTTGATCCATGTGGAATCTCCAGAAGATGTGTTGAAATTGTTGATCTTCTTCCGAGATTTTGATTTGCCTGTACATTTTTTCGATGTCTGCACAAAACACAACTGGATATTTTCTCCATCTTAGTAGTATATCTCTAAGTTCCTGTTGAAGCTTTGGGCCGGTGTGCATGGTCTCATTTAAACTTCTTCCGTTAGTTGTTTTTGATGATGCGTCAAATACTACTCTTAGCTTGGTAGTTGTACTTTCTTCTCGAATAACTGGTTGATGTGGAATGTAGTATTTTCCTTGATTGTAGCTGTAAGTAGGTGCCATGTGACCTAGGTCTAAATATTCTTCCATGAATGCGTTATATTGTTTTCGAAGTCCTTGATTTGCTGATTGTTCTAGTTTCTTTTCTAACTGATGAAATCGTGCTAAAGCTCTTTGTTTTGATTCTCCCAGCTGCGGTGGATCTTCTTTAAATGGTATCTTCACTATGTAATTGCCGTGTTCGCTTCGTTTTGCATTCTTTTCAAAATGTTCCTCCCATTTTTTGTTTTCTTCGGATATTGGTTTTTCGGTTTCGACTTCTAATTCCCAAAATTTTTGTAGTTTTTTATCTTCTTCGTAACGACTAATCATGCTTATTATCTCTATTGGTTTGTTGATTGGGTTTTGCATGCTGCCTGATAAAATCCATCCTAGTTTCGTTTCTTGACTTATTATTCCATCGTTAACCTTTTGAAGACCGTGTTGTATAATTCGCCCTAATTCTTCGGCTCCTAATATCGCATCTATTGGTCCTGGTTGGTTGAATGTTGGATCTGCTAGTAACTTGTTGTCCCACGCTTGTGATAATTCCATATTAAATTGTTGGTTTGGGTGACTTTTTGTTAGTTTCGGTAGTATGATGAAATTGACACTAAGTGAAAATTCGCTCGGAAATCTTGGTTTTATTGTTGCTTGCATCTTAAATTTTGAAACTTTTGGACTGTCATCACTTATCCCTGATATTTCTGCTAAAATTTTCTGCCTGGGATATCCTATTCGTTGCGCTGCTTCTTCAGTAATCAATGCTGCTTGGCTTCCAGAATCAATTAACACTCTTAAATATTCCATGTTGCCACTTTGAGCTGGTGTGCACACTAATGCTGTTGCTAATAATACTATACTTTCATTATGATTCGCTGAGTATGAATTTTTCGAAACTTGATTATTCCCTGCTTCTCTGTTTGTACTGGCCTGTTTCTCATGCGCTGGTGCTGGTTGATTTCGTGTTGTTGTTCCTGGATTTGTATTAAAATTTCTCGGTCCTGAATTGTAATTATATTGTCTTACAAATGCTGTTGCCGGTTTTGCATTACCGTATCTTATGGCTGGTGGTGATCTCCGTTCTTCATGCAACAATGTATGATGTCTTTTTTGACACTTATGACAACCTTCTTCTCTAAAGCATGGTGAATTATGTGGATATAAACAATTAAAACATCCTTGGTTTTCTCTAACGATTTCTCTTCTTTCCGTTGGATTCATATTTCTGAATTTGATGCAATCGTGAATTCTATGTTGCTGATTGCAACAGATGCATCTGAACTGCTTGAAAACTTTTGGTGCGTATTTTTGAAAATTTGAATTTTTTGTTTGGTAACCATTGCTACTGGTATCTGCCGATTCGATTGACTGACATCTCTTTTCTAAAAATTCTAGTAATGATGTTAATGATTGCACTTCGTGGTTGTTCGTTATCGTTTGTTCATAAATTCTGTTTGTTTCTGGATCCCATTTTTGGCTGACCCATCGCTCGATCATTGGACCCCAATTTTCAATTTCAATGCCTTGATTTTCTATTGCTCTTAAACATTCGTGGACGGTGTCGTGTATATGGCGTAGTTGTTTTAGATTTTCCTGATGAACTGTTGGTAGATTCATTATTTGATCCATTAATTTTGCAATTATTAACCTTTTGTTTTGATATCTTTTGATCAATATTTCCCATGCTGCGTCGTAGTTTTCTTCCATGATCAATAAATGTTGAATTAACCTGCTAGCTTCTCCTCTTACGTGAGTTTTAAGATATTGCATCTTCTCTGTCTTGGTGATTGTTGTGTTGGCATGTATTACTTTTTGAAAAACGTCGTGGAAGGTGCTCCATGCTTCATATCCTCCACTAAAGTAAGGTAGTTCAATTTTTGGCAATATAATGTTGGGTTTTTGCATTGGACCTTGGTTCATTTTTTCTTCTAATTTATCCATTATTTGTTCATATTTTTCTTCAGTTTTCTTAAATGTGTTGTCTTTAAAGTAGTTACCCTCAAATTTTTCTTCGTATACCATTATTTCTTCATGAAGTTCTCTTATAGCCTCCCATTGGACTTCTATTTTGTTTCTGATTCTTTCCAACGTAGTTTGTTTATTTTCTTCTCTTAGTTTGGTTGTTGCAGTTTCCATTGTTTCGGTTAAGTAACTGATTTTCACATATTGTTTTCTGATGCGTATTATCTGGTTTAGCTCCATTGCGTTTTCTTTTTCTTGTGGTAGTGTTTGTTGATAGATTTGGACTTTGCTAGGTGTTGGTTTAGATTCTTCCTCAGCTTTCTGACAGGTTTGTATATATTCTATGGATTCTCTATATTTCTTCTCGATTGCTTCAAAATATTTGGTGGTGATATAAGTGTGTTCAGGTACTCCCAATTCTTGAAATTTGGTATGATTTTTTCTTGCTTCTGCGATATATCCCGTTAGTTCTTCTTCTCGTTTCCGTATGTATTGTTCTGTTTTTCTTGTTGACGAATCTTTTTTTGAGTTTGATAAAATTGTTGCTATTGCTTTCCCGATTTTTTCTTGTTGTAATGCTATTTCGTTGGCTTTTTCCATGTTTTCCTCTTCACTCATGCTTTTCTAAGTTAATATTAAAAATTATGGACTTACTTGAATTATATCCGCGTTGGTTTGACGTTGTTGATTCACTGTTGTTGGACTCTCAGCCACTGTTCGACACTGGAGTTGTTGAAGTTGTTGTTGAAGTTCTGTTGTTGGATTCGATGATATTCTGTTGTTCACTCTCAGTCGCTGTTCGACACTGGAGTTGTTGAAGTTGAAGTTGTTGAATTTGTTCAATTCGATGATATTCTGTTGTTCACTCTCAGCCACTGTTCGACACTGGAGTTGTTGTTCTGTTGTTGAAATTCTTTGTAATAGACTGTATCTCTGCTGGTTTTTTATTCTCGAAGGACCATGTTAAAAAGAGAATGAATCTTCTGTACCAATCACAAAGAGATGAACTCTGAAGACTGGAGCAAAAGAGTAAAACTCTTCTTAAGTTGAAGATGAAGTAAACTTTCGGATACTTCAACGGACGTCGTCAATCAAAACTAATTTGAATGAGAATCGTTTATTTAACAAATTTATGGTGCGATTCTCTAAAAATGTTATTATAGAATGTTACGATAACATTATGTTAATAACATAGCTCTGTAAAAACTTCCATAACATACTGTTATAATGTTGCGACAATTTCAATTCTGTATAGTCAACTGTTACGAAAACTGTAATAATGACATTAGCATTGCGTTAGAAATAAATGTTAGGTTAAGCGCATGCGCAGTTTGGTTTTTTATCAATTTGTTAATTTAAGAATATAGATAAATAATTTGAATTTTCTAAGGTAAAACGGGCACACAAAGGTAACTTTATATTGAAAGTGATAATGGTGAAAAATCGAATTCAATGTGCAAGTTTTGTAAAACCGTGTGGTTTGCGCAGAAGATTTGGACAATATTTTATTTGGGAAGAGAACGCGACGTCCAAATAAAAATATTTTTACATAGGAAGAAAGAAAAAAAAACGCTGTTTCTTCTTTCGTTGTTGGAAATTGGACCCACATCACATGGTAGCATCACATTTGTTATCGTATGACAAACAAGTCTTATAGCTCTACGACAAGATATATGAGGGGATAGTTCATTAATTAAGTCGATAAGTTCTCGCAAATTCTCTTTCCACGACACTAAATGGATTCTGTGAGTCTCGAAGAGTATGTTCTATGTATCCTCATAGAATTACTAAAAAATGTTATAATAAGTAGGTCATACAAATACTGTTGTTAAAATTATAACCTACCGCCTTATATAATATGTGCATAAAATTCACAAATAATGGAATCACAACGTTTACACTTTGCTGGTTATCCATTATCAACCATAATAATACTACATAAAATAATAATTATAACTATTTTAGAAAATTTTAAAATATTCAAAATACATCCAGTAAAAACAAAGTTTTTATCGCATAACCTCACATTTGGCGAACATTTCATAAAGTGTCAAGTTTATAGAATCATAACAGTGCGTAACATGACCTATAATATGAATGTTAAATTACAGTGACTGTTAGCACTCAAATGTTAGTAACATTGATGTAATTTTTTTACAGAATACCAATTCATAACATTTATGTAATTTGTGGGCGTGGCCATCCATAACATAACTATTATAGAATGTTAAAAGTTACAGAATCGCACCATTACATTGCTTATATATCTAATAATAGTAGTAATAACAATTGCTGACTACACAAATAACATATACTAGTAGTCTTGACCTAGTAATGTATTTGTAACATTATTTTTATCGTAATTAGAGGAATTTGCAGTTCTTAACAATTAAGTGTAGTAAATGTTTTCATTACCTACATTAATATGTTTTGTGAATTTGCAGTTTATGAAACTAGTTCAAAGTGGTTTACAAATATTAATATTACTTTTGTTTTGACTACAAAAATTACAATTTTGAAATATAAAATTCCATGGTTAATTTTGAATTAAACAGATACATTTTCCTAAAAGTATTTTAAATACCTAATAAATTTTTCATTTACCTACTGAAATTGTTCGTAAGATCCGCCACTGACTATGATATGTATAATTTCTAAAGTAATTTAAAAACTCGTCAGATAAAATGCATCAACTCGTTGTAATTTAATATTATCATAACAAGCTATTTTTAGACATATCCCACTACGATTCTCGAATGTCATTTTACGGTAAGTTAACTTACTGCAGTGGAATTACCATAATAGCAATAATGTAATATTTTACTATCGTACGCTAGGGGACAGCACTATGCAGCTAATAAAAAGAGACACATATATCGAGTCGATTCTTCGTCGCTGAGAACGCGCCCTTAAATAATTAAATTTGTTAATAATTCAAAAAAACAAAATTATCACTTGACAGGTCAAGATTAAAAATGTCAAAAAAAGCACATTTACTCCTGTAATTTTTAGCAAATTCCAGCCATCTGGTGTACGATAGATAGCCGTTAATCAATTTAAATCTCACTTTCCATTCAAATACTCCTACCAGCATTGTAGAAATTCAAAATGGGCTACCGGCAACGCCGCACAGATGTCACCATATACAAAGCCAAGGTTGACACGTTGAACCGTTGTATTCAACGCTATTCGTTGCTAGTCGCCATTTTAGGTTTACCCAAGATGCAGTTGTATTGTGGTAGCATTAATACACGTAAGTAGGCTGACGGTTTGACAAAATTGAAATTAATATATCAATGTGATAATTTTATTTCAACATTAGAAAATTTTGGCAAAAATATTTAACCAAATTAAGACATGGACATCAAGCTGGAAGAAATTCATCATTCCATTGACGCCACAGCGACTCCTTCAATAAATTTAGAAGTAGAATATGGTAGCCAACATAGTGAAATTCAAGAGGTGAAGGATGTGGATATCGAACTGGAATCCTTGCATCACTCCATTGACATTAAAGACGAGACTTCAGGGAGTGATTTCCAATTGGATCAAAATGGCCAATTCCAATTGCAACTTGGAATTCATGCAAAAACGTTTGAATGCAACATTTGTAATATTAAATGTTCAACGAAATATATTTTGCAAAGACATTTACGAACTCATACAGGCGAAAAAAAATCGTATGAGTGCTCAGGTTGCGATCATAAATCTACACGAATAGGTGATTTTAAAAGACATTTACTAATTCATACCGGCGAGAAACCGTATGAGTGCTCAGTTTGCGATCATAAATTTGCACAAAAAAGTGTTTTAAATCAAATCAAATCAAATAACATTTATTAATTAAGTACGAGGCCCGAGGATACCTTACATTTCCCGAATTACATATGGTTATAGATAATAGGGCTGGGTAGCCCTCTCTTCTATATTTAAATTAGGTATGTGAAAATTTAGTGAAATAGAAATTGAGTAGAGTGCAGGATAAAAGTTTCAAAAACCTGCTTTGGTTGGCCAAATTAGAAAGTTGTCTCCAGCTAAATGTCGCGCGTAAGCGCGACTGCAAACCGTTCACGAATTGGCAGAACAACCCCGAAGAGATGCACTACCATATCGGTCGGAGCAATCGCTCCTGCTGCAACATTCAACCGGCCACCTACCTTCCAATTAGGCCAAGTTAAATAAAAATAAAAGAAAAAATTATCACCGTAACACCTGCCTTACAACATTTGAAGAATGTTGTAATTTCAGTGTGACGCTGGCTTTAACCTTCATTAAACATAGGCGAGTTACAGAAAACTGCCGTAGTTGGTAAGTGAGTGACATTGTAAAAGGGGGTGGAAAAGAACTTACGTTAAAAATGACAAAAACAAACAATACATGGGGATTACAAACAAAAGGAAAGAATAACATTACAATGGTAATACTAACAATTAATTTAAAATTTGTTTCATTGATCTCTTCACGGTTCCGAGAATCTCGTCGTCGTCGTTTGAAATCACTTCGGCTATAAGTGGATTCTGGTGAGTTGTCATTTGGTTGATGATCTTCCTGGTCTTCTCTTTGATGAACGTGTCGATGGTTTCGATTTCCAAGTCTGCGTGCATGAAATCGATGGTGGTATACCTGGGATACTGTCCGATGATCCTCAGGAATTTATTTTGCATAACTTGGACAGACTTCATCTTCGTCTTGCATGCGGTGGCCCAAATGGGGGCATTGTAGGTAAGTATCGACCTGGCACAAGCTTTGTACAAAGTGACTTTTTCTCTCTTCGGTGTTCTAGCATTTGGACCGATGAAGGGGTATAGTAGTTGGATAACGAAGTTGCTCTTGTCCAATCGAGCCTGTATTTCTTGGCTGAATAGCAGCTTCGCGTCCAGTGTGGTGCCCAGGTATTTGACAGTGTTCTGCCACGGGATAGTGTCCTCGCCGACTTTTATTTCTGCGACGTCGGGAGGTTTATGTTTGAAGGTGAACCGAATTACTTCTGTCTTGGGTATGTTGACTTTAAGTTTCCACGTCTTGAAAAATTCGAGAATTAATTTGACATGTTCTTCTAGGTACGTTACATATTTCCTGGTTGTCTTGGAATGGGCGAAAATGGCTGTGTCGTCTGCATAAACTCCGATACTGGTTTTGTGGTGTCGAGGAATATCGTTGATGAAGATGGAAAATAGAATCGGACCCAATAATGAGCCTTGCGGAACGCCGGCTGGAACGTCTACCATATCGGAGACGGCTTGGTTGACAATAACGAAGAACTGTCTATCCTCTAGGTAGCTGACGATGATTTTGATTAAGTTGATAGGAGCTTTAACTAACTTGACTAACTTATAAATAAGTGCTTTGCGATTAACGACGTCGAAAGCTTTTTCCAAGTCCAATAACACCATGCCCGTGTCTTTATTTATGTGTCTTTTTTGCACGATCTTCTCCTTGATGCGCGCTACTTGATGCGTTGTGCAATGTCCGGCTCTGAAACCGAATTGTTCGTCGATGATAATTCCGTGTTCGGTTAGATGATTCTTGAGCTCTTCCAGTATGATTTTCTCTAGAACTTTACTGAGAGCTGCGAGCAGACTAATGGGCCTGTAATTTGTGGCGAAGTTTCTTACCTTGTTGGGTTTTGGCAGCGCAATCACCTTGGCCAGTTTCCACTGGGTAGGGAAGTAGCAGTTCGAGAGGCATGCGCGAAATATGTAGTACAGGAGGCAAACTCCTTTCCTCGGAAGGTATTTTAGTTGTCTATTCGAGATGCCGTCCAGACCGGGAGCTTTTCTGTTTTTCAGCTTTCGAATGATTTTGGCAATTTTAGTAGGATTCGTCTCGAGGGGACTTTCGTCGAGCTTATCCAGATTCAGGTGTAGGTTCTCGTAGGTTGCGTTCACTTCGTCGTCCATGGGAGAGACTTCGTTGATAGTTTTACTGTGGGCATCCAGAAAAACATTTGCGAAAGCATCGGCCTTTTCTTTGTCGGTATATAAGTTGACATTGTTGCTAGTCTTGATTATCGGGATCTCGTCGTGTTTGTTCTTTAAACGTTTGTAGACCTGCCAAAGTGAGTTGTCCCGGAGCGTTAGACTTTCTGTCATCTTTCTCCAGTTTTCTTTTCGTTCTTCTCGTAGCAGCTGCTGGATCTCTTCGGTGATGTGATTCTTAGCGATTCGGTGTGTTGGATCTCCCGTGCGGAGCCACTGCTTCTTTTCCCAGTTTCGAATAGTTTTCAACCTTTTGATTTCTGGATCCACTTTGTAAGTTTCTTTCACTTTCTTCTTTGTGGTTGCATCTTTAAAAGCAGATTGCAATACCGCCGTGAACTTTTTAATGGCTTCGTCGATATCTGCATTGGTGACGATGGTGGTGTCGATTGCCAATCGCTCGTTGCAGAGTTGCTTGTATGTTTGCCAGTTGGTCGTACGAATGTCTCTTTCATTCAAGTCGCAGTTGAGAAAGAGGGTCATTACCACCGGATAGTGATTTGAAGAGAGGTCTTCCAGGACCGTTGGAGTGGTGTGGCCCCCGACACCTTGGAGGAGAAAGATGTCGAGTGTGGATGGTTGATATCGTGGCCCTTGATGATAAGTGTGTTCGGGTGGGTATACTATGACGAAGTTCTTCTCGAGTGATAAGTCTCGCAGGACATTGCCAGAACTATTGTTTGTACTGCAATTCCAAGACGAGTGTTTTGCATTGAAGTCTCCTCCAATTACGATGTTGGGATATTGACTCAGGAACAGGTCGAGTTCTTCCGCTAAGTGTTCGTGTGCCTGAGGTGGATTGTAGGCTGCACCGATATAGAGTGGCGGGCTGGTCTTGATCTTGTAAACGATGATCTCTAAATTTTGGGAAATTTCGGGTTTCGCTGGTTCGTGAGGAATGCCTTTTTTGATAACGATGGCAACACCTCCACCGTGTGCTATTCTGTCCGATCTGTAGATGTGGAACTTCTTGAGTTTAAATTTGAGATCTGGCTTTAGCCAGGTTTCACTGATAAGTGCGACGTCTATATTGTTTGATAACAGGAAGTCCTCAAATTCTTCCTTTTTGTTGACCACACTGGTAGCGTTCCAGTTAGCAATTTTTAGTTTGTCGATGGTTGACTTACCCATGAATTTTTCTAATGGCAGCAAAGGCCTCATTTGCCTCGTTGCAGGCCGACAGCATATCCATTGCATTTGTTGCATTGGCTAATTGATGTTTTAGCTTCCTTAGCATTTCGGTAAGCTGTTTAAAATCAAACATTTTGTTAATATCGTCCATTTCTTTCATGAACTCCTCGAAAGCTGTGTTTGCGGCTGGGGTGTTTCTTGGTACTTCTTTTGGTAGCTGTTGTCTTCTGGGTCCTGGTTTGGGCCATGGGTGACTGGTCTGTTGTGCAGGTGGTGTGGGGCGCGGGGGTTCCACATGCAGTTCCATTAATGGCTTTCTAGGGAGTTCGGGGTACTCTCTGGGATCGTGAGTGTAGGCTCTCCTTGTTACGTTTTGTTGCCAATGCTTTCGGCTTTGTTGTACCTTCTTGGCGTTGGCTTTCTCAACTGCGACCGTGTATATTGGGCACTCGATCGAAGTACCTCGATGGTTGCCATTACAATTACCACATTTGGGCTCGTTTTGTTGTTCCGTACATTCCCACGTGTTGTGGTTTTTGGTGCAGTGACCGCAGATTGCCTTCGCGTGGCAGTATCTGCTGCCATGGCCAAATTCCAAGCAGTTTCCGCACTGCATGATATTCCTAGGTGCCCTGTATTTCTCCCAGTAGCAAGTGCTGTGTACAAGATGTCGAACTCTTCGTACATCTTGGAGTGTCGTACCGTTAACAAAAGATATTCTGTACTTTGGGTACAGAATTGGTGCGTCGTTTTTCGCCTTGTTGGCAAGCAGTCTGCAAGCTTCAGGTTTAAGGCCTTTGCTTTTGAGGTCCGACAAGATCTCTTCGGGATCCAGTTCGTTGGTACCCTTTAACACGAAAGAGGTACGTTTAGTATCCTGGGTGCCGAAGGAATAGTATTCGATCTTATCCGAATCGAAGTGTTGGATTACTTTGTTGTAGTCTTCAATCGACTCCACCATAATTTTGGTCTGGGTACCCAGATTTTTTATAGAAAAATTTATTGCTGTTTATAACAGCTTTTATATCGGTGACGGTGTCCATATAGTCCCTTGTTCCAATGAGTCCACGCTTCAAGATGATAGGGGTGGGCCTTATCTTCTTGGGTTGTGGTGCAGGTGGTACTTCGGGTGTCGATTGATGGTTAGCGGTCGTCTTCACGACCTCCCTTCGAAGGCATTCAAAACGGTTTCTGGTAGGCAGAATGAAATTCTCCGGTTTTCGAATCCTCCTTGTAGGAGGGCTGGTAACTTCCCTGTTCCTCTTGGAGGTCTGAGTTTCAAACGGTAATTCCGCGAAGTCCATTAAAAGACCGGCGTCCTTCAAGGAGTGTTCGTATTCAACTGAGTTGGCCATCTCGGCGATGGTTTTGTTAAGTATTAAAGAAGATTTTCTAATATGACCACGAGGGCCTTTACTTAAATTTCTCTTTAAGTAAGATCGTGAGTTCCCCTTAAAAAGGGGATTTTGTTTAGTTATTGCCGCAGGAGAAATCTCCAACGACGTATCTAAAAATGAACGAAGTTAATAAATTAGTAACAATTTACTTACACGTTTATTTCTGAGGTTATGTCCTGGAGTTCGATTTGTGAGTTTGAGGTTAAGTAGGTGTGGTTCGCTTGGTAGTCTAGACGTGACTGTGTTTTGTGTTTTATCAAATCAAATAACATTTATTAATTAAGTACGAGGCACGAGGATACCTTACATTTCCCGAATTACATATGGTTATAGATAATAGGGCTGGGTAGCCCTCTCTTCTATATTTAAATTAGGTATGTGAAAATTTAGTGAAATAGAAATTGAGTAGAGTGCAGGATAAAAGTTTCAAAAACCTGCTTTGGTTGGCCAAATTAGAAAGTTGTCTCCAGTTAAATGTCGCGCGTAAGCGCGACTGCAAACCGTTCACGAATTGGCAGAACAACCCCGAAGAGATGCACTACCATATCGGTCGGAGCAATCGCTCCTGCTGCAACATTCAACCTACCTTCCTTCTAATTAGGCCAAGTAAATAAAAATAAAAGAAAAATTTATCACCGTAACACCTGCCTTACAACATTTGAAGAATGTTGTAATTTCAGTGTGACGCTGGCTTTAACCTTCATTAAACATAGGCGAGTTACAGAAAACTGCCGTAGTCGGTAAGTGAGTGACATTGTAAAAAGGGGGTGGAAAAGAACTTACGTTAAAAATGATAAAAACAAACAATACGTGGGGATTACAAACAAAAGGAAAGAATAACATTACAATGGTAATACTAACAATTAATTTAAAATTTGTTTCATTGATCTCTTCACGGTTCCGAAAATCTCGTCGTCGTCGTTTGAAATCACTTCGGCTATAAGTGGATTCTGGTGAGTTGTCATTTGGTTGATGATCTTTCTGGTCTTTTCTTTGATGAACGTGTCGATGGTTTCGATTTCCAAGTCTGCGTGCATGAAATCGATGGTGGTATACCTGGGATACTGCCCGATGATCCTCAGGAATTTGTTTTGCATAGCTTGGACGGACTTCATCTTCGTCTTGCATGCGGTGGCCCAAATGGGGGCATTGTAGGTAAGTATCGACCTGGCACAAGCTTTGTACAAAGTGACTTTTTCTCTCTTCGGTGTTCTAGCATTTGGACCGATGAAGGGGTATAGTAATTGGATAACGAAGTTGCTCTTGTCCAATCGAGCCTGTATTTCTTGGCTGAATAGCAGCTTCGAGTCCAGTGTGGTGCCCAGGTATTTGACAGTGTTCTGCCACGGGATAGTGTCCTCGCCGACTTTTACTCCTGCGACGTCGGGAGGTTTACGTTTGAAGGTGAACCGAATTACTTCTGTCTTGGGTATATTGACTTTAAGTTTCCACGTCTTGAAAAATTCGAGAATTAATTTGACATGTTCTTCTAGGTACGTTACATATTTCCTGGTTGTCTTGGAATGGGCGAAAATGGCTGTGTCGTCTGCATAAACTCCGATACTGGTTTTGTGGTGTCGAGGAATATCGTTGATGAAGATGGAAAATAGAATCGGACCCAATAATGAGCCTTGCGGAACGCCGGCTGGAACGTTTACCATATCGGAGACGGCTTGGTTGACGATAACGAAGAATTGTCTATCCTCTAGATAGCTGACGATGATTTTGATTAAGTTGATAGGAGCTTTAACTAACTTGACTAACTTATAAATAAGTGCTTTGCGATTAACGACGTCGAAAGCTTTTTCCAAGTCCAATAACACCATGCCCGTGTCTTTATTTATGTGTCTTTTTTGCACGATCTTCTCCTTGATGCGCGCTACTTGATGCGTTGTGCAATGTCCAGCTCTGAAACCGAATTGTTCATCGATGATAATTCCGTGTTCGGTTAGATGATTCTTGAGCTCTTCCAGTATGATTTTCTCTAGAACTTTACTGAGAGTTGCGAGCAGACTAATGGGCCTGTAATTTGTGGCGACGTTTCTCGCCTTGTTGGGTTTTGGAAGCGCAATCACCTTGGCCAGTTTCCACTGGGTAGGGAAGTAGCAGTTCGAGAGGCATGCGCGAAATATGTAGTACAGGAGGCAAACTCCTTTCCTCGGAAGGTATTTTAGTTGTCTATTCGAGATGCCGTCCAGACCGGGAGCTTTTCTGTTTTTCAGCTTTCGAATGATTTTGGCAATTTTAGTAGGATTCGTCTCGAGGGGACTTTCGTCGAGCTTATCCAGATTCAGGTGTAGGTTCTCGTAGGTTGCGTTCACTTCGTCGTCCATGGGAGAGACTTCGTTGATAGTTTTATTGTGGGCATCCAGAAAAACATTTGCGAAAGCATCGGCCTTTTCTTTGTCGGTATATAAGTTGACATTGTTGCTGGTCTTGATTATCGGGATCTCGTCGTGTTTGTTCTTTAAACGTTTGTAGACCTGCCAAAGTGAGTTGTCCCGGAGCGTTAGACTTTCTGTCATCTTTCTCCAGTTTTCATTTCTTTCTTCTCGAAGCAGCTGCTGGATCTCTTCGGTGATGTGATTCTTGGCGATTCGGTGTGTTGGATCTCCCGTGCGGAGCCACTGCTTCTTTTCCCAGTTTCGAACAGTTTTCAACCTTTTGATTTCGGGATCCACTTTGTAAGTTTCTTTCACTTTCTTCTTTGTGGTTGCATCTTTAAAAGCAGATTGCAATACCACGGTAAACTTTTTAATGGCTTCGTCGATATCTGCATTGGTGACGATGTTGGTGTCGATTGCTAATCGCTCGTTGCAGAGTTGCTTGTATGTTTGCCAGTTGGTCGTACGAATGTCTCTTTCATTCAAGTCGCAGTTGAGAAAGAGGGTCATCACCACCGGATAGTGATTTGAAGAGAGGTCTTCCAGGACCGTTGGTGTGGTGTGGCTCCCGACACCTTGGAGGAGGAAGATGTCGAGTGTGGATGGTTGATATCGAGGCCCTTGATGATAAGTGTGTTCGGGTGGGTATACTATGACGAAGTTCTTCTCTAATGATAAGTCTCGCAGGATATTGCCAGAACTATTGTTTGTACTGCAATTCCAAGACGAGTGTTTTGCATTGAAGTCTCCTCCAATTACGATGTTGGGATATTGTCTCAGGAACAGGTCGAGTTCTTCCGCTAGGTGTTCGTGTGCCTGAGGTGGATTGTAGGCTGCACCGATATAGAGTGGCGGGCTGGTCTTGATCTTGTATACGATGATCTCTAAATTTCGAGAAATTTCGGGTTTCGCTGGTTCGTGAGGAATGCCTTTTTTGATAACGATGGCAACACCTCCACCGTGTGCTATTCTGTCCGATCTGTAGACGTGAAACTTCTTGAGTTTAAATTTGAGATCTGGCTTTAGCCAGGTTTCACTGATAAGTGCGACGTCTATGTTGTTTGATAAAAGGAAGTCCTCCAGTTCTTCCTTTTTGTTGACCACACTGGTAGCGTTCCAGTTAGCGATTTTTAGTTTGTCGATGGTTGACTTACCCATGAATTTTTCTAATGGCAGCAAAGGCCTCGTTTGCCTCGTTGCAGGCCGACAACATATCCATTGCATTTGTCGCATTGGCTAATTGATGTTTTAGCTTCCTTAACATTTCGGTAAGCTTTTTGAAATCGAACATTTTGTTAATGTCGTCCATCTCTTTCATAAACTCTTCGAAAGCTGAGTTTGCGGCTGGTGTGTTTCTTGGTGTGTGATTTGGTGGCTGTTGTCTCCTGGGACCTGGTTTGGGCCAAGGGTGATTGGTTTGTTGTGTAGAAGGTGTCGTGCGTGGCGGTTCCACATGTAATTCCATTAGTGGTTTTCTGGGTAGTTCGGGGTACTCTCTGGGATCATGAGTGTATACCCTCCTTGTTGAGTTTTGTTGCCAATGCTTTCGGCTTTGTTGCACCTTCTTAGCGTTGGCTTTTTCTACTGCAACTGTGTATAATGGGCACTCAGTCGATGTGCCTCGGTGGTTGCCATCACAATTACCACACTTTGGTTCGTTTGCCTGTTCCGTACAGTTCCACGTATTGTGATTTTTGGTGCAGTGACCGCAAACTGCCTTCGCGTGGCAGTATCTGCTACCATGGCCAAATTCCAAGCAGTTTCCGCACTGCATGATATTCCTGGGAGCCCTGTATTTCTCCCAGTAGCAGGTGCTGTGTACTAGATGTCGAACTCTCCTTACATCTTGGAGAGTCGTACCGTTTGCAAAAGATATTCTGTACTTTGGGTACAGAATCGGTGCGTTGTTTTTCGCCTTGTTGGCAAGCAGTCTACAAGCTTCCGGTTGTAGACCTTTGCTTTTTAGGTCCGCCAGGATCTCTTCGGGATCCAGCTCGTTGGTACCCTTTAATACGAAAGAGGTTCGTTTAGTGTCCGCTGTGCCGAACGAATAGTATTCGATCTTTTTCGTATCGAAGTGTTGTATTATCCGGTTGTAGTCCTCCATCGACTCCACCATGACTTTGGTCTGGTTACCCAGATTTTTTAAAGAAAAATTATTGCTGTGTATTGTCTCTTTTATGTCGGTCACAGTGTCCATGTAGTCTTTCGTTCCGATTAGTCCACGCTTCAAGATGATAGGCGTGGGCCTTATCTTTTTAGGTAGTGGTGCAGGTGATTCTTTATCGGTCGGCTTCACGACCTCCCTTTGAAAACATTCAAAGCGGTTTCTGATAGGCAGAATGAAATTCTCCGGTTTTCGAATCCTCCTGGTAGGAGAGCTGGTAACTTCCCTGTTCCTCTTGGAAGTCTGTGTTTGAAACGGTAAATCCGCGAAGTCCATTAACAGTCCTGCATCCTTCAAGGAGTGTTCGTATTCCACTGAGTTGGCCATCTCGGCGATGGTTTTGTTAAGTATCAAAGAAGTTTTTCTAGTATGACCACGAGGGCCTTTACTTAAATTCCTCTTTAAGTATGATCGTGCGTTCCCCTTAAAAAGGGGATTTTGTTTAGTTATTGCCGCAGGAGAAATCTCCAACGACGTATCTAAAAATAAACAAAGTTAATAAATTAGTAAAACAATTTACTCACACGTTTATTTCTGAGGTTATGTCCTGTAGTTCGATAAGTGAATTTGAGGTTAAGTAGGTGTGGTTCGCTTGGTAGTCTAGACGTGACTGGATTTTGTGTTTTACGAACACATTTACAAACTCATACCGGCGAAAAGCCGTTTGAGTGCGAAGTTTGTGATTCTAAATTTTCAAATAAAAGAAACTTGCAACACCATTTACGAATTCATACTGGTGAAAAACCGTATGAGTGCACAGTTTGCGATTTTAAATCTTCACGTAGTTCAGGTTTACGATACCATTTACGAACTCATACCGGCGAAAAACCGTACGCGTGCACAATTTGCGATTATAAATCTAGACAAAAAGGATGTTTGCGATTACATGTACGAACTCATACTGGTGAAAAACCGTTCAAGTGCACAGTTTGCGATAATAACTATACAAGTAAATTAACCTTACAAAGACATTTACGTACTCACAAAGGCGAAAAGCCTTTCCAATGTTCAATTTGTGATTACAAAACTTTCAGTAAATATGTCTTGCGGTCACATCAACGAACCCATATCGGTGAAAAACAGTACAAGTGCACAGTTTGCGAATATAAATGTTCTCACAGATGGAGATTGCGACAGCATTTAAGAATTCATACCGGTGAAAAACCGTACAAGTGCACTGTGTGCGATTATAAATGTGCACGAAAACAAGGCTTATATATATATATATAACATTTATTCAATTTTAAATAGTTACATTATTAAATGTTAACAAATTTATACACGTTATCTATTATTAGGTTAAGCCCTTTGTTAGATATTTAACATATGTACAGTAATTATAATTTTGATTTGTAAATAAATTTAAATGAATTACAGGATAAAAATTTCAAAAACCTGATAAATAATTTTGCTAAATTGATAAAAATGGGGTGTAGGAGTTTGATGTAGGATTGGGTGGGTTAACATGTACTGGAATTGGAAGTGGAGTTACAAATTAAACTATACAAAAACAACACAGTTAAAGTAATATTTACATTGTCGATCTTCCCTCCCCGACAAGGACCGACAGAGACCAGTTCAGGCTTTTAGTCATACAAGTTGTAATTTCGTAGCAAAATTGACTTGAGGAGTTTGCTTTTCCTCTTGGAAATTATATTGTCGAGATCGTAGTCTCCAATTTGTCTAATCAACTCGTTATCATGGAACGAGCAACGTTTCAAAAATTGTTCGGTCGATTGTTTTATAAAATCGCCGACGTATTCAAAATTGTTGTCTTCGTGCATGTGCTTAATGGTAGTGTAGCGAGGGTAGTTATTCACTGCTTTCAAAAACTTGTTCAGACAACGTTGTACGGCAATTAAGTTGCTGTTTGCGGCACTTCCCCAAATAGTGCAACCGTACGTCAGGACTGACCTGGCACATGTGCGAACGAGCAGAAGCTTTAGCTCTCTGGATAACTGTGCTTCGTGGTTAATTAATGGATAGAGCAGTTGCAGTACCAAGTTGGTTTTTTTAATTCTATCAGCTATAGTTTTTTTCCACGTAAGTCGTTGATCTAAGAGCAAGCCAAGATATTTTATATCTTTTTGCAGTTCGATAACGCTATCGTTAATTTTAATATCGACTGTCGGACGATTTCTGCTGTTCGTAAACATGATAGCCTCAGTCTTACTGACATTTAATTTTAATTTCCAATCGCTGAAAAATTTGCATACCAACTGGAGATGTTCGTTGATGTTTTCAACGATAATTTCTTTAATTAAGCTCGACGTATAGATAGCCGTATCGTCGGCGTACAAAGCAATATTCGTGTCCTCGTGCATTGGTATATCGTTGATGTAGATATTAAAAAGTGTTGGGCCGAGAATCGAACCCTGTGGAACACCAGCAGGTATGCTTCTTTCCGATGATCTAGCATCGCCAACTGCAACACTGAAGGTGCGACCTGTCAAATAGCTCTGAACGATCCTCGTCAAGGAGGTAGGAAGATTCAGTTCCATCATTTTGTGGATTAAACCCTCGTGCCAGACCGTATCGAAGGCTTTCTCCAAATCGAGTAATACCATTCCCGTATGGTTATTGTTGTTGGATTCCATGACCACATCTTCAACTACTCTGGCTAATTGATGGATGGTACTATGTCCTTTCTGAAACCCAAATTGCTGTTTAATAATTAAATTATTAGTTGTCAGATGGTCGACAATTTCTTCTTGGATAACTTTTTCCAAGATTTTGCTCAAACAAGAAAGTAAACTAATTGGACGGTAGTTTTTGGCTTCGCCCTTGGCCTTGTTTGGTTTCGGAATTGCCAATATTTTAGCGGTCTTCCACACCGTCGGAAAATAGCATAGCTTTAGACATGACCTAAAAATATAATAAAGTTGTACCACTCCCTTTTTGGGGAGGTACTTAAGGTGTTTATTAGTGATACCGTCGGCTCCGGGAGCCTTCCTCACCTTACGACTCTTGATAATTTGCTGGATTCTTTTAGGAGTGATGTTAATTTCCAGCGAATCGTCTATGTCTTTAAGCAGTTCTACGCTTGCTCTTACCTGTTCCTCTAACGGGGAACTAAGGTTGGTAGTTACCTGGTGTACCTCTTCAAAAATATCGGCAAAAACCTCCGCCTTTTCTTGGTTGGTATAATAATTAACATTGGAATGACTTAAAGTGGGCGTTGGTTCGTTTTTTCTTCTCAACGCGCTGTACACTTTCCACAAAGAGTTATCTTTCGTGGTAAGGTCTTTAGTTTTACTTAACCATTCCTCACGTCGAATAGTTTTAATTCGGTTTTGTATGTCATCCGTAAGCTGGTTTTTCTCGACACGATAGGCCACATTGCCTGTTTCCAACCACTTACGTCGAGCTTTGTTTCGTCGTCGTTTCAGATCATCGGTTTCTCGATCTGCGACAAATTTGTTCCGAATACGTTTAACTTTCGTGGAAACTTTGTGTGCTTCCGTAATTGCCATGGTGAATTTGGCAGTTTCAAGGTCGACTTCTTCAACAGAATTGATGTTCGGAGTTATGCGAATTCTGTTGTTGCACTCCTCTCTGAAATTACGCCAATTGGTGTCCGAGATAACGTAACTTGGCGGTATGCGAGAGGTAAGTAAAGTCAACAGTACTGGCCAATGATTTGAATTCAAGTCATTAATTGCTATAGGTTGCGAATAGTTGGTTATTCCTTGCACTAAAAAGAAATCTATAGTGGATTGTAACAAACCTGGCGGACTAAAAGTAGGTGTGGGCGGATATAACAGCAGATAGTTGTTTATATCATTGTGAGTCTTTAAGGTGTTACCGTTTCTATTTGGATACCGACAGTTCCATTGGGGGTGCTTAGAATTGAAATCCCCTCCGATTATAATCTTGTTGTACTTGTTCATGATGTTATCAAGCTCAACCGATGTAAGATTTGTGGAAGGTGGAACATACATGGCACCAACATAAAAAGGACTCTTCAAATTGATTTTCAAAACCAATAGCTCTGCTGTTACGTTTGGCTGCTCTGCCGTTTCGTGCGGCAACCCCTTTCTAATTAAAATAGCTACACCACCTGCCCGGTCGGTTAATCTATCTTTCCTAAAAACAAAATAATTTTTAAATTTTAAATTATCGCTCACCTTTAACCAAGTTTCCGTTATCAGGGCAATATGGATGTTGTTTTCGTCCAAAAATAATTCTAAATCTTGCGATTTATTTACAACGCTTGTGGCGTTCCACGTCATAATATTCAAGTCTTCGAGGTTGTAACTACCCATCGAATTCCTTTGCACATCTGATGAATGCCGCCATGCGAGCTCCACCATCGACTGTAGATGCCATGACGCGGTTTAATTCGCGCACAGCTTTTAACATTTTATCAATGTTACACATTGACTCCAATAGTTTAAATTCACTAAAAAGTGAATTTAAATTTTCCACACCATCGTGACCGGCACTTGGTGGTACGATGTGATTCACTTGTCGGACGGGAATCGGATGTCGTGGTTGCATCACTTCCTGACGCACAACTGGCCTTTGTTGCAACACCTGACTCATCGTCGGTGCAAAGTTTTGTATGGGTCGACTTGGCCGTAGGGACGGGAAATCCGCCTGACGCACCACATAAGCCTGAGGCTTAACAACTCGTTGTGGAGGTTTTGATACTCTATTAAGAGCCTTCAAATAAACGGAACACTCTCTGTTATCGCCAGTATGAGCTTCCTTGCAATTTGCGCACTTCGGGGTTGTACCTTCTGGAACTTGACATTCCTTTGACAGGTGGTTACCTGCACATTGACGGCATGCAATTTTTAAATTGCAGTTGTCCGCTGCATGGCCAAATTGTTGGCAACGGTAACACTGGGTGATACCTTTTCTTGCCCTATATTTTTCCCAGTAGACTCTGATGTTACCAACACCTCGAATGGCTTGGATTTCCGTGAACGTCATATCGCTCTCAAATGCCACTTTAAATTTAGGGTAATAAATATTGTCTTTATTTAATAGTTTGACACTGATCACTTTTGGGTTCACAACTTTTAAAGCGTTCAAAACTTCCGCTTCGTTCATTCGCTGTACACCTTTTAACACAGCCATCATCTTTCTTTCGTTCGTATGGCTATACGAATGAAATTGAGTTCCTTTTGAAATTAGGTTTTCTTTCAACTGGTTGAAATCATTAATATTCTCAGTAAATATTTTTACTTTATCACCTAAGTATTTTAGGTGAAATTTGTTTGCCACCACTTCCTTGATATCATTTGTGAATTTCACATGGTTTTTGGGTAATCCCGAAACCACAATTGGCTTGGGTTTAATTATTTTTGGTGTCGAAATTATTACATTTGATGTCACATTTTCTACTTCGTTGTTATCATTTAACAACTCAAATTTGTTGCTTATATCTACATTGTACGACATTTCAGTGTCGTCTTGACTATTTGCATTTTTTGCCTGGCTAGTTTCGGCAATAAATTTTTTATTTACCACTTTGGCACTGATTGAGCTATTGCCCCGTTTCAAAGATGTCTTATTTGATTTTCCCATTTTCTTTGGTTCTGAAAATTTCTTTTCACCATTTAATAAGAAATTCTGTAAGATTTGTACCGACTTGGCACATTCTAACTTGTTAAAATCTTCGTTGCCTTCAATTATAACAAATTCACCAGTAAATAACTTTAGTTTAAATTAACTTTTATTGTAAAATTTAGATTGCACAATATTAAATCACTATATACGTCACGCACTAGACGATAACGCTATTACACACATCCGACCTCAACGAGCTCTCGATGTGGAATGAAAACAAGGCTTGAAGATGCATGTAAAAACTCATACCGGAGAGAAACCGTATAAGTGCGCTGTTTGCGATTATAAATGTTCACTAAAAAGTGTTTTAGGAATACATTTACGAACTCATACCGGAGAGGAACCGTATGGGTGCCATGTCTGCGGTTATAAATGTTCACGCAAAGTATGTTTGCGAAGACATTTACGTACTCACGCCGGGGAATAACTGTTCGAGTATACAATTTATTTTTATAAATTTGTCACCATTTATCACTTTTGTTCCATTTTGTTTAAATTGTTTGTAGTTGTAGTTATTAGCATAATTTTGGGAAACTTGTATCTATTGATATATTGTAACGGGTTTACAATAGCAATAGCTTCAAAACGATAGCTTCGTAATAAAAGAGGAGGGTGTCAACATATGAAATCCGAAATGGAGTGAAATAGGGCGCGTCCGCGGCCAACGTACTTCATATTTTGTTTAACGGTCTCTATCAGACGTGTTTTGTAAGTCAGACACCTATACTTGTAGGTAAACAGCCCCGGGCTGTTTACTCGAGTATTGCGCGAGAAAGATAGGGGACGCCGAAAAACTAGTTTTTATGCCAAATAATTGATACTTTTCCGAAAAATTTTTCAATTTTTTAACAATTCTACTGTTTATTCCACTTTTTCGGCCATTCGTGCCTGTCATCGACGCCGTTATCGGAGTGGAATCTCGTTAATTCATTTACGCGAGTCACGTCGAGGGCAATACTCGGGCAAAATCAAAGATTGAGAACAGCCTGGGGCTGTTTATCCAAGTATTGCGCGAGGAGGATAGGGAACACGGAAAAACTAGTTTATTTGCTAAATAATTGATCCTTTTTCGGAAAATTTTTCCACATTTTTACCGTTTATTCCACTTTTTCGGCCATTCGGGCCTGTCATCGAGGCCGTTCTCGGAGTGGAATCTCGTTAATCCACTCATGCTGGTCACGTCGAGGGCAAACTAGAAGAGAATGCTGTGGAGTCGCTATGTGTATAAACAAAGAATGGCAAAACAAGATATAAAATTACACATTCGTAAATGAGAGGATTATGAGAGTAAGACTTCAGTTTGATAGAGGACACATTACGATTGTTGGAGTATATGCACCCGATGAAGGAAAACAGGAAGAGTAAGATTTTCGTATTTTCGAAGTAAGAGTAAGATGTAAGTAATATTACACAATTTAGTTCTCATGCCGCCACAATTTTGAAAATAAACTTTTAATTCTTGATTATGCTTATTGATATGCGGCTGGATGTAATTGGCGGTTAATACATTGCCGGTAGCAGTATTAGATTTTAAAACCTTCTCTCGGTCCGCAAAAAAAGGTAAAAGGCGAACCATTATACCCGTTGGCCAGAATTCAGGTTTAACTAGATCATCGTAGAGCATAAAATTTGCACCAACTTTAAAAGATGATGTATCGGAGTATGAGCTCAGTTTAGTGCAATAAAATACTTCATTCGGAAATTTCGATTTCATATATGTCGCTATAGTGTACTTTCGGTTGCACTAGCTGACACGCGACTAACATGCAACCAACATTTCTTACTAACACCACTCAGGACCCACCGGAGGGTCTGTGAAGTATCAAATGACTTCTTGTAATTGTATGAAGTAATTTAGAATCTTTGTGTTTTTGTAAAACTTGGGGGCATGGAATGAATTGTGTTTACTTATATTCCATAATCAATTACTGAATCAACAAATTACGAGTACACTAGAGAGTACGAGTACACTTCCATGCCCCCCAAACCCCCCGATTTGAAAAATAAGATCTTTTACTTTTTCAGAATCAAACAAATTTTCAGGTCGCGGCAGTACATACTAGCGGGTCTGTAGATTATAAAATACCTTCCAGTATCCCACTAATTGTAAGAAGCGATTGTACATCAATTAATTGTGTTAAGTTGTATTTCATAATCAAGTTACTGCGCCAGACGATCGGCTGTAAAAGTATTTGGCTTTGAAAGTAAAAGTTTTATTTTAATAAAATTAATTCAAGATTATGTAAGCAAACTTTTCATTTCTGAAGCCTGGGGGTTCAGGGTACGTCAGTAATTGGGTTAAATTGTATGTTACATTTATTAAGTTATTGAGTCAATAATTAACTGATGTACTGGAGGGCATTCTATGCCCCCCCCCTCCCCCGGTTTCAGTAACAAACCGTTTATGGCCATATTTTTTTATGAATTTGATTAAATTGAGAACTCTCACTCTTGCAGAACCAAATAGTTCAATGAATATGAAACATCCTTTAGAAAGAGTGAAGGATATTGTTAAACCCTTTCACACACAGCGTCCTGTAGAGAGGACATAAATTTAAGGCAAAATTATGGCTAGTAGTAACTATATGGAGAGTGCCAATCAAGTTGATCTGCTCCGAGGATTTGTCAGCTTGACTTCTGAAAGATTGCATTACTTGTGGGACTTATTGTCATGGGCGTCGCCAAGGGGGGGCAGAGGGGACTGAAGCCCCCCCTGGCTTTTGGCAAAACATATAAATTTACAATTGCAATATAAAAATATAAAAATTTTTAACATAAATAATTAATTTTAATAGCGTTTAAAAAAATTTGCCCCCCTGCAATTCTTGGAAGCGACGCCCTTGCTTATTGTTATTTAATAAATTTATTTTGTCTTATGTTTTGAACCTGAAAGCACATGGTTGCGTTCGATTTTTTATGTTTATTTTTCTTCTGGAATTTAATAGTTTTTAAGTACGTAATATTTTTTCTACTTTGTATAATGTTGTAGGCATTTAATAAAATAATTTTTTTTTCATAGAATCTCTCAAATATTCGATAAATCGTGATCAGAAAATCTCCATGTCCACTAGACAGAGGACAGTTGGTATCTGAGTACTCGGGAATCCTAGGGTAATCTAACAAACATGAAAAATCATCAAAAAATTAAAAAAGTTCACATGCTGAGTTTGAGAACATTCCTACAACCCCTTCACAATTGGTGTCTGAAAGGGTTAATGAATTTAATCAAATATTATACGCCCTAATTGTTTGATTTTCAAACCGGGGGTCTGGAATACCCTCTAGTGCACTCGAAATTTGTTGTCCCAGTAACTAACGCACACAGGTGCGGTGCAGTGACGGCGCCAGGGGTAGGCCAGGGTGGGCACTTCCCACCCTGTTGAATGGAGTTCCAACCCAAATTTTTAAGTGCTTATTTCAATAATGTATTTTTTTAAGTTTATTTATAAATTTTGTGTGCTCCTGCCCACCCCAAATATATTGGACCCAATTTGTGCCCACCCATTTCAAAAATTCTGGCGCCGTCGCTGCCGGGGGTTCAACTTTGAAGTTGAACGACAAGTGGCTAGAAAGAAGAAGTTAACATATTATGATAGCTGTCAATAATAAGTAATAACCCAATTAGGAATTGACATCGGAACGGCAACGTTTTCAAAATAATTTTTTCTAAGGAAACTACCCCATTGCCGTCCAAAGTGGGGCTATTATAACTTAATTCAAATTAACATTACAATATATTTCAAATTGTACAAATAACATACACATTAATACAGAAATTTTATAGCAATATAGAACAAAAGTAGTGGCGTTTACATACGTTGACACATAAGCTGAGATATCAGGTTCAAGCCCGAACGGAATAAAAACCTTATTCTGACAATCTTCCTTCGGAAGGCAGTGATGACCAACCGATATATCTGCCAAAGGACCTTTGAAACCTAAAAATAAAAAGTGTTGGATAAGCGCAGTTGAGCTCCGATACTGCCAAGGGGCTAAGTTCCAACATTTTAAGTTTAGCCTTGGAAAATATAACAGTCTATTTCTTGGCAGTGTGCCTTCGTAAATGTCTTGCCAAGGCTTGCTTAACAGAACATTTGTAGTGGCAAATCTTACACTCAAACGGTTTCTCGCCGGTATGAGTTAGTAAATGTCTTTTCAAACTTCGTTTCATTCGACATCGAGCAATCGAAGCAATCGGATGTATTATTAAAACGTTAGCGATAAGCGCATGACGTATTAGTGATTTAATATTGTGCAATTTCTAGTTTAACATTAATTTAATAGTTAATTTTAAGTAAATTAAATTAAGTGCAATTGAAGGCAACGAGAAAGTGGACAACTTGAAATGTGCTAATTCGGCACATATATTACAAAATTTCCTACTGGAAGGTGAAAAGAAATTTACAAATCCAACCAAAATGGGAAAAGCTAAGGCCAAAACCAATTTAAAACGGGGTAATAGCTCTATTAGTGCTACTGTAGTAAACAAAAAATTTATTGCCGAAACAAGCCAGGCAAAACCCACAAAGAGTCAAGATGACATAGAAATGGTTTACAATGTAAACATTAGCAATAAATTTGAGTTGTTAAACAATAGCAACGAAATTATTCAAGATGTGACACCGAGTGTAATATCGACACCGAAGAAACAAATTAAACCGAAACCAATTATTGTCTTTGGATTACCTAAAAATCATGTAAAATACACAAAGGATATTAAAGAAGTTGTGAAAAATAAGTTTCAACTAAAATACTTGGGTAACAAAGTTAAAATTGTTACCGAAGATATTGAAGATTTCAATAATTTGAAATTAAGATTGATCGCAGAAGGTACGCCATTCCATTCGTACAGCATGAACAATAAGAAGAAAACTATGGCTGTTTTAAAAGGTATCCAGTCCATGAACGAAAAAGAAGTTCTCGACGAATTAAAAATTGTAAACGCTAAAGTTCTTAGTGTTAAACTTTTAAATAAAGACAATACCTTCTACCCAAAATTTAAAGTTGCGTTTGAAAGTGAAGTGACTTTTAGTGAAATTCAAGCGATACGAGGTGTTAGTGGCATACGCGTGTACTGGGAAAAGTACAGGGCAAGGAAGGGCATTACTCAGTGCTACCGATGCCAACAATTTGGACATGCGGCTGATAACTGCAACCTGAAAATTGCATGTCGACAATGTGCTGGAGACCATCTATCCAGTGAGTGTAAGGTTCCGGAGGGTACAACCAAGGGTACAAGTACAAATAAAGCTACTTTCTGTATCTAATTCGATTTGGAAAAACCCGTCTTTAAAATCTAACACGGTGAAAGTTGTTTTCCCCGAAAGATCATTGCAAATTTCTTCCTGTGACGGTATCGGATATCTTTCTCGAATGATTTGAACATTTGAACACTTGAACATTTTTTATGTTTTCTTTATTAATTACCCCTATTGATCCTAAATAAAATTCACTGTCACTACTGTAATTTTGGTCTTTTTCTACTTGGTGCACTTTTTTACTATATCTACTAACAATTTCTTTGCGTTTAGCTCTTTGCTCACACATTTTCGCGAAGTGATGTTTAGCGTTACAATTTAAACATGACTTACCGAATGCAGGGCAGTTTCCGTATCCGTGTTTGTTACCACATTTTCAACACTTGTTCTTCTTTTCTTCTTGTGATGAGCGTGATTGTTGTTTTGGTCTCCTTTTTTCAAAATTCGATTTTAGTCCATGCACACTTGTTTCTCCTTTTTCTTGTAGGGTTTTCATCTGCTCTTTTCCAGCTTCTGCTGCACGACACTGATTTATTGCCGTATTTAGTGATAAGTCTGGCACTCGCAGTAGCCGTTCTTGTAAACTTGCATCATTAATTCCAATCACAATTCTGTCTCGGACCATTCTTTCTTCTTGTTCACCAAATTCACACAATTTTGCTTGTACTCTTAACTCGGTGACAAAATGATCAAATTTTTCTCCATCTTTTTGTGATCTACCAAAAAATTTAAAACTCTCAAATATCACATTTTTTCTCGGAATGCAATATGTTTCAAACGCTGCCAGTACTTCATTATAAGTTTTTCTTTGTGCTTCACTTAACTTTAATGTTTGATAAACATCCAAAGCTTCTTCGCCAGCTACGTTGAGGAATATAGCAATTTTTACTTCGTCCTCTTTTTCGATGTAACCGCTCGCTTTCATATAAATTTCAAACTGTTGCTTGAATTTTGCCCAGTTAGTACCATTTTCCAAAACAAGCTTTTTAGGAGCTTTCAGATTGAAATCCATTTTGTATTGTTTTATTGAAATTTGCAAATGTTTATCAACTTTAAGATCTTTTCACTTGTTTTACACTTTTTGTAAAAATGTTTTAACACTTGACACCGGGTAATATTTTTAACACCTGTCAACAGTACTATTTTAACACCAAGTGAAACTTTTTAACACCTAGCACCAGGTAATATTTTTTAATACCTGTCTATAGTAATTTGTTTAACACCAAGTGAAATTTTTTAACACCTGACACCATGTTGTGTTGTTAGACAAATAAAACTAAACATATTTATTATGTATTTATTTGAACTAATAACTGAGTACTACAATGTTCTGATGTTCTTGAGGTACTGGGATTATATTAGCTTGTGGTTATAGTAGTTAAGTGTTCTGGTATTACGTCATGATTTAATAACATGTTTTTTGTGACATATGCAACACAACCCCCAAATGTGCAAATTGCCGCGAAGCCCATACCGGCGATTACAGAGAGTGTTCAGTCTACCTGAAGGCTCTAAACAAAGTATCAAAACTTTCACCAAGAGCTGCTAAGCCGCAGGCATATGTAGTGCGTCAGGCGGATTTTCCGTCCCTCCGGCCAAGTCGACCCATACAAAACTTTGCACCGACGATGAGTCAGGTGTTGCAACAAAGGCCAGTTATGCGTCAGGAAGTGATGCAACCACGACATCCGATTCCCGCTCGACAGGTGAATCATATAGTACCACCAAGTGCCGGTCACGATGGTGTGGAAAATTTAAATTCACTTTTTAGCGAATTTAAATTATTAGAGTCAATGTGTAACATTGATAAAATGTTAAAAGCTGTGCGCGAATTAAACCGCGTCATGGCAACTACAGTCGATGGTGGAGCTCGCATGGCGGCATTCATCAAATGTGCAAAGGAATTCGATGGGTAGTTACAACCTCGAAGACCTGAATATAATGACGTGGAACGCCACAAGCGTTGTAAATAAATCAGCAGATTTAGAACTATTTTTGGACGAAAACAATTTTCATATTGCCCTGATAACGGAAACTTGGTTAAAGGTAAGCGATAATTTAAAATTTAAAAATTATTTTGTTTTTAGGAAAGATAGATTAACCGACCGGGCAGGTGGTGTTGCTATTTTAATTAGAAAGGGGTTGCCGCACGAAACGGCAGAGCAGCCAAACGTAACAGCAGAGCTATTGGTTATGAAAATCAATTTGAAGAGTCCTTTTTATGTTGGTGCCATGTATGTTCCACCTTCTACAAATCTTACATCGGTTGAGCTTGATAACATCATGAACAAGTACAACAAGATTATAATCGGAGGGGATTTTAATTCCAAGCACCCCCAATGGAACTGGCGGTATCCAAATAGAAATGGAAACACCTTAAAGGCTCACAATGATATAAACAACTATCTGCTGTTAAATCCACCCACACCTACTTTTAGTCCGCCAGGTTTGTTACAATCTACTATAGATTTCTTTTTAGTGCAAGGAAGAACGAACTATTCGGAACCTATAACAATTAATGACTTAAATTCCAATCATTGGCCAGTACTGATGACTTTACTTACCTCTCGCATACCGCCAAATTACGTTATCTCGGACACTAATTGGCGCAATTTCAGAGAAGAGTGCAACAACAGAATTCGCATAACTCCGAACATCAATTCTGTTGAAGAAGTAGACTTTGAAATCGCCAAATTCACCGTGGCAATTACAGAAGCACACAAAGTTTCCACGAAAGTTAAACGTATTCGGAACAAATTTGTCGCAGATCGAGCAACCGATGATCTGAAACGACGACGAAACAAAGCTCGACGTAAGTGGTTGGAAACAGGCAATGTAGCCTATCGTGTCGAGAAAAACCAGCTTACGGAAGACATACAAAACAGAATTAAAACCATTCGACGTGAAGAATGGTTAAGTAAAACTAAAGACCTTACCACGAAAGACAACTCTTTGTGGAAAGTGTACAGCGCGTTGAGAAGAAAAAACGAACCAACGCCCACTTTAAGTCACTCCAATACGAATTATTATACCAACCAAGAAAAGGCGGAGGTTTTTGCCGATATTTTTGAAGAGGTACACCAGGTAACTACCAACCTTAGTTCCCCGTTAGAGGAACAGGTAAGAGCAAGCGTAGAACTGCTTAAAGACATGGACGATTCGCTGGAAATTAACATCACTCCTAAAAGAATCCAGCAAATTATCAAGAGTCGTAAGGTGAGGAAGGCTCCCGGAGCCGACGGTATCACTAATAAACACCTTAAGTACCTCCCCAAAAAGGGAGTGGTACAACTTTATTATATTTTTAGGTCATGTCTGAAGCTATGCTATTTTCCGACGGTGTGGAAGACCGCTAAAATATTGGCAATTCCAAAACTAAACAAGGGCAAGGGCGAAGCCAAAAACTACCGTCCAATTAGTCTACTTTCTTGTTTGAGCAAAATCTTGGAAAACGTTATCCAAGAAGAAATTGTCGACCATCTGACAAGTAATAATTGAATTATTAAACAGCAATTTGGGTTTCAGAAAAGACATAGTACCATCCATCAATTAGCCAGAGTAGTTGAGGATGTGGTCATGGAATCCAACAACAACAACCATACGGGGATGGTATTACTCGATTTGGAGAAAGCCTTCGATACGGTCTGGCACGAAGGTCTAATCCATAAGATGATGGAACTGAATCTTCCTACCTCCTTGACAAGGATCGTTCAGAGCTATTTGACAGGTCGCACCTTCAGTGTTGCAGTTGGCGATGCTAGATCAACGGAAAGAAGCATACCTGCTGGTGTTCCACAGGGTTCGATTCTCGGCCCAACACTTTTTAATATCTACATCAACGATATACCAATGCACGAGGACACGAATATCGCTTTGTACGCCGACGATACGGCTATCTATTCGTCGAGCTTAATTAAAGAAATTATCGTTGAAAACATCAACGAACATCTCCAGTTGGTATGCAAATTTTTCAGCGATTGGAAATTAAAATTAAATGTCAGTAAGACTGAGGCTATCATGTTTACCAACAGCAGAAATCGTCCGACAGTCGATATTAAAATTAACGATAGCGTTATCGAACTGCAAAAAGATATAAAATATCTTGGCTTGCTCTTAGATCAACGACTTACGTGGAAAAAAACTATAGCCAATAGAATTAAAAAAACCAACTTGGTGCTACATCTGCTCTATCCATTGATTAACCACGAAGCACAGTTATCCAGAGAGTTAAAGCTTCTGCTCGTCCGCACATGTGCCAGGTCAGTCCTGACGTACGGCTGCACTATTTGGGGAAGTGCCGCAAACAGCAACTTAATTGCCGTACAACGTTGTCTCAACAAGTTTTTGAAAGTAGTGAATAACTACCCTCGCTACACTACCATTAAGCACATGCACGAAGACAACAATTTTGAATACGTCGGCGATTTTATAAAACAATCGACAGAACAATTTTTGAAACGTTGCTCGTTCCACGATAACGAGTACATTAGACAAATTGGAGACTACGATCTCGACAATATAATTTCCAAGAGGAAAAGCAAACTCCTCAAGTCTATTTTGTTACGAAATTACAACTTTTATGACTAATAGCCTGAACTGGTCTCTGTCGGTCCTTGTCGAGGAGGGAAGATCGACAATGTAAATATTATTTTAACTGTGTTGTTTCTGTATAGTTTAATTGTAACTCCATTTCCAATTCCAGTACATGTTAACCCACACAATCCTACATTAAACTCCTATACCCCATTTTTATCAATTTAGTAAAATTATTTATCAGGTTTTTGAAATTTTTATCCTGTAATTCATTTAAATTTATATACAATTCAAAATTATAATTACTGTACATATGTTAAATATCTAACAAAGGGCTTAACCTAATAATAGATAACGTGTATAAATTTGTTAACATTTAATAATGTAACTATGTAAAATTGAATAAATGTTATATATATATAAATTTCCTTTGATAGAATTTTTATAGTCGCAAACAGTACACTCAAACGGTTTCTCGCCGGTATGAATTAGTAAATGTCTTTTCAAACTTCGTTTCAGCAGGTTTTTGAAACTTTTATTCTGCACTCTACTCAATTTCTATTTCACTAAATTTTCACATACCTAATTTAAATATAGAAGAGAGGGCTACCCAGCCCTATTATCTATAACCATATGTAATTCGGGAAATGTAAGGTATCCTCGTGCCTCGTACTTAATTAATAAATGTTATTTGATTGATTTTGATTTGAAACTTCGTTTTAGTGAAAATTTATAATCACAAATATTACACTTAAATGGTTTCTCCCCAGTATGGGTTAGTAAATGATTTTTTAGGTCGTGAAGACGACCGCTAACCATCAATCGACACCCGAAGTACCACCTGCACCACAACCCAAGAAGATAAGGCCCACCCCTATCATCTTGAAGCGTGGACTCATTGGAACAAGGGACTATATGGACACCGTCACCGATATAAAAGCTGTTATAAACAGCAATAATTTTTCTATAAAAAATCTGGGTACCCAGACCAAAATTATGGTGGAGGCGATTGAAGACTACAACAAAGTAATCCAACACTTCGATTCGGATAAGATCGAATACTATTCCTTCGGCACCCAGGATACTAAACGTACCTCTTTCGTGTTAAAGGGTACCAACGAACTGGATCCCGAAAAGATCTTGTCGGACCTCAAAAGCAAAGGCCTTAAACCTGAAGCTTGCAGACTGCTTGCCAACAAGGCGAAAAACGACGCACCAATTCTGTACCCAAAGTACAGAATATCTTTTGTTAACGGTACGACACTCCAAGATGTACGAAGAGTTCGACATCTTGTACACAGCACTTGCTACTGGGAGAAATACAGGGCACCTAGGAATATCATGCAGTGCGGAAACTGCTTGGAATTTGGCCATGGCAGCAGATACTGCCACGCGAAGGCAATCTGCGGTCACTGCACCAAAAACCACAACACGTGGGAATGTACGGAACAACAAAACGAGCCTAAATGTGGTAATTGTAATGGCAACCATCGAGGTACTTCGATCGAGTGCCCAATATACACGGTCGCAGTTGAGAAAGCCAACGCCAAGAAGGTACAACAAAGCCGAAAGCATTGGCAACAAAACGCAACAAGGAGAGCCTACACTCACGATCCCAGAGAGTACCCCGAACTCCCTAGAAAGCCATTAATGGAACTGCATGTGGAACCCCCGCGCCCCACACCACCTGCACAACAGACCAGTCACTCATGGCCCAAACCAGGACCCAGAAGACAACAGCTACCAAAAGACGTACCAAGAAACACCCCAGCCGCAAACACAGTTTTCGAGGAGTTCATGAAAGAATATTAACAAAATGTTTGATTTCAAAAAGCTTACCGAAATGCTAAGGAAGCTAAAACATCAATTAGCCAATGCAACAAATGCAATGGATATGCTGTCGGCCTGCAACGAGGCAAATGAGGCCTTTGCTGCCATTAGAAAAATTCATGGGTAAGTCAACCATCGACAAACTAAAAATTGCTAACTGGAACGCTACCAGTGTGGTCAACAAAAAGGAAGAATTGGAGGACTTCCTGTTATCAAACAATATAGACGTCGCACTTATCAGTGAAACCTGGCTAAAGCCAGATCTCAAATTTAAACTCAAGATGTTCCACATCTACAGATCGGACAGAATAGCACACGGTGGAGGTGTTGCCATCGTTATCAAAAAAGGCATTCCTCACGAACCAGCGAAACCCGAAATTTCCCAAAATTTAGAGATCATCGTTTACAAGATCAAGACCAGCCCGCCACTCTATATCGGTGCAGCCTACAATCCACCTCAGGCACACGAACACTTAGCGGAAGAACTCGACCTGTTCCTGAGTCAATATCCCAACATCGTAATTGGAGGAGACTTCAATGCAAAACACTCGTCTTGGAATTGCATTACAAACAATAGTTCTGGCAATGTCCTGCGAGACTTATCATTCGAGAAGAACTTCGTCATAGTATACCCACCCGAACACACTTATCGTCAAGGGCCACAATATCAACCATCCACACTAGACATCTTTCTCCTCCAAGGTGTCGGGGGCCACACCACTCCAACGGTCCTGGAAGACCTCCCTTCAAATCACTATCTGGTGGTGATCACTATGAAGAGGTGACCCTCTTTCTCAACTGCGACTTGAATGAAAGAGACATTCGTAACTGGCAAACATACAAGCAACTCTGCAACAAGCAATTGGCAATCGACACCACCATCGTCACCAATGCAGATATCGACGAAGCCATTAAAAAGTTCACGGCGGTATTGCAATCTGCTTTTAAAGATGCAACCACAAAGAAGAAAGTGAAAGAAACTTACAAAGTGGATCCAGAAATCAAAAGGTTGAAAACTGTTCGAAACTGGGAAAAGAAGCAGTGGCTCCGCACGGGAGATCCAACACACCGAATCGCCAAGAATCACATCACCGAAGAGATCCAGCAGTTGCTTCGAGAAGAAAGAAAAGAAAACTGGAGAAAGATGACAGAAAGTCTAACGCTCCGGGACAACTCACTTTGGCAGGTCTACAAACGTTTAAAGAACAAACACGACGAGATCCCGATAATCAAGACCAGCAACAACGTCAACTTATATACCGACAAAGAAAAGGCCGATGCTTTCGCAAATGTTTTTCTGGATGCCCACAGCAAAACTATCAACGAAGTCTCTCCCATGGACGACGAAGTGAACGCAACCTACAAGAACCAGACCTGAATCTGGATAAGCTCGACGAAAGTCCCCTCGAGACGAATCCTACTAAAATTTCCAAAATCATTCGAAAGCTGAAAAACAGAAAAGCTCCCGGTCTGGACGGCATCTCGAATAGACAACTAAAATACCTTCCGAGGAAAGGAGTTTGCCTCCTGTACTACATATTTCGCGCATGCCTCTCGAACTGCTACTTCCCTACCCAGTGGAAACTGGCCAAGGTGATTGCGCTGCCAAAACCCAACAAGGCAAGAAACGTCGCCACAAACTACAGGCCCATTAGTCTGCTTGCAGCTCTCAGTAAAGTTCTAGAGAAAATCATACTGGAAGAGCTCAAGACTCATCTAACCGAACACGGAATTATCATCGACGAACAATTGGGTTTCAGAGCCGGACATTGCACAACGCATCAAGTAGCGCGCATCAAGGAGAAGATCGTGCAAAAAAGACACATAAATAAAGACACGGGCATGGTGTTATTGGACTTGGAAAAAGCTTTCGACGTCGTTAATCGCAAAGCACTTATTTATAAGTTAGTCAAGTTAGTTAAAGCTCCTATCAACTTAATCAAAATCATCGTCAGCTATCTAGAGGATAGACAATTCTTCGTTATCGTCAACCAAGCCGTCTCCGATATGGTAAACGTTCCAGCCGGCGTTCCGCAAGGCTCATTATTGGGTCCGATCCTATTTTCCATCTTCATCAACGATATTCCTCGACACCACAAAACCAGTATCGGTGCTTATGCAGACGACACAGCCATTTTCGCCCATTCCAAGACAACCAGGAAATATGTAACGTACCTAGAAGAACATGTCAAATTAATTCTCGAATTTTTCAAGACGTGGAAACTTAAAGTCAATATACCCAAGACAGAAGTAATTCGGTTCACCTTCAAACGTAAACCTCCCGACGTCGCAGGAGTAAAAGTCGGCGAGGACACTATCCCGTGGCAGAACACTGTCAAATACCTGGGCACCACACTGGACTCGAAGCTGCTATTCAGCCAAGAAATACAGGCTCGATTGGACAAGAGCAACTTCGTTATCCAATTACTATACCCCTTCATCGGTCCAAATGCTAGAACACCGAAGAGAGAAAAAGTCACTTTGTACAAAGCTTGTGCCAGGTCGATACTGACCTACAATGCCCCCATTTGGGCTACCGCATGCAAGACGAAGATGAAGTCCGTCCAAGCTATGCAAAATAAATTCCTGAGGATCATCGGGCAGTATCCCAGGTATACCACCATCGATTTCATGCACACAGACTTGGAAATCGAAACCATCGACACGTTCATCAAAGAGAAGACCAGCAAGATCATAAACCAAATGACAACTCACCAGAATCCACTTATAGCCGAAGTGATTTCAAACGACGACGACGAGATTTTCGGAACCGTGAAGAGATCAATGAAACAAATTTTAAATTAATTGTTAGTATTACCATTGTAATGTTATTCTTTCCTTTTGTTTGTAATCCCCATGTATTGTTTGTTTTTTTGTCATTTTTAACGTAAGTTCTTTTCCACCCCCTTTTACAATGTCACTCACTTACCAACTACGGCAGTTTTCTGTAACTCGCCTATGTTTAATGAAGGTTAAAGCCAGCGTCACACTGAAATTACAACATTCTTCAAATGTTGTAAGGCAGGTGTTACGGTGATAATTTTTCTTTTATTTTTATTTAACTTGGCCTAATTGGAAGGTAGGTGGCCGGATGAATGTTGCAGCAGGAGCGATTGCTCCGACCGATATGGTAGTGCATCTCTTCGGGGTTGTTCTGCCAAGTCGTGAACGGTTTGCAGTCGCGCTTACGCGCGACATTTAACTGGAGACAACTTTCCAATTTGGCCAACCAAAGCAGGTTTTTGAAACTTTTATTCTGCACTCTACTCAATTTCTATTTCACTAAATTTTCACATACCTAATTTAAATATAGAAGAGAGGGCTACCCAGCCCTATTATCTATAACCATATGTAATTCGGGAAATGTAAGGTATCCTCGTGCCTCGTACTTAATTAATAAATGTTATTTGATTGATTGATTGAAAAAATTTTCTTTTTGTGAAGATTTATAATCGCAAATTTTACACTCAAATTGCTTGTTTATTTGTCTTTTGCTGTCTTGATCCGGTCGAAATTCATTATCTGAGGAATCTTCTTTAATGTCAATAGAATGATGTAATTCTTCTAACTGGAAATCCAAGTCTGGGGTCTCTCCATTTTTCATTTCCTTGCTATTATTTTCTTCAGTATCAATGGAGTGTTGTAAATTTTCCATCTCCATATCTACGGTTTCTGTTTTAATTTCACTGTTAAAATTTTCCATCTTTATTTGACGTAAGAGTTTTTTGCTGCAATTCGTTGTTAGTCTTAATTTTGTAGGGAACACTCGATGCACCACTTTTTGTCTATTTGATTAATTATAATTAACACAAAATGCATACGTAATATTTTACGTTTTCAAGGCACATTTAATCTGAGTATGAGCTTGACCTGAAACACCTGTTCTGGTTGCTTCTGTTACCAACATACAAAACTATTGCGCAGGTCTAGCACCATCTTGCTTAAATCCGACGTCACTCTGTAACTAATGGTGGGTTTATACAACGAGATAAGGAATAAGCGCTAAGGAATAAGAAAGTTGAGCTATGCGAATACTGTAGTAGCGTTTAGTCACGGAATAAGGATTAAGCGATAAGGGATAAGAAGTTGACCAACTTTCAACTTTTCTTGTCGCCTTTTCTGTTATCCATACTGCACACGAGCATTAATGCAAAATTCAATTTTTGTATAATTGAACTAATTTAACCCGCCCATTTCTTTCCTTAAATATTGTTTTTAAAATACTTCTAAAAGTAAATTTGCACACATCAATGTGTAAGCAATAAATGAGAGAAGCTCTTACAAAATAAATCGGTACCTTATTAGTACCTCCATCTAAAGGATCCAATTTCTCAAAGACGCCGTTACCCGCACCCACATATTGTTTAATACAAATTATGTTTCCTTTTTACTTGGAAATGCTTCCTAGTTCAAAAATTATCGAAAAAACATTTTTTCAAAGACAGAATGATAATATTTTATCGACTTCAGTTTTAAATAAACCACTAAACTGTTAAGTTGTGTTTTGCGTCTTTCATTATTTTTAATATCAATTAAAATGGAAAATGATGTACAATTAATTGAGTGCGTCCGTGAATACGAATTTTTGTATGATAAAAAACATCCTCAATACAAGGATAACATATCAAAATTAAATGCTTGGAGGAACATTGCATTTATACTTGAAAAAGACGGTGAGTTTTATTTAAATATAAATCATCCTTATAATGTATGAGATATTTCTTTTTGTAGTGGATGTAGTGTAGTGGATTTACAGAAACGTCGGGTTAATTTGAGGAAAAAATATTCTCAAATGCGGAAAAAGGCAGACACACTTCCTAGTGGTTCGGGAGCGGAAAATTATGTTTGGCCACATTATGCACGGAAAAAAAAAAGTTGTTAAATTAACTACAATTGCAGTGCAATCTACTACAATAAAATGTAAATATAGTGACAACACCAAACATAAGTAAAATTTACACGTCAATTGTTGTAAAATGTCTGCAGTATAGCTTACTACAATTGTTGTTAAAATTTAACAACATTGTGATACGAAGTACTTAATATTTTGTTGTTGTAATAACTTGTGCTTAAGTACATAGTACTATTGGTGATGTAGTTTTAACAACTATAGCTGTAGTTAACTTTACGTTTACTGTGTAGTAAATATTGCTAAAATTCAGTACAATTCACTCTTGGTGCTCTTGTTACTTGCACAACATTGTTAAGTAATGTTCACGACCTCGAAAGTTAATTGTACTACAAACTTGCTGCTATTTTTACATAACATTGGTGTTGCTAGATTTGCATTATAAATTAATTAGAACTACTACAATTCTGTGGTCAGCGTACTTAAAAGATCATAAGTATTGTATACTTATGACCTTTTAAGTGCCGACCACAGAATTATAATGTGGCTTTGACAACAAATGGCAGTTGTAATACATTTATTAAATTAAATTGATGTAAACATTTTTATAATTATAATAAGGTAATAAATTACTTCCGTTGAAGCGAAAAATCACTTTAAACTTCAGTTTTTGAGGGCCTCCAGTGACATCCAGATATTTTAGATTTTACGGTTGCAGTTCCAAGGAGTAATAGTAATATCAATACTTCAATATTACCTACAAAATTGATTATATAAAACAAGAGATTATAGGATATCTAAAAGCAATACTTACCGTTAATAATCTTTGGTTTTCATCAATTGCTAAATAGGTTTGTGTCTTTAAACGATTTTGCAAAACGAACTAATTTAGTTGCTATCTTTGACTATTCAGTAAAAAGTGAATTACGTATTATTTTTTTTGTATTTGTGTTGCAAATCTGTATCCAGCTGAAAAAAACATGTTATTATTAATTTGCAGTTGTTATAAATTAAAATAAAAATATAGTATAAAACCATTATACATTAAAAAATTGAGTACTTACCTTAAAGGAATTTATTGGTACCTACTAAGTCATGTCCCATTCTGTTAAAATAAGGTATAATTTTAATTTATAATATAATTTTTTTGCACTTCATTTCAAAACTATTTGCTACACGCAAAAAAATATTGCAGTAAAACTGAAAGCATTGCACTAAAATTAACATTATTTGCTTTTAAAAAGGGCGTAGACATCAAAACTTTTAATTTTACAGTAGCACCACTTTTATTTTGAAGTAATACTACTGTTAATTCGAGAGCAACTGCTTTCGAAAATAATATCAAGTTTCAAAAGCGGTTACTCTCAAATTAATCTTATTTTTATTCGTTTTAATGTTAGTCCAACATCAAATCAACAACACTAGATATTTAAATTGAAAGTAGATTGATTTGTTGTTTTGAATTGATGCTAATGTTAATTTAAAAGTAGCTACCCATACAGGAGCCCCCGTAGTTCGACAACGGGGCCAAGCGTGGCACAGTCATGGGAAACCAGACTTCGGCTTACCAAGATTGGCCCAAAGCTGGGTAATTCAGCCTTGGCCATTCCTATGTTCACCCAACCTTGGGCCTGGACTGGGTAAACCAGTCTTGGCCGATCTTATAATCACCCAACATCGGGCCAAAACTGGGCAACCAAGTTTCGGCCAGTCTATGGCGCCTTATACTTGGCCCAAAATTGGGCAACTGAGTCATGGCCATCTCTTAAATCGCCCAACTTTGGACCAAGACTGGGAAGCCAAGCTCTGACCGTTTTACGGTAACCCAATCTCAAACCAAGATTGCGCAACCAATCTTCGGCCAGTCTATAGCGACTCAGACTTGGTCTAAGACTGCGCAACTGAGTCATGGCCATTTCTTAAATCGCCCAACTTTGGACCAAGACTGGGAAGCCAAGCCTGGCCGTTTTACGGTAACCCAGCCTCAAACCAAGATTGCGACACCAAACTTCGGCCAGTTTATGGCGACTCAGACTTGGTCCAAGACTGGGCAACTAAGTCATGGCCATCTCTTAAATCGCCCAACTTTGGACCAAGACTGGGAAGCCAAGCCTGGCCGTTTTACGGTAACCCAGCCTCAAATCAAGATTGCGAAACCAAACTTCGGCCAGTCTATGGCGACTCAGACTTGGTCCAAGACTGGGCAACTAAGTCATGGCCATCTCTTAAATCGCCCAATTTGGACCAAGACTGGGAAGCCAAGCCTGGCCGTTTTACGGTAACCCAGCCTCAAACCAAGATTGCAAAACCAAACTTCGGCCAGTCTATGGCGACTCAGACTTGGTCCAAGACTGGGCAACTAAGTCATGGCCATCTCTTAAATCGCCCAACTTTGGACCAAGACTCGGAAGCCAAGCCTGGCCGTTTTACGGTAACCCAGCCTCAAACCAAGATTGCGAAACCAAACTTCGGCCAGTCTATGGCGACTCAGACTTGGTCCAAGACTGGGCAACTAAGTCATGGCCATCTCTTAAATCGCCCAACTTTGGACCAAGACTGGGAAGCCAAGCTCTGGCCGTTTTACGGTAATCTTTTACCAAGTTTGCGAAACCTTAAACTATGAATTTACATCAACAGAGGGAGTCGACTATATTCGTATATATATGTATGCAAGTATTCACGTTGAGACAGTCGAATGTTCTCGGTATATTCGATGCTTATTTAGTGTTAATTATTCAATATTGCTTTATCATATTATTTATCATAGTAATTACAATTATGTCAGACGCATATAGACGAGTAAAAAAGTGGCGAGCGCTACACAAACCAAAAAAAGTTTCAAATAAACCAACTAATTCAAACGTTAATGAACCGAATATTAGTGATCAAAATATCAATAGTAATGTGAGTTCGGGCAAAGTTTCTGATAGTACCCCAGAACCATGTGGTTTACCGGTGTACCATAATAATAATTTTGATATAAGTGATAATAGTGATTCCGGCAGTACTAGAGACAGTGATTCTGATGTTGATTTTAATCTTATTGAAGACGATAATAATGATGACCAACTGTCATCAAGTGATTCAGTTTTAGAAGAAAACGAAGAGATTATTTCAAAAAAGACATTTCGTGAAAAACTCCGTTGTTGGACATTAGATAATGTAAATGTTTTGACACTAAAGGTGGTGACACAGTTGTTGGTAATACTTCACGAAGAAGGGCATGAGGACTTACCTAAAACGGCTCAGCAGTTATTAAAGACAAAGCACTGTAGACCCATGCAATCAGTACAAAGCAAGCGAGAAACAAATGGCAGCTACATATATCTCGGAATAAAAAATGTTTTGGAAAAAGTAATAACTCCTCATACATACACAGAAAAAACCATATCAGTTCAGCTACATATTGATGGAGTATCAATATATAATAACTCTCGAATTCAAGTCTGGCCAATTGTTCTAAAAGTTTATAATAGGAAATATGAAAGTAAACCTGTTGTCATTGCATTGTACTGCGGCGATTCGAAGCCTTATTCAGCAGCAGATTATCTAAAAGACCTGGTAAGGGAAGCTAACAAATACATTTCACAGGGAATAATTTTGAATGAAATTAAATATGCATTTGAAATTTTTTGTATCGTCGCAGATTCACCTGCGAGAGCTTTTATAAAATGTATAAAACATCCAGGTGGGTTTTTTGCTTGTGAAAGATGTGAAGTGGAAGGAATCACCAAAAACCATAAGCGTGTCTATCCAAGTATGGATTGTAATCTGAGAACAAAATCGACATTTAAAGATAAACAACAACCAAGTCATCATTTAGAAAACGTTCAAACTAAATTAAGAAAATTAAAACAGTTTGACCCAGTGAAAGATGTTGCTTTAGATTCAATGCACCTCCTGTATTTAGGTGTCATGAAAAGCCTTCTTGAAAAATTGCTAGTGGTTAAGAAACATACTGCTAGACTGAAAAAATGTAAAGTTGAAATTTTGAAAAAGTCAATGAAATGTATTTCAGCAGATATTCCAATTGAGTTTGAACGGAAACTATACGATATTGAACAAGTTTCTACGTGGAAAGCCACTCAGTTTCGATTTTTCTTATTGTATGTAGGACCTTTTGCATTCAAAAATGTTTTGTCTCAAAATAAATATCAACATTTTTTGCTATTGTATGTAGCTTGTAGAATTCTAAATGATGATGTAAATGCTACAAAATATGTAGACTACGCTCAAGAACAATTGAGAACATTTTTTAAATTATTGCCATCGGAGTACGGTGAAGATTCACAGGTTTTAAATATGCATAATTTGATTCACTTACCAGATGATGTTCGCCATTTTCAAGTACCTTTAAGTGAAGTGTCGGCATTTTGGGGGGAAAACTTTATTAGTTTATTTAAACATCTAGTAAAATCGCCTTATAAACCACTTACTCAAATAGTAAATCGTTTGGACGAGTTACAGTCTGGTGAATGTGTGAAAATAACAAAAAAAAAAAATTATGTGAGTGCACCTATGGATTAGTACGGGATTTTGTTGAGTTTAATCAAAAAAGGTATTTTAAGATGGAAAAAGTTAAATTACGCGGGTTTACTCTTTCGTGTCATCATCCAAACAATGTAGTACAATTAAAAAATAATAAAATATTTGTTATTGATTATATTTTAAATGTTAAAAATAATTGGACGATGAAAGAAAATATGAATCATTTATATATACACGGTATGATGGAAGAAAAGAGGAGAGAAGTATTTGATTATCCTACTTCATCTATCGATGTGGGAGTAATGGAAATAATTTCTTGGAAAAAAGAAAGAAATATTTTTGAAATTGCTCTCGTACAGCGTAAATGCATACTGATGAATGTAAATGATTCGAAATTTATAATGACTTTATTACATATCGACGCCTGAGAATTATAGTGTTCTGTCTCCACTTTTTACTTTTTACAGTACTTACAGCTATAATTGAAAATTTTACTTTTAATTTACATATTAAATAAACGATTTTGTTGTATATATGTTGTTTTTAAGCATTATAACAAAATTATTCATATTTAAAATCACAAAATTCGTCGAAGTTTTCGAAAATTTAAAATTATAGCCTATTAAATTTTTTCTAAAATTTTTTTTTTCTATATTTCTTGATTAAAATGGACATAGTATATAGAAAATGTTGCTCTACAGCACTTGCAGTGTAATTTACTTTAGTGCTTAGATACTTTTTAGCTTTAAGTTTGTTTTAATTATTTATTTATAATTTATAAATATTTTTAGTAAGATTATTTTCTCCCACGAGCAAAGGAGTTGATTTTCAGTTCGGGGACGTCCATTAATTACGAGAGCACAAAATTGGGGGGTGATAAAATCAGGGACGTGCCTAAGGGAGGGGTTGGGGGGGGAGCTTCCCCCCCAACATTGGAAGAAAGTTGGCAAAGTTGGTAATTTTCATTGAAAGTTGACAAAACTACCAGTTGGTACAAATAACATAAAACATGACATTCTCTTGAATAAAACTCGAGAAAGCTAAAAAAAAAAAAAAGCTCATCGATATACTGAGAGGAACAAAATCGTTGGCAATTTACGACTGCTCCCCCCTCATAAAAGTTAGTTCGGCACGTCCCTGGATAAAATCTCACCAAATTTTATTTTAAGGGAGGGAGGTCAATGAAAATCTCACGTCAACATTTTAATTCAGAGATTTAATTAATTTTAAAAAAAATTCAAGATTCTTTATTATAAAAAATAGCATTTTGTATTTTAGTGTAAGAATTTATTAATAATTGAAAAACTTTCTGTGAAAACTGTGAAATAAACATAAATTTATCTGTCGCAAATTAATTCAACTAATTTTGCATAGTTCTTATCTACATACATACATATATTATACGTAAATGTAAAGTCGTGTATGCAAGCACATTCTAGTAAATATAGTGTTACCGTATGCTATATTATTTTTTGATACATTGATACTGAGACGGCGCGACAAGTTAAATTTACTATTAAACTTTTAATTTTTTTAAAACACTAATTTTCATTTTGTTATTTATTTATTATGTAAATTGCAAATATCGAATAAACTTGTAAGTTTACTTCTACTTCTAATGAATAATAATAATTTGCTAAAAGCTAAAATGAAACTAATAATAAGATCTTTTATAAATTTGATTAGACATCTTATAATAACAATTACAAAGGACGGTTATTAATGTTTGTGTTATATACAATACGATTTCAATTCTTATATTAGAAAATGCAGTTTGCATTATCCCTATGAATGGTTGTATTCAGATATCATAATTGTTATCACTTATCATAACTGAGATTCACATTCTTAATAAATCTTACGGAAGTTGTTATCTAATAATAATGCTCTTTATGGGTATTCATAACTCGACACGTCCGTTGGCTAGTCCAAACACGCCAGACCATTGCCACCCGAGCACTATTATGAAATTATGATTACAGTGGGGCGTCGATAATCCGGATTAATTGTGACCGGACCCTGTCCGGATTATCAAAATGTCCGAATTATTAAAAAGAACCAAAGAAGGTCGTTTTAGTTCATAAAAAAAAGAAAACTTGGTAAAACCGTTAATAATTCACTTTAGTGGTTAAATAATTGGAGTAGATAAATAAAACTATTAATTATTATGAACTTATCATGTATTTTAATGAAAGAATATATACATATATATATATTTTTTTGTATCGGTAAGTTTTTTTCGACATTTGTTTGAGAAATGTGTATGTATTTCTTTTTTTCAATTTTTTTTTCGCCGAAATTGAATCCGGGTTATCGACGGTCCGGATTTTTGACGTCCGGATTATCGACGCTCTACTGTATGTAACATGTAAAAAAATTTTACTTTTACAATATTTTCACATGTTAACTTTTTAACGTAGGTATACTTTTTGTTAAATAACTGGAGCAAGTCATTTTTAAAATGAGCAAAAATCAAGTTTGTCAATTTGTTGACTGTCAATAATTAATAAATAATATAGAAAAGAACGACGTCTCTTTTATTTTGTTACAATTACTAATTATTACCGGGCTAGTCATTAAAATTCAATTTCCCTGCGCGTATGATGACGATTTTCGGTAAACACTTTTAATACACGTCGTCTGTAAACCTGGGTATTTCTTGTCCTTTTCGAATTTGATCTTCGCACATCTCCCGTTTAAATTGACCTAGGACCTTAAAATTTGGTGGTCGGTTTCTCTACCTATATAACTTCTTTTAGGTAGGGGTAATAGCGCTCACCCCCCCCCCCCTTCTCAAGAAGTTTTAGCATAAATTGTTTTTGCTCGGACACGAAATACCCACGTTTACAGAAGAAGGGTTAATATAACTACATAGTATAAACTACATTTTGAATTTCAAAATAAATAAAGAAAAATTATAAAGTAAATCTCAAGTGTGGTGGAGGAAGGGGGTCCCGCTACATCTTACCAAATCTCACCAAGGGGGAGTGAGGGGTACCAATTTTAAGAAAAACTGCCACGTAACTAATGGACGTGGCCTTACAAGCTTTTTTTATAAGTTTGTGCATAAGCCACCCACATAATATATTGTACTACATATTCATTACGTAACTTCGTAATTGCGTAACACGTCAGGTATTAGCAAGAAAATCTGTCTATTTTGCTGTTAATGTGTGATGTAATCTTGTGGATTCAGTTTCCTGAAGCACGTCTTACGGGTAACATTGTGAAGTGTGTATTAAATTAAACTTTATTTTACAAAATGTCGAACAAACCGTATGTAATTGTAGAATTTAATGAACTGATTAACGGTAAGAAAGTAGTTGATTTAGTTCACGTTTTGTGGTTAAGTGAAAACGAGACTATGTGTTCTTGGCCACCAAATGATATGGAATATAAAGTTCCAGCATTAGTTGAACAAGGGTGCGAACCAGGAAGTACATGGCAAACTTTTCCCGTGAAAATTCTCGCCAACGCTAGTAAGTATCTTACTCATAAATTCTATCTATCCATAAATTATTCTTTTAACTACATTACTTTTTTACAATATTTTCTCTTTTTCATAACAATAATTAATAACAAATAACTAGGTTTTCAAACTATTCTTCTTTGAGCGTGAATGTAGTAGACAAACAACAATTGTTCAATTATAGATACTTTATACAGTGGGTCCAGAAAGTATTCGTACACTCCTATGTTAACAATGTTAATTGTGCATTTTGAAGCCGTTTTTGTCATATAAAAATCGATTTTACTGCAAATCTTTTTAGACATTTTTTTGTTGCAAATTTCATTGCCTTCAATTTTCCTTCAAACAGCAAAAACCATGTTTGTTTTTTAAATATTTATTCCCAATTTATTTTTTCCTCTCTTTTTTATGCTATAAAAATCTGATTTTTATAACAAAAACAAAAAAAAATGTCTAAAAAGATTTGCTGTAAAATCGATTTTATATGACAAAAAACTGCTTCAAAATGTACAATTATAACATTGTTAACATAGGAGTGTACGAATATGTTCTGGAGCCACTGTAAATTAATAATTAAGAAGAACGAACTACAAAAAAATGCATTTACAGATTTTTTAATTTTCTCAATTGGACATTTTTTTATCTTTAGATTATTATTTTGTACTGTTTTTATTAATTATTATCAAAATTAATTAATGTTTGCTAAATTCAAAGTCATTGTCATTTTGTATTTATTATTTTATGATCAACAATACTTACAGCAATTCATTGTCATTTCAGAGGATTACGAACAGGGTCTACGAAGATTAAAGAGATCATATGAAAGAACGGACTTGCTGGGCAGCTCTGAGTGCGAATCTCAAGAAATGGATCGACCACTAATAATGGGACAATCTCAAGTTGCTCAAGCTTTAGCCCAGCAAAAACCATTAAATAATGATAAAGATAGAAAAAAGCGTCCGCGACGAAGTCGATCTTTGGATGATCCAATCACAGACGCAGAAGCAACCGAAGGTATAATTGTTATTTTTCTAATAATTAATAAGAATTCTATCAGTAAAACTTCTCAGCAATTCGGTAATGAATATTGTACTTATTATCAAAATACTTAGCATTATAAAAACTAACTTTCATCAATTTTTAAAAGACATAGTAATTATAAAAAATATTATTTCGTCTTACAAAAAAAAAGTAATTTATCAATGTTAATAATTCTCTATTTGTTGTTTTAATAAATTGTCTCTTTACTAACAGAGCAAAATAAATTTTAAAATAAATTCAAAATATTGTTAAAATTTCTATATTAAATAAAAAAAAAATTCTTGTTTATTCACACTAGTTCCACAACATTAAAATGTGGATGTACTCTATGTTTCGTAATTTGGTTATAAACTAAGTATAATGTAATTAATTGTTTTTGTTAATTGAAAAATAATTTCTAGGGATCGTCGATTATAATGGTCTTGCAAAATTTTTACAAAAGTGTATTGCAGCAGAATGCGAAAAAATGAAACGAAGCCTTTTCTTGACTTTGTCAGACAAATATGACAGAATAATGCAAGCAGTTGAATATAGAGCTGAATTACCTGAAAAAACACAAGCGTGGAAGGAAATAGGCGTAAATCTACCGTTTGATAATCTTGAAGCTTTTCTAACGTTTGAAAGCGATTTACAAACAAAAGAAGAAAAACAAGATACCTTGGTATGCCTCTCTTCTACTATTGAATAATATTTATTAATTTATTATTATTTATTATTTATTATTTATTTGTTATTGTTATTATTGTTATTGTTATTGTTTGTTATTATTTATTTAATATTTATAGAAAGAAATTTTTCAAATGGTTGCTGCTGGTCACACAAATTATGAAGAAGATATCACAGCAATCATGACAAAAATGTTGAAAAAAAATGTACAATTAGAATACAGTGGATGCGGAAAGAAAGTGAAGGGTATTGGAAAAAATGCTTTTAATCAAACTCTAACATATAAGCTTATGGAAGGTACATTTTATTTGATAATTATTTGTGATTTACTAATTGTACTTTTTTTTTAGAGTTTATTAAAACTAAATACCACGATGCTAAGAATAAATTAAAAATAGTGTCTACAGTAAGTCGATTCTTATCCGGCGCAAATGACAGGGACGGCGGACGAGCACAGCGAGTCAAACAATCTGAATTGTGAATGACATATAATATTTATGTAACCAATGATTATTATTATTATTTTTTACTTAATTAAAGATTAAATTGATTAATTCATTGTAATCCATTGCTAGATTTTAATTTTCAGTGTATAAGTAGAATAAGAAAAACAGTGTTCTTTTTGCCGCTGGATCAAATTTGACAATTAAACGTGGCTAAGGGCCAATTTCATAATAAAAGTTAACAAGGCATTAAAACTTAAAAGGCGCCTTAAAACAAAACTGATGAGTTTTATTGATCTGTTTTGTCTTAAGTCGCCTTTTAAATTTTAATGCCCTGTTAACTTTTATTATGAAATTGGCCCTTAGTTTTGGTGGTCAAACATGACCAGGTCTTGGTGTTCAAGCTTGGTCCAGCCTTGACGATCAAACATGACCCAATTCTAAACACTAAGCCTGCCCAATGTTATCATTTCCGACTTTTACCAACGTTGGGCCAAAACTGGTATACAAACTTGGCCCAGTATTGGCGTTTAAACGTGATCCAGTCCTGGCGGCCTAACGTGGTCCAGTCTTGGCAACCAAGCGTGGCCCGATGTTATCATTCCCGACTTTTACCAACGTTGGGCCAAAATTGGTATACAAACTTGACCCAGTATTGGCATTTAAACGTGGTCCAGTCGTGGCGACCTAGCATGGTCCAGTCTTGGCGATCAACCTTACCCCAGCGTTAAGCAACCAAGCGTGGCCCGATGTTATCATTCCAGACTTTTACCAACGTTGGGCCAAAACTGGTATACAAACTTGGCCCAGTATTGGCGTTTAAACGTGATCCAGTCCTGGCGGCCTAACGTGGTCCAGTCTTGGCGATCAACCGCAGCCCAGTCTTGGCAACCAAGCGTGGCCCGATGTTATCATTCCCGACTTTTACCAACGTTGGGCCAAAATTGGTATACAAACTTTGCCCAGTATTGGCATTTAAACGTGGTCCAGTCCTGGCGACCTAGCATGGTCCAGCCTTGGCGACCTAGCATGGTCCAGCCTTGGCGACCAGCCGTGGCCCGACCTGGACAACCAAGTCTGGTACCATGTTATCATTCCAGACTTTTGCCAAAGCTGGGCCAAAACTGGTATACATACTTGGCCCAGATCTTTACAGTACTTAACCAGGCCTGAGCCAAGACTGGGCCTTTGGTTTGATCCTGTATGGGTAATGTCAAATTAATATTACTTTTATTCGTTTTAATAATAGTTATGATTTTTTTTGGAATTAATGCCACTGTTAATTGGTTAATGGTTTTTATTTTAAAATAAAAGTATATAGGTATACTTCTATTTTTAAAAAACTAAAACAAAATAAAAACTTAAAACAAACACTATAAAACTAAAAATAAAAAATGAAATTGAAGAAATAATACTAAAATTAAGAAATAAAACAGAATACAAAATAAAAATAAAGAACCCACAAAAATTTAACTCTAACAAAATACTTATTTTTATATAAATAAATACTTATGACAACATAATTTACATGTTTTAGGAATCTTCAAAAGAAATAAAAATAAAGTGTTTTAAAATAATAAGCTTCTTTCGTTTTCAAACTGCTACCCTGTAGATCTAGACAAGAAAACACTTCAAGTTTCACTTTCGCTAGAAAAAGCCGCAGATTCCAACCATTTTTTAATATTTGATGTAAGTGTTAAAGTGCATGGAATTATCATCACCTTCTTCAAACTTAAAAAAAAATTAACATTATAAAACAAAATTGTCAACGAATTATTAAAAGGATATATAGAAGTAAAAAAAAGAAAGAAATAATTAAATTTAGTTTAAAAAAGTAAAAACTAAAAAAAGATTCTTTTATAAATATAGACATTATAGACATTTTTATTGAAAATTTCATTGCCTTCAATTTTGTTTATATACATTTTCCATTTTGTCGCACCATTTCCGAGTTACAGTGATTTAAAAAATGCTCTGTAAAATACAAAAACTATTGTTATCTGTATTTCAGAAACGGTACTATGTATATAAACAAAATTGAAGTCCATGAAATTTGTAACAAAAAATGTTTAAAAAGTTTTGCTGTAAAATCGATTGTTAGTTATGTATCAAAAATAGTATTTTTGCAAATTGCATTGCAACGTAGGACTGCCATCAATTCTGTGAGGCACTGTATATTATACATGCATATGTAGGTAGATACTTACTTCAGTTGTAGCTTTCCAATGTTTAAGTTGCCTTCTCAAATATGTTCTTAAATCAAAATTGAATTCGGGTATCAATTCTTGCAAGTGAAAATCGTTAACGTATAGGTACTTGTTATTTCCTTTACTAAATAAAACCGTTGTATTTCATCTATCTTATTTACATTTTTTAAATAAAAATTCTATGTGCTATAATGTACTCACCTTTTAAAAAAAAATCATAAGCCTGTTCGATTTATAAACTTTTTAATAAACTATCAAATTAATGTATTTCACTATAACAACACCAATTTCTTCTAAATCGCTATCAGGCGGTAATTCAATATACTATGTAGGTTGGATTTACCTTAGACGGATTTACTGTAGTTAAAATGTAAAATTTTGGTAATTATCCATTAAAATTGAAAAAATTTAACTTACACTACATCAACTGTTAAGTTAAGAACTGAAATGGGGCTGATACCAACTAATTTTTATAAATAGAACCTGCATTTTGCAGAATTGCAAGTTGCATTGTAATCTTATTAAAAACTAGTACATCAAAATGAATATTTATACTTTCAAAATAACATATAAGTTTTCATTTCGACAAGAAGTTACTATATTAAAAGCTTTTGCTTTTGAAATGATATGCTACGCATACTTATTTTAAAATTATTCAATTTCAAATAGGTTCTTTCTTACTAATCAAAAGTATATACAATTGTTTTGACAACAATTTACTTCAATTTAACAATATTTAAATCAAAAGCAGTTTTTGAAAGTAGCATTAATCGCGATTCTTTCAAATTAAATGTAATGCTTTTAACTTAAGAGCAAAACTTTCATTATTCATGTTAAAAACAAAATTATTTATTTTAAAAGTACACTTTTCTTTCTGTGTACTTCGCAGTTCACATACCAGTACCTTAGGTTTCTGTTGTTCAAACATAAATGAAGGACGAATAAAACATTCTGCATATTCGTCAAAGCATGATTCAATTATAGAAACTGCAAGATTGCAAAACATCTTAGTTGCAATATTATGTTACATACTTATCATAGGGGATAAATTGTACTACAATTGATGTGTACTTTTTACTTACCTTATTATTACACCAAAATCAACTATTTTGAGTGATAAAACAACAACGCTCTCGAGTTAAAAGTACATCAAAATTGTAAAATTAACTATATGCATCTAACAACAATGCGTAAGTGCATTTTACAACTTATTTAGTATAAACAGCCTGAGGGGTGCGTTTAATTTAACTGCAATTGTTGTTCATAATGTCAACAATTATTTTACTACATAAAAATGTTAATATAACAATATCTTTTTTTTGCGTGTGAAAATTTAAAATTTTTAAATGATCAAGTCAAAGGATGTAAGTGAAAAAAGTCAATAGTATTATATTGTCGTATTGGCAGGGTGCGAACATCAGCGCCACCATATCACGCCACCGGTAGTTCTAAATTTTCCATTGTATTTTTGCAGTAAACTGTTATTTTTTTATTAAAAAAAATTTTTTTTTAATTTAAAAATGTAAATAAACAAAATTAAAGACCATGAAATTTGCAACAAAAATTCTCTAAAAAGTTTTGCTGTAAAATCGATTTTTATACGAAAAAAAGCTGTTTTAAAATGTTCAATTTACACTGGTAACATAGGACAACTTGAAAAGTTGCCACTTTTTTTGCACAATTTGTCCACCGCGTACGCTGTCGTCGGTTTTAATACCCCCACTATGCACTTCGCACCCTGCCAATAACAAAAATAATTTTTGCAGTACCACCAGCAACATAAAGAAATCTTTAAACATCGTCAGCAAAGAAATAGGACTTACTGATTTAACCGACCAAATTATACAAAGAGCGTAAGTAAAATTGATATTATATTATGAATTATTTAAGTAAAAATCATTTACAGTTCCTTAAACAAATTATGCGGAGATACCAGCAGAGAACTGGAGCTATCGGAGATGGAAATCGATTCCGATTTCGAGATAGAGCAAGAAGTATGCTGCATTTCTTCTCTGCCAACATCCATTCCAATCCCTTTACCGACGACATCAACAAATAATTCTCCCAGATGCGTCACGAAATCAAATAAAAGGAAATCAACGGAATTATCGAATGTTGTCGAAAAAGCCATGGAATCTATGGGGCAATATTTCAAAAAGAGAACTAGTTGAGAGCTAAATATTGTAATTATGTTGCTTTTTAGGCACAAATGTGGTCGCTCGGGATTTTACATGGTTGCACGAAAATATAAACGTGATTATCAGAACACCCCCCCCCTCTATCGTGATCAATCCTAATGTTATTCTAACCCCCCCCCCCCGCTGCTCCTGTTAAAACGTCGCGTAATTAAAGAATAACTCCTAAAGTATTTGTATACTTTAGTCCATGGGCGTCGCCAAGGGAGGTACAGCTTCCCCCTGACTTTTGGCAAAACATATAATATTTAACAATTGCAATATAAAAATCCAAAGAAATAGACAAGCCTTTATTTTATGCTCTGTTTTTGCAAAAGTACTTCTTTTAGTTTTTATTTTTGTTATTACATTAAGTAGTTGAGGTGCCTACATATTAGCTACTAGAGGTTTCTTTATTTTGTTAATGTGAACCGCTTTTTCTCTTTGATAGAATATATTTTTATTTTATATTTAACTTTTTTTTAACATAATAAATTTTAATACTGTTTAAAAAAATTCGCCCCCCCCCCTGCAATTTTTGGAAGCGACGCCCTTGCTTTAGTCTACTAGTATTCATTTAAAAAGCATTGAAATACATGCTTTGTATAATTTCAAAAATTAAACGAGTCGAAAAATAATGCAGAACATACCAGAAAATACAAGTGATTTGGTCTTCTCTTGACCAAAAATTTTAATTGCGATTATTCGAAATTTTGAAATATTTTGAAAATAAAATGGGTATGAACGAAAATAATGTAAATAAAAACAGGTAGGTACAATCAAAGTATAAACAATTTTGATTATTTTGAAACCAAAACTCAAAATGCGGAAGGAGGGGGAGCTACTGAAATGGCTTTATTAGAAATTTTGAAATATCTTAAAATAAAAATGTGGTACAAACGAAAATAAAAAAAATTTAAACCAGGTACAAACAATTTAAACCATTTCGAATCTAAAATTCAAAATGAGGGGGGAACTTGCCCATTTCAGATATTTCAAAATATCTCAAAAACAAAATAGGTACAAACGAAAATAAAGAAGGTACAAACAGGTACAAATGAGGTACAAACGATTTAAACTATTTTGGATCCAAACTTCGAAATGGGAGGGGGGCTGGCGAAATGCACCTCCGTATAACTATTTGTTGGCAATAATTATATTTAAGTTTACAACTAGGACAAGGTAATTTTACTCATAAACCTGCAATTGGTTATTTGCCGCATCATCATGTATTGTTGGCTTTATGAGGAGTTTTGCTTGGGATACTTATGACAACGCAACGGTACTAATGTTTAACCTTCATACCTGTCTTGGATCCTGGCTTTTCTTTTTTATAATGGCACCAGGCAATTTCACACGCCCTCCGGTTGATTAAATTTTGCAAATCTGTTAAGCCTTCAGGAGAAGCTTGAATTTTCAACATATGAAATTGCTTGAACCAAAAGCAGTAGTACACTCCATGAACACAAACTGTACACATATTCATGAAGAGTTTGTTACCAAAGTCAACTGCACAATAACTTACAAACATTGTGAAGAGAGACTTTCTTGCGAAGTGTCGAGTATAAGTTAATATGGGATACAACTGTAAATAATTGTAATAAAAATTGTTTATTAAAAGTGAATTCATATATTATTTTGTTTGTAAGTGGTCCTTCGACATCAATCAAGAAACATTTTGGTAGCCGTAGCAAGAAGCATTTTTCATATGCCCGAACAGTTGGTAAATAGCACTGTAAATAGTTCTTTTATTAAATATTCTTGGTAATCTTTATCCTCACTCTACTCAATTTAACTAAGGTAATATAGGGATCCTAATCATCAGGATACCTAGATATTGGGGTACCCAAAAATATAGAGAAAGGCACCTTCTCAGGCAGAAACGTCAGATAAGCAAGACAAGAACCCTCCTCCCTACAAAAGTAGTCAAAGCGAGAAACCAGCAAAAGACATGAGGAACAAACGCGAGACGATGGTAGGAAACGAAATGTTAAAAAAGGAATTCATGACAAAGAAAAACAAAAGCAGAACTAGCAACTCTAATGGTCCAACCATAAAATGAACAACAGAAACACAGATCGCGTAGCGCCGAAAGGGTGGAGGTCCCATCCAAAAAGGAAGAAGGAGAGGAATGTCGGGGATAAAGGCTACCCTGCTTTCTTTAAAACACAATGCTCTAAGATATTTGGCGCTCGTGAGCTACTAACTGATTTAAATGGATTTATCTATCAAACTAATTCACACAATTGCATTATTTTTCGACACAATTGTGTGGATAAGTAACACATATTTATATCTATGAATTAAGTCAAACTTTAACCTCAACTTCTCAAAAACATAATGTAGATCCTATTGGTGGGATCTGGTGGTTCGTTAGTTTTGACGTAGAGTGGACTGTATTTGCTTAAGATTTATCACTAACTAATAAAAGACCTTGTAACACATAGAAAATTATTTATTTATTAGCTAGGTTTGAGCAGCCCTCGAACGACTGCGCTCGTTGAGTTTTCATAATATACTGGTGGTAGAAAGCATGGTCGCGCACATTTTGTGTGCGCACAGAAAGGAGCAAACTTAAGGGCAAGAGAACGGTAAAATGCAATTGATAAGCCAGTAAAATACGTAAAGTTCTAAGCGAGACAAACCTATTTAAATTAAATGCACGACGTATGGTTCAAATTATCATGTAGCGTAGCATAGCCATAGCCAAGATGGCTATGAGCGTAGACATAAATACCTTGGGACAGAGATTCAGTACAGTCAATGCATTTTATTTATGCAGCTATATCATTTTTCTAATTGTGATAATCCCTACCTATATAATTATTGTTATCTTTTGCGTGCGTACATTTGTAAAGCTTTCTTTATTAAATACAAAACTTTGTTAAAGTGATATTTATTTTATTTTCTAATAATTAAATTAAAATGGGCAAGATAAAAACTGTTCGTCATTCATTGAGATATTCTCGATCACGGTAAGTAATATTTTTCTATTGGATAATTAGTTTTCATTCGATTAAACTACTATATCGAAAAAAAAAATATCGCAAAATTTTACGTTGATTTTCTCAATATTATTTTTGTGTTTTTTGTATCATTTTAATTTATTTTTTTCAAATCATTTTAATTTTAAAAACTATTATTTTCAGCTTAGCAGCTAAACGATGGAATAGAAAAATACACGAAGAAATGAATCCGTATTTAGCCGAAAATAATTTGCTTGTACAAGTTCAGCAAGATATTGTCACGAATATTAAACGTTTATTTATTGCTAAAGGGCTAAATTATAATTACAGTTAAAAACACTTAAAGTTAACAACAATAGAACAATTTCTAACTAATATTTACACTTAATTCTAAATTACACTACAATTATTTACAATCACATAAGTCTATATTTATTTCAATTAAGTCATTGTATTTATTTAACACTTGGTGTATTTATTTCCACTACTATTTATTTTCACGATATTTATGTTCACTGTTCCGAGTCCGAACTCGGACTTTCTTCACAGCAAATCGCGCTGCTATTTATATGCAAATATAAATTAGAACAAATATTCCACAACCTTCCAGGTAATTCTATCAAGTTCTATTGCTTCCTGGAACATTCTAGAATGCATACTCAGCAGTCTTTAAACAGGTTATCATATGTGAGTCATTATGCATGCGTCATTACAGATGAGTCATCATAAATGAATCATCAAATATAAATAACCATTGCTGATTCGTAACAATATGCATGAAATTCAGCAGCAAATGAATCAGGAGGTTTCTGAGATTAGAGAACCAGAATTATTTGAATTCGAAATAATTTAGGAATCAAAAGCACCTGATAATTTTACTCTTGAAGGAAGATTTGTAAATATGAAACACTTTTGGAAACAATTAAAGCAAATCAAGCACATGCCATCATTTAATTGTTCTATAGAAAATTGCAATATAATTGGTGAAAAGAGATGTGGTTTTATATCTACCTTTACGGTAAAGTGTGACATGTGTGGGGAAAAATCATATTTGAAGACTGATCAATCATCAGATACAGAAATGAACTGTAATATTTTATCAGTAATGTTATATATAATTTGAACTAATTAATTATTAATAATTAGAGTATTATTTTCAGGAGCAGCTTCAGTGGGATGTGGGTATTCACAATTAGAAGAAATAGTATCGGTTTTGAATATACCGCGTATGAGTAAGACGCTATATAATAAGTACCATAAGGAACTATCCGAAACTAATGAAAATGTTTTATGGCAAGAACTGAAAAAGGCCGGAGAAGAAGAAAGGAATATTGCAATTGCTAAAGGAGATATTGATGCAGATGGATATCCATGTATTTCTGTTATAACTGATGGAGCATGGTCTAAGAGATCATATAAAACAAATTATAATCCTTTATCGGGTGTTGGAGTGATAATAGGAGAAGCTACAAAAAAAATTTTGTTTTTGGGAGTCCAAAATAAATTTTGCATAATTTGCACAAAACATAAAACTGAAGAAAATATTCCAGAACATAATTGTGCAAAAAACTGGACAGGATCTTCAACCTCTATGGAAACGGCTATAATAATGGAAGGCTTTAAAAAAAGTATAGAAATTCATGGATTGAAATTTACAAAAGTTATTAGTGATGGAGACAGTAGCTTAAAAAGGAAGCTACTAGAACTTAAACCTTACGGAGCAGCTTTAGTGGAGAAAGTTGAATGTGTCAATCACTTATTAAGAAACTTTTGTCATAAATTGAAGGACATTAGTAAACTGAGCAGGAGCAACTCTTCACATAAACCAGTACCTACCGATAGTTTTACGGAAAAAATTAGAATCTAGCATTTTAAGATTTAGAATAGCCATTAAAAAAGCTGTGGAGTTCAGATCAAAAATGGATAAAAACTTATCTTAAAAGATATTACTTTAAAAAAAAGATATTTATAATATTCCAGATCACATATTTGGCGAACATAAAGATTGTGATGAATACTTTTGTAAAGAACCAAAAATTGGAGAAGAAAATTTAATTGCCGATGTGACAGATTGTGACTTGAAGCAAGATATATTAAATAGTATGCAACGTCTAATAACCTGCAGTTATTCATTATTACTTCATAAAAATAATAATGCGGCGGAATGGTTCAACAGTCTTGTAAATAAATTTGTTGGAGGAAAAAGGGTGAGTACCGAGAAATATTACAAACTATTCAATACCCGGTGCCGGATTAAACATTTGTGAGCCGCTAAGGCAGTTTCGCGGCCCTTTAGAAAATTATTACTATAATCTTCAATTTTACTACTCAATAATTAAAATAAACAGTTTCAGTAATAACCAACTAATTTTAAAAAATAAAACAATGTTTATTAAATTAGTTCACTAAAACATATTCATTTACACAAAAACTTAATTAATTAATTATTGTTTTTATATTTTCTACTACTTTAAAACACAGATTCTTGATCAACTATAAAAAGAAAATTAACTTTAAGTAAGTAAATTGTAATGCTTTATTTAATTTACAATTAATTAAATAATAAAATAATCGAAAAAAAAATTTCCGCTGTCAAGGGGCACCTAAAATAAGCGGGGCCCGTAGGCAGCCGCCTTTTCTGCTTTATGGGTAATCCGGCACTACACAATGCCTAAGAATAAAATCTTTCAAACTTTTTGTTTGTCAAGCATAATCTAATGGCAAATCTTATTTCAGATAAATTATTCATTCAAGGGATCCTATATGATGAGATGTCAGTTAGCGGCAATTTCTTATAACTGCAATAAAAATTATTTAAAAACTCTTTTAGAAGGCAGCGGTCATTTATCGGGATTTTATACCAATAGATTTATGGTTAGAAAGAAGTTGAAGCTAAATGCAGATAGAAAGGAAAGATTGAAAAGGAGTAGAAAACGACAATTTAAATTAAAAGTAGTAAGTCGACCAGGCGAAGACTATGGAGAAGTGTAGGAATTAATATCAGAAGATGTGCTTCAGGAAAGAAAAGAAAAACTCTTCAGAATCCTAAAAAAAAACGAAATTGAAATAGGGTTGCTTGAAGAAGGTACCAGAGAACAATCTTCCAATCCTTTATGGAAACAAGAAAGAAGTTGCAGGTTAACTGCTTCTAATTTTGGATGAATTTGTAAAATGAGAAAAACTACCAAACCTGATTGCCTAGTAAAAAATTTACTTTATAGTAAATTTGTAGGTAATAGAGCAACAAAATACGGAATAGACCATGAAGCTGTAGCTTTAAAACAATTCTCCAAAAATACCAATCCAATCCTCAATATTTACTTGAATTGAAGCAAAATAGTGCAGATGTTTTTATATCTTTGTCTTACATAAGAACGATTAATATCTGACCAGAAGCCGTATAGCTAAATTTTCAATTTATTTAAGTCGTAATTGTTTCAACGTAGCTAACTGAAAATTTAACGTAATGACTTAAATTATGAATAGTAGTAAAGATTTTAACATCACGACGTAGTTTTTAAATTGTTTAAAAAAATGTTTAAGTTTTATTTCACAATAATGCGCTCACCCTGTACTTAAGTTGGAAGCGGCCTCTCTCGGTGATCATTTTGCTGTTGTTCCTCACGTTTAAAACGGCTACTGTTGTTTAAAAGTTTTGTTTGTGTTGATTTTTATTTTTGTGCACTTATTCGATAATTCCACTTGTAAATTCTTCCTTGTTTACTAATTAATTCACTCTTCATTTACGGTAAGTAACATTAACTTTGTTTTGTTGATTGCGACATTTGTAAATTTAAACTAATTTTTCATGATTGCAGGTTAAATTTTTATATTTTTTTTTGAAACATAATTTAATCAACCTACACGTTTGGTGGTCTCAGTCGCAATGTCCTTTGTATTCTGCGCATTTTGTTCTTACCATTTTCAAAATTACCAATTTACAAACATAAAACAATGGCGCCAAATTCAATCGGTAAGGAATTTTTTGTTGTTACACTTTTTCTTTTTAATTTTTAAGCACTTTTATTTTAAGTTTTAGGCCCTAAATGCATTATCATTTACAGCCCTGATCATCATTAATCATCATCCTCTCATTCGAAGCTTTTGTGATCTAAAAACATCTTTATTCTTAAGCAAAACTATGAAATGATCTCAAATAATTCATCGGGTAAGTATTTATTTTAGAAATTTATAACTAAAGCTTTCCTCTTTTTTAGGATTATACTACGAGTCAACATATTATTTTATTTTATTTTTAAAACTTAATTTATTCTCATCGGGTGATGAAATTTGAATAACTAAATTTACCGTAAAGGCTCATAATTAACTTAATTTAATTAAAAAAAAGTATTGTAATCCACTCAAAAATCAAAAATCGAAATTTTTGCATTAAAATGTTCCTTATCATGTCCTGATAAGTTTTTGATGAATTTTAGTTGGATGTTCGTCTGTATGTCCGTCTGTATGTCTGTCTGTATGTGGTTACGAGATCATGAAATGAAATAATATCAATTGCACAGGTTAAACCACGCAACCAAATGTCAAAAAATTTGGCATAAATGTACATCATAATTAAACTTAGAGGCCAGCTGAAAATGGTGAAAATTTGTTGAAAATTGCGGAAATGATAAAGAAAATAAAAAAAGTTCAAGTGTCAATTACTTTTGGACCACCATTTGTTATATCCAAATTATTTAATAGTGCCGTGTCGCATCTCTTTCTAAAGCACGTATATCGAGTTAGACGGAATACGAGTCGCGTCGCAACTCGATTCCAAAAATTTTCGGAAATTAATTCAAGTTTGACGTTTATGAAATTTTGATGTTTTCGGATTTTACACCCCGTGTCCCGCGTAGCGCGATTTTTGAGCCTCGCAGATGCGACCTGTCGTTTCCTTGAGGTCTTGCACATCGAACGGTACATTTCAAGAAGGGGGCGAACGAAAATTTACTCTCTAATTATGTGTGCAAAGAAGTAAATCTGCACCTATAATTAAACTGGTTTTCAAATTTTTCAACTTTTTGACTTTTTGATTCGAACTGTAGCTTCTTCGAGGTGTTTCTCCTCGAATGATACCCAGAAAGAGGAGGTTGAACGATAATTTTTATACCCAAATTTAATGGGGAAAGTTATGCAATGTTTACATAGCCAATTTTTAAAAAAGGATATGCGTAGGTCCTAGCTCAAGTATTTATATGCCTTCCTTTAAATTTTTGTTCAATTCTGTCCATTCATAGCTGAGAATTTTTGTCTTCTAAAATTTACCGCACCTATTACTTCCCCTTAACATTCAAAAGAACGCAAAAAGCATCAAATACACAAATAGATAGGGCAATTCCAAACACATAACATATGCCCTTTTTCACAATTTACACAAAGTTGTATACTATTTGTTATACGGTAGTTGGACAGCTATGGTGCCGCCACCTAGGCGGTGATATTGTGCATAAATTAAGTGAGTATCTGACCATAATTGACCAGAAGATGGCGCGGCGTACTCTTTTTTTGGGATATCCAACCAATAACGCTAGTTAGACAGCTATGGTGCCGCCGCCTAGGCGGTGATTTTGTGCATGAATTAGGTGAGAATCTGGCCATAATTGACCAGAAGATGCTTTTTTGGGAACTAGCGTATAGATATTTTCATTACTTTTAGATTAAGTGGTTACATTAGATATTAAACTTGAATTAATTATAGCACGTTGATAAGATAATGTAAGTTACCTACTGTAAAAAACCTAAATTATTTACCTTAATATTAATTATTGGTAGATAATAAACAGACGTGTCCGTTCAAGTTGGAAAATCAATTTTAGATTTTGATGTTAATTATCATTTAGCCATAATTTATTGTTGGTAGAAAATTTCTTAGTTGACAGTCATCAGTTTCCATTATTTGTAGGGTAAGTTACCTAAACAATAATTTATATTAAATTATAATTTTACACTTTCCTGAATTATTTTTAATTATTATTTAAACTTTTTATAAATATTTATAGGAACAAAGTCGAAACTAGTCCTTGAAAGTAAAAATATAATTGAGGAAAGTGCAAAAATTTAATTAGTCTTCAATGGGTATATTATAAACAATTTATATTATATTCTATATATTCAATTTATTAAAATTTGAACCCCTACCCCTAAAGTTTAAACATTTTTTGAAATTTTTCAAAACTTAAATAGATACTGACAAAAATAAAAGAAGGTGTAGATGGCATTCGAAGTAGAGCCCTAAGGTTTTGCCAGTCCCTAAGATCTACTAAAGAGAGCAGCTATGGCCTTAGAAATACAGGGTGCTCGTTTTTCGAGCTCCACCATAGGGATCGCAGTTATTATAAAAGATACAAGGTCGATTAAGCTAGGGCAAAGTCACGCATTTTAATGCTGAACAATTTATTATTATCTATGAAAGAAAATTTGATGTGTCATTTTTATTTTTTAAATTATTGGAAAAAAAAGTAAATTTGTCATTTACGTGACATTTACGTGGCGTGGGGTAAATGAGTTCCCAGCTTACGCTCTTATCTTCCACTTCGAATTTTTCCTAATCCCCGCTCTTCCGGTCGCATAACATCTAAAAGCTCGTTTACACCTTCTACGTTCAACTATACCGGGTACGTCGTAAATAACTGCCATAAACTTAAAACTTCACTCGAGCGTTCAACAAAACAAATTGTGTAAAAAAAGTGTAATGGTAATTTCCCAATTAGTTTGCTTGCTGAAGAGTGAAGGTTGTTACTTCTTTTTTGTTAATTGTGTGAAAATACTGACAATTAATTACTGATGTGGTCTGATGACATTGTAGATGAAAATGTATTTTATTCGAAATTTTCTGCGAGAATAAGATGTAAATAGTCTTCAATAGATTTTTATCTTAATTGGAAATGTAAGTTATGAAATTAAATTCATCAATTTAACAGATAAATAATTTTAATGATTATATTTTTCCTTAGTTCTATTTTAGGAACTGGGAAAATCCTGCTTCAATTAATTATAGAACTTCGATAAGATAAGATAAGGACTGGGAGTAAACCTAAACTGTCAATGTATGTTCCAGTTGATTATTATTATTAGTACCTAGTTTAAGCAATATTTCTGATACAAATATCATTTTGTTATTTTTATTCAAATATAAACTAGATTATAATTATAAATTCGAAAATAATTCAATACTTGAAGAGTAAAACTGATTATTTATTACCAGGGTAAGTCAATTAAACAAGTTACTTTTTATTGTCCGATTTAAATTAAATTTGCACTTTATGAAATTTTAAAGATTATTAAAATTTAATATTAATTACAACAAATGCGAATTCATCAATCTTATAGAAGATAACTTTGTAACAATTATTTTTACACCGCTCTGTGCATAGTTTATTTGATAGGTTCATTAGTTTCCTCGGTTTGTTTTTAGCAAGTGCAACGATTTAGCGATTGCTGGAAAGACGTAAACTTCACTTTCCGTCAAACCTTTGTGAAGTTAACCTACATATTCAGTGGCGTAACAAGCAGGTGAGGGACCCGTGACCAAAGTTGTTAAAGGGAGCCCTGCTTTTATAAAAGACAAAAAGAATTTCTACGCAGGACTCGAAATTACGACGATTTCCATGCAATTCCAGTGATTTTCAAAGAATTCCTTCAAAACTAGAGCGGATATAGAGACTAACCCCCCCCACCTATTTATTTTTATTAAATATTTTAAAAAATAACCCTGTTTTTAATAGTTGATTAAGGCAATCATAAACCCAGGGGGACTGCCGGCTTTACGTACGTACGAACGTACGTACGTACGTACGTATGTACGGACGTCTGTATGTCGCATAACACAAATACGGTAGGTCGTAGAAAGTTGAAATTTTTGATTTGAGACACTTATAGCATCTAGTTGTGCACCTCCTATTTTTGGTTGCGATTGTCCGTGCCAAAAGTTGTAATTAATGACGCGCATGAATAGATTAACGAGATTCCTGTCCAATTATTATAAAAATTACAAGGAAGTTATGTGGTGTCCACATCAGATTTTTTAATAAAATATCAGGAAGAATATACTGATCTTCATCCAATAAGCTCAGGAGTACCCCAGGGCAATGTCTTAGGGGCATTGCTATATTTGTTGTACACAGAGGATCTACCAACCACGGGACTGGCAACAACAGTAACGTTTGCTGACGATACAGCTGTACTGGCATCACATGTCGATCCTATTCTTGCTTCCAAAAATCTTCAGGATAATTTAAATAAAATCCAAAATTGGCTTCGCAAATGGTGAATCAGAGCCAACGAAACAAAATCTCTTCATGTAACGTTCACAATGCGTAGAGAAACTTGTCCACCGGTAAAACTAAATAACGGTACTTTACCTCAGGTTGATGATGCAAAATATCTTGGTATCCATATGGACATGGAGAAAACACATTTTTACTAAACGTAAACAACTTGGAATAAAGCTAAGACAAATGTGAACCATAATTTCTTACATCGTTTTGATTCCTCTGTTGGAATAAACTCAATTTTTTTTGTCAATAAACTTTGTAGTCCTGTCTGACTTGCGGATTTTTTTTTTGCTTTAATCAATCAAAATTTAATTTTGTATAATAAATCAGTGGAGCCAAAACAAATAAATAATTAGGCAAATAGATTTTTATTCATAAGAACTTTACTTCAATTCTTTGGGGAACCGGCGACTCGCTCTCCAATTACCATAGAGCTACCGGCCGGAATTGTGATAACCGGCGGATTTATTTTGTAAGTTTTTCGGTTATAACTTATGAGGTAAATTTCCTTCAGCTACACTTACTAAACCCATTAATTAGATCACTGGAAAAGCCACAACCTTCATCATTAATGCTATTTTTATAAAATATATTTATGCTACTAATATTGAAATGTTTCAAATATTCTCTAAAATTTTCAAAAATATTTTACAAAATTTTGAAACAAAATTTTGTTTCTGTTTTACGTATTTACCGATTTACATGAAAAAAAGTACTACATCGATATTGTGACAAGCTACCGTACCTATTCAAAGCCGTTTTAAAATTAAAAATCGGTCCACAAAAATAAGGTTGATAGTGGCGAAATAAAAAAAATTCAAATTTTGACTTTGTTACGCCGATTGCATTTAAACCGTCAAAATATTTGACAACCATCGATGGCTAAAGTTTGTTCCTCGCGAATTTTTTCAAAAACGATTCCTTACACCAACTAAGCGACGAAATGGGATGGGATGGTTTTTTCAAAAAATGTCAAATACATTTTTCGTTTTCTTTTCACGAATATTATCGACGTGAAAATTAAAAAAATTGAATTTTTAAATTTAACAGAAATTGTTTGACTGCAAAGCGGATCCCTTGAGAACAACTTGGCGGTAATTGTCAATGGCCGAGAAAGATGTGCGCAATTGTCGATAACAATAATTCTAATTTTTAAAATTTTAACCTTTTCCCTCATCGTTAGGGTGGGACCCGAAAAAAAAGTAAAATTTGTGTATATTTTGGAAATTTCATACTTCAAAGCAAAATTTTTCCGCCAATTCAAAATAAATTTATAACAAAATTTTAATTCTAAATCCTTCCACGTGCAGGCGCAATTCGTTTCCGTCGTTAAATTTGGAAATTTAATAATTCTTTGTTTTTAAATAACTCTTCTTTAAAAAAAAAATTGTGTAGTGTTGGTGAAAAACCGTAAGTACGGTAACATTGGGAATTGTGTGGAAAAAGCCTTCGGCCACATGGCCACTTCTTGAGTGACCACTAATATATTAGGTATATAACATGGGTTCAACAAATCCCGATAAAATTTGGTGTACTGCTGATTGGAGTTATTGCAGCAGAAGTAACGATATTTATTACTTCCTTGTAAAACAAGGAAGTATTGTGATACCGATTTTTTTCGATTTCCAGATTTTGACGGAAATATCCGTTTTGACCTTCCCTGAATCCATTTTGACTATTTTCGTTGTGACATCTGTACGTACGTAAGTACGTACGTACGTACGGACGTCTGTATGTCGCATAACTCAAATACGGTAGTTCGTAGAAAGTTGAAATTTTGGATTTGAGACACTTATAGCATCTAGTTGTGCACCTCCTATGTTTGGTTGCGATTGTCCGTGCCAAAAGTTGTAATTAATGACGCGCATGAATAGATTAACGAGATTCCTGTCCAATTATTATAAAAATTACAAGAAAGTTATGTGTTGTCCACATCAGATTTTTTTTAAAATACTTTTAGATTAAATGTTACATTAGAAATTAAAAACTTGAAGTTTTTTACTTCAATATGGCCGCAAACATATATATTATGTTACATCATTAACTTTGCATTATTATAATTATTTTTATAATTATTTTTTATAATTATTTTTGAATATTTTGTAAATTACTAATATAATAATAATTACAAATAAAATAAACGTCTTTGTCTCAACACTATTCCTTAACTTATATTAATCTGAGCTATATCTTTGGTGATTTAAATTTTGTTGTTTCAATTTTTTTAAGACTCCTAGAAATTTGGATGGCCAAGGCTACAGCCCCTTTAGTCCCTCCCAGCTCTTTAATGTGTCTGAGCAGACACTGCGCGTACTACATATATTACAAAATCGCGATTTTTCATATTAACATTTTGGTTTTCAAAAATTATTTTGAAACAATGTAAAAGAAACCTAGAACACTCGTGGACCGACATCCTCGCCTATATACTCGGGTGAGTAACATGCAGAAATGCCTAATTCCAAACTCGTTACAAAATATAAAAATATTATTTTGGAACAATATAGAACAAACCTGAAACGACTTGGAATAACTTTCAAAAATTATTTTTATAAAATGTGTCCGGCTAAGTTCACAAACTGAATTGAGAACCTCCTTCTTTTTTTTGAATTCGATTAACTTTTTAACAAAATTTCTGCAAAACTTGGACGCTTTCCATTTCAAATTCAACATTAAATAAATAGCATGGGGCCGATGGGGCCCAATTGAATTGTTCAAGCACATATTTTTTATTGAATGGATTAGTATTTATAACTATATGGCGACCAACAAAATAATCCGTTAATCCAATTATGATGAAATCATTTATCTCTATATAAGTAATTATTTGTGTTATTTTAATGGAAAATAAATTAGTAAAAATAAGCTACTAAAATGGTGACCCTGAACGCCAACGACATAACCCCGAACGCAAACAATATGGTTTTTACAAAAGTAGAAGAAAGCAAAAATGAAATTGATCGATTTGCATTAAAAATAATGCCATTCTGGACTGAAAAACCTCATTTGTGGTTCGTACAATTGGAAATCCAATTTAACTTAAACCATATAAGAACAGATGATACAAAATATTATCACGTTGTAGCAAATCTCAACACGGCTACAATGATTGAAATTGAAGACGTATTGGTAAACCCGCCGGTAACTGATAAGTATTTAAAAATAAAAACATAATAGGATTAACGGATTATTTTGTTGATCGCTACAATACCCCGTTCCTAGTAACAGCTTTTTCTTTGTTACGTTATGGTTAATATAATATAATATCTTGTTGCTTTAATTCACACAATCTGTCAGGAAACCGAACTTGTCTTTCTGATCGAGTCGTTGTGTGTGTTTGGTTTGTTTTCAAAATTAATTTTTGTCTTTTAGTAGGATTTGTTGGCGGTGTTGGAATAGATTCCTTTTCCGGTTGTTCATTTGGTTCTTTTTCTAAAACGTAAGCTGGCTTAAGTCGGTCTATTGATATTGATGTATTTTTTCCATTCATGTGTATTACGAATACTTTTTCGTTTTTTGAGATCACTTTGAATGGGCCATCATACGTTGGTTGAAGAGCGAAAACTTCTTCTCACCCCAACAATAACAATAGACAAAGCTTCTCGGGTAATGGGGACGACTAAATAAAACACAATTGCTTCGAATCGACTAGTTTCGGTCAAAACTTGACCATCTTCAGGCTATAATAGGGAAAAAATATACAATTAGTTACAAATTCGAAAGGGTAAAAGAGTTTACTGCGTCACCTCTCGATGCAGATGTAATTAGTGAAATGATGTCGTAAACTGATCCAACAATAGGGTAAAAAACGGACATTATGCGGCGTCCAATGTGTAGGTAGTAGTCTTGAGTTAACACGATTAAACAATCAATTATAAAAGCGGGTAAAAACGCTGAAAACTATATAAACACGTACAAAAATACAATAGATAAAAACATGTAAAACACAAACTAGTAACAAACCAAAAACACTATAAATTAAACGTGATAAAGCAAAATAATATCAAATACCAATTTGAATTGCCGCAAATGTCGTGCACGCGCCATCTAATGACGGAATGAGGGACGCAGTATGTAAACAAAATACAAAATGCAAGAGAAAACAATACACAAATATCAAAGCGAAGAACTATGTTAACTTTTTTTGGTCTTTCTGTGGAAGATAGTAAGCAGGGATTTGAACGCTGTATTCATTTGCTCAAAATCAGTGATTTTGTTGACATTGTTGTCGGTGGTGATCACGTAGGAGGACTCTAAAAACAATCTTCTCGGGTAGCACTGTTCTTCTGCCAATACCTTCACATCGCTCATGCTAAATTCGTGTTTGCTGTCGCGGTGAGATGTTCCGACAATCCAGTTTTCCTTGACGCCACCCTTGTATCGTACTTGTGTTGTTTTAATCTTTCTGATAGGAGCTGTTTGGTCTGTCCGATGTAGGTAACTCCACATTCGCAAACTATTTGGTAGAAAACTTTACTTTTATATTTAAGGGCAATGGGATCCTTCACGTTGGAATAAATAAGATTACCAAGGTTAAAGTTATTGTAGAAGGCCAAACAGATCTGTCCACTGTGTATAAAATCTTTCAAAGTGTGTTTGATCCTCTCAGATAGTGACGGGTGGAAAGTTATCTTATGGTAACGTGGTTTCAGCTCAACACATTCGTCGTTATCCTTGATCGGGGTCACTCTCTTTCTCTCAGGGCGGAACAATGCCAAATGTACAAGTCGATGTGGATACGAGTTTTTTATCAGTTGCTCTTTGAGTTGTAACAGGCGAGAGGTCCTCATATCGGGACTGACAATAGTTTTTATACGTAGGGCCAAGGTGTTTATGACACCTATCTTATGGTTGAGGGGATGTGCAGAATTGTAATTTAATAGTCTGTCACTTGAAGATGGTTTTTTATATAGGTCAGTGTATAGTGAACCATCAAGTCGCTTGCACACTAGCATATCTAGGAAAGGAATAGTCCCCTCAACTTCCAACTCGTGTGTAAACTTCAATCCGTTATCAAACTCATTGAGAATCTCCAAACATCGTTGGACTTTGTTGCGAGGGACAGCAGACAACATATCATCGACACCGACACCAAAAATTGGATCCGGAAGTCGATAGTACCCATGAAATTCATGAGGAGGTCTTGCATGACAAAACTGGCGAAGATGGGGCTGCAAGGGTCACCCATTGCGGATCCAACCAATTGAGAGTAGAAACTGCTATCAAACTGGAAATAACTGTTATCGAAAATAATCTCCACTATCTTCATGAAAGTGTTCATAGGTATGTCGGTGGCGACCTCGATCAAGTCCCAATTATTGGTGAGAGAAGCAATAACTGCCTCCTTAGATATGTTAGTAAATAGGGAGGCGACGTCGAAAGAAATCAGCACATAATCATGAGGCACAATGGAACCGCAAATAATTTCCATAGCATCTATGGAGTTTTTTACATTAAATGGAAAAACAGGTACTGCGTTGGTAAGGATGGAGTTGAGAAACTTCGCCAAAGGAATCGATGGGGACTGTATGCAACTAATGACAGGTCGCAAAGGAATACCAGGTTTATGGGCCTTTGGTAGTCCATAGGCTCGGGAGGGCCGAGCATTATAAGTAGTTAGCTTCCTTCTAGTAAAGTCGTCGATACAGTCATCATCACACAGCCTTCTAGCCATTCTGTTGAATTTCCTCTGGATGGAGGTGGTAAGATCACCATTCCATCTTTTTGTAGGTGACGGGGTCCTCAAAAATAGCCTATTATAGCCTGAAGATGGTCAAGTTTTGACCGAAACTAGTCGATTCAAAGCAATTGTGTTTTATTTAGTCCTCCCCATTACCCGAGAAGCTTTGTCTATTGGTTGAAGAGGTTTCCGAACTGCGTCGTGTTGAACGAATACATGCGAACACGATTTTAAATCTTTGTGGACAAATATCCTTCTGTTAGCGTCGTGATTACTACTTGGACATGGTTTCAATTTTTTTTTACAATGTCGCAATTTTGTTACGAAATTAGATGTGTAAGATGCGACTTTCTAATTTGAAATTAGCGCCAACATCTTCCCATCGATGACACGGAAATAGCCATTGATCACCCCACGTTGTATAAAATACCTACAGCACGCCACCTAGTAACCAGTTCTTTCTTCCGATGTACAAAACAAAGTTGTGAACTTAGCTGAAACACAAACAGATGACCGCTCCAAAAACAAGAGACGATCGTAAACCGCAACACAAATAAAACTACAGATATTGGGGTTATGTCAAATCTTTTATTTCACCTTAAAATCAGGGAAAAGTTTAAAGTCTAAAGCAATGGTTTTGTAACTAAATGATTCCTGATTCCCCTGTATTTAACTATTCGGTCTTATAATTTAATTCGTTCGGAACTGTGAAATTTTAGTAATTTATGCCATTTTGGCGACACAATAATGTTAATGTTGTTATGGAAGTTCTTTGATTTTAGTTGTCTCAAGATTATTTATATCTTGTTTATTATTATATTAATTTTTATGTTGCTGATGTAAATATTACCAAACCAAGAAGAAATAAAAGAAACCAACAAATACCTTCAGATGTGACTTAATTAAATCAATACGTAGATCATAATTTAGATTTGAAATTCAAGGAGGGCAACGATGAGTTCGGAATAAAAGCTTTTTGGCTCTTGTCTTCACGGCTGGACAGTTTTTTCTAGGTTAGGATAATTTTAATCAAGTGTGCACGGAAAAGGTGTAGTTCTTCTAGTCTGAATGCAATATTTCAAATAGAAACCATGATTACGATCAATTTAAATAATATACGTTCATTTATATGCACTGTAGATGGCATGGGATTTTAAAGTTACCTCAACTTGTGATCATTGAAAATAACGAGAAAATCCAATTTACCCAAGTACATAAAAATAAAATATTGTCGTCTATAAAGTAACCTATCCCGTATATAACAAAAACGTGTGTAATAAATTAACTGTAAGAAAACTTCGTATGCAAAGTAAACCACCCTGTATATAACAACCAAAAGTACAAATACGAGACCACGTGTTGCTAGCAAAAGAATAACCTAACTTGAAAGTACACTAAACTTTAAAATACCCAAACTTATGTCCACGTGTTTATGTGATTATTTAACCAATCCCCAAATTTAAACTTATATAAACAAAAGTATTTAACATGGTAACCATTAACTAGACAATAAAATTTTAGACACGTGTGTCATTATTTTAAGCACATTTTTCATTTATACGTAACCAAAAATTCATACAAAAATAGTTGAATAAGATTTAACCAAAACCGCAATATAATAAACCGTTAAAATTTAAATATAATTAAAATTTACGTTACCTATTTAGAATAAACAGCAAGAGACGTAATACCACTTTTTAAAATCAACTAAACTGCTCGGTCTCACTTCACTGCTGTTAATGTGTCGATCTGTAAATTTGTAACCGCGACCTGCCGTATCCCCCTTCTAGGTATCACCACAAGCTTAAACTATCCAGACAGTATATACCGGACATTTCGAAATATAATGAATCTCTCTAGGCAACCCAACCATCATTTAAATTAAGATTGAAATGCCATATTACAGATGGATCGTCGGTTGTGGCATTATTGTGACATAATACATAAATTAGTAAAAAATAAGCTACTAAAACTACAATATTCTATACTTTTATAATTTTCAACTGAAATATATTTTATTTTATATCATTTTGTTTCCCAGTTCAGAAGAAAAGTTCCATTAATTTTTTAAGTTTCCAAAGTTTCGAAAAAAATTTTAAGGAATAATCATTGTATTTAATTTGTAATCGAAGGCTTTTACAACAGGATGAATATTATTGCTTTGATTATTTAAATAATAATAACAATCAGTGGTAATTATTTAATTTAATATGTAAAAGCCTAAATAAATAATACAAATAGTTTTTTCAGGTACCAACATTTAGATAGCAGACTTCAACATAATTTTTCTATCAGTATACGAAGAACTACAATGTTATCAGAAGATGAAAATGAAGGACGGCATAAGGAGTTTCACGATGCTATACGTTCAGAAGACATCCCACGTCTGGATACACTTCTTAGTAAATGGTCTCAGGTTGGACCTATTCAACTAGACGACATTCTTTCTAGAGCCTATGCCGAATTAAGATTGAAGAACATACCATTGTCACACGAAATCCAAATGTTTGTTGAAAATAAGCTATTAGCCTTTCGTTTCTTCTCTAATACTTCTGGTCAGGTTCAACGAAATACGATTAATTTTGACAAAATCAGAGAACGTAAAAAGATATTAATTAAAACAATTAGCTTGCTGACAAGTCATTGCACAGAATCGGAAGAAGTAGACGAAACATTTTTGTTTATAGCAAAGTTTATTGCAAAAAATTTGCATATATTAAAGAGACAGTTGGGGTCAACTTACAAAATTTTACCATGGGAAGAAATTGAGTTTTGTTTAGTCATTTTTGTTTCTTCCCATGAAAAACTACAAGAGATGAATGTATTTTATCGTGCAACTTTGAACAAAGGTAAAATACTGAAATACCTAAACCTTTTTGCAGAGCACTTGGAGAAGGTTATTATTGAAGGCAATAAACTTCATTGTGTCCCAAACAGATTACCACGTGAAAAAGTTATTTTGGATATTATTAATAGTTGTTCTCAATTTGAAGATCTGTACGACGATTATCAACAGATTAGGGATGTGTATTCCTTACAAAAAATGAGTGAGTATATAAACTTAGCACTATCGACTGATCCTCAGGAACAGGAAGGACAGTTAATTATTACGAGAGTTTTACAAGTTATTGGAGAAAATTTAAAAAATTCTCTAGAATCTCCTAAATTATCCCATACAACAAGTCAGCTTTTGATGCTATCGTTGCGAAAGAACGTAAGAGAAATCATTGTAGCTATACGTGATTCAGTCTCACATGACGAATCTCTCTCAATGAGATTAGAAATTGAAGAGAAAGCAACTGTGGACTTCAGTAATATTCAAAATGACCTTAGAAAAGTTGGTGAAGCAATTACAGTAATTCTTTATAAGCACAAAATTAAAATAATTAAAATACTATTAAATTCTATTATCTATAGTGAAGATTTACGTGAAATAGTAAAAATTCTCGAAAAACTAAGCACTTTTAAATTGGATGAAAGGGCCGTAACAGATAATTTTAAAATATTAGAACGCAAAAAGCTGAAAAACCTCGTTAAAGAATTGTACAATGAGATTGAAGATAAAACAAATTTTGAAGAGAAGCTCTTTAATCAACTAAATGAAATTATCGATATGGCTGGAAATCATTTAAAAAATATAAGATTTGATTATGTTACAGGATTAGCAAATTTACAGAGCTTAACTATGTTATTAAGCGACAATATGAAAAACCCAAACCTTCTTCGAGTAATCCAAACTAATGCCATCACTGCATTTTATAATATTACGTCAGATATAGAACTTCAAGATGTTGACAAAATCATGGGGTTTTTGATTAAAATAACTGACAGTGTTGAATCCAGAAAACAATGTGACGAAAATGATGATAGAATAATTGACGGATTTATAATTTTGGAAATAATAAATTCGGTTATATTTGATACCGGTCGCGTCAAATGGATTGAAGCATTGACAGAAAAACTTATGTCAATAAAAAAAACGAGAAAGAAAAAAGATCAGGTTGCTCTGAGAACTGCAGATAAAAGTCATACAAACATTAAAAAAGAAGACGAATACAAAGCATTACTTCAACTGAAGCTTTTAGACCTCAACAAGGTAATAAGCGAGAACTCTTTAATTATTGAACAAATCACTCTCTATAAAAGTGAAAAAAAATTACAAACTGCACTAGAAATGCTTCTTCTGGATATAATGTCAATTTTAAGTATTAAGAAGAATTACTTAAAAAACAATGCACTATTTCTAGACGATAACTGTCCGTTATTGCATGGTACATGTTTACGTAATCATTTAGCACACGATAATGCTATAGTTGATATATTATGTGATCCTTCTATAGCACTAATTTTAAATGCGAAGAAAATCATTATTGAACACGAAAGTATAATGGAATGGGAAGAAACAACAGAGAAAACGATTGGCAAGTTTATAGACGATAGTCCTGACAATCTGAAAGAAAAATTCCGTCAAGGTCTAGTCACCATTATGAATCAGAAAAGAATGTTTGATGCTTTGAAAGAAGGAAATTTAGAAAGCTTTCGGAGTTCTCTCAGGAGAGGAGCAGATATTAAAGCTAGAACAGTTAATTCACGGAATACGTTACATTTTGCTGCTAAGGGCTCTAATCTTACGATAATAAAATTTATACTTGATCGAAATATAAGCATCTATGTTAAGGATTCTGACGGTGAAACCCCATTGCATATAGCTGCTGCGCACGGAAAACAAAATATTGTAGACTTCTTTATTAAAGAAAAACGTTTAAATGTTGATGAAGTCAATAATAGAGGCAGAACCCCATTACATGTTGCCTCTCAGTATGGCAACCAGGATACTGTTGAAATTCTTTTAAAACATAAGGCTAACGCTGTTGCCCAAGATAGTAGTGGTTTTCCACCTTTACACTATGCAATAAGGATTAATCATATTAGTATTGTTAAAATTTTACTGAAAAAGTATGGCGAAAATGATATTAATAGAACTATGGGCGGTTTTGCTCCGCTACACGAAGCTGTACAGAGTGGTAATCTTGAATTGGTAAATTTGTTGCTGGAAAATGGGGCAAATGTCAATGTTGTGGGGACACGCAAAATTGATGTAGTACAGTTACCTTTCAAGGACCATCTGAATAAATCATGTACGGATATTATTACATATGAACATACACCAACCTCAGAGGACAGAGTTATATATGGTTTTTCACCATTACACGTTGCAGTTGAGAACGGTTATGATGAAATAACCAATATACTATTGGCTGAAGGAGCTTGTGTGGATGTTATTGATAAATACTACGCTACACCATTACACTATTCGGTAAATTACGGGAACGAAAAAGTTGTTAAATTGTTATTAAAAAGTAATGCTAACGCTAATGCTACAGCCGTTGAAAAGATAACTGCACTACACATGGCAGCATGGAATGGCCATTTGGAAACAGTAGCAGCCCTTATCGATCATGGTGCTGATATTCACGCTATAAATATAAATAATGACACACCATTACACGACGCAGCAGCAGCTGGTCATAAAGGAGTTGTTGAACTTTTATTAAGCAGAGGTTCAGAAATTAACGTCAAAGGCGATAAAAATCTAACAGCATTACATATAACAGCCCGGTATGGTTACAACGACGTTGTTGAGCTTCTAATAATAAAAAACGCTGAAGTTAACCCTCAAGATATGTGGGGTTACACCCCATTACATCTAGCTGCCACTTATGGCCATATAGAAGCTGTTAAATATCTAATAGAACACAAAGCTGATGTTAATGCTACAGATTATAAGGGTTGGACATCATTACATTTTGCTGCTCAAAATGGTCAAGAAGATATTATTACCCTTTTAGTAAATGGTCAAGCAAAAATTGATGCTGCTGCAAATGATGGCAGGTCTCCATTACATATAGCTGCCGAATCAGGTAATACAACTGTTCTTGATCATCTGATTAAAAGAAAAGCTGAAGTTAATATTAGAGATGTTGATGGTAACACACCATTGCATGAGGCTATCCTAGCCGGATTTACAGAAGCTGTCGAATATCTAATGAAAAACAATGCTGATGTCAATGCTAAAGATACCGATGGTTGGACATCATTACATTTTGCTGCTTTAACAGGTCAAGAAGATATTATTATCATTCTAATAAATGGTAAAGCAAAAATTGATGCTGCTACAAATGATGGTACGTCTCCATTGCATATAGCTGCCAAGAGAGGTAATAGAACTGTTCTTGATCTTCTGATAAAAAGAAACGCTGAAGTCAATATCAGAGATGTTAATTGTACTACACCATTGCATGGAGCTGGGTCTAGGACTTTTCGTCGCGAGCGTTTCGTCGCGGCCGTTTCGCCGCAGCCGTTTCGACGCGCACCCGTTTTGACGCAAGCGTTTTGACGCAAGGATTATTAGACGCAAGACCCATTAACCGCGATCTCTTTCGACGCAAGACCCATTAGCCGCGGCTTTTTTCGTCGCAGAACCTATTAGCCGCGGCCCTTATCGTCGCAGAACCTATTCACCGCGACATTTTTCGACGCAAGACTTATTAGCCGCGAGAACTAATTTTAATCTAAATAGGTGTATTGAATAAGTCCGATAAGTTGGCATAATATTGACGGTGTTAGGACATTTTGCTCCCAGACATTTCACTACTAGGACATTTTGCTCCTAGGACATTTCGCTACCACTTTTACTTTCTTACTAAACTTACATAATTCATTCATTTTACGGCGGATCCGTGCTTTGCCGTAGTTGCGCCAACCAAAACTGACCCTACGCTACCCTGCGTTCCGCTCCGCTCCGCTCCGGACGCTCCGGACCGTTATGACTGGCGCTTACCTTATTAAAAACATGCCTGAAGCCAATCCACTTCGACTGGGAGGCTCCACTTCGACTGGGAAGCCCCACCTTGACTGGGTAGCCCGCAATATTGTATAAATTATTTATTTACATTTAGTTACAGCGTAGGAATGATCCGGTATCGAAATGTCCTAGTAGCGAAATATCCTAGTAGCTAAATTTCCGGGAGCAAAATGTCCGGGAGCGAAATGTCCGGTCACGCAGAAGCAGCTAATAAAAGAATACAGTGTGAACTGGGTATGCTCCATCCGACAATTTGGAAATTTATAGATGGGTTAAGAAAAGTCCAAAAAAGTCGTGATATTTATTATTAAAGTCTTATTGCTAGAAATTCTCCACTTCATAAATTAAAAAAGTACAGAGATGCTGATGAGAGAATTCAAAAAATTGTGCAAGATTTTCATAATAGAAATATTACTGATTATTTACGAGGACTTGTACATAACTTTGAAATGCACAATTAAAACCTTAATTTTTTAAAGGTTTTGTTTTTAGTTTGAAGTTTCTTAAGTTTTTATTTTTAAGTTTTTAAATAATAAATTTATTATTAACAAATCTAATATTAATTAATTTTGTCAAGTTGTTTTTAAAGTTCTAAATAATAAATTCCTATTTTTGCAATTTTTGGGGCCAATAGTCCTGCGTTGAAGTGATTTTGCGGCCAACAGTCCTGCGGCGAATTAATTTTGCGGCCATCAGTCCTGCGGCAAATTGTCCATGCGACCAATAAATTTTGCGTCAAAATAGTTTTGCGACGAACCGGCTGCGGCGAAACGGCTGCGGCAAAACGGCCGCGACGAAACGCTCGCGACGAACTGTCCCATTCCCGCATGGAGCTATCGTATCCGGATATATAGAAGCTGTCGATTACCTAATAAAAAACGGTGCTGATGTCAATGCTACAAATACCGATGGTTGTACATCATTACATTTTGCTTCACACAAAGGTCAAGAAGATATTATCAAGTTTTTAATAAATGGTAAAACAAAAATAGATGCTGCTGCAAATGATGGTACGTCTCCATTACATGTAGCTGCTGAAACAGCTAATACAACTGTTCTTGATCAGCTAATAGAAAGAAACGGTGAAGTCAATGCTACAGATAACATGGGATGGACACCGTTACATTTTGCTGCTCAAGAAGGTCACAGAGATATTGCAAACCTTTTAATTGATAGTGGAACCCAAATCATTATTGAGACAAGTGATGGTAGGTCAGCATTTGTTATAGCTGCAATACGAGGAAATATAAATGTACTTGAGCTTCTAATACAGAAGAAACCGTAAAGTCAATATCAAAGACGTTTATGGTAACCGCTTATGATAACACACCATTGAATGCAGCTATCGCACAGAATCGTATAGAAACTATTTATTTAGTAATAAAGGAATCAATGTTAAACCTAGCACAAGCTGTATAGTTCAATAGTGGAATCCCAGTCTATATTGCTGATTCAAATAACTGCTAATCAAATATAATAGAGGATCGCCTTCTTTGAGTGTCAATTTTTGACTCAAAGTCAATGGGTGTTTTCACAAACCATTATTTTAACATGATCTTTATAATAAAGGTTTTCTTAACATTTATAGTGCATACCAATTTGCCAAAAACCTTATTGTAAGTCATAACTGTCACCTTTATAATAACGTTTGTGATACATAATAGACCTGATTGAGTTGAGTCTATGGCAAGACCGTCTATTGCAACTGCAGTCGTCGTTATCTTATCATCACTATTAAATTTCAACCGCTGGTGTTAATTTCTTAAGCTTTTTTTTTAGATAATAATTATTTAAAAATATAATATGTAATTAAGAAATTAAAACACCAGATCATTTTTTCAATACGAATAGTTTCTTATAAATTATGATTCCTAATAAAACATTTTTTTCTAGATAGTGGCCGATTTTTTCTGGGGAGACGCAGTTTCAAACGCTCCCCTGATGGGCCGCCACTGTAAAACAAACGATGTAATCATTATTATTTATTATAAGTTGTGTTACGAAATATAGTTGATGTAAGTGAAAATTGCAAATAGTAATCTGTTGTTTTATGTTTGTAGTTTTTCTTTCGACAAGAAAATTTGTATAATTCGTTACAACCAAGACCATCTCCCAGCCAGCCTCACTATCTCCATGAAATTTTCCTGAATCTGCTCTAACACGGAAAGATTATTATATCAAAGATTACCAGAAAAACATCGCAATTTTTAATATTAAACATTGTATTGCAGGACTAGAACGAAAACATTCTAAGTTATACGATGCTACATCGTAATTTTCTTTCCAGCGAATTATACTGCTTAATATAACACACAGTCTTATTTACTGCAAGAAAAATTACGATGTTCCTGTAATAATGTAAACCAGTCGGTACAGTAAAATTTCATAGAATAATGAAGTAATAATGATGATCGGTAAAGTAGAATTTTCTTGTTCTATAAAATGAATACCTATTTACGTACGAGATAGCGAAAGTGATCCATTCCGAAAGAGTAAGCAAAATAGCTTACGACTTCAAGTTTCGAATCAAGTTTCGTGTTTATGCCGTTTATAACAAAATGGCTCCCGCACAATATCCCCGAAGTTTTAATCTTATTTCATCAAATCTAGCAATGTCTAGGGCTATCGAGTTATTCACCTTTTGGGCGCGATTTGTAAGTTATACAGTGACTTTACAAGGTCTTCTGTAAGTTTTGCTTACTGGCCAGTGACTTGTCCCTAACTTATTCTCATAATGATTAAAACTTATAATTTAAATAATTATGTTCATTGTATTCGATTGCACGTAAACTCGTACCTTTGGAATATATTAATTATAAACATAATTTACCTTTAAACTTTGCTGAATTACAAAAATTGAACAGCACAATTACAAACTGTTATTTTATACAATTCAATATTAGATAGCTTTTGTAAAAGCACGTGTCTTCTGCTTCGCTTCACAAAATGGTCTCTTCATCCCCTTTTGCCGTTCTCCCTGTCCTTGACCACTTTCTCTCCCCACCCACATTATCCGTGGTGGTGGTCTATCTCTTGGTTGCGTTTAATGTATCATAGAATGTCGAGCGCTGTAAAGCAATGGATCGCCATCTCGTGTATTATTTCCAAAGTAATAAGTATGCATTTGGTGGTAATTTCAAATAATTTAAAATCGTTCATTAAGCGCCAAATATAAACTACGTTTATAACATTACAGCCCAAACTGAATTATTAAAAACCCAGTGACGTCACTAGGACGTAAGTAAGATAGATAGGTTTTATATATCCGTATATTCTATATTGTGGAGACAAAAACAAAAAACTTAGAAACTTGAAATTTTTTAAAATTTGTTCTAGTATATAAGGTCAGATTATACTTCAGTAATTATTATTCTAATAAATTAATTTCTTTATTTCTGTAGACTATAATTATTTTTTAATACTATTAACTTATTCTTATTAACTTATAATAAGTATTAATAGTAGTGTCACGTATCTTTTGGTACTCGTGACTGGGGTTGTGTAGTTCAGGGTTTTAGAGCTGAATTGATTATAATTTGTTTGTTAATAAATCAATGATAAGCACAGGTGTAATAATAACTAAATATTTATTAAATAAAAATATGAACTAACAAGGAGGGGACCCCTACTCAACATCACCGATTTCGTCCAAATTTATATTGCATGGAGGACTTGACTAGAATTGCAATTGATATAAGTTGTAGCTCCAGATGGCCAAGCGTTTAGAAAATAAAATTTTTTTCGGTCTTACTTTATGTATACATAAGTGTTTTACGTTATGAAATTTTCAATTACTAGCTAGCGCAGCGCTAAAATGTGGGACTCGCAATACGAAGGTTCGAGTCACCTTAAGGAAATTTTTTTTTGCTTCTTTTTAAATTTTACGATATGAACCGTAATAATGTATTGTATTTGTTTATATTTTTACAAAAAGCATAGGGCATCATTATTTTATCAAAAACTTTTTGAAAAAAAAATTTTTTGTATGTTATAAAATTGAATATATTTATTATTATACTATATGGATGAATTGCATGTGCTGGGATGATATTCATCGTAAAAACAGGTTAAGCAGTAATTGTGTCGGCACCTTGCACATGTTATAAACGCCTCATTTTTACAGTTATATGGTTAATAAGATCGAAACATGTAATGCGGTAAGGTTTTTTTTTAATTTTATATGCTATATGCTATGCTTTTTGTAAAAATATACACAAATACAATACATTATTACGGTTCATATCGTAAAAATTAAAAAGAAGCAAAACAAAAAACCTTCCTTAAGGTGACTCGAACCTAGGACCTTCGTATTGCGAGTCCCACATCTTAGCGCTACGCTAGCTAGTACAGTAGAATCCGCTTAATGTGATCACGGATAATGTTATCAGTCGGTTATTGTGATTATTTTGACTGGGAACCGGCCGCTTTAATCACTTTACATACAAAAACCACCGGATAATGTGATCAAAAAGCCGCTTATTATTATCACTTTCAAGGAATTTCCTACACAATATTCTCTTTTTCGAAGTATCTTTTTCTGATTGGTCATTGAAATTTTATATATCTTTACAAAACACGTCACTCGTTTTAATTTCTATACAAAAACGAATTAAGTTTCCCGTTTCATGGCGTGTTTCTATTTTTATTTTGATAAATATGCACTTTGTTTTAAGCATTTTAATTTAAGTTTAGTTTATTCTTGTTAAATTTACCTAATTCTTCTTAAATTCATTTTTTCTGAAATTTGCTTATTGTTATCAGTCGGTTAATGTTATCAAAATGTTCTTGGCCCAAAGTGATCACATTAAGCGGATTCTACTGTAGTTGGAAATTTCATAACGTAAAACACTTATGTATACATAAAGTAAGACCGAAAAAAATTTTATTTTCTAAACGCTTGGCCATCTGGAGCTACAACTTATATCACTTGCAATTCTAGTCAAGTCCTCCATGCACTATAAATTTGGACGAAATCGGTGATGTCGAGTAGGGGTCCCCTCCTTGTAAGATTACCTAATAATTATATACATACTTATAAAATAAGTCTTACCCTACACACTTGGAGGGTGGAACCATCAAGCGGCACATCTTGACCTTCTGAGGTCCACTTAATGACTTCCGACTTACGACCTCCCACTAACAAATTAATTATTCCATTGCACCGCTTGATGCTTTCCCTTCCATAATATTTATTAATTATTATTACAATACTTTGGCAACCTATTATACGAGGGAGCTTCAAGTGGAAATCTATTTAATTACATTAATTTATAGATTGTACATTTCCACTTGTGACAGTAGTATTGAGCTTAAAGATAAATGAGAGCACAATTTTTTTAAAGTTTTAAACATTGTTTTAAACATGTTTTCTTGTTTAAAACATGTTTTTTTCTTAGGCAATAGAAAACTGTTTTAAACATAAATAAAAAAACGTTTGTTTGGTGTTATTTAAAAAAAAAATCGTTTTTTTACAATCCTGCTTTGAGGTATATGTATTAGATATAATCAGTGGCGGCTTGTCAGTTCAAGCAAAGGACGCTTTCTGAAATGTCGGACCATTAAACTATAGTAATCTCTCCAACAAAAGGCAAAAGCCAAGCCAGCACTATGACTCGGTGCAAAGGATCTACACAGAGTCAAAGAGCGTCTCCCAAAGTCAGGCTTCTGTCCACCTATGGCTGTCGTCTGATTAGCAAAAGCTATAGGACGGTCTCATCAGAGACAGCCGGAACGAATATGAAAGAATTATCGACTCTCTGCCAACGGAACTATTGAAAAGGCGCAACTTCGGGCAGAAGTGGAAGCATTTCATGATATAGACCGCCCTGCAAGTTTAGATGAGCTGTTGAAGAAAACACCTCCAGAGCTATTCTACACCTTCTGACCTACAAAGCGGACTTCACATAACCAATAAATCCAAACCCTCCCCCCGGGTCAGAAATCTCTACTGACTCGAAATCAGATTAAAACATCTCCCGTAAAACTGAAGAATAGACTCAAGCAAGCGCAGATCAAAACTCTATTAAGGTACATTAAGGCAATATAGGTATCCAAGTCTTCAGGATCAGTACCCAAAAAAAAGGAGAAGGGCGCCTTCTCAGGCAGAAACATCAGATAAGCAAAAAGTCTCCTCCATACAGAGGTAGTCAAAGCGCGAAGCTTGACGAAAAATATTGGACAAGGCATGAGAAACAAGCGCGATACGATGGTAGAAAACGAAATGTGAAAAAATGAATTCTAGACGGAGAAAAACAAAGCAGAACTAGGAACGCCAATGGCCGAACAGAAAATTAAACAACAGAAACACAGCTCGCGTAGCGACGAAAGAAGAAGAGGAAAGTCTGGGATAAAGGCTACCCTATTTAAACACCATTCTCTAAGATATTTGGCGCTCGTGAGCTACTAACTGATTTAAATGGATATATCTATCAAATTAATTTGAATATGTAAGCTGTGACTTAGACAGTTATACCCAAATAAAGAGTAAGTTTAACTCTATCGAACACAGAGAGAAATAGGTATTCCTAATTCACTCAATTGTGTAATTTTTCAGCACAATTGTGTGATGGATTAGTAACACATATTTATTTCTATGAATTAAGTCAAACTTTAACTTCAACTTCTCGAAAACATAACATACGCCCTTTTTACAACTTACACAGAGTTGTTTAGGTGTAAGTACTATATTATTTGTTATACATTTTTTAATTACATTTAGATTAGATGGTTATATTAGATATTAAACTTGACTTAATTTTAGAACGTCGATAAGATAATAAGTTACTGTTAAAAAGCAAATTATTTACCTTATTATTAATTATTGGCAAATAATAAACAGACGTGTCCGTTCAAGTTGGAAAATCAATTTTATATTTTGATGTTAATTATCATTTAGCCATAATTTATTGTTGGTAAAAAATTCCTTAGTTAACAGTCATCAGTTTCAATTATTTCTAGGGTAAGTCACCTAAACAATTTATATTAAATTAGATTTTTACACTTGCCTCAATTATTTTTAATTTTAATTTAATTATAATTTAAACGCCCTAGGGGTATAAGCATGGTGATTCGGCTCCGGAAAGATATTTAAACGAGAATATGTGTAAGATCCTGAAAGTTTCAGATCGCTAACTCAATTGGTTTTCGAGAAAAAGCAAGATATGTAAAAAATGGAAAAATAATTTTTTCTCCTGAATGGCTGAATCTATTGATTTAAAAGTTTTATATGTTTTGGGGGCTAATACGGGCTCTTAACAAAAAAACTAATCCTTATATGGCTTCATAAGATCCTTGACAAAAAATGTTTTTTCTTTAATTTAATTTTTTTACTATGGTACAATTTTTGTAAAATTATGAAACTATTGTTTTTTCAAGCCTCATATATTGCTGTGGTAACGCAGTAATATTTGTAATTTGCTGCACATTCCTATGCTCATGTATCAAGGAAGCCATTGTATGATGACTCCCTTGGAATGTGTTTAGTTAGTATTTAGTATTACAATATTATAACATAATGTAGGAAGTAGAGTAGAAGTTGACATGTCAAGAAGTTAGTTTTAATCATGTAGTCTTAGGTTGTAAATATAATTAAGTTCCAAGTATAAGTTATTTAATAAAATCAAGTAAACAATCAATCTTATCTTTCGAAACCACCCTCAACAATACCGTCAACAGTTTAAAGAGAATACCACGTGAAAATCCTACAATCAACAATTATATTTAAAAAGATTATCACATTACCCATTAACTTTATGAATTTTTCAGATTTTTAAAAAAATAAAAACCATTTTTTGGCTCAAATAATGTATTTATTTAAATGTTTTGAGCTTTAATTTAATTGAAATTTACTTGAATCTATTTAAAATTTTTTATTTTGGGTTTATTTTCTAGTTTATTTATATTATTTTCTTCGGTTAAAAAGCGTGGCAATTTTGAATTTTTTAAAAATATTTAGGAATCAACATAAGGGGCAGTGCCTTCTGATTTCCACCTGACAGTGCCAGTGTAAAAAAAAGCTCCATTCAAATTATTTTTAAAAGAGCCATAACATTATTTTTGTGGGTTATTGGTAAGTCATATTTGTCAATTTTTAATATTTTATTCATTATTTATAGATTCTTATTGGTTTAGTTCGAATAATTTTCTTATTTTTGCAATTTTTCATTAGATACGACTGATGATCGAAAATAACCGTAAAATAGGGACCTCATATCGTATTATGAATTTTTATCTTTTAATTTTTCATATATATATTTTTTCAGCATATTATTTATTCAAATTCTGTTAAATATTTTTAATCCTGACCTATTATTAATTGATAATTGTATCTTTTTTGATTTTTTGAACTATTGAATTTCTAAGTATTGTATTTAACTTAACTTTTTCTTAAAATATTAATTTAATACCTTTAATGCATATTTAGATGATTTCTAGCCAATATAAATAAGAATTTTTCATATTTAAAACAACAACAATAATTATTTCGTCAAATTTCAAAATTAAAACAATTTTACTTTAAACATTAAAAAAAATATTTATCAAAAATTCTCAGGCCTGCTGCAATATTAAATAAACTATTTGACAAAGACAATATTTTAGTTGTGATTGAAGAAGACAGTAATGAAGATAGAAAATTACTTTAAAATTTTGCTATGCATTTCGTTCCTGTAATTCTTATTCTTTTCTTTATTGTTTATTTATGGAAAATTGACTTAATAATTTGAAAAACTATGTTCTTTTTTCATTAATATAATAAATTGAACTTTGGTTATATGAATAGAAGTAATTTATAAGAATATATTAGATAATAATCAAGCAGTGTAATAAAAAAAATCCTCAAAATATTTATTGACATTAATACATAAGTATAGATTATAATGATTAGTTATTTTTAACTGATTTAATTTTTGTAATTTGTTGAAAAAATTATTGTTGTTTTAAATATGAAAAATTATTTATAAAAGTTAGACAAATAAACGCATTATTTGAGCCAAAAAAATGGTTTTTATTATTTTCTACTGTGGCTTACCGTTTTTAAAAATCTGAAAAATTCATGAAGTTAAAGGGTAAAACGTTAAAGTTTCATAATTTTACAAAAATTGTACCATGGTAAAAAAATTAAATTAAACAAAAAGCAATTTTTTTTCAAGGATCTCATGATTTAGTTTAGATAACCATATAAGGGTTAATTTTTTTCACAAGAGCCCCTATTAGCCCCCAAAACAGCAAATTTTAGATCAATCGATTCAACCATTCCGGAGAAAAAATTTTTTTACATTTTTTACACCTTTTGCTTTTTCTTGAAAACCAATTGAATTAGCGATCTAAAAGTTTCAGGATCTTATTACTTTATTAATACCAACATATCCTCTGAGTATCGTTTAAATATATTTCCTGGACCGAATCACCATGCTTATACCCCTAGGGCAGAACAAAGTCGAAACTAGTTCTTGAAAATAAAAATATAATTGAGGAAAGTGTAAAAATTTAATTTAATTAGTCCTCAATGGGCATATTATAAACAATTTATATTTTATTCCATATATTCAATTTATTAAAATTGGAACCCCTTCCCCCTAAAGTTTAAAAATTTGTTGAAATTTTTCAAAACTAAAATAGATACAGACAAAAATAAAAGGTGTAGATGGAATTCGAAGTAGAGCCCTAAGGTTTTGCCAGTCCCTAAGATCTACTAAGGAGGGCAGCTGTGACCTTAGAACTTAGATCATAATAGCATAATACATAACACAGGGTGCTCGTTTTTCGTGCTCCACCATAGGGATCCCAGTTATTATAAAAGATAAAAGGTCGGTTAAATTAGGTCAAAGTTGCGCATTTTCATACTGAACAATTATCTGAAAAAAAATTTGATGTCATTTTTAGTTTTTGAATTATTGGAAAAAATCGTAAATTTTTCATTTTCGATTTAATTTTTTCAACCGAAAACCAAAAGAACTAGACGTTTTTAACTAGTTATTTTAGATGTTAGATCTTTATAGTTTTTAGTTTTTTTAGTTTTTAACTAGGACGTTCTTGGGGAAGTTATCATAAGAAATCGAAATATGTCATCGTATTTTCCACGGCGTTCTTGATGCCAGAGTTACAACACTCAACTTTGGTTTTTCTTATAATCGCCATATTGGATTTTTGCATTTTTTAATTGTTTCTCTTTTCTGATTACAACGATGTATCCCACGATATGATCGAATCTTATAAGCTGATCAAAATTGGTAAAAAATCGTTTTTGCGAAGAGTGCTTTGGAAGAAACGCCAACAATTTTGTTTAACAAATTAAATTTTGACAGTCAATTGAATTTGGATTTTGAACGTTCACATCTACGTCAAACTTACCTACTTAAAAACTAAGGTTTTGAATTAGTCATATCTAATATGAAGAAACCCTTGAAGCTAAGAACTAAAAATAAAAATCTGATGTGGACACCACATAACTTCCTTGTAATTTTTATAATAATTGGACAGGAATCTCGTTAATCTATTCATGCGCTTCATTAATTACAACTTTTGGCTCGGACAATCGCAACCCAAAATAGGAGGTGCACAACTAGATGCTATAAGTGTCTCAAATCCAAAATTTCAACTTTCTACGACCTACCGTATTTGAGTTATGCGACATACAGACGTCCGTACATACGTACGTACGTACGTACGTACAGACGTCACCACGAAAATAGTCAAAATGGATTCAGGGAAGGTCAAAACGGATATTTCCGTCAAAATCTGGAAATCGACAAAAATCGGTTTCACAATACTTCCTAGTTTTACAAGGAAGTAATAACAAGTACACTTTAGTTAAAAACGTCTACTTCCTTTTGTTTTCGCTTGAAAATACAAAAACGAATTTCTTTAATAGTTTCTGCAGTAATGTAGTGGTATTTCATTATTAACTTTTTCAAAAAGTAATAATTACAAAAACAAATATTATAAATTTACGTTTTTTTCTAATAATTCAAAAACTGAAACTGACACATCTAATTTTCTTTCGAATACCTTAATTGTTCAGCATGAAAATGCACAACTTTGCCCTAATTGTACTTTGCCCAGCTGGTTTATATGGGAAATCTGCCATTGCGGCTTTTTCGACTCGTGCTTGGGGGATCGTTTTGGTATCAAATAAAAATAATTCAGCCTAATTTTCAGCTCTTTATCTTAAAGATTCTCAAGTTTTTCAAAAAAACCTCTTGTTTCGATTTTTTTTTTTAATAGTTAAATTTAAAATTAATGAATGGTGATTGTTTCCTAATTCTTAGGAGTAAAAGACATGAAAAAATGCTTTGGCCATGATTCTTAAACGAAAATCCGAATTTTTGCGAATAAACTAAAATTTAAACTTAAATTTTGTCAAAAAAAAATTTTTTATTTTGTCAGAAAACGTCTTATATATCATGAATTTTTTAATTTTTTTTGAAGTGGGACAACAATATGACAAAAATTAAAAAGCAATTTTTTTTTGTAATCTTGCATTTAAACAAACTTTTATGTTTTTTATGGTTAAAAAGAGTATCAAATTTTTGTTTTACTGAAATAATAATAGAATAATAAACAATAGAAACAAAAATTTCGATCCAAACAGTTATTATAAAGGTAATAATTCAATACAAAATATATCGTAAATACTGCTTTGAGTAAGGTTAGTCTTTTCAATTCTTTGAAATTTTAAAATAATATAATTTCTAATGGTTTTTATGCAAGCACTTGGCAGTAAAACGATTAAAAATGTTTTCTAAGTAATGTAATTTTTAATTTTTGGTAAAAAAAATGTTTATACATTTTTTAACCATAGAATAGTATATTATACTTCATGGGAATACTATACTACACGGTACTACTTTTTATTCATCGTGAAAAGGTTTTTACACGAGGTGTTAGCCGAGTACAAAAATCGCGAACGGGATCAAAAGAGCCTTAGTCCCGACGTGCATACCGGGTGCTCAATGAGTTATTAGCGGAACATAGTAAATTAATATGTAAAAACTACGAATGATAAGAGCATCTAGATTTCATCTAGATTTTACCAAGTCAGAAAATAGTTTTGAAATTTTTGTAATAAAATGTAATAAAATGTAATAAAAAATTTAATTTAATTTCTATTTTCAAAAATATTTACCTTGGAAACTTACATGGCCAGTCTGATAAATGAAATTTTTAACAATTTAAAAAGCATTTTTTGACTTCTTAAGTAAATGCTAGATGAAATCTAATGCTCATTCGTAGTTTATATTTCTTATTATTTTTGTGTCTTAAATTTTGTCTCTAAAATAATTAGTGAAGCAGGAATTTGTATAAATAAATTTCCTATGTTCGGTTAACTCATTCGGCACCCTGTATGCCATTTTTCACAATTTTGCTGCAAACAATAAATTACATTGCTTAATAGCTAAATTTGAGATTTTGAATTTACAATAACTCGAAAACGGAGCTAGTTATCGAAAAACCAAGCAAAAAAATTTTCCCTCTTGCCTCACCCCGTTTACCTCAACGCCTAGTATTTTCTCGTAGGAATCTATATACAAAATTTTAGATAAAAAAAATTGTACTTTACTTCTGCAAAAGTGGGAGTAAAGTAAACCTTACTCCCGGAAATGTGAAAAATATATAAATTTGTTTAAATGCAAGATTACAGCAAAGCAATTACTTTTTAATTTTTGTCATATTGTTGCACCACTTCAAAAATATCAAAAAAAATTTTTGAGTATAAGGGAGTATAAAAGACATTTTCTGACAAAATTTGGAAAGTGACACTTTTTAGAAAGGCGTTAAAAAAAAGATTTAATATTTATTTCTTTCGCTAAAAATCGGCTTTTCGTTTAAGAATCATGACCAAAGTAAGAATTAGGAAAAAAATCACCATTCTTAATTTTGAATTTTGCTACTTAAAAAAAAATTTGAAAAAAGAGGTTTTTTTAAAAAACTTGAGAAACGTTCCAGATAAAGAGCTGAAAATTTGGCTGAATTATTTTTATTTCATACCAAAACGATACCAAAACATAGCATGGGGCTCAATTGAATTGTTCGAACCTTTTTTTTTTATTGAATGTATTAGTATTTATAACTATATTCTGTTTTTTAACTTTTAACTAAATTATAACTATATAATTTTTTTATTTTATATAGGTAATTTTGTTTTACAGTTTTGCAATAATCATTATATTATACAGGGTAATAAATAATCAGTGGTATTTATTTATGTATTGCCTAAATAAATAACACAACTATTTTTTTCAGCTACCAACATTTAGATAGTAGAGTTCTGCATAATTTTTCTATCAGTATACAAAGAACTGCTATGTTATCAGAAGATGAGAGTGAAGGACGGCATAAGGAGTTTCATGATGCTATACATTCCGAAGACATCCCACTTCTGGATGCTCTCCTTAGTAAATGGTCTCATATTGGACCTATTGAACTAGATGATATTCTTTCTAAAGCCTATGCCGAATTAGGATTGAAGAACATACCATTGTCACACGAAATCCAAGTGTTTGTTGAAAATAAGCTGTTAGCTTTGCGTTTCTTCTCTAATAATTCCGGTCAGATTCAACGAAATACGATTGATTTTGACAAAATCAGAGAACGGAAAAAGATATTACTTGAAGCAATTAGCTTGCTAACAAGTGATTGCTCAGAATCGGAAGAAGTAGACGAAAAATTTTTGTTTATAGCAAAATTTATTGCAAAAAATTTGAATATATTAAAGAGACAGTTGGGGTCAACCTACAATATTTTACCATGGGAGGAAGTAGAATTTTGTTTAATAATTTTTGTTTCTTCCCATGAAAAACTACAAGAAATGAATGTATTTTATCGTGCGACTTTGAACAAAGGTAAAATACTGAAATACCTAAACCTTTTTGCAGAGCACTTGGAGAAGGTTATTATTGAAGGCAATAGACTTCATTGTGTCCCAAACAGATTACAACGTGAAAAAGTTATTTCGGATATTAAAAATAGTTGTTCTCAATTTGAAGATCTGTATGACGATTATCAACAGATTAGGGATGTATACTCCTTACAAAAAATAAGCGAGTATATAAACTTGGCACTATCGACTGATCCTCAAGAACAGGAAGGACAGTTAATTATCACGAGAGTGTTACAAGTTATTGGAGAAAATTTAAAAAATTCTCTAGAATCTCCTAAACTGTCCAATACAACAAGTCAACTTTTGATACTATCGTTACGAAAAAACGTAAGAAAAATCATTATAGCTATACGTGATTCAGTATCACATGACGAATCTCTCTCAATGAGATTAGAAATTGAAGAGAAAGCAACTGTCGATTTCAGTAATATTCAAAATGACCTTAGAAAAGTTGGTGAAGCAATTACAGTTATTCTTTATAAGCACAAAATCAAAATAATCCGAATACTACTAAAATCAATTATCGATACTGAAGATTTAGAGGAAATAGTGAAAATTCTCGAAAAACTTAGCACTTTTAAATTGGATGAAATGGCCGTAACAGAAAATTTTAAAATATTAGAACGCGAAAAGTTGAAAAACCTCGTTAAAAAATGGTACGATATGATAGAAGATAAAACAAGTACTGAAGAGAAGCTCTTTACTCAACTTAATGAGATTATCGATTTTGCTGGAACTCGTTTAAAAAATATAAGGTTTGATTACGTTACAGGATTAGCAAATTTACAGAGATTAAGTTTGTTATTAAGCGACAATATCAAAAACCAAAACCTTCTTCGAATAGTCAAAACTAATGCCATCACTGCATTTAAGAGTATTACGTCAGATATAGAACCTCGAGATGTTGATAAAATTTTGCAGTTAGTGATGGAAATCATTGACACTGTTGAATCAAGAGCACAATGTGACGATAGCAAGAATGATATGATAAATTACGATTTTATAATTTTGGAAATATATCAATTGGTTACATTTGATACCGGTCGCGTCAAATGGATTGAAGAATTAACCGAAAAACTGTCAATAAAAAAAACGAGAAAAAAAAGAAATCTAAATGTTCTGAACACTGCAGATGAAAGTAATACTAACAATAAAAAAGAAGAAGAATATAAATCGCTACTTCAACTAAAGCTTTTAGTCCTCAACAAGGTAATAAGCGAGAACTCTTTAATTATTGAACAAATCTCGCTCTACAAAAGTGAAAAAAAATTACAAACTGCACTAGAAATGCTTCTTCTGGATATAATGTCAATTTTAAGTATTAGGAAGAATTACTTGAAAAACAATGCACTATATCTAGACGATAACATTCCGTTATTACACGGTACATGTTTACGTAATCATTTAGCACACCATAATGCTGTAGTTGATATATTATGCGATCCTTCCATAGCTCTAATTTTAAATGCGAAAAAAATTATTATTGAACAAAAAAGTATAATGGAATGGGAGAAAACCACCGAGAAAGCAATTGGCAAGTTGATAGACTTTAGTCCTGATAAGCTGAGAGAGAAATTCCATCAAGGTCTCGTCACCATTAGGAATCAGAAAAGAATGTTTGATGCTTTGAAAGATGGAAATTTAGAAAGCTTTCAGAGTTCTCTCGAGAGAGGAGCAGATATTAAAGCTAGAACAATTAATTCACGGACTACGTTACATCTTGCTGCTAAGAGATCCAATCTTACTATAATAAAATTTATTCTTAATCGAAATATAAGCATCTATGTAAAGGATTCTGAAGGTCAAACTCCATTGCATATAGCTGCTGCATATGGAAAACAAAATATTGTAGACTTCTTTATCAAAGAAAAACGTTTAAATGTTGATGAAGTCAATAATAGAGGCAGAACCCCATTACATGTTGCCTGTCAGTATGGCAACCAGGATACTGTTGAAATTCTTTTAAAACATAAGGCTAACGCTGTTGCCCAAGATAGTAGTGGTTTTCCGCCTTTACACTATGCAATAAAAATTAACCATAATGGTATTGTTAAAATTTTACTGAAAAAATATGGCAATAATGATATTAATAGAACTATGGGCGGTTTGGCTCCACTACACGAAGCTGTACAGAGTGGTAATCTAGAATTGCTTAATTTGTTACTGGAAAATGGGGCAAATGTCAATGTTGTTGGGACACGCAAAATTGCAGTAGTACAGTTATTTTTCAACTACAATCCGAAAAAGCCATGTACGGATATTATTACAAATGAGCATACATCAATCTCAAAAGAGAGAGTTGTATATGGTTTTACACCATTACACGTTGCAGTTGAGAACGGTTATGATGAGATAACCAATATACTATTGGCAAAGGGAGCTTGTGTGGATGCTATTGATAAATACTACGCTACACCATTACACTATGCGGTAAATTACGGGAACGAAAAAGTTGTTAAACTGTTACTAAAATATAATGCTAACGCCAATGCTACTGCTGTTGCAAAGATAACTCCACTACACATGGCAGCACGGAGTGGCCATTTGGAAACAGTAGCAGCCCTTATCGATCATGGTGTTGACATTCACGCTAAAAATATGCATTTTGAAACACCACTACACGAGGCAGCAGCAGGTGGTCATAAAGGCGTTGTTGAACTTCTATTAAACAAAGGTTCAGAAATTAACGTCAAAAGCAACGACGTTGCGGACCTGCGAATAATAAAAAACCCTGACGTTAACCTTCAAGATAAGTGGGGTTACACCCCTTTACATCTAGCTGCCTTTTATGGTCCTATAGAATCTGCTAAATATCTGATAGAACACAAAGCTGATGTTAATGCTACAGATAATAAGGGTTGGACATCATTACATTATGCTGCTCAAGAAGGTCAAGATGATATTGCGACCCTTTTAATCAATGGTAAAGCTAAAATTGATGCTGCTGCTAAAAGTGGCACGTCTCCATTACATTTAGCTGCACTAACAGGTAATACAACTGTTCTTGATCTTCTGATAAAAAGAAACGCTAAAGTCAATATCAGAGACACTGATGGTAACACACCATTGCATGGGGCTATCCAAGCCGGACATGTAGAAGCTGTCGAATATCTACTGAAAAACAATGCTGATGTCAATGCTAAAGATAATGATGGTTCGACATCATTACATTTTGCTGCTCAAAAAGGTCAAAAAGATATTATTATCCTTTTAATAAATGGTAATTCTAAAATTGATGCTGCTACAAAAGATGGCACGTCTCCATTACATATAGCTGCCAGAAAAGGTAATACAACTGTTCTCGAGCTTTTGATAAAAAGAAACGCTACAGTCAATATCAGGGATGTTGATGGTGTGACACCCTTGTATGGAGCTGTCGGATCCGGATATATAGAAGCTGTCGATTATCTAATAAAAAATAATGCTGATGTCAATGCTACATATACCAATGGTGGTACATTATTACATTATGCTGTTTGCAAAGGCGAAGAAGATATTATTACCCTTTTAATAAATCGTGAAGCTAAAATAGATGCTGGAACAAGTGATGGCACGTCTCCATTACATGTAGCTGCTAGAACAGGTAATACAACTATTCTTGATCTTCTGATAAAGAGAAAGGCTATAATCAACATCAGAGCTTTTAATGGTAAGACACCATTACATTTAGCTATCGAATACGGACAAACAGAAGCTGTTGATTATCTAATAAAAAACAATGCTGATGTCAATGCTACCGATACCGATGGTTTGACAGCATTACATTATGCTGTTCAAGAAGATCAAGAAGATATTATTAACCTTTTAGTAAATGGTAAAGCAAAAATTGATGCTGCTGCAAATGATGGCACGTCTCCATTACATACAGCTGCCGATACAGGTAATACAACTGTTCTTGATCTTCTGATAAAAAGAAACGCTGAAGTCAATATCAGAGATGTTGATGGTCTAACACCATTGCATGCAGCTATCATTGCCGGACATATAGAAGCTGTCGATTATCTAATAAAAAAGAATGCTGATGTCAATGCTGCAGATAATAAGGGTTGGACATCATTACATTTTGCTGTTCAAGAAGGTCAAGAAGATATTATTACCCTTTTAATAAATGGTAAAGCTAAAGTTGATGCTGCTGCAAAAAGTGGCACGTCTCCATTACATATTGCTGCCATAAAAGGCAATACAACTGTTCTTGAACTTCTGATAGAAGAAAACGCTGAAGTTAATATCAGAGAAGTTGATGGTTTTACACCATTGCATGCAGCTGTCGGAGCCGGATATATAGAAGCTGTCGATTATCTAATTAAAAAATCTGCTGATGTCAACGCTACAGATACCAATGGTCGCACATCATTACATTTTGCTGTTCAAGAAGATCGAGAAGATATTATTAACCTCTTAATAAATGGTGAAGCAAAAATTAATGTTGCTGCCAATAATGGCAAGTCTCCATTACATACAGCTGCCAGAAAAGGTAATACAACTATACTTGATCTTCTGATAAAAAGAAACGCTGAAGTCAATATCAGCGATCTTATTGGTATGACACCATTGCATGAAGCTGTCGTAGCCGGATATATAGAAGCTGTCGAGTATCTAATAAAAAACAAAGCCGATGTCAATGCTACAGCTACCAATGGTTTAACATCATTACATTTTGCTGTTCACAAAGGCCAAAAAGATATTATTACCCATTTACTAAATGGTAATGCAAAAATTGATGCTGTTGCAAATAATGGCAAGTCTCCATTACATATAGCTGCCAAAAAAGGTAATACAACTGTACTTGATCTTCTGATAAAAAAAAAAGCTGAAGTCAATATCGGAGATGTTGAAGGTAACACACCATTGCATGAAGCTATCGTAGAAGGACATATAGAAGCTGTAGAATATCTAATGAAAAATAATGCTGATGTCAATGCTACAAATACCGATGGTTGCACATCATTACATTTTGCTGCTAAAGAAGGTCATGAAAATATTATTACCCTGTTAATAAAAGGTACAGCAAAAATTGATGCTGCCGCTAATAATGGCATGTCTGCATTACATGCAGCTGCCATAAATGGTAATACAACTGTTCTTGAACTTCTGATAGAAAGTAACGCTGAAGTCAATATCAAAAATATTAAAGGTACCACACCATTGCATGAAGCTATCATGTGCGGATATATAGAAGCTGTCGAATATCTAATAAAAAACAATGCTGATGTCAATGCTACAGATATCTGTGGTTTCACATCATTACATGTTGCTGTTTACAAGGGCCATGAAGATATTATTACCCTTTTAATAAATAAAAAAGCAAAAATTGATGCTGCTGCAAATGAGGACAGGTCTCCATTACATATGGCTGCCGAAGCTGGCAATACAGCTGTTCTTGATCTTCTGATAAAAAGAAGCGCTGCAATCAATATCAGAGCCTTTAATGGTAGGACTCCATTGCATGCAGCAACCAAACTTGGCCACATAGAAGCTACTGATTTTCTAATAAGAAAGGGAGCCGAAGTCAATGCTACAGATAACATGGGATGGACACCTTTACATTTTGCTGCCCAAAAAGGTCACAGAGATATTGCAAACCTCTTAATTGATAGTGGAGCCCAAGTCGATATTGTGACAAATGATGGTAAGTCAGCATTTGATATAGCTGAAATAGCAGGAAATACAAATGTACTTGAACTTCTGATACAGAAAATACCTGATACAAAAACAAATACAGAAGAAACAGAAAAAATTCAAATAACGGCTGATCAACAATAGAGGTTTGCCTTCTTTGACAGTCAATTTTTGACTCAAAGTCAATGGGTGTGAAATAAAACAGTCGATGTAATCATTATTACTATAAGTTGTTACGAAATGTAGTTAATGTAAGTAAAAATTGTAAATAGTAATTTGTTGTTTTATATTTAATTCGTTGTAACTCCCAGCCAGCCTCACTTACCTCCATGAATTTCCATGAATACCAGTGAAGGTAAATTTGAGAAAAATCCTGGAAGTTTTAAGAAATTAAAAATGCAAGCGGAAATATTTAGATTAGGTATAGATGTTTTTTTTTCAATTTTTTTGAGATTTCTCAAGATATCTTAGAATTTCTGAAATTTCTTTGGATTTTAAAGATTTTCTAGGTTTCCTTAAATTTTCCTCTTCCTTAAGATTTTCTTAAATTTCGTAAAATTTTCATGGATTTCTTGAAATTTTCTAAAATTCCAAAACACCTTGAGATTTTGTAGAATTTCCCTCAATATCTTCAGATTTTTCTTCAATAGTACACAGGTGTTTTCTAACGATTTTTCTCTAGTTTGTTGCCCTTATCTGAATATTCTAAATTTTCTCGAATTTCCCATTTTATAAGTTTGCCTGGCAATGGCAGCTGATGGAAAAAGGAGAGATTATAACGGTGTATCTAACCCCTCCTGATGACATAAACCATCAGAATCCAATAAATTTTTGTTTAATTCCAAAAATATACTTAACTATGTTTATTTATCTTTTCCTCACCAGCCTCGTCTACACCCTACATGAACTTTGAATATAAACAAGTAAAATAGACTGCAATTTAAAATAAATTAGTCAGCAGAGGTGCTGACGCCCGAATTCTCACGATACTTAGAAATTTTCAAAATACAGAATTGATTATTTGCTTAGACTGAAGTTATCATTACTTTATCATCATTTAAATACTTTTAATTAAATACTTTTGATTTAAATAAATTATGTTATATAGCTATACTTTATATTGTAATATACTATACTATATGTTGTTTCACACCTATGCCTACTCTACCCTTGTCAGAAATAAGGCAGCAAATACAATTTTGTAGTTTCGAGTAAAACACCACAACGGTTTACGGTAAATCATCCTTTTGTGTCGTTCCACACTTTCAATTAATTTTGTGTCGATGTAAAAGCCGGACCTCTAGGTTTTTACTTTTTATGTTTTTTAAGTTGTCCAAATTCGAAGTTTTGAGATGCTTCGAGATTTGAACCAAATATCGACGCCAAAGTTGCACCTCTGCAGAAAGGGAGAATATTTATTTTTGTTTTAGCTGCCACCACCCCCAAATTTCAGATTAATTGGTCTGCTTCTTAGTCGATACTTGTAATTTTTAATGTACCTAGTTGGTAGCTAACTGGAATTTCGTGGTCACCAAGTGTCTCTTTGGAATAAACGCAGGCGAACGGCTAACCGTTAGCTTAGAAGCAATTCTGGTTCCTTAATCTTTTTGTTAATTGATTGATCTTAAACTTTCACTTTATTCAATAATGCGAGGCCAATTTATATAAATTAATAAAGTAGTTTTTCCACTACTAGTCATATAGGCAATCATTATAACTTAGTCAAGTCGCACGTGAAGTGACGCATTTTAGACAAGTGGTAAATAATTTTTTCATTATTGACCACTGGTAAATAATGAATATATTGATATTTTTTTACAGTTTAGCGACTATTTATAAGACAAATTTTGTTACAAGACGATTTTGTGTAACCGAGAGATGCTATTTAATTACATTTAAACTATTCAAAACGTTTTTTAAATATATTAATTTCATTTTAAATATTTACAAAAAACACGAATTAATTATGACAGGAAGCGATGGCGCCACCTCTTCTTTATTTGAGAAACCGCGATTTTATTTATTAGTATTTATTAAACGCGAAAAATCACAAGTTTATTGAATAATTTCAGTATTTTCAGACGAATAAATGCAAAACAAGCTTTTGAATAACTTGGGTGATTTCTATCAATTATTTAAAACAGGAAAACCTCAGTGAACGACTTTCAAAATCCAACTTTGTCAACAACTGTCAAATCAACGAAACAAAACAAAACAGTCATTTGAAATAAATATTTTGAACTTGATATTTTCTTTATTAATAAGAATTTAAAAAAAAAGGCAATAAATCTAGTAGTGGAAAAAATCATATATAAACCACGGTTGTGAAGACCATTATAGCCTACGCGCCTTATATTCCTCGGCGCTTCGCACCTCGGAATATAATCTTGGCGCTAGGGATATAATGGCTGTCTTCACAACCTTGACCTATAATATACTATTATTAAACACCAAAAAAAATATATATAAATTCAAAAATAATTTAATTACAATTACATACAGAAAAATCCATTACCGAGGTTTTTCACCAAATAGAGAAATTCAATAAAACTAAATTAAGCAGATTAAAATCCTACTCTAAATAAACACACAAAATATGATTTAATTTAATAAATCTCGTTAATTAACCTGCTCTAAGATAAAGAATTTATTTTACAAATTCAAATGATCACTAACAATTTTATCCTCTCTCTTATTTATACGACATCTATACATAAAGTACGACTGCGTAGATTTCGTAAACTATACCTCTTCCAGTATGATTTGGAACAAATGAAAACAGATTTGCAGCAAACGAAATCAGACATTAAGCAAATGAAAACAGATTTGGTGTAAATGAAATCAAACTCGATGCAAACGAATACAGATTTGGAGCAAACGAATACAGATTCAGAGCAAACGAAAACAGACTTGGAGCAAATGAAAACAGATCTGAAACAAGTGAAAAGATATTTGGAATATTTGGAACAAAATGAAAACAGATTTGGTGCAAATGAAAACACACTCGATGCAAACGAAAACAGATTTGGAGCAAATGAAAACAGATTTTTCGCAAATGAAAACAGACCTGAAGCAAACGAAAACAGATTCTGAGCAAACGAAAACAAACTTGGAGCAAACAAAAATAGACCTGGAACGAATGAAAACAGACTTGGAGCAAATGAAAACAGATCTGAAACAAGTGAAGAACATTTGGAACAAAAGGAAAATAGATTTGAAAACAGGAAAACAGATTTGGAGTAAATGAAAACCAATTTTTTACAAATGAAAATTTTTTGTTTTGACTTAATATGACTTAAATACATATTTATTTTTATAAAATTTCAATAATATCTTTCTGCACCTTAATGCCGTTTCACATGGTTTGCATATTTAAGATGTTCATGTGGCAACCCTTGAAATGCAATATTGCAGATGTTTTCCGAAATAAGCATTACTTCCAGTATTTTATCTTGCAAGAATGCGTATTTTGGAAAACATCTGCAATATTGCATTTCAAAGGCTGCCACAGGAACATTTTCTTAAATATACAAACCATGTGGAACGGTATTATGGTGTAGCATTACGTCAGGAAGATATTATTGAAATTTCAAAAAAATAAATATGTATTTAAGTCATATTAAGTCATAACAAAAAATTTTCATTTGTAAAAAATTGGTTTTCATTTACTCCAAATCTGTTTTCCTGTTTTCAAATCTGTTTTCCTTTTGTTCCAAATGTTCTTCACTTATTTCAGATCTGTTTTCATTTGCTCCAAGTCTGTTTTCATTCGTTCCAGGTCTATTTTCGTTTGCTCCAAGTTTGTTTTCGTTTGCTCAGAATCTGTTTTCGTTTGCTTCAAGTCTGTTTTCATTTGCGAAAAATCTGTTTTTATTTGCTCCAAATCTGTTTTCGTTTGTATCGAGTGTGTTTTCAATTGCACCAAATCTGTTTTCGTTTGTATCGAGTGTGTTTTCAATTGCACCAAATCTGTTTTCATTTTGTTCCAAATATTCCAAATATCTTTTCACTTGTTTCAGATCTGTTTTTATTTGCTCCAAGTCTGTTTTCATTGGTTCCAGGTCTGTTTTCAATTGCTCCAAATCTGTTTTCGTTTGCATCGAGTTTGATTTCATATGCACCAAATCTGTTTTCATTTGCTTAATGTCTGATTATACAAATCATACTGGAAAAGGTATAGATCTGCATTAAAAATTCTACAAAATTTACAAAAAACAGGATTTTTGCATCTCATACGGAGATGGCAATTACTACATCAGTTTGGTGCTCAAAAAAGCTTTGGCTGGGTATATGAAGGAGAAAAGTATCCATCTTAAAAAGATGGATCACGCAACTGAAACCAATTTTTCACTTTTGGTTTATTCTTTCTTATATTACTATCCCATAACAGGCTGTTTAAAGTTCTTACGATGTTTCTTCCACTATTTGTTCTTTTCTCAATCTCTTTACTGCTGCTACCTGTTTTATCAAATACAACTCCCAAGTATGTATATGCTTTTACAGCTTTCATGTATTCGCCATTTATATGCAAATCTTGTATATCTTCGGTTCCTATGATTAGATATTATGATTTTTTTATTATTAATATTCAGGCCGGCTTTATAGTATTGCTCCTTCAGTTTTCGAACCATATAGCTGAGATCAATTTCGTCTTCCGCAATTACCACTTGGTCATCTGCAAAATAAAGGGTGAATAGCGTGTCGTCATTTATTTTTATCCTCATAATCTAGCATTGCGTTTGCCATTCTTTAAGGGGAGCAATCCATTTAGACGGCCGGAAATATGAGTAATATTTTGGTAAATTTTTTACAGATGAAAAAATAATCTCATCATTTTAAACTTTCAACATCATTTTATTATAGTATTAAAGTGTAGAAAAAAAAATTTTTTTTTAATATTTTTTAACAAAATGACAGCTCTGTAAAGTGTTCTCTGACGCGTCTTGTTTCAAAAACTGCTCGTGCTGTAACTCAAAAAGTTATTGATCGATCTGCCTCAAATTTTAGGAGGCATCAGTCTAAATTATTATCGGAAGGATAAACCTAAATTTTTAAAGATATCCACTAAATAAATTGTTTTTTTGGGGTAAAAACTGTCGAAAACACAGTCGAAATTTTAAATATTTAGTTAAACAGCCTACTTAGTTTTTGATTTTATACTTATTTATAATTTTTTAGGTTCATCCTTCCTCTGAACAGGTCAATAATCAAAAAAAAATTTTGTTTCCTTATTTCAGATCAATAGAAATGAAATGATAGATGCAGCACTTGTACCCCTTGCACCCCCTGATAGCTGCTTGTGCAAGCAGCGGCTAGCTTATCAGTTCGGAGAGAAGCCTTTGGGTCAGCGATACTTAGAATTATTGCCAGGCGCCAGAAACTACTGTCAAACTTTAGAAAAACAAAAAATAACAAAATGGGTTGTTTAATGTAGTTTCAAAAAAATTACAGAAAAAGGAAGGGATACTGATGGCATCACCTTAACAATAAAAAAGTTCAAAAAACAGAAGCGTTGACACTGAAGGTGCCAGAAGCTTTAAAGAAAATTGCCTCACTCTTGAGTGACGACCGTAACGGTACCACCGTTTAAAAAAATGAATCAAACAAGTCACTGTAAGTCTCCTGAGAGAGAAATAAATGCAACACAAATTGTAATTACTCACCCCACTTCAAAACTACCAGGTGTTAAGGCAAATTAAGCTCGAGTACACCACGACTTCCAGAAAGCTTTCCTTGGTTCGTAGCTTATCGGCTTTTCCAAAAGGTTTGGTTCTGATTCTAAAACAAACTACAATTTGAGTTACAAAACCCCCCTCACAATTGATCTTACGTGACCCGTCTATCTACAAACTTAGTAGATAATTTTGAATTAAGTGGCGTCACCCAAAATTGTGCGCAATTTTACACAAAACCAAAATCAATTATTTAATCGACTTCGACGGCAGTCCTAGGCATCATAAAATGAGCCGAAAGTATAAATTGAGAGATATCCAAAATTTTTCTTTAAAGTCCAATTTGAGTTGAAGATATGCCTTTACGGACATAAACAAATCAATCCAGCACTCCTCAAGGGTGAATGATTACTACGTAAACGATTAGTTTTGTTAAATTCAAACGTTGGTTTGTGGAAAAACCCTCACCAACGGCAGATGGTGATCAAATAAATTAACTAAAATAAACGCAATTGATAAGGTATGAGTAAAAGATGATATTAAATTTTCTTTTACCTGCTTCACACAAAAAGGAAAGATAATGTTGATCAAATCGGTAAAAACCCTACACTATCAATTTAAAGGAAATTTCAGTTAAACAAACTAACTGCGCTAGTTGAAAAATTTTTGTTCTCTTTATCTCCGCTGATAAAGATAATCTCAAAATGGTTTTCAATACCAACCTTCAAATTAAAAGTTGGAAAGGTAAATGGACAATATAAAAATGTAACATGTAAAATTAAAAATTTTAATTTTTCGACAAAAGTAACATTCGCCATGTTACACACTTTTCGATGCCATGCAGAAGACGCCTGAAAGAACTCTTTACAGAACAGCGATTTTATTAAAAAATATTTAAAAAAAATTTTTTTTCTACACTTTAATACTAGACAAAAACGATGTTGAAACTTTAAAATGATGTAATTATTTTTTCATCAGTAAAAAAATTCTCAAAAAATGACTTATTTCCGGGCATCTAAATGTATTGCTCCCCTTAAGTGCTTGATGTAAATATATTTTAAATAGAATTGACGTATTTCACTATTTTTTTTTTGTTTTTTTATATGAAAGTAGGAGTCAAAATGAGCATTCAGAATTTTTTTCAAATTTTTTTGAGTACGTCTAAGGTAAGAAGAGCATTATTAAAGGAGAGGCCGGTGACGTCACGGGCCTCCTTTTTTAAAAAATAGAAGGGTTTCAGAAACCAATAAAAAACGTGTTGCCAATTTTAAACAATGTAAATGGCACTGTCAAAGTGTTGCAGGCGTTATAAACAACAATGAAAACCTAACCTAAAACCTAAAAATTTAAATCAAGTTTAAATCTGATTAGTTAGCTGTGGCGGGCAGATTAAATATTGTTTTGAAATTCAAAAAAATTTTTTAAATTGTACGCGGAGTTTTAAGACCAACCAATTACATCAACATGCAGCATTTTTATTATACTTAGTTTCATGTTTATATATTATTTCAAATGAAACTCTCCCATTGGGGAGAGGCAGCAACCTTGTCTTAAGCCCAGTGGCGGAACTACAGGGGTGCGGTGGGTGCGACGCACGCGGGCCCCCGGATATAAGTACCCCTAGCAGTTGTACTGTTCAATTTTTTTAATTAATTAATTTAAGTTTTAATATTCACAATGAAATATAAGTAATATATTTTGGCAGTCTTCTCTTATTCAGGTAAATAAAGTGGGCATTATATATCATCAATAATTCAATGTTCCCACTAAATTTTCAAAATCAAATCCTGACATTTCCAGGTTTTCCCTGATAAAGAATAACAATTTTCCATGATATTTTGATAAATCAGAAAATAAAAAGACAAAACAAATTTAATTTTAAAATTAAATTAAAATCAGTAATTTTAATTAAAAAATTTAATTTTTAAATGAAGTACCATTTTCAAGGTTATAAAAATAAACAATTTTTTTTTATAGCCTTGAAAATAAGATAGCCAATAGCCAAGGAAATCTCATAAACCTGAAATATAAATAAAAGAATTATTCTATGAATTTTCCCAAGATTTCCTTGAGAAGAAAATAGTATACTACAGTTATACTAAGATATTTTCATAGAATTTCCTAAGATACCCTAAAATTTGGTTTGGATTTCTTTTCACTTACGTATATCACGATTTTCCCTTCGGTTTTTCAGTGAGTACAAAACTAAGGGGAAATTTCAGAAAAAATTGTATGCACTAGTGAAGAGAAATCTGAAGAAATTCTGGAAAATTCTAAGACATCTCAAGAAACAGATTCTTAGAAAATTTGTAGAAATATTGAAAATCTCAAGAACTCCATAGGAATTTAAAAAAAATCTTAGGATATTTTAGGAAATGGAAAATTCTAAGGTATCTTAAGATATCTCGAAAATTCCAGAAAATTTTAAAGCCAATGAAATCTCATAAAATGGAAAAATCAAAAAGGAATAGTCTATAATATTGTAGATTTTCTCAAATTTCAGCTGATTTCTCTTTAGTTTTGCATATAACAATTTCTTCTCCATCATTTTTCCACTTAGTAAAAAAACGAGCTGGAAATTTTAAAAAATCTCAAAAAAATTTAGGAAATCCAGGAAGATCTCATTAATTTTACAATCTTAGGAAATGTAGAAACTTAGAGGAAATAGAAAATTCTATAAAATCTTAGAAAAATATCCAAAAAAAATTCGGAGAAATCTAAAAATTTTCAAGATTTTATGATATCTTACGAAGAAAAGAATCACAGAAAATTCTAGGATATTTTAGGAAATCTAGACAATGTTAGAAAACTCAAGGAAATCTCAGAAAATTGAAAAATTAAAAACTCTAAATTCTAAATCTCTAAATCAAATTATATTTTTTTAAGAATTAAGGCATAATTTTCAAATTTCAATAAAATTAAATAGGGGGCGGGGGGGGTTACACGTACCTATATCTGCTCTTGCTTAGAAGGAATTCCTTGGAAATCACTGGAATTGCATGGAAATCTTCGGAATTCCGAGGCATGTTTACAAAATTTTTTTTTGTCATTTATAAAAGCAGGGCCCCCGTTAACAACTTTGCACACGGGTCCCTCACCTGCTTGTTACGCCACTGCTTAAGCCTTAGTTGATTTTAAATTTTTCTGATACCATATTGTGAGCTTTTACTAGGGCCGTATTTCCCACATATAGATTTTTCGTAGCTCGTATTAGCGTTTCATTTATTTGTGATTGTCCCATTGCAGTCCACATCTTGTTTATTGGTACGTTGTCGTACGCTTTCTCTAGATCTATGAATGCTAAATGTGATTCTCTGGCACGTTGCACTTTCTTTTCTACGACCATTTTCAGCGTAAAGATATTATCAACCGTGGATCTTCCCGCTCTAAAGCCTGTTTGTTCTTCCGCCTCTTGTCGCTCTATCTGTTTTTCGATCAGGTTTTTTAATATTTTTGGATATAGTCTTCCCACAGAGCATATTACCGAAATACCTCTATCTATTATAATTTCGGGGGTCTTCTCTACTTCCTTTTTTGAAGATTGGTGTTATAATCGAAGTTCTCCATTGTTTTGGTATGTTTTCCACATTTATACAGCGCTCAAATAGATTCTTTAACATCTCGTGCAGTTCTTTTGGTCCGTATTTCAGCAACTCTGCCGGAATTCCTCCTGGTCCTGGCGACTTACGGTTTTTCATACTTTTACATAAGGTATTAACAAGTTCCAAACTCAGTTCAATTTTTTTCGTCTGTTGGGCGCCCGTTAGATCGTTATTGGTACTTTGACTAGTGTCTGTCGTCAATAGTTTACTAAAATACTTTTTCCAGTCACTCAGCGAGATACCTATTCTTGATAGTCGATCGTTCTCTGTTGTTCGTATAATTTTTATTAATTTTCAGGCTTCGGAGCTTCTTCGCTGAAAAAAATTTGTAGCAAATTTGACTACAGAACAAATTACTACAATTTCTAAATAAAATAGTGACATATACAAATTGTAGTAATCTATTGAGGTGTGCTCTTTCCCTTAACTGAGTTGAAGTGATTAGCTAACCTTTGTACCGAATATGATGTAAATTATTCTTTGTCGAACCCCTTCGTTGAGCGCCAGTGGTAATTGAAGTGTCAATTAACCCACGTTAGTTTTAATTATTAATGTCATGCGATGATTTATTTATTAAGAAGAACATGAATGTTAGGGTTTTGCCCGCCTGAGATATGTCTCTCCTTCACCCTGTATGTCGACTTGAATTGTTGAACGCGACCTAAGATCTGACAGTTGCAGTTTGAACTATTATTAGCATTACCTGTAGATCCAGCTTCTTTGTAGATTACAATGATAAAGGTAATTGCAATATAAAGATTTAATTTAGCTATATTACAACATTTAGAATTATTATAGTGTTTGTGACAATCAAAACATGGCATGGGATATTACGGTGAGTAAACTTATCATTCAAATTAATTACAAATTAACATTTCCTTTTTTTTTTAGGGTTACAAAGAAAACATGGTGCACCTTTAATTGTTATCTCGAGATAAATACCTTTATAAATTTAAATCAATCAGAAAGCTGCGTAAATCCAACATCGGGTTGACGTTTCTCGTACATGTACATGAACAAATTTAATCTGCTCCAAATATTTCCGGATGACTTTGAAAACCAATTGAATTCCAAACAACATTCACATAACAAACCACTTAATCAAAATTATTTAACGTAAGTTCAAAATTGTATTCGTTAACTGCACTCATTATTTTATGAACAAAAAAAAATGTTCCGATAAGAAAATTCTAACCAAATTTGATGTGGATTCAGTGCCGGTCGAAATTATACTGTCCTTCCTCTTTTTCGGCGCTTCTATTTATGCATTTTTCTAAAATGGCAATCTTGATCTTTCAAAAAGCATTAAAAAACCACATTTCATGAATTTCATGGTATGCTTGATCCTATAAAGGAAATTTTCATCTCTCCGATTTACTTCAAACTTTCAGGAAAGCTTCCTTATTTTTTCTTTGAATTTACTACAAATTCTCAAAGAGTTCGGAGATATTTATGTGCCTCCTATGAGCAAGTGGAGTTTCATATGTCACAATTTCGACCAAATTTTAATTTCTACTTTCTTGTGTAAATTTCCTTCAAAACGATTTGATTCTTAAATGTACTTCTTCATGAGGTCCTTCTCATCATTTCCATGTCCACTTTTACTGCCAGAAATTGTTTTTCACAAACTTAAGTCCATTTGAAATTTTCCCATATTTGACACTTTACGGAACATCAACCTATGCAGCTTTCTCCTGCATTTATGTAGCAATTGGTTTGAATTATTTTGTCCACGCACTTCTTACAAGCTATTACATAATTATATCAAAAAAAGATTTTTCCAATGTACATAATTGGTTCTCAATTTCAAACTTGATAAATAATCTCCTTTATCTATTACACCTTCACCTAGATCTACAAGTGAGCTTTTAATTTTAGGCTACATGCCTGTTTACTAATGTGTATCAATAATTTCTAGTCAAATTTCCAAAATTTGCAATCAAAAAGTGATGGCGAGTAATGAAATCCGAGATCCCCCGATTCTTAATCAACGGAGCGCAACAATCCTAGCCAGATCAACAAACCCATTCAAATATGACTTTACTGAAGGTTTGACCAATTGTCAACCTAATAATAATTTATTACAAGCAAACTAATTCTATATTAAGTTTTAGGTGAAACAAGGTATTCCGAGCTGACAAATATAGTTTTCCTCAAATCGGAATGACATCTGAATCTATTACTCATAAATCATGGCTCAACTATCAACATAAACCAATGTGCAAACAACTTCATGTGGAGTCAAAGTCTCCCCTGAGTGTCGTGTGTTAATAACACTGTACTATATATAAAAAAAATGAATGTGTTTGTGGTATTTTCTATGTATATGTACTTTTCAAAACTTTAAAATCCCTCTCCTGTAAAACAGGTTAAAATGAGTTACTGCGTTGTTCCTTGGAAGTGTCGATACCTACACAGGGCAGGGGAGGCTAAAATATTACAAGAATCGTCCTTACGTAAATAATGGAGGGGGGTGGCTAAAATGTTACAAAAATCGTCCTTACGTAAAGTCGAGTTTAAGTTATGCAATTTTGTAGAATTTACTATTTTAAAACATGTTTTACATTAAATTCACGCTGCTCGCCCATAAAGCGTTCCATCGTAACTGAATTTCCCAGCCACCCGCACTCCCCTCCGACATACCGTTAGATCGCGACGTTTTAAAATAGTAAATTCTTTATACCCCACTCTGTACTTGTTTTGACAGAGACCGATTGTACACTTAACTTCGAAGTTTATTCATAAGTTAAAGTTTATTTTAAATCAATCAATATTGTTTACATACGATACGGAGAGAAAACGGTTAGGAGGTGAATCGGCAGGGCTAAACGGCTGGAGGCGAAACGTCCCTATCCCGGAAATTGCGGCGATATCTTCAACTTTTGTAATAGGTGCTTTTCACGTTAGAGCGATAAGAATATGTCACGAAGCTCCAGTGCGTCGGTGGCGTAACTGTCAGGCTATCGATACATCTGAATAAAAAGTTAACTATTTGTATAACTCATAAACTATAACAAGAAGTATACTTACCTTCTAACCAATCCAAACACAATCATGAGCTTCTGGACTATTTATAATTGGCAAACTCCAAATAAAATGGTTAGAAATTGCTTGAGATTTTCAAAAATAATAGCAATTACCATACTGCATTGTGGACGAATGGAGATTTGCCTTGGAAAAATAGAAATTATTTATTATACATTTATTGATAAAACAAACATGTTATGGGCCCCTATTTTTTAAGCATGCTTTTCTTCTCGCTTTCCAAATACTGTTGGTAATTTCTTCTTGGGTTTCCAACAGAACATGTTCATCGCATTGCAAATATTCCAACTGATTACTAACAAACTCGGTGAAGATTTGTATACTAGTTTTAGGCATAACGGTTTCCACTATCGGATTGATGATTGCCGGAACACTTTCTGCTAGAGCATCTGTGAAAGACACCAAAGGATTACTTACATTTTTTAAAGTTTATCATTAATACCTCTTGGTACCATTTTCCTTTTATCACTGATGTTGTCACTTCCATACGAAGAGCTTTTTGAATAAATTAAGGAATGGGTAGAAGTAGTGGCTCGGGTTTCATTATCACAAACTTCACATACAAATCTTTTCTCACCGGTGTGAGTTAATATAATACGATGTGAAGATTTAAATTCACATGTTTTGCACTTGAACGGTTTCAAGCCCATGTGAGTCGTTACATGAGTTTTAAAATTTTCTTTTAGAAAACTCTTGTAATTACAAACTTTGCAGGAAAATGCTTTCGCACCGGTATGAGTTCTCACATGAATTTTGAAACTTGTTGAAGGTGAACATTTAAAGTTGCAAATTTTACATGCATAAGGATTTTCGCAGGTGTGTGTTCGGAGGTAAATTGTTAAATTTTCTTCTCGAGAACTTCTAAAATCGCAAATTTCACAGACAAACGGTTTTTCAGCAGAGTGAACTGTTAAATGCTTCCTCAAGGAAGTTTTGGACAGAAATCTTCTATTACAAATTTTACATAAAACTTGTTCTACGCTATGAGTTTTCTCATGTTGTCCAAGTAGCAATTTACTGGAAAATATTAGGTTACATACCCCACATGCGAATAGTTCGCAACTTTCTGTTTCGGGATCTTCATCCAGGTTAGAGCTGTCAGTGAAAATCTCTTCTTTAACGTCGATGGAATGATGTAGGTCTTCTAGTTCGACATCAATGTCTTCAATTTCCTTTTTAATTTTGTTGTTGCCATTTTCCAATTCTTCTGAAAATACCAACTCCTTAATTGAAACTTCATGATTGATATAAGCGGAATCGTGTAAGCTTTCCAGCTTGATATTCATGTTTTTTTAAATTCTGTTCCCTCCCTCATTTTAAGCAAATACTTCAAGTTAAGTTTACTACTAAAGTGTTTACCTTGCGTACAACGGCAAAATAAAAAAATCTGATGTGGACACCACATAACTTCCTTGTAATTTTTATAATAATTGGACAGGAATCTCGTTAATCTATTCATGCGCGTCATTAATTACAACTTTTGGCACGGACAATCGCAACCAAAAATAGGAGGTGCACAACTAGATGCTATAAGTGTCTCAAATCCAAAATTTCAACTTTCTACGACCTACCGTATTTGAGTTATGCGACATACAGACGTCACAACGAAAATAGTCAAAATGGATTCAGGGAAGGTCAAAACGGATATTTCCGTCAAAATCTGGAAATCGAAAAAAGGCGGTATCACAATACTTCTTTGCTTTACAAGGAAGTAAAAATAAAATTTTAAAAATAAAAAAAAATATATTTTTAATTTACAAAATTTTATTTTTTTTGCGTTTCCGTTTACCGATTTTAACCAATATCAAATCAGCTGTAAGTCTCAATTTTTATGTACCAAATACAAAATTTTGTTAAAAAATTCCTGTTACTTTTTGAGGTAGAGCGCACACAAAATTTGACCACATACAGACATTTTTTGGAAATGATGATTTTCCGCTTCTGGGACCCCAAAATGTCTAAATTCATCAAAATCTAAATTTTTTTTCCTGGACCATTACTATACTTTTACAAAATTTCGTAGATTTTGTTGATTTTTGTCATCGGGAGGGGGTTCTTCCAGCCGCTCTTGATAGGCAAACTTAGAAAATTGGAAATTCGAAGAAATTTAGAATATTCAGAATATTTTAGGTAGGCCAAGAAAATCTCAGAAAATTTAAAAAGCTAAATATAACGCTTATCTGCAGTATTCTTAAAATTTCTCAAGATTTTCTTTCACTTTTGTATATCAAACCAGGGAGAAACCGTTTTTCTTCTTTCTTGGAAAAATTTCAAGAAATCCATGGAAATTTAATGAAATTTAAAAAAATTTGAGGAAGAGAAAAATTTAAGGAAAACTACAAAATTCTAGGTTAACTCAAAAAATCTAGAGAAAAAAATTCGAGAAAGTCCAACGAAATATCAGGAAATTCTAGGAAATTTTTAAAATTCAAAGAAATTTCGAGATATTACGAAATTCTAAGAAATGAAAACTCCGAAAAAATGTAGAAGATTCTAAGATATTAAGAAATCTCAAAATAATTTTGTTTATGTCAACTGGGTCTGCTTTCAGCTGTAGGACCATTCTTAGCACCCCTTCGACCACTTAAGGTCTGTCGGGGACTGGATGCCAAATTTTGATTGATTTCGACCATGATAAAGTTACCTAGAAAATTTTAATGCGAATTTTTAATCACTCCGATCAAACCCAAGAACGTTGGACAGGAGCCAATCCTCATAACAACGCTCCGCGACGAACGGATGAAAGGCAATATAGCCCGCTGCATCCCAGAAGAGCAATGACTTGACTTCACCCGCATTTCGTACCTCGCCGAGTGCGAACCTCCCAGTCAGTGGCGTATTTAGAGGGGGCAAAGGGGCAATTGCCCCTCCCCTCCAAGAATAACTCGGATTGTATCCCTGAAGCCCTCCCTGATAAAAATAATGTTTACCGCAAAGTTTTAAAATTTAAATAACTTTCAATTATTTTTATTTATTTATTTCGTTACCACTGACGCGCTTGAATGGATTAACGAGATTCCTTTGAAAATTGCTAAATACGCTAATGAGTCTGCCCCTCCCCCAAAAAAGTATTTTCTGAATACGGCACTGGTCTTTTCGGTAAAAAAACCAATTTGATTTGTAAAACAAACGCGAGCGCAACCACGCGGGAAAAAGTTAAGTTAATCTAAAACATATGATTGGTATAGAAAGTTTTGTTTATAACCCAAACATTTTTGGTATTTTCGGTGTCAGAATCAAACTCAAAACAACATCAAGTTTACGCAATAGAGTCGCCATTTTGTTGACATTTGGTAGCGTCACGAGAGCCAGCAACGCAACGATAAAGTAAATTGCGAATTAAGAGAAATTACTTTGTACTCAACAATAGCTAGTAAATTTTACTAAAATTTAAACATAATTACTAGCATACTGGGGGGTATTCTATACCCCCCAGACCCCCCGGTCTCAAAATCCGAAACTTTGTATATGCATGTTCTGTGAGTTTTCACTCATTCAAAACACTTTCTTTATACAAATACATGCAAATATTACGATAATACGAAATGAAGGTGTGGGGGGCGGGGAAATATAAAATAACTCACTACCCTGAAGTGTCTCAGTAATGTGATACCTAGTGGGATAGTAATTAAGAGCATTACGGCCTTGATTAAATTTTTCAACTTAGTTTATACTCAAAAATAGCTAGTAATTTTACCAAAAATTATGTAGTATTGATCAGTACAAACTACTAATAAATCGCCTTAGCTGTGCGGCCTGAAGGCCGCACTGATCCATCGTTCTCCCGTATCCTCCCGATTGTTTTAGGTTGGTAATTTAAAATGAACCAACATCAGATGACTTCGTGGCCAACCTTTCTGCACTCCGTAATAAGTATGCTTAGATTGTCATGACCATTTACCATTCTTAGACCATCAATCTGTGTAATCTCACTCAAAGCGTAACAACTATTGATTTTTATAATTTATTAATAAATTGCGTAGGGGAATCAATGAGAAAATCTGGTGTACAAGCAGTGGCGTATTTAGAGGAAGGCAAAGGGGCAATTGCCCCTCCCAAGAATGACTCGGATTGTACCTTTGAAGCGCTCCTCGATAAGGAGGTTTTAAAATTTTACTAACTTTTAATTATTTTTATTTATTTGTTTAATATTTATGTATTAATTCATTCATTCATTCGGTTACCACTGACGCGTACGAATGGAATGGGAGGAAGATATAAATACAAACAAAACTTTCTATACCAACTATACGTATTAAATTAACTTAATATTTTTCCGCGTGGTGGCGTTCGCACAACGTTAGCTTAGTGTGATCAATCACTGATGGAGCGGAAGTTGTTCTTGGTTGTAAAATCCTATATCAGCATAACCCCAGTATAATATATCAATGATGTTCACCGAACTAGGGAATTTCGTCTAGGTGTTGACTACAGTTGGCAGTATTAGTGTATTTATCTGATGTTGACATTTGAACAAAAAAAATAACCTTATTCTCATGCTTATGCTTAATTATCATTAGATTTACGGTTTGTAAACGCTAAATAATGCCGCACTGCTTTGTGCTTGGATGTAAAACTTCAGACAAACGACGAAGTGCAGAACTAACTTTTCACTCGTAAGTTTGATAAATACTTTATATTATTTGTATAATCAAATTTGTTTAGGATTCCAAAAAATAACAAGGAAGTTTGGCTATCGCTTATCGGACGTGATCCAAACACATTCGTAGTGCAACATAGAGTTTGTTCGCTTCATTTTAAAGAAAATGATTTTGAAAAGATAGGAATCCAAAAGAGGTTAAAACCGCATGTGCTACCTACTTTATATTTACGGATAAAACCACAACCTATATCTTCTTCGGAAAAGCTTCCGACAGCATCAACGGATGTGCAATGTTCAAGTCCATCGATAATTAGAACTAGTATAAAAGAGGAACCATCTTTTCGACTATTTCTACCACCAGAAGTAACGAAAACTGAACCATTGTCCGATTCCGAAACCTCTTCAAATTTCTGTTGTACGAGAAACCTCATACGAGCGTTTCATAGCTACAGGTATTTTTAACTCTTGATAACTTTATAATTTTAAGAACTTTATGTCGTTTTAGCCGGAGTCCAAATAATAGTAAAATATATCGGAAAGAGAAATCAAAAAGAAAGAAAAAGATTCATCGTTTGAAGCAGTCGGTTGTTAATGTCAAAAATGAAACTTTTCCCAGTCCATTGTAGATATGTAAGGAAATTCTTTAGAATTTTTCAATGTAGGTAGACAACAAAATTTTTTATAATTAAAATATAGTAGTTTTTATTTATATTATTCTAATCAGCTAATCAGAGACGGTCATTAGGCATTAGCCCGTACTAATAGTCACAGATTAATCCGAGGTGCAAGATTAATTCTCGAAATAGTAGCTGTTGCTACGATACGGTCTAAATTCTAGCAATCTCATTGGTAAATCTTAGGATTATCTTGAATCTCGGATTGATCCGCGACTATTAGTACGGGCATAATTACGTGAGGCGTTTAGGGGGGGGGGGGGTCAAGCCGAATCTCACGTAGGGGGAGGGGGGGTCTCAGCAAATATCACGTAATTTTTTTGTGTTAACTATTCTTAAATAAAAATAATTAAGCAAATTATGCTTTTTTAATAAATCCAGCGCAATCAAGCACAGATTAAGGAATTTATACTAAAAATACGATTTAAAAAAATCTCACGTGAGATTAGAAAGAGGGGGAGGGGGTTGAGCCAAATCTCACCAAGAGGGGCGGGGGGGTCTAAAAATCGCCAAAATCACCTCGCGTAATTAATGGACGTCCCCTAAGGTACCCAATTCAAATCCGGAGGTAGTCTAAAATTTCTTATGATCATCTCTGTGCTTCGTAGGACACGTAAAGCCGGCGGTCCCTCTGGGTTGATGATTTGCCCTCATCGACAAAATATCCAGGGTTACGGGCACATCTGAGACAAGCCCAGCAAGCTGCATCAGATGTAAAGCAATTTATATGCTCAGAGACTTGTGACTACGGCTCGGTTTCGACAGACGGCAGCTCGATGTCAAGACAAACAGGAGTTATCCTTGCTTAAAAGTGGAAGAAGATGAAGCTAATGTATTCTTGGGTATCAAATTAAATTTTAAGCAATAACAGTTAGCACAATAAGGTTACCTACAGTTACTCGCAAAAGAACTCGGACACTCCAATGTTAGCAATGTAAGTTGTACCTTTTGAAGACTTTGTTATATAAAAATTGATTTCACCACAAAACTTATCAGAAATTTTTTGTTGCAAATGTCATTTCCTTCATTTTTGTTTATATACATTTTTTTATTCTATACAACTACAGGTATCGGGCTTCAACTCCAGTAGTTCCGGGAAAGGGCGGCATAAATTATGCAATTAATTTGTCCAGAGCAGGGAAAGACAAAACGTATGTATGGAACAAGGACACAAACAACCTGGGATAGCCGAAAACCCAGTACAATACCTAAAAACTTTGAAGCTATGATAAATAGTGTAAATATGACGGAAATGTGAAGTGAATGGAAAGGAAAAAAAAAGAGAAAAGAACAGAAAGAGAATAGCGACTTCGAATGTGAGAACATAGCTAACGATCTCAGGAAATACAAGAGTTGAGATATAAAGGGAGTGGTGACATAAAAATGAAATACAACATATTTATTAATGTACTCAGGAGAAAAAAAACAGGGCAAAAAGGAGTAGCCTTCATACAGGGTGGAGTTTGGCATACGCATGGATTTGAAAATGGAATAAAACGCAGGCTATTACAAAATTACCAAATTTTTTATCTTTTCATGTTTCATTAATATGGGAAATTTGGGTTTACACGGTTTTGAACAAAATATCGGCCAAATAGCGCCCCTCACACTCCAAACACTGAGTTAGCCTTTTCCTGAAGTTTTCGTCGGTTTCGTTCGTAAAAAGTGGATTGCATCATGAATTTCGGCGATTTGGTTGTGTTGAGGGCTTCCAGGGTCCTGGGACGATCGTTGTAAACCAAGGATTTTATGTATCCCCACAGGAAAACATCACAAAACGGCAAATCAGGAGAGCGTGCTGGCCAGTTAAAATCACCTCCTAGGGAGATGAGGCGCCCGGGGAATTTGTCTCGCAAAAAGTCTATGCAAACCTTTGCTGTGTAGGCTGTGGCGCCGTCCTGCTGACATCTGACGTCTTCCAGCTTCATCACGTCCAACTATCATCGGATTTCTTGGAAATCATTGAATATCTTTGGAATTCTTGGAAGTCATTGAAATTCTGGTAAATTTTTGGAATCTTGGTAAATCTTTGGAATTCTAGTAAATCTTTGGAATTCTAGTAAATCTTTGGAATTCGTGTAAATCTTTGGAATTCTTGTAAATCATTGTAATTCTTGTAAATCATTGGAATTTGTTAGAAATCATTGAAATTTTTTGGAAGTCTTGGGAAATCTCTGGAATGCTTGGAAATCTTTGGAATTTCTTGGAAACCACTAGAAGTTATAGGAAATCATTGGAATTCCTTGGAAATCCCTGGAATTCTTTGAAAAGCATTAGAATTCTTTGGAAATCCCTGGAATTCGTTGGAAATCGTTGGAATTCTTGGAAATCTCTGGAATTCCGAGTCTTGTGTACAGAAATTTTGCTGGATATTTACCCCTTGATAAAAATAATTGAACCGTATGAGAAGAACATCATCCCAATAATGTTCTCGAATCATTATTTTGGGAATCGTACGTTACCGTCTAAATTTTGTTTTCTGAATCAGCGATAGTATGAGTTCGTATAATAGGAGTTCGGATAATTGGAGTTCTACTGTAATAACAAAAATTATACTTAAGTTTTTTATTTAATACTAGAAGTAATTTATTTTATTATTTTACAAAGTTCAAAATTCATTGAAGTTTTTGCAAGGTTTCTTTATGTGAACATTTTAATCGCAAACTGTACACTCGAACGGTTTTTTGTCGATATGAGTACCTAAATGTCTTTGCAAACTATTTTTCTGGGAACATTTATAATCGCAAATGGTGCACTTATACGGTTTTTCGCCGGTATGAATAAGAAAATGTTTTCGCAAATTGCCCTTTTTAGAACATTTATAACCGCAAATCGTACACTTAAACGGTTTTTCGCCGGTATGAGTTCGCAAATGTGTTCCCAAATTACCTTTTTCGGAACATTTATAATCGCAAACGGTGCACTTGTACGGTTTTTCGCCGGTATGAGTTCGTAAATGTATTTGCAAACTACTTCTTGTGGAACATTTATAACCACAAATTTTGCATTCGAACGGCTTTTTGCCGGTATGATTATGTAAATGTATTTGCAAGCTTTCATTATGAGAAAATTTTTGATCACAAAATGTGCACTCGAACGGTTTTTCGCCGGTATGAATACGTAAATGTCTTCGCAAACTATTTTTTTCGAAACATTTATAACTGCAAACTGTGCACTCAAATGGTTTTTTGCCAGTATGAGTAAGCAAATGTCTTCGCAAATTATTTGTTTCGGAACATTTATAATCGCAAACTGTGCATCCGAACGGTTTTTCCCCGGTATGAATTCGTAAATGTTTTTGCAAATTTCCTTTTTTGGAACATTTATAATCGCAAACTGAACACGCAAACGGTTTTTCGCCGGTATGAGTTCGAAAATGTGTTTGCAAATTACCTTTTTCGGAACATTTATAATCGCAAACTGTACACTGGTGCGGCTTTTCGCCGGTATGAGTTCGTATATGTGTTTGCAAATTTCTCTTTTTGGAACACGTATAATCGCAAACTGCACACTCCAACGCCTTTCCATCCGTACCAGGGTTTACATGAATTCCAAGTTGCGATTGGAATTTGTAATCAAGATCCAGTTGGGAGTCTCTCGTTGAAGTCTCATCTTTAATGTCGATGGAATGATGCAAAGATTCCATTTCGATATCTACATCTTTCAGCTGTTCAATTTTAATATGTAGGCCACCATATTCAACTTCTGAATTAAATGATGGCGTAGCAGTGATGTCATCGGAATGCTGTAAGTCTTCCAGCTTGATATCCATGTCTTAATCTTAATCAATTACTTTGTCACACCGTCAGACGTGCTATCCCCATACAATCAGGGTAGCCATATTAGTTTAATAGAAAATACCTCGAATATTTATCCCTAGAATTCTCTAGATATTTTAATATGCATACACAGGGGCGTAGCAACAAAAAATTTCAAAATTCAATCCGGTATCAACTCGTTTGCACGGAAAACCACCCACAGGTGCGACTACGGAAAACCAAATACAGAAGCTTTTTATTCCAAACACACAATTATCAATCGACCGGTGTATTCAAAAACCAACAAAGTTTTGGATACATCTGTCGATTGATAATTGTGTTTGGGGTAAATGGCTTCTGTATTTGGTTTTCCGTTATTGCACCTGTGGGTGGTTTCCCGTGCTAGCGAGTTGATGGGAGATTAAAAACGTCGTGCCAGCCCAGAATTTTTTAATGTTAAAACGCATTAATCTTGAAATGTCCAAAATTTTCAGAAAACCTTTCAGTACTAAATATGTAACTACTCCGCTGTGTTACCTAAACCAATATGGCAACGCTGTCTTGTTCCGACCTTGATCGGGTTTCCCTGGTTCGTGAGGAATGCCGTTTTTGACAGTAAAGGCGCTGAAATTAAATAATTCAAATTAAAAATATTGTATTTAATATAGGCGCTTCGTTTAAATAAAGGCGCCGAAATTTAAAAGTTCAAATTAAAAATAGGCGATGATTAAATGAAGGAACCTAATTTATATTTTTTTGCAAGTAAAACTATTTAATCAGTTTTCTAAAATTTAATAAATTTTAACTGAGAGTATGTCTCAAAATTCGCCATTTTGCACCAAATCCAAAAAAAAATTACGGGGAAACCCCGGACTCCTCTTTGGTTGAGGGGGATAAACACCGCCCCCACTCTTTCCGTTAAGGCGCATTTTTCGTAGTTGGTCATAGGCGGCAAAAATTCTAGTTACGGTACTGGTTTTTGATAATAATGGCAACACCTTCACCGTCTGCTATTCTGTCCAATCTGTAGGTACGCTGCAAAAAACTAAAAAAAATGGTTCATTATATTGATGGAAAGTTCATCATTTTTGCGCCAATGAACAAAATTAATCATATTGATGAACAAAATTTGTAATTATAACGATTTTTTTCATCAATACTATGAATTTTTCATCGATATAATGAATGTTGTTCATCAACGCAAAAATGGTAAACTTTTGATGTAGGTACCTTTTTTTTCACTGTAGATATGGAACTTCTTAAGTTTTTTTCAGGTTTCACTGATAAGTGTGACGTCTATGTTTTTTAAAAAAAGGAAGTCTTCCAATTCTTCCTTTTTGTTAACCACACTGATAGCAATTTTTAGTTTGTCGATGGTTGACTTGCCCATGAATTTTTCTAATGGCAGCAAAGGCCTCGTTTGCCTTGTTGCAGGCCGACAACATATGCATTGGCTAATTGATGTTTTAGCTTCCTTAACATAATTTCTTAGTTTCTTGGTGTCTTTTGGTGATGGCTGTTGTCTTCTGGGTTCTGGTTTGGGCCTAGGTTGACTAGCATTGTAGCCAATGCTTTCGGCTCTGTTGCACCTTTTTGGCATTGGCTTTCTCTTCGGCTTCTTTGTATTTAGGGCACTCGATCGAAGTGCCTTGGTGGTTGACATCACTATTTCCACACTTCGGTTTGGTTTCCTGATCCAGACATTTCACGTGCTGTGTTTCTTGGTGCAGTGACTGCAGACTGCAATTACATGGCAATATCTGCTACCATGGCCAAATTCCAAGCAGTCAGCATGCTTCCGGTTTTAGGCCTTTGCTCTTCAGGTCGTCCATGATGTCTTCGGGATCAATCTCGTTGATACTCCTTACTACGAAAAAAGTACGTTTAGTGTCTTGAGTAGCGAACGAGTAGTAATTCAATCTTTTTAGCGCTCAGGTCTTGTACTATGAGGTTGTAGTAATCCATCGACTCCACGATGACCTTCGTCTGGTTACATAGATTTTTAATAGAAATATTATTATTATTATTAATTACTGATTTGATATCGGTGAAGGTGTCCGTGTAGTCTTTGGTTCCGATAAGTCCACGCCTCAAAATGATAGGGGTGGGCCTTATCTTTTTTGGTTGTGGTGCAGGCGGTTTCTTTTCCGCCGGCGAGGTATCTTTGTGGTCGTCGTCATGGCCTCGGTTAACGGTTTTAAATTTGTAGATCTAATTTGTATAAATTTGTTATATAATAATGTACAGAACCAACACTTAACCAAATTTATAAAAATTTAGCTTAAATTAACATACCGTCAACAGAATGCACGCCTTCGCTGATTGCTTCCACTGAATCGAATGGATGATATTTCGCTGTAAAAACCACTCTATTTTCGCGGTTTCCGCGCAGGGCATTCTGTGGTGGTGGCATCATCGATCTTTATTGCTTCAAAAGTAAGGCCGGAGCTCACGTTACGATCAATCGAAATCATTAACGCACCATGAACAATTATTTTTTGTTTGAAAATATGGATGACATTAAATTGTAAAGATATACTTTTTAGTCCAGTCAATGAAGGAAAAATAGGGGAAATAATTCGTGTAATCGCACATTTTTGTACTTTGGTAGAGATAAGTGTCATAAACAACATACTGAAAGTCCTGACCGGGGGGGGTGAGCGTTGGGAAGGGGGGGGTCAAGCGTCACTTTTTCTAGTTTTTCTTGAATAACTCGAAAACCGCGGCTTTTAGCGAAAAAGTGTCCACATACAAAATTAAAATATATAAAATTTCCTTCAAAAACGTCATTTTCCATCGGGGCAGCCGCCAGCACCGTTGCTATCAAGCAATCCATTAGCAAAACAAGCGTCGTGTGAGGTGGGCTTAACATTGGTGAAAAACGGATACGTGGATTGGCGAATGCAAGTGATTTAAGAAAAGACGGGAAAGCTGAAGTTTTCAGAGACAAGAAGCATGGTGTTGTTTATGGATCTTGCAGAAAAGAGTACACCAGACCTGAATCAATTACAAGGTTTGTGAAGGAATAAGCTCTTGCAGACCAACAGCTTTCAACGTCACATGGTGCCTCACGATCGCGTTTAGCTGAAGTGAAATTTTATTTTATAACAAGTGAGGATGAATTTCATGACAAACATAAGGAAAAACCTCATAATATGCGGCGAAAGATTTGCAATGTTCGATCCTTCAGTTGTGACAATACAATTTCATGAGGAGACACCATCCTAAGACGTATCTGGTCAATTGGGGATCTAGACGCTACAGATGCAATCTATCATGAGGCTTGCTATAAAAAATTCGTTAAAGCTTCTTCATCTACAGCGAGAAATGTAGAGAAATGTAAATGGAGTTATCGACTGTCTACCATACTGAAGGGCCTGTCTCGAGGCAAACATTCTGTCAATAGGTATGTATTCGGCAATGCCGATTTCAATGTGTCCACTAATATCGATGATGACTTGAATGCTTTTCACAGCATGGGAGGTATCAAATGCATCACCCCACCATTTGAAGAGGTCCAGGGACTTAAATGGGAAATATAGTTTTTCTGTCCGTTCTTAAGTTTATTTCACATTAAACATTAATTTCTTAGCACTAAAATACCATCTTTAATAATCTGTGATTTTTCCACTCCCTGTATATCGCAAACTATACTTCCTAGAGAAAAAATGAACAAAACCATTTTTGTAGAAAATTTTATGCAGTTTAATTTCGTATGAACAGTTTTTCGCTGAAATCCGCGGTTTTCGAGTTATTCAAGAACAAGCAGAAAAAGTCAGGTTTGACCTCCTCTCCACCCCAACGCTCACCAGGACTGAGGTCAGGACTTTTAGTATGTTGTTCATGACATTCCCCTCTACCAATGTACAAAAATTTGCAACTACACGAATTATTTTCTCTATTCGACCTTTTTTGTCTTCTTTGACTGGACAATATAATTACAGTAAAACCTCTCAAGCTCGACATAAACGGGACCCATTTCCTGTCAACGAATCGAAAGTGTTGACTCAGCAAACTTGATAATCTAATTTAAAAATACGAATATACAAATGAACAGCGAAAAAAAATTTATTAATTTTGTCATGCATTTTGACTTTACACAGCGAAAGTGCCAAAATTATGACTATATGCGTCACAAAATTACAAAACTATACAAATAGTGTGTAAATATTTTATTTTTATTAATTTCCGAATAAATCTCTTTTTTAAATTTAAATTACCCTTTTTTACTATTGAGAATGTTGTTATTTTGCTATTCTCATGTAAGCATTATAACATAGGTAATCAATCTGTCTGGCCACGTGCTGAACTCCGAGTAGTGGCGAGATAAGCTCACACTTTGTGAGTCATAAGCTCATAATTATCTGTCCAGCAACGAAAAAAATTCTCAGAATTGTCGAGCTTGAGGGGGTCGAGCTAGAGAGGTTCTACTGTATTAAATTCGTATAGTTAAGCTATATATAAAAATTAAACAGCCGGGAGGTGAATTGAAGATGTATCAATGACTGAATGGATAACCGGATAATCGGATACTTTATGTTAAATCATAAAAGATTTAAATAGATTTTAACAAAATCAAAAAAAACACAAAATATTTTGTGTACACTGCTTGTGAACCTTGAATTAATTTTCCTTGTTCATCGACTATTTTTATCTTTAGATAAATTTTATTACCCAGAATTTTATTCAATTATCCGTTTATCCGATTATCTGCTTATACATTTATCCGGTTATTCATTAAGACGTTGATACATCTTCAATTTTGTATTGTACTTTTTTTTTGTCTTCAGCTTCCCGGCTTTTTAATTTTTATATTGTCTTATTTCAAACATTAAATTTGATATTTTTTTTATTTAATTGCGAAGAAGGGCATATGCGGTGATAAGCCGTACACTCGTTTATCGTTCCATTTTTACATTAATATTTTATTTAACTTTGAAATTAATATAAAATTTGGATCTTATTGGAAAAATTAAAAGGGAAAATAATACGACAAAATTGGCGCCCAACGTGGGGCATTGAAAATTCGATTTTATCGAATTATTGGCATACCAGTATACGTGGGGCATAAAATAAAAAATAGAACTTGCTGCCACCCTGTATAGATTTCAAGATGAGTGAGAATGAGGACGATTTGGTAGGAGAAGGAAGTCCAGTCTTCAACTCTGAACAAATGGGTACTGAAAAAAGAGACTGGATAATACTTCTTAGGGAAATGTTTCAAAGCCTTAAAAGAGATACCGACAAAAAATATGATGACATAAACATAAATATAAACAAATCACAAATAGAATTAAATAAAAAACTAGATAATTTAGAAAAGGGAGTGAAACTACTTACTGGACAAAAAGATGAAAAGTTGGAAAATGATGAATTGGTTTGTTTGAGAGATAATGATTTAATTGATTTGGAAAATAAAGATAAATTTGGAAAGTGGAGGAGATTTTAAAAATTTAAATAATAAAAAATTAATTCATTTCGAGAAGAAAAATTTGGACAGCTTTGAAAAATAAAAATTTACATAAAATTATAGAATCACAAAATGAAATTTTGGATTTGAAGAATGGGGGGTTACACAAAATCTTGGAATTGGAAAATGAAATTTTGGACATTAGAAATAAAAATTTGGATTGTAAAATTAAAATTTTGGAAATGAATTACAAAAACAAAGATTTGAATTATAAAAAAGGAAATAAAATTGGTACCGAAAATGAAGATGAATTGGAGGTGGAAAGATTGGAGGAGTCGGAGAAGACGAAGATTTCCAAAGTCAATGATGGACGGACTCCAATTCAAACAAAGACCTGGATGAAAAAATGAAAATTTAAAAATTTAATTTAAAAATAAAAATAAAATAAAAAATAAATTAAAAAAGTTTTGAAAAAAAAGAAAAGAAAAAGTTGTATTTCAAACATTAAATTTGATGTTTTTTTATTTAATTGCGAAGATTTTGATTATTTTTATTATTTTTTTAAATTTGTAAATAATTTTTAAATTTGTTCATGACGCGCGAAATATTTTAAGTTGGGAACAATTTTTGATATAAAATGTCGTATAATTGTCGTATTATTTTTTTTTCCAGTTTCCGAAATATTAAAATAAACTTTAAAATAAATTTTCGTATACTTAATATCGAAATGGAACGGCGATTGTGAGCGCGCCTTATCATCCAGGTGCGACGTGCACATCCAAATTTTACTTAATTTTCCATTTTATTTCCAACTATTATATCCAGCGGATCCAACTTCACTTTTATTCAATTCCAAATAATTATCAATTAATTATAAACCATTAAAATTCCATAAATTATCTATATATATATATGTTACGGTCAATGATGACAATTCGGCCATTAACGTCACTGGCCGGACAAAACGTCAATGCCCAGCTTAGTTGGCCATTGACGTCATTGACCGGCCAAAGACGTAAATATTATAATCAAATGAAAATATTTACATCATTGCCCACCGTTAACGGGCGTTGACGTCAATGCCCGGTCAATGACGTTAATGGCCAGCGTAAATGGGCATTGACGTCATTGCCCGGCCATTGACGTCAATGCCCAATTTACGTCATTGACCGTAACATATACATACTCTTTATATATATAGGGCGGGGTTCCTACAGCCTTTACCGCATTCCGCATTTCGAACGCCACACCACACCTGACAGTCTTCCTCCTTTATTGCTCGATCCGCCATTGTCTCTCTTATCCCTTGTATCCTCTTTTTCTTCCTCTTTTTGTTAGCTATAATGTATAGCTCCTTTTGGCCACCGATCTTCGGGCATCCTCATCACATGCCCATACAACATTAATTGTCGAGATTCTATTCTATCCGAGATTGTATACGTCCTGTTGGTTCGTCGTCTAATTTCTTCATTCGGGATGTGTTCCATTCGGGAGACTTTACACACTCGTCTTAGGTAATCCATCTCGGCAGCCTCAATAAGCCTCTTGTCTCTACTCGTTAGTTGCCAACATTCTGCTTCGTATGTTAGAATTGGTTCCACTCTGCTCTATAGATGGTCAATTTTGTATGTAATTTTATTCTGTTGGACCATAATAAGGAATTTTAAATCCGAGTGCTTTTCCGGCCTTGTTGGGTTCTACTATGTGTGTCTCTTCGTGATGTTCCTTCTTCTGAAATTATGCTGCCCAGTTATTTGTACTCTCTGCTTTTACTTATTTCATTATTTATTTGGAGCTCCCAATCGGGCTCGCGCATGTCGCTTGTCTGCACTAGGTATTCCGTCTTTTTTTTGTTCATTGTCAACCTCCACTTTTGGTACTCTTCTACTAATTTTCTATACATATAATCAGCGTCTTCTTCATAATTTGCAATGATGACCTGATCGTCCGCAAATAAGAGGGTTGTCAAATATGTCTTTCCAACTTCTATTCCCATACCCCGTCTTCGTCTCCTCTCCATGCGTCTAGTGCTTCTTGAATGTAAATTTTAAACAGGGTGGGATACAGTCAGCAACCCTGCTTTAAGCCTTTAGTAATTGTAAACTCCTCCGATGTACTGTTTCCGATAGATGTTCCAGATGGATCGGATATAAATCTCATTAATGCCAACTTTCGTCATACTTTCAAAAAGTTTTTTAATTCGAACAGATTCGTAGGCCTTTTCGAGATCTATGAATACCAAATGAGTGGGAAAATTTCTAGCTTTTCTTTTTTCATTTTCAATTATTTGCTGTAATACAAACACGTTGTCCATGCACGATCTTCCAGAGCGGAATCCATTCTGTTCCTCTATGTCTGAAAACTCGGTTTCAATTCGTTTCTTTAGTATTCTGCCATACAACCTCCCCACTGAACTAGTCACTCTGATTCCCCGATAATTTTCACACATCTTCTTACTTCCTCTCTTAAAGATGGACCTTATATATGCTAAATTCCAATCTTCTGGGACATCCTCTCCGATTATCATGGATTTATTAAATATTTTTGCCAGAATGTCGTGTAACACTTCTGGTCCATATTTGATTACTTCAATAGGAGTGTTTCCCGGCCCCGCTGCTTTTCCGTTTTTTACTTCTACTAAAGCTTTTTGGATTTCTCTCGCTGTTATTTCCCGTACGCCGATCTGTCCTTCGTTCTTTGTTTACCATTTCTTCACATCCTAGGGCTTCATTTGCTGCTTCTTGTACACATGCTTTAACTTGCTGGTACATCCTTTCTGCATTCGCTGTTTCTATGTTAACTCTTTGTAATTTATTCGCTAACTGGAGTTTATATAGAAACTTCACGGATTCTTGCCTAAGGCTTTCTATGTTGTATTTGGAGCTTTGTATCCTCCTTCCTTCCTTTTGTTCTTGTTCCTGTAGCCCGTTTCTTACATCTGTTTTTCTGTAGTTAACTATAACCTTTGCCATGGTTAAATAGTGGTCTGTCCCACATTCTGGGCCCCGGTATACTCTGACATCCGTAGTTATTAATTTTGAATTTTGACGTTGGATTATATAGTCAATTATCGTTTTGATTTTTCTGGTTGGCTGCTCCCACGTGAATTTATGAATGTCCTTATGTGAGAAGAACCCGTTCGTTATTCTTAACGACATGTTTTCGCATAAATCTCTCAAACGCATCCCATTGTCATTTGTTGTTATTTCACCATACATTCCGACCACTGGGTGATTCTCCTCTTGTCCCACTCTTCCGTTAAAGTCTCCGAGTAGGTATATTTCGTTGTCCTTTTTTTATTTCGGATAGAACTTCTTGCAGTTGCTCGTAATACTTATCCTTATCTAATTTATCAGCGTCCTCACTTGGCGCGTACGTCCCAATAACTGCAATGTTGTGGCCATTTTTATATATTTCCAGCTTTATTACTTGCTTGTCTATCTCTTGCTAGCTCTTTATTCTGTTTCTAAGGGATTTGTGTATTGCAATAGATACCCCTCTCTTGGCTCTCGAGTCTTTACTTACTCCACTGTATATATGTATATATTCACACACTATTTCGTTTCCCTTTCCTTTCTTTTTCGTTTCCGTGAGTACACATATATCGATCTTCATCTTCTTCAGCTCTTCAAAGACTTCACTTTGTTTATTCCTGATTCCTTGAACGTTCCACGTAGCCATTCTCATAGTCTGTTTTCTTAGCTTACGTCGTATTCCTTTAAGACCGTCCTGGTTCCGAGGCGATTTATCGAAATTTTTAGCGTATTTATCTTTTTCCAAGTGCCGAGTTGCTAGCCGACGACTAACCCCCAACCTGGAGGACCAGGTCAGTTTTTGTTTCACGGTGGGTATTTTATTTCCCCACTACCCTTCAGGCATGCAGAATTGCCTACCTGACGAGCTTTCCCCAATTCCCATGGGGACGCACCCGATGGAGATAACTGACAAATCCCCTCACGGGCAAAAATTATCTTCCAATATTAATTTCATCTAAAAAAATATCCAATTCGTCCAAATACGGACAAACAAAATCCAAATTACGAATAAAATCTTTACTCACGCAATCAAACATACTCATTCACAAAATTTGAATGAAAGCATTAATTACAACGCAATTATAATCAAAATTTATAAAGGAGACAATTTTCTCCTTAACCGCTCATGGCAGCCATTTTTTGCCAAGAATGGCCGCCGAAGCGGTTGAGACAAAGTTTGTCTTCTGGTTTTAATTAAAATTTGTTGGAAGTTTTTTTTTGATTTGATGAATAAATTGTTTGATTTTTTTTTTTTTACTGAATTTGGATTAGTAGATTAAAGATTTTTGAAATTAAACTTTTATTTGGATGAAGATTTGGATTCATAATAATTAATTTGGGTGAATGTTTGTGATATTGAAAATTAAAATTAAAAGGTATCGTCAACTAAAGCTGATATCATCGCATGTGCCACGAGTTATCTGATCGATTTGCTTTATTTTGATTTTTGGGTGCGGTTGCTGGTCGCTAGTCATAATGAGACGCGGCACCACATTTCACGATAGGTGGATGGATTTTCTTGATTAAATATTACACTGACGCTAATATTGAATATGAACTTTCTTATTGAAAATTTAATGAGCTTCAATTTTTATATAAACTATTTTTTTGTAAAGTTCATAATTTTGGAGATATTATTGAAAAACCATAAATTGTCAATTAAAATTCAAGATGGCGGACACTTCCGGATCTCGGAGGGATGGCAACTTTTTTTTGGTTAACTTTATTATTTATTGCAAGGCAAAACCCCCTATTGACTGGACTACATACCATCTGACAACACTTATATTTTATTTATTTTTCTTCAAGTTGTATTTATTAATTTTCAATAACGATTAAAGTACAAAAATTAAAATATTTATTAATAATTCATATTTTAGGTTAATTAAAAAAATTCAGATAGGGCGCGATTTAGACCCTTGGCCTAGGGCGCTTCAAATTTTGTCGATATGAGTACGTAAATGTCTTTGCAAACTAATTTTATGGCAACTTTTAAAATCACAAACTGTACACTCATATGGTTTTTCGCCGGTATGAATTCGAAAATGTTTTTGCAAATCACATTTTCTGGAAGCTTTATAATCGCAAACTGTACACTCGAACGGTTTTTCGCCGGTATGAGTTCGTATATGTATTTGCAACTTGGTGTTCGTGGAACATTTATAACAGCAAGTTTTACACTCGAACGGCTTTTTGCCGGTATGAATTTGTAAATGTATTTTCAAGCTTTCTTTATGCGAAAATTTTTGATCGCAAACTGTGCACTCGAACGGTTTTTCGCCAGAATGAATACGAAAATGTCTTGGCAAACTACTTTTATCAATAGTTTTATAATCGCAAACTGAGCACTCGAACGGTTTTTCGTCGTTATGAGTAAGTAAATGTCTTCGCAAATATTTTGCGTCGGAACATTTATAATCGCAAGCTGTACACCCGAACGGTTTTTCGCCGGTATGAGTTCGTAAATGTTTTGGCAAATTACTTTTTCTGGAAGTTTTAAAATCGCAAACTGTACACGCAAACGGTCTCTCGCCGGTATGAGATTGCAAATGTGTTTGTAAATCACCCTTTCCGGAACATTTAAAATCGCAAACTGTACACTTATACGGCTTTTCGCCGGTATGAGTTCGTAAATGTTTCTGCAAATTATTATTTCTGGAAGATTTATAATCGCAAACTGTACACTCAAACGGTTTTTCGCCTGTATGAGTTCGCAAATTTGACTTACGGGAGAATTTGTAGCCACAAGTCTTACACTCAAACGCCTTTCCATCCGTATCGGGGTTTACATGAACTCCAAGTTGCGATTGGAGTTTGCAATCTTTATCCAGTTGGGAGTCTCTCACTGAAGTCTCATCTTTAATGTCAATGGAATGATGCAACGATTCCAGTTCGATATCCACATCCGTCAGCTCCTCAATTTTAATATGTTTACCACTATATTCTTCTTCTGAATTAATTGAAGGAGTAGCTGTAGTGTCGATGTAATCATGTAAATCTTCCAACTTGATATCCATGTTGATCTACGTACTATATTAGTTTAGTTGAAAATACCTAGATGTCGGGCATGTGCAAACACAGAGGCGTAGCAACTAAAAATTACAAAATTCTTCTCAGCATACGCGTAAGAATAGAGCGCTCGCACAAACGACTTCAATCTCCCATCAACTCGTTTGCACGGAAAACCACCCACAGGTGCGATTACTGAAAACCAAATACAGAAGCTTTTTATTTCAAACACAAAATCATCAATCGACCAGTGCATTCAGAAACCAACAAAGTTATGGATACACCTGCCCATGGTTTGCCCATAGATAATTGTGTGATTGGAATAAATGATTTCTGTATTTGGTTTTCCATTATCGCAACTGTGGGTGGTTTTCCATGCAAACGCGTGGGGACGGTCGAAGAATGAACCCCACAAATTTCACATTTTCCTATATACTATTGGAAAGAAGACAATTTTTTAAGCAAATTAAAAAAAATTATTGCGGATGATCCATTAGTTTTCGAAAAAACGGCATTTAAAGATCGAAAATTTTAAAATTGGTGGGAGGAGCCAAAGTAATTTAATTTATTTATTTTACGATGGAACCGTAATTTGCCGTGGTTGCACCAGCCAAAACTTACCCTACGCAGCCCTCCGCTGCGCTCCAGATCATTTTGGCTGGCGCTTAACTCGCTGAAAACATCTCTGAACTCAATCCACCTCGACTGGAAGGCCCGACCTCTCCAGGGAAGCTCGCACTCTACGATGTTGACTCTTGTCTCTTTCATCTGATGCTGGCCCGTTGACGGTTGGGAAAACAGAGGTGAGGTCTTTTGGGTGGGCGCAAGGCTGGTCGTACTGGATCGGGAGATCCTGAAATGGGGAAAAGACAGGGGCAGTAAAATTAGGGTTGTTAAATAATAATATAAACCTGATTCGAAGTCCGCAGATGCTGAGGGATTTGTGAATTTTTTCCTACGGCAGTTGAGTGTTGTCCGTATTTAGTTATGAGTCACTGCTTGATGGTGGATGGGCGTGACTTGCTTCTACATTCTAGAAAAGTTTCTGCAAAGGAAGAGGATATTGCGCAATCTGAGTTGGGTGTAGCTATGTCGAAAACGTAAAGCTGAGTGACCTCGGTCAGGTATGACCTAGATTTGCAGCTGGCAGGTGTTTTCCGAGTTGTGAGATAAGCGGGTTTTCTGAAACAAAGCATTTTTTAAAAAGGATATCTTACTAATGTGATAGTCGATGGTTTCAATCTTTCCATCATCGTGGAGTCTTCTGTTTGTGACGTAATAGGGTCATTCACCACGAGCTAGGACTCTACAAATCGTTCCTGTAGAGGGTATAGGCGAGGAGTTTTGCAAAGTCTCCAACTTGCAGATGGGTTTCGGGGACGAGGATGAGATCCAAGTCATGCGTGTGGGCAAAGTCGAGGAGCATGTTTTTCTTAGTTAAGTCCATTTGCGTTCCAAACAGCGCTCTGAAGCAAGGTTGTTGTTAACGTTGTCTAAGCATTAGCGGTGGAGGAGTTCATGGCGATCGTACCTGCAGCAGACTGAAGATTATTAATTACTGATTCGCTGATGTTAACGTCCCGGTGTACGTTGGTAAACATTGAGATGAGAGAGAAAATAAGATTTTCGGAGGTTCCCGGTGGGGGGGGGGGGGGGGGTTCGATGGGAGCAGTACCTCGTAGTCGTTCTTGATTCGGTGCGTTTATGCGAGCAGTTTCCACAAAGCTACGTTGCAAGCTTCTGCTTGTTCATATTGCCGGGGGGTATGCCTTTGTGGGCGGAGTTGGTTTTCGGTCGCTCTTATAGTCTGTAAGGTCCATCTGGGGTTAGGGTATTTCTCGTGTCCTTCGTAATTTGCCGTATGTGTACCTTTACAGTTTGCTCATTTTGGCAGGTTCTTCACGTGGTTTGGTGCATCAGCTCGCAATTGACACACTTGGGGATGGCACGGCAGCATCGCTGCGCGTGCCCGAAACGCTGACACAGGTGCCACTGTCCCACATCTGATCTTGGGTGTTGGGCTTTTACTGTAAAGTGAACCCATCGAAAATTTTCTGACCTTGATCATTTTTGGTTAGCTGAACCAGGTAGAACGGCATCGGCTGTCGTTCTCGGCCCCGGGTCATTTTGTGAACGGTTGTGACCGGGAGGCCTTGTTCGATGAGGCGTTCTTTAAGTTCTTCTATGGTTAGCGTGATGAGGAAACTGTGTAGGACCACTTTCATCGGTTTGTCTTGCTGCAACTGGAAGGTGTGACTCGGTATATTTTCCTTTTCTAGGAGGCGCGGCTGAGGGCTCTGTAATCGGATTCCGCTACAGGCGAAACTTCCATGCCATCATCAACAGGGCGGGTCTTCTTGTAATTGATTCCGCTTAGTGTCATTAGTCTGAAGGTGGATGGCCACTTGGCTTGAGTTCTTACGATGATCCAAGAAATCCTGTAAGTATTTGAGGTAGTGGAGTTAACATCACCTACCTGTTCGTAATCGTCTTCGTTTTCAAATTCCATATTCTGCGTCATGCGAGGGGGGAATCTCGCTTGTGCTGGAGCTCTCCCGGGTGGAGGGAATTGCTTGTGTCGGATAGGGTGGCGTGAGATAACTGGGGTTCGTCATCATCGGAGTTCTTCTGCAGAATTCTCTGCTTAAGGCGGCGTGGGTTTTGCTTCTTGGAGGCGTCTGATGAGGTGGAGGCGGCGCGTCGCAGCTTCTTGTTTTCTCTTTGGGGGATTTTCTTGGCTTTTCTTTTTGTGACCACCTCAGCGTAGCGTAGCGTAGCTGCTTGGCATGCAAACCATAGAATGCCAAAGGCACTTTGATCTTCTTCGTGGCGTGGTTACACCACGCCGGTCTGGGTGGGCAACCAATATGGCAACGCTGGTTGCAAATCTCTTATCTATGCAGGGTTGCCAACTTAGGGGTTTTCCCCCTAAATTTAGGGGATAAAAATGTGGGATGGAATGTTTTAGGGGGGTTTTATTGTTAGGTTTTTTTTAGGGATTTTTTGATTTCAAATATTTATTTTATATAGGTATAAAAATATTAAAAAGTATTACAGTGTTATTTATTAAGTATTATTACTTTAATATTTTTATTATTATTATTATTTATTAGCAGCATATTTACCATTACATTCATTTAATTAAAAAAAAAACAAAAATATATATCGTTTCACAAATAAATTAGAGTACATAATATTAGTAACATTATATGTATGAACAAGTAGAGCTACTAGATTTTTTTTAATAAAAAAAAATAATTTATTTAATAATATTTATTTATTTAATATTTGTTTATTTATTTTTTTAATAATAATATTTTTTTAGGGGTTTTCCAAGTAATTGTAGAGGTTTTAGGGGTTTTTGATTTGAGATTTAGGAAAATACATTTTTGAGAGTTGGCAACCCTGATCTATGGTATGGGTAGTTAAACATTATCAAGTCGAAGGTGTTATGCAGTGGTTTAGACAACGATAACTTGTGATCAACGTAATATATTGTTAGGTAAGAATTAATAATTAATACTTTGAACGTCCAGTGTGCAAAAACCAATTTTACTTGCAACCTAACCTCTCTTTTTAACCACATTAATAATTTATTTATATTGCAAAATTGCAATACCGATTTCCATTGTTTTTTTTCAATTTCAAGTAAATTTTTTATATTTTAAAAAGTCAAAATTGGACCAAAAACAATCTCTTGGCCATAATATGATGATTTTTATTATCGTATGAATTATCGTAATCTGATTGTGTACTAAGTTATCTCTTTCTAATGCAACCTGCTATAGGTATGGCTCAAGTGCTGCACTCGGAAGAGTTACAACTGATGGAAAACATCGGCAAGGTTTTAGCGACACCATGTAATCCAAATAGCAGCCACCGAATTAAAACGGAAGACTTAGAAGACATGAAATTTAATCTAGAAGAATTGCATCATTCAATTGACATTAAAGAAGACAGTATTAATGAAAAATTAACACAGGAGAAACCTGCACAAACCAACAACTCGGGACCATTCACTTGTGAAATTTGTGGTCATAAATCAGCATTAAAATCAACTTACACTCGTCATTTTAGAAGTCACACTGGCGAAAAGCCCTTTGCTTGTGAAATTTGCGACAGTAGATTTTCTGTAAAATCAAGTTTAAAAATTCATTCAAAAATTCACACCGGCGAGAAACCGTTTACTTGCGAAATTTGTGATTATAAATTTGGGAATTATGCTACTTTACAAAGGCATCTATTAATCCACACCGACGAGAAATCGTTTGCTTGCGAAATTTGTGACTACAAATGCAAAGTAAAATATGATTTAAAATCGCATTTGGCAATTCACTCCAACGACAGACCATATACTTGCGATGTTTGTGGCTATAAATTTAAATTAAAAGTAAATTTAGGCAGACATTTAAGAATTCACACCGGTAACAAATCGTTTACCTGTAAAATTTGTGACTATAAATGTACGCAAAGTTTTGATTTGAGAAAGCACCTAAGAATTCACACCGGCGAGAAACCTTTTTCTTGCGCAATTTGTGGTTACAAATGTGCAGCGAAGTCGAATTTAAAAAAGCATTTAGTTGTTCACTCCGGCGAGAAATCCTTTTCTTGCGAAATTTGTAATCATAAATTTACGCAAAAATGTACTTTACTTGAGCATTTCAGGACTCACACCGGCGAAAAACCCTTTACCTGTAATATTTGTGACTTTAAATGTGCACATAGATCAACTATACTAAGGCATTTAAGAATTCACACCGGAGTGAAACCGTTTGCTTGTGAAACTTGTGACTATAAAAGTGCAGCAAAAAGGGATTTAAGCAGACACTTAAAAACTCACCGGTGAAAAATTGTTTACATTTTAAGTTTGTAGATCTAATTGTTAATAAATTTGGACCTATAAAATAATCTACAGAACCAACAGAACTTTTTTTTTATAAAAATTTAGCTATAATTAACGTACCGCCAACAGAATACACGCCTTCGCTGATGGCTTCCGCCTACTGCAATTAATTCGACCTTCATTGCCTCGTGCCATATCGGCGCTCCATATAACAGGATGGAGTGCAGCACGGAGCTAAGTGGTTTCACCGGTTTTCTTTTGCTAGCTCTTGGTCCTTCTACGTTCGGCATTAGCTTTTTCAGGGCCGTACGTGTCCTTCCTGCCTTTATCCCCACTTTGAAAAATTTTTGTCTGCGGCGCTATTAGAAAACGACTCGCTGCCCCCCCCTCGAACTAAATTCCTGACTATGCCACTGATCCTTCGTCATTGCTTCTGTTACTGCGCTTAATACCCAATTGTTGGCATTTTCACTGGATACAGTCTTCTTCTGATTGCTGGTGATGGTCTGTATTTCTTCCTCACTGTCCGTGTCTATTTTATTTGTTGCTTCCTCGTTGGCCTTTGCTCGTGTCTTGACTCTTTGTCTTTTGTTCTTTCTGGGCGTTTTTTTTGGTATTTTGGAAGTCTTGGTTTCCATGAGTTCTTCAAGGCTTATCTTTTTGGCTTTAGGTTTCTCTGCTGTGTCGCTGTAGTATTCTTCTAGGTTTCTCTTGATCGCAGGTTGAGGCTGGCTTATTGGGATTCGTTGGTTTTCGAGAATTATGACATTGGCTTCTACCGGCTTACCCATAATCTCTTCATCGGTTATCCCGTTTGCCATATCCGTCAAAATTTAGTCAATCGTTCTTGTTTTTCTTAATTGCTCTGTTGTTTCTAGATTTTAAATTGCTCTTGCATGATTTTCAACTGTTTTTCTAAGACTTCTACGTCGATAGGTGGCGTTTCTAGTTCATTTTTAGGGTTCTTTTTTCAAAAATCGTAAAAAAATTTAAGTGGTCTTTTTATCATTTAAATCGACGTATTTGGATGCCTAATGCTCAAAACAGCAGTCAGAACTTCGCGCAAGCAATCAAAACCGTGGAAAATTGAGAAATAAGATGAGGGCAAATTCACCCCGAATTTGTTAAGTTTAAAACCAGATAAAATAAAAAATATCATACTTACGAGAAATCTGACTGCGGCATCCGAATTTTCTGCTCAAATTACGTAAGAAATAGTGATAAAAGCTTCCGAATTCCATTTTTCATTTTTTGGGGTCAAAAAACACCAAAGGGGTTAACATTCTTTTTTTTTCAAAAATCGTAAAAAATTTAAGTGGTCGTTTTATTATTTAAATCGACGTAGTTGGATGCCTAGTGCTCGAAACAGCCGTCAGAACCTCGCGCAAGCAATCAAAACCGTGGAAAATTGAGAATAAAGATGAGGGCAAATTCACCCCGAATTTGTTAAGTTTAAAGCCAGATAAAATAAAAAATATCATACTTACGAGAAATCTGACTGCGGCATTCGAATTTTCTGCTCAAATTACCTAAGAAACAGTGAAAAAAGCTTCCGAATTCCACTTTTCATTTTTTGGGGTCAAAAAACACCAAAGGGGTTAACCTTTTTTTTTCAAAAATCGTAAAAAATTTAAGTGGTCTTTTTATTATTTAAATCGACGTATTTGGATGCCTAGTGCTCAAAACAGCCGTCAGAACTTTGCGCAAGCAATCAAAACCGTGGAAAATTGAGAAATAAGATGAGGGCAAATTCACCCCGAATGTGTTACGTTTAAAGCAAAATAAAATAAAAAATATCATACTTACGAGAAATCCGACTGCGCCATTCTAATTTTCTCATCAATCTGCATAAGAAACCGCAAAAATTTTAGTTAAATTCAAACTTTCAAACAACAAAACCCCCTAGCCAGGCCCAGGTATCTCTGAATTTGTTGTGTTACTCATTCTCTATATATAGATCTAGGGTTATTCCCAGGCTCACTAGGGTATCTATGGTTTTATTTTTTCATCCTGTACTGTGAAGTGCAAGTTTGGGCTGATACACTTCTCTTCTCCTGGCTGGGCATTTTTTCCTTGGCAAGGATTTGTCGCACTGTTGCCACTTATCTTAGTTGCGTAGCGTTGGTAATTTGTTTGCCTTTTAGGTTCTTCTTATTTAGTTTACTTCCTGCCCATCCTTTGGCCGTGATTTGTATCTTGGCCTTCCTCCAAACCCTCAGGGTTTCCTCATCCGAAACCTCCCAGTTTGTCACACTTTGGAAGATATTCGCGGTCGCCGCTGTTCAGTCTATAATCTATGTGGATCTCCTTCTTCTGAAGGTTGGCTCCCTCCCGTATTACAGATCTGTATGTTTAGCTCAGCCCACAGCTTACATACTATCTCTCCTCTCCGTTCTATTTTCACCCCATTCTGCGGCTTTGGCCTTGAAATCTCCCGCCACAATTATCGGGAGGTGTTATGACTGCTCTTCAGAGTTTCAAGCTCCAATTCGAATAGCTGTTGGGTATCGTTTGGGGTGTAGTAGTAGATTGGCAGCTGTAGAGGATGTTAACCCTCATCTTGTAATAGTTGTTTTTCTGAGGACATATATTGCCGCCGTGTTTTATCCAATCTACAGTGTTGGTCCGGTATGGCTCGCTAACCAATGCTAGCCCGATTTCGACACTCTCGATGTTTCTGTGCAATAGATCTTGTGCTGCACCAGCTCTGTTCTGATCTTCCAAAGGAGTGCGTCCTCTCGCACTGGTCTTCTCTTTTCCAATTTCTTCTTCGATTGGCATCTTGTTGATTATGCTCTCCTCTAGTTTCGGCTGTGCGCAGATGTACTTGAATTTCTCCTGTTTTTCCATTTTGGGCATCTGGGTGGGGTCCTTTACATGTTGGTCACTTCGCCTTGTTCCTGCATTCATGGGCCCGTTTGCCTTCTGCGCTGCTGAATAACCTGGAAACAAGAGTACGGCAATATACTTCACGAGGCCAACAGCGAATAGATTAGACATTAAATCCCTCGGTGTTCGGCACCGAGATCCAGCTCCAGACGTGCTATACTTAGCAAACTAAGTATAAAAAATGACCTGACTCTGGTAAAAACTACGTCAGGCCCATTTCCCCCAGATTACCTGAAAATTTCCTTTTGAAAAAATTGAATTTAGTATATTGAAAAACAAATTTAAAAAAAGCTTACCAGCAGCCAAGGTAAATTTAATAAAAAAATGTTCAAAAATTAATTTTGTATTTGTAATACAGATTTTTAACATACATAATAGTGTATGTATAGTACTACTATAATACCGTGGCGGATCCAGGGGGACCGCTCCCATCGGAGCTAAAAAAACATAATATATTTTAAAAAACAAAAAAAAAATTAATTTTATTTTGTTATTATTATCCCCCCTCCCTTTTGTACTTGTCTGGATCCGCCACTGTTACAATATCAACCCTTGGTTACTATTCTCAAAAACTACTACACTCAGAAAACCTATTATTGAGGGATAGGACGATGTGGATCCAGTAAAGAATTGGAATTACTTGTAGGTATTCAACCATATTTTGGAATATCTCAACTGGCAGTAAGAGATTAAATAATACTAAAATAAATAAATTTAAACATAAAATGTAAATTAAATTTCTTCAGATCTAAGTTGTTCTAATAAAACGTGAACCTTTGAGTACGACTTGGTAGCATTAATTTCATAAAAATTAGTTTGTATAAAACTCCAGAATATAACTGCCTCGATAGGAAAATGTACATTGAACACAAAAAATATTTTCAAACATATATCCACAGCTCTCAGGAAGCTAGTAAAGTTAAACTTAACCCCATCAAAATAAACGTAGATTTCTTTGATGGTCGTTACATCTTCACCTATGCATATAATAAAAGGTTGTATGCTCTCTTTCTTTTTCTTCAAATATATCAGATACTCTTCGACTTGTTCGTGAGTTCTACCAATATACATAAAAGATTCCTGCGAATCCTTTATAGCAAATTTGACCGTGTTTTTATTCCCCATTAAATCCTTGTTGACTATCTTATGTGTCGGCACAAAGTATCCGTGAAGAGACCAAAAAATAGATGCATCGTAACAGTCTGTAGGAAAAAAAACAAATGAAAATAGGTGATCGGGATGCTTTAATGTAATAAAGGTACTTACTCTCAGAGAGCTGCCCTTCGTTTACTGTTTTGAGTACAGCTTTTATTGCTTTATCTTTCACATTGCTTTCTTTATATAAAAACTGCAAAATTTTTTCACGACAAGTTTTCCATTTTGTAAATAATTTGTTTCCCGTTTCAAATAGGACGCCGAAATCCATGTCGATCTGCAAAATATAGTCTAGGAAAACGAAAAATTAGCCGCAGAAAGTCTTACCAGTCTAAGTCCGGAAGGAAGCTTATATTGAGGCCACTTTTCCAGAATTCCCGACGTAGTTATTTCATCTCTTATGAGCTGCAATCGATACTGAGCGCAGGCTTGCCAAACATTATCGAATTCATCTCCGGTTAAATGTTCGTACTTTAAGGCCTTGATGCAACTTTCGGCGTCTTGTTCTGGAACTAAATCTTTCTTTAGAATACAAAAAATGTTTACACTCAAAATTTCTTACCGAGAACTTTCTGCTGGGACGAATTGGTCACACTCTTCAGCGTCTGGGGCAAGACGTGTTGCGAAACTGCGGTTTTAAACGATTTTTTTGAGTTGCAATATTTGTTGTATATCTTTCCCCTCTTACAGGTGCGATAAAATTCCTACCAAAACATAAGTAGCAATTAAGATTTCTATTTTAATATTCAACCTTACCAATTTTTCAGTTGGAAATAACTGCAATATCTCATTTTCCAGTCTGTAACTGGTGGGTAAAGATAGGTGTATATCGTTTTCGTCAAAGTACAGAGCTACAGCTGCAATCAACAAAGTTCTTTGTTCATCTTCAAATTTGGAAAACTTCTTATAGTATTCCGTCAGCTTGGCACCTTTAGGGGTTTCGTTCAAAATAGTAGATAACATCACAATTTTCTCTGAAGTTGGAGAAGATGGAACAGTATAGGGAACGTAATGTGGTGTAGGTGGCGCCGTTGAAGTACGCGATACCATTGGCGAAGTAGGTCTGCTCAAGGCATCGCAGGGCTGGTACGGCAAGATATCGGACAGAGGCATACCTATAGATAATCTCCACTCCTCCAGATTGTGTTCGAATAAAATTCGAGTCCCTAGCGTAACTTTATGACACAGCAAGTCTTTGATATGGTGACGCTTTATGATTTTCAAAATATGCACAAACACCTGCTCGGCTAAAAAGATTTACACTTTATAATTTGTTATCAACTTCAGCGAAACAAAGTAACATACCTACAAGGTGCTCGTACAGGTATTCCAGCTTCCAGCTCTTCAATAATGTTAACAGTTCATTTTTGTCTCTGTTTTGCTTTGAATTTATAGACTGGGAAAGAAAAAAGAAATTAGTTTATTAATTTTTTCATATAGTAAAAACAATAATTGCAATGCAGCTCACCTCACAAACAAATCGAGTTCGACTTTCAAATAACTAAATTACATTCATTTAATACTAAAGCCGCATTCGATTAGAGAATATAACTGTCCTTGCGGACTTACATAATCCATTCGCCGAGGTGGATTAATCCTCATATATACAAAGGTTTACAAGTCCTGATGTGTTGCTGCTGTGTTCTTAGAGTGATTCTTGATTTCTTCATGGTCATTGAAATCGGTCATCAATTTAAGTAGAATTTTATATTTTTTAATGACACCAGATGGAACGTTTTGCGCGTTTATGTAGATTGCCCTTTAATTACATAAAATAAAGGTATCAATCCGGGGGGTCTGGGGGGCGTGGAACGCCCTCCAGTGCATTCTATCTTAATTATCTCAATGGTAAATATCTCGAAACGTTGATAACTGAATAACCCGTGAAGAAAGAGCAAATAGTGCACTGGAGGGCATTCCATGCCCCCCGGATTATTCCTACGCTTTGCGTTTTTAGAAGTTTCTGTTACCATAGCATACGCTGGGGCAGTGACGGATTTGCAAATTTATGATTAATAAAAAAAATTAGTAAAATTTACTAAATTTAAATTGTAATATTGAAAAACGATTGGAATTTTTTTCATATACATCAGATGTAAGATTTGCCGCCCCCTAAAATCTGCCGCCCTAGGCTTCAGCCTACTCAGCCTGTTGGTAATTCCACCACTGCTTCCAAGTCGTAGAAAATTGCTCCTTCACATACTTTCTTCTGTCGGCGCATAGACGTTTGGTTTCATTCCGATTCTTAGATATGACATTCTTCCTCCCATTGGTTTAAATTGTAATATTTATTTCACGAATCTTTTCATTACTAAGAAACCCGTACCATTTCTTCCCCGTTTCTTTTCTCCAGAATGCAAGAATACAAGGTTCTCCCCTCTCATCTCACCCTTCCATCTTGTTTCTTGTATCGCTACCACTTCAATATTACATCTTAGCCTTGCTTTTCTTTCTTATTTTGCTCGTTCCATCTCTGTATTTCCTGTTCCATGTCTCGTCTGTTTCTTCTCCAGCCACACCATCTGGAGAAACAGTCGCTCCACCCTCATCCTGTATCAGCTTCTTGTGTGTTGATCTTGACGATTGTAGAACAGTTGGCCCCGACAACTGGCCCTGGCGACAATTATTGGCCTTCGGGACTATTGGCTTCGTGGGAATTGGCCTTTGGGACTATCGGCCTTGAGAAATCAGTGAATTGGGTTTTGGAATTGAAATGCCCCCGCCCTTTCTGTAAGTATTTATTCTATATTTTCACTTTATTTCGTGAAAACGCTGAAAAAAAACTGAAAAGTTTCAAATATTTAAATTTTTATATTTATAAAATTAATTTTAAAATCCATAAAAAATGAAAATACAGAATTAATCGTAACAGCAAGAGCATGGGCATTCCAATTCCAAAAATCAATTCACTAAAACTTGCTTTCTGAGACCTCCGTCATGAAGTCGGTAATCGCAAAGATCAACTGTCCGGAAGGCCAATAGTCCCAAAGGCCAATTGTCGCCAGGGCCAGTTGTCGAAGGCCAACTGTCCGGACACCGATCTTGACCAGTGTCTATTTTCAGGGTATTGTCTTTTCTATCCCATTTATACACTTTGCCCTGCTTAATTATTTTCTGATACCCTCCGGTTATAATAAAATGATAATCTACGGTTAGATTCTTTATGATTTTTCTTTCATATTTCTCTATTTGATCTTCCAAAGCGTCTTGAGTACTAGTTTTTGTTGTTAAATCCTCGATCACTTGCTCCATTTCGCATATTTTGCCATTCCAGTTAGTGCTGGGACATCGATAGAAAAACATGGATGTTTGATGTCGGTGCCTAACCTGGACATCGATGCCATCGATAACATCGGTTGAAAACATCAACGTTTCTGTGGTATCAATGTTTTTGTTTATTAGAAATCAAGGAAAAAACATCGATGTTTTCAACCGATATTATCCATGACATCGATGTCCAGGTTAGACATCGATGTTTTTCTATCGATGTAACAGCACTAATTCCAGTATGTTTCCATGGAATCGAGTTTTTCCTTTAATTCCTTACTTTCCCTTTTATTTTCTTGAAATTCATCTTTGTCAAGCTTGCCATCATCTCCTTTAAATCTTCCATGTTTTCCTCTCGGTTTACTATTTCGACCATATTGTTTGGTGACTTAGGTGTTAATTTACTTCTTTGAAACACCTCTTCCTCACTACGTGTATTAACATCCTCTCTTTTTCGTTTGAAATATTCCCTTACTGATGGTGAACTGTATGATCTTTCTCTACCAACTTTGTCTTTATTCATTTGTTTTGGTCATTCACACTTATTAACTTATTAAGTTTATTCCTATTATACAATTTATTTCTGATTGTTTATTTAGACGTATTTAAGCTCGAACCTGGTAAATACTACAAACCAGGAAAATTGCAATCCAATAAAATAAATTGCATGGATATCCTTTATGCAAGTTCCCAAAAAGTTCCAATTCTTTGCCCCAATTTTGCTTCGTGGTCGTTGAGTTAATACGTTTGATGTTCCGTGGAAAGATCTCGAAACCTTCTTTCGCTAGGACTCAGGTAAATTATAGAGCCACGACGACTTAGGAGGGTTCCTTCGAAAATCCACTTAATGCGCACTGTGGAAGTGGGCTTCTCGATAGCTTTACTATAAAGTACTTTTGGTTTTCTAACCTTAAAATGATATGTATTGAAACAGATTTGTCTAGCCGAGGGTTTCGTAACCTGGGCTTTAATAAACGGTTTTTCACCAAAATGAGTTCTTATAACATGCAATGCACGTGCTGGCTTTACAAATTCTAATGTTGCATATTATTTCGCAGGCAAATGGTTTTATATCGGAGTGTACATTTAAATGTAGGTAATTCTAATAAGCTTGTAAACTGGAAGCTAAAGTGTCAAGTTACGACAACAAAACCATTAGCATGTACTGCAGAGTAGGTACATTTCGATTGGTTAATATTAATTAATTACAACTGTTTGCATACCTGCGTTTCGCAATCTTGATCCAACTGAAATTCGTTAGTTGACATTTCTTCTTTAACGTCAATGGAATGATGCAAGTCGTGGATCCTGATGGTCGTGTCTTCCAGCATTTCCCTTTTAATTTCGCATTCTTCCGGAAATATCACATTATTCATAATTATGTACGATAATTAAGTCCACTGAAATATTTATTTATTATAAAAAGTTAATATCCAAACGAAACAATCGGTAATCGAACATAGCGGCCATTACATATTAAACAGTGCTCATTTTACCTGTACCGGCAAAATAGCAAATTTTAAATTTTGCCGGCATAACAAGAGGGTTTGTTTGTAAACAAATCAAAAAGTAATAAATTCATTTATTTTAAAGAAAATTTTCGATCAAGCAGTTTGAAAACAAATTAACCACAAAATTTGTTAAATTTTTAATATTTTTTTGGTAGATAAACCGGTGATTTAACACTGCTTTTCAAGTGATCACAGCCAGAATCAAGTTTTTACTCCGCCCGAAGTCGAACCAGAGATATCGGCTTAATGCTTTAAATTATGATTTTGATAGTTTTAGTTGTCGTTGTAATTTTAAAGTCTGTAATTTGGAAAGGCAATTTTGTAATTTAAGATATTCAATTTGTAACTGGAGTTTTTCTCTAGAGGCAGAAACATTGGAAGATTCCTTTCCCGTTCTGAGTCCCCCTATGTTTCCTGTAATAAATTGCATTGAGTTATGTATTGAATGACAATAAAAATAGGTTTACTGTTATTCCGATTGCAGTTTCTCGTAAAATAGTTTGTTGAAGTAGCCGGTGTATCTTGAATCTCCTCTGCCGAGAAAGTTGACGTTGATGATAAACCATCAAGGCTATTCTGTTGCTCCAAACCGAAAAATAATATTGGTGGAGATTCATTTCCACCAGGGATACGTAAATTGTCACTTTCTAGTAATCGATCTGGGCCAGTTGTTCTTGCGGTATCCACTTCCAACTTTTATTTGAAAATTTTTTAATTTTGTTTCAAAAAGTTTTGAACTAAATTGTACTAGTACAAGTTGGCGTTACATACCTCAGGTTTAAATTTACATATTTGTGGTTTACAATCTTCGAGTTGAGCTTCTTCTTTGATATCGATAGAATGATAGAGAGTTTCTACATCAAAATCCATGTCTTCCAGTTTTTCCTCTTTAATTTTTCTGCTGCCATTTTCAAATTCCTCCGAAAACGCACCTTTGTTCATATTACCGAAGATGTAAGTCAATAATAAAAACAAAACAAAATATGTCAAACCGAATTAACCCTACTTTATTTACAAAGTGAATAAGTTACCTCCAGGGGTAAAATAAAACTAGTGACTCGTTTCCCGCTACTGGGAGATTCCCCGTTTTCCCTATTTTCCTGGCAAGATTTGAAAAATTATAAATTCTATATCTTCTCCAAATATTCTAAAAGAGTAGAAACCCTGCGATATGTACTGGAGGGTGTTCCATACCCCCCAGACCCCCTGGTTTACAATTTTGACTTTATATTTTTATAATTAACTTCCAAAGTAACAGAAAGTTACTGCTAAACTTCATAAATAAATATGCTTTCCAAGTTTTAATTTTTTCTAGCTGGAGGTTAAATTTCCCCCATTTTTACTTAAAAATTCAAATTTCCCGGTTAGTGCTAATCTTAGTTAGTTTAATATATGTATTTTTCGGTTGGTAAAATTGTAAACCGGAGGAACACCCTCCAGTACATATCGCAGGATTTCCACTCTTTTAGAATACTTATAGAGAAGAGAGGGAATTTATAATTTTTCAAATTTCGCCAGGAAAAATCGGAAAATTTGAATTTTTAAGCAAAAGTGAGGGAAATCAGGAGTGTTTTTTTTCCACCAAGAAATGACACGTTATATCAGGAGCAGCAGCAGCGTGCTGGGATTTTATATATCAGGATTTACGCCACGCGAAATATTTAAAAATTGCAATAAAAAAAATGAAAAAAGAGAAAAATTTTTGCTCAAAAATTTTATGGATTTACCATTGATCGGGTAAACCTTTTCGTGAGCTTCAATGCTCACGAGCAAATACTCGATTCAATCGACCGGTAAGCGATCGATCGAAAGCTGTCGTCTCGTATCAAGGCATACTGAATACGGATTTTGACACTTCTCGATCGATCGAGAACTGAACGATTCGATTGATCGAAAAGAAAAGTTTGTGAATAGGGATGTAGGTCACAAACAAAATCACAACAAAACTGTACCTGGCAGTTGCTGCAACTGCATTTAAATATCGAGACAATAAATTAGCTTGGAGCTTATTGGAATCTGTGATAGGTCAGTCGAAAAATTATTCAGTAACTCACTTCTCATTTGAAATTTCTATACCTTTTCCACCAGTAATTCAGAAAACATCAACTGCTATTCAGAAATCGTCAACTGTAATTCAGATTTGTCAGTTGATATTCAGAAATCGTCAGTTGTAATTCAGATTTGTCTCTCAATATCGAAAACTCATAATTTCTTATTTGCGAATTACTCAGTAACCAATACTGAAGAATATTTTATGTCTCCTAGAGCTCAGACAAAGGTGCTCTGCGTCACCGACGCGCATGCATGTATTAACGATATGCTCCTTACTATAATCCATGATTTTTGAATTGTAGTTATGCAGCCAGAACCTGCCAGAAAACCAAGGAAGAACCAGAGAAATGCGGTGGTTCCCACCCTGACAGTTATCAAGGTTGCAGAAGTTACTCCAAAATGAAAAGATTCGGCACCACCAGATCTCAACCTGAAAGGCCAAAACATTCAAGATTAAGAAACTGATCGAAAGGATTAATTGTTTTATCAAGACGTAATGAAGCACTTGAAGAACGCAAGGTCATCCAGGACGAACAGTTCTGGTTTCGTTCAACAGTTTTCCAATTCCAAAGATTTCCAAGAATTCCAGAGGTTTCCAAAGAATTCCAAACAAGTGTTCACAAAATTTTCGAGATATTTACCCTTTGAAGATTCGCCTATACAAGTCACTCATCCGGTCAATTCTCACTTACGCAGCCGCGACCTAGGCTTTCGCCTCCAACAGGCAAATCCAGGTAATTCAAAACATTTGCCTGCGCTAGGCATTAGGCGCTCCGATCCTACACCCAATTCGATATCTTCATAAAGAAACGAACATGGACTTCCGAATTCATCAGAAAGCTGACAGAGAAAATCTACGATAGAAGCCATAACATCGACAACGGGTTAAGTAATTTCCCATAAAATTACCATGTCATTAATTTTTTAACTATTTTCTAATAATTTATTGATGTTGACTCAGATTGTTATTTATTTTATGAATTAGTAAAAACCAATTACACAGATTCATCATACCAAAACTTGAGCAAAGAGGGAGAGCGATTAGGGTAGTTGCCAACAGTTTTTGATATATTGGAAAATAACAAACTAGCCAAACAAAAATGTAACAAATATATATATTTCACAACAAAACAAAACACATAAAATTAAAACAATAACAATAAAATATATAGAATGTGGTCGTCCGAGTCAATCCTAGGTTTGGTTGGCTGGTAGTCATAACATATTCATTATAAATTCATATTAGATAAAAACATAGTCAGCACAAAAAACAAAATATTTAAAATTAACTTGAATTTTCTCCATACTACTGACCAGAATGACACTCCCAATTCACTTGACCTTTGACATAATTTTCTCCAGAAAAAAAACCCTATGAATTTGCTTGTAAAATATTCTAGAAATCGAGCCCACGCACCCTAAGACTGAAATCTACTCAAGTCTACTTTTAGCAGTTTTTTAATTTTAACTTCTCGCAGCAAGGCCGCACTCACTCTAGCATTTCGCCGCTTCAAACAATAATTCAAATTTTTAATAATTTGCACAGCCCAGGGGCGGCTTATAAAATGAAACTTCTTAATTATAACAATGGCAGTTTTTGAAATTCTTGATTTTCAAAAGAAATCGAAAAAATTGCGTGGAAGTAAAAAATTACTTCCGGGATTCCCCGGAACTTATGTGTTTGGAAGCCAGCATAATAAATATTTTTTGTTTTGCAATGCCACAAACAAATAAAAGAAATATAATTCAATTTTCCAAATAGGAACCAGAAAACCGTGCGATTTTCAAATTAAAAGTGCATCGTTTATACGTTCATACGTCCTTCCACCGAACTATAAATTCTGGTTCTCATGATCTGGAATTTCGCAAATTCTAATCTATTTAATCTACCTACTAAAAGGCAAATTATTCAGACACTGCATAAATCTGTGGAGTTAACCTTCAAAAGTTTGAAAATTGAATTGTGCATATTTTTGGGTTCAGCAGCGGATCTAAAAAATTACCATGGGGGGGGGCGAGGAGATGACAAAATAAACATTTATTAAATATGAAAAATAAAAATTAGTAGTAATATCAGAAATATATTTATTTTTTGATTTGAGTTTTGCCCCTATTCCCTTGGGATCCGCCACTGTATTACATTTTGAGGATCACTCAAAAATATGAGTAAAAAAGACCAAAAACTGAATACGTGCCTTCGATTGGCGGTTTCCATAAGGGTTGCCCAGCCCATGTCGTATTTTTATTTTGTACGAGAATTTTTAGGCATAAATTACATTCGAAATGGCAGATCTATTAGGTAGACAGTGAATCTCTGAATCGCTTCAATCACAAAAGCAAAAGTCGGGATCAACTGTGGTTAGCTCCGCCCACTAAAACAAATGCTGCATCTATTGACGTAGAGTACACGCACCGTCAACGGAATGATTAATTCACCAGCTCTTCGATTTTTTTTATCAATTACGGAATTTAAAATCATGAGAACTAGAGTTTCGTAGTTTGATCCCTAAAAATTCTGCGCGGTAGGCGTAACCAGTCGAAGTACTAATAATGCCGACCCGAAAACATCAGGCATTTGTTTGATAGTTCGACTATATTCACATTTAACATTAAACGAAATCTTTGTACTACTTCTTAATTTAAATAACAATATCAGTCTTCCTTTAAGGCTAATCGAGAGCATCACGAATTAAATTTTTCTCGATTGTCATTGGTTAAAATTCCCTCACAGTTCCGCCTCGCGCATTTTAGGGATCATGACTAATGGAAACACTTGTATCTAGGGTCGTACCTTTGGTGGAACAATCCTAATTTGGAGTTAAATATCTTCCGTCTTCTATTACTATTCAAATTCAAATCTATATTCAAATAATAAGTAATTAGAATCTCGTTAATATATTCATGCACGTCAAGTGTACATTTTTAAAAGTTGGCAAACCCTACTTGTACCTGTCTATTGCCCGTATTTTTACAATATATTGTGCTGCTATATCATAGTATTTTTTCCCATTGATGAACTATTGAACCAATAATATGATAATAATCTGTCAGTAAAAAATATGTCGAAAAGAGTCGGGCCGTTTTTTAATTGGAAAACTATTAAACGGTCAGATCGTGCAAAGTGCAATGATCACTCACATTTTTAAATTCACCATAACCTTACTAAATTTGAACCATTACCTAAGATAATAATTGTGCGAAGTGAGTGAACTAACTGACATATTCACAGAAGCTTTGACCCAAATTATCGACGATATAAGTCGAGCGCCACCGATCAGGCGCGTATTTAGAAAAGAATTACGTGGGGGGAGTTCCTGTCTTCCTGTGTTCTTCATAGAAAAATTTATCGATGGACGATCCACACGTTTTCCACCAGTAATTCAGAAATCGTCAACTGTAATTCAGATTTGCTAGTTGATATTCAGAAATCGTCAATTGTAATTCAGATTTGTCAACTGATATTCAGAAATCGTCAATTATAATTGAGAAAACGGCAGTTGATATTCAGAAACCGTTAAATAAAATTTAATTTTTTAAATAAGAGGGCTTCATAAAAACGAAATAATTAATATTTTAATTTTAAAAGATATAAAACATAATCCACATAATTAATGCATTATGAATTACATTTGACGTTTTCTGATTTTCATTCGACGATTTTTGACTATCGTTTGACGGTTTCTGAATATCAGTTGACAATTCTGAATTACAATTGACGATTTCTGAATATCAACTGGCAAATCTGAATTACAGATGACGATTTCTGAATATCAGTTGAAAAATCTGAATTACAATTGACGTTTTCTGAATAGCAGTTGATCTTTCCTGAATTACAGCTGTAAAAGGTGTAACATTGTTGCCGAATGACACCTAAGAGCATCCGAGGAACTCCCAGCAGAAGACATTTTTTTAAAATCCTAGTTCAAGGATGTACATTTTATTGCATTAACAGTAACTTCAACAACAAATCCGATTGTTTTTATGCAACCTAGAGTATGCAGTTTATGATTTATCTTGCAACCAGCGGCAGAAGTTGGGGAATCACGGGCTTCCACTGACTCTGTATCCGCGCCTGCTGCCGATGGTGTTTCCAGTATTACATCGGAAACGGAATAGAAATTTTTGTTGGGCGTGTTCACAACTGACTTTAAATAGTATGTTAATCAAGGAGTAAATAAATATCCCAAGACTTTTTCTGGGAAAACATGGGAATTCCCTGGAATTAACTGCAAATCATAGAAAATCATTGTAATTTCTTGGAAATCCCTGGAATTCCGAGTTCTGTGTACAATTTTTTGGAAACTATGTACCTCTGGTGTTAAATGATCAGTGGCGCAACCGGGGGGGGGGAGGTTATGGGGACTGGAAACCCCCGAGACTAGAAGTAACTAAATTTGTGAAGACTTTTTAAGAAATGAAAACTTTAACTCCCCTCCCCGGCCCCATATTAAAATAAGTGTAAGTCATGTACCTACTTCAGCTTCCAAAGTGTAAATGTGTTACTAATTGCAGTAGTGACAATATATCTGAAATCTCTTATAGCTGTTTCAATTCAAGTTTTGATAAGCGAGTGTGAGTTTTTAAATGATATTTTAAGCTACCTTTATGTGCAGTTTTATAATTACAAATTTCGCAAGCAAAGGGTCTCTCACCAGTGTGAACGGTCAAGTGAACTTTTAAATCTCTTTTACGTGCACACCTATAGTCACAAATTTCACAAGCAAACGCCTTCTCACCGCTGTGAATTACCGAGTGAATTTTTAAATCTCCCTTACGTGCACACTTATAGTCACAAACTTCACAACTAAACGGCTTCTCGCCAGTATGAGTTCTTAAATGTATTTTTAAATGTCCTTGTTGTGCAAACTTATATTGACAAATTCCACACGTAAACGGCTTCTCACCGGTGTGGGTTCTTAAGTGAATTTTCAAAACTCCTTTATCAGCGTATTTTAAGTCACAAAAATCACAGGCAAATGGTTTCTCGCCAGTGTGGATTCTGTAATGAATTTTTAAGCTACCCTTATGTGCACATCTGTATTCGCAAATTTCACATGAAAACGGCTTCTCGCCGGTGTGAACTCTTTTGTGAATTTTTAAGTCTGCCTTTTGTGCACATCTATACTCACAAAGTTCGCAGGAAAACGGTTTTTCCCCGGTATGTGTTCTTATGTGGATACTTAAGCTACCTCTATGTGCACATTTGTAGTCACAAATTTCACACATGAATGGTTTTTCTCCAGTGTGAGTTCGCAAATGCTTTTTCAAAGTTCCTTTACGTGCAGATTTATAATCACAAATTTCGCAAGTGAACGGTTTCTCCCCAGTATGGGTTCTCAAATGGGTTTTTAAGGCATCTTTGGATCCACATTTATAGTTACAAATTTCGCACATATACGGTTTTTCGCCAGTGTGAGTTTTTAAATGTTTTTTTAAGGTTCCCTTGCGTGCAGACTTATATTCACAAATTTCACATGTATACGGCTTCTCGCCTGTATGGGTTCTTATGTGAATTTTTAAGCTACCTTTGGTTGCACATTCCATATCACAAAATTCACATGTGAACGGCTTCTCCCGAGTATGTATCCATAAATGGCTCTTTAGAGCATCTTTACGTGAACATTTGTAATCACAAATTTCACACATAAAAGGCTTCTCGGTACTGTGAATAACCATATGAATCTTTAAATCTCCATTACGTGCACATTTATAATCACAAATCTCACACATAAACCGTTTCTCTCCGGTGTGGGTTAACAAATGATTTTTCAAAGCATCTTTACGTGCACATTTATAGCTGCATATTTCACACGAGAACGGCTTCAAACCGCTATGAGTTCTTATATGTATTTTTAAAGTTCCTTTCTGTGCGCATTTGGACCCACAAATCGGACAAACAAACGGTGGTTTGTTTGTTTTTGATCTGTATCTTCTCACCTTTCGAGGTAATTCAAAATTTGGAGTCTCTTCTTTAATGTCGATGGAATGATGCAAACCTTTCAACTTGAATTCCATGTCGTCTTCTTCGGTCTTAACTTCCGGGCAGTCATTAGAATGTCTCTCAAAAGTTTGTTTTTCCTGTAACAAGAAGAAGTAAGTAAGTGCTTTTATTTTGCAAAATATTAATTCTTCAATGCTTCCAGTTTTAAAAATTAATACTACGGCTCAGTCGCTGATAGATAAATGAAGAGGTAAACTGGTTATCCAATGCCCAAAATTTGTCAACCGCGCGAGCTTCATAAATGAATTACCAAATTTAGTTTCTAAATGGACATGGAATAAAAAAAATGTATACAAACAGGCAACAGCTGACCAGATCAGATGAGAGACAACTGAGGATGTTCGAAAGAAAAGTGTTCCAAACCATTCTGGGTCCAAGAAGAACTGAAGATGGCGAGTATAGAACATGGAAGAACAATGAACTGCAAAAAGCATTCGAGAATGAAGACATAGTGAAGTTCACCAAGGCACAAAGACGACGACTCAATAACAAAAAAGCTGACTTAATGGACACCAAACGAGGATAGAGCGAGAAGAAG